>FR990101.1:4155000-8955000 GCA_905404275.2 Hedya salicella
TTCAGACGCACGTGTGACGTCACATGGTCGTAGGCTTTAGTGTAAAGCGTTTAAATTAGCCTATTAGTGTCAGTTTTTACGCAATTGTTTTACTGTTTGACCACTTTCGCTATAAATTAATTAACAAATAAAATATGTTACTCTCTATCCTCTATTAGAATAAGTATTACTTGATAGACCAAACGAAACGTTTCATATGATGCTATGTTTGCACTATCAGTACATTTACAAACACAAAAAAAAAATTAACTAACTTACAAAAAAAAGGGTCTCAATTATGCTGTAATTTTAAAATGTTTTGTTACCTTAGAACTCCGTCATTTATAAACCGATTTAATTTTCTTTTATGAAAGGAGGTGTATCCAAGTTGGTGGCATATATAATTGTGGTGCAGATCCGATCATGGGATCTATGACGATTTAAGGGGACTCCTGAAATATTGTGCATTCAGAAAGTGTAAATTGGTGAAGTGGAATTGATGACACGAAAGAAACAACTGAAGAAGAACACTGGATCTCCTCGACGATAAGTAATTTACGGGTGGCTACAAGGTATATCGATTAAAATAGCGAAAGAAACTTCATAGTCGCAAATTTAGATGAACCTGAATGAGAATGGTACCGTCGAATTGATTTGGTGATGAAGCCGGAAGGAAGGTACCGAATTTCTTTAATAAAGTAAATAAAGTAGTATCTCCTAGCTGCGGCTAATTTAAAAGTGTGAAATAAATTAATATTAAAAATAACACAAAAAAATATAAAAAATTAACTGCATAATTTCGTTTCTTCAATTTACATAAAATTTACCGTTTTTCTACTCAATCTATACAATACTAGCTACTGCCCGCAACTTCGTCCGCCTTAAATTCGTTTATCGTGGATAAGGGCATTTTTTCAGGATAAAAAGTAGCCTATGTCCTTCCCTGTGACTGAAACTATCTCCATATCAAATTTCATCCAAATCGGTTCAGCGGTTTAAGCCTGAAGAGGTAACACACATACAGACAGACAGACAGAGAGACACACTTTCGTATTTATGATATTATTAGTATGGATATAGAAATAACGTTATTTCGGAGCTAACGCTATTTTAGCGCTATCGTGTAACAACTTACTAAACGATGTCAACATTCTACACATTCCTTAGAAGCTACTGACGACGCCAAAATAAGAATTATTGTGTATATTGCATATTGATTGAGTAGAAAGATGGTTGCTTGTAATTAAATTGAAGAAACCCTTCCAGAACATTGTTGTAATTTAAAATATGATAAAATAAACTACACGTGATAAAAGTGAATCACTGACCTTATTGAAGTAGAAAAATGGGATAGTTGTGAGGATGCCAGTACTCCTAATCTAACTTCCGAGCATGAACATCAACCGTTGCCCGAAATAGGAAGAGCTGGAACAATGCTCCACATAATGATTGCTTCAAACAAATACAAACCTCATTTATTTATACATAAGTCTAGTGAAAACGAAATAAGGCTATGATCGAGTTAAACAGGACATTACACAAAAAACCGACCAAGAGCATGTCGGATCATGCTCATTGTAGAGTTTTGCAGCCGTTTTTGATAAAAGGCACTACAGGAGAAAAAATACGATATGAAAAAGTGCACTAGCAAAAAGGCGCAAAAGGAATCTCCACACCACTTACGTCCTTTTGTTGAGATGCACTAACTCAACCACGTTATACCTATCCGATTATGTACTAAATCATTTTGAAAGTATTTATTTAAGCTTTAACTTTGTAATGTTTTTTTAGTTTTTTGTACATTAGAAATATTTGTTTTTATTATTTAACTACTAAACTAAGTAGTGGCTTACATACGACACCTATACTCCAAATTTCATCAATATACATTTTGTAGTTTTTGAGTAAAATGCCTGTGACATACGGACAAACGGTCGGACGAACGGACGGACATGATGAAACTAAGGATCAGTGGAAAGATTAAAGCTAACGAACAATGACCAATTTTGTATTTAAATTATAGGTATTTGGTTAAGCATAATTATTATTGCTATTAAAAGGGAGCAAGTCCAAACCTATCTATCTACCGTGTCTCTCAGAAATCACAACGTGGAAATTTGCCACATTGTAAATATAGGATGACTTAGATAATAAAAAAACAGACATTTGAGTTCAATAAAAAAACTAAAATACTTATTTTTCGTTAAATATTTTTCTATTTAAGTAATGTTGTGTTTACTATTTTCTCGTCGCCAGTGTAACAGGGGTTAAACCACAATAGTCATTATTCCTCTTTTCAGGTTGCCATTTCCGTTTAAAAACGTCAAAGTTCCAGGCTCAACTGGCATTAAATTGCCAGTCAATGAAAACAAGCATTTTAATTTGAATAAAAAAACACCTCCACCGTAAATGCCCATGCATTTTAATAAACGTCGGATAACGTACTGAAAAGTTTCATTATTTTTACTGGACATAAAAATTTTATTCTGTAAAATGATTGTTAGGTATATATATACTACACTGATAGATGTATTACAATGCTGTTTTCGTAAGTGTAGTAAATTATAAGATGTAACAATCGAGCATAAATGCAGCAAACTAATAATATGATAATATTAGCGATGGCCAGGATTACCAATTAAAAATATAACCCATATACAGCAAAAATCATTTTTATTACAAATTCCACAGTAATAAATTTAATCGGTTAAATTAAATAAAGTGTCTAATCATAAGCTCAATACGATTAATTAAAAGAATAGACAAGTGGGGTTACGACTTCTTCACTCCACGACGAGGCGATGCAAAAAAGAGGCGGACGCCTTGGTGCGCTCGTTTATAAATGCTCGGTTAGAGGGTGGTGGTGATGACGTAGTACAGCACAGCTACAGAGGGAGCCATTAGCAGGTGCCATGATGGTGTTTATGCTTATACGGCCTCTCCTGACATGTGGTCGCCCTCGAACACTCCGTCGGATGGGTTACACGTGGTGGGACCCTCAGATGTTTAAATGTGACTGGCTGAAGCTACGACGTGGCTCCCCAGGTTGACATGATTTCTATGAGGTTTGGGGCTCGTGAAAAGACTCGACTGGCTCGTGGCTATTGGATGGACTGGCTGGCTTGTGGCTAGTGTATGGACCCGGCTGGCTAGTGGCTAGTAGATGGACCCGGCTGGCTTTCACCGGCAGGGGAACCTGACTGAGTGCTTGAATCAGTCACGTTTGTGCCAGGCGTTTCGACCTCCTCGTCTGGAAATAACAATAAAAAAAATTAGAGGGCTGTTTGTTAAACGGCTTAATAAGACAGTGGCTCCTAGTTTGCATGTCTATTATACTGAGCGGATAGAGGCACCTAGTTTGCGTATCCATCCATCATTGCTGTATTTTCTAGAGTTAAAAGCACCTAGTTAAGCTTTACTCTTTAGACAACCGTTTAGGACATAGGCACCTAGTTTGCGTGTCCTTGAGAAAAAAAAAGCAGCTCATTATTACTTTGACTCGGATCACAGGCAGAGGCACCCAGTTAGCTTGTCAGTCTATATAGCATCTAGAACAGATGCGCCCTGTTTGCACGTATCTTTAGACAGCTGTTTAGGACATAGGCACCCAGTTTGCGTGTCCTTGAGAAAAAGCAGCTTTTTATTACTTTGACTCGGATTACAGACAGAGGCGCCCAGTTAGCTTGTCAGTCTATATAGCATCAAGAACAGAGGCACCTTGTTTGCGTGTATAGCTACATAGCAGAAAAAGTTGTCGTACTCACTGTCAAAGAAGGTGCTACATGTCTCTGGGGTCCATTCTCCGCGCCATGCAACCATATGCTCGGCTGCAGCCTGTGTTGTTTTGCCGTAGGAGCCACCCAGCAAACGTAGTTTGTAACGATCGTGTGGTAGCACCCTCGTGATGCGGTACGGTCCTCGCATCCCGGAGTCCAGCTTGCCAGTCATCTGCGTAGTTTTAATCACAAAAACCATGTCACCAAGTTTAAATGTTCTTACAGCCCTACGACCTTTATTGATGTATTCATCTTGTTTTAGTCTATTTTCGTTAAGCAGTTGAGTGGCACGCTGCCTTTGTAACTCCCTAAGCCCCTCACGGTTCGGATGTGTGTTCTGGAGTGCTACATCGCGGACAAGCGTCCTTATCAACGGAGTCATACCATCAATACCGATAAGTAATCGTAAAGGCGAGGTTTGTGTCGACTTTTGCTTGGTACAATTAATAACAAGTTGGAGCCTCCAAAGGCTGTTGGACCATTGATTGTTCTTAGCGTCAGCCTCTACGCGCAGCATATTAAGCAGTGTTCGACAGTAACGCTCCACTTGTCCATTCTCACCATGCATTTGGGGAGTAATAAAATGAATATTAGAACCCATTTCCTTAACCCAGCTCTGGAATTGCGAACTTTCATACATACGACCCTTATCACAAACTATTAGCTTAGGTGCCCCAAAGAGCGAAATTGCATTTGAAAAACAGTTTTGTAATTCATTAGCATCTTGTTTAGTCATTGGATACAGCAAACAATACTTAGAATAGGAGTCGACAATAAGTAAAATGAATTTAAATCCATTTGAATCAGGCAGTACACCGAGTACGTCAGTATGTACTGTACTAAAAGGAACATCGGGTTTGTGCCACGACGAAATCGGTTGATGTGGGGCTCTTGGTACTTTCTTACATGATAAACAAATCAAACAATGTGCTATATACTTTTTAACAAAGGCGCGTAATCCAGGAAACCAAAAGTGACCCAAAATGAGATCAATGGTTTTGTCAGTTCCGATATGCTCATGTTGATCGTGAAAAATACGTAATAAACTCAACCTGTGGCCCTTAGGTATGAAACAAAGTAATCTGGATTCCTCGCCAGTAGGTGAATACTTGTAATATAGCAGATCGTTTTGAACAATATAACGAGACGGGTCTAATTCGTTATTATTAACCTTGTCAATCAAATCGCGCGTCTCCTCGTCCGCAGACTGAGCAATTTGCGCCCAGTTTCGCGGTTTAGATATTTGGCAAACTTCCACAGGATTTCTACTTAAGTAGTCTGCGTGTTGCATCATAGCGCCCTTTCGGTATTCGATGGTAAAGTGGAAATCCTGCATGTACATCCACCACCTCGCCACACGTGGTAAGAGATCCTTCTTACGTTCTGTCAATTTTAATGCATTGCAATCAGTAACTATTTTGAAAGGAACTCCTAACAAGTAGTGGCGGAAATGTTGCAGGGCTTTTACGATTGCGAGCGTCTCCAGCTCATATGAGTGGTACTTAGGTTCGGCCCCTTGAGTGGTCTTACTAAAATAAGCTACTACACGTCTACTTTTGTCTGTATGAACTTGAAGAAGCACAGCTCCGTAACCAACTGAGCTGGCATCTGTGTGTAGTTCTGTGGGCAGGGAAGGCTCAAATACTGCCAGCACAGGCTCGTTAGTTAGACACTCGATAAGATATTTTCGGGCCTCAACCTGTTCTTCAGCCCATGTGAACGGAACCCCTCTCCTAGTCAATTTAGCCATGCAAGCAGTCTTAGTCGCATAGTCGGGTATGTATCGTCTGAAATAGCTTGCTAGCCCCAACAATTGCCGGACTTGGCGTACGTTTGTGGGTACCGGTGAGTCGATCAAGGCTTTAATTTTTCTTTCGCTCGGTCTAACCTGACCTTGCGATATTTTACGACCCAAATACTCGACCTCGGTAGCGACAAACGTACTCTTCCTTAAATTTATAGAAAACCCGGCAGCGGTCAAGGTTTCAAGCGTTTCATGTAAATTATCAAGTGCCTCTTCAACTGTAGATGCCAGAATTAACACATCATCTATATACGTTAAAACCTTGCCCGCGTCTATAAGTGGTTTCAGAGTTTTTGTTATTATTCGCTGGTACACAACTGGGGCATTGGCAAGCCCGTAGGGGACTTTTAAGTATTCGAAATGTTCCTCGGGAGTCACAAACGCCGACTTCGGAATGGATTCGCTATCCAGTGCTATCTGATGGAAACCGGTGGCCATATCCAAACAACTAAAATACTTGCTTTTGCCAAGGCGGTCTATATGATCTTCAATCAGAGGCAATGGAAAGCGATCCTTGACTGTTATAGCGTTCAATGCCCGGTAATCTACGCACATACGATCTTTTCCATCCCGTTTCTTAACGAGTATTATTGGACTAGCGTACGGCGATTGTGACTCACGAATGACACCTTTATCTAATAGATCACGAACTATCTCACGCACCCTACCTTTCTCATCGATTGATAATTTGTACGGTCTATAATTAACAGGCGTGTTACTTGTCAATTCAATGTGCATTTCACCTGTGGTTACTGTTGTACAGGCCGTACCCTCTATCAAATATTCCTTAAAATTGTTAATAATTGAGTGTAACTTGTCAAGATCATCTCCATTGAGCGGGCTATTAATCGGTAAATGTTCAACGGATTGCACATGTAACACGTCATTATTATCACTGATATTCGAAACGCGAGTGATTTGTTGTTTACCATTTATCCGAATATATGCCACTCCCTCGCGATTCAACACGTCGGTTCCAATAAGCACGGGTACATTCATACATGTAGACGGAACAATTAAGAGATCGACTTCCAACGCGATATCACTGAACTCGACAACTAATGTCACATAACTAGTGCATTCAATGTTTTGATTGCCTATGCCGCGTAAAACTTGATAAGTGGGTAGTCGTGTTAGCTTAAAATGTCTAAGAACGGATTCGCTAATAAGAGAGACACGAGAACCGCTGTCAATCAAAACATCTATGGGTATACCTTGTATTACCGCAGTCGTAACGTCACTATCGCTTGACCTACCCTTTAATTCTTGACAAAAGTTAACATTGTTTTTGTTGCGCGATTCCGATCGTTGCTTTGCAAAGCATTCAGTGTCGTTATGACCGCGTTTTTTACAGAACGCACATATACTAACAATAGCACTAGAAGATGCGACAGAGGGCTTTTTCTCGTATTTATCGGAGTTCACCTCGGTTTGCTTAGGGCGTTTGGGACATAACCGTTGCGGATGACCTAAATCACCGCAAAAATAACATTTCACATCACGATTTGGAGTTTTAAAATTGTGACCGCGTTTCCTTAAATTTGACTCAATTTGTCTACTGCGTGAAGGACGTACAGATGAATGCGAAGGCATTATAGGTTTCGTATAAATAGACAAAAACTCAACAAGATCTTTGGGTATTAGTCGAGCATTGGTAGCGGCAGCACGAATTTGAGCGTCCGCTATACCACGTATAACGATTGCAACGATTAACTCATCACTTAACCCTTTTACTATATTTAAGCGTAGTAATGAACGCCTTGCATATTCTGCATACGTGACATAACTGTCAGAATTTGTACTCATGACATTATATAAAATGTTAGCAACATCGATTCTTCGTGAGCACAATGGTTTAAATTCAAGCTTAAAGTTCGTCCAGGTTCGGTCGTTTGTTACCCACTCGTTAAGCCAACTACGTGCGTCCCCTTTCAAGCAATTTGCTATCCTGGAAAGACACTCGTTGTCATCCCAACGATTGACATCTCGAGCTCTTTCAACTTCTTCACACCAAGAATCGATGTCGTGTAAACTTGGATCGAAATTTGAAATATAATAATGGTTGGATCTTACTTTTGTCAATGCGGCAAGGGCCCCGATAAGCCGATCCGTGGTGCTAGATGAGGTGACCGAGCTCCTACTCAGGTCGTCAACGGTGCTAGCACTTGACTCGGGTGATGGAAGCGGCAGAGACTGCAATGTGGAGGCCGGTGCAGGGATGGCAGGACTACTGGCTGGTCCACGTGCCGCCTCGTGGCTGGCTGCACCGCTTCCTGGGACCACCGATGCGCTGCCCTCAAGTGCATTTAGGCGTGCTAAAATAGCACCAAGCTGCTCTTGGAGACAGTTTTCTCCTGTAACAGAATCTTCATTACGCCTACTCCTACCCCCACTACGAACAGATCTATTGGCCATTGTATATTTAACTTTTAATTGCGGTTTTTAGTTTTGAATCATTGTTCGCTGTTCACCAAACGTTACGATAGGCAATGGAGTATTATCCCAATTCTGATATTAGCGATGGCCAGGATTACCAATTAAAAATATAACCCATATACAGCAAAAATCATTTTTATTACAAATTCCACAGTAATAAATTTAATCGGTTAAATTAAATAAAGTGTCTAATCATAAGCTCAATACGATTAATTAAAAGAATAGACAAGTGGGGTTACGACTTCTTCACTCCACGACGAGGCGATGCAAAAAAGAGGCGGACGCCTTGGTGCGCTCGTTTATAAATGCTCGGTTAGAGGGTGGTGGTGATGACGTAGTACAGCACAGCTACAGAGGGAGCCATTAGCAGGTGCCATGATGGTGTTTATGCTTATAATAATAATTCTAATTTATGATCATGATCAAAACAAAATTTGATAAGTTTCAAGTGTAATTACGAGTATAGTTACATGGTCTCGTAGAGGGCAAAGCCACATTCAAAGCATTGAGGTTATCCAACAAATCATAATTCCTTGTCGATGTTGGATAGTGGATGGACTTAAGTGTGTACACAATTGAGTTCTCTTTTATTGTGATAATAGAAGACGGTCTCGGGGGTTATCTCGACCAAAGTGCAGAGATACTGAGAAAAGGCAAACTGAGAAGTGTAAGGAACCGACGAGCGTGTATGAAGTACATGGATGTAAATGAAGCTAAAGAAGAGAGATGATGACTAAATTTGAATAATTAGTCCGTAATGTAGAATAATAAAAAAATATTGGACACATATTTTTTTATTTTTTCACATTATCGAAAAGTAAAGGCGGTACATTGATTCAAAATGTCGCGTGACGTCACACCTAAGTACACATTTTACTTAGGAGTGACGTCACGAGCCCCGACCACTAAACTTTAATACGATTTATCTGAGTATTTTTTAATATTTTCAAAAAGCAAAATTGGACACGTGTCCAATATTCTTTTATTATCTAACTGACGGACTAATTAGAATTTTGTTTTTCATACCCAGTCATCATCAACAACAACAACAACAACAACAACAACAACAATTCTTTATTGCACACCAACAACAGAAACAGTACAATAGCGCCTTAACATAAAATACGGTAGACAATAGGCGGTCTTATCGCTAAAGAGCGATCTCTTCCAGACAACCTTTGGGTAGCGGAAATTACATAAAAAAGCTAGAAATGGTGGTGACATAAGAAGTCATAATGCCTATTGTGTAAGGACCGTAGAGTCTGGCATTCGGTAGTCTCTTTCATCACATTTAAATTAATATGTCATATAACGTTTTTATGGATTGTGTGAGAGATGACATGAATAGGAATGATGTGAGTGATGAGATGACGGGTGATAGAAGAGAATGGAAGAAAACACCGTGCTGTGCCGATCTCTAGTAACTGAGATAAGGACAAGCGAATGATGATAACATCTTTGTGTAACTTTATTATATGGGAACACCCAAATAATCTGAAATATTTTATTCCGAATTCGCTTTTTCCGATTGTTGAAATTCCGAATATTTCCTTGGTATTAAAATATCGATTATTGAAAAGCACAAAATTTAGTTTACCGAATATCAAAAATCCGAATTTTTAATATTTTGATGTTTAACAACCCCGGAGAATCAAAAGCCCGATGTGTTTTTGCTCCGAAAAACGATAATCCGAATTTTAAGTATCCGAAATGTGATTGCTAATTCGGAATTTTGATATTCGGAAATATAAAGTTCGTGATGTTTATAATCGGAATTTTGACATTCGGTTATAAGAGTCCGTGGTTTTAAATAACTGTAATAAAAACCGAAAACTGTAGGTTAGGTTAGGTTTGTATTGTGACCATGTATAGCGGAGCGAGCGAAGCGAGCGGATCGTCAAAATGCTTGCTTGCATATACCTACACAATTGACAAAATGGAACATGGGTCAAAAACCGAAAACTGAACGTTAGGTTAGGTAAGGTATTCAGATGTTTCGACTTGCGTTTAGTCGGATTTATTATTGGTCGGTGTAATGTTATTCTGAATTTTAAGTTCGGCATTTTAGTTCTCAGAATTTGAACTATTATTGAACAAAATGATATTCGGATTATTGTTCATTCCGACTTCTTATTGTTCGGTGTATTAAAATTCGAAATTTCGAAATTTATATTAATTCGGAATTTTGATCCATTCGGAATTATAAGAATCAGTGTTATAAAATTCGTGATTCTGAATATCGGAATTAAATTTTTCGTATTTATGTAGTGTACCCTTATTATATTATGAGGATAATATACATAATATATTATCTTGACTTTGAACTCAGCGGGTCGGGCTCAGGGATCGGAACCGGGATTTTTTTTTCTACAAAATATCCGAAATAACGATTCGTTTTTTTCGTTCAATTCGAGATAATCGTAATATTTTAATAAAATTCTAGAACTTGAATCAGGTGTGTTTGGATTCATTTCTCTTCTCCTAAAAACAGTTTTAAAACATTCCAGAAACAGCGTGTATTTTAGAAGATTTAAAAAATACCGGTTCCGATCCCTGGTCGGGCTAGATCTTCATACCGATAGTGAAGGTCCTAGGGTACGTCAAATGTCGCATGCGAGGGGGGCGCCCTGCATGCGTCTGACGTGGTGGGTCTTATCTTACTTTCACCAGGGTGGAGATAGCTTCGGCAGTCAGCAAGTGTTCGCGGTGACATGGTCGCTATCTCATATCTCGTCAATAGGGAATATGCATGAATTTTTATTTTTGCTTTATTAAAAGCTCATTCATATAACAAACAGTAGACAAAAATATTTTTTCAAATAAATATAATAAAAATAACCAAGATATAAGCCATCAAACATTTCATTCTACCTCTTTCTTGCAAAACAGAATTTAATATGGAGTTTATATGGCCGGAGTGCACTGTGACGTAACAGTGCATATCGGATCTCTCTGTCTAATTAGTAGTTTAAAATGCCTATATTATGCGTATTTCTTGGCCGATTTTGATTTTAATTTCTCATTTTGAAATAGTTTTTACGGTATTTTGATATCTAGTTAAGAAAAGCGATAAAAATGTTCATGCATGTACCCTATTATGGCAGTAAGCGAGACGAATATACCAAGGACGGTTTAGTCGGTAGATCACTGCTTCTCATTGGTGTCCGACATACCCTTCAGATATCCTTACCAGTCAAATTGAGTGGGGGGATTTAGCGCAAACGCACAAATGGGAATACCTCGACCACTTAGAGTAAGGTTGGGACGCAGTGAGCAAGGCACACGTACCGCAGAGGGTAGGATATGAGACTACGGACTGGTCAAACTCCACCCTTGGTCATAGAGTATGTGTCTAAGCAAGAACCTATTTGACATCCATTTATTATCTGACATCCATAATGTTCGTGCATGCAGCTCTCCGTGGCATCACATATGGTCTCACCGGAAGATCAGCGCTGGCTCCCAAGCCGGCATTATGCTGAGGTGGGACCATTTCGAGCATAGTTTTAGTTTTTTTTTGTACGTAATTTGTTTTATTATTATTATTATTATTTATGCTATTGCTACCGAATAAATTTATTTTCTTTCTTTCTTTCTATTTTGGATGAACTGAAAAAGCAGCTATAAGACGTAACACCGCACTTATTGAAAGCAAACTATAATTTTAGATTCCCAACCCTCAGTCCTCAGCAATGACGAGGAAGGAAAGTAGATCTGTGCATATAAAAACTTACGAGTACAATTTCATTAACAATCTCACTTGTACCTCATTACAAATTAAACTTTGTGAAGTCACATAATAGGGGATTATTAAGTCGCTTAAGTGTCTTCGCGAAGTACAGTAAGCTGTCTTATCCTTATAACGTATTTATTATAATTTTGGATCTGAGTGTACGCCGCCGATAAGGCAGAATCAACACCCGTTTCCATTTAGCCAGTTAGCAAAGTGGGTTATTGTGTGAAGCACCAGAATGTTTTGCACGCCGGGATTTTGAATGTTGATTTAACGAAGAAAGTTTACTTATTTTGCTTTGCAGACTATAGACGGTTGTTTTTGGCAATAATTTTCGTACTTTGCTCTTGGTTTAATAATTATGTTATGTTTGACGATAGAAATTACATTCAAAGTTAACCTGTCATGCACTTAAAGCTAGAATTAATTTCTTAAACATTATTACTGGATCTTTCTTTTTGAATCCAAAAACTCCTAAAACTCCTGTTTAAGTTTAGATAAACCATTTTATTTGAGGTTCATTGATCATCGACGTTCTCGTCAAAAATGTTTGTGTATCACGTCAAAATTCATCCCAGATGTGAGGAATGAAATTGGCTATCGATGTCAGAGTTTTCTGGCAAACATAAACTGATTTTCTTTACATCGAGCGCTACTGCAATCAATAGTGCCTCTATTTTTTAAAGTGAAAAAACTCATTGTATTCAATAATAAATAAACGTTCACTACCATCATCACAACTAAAATACGTCCATAAAACTGCACTTCATGAATTGCGTTAATAAGCCCAATATGGCTTCCAGTCGCTATCAAGGAACCGTTGATCAATTTTCTAGTGGCCTTTCCAGACTTAGTGTTGCCACATAAGAATCCTGTCCTTAGCGTCAGCAAATGTTAAATTACGAACTATAAATTCATTTTGCATGCGGCGTGTGGATGGGCAAATAGTATTAAACGAATTAACTGTGTAACCAACATCAGACCTCTAATTATAAAAATGGCACGAACAAAATGATCGTCAAAATGTCTGGTTTGCGTGTCTTTAGGAATCAATAGCTGATGCCGACATCGGTACAGCCGTCATGAAAGTAATTTCAGGCCGCTTTTGGATTGATTAAAGGGAAACTCCATTTGAAACGTGTTAAATACACATCTTTACTCTTGTAAAGAGGCGAAATGCTGCGTGCCTACGGACAATTTTCAGATTTTATACAAAATTTAAGGGACAATAAAAACACTTAACAAGACACTTCATACCTATGCCTGGCATAAATGTTTATGTAGACGGCAAAACTTTGCATTAAAATTAAATTATCGGGTCAGATGAATGACAAACGCTACTCTTTTCCGGAAAAAACGTGAATCCGAAGGAGATAATAATTACGATAACAACTTCTATTAGCAACTATCAGTGGCGCGTGGGCCAAATAGGCACAAAGACACTGCCTCACCTGAACGATCATGGCTCCATATAGGAATAGAGAAACTACCTGCTCATGTGATCAAAACATTTTAAACTGCCTACCTGGGCCAAAAACCGTGTGCACGCTACTGGCAAATAGTTATACCTCAATGCAAAAGTTTCCTTATGAAGTATTTCGTAATTTTAACACAATTTCTGAAAATCTACATAACTATGCGGGGAAATTATTCGCCTTATTTTTATTTATTTACATATCGTCAAATCGTCAATTTTCCCACCAATAAACCATTCTTTTCCCCCACATCTCTCGAAACTCTTTTTTTAGCTCGTGCTAATTTAGCATCTACTTACTCTGCGTTAATAAGAGATCAAGTTAAAGTTGCATTTTATTTGAAATAAAATGTACATTTGTACATGAGAGAGTATTATAAATTTATTTTCATATGTACACAGTGTTTCACTGAGTTGAGCAAAGGTAATTTAATATTTTCTTCTGTTACCGCGGTTATTACTCATTTAAACAAAACAATTTAACGGATTATATCGCGTATATTATCTCATTTGAGTTCCCGACGTTTCGGAAGCTTTTCAGCTTTCCATGGTCACGTATGGACTGAGAAAAGATATATTTTCCTCTGTCAAAGTTATTAAAATTTGTGCAAACTACCCATTTTGGAAAAACAAATAGAGATGTACATACAAACCAGATGAGCCTAGTCTGTAAAGACAGTTACACATGTGCCAGAAGGGCTTAATTATTTTATTTTAATAATTTACCAAGTAGCATTTCACAAATGAGGCGTACAAAGGAGAAAAGAAACGCTGAAAAGAAAAACTCCCAGACTACCTCATCGCTAATTATAATATTAAAAAAAACAAAGAATATTAAACTATTAAAATAAAACAATTTAACGGATTATATCGCGTATATTATCTCATTTTAGTTCCCGACGTTTCGACGTTTGTTTTATTTCAATGAGTAATAATCGCGGAAACAGAAGAAAATATAATATTAAACTACTTTTTAACAGATAAAATATTTTTACACCGTTTGGAAAATAAAGTTTTCCAGTCCTGTGTCTCGCTTGTTCCTTGATGAGATGTATTATAGGATCCCAAGCTGGTGGTTGCTGGTGGTAATTGTAACTTTGACACAGCCAAATATATCTTTTCTCAGTCCGCCCGTGACCATGGAAAGCTGAAAAGCTTCCGAAACGTCGGTAACTCAAATGATAATGAAAAGATATTGTACGCAATATAATCCTTTAAATTGTTTTATTTAAAGGTAATTTAGATTTCAAGTTCAATAATATAAGAGCTTTAAACATACACATAACGTGAAAAACCGAGATAAAATAATTATGATGGACATAATAAAATTATAAGTTTTTACGGATAATTACTACCGGTTCTTGTCAAAATAGAGTATTTTTTATTAGACTTGTGAGTTAAGATGTCGCCGCATTAAAAATAATGAGGCACGTGAAATGAACGGAACCACTTTGTCGATGTAAAAAGAGATGAAATAGACAGGATTTCATCGCAGTCACAGGTAGTATTAAAGTAAAAATAATATATACAAGTCGATACTTTATTGGATTAACTGCGTTTTAATCATATAAACTAAAATATTCACAAAATTATACCTATACTCTAGTTGCCTTGCTGGAGAGATTCTTTAAATATGAAAAAAAATCTTAGCAACGCCATGCACGATTTTCGTAATGTAAGCAAAATAAAACAAGTATCGGCCATAACGCTTATTTCCGTCGCCACTTTTGCTTAACTTAACTATCCTCTATCTCTTTCACTCATTATTTTATTCATCCCTTTCTTTCGCATGTACTCCTCTTATTTTTCTCATTCAGTTACGTTCCAAATTACTGTAAGACGTGCACCTAACAGTATAACCCATACACTTGGATTATATTATAAGGCACGCCATCATAAGCATCGTAAGTATGTCGCAAAATATTTACTCCTCATCATGATAGAATGGCAGTGCAATATGCAAGAGATAAATTTTGATACAGAAAAAAACATCAAACTCTGGTTATCGGTCATATTTTATTCGCCTATACTTAAAAATACAGAGTTATGCTAGTTTTCGCCAGCGACCGAAATTAATAATTCTGTGTACGTGTGTAATTAATTGATTTCTTTTGAAATCAATTAACTACACACGTACACGGAAACTCAAAGCTTCAGGTCGAAAACAAAGCATAGAATAGGATGTCCTAAAATTCCTAACAAAGTACGAAAGTGACATAAACGATCCGAGGAAAAACATTTATTCTCAAAAATCGTGCGATAAAATTCTTTGAAATGGACTGAAGTAAATAATAATGGTCCTTAAATCAATGCATTACTTGCAATCTGAGCTCCAGTTGTACGCCCCTTCCATGTCGCGGCTGTAACGACCGGCATACTCGATAATAAAGTCAGACCGTTAGATTAGATGGGAATGTCCCATCTACTCAAGTTAAAGTTTTACCTTTCGATAGTTTGAAAGTAGTTAACCCAACTAAGCCTCAGCCGCCTGTCTATCGCAATCATTAATATTTTAAGTACCTACAAAACAATGAAGAATAACCAAGATGTAGAACTTGCTGGTGAAAAAATACTGACGCAATTTTGTGACATTTTCCGAATCATGCTGCTCTTACATGCCTATCTTTTGGTTGCACTCGCTCCCGTAGATTTCATCATTGCGTACCATCATTCATGATTGTAATCAAAAAATATTATTTTCGATAAAAAGATAACATTTTATTGTTTGCATTACCAAATTATAAAGTATAGCCTATGAATACCTATCCTAGGCACTTCATCTTACTCAAGACATTTAACAACTTGATTTCACTCTAATTTGACTGGACAAATTTAACGAGAATATATTGTGATGGAATGCAGATACTGTTATTCCTAATTTCAGATACCATAAGATATCAGCTATATTATATTTTTTGAATCCATAAAACCAAACGTCTTAAATTTAAACTGGTAGATACAAACTTATCATGAATAGATTTTTGGTATTTTTGTACTAGTTTTACCTATACCTTTAATCACTCTTAGATATCCAGCTAAGTTTGTAGTACAAATTGCTAAGATCCATCCGGCCGTTTTGATGTGCTCAAACCTGCAGTAAGCCGTTTCAGTTAAGTTGTGTGAAATATGTATTTAATTTAATGTGCCGATTTCATTTGAAGAACTTTATAATAGGTAGTATAGACGGATGGCTTGTGTACTTACATTTTATGTCTTAAAATTTTACTGTTTTTTCTTTTAAAACATTATTACAAGAAATTCATGTATTCTTTTGTTTTTACTTTATTTTTCTCCAATGTTAACGTTTTTCTTGAAATAGGTATGTAAAAATAAACCTTTGCGAAACAAGGAAACCTGTGAAGTTGCTTATTCCTAAGTTTCAGGAATAATAACGAATATTTTTGTCCTGTGCTGAGTGAAAACTGTGTTGTAGAAATTATTTACCTGTCGTAGTTTTTGCTTGATTCTTACGTTATATAATATTTCCTCAATCTCGGTCGTGATAAAGATATAATGATTAAAGCGCAAAGAAAACCATGATTGCTTTAACACGTGGTCAGACCAGGAATCGGACCTATGCATTACGCCTCCAACGTTTTAACCTCTCCACCAGCAAGCACTGTGCTGTACGCCTCGAATGTATCCATCCACTTTGACCCCCTTACGGGCTATTAGTATTTACATACTTTCATTTTTGAAAGTAGGTACGGATCGATTCACCTTGGCAATATTGAGAGCATGTTTTACAAAATGTTCATGTTCACATTCCAATTCCACTCCTTTACAGTAGTATCATCGAACGAAGAGAATCGTTATAGCGTTATTCCTAGTATTACTATTTCATTGAACACATCTCGGGATCTCTCTACGATATCGAATCAGAAATGAAGAGATTCGTAGACGTCCAAAGGCCACCGACAGTAGCAAACAGGGTAAGCAAACTGAAGAGGCAATGGGCAGTTCGAAGAACCGATGGCCGTTGGGGCAGAAAAGTTCTCGAGTGGACATCGCGCGGACAAGCGCAGCGTGAGAAGGCCGCCTGCAAGGTGGTCGGACGACCTGGTTCCCTAACCACCCTTTGTGGAGACTCACTGGATGCGGGTCGCTTCTATCCGGCGCATGTGGAAATCTATTGAGGAAAATGATGATGATGATGATGATTGAACACATGTTCATGTTAAACACAATATTTGGGTTTCGTATAAAATTCAAACACTATTTTTTGGTCTAACGCTTCGCGGTTTCATTGATGACGTACGGCGTAGAGACCAATTAAGATGGCTATGCTAGGAGTTCTCTGCAAAATCAGGAATGAAGAGATTCGTAAAAAAACCATAAGTACTCATAGTAGTAGTATGAATTTCAAAACTTGATTGGCAATGGGATGTTCCCTGATCTCTAAATTAATAAAAAATATTTAAGATCCTTGAAATAAAACAATTTAACGGATTATATCGCGTATATAATCTCATTTTAGTTCCCGACGTTTCAGAAGCTTTCCAGCTTTCCATGGTCACGGGTGGACTGTGAAAAGATGTATTTTCCTCTGTCAAAGTTACAATTTGTAACACACACAAATAAAGGTCTACATACATGCCAGAAGACAGTTACACATGTGCCAGAAAGGCTTAATTATTTTGTTCTAATAATTTACCAAGCAGCATTTCACAAATGAGGCGTACTGAGGAGAAAAGAAACGTTGCAAAGAAAAATTCCCAGGCTACCGGATTACTAATTATAATATTAAAAAAAACAGAAACTATTAAACTACTTTTAAACAGATAAGATATTTTACACCGTTCGGAAATTAAGGTTTTGCAGTCCTGTGTCTCGCTTGTTCCTTGATGAGATGTATTACAGGATCCCAAGCTGGTGGTAGTGACAATCCATCTTCTCTATTGAAATTAGGATGCTTTTAATCTCAATAGCCTCGCGTAGGATTCTGGGAAAATATATTTTTTCTTTGGCAAGGATAGAAGGTTTATCAAACTTAATTGAGTGGTTTGGTTTGTCAATGACATGTTCACAGACTGCAGACCTATTACACCGACGGTGCTTGACATCTGCTATGTGCTCCTTTACCCGGGTTGATACACTGCGTTTCGTTTGACCAATGTATGAAAGACTACACTCGCAGTCCAGCTTATAAATGCCTGCACTCTGCAAAGGGGTGCTACTCTTCACAGGTCTAAGGTATTGAGACACCTTCTTCAACGGCAAAGATGTTTCTGATCTTGTCTGTAACCCCTTTCACATATAGTAATACGGCAGGTTTACGCTCGACTGTTGGTTTCTTCATACTGGTATTCTGCTTGGAACGTGGTATCTGGAGCTCGTTGGCTCGAAGCGCACGTTTGACATTCTGCAATTTAGCAGTCAGATGTTTATCGTCGCAGATACCCCTGGCTCTCTGAAACAAAGATTTACCCACTGTAGCAAGTTGACAGGGATGGTGGTGATTTTAGCCATTCAAATACCTATCTGTATGCGTATTTCCTATATACAGTATGACCTATGTCATTGTTAGAACCTCTAATTACTAGCACATCTAAGAATGCAAGTGAATTTTGATTTGTGTTTTTTTAAAAATGGGTAGTTTGCACAAATTGTAACTTCGACAGAGGAAAATACATCTTTTCTCAGTCCACCCGTGACCATGGAAAGCTGGAAAGCTTCCGAAACGTCGGGAACTAAAATGAGATAATGTACGCGATATAATCCATTAAATTGTTTTATTTCAATGAGTAATAATCGCGGAAACAGAAGAAAATATTATTTAAGATCCTGATAAAATAAGCAACATAAGAATTTTGAGTGCGATATGATACATGAAGCTTTTTTTACAAACCCTCAAAATTGGGTGGGAAAGTCAACTACCATTGAATAACCCATAAAATGTATGATAACTTTTGTTATGAAACCGTTTCTATAACCGTTGTTATAAAAACGGTTCATCAAGTTTTAACATAGCTGCAGAACAATGTTCTTAATTTCCCAATACAAGATACTATCCGTGTGACATTGCTAAGCTAGTAGGCTTTTATGAAGCATTTTTTGGGAAAGTTGTTTGTTCTAGTAATTCATAAAAATATAAAAAATCGGCCACGAGTATTTCGAACCATGCTCAGTATAGGGTTCCGCTCTTGCAATTTTGTTTACGGAACCATATAAAGGGTATTACTATAATCGGGTTTTTACTAGGTAACATCAATCAGGACTGTTTTTTTTCCAATCAGAATTGAACTTTAACTTGTCTTGGATTCGAAATCATTTTTTCATCCAATAAAGTAATTTTGCTTCTGAAAAGTTTAAATTTCGCTCAACTTTTCTCGTTAAAAGTTTGCGAGTGAATAACATAATAGACCTTCATTGATGACGCGACGAATTTGACGTTTGGTTTTAAGATTAAAAAATGTATAATTGTTTAATTGACCGAGAAAAATACGTAGGCATATGTAATTATAATTTTTTGTAGCCTTATTACTTAGTTTTGGGGTTTGTGACCATTGCTTGTAGTACAAAAGAGGACAGAACACGATATGGCACATTTAAATATAGTTTATACGGCTGACGACACGTTTGACTCAGTGGGTTGTACAACGGCCTACGAAGCTGGCGGTCCCAGGTTCAAATCCCGGCTAGGGCAAGGGTTTGTGTGATGAGCACGAATGTTTGTTCCTGAGTCTGAGGTTTTTTCTATCTATATATTTATCTATTAATTACGTATATTGTCGCCTGGTACCCATAGTATATTGTCCCTAATATAACATAAAAAAAAAACTAAAATTTTCCCGTAACTTTTGTAGCGGAGGAGAAAATATCATAACTTTCTTATTTCTTCAGCGCAGTTGGATAAATATTATTCTATAACCATCTAAGGATGCTCATCTACCCGTGTAAAATGATTGTTGAAATCCGTTTAGGACTTTGGGCGTGTTGAAGCTACAACAAAACATACATACGAAATAAAAACGGTTCATTGACCTTCGACACTCCTTACTGTTTCTTTTATATTTTCAATGTACAGACATTTAATTTGAACAACTTTATAATAGTATAGAATATGTTTTAATGCATGGCATTAAGGCAAAAAGCCAAGGCACGTAGGACACCTTGTATCTAGATGTTATGTCTTAATTTAAATTTTACTGAGTATTGTTTTATACGAGTGTACTCGTATAAAACAATACTAAATGCACATATTAAATGCACAAGGGAGCATGAGAAGGTTTCCAAAACGACGGGAACTTAAAGGTTCGCCCAAACCAATGCTTAAAATACGCTGACGGTGCGTTATCGCAGTTACGTGACTTACGCGTCACGATTTTACCGCATGCCCTTCACACTGCTACTCAAAGAACGCTGACGGCGCGTTTACGCGGCTGAATAAATGTATAAAAACATTGTGAAGCATAAAACACGTTACCGCGTAAACGCAGCGTTAAACTTCGGTGTGGGAGCCATGCGTGAAAATCGTGACGCATACGTCACTTCACTGCGTTAACGCGTCAGCGTATTTTAAGGATTGGTTTGGCCTTTAATGTCTATCTATCTATCAATCAGCCACGGACATCCACTAATGAACATATGCCTCGCCTATAGCTCAAGCCTATAGCTGGGTGCGATCCTGCGTGATTAATGTGATAATATATATTTATTGCAAATCAAACATAATAAGTTACTTAATATCTAAAACAGTACGAGAAATAATGGCAAAAAATAGGTGCTCTTGGTGGTAGAAAGCGATACCTTCTACACACAACTCTTCTCTGAATTAAAAATATACTTAACGCCAAATAGATTCAAGGTAGGTAATACTGTCAGCATCAAATAGTCTGTAGGTTCCATAGCGCCAAATATATCTTCACACAACTTTATGCCAATAAGAATAAAGATGAATTGCGATATTTTTGGCACATTGGAAGCTAGAGACTATTTGACGCTGACTGTACCACCGTCTCAATGTTTCGCGTTAAATTAGTAAAAGCGCCAGTGTAATTACTGTAGCAATTTCTTTTTACCTGCATCGTAATTTATGGAATTACAGATGACCGAATTCATCTATTTGAAGTTGTACATTTTTCATTTCACATTTTTTACTCCTTGGTAAAAGTAGGATACTTTTAGAAGCGCTAATCTAGCGTGGAAGAAGGTGGCAAGACTAAGGCACGCAAAACTACGGAGCACAAAAACGTTTTGTTCAGCATATTATGTCCCCATTTACAATTTATACAGAATTAATCATTAACTTATTTAAATACTTCTGCGCGATATGCTATCAGAGTACATTCACATGTCAAATTCAGATTTGAAGTTCATATCGAATTAATTACGTATAATTTTGAAATTATGTCATGTTTTATGATCCCATTTCATGGAGTGCGTTGTTGATATTTTGAAGCTGATTGTATTAAGCCTATATTGAATAATTATGTGGCCTAATTTGAATTCCACCTGGTTTTGATATAATAATATTAAAACAAGATGAATGGTATTGTTAGGTTAGTAAATAAAATCGTAGCTACGTAATACAAGTACAAGCGAATTATATTTATATTTTAAAGTGACTACGAGTATATAAACGTAAATTATGTAAATTTATTGCGAAATATTTTTATTCGGTCGTAAACATCGTCGGTATTGACCTTCTTTACGCGAGTTTAGAAAAACGACAACGCAGGGTTAATTCAATAAATCGATAATAGTTATTTTCCAAACGGAAAACGGCAAAGGAACTATTTATTCATTTATCTTATATGGAATTCCGCAGGGTAACGCCTGAATATGTCTTTTACTTGCATCCTTAATTTTCTGCTAAGAATGAGTGTGACCACAACGGTTGCTTTATCATATATTTATCGCGCGATGAACGCGATTATCTTAACACTTTCGCTGCCAACCTTTTCGTAGTGTTACGTACTTTCCTCGATATACGGGGAAACCCATGGTATTGGCTACGCGTCTACGAGCAGAGTGCTAGGCGTGTTCCTGGCAGTGAAAGTGTTAAGCCTTCTAATGATAGAGAGTTAGCTAAGGAGCCGCTGACTAAGTTAAACTGCAGTTAAGGAGCTGAAGCTGTTCTAGAGCACGAATACGATTTTTTTGCAAAGATAGTCGAAGTAAGCGTAAAAGTAAAAAAACCAACAAGCTTGACTTTGCTTACATGACGCTCCATTCAAAAATTCGAGTGGCATGTAAACGTAACACAACAGACCTATGTAGTAGGTAGTTATAACGTCATATAAATCGTCATGTTCGTAGAAAAAGAGCAATATCGGTGCAAAACTTCACCAGGCGAAATCCCTGTGAAACATTAATAACGCTGAAGACACGTCAACGTATAACGTTTTACTGCTTACGTATATGAAAATTGCGCGTTCGTAACGTAAAAGTAAAACAGTAAACATTTAAAGAACAGTGGGTTCGTTCCCAGGCTCGGTCAAAATAGGGCTCATAATAATGAAATAGCTCATCAAAAACTAATATCCACAACAGAATCATTCAGAATTCCGTTTTTAAGCCATAAGCATGTACCGCTGATATTTTTCTAACTTTAATATCAGGAATTCAGGATACATATCATATACGCAATATATAATCAAGCATGTTTTGAGTGGTTTTAAAATCTTAATAACATTTTAAATGACAAAGTTTGTGCCGAAGTACGTTCCTCTCAATTGTAAACACTACTAAACGGATCTCAACTAAACCTTACAGGAATATTGTTTAGACATCAGAATAACATAGGCTATAAATTCCAGGTGACGTCGTGGGCAATAGCTAGTTTAATATAATTTATTGGTATCTGAAACTGGACGAAACCAAGGATTATATTCTTGTCATGGGCATTACCAATATCTATTAACTGCCTTTTAACGCCTGACTAAAACTGTTGAATGGTCGTTAATAACATAAGTAATCAGCCGTTATTAACTAACAGGGCACGGTAAAATTGGGTCTAATTATAGTTACAAACCATACAATAAAAATAAAAAAAAAATGATAGATTTATGTACGCACCAGATTATCATCGTTTACTGCTCATAGGTAACACAGGCCTTATTGAGCTTTATATGGGACTAGTTCGATTTGTGTGCAACTGATTTTGGTGTACCCGCTGCTAATAAATCTACTTTCTAAATAAAAATTGTCACGCTGAAGTGAAACTATGTGCTACGTTAAAGACCGTTAACGTGCGCCGAGATAAAATTATGAATTGAGTTTATTTTTCTGTATATTTGAATAAATATTGCCACAGTTCAGCATTTCAGAGATTTGTACACGAGATTATCTAATTGCCAGCTTATTTATAATAAAAAATGGGAGCAGAACATTTACAGGCCTATTACTTTATAACTTATAACAGTATTTAATGTGTAATTCCGAAGTTTTTTGCTGATTACGCTACATAATAGCTACTAAATTACACCATCTGCCATTTTTAATACTTAATGTAATGTGGTAACATTTTCTTACAAATAACGACATTCAACGAAAATAAATCCATTGAAAATAAACACATTGAAGTATGATTTCTATAAAAATAACTGATATTTTTAGACCGCGATGCAAGATTGAGGCTAAAGGTCTAATTAAAAATCGAAATATATCTGATTCTTAAGGTAGCCTGCTGGTTAAAACAGTGATATTTCACTTAAATGATCAGTACGTGATTCCTCAGGTATAATGTTGAACATTATTCAATGGGCGGAATGATTACTTTTTTCCATTAGGCGACTGGTCGTTACATAGAATATCGTATAATAATAATAATAATAATAATCGATTTACTTAAAGACAAGAGAGTGGTCCAAACAATGTTAGTATTACCTTAATTGATTTTTTTTGTATAAACATATATGTTATTAATTTCTCGGAAACGGCCCTAACGATTTGGATGAAATTTGGTATCTAGACATAGCCTTTTGCCGTCAAAGCTTATTTAGATAGGTTTCATATACCAAGGAAAGCTCGAGTCCTCGTGGTCCTGTGTCAATTCACCAAGTAAGATTCAAGCATCACAGAGGTACTGAGGGCTCCCATAAGTTCCCGCAAAGCTTTCCTATCCTCAGCAACACGTTAAAGAGAGATGCATTTTTTTTCTCTTCATTTAAGAGCCTTGTCACTGAGTGACTACGTCGCTCCATTGTTAAAAGCCGTTACAGTCGAGAGAAAGATTGATGCTTGCTTATTTCTAATTTCTACGTACTATGTTCTCGTCCGAATACGATTACATCGATATTTACCATTAGACTATCGATTTACTATAAATCCATACCTAAAAGTCAACATTGTTAGAAAATACGAAAATCACGACATAACTAAATGGGGCTTAAACGGGTATAAAAATGATTTATTTAATTACCTGTCGTTGGTAAATCTTGGTTGTTTCGAACGACGCATTACGTCCAGAGTTTCAAAGGAACCATCCATAAAAGGTCAATAGTCAAAGAAGAGAAAAAGGAAAGTTTTTTCGAAACTATATGAACGTAATGCAACGTTCTGTTATATCCTAGCTACATAGGCAAGTCTGCTGACACTGCTGCAGCATCAGCGGGAGTCCCTCCTTCTCCATACAACCTGAGAACCCGTCTTCATCCAGCCAGTCAGTCGAGTCCCGACCTCTGACCGCGTTGACGCTTTCCATCCAAGGTTTCTATGCCTCGCCAAGGCCAGAATTTACAAAGTGTGTTTTAATTTAAGTTTTTAATAATAAACCTTTTTTTAAAAAGGGCCTTGGCTTTTCCTTCATAACATTGGTGGCAGCTTAGGGATTTTTTTAAGAAATCCTGGAACGTTTCCGAAGTTTCCGAAAAGTGAAAAGTGAAGTGCTATTTCCAAAAACAATCGCGGTCAATTAAAACTGTTCAGTAACGGGATTCTCACTCAACCTCTGTTTCCTCTGTATCCTGCTACGGTCTACGTGATCATAGTGACGCTGTTTCCTGCCAAATCTAGCCTGTTAACCAGGCTCCGCTGTTTCCTGTGGCCTGCACTGAGTGTCAAGGCCAAACACTCCGTATCGACCCTGACAATGGTGGTCCTTCAAGTCATCATAGTTTTGCTGTGAGTACTTTCATTTTCCATATTGTGATCTGTGTTGTGCCGTGAAAATCGTGGATAGTGCCGTGAAAATAAAATACCTGAAATCAAGACTGTTTCTATAAACATATGGTCATTTCTTTTTATCTATTTCATAACATACATTGTACATTCATAGATATAATATATCATCCTGGTGCACCGAGCCGAGTATCGTTATCGTAAACAATTCTCTTCGGGCGGCCGTCCGCCTATTACACCGTATCGGAATAGTATTTTTGTATTGTATTAGTATTAAAATTACAAAATGTCGAAAACACCCGACGGTGAGATGCCCGGCACTTCTAAAAACGCAAAAACTAACCTAGATCCACTGAATCTTCCGAAATTGGTGGTGTCAGAAGTTCCATTAAATGTGATACTCAAATTCATTAAGCCATACGATGGCTCAAGAGAAAAACTCAATGCTTTTATAAATAATTGCACAAATGCTATGTCCTTGGCTTCCGTAAGTCAAGAAGGCATAGTTCTCAAATATATTATAAGTCAGTTAGAAGGTAAAGCAGAATTAGCCTGTTCCATTAAAGAATTCGACAAGTGGTCCACACTTCAGGAATTTTTGAAAGCCCAATTCGGTGAACGTAAACACTACGCCCACTTACTAACCGATTTACAGGAATGCCGACAAGGGCCCAATGAGTCACTTAATCAATTTTCTCTCCGAGTAGAATCATGCCTTTCCCAATTATTAACAGAGGTGACTATGTCCTGCCCAAAAAAGATGGAGCTTCCCGGTCGTATTGCGGCCATGGAAGACCTTGCATTGAATTCATTTATGATGGGCGTCAACCCGAAAATTTCCACAGTTTTGCGTTGCAAGTCACCAAGGACACTCAACGAAGCTATTAACCTCGCATTATCCGAGAACAAAATCTTACAATATGCCGACAAGAAACCTGCAGCGCCCTTTATCAAGCCAAATATCTCTAAAAGACCTAACTTCTCTCAGCCGCAGTATTCCAATTCTTACTCGAAACCTAGCACATCACATAACAAGGATAATTCCAACACGTTTAACAGGCAGAATACTTCATCAAATAATACCGTAGTGTGCCGCTATTGTAAAACACAAGGTCACACTATTGAACAATGTAAAAAACGTGAATATAACAATAAACGTTACAACTTCAACAACAACTCATCTGATCGCCCAATCAACTTCCTTGACAACGAAGAACTTGATGAAACTGATGCATATCCTTTAAACGAAGAATAGGCTCGAATAGGTGTCGCTCGAGTCCTAAATTCCCACCAGACACCGCATTCACTACTTCCGCTTCAATGCCCAGAAACTCTAGGATCTACGAAGTTCTTGCCAAAAACGATAGATACATACCGTACATAACTGTATCAACATCCATGAGTGCTAAACCCTTAATGCTACTCATCGACACAGGCGCATCAGTAAGCCTTGTTAAGAAATCGTGTGTCGATAGAAGCCTCAAACTTTCAAAGAGCGAAATCAATGTCAAGGGCATTGATTCAACTAACGAATCAATCAAAAGTCTTGGTCACATTAAATCCCGAATTCACCTTTCCCGTGACCTTACCTTAACACATGACTTCCATGTCATGGAAACAATCAACTTACCTTATGACGGTATAATCGGAAATGATATGTTTACTAAATTTCGTTGCAATGTGAATTATGCAACTAACTGTTTAGAAGTCAACAATCTTAAAATCAAGCTGTCCTTCAAGGAACCAAATTACGATATACCTCCGAGAACTGAAACCATAATAGAATGTACCGTAGCTAATCCTGATATAAAAGAAGGAATAATTACCGATCAGCATTTGTCTGAATCAATACTTATAGCCAACTGTATCGTGAAGGTTAAGGAAAATAACCGAGTCAATATCTCTGTTATCAACACATCTGAAGACGCCGTCAAGGTAAATCCCGATTTAAAACTACGTCTCGAACCTATTGATATGAATGTTGCCTACTCCTCAACTGATAACACTGCCAGACGCACTGAAGAAGTTTTAAACTCGCTTCGCACTTCCCATCTAAATGACGAAGAAGCAAACGCTCTAACCGAGGTTTGCTCTCAATATTCAGATATCTTCCATCTTCCAGGAGACAAATTAACATCCACTCCCAATATTCAACATAGTATCCGAACAAATAGTGATGCTCCTGTATATACTAAATCCTATAGATTCCCAGAAATACATAAAAAGGAGGTGAACAAACAAATTGATAAGATGTTGGAGCAAGACATTATAAAGCCTTCGACTTCTCCATGGTCATCCCCAATCTGGGTCGTTCCAAAAAAAATGGACGCCTCAGGAGAACAAAAATGGCGCGTAGTCATTGACTACCGTAAGCTCAATGATATAACAATTGGAGAAACTTATCCCATACCTCAGATTTCCGACATTTTAGACCAATTAGGCAATAGTAAATACTTCTCCACCCTAGATCTAGCCTCTGGTTTTCACCAAATTAATATGTCTCCTGAAGATGCAGAGAAAACCAGTTTTTCAGTACCTCAAGGTCAATTCCAGTTCAATCGAATGCCATTCGGCCTTAAAAATGCACCTTCTACGTTTCAAAGGCTCATGAATAACTGCCTTTCTGGACTCCAAGGTGTCCGCTGTTTCGTATATCTCGACGACATTGTCATATATTCTTATGACCTAGGATCACATATACAAAATCTATCAGCTATCTTTGATAGGCTGCGCAGTTTCAATCTCAAACTACAACCTGACAAGTGCGAGTTTCTTAGAAAGGAAGTCGGTTATCTCGGGCACATTATCAGTGACAAAGGTGTCAAACCTAATCCTGAAAAAATTAAGGCGGTCACTCAATTTCCGCTGCCTAAATCCCCAAAAGATATTAAATCCTTCCTGGGTCTTGTCTCTTATTATCGAAGATTTATCCCAGACTTCTCTAAAATATCAAAACCTTTGACACTTCTCTTAAAAAAAGAAACCCCTTTTAATTGGGGACACGAGCAAGAACTAGCCTTTGAGACCTTAAAGTTTAAACTCACGACCGCTCCGATTCTTATCTACCCTGATTTTACAAAACCCTTCGTTCTCACCTGTGACGCTTCAAATTATGCGATTTCCGGTATATTATCCCAAGGACAAATCGGTAAAGATCAACCGATAGCCTTCGCTTCGAGGACACTAAACAAAAATTAATGCCATTACAGTACTACCGAGAAGGAACTCTTGGCCATTGTGAATTTCTGTAAATATTTCAGACCCTACCTTTTCGGTAGGAAATTCTATATCCTAACTGATCATCGCCCATTAAAATGGCTGTTCAATCACACTGATCCCAGTAGCAAATTACAACGCTGGCGTTTAAAATTAGAAGAATACGATTACGAAATCATATATCGCAAAGGCAAATTGAATTGCGCGGCTGACGCATTATCTCGATATCCTATTCCTAATAAAAACTGTTTACCTGTAAACGCTGTACATACAGAGTCTAACGAAAACCTTCAGCCTACGGCTGAAACAAACATCTATGATAACCCACAACCAGGGACATCCTCTTCTCAGGCAGACATCTTCAACCCATTTGATTTCGAAGACATTCCGTCCCTATCGCCTGATCCACAATTTTCCCCGATCGAATTAGATTCCATAATTGATGAACTTAACTTAGAAAATACACCATCTCTCGAATTACAACCTATTGAAACAAATACCAATCAGGATTTGCTTGAACCATCTCCTCCAGCAGTTGATGATTCTTATTCAAAATTCTTAAAATCTCCTCCTAACACCAACTATGACACTGCTATTATTGAGCACAACCAAGACCTTCTAAAAAGCCAATATAAAACCATTGTAATCCCTACGTCATTAGACCTGGACGAAAGTGTACCCTACATAGAAACATTCCTTAGTAACCTAACAGAAAAAGAGCAATTCATACAATCCGAAAAAACATTACTTTCCTTGCAGGAAATTAATCACGGAGGAAAAACTTTCATAACCTTATTTACCAAGGTCCATCACTTTGATGATTGTTCCTACTCAGATATTTATGAGTCACTGAAAAACCTTCGCAACCACTTAATAGGCACTAATGAATGCGTAAACGGTAACAAAAGAGACATAAGTATCTCTGATTTCAAAAATCCATTTGATAAACATGCTTTTACTAAAATCTATAACATGATAGCCTACATTTTCCATGGTACTAACATTCAAATACATATATATCACAATAGCATCATATATCAATCACTAAGTGAAATTCCTAAAATTCTTAAGGAAAACCATGATATTCCCATTGCTGGTCATCTAGGCATGACCAGAATGCTTAACAGAATTCGTGAGCAATACTATTGGAAAAACATGCGGACTGATATCGAAATTTATATAAAACGATGCCTTTCTTGCCAAACGAATAAAGCCCTAAGAAAAACCAACCGATCACCACTGGAAATAACTTCTACCTCTACAGAACCCTTCCAACGCGTATCGTTGGATATTGTCGGCCCCTTGCCAGAAGCAGGGCCTGCCAAGGTAAAATATATACTAACCTTACAGGACGATCTAACAAAATACTCCTTAGCGTATCCAATTCGCAGTACCACCGCTGAAGAGACTAGTGAATGTCTAATACATTTTATATCCCTATTTGGAATCCCCAAATTTATTCTGACGGATCGAGGAACTAACTTCACTTCTGACCTTTTCAAACAGGTTTGCTCCTTTTTAAAAATAAAGCAATTATGGTCCAGTCCTTATCACCCCCAAACTCAAGGCGCCCTTGAGAGGAGCCATTCCACTCTAAAAGAATATTTAAAATCATATGTAAATAAAGATCAAACCGATTGGCCCCGGTATGTGTATACGGGCATCCTAACGTATAATACCACAGTACATAGTACCACTAATTATAGTCCTTACGAACTGATTTTCGGACACAAACCATTTTTGCCGAACTCTATTTATGATTCTGCGCCTAATGCGACTTATTGCGACTACCTTAAGATGCTTCAACACCGTCTCCAACACTCTCATAACAAGGCAATCGAAAATATTCAGAAATCTAAGGAGACCTCAAAAAAATATTACGACTCAGATACCCGACCTGTAACTTATCATGTAGGAGATTACGTTTACCTGAAAAACCATCTTCGGCTTCGCAAAGCCTTATCCCCTGTGTGGAAGGGACCATACAAGGTCGTGAAAATTAATGGTCGAAACACTGTGACCCTTCTAATAAACCGCAAATACGTGGTTCATCATTACGACCAAATTAAACTAGCACATAGAGCAGATAGTGTTTAATTAAATAACATAATTAAATTAGTTATTTTAAGATTATACTATACTAATTACTTTTATTCAATTTTTTTTTTTCAGTGTTCCCCTTTTGGTACAAAGTAATTTCACCGAACCTGTAAATAACAGCCCTGGCATTTATTTCGACCCTGTTGGAGAAATTAAAGTGATTAACGGATTCTTGGATGTAGTTATACCTATCGACATTTCTTTTATAAAATCGCACATTGAAAATCTGAACGGTGTGATAGGCTCCTCGAAATTCTTATGTAGGCAGAGCGATAGTTTGACGGTGGCAGAATGCAATAACATGTTTCAATCGCTCAATACAAGATATAATGATATAATTAGAGACTACGATTCAATCTCACACTTGATTACAAATAAATCCAAAAGATCCGCGTGGTTTGGTGGTGTCGGCACTGTATTTAAACATTTATTTGGAACTATGGACCAGGATGATGCTAGTATGTATAACAACGCCATTCAAAACTTAGACAGCGACCAGAAGGAGATCGCGACCTTGATGAAAAGTAATATTTTAGTAACATCGGCGACTTTAAAGTCTCACGAAGATTTTATTAACAAAATTAGTGTTAACGAACAAAGGTTGAATGACGCTGTTGACGTACTTAATATGTCTTTGAAAAATTTTACCTTAATTAGCAATAAGTTAGCATTAAGATCCAATATCTTAGAATTAGTGAACATAATTGAAAATAATCTTTTAACATTGTCATTTAAATTAGAGGACATCGTGAACGCCGTAATGTTTAGTAAATCAAACATACTATACCCAGCCATTATTACCCCAAAACAGTTGTTTTCTGAATTAGTTGAACACTACAGATTTTTAACAAAATTACATGAATTCCCAGTACCATTGCATCTCGATCACATTAACATTTTGGTAAACATTTCTGAAATTTCTAGCTTTTATATCAATAAGAAAATTATATTTGTAATGAAAATACCTTTAGTATATTCCCAGGAATAGAATCTCTATCACGGTGTTCCATTCCCGGTAGCTCATAGTAACGCTACACCGGCCTCCTACGCGATGGTCATACCCACCGCGAAGTATATAGCTCTAAGCAGAGATAAGGCACATTATTGTAAGTTAGATAATTTAAATAATTGTAAGACGCTTAGTAATAAGTTTTATATTTGTAACTTAGATAATGTCTATTCCACTACGTCCTCACCTATTTGTGAAACTGAAATTGCAACGAAATTGTTAAATGCTAAACCCGAAGACTGTAAAACTAAATTGTTTTATGGAAATATGGAAATTTGGGTTAAACTTGAAAATAATAAATGGATTTATGTAATTTCAAAAAAATCTAAGTTATCTGTGGAATGTCAAAATAACTCTAATATATTTGATATTGATGTTATGGGAACAGGTTTGTTTACATTACCCAGTAAATGTACCGCGTACTTTAAGGACATACAGTTTATCTCGAAAAATAACATACAAACGAATTTAACACCCATTCAGTCCGATTTCAATTTAATTGAAGATTCATGTTGTGACCATACCAGTATCAAAAGATTTCAGTCAGATTTTCCTGCAGTAAATCTAAAAAGTCTAAACATAAACACCTTGAAGACCAGTAATTACTTATCTAAGGATGAACTGACTGAACGCTTAGATAAGATAATAGAAAAACCCCACATTGTTTTGTATGGACATTATTACTCTTACAGTACTATTTTTATTATTATTGTATTGTTAGCTTATTTCACTTACAAGGCCTGGAAAACAACTTATTGTAAAGCGAAAATGAACTTCGTTCCTCAGCTCCATCCTCTCTCAACACCTCCAACCTGTTCCGAACTCGAAGACCATCCAGTTTCAGCTCCTCTACCTAGACTTAGATCCACATAAACTTCACTCACTAAGAGAGTAAGTTTAGTCTTAACCCCGGGAGATGTTATATCCTAGCTACATAGGCAAGTCTGCTGACACTGCTGCAGCATCAGCGGGAGTCCCTCCTTCTCCATACAACCTGAGAACCCGTCTTCATCCAGCCAGTCAGTCGAGTCCCGACCTCTGACCGCGTTGACGCTTTCCATCCAAGGTTTCTATGCCTCGCCAAGGCCAGAATTTACAAAGTGTATTTTAATTTAAGTTTTTAATAATAAACCTTTTTTTAAAAAGGGCCTTGGCTTTTCCTTCATAACAGTTCGAACCGTCGAAGAATTACCAACGGAAGGTAATTAAATAAATCGTTTTCATACGCTATTAAACTCCGCTGTGTTGTGTTTTATGTTGTGATAATGAGTCATGATCATATAAGTTTAAATCAATGTTTTGTGAATCGCTCAGCAGGAGTTAGCAATTAAAATCGTGTAAGTTTACATCGAGTTAGTTTCTCAAAGATAAAAATGCGATGAGCGAAATCAACATTTCCTTTGTATTTTTTTCCGTTAAAATTGGCTATTCTAAGAGATACTAATAGCGTGTGTTTTACATTGGATACTTTGGTTTTTTTTTAATCGCCTAGCAGATATTTCGAGTGACGTCACTACTGACTGACGTCGTATTAGGGTTTGGCAAGGACAAATAAAAATCAAAATTAAAAACTTTTTAACATATCCCAAAAATCATAGTTTTGAAATCTGATAATGGTGATTGAATTATCATATCTTGTAAAAAAATGGCTTATACCAATCGGTGACTCATCCTCGTCAAGTCAGTCCTAGTTTTACACTTTTTGTGCAGTTGTAGTGTGTAAACAAACGACCAAGTGCGAATCTGACTAGCGCACCGAGATTTCCGTACAAAGTTTATACCAACTTAACTGGCCGTTTAAGTTAAGTTTGGTATTATCTATTTGTCTGATATATATGGTGTTGCCTACAAATTAGGGGTGCAAACATAACTTATCCGGGGTAACAAAAATAATATATATGAATAATTTTTCATGTAATATTTAGGTATTTGTATTTACATAAATCATAAAAGAGAGTTATGACTTTTTGTTCCTAGCGAGTATCTTCTAGCAATTCACCAAGCCGAATTTAGTTGTAAAAATATAATTTTGTGCAAGACTGAACTGAATCTCATACTTATAGTTTTCTCATTTCTTTGGAACAAATAAAGTACGAGCTGTATACAAAGTGGATTACCGTCGGATATCGGAAACTAATCATTTCTCTGGCAATACTAACCTATTCACCGCTTTTATAAGGCCAGGATTATACTTTCTATAAGAGGAAAACCTTTTCCTTTCATAATTCACGACAAAAAGGATGTTCGATGAATCATCGGTGTAATTAGCAAGAAGGTTTATTGCTAATATTAAGAAGTCTACAAGAGTATGGGACCGAAGACGAATAACACGTATTATTATAGATACGAAACATTATGGGAATAGGGAATATGCATAAATTTCAATTCATGTAACAAACGATAGACAAAAATATTTTTTAGAATAAATGTAAAAGTAAACAAGATATAAGCCATCAAACATTTCAATTTATCTCTTTCTAACAAGTATTTAATATGGAGTTAATATGGCCGGCGTAGACTATGACGTAACAGTACATGTTCTGTCTCTCTGTCAAATCGCTGTCTAATTAGTAGTTTATAATGCGTATTTCTTGGCTTATTTAAATTTTAGTTCCACTTTTTGAAATCATTTTAACGGCGTTTTGATATTTAGTTAAGAAAAAATATAATATCGAAGGCAAGTGGGGAAAGGAAATACCAAAATAAGCTATACGAAAAAAAATAAAACAGAAGGTGGAATGATATATATTTCATAATTTTACACCGTCCAGATTTTAACTTAAAATGGAATGGTGACTTCTTTCCATCAGGTGGCTCGTCTGCCCTTTTGCCACTCGTTACATTAAAAAAAAAACTTAAATGATCGGCTAAAATTGATAATTCGGCAAATAATTTTACCAAGGTCATTTTGTCTTTTATTTTACGTCATAAACTCAGCTCTTTCTGACAATTATGTAAATGCAAATAATGCTTATCCGACAGCAATGAACAAAACTGTTATTGATATTATATACTTAAATACATATACGATAAACATGCACAAATTGCTCAGTGCATAAGAAATTTCAATGTAACGTGTTCTATTTAGCGTCTACTTAACAACAAAAAATCAAACAGTGCAACGAAACCTCCACTTTTAACCTACTTTGTGCTACATTTGTTCTCATACGGAGCGAGCCCGATAGGGTAGCGAAAAATGTCGGAAATCTTAAAAGCTTCCGATTGTTACTACGCCAACGCTCGGTAAGTGCTCTTATGCAGCCAATGAGAGCTCGCGAATTAGAATTCAAGAGAAATCTTCACAAACTGATAAAGCTGTTTTCAAAGTTTTTAGTTTTCTTTTTACTTTTAAGTAAATTGTCGCTGTTCTTTCATAGTTTAATCTTTTTACTAACTCTGTACTTCCTCCATAAGACGAGGATGACACCTACCTATATTATGCTGCTATCTTCATGGGACCTCAAGCTTGCCACCTTTAACCACCATCTCAAGATTTATATCCGAGTCCACTCGCACTCCTAACTGGTTTGTTAGATATGGGTCAAACTTACATATGTCGACATAGTCCCAAACTACGCAATGCTTGTACTGTGGGTACAATACGACGCATTATCTCTCCAAAGGAGTATGTAATCTGTGTGTGAAATAGTCGTTAACCGAGGATGTTCTAAACATCTCCCTGTAGTTTCTTCCGTATACATGAGTAAATAATTATGTAGTAAGTAATAGAGTACTGCTTATTGTATCTATCTATGTATCAGCCACGAATGTAGACTGCTGAACATAAGACTCCCCTATAGTTCGCCACAAGGTGCGATCCTGCGCAGGCCGCATCCACCGACTCTCCGCGACCCTTAAAACGTCAGCCATCTACCTAGTCGGGGGCCGTCCTACGCTGCGCTTTCCTATGCGTGGTCGCCACCCCAGGACTGCTTATTCTTAGGTACGTATGATATCAATTGTAGGTATTATAACAATGCTGTTTCTAAGGTTTCACCCGGCATGAAGAATTGAAGTTGGTTTGCATCTGCCTTTTACTACATTTTCGTATTACTGATTTGATGCTCAAAAAGTATACAAAGAACTAAATACTTAATTATAATAAAATCCCTTTAGGTATAAAAATCTCACCTCAGTCCTTATCCAGACAAGCTTTGGGAGGCGGAAATGATACACAATAGCTCGGAATGAGTAGGTTCTAATTTTTAACCGACTTCCAAAAAAGGAGGAGGTTATATGTCCGATAGTTTGTATTTTTTTTTTATGTATGTTCACCGATTACTCCGCCAATTCTGGACCGATTTTACAAATTATTTTTAAAATATTTGAAAGGATATACTCCCGAGGTGGTCCCATTGCCACCAAGTTGGGATCTGATGATGGGATCCCAGAGAAATCGAGGGCAATCCTCAAATTTTATAGGCACTTATAACGTTTTTCATATATTTTCGTTAGTTATTTAAGTATTTGCATATGGTAGTCATCACCTCATCATGCTGAGCTGATGACGGAAGGTACAACTCCTTAATAGTTAAGAGTCAGAGGATAATTAAAAAAAAAATCATCTATTATAGGTAGATATGTTAAAACTGTTAGTCATATTTTTTCTAGTGTGTCCCTGAAGTAGTCTCCTTATCACCAAGTCAGGATAAGATGATGGAATACCAGGGAAATCGAGAGAAACTCTCAAATATTAGCACCTAAGAAAATATTTAGTGTTGAACAGTTATATTTTATATAGTATAAATATATCTAAGCCTTTTAAATAACTACTGTATTACACAAAAAAAACTATAATTAACCGCGCCATCGTATAAATAATTCCAGCAGATTCAGTTAAATTTATGGTTCAATCACATAGTCAAATATTCATATATTATTTACAAATGTGCAATTTTAGGTACCTACTATCAACTATTCTCCTGAGTTAATAAACCTAACTCCCATAAACCAAAGTCCGGTAGGTGTTAATAAGCTTCATAGATCATATCGCAGAAAATAGGATTAACTAGTGGTTTCGGCTTCAATACCAACTCGATTACATTTGTGTACATCATTCGGTATCACGGTACCTTGATATACGTAATTAAAATTTACATACCAATGGTGTGAATGTTTTGTCTTCATTAACGAAGCGAGTTTATATAAACATACACTAGCTTTTGCCCGCGACTTCATCCGCGTATAGCTCGAATTTCAAAAAATCCTTCTTTAGTGCGCATCTCTAACGGAATTGTTATGTATTAGATATGGGGTAGATTCGCTTTGATATTAATTGTATACGGGGGTAGGGTTTTCAGCTAGGAATGTCAGTCTGTCAATATACAATATACGCACCGCACCTGGTCTTTGATTTATCAGTGGCGACGAGGATGGGATAGGAGTACCAGGAGGAGGAGTACCCCCACGACGTGGAAGAATGTGAAGAACCCATTTACCAGATGAGCCTCGAGAAGTATAGACCGGTAAGAATGCCACTCAATGTAGACAATAAGATTATTACGTTCGAAGTTGATACAGGCTCAGCGTTATCGTGTATTAGTGACAATATGTATAACAACTTATTTGAAGAAAAGCCGTTAGAGCAATGTAGTTTGGCTTTGAAATTTTACGATGGTAGTGTGATTAAACCGTTAGGGTCGATAGTTGTGGAGGTACAGTACGGGAAAATGTGTAAACGATTAGACTTATATGTAATTCAAAAAGGCACTACTAGTTTATTAGGCCGTCAATGGTTATCGGAGTTAGGTATAGAGATACCAAAACTAGCTACGTACGAAAATGTTCACACAAGTGAAGTGATCACTAAAAATGTAATATCGGATATAATTTCCAGGCATAAAGAAGTATTTGATGGGGGTCTGGGTGCGTTCACCGGCGGTCGGGCCCGGCTGCGCGTGCGCCCGGACGCGACACCCGTGTTCTGTCGCGCGCGGCCTTTGCCCTACGCACTGCGAGGTCGCGTCGATGAGGAGCTCGACGCGATGCTGCGCGCCGACATCATCGAGCCGGTGGAACACTCCGACTGGGCCACGCCATTGGTAATTGTAAATAAACCAGACGGATCGTTGCGCTTGTGTGCAGATTACAAAACCACTTTGAATCGCGTTTTGTTAGTGGATAAATTTCCGATTCCTCGGATTGAGGACTTGTTTTCACAATTGAACGGCAGTAGGTACTTCACTAAGTTAGATTTATCTCAGGCTTACAATCAAATATTATTGGAGGATGATGGGTCTAGAGAGTTAACGGTTATAAATACGCATCGGGGCTTATTTTTATATAAGCGTTTGGTTTATGGCCTCTCTTCTAGTCCGGGTATATTCCAAAGAATCATGAGTAATCTGTTGAAGGATATCCCTAATGTCACATTTTTTTTAGATGACATTTTAATAACTGGATCGACTTTGGAGACTCATTTATGCAGTCTCCAACAAGTATTACAGACATTGAGGGACCATGGACTAAAAATAAAAAAACAAAAGTGCTCCTTTTTGGCGCAAGAAGTTAAATACCTAGGTTTTGTGATTGATAAAAATGGGGTTAGGGTAGACGAAGGAAAAATCAAGCCAATCCTTGCAATGACGCGACCTAGTAATGTATTCGAACTCAAGTCTTTTATAGGCATGGTAAACTTCTATGGGAAGTTTATTCAAAATCTCAGTGAATATTTAGCACCGCTGTATGATCTGTTAAAAAAACATAGGAAGTGGTTATGGTCAGTTCAACAGGATAGGGCATTCGAAAGGGTAAAAAAACTGCTCAGTGAGGCGCCGGTGTTAGGACACTATGACGCGGCACGTGAGCTCGTACTGACGTGCGATGCGGGGCCGCAGGGCGTCGGCGCAGTGCTGGCGCAGAGACAGTGCGGCGCCGCGGACACGGTCATTGCCTATGCGTCACGGGCGCTCACACCGCCGGAACGTCATTACAGTCAAATACACAAGGAGGCGTTAGCGATTGTTTTTGCAGTCAAAAAGTTTCATCAATATTTGTATGGCAGACAATTTACCTTAAGAAGTGACCACAAACCACTTCTAAGTATATTTGGACCGGGCCACGGTGTTCCGAGTATGACGGCTAGTCGATTGCAGCGCTGGGCGTTAATTTTGTCAGCGTACGATTTTAATATGGAGTACGTTAAGTCTGAGAATAATACAGCGGATGCACTGTCGCGTCTAATAGCAGCACATAAAACAACGGATCTGAGTGCAGAAGACTGCCCGGAACAAACTTATTTACATTTCGCGACAGACGCTATGCTTTTAGACTATAATACGATCAGAAGAGAGACTCATAACGACATGGTGCTAGGTAGAATAATGAGCTATATTAGGGATGGATGGCCTCAAGAGATGGAGCTTAAAGAAATAAAGCCTTATTTTAATCGTAAATCGGAACTTTATACGGAACTAGATTGTGTAATGTGGGGTCATAGGGTGGTGGTACCGGCAGCTTGTCGAGAACGAGTACTACGGGAATTGCATGACTCGCACATGGGCATTGTAAAGACTAAAGCGCTGGCCCGAAGCTATGTGTGGTGGCCCGGCCTCGACGAGGCGCTAGAGGCCATGTGCCGAGGATGCTCCGTGTGCGCGGCGGTGGCGGCGGCGCCTCCGCGCCACGCGCCTTGCCCCTGGCCCTACCCTAGTCATCCATGGGCTAGAGTTCATCTAGATTTCTTAGGTCCTATAGCCGGAACGAAGTACTTAGTAGTAGTAGATGCTTACTCTAAGTGGATAGAAATAGCGGAAATGTCTAGCACGACCGCTAAAGTCTTAATTAAAAAACTCATGCAATATTTTGCGAGGTTCGGGTTACCAAGGCAGATTGTAAGCGATAACGGTCCTCCTTTTTCGAGTGAAGAATTTAGCTGTTTTTGTAAAAGAAACAAGATAGACCAGGTATTTTCAGCGCCGTATCATCCTGCGTCCAACGGGGCTGCGGAAAATGCGGTTAAATTATGCAAGAGAGTAATAAAAAAAGCTATACTTACAAAGACAGATATAGATACTGCCTTAAACAGATTTCTCTTAATCTATCGTAATACCACTCACACCACCACAGGAGATAGCCCAGCTAAAATCTTGTTAGGCCGGGCGGTGCGAACTAGGCTAGATTGTCTAAAATCCGACCGTGAGCATAGGGTGAGAAGCCTCCAACGTCAGCAAAGAGAATCTGTGCAAGGAACGCAACGGGCGTTCGGGATAGGAGATTTAGTGTGGTATCAGTTGTTTAATGTAGGTAGGGGATTTAAGAAATGGGAAGCTGGAAAGGTACTAGAGAGAATAGGCGAAACGAATTATAAGATAGAAAATTCGGCAGGAATTATTCATAGGCATATCGATCAACTAAGGAAACGCGATTCAAAGGGTGAGGTTTTAGTAACTCGGCGGCGTAAAAATGTGGCGCTGGGGTTCCCACCGGCTTGTGTGCTCGAGTCAGATCCGATAGTCCAAACGGCGCGGGACTCAAGGTCGGAAGGAGTCATTAGTCGCTGGATAGACAATCCACGCGCAGAGGCGCGCGCAGAACCGGAATCGAACGCACTACCCGCGCGGGCTCAAGCAGTCCCGGCCGGCGCAGAGCGCACCCGGCCCGAGCGCCTGAGATCAACGATCATTCCACCTGTACGCTATGGCTTTGAAGATTGCTTTTAACAGTATTTGATACCTAGTTGTACCTAGATAGACTTAGATGTAAGGTAATATAAAAGTGTTGGGATTGTTCTGTAAGCATATTTACTCGTCTTATTCTTATAGTTAGTTAATAATAGAGATACACCTAATGGTCCGGGTCGCTGAACTCGTTAAGGTCAACTTATAAAATAAGTATAATTAAGTTTAGAATAAGGATGAAGGTGTTATGTATTAGATATGGGGTAGATTCGCTTTGATATTAATTGTATACGGGGGTAGGGTTTTCAGCTAGGAATGTCAGTCTGTCAATATACAATATACGCTTACATGTGGTCACTATATGTGGTCACTTCTTAAAGTAAAAGTCAATTGAGCAGATCACCGGATAGCATCGAGTTAACACAAATACCAAACATGAACTACAAAGAACCATTCCCAAGACAAAGGGTAATTAGTATTGCACCGTGGACCACCAAACAAGAGAAGCAAACTGTATAAAAACCGTCGGGTCGACACTCTCGTCGGTCATTCCACTCCAACCATCAGTAGCACATAGTCACTAGCAAGTAATATTTAGCTTTGATTTTGTAAAACAATTTATTAAATAAGAAGCCAATTTCAAGGTTTTTAACTGGCGCCCAAAGTGGGGCGGTAAATCGTATTCGTCGTGACAGTATCGCCGAGTTCTGCAAATCAACCCAGATTGCTCAGGTCGCTCGTCGGACGGTGCGACAGGGCTCTCAAGTCCGCAAAAACCGCCAACCCAAAAACAAATAAGTTATTACGAAGAGGCTTCTACTCAAGCGAATCTATGCTACGGGACGCAGTGCTGCTGTGTATGTGAGTACCAAGTAGTATTTTCCTACCTATTTCCAAAATTCCTCTCCTGAGACCACCTCGATTTGTGTATAGGAGTAGAGAAATTAGTGAAAGGTTAGAGATGGCCCAACCCTCCGGGAATAATCCGCAAGGGGAACACAGCTACGCGCCTTCTGCGCCTGGCGTATCAGGAGCTAGTCTAGTGCTAGACTCCCATAAGTTAATTAATTTCGTCCCGACGTACGACGGTGACGCATTAAGTATTTATAATTATATTACTAGCGCCAACCAATGGTTGAATTTGTCCGGGAAAAACCCTGGTAATGTAATGCTGTTACTCAGTAAATTAACTGGAAAAGCAGCATTAACAATTTCAATGCTTAACCACAATTTTGATTGGAATATAATTGTAGGGGCGTTAAAAAACGAATGTGGAAACAACAGAGACCTCAATACCTTACTGATAGAACTGTCAAATCTCAAGCGAAAGGGTTCTTATAAGGATTTCATTTTCGAACTAAAACAAAAATTATTCTTTATTAAAAGCAAATTAGCTGACAAATACCAAAAAAGTAGTGTAGTAGATGAAGTTATGGAACCATACATAAATATGGCCCAAAATACATTAAGAAGTAGTTTACCGTATCATGATCAAATTTATGTAAGTAACTGTAGTTTTAATGACACCGCTCAAAAAATATTGACGTTAGAAGCTGAGGGACGATTTGATAATATTAAACAATAATTTTCTAATATTTTACCAGCACCACGCTTAATCAGCCAACCGCCGCATTTGCCCGAAAATCCAATGCGATATCCCCAAAATTTAAACAAACCTTTTTATTCTACACGACCACAGCAATCATTCCAACATCAGGTACCAAAACCTCAGTGGATACCTAACCCAAATAATGTATTTACAAGACCTCAACACTCCTATTTCCAAAACTTTAAACAGCAACAGCATCCTTTACAACAACGGCCATTAAACAATAATACAGATGTTTCTATGAGGACCGCAGCACCTATAAAACCCGGCCAGACTTATTTAGGAAAAGACGTAGTCGCGGAGGAGTTATATTATCATGGCGAAGAAGACATGCAGCAAGAATATGAGTATCCAAATTATCCTCACGAGCCCACCGAGGCACAGTACTACGATAATTTGCCAGACGTTTCGGCCGCGCCAGAACCCGTAAGTGAAAATTTTCAACAGGACCAGGATATAAATCCAAATATATAGAGTTTAACCACGTCAAATCGTATCTACCTTATTTTGAAACTGATAAACCCAAATTAAAAATTTTAATCGACACAGGAAGCCAACGATCGTTTATAACAAGGGACGCTCAAGAGAAATATTTCCAAAGTTATTGGAAACCGGAACATTTTGTCGTTAAGACGTCGCATGGAACAACCTCACATAATGGAGTAATTGAAACCCCGTATTGGTGTCGATACTTCGGCAAAGACAATGGACCAATGAAATTTTACATTTACGACTTTAGCAACAAATACGATATCTTAATGGGGACAGAAATGATTGAGCAGGTTAATGCAACGATTGATTTGAAGGAAAGAAAATTGAGTATGCCAGGTAATGAAATACTCATTTTTCATATGTCATCAGACGATAACCTAAACATCGAAGACCTGTGTAAAACTTATAGAGACTTATTCTCGGAAGACGTAACGGATAGTGCTACGACAAAAATTAAACATCACATTAGTTTAAATACCAGTGAACCTATTTATCAAAAGCCATTCAGACTGCCTCAAACACAACAACAGGAAGTTAGGCGACAAATCGAAAAATTGCTCGCCGAAAATATTATTAGACCTTCAGAATCACCATGGGCATCGGCAGTACACTTAGTATCCAAGAAGATAGATCAATCCGGGATACAAAAATGGAGAATGGTAATAGATTATCGAAGACTTAATGAAAAAACAAAATCAGATAAATTCCCTTTACCTAATATAGAGGACTTATTTTCTAAATTGCAAGGTAACAAATATTTTACTACTTTGGATTTAACTTCAGGATATCACCAAATTTTAATGGATGAAGATTCTATTGAGAAGACTGCTTTTAGTACACCAGATGGGCATTTTGAATTCCTTAGAATGCCGTTTGGGTTAAAAAATGCCCCGGCAACGTTCCAAAGAATGATGAATAGTGTATTAAAAAAGGAAATTGAAGGAAATATATGTTTAGTTTATTTAGATGACATTATTATCTACTCTCAAACCAAACAAGAGCATGTAAATAAACTACAACAAGTTTTTGAAGCATTAAGAAAAGCTAATTTGAAAGTTAATATAAACAAATGTGTCTTTATGCAAAAAGAAATTGAGTTTCTTGGACATATCTTGAATAGTGACGGGCTAAAACCTAATCAAAAGAAAATTGAAGCTATACAAAAATTTCCAGTGCCAAAAACCGTTAAGGAAATCAGAGCATTCTTAGGACTGATTGGATACTATCGAAAATTTATACCAAACTTAAGCAGGATAGTTAAACCATTGACCGAGATGACAAAACAAGATAAAGTTATAAACCCTCATAATAAACAATATTTGGAAGCCATAGAAACCTGTAAACATTTGTTGACAAACGCGCCCATATTAGCTTTCCCTGATTTTAACAAAGTGTTTGTTATTACTACAGACGCTTCAGATATAGCTTTAGGAGCCGTCTTAAGTCAAGATAACCATCCAATAGCCTATGCCTCCAGAACACTGTCTAATGCTGAACAAAAATATAATACCACAGAAAAAGAATTACTCGGAGTTCTGTGGGCTGTCACTCAATTTAGACCTTATGTATATGGAAGGAAATTTATACTTAGAACGGATCATAAAGCCTTAATTTGGCTGTCAAAATTAAAGGAACCAAATCAAAAATTGACCCGTTGGAAACTTAAACTACAAGATTACGACTGTTTCATTGAATATGTTAAAGGGAAAGACAATTATGTAGCTGATGCGTTAAGTCGAGTTGAGATTTATCATCACTCTGACGAATCCGTATCCAGTAGTAGAACACTACAAAGTATGTTAAATTCAGGAAATAATAACGAAGTCCTACCTATATCTGGCTCATCGAACTCTATGAAAGTAAATTTTGAGACAACATTACGATCTGATTTAACATCGTATAATGCAGATAATATATCGTTACAGGGAACAGTGCATTCCAATTTAGAAAACAGTGATGAGGGAATACCAATAATTAACGCCTATCCCCCAAAACGATTAAAACGAGTAATTTTTGAAGTATCTCCATTTAAAAAAGCAAAACAAGAAAATGGAATTTGGTATTTTTATATTCCACCAAACCGCGAAGAAGAAACTATAAAAGAATTTATGCTTGACCATTTAGGTCATGAAAAATATGCTTTTATCATACCTAACGAAAATTTGTATTATAAAGTCTCTGAAACATACCGAAAATATTTTGATCATACGAAATTTAAACCTACAAGGTATACTAAGTCATTGGTTGAAATAAATGATAAGGAAGAACAATTAAAACTAATTAGAGAATACCACTTAGAAGAAAATAGACATGCCGGTGTTGATAGTTTGTATAAACAATTGAAAGATAAGTATTATTGGGAAAATATGAGGAAACAAATAAAGCATTTTATTTTAAAATGTGAGTTGTGTAAAAGAGAAAAATATAATAGGCATCCTTATACGACTTTAGTTACTGAAACAGAAACTCCGCATAAACCAATGGACATTTGGCACATAGATTTTATGTCTTTGGAAAGGCAATGGTACCTTACTATCATAGATAAATTCTCTAAATATGCGATAGTAAAGCCTTCAGAAAAAGGTACGGTGTATGATACTTTAGCAGAAATATTTGCATTAATAGGAGCACCGAATAAAGTAATTCATGATGGAGAACAGTCATTTTGTAGTGAAATAATAAAAGAATTATTCCAAACTTATAAAATAATAAATCATACCACATCTCCTCAACATCATAAATCAAATTCCGATGTAGAAAGGTTGCATAGCACCATACAAGAACTATATAGGTTACAAAGAGAGTCGGATTTAAATCCAAAGCAAAAAATTAATTTCATCGTCCATGCATATAATAACACTACACATAGTTCAATTGGTATGACTCCATTCGAAGTACACTTTGGCAGAAGGCCAAAATTACGCAGTTTCGATGATTTAAAAGTAACCATTCAGCGTTACACCTCACAACAAAAAGAATTCACTAATCATTTAAATAAAAATATTCATAATCTACTTCAGGCACAAAAGAATCAACGCAACGAAAGAATAAATAGAAAAGTACATCCACCAAAACCATATAGAGTAGGAGATTCAGTGTATTTAAAAAATAGCAGGGCAGAAAGACACAAAACTAACTCAAGGTATTTGGGCCCATTTAAGATCCTCAGCCTAGAACCAAACAATAGATGTAAACTTAGTAATGGCAGAACGTATCACATAGAAGAACTTATTGTTACAGGGCTGTCTGTATCCTCGGATACAAGTTCAGACCATTGGGTTCCGGAGAGCATGTAGTTTTAGTAGACATGAAACCTACGCGGATTATTCAGGGAAAATGGACTGTAATACATGTTAGACATAAAAGTTATAGTAGAAACAAAGAAATTACTTTTTGAAACTGTAAATCAATTAGCACCTCTTTCCTCTAAGGGAGATGTTCAACATATTTATAACAGAATTAATGTAATACTTAAACATGTAGATGAAATTTGTAATCACTTGTTTGTACAGAGTAGGGTTAAAAAAGGTTTAATAAATGGACTAGGGTCTGTAATTAAGTCTATAACAGGAAACTTAGATCAGGATGATCTTCACAATATTCAGAAAGATTTAGAAACTGCAAGGATAGCGTACAACAAACAAATATCTGTAACAAGCGACACTTTAGAAGAATATAATCATCAAATAAGTAAGATAACTTCAGTTCAAAATGAATTGAATAGTAAGATTGTACAAATAACTAATATAAAGGTTCAGCAAAAAAGTGCTCTTACATTATTATTTCAAGCCCAAACTTTACAAGATTTGGCTGACAGGCTAACGACTGCAATAACTTTTGCCGAACACCATATGTATCACTATAGTATAATACAGTCACATGTTTTACAAGAAACGCTGGATAAAATCGATGTAAAAGTAATGATTTCCAATAATATTAATGAAATTGAACCTTTTATTACTGTTGATAGTAAGATTGTGGAAAATATAGTGTATTTCCTTATAAAAATTCCTTTAGTGAAACCTCAAACATATTTAAGCAGAAAAATTGTTCCCATAATCCAAAATGCACCCACCTGTACCTATCCTATAATACGAAAGGTAACTCTAGCGTACACGAAGACAGAAATCTACGAGGTTGAAGAATGTACGGAGCTTCAAGAATTGGTTTGCAAAGGAAGTGTTTTACAAAAAGCTAATTGTGAGGTTGCGATTTTGTTACAAAAAAATACAAGTGAATGTAGTGCAGTGCCAATAAAATGTCCAGAAGAAGAAATACGAGAAATTTCTCCTGAAGCGATCTACATGTATTTTAATACGATAACCGAAATAAAAATTAAATGTGGCATTGATGAAGAAACATCATGGATAAAAGGATCCTACGTTTTAGATGGGAGAAATTGTGAAGTTGATATCGCAGGAGTAACTAGATTTCGAACCAGAGAATCTAGTGAAAAATTATTAATAACAAAATTGGAAATTGAGAGAAAAGAAGATATACCAGAGATAGAACTAACATATGACAAAGAGAAAATAACTTCAAAATTAAAACACTTAAAGCAAATCAAAGGATTTGAAAGCCAGAACCACCATATCTATATACAATATGGATTAATATCTTCCATATTACTTTTGATCCTGATAAGTTTTTGTTATATCCTTCGCACCAGGGTTTGTTCAAAACCTTGGGCTTCAAAACCAGAGGGGGAGAGTCAATTGAGCAGATCACCGGATAGCATCGAGTTAACACAAATACCAAACATGAACTACAAAGAACCATTCCCAAGACAAAGGGTAATTAGTATTGCACCGTGGACCACCAAACAAGAGAAGCAAACTGTATAAAAACCGTCGGGTCGACACTCTCGTCGGTCATTCCACTCCAACCATCAGTAGCACATAGTCACTAGCAAGTAATATTTAGCTTTGATTTTGTAAAACAATTTATTAAATAAGAAGCCAATTTCAAGGTTTTTAACTTACGCACCGCACCTGGTCTTTGATTTATCAGGAATATGTGTTTCAATTCTCGTATTCCTGCCGTCGTCGGCAGTTTAGGCTATCTATTGTCTGTCAATAGTTATAAGTCACGTTACTTTTTATATAATTGTAGTTTGAAGAAAAAAACAGATGTAATTGGACAACTGAGATTTAACTATTGATAATATCGAGATTTAACTATTGATAATATCGAGATTTAACTATTGATAACATTAGGTAGTTTTTATAAATACTGTACAAAATATTGCAACTTTTTTATAAACCACATTAACAGTACTGCCTTGTGGTGACAATATAACTACGTGACAATACGAAGCTGCGTGGAGACTTTACGCCATGTAAAACTGGCTGTGCGAGAAGCAGTCCCCCCTAAGATCTATTCTAGCGGTTTTCAGTGACTGACCCTGAGACTTATTGATCGTCATGGCGAAACAGACCTTAAGGGGAAACTGCAGCCTTTTACATTCGAAAGGGTATTCCGATGGTATTAAGTGGTATTCGGGATATTTACACAGATTCACCTCGACCACAGCCAGTAATTACGATGGCTTCTATAATGTTTTTATGTAATGCTTTCACAAGCATCCTGGTTCCACTACTCAATTATAAATGCAATAAATTACCACAATTGTTTATTGCACACCGAGAAGAAAAACAGTACAACAGAATTTTACCATAAACTACAGTACATAATAGACTCTCCCAGACAAGCTTTGGGAGGCGGAAATGATACACAATAGCTCGGAATGAGTAGGTTCTAATTTTTAACCGACTTCCAAAAAAGGAGGAGGTTATATGTTCGATAGTTTGTATTTTTTTTTTATGTATGTTCACCGATTACTCCGCCAATTCTGGACCGATTTTACAAATTCTTTTTAATATTTGAAAGGATATACTCCCAAAGTGGTCCCATTGCCACCAAGTTGGGATCTGATGATGGGATCCCAGAGAAATCGAGGCAATCCTCAAATTTTATAGGCACTTATAACGTTTTTCATATATTTTCGTAAGTTATTTAAGTATTTGCATATGGTAGTCATCACCTCATCATGCTGAGCTGATGACGGAAGGTACAACTCCTTAATAGTTAAGAGTCACAGGATAATTTAAAAAAAATCATCTATTATAGGTAGATATGTTAAAACTGTTAGTCATATTCTTTCTAGTGTGTCCCTGAAGTAGTCTCCTTATCACCAAGTCAGGATAAGATGATGGAATACCAGGAAAATCGAGAGAAACTCTCAAATATTATAGGCACTAACAATGTTTTGTATATATTTTTCTAAATTTATCATGTGTTTTCCTCTGGTTGTCATCATTTCATGCTGAGCTGATGATGTACAATGAACTAACCAACTTTTACATTTCTTACTTCCAAAGACTCGAGATGCGTGCAAAGCGCCTCCTCAATCTTCCCATTCTGGGCTCTAAAAAATACTTTATATCACTACTAAAATCCATCACTAAAAAGCAAAAAATAGAAATTTATAAATAAAAAAAGAACCGACTTTAAAATAAACTAAAAAGCCATAAATAATCTTTTATAAGGCTCGCCACCGCGGTTCTTAATAGTAATAAATGAATGGTTTGGCACCTACTTCAAAAGGTGATTCAAATGTGATCCGTACCGTACATAAAAGATTATATATGGCTTTTTAGTTTATTTTGAAGTTGGTTATTTTTTTATTTAAACATTTTTATTCTCCTACGCTTCCAAAGTTTCAGGCACCTGCCAGTTTGTTACATGTGCTTTAAAAGTCTGTAATTAATATATTTTTATTGGTAGAAATTCCGGACAGACGAAGTAAAAAGAGCTAAAACAATTTAACGGATTATATCGCGTATATTATCTCACATAGCAGATGTCAAGCACCGTCGTTGTAATAGGTCTGCAGTCTGTGAACATGTCATTGACAAACCAAACCACTCAATTAAGTTTGATAAACCTTCTATCCTTGCCAAAGAAAAAAGATATTTTCCCAGAATGCTACGCGAGGCTATTGAGATTAAAAGCATCCTAATTTCAATAGAGAAGATGGATTGTCACTACCACCAGCTTGGGATCCTGTAATACATCTCATCAAGGAACAAGCGAGACACAGGACTGCAAAACCTTAATTTCCGAACGGTGTAAAATATCTTATCTGTTTAAAAGTAGTTTAATAGTCTCTTTTTTATATTATAATAAGTAATGAGGTAGCCTGGGAGTTTTTCTTTGCAGCGTTTCTTTTCTCCTCAGTACGCCTCATTTGTGAAATGCTGCTTGGTAAATTATTAAAATAAAATAATTAAGCCCTTCTGGCACATGTGTAACTGTCTTTACAGCTTAGGCCCATCTGGCATGTATGTACATCTTTATTTGTGTTTTTTCAAAAATGGGTAGTTTGCACAAATTGTAACTGTGACAGAGGAAAATACATCTTTTCTCAGTCCACCCGTGACCATGGAGAGCTGGAAAGCTTCCAAAACGTCGGGAATTAAAATAAGATAATATACGCGATATAATCCGTTAAATTGTTTTATTTCAATGAATAATAATTGCGGAAACAGAAGAAAATATTAAAAAGAGCTAGTTTAAAATAAAAACGAAAAATATACGGAAGCGCGGCTCGGATGCCGATCATTTCATAATAACGGACAACATATTTTCCGCATGCCAATTAAAATTCCGTCTCTTTTAAACCCTTTTTTTAATATTAACATATCAATTTAATAACATTCCCAATACGGTATTACATTGCCATTAAGGGTATGTAAATGGACGTGATGTAATACTGGGCCGGCAGGGACGGTTTAATTTAGTCGGCTTATTGACTACAAAGTTATTAAATTAGGTCAGAGGCGGACTCTATTAATCTACCCGACCATATATGAATAGGTTGAATAGTTCATTTGGTAGGAATTCTAGTTTTTTGCTTGCTTTACCGCTTTACTTTACTTTTAGCAAGTAATGTAAAAGATGAATTTCACATCGTTTCAACCGATTTTATTTCTGTGACCGCATTAATGGTACTGTTTTAAAGATTCGCGTGGCATTAAAAAATATCATGATAATAATGATGACCTGTTCCATATTGAGATTAACTCAAAATAATTTGACGTGTCAAATTAAAGGGCGTATGGGAAAGTGTGGAGGATTCGTACACTTTATTTTTCAAAGCCGTGTAAAAAAATACAACTTGCTATTTTAAAATAAATGAAATGGTGCTGGGTAGTCTACGGTGTTGACACTAAACGACATTTTTAAGCTGTGATAGTTTAAAATTTTATTCTGCGAACATGTTATTGACAAACCAAACCATTCAGTTAAGTCTAATAATCCTTTTATGATTGCCAAATAGAAAACATATTTTCTCTGAATGCTACGCGAGGCTGTTGAGATTGAAAAGCATCCTAATTTCAATAGAGAAGATGGGGCGTCGCTATCACCACCTTGGAATCCTATAATATCAAGGAACAAGTAAGACTTAGGACTGCAAAAACCTTAATTTTAGAAATGGTGTAAAAATATGTTATCTCTGAAAAAGTAGTTTAGTAGTCTTTGTTGTTAAAATAATATAGGTAATTAGTAACGAGGTAGTCTTGAAGTTTTCGTTCATCATATATTTAAATCTTGCGGTTAGATCTAGAGTAAAATCAAGATTATCAAACTAATGTGTACAAGCCGTGTGCAAATCCCTAAATCTTAAATCCGTAGTATATTTTAGAAAAACAATATATCATAGAAAATCCTGTCTTTCAATGTCTTGAAGCTAATCTTTTTCTAAAATAACAAAAGCAAGTTTATCGACAGGTCTGAAGCAAACGTCAGATAAAGAAGTGATGTAAAATATGGCTGGAGAAAAGTGCAATGTGCCACGAACGGAGCTAGATGGGGTGGTTCTATTCGAATACAACTTTAAGAAAACTTTGTTGAAACGTCATATGAAACTTGTAGTCCCTTCAAAAATTACTTAATATCTACACATTTTTATAGGTAATGCAGAACATTTTGACAGTCTGTTACAAATCACACAATAGTTATCAATTTACAACATTCGGAGTAGGTAGTCATACTCATAAATGTTTCGCATGTAGAATGAGTATGTCATTTTGATCACAACATTTATGGTATAAACGTCTAGGACAAGTTGGTACGTACACCAACTGGACGTACGAGAACTTAATATGCATTAAATAATCTACGTAATATCTACAGAATTTCAAACTTATTAAAAAAATAAGTAGTGTTAATACAACCCGATCTAACTTTAAAAACACAATAATAATAAATGAATGAATATCATGGACAATCTTACTCAACTCGACCTAGTCAAACTAAGCAAAGCTTGTACTATGGATACTAGGCGACCATATCCATACTAATATTATAAATGCGAAAGTGTGTCTGTCTGTCTGTCTGTCTGTTTGTCTGTCTGTCTGTCTGTTACCTCTTTACGCTTCAACCGCTTAACCGATTTGGATGAAATTTGGTATGGAGATAGTTTGAGTGCCGGGAAAGGACGTAGGCTACTTTTTATCCCGGAAAAATACCATTATCTGCGATGAACGAATTTAAGGCGGACGAAATCACGGGCAGAAGCTAGTACATAATATATAAATAAATTATAATAAGTATATAGAAAACATCCAAAACCCAGGAACAAGCACTCGTGCTCATCACACAAATATAATATTTCCAATTTGCAATTATTACTCGTGTCATAATAATATCCTGAAATGATATCATACGTCTAAGTGCATTGGAAAATTAATATAACAACATTTTTATCAAAATAGTTTTTAAATGTTAACGAACATTTTAATTGAACAATTTTTCAATCCGGAAAAGTATGTTCACCCCATTATTATCGCGTCTTCCAGAATACTGCGTCGTGGCTTACCACACACCCCAGAGAACGCCAGTTTACGTATAACATAAACACAAACGAGAAACAATGAATACGGAACCCCATGCATCATGCTAATGTGAGGTAGGCATCACTTGTTGCAATGGATATTACATTTTGTATCTACTGATAAAACAAAACCTTACATATTAAAATGAGAATTATGAAAATTGTTCGTCAACAAAGTAAAATGCAAGTAGTCAGTTATGGTACCGTAAATCGGTTCCATTAAATGGTTTCTTTCTTTCATTCGACCAAAGCTGTTAGATTAAGGCATTGTTACAAGAAAACTCACCTTACAAAATGCACAATAGGATTAGCATGTAGTGAAAATAAGTCGTCGTCGAATCCAACTCGGATGGGCAGCGATCGGGAAGCTACGTAATATCTTCTTGTCCTAAATACCGCAGTGTCTTAAGATGATGATATTTAACCATTGTGTGTTGCCAGTGATGACATACGGCACTGAGACGTGGTCACTCATAGTGGGCCTCATAAGAAGGCTCAAAGTCACTCAAAGAGCAATGGAGCAAACTATCAGAATTTGAAAACTTCTTCACTGATATACCAGTATCCACAACAAAGTGTTTAAATTCATCACCTTCGTCTGCCGTTTTGTTGTTAAAAGAAAACGTCCCAGAATGTAGTAAGGACTTTTATTTTGAACATGTCAGTCCTTCAGATGTAGTAAAGGCATTTAAATCAATTCATGTCAAAAAAACCAATGACCTATGGGGGGGTCTCAGTCCATGCTATCAAATCCCTAATAGAAGTAATAGCGCCTGACTTGGCAGATATATTCAATAACAGTATTGACTGCGGTGAGTTTCCTGATCTGATGAAACATAGCAAAATAACTCCTTTATTTAAATCAGGTAGTACCTCTGACCCCACTAACTTTAGACCAATATCTGTACTACCTACATTTAGTAAAATTTTTGAAAATAATTCTATATCAATTGTTACAACATTTTAATTTGAATAATTTGATGCATAGTAAGCAATTCGGTTTTACGCGGGGTCGCTCGACATCGAACGCCGGAGTTGAGCTCATAAAACACATTTTCGATGCCTGGGAGGAATCGCGAGATGCTTTAGGCATCTACTGTGATTTATCTAAGGCCTTCGATTGCGTTAATCATGAGACACTGATCAGGAAGCTACACCACTACGGAGTTAAAGGATTAGCACTAAATTTATTAGAGTCTTATTGAAATGGTAGAATACAAAGGGTTGACGTGAATGAAAAGCGTTCACCGGGGTCATTAGTCCCCATGGGTGTGCCGCAGGGATCAATATTGAGACCTTTCCTGTTCCTTATCTATATAAGCGACTTGCCACACCTCGTAAAGACCCACCATGAGATAGTTTTGTTTGCAGATGATACGTCTCTAATTTTCAAAGTCGTACGAAATCAACAATCCTACAATGACGTACACAATGCTATATGTGAAGTAGTAAATTGGTTTAATATAAATAATTTATTGTTGAATGAGAAAAAGACTAAATGTGTTAAGTTTGTCACGAGTAACGTAAAACACGAGCAAGCAAGGCGTTATGGTTAAAGGTGAGGAACTGGAACTAGTTAATAGTACAGTCTTTCTCGTTATAACATTAGATTCTAAGCTCCAATGGGGTCCCCATATTGCTAATCTCTCGAATAGACTGAGTTCTGCAGCTTTTGCAGTAAGTAAGATTCGTCAATTAACAGACGTGATAACGGCTCGATTAGTGTATTTCAGTTATTTCCACAGTATGATGTCGTATGGCATCTTACTATGGGGCAGTGCTTCCGACATTAATACTATATTTGTTCTGCAGAAGCGGGCTGTTCGTGCGATATATAAAATGAAATATAGAGAGTCGCTTAGAGATAAGTTTAAGGACATTAATATAATGACAGTGCATTGTCAATACATTTATGAGAATATTATGTATGTACATAAAAATATTACCGACTTAAAGAAGAACTGTGATATACATAATATTAATACTAGAAATAAGCATAAGCTCGCAGTGCCTGCTACTAGGCTCCATAAAATAAGGAGATCATTCATGGGCTACTGTGTGAGATTTTATAATAAACTTCCTAGCAGCATAACTGAGTTGTCTATTGGTAAATTCAAAAATATTGTGAAACGAAAATTATTTTCTAAAGCTTATTATAGCACACAAGACTACATGAATGATGAAGCCGTGTGGGATTAATGTAAATTATAGCGTCATGTAGGTATATGAATAATTATTTTAACGAATACCTAAGGTATTATTATTAATTTAATCTTAATTTTTTTATATACTCTGACATTTAGAATTTTATTCTAGACACATTCTAGATTATTTATTTTTTATTGACAATCCTTTTGGGATTTATCTTATTGATAATTTTAATTTTAAAAATGATGATTTTATCTATATTATTACACTTAAGTTAAATGATCTGATTAGGTTTTTCTGGGTTTCCCTAATCCTTGTAGCAAATGTTGGATCATATTGTATTTCTCCCAGCAAACATTCACTCTCATGTAACTGACATTTCGAAAGTGCTTGTAACTAGGCCTACTTGAATAAAGAATATTTTGATTTGATTTGATTTGATATGCTCGGAGTCTCCGTACATTATCGAATCAGAAATGAGGAGATACGCAGAAAAAACAACGTCGTTGAGCTCAAACATTTGCTAGATTTAAGTGACAGTAGGCGGGTCACATTTCTCGTCGTATGACGTCAATGGCTGCTGGGGCAGAAAGGTTTATAGGAAAGTGGCGTCCACGTACAGAACCTCGCAGTATGGGACGGTCCTCAACAAGATGGACCGATGATCTGGTGAAAATCACAGAAACTGTTGGATGAGGGCAGCCGGTCGTTATGGAAATCCTTGGGGGAGGCCTTTGTCCAGTAGTGGTCGTCCTTAAGCTGATATTAATCATTATATCAGCTCAAGGACGATCACTATAAAAGTCCTTTTTTTTAACATCATCATCAGAGATGGTGATGAAAATAAGGACTTATACCTACTTTACTTAACACTAGTCTACACACGGGTGCCATTTTGTAACCTGAATGAACCACTCTCACCTCGGTACAATCTCGAACCATTTCTATCTTGCGCCGATATCCTTTCAGAATCCTCTTTTTTATACAAAAAGTAGGTAGTGCTTGACTACGAGTATTTTTACTATTTGTTACATTATGTGAAGTCTTAATAAAATTCCTTTTTTCCTATCCTATTACAAGTGAGCTAGCTCATTTCATATTACCTCCACCTACTTTATACTCTGTATTTAATTCTAGCCTAGAATTATATGTGATAAGCATCAAACTTATTTCTTTCTGCGAGATGACCTCTTGGTTAATTAAACATTGTCAGGATTATACGTTTGAACGAGGTAACATCTACAAAAAGTAACACAAAGTGACCATCTGTAGGCTTTATGTCAATTTCAATAAGGTCTACCAATGGTTAGTTAAATGTGTGGCTGATAGTACAGAAATTCGAGTCAGTCTCAAGATTTTCCTTCAGCAATATGTACGAGTACATTCCTTCTAATTTAATCGATTCGCCAATGCTACCCTTAACTGAAAACCGATCGCAACGCTCCAATATTAAATCGCATGTCGCATCGTATTGGTGTGCATAATATAAGGAATATTGTCAGTTTTGTCACGACTGCCATTACGGATTCTACCAAAGTGCCAAGTTAAGCACCCTCGAAGACTTTAACACTTGATCCGCCGAAGTTTCCCGCACGGCGGAATCAAAATGTTAAACGGTGTTTGTTGGATGCGGATAGAATCATTCAGAATAAACCTCTTTATCTTCTTCTGCTAAAAGTAAGCTATAAGATCTCCTGAAGTCCTAGTTAATAATACCGTAGCGATATAAAATCTTATTTTTTTTGAAATTTGATTAAAATAATCAGCACGGCCTTTGATAGACTGGTAAAAAAGGGTTAATGAATTACTAATCCTACTTCAAATAATAAGAGTAATTTGTTTCAGAAACAGCCAATTCATTTGATAGTTGAATCAATGGTAATGTGAGCTATGCATGTGTCTGGTGCGACGTCAGACAGATGTTGTTATGGTGATGATTTTAATATGAATAAAATAACTTCTAAAACCAATTTTATTTTCCTTGCAAAAAAAATGGATGCTGATTCTCACTCCGTCTTTCGTTTTCTGTTGACTGCAGTGTGACAAGCGCATCGTATGCTTGCCATGCTGAAGTCAACAGAAAACAATAGACAGTACTTGTCAGTCGACAAAGTGCGACAGCCTGTTCTACTTCTTCGGCGTACTGGCATTACAATTCTTTCCGGCAGTCGCGGCCACGGGCTCAACTGAACAATAAATCACATTTTAACAGGTACGGCCATTACAGCTCCAGCCGGTTGAAACAGTTTTTAAATTAAGGTTACAGTTCAACAGCGTTCAACAGTTCTATTTTTAAGCCGTCACGGCTGCGGTGAGTTCAGGTAAACAAGCTTGTTCAGTTTCACAGCTTTTTTATTTGCACCCCAGTTAATTTTAAATGGAACGCCTAGTTTGCACGGGATATTAAGTTTTAATTTTTGAATTCCGCACAAAGAAATTCTGGTTGGATAAAAATGCGGGTGCGATTTAATATACGTGCTATATATTTGATTGCAGATTGCGGTATAGCTTGCGGTATAAACATTTGCATTTGTGTTATCATCAGACAACGAGGTAGCAATTTCGGTGCAGGCATCATGGTAGAGTGTTACATGTGTGGTACATTTTAACCTAAATGCTCAATTAAAGTAAGCTGTCAACAATATTACCTATGATTATTCGTTAAAATTGGAATCTGTAGTGCAATACTGTGATTAGGGTGATCCAAATTATTTTTTTCTGTTTCTGGTTTGAACATTTATTTAATCTGTTGCTTATGGCTACTGATTTAACATCCTAAAATATTGGCTCACTAATCGTAGTGGAAGTTCGTGATAATAAGTTATTAAATACAAAAACTGTATGATTTGTTTTCTGTGTTGTTCTCAAAAAACGCGTCTTTTAGTAAGGTTTGCCCCATATAAATAAAATTGACTATTAAAAGTAACAAACCATGGTACCAATTCATTTGAAATTGTAAAACATCGAGTAAGAAATCGATTAAATCGTTATTTTCAAGCCGATGAGCCCCGCCTTCCTAAAGAGCTAGGCCAACCAACATTTGCACAAATAATGGCACATATATAAACAATAAAATGAGAGGAAGCTGACAAAACACCTCACTAATTTTATTTCTATGGGACAAATATTACAAAAAGACGCGTTTTTTTCGAGCAACACAGAAAACATATCGTACAGTTTTTGTATTTAACAACCTATTATCTAAGTATGACACCTGCGAAAATACTGCTAAATTTCCGATGGTCTGGTTATCATCATCAGTGTGTTTTAAACAAAGTATACAATAATAATTATAATGTTACAGTAACGTATTACACGAAGACATTTTAGACTCTGTGGTATGAGCAAATGTCTACGAAGCTAAACCGTATTCTGGAAAAAGGTTTTATCTTTTAGCGGTTAACACGAATATTTGCTCGTAGGTCTGGAGTGTTTTCACTGTATTTAAGTTTTTTTTTATACGTGCTTATTAACGCAATAATAATTATATTACGTATATATCAACCTTTAGTACGCTTAAATATTAAGAGTCTTGTAAAGTTTCAGATCTGGGACCCGTTTCAGAAAAGCTTGTAACTTGTATAATAAGTGGATTGTTTTAAAATCCACTTGTAATACAAGTTGCAGGCTTTTGTGAAACGGGCCGTTCGTCGATTATTTATTTTAAGATTTTTCCTCTGCTAATTATTATTTTTTTATTTGTTACGATAATTGAATATTTTGAGGTAAGCCTGTTCTTACAAAAGTTAGTCATCAATTGCCACACGAGTTCCCCGTGAAATACCCGCTTTCTTCCGCAAGAGATAAAAACTTGGGCAAAATATTAAAATTATAAATAAGTTAGCTTACCGAACTCGACAAAAGTTTAAGATTTATTACTGCTATTAATTATTTGCTTGCCCGAAGACAGAACGTAATTATTTTGTAGAGGCAAAGTGAAATCCTACGCCTGACGAAACCGCTGTGTTTTGAATTAAATTTATTTCGCCTTCTGCTTTTATTTATGAGGAGCGGATTAAATTTTAAAGACAATAGTAACGCTTTGTAAAGTAGCATGGATTTTGTTCGAGAATTCTCTTAGTTCGCTTAGAAATTACAGTTTCCGAAAAAAAGACACTGTTCCGTTTTTTGTGATAATTGCATATCGGATATGAAGGTAGTTTAACACGCACAGTAAATTTATTTCCTGTATTATATAATCGTGAGTTTATATTTCGACAAGTCCAAAAGTATGGCAATTTTTTTTCCTATACTATTAACAGTTTCCATATATTTTTTTAAAAGTATTATTAATGCGTATAAAACTCATATTAGACATCCGAAAAGATTGAAAATGTACCCAAAGTAGTAAATCCCAATAGATTGTAAATAAAATAGAATTATAACTTTGGGAAAAATTACATATCGCCCCTGTTAATAGGCATGATGAGTGGATATGAAAATCAAAATTCTAATTAGTCTGTCAGCTAGGTAATAAAGAAATATTGAACACGTATTTTTTTCTTTTTCAAATAAAAAAATACCCTGATAAATCACATTAAAGTTTAGGAGTGGGGGCTCGTGACGTCACTCCTAAGTAAAAAATGAGCTTAGGCTACGTCGTGACGTAGTCACGTGTGACATTTTAACTCAATTTGTCGCCTTTATTTTTCAATCATGTAAAAAAAGAAAAAAAATCGTATCCAACATTTTTTATTACGGACTAATTATTACATTTTTGTCATCACCCTTATTGCCTTTCTACAAAATATATTAGTATCCATTGTGATATAGATACGAGTCAAAGCGGAAAAAAAATAAGATTGCACGTGGTCACACCAGGACTCGAAACCGGTACCTCTCGATTACGCGTCCAGGGTCCCTTCCACCAGTGAACAGTATTTCTACAAAATGTTAAACTGGCAATTTTTGTAAGCAGAATTTGGGTTATTTACTTTTAAAACACTCTGTTATCATTTTAACTGTTTTGTTTGTAACTACCAATGAGTATTATAAAAGTCCATAGGAAAAAGCAATTTTGCCCACGTGTGAATAAATTAAAAAAGTTTGATGATAGTCATCAAAGGATCGATCATAGTTCATAGGAAAAACATAAGCTCAGTAAAATTTTACTAATACTTATTTATTTTAAATAAACATACCTACTTTTTGTATGAAAATTACAGGTTTTTATTTATTGTCATATAAATTTGTTTCCATATTTAGACCTTGGGTGTGTATACAACCAAATACTTCTTGGTTTTAATGTAAGGATCTTGTTTTCTTTACAGAAAATAAAGAAATTAGGACAAATTTACATGGCTACTTTTGTTTTGCACGGTTGGGAAGGAGTTCTATAGTTCTATTTTTACTCATAGAACAACAAAGCAATGGTACATTTTTTTATTTAAACTTACACGATCTTCACTCATTATCAAAACACAAAAAAACGGTGCTTAATAGCGTATAAATATGATTTATTTCTTTGGTAATGCTTCGACGTTTCGTTTACGAGATCGATTGCAGTTGCTGGAGTTCTTATATTGGACAGACGAAACGCATTGGTGCTGAAAGAGTCAAGGAACATATCGCAGCTGTTAAGAACCGCCAGGTGAATAAGTCCGCTATTGCCGAACATTTATTAGAAGCGGGACCAAATCACTGGATTGAGCTTCATAATCCCAAGATCCTTTCTACGGAACGTAATTACTATTGTAGAATCGTGAGTGAAGCAATTGAAATCAAGAAACACCGAAATTTCAACCGGGAAGATGGTTTCAAGCTTTCATCTTCGTGGAATCCAGTAATTAGTAAATGTAAGCAACATCATATAACATCTGATAAATCGCCTGACTTCGTGAGTGTAGTGTGTCGGTCTAGTGACGACCGTAGTGTTCAACCTAATAATAAACATCAAGTGCGGGTAGATCGAAAATCTCGCGCGGCTAGAAGACGTTGATTTCGCCACTCCAGTTTCCTTCGAGACCATGGACGTAACGCGACGTCCGAAACGTCGAAGAATTACCAACGAAAGGTAATTAAATAAATCATATTTATACGCGATTAAGTCCCGTTTTGTTGTGTTTTGATAATGGTACATTTTTTGCACAGGATTAGACCACCTGGATACGGAATTCACAGAATCACATTTTTATATCCTAGACAAGCGATGTTCCTAAAGTATAGCAAAGTAAATTTACCGCGCGGCAGACGATGTCAGTGGGAATGACTAGTTGCTCCGCTATAAATCCAATACTTAAGTAAGACAATACTTACTTATACTTAATTCAATTCAATTCAATTCATTTATTTGTCAGATAACAATGATCCATACAATTTGTTAGTAATATTAACTTAGGCTACGGTGTTAGTAAATGCAAAGTTTGTCTAGATTTGGTAAAATACATATTTTCTGAATTAAATAATGTCATATAAAAACTTAAAAATAATAATAATTTTGAAGTATCATAGACTGTTTTGGAAATAGATATGTAAAATTTAAAATTAATTTGATACAACAATAATTAACTTAAGTATTGTTATACTTTTTCATTTCAAATTAGCTCGTGAAAGCTTCTACATAATTGCTTATATTATTACGACAACCGGAAAAGTAACCATGGAAATATGAAGTAACTTCCGTGTACTGAAGCGCAACTGTGACTTAAAATTATGCAGTAATTCGTCATATTTCCCAGTTGTAAAGTTCCTATCTTGCGGGTTGGGTACATCATCGGAACGAGAATCTCGACAGTTTTATTTATCGATTTTGATGCCCACTTAGTTTTTTTATAGTATTGTAGGATAAAGCTCAATTATATTTGATACAAAGTAGAAAAAGGTTTCCATCATTGAAAGCTTTGATGTCCTCTCTATCGGCTAAGAAATTATTTGAAATAAGTACTCGTGATTAACTAACAGTCACAGAAAATAGTTTATTTACTATGGCAGAGTTGGACCTATGTTAATATAATTATTTACTTACCATCTCAAATAACCCAAGATAATGTAGGTATGGGTGTGTGTGCTCATGTCAACGCGTCTGTCGCATGGAAGAACACTTGTGGGCTGACCGCCGATTGGGTCCAACAAAATAAAGTCCGGCGTCATGGCAGACCTCGCTGGAGATACCGAGATGAGCTTGATTTTGATTCTGACTAGTGAGATATTGCCCGAAATCGGAAGACGAAGGAGAATGAGACGGAGGCTTTTTCTACCAGTGGGACACTTTAGCGTGTAGTGTGTGTATTTGAGTGAATACCCTATAATCATTTGTGGATGTTCAGCTACTCGTGTACCAAAAATAGTTGAATTCTGTTTAGCCGTTTTGGCGTGGTGAAGCCAAAACACATATTAGGTACAATTGGTACAAATATACAAAAAAAAAAAACAATCCAAAGATCTTTAGAGGGTAACGACATATATAAACATTTCATTTTACCAAATTTATAATAGAGACAACTGTTCAAGAGTTTTTATGCGTTAGGCCGTTTGATTGAAATACGTAATATTGTTACTAGCCGATATAGATCGTAAACAAATATTACTAAAAGAGAGAACGTAAAAGTTTCTCTTAAGCGTATTATTTTAAAAGTCATTGTGCTTTGATCTTTTATCTTCTTATCTGTAACATCACATATAATATAATAGTACATACTCATCAATCGTACGATCTGCCAAAAAAATGGTCAACTGGCAGACCAGTTTCCAACCGTACGAGTTATTTATTTGCTACTCTTTTTTTCCGGTCTAAGGCAAAAACTGATTATAAAAGCAGCATAGCTTAATCCACTCCCTAAATCACATATCCCTTCTCTAAAGAGACATACCACGGCATAAATGTTAACACCAAAGTACACCTCACCTTGGCAATAAATTATTTGTGCATACATTACCACCGTACTATCAGCCCTACTAGGTGACGCCTTGACCGCAGTCGTAGCATATTAATCTGGTTCATCACCTAGGGTCAACGGGGGGTCAGTCATCATAAATTCATACGCTGACCCCGGTACAGACGGGCACGTACGTTAGTAGTTCATTAAGGGAATTTTAGGATTCTGCTGCATGATCGCATTTTGGGACGGATTTTGAAGCGCAGTGTGAAATATATATTTTTAGTAATATGAATTTAAATTATTGATATTTTTACCGACGGCCGTTTAGGCAGAAAGGTTCTAGAGTGGAGACCGCGTACCGGCAAGCGCAGCGTGGTAAGGCCACCTGCAAGGTGGTCCGACGACCTAGTTAGGGTTGCGGGGGCTCGCTGGATGCAGGTCGCCTCTATCCGGCCCATGTGGAAATCTATTGAGGAGGCCTGTTTCCAGCAGTGGACATCCTACGGCTGAAATGATGATTATGATGATGATGGTTCTACTTTGCGAAATTCGATATGAAATTAATGGATTTATAGTTCCTTTGCTATTCCGCAAAATCGTGTCTTGGTTAGATATGACAATAAATTGTGATCTCATGAGCATATTTGCATGCAGTTTCCACAAAAAAATACGAATGCAAACACAACAATCCACCACGTGTCGTGAAGTCCGTGAAGTCTCTTCGGATGGACGCCAGACCGTCAACATCTCCTGCATCCCCTGATGATGCCTCGTAGAGAGCCGAAACATCTATCGAGGTTTATTCTACTATCTGGTAGTGGTTGGTTGTATCTGCATGCGTATTTCTTGTGCAATATGCTCATCCATTAATTTAAGGTAATCGATTATTATAAAAAAATACTTATGTACACTAATGTTTTTGTTTTATATGTAATATTATATTTGTAAGGTTGTATGGGTCTCTGATAGCTGCAAAAACTTAATTTGAATTTAATTGCCTTGCATTGGTAATTCTTCCAAGTTTTTAACGTCATATTACGTCCATGATCTCCAATATGTGACCGATGGAAGTGAGTGGTCAAAGTGAAGGTAATTAAATGGATCATATTCATTCGTGATAAAATTTTGTTTATTTTTATATAAGTACGTACCTGTAATTTTGGTTGCTGAAATTATGAAGAAAAATCTAACAGGGGTAAAACTTGCATCGTTTTCATTTCATACGTTACAATAAATAAGGATGTCTATGTTTTGAATATCATTTATTGAATTAACTCAATTTGGTCGTAGTCTCGAGAAACGTCTATATGGACGTAAAGCGAGGTCCGAAAGGACAAGTAAATAAGTACTGTAGCGCCAGCTAGCTCGGGTTCGTGCGACGGGGCTAAGTTTAAGTGAAAACACTACGCGTACAGTTCATAACAGTTTATTGCACGAAAGATGGACTGTTTATATAAACACATGAAAAAATACTCATTAGAAATACTCTTATTGAAATAATTGTAGTATAATCTTATTAGAGTTACACTTGGTAGCGCGTAGGTTGCCGGACTGCTCGGGAGCGGCGTGAACGAATTTCAAACGGCTCGCTCACGCGCAATGCGTTCCGATTCTCAGCCGCCATTGGCTTATTATTAGTGATGGCCGCCGTTTGAATACGCCGCGTTATAGTACCTAATATTTATTCGTGATAAAGTCTCGATCTGTTGTACTAATGAACTGTAACACAAAATAAAATACAACGGAGACAAAACAAAAACTAAGTTGTTTTAAATAATAATTTCCCAAAAAAATTATATTCTGTAAAAAAGAATCTTCTAAAAATACCATTCAAAATAAAAAACGAAATATCGTTTTGTTCTCGACAGTATCACCGTAACGATACAACACCTTTGAATAAGTAAATAACAGTAATTGCAATGGAGAATGATGGCTGCTATTTAAATTAAGTACTGATTGGACACCTCCTAGGTAATCATAAATAAAAAAATATAATTGTACGTCTATGGAAGCATTGACAATACAAATTCAAATGAAAGGCCGGCGACCACCTCAACTAAATAAACCTTATAAACTCTGTTAAACAATATACATTTGATTAATATAATGTTTAGGAAACGCCTCTAACAAATACAAATAAAAAATAAAATGACGAATTGAGAACCTCCTTCTTTTTTGGAAGTCGGTTAAAAATATTGCAATACAGGGATTACCTAGGGGCCAACCATGGCATGCTAGGACTAGACCAACTAATATGCAAAACTATGCAATGCGTGGCTATAGCCACGACTAAACACTATGCAAAAGAGTATCTGACTGAGAGCTACAATGAATATGTTGTCCCGAAACCAATCACTGTTAACGAAATCGGATCCCTAGTATATCGAATATCGAAACCCTTTGCCCATTGCAGACGATTTATGTTGTAATGTTTGGGCGTCACTATTTTTGGTAGCTAATTAAAGAAATATGAGAGCTACATGTTCTACCATAGGCTTGCAAAGAAAAAAATTGCGACACATGGTACTGAGTCGCCTAGCCGTCGTCTTTGCTTTTTTAAACGAGTGCCGCAAAGCAGGTCTTATCACATAACTAGCGCCCCTCCACAACGCGTTTGCGCTACTCCGACAGTTCTTTCACAAGCTTTTTCCAGTTTATGTGGTCAATATGGCGGTAAACCCTCTTTGGGCAATCCCTAACTCGAAGCAACGGCCTACCCAAGTTTCTTTTAAACATTGCAGTGCACCTATAGACTAGTGAGTACTTGCTTCCAGTTATGACGTGGACACTGATGGTAGGATTAGTACACTGAATTAAGGTCAGTCAGCGAGTTATGGACTATGCTCTGAGTTCCTCTGAAGGATCGATTCCAAAATGAGGAGATAACCAAGATTGTCGATATAGCCCAAAGGATAAGCAGACTGAAGTGGTAGTAGGCCGGTCACATCTGTCGCAGAACCCTTAACCGTTGGGGTAAACATCACATTCTGGAGTGGAGACAATGTTTTGGCAAACGTAGTGCAGGGAACCCTCCAACTTAGGTGGAGCGACAACGTACAAAAAGGGGCTGGCGAAGGTTGGCAGCAAAAAGCACAAGACCGAGTTCAATGGCGTACTATAGGAGAAGGCTATTTTCCCCACCTGTCCTTAAATTTATTTATTTCTAAATGTCCAGATAAAATTACTATGAAAATTAAGTAACTAGATTAGGCTTAGCAAACTAAAGAGTAAGATAAAATAGCAAGTTCACTGAGACGAAGACTGAGTGATTAGAGACCTGTGACCTTTCGGAAGTATAGTTTGGTTACTTTAAATTACTTCATTCTCAATCTAGGCTGCTAAATTAAGAAATTACAATCATTAATAAATCCACTAGGGACATATAAATCACAGTATGGGTCATAAAACAATAGGATACCTACTTAATTCTCAAAAATACGGGCAAAGCCGTGGCACAGGTACATAAATGCTAGTAAACTGTACCTAAGCGAGGACTTAGAATTAACAATGTTGCCTTTGACCATCCACGCAGTATCAGTGAAAAGTCCTAATTGCATTCATATCAAATCCATTGCACCATCAACGCTATCAATTAACGGTAGAATCCAATAACCTATATAGGTTAGGTGCCGGCATCTACGCCTGTTGCTCTTGACTTCGTCCTAATTGCCTTTAGAGACACGCCTGCGTGACACGTGTCACGCCGGTACGGAGTTTCTAGTTTGCATGTCTTGTTTGTTCATCTATGGATTTGCTTGGATGCGAAAGAATATCGTGCTATGAGATTGATGAAATATTGTATATGTGCTTTTTCTATTCTTAGCTATGAGTACTTGAAAGTTAAAATAAAACATGATTATCATTATTTTCACTTATCTGAGCCGACATCTGTCAGTTTATAGACGGCCTCTTTTACCTTCGAGAATCTTCCTGAAAAAATAGTTTGTAAGTTTCATTACTCAATGTCAAAAAAATATGCATCAAGTATAATAAAACTGAACTGCCGAATATATGTTAGTCGTTGTTTCGAAATAATAATCATCATACCTACATTAGGAGACCGTTTCTTGAACTCCTACACTATTTACTTCCGCAACGCCATCCTGCAATCAGAATATCATATCAAGTCCCGCGTTTGACAACAGAACTCCGCTATAACACCTCTCACAAAGCCGTAGTTCCAGAAACATCTAATTACCTCGGCAAAGTTAGGTGCGAGCTCGCTCAAAAGTAGCTCCAAATTACCGTGGAAATATAATTAAAATTATACAATTACACGGGCCCCAGGCGACCGCGTTTCGGTTGTCGTTCGGCGAGTAGTTTGAGCACATTTCACGAGTTTTCAGGCCGAGTGCTTTTGCATGTTGCACGTGAGTAGGTTTCAACAAAATGGATGCCGCCGCTGGTCGTAAATCTTGAAATATGGCGACGAGATGTCCCTGGACACATGCTTTTGAAACCCGCAGGCCGCAGAACGAGCTTTTTAACTAGGGCGCGGTGGTTTTGAAAGTGATTGGTAATGATATTGGTATATTTTGCTGAGTGATAAATGGCATGCTTGAATTTCCATTGGTTTCAGCCATGGATTCGTTTTCTTAAGTCAGTTTTGACAACCTGCTTGATGGACCAATATATTTTGACCTGTAATCTGGAATATGTACCACTACTTCACGTGTATATTAGGGACGAACTGAAAGCGGTCCAGGGCGGAATGTAACAACGGCAACGTTGACAATGACAGTAATGTTTGTCTGAAATCACATTAATGTAATATTTTTTTGTCAAAATATAAATATTTGTGAAGATATTTATATATTTCGTCCTGTTATTGCGACTCTGGCCAAACAGACATACTAGTTCTATTACAGAAATTGCCCGTATTTTCGTTCGCGGAGGAGAAAAAGTCATAACTCGTATTTTTTTCATGAGCGTAGATGAGTAACCATCCATAACCATCTGGAGATACCCAGCTACGCGTGTACCAACAATAGCTGAAATTCGTTGAGCTGATTTTGCTTGATGAAGCCGCGACGACACATCCAATCACACAAACATACAAAAAGTGAAAAATAAATATTTTTCGATTCAGTGATCGATATGAGACAACATAATCAAAAAAATAATAACTGTCTCGACTGTTTTAAATCGCTATGTTCCCCATTAGAATTTATGTTTTGTTTTATGTGAGTATTGATCATGAATCATGAAACATTTCATTATAACTTAACAAATCTAGGGTACTGAACTTGTTTTTTTCTTTTTAGTTTTTTACGCTGTCGGGTTTTCTGTTTTTTTATTATAATTTTTTATTTTATACTTTTTTGTTTAAATTAAAAGTAAATTTCGCAATCTTTATCGTGGGGGTTATTGAGAAGCTTGCACATATTTATTACAATTAAATGAAAATTTAGTCAGAACGGCTTGCTAACCAACTTTAAATCGTTATAGTTTGTAACTGGTCATTCAAAGTTAAAAATGCTAAAAAAATCTAATAATGATTTTCAAAGCCCTATCCAACGATACCCCACTAAATATGTTACATCGATTTTTTTTTATTTTTTTTTGGGTTTTCATCATTTTCATGTGTTTAGTGACATTCGCACAATGAAGATAAATCGATTGACGTCATCAAGAATCATCAATCGGTCCACGCGTTTGGTCTTTAGAGTGCCAGATAGGAACAAACATACATACATACATACATATATACATAGACTGATAAACACATTATCCTCCTTTGCGTCGCGCAGTCGGGTAAAAATAATATTTCGAATTTGTTACGTTTCAACAAAAATGCAACATACGTAAGGTACTCGTACAACGATACAAACACTTGTTTAAAAGTGATTATTGTACTGCTAATGATAAAAAAATATTTATTTATAATGAAAAAGTCATTTTGTAACGACGGCCCTGTATTACTTGCCTGAAATATTTTCCGCTATTTTCCTTATTTATAACCATTTGAAGAACTGAAATTCAAATTAAGATCAGTGATTCAAGCCAGTAATAACAGCCTTAATGTAAATTTGCGCGGATGACAAATAAATCGTTCTTTCTCAATTTTCTTGAGAAATTAAGTGCCGAGTAAATAAAAAGTAAATTTTGTATAGAAATTGCTTTTGGTTGCAAAAGATAACATAATAGTATACTATATTTATTTATTCGCATCATAATTTAAAATTTTTGGCATATCCTAGTAGGTATATTCCAGTCTAAAAAAAATAAAGTTTCCCCGTGCCATATAATGCAGGTACAAGGATTAAAAATAATTAAATCTTCTTTGCAACCTGCAGTCACGGTATCAAAGTATTTTTAGTAGAAACTTGTCAGAATTGTACCCATCTTAAAGGATAATTTCTGTTGCATGCCGGGCGACTTGTGGACTAAAGTGGCCACCGAGTGGATCCTACAAAATAGGGACATCGCAGTGGGCTTCGACGAAGAGCTTGATTCCTTTCAGAAGCACTGGCGAGAGATTGCCTGACCGGGAAACGTGGATTCTCCCTGAGAAGAAGGAGGCCTTTGCCAAGCAGTGGGATGCTGTAGGCTCTTAAATAATAATTATATAACAGTATAGACTAAGTCTTTGCCCGTGACTTCGTCTATGTACAATTCGGATTTCAAAAATGTCTCCCTTACTGCACCTCTACAGAAATATATTTTTGAAATGTCATGTTCCTACCGTCAGCGGTGTAGGTTATGCGATGTCTATCATTGTTACGTCACGCTATTTGTTTATAGGGATAGATAAAGTCTGTGATAAATTAAAAATACCACTCCATTCTTCACTGTAGGTATTGAAAACGAAACTAAACAGAATCACAAAGCGGAAAATTGGAATATACCTAGATTCATTTCAAATTTCACGCGACCAAATATCACGGTTGAGTTGTCCAGCGCTGGTTCTAACGATATATCATACAGTTATTCTGGCAGCTCTGTGTGTTTCTGTCGTATGAATTAAAAAGTTTATTGTTGCAAGAAAATAGTGGCAGAATAAAATGTCGCCGGCAGGAAAGTGCATTGTTTTAGAAAAATTGTTTGGCATTGTTAATTGTTTGGTTTTTTTATGTTGAATGAGAGTTAGATAAATCAATATTTGATAAACATACTTTCGTTTCCTTAGTAGCATAAATATTATCATTGCGAACGTTTATTTCATTTCATTCTTCCTTATTTTATAACAAAGCCAAAGACACGACTTCTAGCGACGAAACATAACATTGATAGGAAAGTGACAATTGTTACTTTTTTCTCAAAAACGTTACGGTTCCTGAAGGATAAATAAGTAATAAATATTTGCTTCACCGGCAAAGCCGCTGCAAACGAATCCTAATCCTAATAATATTATAAACGTGAAAGTGTGTGCCGATCGATTTACATAATGTATGTACGTTCCTCTTAATTTTAAAAGCTACTGAACGGATCTCAACGAAACTTTTCAGTAATGTTGCTTAGAAATCAGAATATAAATTGCATCTCTATGCGGACGGAGTCACTGGTAACTGTATTTTATAATTACAAGTTATGTTAAATGACGGTAGATTTAGCTAACAAAATAGCTAGATGTAAAAATCATAGCCTGTAGTCATGATTTCGACTTCAAAAACGAGCATGAGTTTTTGATTTCCACGCTTTTTACTAATTATCACAACACAACGAATCATTAAATATAATTATACGTACGGGTATGAGCTTTTCTAGATTTTTTTTGTTTAGTTTTTTATAATAATAATAATAAGTCTTTAGTTTTACATATATTATTATACCCGTAGCCTATATTACCTTTGTCAGCATTATCCCTATGCTCTGAAAGTAACCTAATTTTATCAGATTTTCCCCAGAAATTGAATATCATGATAATGAATCTATCGATCATTGTCACCGCTCTGAATGCCTATTGTCCGCGACTTCTCCGGAGAGAATTATCGTCCCACCATATGGCTATAGTTATCAGTTGACAAATCGAGCTACATAAGCTGTTCTTAACGTTTACTTCTGCAGACGTCGCTAGCGTCGCTATTTAAATTAATTAGGAATTATTTACAGTTTCTTGATGACAATAAGTAGACAATGTAAGATTATTATCTACTTCGTATCTTCGACACAATTCGCTGCTTTAAAAAAAAAAACACGTAGTTTACGTTAACCTTGGCATTATACATTAAGATACGTTTTCTTATTTTATAAGGTTTTCCTCAAAAATCAACAGAATCGATCATTCAGATCGATCATTGTCACCGCTCTGAATGCCTATTGTCCGGCCACTTCGACGCGTGGAGATAATTATCATCCGAACATATGGCTGTTTATAAAATGGGGTAGATAAGATCCAAACATATGGCTATAGTGACTTAAGATATTTTCTTCTTTCGGCCAGCTCTACCACGAGTATAACAATTATAACCCTCTTTTCAATTGAAGCACTAGAACTGAAGAACGTCGTTATTTTTCCTATGTAGGTAAGTCGTTATTTTTCGTAAGTAGGTCATAACGAGATTAGAAAATTAATAAAATGACACACAAAGAAACAGTTATACCAGCGTCAAAGCTGCCAAGCAATTTCCCAATTCCTTGGCACATTGTAGATTCTGAGTTCACATAATGTATAAGTATACCTATCGAGAAAAAAATGCTCACTTCCAAGAAAGATAATGTTCCCAAATCCTTATACTTCTTTCGGTTGGCATATTTTACTGCTAAGGTAAAGTTATTTAGAATAATAAGAAAACCGGCAAAATGCGAGTACGACTCACTTGGCGAAGGTTCTTTACAAAATAAACACTAAAACGGTCGTTTATATGAAAATCCAGTGATAGCAGGGAAAATTGCAGCACAGCGTTAAATAACATAGGTATCTACATTTAAGTCATTTTACTAAAACCAGGAATGTTTTTAGATTCCTACTAACACTGGATGCACTTTTCATTTTGCTTAAGGAGCTTTTAAGCAAAATGTACGCCGTGTGGGGTTATTATATTGGTTAGTTAAGACAGACAAAGAAACGCCAAGAAAAATAGAAAAATAATAATATATTAATATATTCTTCTGTTTCCGCGATTATTACTCATTGAAATAAAACAATGTAACGGATTATATCGCGTATATTATCTAGTAGTCCACCCGTGATCATGGAAAGCTGAAAAGCTTCCAAAACGTCGGGAACTAAAATGAAATAATATACGCGATATAATCCGTTAAATTGTTTTATTTCAATAATAATATATTGTAACGTTTTGTATTTAAATTGTAGTATTTGTTTTTATAGCTGCTACAGTAACAAATGCTTTGTGAAAACTGCATGCGTCTAACTATTGAGTACTGTTAAAAAGTTAGAACCTTGTGATAAACGGACAGATCAAATAATGACAGCTTAATACGGGTTCGTTGGTACCCAAAATAGTAAGTTATACAAGAAAAAATACTGTAAGACTCTGACATATTTTGATTTTATTAGCGGTTACTCATGTCGTCGAACGCCGAACGTCGGAATAGACCGAAACATGTGGATGTAATCTAAAAAGCAACTTGTTATTATACACGCGGTATCGTCTTCCATTTACCACCCGGTACTCCATACGGTACCCTTTTAACCAGATCACAAGCAAAAAGCTTGCAACTTCATCTCGCTGCTTTGACAAGTTCTTTGATGTCTGCCTAAACGCCAGACAAAGTGCGGAGGCAGGCTGAAACAGATTAGCACCAGTAATTAAAACGTAGGTGCGATGCGCTGCGGGACTAGTGATGTTCCGTACCGAGTTCCTCTCACCGTCAGACACTATCGTTATGTGCGCGATATAGACGAATTCAAGAAGCATCTGTCATATTATTTTATTTTATCATCATCAACATACGTGGGGTAAACTGAAAGTGTCTGAAACTGACCGCTTGCAGTAAAAAAATAAAAAAGGGATTATGGATTTCGAAAATGGAACTCTCTGGGATGTTAATTTTTAAATTACGAGATCGTCATTTGTTTCTTTTCATTGTGGTGTTCTTTTGAAAATAGTTGACGACACGCTATAATTAAAGATATTAAAATAATTTTAACTCGTGAATATTTTCGCTCAATGATTTTTTAATATTTTTTCTGTGGCTTAAATCAACAAGAATGCATGAAACCTCATGTCTCTGCTCTGTTTATTTGTAGGTTAGGGAAATAAAATGTGGACGTCATCATCTCCATGAGAATATACGTGATGGTAGGTTGGAGACTGGCAGTCACCGAATCCATAATTGATACCGTACAACAACTTTTGAAAATGACAAAAAAATACTTTTCAGCAAATTCGTACCGTATTAGGCATTGGAACGAGACAAGTGAAAGACATTTCGCATGTGCATCTGAACGTTTGGAAGCTTTGCACACGATGTATAACTGCATGATTTAACGGAAGACCAGAAACGATTTCGAGTTTCGAGTAGAGTGGTGCCGTTAAATTATAAAAAAGTTCAATGGAGAACAGTAATTTGCTCTCTATTATATCCAATACCAGGTGACGAAACCTAGGTTTCCTTCGAGCCGGAAAGAAAAAGCCAGTGGACACAATGGGTGTATCCTTTCGAAGACTTACCAACAAAAGTAAAAAAAAACCGAAGCACCTTTAAAGGCAAATCAGGACATTACACTACAACGGAATCGCTTCAAAACCGACAGTGATTGCAGACTGGTACTTAAACACTTGCTTGCTGTGTTAGAAAAAGTTCGCGAAAAGCAAACTCGCAGCAATCTCGTGTTTTACGACGGTAAGGTTGGTTGTAAGAATGTATAATTCTATATCCAGGTTACGCACCCAGTCCAGAGCTTTTGGTGGCAAAGAGGACAATCGGGTCACCCCAGAAACATCGTTATAGAGTGTTCCGCGTTATGCTGCACAGTTTTATCTTGAAGACAACAGTCACACATGGGAGTGCTACTCCATCCCCACGATAATGAATCCACATATTTTGCTCAGATAACGGACGTACCTATTTGAAGGCCTGAAACGTGGAATTGATTACACATCTGCCATACAGCCTGAACCTCGTACTTTGCGACTTTTTTTTCGAAGAATAAGATAAGCTTAGAAATTTATAATTTATAAGCCCGAAAGTGGCAGTGAATGCATTCCGCGAAATCAATGTAAAGGTCCCTTGCAGACAGGATCCACTTCTTCACACAATGGTTCCAACGAATGTAAAAATGTGAAAGTATGGTGGGCATATACTTTGAGAACCAATAAATGCGTCATCATTATAATATCTGGTGTAATTTATCAAAATCTAGAATCTTTCTCCATGACCTAAGTATGAGCCCGTAGATGCCCACAGCTGAACAAAGGATCGCAACAGCGACCGCTTGTGCGCTACCCTCTTCCATCGGTTTTCCGCGATCCTGACCAGATCGTCGGTCCATATTATTCGGGATTCTAACGCTGCATTATCGTGCGGTCGCCACTTCAGAACCTTTCTAAAAAAAATGAGTAGTTACCGTACCACGGCCATTAAGCTAAGATCTTCGACATCACTAGTAGCTTAGCTTCTGATTTAAGAAGTTTTGCCATTGAAAGCTTTGAAAATGTGCCAGGACAGTTATCATAGGAGAAGTTTCATCACAACACTGCATTTTATATATTAAAAGGTAATAACCACGCTATACACTGGTACAACCGTACTTTAATAAAATTGGTAAAATGAAATAAGCCATTTTACTAAAACCAGATAATGTTTTCGGATTATTTTTGTGTATTTGTGTAAACACCATACAAAACCGGCTAAACTGATTTCAGGTAGCTGGTACCTATAGCAAATTAGAGTGTCTTTTCAGCTAGGACAATTATGCGCGCATATTTTGGTTTTATACCTACATTTTGCCTAGCTAAGTATTTTCGCTATAATTTTCGCTATAAACAGAAACTACTTATGAGTATGAATTTATTTATATCTTTTCAATATAATTTACTAGTGGTCCTGTGAGCTATAGACCTCGCGAATTTACAACTCCCATATCCGACATTTTGAAAAGTTAAAAAAAACTGTATCGACAAAAAAATCCATATAATAGGGTAGATGCACGAATTTTTTTTTATCGCTTTTCTTACCAAAATATGAAAATACCGTAAAAACGATATCAAAAAGTGAAATTAAAATTAAAATCGGTCAATAAATACGCATGATATAGGCATTTTAAACTGCTAAGTAGGCGGCGATTTGACAGAGGTCCGACATTTTGAAAAGTTAAAACAAACTGTATCGTCAAAAAAATCCATATAGTAGGGTACATGCACGAAATTTTTTTTATCGCGTTTCTTACCAAAATATGAAAATACCGTAAAAACGATTTCAAAAAGTGAAATTAAAATTAAAATCGGTCAATAAATACGCATGATATAGGCATTTTAAACTGCTAATTAGGCGGCGATTTGACAGAGAGGTCCGACATGTACTGTTACGTCATAGTCTACGCCAGACATATAAACTCCATGTTAAATTCCGTTTTGCTAGAAAGAGATAGAATGAAATGTTTGATGGCTTATATCTTGGTTATTTTTATAGTTATTCGAAAAAATATTTTTGTCTACTGTTTGTTACATGAATGAGCTTTTGATAAACCGAAAATAGAAAATCATGCATATTTCCTATTATCTAACTTGCTCACAAACTTTCACATTGCGGAGAATAGCCAGACATCTAAACAGAGATAGGAAATAGAGAAAACTTCCAATTTAATGTAGCTGAAATAGAGATGCTTCGCTCGTACCGCTTGCTCGGTCAATTAGTAAGTAAGTAAGTAATTCTTTATTTGCATTAAATGTAGTTAACAGCAGGTCTTACAAAACATTTAAAGGGATCACACATTTAGCCCTATTACGGCATGCAAAAATTACGTCTTAATAGCTCTAGTAATTAAACATTTGAATTAATAAGTTAGTACAATTATTAATAATAACTAATACAGTTCAAAAGGATTCCTCATTATTATTTTGTCCAATCAAAATGAAATAATTAAATTATTAATAATTACTTCATCTACACACAACTCCTAACAATTATAATGTAGCATCATCTATTTATTCGTGTCAAAATTAAAATAATCCCTAATACTATAAAATATATTACCTATTAGCCATGAGTATAATGTCCGCTTAAATTCTTTTATGTCAGAAATAGTTTTAATATGTACTGGTAGGTGATTATAAGTCTTAATAGACATTATATAACAATTATTCTTATACAGCGCACTTTTACATCTTGGCCCTATTAACTTTGTAGTATCTCTAGGTCTTAACTTCTGATTCGCTACAAGTGTTGTAAATAGACTAGGATTTGATTTGACAAAGACACTAATTTCCAAAATGTACATGTTAGTTAGGGTCAACAATTTAAGTTTTTTAAATAGAGGTCTACATGATTCAAGAGGTCCTACTCCGCAGATAGCTCTGATGCACTTCTTCTGGCTAATAAATACCTTTCCTATATCAGTTGAATTTCCCCAAACAATTAAACCAAATCTGAGCATCGAAGCCACATATCCATGGTAAGCTATAAGAGCGGTTTTTTCATCAGACAGGCGTTTCAGCCTCTTCAATGCGTATGAGAATCGTTCTAATTTATTACATAAGTTGTATATGTGCGATTTCCAATTACAATGTCGATCTACAATTAATCCAAACTTTGTTTCACTACTTTCTTCCAATATCTGTCCTCTATAAATAATATCTATCTTGGGCGTGTTAACTCTAGTTTTACAAAATTGTATATATTTTGTTTTACTTATATTAATGGATAAGTTATTTTTTGTTAGCCAATTACAAACAGATTCTATGAACATATTAATATTACTCAAATACATATCCTTATCTTTGTTATCATCAGGTATGAGAACAGTAATGTCATCAGCAAATAAAATTGTCTTATAATTACTTATCTTTGGCAAATCATTGCTGTAGATAATAAATAGAAGCGGACCTAGAATACTACCCTGTGGTACTCCTGTCCAGTTGTATTTTTCAGATGATCGGTAAGAGATTACATCGTTTCTTTCACCTATTCTCTTTATTTCAACGCATTGTTTTCTATCAAGGAGGTAACTTTGAAGCCAGGCTAAAGTTTTTCCTCTCAGCCCGTACCTTTCGCATTTCGCTAATAATGTATCGTGATTGACATAGTCGAATGCTTTACTCATGTCAAATAATATTCCTGTTATTGGGAATCCTTGATCTATCTTCTCAGTAATTGATTCAACAAGTGAGTAACATGCGTGCGTGATTGATTTTCCCTTTTGAAATCCATTTTGCTCTTTAGCTATGATATATATTAAGCTACAAATTGTGATATTCTAGAATGCATAGCTTTTTCATACACTTTCGCAAAAATGGATATAAGTGTTATAGGACGGTAGTTACTTATGATCTTACTGTCATCCTTTTTTGAAGATTTTCATTTCAATTGAAACGATACTACTCGTATATTCATAATTGAAGATTGTTATATTTATTTAATGGCCTGTTTTAAACACTCGAAAACCATGTTACGTGAAATGTGCCGATTAACTTTAATTGTAGCTATAGAGCTAAAGTAATTAAACAAGACGACAGTAAGACCAATAACTATTATTCTACTTACATAATTATGTCATAACATTGACTATATCCCATGCGGTTCACCGATATTAAACAGCACATTTTTTTTATTAATATATATTTTCTGCAGACGCCGGGAAAGGTTCGTGATCGTGAATGAGTATTGTTTGCCATTTTTGCTGAGACTTGGAAATAATTAAATAGGTTAGATTAAAAAAAGTAACTAACTAATTTCTATTTGGTCCTTTTGTTATCCTTCTTTTAATATTAGTTCATTCTAAAACGCCAAAAATGCCAGGAAATAATTAAATAAGTAAGAGTAAAAAATTTGCTTAATTTCTATTTGGTCACTAACATTATTAAATCCTTAGATTTTCGTAATATTTTGTTACACTAATTTTAATTCGCTTATTCATCAATATCATTATCAATAATTAGTTTACATTAATGTAAACATTTAGAATTTCTATATTTATAAATATATAAATTGTAAAAATATTACAGATACGACGATAATATCGTATATACTACTATTATAAAGTTGTCAAAAGACATTGAAGATACATTATCACAAAAAAAGTAAAATGGACTACTTTTTCTTCGTCTTTCGTGTCGAGGTCCCTCAAATAACGGATGCCCAGAGGGCATTAACCGACTACTTGAAGCTTACTAAATTCGTTTTTGTATGTGTCGTTGTGGCTTCATCGTGCCAAAACGGTAACAGAAATTGCAATTATTTTCGGTACACAATTAGCTGGGAATCCACAAATGGTTACAGAATACTATTTATCCGAATACGGTGAAGAAAATAAGAGGGTTATATTATTTTTTTCTTACGATAACGAAGTTACGGGCACATTGTATTAATAAAAATATTGTGCAATAACAAATTAGAAAAACATCATAATCATCCCCCATATTTAATAATAAAGCTAAATATTATCTATCTTTAAATTGAACCTCGCAGAAAGCAAATATTGGAAACTATATATTTCTCAGCTTATCTCACTGCAGCCAAGGTTTCAAGAAATATCGGAACATAGCAGAAGCTGTGACTTGTGAATTATTGAAGGCATCCCACGGGCCCTGCGGCACGCCCTCTAATACACCCTGATTCTTCTTCATACGATATTTATCAAAAGAAACCCTAGGTCGAGATTCAGTTCGTAAAATCGTAGAAATCTGGGGGCACGGTAGTGCCCCCGCCAAGTCAAGCAAAACAAAGGCACGCCGTACCATACTTTTCTCGAAGCCATTCACGTCATTTTCGACCCCCTGTAATTTATTTGCTGATGAAGCTGGAAGCCTTAATTTTTAGTGACCATGAGGGCTCAATACACCTTACGTATATTCCAAATTACAGCCAATTATAATTTATAGTTAAAGATTTATCGCAAGTCGAAGTTCCTTAATTTTGTCACTCACTCACTCACCGATCATAAAAATTCTAAGGTATTTCCAGCAGATTTACAAGGTTCAAATTTTGATCCCTATTATTATTTAGTCTGTAAAGCACCAAAATACTTAAACATTCTGCAATTTCAGTCTGGTATTCCAGATATAACAGGTGCATAAATAAATTTGTAATTTTATAGAAATGTATGCGATTACAAAGTTACATTTGCAGCTCAGATAAACAATACAATTTGACGTTACTTAAACGCGAAATAAAGGACCGAAAGAAGGGGGAATGAGGGGAAAAGGAGTGGGGAAGGAAGAGGGGTAAGGAGAGGGAAAGCAGAGGGAGAGGATGGTGAAATGAAGGGGGAAATGGGGAGGTGAAAGAATGGGGAATCGGAGGGGCGGGATGAAAGGAGGGGGAACGAAGGGACAAAGAAAGAGAAAGGAGGAGAACGGAGAAGATGAAAGGATGGCAAGGAGAGAGGGGAAAGGGGGAAAGGAGAAGAGAGGGAAAGGGGGTTAGATAAAAGAAAAGAAAGAAAAGAAAAGATACTAAATACCAGAAATAAGATATCAGATATACTCGTTACCCCATACCAGATACCTGATCTGCAGCGATCAATACTAGATAAAGATAAAAGATAGACTTAAAGATAAAGGGTAAAAAATAAAGGATAAAGGTTGAAAGATAAAAGATACAAAATAAAAGAAAGATAAAAGATAAAATGATCTTGGTCCAGTCAAAACTAAATTTGAAATTATCAATAGAGCTCATGTCCATCGCAAACAGTTTCCCATATGTATAGCTTATGCTATTACCATACATAAAAGCCAGGGTCTAAGTCGGTAAGTAGTTGATGTCAATTTCGGTAGTATTAAAGCGCAGGAATCCACAATTTCAGAATATAATAGACTTAGAAGTATTTACACTCCAGACTGGTAAGAAATTATCACATCAAAGCCTCGGAGAAAAGCCCACAAAGACAGGGTGTGTGGGCTTTGAGAAAACTGGTAGCTGACGTACAAGTAGTAACCGAAAAGAAAGAAAGAAGGACTGCCTACAAAAAGCGATGATATCCCATCAAAAACAAAACGTAATAAAATTGCCAAGTCTCGCAACCTTTTCTACCACAAAAAGTTGTGAGATATAATAAACAAGTCGGTTAATTTATTCAGTAGTACTTATCCAGGGAAGGATCTACCCCACACCTTTGTAATTCATAAATGTTCACCGAACTAACAACATGTTATTGTGACGGTTAATTTATTCAGTAGTACCTATCGATGTGAGCATCTATCCAACACCTTTGTCATTCATAAATGTTCATCGAATTAGTTAACTGGGAACATGTTATTGTGACCGTTATAGTGACCGTATCAATATTACACATCTTCATATTTTTAATAAATATAATGACTTGGCCATCGCACGGCAACATAATTCAATCTCCTTTCGGGCCAAGTTAACGTTCAGAAGGCTAATACAATATGGAATATGCATGATTTTTTATTTTTTCTTTATTAAAAGCTCATTCATGTAACAAACATTAGACAAAAATATTTTTTCGAATAACTATAAAAACAACCAAGATATAAGCCATCAAACATTTCATTCTATCCCTTTCTAGTAAAAGGGAATTTAATATGGAGTTTATATGTCCGGCGTAGACTATGACGTAACAGTATATATCGGACCTCTCTGTCAAATCGCCGTCTAATTAGCAGTTTAAAATGTGTATATCATTTGTATTTCTTCTTTAATTTTGATTTCACTTTTTGATTACGTTTTTACGGTATTTTCATATTTCATTAAGAAAAGGGATAAAAAAATTCATGCATGTACCCTATTAGGTAAGGTTTGCTGCATGTAGTTTATTGCCGTGTGCGATTGGCCAAGTCGATTTATTTATTAAAAAGGTGAAGATGTGTAATATTGATACGGTCACTATAACGGTCACAATAAGATGTTCCTAGTTAACTAATTCGATGAACATTTATGAATGACAAAGGAGTTGGATAGATGCTCACATGGATAGGTACTACTGAAAAAATAAACCGTCACAATAACATGTTGTTAGTTCGGTGAACATTTATGAATTACAAAGGTGTGGGGGTAGATCCTTCCCTGTTTGTTTATTATATCTCACAACTTTTTGTGGTAGAAAAGGTTGCGAGACTTGGCAATTTTTTTACATGTTATGTTTTTGATGGGATCTGTTAGTCTTAGGGTAGAAGTTCTATTTGCGCCTAGGGATTTCAGGGTTACATTCTTGTTATAAAAAAAACTGTATAAAAGATATAAACACTTACTTTTACTCGTGGTTATGAATAATTAATGTCATATTCGTTAGTTTTCCTCAGCTGAACCAAGTTCACTATATTTTCTTCAAGTATGTTTACTATGCAGTGGTCAGTCTGGCGATTTTCGCTTTTGGTGGCATCCCGTGGCTCCAGCTTCCACGTAATATGACGAGTAGGTACTTTCTACACATGCTTAATTCATCTAGTATTGCTAGCACATTATTGAAAAAAGTCATTACCATCTTTTGCAATATATTTATCTCTCACAACTACCGTTAGTAACTGTACCTACATTTTAATTAGTGTCATTTCTAACATCATTATCTTACCCAAAAGGATGATTTTTATTTTAGTGGCGTCCCAATGCCTTCCAGAACTTTTTCAACTATGCCAATTTTTTTACCTCTGGGACATTTTTTTTAAGTTAAGGAGTTGGGATAAGGAATGGATATTGATCAAGGAAATTTGAAGATGAATGATTGAAAAACTCGTACGAACTTCATACAGACTTGTTTACTCTATATTCCCGTAAGACAGTGGTGTGGAATAAATACTCAATGTTTTTATCGTTTTTGCCATCTTTACCCATCCCTATTAGATCGAAGAGAAAATATATGCCCCTGTTGTTTTCAATTTCACTCCAGCAAAACCAATGAATAAATCACGAAAAACGTTTTGCTTCTGTAAACTGTAAAACCGGAATCAGTTTATCGATTCCCACCCACATAAATCCGAGGGAAAGGTGTACAATGTCACAGTAATCTCGTTAACTACCGCGATACAGATTGAGTGGGGGATCACTGTGCGCCTCTGAATTATGGATGAGGGTGCACTGTGCAGGAAGATAGTGTCTCTGCTTAGGGAATGTTGATAAAATCAGACCGTGCCGCTAATCTCATTAGGGGCGCTTAGGGTTAAATTGATAATTAACATGACAGATTACTGATGATACTTAGGATAGGACTACTCTTCACTCTTCTACTATGCATATAGAGTGACAACGTAAAATCCATATTCATATATTATAATATCATTAAAGCACGTTCTTAACTTCTGCAATATCTGTTGCTGTCATGTTTTTTTTATCCAGTTAAGAATGCTTCAATTTTTGGTCAAAGTAGAATTTTTCAAAATACAGTTAAAGCTAGGAAAAAGATGTATCTATTTTACTCGATACATTTTTTTTCCATGGGAAGGCACAGGCATGTCCGACCTCCCTTCACTCTGCGTTTTCGTTTTGACGCGCGATTGACGGATGTTTGGCTACCTACATGTTTTTAGTTTTATTTTCTCGAGTATTCGTGGGCATCGATTGCCTTTAAAGAAACCGGTCACTTTACTTCTCTATTGTAGGCTGCTGCAGTTTAAAAAAAACTGCAAGAGCTTAAATGTTTCAAATAAACAAAAACGGACTATGGCCAATTTCACTATCTACGTTAGTTTTAACTTTGACAATTGATTACTCTTGTCAATGTCATCGATGTGACAGTCGTTAATCACCCAGCAACTAATATAATTGTCATGGTGGGATTAAGTATCAGAACCTTAGAGTTTTAGTGCTATCAGCTTATAAATACCGGTATAATATTTTATGCTGTTTAAAATCCGGCAGTAACCGGATACTCGTAGATAAAAGCCTCCCATAAAGCTCTTTGGTACTCCACTACAAAGGGTGGGGACTTTCAAATACTTGGGTCACATTGCCACAACAGACCTAAAGGACATAGAATGGGAACGGAGGGCTTTGTCAGTGAGGGCTAATATGATTTCCCGTAAGTTCGCGCGGTGTACGAGGGAGGTTTAAATAACTCTATTCAGAGCTTTTTGTACCTTCCTGTATACGTGCAGCTTATGCAGGTCTTATACGCAACGAGTTACAGTTCAATAACGCGTTCCTGGTGCTGGTGGGGCTGCCCCGTTTCTGAAACGCATCAGGGATGTTCGCAGAAGCGTGTAGACTGTTTTTATACAACTATGCGCAGGCGATGTACGACTGTACGTCTCTGGTGCGCCGGGTGCGGGCCAGCCTCAACACCATCCTGGGCTCGATAGTGGACAGATTCGATTGTCCGTAAATAAGACACTGTTGTGAAATGCATGTTTCACGCAGTACATATCTTGGTTAATGTTTTTATAAATATCAATAGAAATAAGTTAATGTCACTAATATTTTTTGTAAGAGTCCCCTTTTACTCGAATTAAATGTTTCCTATTCTATTCTATTAATACCCATTCCAATTGAAACTGTATGTGTTACCAAAATGACAACATAAACTATTTTTCGTAACACTAGGTTTCAACATGATAATATACACAAATCATTTTAATTTGTTAAAACAATACTAGAAGTGTAAATATTTATTGCCACTTGAGTATACGACCGCTATAAAAGCATCGGCACAGCTTATTTAGTATTCGATAGGTCTCATACGCTTTGAATTCGTGATTCATGTATTCCATCTGAAATCAGTACGAATGGGATCGCCGCTATTTGAATTATTGAACGCAATTTGTCGCACCGACGCCATTGTGATGGCCGCTTCATTCATTCAAAATAGTTAAATAATGGAAAACTCGTATCTCAATTCGAAAATGTCGTTTGAATCTCAACCTACGTGGTATTCAGGAGAGTTGGAATTTGAAACAAACTTTGAATAGCCGAATGATCCCGAGGAAATAACGCTGGTTTGCTCGCCGTCTATTTATAGTGGTTTGTATTTTTAATTAGGTTATTAGTCAATAATAGACGCATCTAGCTCGGTTTAGCGGTATTCAATGTTTATTTATTTGGCACAAATAACTGACTGTTTGGAAGTATTGTCAGTTAAAACGATGATATCATTGATGTTTTATTAATTTATGAAATTCCACAGTGCTGCGTGCGATAGCATGGTTGAAAATTTTATGAGTTCATTTAGACATTAAGGCATAATTTTTCGAATTCAAATTCAAATAATTTATTTCTGACTAAAGTCTATATATTGTTAGCAACATTATTAAAACTTAAGAGCTATGTTAGTATGTATAATGTCACCATCCTGTGTTAGGTATAAATGGTTGATTACGCTTGTTAATGTCAACTAGTAGAGAGCTTTAACTTGCCGTCAGTCATTATCGTTAAGCGAGCAAATAACCGAGGGGGTAAAATAGGATCTAAAACTACAAAACCAAAAGATCCAAACAAACAAACGGTTAAACTATTTCATAATCATGAAACACACTTTTGCTTTACATTATAATATGACTTGTACAGTCGCAAGATAAAAAGGTTTCTCACTCTTAAACCTTAATACTAACACGTGGGATTGAAAACTGACGATCCTTTTCATTCCCTAACTAAACAAAACGCTCCCAAACTTGCAGAGTGGAACTTAGCTTTGTTTAATTAGGGTAATTTCGGCATTTTTTAGGCAACAATTTGCTCAGAAACCAACCATGTGGCTCAAAATGTACGACATTAGCGGTTACTCCCGTATTAGGTCGAAACATGTCAGGCAACTCTCCGTCTTTACAACGTGAGTAACCGTTAATCTAATCTATTTGTTTTATTGCCATCCTATGAGGTACGGTTTTTTAAATTTCACAACAAAATACTTCAAAAATGACGAATTCTCTCTGACACCGCCTTTTTTCAGAAGGGAGACACGGTATACAAAAAAACCGGCCAAGTGCGAGTTGGCCTCGCGCACCGAGGGTACCGTACAAAATAGAACCTAAAAACGGCCGTATCTATGAAAATGTAGCACTCCCCTACTCCTAAGCGAAATGTACGCGGTGTTCGATCATTTTATATTGGCTAGAAAATTAACAGTAAATTTCTACTTTTACAGAACAAAAACGGCAAACATTTTGGCTTAAGAAGATTGCAAATGTACCTAGTCGTAGGCGTGAAAGTTGCATAATTACTTTAACCGATCCAAGGAATGTCAAGTGTCGGTCGTTAAGTGCTTGATTAGTGATTACGTTGACCTTTACGCTATGTGCGTGTCTATTTAATGTCAATTTTCCTTATTTCAATATGGATATACAAAAATAAGACTTTTATAGGGTTCCGTACCCAATAGGAAGCAACGGAAAACTAAGTTTCCGTTATCACAACCCAACAAAACGGGGCTAAATCGCGTATAAATATGATATGATATTTAATTACCTCTCGTTGCTAATTCTTCGACGTTTCGGACGTCACGTTACGTTCCATGGTCTCAAAGGAACTGGAGAGGCGGGTATCAATTACGTCTTCTAGCCGCGTGAGTTTTCGATCTACCCGCGCTTAGTTTTGATTATTAGATTAAACACTAAGGTCGTCACTAGAGTTTATTAAAGTTTTTAATTAAAGTTTTATACCGTCCTCCTAGTTGAAATTTAGGTGTTTCTTCATTTCAATTGCTTCACGTACTATATTCTACTATAGTAATAGGGAATATGCATGAATTTTAATTTTTGCTTTATTAATAGCTCCTTCATGTAACAAGCACTAGACAAAAAAAAATTCGAATAGCTTTAAAAATAACCAAGATATAATATAAGCCATCAAACATTTTATTCTATCTCTTTCTTGCAAAACAGAATTTAATATGGAGTTTATATGGCCGGAGTGCACTGAGACGTAACAGTGCATATCGGACCTCTCTATCTAATTCCTAGTTTAAAATGCCTATATTATGCGTATTTCTTGGCCATTTTTAATTTTAATTTCACGTTTTGAAATAGTTTTTACGGTATTTTGATATTTAGTTAAAAAAAGCGATAAAAAAAACATGCATGCACCCTATAACGTTCCGTATAGAAAGGATCTTGGTACTTCTAGTAAAATCCTCTAATTAAATAGATGATATTTATACGTAATTAAGCCTCATTTTGTTGTGATGTGATAATAAGTGAAGATCGTGTAAGTTTAAATCATTGTTAAGTTCTGTTGTCAGTCTGTTCGTCACAGGCGGCTCTAAAACAGTTTTTTTTATTGTCCCTTTGCTCGTGTTGGTCATGGAATTAACATTTTTGAGTTCTTGTAGTTGCAAGTCACTGTTGAGCAGGAATAGGCAGATACTTTACATTTTCACAAAATGTGTAATCAATTAATCAGGCCGTCATAACTAAGTTATGTGAAATTTAACAAAGTAAGTTTCCACTCTAGCAATTTTCCCAACTCATTTTATTGCTATACCTGTTAACCTAAACTGTAGTGTTAGGTCGGATTTCTAACTATTTATTATTTTTTGTTAAAATTTTAAAATGAAACGATAGAAGATCAATAAAAAACGAAATTTCATATGACCAGAATATTTTATGTATAAAAAATCAACGTAATCAAATATTTTTTTATCGAGGTTTGAATTCTGCTTGGTCTTTTCTCCCCTGTATTACGGTAATAAAACACTTTTGTTCAAAACTAAAGGAGATATCTTCACCTCGTCTTAAGTTGACCCACATTTTTTAGTTACATTTTTTAAAATTACAGATATATAAATTCGGCACATTTTCATGGGTGCTAAAGAATTTTCATAGCTACGTAAATTTTAGAATATTATCTTTTAAAACTTCTTTCCGTTGTTAAAATTAGGTCTGAATGGGAACGATTATTAAACTAACTTAAATATCGGGTAAAAGGTTTTTGTTTCTGATAAAATTACTTTCCAATATCTACGAGCCTTACAATAAGTCCAACATTCGTAAACTCTCAATTGCAACAAAGCATATCCCGAATTCGCAGTACGTATAGAAAATTTACTTTTTCACTTTATACATGGTGTCAGAAAATTTACTTTTTCACTTTATACAATCTGTACCGAAAAGGAAATAGAAAAAGCAGCAGATTGGCCGATCCGACTCAATAACAATCATGGGTACAGATAGGCTGGACGGGTTGGGTACGATTCGATTTGGCAGCAGACAGTTTACTCTTCTAGTTTTGAGGAACGAAAATGTTTGGATTTCTTGCTTAGTGAATAGTAAAGTTTCTTTCATTGTCACGGTTTTAATGATGCCTGTATTGTAGGTAATAATGGTGTTGTACTTATATACTATAAGTAAATAAATATACGAGTAAGGTGAAATATTGTAAGGTATTTTTATTAGTTTTTAAAGTGAAAGAGTTTAATCTGACTGTTCGCATCCTTTGAAAGGATAAAATTGAGGTAAAAATATTGTATGGAAGATTTATCATAAAATCAATATGCTGTAGTAGCTGTCCGCCTCGGCTTCGCACGGGTGTACTTATGTATTTTGTCTAACTCACCCACTTACTTCTTATGTAAAGATTTTCAAACTCTACAATTTATAATATATGCTCTAACATACTAACCTTGTACTGACAATAAGGCACCAAAAAAAATGCGAAATAGCTACACCCGGTCTGAAGTGCTGCGCGAATATGCATTTTTAACTTTATTTTTAGGGTTTCCCATAGCCAAAATGGCGAAAACGAAACCCTTGTAGTTTCGTCATGTCCGTCCGTCCGTCCGTACGCCACAGGCATTTTACTTAAAAACTGCCCTTCTTAGGATAAGGACGTAAGTGCCGTAGAGATACGCTCTTTTGGTAGTGCACTTTTTATATCATATTTTGTTCATCAGTTCATCAGTCATTTTTTGAGGTTCCGTAGCCAAAATGGCATAAACGGAACCTTTAGAGATTCGTCATGTCTGTCTGTCTGTCTGTCCGTCCGTATGTCACAGGCATTTTATTCAAAAACTATAAGATGTACATTAATGAAATTTGGAGCATAGATGTCGTGTGTAAACCGCTACTTAGTTTGATAGTTAAATAAAAATATATATATTTCTAGGGAGGGGGGGCACTCGATACATGTAACTGAAAGAGAAAAAATGTATTTTCAGCAAATATCAATGTGTGGCACATATTTCGACAGTAATTCTAAAAACACTTTGAGGTTTCTAAAACAAATTTTTGCTTTAGTGAATATTTCCCGAAATATTCACTACGAAAGTAGCAAATATTGTGCCCCCCCCCTCTATTTTCTAAACGGTACATTCAAAAATTATGAAAAAAAAAATTAAAATATAAAGCTTAATAAATAATTCCTAGAAAAATTGTTTTCAACATAATCGGACATACCGTTTTTAAGTTATTGCCAAAAAACTGCGCTTCTCAGCAAAAGAACGTAAGTGCCGGGGAGATACGCTCTTTTGTTAGTGTTTTTTTTCATATCGTTTTTTTCATCTGTAGTGCATTTTTTTGTATAAACGGCTACGGAACCCTTCATGGGCGAGTCCGACTCGCACTTGACCGCTTTTTTGTATGAACGGCTGCGGCACCCTACACTGAGCATGGTCTGACATGCTCTTGGCCGGGTTTATTTACAGGTATTAACAAATTTATTAAAAAATTATAAAAATGGTTTGAAAGGTTTTAAAGTGGATATTTCTACAGTGAATTTCATAAAAATTACTCGTAAAATTAATATTTTCATTTCTTCAAGATAAATTACCTACCTAATAATAGCATAATCAATATTTTCTTAAATAAATAATTTATTTCTGGATTTACAAAAATGCATTATACTTCTCTTTTAAGAAAATACAAGACTGCGTAAAATATATCTGACGCAAGCGGAGCGAGGAAAATCGGTAATATCCGATATGAATGTATGTATTTGATTGCATACATCAATATGTTCGCAAACATATGCCAATGCGTTTCAGTCGCTTAATGTACTCTTGTTTGAAACTGGATTATTGCATCTAAGTAGTATCAACTAGAACTTTCTCGAACTTCGCTCGCGAGGCCTATTATTTTATTTATCCTTTCGGGAGAATACTTGGTACTATTTTTAGGCTTCAATACGCTGAAACGAAAAAACGGAATCCTTATAGGATCTCTCTTTTGTACGTGTGTTTTGTACCCTTTTACTTATAAATGCGTAGAGGTATCAATCAGATACAATCGTCAAATGAGAAGTTTTTAAACAAATTGCCGTGGAATTAAAACCTATAGAGCACTTCTAGTTGTCTTAAAAACTATTTTTTTTATACGAAGGTAGCTCTTACTATAGCATAACATAGTATGTCGATATTAGTGACCAGTATATAATGACCACACACTTCGTAGAATTTGTTTAGGAGCAGGGTTTTGTTTACACTGGATTACATAGATACGGCCGTTTGTAGCGCATATTGTACACCTCGATTCTAATGATAGAAGAGGTCCTTCGGAGCGCGAGCGCTTCCTGACTCGCACATGGCTGGTTTTAAAATAATACTAGAATATGCCCGGAACTTCTTTCGAGAAAAGGAAAAAAATCATAACCTCTTACTTCAACGCAGTCAGGTAAAAAGTATTCTATAACCATCTGTGGATACACAGCGACCTGTGTCAGAAATAAAATATGTCTCGATTCTGTTTATTTATTTATTTAGTTGGTTTGCCAACAGGCACAATACTATAGGTATACATTTATACAATGGGTACTTACATTTTAGATTATTTGCCCAATTTTAGGCAAACACAGCATGCTTGAGAAAAAAAATCGCTTACGTTAACATTTAACATTTGGTAAACTTAAGAAGATGGTAACAACAAACAATGTTTACATACTTAAAATGTAAATCTACTTACTAGGCAGAGGCAGAGGTAGAAAACTAGATCTTTTGAAGGATCTTGATATAGTCCGTAGCCCCTTAAAAATCTTCAATGTATAGACGCCTAATTTTTACGACTTTACAATAGTAAAGATAAGCTCCGTGATTAGTTCAGATTAGGTGATTAGCTCCGTTTGTTAGTTCCTTGCCGCGTTCATTGCACACCATTGAAGAGCCAAGTTACAAAATGATCAAAGGTGTTCAAATGACTAGCTACTAACAAAAAACTAAGGCCGCGGACACAGCTAATGGCCAATTTTAAAGGAATTCATCAAAATACATGAATATATTAACAAAGGCGGACAACCTGCGCTCATGGTCCAGCAGTTGCACGTTCATCACGGTCGCGTTTTAAACGGATTTGTTGAACTGAAAGATAGAGTCGCGTGCGTCAATTTGTAGACTTGGGAAAAACGAAATTGCATTTTTATTCTTCTATTTTCTTGTTTTTAATTGCATTTTATCTGCCTATAACATCGGATCCGGTTTATCTGGATTCCGACAATGTAACATCTTACATTACATCGTCCCGATATGTTTGAATTTAACAACAATATTTTTATAATCTATTGGTTTGCTGGATTCATATAGGCCAATTTATTTGAATGACGAATAAATATATTATTTATTAGCGAATAACTAATTAATTTTGAATAATTATTTGCAAATATTAGTTTGAATAAAATGCTACTCATCTACATCACGTTTTCCCGTTCGTAGACTCCAGTCGAGGAGTTTTACGTCAATCATATCATTGATTGTTATTCTTATCATCGTCATCGGATCATTATGTTTACTAGTTGTATTACCTATTACTCAAACACTACCCGCGCTATAATGGTTAGATAATCGTAAAACACACATGTCGTATAAACGAGGGTTTGCTTTTTCGAGTGAATTATTTGAATAAAATAATTAATGAATTCCTTAATTACGTCCAACATATATTTAAATCGACTTCAAAAAATTTCGTTTTCGTTCTCAAGTCAACGGAAAATTCAGTGACCTCGAAATTGTCAATTATATTTATTTTTTGTTTAACATCATCAATGTAAAGACATTACATTTTTACAACTTTATAATAGTATAGATGAAAGTCGGTCAAGCAGTTTTATGCGAATACAATATCAGAACAAAATACGTTTCGGATAATAGCTCATTCTGCTAAATAAAATTAATAAAAAAAGTTGCATTCGGCTTACAATTCAATTATGCCAAATACGTTTCGGTCACAAAAAATACGCGAAACAGATGGCACCCGAAGTGGAACTGATAGAGAAGATCACAAAATCCTATCAGAACTCCTCAATGAAAAAAGTAAATTGAATAAATTATGGCTTTCCAATGATTTATAAAATGATTTATATTTATTAAATACGATTGAATACGATTCATATTTATGATTTACGATTTATATTTATTATATTTTATTTAGTTATGTGTATATTATGTAGATATACATGTATTTATTTATTTATATTTTATTGATATACTTGTGTTTAGTTTAGTATTTTATATAATTTGTAAAATGGTGTTAGTTTGTCTATCTTCCTTATATCTTCACTCACTTGCTCAAAGGTTAACTGGAAGAGATCCCTAATAGGGATAAGTTCACCTTTGTACTTGTATCTTTGAAGTTGATTGCACTTGTAACTGGTTACTATGTACAATAAAGTGTTTACATACATAAATACATAAGTAATTTACGTGTGGCGATAAGATATGCGATGGGAATGATGAGAATGGTACCAGCAAACCGATTTGATGGTACCATTACAGTAGGCACCGGACATCCATGAAAGAATAATGTATCCTTGCCGTGTTTAGGTTTGTTGGAATCGTCACGAGATATTATATAAACTTTAACAGAACAATTAACTAAAAAGCGTGAAATTAATTAATTAAAACATTAAAACCAACTCCAGAAAATAAACAAAAGTTAAACAATAATTATGTAATTTATAGTTTCTTCAACTCAATTTATGCAATTAATGTTATTTTGTCGTAGGTGCCATCAAAATAACCTGCAAAATGTGAAAAAATATTGATTTTAGTAAGTTTACATTACAGTATTTTAGATTGTCAATTCTGCAATAAAGTCAGAATTTTATTGGTTCTTACATTGTATAATATTTTTTTTACATGGTTGGCACCAACTTCAAAATAGCATAAACACAATTTTTGTTTTGCTTCTTAGTTTTTTTTAAGTCGGTTTTATTGTTTGTGAAATATTTTTATTCTAATTATTATTCGACAAATAATAAATCAAGAAATGCTCGTTGGAATACTTCTGAGATATTTGTACGTAATAGATATAAATATTCATTTTGGATCACTCATGATCAGATTATACAGGGTGATTACGGGGTCGTGGAGCAAGAAAGAAGCATTTAACTTAATTTCTACTAAGGATCACGATAGGTTAGGACTAACAGTACACCAGCGACTTATTTTAGTCAGCAAAAAAAAAACTCCGATAATTTAAGATCATGGTCACCCTACTATTTCCGAAGAAAACTTATGTCAAGTGCATGGACTTAACAATCGTCGCAGTAAGGTTGTTATGACGATACTGATCACAGATAAGATAAAAATTAATTTGATGCCTACTGCGATTACGTGGATTACTTTGTCGTATTTAGAAGGAAAAGACAGAATAAACATTCAAAAATTTATTTAAAAAAACAACGCTACACGTACTTCAAAAGTTGTTCAAAATGTGAACCCTGTTCCTGTTCGCACAATTCCGCCCGTCGCCTAAGATTGGCCTTTAATCTGTTTAGAGCATAGCGGTTTTGCTTAACCGTTTCAAAGGCTAAAATAATCCGCTGGCGTAGCTCTTCTACGGTGTTAGATTCTTGCTCATACACCAAACGTTTCACCTCTCCCCAGAGAAAAAAGTCTAGCGGTGTGAGGTCGGGGCTGCGAGGTGGCCATGGAACAGGTCCTAGGCGACCGATCCATCGTCGCGGAAATTGTTCATTCAAATAATCACGAACACGGTTATGGAAATGAGCAGGTGCACCATCATGTTGATAATGCAGGTTTTCCAAATAATGTTCCGGGACGCCTCGCAATAGTTCCGGCACAACTTCGCGTAACAAGTCAAGGTAATTCATACCATTCAATCTGCCTTCAATAAAATGAGGTCCGATAACAACATCGTTAATAATTCCCGCCCAAACATTTAAAGAAAATCGAGTTTGATATGCGTTTCTCCGAGTAAGATGCGGATTTTCTGCACTCCAAAAATGTTCGTTGTGCACATTAAACAAACCAATACGCATAAATGTACTCTCATCAGTCCACAAGATATTCGTTTCTTCATTTTCTAAAATCCATCGACACATGTTCATACGTAAGGGAAGATCAGGGCCGACGATATCCTGCACAGGCAGAAAATGGTATGGATGCAGTCCAGAAGCGTTGAGCAGTTTCCAGACAAAACTTTGGCTGACATTGTACCTTCTAGCAGCTTGTCGGGTACTGCGTTGCGGATCTCGGAGAAAATATCTGAGTATGCGTTGATCCAGGTTCTCGGGATTGCCTCGCCTTGCTGGCCTGTCGCCACCTCGTGCTTGGGCGTGGGTTGGAACGCTGAACTGCCCGTATTCTCGAAGATTATGCACCATTGTATTAATCAAACGTCTAGTTGGTATTGGCAAATTGGGATATCTCTGATGAAACATTTCACTTGCTCTGCTAGTGTTGTGTGTTTGATAGTAAAACATAACCATATCTGATCGCTCGATATTAGAAAATGGGTACGGCGCAGGCATAATTAATTTATTTTATTTTAAATCTTTGTTGAGACGTTTATTGACTTTGACGTGTTGTGACATTATTAGTCATAAATTATTAAGTATTCTATCAGACAGTTTGAAAAGGTGTAATATGGAAAGTAGGGTGACCACGAATTTTAAGTCAATAATTAATTTTAAATAAAAATACGTAAATAATTATTGAGCTTTGTTTCAATTAAATTATATACAGATAGCATCGCAATCATTTACTGAGTCAGAAAAAAATGGTTGGGATCACGACCCCGAAATCGCCCTGTATATTCAGCTTTTTAAGTGAACGGTGAGATTAAAGTATGGGAAATACTAAGATTTTACCGAAAATGTTCTTAAAGGCGTTGAAATAAAGTCCACTTTTTGAACTTTCTTATACCTACTTCCGTCTTACTCCAATGCACCGTAATCAGTAAAAAGAGGGGTTCCCTTGAAATGCTGAATGTCTATGTATAATCTGAAATTATGAGTGATCAAAAAATCATACTATTTCCTATATTGTAAACATGCGTTTTAACCGCATAAAGTCCCTCCGAGATCAAAGAGTCGTGAATTGCATAATACATTCCAAGTGGTTCAACAAAATTTCAAAGTACCGATCCAGACTCGCAGACACTGCGAACAACAGCAAAACAAGAACGTCAAAACCACTTCCTCGACACCGAAGTACTCTTAGTTCGGCGAGAACTTTCCTTACTTTACGTCCAGGACCTTTCACTGAACAACGTTATTGCTAAGGATAGATTCTTACAGTTTATGTCGGAATAATATTACGGGATTCGTTGGTTACAATAATATAATGTACTTAAAATTGTTTTGTTGTCCCAGTGTCTTCGCCCGCGTCGCAAAAGGATCGGCCCCCGTATTGCCTAACGCTTTTGACGCTCGCAATCGTAATGTGTCATGATTTTGTATGTGCTATGACAGTTGATTCCGATACTAAGTGTCAATTTTTTTTTATTTTTTTTTTGGCTATACCACAGATTTAGCCAGTGTCATGTCGATTTTTAAAAAAATAATAAAAAATAAAAATAAAAAACGGCTACGAACGCGCCAAAGCAAAATTTTATAGTTGCTAATCCTAGAGAGAAAAAAAAAAAAAAAGGATTAAGTGTTATATAACTGTTATCAAATTAATTTACAAAACACCTTATTAGTGAAACATTACACAACTACGTGGATATTAATTTAATTGTTAGTAATTATTTATGTTATATCTTTAAGTTATTAAGTTGACAGAAAGAGCCCAAGGCCAAAAAAATTCCTTTGTCTTTTTTTATTTGGATTAATTCTAAAATATGTGTCGGGAATGGAGTCTCAAGTTTGATCAGCTCCTTATAAAGATCAGAATTATTGTACAGAGGGCAAGCAAGAAAAATATGATTCAAGTCTCCTTCGTCCAGGCCACATTCGCATATGGAGGAGTCTCGGATGTGTATCTTGGCCAAATGAGATGGGGTACAGCAATGACCTAGTCTCATTCGAATAATGGTGGTACAAAGTTGTTTTTCAAGAACTATCTTGGAGAACCACGGTTTTCTTGAGATTTTTGGAGTTACTTGTACATATAGCTTCCCACGTTTTTTGCTTGAAGCAGTCCACAAAGAAGACCACTTTTGGAACATATATTTTGACGATAATGGAACTAAGTCATGGCAATAGTTTCTAAAAGGAACTTTGTCACCGCATACAATTGCTTCCTTTGCGACCTGGTCCGCTCTTTCATTCCCAGTGACTCCCGAATGTCCCGGAATCCAAACCAAAGCAATCTCGTAACCTTTATTTTTACATTTTAAAAGATTTTCCTTAATTTCATAGATAATGGAATTTCGCAGAGAATGGATTGGAGAGTAAGGCCTGTAAACAGCTCAGGGAATCCGAAAAGATGATAGCTTTTTTTAATTTGAAAAGAAGGGCATATTTCACACTTTCCAATACTCCTATGCACTCGCCAGTAAAAACGGAAGTTTCTGGAGGGCATTTGATTTTCTGTACTATGTTATACTGTGAATGAAAAACTCCAACCCCCACACACCCTACCGGGTTTAACTTGGATGCGTCGCAGTATATAGTATGCCAGTCCCGCCACTCACGACTGAGTATCTCACAGAGATACTCATCAGCATGTGGGTCATCGTGACATATGTCAAAATTAAGGATAACTCGTGGCCGATGAGTAATAGCTTCATATGAGTATTCAAAAAGAGGAAGTTTAGGAGAGTGAAACACAGGGTCTTTATATGATTCGAATTGAATTAAACTTTTTACAAGGAGAGGAAGGCCCTTATGGTTTGGACCAGGGGCTATTTTGAGATCATATAGTCGATGTATGATAGGATGGTGGGAGAATTGGAGGGCTCGGAAAAGATAGCTGTCGGCTAAGTATTGCCTACGTAAGTTAAGAGGGGGCTCGGCGCATTCTACTTGCAGGGCATTAGTAGGGCTAGACCTCATAGCTCCTGTAATAATCCGAAGGGCTTTATATTGAATTAGGTCCAATTTTCTCAATCCAGTTTTATTCCCTGGGTCTAAAAGATATGTTCCGTAGTCCATTATACTTCGCACTATTGCATTGTATAATAATCGAAGGGAGGTTGGATGAGCGCCCCACCAAACTCCCGAAAGACATCTTAGGGTATTGAGACCTCTCTCACATTTCCTCACTAAATAATCAAAGTGTAAAGTTCCGTGCAACTTAGAGTCTAGTATAATTCCCAGAAATTTATAGGAGGAACTTACAGGGATTAGGGAGCCCTCTATTGAAATATTACTCGTAATCATTGGGGTGGCTCTTTTACGAGAAAAAACAACTGCACAGCTTTTTGAAGGAGATAGGGACAAACCATTATTTATAAGCCAATTATTTAGAGAGTGCAAGGAATTAGAAAGCAAGTTACAGGCTGAATCAATATTCTTATCGGGGCAGTAAACCAGTAGGTCATCGGCATATTGTAAGACGTGACAACCAGTAACAGCATCCTCCAGATCATGAGTGTATATATTATATAGAAGCGGGCTGAGGACAGATCCCTGAGGAAGTCCCCTCCAAACTAATCTTGACGGAACAATAAGGGGATCTCTACCACGAAAAGTCAATAGTCGCTCCGAGAGAAGGTTACCCACAACACATGCCAGCCTCGCCGGGATTCTCAGCTTATGGAGTTTTTCCCTGAGAATGGGGAGCTGGACACTATCGTAGGCAGCCTCAACATCCAGGAAAACTCCTACCACTGATGAGCCGCTTGCAAAGGCGAGTCGAATATCCGAAGTAAAAATACCTAGGCTATCCATTGTACTTTTTCCTTTTCTGAACCCATATTGAGATTTTCCTAGTAAGTCCTGGTTTTCTAGGAACCATTCTAGTCTGTTTTTTATAAGGTGTTCTAGAATTTTTGTTAAGACTGAGGACAGAGCAATGGGGCGATAAGACCGGGGGTCGTTGGGGTCTTTTGTTGGCTTTAGTATAGGCATAACTAGTTGAGATTTCCATGACGCAGGAGGATGACCCTTCAGGAAAATACAATTAATTAGATCTAGGAAATATTTAATAAATTTATCACCCGCTTTAACTATAAAAGAATACGTAATTCCGTCGTGGCCCGGGGAAGAGTCTTTAACGGAACTTAAAACATTTTTAAGTTCTCTCATTGTAAACAAATGATCTAAGAGATCAGATGAATGATTATTAAGAAGCCCTATGGGTAAATCAGATACCCCTGGAACATAAGAGGGAGCAATATTAGACAGAAAAGTTTCTGCCCAACAAAGGGAATTAGGATAGGAGTAGGTACGGGGATTATATGATCTTCTAAACTTTCGTATATTGTTCCAAACTACTGTATCTGGAGTGGAGGGACTTAATGAAGAACAGAATTTTTTCCATCCGTCTGACTTCTTTTTATGGAGTAACGATTTAGTTTCGGCCATCACATTTCGCAAAGTTTGAAAATTTTCTTGAGACATATTTGTTGCATAGGTCTTTTCAGCGTTTTTCCTTTCTTTAATCGCCTCAGTGCACTCTTTGTCCCACCATGGAGGTGAAGCTATCTTACCAACCGCCGTGTTTTTAAGAGGAAAAACCTTATCAGCAGTGGACTTTATGGCTGAGACTAATGCATCGGAGCAAGATTGGACAGAGTTCGGAGTAATAGGAGGAAGATATTGAACTTCAGCCTCTAGGCACTCTTTGTAATTATCCCAGTCTGCTCCGTTGATATTGTACACAAGTAAAGGTTTGATCATGTCTGGTCTCTTTGCAGATTGAAATGGAAGAGTTACGAGAATAGGGAAATGGTCGCTTCCATAGGAGCTATCTAAAATGTCCCAGTAAATAAAAGAAGCAAGGGTAGGAGAACACAGAGATAAATCAACTGCACTAGTAGATTGATTAGGAAGAGAGCGTAAAGTCGGTTTTCCAGTGTTTAATAAGCATAGGTTTCTCGAGTCTAGAATCTCTATCAACTTTTCTCCTACCGAATCGTTCGCATCGCACCCCCACATGGTATGGTGCACATTAAAATCACCCAATTTAATAATTGGTTGTGTGAGGGGTTCAATTAGCTTTTCTAATTCCTTAAGTATGTCCTCAGAGGGGTTAGGGATATATACAGATAAGAATGTAATGTTTTCCACACGAGCACAAACTGCATGAAAGCTTGCGCTATGTGGAAGGAGAGGCACAGATGTGAAGGAAATATGATCTCTGATGAAAAGGGCACATCCCGCACGTCCATCTGCCCGATAGTCCATCAGAGAGGCAAAAGTAGGTAAGACAAATTTGGACTCGGGTTTAAGCCATATCTCTGATATGGCTAATATAGTAAGATTATATTTATTGGAAAGGTAGATGAGATCTTGCTTTTTATTTGTAATACTACGGCAATTCCATTGTAGGGCTGTTAAGTCCATGATTGGTTGAAGATAAGAAAGAAGAAATAATAGGGGCGACGTGGGACAGCATAGACGGGTCAACCAGATGGCTGGATGGGGAAAATACTTTAATGAGAGAATAAAGAATTTTAATTATCTCGCTAATCAGGTCTTCGTTTGATTTTTGGTGAGGGGTTTGGGCAGTGACTGGGCTAGAAGCAATCTTAGGGTCTCTGGTAATTGTTTCATGAGCTCGACGGTCATAGCCTTTCGCCAAAGTAGGCGGTAGGCGGGGGTTTCGAAAAACGGTTTTTTTATATGAAGTATTTCCCTGAAGGGTCGACTGTGGAGATGTTGCTGTAACATTCGCATAAGATTTCTGGGATATTTTGGCGTGCACGTTCGATGCCTCTACATAAGATATATTTTGATTGACCATTGTTTTTTTAATTGCCAGCTGGCGGTTAAATTCAGGGCAAGATTTGCTAGTGGCAAAGTGTCCTGCTCCCAGTCCTCTAGGGCAATTACAGCAATATGCGTCGTGGGTCTCCACTGCACATGCGTCCCCGGTATGGGACTCGCCACATCGGAAACACCGAGGGAGGGACCGACATTTCTCTCTGGTGTGGCCGAATCGGCAGCACCTATAACATTGTATTGTGGGATACTGGTATTGCTCCACGGGCAAGGAGTTAAAACAAAGGAATACTCTTTGTGGTAGGGTCTGTCCATCAAAAGTAATAACAATCGTCTCAGAGGGCATCCAGGAATATGATCCATCTGGCTTAGATTTTTTAAAATTGAGACGTCTGATTTTAATAGGTCGGGCCCCACCGGAACCCGAGGGAATTTGGATGTTTTCCAGCACTTCCTCTGGAGTCCATTCTGCTGGCACTCCACGTACCAGACCCATTCGGGTAATATTAAACGTGGGCAAGAATGCTCTGTATTTGTTCTGAGTCAAAGTTGGGGAGTTCATAAACATATTGGCATCTTCACCTGAGTGAAAACTTAAAGCCGCCCGATTGCGCCCAATCCTTTTGACGCTACCGTCTATTATATTTGGGAATTCCCTTTTCCTTTTCTGCAAAAAGAGCCCAAAAGTCACTGGATGCAGTATGGTTCCAGAGTCCGGAGTCGCCTCCACTCTCTGTACATGCACCACGTATGGTCCCTGGTCATTTATGTTATATTTCTCCCGACCTATAGGCGTAAAAGGAGACGAGGGAGTCTGGGTATCCATTGATTCGCTAGGAGAGTCAGTTACTAAATGAGCCGGGGGAGTAGGCAGTGACTCCGTCTGAGACAATAATTGCTGTCCTGGGGGAAGTAGGGAGTCGTTTGGGAACTGCGATCCTCCGTCCACATCCGAGTCCTCTGACCGGGCAGCCGAAGACCTCGAACGAGACCGTTGGGTGCTACGGCTAGCACGACTCTGTTCTCTCATGCGAGCTCTCTGTCGTGATTTTTTTCCCTTTGCCATTATGGGTGTGGAAATTTCTGCTTTAGACTTCTCGAATTGTTCATATTGTGATAAACTGATATTTTTTAGTAAAGGCGAGAAATTTCCATCCCCGGGATCGTCCAAGCCAGCATCCTCATTCATGAGGATGCTGGCATAAACTACCCTCCTCAAACGTTAATAACAAAAAACTATTTATTCAACACAGGCACAACAGGTAACTACTTACCAATACCACCACCACCACACACTACCGGAAAAGCAACTATTTTATATCAAAAAACCACTAAAAACTATTTTTTATAATATTTTACGACCGACGCGATCGACACTCTACCGCCCAAAAAAAACCCTGTCAAAATTTCGTTAGGCAATAACCCCGCAGGTTATTATTCGGACAGCATGTGACGTATCGTTTAAAAGAAAAATAAACCTATAATTTAGGTCATTATGACACTTGGGATAAATAAACATCGCATCAGTTAGATTTTGTTGAAAAGTGCAAGCTGCACAAACATATTCTGCGCAGTTCAGATTCACTTTTGCAATATCAAATGAAATGAGTAAATTGTGTAATAAGTAGACCGTTTTATCAAAGTCCATATAATATCTAACCAGTCCTTGTGAAAGGCGCCCTCCTAGCCAAAGATAGATTTTTCAATGGACAAAGTAAATTGCCACTGAGTTGTGATATATGATGTTTATATAATGAAAATAAAAAAAAAACAAACTCGGTTCAATTTTCATTATCTAATACTTCTTCGGTGCTAGTAGACGCGGCACATCGCTTGTTGAACGCGTATAAGTACTCGTTAAAGATGAAAAGTTCCCGAGTGGTGACTTCAAAAGTGTTCTCTTATATGACAATTTAACGTTGCAGCCAGTCTGGTGCAGAAGATACTGCGGGGTCTCAATAATACTGGGGAAAAGTCTTTTGTTACCCGTCAGATCAAGAAGTGAAACGTAGGAGATGATAACTTAAAGTGACATCAGCTGGGTTCGTTGAGTTCCACTATAAAGACCGACACCACATGACATATGATGAAAAGTATGTTAAAAAGTATATGGACGGCCTGGATGGATTTTTTTTTATAAAACTAACAGACCGAACTCTGGCAGATAAAGGACATTTGCAATAGGTTGGACAGCAGCAAAATAAACCAAGTGTCTAAATCAAAATCTAAATATATATTTCCCGTCGATACCGTACAAAAGTAAAACAGAAAATATAAGTTACTCTTTCTCGACCTTGTTACCCGTCAACTGACGACGTCATAATAATGGGTTCCACGTGATTAATTCAGACGAATATCGCCCGCCCACTCGACACGAGTAAAAGGCCAATTTTTCACCACTCTTGCTAATTATGAAAGCCTTTGATATATGCGATATAGTTTTACGTATATGAGTACTGGGTTTGATATGTGAAGGGTTCTTCTATGTGGAACGATTTAATTTGTTTGATATACACGATGTGACAACTTTTTATCACATGCTACACGTCGACTGCCGATGATATTATAGACACCACAAAGTTAATTGTCTACGCGCTCTGATCACTACTCGGTTAGATTCCCAATTTGAACCATGTTCGAGATTTTATAGTGGTTTATTTTGTACATTACGTTAATAATTCGATAAATTCGCGTACTCTAGGAGATGGGAAATGTGTTAAAGGGATCTTAGATTTACGTGTTATTCTGCAAATAAATATGCGTACAACTTATCTGAAAATAATAAAAAAACGTGAGCTGCCTTAGTTGTCAAACAGTAGGGTAAAGAAATAATGCCGATAACATTTAAATTTAATTCACATCAAAGAGTCCAGAGTTATAATAATTGTTACAAGCTTCACTTTTTCGTGACACGGAAATTTCTTACAACTAGTATACATTTAATAGCAATTATGTGGTGTCCAAAACCTTACATTAAACTTGGCATTTAAGTGTATACTTTAATAATCATATACAATTAAAATGAAACCAGTTTTCGAACATCATTCTAACCGTGAAGTAGTTTTTTTAGTGAGGTGTAAAAAAACAAAACGATGGTTCATATCAATTATTAACTTGTATTCGTGGTAATGCTTAAAAACGATCACTTTTCTATCAACTGGGTAGTTCAGATTGGAAGTGAGCTAACATTATGTATGTTAGTTAGTAAGGTTGTTTGTGGGCCATAAATGTCTGATATAAACGGATTAGATTATTTTAAGTGAACCACTTTTAAGTCATGTTAGTAATGTATCAGAGAGTATAATGAGGTATAATACTGAATTTATAATATTAAAAATATATGACATAGCCTATTTGAAGGATCTGATGGGCCTATGCACGCCGCGCTTTTTAACCGACTTCCAAAAAAAGGAGGTTTTTTTTTTTATGGATGTTCACCGATTACTCAAAGACTATTTGGCCGATTTCATAATTTTTTTTTTGGTTTTATAGAAGGTACTTTGTAGTTGGTCCCATTTAATTTTGGTGAAGATCTGATGATGGAATCCATGAGGAATTAAAGGAACTCCTCAAATATTGTAGGCATACATATAGTGATTTTGGTATTATAAGAAACATAATAAGCATTTGCGTTTAGAAAGTGTAAATTGGTGAAGTGGAACTGATGCAAAAGACCGCAGAATGCCATCGGAACTCTTCAATGATAAATGATTTATGGGTGGCGACAAAATATCTTGATTAATTTAGCTAAGCAACTTCATAGTCACAAATTTAAATGCTCCTAATGAGAATGGTACCATCGCATTGATTTGATAATGGAGCCGGAAGGTAGGCACCAGATCTATGTAATAAAATAATGTATCCTAGCCGTGCTTGGGCTTGTTCGAATCGTCACGAGATACACTTTTAAGTAACGATTAACTAAAAAGTGTAAAATAAATAAAGTTTTAAACAAAAAAATAAACCCGACTCCAAAAAAAAACTAAAAAGTAAAAAATAACGCCATAATTCAGTTTCTTTAATTTACTACAGTATATACAATTAATCTTATTTTGGCGTCGGTGCCATATAAAGAATGTGTAAAATATTGAAAATTGACGATTTTTATAAGTTGTGACACGATGGCACCGACTCCGAAATAACATTAATTGTATATACTGTATAGATTGAGTATACAAACGGTTACTTGTAAGTAATTTGAAGAAACTGAATTATGGCATTATTTTTTACTTTTTAGTTTTTTTTGGAGTCGGTTTTATTTTTTTGTTTAAAAGTTTATTAAACGCGCCGTCAACGTGCCTTTGTATCGATACAAACGCAATGCCCTTTTGCACACATAATGGCGAAATTACAAATGATATTCCTAATAATTTGACTTCATTTTTGACGTATGCATTTCTTTCTCTTCATCGATAACTTTATTGACACATTTGCAGACACTTGATTCAACACGAACACGTCTCGGGCGGCGTTGAAATTCCGCTGGAACGTGAATACGAAATCGTAGGCTCGTCGGTGACACGGTCGAAGTGAGCGCGGTACGACGAGACGAACAGTTGGGCAAACGCAGTTTACAAGCAAGAAAGTAGCATTTTACAAAAACAATATTAAATAAAATGTACATTCTAAGAAATTGGACAATAATACTGCATCGCTCAAACTTGATATTGAGTAATTATATCTATTGTTTTGGGAAGTTACTATAGGTAAGATATGGTTATATGAATGCCGTAAGGCCCGTAAAACGCTTCGACCGGGAACGATCACGTTGAGCAAAGAATGACGAGCAAACGCGAATAACGTAACAGGTGACGTAGGTAACGCGCGCTTGGATCGATTTAAAAGCGCCTTTGTATCTCTTCGAGCGCAACGGCAGCGGCTGCTGTGTGGAATGAAAAACGCGCTGCCGACGCGCGTTCCTAAAACACGCCGCAACGGCGTGTTTAACAAACGAGGTGTGCATACTGTGCATAGGCCCTAAATATCTATTTGTGTCTACATTATGTCAAAAGGCTAGACGGATTTTTACCATTTTGGTAAAATGATATAAGTTAGTCACTTGTTGTAAGTTAGTTTTTTTCTGATTGCTCTATTGGGTTATGGTTTTTTTTTCTTAAAACACATAATAACTATATTTGTTCATTTGTGTATCATACAAGATGCCTGCGAGGAATCCGAAATCATTCATTTAATCATTTTGGTACAATGATATAAGTAAGTCACTGGTTGTAAGTTAGTTTTTTTCTGATTGCTGTATTGTGTTATGGTTTTTTTTTCTTAAAACACATAATAACTATATTTGTTCATTTATTTATCACACAAGATGCCTGCGAGGAATCCGAAAGATTAAAACTACGTATTCCTAAGGTCATTAGAAGCAAAAAAAGTTATATACGCTACTCGAGTTCTTGTTTCAGCAGATGCTTACGTAACATCATTTAATCTTATCACACCATACAAAATGGCACAAATTGCAGACTTAATGCCTTAATTATTCTCTACTAATCAACCACAGGGCCAAACAGAAACTAGCAGTTGGTGCAGGGCCGATAAAGTTGAGAAGATAAAGAAACACACATACATATATTAGATTTTATTCACATACATCGATAATATTATATAACAGTAAAATTACAAAGTATATACGTACCCTAACAATTTCGAAACATCACACACACACACAATCAATCTTGTATAACATTAATGTTATCACAAAAGTCGTAACATACTTTCAGTATCTGTTACAATAGGGTTCTAGACTAACAAATCCAATTGGTCCTTTTTATATTCAAAACAATCTGATAATATGAAGTTTAAAAAAAATAATAGATTGTTAACAAAGGGATGAAAGACACCCATTCCTGCCGACATAGTTTGGCGCTCCCACTTCGTTCGAGTTTCGTTCTTCGTTCAATACTTCAGAATTGAAATGAGTGCCTTACACCACAGTTAAACACTCGTCCATTTCAAAACTGAGGAAAGCAAACAAACCAAAGTGAGAAGGTTTATTTTTAATAATTAGTAGCAACGGGAAAGTAAAGTCGTAGTGTTCTTCGTACTGTCATCAGGTATTGGACTCTTGTGTTATCGAAGTGGTAAGCGTGAACAAATGCTTATTTAGCACAAAAGTATGCATAAGATAATTATTAGTATTGATTGTATAATTTATGTATTATTGTAATTCAAACGTTATGTTTATAATAACTAAAAAAGTTTGGAATAAAAATAATATTTAACGAAGTGAGGCTCTATAGGTATCTGCTGAAGCTCAACGATTCATACCAAGTATTTTTTATCCTGAAACCTATAACTTTAAACCCACTCCTTGATATATAAAATAATATATTCAATAATAACAATATCCACCTTCAGGGTATAAGAAATGAAAACTAGTTTTATGACGTTATTAATAATATATAGGTATATTATGGTTAAGTTGCTTCAATCTTAAAAACATAAAATCGGTGCTCATAGATGTTTTCTGCGTATTTTCAAAAATAGCATTGAACCATAACTGTAGCATTTTATATATTGATTACAGGAGATTACCCAATTCTCAACCTCCATACCACTGCACGTTACTGGGGCACCGTGTGTTAGATGGTGAAGACTGTGTGTTTCAGACAGGTCCATTAAAACATTTATCAGCAACACGAAACTGTTAGTTTCCTAAAACGAGATATGGAGCGATGGTATCTCACCAGTGTAATATGCGGATAAATTGAGTCTACCTGCAATTAGTGGTGGAGTTAATAGTCGAAATCGTCAAGTGGATTACTATGGCAATTCAGACCAATTACGGCTCACGCTCGCTACGGTATCGTACGTTTTATAAAGTTGCTAAAGAAGCGGGTTAAAGGGCGTCGTACGGAGTTAAAACTCATCTTTCTATTTTCACAATACAATCTTGGACGATAAGAAAAAAACATACTGTGCCGACCCCAAATAAAAGGGATAAGGGCAATAGAATGATGGTAACTATCTTGGACGATAATGTAAAAGAAAAGAGATCATCATCATCACAGCCAAATGACGGCAAAGGAGAGAGCCTAAGAATCTCCATAACTACGGGTTTGGGTGACCAGCAATCAACGACATCCCGGTCCTCACGACATCATCAGTCCACGTTGTAGGAGACTAATAGGACAGAAAAGTTCTCATGTGCCACCCCAAAGGAAAAAACAGCACGAGGAAAAGAATATGTGACTACATATTGCGCTTAAAAGTGGGTGAGGGAGTAATGTAAGTTTCCGGTCGTTGCCGATGTGGCAAAATTGCGTTGTGTTGAGAAATTAGCTTTCCGTGCTATTTTTATGGCAAATATGCCAAATAGAAAGAGTAGCGATATGTAGTCATGTAAATTTTAGCAATACCTACCCTATCGTCTATTACAAGTGACCACTTAGACACTTCTGCCGTTTATTTTTCATGTGATTTATTAAGGTCCCGCTAAAGTCCTTGAGCGTATGGGCGGAGCCTCAACTTCTTCCCGCGCAACTCGCTGTAATAATACGCGAGCGCGGAACTATCGTGCGTTATGGAATATGCATTAAGTAGAGTAAGTACGTAAGATTACAGAGGCGTAATCGCGGATCGTTACAAATGCAAGAGTGGACGGGTCGCATGATTATCGTTGTCAAAACGTGATATTTGTTATAATTGAAACGTGATATTTGTCTTAATCTCATACTTGATTAACTTTAAAAATTATGTCCCCATTATACTATTACTTTTGAAAATATTTATTTTTATACACATAGCAAAACATCCGACCGCGCACATACTTAAATAAAAACTTGTTGCTCCAGCCTCCTGCGTGTGATGATATATTTTTGACTTTTGCTCTGGTTTTTAGGGTTCCGTATCCAAAATGTCAAAAACCCTTAGCTATCGTTTCGTTCCGTCCGGCCCGTACGGCACAGGTTTTTACACGGAAACTACATGAATTAGATTTTGAACTTAGGTGTAGGCATCTTTTTTAACCGCTAAATATTTCTGTAGTATATATAATTATTACCATTTTGGTACGGAATCCTATAAAAATAAATGTATAGTTATTGTTTTTATATTTTGTTGTCTAGGATTTTATTACACCTAAACAGCAAGCATTTTCTTTTTTATAATAGCTTATAGTGTGTCCCAATTCTAAGCAAAGGTTGTAATTAATAATAATAATAACAATCAAGAATACAAGTTTATTTTAAGCATAACTCGTTTATTGATAAGGTTACCTATCTACATCTATATATACTATTATAAAGTTGTCATAAATATCAGCACATTAAAGATATTAAAAAAAAAATTGCATCTAGTAAACCGGATAAACGGATTTTAACTGGTGTTGGTACACGGTTAGGTGGGTATCTCCAGATGGCTATAGGATACTTTTTACCCAACAACGCTGGAGAAAAAAAGAGGGGTTAAGACTTTTTCTCCGACGCGAACGATGTTCCAGTATACAATTAAAATTATTATATATTATTTTCTGTATTTGTCGTTGTGTTTTGACCGCTTCGTCATTACTCTAAACTTCTGAGCTTTTCCTCTTAATTATTTTCGTACTGTTGAGATTTTCTCCTTGTTCCTATTCCATCTCTTCTTCGGTATCGTTTATTGGGACGTCATCAAAGTCAGTTGGGATATTTGTGTCCTAATTTTTTTCACACTTTCTTTCTTATGTTTTGTTCTTTTATTGATTTTTTTTTTTTTCAGGGTTTTTGTGGCTTTGTCATTTTCATCGTCTTCTTATTGATCCTTTCTTTATTTGAAATCATTGTTTGTTACTTTATCCAAGTCAATCGGGACATTCGTTTCTTCATTTTTCTTCGCAGTTTCCTCCTTAAATTTTCTTGTTCTATTAATGATTGCTTTGATTTTCAGGGTTTTTGTGGCTTTGTTGTTCTCTTTATCTTTCTGATCCTTCTGTTCTTCGATATCGGTTATTGGAACGTCATCAATGCCAGTCGAGTCAGTTCTTCTTCTTTTTCGCAGTTTCTTACTTATTTTTTGTTCTTTTATTTATGTTTTTCTTTTTGTTTTTGAGGGTATATCATTTTCTTGGTCTTCCTGATCCTTTTGTTCCTCGATGTTCTCAAAGCCAATCGGGACACTCATTATTTCATTTTTCTTCGCAGGTTTTTGTGGTTGTTTTATGATTATTAATTCTGTCTTCCTGCTCCTTCTGCGTTCCCTACCTGTTTATCTGTATCTGGCATCACAGCGCTGGATCTGCTGGAACGATTTTAGTTTAATGTTCTTACATACATACTTTTGTATTTTGTTCCTCTTATCTTGAACAATTTATTGAGGTTACGTTTTTTCCACCTTTGTTTATTTTCCATCTTGAACTAGACGAAATAACTAAAACACACTGACTCTTACTAAAAACCTAAACTATACGTAAATTTTTATTAGGTATCTACTTTACGAATCACGAAACCGATTGTCCACTCTATGCAACAAAATTATTTCACAACTACTTAAAAACGGAGTTTTATTTGGTCGCAGTGCGAATTGACACAGGTCCGTCATGCAACGTGGCTCGTCCCGCACTGACCGTATGGGCGACAGTGGGGAGCGGCAGGAACTTTGGCAGAATATTCCAGAAAACCAGGTAATGTTTTAAGAAATATAAGTAAGTAAGAAAATAAAGTTATTGTTCATTAATTTATGAAGAAGATTATAAAATTTAATCTTTTTCTGATAAACATTGGAGCAGTAAAATGGTTACAAGTGAAAAAATAGGGGTGAATTTAGATTTCTTTTCTCTGCTTTTTTTTCGTTAAAATGGATTTCTACAAAAAGTATGTTACTTCTCATATCTTGCAGATTATTTTATTTATTTATTTATTGTAGGAGAACCAACAGCTAATACAGTACAAACAGAAACTTAAATAAAAGTATACAGCCAATTACAGGAACTCACGTATGAATATTGCATATGAAACAGTTAAGTGACAACGCACATAACGACGCGCACACACAGCAAGTATATATAAAAACTATGAACATTCAAACTAAGCTTTAAGACCTTTACTAGACAAACAACCTCAATACCTAAAACACAATAACAATATAACACAAACACTATAAGAATCGCTACAAACTAACTACAAATAAGAATCGCTCATTCTAATAACGCACTAATTAAATTTTGCTTCACAGCAGGAATTACACAATTAAATATATCAATATCAAGCTCTCTCGTCACATTATTCAAATTACAACTAGCACGGTTAAGGAAACTGTTCTGTCTGTATTTGGATGATATAGACTTTAGATGGATAGGGAGGAAGTGCCTTTTAGGCCGAGAAGGAGCAACAAATGACAGTTCCTGTAGCAGTTCAGGACAGTCAATGCCGCCTGTTGTGATATTAAGCAAGAAAGTAATATCAGCTATTTCACGACGCTTATATAACGCGATCAGATGATGTTTCTTGCAAATTTTAAGGTAATTGGATGAGTTATAGGAATATTTTAGTTTATAACTTAGTACTTAACACTATATCCTCTGAAATCGTTCGATTCGATATATGTAGATAGTGTAGCAGGGATTCCAAATTTGGGATGCGTATTCAAGTTTACTCCAAACTAAGGAGCAAAACAGCATCTTAAGTGTTTTGGCTTGAGTAAAATGAACAGAACTACGCATTATAAAGCCTAATGTTTTTATAGCACTGCCGACAATATTCTCAATGTGGGTGTCAAATATAAGTTTGGAGTCGTGTACTACACCCAGGTCTCTAATAGATTGAACCTTGTTCAGAGGTTGACCTTTATGTTTGTAAGTAGTTGGAATTAAAATTCGCTTCCTAGAGAATGTAAGGGAAAAACATTTTGACGGATTTCGATCTAATTTGTTCTTCTGACAATACTCATCAAGTCGCTCAAGGTCTGATTGAATCAATAGTGCATCGCTACTTGACTTCACCCTCCTAAAGACCTTCATATTGTCAGCAAAATAAAGCAGTCTAGAGTGTATAAAGCATTTACTAATGTCGTTAATAAATATGTTGAACAGCAATGGCCCGAGCAAAGAACCTTGGGGGACGCCACTTGGAATAGTCACCCAACCTGAGATATAATTATTAACTACAATAATTATATCTCAGGCTTGTGACCTATTGTCAATGTAGGAAGAAAACCATCTCAGCAAGTCACCACTGATTCCCACGTCGCATAACTTTGACAGTAAGATACCATGGTCAATTCTGTCAAAAGCCTTGCTATAATCAGTGTATACTACATCAACCTGAGTGTCATTATCCATCGCATCAGTGACATACTCATTAAGGAGGATGAGATTGGATACGGTAGATCGTCGCTGCAAAAAACCATGTTGGTTGGGACAAATAGAATTCTTCAGAGCGCAGTACACTTGGTTATACACTATTTTTTCCATGACTTTAGATAATATACATAATTTAGAAATTGGTCTATAATTTTTTATGTCCGTCGTAGGTCCTTTTTTGTGTACTGGTGTGATAAAGGCCGATTTCCATAAAGGGGGAACAATACACTCTGAGAATGATCTTTTAAGCAATAAAGAAATGGAAATCGCCAAGCTTTCGGCACATTTTTTTAAAAAATTAGCAGGAAGGTCGTCCGGGCCAGATGATTTAAACATATGATATAGTTTTTCCAAAGGAAAAATTGTTACGTTTTAATGTATAAAATTTATTATTATTATTAAGTTTAGTTAGTACATAAAAAAATATTAACTTACAACTACCAACCAGATGTCAATCTTGGTCTCTTTCTCTCTTCCATTCATTTATCAGCCTCGTATATAGACATGTTAACTTTATACGATACAAGCTTCTGCCCGCGACTTCGTCCGCTTTAAATTCGTTTATCGCACCTAAGAGTATTTTTTCGGGATAAAAAATAGCCTCAAACTATCTTCATACCAAATTTCATCCAAATTGGTTCAGCGGTTTAAGCGTGAATAGGTAACAGACAGACAGACAGACACACTTTCGTATTTATAATATTAGTAGTAGTAGGATAATAGATACACATTGTATAAAGACGACTTAAGGCAATTTAATACAACATTGTTTGACTTCCTGGTTCAGAAAGGGTATTATTCAGTTCAAGTATATTTTAATGATAGAATTAGTTATTAGTAGGTACCTACCTCAATGATAATTGTTTAATAATGTTGTGAAATAAAATAACTCTATAATAAACGCGCTGCATGCCCTTTTTTTCATTTAATGTAATTTAATGTATTTAATTTAATGTAATGTATTTAATTTAATTTAATTTAATTTAATGTAATGTAATTAATTTAACTTAGTGAAAATATTTTAACCTTCCTACATTTTTATGCCATATCATTTATGTATGTAAGATCTAATTATGTAGTGTAGGTACCTAATAAAAAGTCAAAAAATATATTTATTTGGTTGTATTTATACACAAATTTATATTTACACAAAAAATGCTATGTCTCACTACCTGCAAATAACTAACTATTACATATTTCGTTTACAGCAGCATTTCTCTCAAACAGACCCTTGCCTGCCACTCTAAAACCTCCTAAATCAACTAGATAAGACTAAGAAGCTACTATTTTGATACCCTCAAACTTATACCAGATACGTCAACGTAGCCCGTTTTACAATAGAATAAGGTTCAGGTTACTGGTGCCGGCATGTGGATATGGTAAAGCCCACACTCATATCTACGGCCTACTGATAAAATCTTCCCATTCAGCTAATGCTACCCCCGTGCCATCATTCTAAGTTTAATTAAGAACTTCCTCCCATGTGACAGTAGCGAAAGTTTTATCTTTCGTGCAAAGGTTTGATTTGAAAGGCAAGGTTGAATTATATAAAATAAGCTTTCTCATTTTGTGTATCATGTTTCAGGTAAAACCAGTTTAAGCAAATAAGATCATGATGGACTGAAAAACTTTCCGTTTCGTTTACGAAACTTAAGATCAAGTAGAGAAGGAGAGGATGGACACATAATTATTAATAGCGGTGATCACAACTTGTTGTCATAACTAAACAAGACGCTATTTCGCAAAGGAATTATTGTCATTTTTTTTCATGTTCAAAATGTGTATTTGAATATCCCTATCTGGGCTACGCGAAGTTTCCACCTCATTTGTATATGCAATACCATAAATACCAGGAGCCCACTCACTACAGTAACTCTAAAATGGCTCTACAGGCCAAAAGAGATCACAGAGGACAATCAAAAAAAAAACCAGGAGCCCGTTTCTCAAAAGCTTGTTACTTGTATTACGAGCGGAAGTTTATTTCCAACTATATGAATTAAAAAAATACTTCAGCTTGTAATACAAGTTACAAGCGTTTATGAAACTGGCTCCAGGTGTAAACTTAACTTAACCGGCGGGTTCATCATCATTATCAGCCAGAACACGCCCACTACTGGACATAGGCCTCTTCAAAGAACGCCATGACTGATCCTGCGTCGCCCGCATGCAGCGGACTCCAGCAACGTTCATCAGATCTTTAGTCGAGCTTGTGGAGCCCATCAACCTCCGGCCTCTTTGGGTAACGGGTAAAGTAAAGGTTTGTACGGAAATCTCGGTGCGCGAGTCAGTCGATACCAAGATATATGAAAGAATTGATAGATCCAGGCGTTACTTTGCGGAATTCCATATGAGATTAATGGATTATACTTCTGATTGTGGTGGTATGTTGTATTTGCATGCGTATTTTTTGTGGAAACTGCATGAAAATATGCGCATGTGAGCACAATTTATTCTCACATCTAACCTAGACCCATTCTATTAATCCATCCATTGATCTAAGATATATCAGTTCAACGAAATAAATGAGCGCTTTGTAGATGAATCCAATGAAAACCAATGTTTATTAAGCACTTTTTCCACTTTGTCTGAGAGTTCTCCAAAACGTGCTGTTTGAACGCGTCGATAGCACTCGGTATCTTCACGGGTTGAAAATCGTGGACCACGTAATCTATTTTTTATATAACATATTTATTTCCAAATATTATTTGGAAATAAATAAAAATCATTCGGTGCCAAGTCAGGGCTGTACGTTGCATGACCCGTTAATTATATATTTCGACCTTACAAAAATCGAGTTGTTTCGCATGATGTATGACCGTTGGCAGTATCATGGTGAAGAATGAGTCTGCGTCGCTGGTAATTTTTAAGTATTTCTTTAAATACTTCCAGCAAACAAATGGTCGTGTATCACTCCGAATTAACCGTTTTACGATTCTCGGCACTGTAGCCACATGGCCATTAATACCAAAAAAGCAGGCCGCCATTTGCTTCAAGGTGCTTTTTGCGCTAGTTACTTTTGAAACAACCGCACTGTTGATTGTCGCTTAGTTTCGGGATCATATGATCTCCAGGATTCACAACCAGTGCAGATCTTATAGACAGCTTTTAAGTCAGTGCTATATTTCAGTTATATTTTTACAACAATTTATTTCATCATTCGACTGGAGCCTTTTAACATCAACATAACTTTGGACTACAAAGTCCAAAGATATGTTGCGCGATATCCAACACGAATGAATTTTGTGAACAGCTAAATGTTTATGTTAATGGGCAACTCTAGTAGCATGACGGTCATGCATTATAATTTATAAGTTTTCGCACAGCTTTAATATTTTTTGGTACCACGGCTGATTTTGGGCGACCTTCCTTAACATCGTCCTTGAACACACCTACGTGGACGATTAAACTCACTAAATCAGTGAGACACAGTAGTTTTCGATGGAGCTTCATCGTCAAAAATCTAAGTTAGTTGATCTTTGCACTCTTGTTCCGTTAAACCACGCTGAAAATCGTAATAAGTCATAGCACGAATATTTTCACGAGTGAGTTCCATTCTTGCAGCCAGATGAGATTTTAAACCCGCCAAAAACAAAAGACTAGCAACAGAAGAAACAAAAATTGCGGCCAGTATAAAAAAAACAAATTTTATCATAGAGGTCCAATCATATTAAAATTTCGGATGACGGTTACATAAGTAAGTAAGCCTTCGTATAAGATAAAAACAAAACGGCTGCAATTTTACGCAAATGGTTAATTACAGAATGGTGATAAATTCATCTGGCGTCATCTGTTAAAAATCACCGCAATACTTAATTAAGGCGACTTGTAGACGGATCAATTAGTAAAACAGTGGAATGAAACGGAATTAAGAATAAAACAAATTGAGTTATAAATTGTTCGCGATTAACAGTAGATTTAGTGGCAATTAGGTAAAGTTTCTCGTTAAATTAATTGCAGTTTGAGAGTAATTAATTAATTATTCATTAGAAATTGAGCGCTGACGGCATCATTGGATCTTAGAGGATATATTAGTGAGCACGGTTACCACGTTTAATGAGATGTAGGATGTATGTACATATAATTATATTTTCAAATAAGTCGATACACGGGCTACGGAGGTAGCGGGCTTCGTTTCCCGGCCAGGGCAACTGTTTGTATGATCAGCACGAATGTTTGTTCTCGGCTCTTGTATTGAAGTATAATAATTTATCTTAATTATGTTTTCTATGTACATTAAGTATTATAATTTATCTGTTTTATTTATATCGTCGCCTACTACTACTAGTTACTAGCTTTGCTTTGTTTGGGACTAGGTCGATTTATGTACGAGATCAAAATACTTGTGACAGAACTTATGACCCGACTAAGTACGTTAATGGAGTGACATATCTTATGCCTCACGATTTCCACAATTATGTGCATTATGCGTCATGTTGACGGACAAACAGACGGGCAACCAAGTGAGTCATACAAGGGCTACGTTTTTTCCTATTGAGGTACCGAACCCTAAAAAAGATGCCAACGGAGTGAGATACTCGTATCGTAAAATAAACTTCCTGGCAGCATAACTGACTTGTCGATTGGTAAATTTAAAAAGTATGTAAAACGTAAACTAATTTCCAAAGCTTAAATTGCTATTATAGCACACAAGACTATATGAATGATAAAGACTCGTGGGATTAATTAAAATGAAAGCAATCATGACATTTCTGCCTATAATAACCTACTTGAATAAAGAAAGTTTTGACTTTGACTTTTGATATTTTTATGAAAGAATGCGGTAATTTATTTATTTTATAAAAATAAACTATGCTGTTTTTTAAATAAGGGTGACCCGAATTTTTTAGGTTTCTTTTAATTTCATTTACTGGATGAGGACTACTATTAATTACAAGCCCATTTAAACTGTAAGAAGCAGAAATATAATTATTTATCCGATAATTTATTTATTTTTTGTCCGATATTTTATTTTTGATTAACTGTAAAACTTTGTAATTTGTTACTTACATAAGCAAATCCACAGTATAATTTTAAGTTATGATAAAAAAAATCAATACATAAGAAGTAATACTAAATAAAACTAGAACTAAAACTAAAATAAGTAAAAAAGATTACTTGCCTTCGGCTTGGACCCGAAGATGCTGGCAGCATTTCTTCGTTGTATAGCAATGCTAAAAGAATTAAATAAATTCACTCACAGCAAAGTTAAATACAAAAGTAATGCAGCTTTTTCATCCGTAATTTAAAAAATAACCTATTTATTTAAAGTAACAGCGCTTTGTTACATCCAATAAAACCTTAATCTAAAACTTATGTAGCTATTCATATTTTAACAGACTCCTAACATGTTAAATATTTCCAACATGCTGCAATAAAACTTTGAGTAACCTATGTTTTAAAACTTGCTCCGCTACGGGTTCAACTAAAAAAATAACTTTTAAACTAAGTCGAAGAGAGGTGCTGCTCGAAAATACCCTTGATTTTGCAATATAAACTTTTTCATGGTATAATAAATATTCTTTGAACTTGTAACATGTTTAAGTTTAATGGAAACACAGAAAACATATAGATTGTTAGACAAACTTAATTTAATCGAATGACATGACATGGAATTTATATTCAAAAGACCTAGAGAGAGACCTAAGACCACTTGGACAAATGTGTTGCATGAGAGAATGCAGTATTTCCGTAAACAACGTCAGAGATAGGGCAAAGTCGAGGAAGAAGGTAAGGAAGGCTGACCGAAAAAAACACCTTGTGGGATTGTCGGGAAGAAAGAGAGAGACATTACATGGCTTAAATACGAATTAGGTGAGTCGTCAATAATTAAACACCTGACATATTGGTACATGTTTCAAATCGAGGGTCAAAATATACTGTTCCGTCAAGCAAAATGTTAAAGAATAGGGGACGGGGCGCGAATTAAAAAAAAAAATATTTGTCGTTGTAGCTTTAAAACATTCATACATTTTGATATGATTTTTATGTAGAATTATGTCCAAATTATTCAATAACCAAATAATTGGATTCAATTTGACAAGAAATTGGTATTTTTTTCTCAGAAAAGTTAGTAATTAATACTTACCCTACCCTTCTTTAATTAAAGAAATTGTAAAATAACAATGATATATTTTTATTATGTTATACAATTAACATTCGGCCTATAAAATTACTACTTTGTCCCTATAATAATGTTTTATCGGTATACCTGCTCGTAGCCCAAACAAAAGATCTCAAAAGAATAACAAAAATCATTTTTTTTTATACACCTGATTTTAGTGTTAACTTATTAAACATGACGCTAGTTTTAATAAAAATATTTTGTAATTAGTGCAATAATTAACAAACAAAATTGATATTAGCTAAAAAGTTGTAATGAGAGACTTTTTTGCTTGTAAGTCCTCACACTGTAACTTTTAATATAAACAGAACATGGTTTAATATACAATCCATGGGTAAGAAGATATAAATAGGTACTGTTAATACTAACCCGACACGGGGTAAGTTAACAATTAACATGTTATTACTAGCCCCGTATGTTTTGTTAATTTTAGACCCACGGATACTTTTTTGATAAAAAATATATACCAAAATAGTTTACATAAGCGTCCGTAAAGATATGTAGAATTATTTAGAATGAAACGGTTTATTATGAAACTAAAGATATTAATGCAAAGTCAAATATTCAACTCTTAAATCGAAACATAGTAAAGTGAAAATAGTTCTTTACCATATGGTCACAATAGGCGCACATCACATTACACGCTAATATGGCGGACTGAGTGGGACTGACAAGTCTCGACATGTACAGCGCTATCACGAGGGATCATTCCAATAATTGCTTGTGATGTGCTGTTTATAGTTTCTTAGAAATTCGCTTTTTAATACACACATCTGTTAATTGAAGCCCCGGTCTCCCCTTTAGCCGTGTAAATAGAGAATCGGCTCCTGAATTCACTGTCGTTTTACTGAGCTACTTGTCCTGGTATAAGATAAGGGTATAGTTTCGTTTTCTCGTGTCAAAGTTGTCACAAGAAAATGCAACCAAGGACGAAATTGTGTTTAGTAATTTCCTGTTTATATGTGAGGTGTGCAATAAAGAGTATTTGATTCTGAAATCTAGAACAACGAATATTTATTTTGATGCAAGCCTTAGAGGTCAGATTATATGGGCAACAAGTACTGCACTTAGGCGCTGGTAACACATTTTGAAAGTTTTGTGAATACGGTAGCCTGAACCACTTCATTACCAGATCGTATGAACTGTGCAAGTGTGGAGACTACAGCCCATTCTTTCTTATCCACGAGGAGGCCTGTTCCCAGTAGTGGTACATAGGCTGATGGTGACGACGATGATAAGATGAATATCCGGACAAAATAAAATAGAAGCATTCTAATTTGTCGTATCAACATAATAAGTTCCACTGTTTTCATAATTACTGTATTTATAAGACGTAGAAATATCGATATAAGCTTAAAATGATTGAATAAAGTAAAAAAGTCAAATCTTAGCGTAACTTATCTTATCTTAATATTATGGGTTCTTACGGATACAATTCGATCCAGTGGGATAATTTTTTCGTAACTAACTCTTTCTTGCTACTCAATGGCAGTTCTACCACTTCCATAAACCGGATGATAGATACCAATGGTAGCGACCGAAAATTCCTTTGGTACTGGGTACCCAATACCAAATTCCTTCATTATCTGTCTGGCGAGGGTATGACATTCACATAGGATGTGTTCCACTTTTTCTGCCTTCTCATTGCAGATTCTACAATCCCTATTGTCAAAAAGTCCCAGTTTGGCCAGGAGTCCTTTAACTCCGAACTGACCTTCGAGCACCCCCATTATCATTGTGAGTTTTTTGCTGTAGTTTCACAGTTTCGTGTGATTCTACTTTATCTATGAATAGCCTCAGGCCCACCACCTCCACCAGCGTACAAAACACACTTGTTAATGTTAGTTTTTGGCATGTCTGTTGGGAATGCCTGCTCCCGTACCCCATAACATTTTTGATCCATTAGTGTATCAAATATTATTCTCACCATTAATTGTAAGTGGTTTGTGATCCTCGGTCCATTTGGCCCATGGAGGGACTTCTAAACTTGAGGGAAAGTCTTGAATTTTTAGATATTACGACGCAATATTACTGTATTTTGTTCTTGTCAAAAAAAATAATAATTTAGAAGCCCACGGGAAAAAAATAAAATTTTATTACTAATCCAACTTTGATGATGATGATGAGACAACAACTGTGATTAGAGTGACGTCACAAAAAACTGCAGCATTTGTATGGGGCGCTTATATATATATCGCCCAGTCCTTATGCTTGATTTTTAATATTGATTTTAACGTTTTTAGTGTTCAATGTTCAATGAGTATCATATATATGTGTGTAATACATTTCTTAGTCATAAGAAGTCGGATTGCATTTTTCTACTTCACGACGCTCTATTCGTTATTAATAGCTGATTAAGGTCTGATTACGCTGTGACCTTCTCTTCATCTAACAGAGAATAGTGAAATTAGGCTTAAGCGCTAACATGATTATTCAATAAATCATTCGCAGGATTATATTTTACAAGTACTAGATATTTATTAGGTCAGCCACTTTTTGAGAGCTCACCTTATTTCAATAAGTCATGTCTGCGTATAATGGCGTACAGAGTGATTCACTGCATCTTTTCAACAATTTATTGCTTACAACCGCGTATCAGTGAAATGCGAAGTTTCAATATTTTTATGTGTGCCAATATAATTTCTCATAATTTGAGCCACGTGAGTTGACGTCTCTGAATAAACAAAACAACCGTTGTGACATTTTGTACAGTTCCCTCGCATGTATACATTTTTACTTGGGTCTACAACTCTACATAGATTAGTAGGATGAAATGATATATTTAGTTGTCAATGTCATGTTTTTTGGGGTTCCGTACCTCAATCGGGAAAAACGGAACCCTTACAGGATCACTTTGTTGTCCGTCTGTCCATCTGTCCGTCCGTCTGCATTTATCTCGAGAACGCGTGGAGGTATGGAGTTGAAATTAAGACCATACACTTAAGTCTACAGTCAGTGAGAAAATCAAACTTGTACATTAACGTAAAAAATATATACGGCCATTTATGCCGCAAAAAACGTTTATTTCGACACTCAATGGAATCAAAATGATAGGGTACTTCCCGTTGACATAGAACTATGAAATTTAGCAAGTAATATTGTGACATACTACAAATACATACAAAAATAATTCGTTAAATTGTTTTATTTCAATTAGTAGACAACAGTTAAAATATATCTATACGAGGTTTATACGAGGGAACAGTAGAAATGCTACGACGAGTGTTTAATAAATAAATCTATAAAACAATATGATGTAAAAATTAAATATTTATAAATTCTGTCTTATTCTCAGATGACGTACTATCAGGATTAAATGTAAAATGCAAGTTTCTGACAAACATTATGTTCTAATTAATAATAATAAATATTACAGCACTTTTTTACACAAATCGAACTAGTCCAATTGTTTTTAGGAATGAAGCTAGTAGAGCTGGCGGATATAACTCACGGGTTTTCAAGGCTAACTTAAGATAAGAAAAGGTATGTAGTGCAAATTATTAGAAAAAGGCATTTTGTTCAGTTCGAATTAATTCAGGACCATATTTAACCACATCCAGTTGTTTTACAGTTATTTAATTTTTATCTAAACAAGGATCTAATGAAATGCAAAAACCTACTTCTTACATTTTCCAAATGGAAGTTACAACATGACCAGGATAAACTTCGGGCATACAATATTCAACCGATTCACAAGTCATCGAAAATTCTCACTTTAATTCAATTAGTGCTGTCTTGCACTGTCTTTGATTAAATTAAGGTAATTCATTTATTTAGTCCATAAAACAAATGCAAATCGCAATAAATTCACTTCGTCATAAATTCCTGTCTTCTTTCAATTCCATTGAAACTTAATAGCAAACACCTATGGCTGCACAATGCTTAGTTCCGGACTTTTAATTAAGAGCCGAAAGCCTTTGGTCAATCGCTCACAAAATGAATCCTTTGGTACGACTTAAACCTGTGAACCGACTGCAAACGGTTTTACAATGCAGAAATCCAAAAAGCGCGTTTGGCCCGGGGCTTAGAATCTCAACTTTAAAAAGGATGGCGTTTGTACTATTTCTGGTAACAATTTATTTTACGCTATTTCCTCTGCAGCGCTCATGCGTGCTGCCAACACATTGGCTACATCTGTCACTTGGCAGTCCGATAAAAAATAGGCCTTCAATTTGCTAGATTAAAAATCGGCCCAATGCAAGCGATAGCTATTCCCGATATCCCGGCTCTACTTTATATAATTGAGCAATCTTTCTTTGTGATCTTATTTTACTAGGTTTAAAGAGTAGATTGTTTGAAAGGGGGCTAAAACACGAATGACACGAAGTGATTATTTGGAAGAGCTCACGAAGTGAGCGAGGACAAATATGTCTGAGTGTCATAATGGCTTTTAGCCACGTGTTAAGCACTTTGCTTTTCACTTCGACTGCGAGAAAATAAAAAAGACTTTAACATTGTAAATTCATTATTCTATCAGAATTTTTGGCCAATCTGATCAGGTTTGTTTGTTTTTAATTATTTGTAAGGAGCATGTAGCTGGCCGCAAGTTTTTTTTTCAGTGTCATAGAAATTTGTATAGGATTAAATGGCTTTGTTGAAAACCCTAGGGGCTAAATATACTATTTTAGTCTCGCTTCGCGAAGCTAATATGACGTACTTTTTGAGCAGGAGAAGTGAAAAATTGATTTATTGTAAAGGACATGCTAATTTCAGTGAAGTTCAAACGTAGTTTTTACTACATGTAAATAAAATTGTGAGGTGTTTGTATTTATCGCCTGTTTTATTTATAAGAATGTTTGTGTTCCATAGTAGGTGCAGCTTTCTTTATTAGTTTTAGACTTGATTGAAACTAATATGGACAATAGCGGGTTCACTTGTGAAAAAAAAACATAAATAGATTATGTTAGCTGTGCATGCTAATCGCTAATCTCTAAATAAACGTAATGAATGCTGTTTTTGTATTTAACTAAGTATTCATCATTTCAGCCCTAGGACGTCCACTGCTGGACACAGGCCTCCTCAATAGATTTCCACATGGGCTGGATAGAGGCGACCTGCATTCAGCGAGCCCCCGCAACCCTAATCAGGTTGTCGGACCACCTTGCGGGTGGCCTCTTCCACGCTGCGCTTGCCGGTACGCGGTCTCCGCTCTAGAACCTTTCTGCCCCAACGGCCGTCGGTTCTTCGAACTATGTGCCCTGCCCATTGCCACTTCAGTTTGCTTACCCTGTATGCGATGTCGGTGGCCTTGGTTCGTCTACAGATTAATGTAACTAAGTATTAATGTATTTCAAATTTGCTGTGTTGTCCATGTTAAACACATTGTTAATGTTTTTCTAAAAATTAATTGCCATAGAAATGCGCTATTCACTTAATCAAGAGCCATTGAGCATTTTCTGGCATTCATGGCCCTGGTTACACGTAGTAATTCTTAGAAGACCTATTGCAATAGTGAAAATTTAGTATACAGTTCCGTGAGTAATAAAGTCAATCGATCAATCCATCATTTATTCATTTGTAAGACATAGGTAAGTACACAGGTGTTATGCTGATAGTATGATATGAATATTTAATTAAATTAAATTAAAATTAAATGATATTAAATTAAATTATATCAAATTCAATTAAATCAAATTAAATGACATTAAATTAAATTAAATTACATAACATACAATTCATTAAGTTCAATACGGGCATGCAGCCAGTTTATATCCTATAGAGTTATTATTACACAACATTATTAAACAATTATTATTGAGGTAGGTCATTACTTATTTACTAATAACTAATAATATCATTTAAATATTCTTGTACTGAGTAATACGCTTTCTGAACCAGGAAGTCAAACAATGTCATCTTAAATTGCCTTAAGTCGTCTTTATCCAATACTGTTGTAAAGTATCAGCGAACTAAATCGTAGAACCAAACTAAGACATCTGAAACCACATAAATCTGCATTTCGATAGACGTCACGTGTGACTGACGCTTACGGTGCTTCACACAAGTTACGCCGTCAAACTTGCGGCACCGAACTGGATCGCCCGTGCAAACTTGCATCCGTTGCTGTCCACACGACTCATTTAATTACAGAGTCAGAGTCTGACGTACAGTCGGCCCGCGGAGATAAGGCTAATGGAATGGACAAAATCCCCATGTGTAACTGTCTTTACAGCTTAGGCCTATCTGGCATGTATGTACACCTTTATTTGTGTTTTTTAAAAAAAATGGGTAGTTTGCACAAATTGTAACTTTGACAGAGGAAAATACATCTTTTCTCAGTCCTCCCGTGACCATGGAAAGCTGGAAAGCTTCCGAAACGTCGGGAACTAAAATAAGATGATATACGCGATATAATCCGTTAAATTGTTTTATTTCAATGAGAGATTTATTTCAATCGCGGAAACAGAAGAAAATATTAAAATTGGTGAATTTGATTCGTTTTAAGGCGTAGACTAAAATAAAAACCAACATTACTATTATTATTTTATATAATATGTCCATTGAAAAAAGAAAATACATACTTACATATTTTCCGGAGTGCCGTTCTCTGTTAGTTTATTATTTACAATTTCCAGTTCCGAAATATTTGCAAATTGAATTTCTTATTGTTTACTTCAATAAACTCTCGATATGCTCGACAGTAAAAGAATATGGGATGAAATGGAAGAAAATGGAATTGAGACAGCAAACATTCTTTTTGTGTGAAAAGATATAAATAAATCGCATTTTGTGTCGAAGGCTCGAGATCGAGTAATTTGACGTGACTGAACTATTTCCGGTTCATACTCTTTCTGAATTGAATTTATTTCTCCATTACCATCTGTAGAAAATTTGGAACGTTTCCGGAACCGTCTGTTGTTGACAGTGCCCTTTTAGAAGTTTTTTAAGTTATTTCAAAAAGTGAAGTGAAGTGAGTCTGAAAGTACGACATGTCAATATAACGGGCAGTGATCATTGGCTAGTAGATTAGATAGTATCCCATACCAATGCCCTGAATGATTAAAGTAAAATAAACCAATTATTGAAGGCCACATAAAATTTACTAATCTAGTTAAAATATTCCAACCACGACAGGATGTAAATTGTCCAGAACCTTGAGAACTCAAAAAAAAATACGTGACATTATTCGTTTTTTTTACCCGCTATGACGAATGATTTAATCATCATTTTACTCAAATAAACTTTTTGATTAAGATTCAAATAAAAGTAGGAATGCATCGTTATTTACCTGAAACAATAGTTCAAAATGTAATGCATAATTTTGTTCTAATAAGAAAAGCTTTTTTTTTTAACAAAAATAAACACAGAATAAAAAAGAGAATGTATATTGATGAAATTTGAAATATAAGTGCCTTGTATAAGCTGATACTTAGTTTGATAGTTAAATAATATTAAAATGTAATTCTAAGGGGGGCACTCCATACATGTAACTGAAACTGAAAAAAACAATTTTCAGCAAATAACAAAGTGTGGCACAAATTTCGATAGTTCTTTTAAAAACATTTTGAGATTCCTAAAAAAAATATGATTTAGTAAATATTTTCGGAAATGATCGCTCCAAAAGTAGCATAACTTGTGTTCCTTCCGCCCTCTATTTTCTAAACTATGCCCACAAAATATGAAAAAAGTCACAAAGATAAAACTTAATAAATACATACTACAAAATTTTTTTTCAACATGACGGGATATACCGTTTTTGAGTTATTGCCAAAAATCGGTGCTTCTCACCAAAATGACGTAAGTGCCGTGGAGATACGTTCTTTTGCTACAGTGCACTTTTTCATATCGTATTTTTACGTCAGTAGTGAATTTTTTTATGAACGGCTACGGAATCCTACACTGAGCATGGTCAGACATGCTCTTCTTGTCCGGGTTTTTTTTCTGTACATCTACATATAGATTCCAAGAGCCAATAATATGAATTGTGTTTACTAGGTATATACTATACCTATATGTATACAATTAATATCATTTTAGGGCGCGTGCCACTTGAAATTTCATTGGATGGCACCGACTCCAAGATTTGTTGTTTCATTTGTTTTTTTAGAGTATTATTATTTTTTGTTACGAAATATATTTACTTCTCACTTTTGAGTGATTCGTTTCGTAAAAGTACGACTCATGTAGATTTTAACCAACCCAATCACGGCTAAGATACATTATTTTATTACGGAAATCCCATACCTACCTTTCGGCTTCATTACGAGTTTGACGGTACAACAGCAATCTCACCAAGAGCATTTAAAATTGTGACTATGATTAGTCGCTTGGCTAAGTTAATCGGCGGTAAATCACTTGTCAGGGAGTTTCGGTTGCGTTCTGTGGTCTTCATCATGAGTTTCACATTCACCAATTAATATTTTCTGAATTATTTTGTTTGCCTTTGTTTCTTAAAATACTGAAATCACTGTATAGATGCCTGTAAGTTTTGAGGGTTGCCCTCCATTTCCCTGGAATTTCATCGTCAGATCCTGACTTTATTGATATGACTGAAACCATCTCAGTAGATAGTTCTTTTGAATACAAAAATAATTGTTAGAAACGGTCAATAATTGGCGGAGTAATCGCGTAACAAACGTACAAAAACATACCGTCGACTTGAGAACCTCCTTTTTTTGAGTTAGTTAAATAGTTAACAATCGGGTATACCATATTTATGGGATGCTATGTACAATCGGATATTATAGATATTTGAGACTAGAACCCACCTTCTACTTTCAATTTGGAGGTTAATGGAAGGGGAAAGTAGCTTTTTATGTTTGTACGTGTCGTTGTATCATCGTCTCGCCAAAAGAGCTAAACGGTTTTAATTTTATTTTTTTACATGTGTAGCTGGGCATCAACAGGATGGTTAAAAGATCCTTTTTTGTCGACTAAGCTGAATAATAAAGAGGTTTATGATTGTTTCTCCTCCGCTGTACCTTCTACTAATACAATAATGAAATTAAAACACACACAAAACTATATGTAACCACTATAAAGACATTTTTTTTCGATTGAGGAACCTCCTGCAGTACATGTAGATTAAAGTATCGCGCAAATATTTTTCAGAATAAGATAAAGTGTCACCAAAGGGAACAGTACGTATCTTAAATATCGATACCTTAGAGCACAATCGTACTAACTGTTTGAGAAAAATGATTGTAACTAGTACGTTAGTTCACAAATACGTGAAGTTGAAATTCCATGGGCAAAAAAATTTTAATTAGTACGAGTGTGTGAACTAAGGTATCGATATGTTGAAACCATTTAAGGCCCAAAACATATTTTTTGCCCACACCTTATATTTTCACTTGCCAGGAATCGAATTCAACATTTCCTCTTTAAATTAGTAGGCACGTCGACTTCTAGAGTATACATCCCGACAACCCCCTGTCACCCCTTGGCACTCAATACCCTTTCTACCTGGCAGTGATATAAATAAAGAGCTTAAATATAAGTATGTCCATCTGTGAACTGACCTGGAAAAACTTTTCACGGCTCGTTTAAAGACCCCGGACACGATCCCAAAGGAGGTTATCTGTGAACTGCAGATGCTCATTTGTATAGGGATTCCCCCGAAGGACTAAAAAGGTCGGCGATTCAGTTAAAGTTGCTTTTATTGTGAAGCAGGTGATAATTTTGTTACTTATGTACGTATCCTCGTAAACAGAGTAGGTACACATTTTGTTAAACATGTATTTGTTTTGTAAATTCCTTTGGCGTCCTATAACGTGCATTTACACTTGTATTGTATTGCTTTAAGATTACTCGCTAATGATGTGATATTACCGTACTTATCTATGAAGATAGTTTAGACGCTATTAAAGCCTGTACTTTATATTTTAATTCATCGAATTTGTTCAGATATGAGTAACAATATATTTTTGGACAAACAAGGATAGTATTTTTCTTATTTGTTAGAATTCTAAGACGCAAAGGCAAACGTGGAACAAAATGTACTTAAATACCAACGGTGAAAAAGTAATCCAAAAGTGATAAGTTTTATCGAGATAATTGTTTGTTGAGTCTAACCCATTTAAAAAAAAAAACAGGAGCTCTCAACCCGTGTTTATAATTTTATTTGTTACGCGATATCTTCATTCAATTGTACTCTGTTTTTTTTTAATTTCATCATAGCCGGGCAAATAATATTTTGCTCATATTTTAATAGTAGGTACCATTTCTTGATACAGTGTTGGAAGGTAATTGCGATGAATAAAAAAAATGTTGTTTTTTCACGCTACAATTTACGTTTATTTTAGTAGATATTAACATATTATGGTTTATAATCCTTTCCACTAAAATTAACAGTTTACCGTTTGGGATAGCACTGCTCTTTTTTTATCGGCGATTACTTGCAATTATAGTTGAGTGTGGTATTGATGGCCGTTCGGGCAGTAAAGTCCTGGAGTGGTGACCACGCATAGGAAAGCGCAACGTAGCACGGCCCCCAACTAGGTGGACGGATGACCTCGTAAGGGTCGCGGGGAGTCGGTGGATGCGGTCTGCACCCTGTGGCGAGCTATAGGGGATGCCTATATTCAGTAGTGGACTAGTGTGGGCAAAAGATAGATAGATAGTGGTATTGGCGGCGCCTGATGAGGATGCTATGGACGACACTATCCTAGAACAGCTGAAAATGGAGAGCGCTCAACATCTTTCTACCACTTTCAGCGCATAATGAGTTACTTTGGCCACAATGCTCTCAGAGGCGCGGATAACTTAGAAGGTTTGAAATAGTGCGTTTTTCTAAGCAAACACATAATTTAATACATTTTTAACTAGTACTTCTCACCTACCAGCAGTTATATCACATTTTTCTGGACAGTTTTATTTATTTCACTGCACTACATTTATTGCATATACAATGGCACAAGTGGGCGCTATCAAGGAATCCATCGCAGAGCTGGCTGAGGTATTCCACACACGGATGGCAGAGCTTCAGCGTGACTTGGACAAGGCAGGGTCTAGCAACCCTTCCGTGACTTCAGTAGCCTCAGACTTCAGTACCTTCAAGGCCTTCATTTTGAAATCTCTGGACATGCTACAAAGGCAGGTTGAGCTTGTTGCGCAGCAGGTGGACAGCATGGAGATGCGCTCTCGACGCAAGATGTTGGTGTTCCACGGAATAAATAGCACAGACTTGAGTGCAGAAGACACAACTGCTCTTGTTGTTGAGAAGCTCAAGCTCATTAAGAGTAGTGTGACCGCTGCTGATATCGGGCGCTGTCATCGTCTGGGTAAACCTCGAGCTGGAAAGTCGCAACCAATTCTTATAAAGTTTCGGGACATCACCATTCGCGATGAGTTATGGTTTGGCAAGGTTGCTCTAAAGGGTTCCGGAATTACAGCAGGGGAGTTTTTAACGAAACCCCGACATGACTTATTTGTTGCCGCTCGGGATCGTTTTGGCGTTCGCAATGGCTGGTCGTGGAACGGAGACGTGTATGTTCTCGATGCAAACAGAGCGCGGCATCGCGTCGCCAGTTGTGCAGATGAGTAGTATATCTGTGGCGGCGAGGGAATCCACCACATCGTCATCGGTTCAGGAGGTCGCTGCGGCTGCCACGTAATCAACTAAGCGGCCCAGACGTGTTCCGAAGCCATAACTGTAACGTTTACCGTCTCCTTGTTGTTTTCAAGAGTCTCCTTAATTTGGTTCGGTATGTTGCTCCTCTTGTAATTATTCGTGTTATACTGTTTTTGTGTACCCATTTTTATTTTATAATTAACTTTTCTAATCTTTTATTTATTTTTAACGTTGTTCAATGACAAACAAAAAATAGATTGTCAGACATCTGTCATTGTCAATTTGAAGTTTTTGAGGAGCAACCCGAAACCCGAAACAACAAAAAAACAGATAATTAGTTAGTAGAACTGTCATTTAATACAGTGCGTTTTGTTTTTGCTTTGTGCAATCTATGTAATGTCTATGCTTGTCTACATTATTCTTAAAATCCTTGGCTGCTGGTGGGTAGTGAATGACCGTATTATTTTTGTTTTTGTTACCTTCTTTCTTTATATATAGTATTTATTATTTTATCTGTATATTTTATTATTATTATTATTTACAATTATGACACAGTAATAGTAATGTTCTTAATGATAATTTTATGTCCTGTTCTTCTAATGATAACAGTGATAATGACAGTTTTCATAGTTTGCCTCTTTCCCCACATGATGTTCTAACAGCACAACTTAGCGACATTCCAAAAAGTTTAACATAATACATATTAATGCTCAAAGTATTCCCGCTCACTTAATTGATCTGACCGTAACATTTGATCTTCAAGATGTTCATGCGGTTCTCATCTCAGAATCCTGGCTTAAGCCATGTCATTCTTCTACTTCTTACTCTGTGCCTGGTTTCACTTTGATTAGGAATGACCGCCCTTTAAGGGGTGGCAGTGGAGTTGCAATTTACCTTCGGTCACATAACCCTTATTCTATCGCTTGCATGTCAGTGGAATCTCCTTCTTCGGATGCTGCAGAGTACTTATTTCATGACGTAACTGTTTCACATTCCAAATTCCTCCTTGGTGTATTTTACTCACCGTCTCTTAACGTTGATTACTTTGATTGTTTAGAAAAACTCCTTGAAGACATTATGCCATCCTATAATCATCATGTCATAATGGGTAATTTTAATACATGCCTCCTCAAAGATGATCATCGGTCAAGATCATTGAGATCTATAGTATCCGCCTGTAATATGATCATTCTTCCTTCTCGTGCTACGCATCACTTTCCGAATTGCTCTCCTTCACTTTTAGATATCACCCTGACATCATCTAAAGCCCATGTTGCCAAATTTGGACAGCACTCTGCGGATGCGTTTTCATATCACGATTTACTTTTTTTGTCATATAAAATTCGACCTCCTAAACTCAAACCTAAAACCTTATTTCAGCGCAATTTTAGTCGGATTGATGGGGATAAGCTTCGTAATGATGCGATGAAGGTGGACTGGAGTGTCATCTCTGGGGCTGACAAGATTTCTTTATTTAACTCGCTTCTTACTCAGCTCTATGACGTGCACGCTCCAGTTCGGCCTATCAGGGTGAAACATCTTTCTGCTCCCTGGCTCACTAATGAGATCAGAACGCTTCTTGAGAAGAAAAATTTGGCCAAGTCTAGGTATAAAAATGACCCTTCTGATAAGAACAAAACACGTTACCACACTTTGCGCAACCGTTGTAGTACTGTTTGCCGAGATGCGCAAAGGCGCCATATTCACCAGTCTGTTGAAAATGTTGATCCTTCTAAAATGTGGAAATTTCTTAAGTCGCCAGGAGTTGGGAAATCTCAGCAGGATTTCTGTTCTAAAGACCACAATATTGATCAGCTGAATCTGCATTTCTCTTCTTCTTCCGTTTTTAGCGGTCCTGTTAAGACCAGGAACCTTGATTATCTTTCGTCTCTCCCAACTCCAGACTTTAATCCTTTTTCTCTAACTCAATTTTCCGACAGTGATGTTAAGAAAAACGTACTTGCCATTACTTCCAACGCCGTTGGTGTTGATAATGTGAGCCGTAGTATGATCCTTCCTCTGCTTGACCTTCTTGTTCCTGTAATTGCCAGTATCCTGAATGCTTCTGTTTCATCTTGTGTCTTTTCTGCTGTCTGGAAGGATGCTGATATAATTCCCTTACCGAAAAAATCCTATCCAGCCACCTTCTCAGATTACCGTCCTATTTCCATTCTTCCTTTCTTATCCAAAGTCCTTGAACGTTTAGTATTTCAGCAATTTACTTCTTTTCTAAATCGGAATGATCTTCTAAATCCATATCAGTCCGGTTTCCGATCCGGTCATAGTACGACTACTGCTCTCGTAAAAATTACGGATGATATTCGGTCGGGTATGAATGACCGGAAATTGATGGTGCTTATGCTTCTGGATTTTAGTAACGCGTTCAACACTGTTGATTTTGAAATCTTGTTGGCTATATTACGTTCTCTTAACATATCTCCCGCGATTATTGAATGGTTTCATAGTTACCTAACTAATCGCCGGCAGCGTATAAAGGTGAATACTTCCCGATCTCCTTGCTGCAGCATACTTTCTGGCGTTCCGCAAGGCGGTGTGCTGTCTCCACTGCTATTTTAAATTTTTATTAATTCCATTACTCATAATCTATCTTCTTTTTATCACCTTTATGCTGACGATCTCCAAATATATTCTCAGGGAGTACTCGGCGATCTCCCGTCGGTCATAACCATGGCAAATTGTGACTTGGAGCTAATTTCGGAGTGGACTAGTAGATATGGCCTGAAAGTTAATCCTACGAAGACGCAAGTTATCATCATTGGCAGCTCAAAGATGATTTCTAAAGTTGACTTTGCTGGCCTCCCTAGAATTGTATTTAATGGTGTTCAAATTCCTTTTTCTCACTCTGTAAAGAATTTAGGTATAATCTTGGATCGCACTCTTTTCTGGGTGCCACAGCTGAATGAGGTGAGCAGGAGGGTGTTCGCCGCAGTGGGTTCACTGAGAAGGCTTCGTAATTTTCTTCCTATCGCCACTGAAATTGCGCTTGCTCAAACACTACTCCTTCCCATTTTTGACTACGCTGTTGCTGCCTATCTAGATCTTTCAGAGGAGCAACTTAACAAACTTGAGCGAATTCAAAATATATGTATTAGGTTTGTATTTGGGTTACGCAAGTATGATCATGTGTCTAGTTTCCGTTCACAACTCATGTGGCTCCCTATCCGTCTTCGTCGTAACACTCACATTCTTTCTCTTCTCTATAATACACTCTTTCATCGTGCGACTCCCCGCTATCTCAAAGAACGTTTTAGTTATCTTCTATCAGCAAGGTCCGCTCAAAACTTTCTTCTAGCTCTTCCATCATCAAAGTCAAAGTGTTATACAAATTCTTTTACATTCCGGGCTACTGTGTTGTGGAACTCTCTTCCACTCAATTTAAAGCAAGCGAAGTCATTGCCTATTTTTAAAACTAAGTTAAAGGATCATTATTTATCTCTCCCATAATTCCTATTTTTAATTCTGCTTCTGGTTTTCTAATCACTTTGATGTCAACTGTATCATAGTTTTCTTCCTTACTTTATATATATATATATATATTTGTAGTAGTATGTATGTTTAGTATATGTATATGTATAATATGTATGTTTGTTTTTATTTATTTTTGTATTATATGTAATCTTATCTCACCACCTACTCATTTCTAGCTATTTTATGTTAAGGCTCTATTGTACTGTTTCTGTTGTTGGTGTGCAATAAAGAATTGTCTGACCAAAACGCTAGTCTGACTAGCCCTCCGAGCAGACCAACATTTAAACCATTTAGCGCTGCACTACACCAGGCAGCTGACCATAGCCGATGGAGAGGAGCTGATGCGAACTCACGATCCTCAGCAATGAGGGAGCGATTGACAAGCAGAATTCCCAAGACATGCAGCCACACACACACACACACATTCAGACTAATACACAGAGATTATTATTATTAGAGATATTCCTATTGTAATTGTAATTTTACTGTGTAAAATATTAGTTCAGTTAACGAATGTTCATAATGTAGAATGTAGATATAAGTCATATGCTCCCTTTGATTTGTATCACACATTTATACCTAGTATTTATTTTGTAATGTGTAAAATGATCAATACCCCCTGGCTTCCGTGTTTCTTGTAGACACAACACTTGATCACCGACCATCCGCGATCCGTCAGATATGAGCTCAGCTCCCCGGTGAGTATATTTCATACAAACTGTTTGTCAGTTTTAAAATAAAATGAAAAGAGAAGACACCGCAAGGGGCGATCTTTTCTGGGCTCCCTTCACATCATCTTCTACAGCAGCGACGCCACATAGTCGCCCTGGCCCCGGCGAGGTGGGTTGAAGAAATATCTTCCCCGGGCAGAAGAGGATCTGCAGGGGGCTCGTTCCCCGACTGTGCTTTGTTCTGCATTTCCGGACGAGTTTTTCAAGAGCAGTGTCCCGCGCTTCTTCCATCTCCATTTGCCGGGCGTGAATCATAAGGGGAGGCTCGTCTTCCTGCTCTTACAAGACTCTAGAAGAAGACTCGACGTGAGAAAAGGCCGTGAAGCGGCTATTAAAGTAGGCCACTGCCAGCTCATTCATCGGCTTGCTGCAAGCCCTAGCAAACATGCGGTTGCTAGGTGAAGCCTAAAGTTTCTCACCGGCGCCTAATTCAGCACCTCTAAAATAGCCAGAATTGACCAGAAGGGACCAACGAGAGACAGTAAAAAAAAATACCCCCTGGTGACCAACAGGCGTCACTGAAACCTAGCGTCACGAAGTAAATATATTTACTTAGTGACATTTAGCTGAGTGACGACCTTTTTAGCACTTTTTTTGCTATACTTTTTTATTTATTATCGCTGTTAAATTCTCAATTCTAACGGTGCTTAATAAATGTATGTATTTCACTCTTCTTTCACTCTTATACTTTATTTTAGTAGTTTCACAAAAATAATAGGGATATTCACAACTTTTTTTCTGAAACATTTTAAAAACCACCTTTCAATACTATAAACATTGGTGAAAATCTACTTCAATCTCGTAAAAACCCCCATGATACCTACCTACAATAATGTTAAAATCACGTTTTTGGACTGGTCCAAAAACCGATCCATACTAAAGCAATGGTTTCATAACAACTTGCGTTTATCGAAATGGTTTCATAAAAAGCTATCATATATTTTATGGGTTATTCAAAGGTATTATGAGTTATTAACATTTTCATACTTTTTAAAATGAACTTTCCTGCCAAACTTTAAAGGCTCATGCATTAAACAAGCTACACTTAAGGTATCGATTAAAAAATGGTTTTTAAGAATCCGTATCATAGAAACTACCATTTCGTATCAATATTTTATTTTTATTTGAGTACTTACAGCAACAACATCCCTATTAAATATGATTACGATTAATAATCGTTTCCAGCGCCATTACGTCCGCAGAAGCAACAGTTAACCGTGCACCTAACAATTCGTGACCTCATTTGCACTCCGCTGTCATCGTTAATGTGTCACCTAATTTACAGTTCCAAAGTATATGTGTGTGCTTTTTATTAGTAGACTAGAAGGTGGCCGCAACTTTACTTCGGTTACAGAAGAGAGAAGAGTCATAACCCCATTTTTACTTCAGTGTAGTCGTGTTAAAATTATTGTATTACCATTTGTGGATACCCAACTACCTGTATATCTGTGTAGTTTAAATCTGTTGTGTTGTTTTGGCGTGAAGAAGCCACAACGACACATACAAACATACAAAAAAAAAAGTTGTGGCGTATTAATCTAAAATAAAAAATTGTTAAACCGTCATTTTGAATTATTATTTTTTTACCTTTTATAACAATAAAGCAGGTAACGCAGTGGTCATCGACGTCCCCACTTAAGTATGAAAATAATTTATTCACCGCTGCGTTACCACCTTTTTACGGCTATACTGAATAATGTATGAATTTTCGTATATAAGAGTCCATACATCGGCTACGGAACTTATGCCTAGCATGTTCATTTTATAAATCTTTTCTTGCATATTAGCCAGATAAAATAAATATTCACTGAAAGTGAATTATTTTTATTTTTTTTGTTAGGTACTGTAGCCGCTGTAACAAATAATATTAAACTAGATTCTGCCCGCAACTTCGTTCGTGGAAGAGAAAAACTCATAACCCCTTTTTTTCTTCAGCCAGATAAATAATCATATCACCATCTAGAGGTACTCAGCTACCCGTGTACTAAAAGAAGTTGAAATCTGTTTAGCTGATTTGGTGTGATGAAGCCACAACCATATATACAATCATTCAAAAAATAAAAAATATATCTGTTTAGGTTTTTGTATCTTCCACATATTCCGTTTTTTTTTGACATTATCCTTAATGTACAGACATTTTACTTTTACAACTTTATAAAAGTATAGATTAAACAATAGGTATGTAATACCCAAGCTACAGATGTAGTGAATAATAATTTCCCATCGTGGAAACACGGCACATACGACTACTTCCGAATGGTGCCGATGAGTCCATGAATTATTGTATTATTGTGACGTGTTTGTATCAAATAAATTGAGTACCTACTTTATTCATCAATGTCAAATATCATTGCAGTTTGAAGTATATCACACTGAGATGTTAAAACCACCACGATACAATTATATGAATAATTCGTTAGGTAAACAAAGAGGATATTTTAGTCATAGGTTAGTATCTATAGCATGAAGTTTGTATACCTATACAAAATATAATATTATGTTGCTAACATGACTATTAAAAAGGACTTAATACCAACTTTAATAAACCACTCTATATCGATACTTCGTCTCGCAAAGCGACCGTCCCCTGCATTACCTTGATGGGTACTGAGTGTGAATGAAGTAGTAAGACGCATAAGAACATTTCCGAGAAAATACGATCGGAAATGACTATTCACTACATCGGTATTAACATGGTATTTACGACGGTTTTTTTTTTTCTTCAATGTTTCGAATCTTAATATTTTTTCACCATACGAGGTATTACTTTCACAAATTGTATATACTTTCACAAGAGACGCAATAACAAAAGAGTTACGTAAAGTGAAAAAAATGGCTGAGACTTTTAAAATAATGTAAAAGTTCGCAAGTCTTTACAATTTTAACCTTTTTAAGACTTTATTCAGCTCTTATATGGTTAAAATACAGAACGCGAAACTCATGTACCCCTAGTTTATCTTAAAACTCACCCTTCACTGAAGCAAAACGAATGCAACTTCACACTCGCACTCATTTCATTAAAATGATGTGAACTCTAGAACCTTCCTTGACGCGAAGCCATTGGCACTTCAGCGAGCTGTGTTTGCAGACTATTTACATTCACAGTGGCTGCTGGCAATGTAATCAAAAGCTTCCCGTTTGTCCCAATGTTGCATTATGGTAATGAGGTTTGTGTCCTAGTAGTGAGAAATAAGTATGCCGTCTGGATTAAAATACTAGATTTCATCTCGTTTTAAGTTTTTTAAGAAGGTCATACAGAAAACATTAAATTAGGTTTGATTTGTAACAATCCCATAATTATAACTGTTTCAGAGAAATTATCTATCTCTTACTTTCTCTTGTTAGTTAGTTAGAATGTTCGTCATCGCATCTTCAGAATGTTCCTCTCTGTAGCCAGCGAACGAAAAAAACATAGAAGCACAACAAGCGTCGCAAAATGACCCCATCAAAAATGTGTCGAAAAAGGCGGGGCGTCTAAACTGGGTCAAACGGGCTGTCAGTTGCTTTGGCGGCGCTGCATAACTGTAGTATTACTTCTCAAAGTTGTTCTGTAAAATTGTGTATTAATCATTCTAGAGAACACATAAAAAGATGGAATCACATTTCAGATGTAAAAAATACCGTAAACATAATTGTTTATTTTATTTTGTCGGAAGAGATTTTGTATAGGAATGGTGTTATGCCACCTTACATCATCAAAATGTTAGTATGTGAATGAAAAGGTATTAATTAAGATACCTATTGAACATTTGCTATATTATTTGTTGAGATACATGTTTTCATGCACATAACTATTTTATATACAGTGTTCGAAAACAGTGCAATTTAATTTAAAAGTTATCATACACTTTAGGAATATGATGTTACAACGGTTATTGCATCTGATCTGGGTCATCCTAACTAGACTTTTGATTTTGATTACACTAAAAAACTGTATGAATTCGGGATCTGGGGCATATCTACTTTTAAACCTTTTAACCGACTCCAAAAAAGGCCGAGGGTTTTCAATTCATCGAAATGCTTCTTGATTGTATTTTATGTAGAAGTATGTGTTCCCTGACCTGATCATTTGGAAACGGCTTTGACCGATTTTTGATTTTTCCTTTGCTTAAACAGAATCTTCAAATTACTTAGTCTCATTATAATTTTGGTGAAGATCTGATGATCAGATCCATGAGGAATCGACAGAATTTCACAATTATTGAAGTTATCTTTATAGCGATTTTGGTATTTAAAGAAATACGTCGAAAATTTGCTTTCAAAAATATGCATTGGTAAAGTAAACTGATGAAGAAGACCACATAAGGCCACTGAAACTCCTCATGGAGTAAGATAAGTGATTTATTGGTAGTGATATGATATCTCGATTAACATAGTTTAGCGACTTCATAGTCACAAATTTAAACGGCCCTGATGAAAATGGTTCCATCGATCTGATTTGATGATGAAGCCGGACGGTAGGCACCTGATCTTCGTAGTAAAATAATGTATAAAAATATTTATTGCAATACCTATAGGGCGTATTATCAAGATGGCCCTATTTAACGTTCATAAGTTTCTTTATAAAATACATTTTTGTGACAAGCTTTTATTGGGGACTGAACTTTTCTTTAAACATCCATCAATTGCTCAACGAGTTGATTCTAAACAGCTCAAACTCGGTAGGATTGCGGTACCTTATTACAGAGTTCCTATGCCCACCTTCCGTCTCCATCATCATATCAGCTCGATATTATCATAATATTGCACTGTCACTAAACTTACAAAAGTGTGCAAAAAATTTGTACAATCTAATCAGAAACCCGGCAAGTGGTTTCCTAGATTTGACCCATACAAACATACTAACACGGCAACAAAAAAAATACGCATGCTCCATTTTTCCGTTGTATTAACGAACTACAAAAGTTATGATTGCCAGTGACTGATTGTCTGTTTGTAATTAAGTATTTAGCAAGCTATAAAATATGCATACTCATATGGTCGTCTACTATTCACAGTATAAGTCTGCTACATCTTAATTAGAGACTAGTTTGATTTGCGTAAGGTTATTGTATGATTATTTTAAAATAAATTAAAACGGAAAATAATTTAAATAATAAGATAATTATGCCTACAAAATTACTCTCTATTGCATGTGACCATCTACTAAGTATGCGTTTTCATAATCGCCGTCATGTTGATACTATAAAACGTCAGCGCTAGAAGCCAATCACAGCCAGTTATTATGAAATTGGCAAATCACAATTATTTCTTTTGAGTAATAGAAAGTAGACTGATATTTTGGCCAACTCTTATTGGTCATACAACGCGCATGCGGATTTAGAATATTTACCTCGTTTTGTACTGCAATTTTGTATGTTTTATTTGTTTACTGTATGTAGTCCTAACTCGCAGGCGGTGGGTCAGTGCCTTGTGCCCCGCTGGAAGTAATAGTTAGGTTAATTTACTCTAATTATGTACTTATCATAAAGTTCCTAGCCCATGCATAGGATTTCTCTCAATAAGTAATTACTAAAACAAATACAGCTAAATAAAATCTCAACATTTATTTGTTTATGATGTGAAACTTTTCTCTATTTACTATGGCAGCGCCAATTTAAGACCAAGTCAGTGCTTAGATATTGAACCGCAGAATACTAAATCGCTTTATAAAAAGAAAAGGAAAAACCTTTGTTTTCTAATATAGGTATATACATACACCTAGAGAATAAATGAAATAATGAAACAAATAGTAACGTCATAAAATAAATCTACTGTGGGTCACGGTACATTTTAATAATATTAGCAAACTAAACATGTACAATTACAAATATTGATACATACGAGTAATTAAAACTCGCATATTTTGTCGTAGAAATAATTTGAAGCAGAAAGATTGTTGGGTGACGACGGCGCAGCGTGGGAAGGCCCGACTAGAGGGCCGACCGGTTGGTGGGCCGTTGGATGAGGGTAGCGCACGAAGGCTCTCTGTGGAGATCCTTGAGGAAGACCTTTGTCCAACAGTGGATGTTTTTTAGCTAATGTGTTATTGATGTAGCATATAAAACCTTAAAATGTGTAAACCTGTAAAATACTGAAAATATATATGAAAACAGTTTTTTGGCACATCTCATTTGGCAACGTTTCATAATAATTTTCTTCATTGACAGTGAAATTCTCTCAAACTAAGACCCAATTACCTTTCAACCCCAAGAAAATGTTTCTATCTCCAAGGGCTCCACGTTTGCTAGTAAAATTTGAATTTCCTAATCTTCAACGCTTGTAATTTTTATTTCTTATAAAGTTTTGTGAAAAGTTACTCAAGTTTTTAAATTTATCAATCACAAACAAGCATGAAGCCCGTATAATGGAAAGAAGAGTGGGCCTCATAAAATGGCTCTTAGTCACTCAAAGGGCAACAACTAAGAGATGTCAGAAATCAAATCAGAAATGAGGAGATCCAGAAGAACCAAGGTCGTTGACAAAAGCCAAAGAGTTGCTAAACTTAAGTGGCAGTTAGCGGGACACATTACTTGTAGAACCGATGACCGCTGGGGCAGAAAGGATCTCGAGTGGCAACCACGTACAGAACAACGCAAAGTGGGAAGGTCCACAACAAGATGAACATATGATCTGGTGAAGATTGCGAGTAACCGTTAAACCGTTGCATGAGTGCGGCGCTCGACGGGTCGGTCGTTATGGAGATCCTTGGGGTAGGCTTTTGTTCAGCAGCGGACGTTCTTGGGCTGATATTATTTATATATATAATATTATTTATTAGTATTATTTTTTGACCTGAAGTATACGGTATACGGTGTATTCTTTTTTTATCCTTCGGTGTGATGCGCATTTTATCGATATAAAAGAGAGCGTCATTCTCTAGTCCATATTTAGTATACCTACCCGTTAAAAAAGGTGCTTTGTTAAGTTACTCCGTTGCAATGTAAAAAACAAATATTTAATTAAAGACTAATGTTAAATTGCAACCCTCACCAATATTTGTGGTACTAACAAAATAAATAATGCATTAATAATACATTTTATGTGATATGCTGAATTCCAAGTCATAGATAAAAAAGTTCCCCCATGTCCCTCCCGGACGGCAGGGTGGCCAGAAGGCAGGCAGCATTGCCACGCCATTCAGCCCAGAGAATCAGCATTGCCGTTCCGCAATGCTGATTCTCATGGCTAAGAAATTGCCAGCCCTCTAATTACCCGATGCTATTTGGTTTAAAGTGTAGTTTTGTTTTTGGTTTCTGAGAAAAGCGTCAGTTGGGAAATAAAACAGTCGGGAACTGAGGCTGTTTGGTGAAAAAGAAGGATCCCCATTATCTTAATACATATTGTACCCACCTGCCTATATACCTATAACGATTATTTATGAAAATGATAATTTATTTACATGTATGTATGGCCGTATGTCCTTTTGGACCACTGAGCCAAACAAAATAAAAACACAGATAACGCAAGAACGGATTCGTTACAAGAATAAGTAGCCGTGACTTGACCTACCCGAGCAAAAACTAACCTGTTTAAGTCATAACAGACAAAACTTTAACAAAGATCTAAGTTATGGCGGTAATATGAGCATGGCGCTCATCTAGAAGAAGGAAGTAGCTGACAGTATTGCCTTTAAGCCGATAACGATACTTTAACCAATATTATAATGAATACAACGATGTTTGATTTAGGCTGATTTAATAACACAAATTGGAAAATTATACACGGCTTAGTTTTATTTCCTAAGGCAACCAATAGAAAGAAGCAAAACGGTGTCACTAAGTATTTGGAATGTTCTAACAATCTCATATGCAGAAACACTAATGGTGTTTAAAACAGACTTAACACAACTGAAAATATATGGAATACACGGTCGCTATAGTCAGAAATACTTTGAAAATTTGAACAAAAGCTACTATCTTAATTTCCTGCAACATTGAATTATAATGTATAAGTAGGTTCTTGAAGAGAAATTTGGTTAAGATACAAATAAAAACTAACAAGTACCTACTCGTTCAAATGGTAGTATGCCCTTGACACGCATAGAAAAAGCTAATTATCTTCAAACAGCTAAACATATTTTCTGAAATAATAACCATGAACATAACCGATAATTTCTGTTTAGCTGTGCACTACACTGTGCAACCTGTAAATTCTGTATCCATCTTAAATAAAACCTTGTGCCATACGATTAAATAAATACCGATAATTTCATCTTTTAAACTACCAATACAAAACTGAACTAGAATTCACCATTTTAGAAGCTAAAGTTTATCTGATTAAGACTTATGATGATGTCACAGACAGTCCCATAGATAAATCAATATCAGATAGATAAATAAATAAACAAATTGACTTAGACGCAAACACTTACCCTGGCCGGGATTCGGACCTGAGACCGCCAGCTTCGTCTGCCGTTATGCAATCAACTGAGCCAGACGTGTCGGCACGCTAAAACCCTTCTATGTTTTTCGTCAGGGCTTAAATAATAGTGTTTTCGATATTTTCAATTTAGTCGTTTTTTCGATGCTGAAAATATTCCACTAATTAATCCGGGCATCTGTTTGACCACAAAAAACCACGGGTAAAACGAAAGCAAAATCAGTTTTGATTTTCTCCATTTGCAGCGTGGAATTAATCCCATAAGAGCCAATATTGCAAAAGTTGGGTCAGGATTTGCCCAGTTCATCCGTTTTTCATAGAGCTCTCGAAGTTGTAAGAATTATATCAAGTTTATAATGATATGTGTTGTCATATAATAGATTTATGAATACGGTTGTAGTCAAAATGTCTTCGAGCTGTGTCAGGGTTTGGGTTTTAAAAATTAAATCCTCATTTTGTGTACGCGATACATAAAAATGTATTATACAAGAACAAGGATAATGTTGCATAAATAATTTAAAAATACCAATGCATCATTGCGAGTTTTCAGCGGTTACAGAACTTTAACTATCATTTCTGACTATTAACTCTATTTGTATTTACTCCAAGATAGAAATTTGATCCTTACGAAAAACAGAATCGATTGTCATCTTCAAAAACCGTCATCATCCCAACTACTCGTATTTACGATTCATGATTCAATTTGGTATAATAGTAGGTTTTCATTTCCAGTTCGAAAACAATTTGAAGTAAAATAAGTATCGGAATCCCCAATTCGTGTTTTCTGGACATATATTTTGTTAATTCTGGTGGAAATTAAATGTTACAACCAAGTGAAATGTTGATATCACAGAACCTGACTTACACCAACTTGCATCAAAATGCTTTTGAATCATCACAGTATATTGTTCTTAAAGAAGAAATAAGTCACGTTACAGGTACAGGTAGCCATGTCACCAGTGGTATATAATTATAAACAATGAAACCTTTAAACAAATCTTATATCCGGGTTTAACTTCCTTTTTTATTTAAAGAGGCATACAATTCAGCTAAAAAGCATTAATAAATCATCAAATAGCTCCTATACCTTTAACAAAGTGCGCCGTCGAAATTATCCAGGAACAGTTAATATCACCAATATTTTGTGACCTGATAGTTCTTAAAATTGGCATACATTTTGAGGGTCAAGTTAAACTGGGTTTTAGCAAAACTGCGCCACCGGTAATGCAGCATTATGCTAATGCTTGTCTAAATAAAGCCAGGCGGGAAATATGAGAAGCACTGGACAAATTACACTGCCAAATAAAGATGGTAATACTGTACTAAACAATTTGCTATTCTGTCCCTTTATGCGTTGTCTAATTGTTAGTGGAATGCATTGCTTGAATAAACATTTTGTTGTGTTCAGGACGGTACTTAAAGCTTTATTGTGGCGGTCGTATTTCAGTATAAGGTACCTAGCGTTGAAGGTTGGAAAAGTAGGTAAGTGCATTTTATACAACATAGAACTTTCTATCATCGACTTTTATTTTCACCAATGCCAGCCGACCATCTAACTACTGACTTTTTTTAAGGATACTCTTTGTTTAATTTAATTTGTATAACTAGAAACAATACATGACATGTATTGTTTCTAGTTGTACAATAGAGTTTCCACATGACTGTGTTAATGTTCTCTTTTCCGGATTTCTGATTTCCGGATACTATTCTGCTTAAAGGATCATAACCAGATTCGCAACTCAATAAATAACCTTTCAACCGTACTTGAATGAAACCGCGTACGGGTGATGTGTTGGGAGTGCAGAAGACACAAAGACTCGGTATAATAATATATCTTTATACAGTAAATTACTGGAGTAATTATGCTCGCACTACACCAGGCAGCTGACCGTAACCGATGGAGAGAAGCAGTTGACAAGCTGAAGCGGAGTCACGATCCGCAGCAATGGGGGAGCAATTGAGAAGAAGATGAATTCAGTTAAATTAAGATTTTTATACACAATTGCTTATTACCATATAGGGAGTAACACGTGTTTCAACAAGCAATATGCGTCATGTTACTGATCACGGTTTACAGTCCAATGTCTTAGATCAAGGCTATCGTACTATATAAGGAGTTGTTATTTTTACTAAATATTTTATGTAATTTATATACATATATAGATATATCATCTGTTTGAATCAGCTGTGAATCAGCTGGGACTTCACACACCGCACGGGAAGCAGCGTAATATTTTCTCGTTCAAAATACCCCAATTACTTCAGACGAAGGTTTTCAATTTCAACCAGTGTGTGTTGACAACCAGTGACAACATTCGGTACTGAGACCGCGTAACGTAAAATATGCCTTATAAAAACTGTAGGGTTTCGCAAATGTCAAAAAGTGCACCAGCAAGAGTGTTTCTTCATGTTGCTTGCGTCTTTTTTATTAGAAGCGCAGTTTTTCGGCAATAACTCAATAATGGTATTATAGATCACGTTGAAAATCATTTACAATACAATAAAATACTCTTAATTGCACACCAAAAGAAAATAAGAAACTGTAACCTTTGTATTTTATGTCATATTTCTTGGAATTATGGTTTAATTAACACGGGCATACTTTATGCAAATTTCGGAGAAATTATTTCCAAAAAGAGCCCCCTCCTCCTTGTGTCGATAATCCTCAATGCTGAGGGTCGTGGCCTCTCTGAATGACTTTATCGTGGACTACCTTGCGCCAGCTCACATCAATATTTTTGAAATCACTTCAGTTACCTATAGGTACTATCATCTCATACTACAGACTAAATAACAGTACAAATCCACTAAATAATCTGAAAAATGCCAAACGACTCTCCGTATCGCCTCTATATTTAATTATATATTTCATATAATCGGAAGTTTAGGTATACTTATGTCTCACTGCATTGATTAATATTTAATGTTAATTAATTTTCCATTAAATTTGCTGCTAATTGGATACCCTTAAGCGGAAAACAAACACGCAAGTGACGTTATTACATGCGCCAGTGCTCGTGCAAAGCCCAGGTTCCATTTTGTTTGCAATTTTACGTGCTACGTGGATGGCATCATAAACTGAGGTGTTGAGGGTAGAGCGTATCTGGTCAGACCAGCGTGTTGGACTTCGGCCTCTGGGCCTTTTTCCGCACACCTTTCCTGTCATCAGCAGTTTTTCTAGGTTGTCACCTCTTCTTCTGGCAATGTGGCCAAAGAACTCGAAACTCCTCCGCATGCATATGGTGCTGAGACTCATCGGGATCTTGAGTTCGCTGAGAATGGACTCGTTGGCTCGATGTTCTGTCTAATGAATTCCGAGCATTTTCCTCCAGCACCACATCTCCAACGCGTCGATGCGTTGGCGGTCGGCTTTTTTAGGGTCCAAGTCTCTGCACCGTAAAGAAAGATGGAGAAGACGAGGGAGGTGACGAACTGCTTCTTGGTCTTCCTCGAGATGTTTCTGTCAGCCCATAAACGCGACATTTGGGACACAGCACTCTTTGCCATGCCAATCCGTCTTCTTATGTCCTTCTCACAGGACCCGTTGTTAGCTATGATGGAGCCCAGATAACTAAATTCCTCTACTACGTCCAGGCTTAGCTTATTGGTTATAGTGAGAGACAAACTGCAATCAACTACCATAACTTTGGTCTTAGCTCTGTTTATAAGAAAAAGCCACTTAATAAAAAACAAATCAAAACCTTATTGTTTTTTGAAAAACTGTCAAAATGTGCCATAACACATTGATTTTTACGAAAAAAAATGATTTCAACTTCTATTACATGTATGGAGTGCCCCTAGAAATATTTCTTTTTGCAATTTAACTACTAGATTAAATAGCAGGTAATACAAGACACCTATATATAAATCTTTTAGTTCTTGAGTAAAATGCCTATGTCATACGGAATTATGGACGGACTAACGGCCGAAGGGTTCCGTTTTTGCCATTTTGGCTGCGGAACCCTAAAAACGTCTGATTGTATCGTCATAATTACATAAAAAGTTATGTGTACGTTTATTTATGTATTGAAATTCGTTTAAAATTGCAAACAAAATGGAACCTGGGCTTTGCATGAGCACTGGCGCATGTAATAACGTCGCTTGCGTGTTTGTTTTCCGCTTAAGGGTATCCAATTAGCAGCAAATTTAATGGAAAATTAATTAACTTTAAATATTAATCAATGCAGTGAGACATAAGTATACCTAAACTTCCGATTATATGAAATATAGAGGCGATACGGAGAGTCGTTTGGCATTTTTCAGATTATTAAGTGGATTTGTCCTGTTATTTAGTCTGTAGTATGAGACAGTAGTACGTATAGGTATGTGAAGTGATTTCAAAAATATTATTATTTGTATGATAAACGCACAACTATCTTTACAAGTTATCATAATACGCCAGTGTGGTATCTCCTATAGCTAGATTAATACTAGCTACCGAAGTAAATTACACATACACATTACATTACACGTCTGACGTCTGTACGTGTATGTTTTATATACAGTCCAACGAGAACACCAAAAAACTAACGTACTCGAAGAAAAAAAGAATGCGTTATTTTTCTTACACAAAGAGTATATATAATGGTGTCTGCTGAAAATTAGAGAGAACAAAAGTATTTATAATTGGCTACATTTACAAAACAATACAAACACTCTTCACTGCACACCTTACAAGTATACAGAGATTTACAAATTATGCATTTAGAAAAGTCAATCAGAGGTAGACAACTGTTGGTATTATCGCTAAAGAGCGATCTCTTCCAGATCCTTTTAGTAGTGAAGAATTTGATTACAACAAAAATTTTGTTAGGCGGTGAAAAACAGCATAGAATTTGAGAACATTAAACACTACATGCAAAAAATATATTAATACAATATACAGATAAACATATAAATAATTATATACATATTATAAGGGAAATTAAGCAAACCTCGTTACATCGTTGGTGGCTTACCTGGTAAACCTGGAATCTCCATTTGAGTAAACACAGAGTTACGAGACTTGCTAATTTAGACGACGATGTATAGCATCTTGGAAGCTTACTTGGAAGTCCCTGAAACACTTCATTAGGTACTTAGGTAAGTTTCCCTTTGGTTTTGCTTTCGAGAAAGAGGTTTTTTGTTCTCAACATTCGGAAATCGCATTTTATTTCAAATAGGAGGTGTTTATAAATATTCTCGGTTGATGTTCTATCCCTCAGCAAAAATGTCATGTAGACTTGGTTCTTCATTTTTAAATGAAATAAGAACAAACTATAAATGAACGTAAAACAATCTCGCATTTATATATTATAGAAAATAATATTAGTACATTCTCAGAAAATCATGATCATCCATTTTATATACATAAGATGCGAGTATTTAAAAACATCTGATGTCAAGGTGATTATGGTGGGAAAGTATTTCATGCTCAGTTGAAGCATGGGTATGCTAAATAGTGACTAATACATTTTTAACTTTTACAGATAATTGGCGGTTAAGTATGACCAAATTTTTTTTCAATTGGGATTGGAATGTTTCTATCTAAACGCCCATGTTCTAAGCTTAAATTTCAGTGTCACTAAACATCAGCTGAGTTCAACTTTAATCTGACTTCAACGGACGTCAAGACTTAGGGGATTAAAAAAATGTCGGTTCAAGTGTTATTTTTAGTACGAAAAATTATACGTTATTTCTACTTCGAAAAAATATTATCAGAAAGAAAAAATAATCTCAATATTTTCACACCATTTTCTATTACCATACTACTTCCACACAAAGGCGCATAGAAAAATCGCATAGGTGGAATAAAAAATACTTAGAAGTCTGTGTTTTTGATACTTTATAAAAGTAGTCGCTTTGACCTTTCAGGCAAGAGCCTTTTTATCCTAAAACAATAAAATCGTACCTTCCGTATCGTTACTTTAAACAAAAACAATCGAATGCGACGCAACGCAAATCCCGAACCGTAAACTATTCGATTATCCGTCGAATTGAACCGGGTCCGTCCCATTTTCGCTTCACTACGCACCGAAAAGAAGTACAACGTTTGAGGGCAGAATGTGTAAACAAAGCTTAGTGGCGTCAATTGTTACGCTATTGATACAATTCGTATGTAAACGGCAATGAAACGGGAGTGGCGCCGCATGCGAGGCTGACGGTTTTGGGTTCAAAACCCGGTAAGGGCAAATATTTGTGTGATGAGCATTAGTGTTCCTGCATCTTAAATATTTTCTGACTTTATAAGTTAATATGTGTATTAATAGTACATTACTGCAGACGCCGGGAAACAAGGGCTTGCCGGATGAGTAGGTGTAGACGGCCGACTGTAGGGCGGCCGGATAGTGATACGAAGCCAGCAAGCACTTTTCACGGCCAGAGGCAAGTAAAGTGCTTTTCTCAAACATATGCAATGAAATAAAAAAAAACACACCACTCAAAAAACTAGACGACAAAATTGTTTTAAATTTTTCCTTCAATCCCTCCATAATGTTTGTTTTTTTACAGAAGTCGTCCGTATTTCGCGAGTGTAGTGTTCGAGTAGAATTAGGGCCGTTATACACTACCTTCATAATAACAATCTTAATTTCTATAATAAATAAAATAAATGCAGAGGATTTTAAATATTGTCTATGGTCTCTTGTGACTTACATATAGACGGTATTTTAAGTTTATTCATGAACGTTATGAACCATACAGATTTGTTTTCTTAATATCAGTTCGGGTGTAATAGGCTTTAACGCGGATATTTTTGATCCGATAACCATTTACCCATTAGAAAAAAATAAAAAAATATAATTCAGCTGTTTAGCCTGTTCTTGACACAGACGCCATGTTTACATTAAAATTAAAATACTTCCCGGCCTAGGCCTTCAATTTTGTATGAAATTCCTTTACAGTGCTCTCAGGTTGTTCCGCCCGAAACGGGATACTTTGAAGCCTGTTTTAACGCACGTATTGACGACATTTCATTGCATGTTTGAGAAAATATTTTTTTCTAGTAGTAATTATGGCGTTCAAGAGTTTAGTGCCCTAAAAGGGATGTGGCATTGTTAGTGACGTTAGATGTTAAGCGATAGCTTGGGTGGCGGTTTTTTCGACACATCAAAGGGTTTAAATAGCCTTTAACGGCGCAGTTCCGCTTATTTGGCCACAGGTTGTATTGTCCATTGATTAACGTGTAGTTTTCCACATTTACATTAACATTAAAGTCATGTAGGTGGAGCAGTAGAATAACACAAGCCTTATTGAGCCGTAGTGATACTAGTTCGATTTGTGTTAAATTGTGCCCGAATTTTGTATTTATTTATTTAATCACAACACATGATTTGCATAGTAAATACATGACGACAAATAGTTATGAGGTATGACCTAAAGTGGAAAAGTGATACATATAATTCGGGCTAGATCCTTTTTAAAACACGTACTGATGCCAAATACCTATACAAAAACCATATATATAGTATATTTATATTTTAGTTCTGCTTCATTTTTTTATTTATTAGAGGAACTTGATTGCTACGAAGAACTACCTACTTTTAATGATTTATCTTGCTCAGTAATTTGCAGTTAAAATGTACAATTAAATTTGGCTAAGGTTCTAGGTTTGGAACACCTCTCTTGGCACTCCAGGAGTTTTTGAAATCGAAAGATTGAAAAAAAAAATACAAAATGTGTTGATATTTAGCATAGAACAGGAGTTATCATAGAATATAAAAATGGAAAAAATCCGTATTTCCTCGACAAGTTATCCAGGATATTGTATTATAGTGACGATGAAATATTAAGTAAGAAAGGACTGCGTAGAATTAGGTACCTATATCCTAGGTACCTAATTTTTATATTTATGGAATACAAGTTAGTTATAGTGAATTGGATTCTTGATAAAAGGTAAAAAAATAACAACCGCTTTAAAAGTTAAATTGGAATCAGATTTAAATTAATAGAATTCTGACATTCCGCGAAATGAAATCGAATATTTAATCTAATATGAAATTCCGCAAAGAAACGGCTGAATCTATCAATTATTTAGAGAATCGGAATTGCCAGACAAAAAGTTAGTACATTAATAGTCAAAATTTCCTTTTATACAATTTTGCTGAATATTTTGATTAAAACTATGCAATTTGGTTAATTAATATAGATTTTTTTTGATTATAAAATTATTTACATTAAAAATATTTTTAAGGGAAAATATGTTGATGATTTGAAATAGGTTTAAAATATTTATTTTTTTAGAGTTTTAAGTTTTCATTACAAGATAAACGTTGTACCCAAACCGAGATATATACGAGTGAATTTTTTAAAATGAAATATCCAAAAATCGGCGAAGGATTAATGTGTAAAACATTGTACATCAGACGTGTTATATAATGTAATAAAGAGCAGAACATAAAATGCTCGTGTTTTCGTTAGAAATTGCCCCCGCTTATGTCTTGGTCCCGGGCACACGCGGTGGCGGATACAATAATCGTAGTCAAACTTAAAGTACTCGTTACTTATAAATATCAGGGAAACAATATCAGAGTTAAACCTAATCGATTTTGTTGTACACAACGATTTGGTTTTAGAAAAAAAGTTGAAATGAAAAAAAAAAATTTATAAAAAAAAAAGTTTCTGCCCGCGACTTTGTCCGCCTTTAATTCATTTATCGCGGATAAGGTAAAGTATTTTTCTGGGATACTTAATAAGTAGCCTATATATTTCTTGGACTCTCAAACTATCTCCATAGCAAATTTAATTCCAATCGGTTCGGCAGTTTAAGCATGAAGAGGTAAAAGACTGGCAGACAGACACAATCTCACATTTATAATATTAGTATGGAAGAGGCAGACTAAAAAAAATAAGCAGTGAAAAAATAAGAAATGAGGCAGTTTCATAACAATGTTTGGCACAATAAAAGGATTCCAAAAGGTATGTAGAAAGATAGATAGAGATATTATCCATCATATTGAAACCCATTTTTTTGGGTTCCGTAGTCAACTAGGAACCCTTGTCCGTCTGTCTGTCTGTCCGCGGATTAGCTCCGTGCTCATTATTATTACTAAGAAGCTGAAATTTGATATGAGTATGTGTATGTATCACACCAATAAAACTGTAAAATAAAAACAAAAAAAACAAAAAAAAAGCCCTCGTACACATAAAGTAGGGGTGATTTTTTTTGTTAACTACTCGTGTGTGGTGTGTCGTTGAATAGGACTTTTAAAAACAATAGGTGTCTCTTAATATTATTTTTTAATTAAGTCAGCAGTTTTGAAATTATTTGCTCCGGAAATCCAAAAAATAGCGCCCCCTCCCCCTCTAACTTTTCAACTACGGGTCAAAAAATATGGAATAGAATGAGGCCTTGTATGCACTTTCAGTGAAAACTTTACTGAATAAAATAGGGCGAGCTATTTTTGAGTTACTGGCCAAAAACTGCGCTTCTAAACTAAAGGACCCAAGTGCCGTGGAGATACGCTCTTTTGTTAGTACATTTTTTCATATCCTATTTTGTACATCTGTAGTGCATTTTTTTGTAGGAACGGCTGCGGACCCAACACTGAGCATGGTCTGACATGCTCTCGGCTGGTTTTCTCGGCCGGACAGATAAAATATCGTGTAGATAAGTGTGAAAATAATTAGTGAAAAATAAATGTTGGGGAGATTAAACCCTTACATTTTTTAAATAGTGATCTCAGTATATTATGATGATGAGATTTATGTTGAGGATCAGGTATGCTGGCGTGAATAACGAAAGGCGTGTTCAGCAATGGACATCTCTCGGCTGACGATGCTAATAATGATGATTAAATTAAAGTTTCGGCAAACCGCTTAATTGGTGGAACTTACAATCGCTTCCAACTTGCGTCTGTACTTTACCGCGTTCATCATTTTAAATTGGAAACTCGATACTCCAGATAGGTTCATCCTTTCTGAATGTTTTTTGTTGTAACGAGTTATACAAATCAGAGCGATGAAATATTACGCGGAATCGAGTAGGCGAATGCTTTTGTTTGAACAAATAATAACATTAATTTGTACTGGGCCAATGAGATTCACTGCGATTAAACAATTGTACGCATATTACTCTAATTATCCCGTCAATAATTTTATTGTGCTTTGTACATTATGTACTTATATTCCGCGTACGACTATGTTCGATTTCCAGTAGTCATATAAACCACAGTCTTTGCACCGAGGCTTTTAAGGAGACCAAGTATCAAACAAACCAAATGAAATTAAATGTGATATTACACAATTTTGACAATCATAATAATGTTTGGCAAAATAAAAGTATTCCAAAAGGTAGGAGACCCCGTGGCGCTTATGATCGCTCCCGCAAATATTGATTCCTTGGCCCGTTTTTTGGCAAGCCTGCAAGAAAAAAAACCTTTATATGCGAATAGGTACACCACACAGGAGCTCATTCATATGTATTGCGTGTTTTTTTGACATTCTGATGTGAGAAACTCGCTGTTTACTGTTAACTTGGTATAAGCTAACTATCCTCTGGAGCGTAGCTGTGCAAAATCGACCAATCGAGGTGCGACGCTGTTGAAACCCACGCAAGCAAATTCGAATCTAATGAATGTGATTGTCATCTTCTTGTGCACCACTTACTTACTCATTGGTTGTTTACTTTGCACCATGTCTTAGTAGACACAATAAGTGTGTGTAAATCTCTTGCCGACAGCCTTAAGGACTACTAAGGTTATCTGGAAGAGATCGCTTGTTAGCGATAATACCGCCTGTTGCTTACCATTTCTCATACTGTTTTGGATTTAAGCGTGGTGTTATTTTATTTTCCGCTGCAGTGGATCGGCTGCCTCAGTCCATAACAGATCTCCTTGTCCTCTCTTTTCCTTTTCTATTGATGCTTTTGATGCACCTACTTATTGACACGTACTACATATTTAAAAAAAAACGCGTAATGTCCTCTAAGATTATATTTTATTGGTTTGTTTCGTTCAAAATCAAGACTACCTTTAGATTTTCTTCTAAAAAAAAAGCCGATTTTGTGATATTGTTTTAGTACATTTTGTATAAGCATCACAAAACTGGCAAACTGGTTCTAGGATATTTTTATATTTTTTTATCCCTAAATATGATAGTGCTTGGTTCTGAATAATACGAACGCAAATAATTCGTATTCTGAGAGATAATTTTTTTAACCTTAATTAAGGTAAGTGTCCGTGCTCAACACCATCTCAATAGCGGGCTCATTTAACCTTAATTCATAGCAATAGAGGATACCAACAGGGTGTCAAGTATTAGGAGATTAACTTTACTACTATTAAATTTACTCAGATCATGGTTTTGCATATTTTTCAAACATTTTCACTATATCATTGAAAATTCAATGGCAAATCCGAGCGATCGAGCCGGTGGGATTACGCGCCGGTAATCCGGTTACGCAGAGATCGGGCTTGTTCCAACCGGGTTACCTATGTTGACGTTTCGATAATCTCGCGTATGATTAGTGCGCATTTTATTTTATATCGGTTTCACAGACATAAATCACGTGTCATTATTAAGAAAAATCTTTATCCCAAGACCGTTGGCCAAATAATAGAAAAATTATACACTACAAAATTCTGAGGATTACTCTTTTGATCTTAATGCCAGCCACGTGTAACTGCATACAATGCAAACGAAAAAAAAAACTGCGATAAGTGAGCACTTGATGTATTAGCGGTGCTCAAAAACTAAACTTTCGTGTATAACGCAAATATTACACAGCTTTGTTACGGCGCTCAATAAGAGTTGGTAGCATTTGGCGTCGAGGCTTTTCCTGGGTCTGGGATTTTTTTCTGTTTAGGTATTTGTATTATATTTATTTATATAAGTATATATATCGTTGCCTAATACACGTAGCTTGAGACTAGGCTGATTTGTGTAAGTTTTCTCTGATTTAAATGTATTTTCTTTCTTTTCATTTTTAAAGCAGCCCTGTGACCCGTGCTTTTAACCTGGCTCAACACCTAGGACACGTAGTGAGAAACTTTCTGACTTTAGATATAGGACTAGCATTTGACGGAAAACATAAGGTGATAGCGTATGCATGGGTAAACTTTGATAGGGGAAAGCCGCAAACACAGGTGATGGAAGCAACCAGTGTCCTGGATTGAGAGGCGACTAATATAAATCACTAACACTCAAAGAGAAAAGTCAGCTGCTTGTAACGGAGAGAAAAGAGCTTCGGAAGATCGTGGGACCTACCACAAGAGACGATTGCATATGGAGGATCCTTAAAAATGCTGAGATTGAGAAGTTAGTGGGCAAATCCAAGATTGTCGGAGTAACAAAGGCTCATTGACTTTGGTGGTTTGGCAAAGAATGAAGTAGAATCGAACAGTAAAGAGAGCATACCTGGGACGGCCAATAGAGCGTCGCCTGATTGGTCGTCTCAGGTCGGTACCTGAGACGTGGTTGGGGCGGATCTGTGTAAGCTTGCCGGCAATTGGCAGGAAATTGCACAGGATCGGGGCAGGTGGTATTCTTTCGTTTCGGGGGCTAAGATCCTTTTTGGGTGACTAAGTCAAAGATGGTAGTTTAGTCTTTCATCTAATTTGATTTCCATTCAGTCACTTTTTTTTTTTTTACTTTCCAGTCCACTGCAAAGTTACAATTTGGTCATTATGTGGTTTCGTATAGCAAAAATTTGCTTTGAGGACAAATTCTCGTATGTGTATTCTTGTATAGCAACTCCAACACAACCAAACTGTAGATTATCTAAATTTACGAATTGTAAATTTTTTAACTATATAGGTATCAAGCTAATATATTAGGGAAAGATGCCCCTGATTGTTCCCACTTAAACCCACTCTTACCCATTTAACGTAAAATTCCACGTGAATATTTAATGCGCCTAACAAAAACGGTTTCAAATCCCCATCTTCCCGTCGCTATTGATGTTATAAAACATGTTTGTCTTCTCGTAATTGATTTAATTGTACCAAAATGAGACAATAATGTCTCTTCGCGCTGTCTGCTTGAACAGGTAATCTAAGAAAAGGTGTTGACTCTCCCCGTAAATATTTACAGAGGAACTAAACACGGCTTTAGTATTTTACCTTGGGTGTTTGTAAAGTATCTGCTATGTAAAGCTTGTGCAAGTAGCTGAGGATATCAATGCATAATTTCAATCTAAAATATACAATTAGATACTAGTGTGCTATGGTGGTAACTTCGAGGCTATCATGTAGCCCGAGTCGAAAACGAGGGCTGTATAAAGCCGAGAGAGTAACGATCAATGCAAGTTGATACTACGTATTTCATTATAGGTACTTGTGAGTTTGTTATTCTTCACTTCCAAGTAAATATGAGTAATCATGTAGTCCGTCAGTTTCACATTTATCCGACACCAGTACCCGATATTCATGAACATTTATGTTTTAAATTTTGTTGTTTGAAATTATTTACACTTCATTGTTATATTTTGGAAATAATGATAGTGTTACGAGCGTGGGGTATAGGATAAAGTTGAAACAACTTGACAGTTCCACGTTAGTCTATTCACGACTAACAGTAGCAGGGATTCACTGCTAAACGCGTCTCGGTACCGATACTAGACTTCGCACCGTGTATTGCAAACACTGATTCACTGACACTGAACACTTTCTAGTTAACTTCCACTACTTCACTTTTATCGCTTCACTTTTAACTTCCTCTTCTTTCCACTTGTTTCTCCTTCACTTGCCACTGTAAGATTGTTGCCTTCTTCAGCTTCACCGTCTTTTATACCCGTTAATTTTGCTCATCTTTTGTCACTTTTTATCGTTATATTTTCGTTATTCTGCTGTTTTGAGTAGCGTCGTCATTCTAGTAAATTGGGCTGTGTCGAAGGTTCCAGCATATTCTAATCCCATATATTTATTTGTCCTCTAAACTTCTATGGTACGGAATGTTCTTTTCTTCAAACTTTCTAGAAACTTGTCTCACTAAAATCTAAACATCCGAAGAAAACTTGCAAAAAGCTCGCCCATGCTGGGGTTAGAACCGGCGACCTCACGATCATTAAACCACTGCCTTACGACAGGGCCATTGGGTTCTTAATTTAGTCTGCAAACAACTGATACACATTTATTAAACACTACTCGATGATTGATGACGCTATGGTCTTCGCAACAATAGTTAAATATGAAATATTTGCAAATATGTCAAAGCAATCAAATCAAATATTATTGCCAATGTATCACACCCGTATTTTTATGTGCTATACAAATGTGTTTTCCTGTGTCATCGTAGCTCTTGAAGGGATACACCGATTTTGATTTAGTTTTTTGTGCTTGAAAGGTGACTTCTTTGAAAGCGTTTTAGCTCAGGCACCTAATCGAATTAGCCATATGAAAATTATCGTTTTATTTTTTTATCTAGATATGTGCGGTTTTTTTCGACCCGTCGATTACATAGCGTTTACCTAGTTGTAACTGTACATTCTAAGAATATGTTTTTCTTTCTGTCCGTCCTCAGTCATGACTATCATTAATAAAATTCATTGTCTAAATAATTCCATCTTCCATCTGTGATTCTGATCTAGTTTCAGGTGCTCAGTTATTTGGATATAGTAAACACTCAACTCAACGTGTATACAAAAATAGTCATCTTCTCCCTGACCATATCCCACTTATGCGGTGTCGACACAACATGCATTCTTTTTCTATGTATCTTTATTATTCATCATTTCAGCGCTTACTTCTTTCTTTCTCATAAGGAAGGAGAAAGAAAGGATTAAGCGCTGCTAAAGGTCCATTAGAGAGGACTCTCACAGACAATCCATCCATAGTCTACCGATTTCTTCGTCCTTCAACATTCATCCCTAACATTATTTTACCAACGTGACGTTCGTCCCTTCTCATTACATGCCGATACCACGCTAACTTACTGCTCCCCATTTTGACCGTCACGTGTGCAACTTTCAAACTTCCCCTTATATGTCATTTCTAATCCAAATATATTGTTTACAAAATTGGTACTCGTTGATAATAGAAATGCTCTCAGACAACAGCGCGATTATATTTCAAAAGAGCCAGAATTCAGTCGCCTTGAATCCTCGCCGCGGTTAAAAGCTAGCTTAACTGTCCCATTGCTTAATAACACCATATTAATATAATTACGTCGCCGTCCGTGACATAATTCATCCGAGAGGATTAAACCCATCTTATAGCGAGTAAAAATATATGGAAGTAAACCCACGTTTCGCTTCTGAGCCGATTACTCGTGTAATCCCACCTTAACGTCACATGAGGGCTGGTTCAATTAGCTTTTACTGTGTGACTGGGCGGGTCGATAAAGCAATTTGTTGCCATTCTAGGGTATTTTTATTAATAAAGTGGAAACTGGCATTTTGTGGGAAAACACTTGTTATCAGGCGTTTAGAAAACCTACGGAAACTGCGGAACCCTACACTGAGCATGGTCCAACATGCTCTCGGCCGGTTTTAATTACTAAATCTGCCATGGTAAAAGTTACGCTACATAGATTAGGTTGACCAGTGACCGATGTCACTATTATTTTGTCATATGAATTTCAGTAATAAAAAGGGTGCGTACGATTACTGCGGTCTCACTTAAGGGTAAAGGACTTGTCCTACCGTCAATGAGGAAACGAGTAGCTATCATCTATTTTCTCGCTCAAGAAACCTAAATCGCGTGTTGGTAAGAAAGGTGCGCATAATAATACTTAATTGCTAACTGTTCATACTACTGGCAATCAACTATATATTTACATATCTTTTACTTTCACGGTATCTCTTTCACTTTAGTATCTCTTTTACTTTCACATGGTCCCTATCTATTGCTCGCTACAGAGAAAAAAAAGGACAGCTAGTCAATCCTAGCCGTGTTTGGGCTTGTTCGAATCGTCACAAGATATAGTAACGATTAACTAAAGTGTAAAATAAATTAACGTTAAAAAAATAAATAAACTGACTCCACACAAACACACTAAAAAGAAAAAAAAATGCATAATTCGGCTTCTTGAAAATGGATAAATTGATTTGGTTTTAGAATAATATTTGCTATTTATGTAGTTAAATAATTATTAGTATATTTTAAATCAGTCTAATATAAATAATTGATTAATAAGAACATGTACCTTTATCATCTGTGACAGTCCCATATGTATACTATTATGAATTTATTATTTCTTTGTATTTAACGATCATAATTTAAATTCGTGTAAATTATTGATAGATTCAGGCGTTACTTTGCGGAATTCCATATTAGATTAATGACTTATGGTTTCTTTGCTTTGCTGCAAAATAATGTCTTGGTTAGATGTGACAATAAATTATGCTCACAAATTCGTTTTATGTGACTCAAATATCCATACTAATATTATAAATGCGAAAGTGTGTCTGTCTATCTGTCTGTCTGTCTGTTAATCTGTCTGTTACCTCTTCTCGCTTAAATTTGGATGAAATTTGGAATAGAGATAGTTTGAGCCCCGGGGAAGGACATAGGCTACTTTTTACCCGGAAAAATACCCTTATCCGCGATAAACGAATTTAAGTCGGACGAAGTCGCGGGCAGAAGCTAGTAATTTATATCTATTCTATTATAAAGTTGAAAAATGAAATGTTTGTATGTGTCGTTGTGGCTTCATCACGCTAAATCGGCTTAACGGATTAAAACTATTTTTGGTACACGGTAACGTAGCTGGGTATCTCCAGATGGTTATAGGATACTTTTTACCCGACTATGCGAAAGAACATAAGAGAGGTAATGACTTTTTTTCCTCCGCGAACGAAGTTCTGGGCGCTGTCTAGTTATGAAATAAAGTAATCTCATCTAATCTTAAAGGTGAGTTGATCGAGAGTTTTTTTTACTTGTGATTTAAAATAATCCATATTAATTGAGTTTCTTTTAGACGGATATTTCAGATTTTTTTATCCTTCCTGTTGTACCATCATGCAGTTAGCACAAGCCAATAAAATATGAGCAATACTTAAAAAAAAACATGTTATTTACGTATATAGAGTAGTCAGAGTTAAGAGGGCTACTTGGTCTCTAGTAGCTAAGAACATTCCAAAATCCATCCAATTGTCCAGGGTCCCTGAAATCTTGCGCAAGCAGAAACCCCTTTGTCTGGTACAGTTACGTAAAAACTTACGTTTTTCTCCAAGGATACTTTCTAGTCTATGGCTTGAGTTACTCAAAGCTTTATAAATACCGCCGCCGTTTATATTTCAGACTATCTCAGAAAGTTTCACCAAGGAATTTTTGGCTGACGTTGATACGTCGTATCTTTCGGATGAGGGCCCGACAAATTACACAGATTGTTTCATCACTTTTGTGTGGAAATATTTTGTGAATCGCGGCAAAAACTAAATTACCCTAAGATATCTTTTAATAACACTTCGCACAAGGCGGGTTCTATGAGAAGTTGACTGTGCCGATTATTCCAATAATGCTGTGAACAATATCCTTTTTTATGATTGTCATTCGTTAACCCGATAAATTTCTACCCTAATTTTACAAGTAAACCTATAGTTGCTTACCTGATTTTTTTATCATCCTAATTGTTCCTTAGCCCTAATTTTAGTATATTTGTTATTTCATTATACCTTTTTTTTTCCTAAGGTAAACATTCCTTAGCTTTCTGTGTACTAAATATTATGTGCGCTAATATGAAATAAACTTTTCTCAAACATGCAATGAAATATTGACGTTATGTTCCTTATAATAAACCCCAAAGTCTCACATCGGGTGCGGCGCGACGAGAGGCACATAATGATAATTTTATACGAAATTGCGGGCCAAGGCCAGCAAAGAGACCTTCTATTGTTTCAATTCGATCTGAGCGCCGCCGCGCGCCGGGATCTCCCGCGCCGCCGCATTATATAGGTGGTAGTGATGGTGGTGGTGACGGCGGTGGTGGTGATGGCGGTGGTGGTGGTAGTGGTGATGGTGGTGGTGGTGGTGGTGATGGTCGTGATGGCGGTGGTGGTGATGATGGAGGTGATGATGATGACGATGATGTATAAATGCAGTTTTTCTTATTACTAAAATCGATGACATGGTAACTTAAAGATTTTCATATGTCTTATAGTTTTAGACTTTTCCATACTGACCGATCAAAATGTGCCACCCTGTATGAAAAAATATAGTTTTTTTATTTCATTGCACGTTTAAGAAAATCACTATACAAGCCTCGGCGCGAACGTAACAAATTGGGATTGTCGGCCTCGTATCTCTATATGGCCTCGTTAACACTCGGTTATCTATAACAACTCGGCCGGCAATCCCCTAATTCGCAGCCTCTGCGGTAATGCAGTATTAACTGTTATGATATACTTATAATGGCTAGATTGTTAGGTTAAGTCAGGGAACCCATTTTTGTTTACTTATAAGAGAGGCATTATCTGGCTTTAACTTTTTGTCATTATTTATGGCATTATTTTTCTGGAAAAGTAAACATTTCTGTATTGTTTCAAAACAAACCTAACCTAAGCTACTGCATTTAACAGGATAATGTCTTAAAAAGTCCTGAAACTTCTACAGTTTCAGAAAAAAATGCATTATGCCAAATGATGATTATGACCAAAAAATATCCCAGATGAGAGTCTGTAAAAATCCGTAACTCCTCGACGAGTTCTTCAGGATATTATGATAATGGTGATGGAATAAAAAGTGGACTGTAAATTTGGTAGCTGGTATAATCCAAAGATGGAAAGAATTATTTGGAAAGTAAGTCCGTTACAGTGGTCGTGAATATAAAAAAAAGGTAAGATGGCAACCGCCAAAAAAGTCAAATTTTAACATTAGAGTTGCCATACATAAAATGTATACATGAATATTGGAAATTAGTTTTTATACATTTTTACTGAATATTTTAATTAAAAAATATGCAATTCAATTATTTATAATACATTATTTGATTAAAATTATATAATGAATTTAAATGATTATACTTTGTTGCTTCGAAATAGGATTAAAAATAATCAATTTTTAAACGTTTCGCAACATGCTCCCGCCCTTGAAATTTGAAGATATTCAATTTATAGCTACAGGGAGCGGGCAGATATTATTAAAGGCTCGTCGGATGACGCCCCTCTTCGTCCTGATGTCCGCCACGCGCGCTACGCCGTCAGCTCCAGGAATGATACGCGTCACTCTGCCGAGCTGCCATAGGAGTGGTGGCAGTGTTTTGTCCTTGATGACAACGAGAACGCCTTCTTCAAGTTTCCCTGCAGAACTATGCCATTTAGTCTTCTGTTGGAGCCAAAAAATATACTCGTTAGAAAAACGATGCCAAAATTGTTGCTTGAGCAGCTCGATGCGCTTCCACCGTTGAAGAGCTCCCACATTGGATGTCAGAATCTGTGGATGTGGCACAAAGTTAATCGATCGTCCTATAAGGAAGTGGGCAGGGGTCAGTGGATAAAGGTCATTTGGATCATCGGAGAGTGGCGTTAGCGGCCTTGAATTTAAAATTGCCTCAATCTGGACCAGCAGCGTAGACATCTCTTCGTATGTCATGTGAGTCTGATCAAGAACTCGTCGAAGATGATGTTTGATGGATTTGATTGCGGACTCCCATAATCCGCCAAAGTGAGGTGCATAAGCAGGAATGAACGAAAATTTAATACCTTCCGTTACTTCCGTTGATGAACATTGACTGACCATTTTTGAAAATTCGTTACAAGTACCTTGAAACGTGGTAGCATTATCTGAAAATATAGTCCGAGGCTTACCCCGGCGCGCAAAAAATCTGGCTAAGGCTGCAATGTAAGCTTCTTTGGTTAGGTCTGTGACAAGTTCAAGGTGCACTGCTTTAGTTGCTAAACACACAAATGCACAAATATATGACTAGACTAATGTACTGCCTCTACCTTTCCGGTTGGAAATCATAACTGGTCCCGCATAATCTACACCAGTCTCTAAGAATGGATACTCCAACTCAACACGCTCTTTTGGTAGATTACCCATCACAGGCTGTACAGTTTTGCCATTGAATCGAGAGCATTTGACACATTTATGAACCGTACTTCTGGCCAAATTTCTTCCTCTTATAGCCCAATATTTATGCCTGGTAGTAGCCAGGAGAAGCTGGGGACCTGAATGCATAAACATGGCGTGGTAGTATCTGAAAATCAGTTTGCATAAATGATGCTTAGAACTGAGCAAGACTGGATGTTTGACATCGTAGTCGTAGCTGGAGTTGCTCAGTCTTCCCCCAACACGAATGAGATTGTCGTCACCAAGGAACGGAGAAAGAGACCTCAGATTGCATTTCCTAGGCAACGGTTTATTTGTAGTGAGCATTTCTAGCTCCCTGGGAAAGGAGTCTTCTTGTGCCCTACGCAAGAGAAAATTGCTAGAGCGTTCTAACTCTTGACTCGAAAGATTACCTAGCTGTTTGGTTTTCTCCTTGCAACAGTTATGAATGAATCTAAAGACAAAGGCCATGATGCGCTTAACCTTTGTGAAGCTGGATGAATCCTGGATAAGCTTTGTGAACACGTTTTCTTTTTGTTCTTGCACAACAAGAGATTGCTCAACTTTTTCAGGTATAACCACCTGTGAGTGTTTGTTTGGATTTTCGGGCCACTGTGATTGATCTAGATGTAAAAATTGAGGGCCCGACCACCACAGAGAAGATTGACCAAGCTGATCGGCACTAAGACCACGGGAAACGAGGTCCGCAGGATTATCTTTGGACGGTACATAGCACCATTGGCGACCAGCCGTGAGCTCTTGAATGTCACTTACTCTGTGGCGTACGAAAGTTTTGAGATGTAGTGGTGATGATGCAATCCACCCTAATGTAATCGTTGAGTCAGACCAGAATACGCAGTCTCTGAATTTTAACGTGAGTGAAGAGATTATTTTGGAATATAACTTTGCACCAAGTACTGCACCACTTAATTCCAGACGTGGAATCGTTGTCTGAGGGCGGATCGGTGCTATTTTACTCTTTGAAGCCAGAAGACGGACACTGACAGATCCGTCACTAGCGACACTATGTATGTAGGCACACGCACCATATGCTTTTTCACTAGCATCTGTGAAAATGTGGAGAGAAACTTCAGTAGGAGTGACTGGTTTTATGCATCTGGGTATTGACAATTGGTTCAAGTACGGCATAGTACGGGCAAAATGAAGCCATGCCGCTTTAATTGGTTGAGAGACTTCATCATCCCATGAACACTTGCTGATCCACAATTGCTGCATGATTATCTTTGCCTCTACTATGCAGGGAGAAACAAGTCCAAGAGGATCAAATACTTGAGCAATTGTGGAGAGGATCGACCGTTTGTTGATTTTATTTTGCAAATTAACGTTAATCGAGAACGTTAAAGAATCTTGAAAACATTGCCAGTTTAAGCCTAGAGTCTTTGAAGATTCCGCACTTCTGAGATTAACAGTGCCGGAACTGTTGTCATCCTGACACACTGCAAGTAAAATATCCTTATTGTTTGAATGCCATTTTCGAAGATTGAATTTTGCAGACTCTAAGCTACGAGTAACATTATGACATAATGAGATTGTCTCTTGTATGGTATCCCTGCCTGATAAAAAATCGTCGACGTAAAAATCGTGACAAATTGCATGTTTGACGTTATCGTCTTTTGAATCATATCCCAATTGAGTGAGACATCTAGTAGCAAGAAATGGTGCAGAAGCCGTTCCGTACGTGACCGTGTTTAACGTATAAACTGATATTGGTTCTGATGGATGCGACCTCCACAATATTTTCTGTAAAGACCTCTGTGATTCTTCGATTTGTACTTGCCGGTACATTTTTTCCACATCAGCGGTCACAACAAAACTGTGTTGACGAAAGCGTAAGAGAATTGACTGTAAGTCGTCTTGCACGGTTGGTCCTATCCTTTGGATGTCATTATACGATTTGCCTGATGTGGTAGGAGAGGATCCGTTAAATACAACTCTCAGCTTTGTGGTAGTGCTTGAGTCTCGTAAAACACCATGATGTGGCAGAAAACATGACACTGAATCGTTATTAACACTACTTTTGCTCATGTGCCCTAAACTTTCGTACTCAGCAAGGAAGTCAACGTAAAGATTCCTCAAAACAGGATTCTTCTCTAACCTACGCTCTACTGACAAAAATGTCGCTAAAGCACGTTGATAAGAATCTCCCAGTACCTCAGGTGAATCCTTTAACGGCATAGAGACTTTGAACCGTCCTTCAGAATCGCGTGTGGTTGTCTCAAGAAAATGTTCTTCGCATGCGTTTTCTTCGGAAGTCATTTTATGTTTAGCAGCAACCGTGTCTAACTCCCAAAAACGAGATATGTCTGTGCTAGAATCAGGTGATGATTCAAGACTGAACATGCATATAGGTGTATGTGGTTTAGGCTGGGTCATACCTCCTGAAACTAACCACCCTAGTTTTGTTTCGTACAACGTGGGTTGATTTTTACCCAACTGAATGCGATTTGAGCCTAAAATGCTCCAGAATATCTCAGCACCGACTAAGATATCGATGCATGCTGGTTTATTGAATGTTGGATCAGCTAATTGAACCCCTTGTGGCATTTGAATTTCATGTATATGTATATATGTCGAAGGTATCGTTGTTGTGATATTCGGAAGAACGAAACAATGAATGTCCGTTTTGAAATTTCCATCAAAAGAATGGATCTGAATTGAACATGCTTGCGAACTATTAGATGTGTGACTATTGATCCCAGTCACCTTTGAATTGATCGAGGAAGTATGTAATTTTAGCCTACTACAAAGATCATGCGTAATGAAATTAGTGGTACTCCCATTGTCTAACAAAATGCGTGCAGTTTGCAACTTCCCCTTGTTGTCTACAACCTTTACAAGAGCTGTAGAAAGCAATACATGATTAGACGATATATTACTAACTGACTGCCCCGCAACTACTGCAATATTTAATGGAACGTTAGCCTTAGAACCTGCCTCTCGCAGCGGTTCAATATGGATTAGAGTATTGTGTTTTTGATTGCAATATTTGCAATGCGACAAACGACATTGTGACTCAGAATGACCGTGACAAAGACAGTTAAGACAGACTTTGAATGACTTGGCTTTATTTAGTCGTGCCTCAGCTGGAAGTTTTTTAAACGCAAAACAATTGTATAAATTATGAGCCTTTTTGCATAAGGGACATTGATGTGAATATGAATTTTTCCGATTAGTGTCAAATGAAGTGGTCGCAATCAAACTTTTCGATTTTGACTGACCGTGAGACAATAATGATGACTCATGCTTTAATTTATTTTGTTTGATGTCTTCGAGACTTTCTAAAAAGTCTGCCCTCTGTAAAAGGAATGTTTTAAAAACCTCCAAAGAAGGTACAGTCGACTCCGAATTACGACGCTCCTCCCATTCCCTAGTCGTCACAGGATCCAATTTATTTGCCATCATGTGTACAACTAGTGTGTCCCAGTTGTCAGTTGGCTGACCTAAGGTTTGAAGCGCACGTAAGTTTTTATTTGTGACATCAAGTATATGCCTTAAGGCCTGGCTCGACTCCCGATGAATAGCCTCGACATTAAATAATGCATTTACATGATTAGTAACTAACAATTTCTGGTTGTCGTACCTATCCGAAAGTAATTGCCATGCAATTGTATAGTTGTCATTTGTCAGTTCTAAACTTTGTATAACAAGTGCCGCGCTGCCCTTAAGTGACGCACGCAAGTAATGAAACTTGTTTATTGTATTTATGGAGTCGTTGTTATGAATGAGAGAGAGATATGTATCCCGAAACGCTAGCCAGTTATGATAACCACCTTCGAAACGCGGCAAGTCAATTTTGGGTAAATTAACAAAATTTGCATTGTGTGGCTTAACAACCGTTGATGCAGTGCTTACCTCAGTTTCATTCGCGCCGGAGTTACGCCTCGTTGTATGCCTATGTATAAGAACTTGCGCCGATGACATGCTCGCGTAGTAGGCATCTTCGAAGAGCTGACGCTCATCTCCGACGTCCCCCTCGCTCGCAGCCGGAGACAGCATTTCTATATCCGTCTGTAATGCATCAAATTCATCAAAAATAGGTACAATCTTATCGAATCGCAACTGCAACTCAGCAATCTGCAATTCGCTAAGTCGCGGCTCTGACACCGATTTTTGTAAAAAGTTTTGGAACGCTGTGAGCCTGCCTTTAATAGCCCCGCGTTTATATTTAAGCTTTTTTAAATCTTGCTCTGCCGACATTGTGAAAAAACAAAAACTATATATATATTTCGTTGAAAATCCAATGTGAAAGTAATAACAAAGTATTAATAAACGACACCTAAAATACCTATCTGGCAGCGCGAGATAATTTACTTAACTATTACTTTTTCCTTATGCGTTGATTCCTGCCTGATGCACTCGGCCGGTATGTGATTATGTAAGTTGTTTACAAGTTCGCTCAGTATCGTTTCGCGTTGAGTTTTGAGATAACCAAGCGCTTAGATTTATTACAAAATTAGTTTAAGTTAATGTTTTTTACAGTGTTATTGTATTGGAAATTAAACAAGTGTACCGTGTTGTATGTTAATGTTATATATTAAATGAAATGAAAGTGCAAGTACGTCGTGAATTTGTGAATATACGCTATAATAGACAAGTACTGAGGTTATGCCTATACTTGCTAACTAAAATGAATTACTGCAATAAATACGTTTGATTATCTAGCTACTGATCAGTTGATGACAATGAAATGAAGCTAGCTGTATGAGAAAAGGAATATGGAATGAATTTTAGGCTATCGTGGAATGCCTAAATTAATGAATCTATGTTGAACCAATGGATGAAATGAATGAACTGGATAAAAAGCAACAACAAAATGAAAATGAATTGTGATATGAAAGAAGGAATAGGAACGATCTCACAAATTTGTGTCCTTTGTCCTTATCTGCTATCTGCTTTTTGTTGCTGGTCAGTGCTCAGATGGCTCAATTGAATGTCTGCAACCCGTTGAATGTTAGCTTCCTGGTTCAATTGTGCTGGATGGGCTAACGTAACCCTGATTGCTGGTCACGTATGTGAATTTCCCGCTGGATTGGGACGCTTCGTGTGGCCTGGCCTTGTTCACCCGTCGTTGAATATCCTGGCTGATGGGATACGACGAGTGTCAGCACTGTATTCTCACGAAGGCTGGATGTGCCCGACGCCAATTTGGATAACCACGGTTCACTGAAGCTTGTACGTTGCAGAAGCTCGACCCTGATGTTCGATCTCACAATCCTTTGTCTTCATTCCACTTACGGAGGATCAGTAAGGACCATGTAAAAATCCGTAACTCCTCGACGAGTTCTTCAGGATATTATGATAATGGTGATGGAATAAAAAGTGGACTGTAAATTTGGTAGCTGGTATAATCCAAAGATGGAAAGAATTATTTGGAAAGTAAGTCCGTTACAGTGGTCGTGAATATAAAAAAAAGGTAAGATGGCAACCGCCAAAAAAGTCAAATTTTAACATTAGAGTTGCCATACATAAAATGTATACATGAATATTGGAAATTAGTTTTTATACATTTTTACTGAATATTTTAATTAAAAAATATGCAATTCAATTATTTATAATACATTATTTGATTAAAATTATATAATAAATTTAAATGATTATACTTTGTTGCTTCGAAATAGGATTAAAAATAATCAATTTTTAAACGTTTCGCAACAGAGTCTTATCGTTATAAGAGAGATATAAATATTTAACTATTGTACAGTTTTTCTTGCGCGAAATCATTCTATTATGAGTACAACTTTGAGAAGCATGGCTAATGATATAGTTTGACATCCTAGAGCAATAAAAAATCTATAAATGAGGCAAATCTCTTTTTTTTGTGACCTTACTTTTGACTGACAATACATCAGTCTAAACCGCTGACGAATTTTGACTCTGCTGATGACTTCATTATTTTTAAAGATGCAAGGTGCACTAAGAAATGTTTTTTTATTTTTTTTATTTAAAATTATAGCGTATAAATGAAAGCTACTCTAGTTTACTTTGTATGTACTTAAACTTGTTTACTTTCAAAATTTAAGTCACCACAATAATGCCATTCTTGTTCTTCGTTCCAATATAAATGTACGGCATTATCTGCAAAATCTGAAAATGTTCGTTTTATATTAGATCGCGATCTTTCCCGATGTCCGTCAGTTTTATCGACTATTAGCGTCGCGTAAAGAATCGAAAGACAGAACTCTCGGTCTCGCTTCACTAGAAATAAAACCTTCAAAGCCCGGAGACTTCTGAAAATATCCAACTGCGTTGGACATATTCCGTGATTAGTTTGATAAAAGGGTAAAATGTGCCCATTTCCGGTCACAGCCCAACTCGTCCCACCGAAGGAAATGACGTTATGTCCCGTTTCTTTTTTATAAAACGAAAAGAACATGACAGCTGAGTACGGAGTGACCTTGGCTCACATTTGGACGCCATGTTTGGCCGTGTGCGGCGAAATTAAGGAAAACATTTTCGGGTGAATTTGACATGAGAATTCGTGTCGTTTTTTTACCAAGCAAGTTTCCAGTATTAACTAATTAATGTTGCTAAGCAAGGTGGAGTGTTGATATGTGTTTTTGTCGTAATAACTAAAAACAGAAGGTCCTTTAAGTAGGGACTGAATAAATTAATCAACTTGGTATTACATGGATCTCACAACTTAGGTCGAACAACTAAGTTGCGAGACTTGTTTTTTTTTTACAAGTTATGTTTTGATGGCATCTCATTTATTTTTGAAGATGTCCAACTTTTCTTCCTTTCTGATACCTTCTACTACTTGAATACCAACAAAGAATTTTCCTAAAGCCCACTCTTTGTATTATGCGCTTCTCTTATTTTCGTAAATCAGAAAGCAGTATTTTCTTATAATTGTATTATAATAGAAACACTTTATATTTTAACATAATTTTGCCCTGCAAATGTAACATTGTAATCCTATTTATAATATATAATTTGTGAAACAATTATTCAAGTAATTTCCATATCCATACTAATATTATAAATGCGAAAGTGTGTCTGTCTGTCTGTCTGTCTGTTACCTCTTCACGCTTAAACCGCTGAACCGATTTTGATGAAATTTGGTATGGAGACAGTTTGAGTTCCGGGGAAGGGCATAGGCTATTTTTTATCCCGGAAAAATACCCTTATCCGCGATAAACGAATTTAAGGCGGACGAAGTCCCGGGCAGAAGCTAGCATATTATATATTAGAGAAACTTGGACTCTAAAGAGCCTGGATAGGAGCAAGATTGATGCTCTTTGAGATGTGGTGCTGGAGAAAAATGCTCAGAATCCCATGGACCGCATTGACAATGAACAATTCCATATTACGAGAACTTAACATCACAAAGCGGCTCTTAACTATCTGCCAGGAGAGTATCCTCAAACTCTTCCGGCATTTTATCCGATCTAACCAGCAAAACCTCGAAAGGAGCATGCTACTGAGCCAAGTCGAAGGCAAACGTTCCAGAAGTCGAAACACGACAAAGTGGTCTGACACATTGAAAAATGCTTATGGTTCTATGCGAAGGGCTGCCATATGACCCTTGACCGCGCCAAGTGGAGGGACATTGCTGTTGGTCACGATGCTCAGCTATGAGGGACCAACTAAGAAAAATAAGACGAAGATATATATATTACAAAGTTATTTATGCAGTTTGTGTATCATGAAAACTGTACCGAATATGCAAAATATTTTGGTTATTTCTTAATTAATACATTAAACACGAATTGTATTCTAAATTTAAAGCTTTTATCTGTACTAGAAGTGCCTTAGACTATTGATCGGTAAGTCAGTGAGTGAGTGACAAAGTTAAGTAAATTTTCATGCTCAGGCCTTTAGTTGTATCCCCAACAAAGTTATAGGGGGTGAAAAATGGCCTGAACTGCTTCTAGAAAAGAATGGTACGGCCTAGCCGCTTTTTTGCTCGACTTGGCGGGGACACTGCCGTGCCCCTAGAACCAATCATGTTAAAAACAATTTTTGTTAAAAGTATTTATTAAGTTTTATCTTCAATTTTTTTTTTTCATATTTTTGTACTACGTTCAGAGGGGACAATTTATGCTTCTTTTTGAGCAATTATTACCAAAAATATACGAAAAATATATATTTTTTTGTAAAACATCCATGTGTTTTTAGAGGAACTATGTGTTTGATATATGTGCCACACATATAACGAATTTTACGGATTTTTTTCAGTATCGGTTACATGTATGGAGTGCCCCCTAGAAATATAATTATTTAACTATCAAAGTAGCAGCTTATACAAGAAACCTATACTCCAAATTTCATCAATGTACATCATGTAGTTTTTGAGTAAAATGCCTGTGACATACAGACGGATGGATGGACGGACACGACGAAACTATAAGGGTTCCGTTTTCGCCATTTTGGCTTCGGAACCCTAAATAATGGACAGTAAATGAAAAAAATATTTGAAAAAGTGCCAGAAAAAAAGCACTACCTTCATAGCACCTTACATCCTTCTGTTGAAAAGAGCAGGTTTGGGTAATAATTCAAAAACGATCTGATCATGTTGAAAATATAACCACGTTACCTAAACTTTGGAAATACGGTTTAAAGAAAGTGGAAGACACAATTTACTACTTTCAGAGCGATAATTTTCGGAAATATTCACTTTACCAAAAATTTGTCTTAGAAACCTGAAAGAGGTTTTAACTAAAGTGTCGTAATATTTGCCACGCGTTGATGTTTGCTGAAATATTTTTTGTGGATGTAGAGCCCCCTTTTAAACATTTATTTCTGGTTTTTAACTACAAAACTAAGTAGCGACTAATACAAGAAGACACTGTATTCCAAATTTAGTTTATATTCCCGCGTTTCCGCGTTCGGCTACCTGAAATTTGAAACCGCGAAATCGCTTAAAATATCGCTGTTAAAATGTGACTTAATTGTTCAGTTACTTTTATTTTTATATTTCGTATATAAATATTAATCTTGTTATTTTTAAGTAAAATGTTTCTGACATGCGGACGGGCATGATGAAATTATAAGGATTCCGTTTTTGGCATTTTGGCTACGGAACCCTAAAAACACACCCTACGTGATTAACAACTCTTATAATTTCTTAAAACGCCGATTGTAACCCTTTCAAGACAAAACACATCTCAAGACACCATCAAAATAATAAACCATGAAATTTTAAAGACCCTTCAACTATATAGCACATTTTACGAGGTCGCTTCGTCCTAAAATTTCGTTTACGCTCCCAAATTATGTGCATAATACCGGTTTTTGCGGAGTATTAAATTATCTACGCATATATAAATTTATTTTAAGCCGAGGTAAATTTTAAGCGCGGAAGTTTCAAATTTGTTGTTACAAAATATGGTGCGCAATAGATAACGATTTTATTTAGGATGCAATAAAACGTAAGTAATTTATTTGCCCAAACACAGTTGCAAAAATATAACTATAAAACTGATTCCAACACTAGGCGTAGGACTCGGGAAAGGGACTAAAATAAATAATATTAACCATATTCTTATCATGAATAAGAATCATATATCATAGTCTATAACAAATATGTTATTTACGCAAAAGGAAGGTAAATATTGTGAAACTTGACCAGTTCAAAAAAAGAGTGAACCTAAGATCTATTTCACAATTTCCTCCGTCTTTTACTTCCACTTCTGGCCACTCTAAACTGATTTTGATAAACCAAAACCCACAAACCTGTAACTAGCACTCGGTCGGCAAGCAAACGCCAACTTTTAACTAACACGCCAACTTACTGGCCAATTAAGTTGAGCGCTAAACTCATTTTTATGCATCGGTTTTCTGACTCCTGTTTGAAGTTGCTGATAAAAATGTATTCATGAAGTAATTAAATGTGCAAATGAAAGAGTTTAGAGTTTTCAGAACCGTTTTAAGTAAGCCGGGAGGCTGTAGAGTTGGAAAACTAATAAGTATTATTGTTAAGTTCATAACAGGTTTTTTTACAGTATTGATGGTTTTTTTGTAGGTATAACGAAATACTTTTCATGATATCCGAAATTAGTTATTGGATTTATTATCTATTTAATGTAGATAACGTCAAATAATGTAGATATTTATTCATGAGTTACTTTGTGTATCAATGAACTGGAAATTGGGTTAGTTACAATTAATACCTATAAGAGATGACCCTAACTCTAAAGTATCATCTGAAGATATTTCGATGTCAGCTACTCAATAACGCGTTAACCTTCAAGCAGGTTTAAAAAGAAATTGGCACACAGATTAGATCGAGACTTGGGCAAGAATAATCGATTTATCAAAAATATCGATATTTTTAATAAAATAATCGATACATATCGTCAACATTTTTATTTTTCACAAATTGATAATCGATATTTACTTTCGAGTATCAAATTCGATATATTTTTTAATACAGTCTAGTATCATTGGTAAGTGTCACTCCGTAGTAACTTGCGAAATAGTTCAAATACTAGTTAAAGTTTTAGCCATGAAATCGCGTAGTGTCAACTTAACAATAATAGTCAATTCGTTGCATATCTAAATTTCAAAACACTTGATCTATGCTATATTTGCGTATACTTTAATTCATGTGTATCTTTATTCCGTAGTGACTATGTGTCGCGTGTATTTGTTTGTAATGGCGGCGAACCCGTGAATGTTCTGGTATAACTTTTACATCACCCAACACGTTTTTACTAAAAATGTTGATGAATCAATATTTATTACTCGATAATAATCATTATAGCTTAAAGGTATCAATTCAATATTAATCGATAATGTTTTTTACACTTGCTCATCCCTAGGTAAATTTGATTAGTAATAAAGGCTAATTTCCAGTAATACAAACGAGACCGCAGGTAAATGTTAGTAAATGAATCAATTCTCTGCTTTACTGACCAACGTCCATCTCAAACCCCTGGACTTAGAAGGCTGAAATTTTGGCACTTTGGATTTTTTGCAAATTTTCTTTACAAAGCCTAGCCTTATTGATAGGTTCTCCAATAAGGCTAGGCTTTAATTGAATATATTAAAGCCAACACTAAAATCTTCTCTCGGTTTTATTGAAACTGTAGCTTTCTTTTTTGTAATTCAGGAACTAAGAGGATTAATTAAAAGTACGGTGACTTCTTATTGGTACAGAGCAAAGCAAAGCACAGTAAATTGGCTGTTATTTGCTAGGAAGCTTGGACGCTGCGATCCACGACAAATTCAATATGAAAGATAAAAGATGTTGCTCTAACTTACAATTTATTTACTGCGGTGTTATTAAGAATTCATTTTATTACTTCATACTATTATAAAGTTGATACATTACGGAAAAGCTATCCCGCAATGTATAGATACATTGCGGGAGTTTAGATAGTTTTGCAATAATATTCAATTTTTTTCAGTTTTGCAAAAATATAACGGGACACTTTTTACACAAATCGAACAAGTCACGTGGTAAGCTCGGTAAGACTAGTGATATGAGTATTGAGTACTAGACGACAATATATTATGTACGTAAAAAAACATTCAAGACACAGAAACAAATATTTATGCTCATCACACATATATTTCTCCTTACCGAGATATTAATCCGGATCTTAAGTTTCCCTAAACTAAATTGGTCGTCAATCAAAAATATTAGTCTCATTAACAATATAAGTGTTTTTATATATATGTTTAAATTATATAAAAACACTTAATATAAAATATTATCATATTATTTTGACATGTTTGAAGTATAATGCATGTTTTCTATAATGAACATATGATATAATCTTTTGCTACTAGGCTCCATAAAATAAGGTAATCATTCTTAGGTAACTGTGTGAGGTTTTATAATAAACTTCCTAGCCGCATAAGTGAGCTGTCTATTGGTAAATTCAAAAATATTGTAAAACGAAAATTAATTTCTAAAACTTATTATAGCACGCAAGACTACATGAATAATAAAGCCGGGATGGGATACGCTTGGGATTAATGTAAATTATAGCGTCATGTAGGTATGTGTATAATTATTTTAACGAATACCTATTGAGGTATTATTATTATTATTATTTTAATCTCAATTCTTATATACTCGGATATTTAGAATTTTATTCTAGACACATTCTAGATTACTTTTTCTTTTTTATTGACAATCCATTCGGGATTTATCTTAATAATTATTTTATTTTTAAAATGATAATTTTTATCAATAATATTATACTTAAGTGTAATGATTTGACTAGGTTTTTCTGGGTTTTCCCTAATCCTTGCAACAAATGTTGGATCATATTGTATCTCTCCCAGTAAACACTTCTCTAATGTACTGTACCTGACAATTCGAAAGTGTTTGTAACTAGGCCTACTTGAATAAAGCATTATTTGATTGATTGATTGAATTACATCTAATGTACACCAATTGGCATAATATTTTTTTGTTTATTTGATTTATTTTTGGTTTTGAATATAAAGTATAAAGGTTTCTGCCTACTACACCGTTCACCATTTTGATTTGATTTGATTTGATTTGATTTGATTGATTGACCATGACTGGACTATTAACTTGTCAGACGAAATAAATATTCTTTTCACCTCTTTCCTCAAAAAGTACGTTATATTAGCTTCTCGGAGCGAGACTAAAATAGTTTATTTAGCTCCTAAGGTTTAAAAGAAACCCATATAACCCCATACAAATTTCTATGACACTGAAAAATAAACTTGCAGCCAGTTACATACTCCTTACGAATAATTAAAAACAAACAAACCAGCCTGATCAGATTGGCCAAACTGTCTGATGGAATTGCTCAAACTGTTCTTTTAGTTTTTTATGAAATGTACAGTATTAATGTTAAGACTTTTTTATTTTCTCGCAGTCGAAGTGAAAAGCCGAAGTGTTTAACAAGTGGCTAAAAGCCATTATGTCACTCAGACATATTTGTCCTCGTTCACTTCGTGAGCTCGTCCAAATGATCACTTCGTGTCATAATGGCTTATTTTAGCCCCTTGTCAAACAATTTACTATTGTATTGATAAACATGAGACTATGCCCACTAGCACGTTACGTCGCCGTCGCGTGGAATGCAAAGTTTGTATCGCGTTGCATCCCGTGCCTGATACGCTCATAGTACGTTCATGGTATGATACTGTGTAGTGGGCAAAGACCTTAAAAGCCTAGAAATTGTTACACATGAAGATTTCATGAAATTAAATTGACATTATCAAAAAATCTGCATCTAAAACCTAAGAAAATAAAATAAAATGCCTGTCTACCTAATAAATTATATCTTCTCATTAGGCAATTTAATTTGACATTCTTCACACGACTGATTGGTTCAATTGTTGTACCAATCAAGCCGACAGTTAGTTTGTAGTTTCAATTTTACATCCATTAGAGATTTATGGATAGGCTCGTATTTATTTACATATAAGCAATGTCGTGAAAGAAAAAAAAAAATTGATGTAGAAAATCAATGTCGCTCTAGATTTATAAATCTTCTGAGTATTGCCATCAAAGATTTAATTTTAGTATACGAAACTTACTTTCATGAAAATCACATTTGCGAGTGATAAAAACTCAAATTAGACGTTTTATGAACTACCAATCTGAACACCTAAATTTTACCCATAAAAATTTACACGATCAAATTCAAAATTAGAATATGATTTATCGCAAGCGTTACGAAAAAAATGAGGACGTTCCACAGGTACGTTTATATTCTTTCTCAAGCTGAAATTGGGTATTATAATGTCTCGTTTCGCAGTATGACAGCGAATTTGCACTTTATAAGCATAAAATTGTTCATTAGGCCCCCGTCGTCAAATAAGCGAAGCAATAAAGTATGAAATATATATGCCGCTGTAAAGAAGTGGAAACGGTCTTTATTTATAGTTGCTATTCTGGACAAATAGATCTAGATGTTTCTATTTATAAGGTAATTGTAATTGGTAGTTTAAACAGTTACATATATAAACGTTTTCAATATAACTTTTTTTTGTTTTATTTTATAAATATCAGAATGCGTCTCATTGTAGTACCTACGAGTATTTTTCAGTAATGTTACGCCTATAAAACGTAATTACTGTAGACTGCTTGTCTCAATAAAATAAAATAATAAATAATCAAATAAATTAAGCAAAGTGTGAAACGGTGTAAATATTTATGATATAAACTACTAAGAATCGTTTCTTCATAATGGAACGGTATACCAAGCTTGGCCCGACATGCTCTTGGCCAGTTTTTTGTTGCAATTGAGAATTATATAATAGTATTTCGCTTTTATCGTGGACTCTTAAAGATACTAATTCTAACATTATATTTTTTGAATAAAATCCTGCTAAAAAGGAATTCCACATAGAGCCATATTAGAAATATTTATACATAAAGAAGTATAAGGCACATAATATGTAATCCCACCTATATAACGAATATCTTCAATAATATTGATTACATGTATATTTATCAAAGCACATGCCACGTATTTCTAAGAATTTTTCAGCAGATAGGCCCTAATTACCGAAGTGGAATACTGGTTTGTATTTCAATTCGTGTAGATAAATTTCACGTAATGCGGAAAAATATTCTTCCTTGAAGTACTGTTCTTGTAGACTTTCGTGTTGGTTAAATATATGTACAGACACCACTTTTACAAATAACTGAATTTATTAAGAGTCCTCAGTAAGCTCGGCTGAATTTCACCTTCCCATACAAACGGAGTTTCGTTCTTATTTTAAAACTACATGTTGGACTGTAACGAAACTTTGCATATACAATGACATGAGGTATATCTAGACCTGAAACTAGTTTATATGTCTGCAGTTTATAAAACAAACGAAATACAGCATAAACAAGTATTGTAGGAAAAACTTAAATTCGCTGTATTTTTTTTACCTCGGTATCTGAAAATAGATAAACTAATTACAGGCCTGCATATACCTATATTTATTCTACGTACAAAATTTCAGAGCGAACTAGCAAGTGGTTTAAAAATGAAAGCGTAAATACATTTGTATGGAGAACCGAGCTTACTGGGGACTCTTAAGGCAAAAAAGTATACATGTGACGAAAACTTCAGAGACTTACATGATAAAAACTAATACAAATGTGGCCTGCTTTAACAAAGAGGCCGTCGTCTACACTTCCCCACCCTAGTGCGAAACTAGCACTCATCAGAGAGCAGTACAGGGGCACCACGCGCCACGGACCGGTGCAACACACCGGTTGCAGTAGTAACTTCGACAACTCTGATGCGGCCGACCTTGCCTGATACCACACTCTTAATTATGCCTCGTGGCTATAAGTTTCGTAGCGAGTCAGGTTTAACGACGACCATAAGATCAAAGATGTACAAAAGCCTTTGTTCTTGCTGCCACTTCTTCCTGGGCAACAATTGTGGAAGAAATTTCTTAAGCTAACGTTGCCAAAATATGTCAGTCAATCGCTGAGCCTTACGCCACCGTTTTCTTAAGGCTATATCTGAGTCATCAAAAACTCCACTCACTGGTAATTTTAACGAAGATCCTAAAAGAAAATAGTTTGGCGTAAGCGCCTCAGTAGAGCTGGGTTTTACCGACACATGTGTCAAAGGTCGGCTGTTTACGATACCTTCGACTTCTGCTAGTAAAGTCGTGTTCAAGGTTTCATCGCTGGGTGCTCGTTCCTCGTACGTGTGCATAGTCTTTATTCGCGCACATCCTTGTATGGCAAAAATATAAAAAAAAAATGCGATAGCTATGATTTAAGAGTCCCCAGTAAGCTAGTTTGCACTGAAATTTTGTACTTAGAATAAATTTAGGTATATGCAAGCCTGTAATTAGTTTATGTATTTTCAGATACCATAGCAAAAAAATACAGCGAATTTAAGTTTTTCATAGAAAACTTGTTTATGCTGTATTTCGTTTGTTTTATAAACTGCAGGCATATAAATTAGTTTCAGGCCTAAATATACCTCATGTCATTGTATATGCAAAGTTTCGTTACAATCCAACACGTAGTTTCAAAATAAGAACGAAACTCCGTTTGTATGGGAAGGTGAAATTCAGCCAAACTTACTGAGGAATCTTAAGTTTAAACTGATTTTTTATTAAAATATATGGCTGAAAAATTAAGCCACAGAATGATACGATCAACATAAAATAAAAAGTCTGGTGATTTGACGAAAAAACTTATCCCGCCACTTAGTCGGCGCATTAGCAACGCACACTGTGCCGCGCAAGTGTTATTTCATCCCGAGGCCCTGTTTAGTAGCCAGTTGCCATCTCAGTAGTAAGTAAAACAAGTGACGGTGGATGGCTAAGAAAAACTAGTGACGCTAGATGGTCTCAAGCTGCGATAAAACTCATTTCGCCACTTTATCGGCGCATTTGTAACGCACGCCGGGACTGGTTACTGACACAATAATAGTGTTATTTCATCGGGGCTGGCCACTTATAAGAATATTCGTATGGCATCCCCAAATCTTTCAAACAATAAGTATGTGTTTCATTTCACAAAATTTATACGCAATATAATCGTTTTCCTTAAAGTGAGGTATATTTACTAACGATCCCAAAAAATTAATGGTTTCAGTTTAAAATCCTGTCTATGAAACGATACTTCTGGTTTAGCCAAACCAACGCGCGCTTAGCGACGCGAAGAGTGAATTATTTCTTTATCGCGCGGTCAAGATGTTCATCGCACAGTAATTAATTAGAGTCACACGCAAAGTATCAGGAATTTGCGTTCCGCACCGCCGGTCGTTGCGCGTCAATAGATACTCCTAGCATACGACTGTGTAAATTACTTTCTTTGGCAAATTTTACTTTAGACATAATCAGGGGTAAAACGGACTGTGCGAGTCTGGTGGAGACATTCTTACGCCTTTTTGTCTCCGATCAGTACATGCGCGCGCGGAGGCACCCGCTGTTCGCGTTACCGATGGCGCGCATACGAGCGCACGCGCGCACGCCGATCGCCCGCGCTCTCGCGCTGCTCAACTCTGTGCTCGAGGCAGCCCCGCACTATGATTTGTTTGCGAGTGCTATTGGGCGACTAATGTCAGAATGTAAGAAAGTGGCTGAACGAGAGATACCTACAAGTACGATAGTGTGAATAGACGAACTTTTTTATATAAATATTAATGAGGTAGACTATAACTTAAAATATGTGTTGTTTTGGTATTGGCTGTTAAGGCACAAATGTTTAGTAAAATAAAATAAAATAAATAAATAAATACTAACTTTTTCAGGACTAGACCGCTGGTACTTTTTGCTGCGTGGCGTTATCACACAGCGCGCAAAGCCTTGTACAATTCTGATTAATGTTTGGAAGAATTATAAATATTATTACCGTAATAATTTTTAAAAAGGCTCCCTCGACTAGGTGGACGGATGACCTCGTGAGGATTGCGGGAGTCAGTGGATGCGGTCTGCGCAGGATCACACCCTGTGCTGAGCTATAGGAGAGGCCTATGTTCAGCAATGGACGTCCGTGGCTGATAGATAGATAGATTTAATAATTTTTAAAACAAAAGACAGTATAACTAACTTTGTATCAAAAAGACCAGGTCACAAGTCACAACGGTTACGTAGCAGAATGTCTAAAATCAAATGTCATAAGTTCGTTATGCATACTGTCAAAATACATTAAGTAAAATTGCATACCGTACAAAATCCGTAACGTCATGTGTCATAAGTTTAAAATATATACGGTCAAAATTCATCACGTTTATAATCCATACCGCTGACTATGTATAAGGTTCAAAATATATAAAGTGAAATTGCATACCGTACGAAATCCATAACATAAATTTTCATAGGTCAAACTGCATAACGAACGGTAATTCTTCTTCTATACATATAATAAAGCTGAAGAGGGTCGAAAGTCTGTACTGGAAGATATTCGAAAAAAAGTTGGCCGGGGATCCTTAGAATCGATAACAGAACACGTTCTAACAGTTTTTAGAATTTTTGTCCGTTTGTTTGTTTATTTGACTGAGTATCACGTGAAAAAGCAGGTCGATATACCCTACACACAAAATAGCGCTGAGGCGTTTCACCACCATATAAACCAATAGGTTTGAAAAAAAAAACTTTATTTTTATGAATTGGTTAATGAACTAAAAAAAGAAACCAAAAACAATTATGGAAATAGAAAAAATATTCTGGGACACCAAATTCCGTCAAAGACGTAGGAAATGTGTATCAATTTTATGTCAAATCATCATATTCATTTTGTATATTTTGAACTTTATAGATAACAAACATTATTCATTTAGGCTTTCAACATTCTAGACAATATGTGCATAAATTTTATGTCAAATCATCATATTCATTTTGTGCTTCGATATTATATTCTTTCGATCAATCGTGTTGTATGTATTTCGAACTTTATAGATAACGAACGTTATTCATTTAGGTTTAATAATTTAACAGCATTTTTAATTTGTAAAATTGTTGCCATATAAAGAATTCTCTTTCAAGGTCAATATCATGTTTCTCTGACCAAACTCTACCTAATTCGCTAAACATTTTCTCATGAAAGTGTGTCCCAATCTGTCAATCGATATGTTGTCTATCCCTTTCCTTTTGCACAGTGCGAAAAATAGGTATGATGTTTTATTACGCGACAAGCGAAGTTGCCAGTGCTAGCTGGATTTTATTTTCATCACAAAATTAGTTAGTTTTAATAATTCAGGCAAATCGTTACTTTTAGGCAAATCATTATTGAAATCGTACTAACGTAATCAAGTGGTCTAAACGAGCCCTAAAAAATCGTGGGCCGTACAAACGAGGTTCTTTAATCGTAATTTTATGACGCCTATTAGATATTTTTATGACGTTTCTCGTAAGTAATTTAATTTTCACTGCATTTAATGTACTTTCTCTGAAATTAAATTTAATATATTAATTGAATATGGTATATATATATATTGTAAATATTTTCTAAGCGTAGTAGCTTGGTATTGCAAGGAACGAACCCAAATTCAAATACTTCTAATTGTTGATACACATGCAAAATCAAGACTTGACCTTAATTCGAAACGCGCCAAAATCATAATCAAATAAAAAGCTTGGACCCATGGTTAAGAGTTATGAAACTAGACCAGTATTATACTACTTACGACCTTCAATATCACTACCGTCTGTTATTTTTGTGCTGTATTTGTTTGTTACAAATATTGAATCGGAATTAGATTACCTGTAATTCCCTAAAACAGGTTTCGAATTACGATGAGCTAGAACATCGCTAAATTTATAGGAAAGCGGGTAAGTTACTACTTACTTAATAATGCTTCATATTTACATATTTACGCTTAATTATGATAGCGTATAACCAGGGATATAAGACTACAGTGCTATACTTTGCTACGGACGTAGCAGGCACTTCAAAGCTCGTAGCATCGTTTGTAGCAGATGTGCATTATTGACGCATGTATTAAGAGCCGTCTTTTACACGCACGAAACCATACTAAATGCGATCCTAATTCTAATAATAATGTTTCAAAATACATTGAGTTGGCCTGGAATTTATTTTGACCTCAATAAAGAGGAACGTTACATTTTGGTTAGCAACCGAAGTCACACTTAGGTAATGTTTGATCGAAAATCTTATGTCATAATTCTAGAAACGAAAATTCTGAAAAGTAACTTTTTGTATAAATTATTATTTTGTAAAAGTTTAAGCTAACCTTGTTTAAGTATCCTATAAAGTTTTGAAGTATAACATTGTAACCAAAACTTGAACTTTCATGTAGACCCTTCAAAATTACGAATAGTCATTTGGATTCGGATAAAGCATTTGTTTTTGTACGATTTAAAAAACAATAAATACATAATTTAGTCTTTAGCTACAAATGTAACCACTACAATAAAGCGATTGTTCACGCGGTATTTCATATTTTTGAATTCAATTTTCTTTAAACTTTTTTGAGTTTCACCCGAAATCCCGTGATACTGAAAAGAATTTTATTAATTTGCAGGCCGAGTCAATTAAAATTTCTCAACAGCGGTCCGAGCACGCAGAATCATTTTGTGATATTTTTCTTGGGCACAAAGCGAGGGCGTATATTTTTTCCTAACGGAATTTCCATATTGGGCGTCGGCGCCGATACCTTTTATTCAAATCGAATCACGTTGCGTCCCATAAAATGAACGTATACCCTCCACAGATTCCCGCTCTTGATCCGTCGTTCGCGAACCGATTTAGCATGTCAACACTGTTTATACGATCCGCGCGGAATGAGTACAATGTATTCACCGAATCACGTTAACGAACGTTCGTCGATTGTTTTTGCTACCGCTGGCTCGACTGTTCGCAATTCAAAATTTGTGAAAATATGATTTTATCCGAATGCGGTCGAGGGTAATCGGTCGGTGTGTTCGTGGAAATAAAACGGTAAACAATGTTTTGATTGGAATTGAGATTCTAATTTTTGCTTTTGTTTTAAAACGTGTTTGTTGACCGGTGTGTCGCAGTGAATTAATTTGCTTGGACCTGTGTTTATATAATTAACATCCTGTATGTATTTATAAACAAGAGTTTTTAAACGGAGAGAAACTGTCTTACTCATAAACGTAATTGTTTTTATTTATTTACTAGAAGGCGCCCCGCATCTTCGTTCGCGGAGGAGAAAAAGTAATAACCCGTCCTTTTTTCTTTAGCATAATCGGGTAAAAAGTATCCCATAACTATCTGGAGATACCCAGTTCACCGTGTACCAAAAATAGTTGAGATCTGTTTAGCCGATTTAGCGTGATGAAGCCACAATGACACATGCAAACATTTAATTTTTACAACTTTATAATAGTATAGATAGAGATATGTGAACTGTGAGTAACATAATAATTATTTTTACTATTATAAAGATGTATACATTGAAGACTATCCAAGAAACAAATAAAACTAGCATCGAAAAAATGTATTTTTTTGCTTTGTATGCTTGGAGTAACGTTGCCTGATGACCGGTTTGGTTCAATGGAGTAACGTTGCCTGCGAAGCTGAGGTCCTGGGTTCAACTCCCGGTAAGGGCAAATATTTGTCTGATGAGAATTAATATTTGTTCCTGAGTCTTGGATGTTTTCTATAAGTAATATATCTATTAAATATATCGTCGTCTAGTACCCATAACACAAGCCTTATTGAGCTTACCATAGGACTAGTTTGATTTTAGAATATTGTCCTGTAATATTTATTATTATTTATTTTTTATGCTTGTGTATTTTTGTCCAAATGCGTTGCGAACCCTATAGGTTTGTTTAATGTAATTTGGATTTTACTAAACAAAGCAAATTTATTTATTTATATAAACCACACACTATCGTGTTTCTGTGTTTTGAATGCGGTGAAAATGACCCGATGTGACCACGTGCGAGATCAATCGTATTCTCAAAGTACGTAAATTACGTGTTACTTAACCACAACTGAATAAAATGATTGATGTAAATGTAATGATGGATCATTTTATTTGATTGTGTTTTAAATAATCATTGCCGCAATCTAAACAAAGACTAATGTCTTAGTTTATCTCGGCAATAATTATTAAAATAAGAAAACACGAAAATTTTAATTATGCTGTTTGTATGCCTGATATCTGCAAGAGTGGATGGATTGTGGGGGTAGTGATCAGCTATCCGGTTATAGACTAAATTAACACTTTGCAACCGATATATTCGTAGCACTACGCTCATAGCCAATAAAGATGGGAAAAACAGCACATAGCGAATACTAACTTGCCGAGCGGGCCCAAGGTCGTGAATGTGTTAAGGTTTGAAACTTTAATAACAAGAGTTTTAAGACATTTTACGTAGCTCACATGTTAGTGGCATATAGTTTATAGCCCAGTATCCTCCAAGTCATAACCAGTTACGACTCGACAAAATTACGACAGCAGAACTCAACTTTACCCATTTGGGATTCTAAATCAGGAATTCCCTTTCGTTAAAGTATGGTATGCAGTTTACACGGGATAAGTTAACAAGACCGAACCGGAATGTGCCTTATTGTACAACAAGGTATAAAAGTTTGAACCATATTTGCATGGCATTAAAAATGCAAGTTGCTTATAGGTGGCCAAGTTTAACATCTGAGACAAGATAGATGTGCTCGGTTTTCAGGGAAATTTTGAGGTAAATTCTTTTATATTTTCACTTGGCACCCAAACTTCCGCAGAGTTACTTTAGGTAAATATTAACTTGCTTTAGAAAATTTGGTTGTTTTAATGTTTCGCATACTTGTTTAGGATGTAAAGATAGTTGAAACTATTATGAGTCTTGCGCTATGAAGTACTCCTATTAATAAAGGTGCATACATTATCAACCTTTGGTAATCCGATTCTTAGCGAATTAGTAATATTTACTAAACTGAATCATACCATACAATATGACTACTCTTTATTTCCAACTTAAAACCACAAAAAATAAGCATATGAGACAATATAAAATTACTACACGAAACAGAAATATTACTTAAAAAGCGAAGAAAGCGAAAAAGATTTCGGACAGACATTAAGAAGCGAGTTGAGTAAAAAAGTAATCCTAATATAAAATTATAATACTTTATGAGTATCGCCATTTACAAAATAAAAGCTACGTAATGCATCCGATTAAAACGCAAAGGAAATTTCTTCAAACCCTTAAAACGATACAAAAAGAAGATCCTCCACAAGCATTGAATATGTAGGAAAAGCACACGTCAAAGCAAACAACTTTGTAAAGAGCCAATCAAAGAGCGCACTTTGTTATTCAATCTCCGCTTTCATACTTTCCAGAAAGGGCATCCGTCTAAGATTCGAAAGAGGCATTCAGACGCCACGTTTCATATCAGCTGAACATGTGTGCGTACGGCTTCGGACAAACAGGACGCACTCATTCAAATTGTACACTCCACTTAGTGAGCTTTTCTTGCTTTCGCATGCTCGCATAATCGGCGCAATCTTGCTTTTTTGCTTGCAAACGAGACCTCGCATGGCGTGTCTATCGTAGCAATTTCACTTATATTTTTACGATTGAGTTTCCATTGAAACAACTGTTTTTCACAAGATACACGGTGCCCGCGGGGAATGGGACATATTTTAACCACAAATTCCTTGATTCATCATGGTCATTAGAAACAAAAAATGAAAATTATTAATTTTTTTCGATTGAGTTTCCATTGAAACAACTGTTTTTCACAAGATACACGGTGACCGCGTGGAATGGGACATATTTTAACCACAAATTCCTTGATTCATCATGGTCATTAGAAACAAAAAATGAAATTTATTAATTTTTGCTTTTGTTTTTAAAACGTATTTATTACTGGTCTGTCGCAGTGAATTCATTAGATTGGAGCTATTACTATAAATAAAATTGTGTTCTTTTTTTAACTACTGTAGAAGGTGCCTGCAACATCGTCAGCAAGAGACACAAAAATCATTACTCTCTTTTTATCTTCAGCTTAGTCAAGTAAAAATTATTCTGTAACCATTTGTGGATGCACAGCTATACGAATACCAAAAACATAAACTGACCTTCGAATAGTCCGATTAAAAAAAAAAAACTTTTTAACTATCTGCTGCGCGCGAGTTCGCCCACGTAGAGATGCAATTTAGAACCTATGTGATATGCTGATGTCTGATCAACATTACTGGAAAGTTACATCCGTTCAGTAGTCTTTAAAATTAAGAGGAATGTAGTATACATAAAACGGTACAAACTTTCACGTTTATAATAGGTATTAAGGATTAGAATGTACAGACATTTAATTTTTACGTGTTTATAATAATTGAGAATAACGAAAAACAACAGAGTTACTCAAATTAGAAAAACTTTACTGTTGTTCTGGTTACATTCATCTACACTCTGTTTTCCAGCTTCGCTACGCACCGCTCACTAGCAGAGATGGGCAATAGGGGCAGCTTTATCTACAATCAAAATTTGCTTGCGGGATTTATCAACGCTACTTTTTATCGCTTAACATTACAATTGTGTTTCCTGATAAATACTTATTATTGAAACTCTCCAAGGCAAGAGTGAATAGGCGGGAAGTGGAGGTGAATCAGGCCAGCTACATCTTTTACTAAGTACCATGTGGCCATTTATCATCAGGTTATATTGAGGTCAATTTCTGGTCAGTTCCTGAGAAAAGCAAAGCTTTTGCAATGTTCCGCTTTTATGCAATTTTTTTTCTCTTTTTAAAATGTCATTATAAATGAAACATCTGTCATAAAATACTCTGTGCCGAGGGAAACTGTGGACATTGCCTTGGATCTCGGATTCCCCTGACTCGGCGATAAGCATCGCTTGTAACCAGCCCAATGATGCTCATAGGAGCGTTGCATTTTTCTTCCGCCATGTTTTTTCACGTCATTGTCGTTACATTTTACGATGCGCTTGCTGTAAAAATAAATAGGTTTAAAAGGAAAATTGTTTTGGGACTTTGGTTTGTTTGTAATTTTCCGGGGAACCGATGATGTACGTATATGACATATTTTTGCTTTTGGCTGAAATAATATGTATGTGGTTTTTATTGATAATCAAAGTACAAAAAAATAAATAAAATCTAGTACATTATTACAACGTACGTACATCATTATAATTTCCAGTTAGTACGAGTATTAATGGTGTACTAAATTAGTATCGGAACAAAGGTTTGGGAAAAAAATATGTTCTGTGACGTATGTTCTTGATTGAACTCAGCTTTTAAGTATCGCCCTCACAATATTTAAATGCTGAATTTTCTGAAACAAATTCAGTTGAAGTAAAATTATTATTGCATTGCACCTCTAAGAGCATCGATAAGTCTTAACGTAAAAGTTAATTCATTAATTTAAAGCATTTGATATATATAAAAAAAATATCTAAATGTATAATATTATTAAGGTTGTTGGGAGGAAGAAATCGCTGTTTAGCGATAAGAGCGCCATTTCTCATAACGGTTTAGATTTAAGTGTCGATATTATTTTCTTTTTGTGTGCAATAAAAAGTATTTTTTGTTATTATTATCTAGAATAGGTTAAGTTTAGTTTTCAAAGGTTACGTAAAGTATTTTAAATGAATTATGACAATTATAGTTTTTTTGGAGCTACACTACGTATTTTCTACGTAATTTATTTTTAGTAAACTAGAGAGTTTACTAGAAACATGTAAAAAAATACGTATTCTTGGTTACTAAAAAAATCTTCATGATATATATAACCTTAAGTTAAAAGTTAAAAGAAAGCCACTACTGGCTAAATACTTCTCCCAAGGATCTAAACATCAACCGATTGTGCGCGGCCCTCTCCAACAGTTTCCCGCAATTTTGATCTGATCGCCACTCCAACATTCCTCCCACGCTGCCTTAAATTAACCGGTAAAATTTAACCTTATACACTCGAGAGTAAAAGCTTCAGGTCTCCCTAATTTAAATAACAACATTAGATTTATATGATTATGAAACACTAGTTTTATTTACATAATATACTATTTTTTGTAAAATAGTCGTCAGCAGACAGTATTTAAAATTTCGGACATCCATTCTGTATTTAATGCATATAAAAAATATAAATAGGAAATACCTAAACCATACCTATAACGCATCACTCTTCACTAAACAAAAACCAAGCATTTCCGAATTATCAAAACTTGTCAATGTAATATACGGTCCACTTACTGGCCTATTTATGTGTCCACTAGCTTTTGCCCGTGACTTCCCCCGCGTATAGCTTGAACTTCAAAAAATCCTTCTAAGTGCGCCTCTACATACATCTTCGGCTGATTGAGATTTCGCAGAAACATTACTCGAGCACCCACTTTTAAGCTAAGTATGTGAAAGGGTAGGCCGGGTGGGTTAAGTGCATTTCAAAACTCTGCGCGATAGTTTATGGCATTATCCGTGTCTACAGATTTGTATTCGTATTCTGAACCTTCTAACGACTTCGATAAAATGTTACTAACAACGGAAGCCTGAAGGTTCTTAGGTGTCAGAATCGCTCGTTCACACAACCACTCCATGGACTCCATGCTGTGTAGATTTTGAACATCTGGGTCTGAGAGATGAGGTCGTCAACGGTCCGTAAAACTAAGGCGAGATCCGATAGCATTGTAATCCTTCCCTCAGTTTCGGGATATTCTCCATTTCCTATTTTAAGGAGAAGGTCGGGGTATTCTGATATCGCCTTTAGTTGCACTCGCATATTTATCTTAAGGTGGAGTTTTTCGATTAAACGCCAAATATTTCACGCCTTAATGCAAGTTTTAACTTCATCAGCTCGAGTTCCCCTTGGAACTACGGTCTAGGTCTTGGAACTAGAGTCTGATGGAAGTCTCCAGCTAACAACATAGTACTCCACCGATCATACCATCGTTCCCACTAATGTCTTTCAAAGATCGATTCAGCGCTTCAAGACACTCTTTATGCGCCATTGTACTTTCGTCCCAGACTGCTACCCCTTATTTCACACCTTTCAGACATGAATTTCCAAAAATGCTGAAATAAGTTTTATTAGTTTTAAATGAAGAGTCTATACGCAAAATATTATAACAGTTACTCTATCAATTACAGGTTTTCCAAACAAATTTTCAAGTCCAATTAAACCCCGTTACGGGATGAATTTTTAACAATGCCCTTGCTAATGTTTTTTACTGTACCATAGGAGGTTGTGACCGAAGTTTTAAGCGTTTCACTGTAAAAACGACATGTTTCCCATACAATTTTAAACTCTTTTTTAACCCCTTTATGATAAAGTATTTGTTTTTTTTTAGTAACATTTTTTTTTACAAAGATTCAAGTCTATAACTTTCCAATGAATGATTTCCATACAATGGTCCAAACCCTATTTAACCCCCTTCAGGGTTGAATTTCGAAAAATCCTTTCTTAGTACACGTCCACGTACTATAACAAATATACGTTCCAAAATCTTTAGCGGTTTAGGCTGTGCGTTGTCTGTCAATAGGTCAGTAACGCAAGAATTTTATAATATGTATAGAAGACCGAAAAAGCGTTTACAACTAACGTGATCCAGTTACGCAACCAGATACTAACGTGTCATATTCGTTTCAAAGCAATTATTTCCATTTATTGTTAAAAATAACTCGTTTTGTGTATTTATCTCATTTTTAACATTTTTTACATACTTTTGTAACAAAATGTTTATCATTCAGAGATGATCGCAAGTCCAAAGCTTACAACAGGCTATTATCCGGCTATATTAAGGTATACTCTTATTTGTATGATACGCCATATACGGAAGGTGTGTTCTTTGCTTAATCGTCTAGGTAGTATTATTGTTGCTAAGTTACCTACCAATTGTTTATTCACAAATATCATTAAAATGTCACAATGAACAAAAGGTAATGTTTTTCTATTTATTGTCAAAAAAAAGCCTTTTATGAATGAATACCCTAAAAAGTTGTAGCCTATGTATAGCTGTAGCCAATCTATTGTGATATCTAAGCTATATTACTGCAGAATTTAACGCAAATCCGTCATGTAGTTTTTGCGTGCCAGCGTACGTACGATTGGTATTTTTTCGGGATAAAAAGTAGCCTTTGGACTCAAACTATCTCCATACCAAATTTCATTCTAATCAGATCAGCGGTTTAAGCGTGATGAGGTAACAGACAGACAGACAGACAGAACGACTCACTTTCACATTTATTATATTAAGTATGGTTTACCGTACTTGTACCTCGAAGTACACCATCATGGAGACGGGGTGAGATATGCATGACGTCCTTTTCTTATGTACATCGTTCGAAGAGAATGGCATACGTGTCGCAACCAGTTTCGGCGAATGTATACAATCTTAAGTTTAGTTTTCAGATCAAGCGCCATCCAGTGTCCTTACTGTAAACGAATATGAGAGGTTGAAAGCTCGAGCGGAGCTTGAATTGGCATGTTGAAAATCTATTTTTAATGGTATTTTGTTTTATTCACAATTATGCGTATAATTATTCGTGTTGATGTGGATGTGTATTCGTAAAATATACTAATTTTTATTTTAAATCCCATATTTTTCTTAAATTCGATATATTTATAGCAATTAATTTGAAATTGTTACCTACAGCGCTATCTATTAGTGATTGTTAGCACTAAAAATATTTGTTAGGGAGTGAAAAAAAAAATTTTTGGCAAATATCCAGGTGCGGCCATTCGATAGCTCTTCTAAAAACAAATACTCAATTACTCAATTAATAGACGGGTTAACAGATTTTTTTTGAATTCGTGAATATTTTTCGAATTATTCGCTCTGAAAGTAGCAAAAATTGTGCACTTCTCTATTTTCTAAACGGTATGTAAAAAATATATAAAAAATGTACAAATAGGAAACTAAATAAATGCTTCCAACGAAAATTGTTTTCAACAGGATCGGATAAGTTATTGACAAAAAACTGCGGTTCTCAGCGAAAAGACGTAAGTGCCGGAGAGATACGCTCTTTTGTTAGTGTTTTTTTTTCATATCGTATTTTTTTCCTCTGTAGTGCATTTTTTTGTACAAACGGCTGCGGAACCGTACATTGAGCATGGTCCGTCATGCTCTTGGTCGGTTTTTTACTCTTATATTTGCAGTTTAGATGTTAAATTGAATAAAGATTATGAAAAACATAAAAAAGAAACTGCACAACCCTGCACTATTTTATGAAATGTAAAGGTGTTTTACCGACCCGAAAGTTTTGCTTTCGAGTGTATATTGATAGCGTTCCAGAAGACATGTTAAAATAATGTAAATGTAAATATCCTCGTAATAATACGATCTAAAGCCACGACAAATCTGAATACGCTCAGGATCAACATGACGCTCGGAAATTTCATTTCTGCTGTACCTAATTCGACGATGTACTGAGTACGCCACAGCAAGGCTTAGCTGACATATCATTAGCATTTTGCTGTGCCTTTACAAGTGAGATATTTTTTAGTGTTGTGATCACATAGAATGAAATACATCTACAAATGCAAAAATACTTGAAACACTTGAGTAGGTGATCGTTCTGGTGTTTTCGGCAGTTTTAATTTGGGAGAACTGTTATTGGAAAATGTAAATTAACAATAATTTATTCAGTTATTATAAAAATAAACTTAGTTTATCTTTAAAGGGCCCTTAATTATCTATAGATACTTTTATTTTTATTTTTTGTATGTTTGTATCAGTCTTTATGGATTCGTCAAGCCAAATCAGCGAAACAGATTTCAACTATTATCGGTACATGGGTAGCTGGGTATACAAAGATGATTAAAGGATACTTTTAAAAGCTTAAAATTATAATATTATTATCGCAAAAGCAATCGCGCCGAACTTTTTTCAAGTGATTTTTCCTCCCCCCTCCATGACAAGTGCACATTTATTATTACGATTATTTTATTAGAATACCCATAAAATAATAAAATGAAGTCACGTAAATACTTGTGAGTATTTATACTAGGTAGGAATACCCATTATTACATTGTTCTGAGATAATATCCATATATCAGGGACACGCGACCTCCCCGCTGCCAGAAACGCGCAGTCATAACATAATCGAGCCTCCACTTGTTTTTCTAGTGACTGAAAAAAAACAAGCTCGAAGGTAACTCCAAACGGTGAATAATTTAACGTCGCACGTATTATAATTAGGTTAAGAAGTGGAACGTTCTGGTAATAATATGAGACTATGTAATATTCAGCGTGCAAAGGAAGCAACGTTAGGAATATGTTTTACTTTTCCAATAGGTGTGAATATTCTATCCTCAATCCTATTAATAATATAAATTAGTAGGTGCCCGCAACTTCGTTAGTTTAGGAGAAAAAAAACATAAACCTCTTTTTTCTTCAGCGCAGTCGACTAAAAAGTATCTTATAACTATTTTTGGATGCCCAGCTGTGTGAACCAAAAATGAAGCTATAACTGCACATACAAAAAAATCAACTATATTTTTCGATTAAGAAACCTTAATTAGTGACCTTTTAAACTAGAAATAAATCCTTACACCGCCAATTTCGGCTAAGTAAACTGTTAGACGAAAATTAGTATTGTTATTGTCACTGTCAAGTGAATTCGAAACTTATTTCACAATCAATATAATATCCGAACAAATTTGAAAAATACGCAGCACCATTTGCTCAGGTATGGGAAAAACTGTCTATCTTACTTAGGTGCATTACGATTTAATTCAATTAATTAATTCAATGCTACTAAGTAACTATGCGAGAGCTTGTTATCCGTAAACTAGCGTGGTGAAATGAAAGTAAAGTTCACCATCGAGTAAATCGTTAGATTAAAGTTACACTAGGTTGGCCACTCTCGTGTAAATTGATTGTTGGTGAAATTGACCCTAAGATTACACAACACGTCGGTACAGTCGATCTCAAAAGTAGTTGAACATTTTAATATCGTGACATAAGTTTTAAGCTACTTTTAAGGCTGACTTACATACAGGTGAAGTTATCCCAGAATCCGTAGCAATGACGACATTTCCCAGTCCAATCATTTCTGGAATTCTATTAAAACGTCTAGTATATTATGACCTGTACTTGTTCTCTGTTTTTAATTCTTGCACTCAAATACCTTCCCGAGGTAGGTTCCTGACATTTTTTTATGGTGGCATATCAAGAAAAAATAAAAGAACATAATATTTTCGTCTGTTTCTGCGATTATCACTCATTGAAATAAAACAATGTAAACGGATTATATCGCGTAAATTATTTCATTTGAGTTCTTGACGTTTCAGAAGTTTGAATGAGATAATGTACGCAATATAACCCGTTTAATTTTTTTTATTTCATTAAATAAAATACCAGTTTTATTAATGACTCGGAGGCGCGAACGTACTTTGGCTAAAATGATGATGATGATGATGATGATGGATGAATTTGTATTGCTTTTTTCTTGACGTTTATTTGGGTTTGTATTGTTGCCTTATTATGTGCGAGTTTTCCAAAAACTGTTAGCAAGATAAACATTAAAACAATCCTTCATCCAAAGAAAAAGGTATCTTCAGTAGCACTTGAAGAATGATTTTTATATTTCGTTACGATGTGTGTTTTATATTGAAAATTTAATGTAAAAATATCTTCAAACGAATATGTCTTTATTCGTTTTCAGTTGCTTACAAATTATTGATAGGCTTGCTTAGATGAATAAATGAAACGTTAACAATTGTTGATTGTTTAATAAGAACTTCTGTCGGAAGCTTTGGGAACGCTCATATATTTACGAATACGAACTTGATTGTACATACTATAAAATATGGCAAGTTTGGAGGTTAAGTTTTACAAGGTAGGACATTAGTTCGATATAAAATGAAATGAAACTGAATCTAGTTTTTAAAAATCTTTAATGTTCTGTTGTTCCGTCATATCAAAACCCAACCTCGCTGAAGAAATCAGGATATGATTATTTTCTCCTGCGCAAACGAAGTTGCGAGCCCCTATTAGGAGTAAATATATCATATTATCTGCACTGAATATGATAATATTAAACTACTGAAAAGAAAATAGCGCAAACAAAAATATTCTTACGACGTTGAGTGTCTGTTATTACCTCGCCTATACTTAAATGCATGGTTGGACTGGAGACGGAAATTTATGTTTATTTTTGCATTGCTACACTCTACGTAATACGAATGAATTCACAACGATCGCTTCAATGTGCAGTTTTCTCGACAGTTGAAGTGAAAATCTTGAGTTGCAGAAAAGGAATAATATAACTAAACGCTCATAAAATAAAATAAAATAGAGGCATCTCATGTATCTGCCTGAAGATTGTAAAGGAATTATTAATTTAGTATGTATACAGTTTTTTTTAAGTTGCGTTTTTTTATGTTATTCTAGAAGCTGGGAGCGCACAAAATTATAACCCCCTTTTTTGTCAGCGTAGTCGAGAGGGTAAAAAGTATCCTATTACCATCTGTGAATGGCCTACCTACCCGTAGTGCCTACCCGTGTACAAAAAATGATGATGATGATGATAAAGGCATGACGACACATACAAATACACAAACAATCAAGAATTGTATTTTTCGTTTTAGTGACCGTCAAATAATACATTTTTTTTTATATTCAATGTACAGACGTGTAAGGAAACTTTATAGTACTTTAGATGTGGCAAATAGGTAACGAGCCATACAATGGGAAATGGTTATCGTCGTCCATGGATATAAGTAAAGTATGTAAGTGGTTTAGCAAAACCAAAGGAGCATATACGTTCCCAAACTTTAAATGCTCGGCTTATTCGCTTTTTATATCTGTCCTATACTTACCGCTTCGGAAACAACTCAACGCAGTTTACGTTCCTTAACGAAGTAACAACCATAGCTTTTGTCAGGTCTGTGTTCGGATACGCCGATCTCCTATTTGTCTTTTTAGACCACAAGCGGATACTGAAAGTAACTATCTGTAATACACAGGAAGGTCTATGTCGAGTTCTTCAGTTCTTGAATAGGTACAGTCAGCAGCAGAGAAACGTGACCCCTCTGCCATATAATGTTAGTATGGCAGGGGGGTTACTTTTCTCTGCAGCTGACTGTACCTAAGTTTAACTTATTTCCTGTGGAATTACAAAATAAGCATCTTTGAAAAGTAAACATCTTACTTTGAACATGAAAATAATCGAATATTTATTTTCACACCTAACAATATTATAACTGGCGAGTCATAAACGTTTTAATAGAAATAAATATAACATTTCTTTATTGCACACCAACAACAGAAACAGTACAATAGAGCCTTCACATAAAATATATACTAATTTATGTAATAATTAAACCTTAGTATAATTAAAATATAATTAATAAAGCTATGACAATAGGGTACATACATGATTTTTTTTAATCGCTTTTCTTAACTAGATATCAAAATACCGTAAAACTAACTCAAAATGTGAAATTAAAATTAAAATCGGCAAAGAAATACGCATAATATAGGCATTTTAAACGGGTAGTATTTAAACTCACATAAAAAAAAACCTTTTTCTATGCAAAAATAATCCAAATTTTCCAAAATAATCCGAAATTGCACTCAAAATGTTACTAAATATAGTACAATTTACATTTGTGGCGTGCATCTATTTGTTTAAAAGTAAAGCATATTTAAATAATGCGTAGCTAACAATTACTACCGCACATTATGTGTATTATATCGTTTTATTTAAAATACAGCTTTTATTTTATATATAACGTACAGTAGTTTACCAAAATGAAACGGCATTTTATTTGACATATAATCATATTATTTATTCATTGAAACATAATGAGATCAGCAAAATAAAATAATAAATGCACATCAAAACATCACTGTGATGTTTATTAGGTAAATAATGGATTTCTATCTTTGGCAAAAAACGTTCCCCAAAGTATCAATCACATCGCAAACTTTGTTTCCCATCATTTGGCAAAAACTCAATTGTCGAAACTACTTATCGCAAATTTTACAGTCAGCAAACCTCTTTTTAGGGTTCCGTAGCCAAAATGGCAAAGACGGAACCCTTATAGATTCGTCATGTCTGTATGTCTGTCTGTCTGTCCGTCCGTATATCACAGGCATTTTACTCAAAAACTATAAGAAGTACATTGAATAAATTTGGAGCATAGGTGTCGTGTGAAAACCGCTATCTAGTTTGATAGGTAAATAAAAAAATAATACATTTCTAAAGGGTGTAAGAGTGCAAGGGTGCACTCAATACATGAAACCAAAACTGAAAAAAAAAATCAGCAATTATCAATGTGTGGCACATATTTCGACAGTACTTCTAAAAACACTTTAAGGTTTCTATGGGCCATAGATTCCAGCAATAAATAAATGTATTTGAATTTTAAAAAAAACTGATTTGGTGAATATTTTCGTAAATATTCGCTCCGAAAGTAGCAAAAATTGTCTCCCCCCCCCCCTCTATTTTCTAAACGGTATGTTCGAAAAATATGAAAAGAATTATAAATAAAAAGCTTAATAAATACTTCCAAAGAAAATTGTTTTCAACATGATCCGACATGCCGTTTTTAAGTTATTGCCAAAAAACTGCGCTTCTCAGCAAAAAGATGTAAGTGCTGGGGAGATACGCTGTTTTGTTAGGGTTTTTTTTCATATCGTTTTTTTTTTCATCTGTAGTGCATTTTTCTGTATAACTGGGTGCGGAACCCTTCATGGGCGAGTTCAACTCGCGCTTGGCCGCTTTTTTGGCAAATTATTGTTTAGCAAATAATTACATGGTCAAGTTCTATTATCCCAAAAATTTTTTTGGCAATTGTATCGTTTGGCATAACATACCAATCCCAAAATATTGCATGGTACAGGTAACCACCCACCCCAACCCACCCAAACTCACTTCCAGAAAAGTGCTTTTTTCAATAGTTTTTTGTTTATGCAACGGCTCCGGCGCTGCGGGCAGTGCAGCCCCACCGCCCTTGCGTGACAAAGCTCGGGAGCACAGCGGGCGAGGGCTGCCCTCCCTGCGCGCCTCCGGGTTTACAAAAACACTCTAGCATGCTCTGTGTCGGCACGCGTCCTAACCAGGTAACCTAGCCCTATATTTGGACTTTTCCAGCCTAATATTTTTGCGCGAGCTGTACAGTTAACTCAATCTCACTTGCTCGCGCCAATCTGCATAGATAGGTACAATTTACTCAATGGCAAAAAAGCGCGGCAAAAAAGTTTTCAATGTATTGGCTCTGCTTTTAGATATAATGCTATGAAAAAATCTATTGTTGCTATGATAATTATTAAATTTGCTGAGCATGTGTTCTACGAAAATAATGAACAAGTTTTGAGGAGCTTATTACGATATATGCTCCTAGAATAGTTTATTTGCTATGAGAATGAGTATTTTACGTGTACTCAAATTATTTTGCTGTGCAGTCAGTATTAATAATAAAACTGTCGTATTTTTGTCTTGCGTTCGAAGAAAAAAATTATGTCGTGCTGATGTGTATTTTCTAATTATCTGTAGAACAATTTTTGGTGGACATTTATTTTATTTGCTGTGCAATAATTAATTTGATGCAAAAACTATATAATTGATGAAAATAAATTGATAGGCGATTATTTGTTTGCTGTGCCATTAATAATATCCCATTTTAAACTAGTAATTAGACACAGAGGTCCGATATGCACTTTTACGTCACAGTGCACTCCGACCATATGGTTTATATAAACTCCATATTAAATTTCTTTTGCAAGAAATAGATAGAATGAAATGCTTGATGGCTTATAATTTGGTTAATTTTATAGCTATTCGAAATATTTTTTTTGTCTACTGTTTGTTACATGAATGAGCTTTTAATAAAGCAAAAATAAAAAATTCATGCATATTCCCTATTAATTAACTAGTTAGACGCATGTTACAGACGTAGATGAAAAGAAAATAATACCAATATATACCTATATATTTTAGGACTAGTTACTGTATTAGTATTATTAGTATGGAGACTCGTGCCTGCAGTCAAACTGTACAGTACAGTTTTGCATGAAACTGTTTTAGAAATAAGCATGATGTACTTTGTTTAATAATAATAAAAGCTCCCAAGTACAATATGGTTCAGGCATCGAACGTCTGCCAATTAACAAATAAAAAAATATTTACCTTAATATTATACGAGTTCCTAAATTCGAAAGTAACTCTAGTCGTCTGTCTGTCTGTCTATTACCTTTTCATGCCTAAACTGCTCCGATTTAGATGAACTTTGTATGAAGACAGTGCTAATCCTGCGAACGATAAAGGATAGTTTTTACTCTGGAAATCTTCCCTTAAGGGGGTGAAATTGTTTATATATTATACAGACCTTCTAATCGTTTTTGACGACGGTGACACCTACATCTTCCTTTCACGAGCACGGATGTGGCTCTCGAAACACAAATTAGTCTTGAATGGTAACACTGTGCTCAGTTGTGCACAGTGTAACCATAACCGAACAGCTGTCCTTGATGGTTAAAGATATAGTTAAGAATAGGTATAGTTTTCCGGACGTGGCATTTTTGGTCAAGGTGCTCATATTTTTTTCAAACAACTACTTCTTTTCTAACTGTATTACACCATTCCAGCTATTAAGCTGCGTCAATTATGACGCAAACTTCTTCCAACCGTCAGGTGGGATATCGCAAACTTTAAGATGGCGTCTCAAAACGTCTTTGTAGCGCAGGAACTTCCTCCCGTGATTGCGTTTCCCTTCGGCAAGCTTTAAGTAGAAAACAGGTTTTGGGAGCCTGCAGTCTTCTATGTGATTAACGAGGCTAATCCATCTATGCTGATTCCTTATAAATATAGCCTCTATACCAGAAATGATCGCTTGACGTAACACATCTGTGTTGGTCACATAATCTAAGCTACTCAGTTCTCGGCAAATAGCAATCTAATAAAACATTGTACGTTACGATTCTATTTTAGCTAATGTGATTTTTATTGCGATGCAATATCTGCACTCTAAAATCGAGATTCATAAGTTTCACAAACTAAAAACAATTCAAATGACTTGTCGAGATAGCTGTATCTACAGACACTTGAAAATAAACGACCGTTTGTATGAGTAATCGAGGGAGCATCTTGTAAAGAGCAAGCGTAAACAATTTAATATTGTGCCTACTCACGGAAGTCCTACTGAGTGGACTGAGCAATCATGACGAGTGCCGCGGAATTTTTGCTAAGAAACAACGTAATGTTTTCTTTTCATTTCGAAAAGAGCTGTTGACTTTCGCAGTCGTGAGAGTTTAAAGGCGATAGTGGTATACACTTCGCAATAGCTCCGAGTACATTTCTTACATAATATGCTTCGATCTGTAATCAAATTGTTCTTATCTCTAGAAGATGCCATTGCATTATAAAAAGGTAGATAATAATTCGATGACAAAAAGCGTTTACTCACGTCGTAAAAACCCCTGTTATTCTTTAAAACAGCTGCAAACGTTTCTACTAGAAACGAACAGAATCCTGGACGAGACTACATTCCTAGAAGAGCATTATACTCGAATCACTGCTTTGTCATGTGTATGATTCTAAATAATTTGGCAAAGTAAACACGAGTTATCTCTAAATATTTAAGAATAAAATTTATCAAACTACTTAATGAAAACAACTTTTACGGTGTGAAAGATTTTCTGTCTCAAGATATGGACACAATAATATTATCTGAGATATTTGCATGCTAGTTATAGTATGAGTTACCTATTGTCACATACCATCCAATGACACTCGTCTCCTTAATCATTATTTTTCAAATACATACCTATTCTATTCCATATTATATGTTATCCTTATCTAACTTAGACTTTCAAACATTTACGATGCCATACAGTGAAAAATATAAAATGATTGGGAGTAACGCTTTGCGGCTGCGAGGTGTTTCATTTTAAAAGAGCATTCGCTTTGTGTCGAATGAAAGCTTCATCCGAGCAGTAAATAGCCGGTCTCTATAGAAACTGGAACGCAAGACAGTGCTTCAAATGCTGATGTTTTGTTCGCTTTTAGTCATTTGTGTCATTAATTAGGACGGAATGTTTCATTGAAAATTAAGTTTATTGAAAACCATAAAACGAAATAAAATGTAAACAGAACAGTCAAGTTAGTTTGAGACACTATCAAACTAGGTGGAACAACATTTTATGCAAAGAAAGCAACAGTAAGTAAAACACGTAGGTTCGTTCTTGATATAATTAGACATGTGAAATAGTTAAACGTGTGCAAGATCGAAGGTAAACATCAGCATACTTAGTACATCAACAAGATTCACAAATCAAATTAGGCACGATCAATGATTAGATTATTCCGTATACAATATGAAATGGCTGCGGATCGTGCTGGATAGTAAATTTATTGAATCTTAATGTTAAAGACTAATGATACAATTTTATAAAATAAAACAGTAATTAAATATCTTACTTGACAATATATTTCCAAAATATTCTCTTCAGTTTCCGCACTGCTTTTACACAACACCCGAAACCTAAACCGATTTCATGGGTATAGTTTTTATTCTCATTTAAATATGAATTTTGCTTTCTTTTAAAAATATAAACAGAAAACCATATTCCAAGTCCATATTTTCCTTTCAATGAATACCAACTATAGCTAAATTCTATATCACCTGTATTGTGCCCACGAGTCTCTATAAAAACCGGGACATTGTACCCGTATCAATAAGATCCTGTCCCTCTGCGCCGTCTCTATTTACATTATCATACCTTACGTTTATTGTAGTCACAACAATATTCTTAGGGAACATGTTCCTTAATTCGTTCATATAAATGACTCGCTATCAAAGTTTTCGCATACTGAGATATGCACAGACATAATTATTCCTTATAATTTCTTATTATTATTTATTTTTATCGAGTATTTTAAGTAGGTAGCGGTGGCGTGGTGATCATATAAGCCGATCCCCACCGGGTTGCCCAAGAAAATGTTTATAACCACACTAGCTTCTGCCCGCGACTTCGTCCGCCTTAAATTCGTTTATCGCGGATAAGCGTACTTTTCCGGGATAAAAAGTAGCCTATGTCCTTCCCCGGGACTCAAACTATCTCCATGCCAAATTTCATCCAAATTGGTTCAGCGGTTTAAGCGTGAAGAGGTAACGGACAGACAGACAGACATACTTTTGACGCATTTATAATATTAGTATGGATTAACCACCTTTTTTTTAAATATGAGTAAATTATACGCTTCGGTTTCCCTCTTAATTTTTCTGACACCACGCCTCTGGTAGCTAGTAGTTTCCTAAAATAAAAATCATAGAAAACTAGAAGGTGCCCTTCGTTCACGGAGGAGAAAAAGTTATAACTCCTCCTTTAGTCTTCCGCGTAGTCGGATAAAAAGTATCCCATAACCATTTGTGGATGACCAGCTACCCGTGTACCAAAACAAGTTGAAATCCGTTAAACCGTTTTGGCGTGATGAAGCCGCAACGACACATACAAACATTCAAAAAAAAAAATCATTGACCTCCAAATAGTCCGGTTCCATCTTTATTTTTAATTTCTTCAATATCCAGATTTTTCGTTTTTACAACTTTATAATACTATAGATATAGTAAAAACAAGCAATGTATTATAGATAACTGTATTATAGGTAATTTTCGGACCAATCTTGGATCTCATAGTGTCATCACTAGAATATGTAAGGAGCATAATAGAATGTATAAGAACACTAGGGTAGATTTATTGGCAATGTCACTTAATAAATTTAAGAAGTTTCTTCAGAACTATGATTTAATATCATACAGATAGTATAATATTATCTGTAGTATAATAAGTACTAGCAGTCACTTCACATTGTTTAGCTAGCTTATAGAAAAAGCATGCTGTGTTTGCCTGTAATTGGATAAACACTTGTCTTTATGTCCATATGATATTAGTGTAATTTAATTCTGTGTTGTATCTGTTGGCAAACCTATTAATAATAATATATAATAATATAATATAAATAAATAAATAGATTTATTGCAAATTGTAGATTTTTGGTACATGGCCGAGGACACATTTTCATTCACAATTGGCGACCAAAAACAAGTTTTCAAAACATGTTTCAATATTTTTTATTTTCAATTTTTATTTTAGTATTATTTTTAATACTTATACGTACTAATTTAATACTTATACCTACATACGTATCATTGCATATCGATATGTTATGTCAAAACAAAATGAGTTTAATGTCAGTTATTTAGAAAAATAAAGCGTATCGTGGTTATCCTCACCTATAATGTTTAAAAAAACACGGTAGGCTTTCTCGGGAAAATTTGATTTGCAGATTTAAGAGTGCGGTAAGACCCAAGTGGATAAAGTATCCTCGGTTCACATACAGATAAATGGTTTATGCAGTTCAATGGGTACTACCTATTGAACTCCGAAATGTGAACTATAAGTAAAAGCAATTACTTCGTATTACGATCAAGCATAAGTATTAATTACTTTTTAATTTTGATTACATTAAGCGTTTCAATGTATCATAAAAATAAATGCGTTTATTTGTAGTACTCATTTCGAGCGACACAGCGTAATTAAAGGCCTCCAAAATGGACCGACGATATTGTCAAGATTGCAGGCATGAGAAGGTGGTCTGTTGCCCTTACCATGAGTCCGTAACATCGCGATTCAATACAGATTGTATAACGGCCGCTAATAATATTTCTACAATTTGTCGTGAATTATATTAGTGATTCCTAGTTACCAATGTCTGGTAATGATGATAATTTTTTCACACTGGGATTGGAAAACAACCCTTCGATTACGAGTAGTCATCTTCTTTACAAGTATAGATTTAATTTTACCATGTGATAGGATCCAATACTGATTAGGGGAGATCGGGAAAGGTTGTCTCCCGGGTCAGTTATCATAGCAGCCATAATGGACTGTGAACCAGTGTCGAAACATCGCGAGAAATATATCTTTCGACACGGGTCGATGAACATAATTATTCATTCAATCTTCTATTATGGCTGTCTTGTGACAACCAGCCATTGAAAGAACCTTATTCGGTCTCCCGTAATTTTTAAAAAGTTTTTGTCATCTTGTAACAGTCTTACTAGCAATGGGTTGTAATCCCAAAACCAATGTTGATCAAGAATCACATCATCAATTTACCTACGTTTACCTACGTTATCGGCAAAATCGAGAACTAGTACTAAAATTTAATCAATATCCATCGGTGTATGATTATTGGCAACTATAAAGCCTCAAGCAGAGTTGTGTCGAAGTCAAATATGTTGACAGAAGACTTCATTTACTTGCTCAAATATGACATGTTTACGGCCTGTTTGTTTTGCCTTATAATTTGACTGGGAGCCGACGGGGCTCCTCTTTGCACCCAAAATTATTACTCTCTTTATTATGATTACCACCTTAATTTTAACCATAATATGCTATGCTTTATGTCTCGCTAAAAATATATTATGGATCTATGTTCTGATTGACAAGAGCATATATATTTTGGTACAGTACGATTACTTTAAGGTTACCACTGACATATGCTTTTATTCCATAGGATATTCTAGATAACCTAATACAAAAGAATTTCTATTACAAACAAACGACGTTTTGACAGTGTGTAAATAATATGAACCCTTATACATTAGTGTTAAAATCGAATATCCAATGGAATAAAAGCATATGTCAGTGGTAAACTCAAAGTAAAGACTTAGGCAATCCAAACGGATACTGATCTCTGGAAATAAATACGACACCAATTTGCTTTATTTTGATGAAGCACAAAATAATTATATTAGGTATATTTTGGAGGAGTCACTCCTGGTATCTGTCTGGCTACCCGTATGCGGTACGCAACTGTCCATTTCACTAATTTAATTAAGGCGAATTCTTAGACATATATGCGTGCTGCTTTAGATATTAAATATCTCATTGTACATGAACATAAACAATAAACTGGTTATATATCTGTCAATCTCAAAACCAAACACATGATCAACCAGCAACCAATGACATTTTATCTTTTCGTCGACAAGGCAAGGGTACCTATATCTATTTGGTTGTAACTTTCGTATGGCTATTTTATTCATTGTCTTTTTTATATTTTTGTTTATTGACAAAATTAAAATTTAATAATTATTTTTACGTGTCTAGAAGGGAAAACCCTGTCGATCCTTACATTATTTTCATAAGTTATAAATATAACGTAGTGTTTATATTATTCTCTTTAGTTATTTTGAAATGTTGCCAATTGCGTCATAGGGTAGCAATAATACCTAATCTACTTTAAGAACCCTGTTCAGTAAAATAGGGTTATTGGGGTGGAAGCACTCTAACGGACTTGAAATCAGACGCTCGAATTAGATTCATCAATATGGTATATTTTATGCCGTGCCGTTTCATAATATTTTCGTTGACACCTGTAAAATTTGGTGAAGATCTGATGATGGAATTCCGGATAAATCGAAAGAACACCTCAAATAGTGTTAGGCATATACAGAAGGGGAAACTGGACATGTAAATTGTTTAATCCTTATTGTTTAAAACAAAGGCGATGTCTGTACTTTAAGTATGTTTTTAATGAAAATAATACATTACAAGATATTTAAAATTATAATATTTTCTTCTGTTTCTCCTATTAAAGATGAAGATGGTCTGTCGCTTTTACCAGCTTGGAATCTTGTACTACATTTTATTAAAACAAGCAAGACACAGGATACCAAAACCTTAATTTTTGAACGGTGGTGTTATTGTTGTTTCGAACGGTGTATGTTATCTGGTCAAAACTAGTTACCTAGAGACAGTTGATGTTTTTAAAACAATTAAAATAAGGTAGTCTGGGTAGTCTTTTTGCGGTGTTTCTTACTCTTCAGTTAGCCTCAATTTGTAAAACGATGGTAGTTTTCAAAATAAAATAAAATAATTAGGCCCTTTGGGCTCATAACTGTATTTACACATTAGACCCAACTGGCATGTATATACCTTTATTTGTTTTTTCAAAGTGAGTAGTTTGTATGAATTGTAACTTTGACAGAGAAAAATATATCTTTTTTTAGTCTACCCCGTGAACACAGAAGCTGTAAAGGTTCCAAAACACCGCTAACTCAAAAAATCGCGATACGATCTGTTTAAATTGTTTTATTTAAATTGAAGCAGAAATAACAGTGAAAAGAGGAACAAACTCGATGGTTGAGTGAGCTCCAATCCAATGCTGCTGAATTATTATTTCACAGGTCATGTTTATTTTTGCTATCACGTATCGTGTAAAAACAGCTGAATATATGAATGTTATGGTACTTTAAAATTTAGCTTTTTGTAATGACTTTGAAGCAAACTAACTGAAAATATATTTGTTACATATTTAAACTTTATTAGGTACTAGAAGGTGACCGCTACTTCGTTTGCAGGGAGAAAAAGTTATAACGCCTCTTTTTTTCTTCAGCAAAGTTGGGTAAAAAGTATCCCATAACCATCCGCAGATACCCAGTTAGTTTCAAAAATAGTTGAAATTCGTTCAGCCAATTTCGCGTGATGACACCGCAATGACACATAAGAACAAAAAAAAAGTATATATATATTTGACGGCGGATAGTGACAATAATAAACTTAATAATAAAATGAGATAATATACGCGATATAATCCGTTAAATTGTTTTATTTCAACAATAATCTTGTTCATGAAATTGATCATTGTAGTGATGCTATGTCTGTTACTGAGGATAGCGTTGATTTGTCTAAATAAGCAATACCTACCTATTATTGAAATAATTGAAGGGCTTAGCCGGACCAATCTAACAGCTATAGGGATAAAAAAGAAAGTATCGTCTAGCTGACGAGTTATAAAGACCGGTCCAGTACTACTGAAGGGTCGTTAGATGATAGATTAGACCAGATGATGCTTTAAAACTACCGTTTCCAGCTCTCAAAAATTACTTAAAAGAGTTCCTAATGGCAAAGGCATATTAAAGGGTAAAGGACTATTTAACAGACAAAAATGCATGGCCCAAAACAGAAACCAAATAATTTTCTTTTAGCGGGACACGGTTCTTATAAGGTGGCTTTGATATTAACCGTATGTCATTTTTGATATGCCACCTTTTTTTTTAAAATACAAAATCATTATTTTGCTTTTTATAATCTATATTTTTTTTACTTTTATAAGTGTTGATATGTTTCCTTGAAAAGAACAACGCATTGAGTTTATACTCAAAACATATATTTAAGATAGGCTAAGTACAAATATTGTAATAGATATAAGAGTTATTTCGAAAAAATGAGTGACTGTTGAGTTTGTTTCGGCTTTCTTCTCCTCAGTGGTCTCCTCTTGGGAAACGCCGTAGAGTCAGACTTGTAAAAGTGCCCTTGCGGCCTACTTACAGAATAAAGATCATTATTTCATTATTTCATCATTAACCTGGCAGGCCGGTCCAGACTAAACTTGTCACTGAGTCAGGATGAACGAACTGACCATTATTTTTTCCTTCTTTACTTAGATACAGCCACGTAAAGCTGCGCGCACGAGGACGAGCGCATGTCAGCATGGTCGTGACGGCGGCATCGTCGTGCTCGCACTTTTACTAAAATACTTCACGCGAAAAACAGGTGTACACAGCGGGTGCACCTGGCAAGACCGATCAGACCACTGTGGCGTCCCGACTTCTAGCAATAAATTTCCCTTCCTGAGTCGGTGGGGATCATTGCCCCCAACCCAACTTTCGCCCGCCCTGGGCCATCTGCCAAACCCGGGCCGTCCGCCCAAACAGGGCCGCCTGCACGGCCTGGTCCGTCCGTCCGCCCTGGGCCTTCGGCCCAGACACAACCGCCCACCCAGCCCGGGCCGCCCGCCCAAACAGGGCCGTCCGCCCATGTTGGACCGCAAGCCCACGCAGGGCAACAAGCGCAAGCGAAAACAAAACAGAAGCCGACATACGCTGCAGCTGCGGGCTACCACCGCTGCCAGGGCTTCCGACACTCCTCCCACGGCTGCCACAGGCCCATGGCGTGCGTCCGCTGTGTCGGACCGCACCCGGCGTACGCCTGCACCACTGACCCCAAGAAGGACCCAGCCAAATGCGCCAACTGCGGGGGGGCGCATCCGGCCAACCACTCACGGTGTCCAGTCATGATCAGAGAAGGGAGGAATAAGGCGGCTGGCAGAACCACCTTCACTGGAGCAACCAAGCCAGGCCCAATCACCAGGGCGTCTCTGGAACAGCCCACGGTGGAAGAGACGGCGCCGTCAAGTCTGATGGCGCCGGCCAACGCCCCCACCCAACGGGGCGCTGAAGGAGCCAGCAACACCACTGACACCAGAAGGCAACCAAAGAAGAAGAAGAAGAAAAAGAAACCGGCACCCTCAGCCGCAAACAACGCACCCAAAGCCGAGGCACCCCAGACAGCAGTACCGCAGCCAGACCTGGCAGCGCTGATCGCACAGCTGCTGACGGCGGCCGCCCAATAAGGCCCCACCGCGGTGGTGCAGGCCCTATCAGCTGCCTCCCATTTACAAATTCAACCCTAAGCGACTAAGAATAGTCCAATGGAATGCGCAGTCGCTCACCGGCAAGGTCGCCCTGCTCCGTCACTTCCTCAGGGAGCAGGACGTAGACATCATGCTGGTGAGCGAAACCTTCCTACGGAAAAGCGCAAAACTAAAAGCTACGCTACGAAGGCTACGCTACAGAATACCGTAAAGACGAAGTAAACCAAGAAGGCGCCGCCTTCCGCGGTCTGGCGGTGTTAGTGCGGAGGAACATAATCCACCAGCCGGTGGACCATCAACCCCTCGACTCCAAGCAAGCGCTTGGAGTCGACATTAACGTGGATGGAAAGGATACCCGCATATACGCCGCCTACCGCCCAGCAGGAGATCCACATGAGAACTTGAGAAGCGACCTAGCGGTGCTCATGGCAACCCCGATGCCAACCATCCTGGCCGGGGACCTAAAACGCCAAGCACCCGGTCTGGCACTCTTCCCAAACCTGCCGATCGGGTAGAATCCTATACAAAGCTGCCGAAGATTGGGACCTGGATGTCGCAGGACCCGAGGAGCCGACGCATTAAGATGTCGCGCACGAGACCAGCGACATAATAGATCTCGCCATCTATAGTAAAATTGACGCCGCAATCACGCACGAGGCGCTGCCAGATCTGCTCTCCAACCACCGCCCGGTCCTAATATGCATGGATATGGAACCTGCAACGGTACTGAGGAGGGCCACTACAAAAATCAGCTGGGAGACATTCTCTCACCGCCTGGAGGAGACAACCCACTCACATATCTCCGGTCTCCACGGCTCACGAAGTGGAGGGTGCAGTAGCCGCCATCACTATCAACATCCAAGATGCGCTGACCAAAGCATCGCACACCATCCCCGCCACCGAGAGGCACACACCCCTCCCGGCAAGGATTAGGGACCTCATAGGCGAGAAGCGTCAGCTGCGCCGAAGATGGCAGGAGACAAGATGCCCCACGATGAAGACGAACATGAATGCGTTGACTGCGCGCATTAAAACAGAGATGGCAGACCACAGGGCGGAGAGTTAGGAGAGCCACCTAGCGGCCATAGAAAGAGATGTCCCCTCCGTCCACCGACTATGTCGCCAGCTAGCGACCGAGCCAGAGGCCATACGCCCGCTCACCGACCCTGCGGACAACACCCCACGTTATAAGGCTGGAGATCGGGCGGAGATCTTCGCCAAATGCGTGGAGCGCCAATTCATGCCGAATCCGACGAAGAACGCAGCCCACCAGCGAGAAGTCGAGCAAACACTGGAAAGGTACCTACAAACACCGCAGAGAGCAGAGGATCATCCGGTCTTCTTCTCCCCCGGCCAGGTGCAGCGAACTCTCCAAAGGTGCAACCCCAAGAAAGCCCCGGGCGCCGACTCGATCCCCAATTCGGCACTGCGCTACCTGCCACAGCACACCATCGTGGCGGTGACGCGCCTCTTCAATGGGATCATGCGTTCGGGTCACTTTCCTACCCAATGGAAGCTCGGCCGGGTTATAATGCTGCCGAAACCTGGAAAGGATAGACGAAGACCGGAAAGCTACAGGCCCATTACACTTCTCAGCACCATCTCGAAGGTGTTTAAACGGCTACTGCTGGGGAAGCTCCTGCCCCACGTAGAACCGAGACCGGAACAGTTCGGCTTCCGAACTGAGCACTCCACCACCCTCCAGCTCACTCGCGTGCTCCACTTCATGGCAGACTCCATAAACCGGAAGGAGCACGCGGTGATAGTGATGCTCGATATGGAGAAGGCCTTTGACCGCGTGTGGCACGAGGGGCTACTGCACAAGTTGTCAAAAACCACTACACCCCGCCGCATAATAGACGTCTTGCGATCGTTCCTTACGGAACGACTCTTTCAAGTGGCAGTGGAGCAAACCCTATCCGCGGAGCGCCCGATCCACGCAGGAGTACCACAGGGCAGCTGCCTGTCACCCGCATGCTATGCAACGTTCACTGACGACATCCCGGTCGTCGTCGGTGCGGTTCAAATAAATTATACATATTGGGCATTTTTATTTAAATATGTATCTTTTACTAGAGGTTGTCACGAAACTGACGATTAACGTCAATAGCATATAATTCGTTACAAAGCTGGCAGGCTCGACGCCATTTAAATGTAGTTTAAATGCCCATATACCTACGTAGCTAAGTATTTCTTTTTTCTGTGAAGGGGAGCAGACAGGTAGATACAGTATAAGATGTTATTACAACTGCTATCATAAATTTAGTCATATACTAAGTTTAATATTCTATTTTATTCTTGCTTGGTGATGGTCATACAAACATAATTAAACTGAATAAATATTGCCCGGTGTTGGGCAGGGGTACATATTTTCTTTAAGTATAATTACTCTTAAGTAGTCTTACAGACTTATAATATTAAATGGGAGATTTCGTGGTAATATGTAGGTACATTCATAAGTAGGGTAGGTATGCCTAAATAAATCAGTTACTTTTGACAAGCCCAACAAAGTATTTTATTAACATTGTTCCCTGAGTACTACAGTTAGTCCATTTCACTTATTTTATTGGCCGAATTTTTTTTTTCTTAAATTTTTCGTAGGTACGTTTATGTGTGTAGGTATGTGTGTACGAGAATGTTTTTGTGGCTTTATCTAGTAGTAACTATATAAAAAATATTGTTATAAGTTTTTAATCTTTTTTTTACTGTTTTATGTACAGTAAGTTTGCTTCACAAGTTATGAAAATAATTGTCTTGCGCCACCTACTCAATTTGAATTACTGTCTTTTAAACACTTCGCTTTAATTATGAAAATGTGTTAGCTAGCTTAATCCTATTGAATACTAATTGCCCATTGCCACTTTAGTTTGCTTACGAATATCCTTATTTCTCGTAGAGATCCCGAGCATACTCCTTTCCATAGCTCAGGTCTAGATCAGGTCTAGGAATACAAGACCTGTTGTTTGCCTCCATTTTGTAACTTTCATTATATCTGTATTTCTACGTATTTTAGGTGTGCAATAAAGAGTATTTGTATTTTAATAACATATGTTTATACACACACAATTGGACTCGTGGACCTATGTAGTTTGTTTTGCTTCATACATGGATGAATTATTGATAATTTAATATTAGTGGTAAACTTTACATGAACATGTAAATTCCTCTCCCTTTTCTGCCACTGATTCACGAATAGTGTTAATAACAAAGTTATAATTAAGCAGAACTCTCGTAATTAGGTATAATGAGTCTAAATAGAGCGTGGCATGTTCCATATTAAGCTTAAATTTGTAATGATGTGTACCAAAACACATAACAAGCAGAACTAGCAATTAAATCAATATCCGGTAAATGAGGAGTTAAAATAAGTTATGTGGCAAAACTTGGTTATTTTTAGAGTTGGGTATACTCAATGTCAAAGGGACACTTAGCTTATGCCATTCATTTTTATTTATATTTCAACCACTATAAAAAAACATTAAAGCTGCACAAGAGGGAGACAACTAATGGCGAATTTTATTAAGACCTTTCAACGTGGTCACAAATTTAAAGAGAACGACTTGCACTTTATTAGCCTTTTTATAAAATATTTGTTTTAATTCACAAAAACATTATGAAATATCAATATTGAATTAACAATATACTTTTTTAACATTTACTTACGGAAAACGCGTTTTTTTAATGTGGATACGGGTTGGATCTCTTTCTCCAAGTTGGATCTACCGAGATGGGTAGTTGTTTTGTCTATCGTTTGGACTTTTTAGTCCAGGCAATACAACTTCAAGCGCAGAATCTTCAATTTTCAGGGGACATCACATTCACATTCACATATTCCATGGTAATTTTAATGCTCACTTTTAGAGACTCTAGGTCAACTTTCTAGAGGTCATTGAGCATCTTGCCGAGATCTTTTAAGGTCCCAGCTATGATTATGATATCAGCAAAGTGGGCGTCGGTGATGTATTTGCCGTTGATATTGATGCCAAGTAAAAAAAAAAGTCCCTCCCAATCCAGATGGTTGAAGACATCTTCCAAAACAGTAGTGAACAAATCAGGAAATATGACATCTCTCTGCCTCACACCAAGCTTGACCAACTGGCATTCTCATACGAGTACCAACACCGCAGTACCTCGATATGCCAACTGTAAATATACTGCAGCAAATCAATCCAAAAACGACCACAACGAAAGCCCATAAATTATAGAAAATCAAGGGGTACAATCTCATATGGGAAAACAGATGCAAAAATGTCCAGCAGAAAGCAATAAATAACAGTTCCAATTCCCTCTAGAACTGCGCTAGAGTAAAGATGTAGCTATCTACGAGTATGAAATTAATGTAACCATTGTTTATCAGTAGCGGTCATGTCAACAGCCAATTTACAAACTTTTTTTATCGAAATGTGAGTTCATCCATTGCTCTTCTTCTGATGTAATTATTTAACTGTGACAGGTTTTTTCCGTCTTGCGTCGTTGTCTTGTTTAATTTATTTTAGTTTATCGTTCAACGCATTCATTACCATTAGTGAATATTACGTGAGTTTAAATATTGCCGATACATTTCATATATAATTTAACACTTATATGCGTTTAAGGTACTGAGCGAAGTCCGGCATCTGGCAAAAGTTCAAAAAAAGTGCCGGCAGTGAATGTGTTAAATAAAATTCATCGTCCGTAAATAGCAAGCCTTTTCTTATTCTGAGCGAGAAAATTCGCCAACAGAATGCTATATCTACATTAACGGGAGACTCAAAGTACTTTAAAAACGTAATACAGAGCTTTTAAAACTTTTGAGAAGTTATCTTATAGAAAACTTTTTAATATACGTAAAGGTTTCACGGATTAAATAGAAATTAACTTAAACACAAGTTATTTTAAAATTAATCTTGCACAGTTCAAATTACTTAAGTCCAAATGTAAACTTGTTTACAGTTGATATACGATAGTTTTTAAAGATTCGCTTAGCCCCTCTAAGACTTTAGAATTAAAAAAAATATACCCGTGCATAAATATTTGCACCTAGTTTTATGCGGTAACATAAATATCGGCCAAAAACTAAAAGTAAGCAAGAAGTACTTACAAACTTAATTGCACAAAAAGTAAGTAGAGTCGGCGTCAAATAGTCTGTAGTATTTAAAGCGCCAAATATATTGTCACACATTTTAATAAAGACAATTATGTTGCGATATATTTGGTGCTTTGAATCCTACAGACTATTTGACGCTGACTGTACATACGTTGGAATTAATGCTAAATGTTATTCTCCACGATATAGGGTCAAACACTAAACAAACCGAAAAACAAAAACTATACTCCATGTAAACGGAGCTTCTTTCACATTTTAAACGAGTTTTTAAGGGTGGGAATAATTACTTTATATGTAGATGGTAGTGCACACATTGGCAGCATTTCTAATAAAAAGTGTTTTCTATTTTAGTTGCGTAATAGTTGCATTATATTGTTCCTATAACGGCCGAGCCACACCGGATGCGTGTGCGTGACGTGCACATAGACGTGTGCATGACGTGTGCGTACCGCAGCGTGTGTGATCTCTTATGAGGATTCGTACTTTACAACGCTACATGCAAGTCGCACAAACGCATTCGGTGTGACTCGGCCGTAAATCAGAGTAAGAACTTCCCGATCTATCTTTATGTCTGTTAATAATCCATGAGAAATAAACATAAGTAACAGTAACTCAGTATTAACCGAGCTAGTATCACATCAGCAAATTAATAGCAGCAGTGAAACAACAAAGACGTTTATCCAACCAGTTCAGTAAACTGACCTATTTTGTTTAACTTATACTATATAATCATAGAAAAGAGAAATTGGCATAATTTAATGTTTCGATTTGGTGACAGAGGTAATGTCATAAAATAACTTAAATAAGTTGGGAATCTAAAAAAATACTACATAATATATTTTTATAATAAGCTACCAGATGATGCTTTGAAATTATCGTTTCCAGCTCTCAAATAGTACTTAAAAGAGTCCCTAATGGCAAAGGCTTATTATAGGGTAGAGGACTATTTAACAGACAAAAATGCATGGCCCAAAACAGAAACCAAATAATTTACTTTTACCGGGACGCGGTTCTTATAAGGTGGCATATCAAACGTAAGTAAGTTGTTTTAAATAAAAATCACTATTTTACTTTTTTATACTCTAGATTATTTTTTTTACTTTTATATGTTTTGATATGTTTCCTTGAAGAACTACGCATTGAGTTTATACTCAAAAAATATATATAGGTTAGGCTGAGCACGAATATTGTAATAGATATAAGAGATATTTAGAAAAAATGACTGACTGTTGAGTTTGTTTCGGCTTTCTTCTCTTCAGTGGTCTCCTCTTGGGAAACGCCGTAGAGTCAGACTTGTAAAAGTGCCCTTGTGGCCTACTTACAGAATAAAGATCATTATTTCATTTTATTATTTTATTATTATAATAACAGGCATTTTAGATAATTAATAATTTAAAGTTATAGCGCTTGTAGAAATTCCCATAATTTAGTTGACAGCGAATGGTGTTTTCAGTGACTATTAAGCGCGTATGTTGTTTAAATTTATACAAAAAAGGACCCTTTTCATCATTTTCTTCTATATAAATAAAAAGAAAAGTCCTGAGTGACTGACATATCAACGCAGAGCCGAAACTACTGAACTTTAAGATTTGAAATTTTCACAGTAGATACTATTTATAACGTCGGCAAGGAATACGAAATGATTTTTGAAAATTCATCCTCTAACGAGGTTAATTTGGGGTTGAAAGTTTGTATGGAAAACCTGTAATTATTTGAGTAACTGTTATAATATGGAGGGAGTGGGTAGGTGAATAAAAATATTTAAACATCATCTCTGAGTAATTTGTTAATTTTAATATTTTAAGGTGATTATTTTGAGATAAACTATAAGTTTTACAAATGTTACTGTAATATATGCCACCTACCAGCAGTTATCTCCTTCAAAATCTCTCTTGGTTTACAATTACACTTCATCACCACATTAAATTACCTACAAACGGATGAACACAATGGAGTCCATTAAACAATCTATGGCAGAGATGACTGAGATCTTCAACGATCGGATGGCAGCGTTCCAGAAACAAATTGAGAAGTCTGGGCTAAGCAGTCCCACTGTTTTTTCGGTGGCAGCGGAGTTCAGTGCATTTAAAAGCTTCATATTGAAGGCACTTGAAGGATTGCAGGCCCAAGTGGCATTTCTAGCTCAGCAGGTGGATCATCTGGAAATGCGGTCTCGGCGTAAAATCCTTCTTTTTCATGGTGTGAGCGAGGCAAAAGAAGAGGACTCATCTGCGCGGGTCATAGACATTTTAAAGAAGCACTTTAAAAGTGGCTTGGCATTAAATGATATAGCTCGGAGCCATCGTATGGGTAAACCTCGACACAATCTTCACAGGGGCATTCTGGTGAAGTTTCGTAATCTCTCAGATCGAGATGCTATTTGGTTCAGCAAGACTGGATTGAAAGGTTCCGGTGTGACTCTCTCCGAATTCCTCACTAAGCCACGTCATGATGTGTTCATGGCGGCTCGGAATCGCTTTGGAGTTCGAAGTTGTTTCACTCGAGAAGGGAGTGTGTACGTACTCGACGGGAATGGTGAGCGCCGTTGACAGTCCCTCTTTCTGATGCAAGTTTCCAGATGGAATTGAATACAATTTATCATTTAGCAGTTTCAAATGGATATGGTAAGTCTCTCGTGGATGGCATCATCAGAAAGAAAGAAATACGGACGGTTAACAATTTACTGTATGCTGCACGTTCTTTGACCGGATTAAGAAATATAAAGCAAGCATAACTTACGTTGGTCCTTTATCAGATAAAATTTATAAAATATTACGATCTTATGATATTAACGTGGCCTTTAAAACAATAACACTTTGCACTCTAGAATTTGCAATGGAAAGGATAAAGTAGAAGGTGGGAAGAAGTCAGGCGTTTATAAACTTTCATGTGATAGTTGTGACAAGATGTATGTGGGACAAACGGGTCGTAGTTTTAACACTAGGTATAAAAAACATGTCTCTTCTTATAGACATAACCACCCGGAAAAATCCAATTTCGCAAAACATTAATTAGAAAACAGCCATTCTTTGTCAGACAATCATTCTTTTAACACCTTACATGTTTGCGGAAAAGGATTACGTCTTAGTGTGCTTGAACAGTTGGAGATAGTCAGGTACAGCAATAGAGGTTTGATCATTAATGAACAACTTAATGTTACGTCATCACCTTTGTTACGTGTTTTTCCATCGCTTTCTAGAAATCCTATTCAGGGTATAAATAGGGCCGACCGTTTTGGACAATTCATTTCTCGGGTGGACGCCGGACCGTCAACATCTCCTGCATCTCCTGTTGATGCCTCGTAGAGAGGCGAAACACGTGTCGAGGATTATACTGTTTGGTGTTGGTTTGTTGTATTTGCATGCGTATTTTTTTATGGAAACTGCATTAAAATATGCGCATGTGAGCACAATTTATTGTCACATCTAACAAAGACACTAGTTCGCGAAAGAGCAAAGGAACTATAATCCATTGATGTAGCACGGTATGTCGTGATGCTCAGAGACGTCACATTCATTATTCGATTGAGAATGGCGATCCTGCCAAAACTTGAAAATTTTTAAAGTCACTAGGAGTTGGGAAACCTCAGTAAATTTCAGTACCAGAGAACGTCGATCTAAATCTGCTTAACCAGCATTTTTCATCTTCTGCTACGTTTAGTGGCCCAGTTAAGACGAACACTCTTAACCATCTTTCGAACTTCCCATCTTCTGACTCTTTCCTATTTTCTCTAGCTCAATTTTCTGACAGTGATGTTAAAAAGAATATACTATCCATTTTATTCAATGCTGTGGGTGTAGATAACGTGAGCCGTAATATGATTCTTCCTCGTCTTGACCTTCTTGTTCCTGTCATTACTAGAATCCTTAATAACTCAATTTCTACAAGTGCATTTCCATAAATTTGAAGGACGTTGATATAATTCCTTTACCTAAAAAGTCCAATCCTATCTTATTTTCCGATTATCGCCCTATTTCTATTCTTCATTTCCTATCGAAATTCTTTGAGCGTCTAGTTCATAGGCAGTTGTCATCATTTTTAAATACGAATGATCTCATGAACCCTTTCCAATCTGGTTTCCGTTCTGGTCGTAGTACGGCTACTGCACTTGTCATATTTACTGACGATATTCGGGTGGGTATGGATAAAAGGATGGTAACGGTATTAACGTTGCTGGATTTCAGTAATGCGTGTAATACTGTCGATTTTTAAATCATGCTTGGAATATTATGTTCTCATAACATATCTCCTGCAGTAATTGATTGGTTTTGAAGATACTTGGAAGGTCGACGGCAGCGGATAAAGGTGGAAGCTTCTCGGTCTATATGGTGTAACACTTTGGCTGGCGTTCCGCAAGGCGGCGTGTTATCACGTCTTCTCTTTTCAATTTTCATTAATTCTATTACTAAGATATTTTTTCTTTGAAATAAAACAATTAAACGGATTATATCGCGCATATTATCTCAATTTAGTTCCCGACGTTGCGGAAGCTTTCCAGCTTTCCATGGTCACGGGTGGACTAAGAAAAGATGTATTTTCTTCTGTCAAAGTTACAATTTGTGCAAACTACCCATTTTTGGAAAAACAAATAATGGTGTACATACATGCCAGATGGGCCTAAGCGGTAAAGACAGTTACACATGTGCCAGAAGGGCTTCATTATTTTATTCTAATAATTTACTAAGCAGCATTTCACAAATGAGGCGTACTGAGGAGAAAAGAAACGCTGCAAAGAAAAACTCCCAGGCTACCTCATTATTAATTATAATATTTTAAAAACAGAGACTATTAAACTACTTTTTAAACAGATAAGATATTTTACACCATTCAAAAATTAAGGTTTTGCAGTATTGTGTCTCACTTGTTATTTGATGAGATGTATTACAGGATCCCAAGCAGGTGGCATTCTCCACTAAAACTGCGCTAGCTCAGTCTCTCATACTCCCAATCTTGGATTACACAGATGTTTGCTACCCCGATCTTACTGAGGAGCAGCGAAATAAACTTGAGCGCCTTCAAAATGTTTGTATACGGTTCATTTTCGGCTTACGTAAATATGACCATGTTTACCATTTCCGTTCACAACTTGAGCGGCTTCCAATTCGGCTTCGCCATAAGTCTCACATTCTTGCCCTTCTCTATAGCATTATTTTCAACCCCGTTATCCCTTGGTATCTTAAGGAGCGATTTAAATATTTGTCATCTTTACGATCTTCGCAAAATCATCTCCTTGCACCTGTTGCTTCTTCTTCCAAATTTTATAACACTTCTTTCACTTCTCAAGCGATCCGGATGTGGAATACTTTGCCGTTGGACGTAAGGTGTGCTAAATCTATTTCTGTTTTTAAGAGTCATCTTAGGCAGCACTATTTATCGCTCCCTTAAGGCGAAGAGATGCGGAATTGACCTCACTCGTTCGGCCCGAACGTAATACTTCGAGCACGCGCGCCATCTAGTATATATTAGTTGCTCTCTCTTGACTCGTCGTATCGCGCATTGGCTAGTTGTGAACTATCGACTCCTTTTGCTGTATGGTGGCGCTTGTTTTGAGGCTACTTTATTCCAGTTTGTTTTTTTTGACCTTGCTGCTTGCTGAAATTATGTGTAACAAAATTCTAATTAATCCGTCAGTTAAATAATACAAAAATATTGGACACGTATTTTTTTTTTACATAATAATAAAAAAATACTCCGATAAATCGCGTTTATGTTTAGGAGTGGGGGCTCGTGACGTCACTCGTAAGTAAAATTTGTACTTAAGAGTGACGTCATGCGACATTTTGACTTAATGTCGCCTTTGTTTTTCGAGTAAGTAAAAAAAGAAAAAATACGTGTCCAATATTTTTATTCATCTACAAGATGGACTTATTTTTAAAATTTAGTCATCTTCCCTATTATACTGGTACTAAATCGTAAAATAGAACACATCAAAACAAAACAAACGCAATCAGTTGACGGAATGAATTCAAAAACATTATCGCTATGGATAAATGGAAGCGAGCTGGCAACAGCGTAATCACACGCCGCGCCGCCGTGGCATAGCGCAAGCACGCAACGTCGCTTTCAGTGCTAAAACGCCTATGCTTTTACACTGATCAAATATTTAGTACGTTGACTTCGTAGAAATGTCGTAGGCGAAAGTTGATTTTGGGTCTAAACTCCGTATAACATAAATTAGACTAAGTTTTTTCCCATCAGTTAGTAGATCAAGGTTTTTAAAGTACATGTGCAAAATTTGGTAATGTAGAATTGCTTACAGGCGGAAAAAAGATGTAGAAGGTTTTTAAAAATCTGTTTCTTAAATATAGTTTCTAGGCCTAGGTACATCAGATAGGAACGAACTTACTCTATCAACTCATAATTAAGTATATATGTGTCCTGAATAGTTACTTTTCAGATCTCTACATGCTACATACAATATCAAAAAAATTGCACATAAACACCTCGATTTCAGTGATTTGTCCACCCCTTCGCCTTAAACTGAAATGTCGATGTCGTGTAGTTTAGTAATTTTTTGTTTATATGAATATATTTGAGTATTTATATATATATATATCATTTGTATTCTATATATTTATTTATTAGTATCTAGCATTGTTCCTTTTTCCTTTTTTCCTTATGGTTTTAATTTATGATTTTCTCATCTTCTTGTGCACCACTTACTTAACCATTGGTTAATATTTTCTTCTGTTTCCGCGATTATTACTCATTGAAATAAAACAATTTAACGGATTATATCGCGTATATTATCTCATTTTAGTTCCCGACGTTTCGGAAGCTTTCCAGCTTTCCATGGTCACGGGAGGACTGAGAAAAGATGTATTTTCCTCTGTCAAAGTTACAATTTGTGCAAACTACCCATTTTTTTGAAAAAACACAAATAAAGGTGTACATACATGCCAGATGGGCCTAAGCTGTAAAGACAGTTACACATGTGCCAGAAGGGCTTAATTATTTTATTCTAATAATTTACCAAGCAGCATTTCACAAATGAGGCGTACTGAGGAGAAAAGAAACGCTGCAAAGAAAAACTCACAGGCTACCTCATTACTAATTATAATATTTTAAAAACAGAGACTATTAAACTACTTTAAACAGATAAGATATTTTACACCGTTCGGAAATTAAGGTTTTGCAGTCCTGTGTCTCGCTTGTTCCTTGATGAGATGTATTAAATTCACTTGCATTCTTAGATGTGCTAGTAATTAGAGGTCCTAACAATGACATAGGTCATACTGTATATAGGAAACCTACGCATACAGATAGGTATTTGAATGGCAAATCTCACCACCATCCCTGTCAACTTGCTACAGTGGGTAAATCTTTGTTTCAGAGAGCCAGGGGTATCTGCGACGATCAACATCTGACTGCTGAGTTGCAGAATGTCAAACGTGCGCTTCGAGCCAACGAGCTCCAGATACCACGTTCCAAGCAGAATCCCAGTATGAAGAAACCAACAGTCGAGCGTAAACCTGCCGTATTGCCATATGTGAAAGGGGTCACAGACAAGATCGGAAACATCTTGAAGCGTGCTTCTATAAAAACATATTTCAAGCCGTTGAAGAAGGTGTCTCAATACCTTAGACCCGTGAAGAGTAGCACCCCTTTGCAGAGTGCAGGCATTTATAAGCTAGACTGCCAGTGTGGTCTTTCATACATTGGTCAAACGAAACGCAGTGTATCAACCCGGGTGAAGGAGCACATAGCAGATGTCAAGCACCGTCGGTGTAATAGGTCTGCAGTCTGTGAACATGTCATTGACAAACCAAACCACTCAATTAAGTTTGATAAACCTTCTATCCTTGCCAAAGAAAAAAGATATTTTCCCAGGATGCTACGCGAGGCTATTGAGATTAAAAAGCATCCTAATTTCAATAGAGAAGATGGATTGTCACTACCACCTGCTTGGGATCCTGTAATACATCTCATCAAGGAACAAGCGAGACACAGGACTGCAAAACCTTAATTTCCGAACGGTGTAAAATATCTTATCTGTTTAAAGTAGTTTAATAGTCTCTGTTTTTAAAATATTATAATTAGTAATGAGGTAGCCTGTGAGTTTTTCTTTGCAGCGTTTCTTTTCTCCTCAGTACGCCTCATTTGTGAAATGCTGCTTGGTAAATTATTAGAATAAAATAATTAAGCCCTTCTGGCACATGTGTAACTGTCTTTACAGCTTAGGCCCATCTGGCATGTATGTACACCTTTATTTGTGTTTTTTCAAAAAAATGGGTAGTTTGCACAAATTGTAACTTTGACAGAGGAAAATACATCTTTTCTCAGTCCTCCCGTGACCATGGAAAGCTGGAAAGCTTCCGAAACGTCGGGAACTAAAATGAGATAATATACGCGATATAATCCGTTAAATTGTTTTAACCATTGGTTGTTTACTTTGCGCCATCTCTACTACCTTAAAGTTGTCTGGAAGAGATCGCTTTTTAGCGATAAGACCGCCTGTTGTTTACCATTTCTGATACTGTTTTAGATTTAAGTTTCTGATGTTATTTTCTTTTGGTTTGCAATAAAGAGTACTTATTAATAATATTTCGCGTACAGACTCTTCATTTAAAACAAAAAGTCGGTGTCAAAATCTATGAATTTATGTAATCACACATAACCTGTGTCGATTCGCGTTTTGTTTGTCTCATATAATTCGATAATCGCATTAGTGAGACGTGTACGTGTATTTCACCAAACCCAACCCAGTCCCTAGAAGCCTAAAAGTCGTTTATCATGCAAATGTATCAAAAATCTCGAATGATCGATGAAATTGTGCCCGCTTCTCAACTTGTGCCCATGAATCTTTCGCCCCAATCGAAATATTAACGATGATGAATGGCCGTCTCTGTTTCAATGAAAAATACGGCAAATTGTGATTAATTGATTGACTATGAGACAATAATAAATCACCATTTGGTTACAGTTGTAAAACTCGACGGTTTCGTTTTGTTTCCTCAATATGAAAAACGCTTAATGGTATAACAAGCCACTTCTCACTCCAAAATAACTTTAATTGTATATGTGTTTATTGTACAGATTGAGTTGAAAAAGGTTAGGCAGAAGGATTTTTTATTAGGGTTCCGTAGCCAAAATGGCAAAAACGGAACCTTTATATGTCACAGGCATTTTATTCAAAAACAACATGATGTATATTGATTAAATTTAAAGTAAAGTGGTCTTATATATGAGCCTAGGTAGTTAATTTGATGGTTAAATAACAAAAATACAAAAAACATCCAGGGGAGGGAACTCCATAGGTACATGTAAGCGAAACTGAAAAATATTTTTTTCAGCAAATAGTAGCAATGTGCGGCACATATTTTGACAGTTCTTCCAAAAATACTTGTAAGGTATCTAGATTTTCATTATATTTAGTGAATATTTTTAGCAATTTTATCATGCATTTTATCATGTGAACGGCTGCGGAACCCTACACTGAGCATGGTCCGACATGCTCTTCGCCCGTTTTATTTATTGTTCGAAGTCGATTTTTATTATTTTAAGAACTTAAGTGAATCATTCCAAAAAAGTGTATCTCCCGACAATTTTAAGAACCCCGAACATGGGTAGGATACAGTATTTTACTAGAGATCCGGTGCCTATCTTCCCGCACCATCATCAAATCAGTTCGTTGGTATCATTCTCATCAGGACCAGTTAAATTTGTGACTATGAAGTCGATTAACTATTTTAATTAAGTTATCTTGTCTTCACCCGTAAATCAATAATTAACGAATTCATGTGGTCTACTTCGACAGTTCCACTATACCTATTTGCATTTTCTAAATACAAATGGTTGTTTTATATACTTAAATACCAAAATCGTGAAAAAAAGGAGCTCCTTCGATTTCTTATGGATCAACTGGAGACCGCCTTTCACACAAAACTTGAATGAAAATAATTTTCTATATGGTTTTATAAATAACGGGGTTCTGAGGTAATAAACATAAAAAAATACAGCCAAATTGAAAACCTCTTACTGCTTTCTTGACGCGGCAGAAGTCCCATTTTAGCCCTACGGTTTGATTAGCAGCATCAGTAATGCGAGTTATTTTGGCGCAGCGTTGTGTTTCAATCCGTTTCACTCCAAACATATTTGGATCCATGCTTTGGCAAACCTTTAATTTGGTCTTTTGTGACTCAGTTTGTCATTAAATGTTTTGATGTAGGTCAGGAAGTGCTGAATGTACATATCAACGAGCTTCCATTTCAATGAGCATCTCCTAAATAAACTAATAATAGCTCTTCCAGGCGTTTTGGGTCCGTCTCTTTATCTTATCTTTAGCTGAAAGAAACTAATTGGCCTAAGTATGGATACTCGTCTACACAGATTATTGTGTGCCCATCCATTTTATATCTTACGTTTCGTGATCTTAGTCATTATCTGAGTCTTTGACCGGTCTATACTGAGACAAACTTGAAGGCTTGCCGAGCTCAGAGGTGTTAAAGCATTACTTCCAGTTCCAGCGCTGAATGATTTGTAATTTTTAATATTTTTTTAAATTCGAGATAGATAAGGAAATGCGTATTAAAAAGACTTCAAACACTAAATAAAAGGAAGTATAAAGGTAGGTACCACCTGCACTACCAATAGCTTTCTCTTGAAAATTGTTCTTCGTAGTTTTTCATGCAGTAATTTAAAACTTTACACTTACCTTTTGATTAGCGACACTATAAAAATAATTAAAACAGTGCAAAACTTAATTGGAATTATTCCTGGGTGTAATATGTAACTCCGTTATATTTTCAATAAACCTAGATAACAATCTGGGACGATAATTATTCAAATTGAAAAAAAAACTACAATTACTGTTATTAAAATACGTGGCATTTTGATAGCAGGTGCAGGTGCAGGCGCAATTGGGTAATAATAAAAAAATATACTGAGACTTGTTGGACTTAAGATGTTTTAATTTAGGTATAAATAATGCCTACTACCAAAATAAGTGAATGAACAATAAAACATGTTAACGATATTATAAATAATGAGTTGTTTAGTAATTTTGTTTATCTATAGTGTCAAAAGATAACCGAAGACATTTTTGTTTGCATTTTTCATTCATTTATAGTTTAAATTCAAATAAATTTCCATTTTTTAATTGTTTTTATAACTCGTGGGAAATAAATACACCTAATTCATAAATCTGTTTTATCATGAATATGTTTCTGGTATCGGTCTATATAGACTCATAAAATTGTGTCTCCACAGAACTTCATAAAATTGTCTGCAATACCCATATAATGTAGACTCATGATATAAAGATGTATTTACATTTTGGTAAACACTGATACCTAACATAAATAATAATATCGTTCAATTAGGTAATTATCGGGCGGGAGTCCCGACTCCATGCTCGTACATCTTCTTAATGAATTTGCAATATTAATGCTCCTGCCACAGGTAAATTTGTACAATTTGCTCATTAGGCGGAAATTGCTTTTCTCTAATTGTATGACTGGTTGCGCTCTACTTATGGTGGAAATTTAAATTGGTTCCACGTTTTAATACAAGGCATTCATGTTTCATCACTCAGACCAAATTTTTAAGCAAAAATTGGAGTTTGATAATGTTTAAATATAGCGCTTTATTGTACGTAAATTAGGTTGAATATAGATATATTGTGGATGCCATAGAAAAACGGAGAAGTAACTAAATGAAAAAAACATATTTATCAACTAAACCAATTATAAAAATATAAGTTAAAAGCTATATCTAAAAAGTTTGGCATAAATTGGGACACGCAGCGTTCCCGCGCTGGATAGCGACTGCTACCCTAGCGCGAGAAAGCTGCCTTCGCGAGAGTCGCCTGACGGTCAGTGTCTTGTAGAGCTCACGCGCGCCTCGGCCAAATCGAACTCAAATGCGACAAATGTGCAATCGACGCCGAGACGACCATATTTAGCTGCCTTTAATATTCAAGTCCGCCAGCCGTGTGGCCAGCGTATCGGTGCAGGTAGTGCCCTTCGCTACCTTCCACGAGATCAATGACCCATCAGGGGACTTCCTATCGTCCCGGATAATCTGGATTAAAAGCCGCGGGGACATTGGCCCTGACGTGTGCCGTTTTTAGGATATGACGGTAGTGACGGTCGGCGCCCGAAGAGAAGGCGATTCACTATAGCCCCACAGGAGTCGTAACAATGGTTTCCGCAAATCTCAGCTCCTAGTCCATGACAGAAGCTTGAAAATTGGTCGAAAATGAAGCTGTAGTGTCCCAAGTCTTTATAGTTTGGGTTTGCATGATTTTAAACACTTTCCTGCTAACAAGGCGTTCAAGTCATTAAATAAGCGCGCGATTTCACAGTTTAAATCCGTTGTGACTTTTATTATTTAAAGTTAAACAAATAAAGAGAAAAGTTTGGCATTAACACTTTGCTTGAAATATTTTCTTCTGTTTCCGCGATTATCACATAAATGAAACTCACACTCACTCACTCTTATTTGAAGGTCATTAATACGTTGGCTGCCTTCTATACTTTACCTAAAGTGATGCTCCCACGCCCCATACAAATTAAGTGATCCCACCAGTGAAGCTCACAGCATCCCTCCATTATTGAGGTGCCATGAGCATTACTAGTGACACGTTAACGTAATAATAGGATGATTCTTTACATCCTACTTTACATATACTCTCTACCAAATAGCATTCAAAGTTTCACTCTGGGGCCGAAAAAATCACCAAAGCAATATTCTGTTGATAACGTACCGGTAATACCGATGATTTTTTCTCCGCGAACAAAGCTGCAAGAACAGTCTAGTAGAAAATAAACGTTAAATTCATATTGTGTTCCTATTTCGCTCCGAGTCATTTGTATTTGTGTTATGAAGTGAACTTTCTTAATTAAACGGACTAGGTTGCGAGTTAGCTCAGCAATTTGTTAGGTGTTTTGTTGAGTCGAATTAATGATTATTGCAAAAGCTGTTACTTCGTCAACTTTATTATTTTCTTGTTTGGAAATTTGTCTTTAGACTATCAAATCGTCAAAAATGAGGCTTGCCAGTTTTTAACAAAAGGTTATAATATAATATAATTTTCTAAGACTTTCTCGGCGTGAGAAAATATCTATTTTCAAATTATATATATTTTCAAAATAATCATCAAATTATATGTTTATCTTGACATATTTTAGAGTACGTCCTACCGTGCTAGACCAATTTACGCTTATGTTGTCAATGTACGTATCAGTCATTTGCACTAATCCACTTACTTCATTATTTATAATGCGAATCGCTTAGAATTGGAACTTTCCATTTTTATATTATTCTCTTGAAGTTGCCAGCAACTTGATTCATGAATGATGAATAATCCATAACCCTTATTTTTGCTCGAGCTTATCTGGGTAAAAAGGAGTCTGTAAACATTTGTGGATGCTCAGTTGCCCGTTTACCAAAAATAGTTAAAATCCGTCCAACCATTTTGGTTTGATGAAGCAGTAAAAACACATACGTGCGTACAAACATCATCATCATCTACCTGCCCTTATCCCACTTATATAGGCGATATATACATTATGTTGTGCCGATGCACAACATGCTTTTTTCTTCTACTCCTTTTTTTCTCATGCCTTCTCTCACACAATCCATCCATCGCTTTTTTGGACTACCGATCGCTCTTATCCTTGGAAATTCATCTCTAACATTCTTCCACTAATATTACGCTCTTACCTCCTCGTTAAATGCCCATACCTCGCTAACCTCTGCTCCTCTTTTTGTCCAAATGGGTGCTACTTTCAAACTTCCCCTTATTTACTCGAACATTTCTAAACCGATCTTTCCTCGTCACTCCACACATCCATCTTAAAATTGTCATCTCTGAACTTACAAACATAAAAAAACGATTAAGTGTCCTTTTAATAGTCTATTCAATATTTTTTTTATATTATATAATTCTTTTGTACCTACGTCTGCCTAAACGACTGGACTGATTTGAAAAAAAAAGGATGTGGGACCCTGGATAATTTAGATTTACAATTAGACGCGGTAGGTGATAGTTTCATGAAAAAAAGGATTTTTTAATTTTTTGTTGCATTTATGTGAGACCCTGGATAATTTAGATTTACAATTCGACGCGGTAGGTGACACTGTAATCGGAAAATTCTTCTGTACGTGTAATGTGTATGTCAATTAACTTTTTCTAAAAGACTTGACCATTTTTAAGGACCTGCATCGTCACAGAAAAAAACACGCCCCAGCCCCCGAGCCGGCCAATGAGCGTAAAAGTTTGAAATAATAAAAGACGCGTTTATTGCTAGCGCGCAACAAAGAAAGATAAAGGTAATATACTACATGCTTGGAGTTTTTTGGCGTAAGCGCCAGGTGTAAAAATAGTGTTTTGTTAACATTTAAGTTAGTTAAGTAAAAGATAAAGAGCTGTTTATTATTATTAATCTATCGTTTGCACAAACTAGAAAAAAATACGGAAAATGAAAACACGTTTTCGGATTACTTTACAACCACGCGTTAGGCGCTGAATAGGTAATATAGTCAAAAACACATATCTGAAAACTAGCTTGTTACATAAACTAGATTTGACAAAAAATTCACTAAAAAATATCTTAAAATTTTGACGGCTTAGATTTTGGACCCAGTATGTGGCTGCAGTCGAAATCTAGAAAGTTTTATTAGCAGCGGGACCTCAAGATGTTGTCATTAATGTCTGAGCATTTTTTCAAGTACATAAACATTTTCCACGAAATTCTGTCACTGGAAACGTTATGTGGCGCTGCAGTCGGAATCTAGGTTTTTGTACACTTTCACAACCGAAACGCTACATGCGTAGCCAATGACATGGGAAAATGCATCTGTAGCGAAAACTTACTTCGCGTAAAGTGTCCACCTAGCACCTTTGCAGAATCAAAAATACTTCATAATATGGATGGTCGTAATTCCAATAAAAGTTTAAGGTTCAGACTCTGTGTCTGCGTATCATCAACTCGGTTCTCTGATCACAATGCCTGATACCCATCTAAAATGATTGCAAATTTGCTTCATGGATCATGAGGAACAAATATACAAACGCACAAACCCCAGAGTAGATATAGGCACAAGGAATTGTGGCTAATTTGGAAACATTTATCCGAAAGTCAACATCCGAGCAGGACAGCGTCTGCCAGGTCTGCTAGGTAGTATATATATATATATATGTATGTCTTTAATGTACAGTCGATCGTCGATTTAACAGACATAGTTATATATAAACCTTATCTCTCTGAAATAATCTCTGAATGAAAGCAACTGAAAATGAATTAATATCTCTGTACTAAGATTTTCAAAAGTGTTCGAATAATTAGAAGCTTATTAGTACAGTTATTTATCCGAACTAATGACAATACTTGAAAAAAAAATGCCTCTTTCAATGTGAGTGTGACGTTATAGAAGTGGCATTAGTCATTCCTTGCTCATAAATATTTTGTTGTTATTTTCGATTTACAGTCAACTTAAAAAAGTTTTAATTATAAATGATGACATGAAACCTCTTAGATGAATCGCAAACAGAAAGAAACAACACAACACAAATATATCATTTGACAGTAAGGTACTGTTCTCGGTCATTGTCATTCTTCAAAATTCTAATCGTTATGTTTGTACTGATATTTTGAGCTTCTACTTGGTCGCATATACATTCGGATTTTTGTACAGATACATATTCTGTGCCACTTACAAAACTTCTCGCAAATATTTATGTACTTTCAGTTGTTTAAATAACTTAGAAAAAAACTAAGAATAAATATTTATAATTTTGAGAGGCTTGCAAGTGGTGTGGCGTATTTATATACTCATCTCATATTTAAAGAAAAAGGTGGTTATAAGCCTTTCCTAAGCAACCCGGTGGGAATCGACTTATGTACGCCACGGCACTGAGGCTTGATAGCAAAGGCAGATAAATATGACAGGTGAAAACTTTTATACGTTTCAGTGTTTCATCTGTACAGACTTATAATTAAACTACATGTTCATTATTTTTTATAAGGCTGGAACTATGTTTAAGAAGTAATTTGTAGGCGTCTGGGCTGTATGGACCCTAGGGTCTCCACAGCAAAGGTCCGTTAGGTCAATATACTTGCAGCGTTTGACTGCTTCGCTGCCAAGATCTCCCCGCCTGCTTTCAGCGAGGTGGCACCTAGATGAGCGGCGCAAAGGGAGCACGCAAGTGGCGGTTTCCCTTGTTTACGCATTTTTTGTCCAAATCATCATTTGGCCGAATTCATAATTTGGCATAATGCATTTTTTTCTGAAGACGTAAACTTTTCAAGATTTTTATAAAAAAAACCTAAACTAATGTATATTCAACTGGATAATGCCTTAAAAAGTCCTGAAAATTTTACAGTTTCTGAAAAAAAAATGCATTATGCCAAATTATGAATTCGGCCAAATGATGATTCGCACAATCGTGATTGTGCCAGATAAGGGGAATCCCGCAAGTGGTGTCCGAGACGAGACTCCCAGCCAAGCCACGCGGGTCAAATTGTCGGGCCGCTTGTCGTCACCACGCACAACGCCAGGTGGTTCTGACGCCATCGAGGCAGGCGTAACGTTGCCATGTGCCATTTTTGCCCTAGACGGTCTAATTGAATTCCGTAGTATCAGCGGTGAGGCATCACTATATGGGTGTCAAGGCGTAAACACACAGCCAATCTGAAGATGTTGCTGCCCATTATTAAGAATTCATATTGCTTACCTTATTGATATATATAAATAAAATTGTCACAGTAAAATAACAGTAAAAGTACATATATAAATAAAATTGTAACAGTAAAAAAGAAACTTAACATGTAGGTCACATTTTAAGCAACGGTGTGTTGTGTATTTCTAATGCAGGTATGTAAATATGTTAATATGATCATGAATCAACCGTTACAACCATACAACCGTTTGCAGGGCTCAAAAGTGAACGATTGCAAATTATGCCCCATGCTCGGCAATTTATAACAAATCGTCTGAGGCTTGTGGCCCATTTTTTGTTGCACATTGAATTTCGCAGTGCGCCGCGCCTGCCACATCATCGTCACCTTCAGCCGCGAGCTCACGAGGAAGCGAGAAATCAACGAAATCTTGATATTGACAATTTGTCTTACGTTTTCAAAGTCATAATATTATATTTCACAAGTTTATGATATTTCAAAATCCGTCGGAGCCTAATCTCCGAGAAGAATTAGCTGAAATCTTTACCGTATATCCCTTAAACGTGATTAGAAATTCAAACGATTCTGTCGAGAAGCCGCTTTTACTTTGGCCTCACTTAATTCTTTGGAAATTTTACTTTTGAAGCTTTAACATGGCTGGTGTTTTAGGTAATGTTACGTACAGTAAGGGAAAATGAAACACGTTTCTTTTTAGTCCTTATAGTCATTGGGATGAGAGCGAAAAAAGTAGGTACGTGTTCAAATTTTCCTTACTGTACCTTATTATTATAAAGTTTTTAAGCCTCGAATAATTGTTTTATAGTTAATCATTGTAGTACATTTTTCTGTTCTACTCCCTTCATCTATACGATCAAAAAATTATAAAATTCAGTTCTTGGGCGTTAAAAACGATAAAATTGCAACTCCTTCTCCCAGTCAAAATATAGTTGTAATCTCATCACCCCAAATTTCTAGACATATTTTAACAATAGCTAGCTAGTCTGATACAGCTCTTGTAAGGCGCCTGAGCACGGTTATAGAATACTTCAAAATGTAGTGTTAGATATTCCCCTCAGTCTGCAATATACTTTTCAAGAACGCCATCAAGGAAGTAAGCAGCCTGATTCTTTTCCCGCACTTTTAAATATTCAACACCTGTGACAAAGCGACTTAATTTAACGAATTCAGGAGACGGTATAATCAAGCCTCGTAGTTGGTTTTTAATGTCTTTTTCATTTACTTTTGCTTTTTCCCGTTCATTCGTCTTTTGACTCGGAAATTTGAGGTACTTATTGCTGAATTGTTTAACTAAAATGTTCGATAATTAGGAGTGATGAATTAAACATTAAGTACTATAACCATAAGGACATTGTTGATCTCATCTTTTTTGTGTTTACTGTATATTCAAATTTTTTATTTGGAAACATCAAGTCCGGTCAAAGCTGAAAGCTGACTTTGTTATTGCTACTTTGTAAAGTAATTTTAAGATTCGTTTTTCTTTAAATGATTAATTTATCAAAGGACATACAATTCATATAACTGGTAACATACTTAAACTTATAGAAAAAGTAAAAATATTAAAATTACAACTACTAAAGTACCTAACTGTGGTCTTCTAAATCAGTTCCCTGCGGAACGGTGCCCATAAGGCTGGCTTCATTCCCCCGTTGAATGGCGATGCCTGTTTTTTGTCCGAGGAATGATCCGAAGAAAGAATAGGCATTGCCAGCCCTAGGATTGCGTGTGATTTCAATCAATTATTGAACACAAACGCCGCAAATATGTGATTGTTCAATAGATTAGCATATTTGCGTCGCTTAAGAGCCTCAGCCGCCGCCGCCGCCCCACCAGCCCTCATCGATGTGGAGGCTTAATGAGACGGCGCTAGGGTATCCACACAAGTGGCAGCCCAAATGAGTGGCCGTCCCATTTTCCAGGGGATGAGAGTCATTCCATCGGTCCTCTTGCCATCATCGCGTGCCAGACCGGGTGGTTCTAACGTGGCTGGCACGCCCACGAAGGCCCGACGAAGGATGTCGTTCAGACAGGCGTGGCGGGACAGGCGACTGACCTTTCTTTGGCAGGAGAGGCCGTGGTGCCTAGACTGTCTACTTCAGATCCGCACGGACAGCGTTGAGGGACAACTAATTTAGCTCCTAAACGAAGGCTGACAGCCAGCCTTAGGAGATTGTTACCTAGGAGGGTTGCGCAGTTTCTAGATGGGAATGTGTGGAGCTAGTAACCGGATTCATGTTGGGAAGAGGCTAGAAAACGGGCTTTTTTAGAGTTGGAGCTAGCAGAATCGAAGAGCCAATTTTGTACCTGGTGGCAGTGCGGCTCGTCCTATAAACGCGGAATGTGTTTAATAAATATCATTTCTTTACTAGGGCAGGCCGTTTGCCATGTATTTTCTGTTTCCGATAGATGTGCTACCTCGAAGTCACGAAGTGACGGGTTGAGTATATTTCATACGAGGGATAGTGTACTTTGTATGGCAGACATAAATGCCGGTAAGGCGATACTAGATATTTGCCTTATTCCTACACCGCCGAACCGAATAGGCAGTGATGCATATTCATGCATCACTGCCTATTCGGTTGCCTCTCGTTGATGTTGATGATTTTTTGAATTTTGAGTTGTATGATACTATCGACCTTTTGACTAATATCAAGAAATCTAAAGAAGGGACGTCAACGCATTGCGAATGTGAATTTTGGGACAAATAGACGGAACCAAATGATGAAAAAAGCCATATGTGAGTTAATTTGGAGTAGGCGGTCAGAGAGTTCAGACAAACGTTGAATTTGGTTGTAAATGTAATCGGGATCGAATCTTCAAAGACTGGGGCCCCGAAGAGGTGAATCATGCTCTTGGTCATTAATTTTATTCCAGGGCAGTTATTTTGAAAATCTATTAATGTTTGGGAACTATTTGGAGTATCAGGGCTAATGAAAATTTCGCATTTTCTCATGTTGAGTTCTAGACCGATTTCACTAAATTATTAGTCATCGAAGACGGAGCTCGTTTCACCGCCTATGGTGCCATCGTCGAGATACCAGGTGTTGAATTTGGAATTTAGACCCGAAATAATTGGGCCCGCCATCTTTAGTCTAGCCATCCGTAGACTAAAGATAGCGGGTCCGAGCGGATCACCTCTGTATATTAGGTTGGAGGGATGTCTGTAACACTGCCAGAAGTAGAGATATAGACGGTGGATATTCTCTTGTATTTCTTTTAACGGGGCGCTACGGTTAGAATTAACGAGACGAGTAATGTTCGAAAATAAGTCGTTGTTCCTACCGCCAGGACTACCAAATATCAGATCTTTCAAGTTTTGAGGCGTTTTAGTCCATCCAGGCCGTCGGCTAAGCTTTTTTTGAAAGACATGATGGCAGCCAAGACTGCATCTCCGCTGGCTTGGAGACATGGAAGGGCTGGGTTGGGTGAGTCAGGAAAATAATGTGTTAAGGGTCCCGCCGGGTGCTTGTTTTGTAACGTTGAAAAAGTTTTGGGCGTTTCAGGTGCTGAAGTATCAGTAGAAAAGAGTATTTGCGCTGCACCTTTAAGATCCCCATTATTAACTTTAGCCTCGACAACCATCGATTATGTCACGTTTACTTTTTCTGGGCGCGTGGAACAGTTACATTTTTTTTTAGAGGTAAGTGAACGATGGGGGTCTTTTTTGGATACGTACAGTGTTTTAAATGCAAATAGTAGAAGGTTTTTCCAGCTAAAGGGTGAATTCCTATTAATATAATCATCAATCGCTTTCGAGAGGCTGGAAGCAACGGAAAACCTGGCACCTCTGGGAATTCGTTTGCTTACTGGAAAAGACCTCTAATGGTCGCTTAGGTTGGAGGAAAGCGGACGCGTAATGTGATGGGAAGTAGATGTTGGTGACTGATGTAAAACGCAGGTAGATGTTGGGCTGTTTACGGGTTTGTGGAACTTACCTATGTGTATTTGTAGACCTCGATTCCCTCTTATTTTTCTTAATTTTACGAATTCATCCTAAGATTGACTGTTTTGCTGGATGTCGGTCAATGAGCATGGTACTAATATTTGATACGTAAATAAGATACAGATCACTTAAAATCTCTGCATATCACACGAAAGAAATAAAGTTGATATAATTATGACAGCACTGTCACTGTTGACTTATGGAGGGTGGTTGCCGGAGCGGCGCGTCGGCGCGGCAGCAGCGGCGCTCTGGGGGTCCTTGGTTTGTAGAAAAACCGATTTCTGGAATCTTGAGTTGAAAGCCTTATTTCAATAAAGATGTTTCATTTTAGTAACAGTATAGTATACTTAATAATATTGTGATTATGACTGACGTCGTTAAGGTCGAATAGTATAGACACATAGAAAACGGTAAAACACAGATTTTCGATTTCGGCAAACCAATTTTATTACTTTCGGTTTAAATTTTATTATATTGTGTTTACAGGATAAAAATATTAGCTTTGGTTTTAGACCATATAAGTGAATTAAAATTATTTTTTGGTGATTAGACAGATTTTTCCTGATGGGCGTTTTCTTCTTGGATTGTTAGTCTTATTAATAAATAGTACAGTTGGCAATGCTTATCAACTTAAAAGAAATAAAAACCTATTTGACCGCCCAGAGATCGATACGAGTCAAAACGATGCGCTGATCGAATTGATACTTAGTAAATTTGCGCATTGCGCCTATTTTAGTACACACACACACACACAAATCTACGCGAGCATCCCGAGCGGTTACGCTTTGCAAAACACTTCATATTTCCCGATGCCGACACAGATACATTTTATATAACTTCCGTTGACCTACCCCTTGAATAAAGCCCCGGAAATTCGATTCCAACTACCCTCACGGCCCTGATGAAGCAAAGCGAAAGATTTATCGCGGAATTCATGCCAATAAATATCCTATATAATAATACAATGGAAATATTTTCATAAACTCGTATGAAGCCGACAAAGCTGTGAAAAAAACATTTTGCCTTTTGAGTTAGGAGTAACAATTTGTATGGAACTTAAATATATAAAAGAACTTGCTGCATTTGTATCTTCATGTGTAAATAAATGAGGTTGAATAGCAAAAAAAAATGTAGCTTATTCAAGTAATTTTGGGCACATACAAATTATTTTAATTTGAATTTGAATTTCAAGTTAGACTTTTTTGGATTTCGTACCAAACAGCTAAAAAAGGAACCCTCATGGTGTGACTCTATCTATCTGTCTGTCCGACTATTAGAGCGCCATATTTCAAAAACTACTTATGCTATCTATTGTAACATTTATAAACATGGTCAGCCCACATGTATTGCAAAGGAAATATTAAAATTAAAATATATTATTTTAAAAAACCGACGAATATGAGTGGGGGCCAACATTTTAAGTCTAGCTACTAGGTCAAATAGGGAATCATATAAAAGGAAAAATCTGCACATATGCAATGTGATTCGATTTTGTTTTATTAAGGAAAATGTGAAAAAAAACACCCCCCTTTCTCGACGAAGTTTGCCAAACGAAAATTTTGAAATTTTGACAATTTTTATAAATAAACAAATATTACGCGTAAATTAGCTCACATATTTTTTTTATTTTTAATAAACCAACTTGAAATACCCGGTTGCGTTAAGTTTGCACCTCATTTGTATGCAAAGCTAAAAAACAAAATGCTATTGGTATCAGGTGCAAACTTAACTCAACTGGAATCGGGTAATAATGTCAGGGTAGGTAAGTGAAAGTTTGTACGGAACCCAAGGTGCACTTGTCAAACTCGCACTTGGCCGGTTTATTTTTATTTTGTAACGGTTTAGGTTATGCCCAGTAAAGCTACTCAGGAACTAGCTAGTCGGAAGTTGTTCAAAAATTAGAGAAATGATATACTTAGGGACGTAGAGACGGCCAGGCCAGAGCAGAAATAAAATAATAAATTTATAGGAAGTATTTTAAAAGATTTTAAATTAAAAGGGTAGAATTTATGTTAAGAATCTTGAGCGCTAATTACTTTATCTCCGTCAAACGTTATGGGCGATACTTGAATTGAAACAACAAATTATATTAAACAGGTATTTATTACACCTCTCCTATATCTACATACAAGGGTTCAGTTTACACTAGTAGCTATAATCCAATTCCGATGATGACTTAATTCATACTATCGAGGGTACTTGTGTTCAAGATGGATGTTCTAATGTCGTAGTCGGACTTAATTAACTTTTTAAATGGAATTAGAATACCTTAGGTAAGGTCACCGTGAAACAGACAGCGGCACCTAGCCAGTAAATTCTCCAACCAAGACCCAGATCACCATATCCCGGACAGTCGCACGGTGAGCGGGAACACGTTTCACGCCATGTACTCGCTCACAGGCCGATGGAGGCGATTCAGGTCTTGCCTGAGAACCCCTGAGTTTGAGGCCTAAGCCTCCGACCCTATGATCACATAAAAACATAGTAAATTTCACTTCACAATAAATGTCAGGTAGAATTTCCCTACTATTAAATTAACAAAATGAATTTGCTTACCAACGTTGTGGGAATATTAAGCGGTTATGCGAGTTGATGTTGCAGGTACATTCAGAAGTTATGTTCAACTAGCACGATGTGGAAAAAAAATGGTGGTGGCAGTTGTGGCTGAAAACGGTTGAAAACCCTAGTTAATGAAAAACTAATAATATTGACAACTCATAGAGCCGAGGATGAATGAAAAAAATAAACACTTCTCACCTTAGCTTGATTTAAGAAAATATGACTACATTAGAGGCGTCATCCGCCAACTTGGAATGGCTCCATTCCTAAAACAACAAAAAAAGGAAATTGGTATAACTTTTGTGGGGGCACCATCAATCACGATAATTGAAGAACTCAAAATACAAAAAACTCTTACTTAAAATGGAAACGGCAGGCCAGGGACACATCTCAACTTTTCCAAAATGTAGCGTATACACCAATGTCAGAATGCAAAGATTCTCATGAGACAGTAAATTCGTCTCCAAACAAAAAACAAAAACCACGTTCGAAAATAAAAAAAAACGTCGCTCAAAGTGACACAGATTCACATTTCAACAACACCTAATCCGAACCAGAATGCACCCAAAAGCAAATGCATCACCGAAAACCTTCCAAAACGTTACTGTGTATTTAATATACTTTACTACCAAAATTCCTGGATAAAAAGATTAAATAAATACTACTGCAAAAAAAAAAAAAAAATTGACAATCGAAGTGAAAGTTGTTCGGCATGCTCTCGTAACGGCGTTTTGATAATGCTCGGTTTACAAAACTACTGAGATGTATATGTGAGATTATATTTTTAAATTTTAAGTATAGCAGTATGTGAGAGTACGAGTTAAAAGAAAACAAGAAACAACAATGGAGGTGAAATAGAAATGTGAAAAGTATTTTTAAACGAATGAAAACATAGCTTGACGTGACAGGTTATGTCACGACACGTACAAACGTACTCCGTAATTGTCAAGCTGTATGATATTAGTTGAGTATTAAAGATTTTTATTTAAGAATATTCGAAAAGTATGTCGCTTTTAGAGTTTAAATTAGGGATAGGGGCGTGCAGGACAGTGAAAGTTATTCGTACGCATGCCGTGATTACTCAAGGAGAAAGATAAATAAGTTAAATATAGGTCGACACGGGTATGGACTGCGAGTGTATTTCCAGGACTAAATATCATTAGATATATTACTTTAGCGACAAATAGCTAGCTAATAAGAACAATTAAAGGTTATAGGCTATGTAGTACAAGTACCTGAACCTCCGAAATATACGGAATGAGTAAATATGTTGTTCAACAAATAGGTCTACATTCCACGTAAAAGTTCACTAATAGTTCTAACTAGCAGGCGTATTTTAAGCACATTGTACACTAAAGTGTTTAAATTTGACTGTTTTTATAAAATAATGTGTAGGTATTCAGAATTCGTTAACTTCTATTAGGTTAAAGTAGTGGCCCTAATAGCTTACCAATATTAATCCACAGATTCTATATTAAAAAGAAAAATAAAGTTGTTAAAAAAACGATTTGGCACTCTAGTATACTTACTTTATTATTTTGTAACAAGAGATACATTATATTATTATTCTCAATATAATTAATTCCTAGATTTAGTATTTTTTATCACAACACTACAATACAGTTTACATGCAGAGTCTTGAAGGAACTTTTCTTAGTCGTCGAATCTATGGACGTAACGCGACGTAATAAACCATATTTAATGCTTGAAAATAGGGTAGACTTAAACGAATGTTTACTGATTGTGGTTTTTTCTAAAACTTACGGTTAAGCAGACAAAGGAAAACAGTGAATCTATAAATATTGGTTAGTATTATGGAACCCTAAAACTTGAGGCCATTTTTATATATGCCACGAAAGTACAGCGATACCATGATGTAGGATTTGTTGCTTTTGGCATAGTGCCATCTAGCGGAACAGTAAATAGGTACCTACTGCGACTTAACAACCACTGACAACTTACACTAGACTTATAGTTGCCCTGTAATAGTCATATAAATTAGATTATTATAGGAACTAATTTAATTTATTTTTTACGTAGTTTATACTGCCTATAAAAACCATTAAAAAGCCTTTCACATTATTGAAGTAAAATTATTTTTTGCGGTACCTATCAGAAATATATATATGTATTTAATAACATGGTCGTATAATTAAATTATTTACTGGAACGATTATCATCCCAATTGTAATAGCTATTTCGAAAGATCTATGGTGTACAGAAATCTAGTTATATTCTAAAATAAATAATATAATAAAAGAATATACCTACATTTTAATACATTACTAAAAATGTTTTACAAATCGATCTCGTTCTAATCTAAATGCATAGTTAAGGTTTAACATTAAATTAATCCTGAATACAAATACATATCAAGACACACTAGACATGTTTTAATGCTATCACATATAAAAAATACAATTTTACGTCCTCACTGAGATTCGAACTTGAAATCGCTAGCTATGTTGAAACATGCCGCCAGGAAATAATTCGCCTATAAATTTATCACAAAGTAAGTAACGAACTACATAGCATGTAATAATAATGAACAAATTATACGAAATAATTCTAACCTATATTATATACATAAAATTAAAGCGAACTAATTATAAATATGATCCTAAAACTAAAAAAGAGTTGTTAAGTATTGTGCCCCCGTGGCATACTGCATGATGAATCGCAATGCTCATGCATTGTGCGAGGAAGCTGCCAGCTCTTCGTTCACCAACAGTCTCTTGCAGAGATCTTTGACTAAATTCTGAGCATTTGGACCCCAGCTTAATTTGAAACATTGTTAAATGCAAAGTGTATATAACCATGTATGTATCTAAGCTAGATACAAGGTTATAAATAATGATTCTGTTATATTTATATTAGTATATTCCCTTATAATCATATAAAAGATTCGACGATAAAGCAGAAAAGAAGGAAACAGAGATATTATTTTATTATTAAATAAAAGACTATTTAAACAATCACGTTTGATCCTTGCAAGTTAACGTTACTTTAAACAACGTCGAAGCATCTATCGCAACCGTAAGGTGGGGAGGAAAAGGGTGAATAACAAATTGCCGCACAGCGCTGGCTTTGCAGTAAATGTTTAATTTAGCCCGGTAAAGACGTTTATCCCGGCCAACAATGACAAAGCGCACGTCACTATACGTGACGAAATTGGAGCCTCTCTTGATATCCGGGCCAGGGCGAAGATAATTTAAGATGGCCCACATAAAATAGAGTAGGAACATTTTTTTAATAGCACTTAATAAATAGTTATTAATTGAAATATCTGTACAAAGAAGGTTTTTTTTAAATAAGTACATAAACATTAACGTTTAACTTTGACTTAGCTTTATAAAATAGTTACAAAAAAAATATGAAGAGCAGAACAACGAATATCACACCACAACGACATCACGTCCGGTAATAACCGAAACCTTTTTTAGGGTCCTACCATAGTCATACTCTAATTACTCCCGGACTGAAGATACCTCGATTTAAACGCCTTGTCTTTATTTGCAGATTAAACTCGTACCAATTTCAAGCCAAATGTAATCAATTATTTAACGCCTCATCGTCTACCCTTTGAATAATTTAACTCGATTTGACGTATAAAAAATATAACAGCGCTACGTACATAAATATGACTGCGTAAGCAGTTGAGTTAGTTTTACAAATTAAACAAATATAGAAAATATTGTTTTTTCATAAAGCTCATAGAATAAGAATTAACTGGTTATCACGTATCATTATGTCGTATATAATACACAGGGCGAGATTGTCGCCAATGAGTAAGCAACGATTTTGATAAAGAAAATACTGAGGACTCAGCGTGGCAAATAATCATATAATACAATTTTCACCTATTTAGCTCAAGAGTGAATTCGCTGTATCGATGAGTTACGTCGCGAACGCCGCAAATAAAGCGGCCCCGTGATTATGTACGAAGCTCTGCTACACGTGCCAGCGCAGGTTTCAGTGATGACGCACTGACGCGTCATTTATAAGCCAAGCCAAAATATCTCTGGTTCAAACGATCGATGACGTTCTTTAAAGAAGGGGTTCTTGTATATTTTACTTAGCAGATTTGGTTAACTAGCGCCCGGAATGAGTAATTTATAATGTTGTGGTTCAACGATTTTTGTTTCTAGTACAATGATTTTGCGTTCTTTGTCAGCCAGGTAGCTTTTTGTTTATGTTTTTATTTTTATATACCTCGAGGTTTACTCAACTGTTATTGCCGACGATGTTGATAATTTATAATCTGCGTAATTCTGGTAAACGGTCGATGGAGTTATTAACACGCCATGAAGGTTTTTTTTTATATTTTCTCTCTTCTCTTTCTTTCATTTTTCTTTCATTTTTATTCTGTTTTATTTTCTGTTTACCGGGATGCCTGGTGCTGGGACCGAGGATCTGGTCAAGATAACAGGAAATCAATGGATAAAAACGGCGCATGACCGAGCGTTATGGAAATCCTTGGGGGAGGCTTTTGCCCAAAAGCGGATGTCGACAAGCTGATATAACGATGATGATGACGAGCAGATGTTCAAGGGCTTCAACGTTGCTATTGCAACCGGATCTCGCTACTTGGGGTGTTAAATTGGTAAAGTTAAATAAGATTTCATATAATATCATACAAAAGACATCACAAAAGCACAAAATCTTTAAATAGACAAACCCAAGAAAATTTGAAAAATTCTAACGAATTTTTTGGCCCCCTAACATACATTTTTCCTGCGAAAGCTGTTTGGTGGCGATGTATCTCCTCATTAATTTCAGAAAACAGAGTATCTTATGAGTAACAATTGACATAAAAACTAATGTCTCGACGAATTGAGAACATTTAACTTTTTTTGAGGTCGGTTAGCAATAAGCCTTATTTAACGCTTCTCCTACTTCACGTCACCAACCCCTCACGTGCAGGTCAATGAAAAAGCCGAGGACCGCCAAGTCCATACAGTCCAGGATCCCGTTGTCACTCTTCCGCACTCATTGGATAATGGATGCTGACTTTTTACGCATGACTGCATAAAAGTCATCCTCGGCAGCATCAGAGAACATCCTCGTTGCACTGCAGCATCGGGAAAGCCGCAACAAGGCTAGGAAGACATTATTTATTATATTGCACTCGTAGTGCATTATATGCCCTCTACGTGTAGTTGACCGCTAAACCATTAAGGCAGTCACTTTGACAATATACCCTAAAAAGTGAAGTTTAACTGGTGAATCAATACGAGCCAACATGTTGCCACGAATAAACGAGGTCCTTCATTAACGCTTAATGCCATTATCATCTTGTAGGTCCTCTATTAAAATATGACCCAAATATTCTTAAGCTGGTTGATAATAGTGGATTAGTAATTTATGATCCATTTAACTCCACTAACTAATTTAGAAGAAAGCTAAAGCTATAACTCTGACTATCGCTCTTACAGAGAAAAAGCAAATCGTCAGACGAGACGACATCTCAAAAAGACGCACACAGAGAAAATCGCAAAAAGAAAGAAGTTCTCGATGGGGTCAATTTCAGAGCGTTTCAACCGCACCCATTAGTGTCATCACCTTCTATTACAGATTCGATTGAGACACTATACCTCCCATGTAGAGGTACTGTACGTCTACACAATATCTGCGGCTCTCGTGCGGTTGAAACGCTCTGAAATTGACCCAATGGGAAAGTTTTAGAAACCATGCAGGCAAGATTCAACCCCAACAAGTAAAGGACGATATGATGTCCTAAATGATATTGCCCTTTTCATGAACAAGAAAAATCTCTGAACCGTAAACTTTTTATACACATTCAGATTAATATTTAAGTCTAAATTATTAAGTTAATTATTCAGTGAAACTTCTGTTACGTATTGGGACTGACGGCAATATGACGCCTTGCGCTTTTGAAGTTAAACGTTTTTGTATGTACCTACCATTTTTTTTTTCAAATCGAAAGTGCCCGTAACATTGTATGCAGAGTAGAGCAAAAATTCTTAGTAATAACTCTTCTCGTATTAAAGCATTTTATAACCTGAAAGTATTAAGCTACCTATGTGCCAGAAATGATTGAATTTTGTTTGTTTTGGCACGATGACACCGCAAAACACACATATATACAAAAGTTTTAGATTTGGCGACCTTCAAAGAGCCAGATTTAATTTTTAAGGTTCTGTAGCCAAAATGGCAAAAACGGAACCCTTATCGTTTCGTTATGTCCGACCATCCGTATGTCACAGGCATTTTACTTAAAAATAACATAAGTATATTAATGAAATTTGGAATGTATAAGCGTTACTTAGTCTGATAGTGAAATAACAATAAAATATACATTGAGCGCACATGAAGCCAAAACTGAAAAAAAAACAACAAAAAGCGATGTGTGGCACACTTTTAGAAAGTTCTTTTCAAAACACTTTGAGGTTTCTTAAAAATTGTTTTGGTTAAGTGAGTATTTTCAGAAATAATTTCTCTGAAAGTAGCATATATTTTACGGAATAAAACATACCCTATCTGTTTGGAAAACATCCAAAGTATTGCCTATTCATAAATCCGGACAAAAATCAGATGTACAGAATTACAGACCTATTGCCGTAATTTCCATATTCGGTAAAGTCTCTGAGACAATTATATACTCCCAAATATTCCAACAACTGAATGGTTGGTTCTGTGATGAACAGCATGGTATTCTACCCAATAGATCAACAACATCAAATCTACATAATGTCGTCTCATTAATAGCGAAAAATTTAGATGGTAAAAAGCAAGTAGATGTGCCTTATTTTGATTTCCGTAAAGCATTCGATAGAATTCATGGCGATATCTAACTGAAAAAACTCTCACTAGCCGGTTTTTTGGCAAACTATCTCTCAGACAGACGTCAATTTGTTCAATATGAAGGCTCGAAGTCTTCTCCGTTCTTAGTAACATCTGGAATCGGACAAGGAAGTAGTCTTGGACCCTTATTATTTCTAATTGTAATTAACGATCTACCGGCAAATCTAAAGTTTTCGTCAGCCTTGCTATTCACCGATGACCTAAAATTGGCAATGCCAATAGAAAGCCCCTGCGATTCCATTTTATTGCAACTAGATATAGACGCCGTGTATACCTGGGCCCAAAACAATAGCCTTGCTCTGAATGAAGAAAAGTGTTCTATTATGACGTACTCTCGAGCCAAATCTCCTAAAAATCAGACATAAACATTAGAGGGAAAACCACTCAAACGAGTAAATGAAGTCAAAGACCTCGGCACATGGTTTGACCCGCACCTAACATTTAACCAGCATATCACCAAGATCTGTAGTCAGGCCAGAAGATCCCTAGGATTTGTTATCAGCCAGGCGAAAATTCTCACTGATCGACGTGTCCTTGCACTCTTATACAATGCTTATGTTAGAAGCAAATTAGAGGCGAATGCCGCCATCTGGAACCCCCATGAGAAACAATACACTCTTCTCGTAGAAAGGGTACAAAAACCATTTCTACGATTTCTCTACAAAAAAATATATGGCAATTACCCCTTTCTTTACCCAACGCTATTTGTACTCGGCGTGGTGGACTACATGTACCTTGAGACTCGGAGGAATATTCATTTAATCAGATATTTCTTCCGACTAATGCGTGGACTCGCGAACAATCCGGAACTGCTAACGCAGATAACCATACGTGTTCCACATGTTACGCCTCTACTACTCTCTCTGCACCAACTACTAACACTACTGAACGATATCCTGAACAGTGACAGCCAATTAGATATGTTTTTCACCTCCGAGGCGAAATTTCTGACCGCATCAACTCGCTACTTGGAAACGATAGTTACCCCGAGCAGTGTCCAAGAATGAGTACTTACCTAATTACATAATTAACGCTACAAGCAATTTGTAATGTATTCAAAATCTGTGCCATGTTTTATTTTTATTTTTTACTTGTAGAATTATGTGATTATGTTTTATACTGTATATATAAAAAAAAACTTATTGTATGTTATTAGTTATATAAATTCGTAAAAATGCCGTATTTCAATCCAATTAAATTTATTTATATAAGCAATCAAATGCAATAATGTATTAATAAGCAATAATGTAAATTACCTAGTTTAAATTAAGTAATGATGTATTCTTCCAACAACTAACAATTAGCACGTAAGGTTCAGCTGTTAGTGCTAATTCTGTATAATAAATAGATAAATAAATAGATAAATAAATTTCATTTAGTACATATATTGTGCCCCCCCCCCAACTTCTATTCACTCATAACATAGGTCCAAAAAATGAGGAAACATCAAAAAGTAAATAAACTTTAATAAATACTTTCAACGAAAATTGTTTTCAACATGATCATATAGGAACATATACCGTTTTTGAGTTATTGCCAAAAACATGCGATTCTCTTGAAATGATGTAAGAGACGTGGAGATACGCTCTTTTGCTAGTGCACTTTTTCATATCGTATTTTTTTCATCTGTTGTGTAGTTTTTTGTATGAAGGGCTCCGGAACCCTACACTGAGCATGATCCAACATGCTCTTGGCCGGTTTTTCTATATATCCTGCATCTTGAACGTACATAGTACAAAATATTTCATTTTTTTACCTTACAATAGTATAAAGATTACTCGCAGTGGTCCTAAATGGGTTAGATGTACATTAAAAATATTGCAAAGTGTATTTACTTAATGTGTATAAGTTTATTTTTTTATTGTTATTGTTGTGAATGAATAAAGTTTTCATCTATATGTTCTGTTCTAGGTATCTATCTAAATTTCAGATCAGCGGTTGACGATTATCAGACTTATTGTAAGTCTAATAATCGTAATTAGTAGTGTCATAGTGTAGCGTCGGCATCTGTCAGACAGCTTAGTAGCCTGTTATATAACTTGGCCGGGTTGGGTTACATTTTGTATTATTTTATGTAAGGTACCCGACTAGTAAGCTGGTCTTTGAAATTGAGATTAGTTTGTTAATGAACTCGGAATATTAAATGCTTCCCGTAGGAGTAGAATTAATAATTTACCTGAAAGCGTTTTCTAGGCAGTTATCTGACGTAAATTAAATGCTACGTGACTCATTTTTTTTAACGCAGCAGCACCGGCTATTAATAACTGTTTGGTATAAGAATACTGAAAATTAAAACATACCTACCTTTTTTTTCAACAAAGGCGAACTGAAATCTTAATTCATGTTGGTCGAAGTAGACATACATCTCACTTGATATAATTTCACTAAGTAGGAAAGCTATTAATTAACAATGTCGAGTAGTTATACAGTCACCTCGTCTTTTATCGTATTATACATTAAATTAAAACAAGTAGGGAAAGCCTCGGCCGCCCGTTAATCCTTATAAGAAAATCTTTATGGCTGTTACCAGTTAATAAACAATAATTATACAAATTATAATAGGTACAATGAGTGTATCATTTTAATGGGCGGTATAATTACCACAACTGAAGAGTAGTTTATATTTTTTTATCTGAGGTATTGCCACTTGGTTTGTCAATTATTCATTGTAACCTACCTATATCGGAGTCGTATTAGAATACTTTTTTTAAATAGAGGTTTGGTTTTTTTTTATTGCCGGATGGTTATGAGATTTTGGCTTCTATTTTAAAGTACAATAAATAAAAAACCCTTCACCCTTCGGTCTTCAGTTAGTAGTCTCCGACAGTTTTTGTTGAGATCTTTTCTGGTAAGTTCTGGGCACTGGGCTAACGGATCTAAGGTCTTGATCTCAAAATAATATAAAATATATTCAGGCCCGAGATCTCTATATGTATTAGATTTCAATTTTCAGCCGCATCTGCTGTCGCCCCTGCTCTATTAGGTGTCCCGCGGAGGTAAGACGAGGCTAGTGTGCCTATACAAGTGGTGTCTCACGCCAGCACTCGATCTATTTTCCATGGAATCAAATACATCCTATCTGGTCGCTTGCCATCGTCCCGTACAATGCCCGGTGGTACCAGAAGAGCCGGCACGCTGACGGTAACAAGAGACCGCCGCATGATGTCATTGAGGGCGGCGTGTCTAGAGAAACGTCGGCTTGCGCTTTTCTGTCAAGAGAGCCCATGGTGTCCAAAGCAAATCAGTGCCGCTGGGGCATTTGCGTGGATAAATTTGGACAAAGCCGCAGCAGGCAGGTTTCTATACGGAGGGCACGTGCCGGTGCGGTGTTGCCGACAGATAGGCATAGGCATGATGCCAATGACCAGCATCTGTGGCGCCGTCCAAAGTCTGGCATATTCAGGACATGTCCTGTGGCTTAGAAGCGAGTGACATTTACAATAGATGTCGTCCGTTCGTCTATGGGATTTGAAATTTCCGGGGGGATCCTTACCCGGGCAAATAATAGACCTAACTCTCTTGGCCTCTGTTAGCCCCGCAGTCTCATAGTTTAAGGGGCCTTTAATATTTTACTTATGAGGCTTGTGAAGCTAAAGGCGGATGACAAGAAGGCTGCATGGCGGGGAAATTGATGTATTTTGAGTATCCCTAACCCACCAAAGCGAATGGGAAGAAATGACTGCGTTCAAGGACTCTTCGCTTAGCTGACTTAAAATGAATAGGTATCAAATTTGTTTAAATTAGGTCAATAAAGTTGTGAAGATGAAAGGTCACACTGAACGTATTATAAAAAAAATACGGAAGACAGTCTATTTGGCGGTTACCGAGTTATAATTTTATTTCTGTATTACGTATGTATGTGTATGTATTTGTGTCTTGGTGACCTCATCACGCCATGAACGGATTGTAATTATTTCTAGATGAATGGGATACTTTTAACCCTGAAGCTTAAGTAAAAAATGGGATTGCCTTTTTCGTCCTCTATGAGCCTCGTTGTATGTTATATATGTTTGTATTGTAGTTTTGGTACCTGACTATATACCTAATCGGTCAAGAATATCATCATCATCATCATTATGTCCGATTTATCAATGGCAGTTGATTTTTAACAGCTTAAAACGATATTCAACATGAATTTGGAACACTAAGTAATAAAGCATTTTATAAAAATTGCCATGGATAAGTCTTACATAATGATGATGATGATGATATTCTTTACCAATTAGGTATATAGTCAGGTACCAAAGCTACTTATTCAATTACTTATATGATTACACTTAGGTACGGTTCCTCACCTTAAAACTTGCATTCATGGTTATAATACACAAAATAGTATTCAAAAGAACTCCAGCATAGGTGGTAATATTAATAATAAAGTAGTAGCACCAAATGATCACCAAGGGTAAATAAATTCGTAAACTATAAAATTACAGTCGAGTTATTCAAAAGCTCTCGATTGTCATAAAGTGTCAATATATACAGAGTAAACATATTGATATTACTTACGCCACAATATCAATGCGGTTAGCTTCCAGTTGGTTCAATTATGATGAATTGTGAAACAAAGGCTTATTTTGCTGTCGTTTATATATTATTTCTTTATTTGAAACATCAAAAGCATTACAGAAAAAAACAACAATGCTAAAGCTAATACTAAATAACATAAATAACAGCTATTATTTCTACATATATGCTACATATGTAAAAGGTGTAAAGGGATATATTATTATAAAGAGAATATTTCGCTTGTATGTAATATATTAGAGTAAAAGTTAGTTATAAGCATGGCCTAAATTATTGTAGAAATATAGATTATCTCAAGCTATTAAGTGACTAACAATAGTCCTCATAATAACGCTCAAAGTCACTCAAAGGGCAATGGAGCGAGCTTTGATTGGAGACCCATTGCGTGATCAAATCAGAACAGAGGAGATCCACAGAAGAACCAAGGCAGATCGTCATCATAGCTCGAAGAGTTACTAGACTTAAGTTGCAGTGGACGGAGTACATTGCTCGTAGAACCGATGCATGGCCGCTGGGGCAGAAAGGTTCTCGTGCGGCGACCGCGTACAGGAAGACGTAGCGTAGCCCTGGTGATGATTATTAGTGGCCTGATTTCTTGCGTAGATGTTCGTTTTAACTGAAATGAAATGACCTTTGATGAACTGAAAATCAAAAATGACGGCACACAATCTTAGATTTAATCCTGAAATTTTACATTAGGAACATTTTCTCTGAAAGTTACGGATTACATAACATATGCGTAAATAGGAAAAAAAAACTTTTTCTTATATATCGACGGCAAAAAAAAGGAAACGTAATAACCGCCAACTGAATCCATTGGCGGTTACTACGTTTCTGCTTTTTGCCGTCGATATATCAACATAACAATATTTGTACAGAACTATTTATTACGTATCGTCTGATGAAAATAAAAAATTCAGATCTAACGTATTCAAAGTTAAATAACTTATGCATTTAAATAATAGGGATGAATTAATAAATTAATTCGAAATGGTACTTTATATGATGCAAATCCTACAAAAAATTGAGTTCCATCGATATTCTACGTGTAGCTTGTTTTATGAGCCTCTTGAGATATGTGGGAAAGTCCATTTTTAAAGTATGAAAATATTAAAAAAAGAATAATACCATTGAATAACCCATGAAATGTATCTCAACTATTATGATGAAACCAGTTCTGATAAACGCACGTTTTAACATAGCTGCAGAACAAAGTTCTTAATTTCCCCATACAAGGTAGGAACATGTGACGTCACACCTTTCTAGTGTTTAGTATTGTGGTTTTTGGGAAAGTGCAAAAGTGTGATTCTGACGTTGTTGTATCTCGTGCACAGAAAAAGTTGTCATTATCCCTATTAGCAAGGGAAAAATATGTTTCATAGTGAGGGCATCAATAACGATATTATATTATATAGTAGTAATTCGGAATTCACAAAAACAAATCCAACCTACTCTATCTTGGAGTTTACTTAACTTTCTGTTTTTCTCTAATGAATACTAATGCACTCTTAAGTATTTCGTGATTCTCATAAAGGCTTTTTATGAAGCTGATTTTACAGTTCACATTAGTTGATCGGTTGCAATGTATCGATCGCCTTGTTTAGTAAACACACGACTTTCTTAATAAATAATATCAATAAATATTATTATGGATTAAACTGTTCTATTATTAAATCACCCTAACCTAACCAATACTACATCTATGTATATACTATTATAAACTTGTAAAAATTAAATGTTTATATGTGTCGTTCTGGCCTCGTCACGCCAACACGGCTAAACGGATTTCAAGGGTTTTTGGACGCGGCTAGATATCTGCAGATGGTTATAGGATACTTTTTACCCGACTACGTCAAAGAAAAAAAGAGGGTTATGATTTTTTTTCTTTTCTATGAACGAAGTTTTGCGGGCACCTTCTAGTAATATGGTTATTGATGCTTCAATTGTTAAAGCATTTTCACTTGCTTATTATGTTTTACTTTTTACTCCCTAATTTTAAGGACATACAGCCTTTATAAGAGTATATTGTTATTTTTCTCGTATGAAACAAGAAAACTGATGAAGTTCCTTCAGATGCCCAAACAATATTTAAATACTAGGCGCAAAAAGTCACTCTTTTTCGCTTTGACAAAACGCTTCTCTACCGTTAGCTGCCTTTGCCCTTTGAGCTAGGCTATATTCACACACGGGGCCAAATCCGTACGAGCATACATTCCAGTTTTGAGATTATTCTAATAGTCTTCTATTGAAGCACATTCTGAATTAGAACGTTAAAAAAGCAAATCAGTAGGAAGAAATTTTAGCATCTGCTGTCGACCAACATCGGTAAAAAATATTAATCAGTTAAAGATTGTCATAAACTTTAAATCATACCTGATAACTAGAATCGCTTGTCGTAACTTTGTGTGGGAAAAAGGCTAACACAAAAATTTGCGTTTAAAATGATAAAATTGTGAACGTCGCACGTAATGACGTTATCGTGCTCCGCTGAAGTAGCCGAGGTGTCAAGGTCTCACAGAAAGAACATAAATATATACCTCGTTTTATTGCACCTTTTAACTGATTTCAAAAAGAGGAGAGTTCTTAATTCTTCATACATTATGTTTTTTTTTTCATGTAATAAGTTGTTCTGCACATGCCTGTATACAAGTGATAAATAATGAGAGTAGTTCATGCAAGTGATAAATAATGAGAGTACAGTGACATATATACTACTTTATCTACATGCATATATTAAATCCTCTTTCACGTGTTTCATGTTCAACTGATGAGCCAGGAACTATGTTTAACGGGACAGGAACCATGTTTACACACATGGCTGCGCGCGGCGGCCCGTATCTGAACTATAAATTGTGTGTAATCTCATTTGAATACATTCAAGATGACTTACTATGTGGGTGTAGATAAACATTTTAATCTGCTCGCCGCAACATCTCTCCGTGCGAGCCGCTACTTCGGACGTACATTCAATTACTGTACGTCGAGTGTCAAAGGCTTTCAGTATCGTGTGTCGCTTAATCCTCGGCTATAAACGGTTCGCTCGTGTTAGCTTTTAAAATTTCATAATAATGCACTCTAATTTTTTCTACGTATTAGAATAAAAACGAAATGCTAAGCGAAACAGGCTTTTAGGGCATTTAATATTAATGCCACGAAGTTGGATACGGCGACGGAACTTATGTGTAAAGTTATGTTCAATTTAAACTATACGTGAACAAACGTTAATCTGTTTGACTAATATATTGGTATTACCTTATTGTATTGCCAATATATTACCTTATAAGGTATTAACAATATTTGAGCTTGCTCGCTGAGTTACAACTCAGCGTTTAAAAAAAAATCAAAACAAAAGGAATATCACAGATTTATTGATTGTTGAATTAAAAACACAAAAACGTATATACTCAATATAAGATGAGAACCTGTATTTGATGCGCTTCACATATATTTAATCCTCATAATCACATCAGCATGTAGACGTCCTCTGCTAGACAAAAGCCTCTCCTTAGGATCTCCACAACAACCGGTAGTGTGCAGCCCCATGCAACGGTTTCCCGCAATCCTGACCAAATCATGGGTCCATCTTGTTGAGGACCTCACCGTATACATATTGTGTAATATGGATGTACCACACTGACAACACCTTGATATTCTACAAAATAATCGAATCTAACGAGGTGTCACATAGTGTCTTACATAATGACGTCAATATTCGAATTTCAACTTGTGAAAATAAACTTTTACTTCTAAAGAGTCTTGGCTATATAATTGTGACAGCAAAGTTATTAACCCGCAGAGCGTTATGTAAAAAAAAAAATGAAATTTCAATGTTAATGAAGGTGGAAAATAGATTCTAAATTCAAAAATCGTTAGGCGCTTACGTGTGCATCTAGCACACTACACGAGTTAAATAAAACCCGTAAAGTGCGGGTTTGAATTTGCGGACCATAGAGTCCATCACAACCATTACTTTTAATTACATTTTCATGGTTCCGTACTTCTAAAAGAAAAAACAGAATCCTTATAGGATCACTTTTTTGTCCGTCTGCCTGTCTGTTACCCATTTCTGAGGAACTCGTGGAGGTGAAATTAGTATCAAATACTTAGATCTCCAGTCCCTTGAAGCGGTAGCAAAATCAAACTTTGAAGTGAACGCGGTCGAACAATAGGTGGAGTAATAAAAAAATGTACTTCCATGCAAATTGCCGAAAAATTTGGTATGAAGTAGCACAACCAACGCGACCTTGACCAAAGAAATCTTATACAACGCTTGCTTATACTACATTTTCATGGATGAGTTTTTAGCTTATAATGTGTACAGAACTTTAGGTGCGCTATTCTGACTCGCACTTGGCTGGTTTTTATTTGTTGTACCGGCTACACATTCTAAAAGCATCAAGAGTCAGTACCTGTGACTGTCAGATGGACAGATTTACAGCTGAGACTTAGTAATAGGGCTTTCTTAGTACCTTTTGGGTTGGAACCCTCAAAAAATTAAATTCGGAATGCTTTAAAATCATCAAGTTATAGCTTGACTGGTTTTGCATATATAAGTGATATATAATTGATAGCTAATGAATTATCAGGTTGTTCATTACAAGAAGAACTCGTTCATGTTAGTTATTTCACGGTTTGGCCAATTTCTACAAAACAACTAACTGTATGGGAGACGTTAAACGGTCAATTCCAAATGTAATCATTAACACCTAAGTCAAACAAGTAATTGATTAACCAATAAAAACTCCCCAAACATAGAAAAGACTGATAATCTCTTTACCAACTATCCAGAATTACAACTTAGAGCAAGTCAACTTTGGAACAAAAAAAACAGGATCAAAATCGGCTCATCCGATTAGGAGCTATCCCAAACACAGACACAAAGATACACACTTCAAGCTTATAACACACCACTTAAAAAAAATACCATCAACTGACAAGCGATCGACCCTACTATCACCTGATAATAAGTGCTCTCTTGTTCAGTAACAGCCTGTTCACTCTTGCCTTGAAGACCCAAATTATAATTTTCCAAAAATACACATGATGGCAGCGAGTTCCATTCCTTCATTGGGGGTTAACAAGAACACGAACACCATTAGTTTGCAGCAAATTAGCGGGTAAGTGGTAATGGTAATGACCTACTATTAGATACTACCACTACTTACGCCGTTTGGGCTGTCATCTAAGCCTGCGAGCAGTAAACCGGCCGCGCAAAGCGACAAAGTTCGCCTAATTAGCCCGACTCTTTTCAGTATATTTCAGCTTCATTCAATTTAAGGCTTAACTTTAAGCCGCTGTACCACACAAATTATGTGAATGTGAAATGGGATTAAATACAAACGCGACATAATTAAGTACAGCTTTGTTAATCAGTCATTAGATGAAGCTCATACGCAATTTCCATTTTATTACCTTAAATTTGTTACCGAATCCTAACTTTTTGTGATTAATATATTTTTACTTCCGATTTTGAGCAGTTGCTGAAAACGCAAGTGTTTATTTTATCAATAGCAAAATACGCCAACTTGTGAAGTAAGTTAAAATAATGAAACCGTAGGTTTTTCAATCGCAGACGAAGCCACTAATACTATCAACTGTCTGTATATCCTGATGGACGGTCCCAGTCAAACTCTGTCAGGCATAACGCCATCCCATGGAATTATTCAGGCATAGTATCCATGGTTATTCTTGGTTACTTATCCTTGCTTAGAACAAAGACTAAATGATTAGCGCCATATGATTAGTATGTAATGATGCTAAATCTCGAAAACATTCAAACGCCGCCCTATTAGTATCGATTTATTATAACAAAGGGTTTTTTGTAGTTATATCATGAGTTGGTTGTTACTGCGGCCATGAAGAAGAATGAGTTCATCGACCGGTGTCGAAAGATCTTCACCTTACTCGGTCTCTTCTAATAAGCCCAGGCCTATTAGGGGAGACCGGAGAAGGTGAAGATCTTGTACTAAGTCTATCAACAGGATATCAGTATCCTGTTGATAGACTTACTACATCAATTCAAGTGCCGGACAGTGCTCCACATTATAAAAACCTAAAGACCGGGAAGGACAAACACAGCAAGTAACGTCACAGGCTTTAAAATCTTTTGTATGTTAGCCGGCTCGCTAGAGCGTCTGTTTCGCGTCGGCACTGCAGTCGGTAACTATTATTTCCACGTTTTTACGCTCCTCACAAAAACCAGCGGATTTGCGGAGCCGTTTGAACTTTGTCGGCACTCTTGCATAAAACTATTTAGAGATTATGCACTACATTTATCTGGGCGTAAAGGCAAAAGGCAGTGAAGGAACGTTTCATACTGCTCATTTCAGAAAGTTAGAAGTAATAAGATACCCTCAAGAGTAGCTAAATTGTACAGGTACTAAAGAAAATATAAGTTTGGCGCTCTAAGGTAGGATTTATGATTTATTTAGACTATGATATTGATTGAAACAAATAAGATGAATACTATGTTGCCTACTGCTGATGGGCATAAGTAATGTCTTATTTAAGTGATTGCTGATAAAAATATATGAGTTTTATTGAAAATAGAAACTCTCCTCTAAAAGGTCGCGTCGCTACTTAAACTTACCATTTACCTACTTCATACCATGAGATGCATGTGCTTTGAAGCTCTCAAATATCAAGCATGTTTAATATAATCGAATAAACATTTTGTAAAAAAAATTACATAAAAAAAATACAAATACATACAGCAAATAAAAAATTACACAATTTATGCAATATTCTGCATTACTTTCCGTCTGCGAATAAGTCATACTCTCTTATATAATAAGCTCCAACAAATTAATGAACGAAAATAACACTTGTTGATACTCTTATTAAGCAAAGTTTGTACATCTAAATCCGTGACATTAGACAAAATCCTTATTAACTCTTGCCTTAGGCTTTTCTTTATCACATGACGCAACAAAAGCCTCAAGCTTGCACGAGTTAGGAGAAAATGAAAAGGCTTATACGCCAATGTACAACACGGCCACATTCCCTTGCTGTGTCCACATAACATGGGTCAGAAGGACAGCTGACGTGACCGCAAGGGCAATAACAAGTCCCACACTTGAGATGGGACTTTTAATATCGGCCCAGTGTGACGTGGCCACCCTACGTAATATTGTTGTAACTAATTTGACAGGACACTTTGCCCGTTATAGGCGGAGCACGTGTGATGTGAATTTGACAGGGTGACGTTGATTTTTAGGGGCTCGATGGTGTTATAAATTTATTATCTTAACAGAATTTATATTATAAATAGATGCATACGCATATACGGATTTATTTATTACAAAAAATCTAGAATAATCAGGTAGTGTAAAGAGGTAATAAATAAGTACACACGCATTCTGATGTATTAAAAGACAGGTAAGTTTTACATAAAATGAAGTTAAATGACGTACCCATTAAATCGCACACTGTCACAAAGTAATAGCGCGGTAATTCCAATTAGCGTTTAAATGCTCAAATGAATTTAAAAAAAAATTACGCTCTCAGTTTGGATTTAAATTTATGCCACGTTGTCTAGAAACAGACAATTACAAAAGCTTAGCTAATTATCCCTTTATTAATTTACGGAAGATTAAAATGGCTGGTCTGACGTGGAGTAGAATTTTCAGATCAAAATCGGTATGCAAATAATAATAATATAATATACGTAAGAGGTTAAGTAGATGTATTCGCTGAGAAGAAGAAAATAAGGGTCATGATTAATCATGGTAAGTTTGTTAAATTTTAACATTGAATTATCTTTTGTAACTCGCATTAAAAGCGACGTTATTAAAAAATATTTGAATCCTACATTCCATAATCATTTTTGATCGTAATATCCGAAGATACCCAGGGACATCGTAGGCCGAGGGTAATTCATATACTCGTATTATGATAAATTGGTTACGGCTCATTGACATCCATCAACCCTTGCAAATAGCTCGGGGCATTATGCTACCTTTTCTATTATGATTTTTAAAAGAGAATGTATCTAGACGATATTGAAAAATCCCAATATTGGGTTCTGTCATCGTAGTAATGAGTTTACAATTTTGAACCTTACTCTTTACATATTACTTTGTCTATGAACTATTCGAATACTTATTGCATTACAACGTGTAAAATTTTCGTTCAAAACCTTCTCGATTTCACATCGATTTAAACTTACAAAATCTTCACTCATTATCAAATTACAACAAAACGGGGCTTAATCAAGTATAAACATGATGTATTTGATTTCCTTTTGTTGGTAAATACTTCGACGTTTCGAGACCATGGACGTAACGCGACGTCCGAACGTACATCGCGACGTACGGGTATCCCGCTCGGAAGCTATCTCTGCACATACCATACTATGTTCCATAGTATCCACTAGATGCAGAAACTATTGTGAATCGATGGGATCTTAATAATAACTAATATTACATTATGGAGGTGAAATACTTGACTAACTATTTAATTATTGCTTGAGACAACCTAACGTCTATCAGTTAAAACTGTCTCTTGAATAAAGACACTGATGACGATTCCTTGCCTTCCGTTAATGTAACGACACGTATGGTTACCTGAGAGTAACATCAGTGCGGAGGGCTTAGAGTAATCACTAAACTTTAAGCCGAAGCCAACTCGCCGCTTACGTTTCCACATCAATTTCTTAAAAGCCATTTGTCTAAATAAATTATTAATTGCTGTGTGGTGGATTCTTGCGTTCAATACGAGTAAAGACAACCTTTTTGCATTACTACACTGCTTTTTACTAGAGCATATTCATCAACCACTAACCACCAATCAAGGCCGTAATTTCCATGCTTTTTTTCAGTAATCATAAAAACTCAAAAGAAACACTAAATAATTCAAAAAGTTTTTGTTATTTCCCAGGACGAACATAACAAAAAACTGGTAAGTTGAGACTGTTTTAGTCCATTTTGTGAATTTGAGTCACGTCTGTCCCATTTAGTTTTTCCCCTTTTGCTGTATCTTACCTTTTAGAATTCCGCGGTTCAATTTTATTTCTGTCTAACTGGTGACTATTTCTTTATTATTTCTTCATTAAGATTAAAAGTAATCTTAGTAGAAATTATTGTTTTAATGTTCTACCATAGTAAAGTTTTTAATAGTTTCAGCTGATTAATAATAAGCTATTTGGGCTGTTTAATTTATGTTAATATTTACATTAATTCATGAATTATTAATTCATAATTGAATTCGATTGCATTATGCACTACCAGCACTCTTTACTGTCGTGATGTATCTAACAACAGCCACATAAAAACATATTAGTAATATGGTGAAATAAATCTATTATAGTAAAATGTTGTTCAATTATATTAGTAAAAATATTATGTTTGAGTCCACATTGTGAAGATAGGGCTCACACTTGTCCAGATTTTTATTACGAAGACAACTGTTTAAGGAGGTTTTATTTATTTTCGATACGAAGTAATAAAAGGAAACGATGTTACCAACTTTATCTGAACTACAAAGTTTTGTGCAGACGTATTCATGATGTTCTATAAAATGGGCAAAATATTAGAGTCCTCTACGAATACATTATTATATCTGACGTCTTAAAGAGGGGTGTTATTTTCTTGAATATGTTTGCAGCGGGCTGTACCTGCGGACTGGGTCTCGTTGAGCAAGGTCGACCGGTTTATGAGTGACTATCGACACATGGCTTTCTATAAGTGACCGTTGGATATAAGCAGCGCCAGATGTATTTATATCGTTCACTGTATTTACTTTTATGCAAGAGTGGTCGTCTTCTCATACGCACCTAAATATTGTTTATTCTCTGTCAGTGGCCTCTCTTATTGAGGCGAATGACTTTTCTGATACTGCAAAACCGCCCTTTAACTCAAATTATCATTGTAAAAGTAAGATTTTTTGCCAATATGCATATACCAGCTGTTGCCCGCGACTTCGTCCGCGTGAAGATGCAATTTATAGCTTACAAAGTTTCACCCTCTTTTTCGTCCCTAAAAGGGATGAAATTTTATATAAGTTATAGCGTGTCCTATTTTCATTTAAAAGGAACATAACTGGAAAGTTTCATAAAAAATCATCTAGTAGTTTTTAAATCGAATGTACATACATACTTTCACGTTTATAATATAGTACGGAAAATAAGGAATTTCATGCAAATATACATACATACTTTCAAACGTGTCGTTATTCCCTTAGTTTTTTAAAACGTACTTAAACGTTATTTTAATATTAAAACTTATGATTTAGCTATTCTATTATCGTCATAATATATTTAAGCTCTTGTCGTTGGAGCAATATCTATTTCATTCTAAAACTGTAATAAGATTAAATTGGTTTATAAGGACAAGATAAATCTTAACAGCGTAATGCAAAAAGTACGGGCATTGAAAATGGTCATAATGCCATCTCGAAATATTATTGTGTTCTCATTGCATCTCGGCTGGACTGGATATTTTAGATTTTAATAGATAATGGATGAATTCAGTAGGATACCAACTCTGAATTTGTCGTTATTTGTTGCTTTTATATGAACGTTTTCCGATTGCTTAAAAATGGCGAAACCATTTTACATTTTAGGGAGGTACCAAATTGTTCTCATTTAATTATGGTATACGTCTTATGATTAAGATCCAAAAATTGAAGGAACTCCTCAGATAGTGTAGGGATTTGAGTAATTAGAGAAACAAATCAAGCATTTGCATTCAAAAAGTATGAATTGGGAAAGTGGAACTGATGAAGAAGACCACCAGAGGTCACCAACATTTCCCAATGATTACGAAGCTTACAATTATGAAAGCTAAGCGACTTCATAATCGCACATTTGAATAGTCCTGATGAAAATGTTACCACGAAACTGACCGTGGGTGGAGCTGGAAGGTGGGCACCTGATGTCCGTAATAAAATAATGTCCCCTTGCCGTAAAGTCGCAACATACAGCACAATTCACTAAAAAGCCGAAAGTAACAGCAAACCCAAAAACAACTTTTAAGAAACAAGAAACGCTTACTCTTCCCAAAGTTGGTTTTTTTTTTTTTTTCAATTTTGATATCTTTGGATAAAAAAGAGGTTGAGTAAAGAGGAGGGGTACTATAAAAAACATAGTTATTTTTTACTTTTAAGTGCATATTCTAACAGTTTTTTTTGGGGTCCGTTTTAGTTTTTGTTAATCTATAGAGATGTAATACACCCTAGAGATGGTTAAACGATACTGTTTACCAGAATATGAAAGAAAATAAAAGGGTCTTCCTCCTCCACGAATGATGTTGAGAGCACCTTCAGTAGTACATCATTTTAGATCTTGTATGGAGAATGTTCAAGCACTTACCTATAGTGGCGTCAAAATCTGCGCAATACGTTGTTGGCACATGCGTTAAAACGTGAGACTTCATCCAGGCACCGTGAAAAATATCACAGTGACGTAATACGATTACGAAGTCTTGATATTCCTTGTCAAAGCTTCATCCAATACGCGCCTGCTCCACTGCCGTGATTTAAGGTGGGGCTATGAAAAGATTAGTGATTTTGTATCACGTATAACAGCGGTGTTTTGTATCTTTTTATTATTTTTTTAACTGATATTTATAATTGGCAAGAAAAGTATTTAAGTAAGAGCTAGCCACTGCAGTCTTCCCAATGCAATAGGGATGATGACAAAATTTTAATAATGAGTCTGTCATGTAGATAAATAAAAATCATTGGACCCGTATTTTTTCTTTTTTCATATAATCGAAAAATAAAGGAGCTACATTGAGTCAAAATGTCGCGTGACGTCACTCCTAAGTACAAATTTTACTTAGGAGTGACATCACGAGCCCCCACTCCTAAACTTTAATGCGATTTATCTCAGTATTTTTTTATTATTTTCAAAACGCAAAAGATACAGTGTCCAATATTTTTTATTATCTAGCTGACGAACTAATTAGACTAAATATACATAATATTAATACTAGAAATAAGCATAAGCTCGCAGTGCCTGCTACTAGGCTCCATAAAATAAGGAGATCATTCATGGGTAACTGTGTGAGATTTTTTAATAAACTTCCTAGTAGCATAACTGAGTTGTCTATTGGTAAATTCAAAAATATTGTGAAACGAAAATTATTTTCTAAAGCTTATTATAGCACACAAGACTACATGAATGATGAAGCCGCGTGGGATTAATGTAAATTATAGCGTCATGTAGGTATATGAATAATTATTTTAACGAATACCTAAGGTATTATTATTATTTTAATCTTAATTGTTTTATATACTCTGACATTTAGAATTTTATTCTAGACACATTCTAGATTATTTATTTTTTATTGACAATCCTTTTGGGATTTATCTTATTGATTATTTTAATTTTTAAAATGATGTTTTTATCAATAATATTAGACTTAAGTTAAATGATCTAATTAGGTTTTTCTGGGTTTCCATAATCCTTGCAGCAAATGTTGGATCATATTGCATTTCTCCCAGCAAACATTCACTCTCATGTAACTGACATTTCGAAAGTGCTTGTAACTAGGCCTACTTGAATAAAGAATATTTTGATTGATTGATTGATTGATTGATAGAATTTTGATATTCATACCCAGCCATCATGCCTATTGCGCAGCTGCGCAGTGAACAAATATAACTCTACAAAACAGATTTGATTAGTTAGGATGACTCTTTTAATTGTATGTGTTCAATGTGGTCTACTTTCTTATAATATGCATAATATGTACATACACATATGCAAATATTTAAACTATTTATAGGTACACCTCTTTTCTGCATTTACAATTTGATGTGTGACACCTTGTTTAGCTAATAGTTTTCAATTTTATTTTTTCCTGATAGAACCGCTACTTTCGTGGCCCCGACTATCACATAATCCCGCACGTCGGGTGTTTTTTAAGTTTTGATTCAAAATAAAGACCTGGCTTAGATTTTGCTTAAGCAAGATAAGAATTTATTTTTTAAAGGGATTATGATTTTAAGATTGTGATACGTCCTCAGATAGATAAAAGCATATCAATACTCGGGTTTTATAACGTCAGCGAATGTATTTTAAATAATATGTATAACACGAAATTATGATATTTTTTTGGATCTACATAATAACAAAGGCATTACCAATATTCTGGTTTTACATAACTGTAAGTTTGCTGTGCGTGGTAGTCTTTTAATCAAGCAGTAGGTAAAATGATTTTGCCCTGAATCATTATTATACATTTCAAAAAGAATCCTTCTTAACTTATCGATTACCTATCTTAAATATTCACTGCGTATTAATATCATATATGCGAAAGTGTGTTTGTTGGTTTGTCGTTATTTCATGCGATAACGAGGACAGTACATGTCCTTTTTATTTCAGATAACTACACAGATGAATCCGCGGATACAATCTAGTTGGATAAAGAAACAATTTTCTAAATATCTGTTTGCTATGAAACATTCCTCAGGCAAAATATCGACATATTTGCGTCCATTGAAATACTATCAAATATATTTTTAAATATCTATCAAACATATTTTTTTCGGAATCCTTCCATTTCATCGATAAAAGTTTCCTAGAGTATGCTTCAGTTTATAGAATTTTCATTTCATCGACAACTTTCTTCTTAAAAGACATAACATTTTCAAAATTGCTTACAGTAAAAAAACCACTAGGATATGATAGATTTATTTTATAAAAAATCCAAATTCTTAACGTTTTCAGAGAAAAGTGCTATTGATAAAATTATTATGACGATGGCATGAGTGATTCGATGAATCGTTTTTCTATGTACTTTCCTTATAATGCTCACAACACCAAGGTCGCTCCGGGAAGCATGTAGAGATATAAGGAGGATCCTGTGCTTCTGGACGGAGCTAGGCTGGCTAGACCCCTAGGCAGCAACATTCCCATGCACAATGGCCCGGCTTTCACGAGCTAAGTGCGGAAAAATGGAGCACATAAGCAAGGGTCTTGCAAGTTAAATAAAACTAATAAAATATCTTTGGCACGCGTTGAGTAGGTGCAGTAGGTGTTGATTTGTTTTCCTTGGAAGTAACATTAACTGCTTCCAAGGAAAACAAATCAACAGTTCTGCCTGATAACTCATGCGCATATCTGCCCAAAGTGCTAAACATTATTATGCACCATAAATAAAACTAAACGGTTTACGGTACGGCCGCAATTTCAGCCAGAAAATACAGTTTGCACACCAAATGCTTCGCGAGGCGTAATGCGAAAACTTCGCCCATAGAACCGACGGCGAAAGCTATAGGTTAATATCAACTTTACTAATTTAATGTTCAGTAAACTATGCTTGTCTTTGAATATTTTCATTGCGAACGGACGTTTTGAGTTGATCAATCTATGGGCAAACGTAGTGTATTAATTGTAATATACTACAAAAGTAGGCAGGTTTACACCCGAAATTAGTTAAAAAGGGTATTTTTGTATGATTTTTTATAATAAGTATACTCGATTTCATTGCCATGTAAGATATATCCTATGTAAGATGCGAATAGTTTGCCCTGAACTCATGACATCATAGTTTTAGTATTATTATTTTTTTACAACGGCAAATGGTTTTGCTCGGTTAGCTACTTTTTAATCATGTAAAATTTTAAAGTATAAGTTGGTATGGAAATATATTATAGTGAACATAACGTGTACGTACTACGCAGTAAATAGATTAAACTAAAAGATAGGCTAAGAATATCCTTACACTATTAAAGTAGTTCGATCCATGATCGAAACAATACTGCCAAAAATCATCCACAACTATTTAGACTAAAGCCCTTTCCCGCAGTATCTGTCCGCATAAAAATACTAGACATGTCTAGTATTTTTATGCGGACATGATAAAATATTCCTAAGTATTCCCTTCAACCACACGGACAGCACAGAGCCAGCAATGACGTGACAAGAAAGCTACGCCAACAAAGATGGTTTCTCAGTCAGATAAGACTGAAACCATCCTTAAAAGTAGGCCGGGAAGTAGGTTTTTCTGGTTGCAGAATAACGTTGGCAGCACTCATACGCCCTACGCTTGTTTATCACGATTATCCGGCACATTACATGCGACGATCTCGTGTACGTTCGTAAAAAGAAACGACGTGATCGTTCTTTCCTTTTTAACGCTACAAGTTTTTCCGGGCTATTTTGGCCCTTGATGTAAGGGCCTCGAAATATTTTTTGAATAAACATTTCATAGAAAAAAATCATAAATATCGTTTTTACAGGATCAATTGAAATAGAGCTTCTAAGACGACAGGTATACGAGTGTTACATTAATTAACATTGACGACCGGTTTAGCTCAGTGGGAGTAACGTTGCCTGCAAAGCTGAGGTCCCGGGGTTCAAATCCCGGTAAGGGCAAATACTTGTGTGATAAGCATAAATATTTGTTCCTGAGTCTCGAATGTTTTCTATATATTTAAGTTATATATATCTATTAAATATATCGTCGTCTATTACTCATAACACAAGCCTTATTTAGCTTATTATGGGACTAGTTCGATTAGTGTAAAAGTGTCAAGTAATATTTATTTATTTATTATTTATTTTACGGAGACGCGGCAGACCTCATCGGCGATGGCGGGATGAACTAGTGTTACCGCCGTCCTTTCATTCATCTCGCTCGCACCCTCATTCATAAAACCTCCTTTTCATATACATTATATCACCCGCACGCCTGCCAAAATAAAAACAATAGGTTTAAGTAGGATCTGTCTGAACTGACACATGGAAGAGATGGATAGGAAGAAAAAACCGCAATTAAAATTTAATTAACAAAATATTAGACTGTGAGTTAAGTGGAAGAAGAAAGAGAACCACCGAAGGCGGCCGCCTAATCATCGAAATCTTGGTAGAGGGTAAGGCGGGCCTCATTCTAGATATTCATTTTCGCCAGGACCCATAGGGACCTTCGTCCCTACGGTCCATATAACCCGAGTTTTAGGGTGGTCCTTCGTCCCCGCGCCATCAACTAGACTTCTTTCTTAAGGAATGGCCAGAAACCGCTCAAGACAGAGGATATTGGGAGAAGAAGGTGAGGCCTTTGCCCTGCAGTGGGACATGACTAGCTCAGAATAATAATTATTTATTATAATTTAACATCTGATGAAAACGATTGAAACACGAGAAATCGAAACATAGTTAAGTATACAAATCTAACGAAAGTGAAAAAACTTTTCCGGTATGCGACGAAAATATTAAATACCGTAGAATGTGGTTATATTTGTTCGTCGCACAGCGGAAAGCTTCATGGGAAATTTTATTATGATTGACACAAACTTTTTTAACTCGAACCTAATGATAATCTTACCCTTTATACCTGTCAGACATACTACACTCAAGTTGAGTGGTAAGTGTAGCTACATATCGAGCATGTTTTCCCGTAAGTTACACCGTAAGTTACAGTTAGTTATTAACATAAATTTCTTTCCCACGTCACTTACTTTTAATGCCGCATTTTTGATAACAACAATGAGGCAATATCGTCTCATTATTATTCCAAGGAAATCCCTCTAGTCGCCATACTGCGTATTAATATCAAATTGTCAGAAGTCGCACGACCGCGTAAGTATAATACGGCCCAGAAAGTTTCATAAAGCAATAATCCAATTGTATTGCCGATATTACTTGAAGAATCACTTATTGAGAGATTACAAACGAACATTATTGGGAAACTTTTGGAAGTAGGATATTTATTTTCTTTTCCATGTAATCAAAATACTAATACACTCTTACTCTCGCCATTCGTTACATAACTGGTGGTAGGTTTCTGTCACAGTTATACTGAGGAAGATAAATACACAGGTCATAATCATTCACAGTGGGACTCATAAGGCTACTCAGAGTCTCGCATCGTATAATGAAAAGGGCTATGTTCGGAGTTTCTTAGCGTGATAGAATTAGAAATTAGGATATTCGCAGAAGAACCAAAGACACCGACATAGCTCGCAGAATTGTATGGTAATGGGTAGGCTATGTTGCCCGGAGAACGGATGGCCATTGGGGCACTAATGTCCTGGAGTAGTGACGACGCATAAAAAAGTGCAGCGTAGTACGGCCTTCAAATGGGCCGCGGGGAGTCGGTACATTGTGTGTCGAGTTATAAGTGTAGGGGACGCCTATGTGCCAGTGGACGTCCGTGGCTAATATATAGATAAAAATACAGAGCTACTTCTGGATTTGTCGATTTCACCAGTAAACAAATACGTTCATTAAGATCGTGATTGAACTGATAGTATCTCTGCGCAGGGAGAAGAGTCGAGGCAGAAAGGGGAACAAATTTTACACGGCAATCGAACCTTAGACACCTGTTTTATAAAAAAGTAACAAACTTCAGTCGTTGACATGTCATTGTATATTTTTATATAATACAAAAACCTAATGGTTTATATATAAAAAGTCCCGACGGATTGAGAGCCTCCTCCTTTTTTGGGAGTCGATTAAAAAGAACATCGAAACGTGACAAAACTGTGCATGTTGAAGTATGCACAAGGCAAATTATATTGAAAATTATTCGATTTTGTCAGCGGAAAAAAGCACTATAAACTAACAAAATATCCCAGCACGTGTCCACTATGACGTGTATTTATGTTATATTCAATATTAAATCATTTATTACCTATTTAATAGTACCCCTAAGTAATTAGTCTCCACCGCAAAATTGGTACGTATATTTATTCAAAATATATTTATTTACGTAAATATACCTACAAGTCATTTATGATCCTAAAATAAATGATAAACTTTAATTACGTGACAGTGTTGTCAGTATAGCAAAAATCATAAAATAGTGCTGGCATGACCTTAAATTCTAGGACTCTTCTCTTTTCACACAGACTCTATATATATCTATCTTCTTCTATTCTATTCTATTAATATCATATTTTCATAAACTATTGGTTATGACATAAAAGTAAGTAAAATGTAAGGCTTAAGTTTAGTTTGAAACAATCTTTATTGCCAGTTAATGGAATTTGACGACATCTCAGCATTACATTGTGGATCAATCCCAGATGGTTCCATTTATTGTTATTACTCATCGAACGACGCAAATTCTGCGACAAAGTAATTTATGTATGTTTTATGATCTTTGTGAAAAGAGGATACTTAGAACTGCCTTCAAGCTGTATTGACAGTCGTGTCTCGTAAGAGAAAAATACTATCTTTTATAAAAGTTACACGGTCTTAGGAATTGAGATTTTTACGTCAAATAGGCTTTGTCAGGAGTAATGAGTGCGTAAACTTAGGTGGAGTTTTTACTGATAACATAATATTATAATGTAAACCGTAAATAAACTCAATCAACAAAAACCCTCAAAATCACCTAAAGATTTGTGTTAGCTATTCTATGGGGTATGTTATTCATACAAGCACCTTTGTAGTGATTTGTAACTCATTGAAAGCGTTTTTCCGAGTAAGCAATTGTCTGTGGCTAGGGTAACGGGTGGATGTGCCTGCTAGTAGCAGGCTGCTACCCTTCAAACCCCTTTGACACCACCCTTAAGGTACACCTTTTTACAACGGACACTGACTCAGTTAAATGATTTTTTAAAAGGAATTTTTGTCATTGCGATATTTAAAATCTAGAAAGGAAAGAAGAAAGGAAAGAAATAAGTAGGATACTATATTGATTTAGAGACTACTTATTTCTAAATATTTTACACATTTTTTGGCTTTTTTGTACGTTTATTTCGTTACTATATTTTTAAAATACTCTCTTTTAAACTAAACTATAACGTCCATCGGCTTCTGAATATTTATGTACCTTAATGAACAGTAGTTGGAGGGTCCTTCATTTGCTCAGTTTTTTCGAACGTAATACAAACGTATTTGTGATTCTGTGTTACGGAAATCTCGATTCACGGCTCTAACTGGAACTTGGTCGTTTTAATAGGTATAGCTGAAAGCATTTTCAGCCAGCCCACAGCCATTATTAGCGTGTTTAGTCATTTACAGGAATTCATTAACATATGATTTGCATTTGTGTGACATCTCCATTGTATTAACCCAACCCGACCTGAAGACGGGAAACCACGACTCGTTGGTTACGCACGGAGAAGTAACTGCAGCGACATCCTATCCTACTAATGTGATAAACTAGAAGGTGCCGTTCTTTTTTTTTTCAAAGTAGTCGGGTAATAAGTATCCTATTTCCATATGTGGATAGGTACCTAGCTACTCGTGTACCAAAAATAGTATTTAAGCCATAATATCTTTGGATGTTTGTTCATGTAACGCAATAAGGCCTGTAACCTGTGAACAGATTATGATGAAACTTGTCACACAAGTAAATGAGGTAAAATATAATATATCTTATTCTTGGTAACGCGTGCATAGTTGCGGGTAAATGCTATTCGTAAAATAAATAAGCAATACAAATAAATAATAAAAAGTATTGTGCATCGTCATCTTCATCGTCACTTACTATGAAGTGGTACTGAAGTCTAGAGCTTGTCATCCGTTTATAAGCCTAAAAAACATGATTTCTCACAAAAAAGTTACTGTATAACGAGTATCGGTGAGCGTAACTCTCTATTTTAACCACAATTTGTCATTGCGAAAATTGCGCTCAAGGCATATATTAGGCAAATTTCTTATTTCATAATTTCATATTTTGTTAACTGCGTAAAAATCTCACTCGTTTAAGAAATAAAATATAAAAGTTAACTTCACATCCTTACATATAAGATCTTTTCAAATCAACAAACATAATACACCATATATAGGTGTACCACTTTTGAACCTTATAACACAAGAAGTAAAGACGAATAAAGAAAGGTCAGATCTCTTGAACTTGAGAGTGAATATTTCGTAGACAAATATGGTTCATAGTAATTCTCCCCTTCTCGTAACAACATTTGTTACGAGAAGGTGAAAACTACCTTTACCTGTATGCACCTGTTACATGTGATATTATGTTTCAATGCTTGTCTATTTTATATTAAACAAAATCTGATTTACTTCTGAATTTCTCTATAGATGTATGTCCATTATTACCATACAGACACAAGTGCCGTACATTACCAAATATAGTGGTTCCAACCGCGTAAACTCTAGTAAATTCACCGTAGAATGGTTTTATATAGGCAGTTACGTACACTCGGCCTACGAGTTTAGTTCTTTTATGGCATGCCCATAAAAATGATAGATCACTATATGTGACTTGGCGGTCTTAACATAATAACGCGGTTGAGTTTCGAAAATGTTCTAGCTTATTCGCTGAAGTTTAGAAATTTATGGCTGTTGAAATTTATGAAATTTGGTGGTTATGGTTTTATAATTAATTAGCTGTTGCGCGGTATTCCTTCCATGTACTTTGTTTTATAAAACGGGTAAGATAATATTAGGAACAAAAAAGATATATTTTTAGCAAAAGCGTCTTAATAAGGTTAACTTATATCAGTTGTATTTTTTATACTCACGACTATTTTCCATAGCTATGCAAAACTGACATTAAAGAATATTAAGGCCAAAAAGACCAATTTTCCTTATTTCTGGGTCGGCCTCCCACAAGACGAATCTACGATTAGTTTGAGGTTGATGGATGCAGAAGCCGTTTGACTCTTCATTGTAGAAATATTTGAGGGATACTTATTTTTAGAAGTTTATTATATTTCTTGAAGTGATGATGATGACACGTGTGGCTCAATGGGTTGTACAACGTCCTTCGAATCTGGCGGTCCCGAGTTCGAATCATGGCCAGGGCAAGTGTTTTTGTGTTTGTTGGATGTTATCTATGTATTATAATTTACGTATATTTTATGTATATCGTCGCCTAGGTACCCATAGTTCAAGCTTTGCTTAGTTTGCAACTAGGTCGATTTGTGTAAGATCGTTCCTGATATTTATTCATTTATTTATGATATTTAGTTCTGTACTGTTTCATTGTTGCTACCAATATTTTATAATTATTGATTACGTGATTTTTTAATAACTAAAATCATTTATACAAAAAACAGTGCTTCATACATTTGCGTAACATAAACACTACCTTATGAAGCCACCCAACTATTTTAGATTCACACGTGTTTACTCACCTTAGCTAATTACGTTTGCTTAGATAGTTTCTAGAACTCTGCAGCGAAATCAGTCTTCCGAACATTCAAATGTTACCACCAACTTGAGAGCAATGTGGTGTCAATTACATCCACGCGAGTGAGCTGGAGTAAGTGAGTCTACCCAAATCTAACCCTTGCAGGACGAATGCAAAGTTTTACTCTTTTGTACAATCATCTTTTTGTGTTAAACATGTCTTGTGACGATAGAAACTTGTCCTGAATTTTCTTATATTTTAAGAGAACAAACACGATCAAGTCAGTGTATTTTAATGTGTTGACTTACTAATCTACACCATCATTCAGGTCTTTTATAAAATAACATCAGTAATTATCATCAATGTAAAACTTTAAAAAAATCTACTAAACAGACCAATTTAAAAGTAAATGCTTTGGCATTTCAATAGGTAAAAGTAATTATTAGGCCATTAATATATAACAATAATAATAATTTCTTTCATGCAGAGTTATTTCATGATTATCAAACGTCAACGGATTATTCACACAAAACATAATAGGTACATATTCAAATAAGACCACCAAGAAGAATTAAGATGGAAAAAATAAAGTATTATTGATTGGACATCAAACTTTTCCATATAAAGTCAAAATGAATATAATGCTAGAAAATATATTTACCACACAATCCCATTTAACTTGGTGCAATGTACCCTAAGGATTTCTCACTCTTATTCGATCAATCAATCAAATGGGGAAAGAATTCTTGAATCTCCGAAGCATGTCAGGGAATCTAATTTCCTGCGCTGACCAATGCTGAATATGGAGTCCCTGATCAAACGAAAATACACATGCTCGTATATCTAAGAAATGTGCGAGAATATTACGTATTTTTATACCATTACGAAAATAAACATGTTATAATATTTCTGACTATTTATGGTGTTCTTAGAACGGATTATTAGTACGCTCAAAGTAGCCATACCGAAATTAAGTTTGTAAAGCTGTGTGATATTACAAATCGTTTAAGTTTTTATTACTGTGTGTTTTCTATTAATAACTAAGCTGATTAGTTCTATAACGGGTGCGTTTATATAGCACGATTAATAAATAAAGAAAGTCTTCGTCTTTCTCTAATAGGCATGTGAGTGCGAGATACGCTTGCTTTATTATTTATGTAAATCGCGCGATAAACATTGCCCTTAGAGGCATGCCTGGTTAGGTACATAAATAAATAGTTTATAAATTTCGGTTTTGTATCTCTTTATTTTTTACCTCGAGTTGGACATGTCTGAAACATCCATCTTACAACTACGCTTATCCCGGTACGTTGCCTAACTCCGTCTCATGGTCTCCATGAGATAAAGCAACGAACATCTTTATATTTTCAGAACCTTTCAGATTGATAGTACCTATTAGAAGATGCATATTGCAAGAATTTGTTACTAATCAATGTTATCTTTACATTAAGCCTGATAAAGTCTTATAAATAGTCAATTCAAGTTTAACACTACTGCGACTCAGTTCGTTAAAAAAAGAAAAATAATGACCAAAGCTTTATATATCTGATATCAGTTTATTTCATTACACTTTAAGCAATGCCATGGTGCATGTTAAATATTTCACTCGACTTATCGCATCTCATATCACATCACACACCGCGGTGGCAAGCGACATTGTCATCTCGCATGAATTCTGTAAACCGCTTCCAACTGTACCTTAATACGACTGTTTTATCTTTTGTTTACGAGCTCTGAGCATTATGTGTGGCAGTTTGGCAAAATTTAAGTCCCATTCCCGTTTATTTTGCATTTGTTGAGAAAGTTGAGCATCCGTACTTTATGTTCATTAAGAATTTTATTCTCTTGTTTGTTTAAGTAGACATTTGTTTAACGTACGCATTTATGTTCTGACTGATACTGGAAAGTTTGTACTGTTAAGTACGCTGTGATAGGCTTTTTGTTCGACTTTTCCATGTTCATATTGTTCAAAAAGTTATAAAATGTATTGTTGTATACCTAAATGTTATTGATGTAGACTTTGCCCATGAAGACGTGACGTGATGTGATTTAGCTAAAGTTTTATTTGTCACACCCTTTCAAATCGCTTTTATACCCTGGGAAATATCACTATCAATTATTTCCGTATAGGCATGTAGCCAATGAACAACTCATTGGAGTGTCCCCCGTTTTATTCCCAATTTCATACAATTCATTTATTTTACGCAACAAGGCCCATGCATTTACTTACCTTATAGACTAACACCGTACCAGTGAAATACCGTTGTTAATGACATGAAATCTTTTTAGAACTCTCTTTCATTCTATTACTTATTAAGTATGTATAAGGGATTTTATGTTTCAGGGGGCAAACGAGTTGACGGATCGCCTGATGGTAAGCAATCGCCGTTGTCCATAGAAACATGTAACAGCGGAGAAATCACAAGTGAGTTGCTTGATAGTTTAATGCTAGGCCTAAACCTTAAATGGCTGTGTGTTTTAAGTTACTATTTTAGAATTATATTAAACTAGTACAATCTTTCTGTCTCTGTCTTTGTTACACCCTACGGTTGACTGAAAGAGAAAGGCCTTAAGTCCGCCATTTGTATTTACTTTTATAATGAGTCCAAGATTCATTGAACTTACACAATAATGAGCAAGCTGCAATAAAAACACGCACCCAATTAATTAAACACAAGGCTGATTTTCATCCACTGTTTATAAAATGTTTTCGGATTATATAGTTCAAGTATGCTGCGAGGCACCCTAGGTTAAGTTTTTTAAAATCAGTATATATTTGCATTTTATATTTTACTTTTTATTGATTTATATTATTATACTTTAAATGAATAAAGAGACTAAGTTTCAAAGAACTTAAATAAACTGCAGAAAAACCAAACACACACCCTGCTATTAATTTAAAACGTTATTTTATGCGCAGTCCCCAACTGTAGGTATAATATGAAGATGTATCAAACGATAAACGAGGCCACATTTCCGACCTGAATATTTTTTCACTCCCATATCCTCAGCTTTCAATAATGTCGCGATACACTTTCGGCATCCGGGTGTATCTGAAGATATATCGCCAAGATTAAGTCTCTATAGGACGTTTACCTTTATTTTGGATCCTTGTACCTTCTGCACAGCGTTCTAAGTTTTCATGTTATTGGAAGAAGGTGCTATTTATGTGGGGGAGGTTTAAGCGGAATAATAGAGTCGCTGTTAGCATTTGAGATGATTTATTTATGTTTTCCCTGTTGGCAGGCTATGGTATAGGATAGGTTTCGATTTAAAAGAGCATATATAGAAATAATTTTGTGATGACTATCGCTCAAACTTAGTATTAATTTAAATAAAAGATTCAAACGGATTCATCATAAACATCATTATATCAGCCTAAAGACGTCCACTGCCGAACAATGGCCTCCCCCATGGATATCCATAACAACCGGTCGTGCGCCGCCCACATCCAGGAACTTCACCAGATCATGGGGTAACCTTGTAGGGAACCTTCCCACGCTGCGTCATCCTGTACGCGGTCGCCACTCGATAACCTTTCTGCCCCAGCAGCCATCGGTACTACGATACGAGCAGTGTTCCAGCCACTGCCACTTATGTAAGTCGAGCAACTTGACGTAATTACTTATGCAAAATTTTGGAGATATACAGCCTTCATATATTTTCGAAACCTTCTGAAATTATATTTTTGTTGTAGGACGAGTTTTAATTACATTTTTATTGTGAGTAACTAGAAGGTGGCCCGCAACTTCGTTTGTGGAGGAGCAAAATTCATAATCCCTCTTGTTTTCTTCAGCGTAGTCGGATAAAAAAAAAATCTACAACTTTTCTTCTGTTTCCGTGATTATTACTCATTTAAATAAAACAATTTAACGGATTATATCGCGCATATTATTTCATTTGAGTTTCCGACGTTTCGGAACAAATTGTAACTTTGACAGAGGAAAATATATTTTTTCTCAGTCAACCCCTGACCATGGAAAGCTGAAAAGCTTTCGAAACGTCGGGAACTCAAATGAGATAAAATAGGCGATATAATCCGTTAAATTGTTTTATTTATCTGTGAAAAAAAAAGCTACCCGTGCACCAAAAATAGTCGAATCCGTGTAGCCGTTTTGGAGTGATAAAGCCAAAACTACACAAACATACAAAAAACACAAAACAAAAAATCTGTGACCTACAATAGCCCCTATCACTTATTTTTTCAAAATATGTTCAATGTACAGACATTCGTTTTTTACAATTTAATAATAGTAGATATAGGAGTTTACTTCGCTTTACTACATCTTGGTCAAAGTCCCGTAAAATTTTGATTGTTCCCCACATAACAGAAGAAAACAACTTCTGAAAGGCCAATGCTCCGGACGAGACCGAGCACAATATAATGTAACGAAAAGAAAAACTTAGTGCGAGTAATAAAACTTCCTAATACCTGATTCTTGGTCACGTTTCCTCAGTTCGTTCAGATTTTATTCTTGTAGCGTATTTTTCAAAAATGACTTTTGATTAACTGGGCATTTAAGGGGCTACAAGCAGGAATTGCCGAAATATCATGTTATTCATTGCGTCTCTCTAGGCCCCTAGGGTGTTCAACCTCATCTTTCTAATCCACATATATGTATGCTAGTTTGGCCTGTCCTCAGCATTTTTATGCTTTTTTAGAACAGCCAGGATGTCAATGTAGATTTAGTTGAGTTTTTTTTCATCATAGAATTGGTAACTAGTTTCTCATCAAAAACTACAGCCACACGAAACCTATACCGAACTTTTCGTGATGAATTTAGAAGAAGTAAATTCTGGAAGGGCTTCTGACTAGATATCATTAGGCATCACATATCCGGCTGCAGACGCAAGAATAGGTCGTCATCATGCGAAATCCTTGTCAGATTGGGACCTAGAATGTGAGGCCGATGTTAGTTGAGGGAAAAGTAGAATGAATATAGAGATGAAAAGGCTGAAAATAGATATCTTAGGGCTCTGCGAAATAAGATGGGAGGGAGGTGGAGATTACTGGGATGAAGAGTTTAGGATAATAATATACAGGAAATAAAAAAGGAGCCGGTGGAACAGCAATAGTTTTAAACAAAAAATGGAGGAACTTAATAGAGAATACAAAACATCACAGTGATCGTATGACTGGAATAAATATCAAATCTCAATCAGTAGATACTTTAAAAGTACTAATGTATATAGCCTACTGGAAGTCAATTGGATAAAAAAAAATAGAAAAAAAGTCATATTACTTGTTTCCAAAGGAAAAGATAATCTCATAGTAATGGGAGACGTTAATGTTGTTGTAGGAGAGGGAACAGAAGAAAATAAAGTGGAACAATTGGGATTAGGGAAAACAAAAAGAAGAGGGGACATAATGGTGCAATCTTATAGAGAAAACAACTAAGTTGTCAGCAACACATATTTCAAACTACCAAAAAGAAGTTTATGTACATTGAAAATACTAAGACGATATCAAATCGATTATACACTCGTAAAATCAGTACTTAGGAACCAACTTACCTCTTGTAAAGCATATCTGGGAGCTGACCTCAATAGCGACCACAAATTACTGCTTAGCAAACATAACTTTGAAATTAATAAAACAGAAACGAAAACATAAACTATAGAAACTTGATCTCAAGAAACTTAGTGATAAGGATAGTCATACCTTTAGAGTGCAATAAAGTAATAATGTAGGTATTAAATTAATACATTATAAGACTGAAATAGATTATACAACGTATAATAGCTTAAGTGTTAATGAAAAGTGGGATATTTAGAGATATTTTAAGAATTTCTGCTTCCGTTAAGTTATGTGTAGAAAAAGAGAAAATCATTCCAATGAAAAACTGGCTTTCTCTTTATGGTCTAATAATAGAAAAAAAAGAAAGAAACAAAATGTCGAACAAAGCATACAGGAATATAAAAGGCTTACTATCAAAATAACAACCAAATGCAGGCATTGTAAAGAAATCTATATTTTACAGATATACAAAGCATTTAACACAATAAGAAGCTAAATTAAAAACCATGTTACAAAGGGCACAACAATTTTAGTTGAACGGGGTAGTATTCGGTTTAAAGATCTTTATTTCTCAAAAAGAATAACAATAATTCACTTACTTGAGAAAAACATATCATGCATAAATTTTTATATCCTAAACTAGTGAGCGTAAATACATTTCTGTTTTTTCGCAAAAGTCGCAAAGTAACGAACTGTAAAAAGTTACATTTGGCGGTTGGAATTATAAATGGAAGCATACAAAACAAGTTTGCCAACGATCGCTGCCTGCTTGTGGGCGCGCTGCGCTGCGCGGTGCGAGCGTAGTAACTAGATAAAGATAACATCGTACAAGGATATAAATTGTTTGGAAGTGTCTCAAAAAATGCGTACGTTTTGCGGAATGACTAATTTGGTGTTAACTGATTTGTTGTACTATTTTTATGAATATAAAAAGAACAGTGTGTATATGTATATATGTACGTATATATATATATATATATTTCTAATATACTGATTTATGGCCAAATGTATCACTATTGAAAAAAAAATGTTGTATGGTTTAAGTAGATTAAAAACGGATGTACTTTACTTTTATAAATATATACATGTATTCATGTTATGGACGAGTTAATACATGGTGTTTAAGTAGTCTTTTGAACGTGCGTAGTGATTTAGCATATTTTATGCGACAATAGCGATATTTTACAGAGTAATTAAGACACATAGAGCAACTTTGTAAAGGGCAGGGATTGGATGTACACGACAAAGAAGAGGAACAGCTAGTAGAAGAAGATGAAAAGGGTCCAGCTATACTGAAGGAAGAGTTTATCAAAGCCTTGTTCAATATCCATAATGGCAAAGCAGCAGGAGATGACAAGATATACATTGAAATGATGAAATATGCAATGAGTAAACCAATAACAAATGAAATTTTTGATTTAATGCAAAATATATATGTGACAGGACTTGTCAGTACCAATGGATTTTTAAACTAACAAAAAAGTTACTTTACAGGAAACCATCATAGAAGTAGGAGAAGAAAAAGGAAGAGCCAAGATTAGATAGTAAGACAGGGGTGTCTACTCTCACTACCCTTTTTAAATATTATATTTATAGCGCAAGCCATTAAAATTGTAGATTCAGATTAAGGGGGAATTAAACTTAATGGTCAAAATGTTCAATTCATTAGATTTGCAGACGATATAGCAGCGTTGGCTGATAGCAGCAAATTACAGGACTTGGATTATAACATGGATAATATCTTCAATCAATTTGGACTTAAAATAGACGGTTCACCTTGTTTACGCATAATTTTTTTGTCCGAATCATAATGCATTTTTTTCTGAACATGTAAAGTTTTTTTAAAGATTCTTATAAAACAAACCTAACCTAACCTAATGTAAACAACTGGATAATGGCTTAAAATCTCATGAAAATTGTACAGTTTCTGAAAAAACTGCATTATGCCAAAATATGAATTCGACCAAATGATGATTCGGACAATCGAGATTATGCCACATAAGGGGAACTCAAAATAGACATGTGTATACATGTATACATGTGTATTATATTGAAGCACACGCTAAAAAATTTACCAATTTTACTTCAATACAACATAAAACTAAATTCAACTGTTTAGGAAGTTTAAGTACAAGTGACTCCAGATGCACCGAAGACATTGTACAGAGGATTGCTATGGCCAAAAAGCATTCTACGGCAAGATGTATCTACTTATTTAAAGAAAAAAAATACAAAATAGCTAAGAAACGCCTCTTTAAGGTGTACATCTGGAGCATTGGTTTGTACGGAAGGAGTCGTGGACACTGACGCAGAAGGACAGAGAAAGGAGCATTTGTGATGTGGTGTTGGAGGCGAATGGAAAGAATTAGCTGGACCGAAAGAAAGACCAATGAAGAGGTCTAAAACGTCATTTTGACAAGATAGTCGTCAAATAGTAGTTCTTGGTAAGGCCAGCGTAAGATTTTTCTCGAGTGTATTTACTGGAGTAAAGGAAACTGTAACACGTACCTTTTTAGTCCTTATTGTTATTGTTAGAAGAGCGAAAAAGGTACATCTTTCAATTTCCCTTATAAACACCACTATTATTACCTTTACTCCTTTTACCGATTAGTTTATAGTGACGATCGCAAATATCTCACCTGTCTGTATGTTATAAAAATTAACTCTTAAATACCCAAAAAAATCGAGTACAGTTGAGACTCAATACTATTTTCGTAACTAACAAACGTAATTCGCCTAACTATTGCAATTAAGAAAAAACAGGCCAAGAGCATGGCGGACCCCACTCAGTGTGGGGTTCCGGAGCCGCTCGCTTATACGAAAAACAGCACACTACAGATGGAAAAATGGCGATATGAAAAAGTACACCAGCAAAATAGCGTATCGCCATGGCACTTACGTTCTTTGTTAAGAAGCGTCGTTTTTCGGCTATAACTCAAAAACTGTGTAATCAATAATATTGAGAATATATTTTATAGAAATTACTTATTACGTGTTCTTTGTAATGTTTTTATATTTTTCGGACGTACCGTTGAGTAAAAAGGGGGGAGACACAATTTATGCTACTTTCGGAGCGATTATTTCCAAAAATATCACATCACTTTATATAATTTTTTTTTCGGTTTCCGCGATTATCACTCATTTAAATAAAACAATTTAACGGATTATATCGCGTATATTATATCATCTTTCATTCTTTCCATGGTCACGGGTGGACCGAGTTCACCCGTGCGTGACCATGACATGCTGAAAAGCTTCCGAAACGCCGGAACCCAAATGAGATCATATACGCGATATAATTCGTTAAATTGTTTTATTTAAATATCCACCTTATTTTTTTCTATAATCCTCAAAATGTTGAAGTACATTGACATTGGCTAAAAAAAAAGCCGTTTTAAGTTACATGTATGGATGCCCCCCTAGTGTTTTTTATTTTGTTATTTGACCATCAAACTAAGTAGCAGCTTACACAAGACACCCTATACTCCAAATTCCATCAATTTATATCTTGTAGTTTTTGAGCAAAATGCCTGTGACATACGGACGGATGAACGGACGGACGGACGGACGTGACGAAACTATAAGGGTTCAGTTTTTCCATATTGTCTACGGAACCCTAAAAACCATTTCGATTCTAAAAATACTGACAATTATTTCTGCTTCCAACTACGCCAGACAAAAAGAAACAATCCAGAAACGAACGCAGTGGAAAATGTTGTAAGTGCAATACTCTGCAGCCGACGATGCGGCTTGCATCGCAATATACGTCTTAACTTAGCCAGATGGATTTCCTGCTTCGACCTCTCATCTGTTACTTGGCTCAGGGGCGTTTATCAAATTAAATCCTTAAATTTATTTCATTTCCTAAGCACACTTTTTACGGTTTTCTTTCTTTTAATTGTTCAAAGATTTTTACTCATCATCGCTATAAAAGTGTGTCCCAGACTATGTAAAACTTATTTGGCAACATCACAACTTAAAATCGGCGACACATTAGAAAAACAGATTTTCTCGAACACTTTCGGTGAAGTGAACCTTTTGAACACATAAAATTAATCGAAATTGGTCAATCCCTTCAAAAGCGAGAATGCCACAGACAAGGTATACTGATATTTAATCACACAGATTGTCATGTTTTCAACTTTAAACACCTCTTTTTTTTCCTAATAGCGGTGTAAGAATAGTAGGTTGTCATGAGTTTGTATTTATCCCACTTTGTGTCTGTTTGACACTGTAGTTCCTAAAAGACTGATGACTTGATTTTCATTTAACCTTATTAGTAAACTATGATTTTTAATTCATGACCAAAATCTGACAGTTCTTATCCTGATTATTTCATCATATAAACATTATTTCATAAACATATGAATGAGAAATCGTGCAACCAGTGATATTAGGGTAAGTTTTATTGATAAAAATACTTACATTTAAACCAGTATGCAGTGATCACAGCGAAAGTGCGCCCGTTGACGTTAAATTTTGGTCTGGAATTAAAAATCAAAGTATAGTGGGTGAATGATGACCTAATCGAGTGCATCAACAACGAGTCAAAAATGAAATTTGTTCAGTGTGTGATCGTAAGTAAGTGTATTTAGAAACGTCGGGAACTAAAATGAGATAATATACGCGATATAATCCGTTAAATTGTTTTATTTCAATGAGTAATAATCGCGGAAGTGTATTTAGAGCCTATTGATTCTTAAAGACGATAATTTAATAAATTAATTATTTAATTACGATAGTTTTGCAGAATCCAGACGAATTTGTGACCTAGGTAACAAAAGGCAAAAGCAGCACAATTAGCTAGCTTTTTAAAACCTTTTTTACGCCTTTAACCGACATCAAATCAAATTTAATAATAATAGAACCTGGCTTAATCAACGTAGAATAAAACGCTGATTTCAATGATATAAATAGTTCAATTTCAACAAAACTGTCGCTTCAGTGATTCTTCCTTTCCACCATAGATATATATTTAACGAATACTAGCGTTACTAAATATCATAAAATATTTGTAGCCTAATGAAAGTATAATCCTTTTTAATATCGCATACAAATTTAAATCATTCGTATCAAAAATATGAATTTGTTTTGTTAAGTAATGTTTTATTCATTGTCAGAACAACGTTCGCAAAATCGATGCCGCAACCAAAACTCCGTCAGTAATGTCAAAAGTTTCCCATTCTTTGTAGGATTCGTTCAAATCTCGTTTTATTTTAAGGAATAATTTGAGAATCTGATCCACTTGAGCATTGAACAGAGACAATGAATTATCCCTAAGGCGATTCTCTTAACTTCTCAACTTCCGCCATTGTTGAAAGCCGTTAAAGTTTCATCAGAATCGGTTCATTGGCTTCTCTTACTTTGGACCCGGTATTAACTACGTTTTGATGTGTAAAATACGACGGCACGTCACCGGTTACACGCCTTTTTAATCTGGCAAAGTGAATTACGGTTGGGAAATTAGGGGCCTAGGGGAAATCAGGTATGCCGAGAATATGCAGTTAATAGTGTTATATTGTTAAGAAAGATACTATCATTCACTCTTCATACGTGCGTTGTATTGAAAAAGAACAATGATAGTAATGCTACATCTTATACTATTGATATATATTTGTCAATAGACGTACCTATATCTTTCTTAAACAATGTTACTTTATTACCATAAATCTACTCTTTTATTGTATTTACAGTAGCCGCGTAATGTAGCTCGATGCTCATCAAACTACGACGGGAATAGACAGAACTACGCGTAATAAACGAATGCATTCACTCGCTCACGATTACGTACACGCTCGAAAACTGGCAATTTTAGACACTGCGCTATAACTTTATTAAAATACTACAAGGCGCCCGCAACTTCGTTCGCGGAGGAGAAAAAGTCATAACCCCTCTTTTTTTCTTCAGCATACTCGGGTAAAAAGTATCCTATAACCATCTGGAGATACCCAGCTACCCGTGTACCAAAAATAGTTGAAATCTGTTTCCGATTTTGCGTGATAAAGCCACAACGACACATACAAACATACAAAAATCCAAAAAACATATAATAGTTTTCATAGTCCTTAACGATCAAATATTTGAAAATATCTTCGATGTACAGACATTTAATTTTTACAGCTTTATAATAGTATAGATAGACGTAAATTTATACTATTATTAAGTTGTAAAAATGAAATGTTTGTACATTAAAGATGATTGTTACAGACCATTTGGGGATTACGTAATCAAACATTTCTTTTTGGTTTTTTGGTATGTGTCGTTGTGGCTTCATCACGCTAAATCGGCAATAAATATTCTTAGGACTTTTGTTTTCTCTGTTTGTATGTATTCGTCATTGTGGCGTCATCACGCCAAATCGGCTTAACAGAGTCCAACTATTTTCGATACACGGGTAGCTGGGTATCCACAGATGGTTAAATAATACTTTTTTCGCAACTGCGCTGTCAAAAAAAAGAGGAGTTATGACTCTTTCTCATCCGCAAACAAAATTGCGGGCACCTGAGGATACCCAGCGAAGCCACAACGACACATACAAACATACAAAACATCCAGGAAATATTACATTTTAAAATTTAGTAACCTCCAAATAGTCCGCTGTTATAGATTTTTATGAAAATAACTAGAAGGTGCACGCAACTTCGTTCGCGGAGGAGAAAAAGTTATTCATACCTTCCCTGTTTCTCTTTAGAGTCTGATAAAAAATATCTTTTAACCCCTCGTATGCGGGAGCCATTTTAGAATTTAACCCCTCGGTGTGGCAACTTTAAGTCAGTAGAGGCTTTCAGCGTAGTCGATTTGGAACATATCTGCGCTTACGCAGTTCTTGAACTGGCACGGATGCGCATCGCAGTATACGACAGGTTAACCATCTGGAGATACCCAGCTACCCGTGTACCAAAAATTGTTGAAATCCGTTTAGCCGATTTGGTATGATGAAGCCACAACGATACAATGGACAAATTAACATTCAAAAAAATCCAAAAATATAAATTTCTGTCCAGTGACCTACAAAAAGTCCGTCTCAATCATATTTTACAAATATCTTTAATTTTATTTATTTATTTCATTATTTACAATTTATTAACATTACAGCATAATCCCAAGGCGCTGATAAACTTAAACTTAACCATATTTACACATGATTACCAAAGATAATGTAGATGTAACAGTATGTGAAATAAGAATAAAAATAGGGAGTTAAAACAATGAATTAAGTACACATTTCGCAGAAACGCTGTAGAGCAGGGTGCAGTTTACCCCATTTGTCGGTAAACAAATCAAAATCTGGTGCGTTACAGATAAATTCATTAAGCAGTGTCCGTGCTCTGACGATAATTGAGTGGCGGTGCGCCACTGTTCGAGACGTTTAATAACGTTTAATGTAGGTACAGCACATTTCATTTTTACAACTTTCTAAGAGTATAGATGTACAGACACGTAATGTCTGATATAATAGGATAGATTAAGTATATATTTTACATTTAGGAACTATTCACACCTACCACAACGCAGCGCCAAAAGATAGTGAAACAGTTGTTACGTGTTTCTCTGTACTTTCTTGCAGTTACATTAATGTGGTCAGACCGACCACTGTTGCTTTTGTCGGCGAAATGTGGTCCGTGTGAGTAAAACAATTTATTTTCATATAAACTATCGCCTGACCACGTGGCTGTCGTTGATTTGAGGATATGATACTTCTGAATAGACCCCTAGTAATTTTTTTTTCCGATTTCAAAATTCCAAAACCCAAGAACAAAAGATTGCGATACCGCAAAAGAGATATGTAAACGGGGATTGGTGGTAAATTTGGCGGGTACGCATACCTGCGCACCGTAGCCTAAGCCAGTCTCAAATTCAAATCCAGTTAGCTCTCAGCTAATTCATAAGCAGCCGACTGAACCACACCTGAGCTCGTATCTAAGTGTTACACTTGACATTAGTGACTAGAGAATTTTATTTTCTTGTCTTCGTATACTAAATTTGTAATTCTTACAGTCCAGCAGCCCAATCCCTATTAAAATTAAGTTAAAAAAAAAACCAGCAAAGACCATGTCGGACCACGGTCCAAAAGTGATGAAAGTATTTATGAAGTATCTTTGCAAGTTTTTAAATTTTTTGGACATACTGTTTAGAATATAGAGGGGGGAGGGGGGACAATAAATGCTACTTTCGGAGCGATTATTTCCAAAAATATTCAGTAAATCAATTTTTTTTTTAGAAACCTCTAGTTATTTTCGAAATAACGGTCAAAGTATGTACATTTGTTGAAAAAAAAAAATCTGATTTGGTTACATGTATGAAGTGCTATAGAGTTACGTATAAATTACACTTTGATACTTCAATCTATTTCCGAGTTGAAGCAATTTATGTAAGCCACCGCCAGATAGAAAATAAAATGATTTTATAATGGTTCCGTCTTTGCCAACTGAAGCACCGAATACTAATACAAATATTCTCAACGTGAATTTTATCTCGTACCTACAATATAAATGGATGCTCAAGTGGATCGCCCCCTACGATTATTTACTAAGGATGCATGCGGCAGTCTCGACGTTCGCGTTCAAATTAGAAGAGGTGACGCGTGAAGTAGTTTGAACGTTACAATATTAACAATGAGAGCTAAGCGTTCTCTCTTCTCTGACACATTGTAATGTAATATGTTATGTAAGGCTCATCATGTTACAGTAAAACGAAGTCTATTCTTCCCGTATATGTTGGAGGTGCATTATGACGTCAATAGGAGTGGTGCGGTTCTCAAAGACAGAAGTATACATCTAGTTAAGGCAATATTATTTAGTCGTCTGCTGATATCGAACAAAAGCGGACTGTAAAACAGGTATTTACTCGTATATTAAAGGGTTACTTCATTTAGTTATCTGTGTGCATGTCGACAACATCATTATAGAAATCTAGTAATTAGCAGCATAATCACAGAAAACAAACGGCCTAATAAATTGTCCATAACTATACGTTGATAATCGACGCCATCATAACGTCATTTCTAGGACACACGATGTCGTAATAGAATATGTGTCTTTATGCAACTAAAACTAAGGTGTTAATAATTAATGATACAGTGGAAGGACATATGTCATAACCCATATATATATACACTATATAAACTTACTAAAACCATTTATTTAAATCCGGAAATGTCTAGGTTGTAAATAAAGTTGTGGTATATAAATTCAGTACTGAATGTTTCTCTCCACTGTACCATTTTCATGCTTCTCTGTTTGGCCATATGGTTGACTGGTAGAGAATGCCTTTTGGCATTAAGTTCGCCATTTGTACTTACTTTTGTTTTGTGCAATAAAGTTTAAATAAATAAATTATCGAAATACATGCTTTTTAGAATTTATAATTAAAATACAAAAAATGAAAATAAAAAAATCATTCATGATTTTAACATCCTGTATTCTTTGTTTACAATTGTAACATTGTCATCAGGTTGTCAAGACAACGTCAAGTTAAACGACATGCAATGTCAGTTAAAGTAAGGCTATGGGCACACGTACGAGTTAGTTGTTACTTGAACGGTGGCTGTTTTCGTGAACGCTACGCATCAAATTTGGATTTTGCGAAGCACGTCGCTTGATTTTGTTGAAAGCTTGTATAATCCACAGCCTCATTTAATTGCAATAAAGAAACGTCTCATTGAAAATTAATCTTGACATTTCATTCCTAGCCAAACTTTTTTGGTAGAGTAATTAAGAAAAATAAATCTTTACATTGAAGTGAAACTAGTGAAATTGAAATGAAATTTAATAAATAAGCATGAACTGATGCTGTTTACATGATAAATTGAATATAATTTGGCTGTCACGGACTAATGAGAGCGTATAACGGGTATGAAAAAAGAAGTTATACTAATAATGAAATGGCAATTAGGTATTAACGTATTCATAGTGGGCTTGCGATCATCTGTCACGACGTAAACATAAAATATCACAGGACGTTACTTTTTGGGTTAACCGACATTGAAAAAGGTAAGAATTTATAATTTTTATACAATGAGAAAATTAATATTATTCGAAACACACTAGCAAAAAATGTGGTAAGACGCTTAACTCGTCATGGCCATAAACTTGCTTAAAGGGATGGTTTTTGTAAGTTTACAAACTGTATATATGTATATCTGAATATCCCATAACCATTATATGATAGTTATGTTTCTCCCACGCAAACGGAGCCTTCTAGTAAAGTTTATTTAAATGACTCGTGCTTGAACATGGAGTTTAGCTATACTATTACAAAGTCGTAAAAATAAAATGTTAGTATAGTGAAGATATTAAAAAAGCGATATGAACTATTTAAAGGTCACTGAAGTGCCCTTCAAATAGTCCACCAAAACACCTAACGAATTTAAATCATTTTTGGTGCACAGGTAGCGGAGAATTCACACATGGTTTTATAGGATATTTTTTACCCGACTACGCTGTAGTAAAAAAAGAGGGTTATGACTTTTTTGTCTTCTACGAACGAAGGCACCTTCTAGTTTTTAATATAATTTGTTTTTTAAGTTACGTTTTATTTCAACTTTCATAGTGTACCTATTGTTTATAACATGTTCTAACAAGGCCGAAAGTAACTTTTAGAAAATAATATGCACAGTGAGGGAAACTGAGACACGTACCTTTTTAGTCCTTATTGTAATCATGCCAAAGGCGAGAAAGGTACGTGTTGCAACTTCCCTTACTGTACACTACAATTTGCATGTTGCTAGTCTTGCCCAAAAACCTGTCAGATAAACTGGTACAAGCTATCTGCGAGCGTTGTGTAAATCACTTCTCGCGACCGAACATTTATTTCGACTTTGTGCAGCAGTTAGTTATGCGGAATGGTTTAGAAAGTTCGGAATACTGCATATGTGACCCTTGTTTTGCTGTGTAATTTGGGATAAAGGGAGTTTCAGAAGATTTTTCTTGTGAAGCCGTATTTTGCCTTGGCATTATTTTACTCGTTATAATTTGATTATTGTATTTTCTTTCTACTTCACAGAAATAAATAAAGGAAAAACTTGTTTATAGAAATCCGCTCAGACACTTTAAGTATGAAAATACTCATATTCTTAAGAAATTATACCCTCATATGTTAGCGAACAAATACCTAAAAACATCTGAAGAAAACTCCGTCGCAAAGTCTGCATCTTAGCAAATATTGATCGTTCCGCGCCTAAAAGCACAAGAATGTTCTCAACGTACAAAAGGACGTGTCGTGATCTTTTTGCCAGATTAGGACGTTCTGTGGGATTGAAGAGCAATGAGAGGTTTTCAAAACTACTGCTATTTTTGTCAGTTGAGTTGACGGGCACGTCTGTCTCGTTTGAACGGTTCGTTAGGGCTGCCCAACGATGTCAAATGTCCACTAGAACGATGTTGGTAGGGTTGCCACATAAATGTTTTTTTTTCTATTTTATTAACACAACTTATGACAGTTTAACAACATAGTGTTTATGGTTTATATCTCAACCATTATAAAATTATCTAGTCGGCATGCCGTGGTAATGAAATCTTAAAAATATGATGCACGAGCTAAGGGGTTTCTTGGATGTTCGAAATTCGAAGTTTGTGTCGCGCCATCTCAGTCACTCAATACCGTTTTACAACTTTGAACTTCGGAGAATCTCTCTAATCAAAATGTATGATAATTAATATGGATTGCTACCCCACTAGTAATGCCATCTCTCGGTCAGTATATCGCCGTATCCTCATCACGCTAAACCGGCTAAACAAGTTTTCACAATTGCTGATACGGGGGTAGTAGGTAAGTTACATACTGTATTCTTTAGCCAATTACACTTAAGCAAAAATATAGGGTTAAGCCTGTTTCCTCCTGCGCGAACGAAAGTATCTTTAACACCTGCATCATCTTGTTATAAAATAAAATAGTGATACGATACTAATTCTGTGAGAAAAAAATATTCATTAGGCAGTTAATAATCTTTTTCGTCTTTGCTACTAAAAATTTTAATTGCTAAAGCGACAGCAGAAATTAAAGGTAACAGAAACAATTAGACATTTTTTATTAATATTAAAATTAATAAAATATTTAAAATGTTTTCATGTTTTGTTGACTTCCCTATTGAAATGGCCATTGTCCGATGTATTTTGTCTGAATCCGGAAAATACAATTTCGTAGCAGAAAATCTACCAACAAAGACACTCAAATCCCGCGATGCGCTTTCTAGATTTATTTTAAAGTTTTGATTTCAGCTATCCATTTTGTGATAAGACTGGAGTTATACTTTTGAAAATATCTGAAGAAATGTTTTATGCGACACTTCTTTAGTGTATAGGCACATTGACCCCTTTAAAGTAGAATGAAAAAGTAGAATAAAGAGTGATAATAGAACACTTCGTCCGATACTGTACAACTCTTTCCTCAAGAGTGAGGGAACACAAACATTAGGAGATCGTATTTTGACATGGTGAAAAAAATTGTGCACCATAGCGACAATATATATATTTTTTTTTAAACTACTTAAATTTCATAAAAACTCACGGAAATACAACAATGTTAAAATCATGTTTTTGGATTTTCCCAAAACTTGCTCCATACTAAGCCCAGGAACGTGTGACCTTGTAAGGGGAAATGAACAACTTTGTTGTGCAGCTATATTAAAATTTGCGTTTATCGAAACTATTTCATAACAAAAGTTACCATAAATATGGATTTATTCAATGGTTTATTAGTAATTCATTTTCATACTTTAAAAGTGGACTTCCCACCTAACTTTAAAGGCTTATAAAACAGCTACACGTGAGGTATCGAACAACTTTGTTTTTAGGATTTCTATCGTAGAGACCGCCAATCTGCATCAAAATTATATTTTTATTTGCGCACAATAAACATCCCAATTGTTATGTATTTATTTTATCACCATTATTTTAATATAAAATAATACACAATAATTAAATCAATATTCATACGCAAATCATTATTTAACTATTTATATTCATACTCGGTTTATGGTGAAAAGTAGGTAGATAATGTAGAAAACACTCGGTTTGGGTGTTTGTGTGGGAATAATCAACGGTTTCAAAGGTATTTTTAAAATAATTAAGCCCGTCTGGCACATGTGTCACTAAATGTCTTTACAGATTAGGCCCATCTGACATGTATGTACATATTTGTTTTTTCAAAGTGGGTACTTTGCACAAAAGAACTCCAACTTAAAAATACTTAATATTTTCTTCTGTTTGAAGAAAATATTAAGTATTTTTACCTCTTCCTACGAAACCTACTTTATTAACCGACTTCCAAAAAAAGGAGGAGGTTCTCAATTTGACGGAATGTTTTTTTTTTATGGATGTCCACCGATTACTCAAAGACTATTTGACCGATTTCAATTTTTTTTTTGGTTTTATAGAAGGTACTTTTTAGTTGGTCCCATTTAATTTTGGTGAAGATTTCATGATGGAATCCATGAGGAATTGAAGGAACTCCTCAAATATTGTAGGCATACATATAGCGATTTTGGTATTGTAAGAAACATAATAAGCATTTGCATTCAGAAAGTGTAAATTAGTGAAGTGGAACTGATGCAGAAGACCACAGAATGCCATCGGAACTCCTCAATGATAAATGATTTACGGGTGGCTACAAAATATCTTGATTAATTTAGCTAAGCAACTTCATAGTCACAAATTTAAATGTTTTTGATGAGAATGGTACCATCGAATTGATTTGATGATGGAGCCGGAAGGTAGGCACCAGATCTATGTAATAAAATAATGTATCCTAGCCGTGTTTGGGCTTGTTCGAATCGTCACGAGATACACTTTTAAGTAACGATTAACTAAAAAGTGTAAAATAAATAAAGTTTTAAACAAAAAAATAAAACCGACTCCAAAAAAAACTAAAAAGTAAAAAATAACGCCATAATTCAGTTTCTTCAAATTACTTACAAGTAACCGTTTGTATACTCAATCTATACAGTATATACAATTAATGTTATTTTGGAGTCCGTGCCATCGTGTTACAACTTACTAAAATCGTCAATTTTCAATATTTTACACATTCTTTATATGGCACCGACGCCAAAATAAGATTAATTGTATATACTGTATAGATTGAGTATACAAACGGTTACTTGTAAGTAATTTGAAGAAACTGAATTATGGCGTTATTTTTTACTTTTTAGTTTTTTTTGATAAGGTTTTATTTTTTTGTTTAAAAGTTTTTTGCTGAGAACTGTCTGGGTCTTAGCGAGGTTAAGCACGTCCGCTTTAAAACGCCTAAAATATACATTACTTGTACTTTGTAAATTAATGTGTTACCGAGTTTTTATGCAATTTGTTACGATCTGCTGCAGAGAACGAAAACCGTAACCCCTGCCATTAGGGTGGGTCGTTTTCCTTATTTACGAAATTTAGAAAAAATACATTAGGTGTCAATAATAGATGTTTTTATTCTAATTTTACATTATTTAAATTATGTAAAAAATACAGTATTTGAAAACTACGAAAAAAAGTTGGTAATTTAAGTTTAAACATTTTACCATTTTTCAATTATATATGAATTTATTGACCCAAATTTGAAATAATAATGTAAAACATCATAATCCCCCATAAGAATTTATGGATATTTTATACTTACTTAAAGCTGCACAAAAATAAAACTTATCTCACAAAAGGCTAACTTAATAAATGCTCTTAATAGACACTTTTTTTCTACAAGTAAAATGAAAACAAAATCTTATTTTTCTTCAAGTGCCATATATGGTTGTATGACAGAGGAGTCATTTTACTTTGCAACTAACTATACCTGGCTGGTTTTATTAAAGGATATTATTTCATAGTTCATCAGCATTCAGCAGGATTTCTTAAGCTGTTTTATTGCTCTGAGTAATGAAATGAGTAACTGCCTATAAATAATACTTAATTTTTTTATGGTTAGAGCAGGTTCTCATGACAAGCTTTACTTAACGCGCGTCTTGATAATGCAAGTTTACAACTACATACATTTAATTCAGGCCGCACACATGCTAACGGACATTTTAATAACTTTGAACGTTGCACTAGCGCTCGGCTGTTGTCAGCGCGCGTCAACACGCGCTTTGAGATCATTGGTTTTCTATGTCACTGTTCAGTTAAGCGAGCGCTTTTGACGTGGATCTAGACATATTTTAGGGTTCGCTTACTTCATGAAAAAATTGATTGGGCCCAATATTTCCGTCTTCTGTCGTCATCATAAAATCACCCTTAAAACTGTTTCTACGCCCATCTTCGATAAATGTAGAACTCAAACTTAATCACGGCGTTCTACCCCTGACAAGCGCGCACTCTATGTGTTCACATAGTGTTCACTATACAAACAACTTACGCGCGTTCAACGCGTTTTGAGCGCTTGTCATCTGAACATACCCTTACTCATTATTTGAGTGTATTCTAATATGTGGTAACGTATATAAATAAATTAATTTAACGGATTATATCGCGTATATTATCTCATTTGAGTTCCTTTTTGGAAGCTTTTCAGCTTTCCATGGTCACGGGCTGACTGAGAAAAGATATATTTTCCCCTGTCAAAGTTACCATTTATGTAAACTACCCACTTGGAAAAAACAAATAAAGGTGTACATAGATGCCTGATGGGCCTAATCAGTAAAGACAGTTACACATGTGCCAGAGAAGCTTAATTATTTTATTTTAATAATTTACGAAGAAGCAGTTCACAAATTTACATTTTATTTAAATGAGTAACAGTCGCGGAAACAGAAGAAAATATTATGTAGTAACGTAGTTATTACATATGTAGTCAAGTAATAACGATCCTTCTTCCGCTGATAAATAAGTAGTAAAAATTACCTTGTGCAAACCGAGAAGGACAAATTCAGCATTGACTTGGCTCACGAGGTGTCATTCATCATTGTTCCGATAGTCGTTTCGGTAAACGTTCTAATAGCGAAGAGTTTCAACCAAAATCAAGAGATTTTCGCTAGATGGCTGGATCAAGGTTTGGATAAAAAAACAATAATTCTGGACACGGCGCACATCATCAGGTGGTGCATCTCTTTGCTGTGCAGTCCAAACCACGTAGCTTGAGCCCTGCCCTCGGTCGGTAGCACCCTAGATATTTTAAATTGTGTTCATATTTTGTATTCCCCATTTATCCATATTGCAAAAAACGCTTACCAAAAATTATGAAAAATAAGTAAAATTAAATAATAATGATAATAAAGATCAAAGTTAGTTTTACATACTAGTGCCAAACTAAGCGAAGCGATACTAAAATTGTTTTGCAACCCAGTAGTTAAAAATCATACCCGTTAGCTTCACCATACATACAGATTATTTAAATTATTCGTTCGAATTTAAATTAATATAATGTTAAAACATAAATACGAATCCATTTAAATTGAATAACTATTAGAAAATTTCAACATAAGCTATATCAATTTATAATGGTAAACCCAAATGACCCTTCTAACAGCGCACCAAGCCACAACAAACAGATGTCTGGGCTTTGTTTAGCTACCAATTAAAAGTTGTATTGAACACACGATTAGCAAAAACTGCACACGCACCAATCGACAGGGGAGATAAATGGGGGGCAAGTTTTAATTACTTCAACCACAGGGTGAGATTGCTTGGTGCGAATGAGGAGTGAGGGCGGGAAGTAACTAATGACAATTACTTACGGAGAAGTGATTGATAGGTGCAGATTATATATAATTAGTTACAAGCTTTTATTTAATTTACCATTTTAGTGTGGTAAAATTTTGCAAGTTAAAGACCTATTTTCCGGTTTCGGATTAATCTATGGTTTAGCATACTTATGAAAGTTTGGTGATAATGCAAATATTACGATACCATTGAGCTGATCTGATAGTGGAGCTAGAAAGTAGTCATAGGAACCCTGTAACCAAACAACGCAATCCTATCCAATTTGGGTTCTTTATAATAGTCTCGTTAAGTAGTTAGTTAATGTTTAAAGAAAAGTACAGATGACTATAAAAACTTGTCACAATACATAAATCGCATATCGCATGCTCGTTTTGTTCATGTTTTATATTTCCGGCATCTCCGACACACGCTGGGAATATCCTAGTTACCGCACTTGTATCGTAAATAAGTATTATTTAATCCCCCACCTCCAGCCAAATGTGAGATAGGTCAGGTTTTGACTGAATAAGTCACAGCTGTTTTATCTCCATTTTTAGTCGGAAATACGTTTTGCTTTACGAAATGAATCGCTTGGATGGATCGTTCTGTTCTTTTGGCCTCAGCAGTTCTGGAGAATAATTTATATATATAAACGGCAACATTGACCAGAATTACGAACTGCGCAAAGACTATTACGCTCATCAAACTGCCATCTGAACGCGCGCGCCTATTGACATCTAAAGCCGAGAACAGATCGAAGTAGAAAAATAATGTCAGATACATAATACTTCAGTAACGGGTAATGAGGAGCCTTAGTCATCAGGAAGTCAACGCAAAGATGGAATGTTATAATCATGATTTACTGGTAGTTATATTAATGCTTAGGTACTTTTAGTAAAAAAAAGATTCGACTAGGATTACAGACATATTAAAAAAATGCGACCCTAAACGCAAAACGCGGTCGCCATGCACTCGAACCACAAAATGACACCAGTTCAAACCGGGCTTTAACCAATCAGAAACACAAAATCTGCCTCAGCGTTTTAGGCTACAAACAAGTGGGATACCATTCGATTGGTTGCATTGTTATAAAACAATCCGCGTTTATTTTTTTGAACTTTATCGTACAAAACAAGAATATAAATGGTAGACTATTTATCAAACGACATTCTCTACCAGTCAACTATAGAGCCAAACAGAGATGCATAAATTGGTTGTTAGGAATATTTCTGTCGCTATTACGGACTTTTACTACCGGACGATGATAATGTTTTCTTTTAAGAAAGTTAAAATAATGCAATACCATTTGAGTGATTAACAACCACATATTAAGATAACGATATCGTAGTAAAAGCAGTATACTAAACTGCTTTAGAATTTTAACTGATTGTCGAAACTATTTCCTAGACCATGGATAGAATATTGGTGATAATTACTTGTTTAAAAATACTCAAATTATTTTTGCATTGGTCATCGATTCCTACTGATAAAGGAATATATTAGATTTAGGGGAGAGTGGGTTTCAACATGCCGGGGGTAAGTTGTTCCGATGAGAAAATGAACGATTACCATGATGTTTGTCGCGAAACGTTATGAATGATACTATGCCGTTCCAGGAGCCGTTTTAGTTGCTTTTATTATGGCAAAATAGTTATAGTAGTTATGGCAAAAAAATGAAAATCGACGGAACAACTAACCGCACGGAATAATAACATATTTTAGCCTTTGATTTTTTTGTCAACTGTTGATAGTACACAAAGAGCTGAAATCATTTTTTTATCGTGTGTGAACTTAAATTTTTGAATAATACGTCAGTATTTGAAATGACGGAATAACCAGCCAAATTACGGGGTTAATTCTTTATTTTAGTGCAGACTATACAATTTTTTAAAAACGCATGTCAGTTTGTTTTCATTTTCATAAGTGATCGTCCAATGATGCAGATAAAAGAAAACCTTAACAAGAGTTACATAGTAGGTTTTATATAGTATACAATATAAATACTCGTAGGTACATCATATAAATCAAAACAAACAATAATAGTACCAACATGTAGGTACCAATCAATGTCAGAATACAATAAAATAACGATTTCATTAAATAATAATTCTGACGACCGGTTAGCTTAGCGGAAGTAACGTTGCCTGCGAAGCTTAAGGTCCTGGGTTCAAATTCCGATAAGGGCAAATATTTGTTCCTGAGTCTCGGATGTTTTCTATCTATATAAGTAAATATTATATTGATTAATTTTATCGTCGTTTAGTACTCATAACGCCTTATTGAGTTTACTCCTCTTTTACAGGAGTATTTGTGTGAAAATCGTCCTGTAATATTTATTTAATTTATTGATTTCAGAATGCCACACAGTGAAAAAAATAAGACAATATGTTATTCTTATAACTAACTAAAATAAGTGAAAAATACAAATGATGCAGTTTTTTTAATGATTTTTTTATTATAGTTAAATGTCTAACTAATAAAATCCATGTATTCTTGTACAGACTTTAAAAAAAAAATGTCTAGTCTTCGCTTTTACATTTCCTCTGAGCATTGACTTTTTACCAATAACTGTTCCGCTCCGATAGTATGTACACTATTTTCATAGCTCAATTTTGTATTTTATGAAAATCTGTAAGTTAAGCCCCCGCTCTCCCCTGCTTCTAATTTTAGTTTTAACTTTATTTTTGTATTTGTACGTGGTTATGCGAAAAAACGTAAACGTAGAATAGTATTGTGTAGGTACAACGCCTTTGTTAGCTTGTATAATGCATTCTTCTTCATTTAAGTCTTGTACTCTTGGCAGAGTGGTCGTTGTCATGTCTCGGTCGAATTTTGCGCTGCTGTTGTTCTCACGATGCGACGCCATGTAGCTCCATGTTTGGCAAAATAAGAATTATTGTTGGGTATCTCCAGATTTGATGAGCCCTGTCCACCGTGTTGGATCTCTCCAACACGGTGGATAGGGCTCATCAAAATATCTCGTGGGTTCTCCGAGATATTTTGTCCTCGACTTTCCCTTGCTCTACCAATCGCTCCTTGGAGTACTCGTTAAGGCCTGTTCACACTTTGAATAGTGATTAGTGCGAGTTTATACTTTTCGCACTCGCGTTTAGTAGCAAATGTATGAACTTGCACTAAAATACTAATGAACTGAAAACTCGTGTTTGCACGGACGACGATATAGTTCTTTCAGGATCGAAGCGTTTTGGTTCGGTGCGCGGTCCACGGGGTTCTGCGCATGCACTTCTAATACTACATTTCTAATGCGTCAATCTTGTGACGGTCTCGTATTCTCAGCGTCCACGCTTTAGCGTCATATAAAAAAATTAGAAAGACCTCACGCTCTACCTCATCAGTAGAACCTTTGTGTTTCTGGTTTTTCTGCGGTCCTTCTAAATATTTGTGAGGTTTTCCACTGAACTCTACACTAGTACATTTTAGCTCGCATAACGTTAACATTGCTATACGTCTAATATATCTATAATAAAACATTCATATCAGGCCTATAGATAAATAAAACCCTACAAAGTAACATAGGAGTACTTACACTTAGCAATTACTGGTGTAGTAATTAGTTATTGAAGTTCTTATACGATAATGTTTTACTCATTGAAGATAAATATAAACTTTGCAGTCTGTAATGTAGGTATACATTACAGACTGCTTAGATAAAGGTTAATTTTAGATTCAGCATTAGGTATAAAAAAATATGATAAAAACGATTTGAGGAATGGACAAATGAGGGATCTGAAAACGAAAGATAAACTATCAAGTAAACACACTTTAAGATGTAGAGGAAAAATATTATATAAGCTATGATAATTATAATAACAATCTCATCCAATATTTGTGGTAGAAATAGAAATAAGTTTATAAAGACAGGTATTAAAGAGCCTAAAAGAAACAGTTCATCAAAGCTATCCGTTTTTTTGTGTTTTTACGTAGTACCAACAGAAACAGAAGGTAAACTAGCTGCAAATTCACGGAATTTAAGTATTTTAGCATAAACTCATTGTGATGACTCTGTCGTTTATTTATTGAACATCAAGACCAACTTCTGTATTCTGCCGCCGTTTCGCTATTAAATTAAATTATCAATTGTGACCCATCAGCTTGTTCATTTGAGTAAACAAACTCTATAACTTCCGGAGCAAATAGTTGCGTCGTGCATACAAATAATTGCTGAGGTCTTTGTTTTGTGTTTAGTCCTTATCTCAATTTCAAAATATGTGTAATTTTATTTTGGTATAAAACTGCTATTTATATACTTGATCAAAAATGGATGACACACATGATTAATATTTTTGTTACTAGTTCCATATATTGTTTGAAAACCCCCTGTACTCAGTAAGCGAGTACGTAGAACTAACCTTTTAACTAACTATTTGTGTTATTTCGATCGATAGTGATGGTGATCCTTATAGGGAGATGTGATTTGATTATTATTTTGTATGTCGCACCCGCTCACGAGGAAAATCGTGTCCCGGAACTTTGGGAGGCGTGCGCGGAGCCGAAGCCAACGCGTTGATCCCCTTTTGACAATTGAATGAAATATACACGATGCCGGTGCTGTTCTTGTCTCTATTATGGTCCTCGCAGAGAGACAGCACCCGCTAGATGCAAGAAGTATTAGACAAACGAAAAAGTGGAAACTTTCAGTCGCATAAACATTTACGAGTGTTATAAATACAAAGGAGAATTTAATCACGCATTCTGCATCTTCATTACACGCCCATTGTCCATGGCCTTGCCTTCTGAACTAATCATGAAATTAATAAGAAAAAAAATGGTATCAAAAAAGAATTTGATCCAATGAAAGCTTTAAGCAACACCCCTACAGCTTAAATGTATCTAAACCCTAGAAGTTCACAGTTTCCGAACAGACCAAGTAATTAACTCTAGCGCGGAAGCAAATCCTCCGACTACAGGGTAAAGTTTAAAATTCAATCAATTCGCCGGTAGACTCCATTCAGATATTCCGTACCTTTCCATTCGCCTTTTTGTCGGCTGCAAATGAAAGCCGTTTATGAAACACCCTTTTTGCGTTCAAAGGTACAAATAGGTTTCTGAGCCTTTTTCGTTACATGTGATTTTAATCGGTTCCCTATAGATTTTTTTTAATGAAAAAGACATTATTACTCAATGGAAATCGGTTTACAAAATGTGTAAGTATTCCTTTCCACACTCTTAAATTTGATTGCGAGTTTGTGTACTAGGATTAGGTCTAGAGGCATATTAAATAAATACTCAAAAGAAACAATGCTATTAAAGAACAAGGTTCCTTTACCTTATTCTAAAATTAATAATGAGATTTGGCCATTTAACTATTTAAAACGTTAAACAGGAATTTCGGATTCACTGGCCTTTAAACTGCATATTACAGTGCCAACTTCTTTATGTAGATCGTTATTACTTAAGGATTATACTTTTGCTTGGCGAAATAAATGAAGAAAGAAGAATTAAAAACACTGTTGTTATAGCGATAATGAGTTAAACCATTAGACAATATTATAAATTTATTTATTTAACCGTATTTTAACGTAACGACTTATGCACGAAATGATCGCAATAATCGCGCGTCCGTGATGTTCTTTATCGTCACGTAGAATATAGGAGTTGCGTTTGTGAGTCCGTTATCCTGTTAATGGCTTCCTAACTGAGCCGTTAGCTAAATAAGGCGTTTAAAGTATTTAAATTCATTTTGAGAGTAACAGGGGTATTCAGGTTTTTGGGAAAGTCTTTGTAGACTTTCCCAAAAAAAACCTTGTATGGGTAAATTAAAAACTTTGTTCTGCAGCTACGTTAATACTTGAGTATATCGAAACGGTTTCATAACAATACTTAAATCCATACATATTATGGGTTATTCAATAATATTATTAGTTACTAGAAGATGCCGGTGGTGCAACTTCGTCGATGAAGGACTCATAACTCTTAAATAACACTACATTTTCTTCAGTGTAGTTGAGTAAAAAGTATGCTATAAGCATCTGTGGATGCCCTGCTACCCGTGTACCAAAAATAGCTGAAAGTTATTCCGCCGTTAATAAACTATACCTACTAATATAGTTTATTGCAATCAAGATTAATATCTTATTTATTTGATGTTGTAACTATTAAAATGTCATCAGAAAGTCAGCGCTATCGTCATTTCCCTTAGAATGTCCACAGCAGACCATAAATATTTTTTTTATTTCGTCATTGCAAAATGAATTAACATTATTGTACTATTCTGCACCGCATTTCAGCAAAAAATAAAGAAAAAATATGGCACCTATATATATTATGCTTATTTTAGTTGAAACTTTATTTTTCAGCGCGGCGTGATTCGGGCGCTAACGAACCGCAGCCACTATTTGTACAACATTGTCTACTTCCGTGGCTAAAATGTAAGCCATTTTCTGTCAAAAAATAACTAGCGCCTTCAACAATTTCTCCAAAGTAGAACTCATGCAGCATCTTTATGTAATCAAAATTGATTTGGTTCGGTTTTTAATGTAACCATTGTTTTGGCGGTGATTTTTATGAGGTGATAAGGTAAATAAATGTAGGTTTGTGAAATTCATTTTTAAATGTCATTGTTATAAATAAATGTTTAATTTAACATTTATTCGGTGCTAGATAAAAAGTATCATGGTAAAATGTTCACACACTATTAGGAAGGCGAAGAAAGAAGGATATCTTAACACGAACTCGGACGATAAATGTTAGCGTCAACAACTGTCATGCTTAATTGTATGTACCTATAAAAATGAAAACCTATACATATAATAATATTAGAGAATATTGTGAGTCAGCTCCCCACAAGCTATACTGTGACGTACGTTTAATTATTACTTACATATTTTAAATTAAATGAACTTGCAACAGAAACACTGTATAATATTAGATATAATACACATACATACGATATCAGATATTGATGCTCAACACTAGAGCTTTTTGGATTGCGATTAATGGCAATATTGTGACTATGTGCGAAATATACCCGCTATTCCAAATAATATGAAGTACTCACAGTGTTTCCTACAGTTCCTTCACTCATTCGTGCACAAGCTCATAGCGAAGCCCTTAAACGTTCGTGCACACACACACACACACACACACACACACACACACACACACACAAACATACACACATACACACACACACACGCACACACAAATACTATGTACATACGGTTACGCTGGTGGCTTAGGTGATAAAACTTTGATCGTGTTTGTCCGTACCTTGGAGGAGTTTTCAGCAGACTGGAATACCTTTTCAGGCCATTTTCAGAGAGCGCTCTATCGCATATTAGTTTTTCAAAATGTCACCGCAGTTGCCGTTACTATCAGGCGCTTGAAACTTGTTTCCAGTCCGTTTCAGGTATTTTCAGGAACACTATAGTGTCTCTGAAGTACATTTCAGTATGACACGATACTTTTAGTAGGAGTGAATGAGACAGCTATACTGATAACAGTCCAGGAAAGTGACACATAAAAGGAAAGATCCAGTACAATCCCGTAGTTATCGAAGGGAATTCTACGACTTGTTCGTAAGGAGTGACTACGAATGGAGAGCAATTAAAAAGCGCGTTTTAATCACGTACCCACTCCCCTAGTACGTAATAAATACAAATACGCATACTCACTCACTTCCTCGCTGTAACGGGACGCCGAACGCATCGCCCTTGTTAATTTCTACAGGTCCAATAAGTGCTAAATTTCTTTAATTTTGTTGTAAAGATTCCATCAGAAAAATAAAAGTATAACCGTATGTATACAGACCTGAAAATATAGTAGGATTGTCTTACATTCAGTTAGAATTAATGTCACAACATCCTGTAAGATGGTTAGTTTGTTGTGTAAAATAAGGTAGCTAACTTTAATTGATAACAATCGCTATACAGGAATTTCGGAAAAATGTGTTTGTTGTCTCTTGCCTAACGGTGTCAAACGAGAGAGCTTTGCTAGTTACGGTGGACCGGGAGAGAAGTGCTTAAGATGTCATTGAGGTGACTCTCCATAGAGCTGTCTCAATGAATGGTTAGGAATTAGTGTTTACTGGGGTTCAAACATAACTGAATGTCTGTCTCAATGAATGGTTAGGAATTAGTGTCTATTGGGGTTCTGTTCTAACGGCGCTACGCTGGAGTGTATTGCTGGTTATGTCGGGAGGGAAAGCTTAGATTATCGTAAAACAGTACATAAATTAGTTGTCTTAATGCTTTAGTAGTTGGTGCTAGCCTAGAACATTTGTAGTAGCAATGTTTTCTTAGCTGACGATATAGTTTCAGAAGGCTTTGCTAGCCATATAAACGTGTGATATGTTAATCCTATGTGCCTCTCCATAGCTCATACGTCGATGGATTCTGGTGAGTGTTTACGCTTTTTCTTAGATGTTACATTGTCTCTATCTTGTGTTCATTTCAATTGTGTGTATCTTAGTACAACTTATGTTTATCTTTGTTTGATCTGTAATCTATCAAGAATATAGGAATATTATTTTCTTGCTATCATTATACATTAATTTATAACTACTATTTATAATTTTCAAAACCACTGACAGAGTGCACTTAATTATTTAATTATAGTAGGGTAGTTGTTAAAAAGGTGCGTCACAGTAAGTGTCTATTATTTTAAATATCACAGTGCGCTTCATTTTATTACCATCCTTTAGTAAGCATCATATTTATATTATATCAATAAATTGAACTAATCAATATTATTGTCATTTTAACTTAGTCGCAAATATTGACAATCGGTAAAAAATATTGATAGTTGAGTCTGGTTATAGTAAGGGTAATATATATGTCATTGTCAAACTTGCCTGACAAGGTATCATTAATTTTCTAGTCGGAATGAATAAAATAAGGATGAATTGTTTCAGATATTATATAAGTAAAACCGTAATATATTAGGAATGTTCAACAGAATAGTAATACAGTATTCTTGTGTACATAGTGATCATCTTAACCAGCTAAAAAAGTTCTGAATCATTCATTTGTTTCCAGCATTCCATGTTTTAGCTCATAATGGGAATATCAGCGCAATTAATAAAGCGAAATTAGTTCAGATTTGCTAGTCCTAGTGTTACAAAGCCTTAATCAAGTCATAGTAACTTAATTATATTTGATTTATAAAGAAAAATTGTGGAACTCTTTGATCGCGATTGATTCGTAGCTCGTTTACAGCATGAGTATCCTATGGACTATTAATTTACTCCTAGGTAGAGAGATTGGTAGACTTCGGCATACTAATTCTCTCACACTTGCTCACACAGCTTGTGATTGCGACAGGAGCGACAATTTGCTGTAGCAGTTGTAATGTTTTATTAGGGATGAAGTAGTCTTTTGTTTGTGAACGATTGTCTCCCATCCTTTGGAGGGGAGGCCTGGACGACCAGTTTGTTCATGGCAAGAGGTCAGTGAGTACTATAGGCTCGCTGGCGTTCCTTCGAATATCCACACAATATTCGTTACGCTCGGGATCATCAATTTGACTATGACATTCAAATTCTACAGTATGATTGTATTCTTTAATTGTGACTGGTTGGAACAGTTTACTAAGGAACATAAGGTCATCTTTAGGAATTGCTTGGTAAGCACAAGGCACGCCAACTTTTCAACACTTACCTTCCGGGATCAAGGCTGGAATGCTACACCTGTAGAATTTTCATTTATTTTTGTATGAGATATCTCATCCATAATAATTGTTTTACGGAACTTCGAGTGAAAGCTACATAAATGTTTATGCTCATGTTTTCCACATAATGACTCATTATGTGGAAAACCCACAGTCTATTTCATTTGTTACAAGGGACTATTAGGATTGAGAATATTTCAATGACTTGTATTTGGATTTCAACACTATACCTACTTAGATATACAGAAGTAACTAGTAGACATGTTAATGGAGTTTTACAAATTATACTTTAAAACACTAAATGTGAAAACCTTTATAGTAAAGTAATACAGATTGAAGTTATTTTTAATAACAGAAATATAGGTAACTTGGGAGGGAGTCTAGGTAGCTTCAGGCATTTATTATATATTTATATATGCAAGGACCGTAGGGGTAGTCCTTGTGTTTATGTGTTAGCCATAACGATCATTCTTCATCCTGAGCAGCCAGAGTCCCGAGGCGCTAGGCCTCCATAGGAAATAAAATCTAATGAAAGGACTCTAGCTGATAACCGATCGTTGAAAAACAGGTAGAAGCCATTATCTTTTTAAACAAAGATAAGATATACACTTATTGTTAATGTTATTGATGTGAAGATCTGTGATACCCCTAGTTCAAATATATTTAAAGCCAACATATATATGTAACATATAATAATTTATGCTAGTATGTTTCTTTGGGATATAAAGTCCTGTTATAATTAAGCTCATTTAAAATCTTGCTAATAAGTAAATCATTCCTAAGTATTAAAGAGTTAAATTGTTATCATTTATCACACAAGCTTCCATTCATTAAATAATTGAAATCATATCATAAAAGTTACGTTCTAAAATAGGAATTAAGGCATTTTAAAAAAGGGCGTGACGTCTTTTCATTTATTTAACAGTATAGGTAAATTCTTAGCTTTCCTTACTTTTACCGAAAAGAGCCTTGGTTACAATATACACACAACATAGGAAAACTACCACTAGATTGATCAATCACAGCCAATATAATAAACAGAACAAAATTACAGTAAATAGCGGTTAGAATAAGATAATATATATTTCAGATATAAACTAGATCCATATTTCTTTCTTAGGTCCGACTAACAAAAGGGGTAGGTTATTCAGGGCTTTTTGGGGTTTAGTTATTGTAGAGTTTATAGCCAGTAATAATAGCTAGTAAGAATAGATATAGGGGTAGTAGTAATAGGCGCACGTTGCATCATCCATACCTAAAACGGTCCCAATCTAGTGCCCCATATATATGGGTTACGACTTACTATGTCCACAAGTCCGTGCCCCTCATATGGGTCACTATATTCTTCATTCTGAGATATACCATTCACTTCCTACTACATTCGATAGCGATATTAATATAGATCATTCTGATTTAATAATATTTTGAGTTAAGACAGCAGCATACAGAAAGATATTTTACTAATCCGAGTGCATTCGTTTCTCATTGACCTTTATGTGGAGCATGGACGTGCGATTGAAAAAACTTGCTTGGCCTTACGAAGAAATCTAAACAGTTTGAATGGGACTGTTAACGTGTTAAACATACCCGTACAAACAATCACACACTAACACAACATATCTCGAGCATCTCTATAATATTGCGGTTATTAATAATGTTATGTTATTCTAAGTGTTTATAGCTTACTTTTCTTATCATCTCAATCAGCCCGTACTTCAGCAACCTTATCTGTACACACGCATCATCTTGTTTGTGAGACCTAAACTGTGTTAATTAACTGTCACGATGCCGGATACCGGCTCGACCTAGTGTGAGCGCTATTGATAATGATATTGATAACCTACCTATGTTTTCGAACTCATACTTGTAATGATACCCTGCATCAGTAATTAGATTAAGCAAAACTCAACACATCGTACGCTTGTATTTGTGTGACACAATTTATAACAGTGTTACTGACCAACCCGATTTAAGTACATTTCAGTTACGATAAGAAAAAATACAAAATAAAATATATTTTTCACAAATACAAACGTACCATAAAATCTAATAACAAACTAAAAAGCGTCCCCAAATAGGACCAAACTTTGCACCCCGGAAGTAGGGTCCATCGCGCAACAAACTTTTTGTTTAGACGCTGCACAGCTGCCAAAAATAAGTATCTGTGTAGCGGGGCCGAATTCGTTGTACTGTGTTTTATAATTATGAATACGTTGCTAATCTTTCACTTTTTAGTTGAAATTCTGATGCTTATTTTATTAGTGTGTTGGGGATAGACTGAATATGTTTGTTTTGGATAGTGTCGTTTAACATACATTTTGTAAGCGATTTTTATGTCAACAAAAATATTTGAATATAATTTTTTATCATCTTACTAAGAATTTATAAAAAATACATATATTCTTTCAATCTCCAGTTGAAGCTAAAGTAGCAGCTTAGTATAGGTAGTTTTAGCAAAACCTTGAGGCGAAGTGTACAGAAAAATACATATCAATCAAGGCTAGAGATGGGCAATTTATGAAATTCCCTAAATTGTGAAACATTTCAAGCTGTAGAAGTAAGGAAACGTTTCTGAAGGAGACTTTATATTAAATGATAATTTCACTTCACGTTGTAAAATGTTTTCGTACTTTTATTGATTTAAAAACAAGCAATGAGCTATCTAAAATCACAAGTTTCATCTAAAATTATAACACCAACGACGGCACAGAATTTTGTAATTTTTAACGATGTTTTTATAAAACCTAACAGAAATTTTCTTTGTCTCAGAGCCGCAAACGTATTTTGACATTTCGACCAGATTTGATATATTGTGGCAGCCCATTATAAGAGTTCACTACTGAGGCCCGTTGAGTCTAGGAATTCCCAAATTCTTTGGGTAGTGAAATGTTGTATCTCTTCCGGGGGCACTACATGTTGCCCTAGGTGAATACTTCTTTTCCTCATGAGTGGTCCACAGAAGCAGAGAATATGAATTGTAGTCTCCTCTGCCTCTTGGCAGAATCTGCATGCTGCGTCCTGTTTCATACCCATTTGAAACAGGTGCTTGTTTAGTTTGCAGTGACCTGTCAGGATTCTTGTTATTGCGCAGGTTTTTGGTCTTTTGAGCTATAGTTTCTCTTTCGACAACTTTTGCTTGAATCCCTTAATTAAGGTTTTGGAGTGGTTTTGTCCTTTTACGAGCCTCCATTCCTCGATTACCTTAGATCTATATAAGTCATTGAGCAGAACGTATGACTTTTGTTTTGTGGTCCCACAAAAGGGTTCTGGGCCGACTTGGGGCGTGTCCGCGCCCTTATTGGCGAGTTTGTCTGCTCGTTCGTTTCCGTCAATGTCGGAGTGTCCTGGTACCCATCTGAGTATAACTTTATTGTAATTAGCCAGGGCATTTAGGTTATTTTTGCAGCTTTGCATTAGCCTCGAGTTGGTCTTTAGGGATTATAGTGCAAACAGGGCAGCTTGACTGTCCGAGTTGATGTAAATGTGATGGTGTCTTAGGTTCTTGTCAAGGTTTATCTCGGCGCATTTATTTATGGCGAAGACTTCCGCTTGAAAGATTGAGGCCTCTGTACCCATGCTGACGCTGACATTGAGTTTTGGTCTCTGTCCATAGACACCACATCCCACATCTTTTCCTTTCTTGGATCCATCCGTATACCAGATGTGACTCCCCTCTTTGAAAGACATTTGATTGTTTAGCCATTTGTCTCTAGGGGGTATTTCCATTGAGTAGAGTTGTGTGAAATTATTTTCAGTGGGCATGTCATCTGTAGGCATGCATAAAGTTTTGATTTCAAACACTGTATCCTTGATCTTAAGTAGTGCCTGAGAGCGCCATTTCGTCTTTGAACGTCTTAGGGTGCAGATTCTATAGATGCACTGCTCAGCCTCTTTCCTTACTTGCAATTGTAGAGGTGTTAGATCGAGCAGTGCATCCAACGCCACCCCCGGTGTTGATGATAGGGCTCCTGTTGCGATAACGCAGGCAGAGCGTTGTAGGCTGTTTAGTTTTTGGATGGCTGTTTTTTGGTTGGCTTTGTCACACCAGACGGCGGAAGCATATATGATTATAGGCCTCACGACTGCCGTGTATAGCCATATCGCAATGTTGGGGGTTACACCCCATCTTGCTCCTGCCATTCTACAGCATGTCCACATTGCCATTTTCGCTTTTTGAATTATGTTGTTCAAATGTGTGTTCCAAGTAAGCCTTTGGTCAAGTGTAACCCCTAGATACTTGGCTTCTCTTGAAATTGGTATAGTCTGCCCATTAACCTCTAAGGGCATGAGCCTGTCGAGCTTCCTCTTCCTTAATATTTTCTTCTGTTTCCGCGATTATTACTCATTGAAATAAAACAATTTAACGGATTATATCGCGTATATTATCTCATTTTAGTTCCCGTCGTTTCGGAAGCTTTCCAGCTTTCCATGGTCACGGGAGGACTGAGAAAAGATGTATTTTCCTCTGTCAATGTTACAATTTGTGCAAACTACCCATTTTTTGAAAAAAACTCAAACAAAGGTGTACATACATGCCAGATGGGCCTAAGCTGTAAAGACAGTTACACATGTGCCAGAAGGGCTTAATTATTTTATTCTAATAATTTACCAAGCAGCATTTCACAAATGAGGCGTACTGAGGAGAAAAGAAACGCTGCAAAGAAAAACTCCCAGGCTACCTCATTACTAATTATAATATTTAAAAAACAGAGACTATTAAACTACTTTTAAACAGATAAGATATTTTACACCGTTCGGAAATTAAGGTTTTGCAGTCCTGTGTCTCGCTTGTTCCTTGATGAGATGTATTACAGGATCCCAAGCTGGTGGTAGTGACAATCCATCTTCTCTATTGAAATTAGGATGCTTTTTAATCTCAATAGCCTCGCGTAGCATCCTGGGAAAATATCTTTTTTCTTTGGCAAAGATAGAAAGTTTATCAAACTTAATTGAGTGGTTTGGTTTGTCAATGACATGTTCACAGACTGCAGACCTATTACACCGACGGTGCTTGACATCTGCTATGTGCTCCTTCACCCGGGTTGATACACTGCGTTTCGTTTGACCAATGTATGAAAGACCACACTCGCAGTCCAGCTTATAAATGCCTGCACTCTGCAAAGGGGTGCTACTCTTCACGGGTCTAAGGTATTGAGACACCTTCTTCAACGGCTTGAAATATGTTTTTATAGAAGCACGCTTCAAGATGTTTCCGATCTTGTCTGTGACCCCTTTCACATATGGTAATACGGCAGGTTTACGCTCGACTGTTGGTTTCTTCATACTGGGATTCTGCTTGGAACGTGGTATCTGGAGCTCGTTGGCTCGAAGCGCACGTTTGACATTCTGTAACTCAGCAGTCAGATGTTGACTGTCGCAGATACCCCTGGCTCTCTGAAACAGGGATTTACCCACTGTAGCAACACTGTTGGCTTCAGAGAGCCAGGGGTATCTGCGACAATCAACATCTGACTGCTGAGTCACACCAGCGGACCTGTTGGGAAACGATGCTTTTGCTAGCGGGACTGCATTCTCGTGCACCACAACTCCAGGTTCATCAAGGGTGGGGGACCTGGTTATACAGAGGAGGCTGAAGGAACTGGGTGTTTTTCCCTCAGAGCGACGTAGGTCTCAGTGGAGTATGCAGCCAGGTCGTCGAGGGAAAATAAATACCTGGCAGCACCACTCACATCCCCTTTGGAAAGCTAACTTTCTATTGTTTTTATGTTGGAATTTTGATCATTTTGTGGCTTGTTTAAAATGATTTAGAGGGCGAATTGATAAATTATGTGCTAAAAGCGTATTTTATTTGATTTGTGAGGTAAGCGAGGCTTTGTTAGATTTGTCAGCGTGTAAGACTTTGTAGGGAAAAGTGAGTAAGCTCTCCCATGCTTGAGGGGTATTTTCCACAACCACCCTTGACACGTACTCCGAGAGGCAGGAAGCGACAGATGTACGCGCTCCACGGGGTATTCTTTTTACGATATGATTATTGGCCTTTAACAGCCCTAACCTTTCTGCAAGTGTTCCTGTGCGGCTTGTGGGAGCTGCTGTAGCGACCACGACCGATGGCGCTGGCTGTGAAGCGCTGGGCAGCGGGGGGTCAATAACCATACGAACGCCATGACGGCGAGCGGTATGGATAGCGAGCCCCCTCTGTCCCTTGTATTGTTTGTTGTCGCCGCAAGTGGAGCAATACAGCAACTCCACCGGGTGAACATAGGGCTGAGAAGGCATAAGATACTTAATACAAATACTAGATTGACTTAAATTAATGTAAGCTAATAAGTACAAAAAAATATTAAAGTACCTAACAAAAACATCAATTACATAAGATTAAAAATAATGACTTAAATATTAAAATAACACAAATTCACCACACACAGACACTTTGGGCAGGAAGCTTACGAGTCTGTGAACAAAAAATCACCTTGCAGCAGATAAACTTTTGTAAAAACATTATGCAATCAATGCACTACATTTTCATTTAGGTATTAAAAGTGCACAATTTCACGATGTACAATATAAATTTTTCAGCTTTTGTATTTTGACAACTGTCAAAACAAACCTTTATGACGGGCGGAAGGAGGCCGGGGCCCTGTTCACTGTCGCAAAGCGGTGTAGGTGGCTGCGAGTTGTCTATTTTCAATGTAAATTAATACTCATAGGTCTAGAGTCTGATAAATAAAATTCATATAATTTATAAAGCAAGAGAATAACAAATTTCCGTGCTTCCAGCGTTGCTAGGTGATAAAGTAGGTACTTACCTTAATTCTGGCATGCTTACTATAATATTGCTAATGTGTAATTTTTATTTTTGTGGCAATAAATCATTTTGTATTTATTTTATTTTATTTTATATGCAACAATCATCACTACTCAGAAGCATTCAACCGCAAAATATTAGTCTAAAATCTTTAGATACTGTGTCAACAACATGACCATGAACTGACTAGATCGTAATGCATCAAAAAACACTGAATGGATTTCACTCCACTTGGTATTCGGCACCGGTATTTGTTCCCAAGCTTAATATTAGTGAGACATTCTCAGACGGGGTGTTCAGAGAAATTTTAATTGCACGATCAATGAACTGATGAGAATTTAGTTCATTACCTACCTATGGTCTTGTTCGCAATTTCCAGTATTATCAAGCAAGTTTTCAGTTTGCTCGTTAGTTTGCATCTCGATTATGATTTTGAATATGACATGTACAACATTGTCTATAAATTATGAAAAAAGGAGTGTCATTTCCGAAAAGCTGGTAATAAAAACTTCCTTGAGTTGAGATTGAGAGTATGAAGTTTTTTTATTATGAATTACAGGATATATATTGTTAACCGATTGAGCGACAACTATGCATCATAGGCGATCAATGGCTGAATAACAGTGATCAATGTGAGTCCACACAGGTGAGTTTAAAAACAGGCTACTATTGAATCTATCAAGATTTATTTAACGACTACGATATATTCTGAACGTATGGTACAGATAATACTTAGTAATAAACTGAAAGAAAGAACGAACAGTACAGAAACTGGGACTAGCTTGAATATATTTTTGTCTTACTCTACAGATTTTGTAGAAGATTCTATTGGGAAAGCCTTTATCTACGATCTATTTACGGTATTCCGAACAGACATGATATTTTTTTTTATAAGATATGTTACTCTAAAAACTAGGAGTGTACTCGAAGTATGTTGATAAATAGATTAATATACCAAAATGTTCATCGTAAACCAGTAGAACAAGCGTTTAAGTATGAGTGTTGAGTATATATCTCATTTTCTATAACACTCGTAACACTTTGTAAGTAGATATAACGGTACATACTCGTATACGACTACACTGTTTAAAGTTCGTGTGCTCGCAAAATAACGATATTCATTAAAACAAACTAGGAATCTCGCACTGTGTTGTAAACGTACAATTTCTTTGTATTTAGATGCAAAATGGATGTTGAAATGAAGTGGAATTCCAGAAAGGAATACTAAAACGTTGCTCCACCACTATTCACCGTTATTTTTAAGTTTATTTTGCTTATGACAAACAAACAAAACTATTTGTCACATATCTGTATGCTGTCAACATAGCATAAAATCTTTGAATTTTGTATGTACTTTGAGCATCACTAACTAAAATGGAGCCAAAATACAGATCAGGCTAAATCTACACGATTATCCATATTTACCAGAAGGTGAAGATACCACATAACCAAGCTGGCATGCTCGAAATCTACATATTTTTATCAATGCGTCATACCGGTAGTGACATATGGAGCTGAATAGTGGACACTTACAGGTTAAGGTTGCTGAGAGAGCTTATGTCGAGGGCTATGCTGGGATTCTCTGCGATAGACAGCGGTTCAGTCTATAAATATATGCTGAATGATTAAGTCTGTCCACCTGTACATCTCTTTGTATGATCTTACAAGGTTTATCTTACGTAATCTAATTATAATACTTATCACTGAATTCTTACAGTCATTTCTTATCTAGAATTATTATTTCACGTTATGTATACTTTGATAAAGTTATGAAAATTAAATATCTGTATACTGAAGATATTTTCATAAAAATTAAAAAAATATAGTACATATTTAAACAAAAAAGTGCCCACCGCTTCGTTCGCGGAAGAGAAAGTGTCATAACCCTCTCTTTTACCTCAACGTAGTCGGATAGAAAAAAATCTATAAGGCTAAGCGTATGCTGAGTGACGCAGTTCCAAGCAACGCAGGGCAGAGCAGATTTTGTAAAGCATGGAACACCCCTGAGCTACGTACGATGCGGCGCACGTACGGTCGGCCAAGACATTGATCTACCACTTTTCGACTCTATTTCGTGTGTATTAAGATTCAAAAGTGGTAGACCAATTTATTAGTGAACCGCATGTGCGACGCAGACATGTGTCGATCCTGCTCTGCATCTCGTTGTAGTGCCGGCACAGATTTCTGGGAGACGCGTGCACGTCGTCATTTTTTTTACCAATATTTAAATAGTTTGTAACATTTAATCGAATTAGTTCGTTGTGAACCTTGTTTGTATGATACTAATCATCCAGACTATTAAAAAAATAAATTTCTCAATCATACTTTGAACTATTAATGTTATGTTAACAGGCTGCGAAGTATCACGTTTTGGGTGCGGCTACACAGAGGCCTTTAATGGAATATCATACAAAATAGGAGGCCTGCAAGGTGCTCTTTTTAAATTTCCATTGCAAATATATATGAGACACAACATCATGGCGTTCAGCCATTAGACAAAAAACAATAAACTATATCTGCCATATTTTGCAGTTTTATTGACGTAAACTCGACAAGAACATATCAAATAATACATAATTAACATATTTCAATAAATTTTAAATGCAACTCCAACTACACATAAATACTTTTTTAATATTCATCTAAACGTTAGCGGTTAAAATGTAGGTTTTTAATCATTTTGGAGGCAAAGTTGTAGTATGTTTCTAAACGTACAGTTGCATACACGAATATATACATCAAAATATTAAATGTAATCACAATTAAATTAAAGGTTGTGTAAGGTTCTAAACGTGATTCCGGTAGGTGCCTAGAATACTGGCGGAATTGCCGCGTTGTACTGCCAGGGACATCCTTTGAGTCAGGTCCTTTGACTAACCGGGGGTCTGCACCACGATCTCTCAGCCGTCGCGCTAGGGCTGCGACAAAATCCTCGGCCTCAGCGCACCATGGCCCGCCGGTCTCCACGGCCACCGGAACGAAATGTACACTGGCTCAAAGTTGCTGTACTTGGCGTGCTTGAGTTTGGCGGCGGTTTCAGTAGCACCGCCGGCGGCACGCGTCGTGTCAGCTAAATGAGAGGGAGCAAAAGTACTGACGCAGGTTGCGTCCCATAGTAGACTACGACCCCTCACTCATGGAACCAGTGTGAGTCCGTCCGGTCTTTTGCCATCAGTGCGGCTTAAGCCCTGGGGCTCTAAGCAACAAGGTGTGTTTGCCGACACCATGGCGCGGCGGATGATGTCATTTAAGGCGTGACGCCTTGAAAACCGTCCCGCGGCCCGTTGACAACTTAGACCGTGGTGGCCATTGGCCTCCACAGCGGCTCCGCAAACACATCGGTGTGGCTCGCACACTTGGCAACCGAGTTTGAGGGCTGCGCCTACCCTGAGGGAGTCGTTGTCGAGGAGAGTTCCCAGGTGGGAAGAGGGTAAGACGGCTTTCAGGCGGGCTATGTGGCTGCCCGATGCGCCATTTAACAGGTCGATTTGTTTTTTTTTTTTACATAAAATCTCGTCCTATTGGCGTTGACTTTTTGGGTTTTTGAGCATGTCACCGCTTGGGCAACGGACTGACCATAACACGCTCGCCTCGTTGCTGAATGGAATCGGACGTTGTCACTATTCACAGGGAGAATCTGAGTGACAAGCTGTTGGGTAGCGTGTATAGAGGTGAGAAAGGCGGGCAGTTCTATGTCCTCGGCGCGACGGATGACTAAACCACCATGACGAATGGGAAGAGACGCTTGAGTCAATTGAATTTCGTTGCAGCTAATTAAATATTCAGCAGACTTTTAAGTCCTTTCTGAAGTGTTTGGTCGAATTTGTTAATTTCGTGGTATAATTTCCAAGTGGGGAATGGTGGGGGTGTATGTGAGACGGGGCATTGAGAAACAATTTTGTAATAGTACTAATAACACGTGTGTGGATAGCTGTTGGAGGTGTGGCAAGGAGGTTGCAAGTTTTACTGTTTTATTTTGAATTACGGAGCTGATTCCTTCTGAAAAAACAGGGGCGCCTAAGAGTGTGAATGATGATCTGTCTATGACTGTTAAATTTGAGAGAATGGATGTAAACGCGGGGATGGATGCATTGGCGACGAGACCACAGGGTAAAAACTCAATTTTTGCAGCATTTATTTCTAAACCATGAGTAGAAAGAGCCGCAATAAGTTCTTTGATGTCGTGTAAAACAATATTGGGTCTTCCTCCTATAGTGCCTTCGTCTAAGTACCATTAAATTATTTTGATTTGTTTCATGTATGGACAACGATTGAGTCAGGAACCATGTTTACCGAGATATCATGACGCACTTGACGGTGCGGCTGTGGCCCGGATCTGAACTATAATGATCTCATAACTACATCGTATCGGATATAATTGCAGTTATGAGAGTGTGAATATTTAGTATTGAAAATCTGGTAATTACCTATGAGTTTTGAACTCACTGTAGAGGATTCTTTTTACTACATGGTTATAAATAAAAATATATTTCTTTACATCTCAAGTTCCATAAGTAAATGTCACGTGGCAAACAAGTATGTCTTATCTACGACAACAATCATGCATGTCGTGAACGCCAATAATTGTCGCATTGTAACGAGACTATCGCGTGCGTAGTTTTATCCCGCTTTAGTATGCACCGAAAAAGAAATTTGTCGGAAGTGACGCTTAACAGTTTTAGCATGTAATATTATTTTTTCATGATTTTTGTAATGTTGGTAATGGAATAGAAATAAAGATATTTTATTTTATTTTTACTTTAAGTATTTATCAGCTTTGCTTGCATGCATCATAAATAATAAAATCTCGGCATTGGTGTATAGCTTTTATTTTTCAAGACTGAAGTACCTCTAAGTAAAATTGCGCTAGGTACGCGGAATTCTGTCACTAAATAACGAGTCAAATATTAAACTATTTTAACCAGCTTCAAAAAAGAAGAAGGTTCTCAATTCGTCGAAATCTCTCATTTTCATTGAATATCGTGCAAGATAAATTGGATTATAATTATTGTGATTGAGGGAAATGTAGAATTTTATTTTTACTGATTCTTCCTTGAACATATATATATATATATATATATATATATAATATTTGGGTATCAAATTGTATTGAAATATTTTCTCAGATTTTATTTACAGATTTGCAATTATGGACCACCCCACCCCTAAAACGAGGTAGCCAGCAAGTAAAGAGGCCGTCTACTTTTATATATCAAGATAAGTAATTAAGTGAAAAAAGTGGTCAGTGAAAGACAGCAAAAGATACCGAAATGTCATTTGCAAGTAAACAAGTTATTTATAGATTGTACTTAGCAACTCTTATCATAAGAGCCCTGGTAATTAACAATGATAATAAATAAAAGGAAACACGATTTTCCTCGTGAATCTTTCCATTTTATTAACAGGTAAGAAGAAAATTTGGTGCTAGCTGAAATGAGGTTTTGTGAAGAAGCTTTTTATTGCTCCAACTGAGCCATTACTCTCAGTGAGAACTCCTTGAAATTTAATTCACGGAATGTTTACTGTGAAATAATTTTATTAACGCAGACGATGGTGTTCTGTGATAGGACAAAATGTTTGCGAAGAACGATTTCTGACGAGCTACGAACGAACGCTTATAATTTATTTGAGGTGTCCTCAGGTGAGATGTTTCTATTTTGTAATAGCTTTTGAATATTTTTGTTTAAAAAATAAGAACGGAAACGTAGACTTTTTTTTCAAAATATGTATGGATAAATACAAGTGTTTGGATCTCGATTGATGTTTGAGTCTTACTTTCTAAATCGAAACATTTACACAATATGACATTCGAACTTAGTCTTGAATTTGGCAAAGCAATGTATTTCAAAGTATAATTTGAATAATGATCATAGAATTCCGATACATAGTATAACTATCCTGTGTAGCTCGTAAACTCATTTGCCTCCTATTTACCACAAAGTATGCATAACAAATGTAAAAATCGCTTAAAATAACAAGTTAAACGATCAAAAAGCGGTAGGTAATGGATTTACTGTCTAAATATTAATATGCTAATATTTTAAAATCAAATGCTTCTAATACCGAGTCAGATTTCTAGCAAAACTGAAAATAAATGGCAATTTCGGCAAGTTAATTGCCATCAGAAAGTTAGATGCTCGCTTAATACTTCAAACTTTAATTTACCAAAATGTAAAAAGTATTTTTAATTTGCAGAAAACTCCAAGCCGTTTTCTAGTTAAAATTGAAAAGTTATTTTAAAATTAATTTACCTTAGAATCAAATAATTCAAAGTTTGATTTTCTAATTTAATTTTAAAGTTTAATTTAGATGTTGACATATTTCAATTTGTGAACTTTTAACTGCTTCGTAGTTTTGAAGTTCAGTTTTTATATATGTCAAAGTATAGCTTTTTAATAAATTATATTATTAGATCTTAATTTTAAAAGTTGTACTATATAAAAGTTTAACCCCGAAAAAACCTGGAAGATTTCAGCAGGAACTCCAAAGTCGTTTTGATTATCCTAAGCAGCGGCATGGCCCAGCATTACGACGGGTTTGTGGAAGCTGTCCATTCTGTTCGGTCTAAGTTTTCAAGATTCGACGCACAGACAAAATCAAAAATCCCTCTGAAGCTTTTAAAGGAAAGAAGCGAAATTATTCTACAATCTACTCACGGCGCGGCTTTATAAGCTCCTTCTTTTAGTACTTCAAATTGTTTACAAGAGATCTGTATATCGGGCAACACCATCCCGCAAAGCTCCTTAGCATTATGGAGGATGGCAGAACTTTTTCCTCTAGACCTGAGCTTTTGAGTCAGATCATGAATGAACGACTTAATGTTACGTCATCACCGTTGTTACGTGTTTTTCCATTTCTTACTAGTTTTTTTTTTTTTTTAATGACTTTGGGCTGAAGCCAGGCGACTGTTTCAGCTGTTGGACGAGCGGGGACGAGGTTACCATATATTTGGAACCGCCTATCCCGCAGTGAAAAATGAGAATAAAGCTGCGGCGTTAATACGCCGATGACCAGCTTGAAAAAGAATAAATAATGACTATGTGAGTGTAAGTGTAATGTAAAACATCATAACGTGTATGAATGAGTGTAATGATGAATGTGAGAAAGGAGTCAGGGGAGACGAAGGATTTTTGGGAGTACAGAAATCGGAGAGAGGTTTTATAGGTTTCGGAGGGGCTGGGAAAGGCCAGCCATAATGCGGTCGAGATCGGCGAGCGCGTCCCTATCCTGGTACCTAGCTTCATAGCCAGGTCTTTGGGCGAAGAAACCGTCAGGTGGACGGCCTCCTCGGCGTGCTTCTTAGATGGATGACATCACGAAGTTCCACTGTTAGTGGTCCTCGTGATGTCATCCTCAGGATCATTGACAATGTCTTTGGGTCTTGTTGCGCAATGTTGCATTGAGTTTTAACCCTGCTTACTGGTGCGGTGGGAATTGAGAGGAGGTCGCTGTCAGTTGGGAGCGAGTCGGGGTCAAGATCGGAGAGTGGGTCATCAGCCGGGTCATTGAAGTGCGGCGAGGGCATTGTGTCAGTTATCGGGGGCAGGGAGGGGGGAAGGGAGACGGGATGCGCCGGTGTTGGGGTGGGTGGAGGGGCAGGGTTGCTGCCTTGGAATACGTGAAGGAGACGCGGAGGTGGGTCTAGAGAGGAGCTTGCGGTGTAGTCCACCGCCTTGCGGATCATCTTCTAGAAGTCGTTCTAGAAATCATATCCATCGTATAAATAGGGCCGTCTCACTTCTTTGGTGGACGCCGAACCGTCAACATCTCCAACATCTCCTGATGATGCCTCGTAGAGAGGCGAAACACGTGTCGAAGATTATAGTGTCTGTCTGGTGGTAGTTTGTTGTATTTGTATGCGTATTTTTTGTAAAATTGCATAAAAATATGCGCATGTGAGCACAGTTTATTGCCACATCTAACCAAGACACTTTATAGCAACAAAGCAAAAGAACTATATTATAATCCATTAATTGACGATGTAAACCATCTAGCTAAGGAGATCCAACTTCGAAAAAGAGGTCAATCGTCGAATCCAACTGGCCTGCGTTTGGGAGGCTGCGCAATATATTTTTGTCTAATATCCCGCATTGTATAATAAGGACAGTTCACGGTAATTCACGTTGGGTTTTTTTCTCGGAAGAGGCCTATGCTCGAAGTGTTTCTGAGAGTAAGAATTAAAAATGTGAGAACCAAGTAACTGACAATGCAATGTACATTGCTCGTAAAGTCAACGGCCGCTGGGGGAGTGTCAAGAGTGGCATCGAAACCGTGGGCCGCGCATGACCGGTTATGATGGCGATTTTAAGGGAAGGCCAATATTCAGCAGAAGACTTTTGGCTGATGATATTAAAAGTTTTTCCGTTAATATATTTTTTATTGATGGAAAAGCGTTAAGCGGCACAGTTGACAAGCAAAATATCAACTTTAGGACTATTCTTATGTAATTAAACTGTTCGCTTAGTTTATCATAGTTATTTGGGTGCCCCTTGAAATGTCGACAAACTTTTCATCGAATTTCATTTCATCGAAAACGATTCGTAGAATATTCAGTATAAATATTATCTCTCGGAGTAACAAGTATTAGAGTAATGATATAAAAAAAATTAAATGCATAAAATTACATTTATTAGAATATTTGAAAGACAGAACATCTAATAATTTATATTATTTCATCGACGTATTATTTATACAACTAATTCATTTTCTACTTAATTACATATTTAAGAATATAATAAAAAATAAAACAAACTCAAACAAATATAGACAACATATGTTTAAAGGCTTGTATTCTTCTGAAAAACTTAAATAAATAAAATTACTATTGCTATATTAGGTTAAGTTGATTTGCTCCCTGAACAGTAGGTTAGGTTTGGCTAGAAGTGAGTCCCTGACAAAAATAATTCGCTCCCAAAACAGTAGGTTACGTATCGTACTTTAAGGCAGGTCAGACTTCGGTTAGGTTAGGTAAGACGACGAGCGAAGCGAGGAGGAGTGTTAGGTTGAACTGCGACCCTAATGAGCGAGCGAAGCGAGCGAGCCGCCCAAGTCAGACTTATTTACGATACGACTTTATCGCGGGTACTACTTTGCTATTAAATAAGCAAGTATTCAAATACTATTTAACATTAATCTAATTCTAAGGCAGGTCCGATTTGGCTTAGGTTAGGTACGACGACGAGCGAGGCGAGGAGGAGTGTTAGGTTGAACTGCAACCCTAACGAGCGAGTGAAGCGAGCGAGCGAAACGCCAGAACAATCTTCCGCCTAATAACTAGAACTGCGTCCCTGACAAAAAAAAATCTCTACTAGAAAAGTAAGTTCAAAAAAGGTAGTCGATTTTCTACAATTAAAATTTAAAACAAAATAATAAAATATGAAATAAAGATTTGCGAAATAAAGTATATAGTAAATAATATTTCTACAGATTAAAAATCGGTGTTATAAAAATACACCATTTAATTGTTCGACGTCATGAATATTCGATCAAATGAAAAAGTCCATATCGTTGACTTAGAACTGAAATTCGATTAAAGGTTTGTCGAAATTTCAAGGGTAAAACTAGTTATTTTCACAGTATCATGTCACACAGTAGTCTGGTTCGAGGCAGCTAACATACATACTATATTTGTGTTACAAAAAAGAGCGATTCGTTCTATATATAACCTGGATTCCCGTGACTCCTTAAGAGAACTTTTTAAAGACATCAACATATTAACCGTAGCGTCCCAATATATTTATGAGAATATTATTTATGTTATTAAGAACCTAGAGTCTTTTACTAAGAATTTAGATATCCACAATTTTAATACTAGAAATGCATGGCCCAAAACAGAAACCAAATAATTTACTTTTACGGGGACAGTTCTTATAAGATGGCATATTCTTCTCCTCAGTGGTCTTCTCTTGGGAAACGCCGTAGAGTCAGACTTGTAAAAGTGCCTTTGCGGCCTACTTAAAAAATAAAGATCATTATTTCATTAAGTATAAGTGGGTGTGTATTGAAGGTTTTAATATCATAGTATCAGTACCTACCCAAAAACTCAGTTTATATATATTGTCAGTACTCCTACATATTACGGTGCGTCAACTTTTGCATCATTTGCCCGTATCAGCATCGCGTGGCATGATCGCGTGTCACGATCACGCGTTTGGACGTTGCGCCGATCCGATCGCTCGAAATCCATTTGCTACGCGTATCACACACTTATATCGGAAGAGAGCGGCATGATCGGCGCACCGACAGTGAGCGTCCAAGCAGCGCGATACGCAGTCATGCGACGGCACGGTGATCGGATACGAGCAAATGATACAAGTGTGGACGCACCTTTATATTGATATTCTCAACAGTGGTCTCCTCTCGGGAAATAATGTAGAGTCTGAATTGCAAAGGTGCCGTTGCTTCCTACTTACAGAATATATATATTATTTTACTATAACAAAATGTTTGACTAACCACTAAGTATCATGCTTTAGAGTATTACATCCTTAGACCATTAAACGACTCTAGATGCTAAGCTGTATCAACACCGAAAAATATTTGTTTGTAGATACAGAACAGAACATCTCCGCTAAAAGTAACTAAAAAAAATATTTTTCGATAAGCGAAGTAAACTTGTACAGCGCAGTACGAAAATATTCCTATTTCTCCAAACACTCACAATAAAAATAACTTACAAATAAAACAACAGACACATACTGATAATTTATTATCGTATAAACTGACATGAGAGTTCTCCATAAACTGGAAGAAGAGAAACTATTAGTTTAACAAAAGCTTTCAAGTAACTAAACCATCCCATAGTCAAAATGTATGTATTTAGATAAGATAACAGAAGCGTCTCTCATACTACATGTATAAGTGTTTTTACTGAAAACATTGTCATGTGGGGAACAGACGAAGAACTTTCAATTATTTCGGTTTCTCGATATAGTCTTCGAAGTCAGTTCTATTTGTTTTATCAGAGTAGGAGCCTCGTTTGATTTACTATGATAGCAAGTTGGTTCCTGATTAGGAAGAAACAAGTAGTAGGTATAAAAAATATTTCATTGAAGTGCGTTTAAAATAAATTCTTTATATATTTATGAAATACATAAAAGCTAGTTGAATTGAATGGATGATTTTCTTTACGGCGGTTTTTATCCAGCTACCTACCATGTTTGAAGGAAATCGGTGCAGCCAATTTGATGATATTGGTTCTTGTTATTTGTATTTAAGCTTGCTCAATTTGCCCATGTCTAAAAACTTAAAATCTATAAAGTTAGATAAAGAGTATTGTATTGTGTAAGCATAATTATAATGTTCGTTCAAGAAATTCTACAAAACTTTTTTTTAAGACCGTACTATTATTAGAAAGAAAAAATATTTATTGACATTATGAAATATAAGGTAGGTACCTAGGTAATATTAGTTCCTCCAAAAAAAAAATGTAAAACAGGAGAGACAAGTTCAATACAAAAATTGTGCTTGGCTGTGGGCTTCGCCGCAAAAAGAATGGAGATCTAAATGAGTGCCAAGTTCTATGCAAAATTCAAATATGTATTTATAGGAAAAAAATAACATTATGAACAAGTATTAAACTCTATTTCTTTGCTTTATTGGATACCTATAACATTTGCTGTTATTTAATAATGTGAGACCTTAAAGTAGGTTACATTTAACTCGGCCAGATTTCATTACATCAGTCGTTTTATAAAGTTATTCAACATTTATATTTTTTTTAATTCTGATAAAAACTGGCCAAGTATACATATATCAGGATAGTTTCAGTAAAAAAAAAATTGGTTGTCTGTAAGGTCGGTTTACGGACGATAATTTTACGTGATAACGTGGAAGAGAAGCCGAACGCTTAGGCCGATCATGCCTCTCTATCGCTTGTTCCGCGCTCTCGCTTGCACTTGAAACGATGACCGCGCGTCATAGATATGGCTACCTACCTACCTACCCACCTACCTCCGCACCCACCTACCTACCTAGCTACCCACCTACCTACGCACCTACATACTCACCTACCTACCCACCTACTTACCCACCTACCTACCTACCTACCCACCTACCTACCTACATACCTACCTCTCCACCTTCCTACCTACCTACCCACCTACCTATCTACCAATACCTATCTATCCACCTACTTACCCACCTCGCCACCTACTTACCTACGTACCTACCCACCTACATACCCACCTACCTAACCACCTACCTACCCTCCCACCTACCCATTTACCTACCCTCCTGCCTACCGAACTACCTACCCATCTACTTAACCATTTACCTACTAACCCACCTACCCACCCACCTACCTACACACCTACCTACCTACCTACTAAGTACCTACCTACCTATCTACCTACCTACCTACCCACCGAATAACCTACCCACTTACCTACCCACCCACCTACCTACCTAACGACCTATCTAACAACCTACCCACCCACCTACCCACCTACTTACCCGCCTACCTATCCATCTACCTACCCACTCACCTACCCACCTAACTACTCATCTACCTACCCACGTACCTACCCACCTACCTGTGTACGCAGTTGCAGTCGCAGTCGCAGTCGCACAGTCGTAATCGCAATGTAACGAGCGGCTCGTGACACTTTTTCGTAGATGCAACCGGTGTTCATTCATACCTATCTATCCACCTACTTACCCACCTCGCCACCTACCTACCTACCCACCTTCATACCCACCTACCTACCTACCCACCTACCTAACCACCTACCCACTTACCTACCTACCTACCTACCTACCTACCTACCTACCCACCCACCTACCCACCCACCTACCTACCCACCGACCTATCTACTAACCTACCCACCCACCTATCCACCTACTTACCCGCCCACCTACCCACCTACCTACCCACTTACCTACCCACCTACCTACTCACCTACCTGTGTACGCAGTTGCAGTCGCAGTCGCACAGTCGCAATCGCAATGTAAAGGTGCGTCCACATTTGTATCATTTGCCCGTATCAGATCATCGTCGCGTGACATGGTCGCGTGTCACGATCACGCGTTTGGACGTTGCGCCGATCCGATCGCTCGAAATCCATTTACTACGCGTATCACACACTTATATCGGAAGAGTGCGGCATGATCGGCGCGCCGACAGTGAGCGTCCAAGCAGCGCGATACGCAGTCATGCCACGGCACGGTGATCGGATACGAGCAAATGATACAAGTGTGGACGCACCTTAACGAGCGGCTCGTGACACTTTTTCGTAGATGCAACCGGTGTTCATTTATCGATTTACGAGACGTTATTACGTCATTTTTTTTTTGTATTTTTGTAGTTTTATGTTTTTACATTTAAGAGGTTTTGAGTTATAAAAGGGTCAAAAGTGGCACTAAGTGGTTGGTGTAATATTACACTCGGCGCTGGTAGCCAGTTCCTTTGCTTGAACTTGGCTTGACACGCTGCCGCGTGACTAGATAAATAATGGTATTTTACAAGTTATCCACTTACTCGCTAGACTGAACGAGGCATTTAGTTTGATAATGATAGAATAACAGGGATCTGTGTATTCAGGGGCAATTTGTGGGGTAACAAGTCAAGCCCGGTTACGCAAATTCGTTATCCAATAAAGTGGATTCAATAGTGTTGTAAATTCAACTTGGAAGACGACTTGACTGCTACTTGACTACTAGACAATTAGCCAAATTAATAGCTTAGTTAATTTTACAAGGCATACAAAATTAATATTGAGAAGTCTTGCCGGTACAACATTCTTATACGTGAACCTGGGTTGCTTTGCTCAGTGGGTGCACGATGTCCGTTTTGAGGAAAAACCGATCAAGGTAGACTTGATTTTTTTTTTGGCTTTTATGTATGTTTGTATGTGACGTTGTGGCTTCATCACGCAAAATCGGCTAAACGGATTTCAACTATTTTTGGTACACGGGTAGCTGGTTATCTCCAGATGGTTATAGGATACTTTTTACCCGACTAAGCTGAAGAAACAATGAAGGGTTATGACTTTTTCTCCTCCGCGAACGAAGTTGCGGGCGCCTTCTAGTATGATATAAATAAGAACGATATACATATGTACAAGTAGGTATGTGTACGAAAGAAGGAAAAATCCCGGTAGTGAAGAGCTCAAACTTATGACATCGCGCACTCTTCAGAAAACTATTGTCGGTAATCGGGTATATTTAGTAAAATATTTAGTGGTACGCAAATTTAAGGATGACATAAAAATAAGGAACTGAATTATGCAACTAACTAGTCTGAATCCATATCCATACTAATATTATAAATGCGAAAGTGTGTCTGTCTCTCTGTCTGTCTGTCTGTCTGTCTGTATGTTACCATTTCACGCTTAAACCGCTGAACCGATTTGGATGAAATTTGGCATGGAAATAGTTTGAGTCCCGGGAAAGGACATAGGCTACTTTATATCCCGGAAAAATATACTCTAATCCGCGATAAACGAATTTAAGGCGTGGGCAGAAGCTCGTTTAGAATATATTTTCTATTTCATAGAAAGCCAACGTCAAAAAAAAACCGTTTCTTTTCGAGTGGGCTCTTAAAGAAAACTTATCTTCCTCTTGGTAAAAGCTTGTTCAAAAGTTCCATTGATAACACATTGTCATAAAGGTTGGGTATGATATCAAACGAACCACTGCGAAATCCAGCCAGTACGGAAATACAAATAAGGAAACACTTTAATATTATCTGTTTTGTAAACATTGCGTGTTGGACTGATTGGCTGTAGCTGACCAGCAGGAATTAAGCCACAGACTGCTTTCTTATTCATTATAATAATATGCTCACAATATACAGGATGAGCAATCCAAATGGGGCAGTATGGGTAACTCCAAAACTAAAAGAGATATAAGAATTTGCTGTGAGAAAATTTGGCACAGGTTTTAGATATATAAAAACTCTAGTCCCAAATTTTCAGAGACATGCAAAAGTATGCGGTATAGTAGTTTATGCAACTGCTACATAATGAGAGACCTTAAAATACGAGTGTTGTTTTGGATCACACGAGTGTTTTAAGGCCTAATTATGTACAGATGCATACACTACTTTATCTACACACATATCATAAGTTCTCTAAGATGGGTTCAGAAATAGCCGTAGGGAAATTACCTGCATTGTTACTAAAATATCAATAGGCCATAGATATTAAAATAATGCAATCCATACTAATATTATAAATGCGAAAGTGTGTCTGTCTGTCTGTCTGTTTGTCTGTCTGTCTGTCTGTCTGTCTGTCTGTTACCTCTTCACGCTTAAACCTCTGAACCGATTTGGATGAAATTTGGTATGGAGATAGTTTAAGTCCCGGGGAAGGACATAGGCTACTTTTTATCCCAGAAAAATACCCTTATCCGCGATAAACGAATTTAAGGCGAACGAAGTCGCGGGCAGAAGCTAGTACGAAATAAACTTGAACAAATACAGAAGGAAAGATATTATTTATTCACATAAATTCAAGCGTTTGTTCATTTTCCAATCTAAAAAATCTTTATGCTTTTTTACTAGTACTAAATTTGGCTATCGATTTTTCTGACAGCAAATTATTTGTTGCAATCGTGGCTGCATTTACAATATCCGGCGGAGTGTTCATATAGTTCTCGGAGTCATTTCTACTCATATTTGCAAATTAAATGTAAATTACAAACAACTTTTCACAATTCTACTTTCGTAACAGCAAATAATCAACAAATAAATGACAACATTAATGGTGGCAATTCGGTCCTCCGTCAAAACGAATGTATTTTTTTTAAATTATAGACGAACGAATGAAGTCCTTATTCTCATATCACTTGAGATCAGATGTCGTGCGGTTTATATAAAAAACTTACTGAATTGACGTTTCATATCGATAACTGTTTTAATATCTATGGATACTAGAATAGAGAACTACTTGAGTTTTGACCGCTGTTCCAAATTTAAACGCATAACGTTACAAAAATCGCAAAAATCTATACTGAAATACACATTACAGTACAGATTTTACCTACTACCATAGACAAGAAAGTTCTCATAGTAAAGTTGGTTGTAATAAAGCTGGTCATTTCCTACGGTTACTGAACGCATTTTAGAGCACTAATGATATGTGGGTAGATAAATAAATAAATATTACGGGACAATTTTACACAAATCGAACTAGTCGTGTGTAAACCACTACTTAGTTTGATAGTTAAATAAAAAATATATATATTTCTAGGGGGGGCACTCGATACATGTAACCGAAAGTGAAAACATTTTGTTTCAGCAAATATCGATGTGTGGCACATATTTCAATAGTACTTCTAATAATATTTTTATGTTTCTAAGACAATTTTTTGATATAGTGAATATTTTCCGAAATATTCGCTACGAAAGTAGCAAAAATCTATTCTCTATTTTCTAAACGGTATGTTAAAAAAATATGAAAAAATTTATAAATATATAGCTTAATAAATTATTTCAACAAAAATTGTTTTCAACATGATCGAACATACCGTTTTTAAGTTATTGCCAAAAAACTGCGCTTCTCAGCAAAAAGATGTAAGTGCCGAGGAGATATGCTCTTTTAATAGTGTTTTTTTTTTCATATCGTTTTTTTTTCATCTGTTGTGCATTTTTTTGTATAAACGGCTGCGGAACCCTTCATGGGCGAGTCCGACTCGCACTTAGCCGCTTTTTTTTAGTACAGTTAGAATTCACTTGTTTTATAATATAATGTGTCTATAAAAAAAACATTCGAGCCTTAATAAATACTTCATTATATTTTTTTTTTTTTATATAAAAATCTTAAATTGAAATTCGGGGCCATGGTTCGTCAGACCGAAATTTACATTTAGATTATTACTTCTCATAGGATGAATTGCTTTCTCTGTGAGTATATTAATTGGTAACAATAGGCTATTCTATATATAATAACATTAATAACATTTAAATTTTCTTTACAATCTGTATGTAATAGTGAATAGGCACTATCTAGGTAAGCATGCTCCATCATCGCTCACAAACAGGTAATGCTTCCGTATCTGACATTTAAATAAATGAATAGCAAAATGTCACTAAACTACCTATAATGAGCCGGCTGCTCATTTTGCTATTTTATACGTAGTTAAGTAATATTTTGACCATCTAGTAGACCATAAAATGTCTGTAACAACAAACGCCATAGTTTATTTTAAACATGCACATTAAACTAAAAACTCACAATTCATTCAGAAATTGTAATTTTTTCCACAAAATACGGCGCCGGTTTTGGTATCCAGCTGGCTACCAAACAAACAACTAAGACGCGATCGAGAAACTATTGCTATTTCGTTTTAGCAGTGGTTTTTTTTTTTTTCGTTGTATAGAAAAGCGCATACAATAGATACCACTGTTCAACTTAATACAGTACATCTATGCTATTTCTTTATCTTTGATATACACATAAACGAATCGGCGGCCAGTCGACTGCAGAAGTTAGTGCCTTATATTTAAATGGGACATCATCACGTTTGGGGGAAGGGAGAGGACGATTTGGCATAAGTGTTCAGTCGACTGGCCGCCTTAGATTCGTTTATGTGAATGTTATGGGATCAGGGTATTCTCCGTGATAAAAAGTAGCCTATGTAAATATTCCTTAGGCCTTAAAGCTTTCTATATGCCAAAAGTAGTTTAGCCGTGAACAAGTAACAAGCAGTCAAAAAATGTATAGTGACAAAATTTGCAGAGCATGCACCCTGGAAAGGCACAAGGCACTCTCGTCCAAGTTCAAATCCAGTCAGAGTCTTGAAATGTTTTCATTATTTATGTAGGTTTCCACGGATGACTTAGTAAACCGGTAAGTGGCGTGAGATGTCTCAGGGCGTATTACGGAGGTAACTTCCTAAGACTCCAGGGGTGTTATTAAAAACTGACTTTGCGATGTTAGCTCATCCGTTGATATGATATAACTGGGATGACTATACAAAGAAGTGGGATATCCATTTTTAATACTTAACCTTAATACTTCATAAATTTGAAGTTTAATTGACACGTTGGATGGCTGCAGTTCGTTAAGGACCACGTACGATGAAATAGCACATGTTGAGCTTGAACCCTTTTACTTGCACATCGCTGCAATTATTTTATACCTTTTGTTTTATTTTATGTATGTGTACAAATAAATATATTTCTTTTTAAATATGGTGAAATTAATAAAAAAAAACTTATTTCGAGTGTCTGTTTGAGTACGCGTAGCAACCATATCAGGGTAAATTTTTGAACACCACGCCTTGTGGTAATTTTCGTGGCGCGTTTTTTTTTTTTTTTTTAATTTTGATAATGGATTACGGTAGATATTGGAATGATGAACAAATTGCAGAAAGAGGCATTCTTTTTTGACGAATAGTTTAGCTACAATTCACTGCCAAAAAAAATCATGCGACACAAATTACATTGTTGCCACCCAAATAACTTTTATAATTTTAATATTATTATTATTATTGTTTATTTATGGGCCTTTTGTACGCCGCCTCGACCAGATTTGATCTATTGTGGCAGCCCTTTATTAGAGTTCACTACTGAGGCCCGTTGAGTCTAGGAATTCCCAAATTCTTTGGGCAAAGAAATGTTGTATCTCTTCCGGGGGCACGACATGTTGCCCTAGATAGATACTTTTTTTCCTCATGAGTGGTCCACAGGAGCAGAGGATATGCATTGCAGTCTCCTCTGTCTCTTGGCAGAATCTGCATACTGCGTCCTGTTTTATACCCATTTGAAACAGGTGCTTATTTAGTTTGCAGTGACCTGTCAGGATTCTTGTTATTGCGCAGGTTTTTGGTCTTTTGAGCTGTAGTATCTCTTTCGACAACTTTTGCTTGAATCCCTTAATTAAGGTTTTCGAGTGATTTTGTCCTTTTACGAGCCTCCATTCCTCGATTGCCTTAGATCTATATACGTAGTTGAGCAGAACGTATGCCTTTCGTTTTGTGATCCCACAAAAGGGTTCTGGGCCGACTTGGGGCAAGTCCGCGCCCTTATTGGCGAGTTTGTCTGCTCGTTCGTTTCCGTCAATGTCGGAGTGTCCCGGTACCCATCTAAGTATAACTTTATTAGAATTAGCCAGGGCATTTAGGTTATTTTTGCAGGTTTGCACTAGCCTCGAGTTAGTCTCTAGGGATTCTAGTGCAAACAGGGCAGCTTCACTGTCCGAGTTGATGTAAATGTGATGGTGTCTTAGGTTCTTGTCAAGGTTTATCTCCTCACATTTATTTATGGCAAAGACTTCCGCTTGAAAGATTGAGGCCTCTGTACCCATGCTGACGCTGACATTGAGTTTTGGTCTCTGTCCATAGACACCGCATCCTACATCTTTTCCTTTCTTGGAACCATCCGTATACCAGATGTGACTACCCTCTGTAAAAGACATTTGATTGTTTAGCCATTTGTCTCTAGGGGGTATTTCCACTGAGTAGAGTTGTACGAAGTTATTTTCAGTGGGCATGTCATCTGTAGGCATGCATAGAGTTTTGATTTCAAACACTGCATCCTTGATCTTGAGTAGTGCCTGAGAGCGCCATTTCGTATTTGAAAGGGTGCAGATTCTATAGATGCACTGCTCAGCCTCTTTCCTCACTTGCAAGTGTAGAGGTGTTAGGTCAAGCAGTGCATCCAACGCCGCCCCCGGTGTTGATGATAGGGCTCCCGTTGCGATAACGCAGGCAGAGCGTTGTAGGCTCGTTGTAATTTTAATAAGTTATGCTATCTATTTGAAATTTGAAATATTTATATTAATACGTGATCAGCCCACATGTATTTCAAAGGAAACGTTACAAAATATATTTTTATTTTCTAAGAAACGACCAATATGAGTATCCAAACGATCACTTTTCATTAAACTAAGGTTAGCCATTAGGTCAAGTAGGATATCATATAAAAGGCCTTGATATGCACTTATCTGCACATTTTCGAACAATATATATATATTTTTATTGTGTTTGATTAATAATATTTTTGAATTACCCGGTTTCGTTTAAGTTTGCTCCTCATTTGTATGTGACGCCATAGATATCAGCGGCAAACCGGTGCTTTAAGTCGGAATTAGTGAGTTTGTACGGAACCCTCGGTGTGCGACACAGACTCGCACTTGACTGGTTTTTTTTAAAGATAACAAGTGTTATTAGACATATAAAATGTTCATAATATCCAAATAAAAAATAAAATGTAATTTGTGTGGACTAAAGTGGCACACAAATTACGCCACACCAATTACAGCAAAAGTGCATTTTTTTTATTTTGTCGAAAGTATAAGCTTTAAGTAAATGACAAAAGGACTATTGATTCTCGGTGTTCTAAACTATAAAACACTTAATTGGACATACTGATATGAGTTGAACATGCAATATTTACTAGCCACACAAATTACTTTAAAGGCTGACCAAAAACATCGTGTCACAAACTAACCTATATAAAAAAATCACTTCACAAATTACGCGTCCGCTTTGCTCGGTAATCGAACGTGAACTAGCATGTCTTTGACGTAGTAACTTAAAAATAGCGTTACATAGCTCAAACCAATCGTAACCCGCAGGTATTTGCGAGTCATGAAAAGATGCTCGCGCGTGTGACAAACATATTCCGATCTCTGTATTTTTAAATTATGAATTTTTTGCATATTTTTTTCTGTATAATAATATTGGCTCGGAGGAGCCCTTTTAAATGTTATTTACAGAAATTAATTACGACAATCACAGACAAAGTTTTATGCAACTGACTGAGCTAAACTTCGCGTGTGACATACCTCACAGCTATGCTAATCGTGAATTTACGGACTTTAATTATTTTTTTTCGGGGATTAGTAGCTCATTATTGTTAATTAAAGGCTTAAGTACCGAATTCTCGAATATAGTATAGACGTATAAGATGTGGGTTTCATTTCCAAACTGCTTCTGAACTCATATTATATTCCATGATGTCCAATATATGCAGCTGGTTATCGGCGTAATATTCTTAAATAAATACGAGAACTACCTATTAGACAAAACCCTCCATTTTGAGGATGTCTAGGACGCACAACGCATAACTATTAAGGATTCGAATATAATCCATAAAAGAGATGCATAAGATTGCATTAAACTGACAGTTTTTAGCTTTGGGTATAATTTGCTTCCAACATGGGACAAAGGTGCCGATCATTTCTTGTTCATATTTTATGGTATGGGAAATAGCGACTTCCACACAAGTAAACTATATGAATATAAGTATACATATATGTACATCCATGTCTTAAATGTTTTCCATCACGTCTTAATTTTTGACAATTATTTTTAAAGGTTGACTATTATAACAGTTATACACTTTTGTTTTAAATTTGTTCGCAAGAGACGTCCGCTCTTAAAACATACTACTTAATTAATATTAAAGCTGTAGTTTTCTTTTAAACTTAGCTGTCATATAATTAATAGATGTCATACGCTTTGAAGTAAGTAATTATGTAATTTGGTAAATCGTATTAAATGCATTTTTTACCTGTATTACCCGGTTACTTTGAGTTGACGCCTCATTTGATTGCGACGTCATCTACTTCAAGTACAAACTTAACTCAACCAATTAAATAGAAGTCTTTATTCACAGATGGAGAGTACGTATACAAAGTTCTTACAGGTCCTTTGTCTTAAAATCGAACGATTATGTAACGATTTACTTATTTATTGTAAATCAGAAGAGTGCTCGTGATGAGTACGTAATTTTCTTGCACGAATCATAATCGATTTTGTGTGTGAATAACAAACATTTATCTTATCACTTACCGAAGCAAACTGACGAAATATGGACGAGATCGATGTCGAAAAAACAGCACCATTCTCAAAATATTCTCACATTCCGATGCATGTAGTATTAATCACTATCACTCACAACCTACGTAACCTATAAGTAATGTTATTTCTCTCCCGTTTTGCAACTAATTTAATAAGTTTTGTTCTGCCTACGTGTGAACCCGATGACACAAAAAAACGTAATGAAACCATCTAGCGACAGGGTTGCCAGGTGGAGGTGGTAGAAATTTGTAGTCTATGGATTTTTTACTTTAAATGTGTGACGAAGATGGCACAATACTGCTTATTGCTGCCTAGTAATAAAGTATAGCCTTTGGATAAAATCCTATTATAATTGAAACTTCACTAAGGTAAGTTCGTTTGATTGTTAATTATCTTACGCACTGGTCATTAACATTAGTAAATGACTTAAAAAAATGATTTCAAATATTCTATATTTTCTATCTTTATTAGTTTTATGGAATGATAAAACATATGGCATCATATTTACTGCGTGTTTTGATGTGTCTATTTATATTTTCTAGAAGTACTTGCTTCCATTATTTTACGTAACGTATTTATTTAAATACAAAATAAAACAATTGGCGGACTTAAAGCCAAATGGCATTGTCCGCAACCATAGGGCCAAACCAGAGATGCATGATTTACTTTAAGCAACTATACATGATACAATGCATGTATAAGTATTTTAAATATAAATAATAAATTTAAATTATATACCAGCTATTGCATGGAAGACGGACTCTACTCGAGTTCTTGTTTTTTTGCAGATGCCTACGTAGCATCCGCTTGAAAGCTATCTTGCTCGTATTGATTGTAGGTATATCAGCCAACATATACTTAAAATCTAAGACCTCGTCGTTACGTAGGTCACTCGATAAGTTTTGAGATGCTCGAAATTCGAAAATGGAACGCACCTGAACTATATGTTTTTAAAAAGCAATTTTATTTAAAAATAGAACATAAGTTGCCGATTCGCTCCAATTTAAAAAAAATAATATGTAACAGTCATTTTTCTAAAACGGTTCCCGCGTTTTTTCTTTGTAACGATGGAGTTTAACCGCAAACATTTGCGTGCTATGATATTTTATGATTTTAAATTTGGTTTATCTTAACAATTGTGTTTGCAACGATTGCAGTCAGCGTTAGGAGATTCTGCTCCTTTACGGGCAATAGTTTTTAGATGGTTCAACGAATTTAAAAGGGGTAAAACCAGCCTCGAAGATGACCACCGAAGTAGTCGCCCGCAAACAGCAGTAACTGCAGAAAACATGTGGACTACTGAAATGTTCGTGCGAGAAGATCCACGAATAACATACAAAGACATAGAGAATATCTTAGGCGTCAGTTCGGGGAGCTTCAGCATCATTCTACATCAACATCTTGGAGTAAGGAAGCTCTGTTGTCGTTGGATACCATGTTTGCTCTCCGATACTGAGAAACAGGCTCGTGTAGATTGGTGTCGTGAGATGCGTCTACGATTCGACAACGGGACATCGCGGCATGTATCGGAAATAATTACAGGTGAAGAAACATGGATTTACCAATATGACCCGGAAAACAAGTGGCAATCGTCAGTATGGGTCTTCTCAGAGGGAAAGTTACAAACAAAACTACAAAAACCTCGTAACGTCGGCAAAAAAATGGTAGCTAGTTTCTTTTCACGGGGCGGACATTTATCAACATCAATGCTGGAAAACTATAGGTCAGTCAACTCTGATTGGTATACTACAGTAGCATTGCCGCAAGTTTTCAAAGCAGTGCGAGAGAGGATACCAAAGACTGGACTTTGGGGAATCTTGCTGCATCACGATAACGCCTCTTCACATACGTTCCTCAGAACAAAGGCGTTTATTGAGAAAGCTGGGATAGAACCTTACCACACCTTTACACACATCCTTACCACATCCACCCTACAGACCTGACTTAGCTCGCTGCGATTTCTTTTTGTTCCCGGTGGTGAAAGAAAAAATAAAAGGGAAGTTTTTTCGAGTTCTGAAGAAGCCGTGGCTGCATATGAAGAAGCAATTTCGGACCTATCTGATGAAGACTGGCAAAAGTGCTTCCAAAGTTGGTTCAGACGAATGCAACTTTGTATAGGGAGTAATGGAGAGTATTTTGAAAAAATGTAAAATAAATAATACTAATATCTTTAATAGTTTTTTTTTATTTCGAAATTTATCGAGTGACCTACGTACTCTAGTCTCTACTCGACGTAATTTTGCGCGCTTTCACGATTATCCGAATGACGATTCCTAGAGTCAGGCTTTAAATATGGAAATGGCCAGGAGCAAGGTATGCTCAATTATTGGCAGAAAAGAAGCATACGGCGGAGGTTCAGTGATGGTATGGGGCGGCATTTGTATCGGAGCGCGTATGGAACTCTGCATCGTTGAGAATTATAATGGATCGTTAACAACTGCACGATTTGTGATCGAGATTTTGAAAGAAATCGTTGTATATAATTCATAGAAAGAAAATAAATTTATTCAGACGCATAGCACATACAAGCCAAAACAAAATCAAAAAATTAGATAAAAAAAAACTAAGACTATGCCCCGAAATGGTCCCACCTCAGCATAGTGATTTTGTCATAGAGTGTCAATATTCCACAACATTTCGGTTCCACTGACTGATATTTGTAAAAAACGAATGAAAATCTGGAATAAAAAAAATCTTCAGAAACTTCACTTTTTTAGTTTAATTAATAGCTAAAGTTAATGGGATATGATTAAATAATGGGATAGTTTGATCGATTACTAAAAAAGCAGTAATCAAAATTTTTTTGCGTTGCTCTAAATTGTCCACGAGAACATATTTTTTTGTTCTAACATGTTTTCTAAGTTATTTCCACGAGCACATTAAAGTTTTTTAAGGATTGCGTCAAAGAAATCGGCTATATCGCCACAAATCACTATGCCAGAGTCGATCGGGGCCAGTATAATGTGGTCATTGAATAAATATTAGCTGATGCATCGGCACACTAAATACGAGTTAGCTAGACTTTAGCGTCAACTTAGATATTAAGTTTGGTGCCAGGGTACGGAAATAACTTAAATAACTTCTGACTGGAGCCAACAAACTAATTACTGCGCCGTATATTTAGCTGAAACAAGAAAGAAGATAATGGAACTACAAATTAGGACAGTATATAATAAGGTTTTTACATAATGAGTCCTCGGACCCTCGTTGAATTGCCTATGTTATTTGTTTATATACAGTGTGTTAGGGATCGGGTTTCCGATAATTTACCCACGTCTTGTACGTTATATTTTATCGACAAAATACCACACAAAGGGGAGTCTCACCCCTCTGAATGGCAGCCATTTTAAAATTTAATGTCTCATATTTTAAGAGTTCATTGAAACTCATTTTTTTTCATATTTTCATGCTGCCCACATACGCAAAAGTGGTGTTATTTGGAAGGTGATGATATTTGCCAGCATTTAAAACAAATTTTGTCAAGAAGTAATGAAGAATAAGGAATTAAATCTTTTGGTTATTTGAAAAACTTGGTAAAATTTAGCTATTTTTTTAAGATAATATGCTCTACTTAAAAAACCAGCCCCTTAACATATCGTTTTTTTGTCATGTAATTTGTTTGCAAGGAGTTGTGTTACCAAATAAACATCAAATTAGTACCGCTATTCATGCTAGTAATTTAAAAATAGAGTTTAGCAAACACGTGTCAAAATTAACAGAAATGCGCCACGATTAAGAATGAAGAAAGAAAGAAAAATATATTTATTCCATAGAAAGCACACACAGACAGGACATCAGGATTAGTGTAGCAGGTAACATTCCATTAGTGTGTGAGCGAGAGCGCTATTTTTACGATAAGGATGTGGAGTGAGATAAAGACTACGTACTAGTGAAATAAAAACCAATACTTTTAGTTAACAACTAATTTTATTTAAAAAAAAAATACAATTTTACAACAATTGTTCAAAGTTTTCTAAGAACGCCAAAAATCTTTCGCCGTTTAAGGTGTCGAGTAAAATAATAGGCCCAATTAACTGGTCATCCAATAAACCTGCCCACACATTTATTGAAATTCATGCTGGAACTGACCAGGCCTAACAGTGTGTGGGTTTTCAGGCATCCACAAGTGGTCATTTCGATGGTTGACTATTCTGGCTCTCGTAAATTTTGCCTCATCCGTCCACAAGATCCAACGTAATACTTCGGGCTCGTGTCTAATTCTTCGGTTTATCCACGCACAGAACACAGCACGAGCGGCATAGTCCGGATCAATAAGATTTTGCACTTTTTTTAAATGGAAGGTGTAAACCTTCGTTTTTTAAAACTTTCCACACCGACCAATGTGAAATCCCAAGTCTTCTAGCTACTAGCCTTGTACTGAGGCGTGGGTTGTTAGCGATCAGTCGTAAAATTTCTTCTTCATCTTCAGGTGGTAACAGACGAAATCTTTCGTTTGGCGCAGCTTGAATTCCATGCTCGCGAAACCTCAAATGAATATTTGTGAAAGTTCGAGCTGTAGGCGGGCGTCGTCTAGGAAATCTTCTCCGGTATTCCACAACGGCAGCAGCAGCGTTGCCATTGCAGAAACCATACACGAAATGTATGTCTGCTATTTCATCAGCTCGAAAAGCCATAGCACGTGATGCAAATGCAAAATTGTAGAGCGGTTTTTTCGCGGGGCGATGGATTGTCATTGAGAAAAGCACAAGGCACCATTATGTAGTTTTTGTCTCACTCCTTATCGTAAAAATACCGCTCTCGCTCACACACTAATGGATTGTTACCTGCTACCCTAATCGTGGTTCATTGCTGTTAATTTTGACACGTGTTTGCTAAAGTCTTTTTTTAAATTACTAGCGTGAATAGCGGTACTAATTTGATGTTTTTTTGTTAACACAGCTCCTTGCAAACAAATTAGATGAAAAAAAAACGATATGTAAAGGGGCTGGTTTTTTAAGTAGAGCATATTAACTGAAAATAATAGCGAAATTTTACCAAGTTTTTCAACTAAATCAACAGATTTCATTCCTTATTCTTCATTACTTCTTAAATTTGTTTTAAATGCTGGCAAATATCATCACCTTTCAAATAACAACATTTTTGCGTATGTGGGCAGCATGAAAATATGAAAAAAAATAGTTTCAATGAACTCTTAAAAATACGAGACATTAAATTTTAAAATGGCTGCCATTCTGAGGGGTGAGGGGTGAGACCCCCCTTTGTGTGGTATTTTGTCGATAAAATATAACGTACCCTATCCTCCCATCCCGTATCCCTAACACACTGTATAGCTACTATTTTAAAGTTGTAACTATGATGTGGATAAGACATTTTGCTTAAAATAAGTAAAATTATATTTGCGGGCCCTAGAATAGTAATATTACAGAGGCTGGGACGAAAGGGGTTGCCGGCCGAAGACATACAGACGGCAGAAGGATATGTCTGAGACGGGCAACCCCATATTTCCCGCCGAGGTATGTATAGTGCTTTTTTCAAAAACGCAATGAAATAAACAACAAACAACAAAGTTTTCTTTTTTATACGCATAGTGACAGAATGTCATGATGCTTGTGCCACAAATTTATACCGAATGGAAATTAAAAAAGCGGCCAAGTGCAAGTCGGACTCGCCCATGAAGGGTTCCGCAGCAGTTCATACAAAAAATGCACTACAGATGAAAAAAAAAGATATGAAAAAAAAAACACTAACAAAAGAGCATATCTCCTCGGCACTTACATCCTTTTGCTGAGAAGCGCAGATTTTTGGCAATAACTTAAAAACGGTATGTTCGATCATGTTGAAAACAAATTTCGTTGGAATAATTTATTAAGCTTTATATTTGTAAATTTTTTCATATTTTTTGACCGTTTAGAAAATAGAGGGGGGGGGACACAATTTTTGCTACTTTCGTAGCGAATATTTCGTAAAATATTCACTAAATCAAAAATTTGTTTCAGAAACCTCAAAGTGTTTTTAGAAGTGCTGTCGAAATATGTGCAACAAATTGATATTTGCTGGAAAAAAAAATCCACTTTTGTTTATATGTACCCTAGAAATATATTTTTTATTATTTAACTATCAAACTCCAAATTTCATTAACGTACATCGTATAGTTTTTGAATAAAATGCCTGTGACATACGGACGAACAGACAGACAGACAGACAGACAGACATGACGAATCTAAAAGGGTTCCGTTTTTGCCATTTTGGCTACGGAACCCTAAAAAGAGGACTTTGCCGGCCTAGGCCTGCATCATTTGTATGAAATTCCAGACCTCTTGCCCTAGCCGCACCTGAAACGTCATACTTCGCAGCCTATTTATAAGGAACATCACATCAATATTTCATTGCACGTTTGAGAAAAATATATCACAATGACACATACACATGTGTATTCACACCACTTCAAAACAGCTGGAAGCGTGGATTTAGACAATTTCGAATAGATTTTGAATTAAGACTAGAAGAGTTTGTTTCGGCTTTCTTCTCCTCAGTGGTCTTATCAGTAGAAAACGCCGTAGAGTCAGACTTGTAAAAGTGCCCTTGCGGCCTTCTTACAGAATAAAGATCCTTATTTCCTTATGAATAGCTAGGTCTATACAGACGGTCAAAAGATAGTTTTTATCCGACTAATGTATAGCAAAACTTGTTTTCTTATTCGCCCAAACAAAAATGCGGGTGCATTTTTGTCTTAAATAATGTAATGACCTGTCGTATTTCATATAATTATATAACATTATTAATATATTTTATCCTTGAAAATCTACTACTAATCAGGTTTCGGAAATTTACCGGCCTGATTTATGCAAGAATTTACCTGTTAATAGTTTTATCAAATAGCCCGAGGAATTCATCTGTCTACGTAAACATCAATATCGTGAACACAACAATAACATAATTAAATGGGATCAATCCACTGGCGGAGTAAACAAATTTACCTTCGAATAACTAAAATATCGGTACACCATATTGTACGAACAGTAAATCCTCGTATTTTAAATACTAGTGAAGCCTTCGAATCCACAGAAGAAATGAGCTAAATATTTTCCGTTTGCTATTGCCATCTGTGGACATTAGTAAATTTTATTATCATCAAAATAATATTTTAATTTTTTTTTTATGCATACGCCCGTATTTACAAAATAATTTTCGTTGAAAGTATTTATTAAGTTTTATCTTTGTATTTTTTTTTCATATTTATTGGACGTACCGTGTAGAAAATAGAAGGGGGAAGGGGCACAAGTTTTGCTACTTCTGAAGCAATTATTTCCGAAAGTAATCAAAGTATTTTTAAAAGAACTGTCGAAATATGTGCCTCACATTAATTTTGCTGATTCTTTTTAACCGACTCCCAGAAAAGGAGGAGGTTCTTAATTCGTCAGAACCTTTTTTGTTTCAGTTTTGGTTAAAGTATTTCGGTTAAACCGCTACCTGTTTGATTCTTAACTATCAAACAGGTAGCGGTTTATACAAGTCACGGTACTCCAAATCAATATACTTCATGTAGGTTTTAAGTAAAATGCCTGTGACAGGCGGACGGAAGGATGAACATTAGGAAACTATAAGGGTTCCGTTTTTGCCATTTTGGCTCCGGAACCTTAAAAAGGGCTTAAATGTTTGAGCGACAGAGAAGCATTTCAAGTTGAACCTCGGTGTGGTAGACCAATAACAGTTACAGACGAAAATGACAATACAATACTAGATATGATTAGCGGTTGAAAGTTGCAGAGATAGCGGGGACAATTGGCATTTCCTATAAGCGAGAACAAAACATAATTACGTAGGATTTTGGATTTTCTATGGTTTTTGCTAGGTGGGTACCTAAACTGCCTTCAGCTTAAAATAAACCAAAATGCTCCTGTCCATACTGCAGCGAAATCTATCGCACAGATACATAGCTGTGGATTTGAATTGTTGCCACATCCCCCCTTTTCGCTTGACTTGGAATTTTCGAAGCCTCGAAGATTATTTTTTTTACAAGGAATAATGAAATTAAAAGCAAGATAGCAAAAGTGTTGACAGGGAAATTGCCAAAACAAAAATTTGAACAAATCTGTCAGGATCAAATCACGCAGTTTGTTAAAATAACTAATCCATTTTATCATTTGTCCAGAAAATATATCAGTAATTTGATCACATCCCCGATCTGTTTAGTGAAATGACGAAATCAGCCAAAAAAAGCAATTTGTTTTTTTTTCATGTCACCAGATTTGTTGTGTGATTTGATAAATTCCTTGGACTACGTCAGTGAGTTGACGAAACGAACTCGCAAAGTCAACTCATTTTATCATATCACACGTTCAGTGGAATGATAGACATCTCAACACTAGTTACGCATGGTCGCAGATCGGCTTGCCTCCAAGGTCATTGTCACTATTGCACTACGCACCGCACGTGCGTCTGAGCCGGTCAGTATCTACACGGAGTCAGTTGGCCTATACGTTAGAGATTTGTTCAAGTTCCTCTTTTTGGCCATATCCCTGCGATATTTACATCCTTTTTGAAACTATGTACAGAAATAAAATTGTTATTAAAACTCAAGTCTTTATTTTAAAGGTTAGGCTCAAAACTTTTCAATTCACCCTCGGACATCTTGTAGTTTCTGAGTAAAATACCTGTAATATACAGACAGACGGACGGCCGGACTTGACATTATAGTTTTGTCAAGTCCTTCCGTCCGTCTGTTTGTACGTTACAGGTATTTTACTCAAAAACTACAAGATGTGTGTGTTTTGTTTTTGCCATTTCGGCTACGAAACCCTAAAAATCGTCACGTATGGTATGGGTATTTCCATTAGTGTTAAACCTTTTACTGTTTTCCAATATTGTTAGAACCGTTTCAATTATATCTTTTTTCATAAACTAAAATAAGACAAAAGATAGAAAAATACTCGGAAAAAGTCTATACCAAAAACTCAGTTTTAAATACAGCAAAACTGCAAATGCATTTTGTAGGCTTCGTCAATTAGGACATTTACAATCCACTTAAATCAAAGCTTGTTTTCTGTGACTTCCCGTAACATTATGTTAATAGGAAATGTCTATTATGTCTTTTCCTTCTGATTTTGTTTTCATTACGTGTTTGGTCTAAGGTTCTTCACTGAAGGGAATCCTTATTAATTATAATTAATGAGTAAATCCATAGGTCTTCCGCGTCACGCAATGATAATTCTCCTTGCGTTATTTTATGATAACGGCATCGTTATTATCTTAATATTTGAATTAATTCAATAAATAACAATAAATTAAGCGGGTTATTTTTTACACAAATCGAAGTACTATAGCAGTCTAGTACTAGTAGTCATTATCAAAATGAATTGGAGAATTATCATAAATAATTATACTGGATTTATTAAGTTGATAGCTCAAGTAGTACAGCCGCATAAAATATCTAGTTTTTTATCTAAAATATTCACTGCTAAAACATTATAATTTTGTAGCTCAACTACCTGTCCTGGAGAGGCGACCACGCACAGGAAAACGCAGCGTGGGACGGCCCCGACTAGGTGGACGGATAACTTCGTGAGGGTCGCGGGGAATCTGTGGATTTGCACAGGATCGCACTCTGTAGCGAGCTATAGGGAGGCCTATGTTGAGCAATAGACTTCCGAAGCTGATAGATAGATAGCCCGACTTTTCGTCATATTAAGTTTTTATTAATACAATGGCAAACAATATGTAATAATTCTAATTACATAAGTTCGTCATACTTTATCAAAACTTCAATTACCTACTCACATTATAATTTTTAAGTCTGAAAATTGTACGTTCATATCACAAAAATATTTAAAACCATTTATTACATTACGCTATTGCGTCTCTTCGTCTCAGAAAATGTTTAATAATCAAGTAAAATTGCTTTGATCTCACGGCTTTAGTTAATTACATATACATGATCTGTGTGATGAAATAAGCTTCATAATATTTGTTTTGCTGACAAGAAGTAGCTGAACAATTTGGTTACGTAATTAACGACGTTATAATACTAATATTAATATTAATTACATTTTAATATTCAATACGTTACAGTTATAAACAAAGAGTTGCGGCGATTATCATTCTGGCTAGAATGATAATCGCCGCAACAACAGACGTATTAAATGAAAAATCACCGAGATAAGCTTAAGTTTAGCCATCGCTAAGGTACATAGTATGGTAGTGGAGATGTCACGAATACAATTAGATCACATACATAGACTATTCTCCGGAGTCTGATCTTTGTATAAATTAATACTGTATATACTTATCATCCAGAAAAACACTCAGATTTCCGAAACGTAAATAAAATTACGTAGTAGTTTTTTACATAGGCGAAATCGGGGGAAAATAATTTATTTATATTATTTTAAACTTGACTTACTTAATAGCAATTTTGAAAATACAGTTATTTACTTGTTGTAAAGATACTTTTTCTTCATTGCCGCTTAAATTGCCAATTAAGATTCTACGACAAAACTAACGTAGGAAAAGCGGCATGTAGTAGTGTAATAATTAGTCTTAAGGTTTTCTGTCACAAAAGTATTTTATTTATATTTTTATTTAAACAATCATATCCGTCTTGCGAATTATACCTTTGTTCTTTTCGCCCAAAGGTCAAAATGCAATCTGAGCTACCGCCACGGGTTAGGCAATACAAAGAAAGTTCCACTTTGCTTCATCAAAGACCGTGAGAAAAGTTCGAATCGAATTTCCGGGTGCTGTTTTCAATGTAGGTCAAACAGAGACTATCAATGGAGGAAATCTGTTTTTAACCGACCCACCAAAAAGAGCTGTTCAATTCCAATCGCATAGGGAACAAAGTTAAAGTGCTTAAGTTTTGATTGTTTGGTGTATTGACTGGAATTTGCTAGTTACGTTCGTGTGTATTTGACACTCGCTGCTATAATGGAAATATAAATGGAATAATGCATTACACTTATGTTTGTGACCATACCTTTTTGTTAGAAGATAAAAACATTTATTTATACCAGTACTAGAAGATGCCCTCAACTTCGTTCGTGGAGGAAAAAAAGTCATAGCCCGTCGTATTTTCGTCAGCATAGTCGGGTAAAAACTATCCTATAACCATCTAGAGATACCCAGCTACCAGTGTACCAAAAAATATGGAAATCTGTTGAGCCGATTTTGCGCCACAACGACACATACAAACATAGCCCTTCAAAATCATGACACTTGATTGCGATTGCGAGCGTCAAACGCGTTAGGCAATACGGGGGCCGGTCGGACCAATGTTTTGGGCTCCGGCCTCTAGGTCGTTTATCTTCCACCTTTCCTGTGACCAACAGATGTTCCAAGTTATTCGCACCTCTGCGAGCGATGTGGCCAAAGTAACGCATTATGCGCTGCAGACAGGTGGTAGACAGACGTTGAGCACTCTCTATTTTCAGTTCTTCTAGGACTGAGATGTTAGTCCAGTGTGCCATCCATGGAACCCTTAATAGGCGCCGCCAGCCCCACATTTCAAAGGCATCGACTCTGTTTCGATCAGCTGCCTTCAGCGTCCATGTTTCTGCACCATATAGAGCGATTGGAAAGACCAGTGAACAAACTACGTATATTTTGGTTCTATTGGAGATGTTACGGCCCTTCCAGACTTTGCTCAGCTGCGTCATAGCTGTTTTCGCCATACCAATTCGTCGCCGAATTTTGGGTTCACAATTGCCTCTATTAGTGATCACAGAACCAAGGTAGGCAAACTGGCCTACAGTTTCGTATTCCTTCAGGAGGTCCGTGCGCTCAATGGTTGCAAAGCGGTCTACGACTAGGAACTTGGTCTTACTTTTATTGAGTGCAAGTCCCAAGTTGAGGCTTATAGCTTCCAACCTGTCCAATAGTTCTTTGATCTCCGCCTCAGATGATGCAAAAAGTGTGGTGTCATCTTCATAGCTTAGGTTAGATATTTTAACTCCACTTATCTTTATACCGCCTTCCCAGTTTTCTAGCGTTTGGCGCATGATATATTCTCCATATATATGTTAAAGAGGAGAGGCATATGTGTCCCAGATATGATCTCATTTATTTACCTACTTACCAGAACTTTTTTTACCATCAAGTAACTTTCGCGCCTTACCTACGGCGCCCAGACCTGGTCACACACTGAAACCGAGTAGTCCAGACTCAAGGTCAACCAGCGAGCACTGAAGTGCTACTATATACTAGGTTTTCAAAGAAATGATCGCACTAGAAACACCGATCTGCGCTCCAGAACTGGTATCACAGACGTGGGTGTAAAAGCCGCCCGACTCGCATGGAATGGGGCAGGGCATATCTGCGGAATGAATCCAGAACGGTGAGGCAGGGTGACAACCGAATGAATACCACAAGATGACAACCGGAACCGAGGAAAACAGAAAAGGAGACGGCGGGACGATTCTGACGCATTTTGCAAGGGCTGGCGGGTAATAGAGAGAAGAGTATACTCTAAATAGAGGTGAATGGCGGAAAAGAGGATAAGCCTTTGCCCATCAGTAGGATACTTTATAAGGCTAGTAAATAAAAAAAAATAACGTTGCTTTTCTACCGCATTTCAGAAGGCAGGTATTTAGGTGTTTAGGGTTCTGTAGCCAAAATGGCAAAAATGGAACCCTTACAGTTTCGTCATGTGTCCGTATGTCACAGGCATTTTACTCGAAAACTACAAGATGTACATTGATGTAATTTGAAGTATTGTAGGTGTCTTGTGTAAGCCGCTACTTAATTTGATAGATAAATAATAAAAAAGAAACCTAGGGGGCACTCCGTCTTTTAAAATAATTTTGAGGTTTCTATTTTCTATTTTATTTAGTGGATACATAACCGTTTTTGAGTTATTGCCAACAAACGGCGCTCCTCATCAAAATAACTTAAGTGCCGGGAAGATAAGCTCTTTTGCTAGTGTACTTTTTTATATCGCATTTTATTTATGTAGTGTGCATTTTTTTGTATAAACGGCTGGGGAACCCTTCACTGAGCATGGTCCGACATGGTCTCAGCCGATTTTTTTTTGTGTGTACTTTTTTTTCTGGTCCGCACATTTGTCATTGTTAAAAAAAACATTTCTTACAACTTTCATTAGGTATATCACAACACAATCCGACATGCAACACATTTCCGTGAATTACAAACTTTTCCGACCTAAAGAGCCTTATAACAATCCCGGGCATTCATGTAAAAAAGTTTAGTCCGACAATGAAACCAGAAGTTTGCTATAGCGACAACAAGCATAGGTATGCTATGCAATTTGTTGATTCTGTTTTGATGGAGTTTTCTGAGACACATGAATCACATGATGCAAGGTTATGGGATCTAAATTGTATTTTGTGACAAAGTTACGAGGATAACCCGGATAACATTTAATAGGATGGCGCTTCTGCACTTTAGTTTATTGAATAGTGAAGCGGTAAGTAAAGTATATCGTAATCTTAATCAATCGTAATTAATCGCATTATAAAGTTATTAAAATAAAATGTCTGAATATTAATGAAATTCTCAAAGAAAATATTGTAACAGACTATCCGGAGATCACAAAACCAAATCATTTTTTTTTTGTATGATTGTGTCTATCATTGTGGATTCATCACGTAAAAACGATTTAATGGATTTGCAGTATTATTAGTATACGGGTAGCTGGTTATCCACAGATGGTTATAGAATTATTTTTATAAGACTAAGCTGTAGAAAAAAGAGGATTATGACTTCTTGTCCTCCGGGAACGAAACCCCTTCTAGTCGTTTTATATAGTTGTAAAATGAAATATAAAAAAAATAAGTGATACGGAAGGTCACCAAATCAAACAAATATTTTTGGATTTCTTGAATGTTTCCAGCTTTGTGTCTTTGCAGCCTCATCACATCAAAGTAGCTAAATGGATTTCAAAAATATTTGGTACGCAGGTAACTCATCCACAGGTGGTTTATTTATAGGATCAGGCTCAAGAAAACAGAGGTATGATTTTTTTCTCCTCCGCTGACGAAGTTGCGGGCAGCTTCTTATACCTATTTCAATGTTATTTTAGCTTTCTGTATCAATTATCACGATTAATAAATACTAGGTAGAGTAGGTAGAAAAATATAACATAAACATTTATAAGACATTTCAACCGTTACACACTTGTAACGACTCCTCTGATCTTGAATATGAAATCCCTCTGCTCGTTTTTCCTATATAACATTAAAAAAAACCTTGTTGGGAGCTGTTGTTGTGCAACCGACTCAGCTAAATATGCCGTCAAACATGAAATTTTTTTAGAAGGAAAAAAATCCAAGTGCGGAATAATAATAACACGCCCACCGATGTTGCCCTCAGGCTACTATATGTGTCGCTATTTACGGGGGCCCATCTAGCGGTGGGCAAGTCATCGTCTGCCAGTGCCTTTAGCCATGGGACACTTTTTCCTGGTAGACGTCCGATTGTCTCAAGCAATAGCCCAGTATTTAGTCCATCATTTCAATCCCATAACCCAGAATATTTAGATCTCATCACTCTCCAATTGTTCTTGCATCTAGCAAGTGCTGTCTCTGTGCGCGTCCCATGATACGGGCAGGAACAGCACCCGCGCGGTGTACACCTTACATTTCATTAAATTGTCGAAAGGGCCTCTACGCGTTAGCTTCGGCTCCGCGCACGCCTCCCAAAGGTCCGGGACACCATTGTCCCGTGAGCGGGTGCGACATACATAATAACACGCCCAAATCGTTGATGTAGATGATCAAGTTATACTATTTATACGCGATTAGGTCACATTTTATTATGTTAATATTTCAAACAAGTTATTAAGTACCATTTCATCATAATAATTTAAAAGAAAACTAAGTGTATGAAGTAAGTGAACAAAGAGAAGTGAAGCTTGATGCAGTCTAGAAGCGGTTTCCCGGGTTAGTCGCAAGGGACTCGTAATCCGAAGTGCACCTATCCATCTTTGTTGTTTAATATTGTAACAGCTCCTGTATTAAATATCCTTACCCACACATTTATTATATAATGCGAAATTTTTTTTGTTTTTTCTTTCTATAAGAGAGCAACAGAATCGCGTTTTTTTTTAAAATACAAAATAAAACAAAAAAGTATAAGTAGTAACATAGTAGTAACAATGAAATAAAAAGCGGCCAAGTGCGAGTCGGCCTCGCCCATGAAGGGTTCCGCAGCCGTTTATACAAAAAAATGCACTACAGATGAAATAAAATACGATATGAAAAAAAAACACTACCAAAAAAGCGTATCTCCCCGGCACTTACGTCCTTTTGCTGAGAAGTGCAGTTTTTTGACAATAACTTAAAAACGGTATTTCCGATCATGTTGAAAACAATTTTCGTTGAAAGTATTTATGAGCTTTTATATATGTTATTCTTTTTATATTTTTTGAACATACCGTTTAGAAAATAGAGGGAGGGGGGACACAATTTCTTCAAATTTCGGAGCGAATATTTCGGAAAATATTAACTAAATCAAAATTGTTTTTAAACCTCAAAGTGTTTCAAGAAAAACTCTCGAAATGTGTGCCTTACATTGATACTTGCTGGTTTTTTTTTTTTCAGTTTCGGTTACATGTATGGAGTGCTCCCCCTTGAAATATATAAACTACGTAGCGGTTTATACAAGACACCTATGCTCCAAATTTTATTAATATACATGTATTACACCTATTCACAAACTATTTAAAAACACAGAAGCCCAATAAACTTGTGGTTCATATAAAGAGAAGCAATGCTTATAACAGCGCCATCTCTTCGTCCGATTTGACACTGCTGTAAAAGAAGGACTATTGGAATGTGAAAAGGTGTAATACATATTCTCATAGATGGCGCTAAGGTCATATACCTTTCAATACAAATAGGTACAGGGGTCAAGGCGGATGGATAAATTCGATGCGTACGTCACAGTTCTCGCTAGTGAAAGGGAAACACACCTGACGCGTAATCAGAAAGTACCGGGTTCTAGTCCTGGTGTGACGACGTGCGAGAGCAATCGTATTTTTCTTTGCGCTTTGATTTGTATCTATATCACAATAGATAGTAATGTGGTGTTCATTTTTCCTCATTAAAGTTAGTATGTAGTAGGCAGTTATGTGATAAAATGGCTTCATATAGTTAAACATTTGAAGAACAAAAATCATACTTTTAACTATATTAAATGTGAACCTAAATATAGTAGTCTAAGGCTTTAGTAACTTTACCGATCTAAATACTTACATGCTATCTATCGCAGTAGAATGTTATAACTGGCAGATGTCCGTATTTCAGTCATGGTTTATCTCTATGGAGTAATATTTTTACTCGTTTCCTGAGGGAACAACTACGCCGAGAAATATGTGTCGCGGTAAAAATTTGAAACGGTTCAGAATGAAGAGGATTTTGCTTGCAATTTAAGATTTGTTGTAGGTTCTTACCACTTCTTTATACACTGCATTTGTTCCGAAGCAGTTTTTTTAGTTTATGAAACTAATCTATCAATATATCGCCCGCGGACTGCAATACGGCCACATCTCAAAAAAGCAATATTTCTAGAAATCTGTCAAAGTGCGCGACCATAAACACCATAAAATGGGTCTGAAACTATTTTTTTTCAAATACGTTGTAATTTGGCTTATTTTGTTCGTCATAACATACTGCTTCACACAAAGATGTAAAATTATTGAAAACATGCTGTAATTGAACTAAACAAGGTGAGCAATATAGGTACTAAGAGTTGGCCGCAATGTAGGAATAATTCTTAAAAAATTTGAAACGTGCTCAAAGGCACATCAGGAGGTTATAACAATGATAACCCTATTTTGAGTAAAAATCCGATAAAAAATATATTAAAAGTAAAAACACATAATTGTTACTTGGTATACTAAGTAGCGAATAACTATGAACTAACTATAATTATATGTATATATTGCTATTTGTATCTATTCGTACATTATCATCATCTGCTATAAAAAAAAGAACCAACTTTTCAAAATAAACTAAAAAGCCATAAATAATATTTTATGTACGGTACGGATCACATTTGAATCACCTTTTGAAGTCGCTGCCAAACCATTCATTTATTACTATTATTAGAAACCAAGTTATGAATTTTTCAATAAAACACGGCATTTCGTGGAAATTTGCACAAAAAGACAGAGAAATATAGGCCACCATTTTTAAAATCCAAAAGCAAGTGGGTGGTTAAGAACCGCGGAGGCGAGCCTTTAGTTATTATCTACCTACATATATAAGGATTTAGTCCTTCTGGGACCCTGCACCTAATTCGTAGAGGGACTAAGTCGCGTTATGGCTAAACTTCATGTTAAATTGGCTTTAAGTCTTGAACGATGTTAGCCTTTTTGGCAGACAGCTTACTTCGTTATAAAGCTATTTCTTTATCAGACCAACTATTCATCAGCCTAACTCACGTTTCACCTAATTGTCACCCTGCCTACAACATGCAACCGTCTTTATCGTGGCACTTGAAACTAGTGTTCTAATGATAAATGAATATGATGGGTGTCATCCATCACTCATTACACATCATCTATTTGTAGTGTCGAGTATTATAGCGGTTTTATATATTATTAATTTAAGATGACCTCGAATGAAGTTGTTTTTGAAAAAATTAAAAAGGGAGCTGAAAATTTACTTAAAGATGGCTATGCATATACTAAGAACAAAATCAATAATGATGGATCTTCACTATGGCGATGCTCGAACAGAAAGGTTTGTAGTGCTTCCCTCAAGCTTAATTCAGATAACGCAGTGGAAAAAGTCAGTCAACATACGTGTTTGCCAAACCACGCTAAAACCAAAATCTCCGTAATTATGGATAAAGCGAAAGAAGAGGTGTGCCGAACTTTTGGGCCTGTGAATCAGATATTAGAAAAAAATATTTTGCAGGAATGTGAGCAAACACAACAGCTGAAAATAGTAACGAATCCAATCCTAACATAGGAAATAATATGGATATAAACGAGGCATCTCTATATAAATAAAAAAAAAGCGCTTCATGCCGAACAAGAAACAAATTTTTAAAACTTGATAAAGCTAACAATTGCATTAAAGAAATTCAAGTACCAAGTATCATTGCAAAGGATTTTCAAATCTGCAATGACGGCGATGATGACAATAAGATTTTAAAATTTTCGAGTTCATTTGCTATGAAGAAAATAAAGTCACTTGTAGATAATATGGACGCACAATTCTATGGCGACGGCACCTTTAAATGTGTGCCGATATTTTATCAACTTTATACAATACACGTCAATATAAACACAGAGAACAGTGACACTGTAAATATTGTTCCGGTTATATTCTGCCTATTGCCGGATAAAACACAGGACACTTACATAAGACTATTCGAATTAATAAAAAGCAATATTGGAATCAACATAAGAAGGTTTAAATGCGATTATGAAATTGCTCAAATTCAAGCACTTAAGGCCGTTTTTCCAGGAATAACAATAGGTGGTTGCTATTACTACTATTCCAAAGCAGTTTTCAAGAAATCTGAAAAACTGGGGATGTTGAAAACTATATAATATATATAGTTTTTCTATATCGCAGTAGACCTAAGTATCTATATGTCTACTTCGCGTAATGACTAGTCATATCGCAACTTTATCTCTTGCCTTTGCACTAAACATCAGTACGTCTATGAAACTTTTTGCCTTACTCGGTTCCAACCTATATCGCAGTAGACCTAAGTATCTATATGTCTACTTCGCGTAATGACTAGTCATAACGCGACTTAGTCCTTCTACGCATTAGGTGCAGGGTCCCAGAAGGTATTTATCATAGTAATTTATATTTTTGTTGAATGAAGAACTTTATTTACTTCAGGTTTAGCACCGACTTCAAAAGGTGATTCAAATGTGGTTCGTACCGTACATAAAAGATTATTAATGGATTTTTAGTTTATTTTAAAGTCGGTTCTTTTTGTATTAAAAAAAAATGTTTTTTGCTTTTTAGTGATGGATTTTAGTAGTGATATAAAGTAGTTTTTAAAACCTAGAATGGGAAGATTGAGGAGGCACTCTGCACGCATCTCGAGTCTTTGGAAGTAAGAAATGTAAAAGTTGGTTAGTTAATATTCATTTGTAACTTCCATCATCAGCTCTGTTTGTCTGATGATGACAACCAGACGAAAACAACTGAATAACTTTAGAAAAATATATACAAAACATTGTTAGTGTATCCATCATCAGATCCTGACTTGGTGATAAGGAGACTACCTCAGGGACACACTTTAAAAAATATGACTAACAGTCTTAACGTACTATCAACAGCATTATTGCATGGACATGGCAAGGACGATAATCGCTTGGCTGTCTTAAGATGCTGAGAGCACGTAGCTCTCAGTATGGCATGATGGTTACAAAAAAATAAACTAGATGGCGTTGTTATCAAAACGAACACAGAATTTAATGCTTTGTTTGTTGAAATGTAAGTCTCACAAGCACTAAAATTGTTCTGCAATAGAATAATCTACTATTAAAAAAACTTCTACTGAAATTAAAACGGCACCTGTATTTAACTTTTGGAACACGCTTCTTTTTAAACGACTTCCAGAAAAAGGAGGAGGTTCTCAATTCGTCGGAATGTTATTTTTTAAGTAGTTAAAATTTAGCTTTCATGCGTATTGTTACTATTGTAACAGAACAGAGTCTGTTCTGCAACAAGAACTCATTAGAAATATACCACCATTTACACTTTGTTTCTTCATGAAACTACGAGGTTTTTAAATATACTTAACTTTATCCATCCACTCCAATAACATATGTGATGACGTGAATATTACGGCACTATACTTTAATAAAAATAATATAATAAGTAAGGAGGAATAAAACAATTTAACGGATTATATCGCGTATATTATCTCATTTTAGTTCCCGACGTTTTGGAAGCTTTCCAGCTTTCCATGGTCACGGGAGGACTCCATGGAAAGCTGGAAAGCTTCCGAAACGTCGGGAACTAAAATGAGATAATATACGCGATATAATCCGTTAAATTGTTTTATTTCAATGAGTAATAATCGCGGAAACAGAAGAAAATATTAAGTAAGGAGGAACTTTAGAATACCCTCCTTTGGAAAATACTCTACTTTGGATGCAAAATTCCGTAAAAACTTGCGTTGCTAGTTGTCTGAAAGTCATCAAAGATGAAAGTCTATTATAATATCATATAATATGAAGAGATAGTCAATTGATACATAGACTAGGCTGAAACAAAATAATTATTGTTTGTGCCTGGATCTTTGCCTGCATATTGACTATGAATACCTACACTTATTGCAATCGAAATACTGATTCAATATTAGTATTATTAAATTATATAGTTATTACAAGAAAATTTAAAATTGACTATGTGTATTCATAAAAGGTAAGGTAAAAGAAAAATAGTTATCTTATAGTGACACTCCTCAAAAGTAGGGTTTTTATTTTTTTCATTACAACCAATTAATAACTATCTATACTTAAAACTAGAAATAATACAAATTTGAAATGAAAAAAATAACTTTATTTCGTTCACAATTTATATTTAACATAAATAACACAATTTATTAATACATAATTTAAGTAAAATCTCTTCTTAAGATTTTGTTGAGGGTATAGCTTAAGTATTTATTTCAAAAATTGGAAAGAGGATTGAAGCTTCCCTTTAACAAGACAGTATTATAAGCGAATACAATTAATTACAAATCTACGACTGGTTATGATTGTAGGCGAACGCACTTTAACATTCACCTTTAACTGTTTTACTAACTTATCATTTCTTAACAATTCCAAGACTGAGTGATGAAAAAAATATCGTAAAATAAGTACTGTCACAAAATTGCGTATTTGCAAAAAAAAACAATACGTAATTGATTTCCGCCTTTTTTGTGGAAGTGTGGCGCCGTTTAAGGGAGAGAGGTCTGGACCCACGCTCCGGGTCATTCTTGGTGCAGAGGCTGGCTGTCGCTGTTCAAAGGGGTAATGCCGCTAGCGTGATGGGCACCTTTGCGCCGGGAGTGACTCGGGGTGGGTTATTTGACTATGTTTAGTTTGTAGAGTTTAGTTTTAGCTTATTTTAGTATTTTGAGATTTGTTTCGTAATGTCTAAATAATTATGTATGTGCTTAACTTTGTAATTAATTAAATTATTTAACTAACTTAATATTCATAGTATAGTAAAATATAAAAATAAAATATACTTAACGCAATGATGTTTAACTACTAATAAACATCAGTGTAACCCTATCTTCACTAACTTCTGTCCTTAATTGGTATAGCCACAGGTTTTCAATGGGATTTAAATCTGGTGATCTAGCAGGCCACGAAATGATATTTATGTTATAACGCCGGCGAATACACTCACGCACACTTTGGGAACGATGTATAAGACAATTATCCTGCACAAATGAAATTATGGGTAACTAGCTTCTGCCCGCGACTTCGTCCGCCTTAAATTCGGTTATCGATAATGAGGGTATTTTTCCGGAATAAAAATTAGCCTATGTTCTTTCCCGGGACTCAATCTATCTCCATACCAAATTTAATCCAAATCGGTTCAGCGGTTTAAGCGTGAAGAGGTAACAGACAGACAGACAGACAGACAGACACACTTTCGCATTTATAATATTAGTATGGATTCTTCCTCCGGATACACATTTCGAATCATGGTCTCCTCCAGCACATTGACGTAATCAGCAATTAGCCCGACTGGTCACTCTGACGAGTTCTCCCGGGTCAGCCCCGCTCATCTAACCCCACATACTCAGTGTAATGCAACCAGATCGCACAGTGGGCACTACGTGATTGTTAGTATAACGCGTATTATTTCAACGCCACAAGCTTAAACGTTCGTGTCTGACTAGTGAAACGTTTTTTCATCAATGAAAATGACATTACTTCAATCGGCATTTAAGCATTCTCGAGCAAACTTTAATCTCGCTTCTTTGTGTTGTGGAGTCAGCGAGGGTTTGACTGCATGCTTGCGAGGATGTAAACCCTCACTGTGTGGAGAACAGGGCGAGCAGTGTCCACGCCTGTGTTAAATAAACGGGTGTAATGGGTTGTTGGTGGAAAACCATTTTCTTCATATTCCTGGACCATGCGTTGACGCTGCTGTTTGCTTATAAGTCGAGGTGTACCGGTCCTTTGGCGGTGCAGATCCTATATGATCTTTCCTCTGTGAATTGTCGCACCTATAACACAACTGTTTTCCTCTGTAACAAATTTCAGAAATGTATAATCATTGTTAAATTAGCATACAGATATAACTAATATAAAAATCTAGAAAGAAATGTAAACAATAATACTTACGCTTACACCGGTTTCTTTAGCAATTTCTATCAAATTTTTGCCTTCACTATGCAAAGTAATTATTTGTAACATTGTGGCTAAGTCAAAATTGCAACGAGAACCCATTATTACAAAATAAAACTACTAAATAAATACTAAAACTCAATCAAAAATACAATCGAACGGATGGCAACCCCGCAAGGGATCAAACGAACGGTTTCTTTGTATAAAAACTAATACGGTATATTCATAATCTTAAGTCTACCCTCTAAGTATGTGTGGTTACTTTTATATAATTATTGCGCTATTCAACAACTATTCAACATGTGACGTAATTATAAATATTTATTTCTTTAAATAAAAATGATTTGTTTAAGTACTTGTTAATTAATTTCAGTAAAAAGTAAATTAAAAAAAATACTATTAACACTAAACGCATGCCTTGCAAACGTAGGTGATTAGTGATTAAAAATACGGTTATAAATTTCATCCACGTCGAATATGGCTTAATGGCTAAGGGGTTTAATGAGTTGATCTATACGACGAATGTTCCGGGTTAAAATCCTCTCGAACACGGTATAGGAAAAAAGCGTTTTTGTATTTTGTGTTTGAATTAGCAAAATCATCGATGGTTTTGGCTATGACGGTGAATCTAAGTAGTATTATATTGAAGGTGCATTCAAAAATACTGGATTCTGAAAATACATTCCATAATGTAAATTGAATATTTGAGTAACTTGTCGTGTGTGTTTGGCAATTGTAAGTTCAACCGAGTTTTTTTTTAAATATTGTGATGTTATCAACGCCATCTAGTAAGATCTTATGAAACCAATGTAGTTACCGGATAGATGGCGTCTCGTTTCGCTGCAAAGCAAACTTTCTGACAAATGTCCATGCAATTATGCTGTCCAGTGTACCTAACTATAATAGATGTTGTTTTTAAGATTTATCCTCTAATTCTTAACTATTAAGGAGTTGTACCTTCCGTCATCAGCTCTGCATGATGAGATGATGACTAGCACTTGCAAATACTTAAATATCTTAAGAAAATATGTGAAAAACGTTTTAAGTGCCTAAAAAGTTTGAGAATTGCCCTCAATTTCCCTGGGATCCCATCATCAGATCCCAACTTGGTGGCAATGGGACCACCTCAGGAGTATATCCTTTCAAATAAAAAAAGATTTTTTTAAATCGGTCCACAATTGACGGAGTAATCGGTGAACATACATAAAAAAAAAATACAAACTGTCGAACATAGAACCTCCGACTTTTTTGGAAGTCGGTTAAAAAGACGAAAGAAGGCGCCTAATGGGCTCCAAAGAACACCAACATGGACGGTCCTGCGTCGCCCGTATCCAGTGGATGCCATTGACTTTCATTCGGTCTTCAGTCCACCTTGTGGTAGGTCGTTCAGTTGTAGTGCTGTCTACACTGCGTAGTCTGCGTACCATGCCATGCATGGGCTGGATTGTCACTCCAGAACTCTTCGGCCCCAGCAACGTCGGTTCTAGGAGCAATGTGTCCTGCCCATTGCCACTAGGCAGGAGTGGGCTCTGTATTTCGACGACGCAGCGCGATATTTAATAAACTTACTAGTCTCTCTTCTTAATAGTATTAAGAAGAGAGACTACATTAAGAAGGCATCACTATACCTATATTTTTTATTCTTTTCTATTGGTAGTGGCTATTTCAGGCTATAAAGCCTCCGAGTCACTGCGACCATCAAATATATTTAGAGATTTAGATTGATAAAAACCACTCCAGCTAGAAAAAAGCCCATTTAAACAATCTGGTGTTTATCTTTATCTAACCGTATGTTTTCCCTGTGATTGTAGTTTTTCCTTTTTGAGATAAAGAGTAAAGAGTATTTTAGTCTAATGTCTAAATTCAGCATGCATCAGGCCACTGCTGCAAAAAAAAGGATTTTTGAGAGAGCGAGCGTAGCGAACGAAGCGTCTTTGTTGCAAAATGGGGGAGATAAGATGGTTAAAAGAGTTCGTAATATCTACAGCTAATATGGCTACTAGTCTATATTAAGGTACGCTCTTCGGGTTTCGTTCTTTCCTGCATACTTTTCTTTGTTTAAGGTGTTCGAATTTCGACTTGTTTCGACTCTCCAAAGCAAAACATCGTAACAGTATAGAAGAAATTAGTAAGAAATATGGCCCATGCACATCGCGTTTAAAAAATGCGGTGTAGGACGATAATGAAGTGAAAGAGAACGCTGTTAGAATGAACGCAGAACGTTGGGTTGGGCTAATCGAGCCCTGGAGTTGAAATCTCATTCAAAAATCCGGATGCGAGAAGACCACCTATTTGCCAGGTTAAATATCATTTGGCACATTAACTGGATACAGAAGGCACAATGCTGTCAGAGATGGCCAGATGTGGAAACGACCTCAGTCTATCAATTACATTTACAAGGGCAACAAAAATGATGTTGATGATGATAGGTACACCACACCCGGAATCCTAGCGCATTTTAAGGAAGTATCTTCGGATTATTAAGAGCCCATAATCGATGTGACAAAATAGTTTTATCGAGTCGAACAAAAATGGTTAACTTCTCTCGGTTACGTGACGAACATTTCCTCTAAGGGATTAAGACTCAGTTCTATATTGTCTATAAGAAAAAAGGTGGTAATCATGTTTGCGTATCGTACTTTCTGCGTTAGGTGTAGTACGATAACGTCGTAATCTGTAAATTATTTACATGATTCAGAAAGCTGGTTAGATAGTTATATAATATTTATGGGGAGTCGCGTGGGGACGCCTGTAGGTAATAAAATAACATGATTTGATGGTAGACCTGTCGTAGATCTCTTTGAGCCCTTTAGTTTCTTTTTTCATTCAAATACCAAGTATTTTCCGTAATTACTTCAATTATTAAGCACAAACTATAATTACTTTCTCATTTGTCATTTCATGACTAATGCTTTATCAAGCAGTAATCATAAAATGACAAGTAACGAATTAAAAATAAATAAGAAAACATTACACATAGAAAATAAATTAACACAAATATAACGCAAGTGGATTCGTTGATACATTGTATTATATTATTTTATTTTCACGTACAATTTTCCACTACATTGAAATGGCAGAAACTTCAGTTACAGAAAATGTAAGCCGATTTTGTTAATGTTTTGGTACTTTGCTTTATTGCTTTCTGTGTCTCATAGATACTTATTTTTATTGGCATTATAATATATGCAACCAATCATTGAGACACAAAGTACATAAATAATAACTTATTTGGTACCTAGGCCTAGTTGATAAAATCGAACTATCTAATAGGAGGTTAAATTGAAATATGAATTGACATTTTCTTCCTATCCGGTTCTGAAATAATAATTAACATTTATCCATTATTAATTAAACCTAGCCTGAAAATGGATTAATTTATCATTCATCAACTTTTATCGAAATAAATTGGGAGTACCTACAAATTTAGTACACGTAGTACATGCTGCATTCACAATATTAATAATGCACCTTACAGTTTAAGTGACTGACACAATGAGATTGCCTACTCGTACATACTATGAAAAACACAGATTAATGAAATCACACCGATAAAATAAATAAAAACATAAATAGTACAGGATTAATGCATTTCTATATTTACTTCGTTTATTTATGTTTAATATTATAAAGTTGTAAAAATGAAATGTCTGTACATTGAAGATATAAAAATAAATCCATTTATTTTTCTATTTGGAGGTCACTGAATCGAAAAGAATGGTTTTTGGATTTTTTTATGTTTGTCAAAAGGATAAAGGTGTAAAAAGTATTCTATAACCATTTGGAGATACCCAGCTATCCATGTACCAAAAAAAATTGAAATCCGTGTAGCCGATTTTGCGTGATGAAGCCACAACGACACATACAAACATAAAAAAATATTTTTCGTGATCAGACATAACGTTAAGTTATTACCAAAAAACTGCGCTTTTTGGCAAAAAGACGTAAGTGCCGTGGAGATACGCTCTTTTGTTAGTGTTTTTTTTTCATATCGTATTTTTTTCATCTGCATTGCATTTTTTTGTATAAATGGCTGCGGAACGCAATGCATGTAGGAACGCAATCAATGTAGGATTGAGCATGGTCCGATATGCTCTTGGCCGTTTTTTTAAATATCTTCAATATACAGACATTTCATTTTTACAACTTTATAACAGTATAGATATGCGACAAATATCTACCCAATTGTTGTAATCATTACAGTAATTTTAACATCCTAGATAATCAAAATAAGGCTAAGTGTTTTTTCTCGAACATCCAAAGAAATGTCGTCCTTATTTAATCCAATATATCTCAATTTTTATGGCGCTTATTGAAAATTCGTTATAAATTGAAATTGCGGGCATCATAATGAAATAAAAAAAATAATTTTAAAAAATATATTTCAACACTTCAAATCCCAAGTTTATAATAAACTACTATTGTACTAAACGATATAGCACTATTTAGCAAGGTCCATTAAATCATGAGGACTGAAAATTGCCATACTTTGGATCGTGTCCCGGTTACAAGGAGATATTCGGGGAAAAACTAGATGGCACTTTAAAACTAAGCATTTATCGATAATATAAATAACTGAAAAAAGAAATATAGTACAGAAACAAATATTTCGTAAACAGCTTAGAAATAACGTAACATTTTAAAACTGTGCCACGTTTGCAAACTTGAGTAATTATAAATAGTATTTTTTTTCACAAATAGCGTTCTACAAATCGGGGAACGGTTATTTGTATAGATATTGACAGAGCTCCTGTTTTAATGGTCCTGGCTATTAACTTACGATTACAGTTTGAAACAAGTGGCTCTACGACTATGAACGCTGATATTCGATTCACACGGGCGTGGGGCATGGAGGAGTTACTACTGATCGCGTTAGTAAATAGCACATGTTTCCTGTAATCCCGATAAGCCGATCAGCTCGACCTCTTTCGAATAACAACTACCTTTCTTTGTTCTGGGCTTTTGTGTAAGTCGAAATATTCCAAGAATCCACGAATTTCATCATAGTTTATTAAGACATTTGTATGCCATTGCCATTTCTATTTTTGAAATAGTATACCCTATTTTTCAAGAATAAAGTATTTATATGAAATATTAAAAATAAATATACGATAAAGTTATTCTAAGTAGTACCTATAGAAGTTGTACTTCGGGTATTCGGGGTGCTCTCATAACTCGATTCCTTGTAATCTTACTAGAAGGTTTCATACATAGTACTTAGTCCAAAGCAAACTCTAAATTACCCGTTAATCAGTAGCCTTACCTCTTATTAAAACAATTTTGCCCATTATTTTTCACAAAACATAAATCACATCACAACTAAACTCTATTTCAACATGCACGCACACTAACAAAAGTTCCTACATGCCAGGCGAAATCCGTCAGAATTTAATTCTCTTACCTATCTCAAAACACCTCTCATCTTGTATAAAACCCTTTCAATTTTACGCCAACGCGGACTTACTATTATAAAACTTGTAAAAATGAAATGTCGGTACATTGAAGACATTTAAAAAATATATTGTAATTAGTTGGAGGTCCCTGAATTGAAAAATATTTTATCTTATTTTTGGTATGTTTCGGTCATACTTAAAAAAACTCATTTTATTTGCATGCCCGGGCTTCAAGTTTATTTATACGTAGCATTAGAAGGATGCAATTTTTTTTAAACAAAGTATATACTTTTGTCTGAAGGTGTTTTGGATCTTTTAGTTCTAACGGTTCGGTATCTAGCTTATTTATTTTTTACAATACTTGTTCTCCAATTACCGTATGCTGTCCGGATCCTATCTTAGCGGGGAATATTGCGTCTCCTTTTAGCTAGGAATGAATTAAATTTGTGACAATCACAATATTCAGTGGCCACATATATAATGTTTAGTATAATAAAGTAATATCTACACTACGACCACACTTTTAATTTATACACTATAATTTCTGATTGTCCTGTCGAACGGCATAATTCACGTTGCTATTCCTTTCCGGAGTGCTTATTCCTACCCTACGATAGATTGCGGTATCTGACACTAAGCTGCAGAGCCTTGAGCATCGACGTAGGGTCGCTCGTCTGTCGGTCTTTTTAACCGACTTCCAAAAAAAGGAGGAGGTTCTCAATTCGACGGAATGTTTATTTATTTATTTATTTTTTATGGATGTTCACCGATTACTCAGACTATTTGACCGATTTGATAAATTTTTTTTTGGTTTTATAGAAGGTATTTTGTAGTTAGTCCCATTTAATTTTAGTGAAGATTTGATGATGCAATCCATGAGGAATTGAAGGAACTCCTCAAATATTATAGGCATACATGTAGCGATTTTGGTATTATAAGAAACATAATAAGCATTTGCATTCAGAAAGTGTAAATTAGTGAAGTGGAACTGATGCAGAAGACCACAGAATGCCATCGGAACTCCTTAATGATAAATGATTTATGGGTGGCGACAAAATATATTGATTAATTTAGCTAAGCAACTTCATAGTCACAAATTTAAATATTCCTGATGAGAATGGTACCATCGAATTGATTTGATGATGGAGTTCCGGCTCCAGATCTTAACTCCATGGCACCAGGCACCAGATCTATTTAATAAAATAATGTATCCTAGCCGTGTTTGGTCTTGTTCGAATCGTCACGAGATACACTTTTAAGTAACGATTAACTAAAAAGTGTAAAATAAATAAACTTTTAAACAAAAAAATAAAACCGACTCCAAAAAACACTAAAAAGTAAAAAATAACGCCATAATTCAGTTTCTTCAAATTACTTACAAGTAACCGTATGTATACTCAATCTATACAGTATATACAATTAATCTTATTTTGGAGTCGGTGCCATCGTGTCACAACTTACTAAAATCGTCAATTTTCAATATTTTACACATTCTTTATATGGCACCGACGCCAAAATAAGATTAATTGTATATACTGTATAGATTGAGTATACATACGGTTACTGGGCATGATACATCCATGACCGCATCGTCACTTAACAACTGGTGAGATTGCGGTCAAATGCCCATCTATTTTATAATTAAAAAAAAGAAAAAAATCACCGTAACATCAAACGCGAGCGACTAGTGGTGCCGTGGCACTCGAACAGAGCAGACGTGATAGTATTGCTGTTTCTGTTCGCAATTCACGTAAGTATCTGATTACCGTAGTATCATTGGTTTTCAAAATGTAATTCTCGTTCCTGTGTTTATTAAGTATGTTTGTTAGCTTGATGTGTCGTTGTTTTTTGTAATGAACATACCACGTGGCTTTAATGTATAACGATATTCCTTTATTTGCAATGACATCTTGTATTTTAAAATATAATTAAAATTGCCCTTGTTCTAAGTACCGTTACGGTAATTACCGTAGATGTTCTAATTCCCGTAGTATAAAAATTATAAAAAAGAATCTTTATTTTATGTTTTATTCGAATCCAGTCTGATCGAAAAAATACCTCAAATATCTCAACTTTCTTTTATTTGTTGTTTTTATTTTGTCTTATTTAATATTTACACAAATTAATAATTACCGTTTCAAGTAAAAAAATATATATTATTAACTCAAACGGTACTCACACCAGTATAGTGCCATTTAGGTATATTAAAAATATAGCTTAGTAAGGATCATATAATATATATAAAGACTTAAATAAACCAAGGAAAAAAATGGCTACGGTAATTAGCCTAAAAACACCATATCTTGAGAATGACCGGTTTGTATGTGGCGTTGTGGCTTCATCACGCCAAATCGCCGAAACAGATTTCAACAATTTTTGGTACAGCTGGGTATCTAATCTACAGATGGTTATAGAATATTTTTTACCCGACTACGCTCTCGAAAAATTAGAGGGGTTATAACTTTTTCTTCTTTTAGTTTCATAATTATTATCTTAACACCACCATACCGCACATCACAAAGGTTAAGGGGAGTAAGTATGCGCAAGCACCACTATAAAATTATTTAATTTAATATGTACATTATTTCTATGAACATACAGTTCTTTTGTAGGTAAATGACATTTAATCGCGAATTTCCGAGTTCGGACATTGAAGTGATTGAGATCATGTTTGTTTATAATTTCTTAGTGCTAATAAATAAATAATGCTCTTGATTTGTTAATTCTAAAATGAATTATATAATAATTACAATAGTATTAATTAATTATTATTAAATGTATTATTGATGCATGAATAAATAAATATGAAGCATTGTTTGGCCTAATCCTCACAATTGCGGAATTATCGGAACGTAATTTTCGTAGTTTCCTCAGTGCATTTGTGAGAAACTTGATTTGTGATTGTTTCAAATAATATACTTGATTTTTGCTTGCTTTGCTGATAATTAAACAAAGAGTTGTGTAACTTAACGTATTAGAAGTGTGCGATAAAGTGGGAGTGATAGTGAGGGCGATTTCCTTTTAAGGTTGTACATTTAGATTTTACAATTATTTAAGTTTGCATATTTCTTTGACGTGATATTATTATTTGCCTTGGAACAAATTGAATGTTGTCGCACAAATTATTTACTTTATGAAATTAATTATTTCAGCTATCTTTTAAAAATTAAAAACATGTTATTAATTAGCCGTGCTCGCTTAGAATTAAAAAAAAAGAAATGTAGGGACGTTTTTTTTTTAATTTTACAGCTCTCTCGCTCTATCTTTATATGAAGCATATAACTGAAAAATTCAGTGAAACTGAGCTGTGTGAATTTGGTAACAGTAGAATCGAAATATTTTATGCCACGAATGTTGATGCCCGTACAGTACAGGTCTTTCTTTTTACCCGACTGCGCGACGCAAAGAAGTGGTAATGTGTTTATCAGTATATGTATGTATGTATGTATATATGTATGTATGTATGTATGTTTGTATGTATGTATGTATGTTTGTTCCTATCTGGCACTGTAGAGACCAAACGCGTGGACCAATTTTGATGATTCTTACGTCAATCGATTTTCTTAACTGTCCAAATGTCACTGAAGACATGAAAATAATGAAAACTCAAAATGGCGATAATATATTGTGAAAAAATCATTTAAGGGTTTTTTAACATTTTTAATTTGGAATTACCAGTTAGGAACTATAACGATTTGAAGTTGGTTAACAAGCCGTTCTCACTAAATTTTCATTTAATTGCATTGTAATAAATTTGTGCAAGCTTGTCAATAACCCCCACGTTAAAGATTGAGCAATTGTCTGACTTTTATAGTTTCAACTAAAAAGTATAAAATAAAATAAAAATTATTAAAAAAAACAAAAAACCCGACTGCGTAAAAAACTATTTTGATAACTCGGGACCCATAAGAAATGTAGATCGACGCAAATCTTCCAAACAATGGGTCCCGACTGTTTAAAACCATATTAGAATTTATTATTTGTTATATTGTGAGTATCGATCATGAATCATGAAAGATTTCCATTATATCTTAACAAATTTCTAGGGCACTGGACTTGTTTTTTTCTTTTTAGTTTTTTACGCAGTCGGGTTTTTGTATTTTTAATTATTATTTTTTTACTACGCATTTACCTATGTTTTTTTACGCTACGCCATTGCTGCGATATATATATAAGTTAAAATAGGTTAACGTGATATTTACCAAAATAAGATAGAAAACATCCAAGACCCCAGGAATAAACATTCGGACTCATCACACATGCACCGCCAACTTTCTAGGCTCTTTTGTAAACAATTTGGCTATCATACAATAATTGATAGGTAGTTAAAAAAAACTAGATATGAGCGAGTCTGCATTTCAGCTAAAAACTGTGTCACGTTTGCAAACTTGAGTAATTATAAATAGTATTTTTTATACACAAATGTCGTTCTACAAATCGGGGAACGGCTTTTTGTTCGGAGATTGACAATGTATAGCCCATGCAAGTATTTTGAGGCTCCTCTCGCTTCGCTCGCTCGGCTATACATGGTCACAAAAGTTATGGTCCTACAGTTTTCGGTTTTTGACCCATGTTCCATGTTTATCGCAGTTCTTCCTTTTTTTGACCATTTGGTATTTAAATATAATTATTAATATGTACAAGAACAAAATCCAAATAAAAACACAATTATTATTTAAATTTTTTATCATATATGAATACAATCATTTGTGCGACACAATTTGTTGCTCAATTTTATCAATCTACCCTCTTTTACGCTCGATGAACCTGATCTACTACTTCATACAAAGGGATTTTGAACATAGGTTATTTTAAGCCAGTTCTTTTTTAATTTTAGACATTCTGATACGTACCCTATGGTTTTAAATGTATGTCCTTTAAGTAAAAAATTGTGAAAAACTTTTAACCAAGATGCATCAAAACGAAACGCAGCGATGCGATTCTGTGTATAATAAGAAACACAAAAGAGATATTTAATAAGCAAAATACTCTCGAAACAATTACAACCTTTAGAATATTCTCGCTCAACAAAACAATATATTTCAACAGAATTTTCTTGCAAACCCATAGAAACTTTAGAAAGCAACATTTATTTCCAACAATGTTATATAACATTCTTGGACTACACAAATTAGGTACAAAACAACCTTTCGTTTTCTTTTGTGTTTTGTAGGACTTCTTTGAAAACTTAAAAAAAAAGTTATTTAGAAGGAAAATATATTGCTATTGTTTTCATGCCAGATGGCTAAATAAATTGAGACTAAGCATTTTGGCATATTTAAAACGTGACCAATGATTGCTTGTGTACAAAAATGGCCGCATACTGCAGAGCCAAAAGCCATGAACAAAACCTTTGCACATTTTATGAGTAATCTCGGAGAGAATTTGTAGTCGCCACATAGTCATCTCTCTGGAGTTTGGATGACATTTTGCGGTCATTTATCTAAGTAGTTGCAATTTGAGTTTTAACTAGATAAAAGTAACGTTTTATACTCTAGCGTCTCTAGCTTTGCTTAGTTTGGGACTATTTCGACTGGCTCGATTTGAGTATTGAGCAAGTTTTCATTTAGGTTTATAAAAAAAAACGAGGAAATAAATGAATAGAATTAAATAAGGCTGAACCACAAAAATATTTAAAAAATATATATTTTTTCGGAAACTACTAAGATAGAAAACTCCAAATAAATAAATAAATAACACAGGGACAATCTTACACACACCGACGAGAAAAAAAAAGCTTGACATGGTATGTGGGTATTTATTCGTAGCAGGTGCGGCTCTTGAAAGGATGGATCGATTTTAATACCTATATTTTTTATTTGGTAAGTTCACCCTGACTGACTTGATGTTGATCTTCGCAATAATTAAAAAGAATGTTCAGGCATTTGAAAATCATCAGCTGATTATTGAAATAAAACAATTGAAGAAAATATTATCAGCTGATTAATTTCTAACTGCATTCATCCACCTTCGGAATTTTTTTCCGATCTTATGTTCAGCTGTTTAGGCTGAAATGTTACCTCAGATATGGGGCGTCCATTAATTATGTCAACTGTTTATGAGGGAAGGGAGGAGGTCAAGCTGAATCTCATCGTATTTTACATTGGGGAGACGGAGCTGAATCAACTTGCAAAAAATGGGTTAAATTAAGTAAAACATGTCTCGTCACTAAAATATGCCTGAGTGTTACACAATAATATTTATCGTTGTTTTAAATAAAAGTATTAAGCAAATTGTGTTGTCTTCAATGCAACGTATTTACACTAGAGATGCACATTAAAAAAAACACGTGAGATTGGGAAACGGGGCAGGTTTTGAACCAAATCTCACAAGAAAAGTCGGAAAAGCGCCAAAAACGTCTCGTGCAAATAATAGACGTCCTTTTAGCGGTCTGTTTTTAGCCCCCGACATAACAGAGGGGTAAGTTTAACGTGTCTGTGACTCTGTGTATCCGTGTATCTGTCTGTGGCATTGTAGTGCCCATACAGATGGACCGATTTGAGTGCGGTTTTTTTGTGTCATAGATAATTTTATCCCAAGTGTTCTTAGCTTTGTTTAGTAAAAATCGAAGCACTCGTCTCCAAGATATTCAACTTTTGATGGAACAAGTCGGGGTTTTTTTTTAATTTTCAATTGTTTAGTTATATGTGTTTTCAAGATCGTCTTTGACATGGTCTTTTTTACTACCTACTCGTATATACCTATGCTTGAATTGCTATCCACAACAGGACAGTATCTATTTCGAGCTGCAATAATTTTCACTTATGTCAGAGATCCTCTAAGCATTAGCTCGGGTGACATGTTATCACTAACTGTGCGAGAAGTTCCGGGTTCAATTTCTGGTTGGATGGATTTAGGAAAGTTCTGAATGTGCTTTGAATTGTATTGTATTGTAAGTATATCCTATGCTGGCCCTGATATTAGAACATCAAACTTCTGGCACGAAAATTTGAATGATTTTCTGTTCCATAAGTAGGTATATTAATTGAATGTTATAAAGAACCCAAGCAGCACATTAGTGAATTTTGCAGCTTATCTTATAGCTTTATGTTCTAAATGAGTGGTATAACAGTGATTGATAAAACTTATACCTTTAAACACAACTCAAAATTGTATATATAATATGAGTTCATCCTGTCACTTCTAGTTGCTTAGGAACGTTTTTTGTTTCTTCTTTATTACTTATGGTGGGGTGAAGTCAATTTTGCTACTTAAAGTTGCATGCAGGTTTTAATTGTCACTGAATAATAAGCAATAGCGCGATATAAGGCCCTAAAGTCACTTATAAAGTCGCTTGTGTGTGTAATTTATTAAACAATAAAGAAATAAGCAACTTTTACAAATAACTTGGAACATTATTTGGAACTTTTAATTCCAAATGACTAGTATAATGGAGTGATATACTACTACAGTTTTATCTCTTCACTCAATGCATCAACGTTAAATTTGTAATCTTTCTTCCATACCGAAATTATCACACAGTGTCACAAATATTAGTTTAAATAGTACGTTACAAAATAATATATCATGTCAATGTGCCATAAATATGTTTATATTAGAAGTAACACTTGAATCTTGTTACATAAATATCTTTAGTCATTGATTGAACCGTTGCAATATTACGAGTACTAGAGAAATATTGAAGGCAGTCATGAGCTTTGTTTGCTTTTTTCAAACAACAAAAACTAAATCAATTCAAAAATTGCTTAAATTTTCTTGAAAACCACGCTGTGCAAAATAGTTTGTTTAGACAGAATTTTCGATACAGAAAACAAAGATCCAATTTATTTCAAACACGTTTACTCCGCACCATACTCGGCTCGGCAGTTTTTGACAGCTTGACGAATTGAATTTTGAAAAATCCGCTCCGTTACCAAGGTGCCTCTTGAGAGCGTTGCCTACACGATCGATGTTAGCACTCACACTAATTTGAAAGGTACAAAACAACTTGAATAGATACATTCGGTTCGGATACACAAGTATATAGTATAAATAATATACTATTAATAGCTGTAAAACTGAATTGTTGATGCGGGCTATTTGAAGGCCACTGTTGATCAAATTTTATTTAAAAAAAAAATGTTTGTATGTGTGTTTGCTGCTTTGTGGCATCAAAATGGCTAGGAGGATTTCAAGCATGTTTGTTTAAATAATAACTGGATATCCGAGGATGGTTATAATAAAATAATAATAAGCAACAAAGTTGCAATCAAAGTACACCATACACACCAATCAAATACACCATAGTAACTACATAGATAATGGTCACGAACACCCCCGCACCGACTCGAGTTACCTCACCCCGCCAACGTATAATATCACTGTCAAATCTTTATTTGCTTAGATGGTTGTGCAATGCAGCCTGGGCGATATCGTAAATTTGATGTGTTGGGATGCGTTATTTTCATCCTAGCGCAGTTGTGCTGAGAGAGTTCTCCGCGACAACGCTTGTCACGTGACAAAGCATCACCTATCACCGAAAGGAAAGAGACATACAACTTTTGTCACGCAATAATAAGTCGCGTGTCACATTTGTGCTAGAGATTCAGAGGGCCTACGAGTATATTATTATATTATAGTGTTGATAATAGCGAACTTACTTAATAAACACTTGACAATGGTGTCCCAGACCTATTGGAGGCTTGTGCCGAGGCGAAGCTAACGCGTAGAGGCCCTTCCGACAAAAACATGTCAGGGGCGTGGGTGCTGTCCTGCCCGAATTATGAGACGCGAACAGAGACTGCACCCATTCATTAGACGCAAAATATATTGATGGGATACAACCAAACGTCTACCAATAAAAATTATCTCAAGGCTGAAGGCAGTGGTAGACTATGACTTGCCCTCCGCTAGATAGGCCCCTGTAAATTAGTGACACATATAGTTGCCTGAGGGCAACATCGGTATCGGTGCAGAGGGCAAAGGGTGGAGAGGCGCCACTGGATTTTCTACCAAAGCCAACTCGTCACCTACGTACGACCGGTTAAAGCTAGCCAGATGTAGGAGTCCTTATTATTAGATTTAGTAATATTAATAGAATAATATAATAATGAAATAGGTAGGTCACTGGTTTGTACTTACACATATTCACATCATATCTCGTTACCACATACTATTTAGTACGTATTCTGTCACCACATTAATTTACATGCCGCTTTAATATAAACCCAAAACGCATTTAAACTCGTGTTTTACTTTTTTATGAACTATAAATATTGTAACTAAATAATATCCTAATTAATTCTTGAAAATTCGAATTTGTCATTGTCAACTGAAATATTCAAAACAAAATTGCTTTAAAAAAAATTCACGACGTATTGAAATAGAGAAAAAGTCAACGGCTTTTGCAGCTCGAAAAACACGTAAACCAGTAAAGTGCTTCAGATACAAGAAGACGCATTGCATTAAGGACTGCCCTGATAAGTCCACCGGCAACGAGAGCGATGGAAAAAAGCAGACGCTCCTTACAGCGTTGACTGCTGGAGTTCGACGAGACGTGTGGTACGTGCATGGATAGCGGGTCCACGCTTTATCTGTGCAACGACCGCAGTATTTTTTTTTATCTGTGGCCTAGCAACGGACCAACAACAAAATTTATTATGCTCTCTAACATATCGTAAAATAAAATAAATTAATTTATATTTTCGCTCTTGCGAGCATCCCTAAAACAACCGAAGGGTACAGACAATCCGTACGCATCCTTTTTGCCCACGGAGTCGGCACCGCGGACATGCGTGCTACGCCGCAGTCCCCCGGACAACGTGACAGATGTCAAAGAAAGACTCCATTACAAAATTTACAAACAAAATATATTAAAGGATGGGCGACGATGCGGGATAACATTTTTGCGAAACAAAATAAGTGTTTAATGAAAGTTATATACATCACGGCTAGTCAAGAACGTTTTGAAGTGATAGGGCAGTGCTATTATTAGAGTATCCGTATTAGAGACAGCTGATATTTAACGTGTACTTCGAGAATCACGCTGCCGGCGGGGTCTGAACGTGTGCGCTGCTGCACTAGAAATGTCCTCGGTTTATAGTCGTGGAAATTCAGCGATCTTATCAAGCTATCAGTGCATTGTGTGCCACACATCTTTATTATCATTTTTTATGTTTTATCTATTTTCTAAGTTTCCAGTTTTTTAATGTCTACGCAGCCCTGCCAAGCTTCGGTAGACCTGTTGACTTGCCCCCTCTGTGGCGACAATAAACAATATAATGGGCAGCGGGGGCTCGCAATCCATACCGCCCGCCGTCATGGCACTCGTATGGTTGTCGATCCGCCGCTGCTCAGCGCCACACAACCTGCACCAACGTCTTCCGGCGTAGACTCCACAGGGGTATCGGTTAATAGCTCCATTGAATTTGCAGAGCGGTTGGGCCTATGGAAGACTAACTTCCCGGTCATAAAAAGAATACCCCGCGGCGCGCGGATTTCAGTGGCTCGCTGCCTCGCCACAACCATAGCCAAAGTCGTCGCAGTCAATTCACCCCAAGCATGGGAGCGTCTACTCACCTTTCCCTACTCTGTCCTCCATGCAGACAGAGCCGACAAGAATTCTCTTACTACCCAAATTAAAAATAACACCAGAGCTTTCACCGAACCACATATTCCTCACGAAAACAATAGTAATAAAAATCCACCCAACCTACAACAACACTACAAAATTAAGAGCATAGAAAACAAAGTATCGGAGGGAAATGTGAGTGGAGCCGCCCGTCTACTTTTCTCAAGCGACGGATTGGCGACACACTCCGCCGAAACCTTTGCCTCGCTCAGAGAAAAGCACCCCGCCCCTCCCACCTCTACACAGTTGCCAGATCCCCCTTCCCCAGACGACGACACTATCACCATAACTGAGGAGGTAGTACAACAGGCCATTCTCTCGTTCCCGAATGGCTCAGCCGGTGGCCTCGACGCCCTGTCACCTCAACATTTAAAGGATCTGACAGCTGTGACTTCAGGTGATGCAGGGACGGCTCTTCTAAAAGAGATAACCGCCTTGGTCAATCTCATGCTGTCCGGCCGCATCAATACCGAGATAGTCCCCATCCTTTATGGTGCAAACCTTATAGCCCTGGCCAAAAAGGACGGCGGTATCCGCCCGATTGCCATCGGCTGTACCCTCAGGCGCTTAACTTCGAAATTGTGCTGCCGAAAATTCCACCAGAGGCTAACGTGGTATCTGGAGCTCATTGGCTCAAAGCGCACGTTTGACAACTCAGCAATCAGATGTTGATCGTCGCAGATACCCCTGGCTCTCTGAAACAAAGATTTACCCACTGTAGCAAGTTGACAGGGATGTTGGTGAGATTTGCCATTCAAATACTACATATATACTTTAACTTCTTTGTTTTATTGTTTTTATGTACAAGAAAGTGTTTACAATACAATACAAATACCTATCTGTATGCGTAGGTTTCCTATATACAGTATGACCAATGTCATTGTTAGGACCTCTAATTACTAGCTCATCTGACAATCCAAGTGAATTTTGATTTTCCAACTCAATAGTTAATTTAATTTTACTATGCATGGAGTTCAGATGGTCTAAGAAAGCTGAAACACTAGATCTAGCTAAAATAGTAAAGGTATTCAAGGTATTCATCAAGGAACAAGCGAGACATGGGACTGCAAAACCTTAATTTATGAACGGTGTAAAATATCTTATCTGTTTAAAAGTAGTTGAATAGTCTCTGTTTTTTTTTAAATATTATAATTAGTAATGAGGTAGCCTGGGAGTTTTTCTTTGCAGCGTTTCTTTTGTCCTCAGTACGCCTCATTTGTGAAATGCTTATTGGTAAATTATTAGAATAAAATAATTAAGCCCTTCTGGCACATGTGTAACTGTCTTTACAGCTTAGGCCCATCGGGCATGTGTGTACACCTTTATTTGTTTTTTCAAAAATGGGAAGTTTGTACAAATTGTAACTTTGACAGAGGAAAGTACATCTTTTCTCAGTCCACCCGTGACCATGGAAAGCTGGAAAGCTTCCGAAACGTCGGGAACTAAAATGAGATACGCGATATAATCCGTTTCATTATTTTATTTCAAAATAAATAATTATTGTATCGTATTGTTAAAGTACATTAATATTAAAACATTGCAAACATGTGCAATAAAAAGAAAATATATCCTTAGTAATATATTTTATCACATCAGGTGTTAGTAAAGTAACCACTTAGTTATCTCGATATGACTGAGGCAGTCCTGTACATCTTACACACACAGTTTTTTCTAGGCCGTGTGATGTGAGTGTAAATGATGCCTGAGTCAGTGAGTCAGAGACTCGCTTTAAAAAGTGTGTCCAAAATACTGATGACACTGTGACCGCAGAATTTTTAATTTTCTCACTTAACAACAATTCAGAATGGAAATAGGTATATAACCATTTCGGGTCAGTGATCTATTTACTCTACTTGTCCCGTACCTATTAGGATGCATGAATGTTTATTTTTGCCATCAAACATTTCATTATATCTCTTTCTTGCAAAACAGAATTTAATATGGAGTTTATATAGCCGGAGTGCACTGTGACGTACCAGTTCATATCGAACCTCTCTCTCTAATAACTAGTTTGAAATGCCTTTATTATGCGTTTTTCTTGGCCGATTTTAATTTTAATTTCACATTTTGGAATAGTTTTTTACGGTATTTTGATACTTAGCTAAGAAAAGCGATAAAAAAATGCATGTACCCTATTGCGATCTTGAAGCTTTCTCAAATCTGCATCTACGTATCTACCTAACGATACAGAACAAAACATTTATATTTTTCTACAATTTTAAATTTTAAATTTCCCTACATTAATAAAATGTTCATACACAAATAAGTTAAACGAGGTGTTATTTGAAGGTTACTGAATAAAAACATATTTCTTGTACGTTTATATATGAGTACGTACAGGTTTGCAGACACACACAGGTTTAACGACTTTCAATCTCATGAACAAGCCGGATTCCGGACAAGGCTTTAGCACTATAGACCAAATTCATACGCTGCGGCACAAAATACCCAGTGGACTATGAAAAAGCCTCGATTCGATTGATAGATGAGCTGCTTGCATTCTTCCAGCGGTATCGTATTGACTTTCGATATATCGAAGTGCTGATATGTTTGTACTTAAACCCCACTATGTCAGTCTAAATGCAAGACCGCGGAGCTCGGAGCCAATTCAACTACAGCGAGGAGTGAGAGAGGGAGACTTTCTAACGGACCTCGGAAAATGGATGACCATTGTGGCATTAAAGTCCTGGAGTAGCGACCACGCCGCATTGGAAAGCGCAGCGTAGGACGGCCTCCGACTAGGTGAATGAATGACCTCATTAGGGTCGCGGGGAATCGGTCTATAGGAACTATAGGCCTATGTTCAGCAGTGGACGTCCGTGGCTAATATCGATCTATCTGATAGATAGATAGATTATATATCAGATTTTAATTCACAAATATTTGGCTCGGTCGCTAACTCTTGAGTCTCGGCGTTCTTATAAAGGCAACCAGGAAATATCAGTGTTCTCACGCGGTATATATTTTAGGTCCTTGAAGTGTTATCTGCAAGCGTGTTTATTATAAACGCTTCCAACAGATCGAGGTTTTCCTTAAAACTGTACAAACATAGCAAGTTAAGTACAAGTAATGTTTACCGCGAATCAGTAGAACAGAGCGTTCGTCGCCGCCATCGCAGACTAGATTATACTGAAAAGAAAATATCACACCACTGTTTGCTACTTCATTAAGTAAAAAAAACACTTTTACGTACTGCAGCTCGGTGATACGATGCTTGTTGCCAGAAAAAACATTATGTGACAGACCACGTCTATAAATACATTTTGCTTGTTGCTTGGCTGATGTTTTTATATACTTGCTAATAAAAATGGTTTGAGAGTTTGTTTTCTTTGTACGAGAGGTCAAAAAACTAAAATGTTTACAAAAGCTGTATTTGACATGTTTATATTACGTTGTACTTCGTTTTCGGATTAGAATAAGTCATAACCTCTCTTTTTTCTTTAGCATCGTCGGGTAAAAACTATCCTTAAATATATAAATATTAATACCCAGCTATCCGTGTACCAAAACTCGTTGAAATCCGTTTAGCCGATTTAGCGTGATGAAGCCACAACGACACATACTTAGAAACATTTATTTTTTACAACTTCATAATATTATAGAAGATAGGATAGAGATTTATCTATTTATTCGTATGTCATTTTACAATAGGCAGAACAGATCGACTGTCCCATAACGCGCTTTGCCAGCGGCCCTCCTGAATATAAAGATAATATATTTATGCACGCAGGATTTTTTAAAACCCGTTTTGTATGTCATAGCCTACATAAATGTCTTTAATAACATGAATTATAAAATCATAGAAAATAGAAGAATATACCATAGTCTTAAGACATTTTACGGTACAATAACAGAGCATTAAGAATAAAAAGGAAAACGATATAATGGCAACATGAAATATAAATGACAATTAATTCACGGGTCAATATTATTATGACCATCGATACCTATTATGACAATAGTCGTTATGCGATTAGAGGGACAGCCTTAATTCACCAATCCGGTGAATGAATAAGTAATGCCCGCTTCAATACTCCGCGTTGTCTGATTCAATAAAAAGAGCATGTCCAAGGCTGATCCCACCTATTTAAAAAGTATATAGTTACATATATATATATATATCTAGTACTATTCTATTTAAATATTTTTTTTCATGTTGACTGGACTAGTAACTTTAACTTTGGTGAGTAGATCAATAGACGTTTAATTAAAAGTACAGTCAAAAATAAAGCTCTCAGTCTCACAATAATGATTTTTTTGAGAAACACTTTTTGAAACTTCTGTCTTATTTTTTTTTAGTGCACAAAAGAAAACTTATCACATAAAAGGCGAACTTAATATCATGAGGCAGTCAAAATAAAGGCAAGGCAGGATAATCAAATTGTAGGCCTTGCTTAGACTTATGTATTATCTTCTATACAGGATGTCCCTAAAACCAACACCAAAATGAAGACCGGTGATAAAACAGCTCATAAGCTACATTTTATATTATTCCCAATGTACTGACATTTGGTTGTTGCAACTGTATAGATGTAACCTAGCTTACGGGTTGGGTTGGAGTAAGGGCCTATGGCGCGTTTTAGGAACGCGCTTCGACAGCACCTTTTTCATATTTTTTCATTCTTTAATGCGGCATACCGACTAGCGTGCGTATCGCTTTTATATCGATAAAAACGTGGCCTTAAGGTGGTTGTTTTAGCGCAGATGTGGAGCATCGTTAAAGATTAGTAGGTGGTTCAAACGTGGGTATTTTGATATTATCGGATGAGCTTATATCTTCCTATATGAGAGATCACGGACAATGCAACCAATATAATATTACTAATCGCTAATTGGGGATAATGTTATTATATTGTTGGAATAAGAAAACAGTATTAACCATGGAGCACTCTGTTTAGATGATAAGTGGATTTTGGGGCATATTGATATACTGATACGAAATTAATCTGAAAAAATCAAAAGACAGTGCAGCGAACTTGCACTACTTTGCTGATAATATAACTTGTTTTACATCCTATACTAAAACACTAATATTTAGGAGCGATGTTTTACAGGTAATTTAGTTAGGACTTATTCCTATTGCCTATCAATTTTTATACATCGATTGGCAATTTAATCAATTACAAGTCACATTATTAAAATATCACATAATTATTACATACTTAGGTTACTCTCAACCGAATGTCACATCAGCGATCCTTAATCGGCTTCACGTAAACATTACCCAAAATACAGGTGTGAATCGCATTTTCAATATGACTTAGTTAAATGTGTATTTGAATGGGCATCATAACAGAGTCATTCTATGGTGAACCATTCCAGTCTCTGTATAGGTACGTATCAGAGCCAGGATTAGTTCTCAACGGTTATGTGAATTAGTCTACAACAAACTTTATCTATTGTTGTTGGACCCTTAGGACCTTCGTCCTTAGTGTGAACAATATACTCTAAATGGGGGCAATTAATTTATTATGAGAACCCTGTTCACGAACTTCGTTGTTTTCGGCGGCTGATATTGTTGGCTTTCACCTTATTACAGATAATTACCGATAACTTTAATACGCAATAAATTATTAAATCGCATAAATTATTCCTGCTTCAAATTTATAAAAATAACACCTCCTTCTATAACCCTATTATACGAATGTGCTGATTGTATATGAAACGGTGTCTGAACATCCTTCTTTGGAAATTTTTAAAAACAGCTTATTCTCATTTTAAAACACTGTTAAAAAAATATTTTAGCTCATTTAGTTTTACGCAAATGTATTATATGTAAAGTTTAATTAGTTAATACTGTATGTAAACACAATGTCTAATTGTTGTTATCCCTAAATATTAAGAAATTTTATATAATTTGTCTCTAGCGATTAATTTGCACTAAATCTTATTAGTCTTTCTGTGCACACATTGTTTAGAGTTATACTCCAGACCTTAACTTTAAGCTTTTTATGTTGATTTTTATGAGACTGTAACTTGTTGTGTGAGCCTAATCAATAAATAAATAAAAACGCCGGGGCTAAAGCAATATTGCTTATTAAACCCCAACTACAAAAGAGAGGAGTGTGGGTTATGTTTTGTAACTTTAACGGGTGTTAAAGTTACAAAATATATGTTTTTCTGTGGCATCATAGTTTCTGAATAGATTACATCGACTTTAACTAAGTTTTTTGTGCTTGAAAGATGACTTCATTATGAGTGTTCTTAGCTGTGTTTCAGCCGTTTGAGAGACATCGGCTATTTAAAAACTTTTATTCAACTTGCAATGTATTTATGTATGATTGTAAGGATCAAATCTTGCAAGTTACATCTGACCCATTTTCGATAAAACTGAAATTTTGCATACTTATACAAGTACAGTAATAATGTGAGTACAGTAATAATACAATATTATGATACCGTCAAGCTGATCTGATTATGGAACAGGAAGGCGGTTTTTGGGACTGTATTAGAAAAACGCAATACTACCGCGATTAGGCTCTTTATAATCGTCTAGGTGAGTAGTTGATAGAAGTGTCATGAAAAGTACTGTTGGAAATAAAGCTTGCTCTAACTAAAAATGTATTTTTTGACAGTATAAAGTGTTATATTCTTATACATAATGTTAAAAACAGATTAAGCACAATGATTTTAACTAACAACTAAATGACCCTGATTGACGATTTTGCAACTTAACCAGTAAAAAACTTCCCGTGAAACGCAAATGATCGCATGGAGAGCAATTTATATTTTAGGTAAATTTCTTGGGTTTTTGCAATCTCTTTATAATTATTTATAAAAGACATTTTCATCCGGATTTATTAGAAACCAGCAAATTAAACAAATGTGTTGCGCTGGAAAGATAAAGATTTATTTTAACAAGTTACCATTTTTATGCTATGTACAATCATATTATAGTTTCAATATTATCATACCTGAAATGACAAAAAAAAAACGACATTTAAAGTATTTTATTGAGCTTGTTGATTCCTTGCACATGTTAAATTTTGTAATATTGTAACTTTTCACTTATCACTCTCTTCATCTTGAAAAAACTCAAAACATTGACATTTGTAGTTCAGTAAACAGGTTCCGCCGTCTTTTCTAAGTTGCCAGCACATTGCTCCTGTTTTACCGACAGTCAAAAGAGGCTCGTTTAGTTCAACTGGAATAAAGAAATGTAATTTCTTTACATTTATAAAAATTAAAGAAGACTTTGCGTTACTTTTTCATTTAAATAATTGGCTTCTGTAGTGTCAAACTAGCCACATAACTACCAAGATAACAACGCATTTGTTTTCAGTAAAAAAAAACGTGAATATCGTATTACTCCCGCCAAAGTTTAGCTTAGAAATGCAATGCAAAAAGAATGTGAATAGTATGTTTAAAACCGGCTGAGTGTGAGACTGACTCCGTTCCGGACAAATATTCATTTGAACCTTACCTAATTGGGCGGTTAACTTAAACTTGCACCTGTTATTAAAAGTATAGCGTTGCATATAAATGAGGTGCAAACATAACTTGTGATTTTTGAAATACAAAAAAATTGTAACCACTCACTTGCTTTTGGATTTTAAAAATGGTGGCCTATATTGCTCTGTCTTTTTGTGCAAATTTCCGCGAGATGCCGTGTTTTATTGAACTTTTACACAAAAAACCAAAGAAATAAAAAATCTGATGGTGTTACTTATTTTAAGGATATTGAAAATAATTATAAAAAATGCGTAAAACTGACACATTGATAAAGTTGACGAATTCAAGCAGAAGTAAGTATATTTTTAGAAAAAAAACTAAAGCGATAACAGCCTTTTTGTTTTCATACAAAAAATGAAGATTGGTTGTTCTTTCATTTAATGCCAAATATTGTATAACTGTTCAAATAAAATTGTATAGTAAACATCATTTAATTTTTAGATATTTTTCTTTGATTCGTGATTTATTTGTGGCTAATTTAAAAACTCAAGAACCAAAATATAGTTCTAATTAGAACAAGCAACTAGTAATCATAAATTAAAATGGATATATTTTGCAATAATAACGTTAATTACGGTTCTAGGAGTGTAGATAACAAAAATTATGTACGTACCAACGAAGTTTTGGTTTTCAGTCGAACTAAAAACCCTTAAAACCACAATATCACACGACACAAGCACATTATAAATCACAGTCGGGATCTAGGAAACCACAATCACACAAATTAAACCATTAACACATAGAATCACACTGATTTTAAGGTAAATAAACAAAGCCGTTACGCAAAAAACTAATAACGTGCCATGTTACCGTGGCAACTGCCCCGTTAGGGTCGAACACAACGGGCGCCGCCAGGTCTATGCATTGTTTTAGAAATTGAGCATACGTTATTTTAAGTGTTACGGTCCATAAAAAGTTTAATATAAACAACGTAATATTTGCAAATGTTTTTAGCTACTTTTCATTTACTTTATGTTCGAGTCTGTTACTAGGAACCTGTTATTAGAAACAAATCACAAAATGTACCAAACGTGACCGCAGTGCTTCAGGTGTGCTCCCATGCCTTACAACGTCAAAGCGAGTAATTGGCTAAATTGCTTTTGGTAGCTACAGCTACCACCACCCGTACCCGTATTTACATGGACCGTTACTTGTTTTATTCGCTAATCCTGTGTAAATAAGTCATAGATGTTAATGATTTAATGTTTATTTATGAAACTTAATACTTAAACTGTTTTAATGACTAGATAATTACGAGAGATATTCCTAAAAATGTTGGCCATTTCAATCGCAAGCCACCGAAAAAATCTCTGTCTTAACTACTTTGAAGTGAGATTGTAATTCATAATTATTCATTGGGACCGAAATATAGCTATAATCTGATAGTTGGATAATCACTGAAAGGTTTATGTCTATCTTTAATAGTAAAATATAAATTTGAACACTGACGGCATTTTTAAAACACTGTGCACTCTTACGCAACTGTACTTTTTCACAACGTTGAGAACGACAGCTATTTAAAAATATGTTTGTTCTATCATGTTGGCTGCCAATTTTTTTTTGCTTTGCCAACTTATTTGAGTATGTTTTGGTCATAGTTTAAACCGCTCCGAAACTGCCCTTCACAGATTAAAAATCAAAAATTGTATAAAGGTCATCTGGTAGCTCTGGCTACCGGAAGCAATTTGTAGGTTATCAAAGTTGGTAGCTCTAGTTACCAAAAGCAAGTGAGTGGGTAAGTAAGTAATAATTATACAATTCGGGAAACTTTCAAAATTTTCGTTTGGTGAACTTCCCGAGTTAAGGGTTTTCCCACCCGTCGTATTTTTTCATCATATTTCTTCATAAATCAAAATTTAACCTACTTTGACTTAGTAGATAGTGATTGAATTTTTGCCCACCTCATAGTAGTAATTTTCTATTGAAAATATAGTACATTGTTTGACAAGGGGCTAAAATAAGCCATTATGACACGAAGTGAATATTTGGACGAGCTCACGAAGTAAGCGAGGACAAATATGTCTGAGCGTCATCATGGCTTTTAGCAACGTGTTAAAAACTCTGCTTTTCATTTCGACTGCGAGAAAATAATAAATACTTAACATTAAAATTGTATATTACATGAAAAACTAAACGTACAGTTTGTGCAATTGTATCAAAAAGTATGGCCAATCTGATCAGGTCGGTTTGTTTGTTTTCAAATTATTCGTAAGGAGTATGTAGCTGGCTGCAAGTTTTTTTTTCAGTGTCATACAAATTTGCATGGGATTATATGGCTTCCTTTTAAACCCTAGGAACTAAAAGTACTATTTTAGTCTCGCTTCGCGAAGCTAATATGATGTACTTTTTGAGTAGGAGAAGTGAAAAAAATATTATATATATAAAAAAGAAAACATTTGCATTATAATTATTCCACAAACCATGGAACCCTAAAAACTAAGAAAATTATATCTCACTGTAACTGAATAGTGCGGGCATGTGTCTGCCGTTACTGTTGCGTTTTGATACTGGCAACTAGCGACCTCAGAATCTTTACTCCTTAGAGCCGCGGCAGGTTCATCGCGGTCTGGAGTCGGGGTATACAGGCCGTTGCGTTGAGGAGCAGAACGCCGTATGTGACACAGCTGCGGTCATAGCGACGAACTGCTTCTCGAAGAATGGAAGATAATGTAGATTGAGGCTTGATTGAAAACACTGGAGATGGCTTGAAGGCTTCGATATGGCAATGAGAGTTCTGGTGAGAAGAGGCCGGCAGCTGGATTCTTGATTGTAGTTTTTAGGCAAAGTGATGAGAGAGAGATACCAGCGTATTGCCTGACCCTTCTAATATTCGAGATAACGTTACCATAAAGAGAGCCTCTTTTATGTTTCAAAAATACAAGTTTTTAATTACATTTTCAATATCACAAATGCACTTATAATTAAATTGCACATTATTTACTTATAATATTTTCTTCTGTTTCCGCGATTATTACTCATTGAAATAAAACAATTTAACGGATTATATCGCGTATATTATCTCATTTTAGTTCCCGACGTTTCGGAAGCTTTCCAGCTTTCCATGGTCACGGGAGGATTATTTACTTATGTTATCTTATCTTAATTTATGTGTATAGATGCAGAATGACGAGCTTTATAATACAAAAATAGGTACGTATATTTTAAACAAAGAACAAACCAGATGTCGGTGTTTTGGTAAACATTTTTAAGTTAAGTTACATTTTCTATAAAAAGATATCAGTTGTGAGTATTTAATCAAACGTCGTCTGATAATAATTTTATACAAAACAGCGAGCGTAGTAAAACAGAATTACGTAACAAGTTATGATATTTACGTTAATTACATACAACAAAGCGTGAAAGTATGGACTATAACCTGTTTATTCGAATAAGTGTTAAAAATGGTTAGCGTCGCTCGAAAAGAGCTGTTACATGGTAATTTACGCATGTAAGAGCTCTAAACTCACGACTTATTTGTTTTACGCATTTTAGAGATCCTATTCCAGAATAACATTGATATGTTTCCTTTGACCATATGAGGTCGTAAATAATAAATTTTCCATGACCATGTAAGGTCGCGAACAATAACTGTAAATGATTTTGTATTCCGAGAAATTCAAAGACGAATTCAACAAAAAATATACTAATACACATAAATTGTATAAGTGAACTTGTAAGAAAGCTTGAACAATTGGGAATTAGAGAATGCCACTGGATTTTTTTACCAACTACCTGTATGACCGCACCCAAAAAGTTAAAATTGGCAATTTTATTAGTCATGAGTAGCAAGAAGAGTTTGATGTCCCCCAGGGAAGTGTTCTAGGCTCCACGCTCTTTTTAATCTACATTAACGAAGAGGCAATACTTACTGGATATGACGGCTGTGTATTTTCCTACGCTGACGACACTGTAATAGTTTTTAATGATAAAAACATGGGACGCAGCCTATGCTAAAGCAGAGAAAGGACTTAATATAATACCATCCTGGCTCAAACGAAATTTGCTAGCACTCAATGCCATAAAACAAAAAACAAGTGCTTCTCTAAGTATAGCAATACACAGCCCTCACTTAACCACAACTTAACTTAACTTGTGACTGCACAGTTATAAACAAAGTACCTGCAACTAAATATCTAGGTGTCATTTTAGGCCAGAGACTTTCAAGATATGATCACGTTGAACACCTAAATGGGCGCATTAGGAAGCTGATTTGGGTATTCAAAGTGCTCAAGAACGTGGCCTCCATAAAACTATTAAAGCAACTGTACACTGCTTTAGCTTAATCGATCACGTCTTACTACATATCTAGCTGGGGTTGTGCCATCAAAACAAAATTCCTGGAAGTAGAGAGAGCCCAAAGATGCCTTCTTAAAGTCACATTTTCGAAACCATTCTTGTATACCACCACCGAACTTTATAAAGATTGTGATCTATACTGTCTATGCCAAAACTACACATTGTTAATTCTATTGTAAGACTTCATAAAACCCTAACGTATGACCCACACGCACAAAATCACAGAAAAAAGTATAATGTCGCTCCTGTTCCTGCGTGTCAGTCTTCCTATGCTAGTAAACAATTTGCGGCTCAATCAGTTCGACTAAATAAGAATATCAGCATTTATCCGCTTCATACTTACCATTGTAAAATTATGACAAATTCAATTTTAACCTTGTAAAGCATAACTTAGCAAACTACTATTGTTACCACATACACACTCACAAGTAAATATTGTGAGGTGGCTCGTGTATAGCCACCTTTTTCATATTCTGGCTGTTTATTTTAAAATAATAGATTCGAATAAAGAATGTTATGTTTTTGTAATGTCACACTGTGAAAAATATTCATTACGGATTTGACTATCAAAGAATAAATACGTAAATAGTTAATCTTGTTTTACTACCAACTGCTACACTCCCACACACATCCCTGCACATGACCTGACTCATAGATAAAAGTACCTAGGCATAAGAAATTCAAGATATATTGTAGTCTAAATTCAATTTTAGATAATTTTAAGTGAATACTACCTCACGTTAGTCTTTTCTGTTACTGCCTGTATTAAAACTAGTTTATTATGGTTTATCTACCACTTTTTGTTGTTGAGAGAGCGTTGTCTCCTGACACAAGCAAAATTACTTGCTTAATAGGAGGCTCCAACCTTTGCTATTATTAAAATGTTCAATAACGAAAATAAACTTTTTAATTTTCAACAGAAAGAATAAACAAAACGCTCTAAATGTTAATTACTTTGACTGAAACGTATTTTTTTTTATCTATTTCGGTATTTTAAAGTGAAATTAATGTTTGTTTTTAATGTAATTTTAATCAAACCTTGAAATTAACATCTTGAAATAAATTATTCATGATTTCAAGCACAGGCCTAAAGCTTCGTTGAAATCCTTACCTTGTTTCATTAATAATCCACTTTATTGTGAAATAACGTTCTGACCTAATTATTAGCTTAATTTACCAGTAATTCTTAGATTAATACTCAAGTTTAAAACAAGAAAGATAATTATTAATAGTGTGTTATAGGCGATAACTTTTCCATTTCACCTGAAAAATGAGTTTAAAACTAGCTCATTTTCTGGTAGCGCTTTACATTACCTCGGTTAGCGTAGGTTTTGATAATCTAGCCTTAAACGGAGCAAACATTTTAGCACCGTTATTTCTAAACCAAAACTGCTTGAGTTGTAACCGGATCATTAAAGCAAAGGCGTGTAATATGATGGCGCGTCGTTAGAAATTTCGTGGCTATTATGTTTAAAGTGTGTAGTTTCAAATGCAAATGATAAAACTAAAATATGTGGTAACGTCATTAGAAAGGTGCTCATTTGACGACCGGTTTGGCTCAGCGGGAGTAACGTTCCCTGCGAAACTAAAGGTCCTGGGTTCAAATCCTGGTAAGAGCAAATATTTGTGTGATAAGCATGAATATTGGTTCTTGAGTCTTGGATGTTTCCTATGTATATAAATAAATATATCTTTTAAGTATATAGTCGAGTACCCGTAACACAAGCCTTATTGAGTTTACCACGGGACTAGTTCGATTTGTGTAAAATTGTTCAGTAATATTTATTTAATGGCTAAGTGTAGTTAAATCGTACTCATGATGAGATCATAGGATACACCGACGATCTGGCTTTGCTTGGATAGTGGGACAGTGAGTAGGCAGACATGGCAGAGTTCTTGGAAGAAGAAGGAAAGAAGGTTGGTCTCAGATTTAACCACGACATGACTGAAGACTTTCACATGAAACGATACAAGAACACTGCTAGTGGCAAAGAAACTTTATAGCCCTTGGACCAATCGAAGTTGTGTGAGGGAACTTTTCTTAAGTTCGTCAAGGATTTGACCTCCAAAACTTGTATCATACAGTATATATCTTCATACCTATTATCAGATTATTCAAGACATCTGTGAATTGTGTATACAGAAATAAACAGTCAGTTATCGTGATCTGTGTGCCAGAATTCCCCAAATTAAATTGTTGGAAGTGAGTAAAAATGTTTGTTAGAAAACCCTAATTAACGATACTGAAAGTTGTCATACATTAATTCCAAACATAACTTACAGCATAAAGTAACATACTGATAATTTCGTGTCATTATAATCTGGCAAAATCTGAAACATGTATAATAATGCAGTGATTTGTGTTTTAACCTTCTAAAAAAAGGGTTTATTAGTTTGTAATGTTTTTGCATTTTCATTTAATGTTATAGTTGCAATTTCATGTTTTATTATAGTGTAAGATCTATATACATATACTTATTTGGTATTTGCCTACAAATGTATCTACGATTTATAGGGTTTCGAGTTAAAATGGCAAAAATGGAACCCTTATAGTTTCGTCATGTCCGTCCGTATGTCCGTATACCACAGGCATTTTACTCAAACACTACAAGATGTGATGATTGTTGTGGATTATAAATGCTTTCTATAAGCTGATACTTAATTTAGTAGTTAAATAACAAAAAAAGAATATTTCTAGGGTTAGCATGATAATGTAGGACTGTGACCCAAGCTTTTTTTTTTCTTCAGCAATGATCAACGTGTGGCACGTATTTCGACAGTTCTTCTAAAAACAGAAGGAGGTTTCTAAAATGATTTTTGGACTTAGTGAATATTTCCGGAAATAATCGATTCAAAAGTTGCATAAATTGTGCCCTCCTCCCCCCCCTCTATTTTCTAAACCGTGTGTCTAAAATATATGCAAAAAAACACTTAATAATTTGTTTAACAAAAAATATTTAATCATGTCTTGCTAGAAAATCTTTGAATTCATTAAAATTCAATATCATACTTCTATAAAACTTAAATTACTACTAACCTGAAATTATTTTTACCCATCTAAAAACTACTAAACTTAACATCACGACAAATAAGCGGAACCACAGTGTGTACCAATATTGTGGTTTTTTTTGCATTTTCTGTATTAAAAAGAAGTGTACTTAATAGATATATAAATAATGTTTTGACAGACACTAAATAATAGTTGATAAATTCGGATTTATACATCTGGGTTGCTCGCAACCTCAATCAATACCGTAAAATGCTGCAACTTTGCCTAGTAGTTTAAAACAAATAAATGGTTTATTTTGCCCCTCATCCAAATTGTAAACTACTACGCGACGTTGCGGCATTATGTTTATTTATTCAATTATAATATCGTTAAATGTTTATTTTTAAAGCGCCATCTAGTTCTTGCCGAAATATCTCCTTGCGATTGGAATACGACCAACAGGATGTCAACTATTAGTCCTCTTGTTTTAATGGCCCTTAGTATTAATAAAAACTTTCGTTATAAATTACTCCTGATTCTACTGTTCTGATGACGAGTACTGCGACTGCGCCGCACCCCACCTGATGGCGTATGCGTAGCGGGAACGATACGGAGAAAACAATTTCAACACTTAATGACTCCCCACTAAGTTTAATAGATACTCTGGATTCGGTTTGATCACGCAATACCGCAGAATGTAGGAGTCAGGTTAGACAGTAGACTAGTTCGAATTAATTGGCATGATAATTGTGGCGTATTGAAATAATGGCCCTCATACACAGCGAAGGCTTGGAGTATCAATCTGGGGGCACGGTAATATCAAGCTTAGGTTTTCCTCACGTTGCTGTGGCCCTTTTTAGATTACACAAAGTCCTGAGAATTCGATAAAATATTTTGTTGCCTAAGTTAAAAGTACCATTTTGAAAAAAAAAAATCATTTACTATAACATAAGAAACATTGTTATCAATAACGTTTCCAAGGATAATAAGTTTACAATGCAATACAAAGGTACTTTATTGTACAATAAATTAAATAGCATTAGAAAGTGTCCGCAACTTCATTCGCAGAGGAGAAAAAGTCATAACGCCTCTTATTTTCTCCAGCGTAGTCGGGTAAAAAACCCTTGAACCAAAAATAGTTGAAATCCATTTAGCTGATTTGGTGTGATGAAGCCACAACGACACATACAAACATACAAAAATCGATAATAAATATTTTTTAATTCAGTGACCTCTAAATAGTCCGTAACATTTTTTTTTTTAATATCTTCAATATGCAGACAATTTATATTTACTGCTTTCTAATACTATAGATAAGAAACATAAATGCCAAGATTTAAAAACAAATAGCATACAACCGGCGGCGTTCTTATCGTAAAAGAGCGATTTATTTCAGACAACCTTTTGGATTAGGTTTACCTATAACTATAGCAACTTCTTCTTATCAAAATAATACATTTTGCAAGATATATATACTTAGCAGATCAATGCAAAATATCATTTAATTCGGTATTATAAGTACACCGATTTAAATAACAAAAAAACAATTTTATTTGGCGATAAAGGCTTTTCATCAAACAACTATTCGTAAGAAACGTTGAAGTGATAACGATCGAGACAACAGATTGCCAGCGACAAACTTTTTGGGTTGTGCCAACGTTAGGAAAGTTAGCATTCAATGTACTCCCACGCCGTGAACGAATGACCCAGTTTAAGCTATAATAAAGTAGGCCAAAATAAAAAATTAAAAGGGAGCCACAAGGGAAGTCATCGTCCATTACTGGGACTCTATGTATTTACTAGTTCTTTCTCGCAATTTTGCAGTGTGACATAATATGTTTAGGTGCCATGAATTGTTTAGGCACATAAAGTAACCGGAAGCACAACTGGAGCGATTTTTTGTAATGCGATAAAGATTACCCGTCTATTTGTTTTAGGGTTATAGTTAAGTTGTGTGTTTTTGCTTGTTTATGGAACCTCCGGAATAAAATTTCTTTCATATCATTTCATTACAGGGCAAGAGCCCTTATTGTATTGCTAAAATCACGTTTATTATTTGCCCTGTGGCCCAAAGAAGGGTACAATAATAAAACTACCAGTTACCTAGCAAGGAAGCTAAATGAGTAAAACTAAAAGCATCCCGAATACAAACCAAAACAGCAATAAGTAATCAAATATTTTTATTTACATTGGAATAAATCTTTAAATCAAAATGTCATAAGTTTCTTTTTTCAATTTAAATACGCTCAGGTTAACATAGACTTCTTTACTGCAGATGAAAGATTTTACCGGGATAAGCAAAAATCCTATCAAGACGTGACCATGGCAAAATGCAGTGGCGAGCTAGAAAAACTTCTTATAATCGTTTCACCGAACAATGTTATACGCTATACTTAATAGATACTAGATGGCGCACGCAACTTCGTTCCCAGAGGAGAAAAAATCATAACCCTCTTTTTTCTTCATCGTAGTTTAGTAAAAAGTATCCTATAACCATCTGGAGATAACCATGTACCAAAAAAAGTTTAAATCCGTTTAGCCGTTTTGGCGTGATGAAGCCACTACTACGGCACATATGAACATACAAACACAAAAAAAAAAACAAAAAAAAAATACCTTTCAGTGACCTCCACCAAATAGTCCATTACCATATATTTTTTGAAACTATCTTCAATATACAGACGGTATAGATATTTACTCAAAAACACAGAAAACATCCATGACTCAGGAACAAATATCTTTGCTCATCACTCGAATATTTGCCCTTAGTGGGATTTTAACCCGGGATCTTCAGCTTCGCGGGCAACGTTACTATCACCAAGCTAAGCCGGTCATCGTATTGATCATATATTCAGTGATATAAAGTTGTATTCCGCTACCGAAATAAATCGTTTGCACTGTCGAAACCTAACCGAAAGGAAACGCCATGCGTCATACCGTTTTAAAACGCTACCTTTATTTTTCGGTTATGCTGTCCTCGGTGACGTGGCCAAGCCCTTACACAAATGCACAGGTTAAACTAATGACACCCCTCGTTATTTGTCGGTAGCAAGCTTGTATAGGGTAAAATGTCTGTTAACAGGGTACGCCTTTGTGTCTAGGCTGATGATGATGAGTAAACCTGCAAGTGATCATATCTGGGGGCACGGAAGTGCCCCTGCCAAAACAAACAAAAAAGCTGGGCACTACCCCTACTTTTTCTCAAATCGCTTAGTCTTATTCACAAACCCTCATAGCTTCGACCCAGTTAACACCAGAGTGCCCAAATTTTCAGGTTAAGATGCAGTTAGGGAACATAATAAAACGCTCAATATATATTATCATGAAGACAAAAACTTAATTTCTTGATACCTATATGGGCTAGACGGTCCGTTGGACTTATTTACGGTACTCAATGAAACGGCCAAGCCATACTTTTGAGACCAAGGTGTAGGATTAGTAAAATCAGGGCATAGGGGCTTGAAGCCAGTAGATGCTTTACTTTTTAAACTAAGGTAATAGGGTTAGTAAAGTCAGAGCTTGGCTTTTCCATGGATTTCATAACTTTTTATATTGTTTTCTCAGTAAGTAAATTTATGTAAATCTTTTGAGAAAATAAATGTCTTAAACCATTTTTACAGCGAACGCGTTATGAGCATGTGAGTCTTGGCCGCAAATTTTACATGAAAAGTTTTTGGTGGGATTTTCTATGTCAGCGCTTGTTTTTGATTTCAGCCATTGCGATTAATACATAAAATTAACAAGCATCAGCTAACTTACGTCTATCAAAGAGAAAACCGTTGAAAGAAGAGGTTTTCTAACCCCAAATTTAATGAGTTCTCTTTTTGCAGTTATGTATAATTATGTAGCAGTTATATATAAAGACCTAGAAAAATCTATTAGCGATATTTCCATGAAAGTCGCGCAACAATCGAGTTTTGATTCGACAAATTATTCAACAGCACAATTGTGCAGGAATTCGGAGACAACCACACTTCATGGAAGAGTTCAAAAAGTCGAGTAGCTCGCTTCTGAACTCAACACCTCCAAATGCCATTTTAATTTCCCACTGACACGGTTGATAATCAGCGGAGCTTCTTATTAAGCTAACGAGTTTGTTATTAAATTGAATGAGCGTTTTAAAGTTTTATTAGGGGCGTAAAGATTTTGCTTTTAGTATGCGGTTATGGCGTGCTTAGGTGCCACTTAAATACATTGTTATTCAAGGAAATACATTGTTTGAGTGGAGATGTGAAAGTAATGTTGAATTACCTATGGAGTTTACTTTAAGAAACTCTGCAAGTTAATCATTTGGTAAAAGTTTTGGTTTGTCGTATTTTAACTGCCAGCGCTGTTTGAGTGACGAAAACTATTCGTAATTTTGTCAATAAAAAAAAATATATGAATTAATCGTCACGATTGCTTGTTTTTTTTAATACAATTGTCTCTATCAAAAGAAAACTTGTCATTTTACCAGGCGAGGTCTACTTCTATTAAGTCAACTAGTTCATAATGAAATTAAAAGAAAAAAAACATGAGCCAAAAATTTTTAAATAAAAAAAGAAGCGAATTCAAAATAAAATATAAAGCTAATAATAATCTTTTATGTACGGTACGGATCACATTTAAATCACCTTTATATGTCGGTGCCATACGATTCATTTATTACTATTAAGAACCGCGGCGGCGAGTCTTTAGTTATTATCTACCCAGTTACTTATATATTTAGTCATAGTAATTCGCATTTTTGTTGAATAAAGAACTTTATTTACTACAGGTTTGGCACCGACTTCAAAAGGTGATTCAAATGTGATCCGTACCGTACACAAAATATTATTTTTGGCTTTTCATTTTATTTTGAAGTCGGTTCTTTTCTTTATTTTTGCTTTTTAGTGATGGATTTTAGTAGTGATATTAAGTATTTTGTACAGCCCAGAATGGGTAGATTGAGGAGGCACTTTGCACGCATCTCGAGTCTTTGGACGTAAGAAATGTAAAAGTTGGTTAGTTCATTGTACCTTCCATCATCAGCTCAGCATGAAATGATGACAACCAGAGGACAACAACTGATAACTTTAGAAAAATATATACAAAACATTGTTAATGCCTATAACATTTGAGGGTTTCTCTCGATTTCCCTGGTATGCCATCATCTGATGCTGACTTGGTGATAAGGAGACTACTTAAGGGACACACTATAAAGAATATGAATAACCTATACCTAACTCTTAACTATCAAGAAGTTGAACCTTCCGTTATCAGCTCAGCATGATGAGATGGTGACTACCATATGCAAATACTTAAATAACTTAAGAAAATATATGAAAAACGTTATAAGTGCCTATAAAGTTTGAGGATTGCTCTCGATTTCCCTGGGATCCCATCATCAGATCCCAATTTGGTGGCAATGGGACCACCTCAGAAATATATCCTTTTAATAAAAAAAGAATTTTTAAAATCAGTCCACAATTGGCGGAGTAATCGGTGAACATACATAAAAAAAAATACAAACTATCGAACATATAACCTCCTCCTTTTTTGGAAGTCGGTTAAAAATACGATTTTTGCGTTTTATTCTTCAAAATTAGCTTACTTTGCCTCCACTACTGTACTGTAAGTATATGCTCAAAATATATCCCGTGTTACTCCATGTTTTTATGACTCATACTTATGTCTTATCTCATCATCTTAGTAAAAAAATGAAAGATAATACAACACCTTTTTGGACGATCGAATTAAGTCAATTTTTATCCCTATTCGTTTGTGTACTTTTATGAGGGACACTCCCTTCTAAATGTGCATAATGGCCAATGACGATACTTAAGCTGCATTATGAATACCTTCAGGTAGATATGACACAACATTGCGTAATCCATACTTATAGGTTATAATAATATATACGCGGGCTGGTTTTCTACAACCCGACGTCGTATGGTGCACCTATTTTGCGTGATTAGTTGGTGGCTCTACTCTTGCCAACCCAACTCTGCCTGGAAGCTTAGCAAATCCTTGATGTTGTTGCCGACTTCTGGGAGTGACCTTGGAGTTCCGAGGTGTTGTGCCTACTTGGCCACCCCTGGGCATTCGAGAATGACGTGGGCGGCTGTCTTTTCTGCTTCCGTACAGGCCTTGCAAAGAGGACTGTTAGGGGCACCTAGAGTAAATAAGTGTTTGTTTAATAAAGCACGTCCAGTTATTGTTCCAGTTACGATTTGCAGCACCTGTCGGACAACCCGGGGTAGATTGACGGCGTCTCTGGTCTGCTTGCAGATGCCTAAGTCGGTTCAGTTAGGCACCTGCAAGCAGACCAGCCATTCTACTTTTCTCTCCGCCTGCTGTTCTATCTTTGTGTTTTCCCGCAGTGTACTTCGCATCAAGGCGAATGTCAGAGGTATGATAGGTTCGGGTCCCTCAACATCTCCGAACCCCCTCTCGCCAATAGGCTATTTGTCATTTTTATGATATGTTATAACGACGTCTTAGTAATAGAATATTGGTGAAAAAACTACTCCCATATCATAGAAACTCCCCGAGATACAACGATGTCAAAAGCACATTTTTGGACTTTCCCAAAAAACGCTTCATTCAAACTTACAAGCATGTGACGTCACACGCTAGTATCTTATACATTTACGGAAAATAAGAACTTTGTTCTGGAGCTATGTTAAAACTTGCGTTTATCGAAACCGTTTTATAACAAACTAGAATGCGTCCGCAACTTCGTTCGCGGAGGAGTAAAGGTCATAACCCCTCTTTTTTTTCTTCATCATAGTCGGGTAAAAAGTATCCTATAACCATCTGGAGATACTCAGCCACCATTTGTGGATACCCAGCTACCCATGTACAAAAAATAGTTGAAATCCGTTTAGCGGATTTAGCGTGATGAAGCCACAACGACACATACAAACATTTAATTTTTACAACTTAGTGAAATTTGGTATGGAAATGAGTTATGGCCCTAGAAAGGACATATTATCATAGCTTTTACCTTAGAAATAATAATAATAATAAAATTTATTAATCTTTACAAATTCAAAAATACATATCACTTACATCTATTAAATTATACATTGAATTTGCAAGATACAATCCGATCGTTGCCCTGGCTCCTACTATAGGCAATGCCTGTCCCGTAGGAAACCAGATTACAGTACCAGTTACCTTCCAGATTAGGCGCGAATTACTGTGACACTTATATACCTATCAAATTTATTTATGTTTCTTTAATTCTAACTAACTTATGTTTAAATTATTGGCAGATTAGTGAAACTTACATGGAATTACGTTACCCTTGAGTGTGTGTGAACATATGTGTGTGTGTGTGTGTGTGTGTACACACACGCACATGCTCTGCCGGTCAAGTAGCTTCAAAACCAGTCCAGTGCGCATCCCCGGATACCGATCAGTTCCATTTTCTTCAAAAGAATAGGAACGGAAACGGTATCAAACGCCTTGGCGAGATCCAGAAAAACCCCCAAACGTTTACTACCTTTATCCAGGTGTTGGAAAATTACATTGGTCATGAGCGCCACGGCGTCCTCTGTCGATCTGTTCTTACGAAAGCCATACTGATGGTCAGAAAGAAGATTAATCTTTTCTATGAAACTAACCAGACGTTTACTGACCAGTTTCTCCAGGATCTTAGAGAAAACCCCGAACAGAGATATTGGACTCATCAAATCATCCTTTAAGGAGGCGAAAGTAAATGTTTGTATGGAAACTCGATTATTAAAACGTAAGCTAATCAGTACTATATAAATAAGTATATTAGTAGCCATCTTGAATTTTACGCCTATGAAAACAAAATATAATCATCCCAAATGAGCGAATAAAGATGATTGCTAAAGTAGATTGATAGAACTGACAAGTGACATAAATAATAGCGGTGTCTCGTAAATATCTCTAACAAATACCATTAGATACGTAAAATGTATGTAGCTTGCTACATTCTACAGATATTAATAAACAAAGTCACTTACAGATTGTAACACAAATTGTGTGGTTAAAAGGTTAAATCAAAGAGCATATACATTTTATTTTAATTAAGAATACGATACATTAATATGTTTATAACCAATGCAATAAAGGTAGGAAAAAAGCTTTCATTGCAATAAATAATTAAAATGATAATTGACTTTAAAAGCGCGTTTAAACGAACAAGGACATCAAAAGCGCAAATTTGCATCTCGACCGATGCATAGCATCAAAGTAAGCGGCAAGACTCAGCATTTACAGCTTAAACTTAAATTTAATTAGAAAAGTTTCGAGCAATTAGCTGTAGCTCCGAACTAGCCAGGTATTCGTTAGTCTGATAAATTGGAATTGTTTAATTTGGTTGCTCTGCATTGTACGGCAAGCTGTTAATCTTTGTCACTTGAATATTTTAATGAATTTTAGAAGGATTAATTCTTGAAACAAACCTGTGTTCGAATGATAACGAAATCGACTTGAGACGCGCTTTTGTTCGGTTTCTGCGCGCGCGAGTTTATTAAATGGCTGTACGTGATAACGGTTTCATTTTCAAAGTAATTTTATTTATTCAGCGTTTGCTGACGCCATAAAGAAGGTTTAATTAAAATTACAGAAGCAGCAGATCAATTTAAAAAATATTGAGCAGATCACAATTTCTTGGCATTGTCTACAACATGAGCTTAAAACTAGATTTTAAAGATTCCACAAATATTATCGAATGTAAAATATGTTTTTTTCATATCAGCTACTTGTGGTTCATATGCACATTTACTTATTTTATGACTTATCTCGCGACGAGAACAACCAGATAACAGCCGGTTAAGTCATCAAAAACTGACATTATTTTTTATTGATCAAAATACATGAATAAATGTGGTGTAAAGAAACCAATTCTTAATCCCACATTTATTCCTAAAAATAATCCATAATGTAATAAATACGATGGTAACTTTTGTTATTTTTTTTGTGTATAATTATATTAAGGAATGTCGACTCCATAGTTTGCTTTTGTCTTACCGTACGATAAAAACGTCGAGCCCTAATCATTTACGTACAGCTTCCGTGTAACTGATTTTCATCAATTTAAAATTAGGTCCGGAGCTATTAACAAAAAAATAAAACCGACTCCAAAAAAAACTAAAAAGTAAAAAAATAATATATACTGTATAGATTGAGTATACAAACGGTTACTTGTGAGTAATTTGAAGAAACTAAATTATGGCGTTATTTTTTTACTTTTTAGTTTTTTTTGGAGTCGGTTTTATGTTTTTGTTAAAAAGTTTATTTATTTCACACTTTTTAGTTAATCGTTACTTAAAAGTGTATCTCGTGACGATTCGAACAAGCTCAAACACGGCTAGGATACATTATTTTATTACATGGATCTGGTGCCTACCTCCCGGCTCCATCATCAAATCAATTCGGTGGTACCATTCTCATCAGGAACATTTAAATTTGCGACTATGAAATTGCTTAGCTAAATTAATCAAGATATTTTGTCGCCACCCGTAAATCATTTATCATTAAGGAGTTCCGATGGCATTCTGTGGTCTTCTGGATCAGTTCTACTTCACCAATTTACATTTTCTGAATGCAAATGCTTATTATGTTTCTTATAATACCAAAATCGCTATATGTATGCCTACAATATTTGAGGAGTTCCTTCAATTCCTCATGGATTCCATCATGAGATCTTCATCAAAATTAAATGGGACCAACTTGAAAGTACCTTCTATAAAACCAAAAAAAATAAATTGAAATCGGTCAAATAGTCTTCGAGTAATCGGTGAACATCCATAAAAAATAAAAATAAAAAATAAAAACATTCCGTCGAATTGAGAACCTCCTCCTGTTTTTGGAAGTCGGTTAAAAATAAAATATATGACCCCAAAACTAACATAGATCCATCGAAAGGAACAAAAAACATTGAAAACAGATCTATAAAAAATATATCTATAATATAACTTCATTCACGACTTAGTGCATTCAATATAATAGTTCAGCATTATCTAAAACCATTTCTTAAAAACCATTCCGCTTTCTTGAGAATAAAATTCAAAGGAGGGGATTACTATCAAAGTGCTAAGGATAATAATAAAAAGTCACGACTCCCGCACTATCTACTCTTTAAAGCTCTCGACATAATGCCTGTGTTAAACTGTTTCATGTTAAGAATACCTAGTTTTTTAAGGCTTGAAGGTAGACTTTGAAAAGAGTCTTTTTCTTGTATTTCAAGCGTTCACATGAAGCTGGTTACCGTAAAGATGTTTTATAATAATCATAAACGACGTTGTAAGAAAGATGCGTTTGCAAGCGAACGCTTCATATTTTGTTCATATGTCAAATAAAATCCTCAATTTTTCAACAACTGTAGGGAAGACTCTGGACTAAATGAATAAAAAAAACTACTACTAACTACTTTTAAGCACGTAGCATAAAAATATACGCGGAATTTAGAAAAACTCTTAGTGGTAGAAATTAAGCCCAAGTGGAAATTATTTTCATGAATTATTTTCATGAAATGAATATAATCTGAATTTAAATCCAGATTTTGACTTTATTCCAAGACCTTGGCGAAGACTTTTCAAATTATTTGTAAGCCTTTAGCAATGAAAATAATGGTAGTAGTAACCTAACAATTAGAGTTGAACACGATTAACCTACGTAAAACGAAATGACCTCTTTGTATTCGAAGTAGCAAAGCTGGTTATTTTGATCTGATTAAAACCCGTTTCGATGATTATAAGCGTAATATGAAGTAAATAAATGTGTTCATCAATATTATGACAAACAATTGTTGACATGACAGATAGTGTTATTGTGACATGTGATAATGCAAATGGTGATTTTTTTACACGAAATTATAATTAATTTTTTTGTTAGGTAAATGAAATCAAAATAGTTATATGAAAAGATTTCTTAATTTCTATTTAAAGTTAATTATTTTAATGTAAAGTATAATGTGTTAAAATATCTGCAACTAATAAATTAGGACCTTATTTAGTCTTATACGTCAAGATCATCTCAATTTTATGTTTTAATATTATTGATTCTAATTGTCTAAAATAGCGTCTCACTCACAGGTCCTTCCGTTATGTACTCCTAGGCCACGACTCTTGCTTTATCATCGGAAAAACAATGCGGTTTGTCGCTTCAAAATGGGTAAAATTAGACTCATGGGATCTGTTTGAAACGTACAGTCAGCGTCAAATACTCTATAGCTTCCAAAGCACCAAATTTATTGCAACACATCTTTATAACTACAGGCATAAAGAAGTGCGACGATATATTTGGCACTTTGGATGCTACAGCCTAGCCTATTGGACGCTGACTGTTCTATAAAACTAGACTTAAGTGGCGGTGGGCGGAGCACGTTTTTTCATGTAGAACCCCGATGACTTCTGGGGCCATACCAATGGGGGAATACCGATAGCTGCTGGGGGCAAAAGGTTATTCAGTTACAATCGCATACCGGACAAAACAATTTAGGAAGGCTTCCAACAAGGTGGGCGAATGATTTGGTCAGGATTAGGGCAATCCGTAGTTCATTGTCCGAAGAACCGATGGCCGTTGAGGCAGAAAGGTTCTCGAGTGGAGACCACAGAGCACGGTGGTCCGACGACCTGGTTAGGGTTGCGGGGGCTCGCTGGATGCGGGTCGCCTCCATACGGCCCATGTGGAAATCTACTGAGGAGGCCTGTGTCCAGCAGTGGACGTCCTATGGCTGAAATGATGATAATGATGATGATGATGAGGGATTGCCCTCATCATCATCATTATCATCCGTTACATGAGGGCGGCGCATGGCAAGCTCTTGTGCAGATCCTTGGCCTTTGTTCAGTGGTGGACGCCTTCCGGCTGATATGCATAATGATGATGTACAAACCAATATACAGCAAGATAAATTCAACACAGACCTGTAAAAGATATTGGCAGAGTGTAAAGCGGGTGGAGGGGGTAGCCTAAACGATTACAGCGCTCGCTACGGCTAAAATTGTCATTTTTGTCGCTGACTTGAGGTGTCAAATCCATATTGCAGTAAACATTTTCTAATCGTTTATGAGATAAAAATATGGTCCTGATAAGATGTGTTGTTGTGAATTGTAATAACACCAAAAATAACTCAAGATTTCATTAATATTTTTCACAATATTTACTTACTTCTTGTTTGACAGCGGTGACAATATTGTCCATAATGGCCGGCTGTCACGTGGTGCTGTCGTCGCGCTCGGCCTCAATACGTTACATCGGAAATGCACCGATTTCGGTTCTCTTCAACCGTTCGCGAATTTATTCAACAAGAGGATTCGGCAGTGACGTCATTAGCTTTGGACCGTCACCGTCCAAACATTCGACCGTCACATCTGCCTGTTTCCCGTGTAATTACGGCGATAGCTTTACTTAACTCCAATTGAAGTGTCAGCCGCGTGTCTGAATCATTAACGGAGTCAACACCTGCTGGATTGGATGAGTCATGTCCGATATATAGGAAAGTTTAGTTGAACAGTATTTCTAGCATAGTACGATGAATATTGTCTATTCCATGATATTTTAGTGCAGTGCAAAGACGGATGGTGCAGACTGGATAAATATTTGTTATTATTGCATTCACGTTACGTTAAATTCGTCAGCGGAGAAGAAAAAAGAGGGTTACCCTCTTTTTTCTTGAGTGCAGTCGGATAAAAAGTATAACCATCTGTGGATGAGAGTTGTGTGACGATGATGGAGTTGAAGTCCGTTTAGCCGATTTGGCGTGATGAAGCCACAACGACACATACGAACATACAAACATACAAAAAATTCAAAAAAATATTTTATCGATTCAGTTACTTACAAGTAGTCTATATCACTTATTTTTTATAAAATATCTTCAACGTACAGACATTTCATATTTACAACTTTATAATAGTATAGATATTAATCATATGCCCACGTTATTTACCATTATCTGGTGTCGGCTCTCTTTGCCAGTTTCCTCCATTTCGAGAGATTTATGTCCACTTATTTTGAGTCTTGAAAACCACAATTATATAATCAAAGACTAAAAAGGAGTACGATTTGTAAAAAAATCCATATATTATGTAGATGTGTGTATGACGAGTGTATGATACAGTCAAACGTCCTGTACAAAAAAGTAATCATACAAACAAATTGACTTCACAGCCTATAAAGTATTTATTCACTAATTTGTATACATGAATTCAGATACAACAACAAATCAGCAACAGGCCTCATCCCATACAAACCAATGATGTAATCCGCAACAGGCTTCGTCATTTTCATTATAAAGGCCCGCCCCGAATCGTGACCGGGCCAAACGTTTCCATCATGCTGGCAGCATTGCCACGCTGTATGGCTAAAGAAATTTGTTGCACTAGGTACGATCCGGAGCTTGGATCACAGCCCCTGTCCCGAAACCGAGCGACGACCCAATTCCTTGACGAAGTCCTTGGCCTCCAAACCCCAAGGTCCAGCAGTCTCCACTGCAATAGGTACGAAATCGTACGTTGGTTCCAAGGCACTGTACTTAGAGCGTTTAAGTCTTGCCGCAAACTCCGCGGCTGATCCTGCTGATCTGATGGTGTGACTCAAGTGGGACGAACTGACACAAGTTGCGTCCCACAGGAGGCACCGTCCTCTCTGCCATGGAACCAACGTGAGACCATCGGGCCTTTTGCCATCAGTCCGGCAAAGCCCTGGAGGCTCCAAGACACTAGGCACATTAGCCGAGACCAAAGCCCGGCGAACCAAATCATTAATAGCATTGTGTCTTGCGAACCGCCCCGCGCACTTCTGACAGCTGAGCCCATGATGACCATCTTCAACCATAGCTCCGCTCCGCAAATGCAGCGGTGCGGCTCGCAAACCTTACACCCCACCTGCAAAGAAACCGCTATTCTTAAAGAGTCGTTGTCCAGCAGCGTGCCCAGCTGAGAGGAACGTAGGGCATGCAGCCATGCTCCTGATTCAGGACTAGCTGCGGCTTTCAGTCGAGCTACATTAGAACCTAAAGCATTACTTGATAAATCACCGCAGACTTTTTTACATAAGATATCGTCCCAACCCCTTTGGCTAACGACATTTTCAGGCCGCTCGCCTTGACAAATAGTAGACCACTTGGCAAATGCCTCAGCAACGAAGGGTATCTGGGTATTGTCACCATTAAAATGCAGAATGCGAGTGACAAGACCCAAAGTTCCATGAGCCGAAGCCAAAAAAGCCGCTAAACCGACTTCCTGACATCGGCGTATCCCTAGACCACCATGACGAACCGGTAGAGAAGCCTATAGAACAACTATAATAAATAATGAACTAGAGATTACGGACAATTAATTAAATCTCTTGCCGTGTGTAAATGACAATTGATTTGTATGGTGACTTAATGAAAAATATCTGTGCAGATTTAAGCACGATTTGAGCATTATTATTCGCTTGTTCCTATTTTCCTCAATAAACTTAGAGGTTATAAAAATAAAGACTACATTTTCGACTTTATTCAATGTCTCTTATGGTGGGGAAATAAATATTTTTCGTCTACGGCCGCAATTACATCTCATAATTCAGGTTCCATCGTGTCCGTCCGTCCGTCCGTCGTATGTCACAGGCATTTTACTAAAAACTACATGATAAATAGTATATTGATGAAATTTGAAGAATAGGTGTCTTGTATCAGCCGCTACTTAGTTTGATAGTTAATTAACAAAAAAATATATTTCTAGGGAGGGCACTCCATACATGTAACCCAAACTGCATAAAAAGCTTTTCAGTAAATATCAACGTGTGGAACATATTTCGTCAGTTCTTTAAAAACATTCGGAAATGAAGCATGGTCCGACATGATTTTGGCCGGTTTTTATACATGTCCATAGCAATTTTAATCATTATTTTGATATGAAATTTAATAACGTTATGAATTTAAGACATTTTAAAAGTCTTATATATCTTATATCCTATACTAGTAGATGCCCGCAAAATTGTCCACGTTAGAGACAAAAGTCAAGTCCCTCATTTTTACTTCATCGTAGTCGAGTAAAAAGTATACTATAACTTTAATATGTGGATGCCCAATTACCCGTGTAACAAAAATAGTTGAAATTCGTTAAGCGGTTTTGATGAAATGAAGCAACCAAGACAAAAAAGAAACAATCCGGAGACCTTAAAATAGTCCCTAATAAATATTTCAAGTTCATTCAGATTATGGTCACTTTTCGACATTAACCACCGAGGAAAGCATTATATCAAAACAGCTTTAACCCGGCACTATCTATAATTCAACTAACAGAGCGACCTCGACAACACTGCGGTAGGAACTTTACCTTTAATAAATACAATTTTCATTACACGTTGTCTGCAGGATTAAGTGTGACGCCATGCAGAAGTAACTGTTCCATTTGTACCTCACACGACGACGCTGATGGCTTTACGGCTGAACTTTAGTTCTTAACAATACAGCCTATAGTTGTTTGGGAGTTAGCCAAGAAGGAATGTCGCTTGGTTTAATGCAATCTTGGTCCTTATAAACTGTACTCAGCATTGCAGGCAGAGTGTCTCTGCGGTTGCATTTTGACACGACTTAGTCGAGGCTGTTATTCCAGCGTTAGTCTCGAATCAGCACATAAATGAGAATTATAATGGAGTGTTGTTGTACCTGTCATGTGACTATGAATCTGAAATTGTTGATTCGTATGGTTTTGGACCGTAAATGTAGCGCGCCGCGCTGTATTGAAACATATTACGCTTCTTTTGATATACACTTGTATTATACCTAAACGTAACTATATGATATGTATCTTAATCGTTATTTGTTAGTGTAGCCTATAATTATGTTAGAAACTGTGATTTCCTTTGGGTCTCTAAACAAGTCTAAGATAATTGAGTACTTCATATTATATTACCTAAAAATATAAATGGGTCCTAAGACGTACCATCAACTGACCATTGGTAGACCTTATTAACATTGACATAAAGCTTACAGATGATCACTTAAATGTATAGTACACCTGTATCCCAGGGAAGATGGCATTTACAGAGGTGTTGACGTGAAGACAAGAATCATCAAAAAAAGAGCAGTGTCAACACACCGAGGAACCTCAAGAGGTTCCTTGGAATATAACTCTTATAGGGCGGATAGATAGTCTATTTCCTGGGCAGAAAGCCAAAAGTGGTTCCCTATTACTTTTCGAAAGATTTTTCCTCATGACTTTTTATCGATTTTACTTTTAGTCTTATACTTGATAAATCGACAAGATTGTATTTTGAAACATTATTTCTCCGACGTTCATTTCATTGAATTACATTTATTCGAAAACACTTTGTGGACTACTTACTAGATCGAAAATTCATTTTATCGAAACCTTTTTACCCATGACGTTTCATCGACAGTACTAATGCTCGATATTTTACTATACAAACTCCACTGTGTCCCATCACTACAGAGACGTCCCCACACTAGCTGTGCAACATCGACAAATACACATCTATCACTCATTACGCCAACTTACTCGAGCTACTTACTAAAAGATTTGTATCTGCACCATCTATAACTAAACTTAAAGAAAGTAAAACTATAATCCACGTGTATTTTAAATTCATCAACATCAACAAATCAACATATAAATGTAAAAGTTGTTTTATTTACTAACCTACACATTTTCACTCTCTACGAAACATTATGTCCCATTGTCCCATTCAAGCATGTTTTTATATTCAATGGTTTGGGCTGTGCATTATCTATCAATCCAATAATCTAAATCGTTATACTCATCAATATGTTCCACTTTATAACGATTTTTAAATGTGCATATTCATATTGTCTCAGGCAAAATATAACACGTCGCTGTTTAGTAATTAGAACTATTCTTAGTTACAGCTTAATTCGAGTCACCAGTTATTGGATTCCTATTGAACAGCGACAATGCAGTACTAGAGAGCTTATATATCTATCTACTCGTACGTGTGAAATACACAACTGAAATACAACTGAAAATGTATTGAACCAAAACTCGACTTGTTCATGCAGGCCATTAAAATTAATACGATATATTAACCACCATAAAACTTGCTCGATCATTCATTTTAACAAGCACAAAAGCCACGTCCATTAAAATCTGTGAAATGAGACGGTCAAATCCCGGGAGGAGCGATATATGCAAATTAGTTGACAAGTTCCTGGTCCCCCGGGCATCATGGCCGGTGGCGAAGTACACAGATTATGTTATTGGTGCTAGCCACGTTTGAAATTTGCCAATGTTATTTAGTTTTCAAATATTCGTTAATATTTTAGTTCATAATGTCATCTTAGTTCTTTTTCTACGTGGAATAGGTAAGCTTTCAACCTCGATAGGTGCGAAGTAAGGTAACGCATGCGTGCCGAGACAATGCCTATGCACTTTATTTTTTTCAAGAGATCAGCGACTTTTTACTTCAATTGAAGAGGTCCAACTCATCAGCTGTTCTGTTTACTAAACTGCACTTAAACTGTGAGTTTTAATTCAAGACCAAAATTTAACGTCAACGGCCGCACCTTCGCATATTGATTTATGTGTCAGTAGTTTTCTGAATAAAACTTACCCTAATATTACTGCTTACACGAGTTTTCATTCATGTTTTCATGAAATAATGTTTTTTGTTTAAAAAAATGACGATGAGAACTGTCAGATTTTGGTCTTGAATTAAAAATCAGACTCCCAGAAAAACGTTTTATGGAGTTACGTTTATAAAAATTTTCAGAATTATGCCCCAAAACTATATGACATTTCTTACTTATGCGTTCATACATTGTGGTCATAAAATGTATGCGGAACAATTTAAGACCAACACAACTTATGCGCAAAGACTATTATGACAAAAGTGGTTGCAGTTGCAGTGGTTTGCAATCATTTTCCATTTCTTTTTTAACAACCCTCACACAAGCATGCAAGTACGAAGGGTGTTCAATAAAAACTGAGAATGAGCATGTTATAAACAACTTTTAGTAAATGTCATTTTATATTTAGACATACTCACTTTTTAGCATAATACACTTAGTATCTTTTTTCTAAACTTAAAATTATATTTTTAAAATAGGTACCATCTTGAGTACTTAATAGATCTTGTACTGCAGTGAATACCACGTCATCGTCTTCAGGTTTCTGGCCTCTCCGGTATTCTTTCAATGTTGGAAATAGGTAGAAATCACGGGGGACAAGATCTGGTGAATACGGAGGATGCTTAAGGATGTCGAACCCAGCATCACGAAGCATGCAGCCATTGCAACGGCGGACTTGTGTGCCGGGGCATTGTCTTTGTGGAACAGCACAACTTTCGAGAGTCTACCTCGCCGTTTTTCGCGGATCTCATTGCGCAATGTTGCTATTTGTTTGGCATATAAAGTTCCCGTAATAGTGGCTCCATGCTCGAGATACTTAATCATTACTACCTTTTTACCATCTCAAAAACAGAGCCCATCACTTTACCGGCAGATGGGACCACCTTGAATTTCTTCGGAGTTGGAGATGATGGCCTTTTCCATGGCATAGACTGCAGTTTCGTTTCAGGGTCGTAATGATGGAGCCATGTTTCGTCCATGGTCTCGTTCTTGCTGTATCAGGTCCAAAGCTCCTAGACAAATCTCGACTCTAGTTTGTTTTTGCGTGTCAGTTAGCATTCTTGGTACCCAACGCGCAGATATACATGAAAATGTAAATATTATGCACGCTCCGCGGTGAAATCTTTACATTGTCGGCAATTAAACGAACCGTGACATGAGGATCCGCCAAAACGAAGTTTTCGACTTTTTTCACAACTTCTTCAGTTACTGCTAAAGTAGGTCGTCAAGAGTGGGGCTCGTCAGTGGTCGATATTCTTCCACGTCTAAATTTAGCGCACCAACGTGCGCCGAATTGTCCTACAAGGAGTAGCATTACACCCTTAAGTGTCCCGCAAATCTAAATTGATTTGGTCAGTAGAAATGTTTTTCAAACACAAGTATTTGATAACGGCGCGCAGTTCAATGTTCTCAATTTTAGCTAATGGCTAACTCAATGGCATTGCAAAGAAATTACCGTATTTTTATTTAAACACACGACAGTTAGTTTTGTTTTCATAGCAATCAGCTAGATATACAGCTTTAACGGCCAGTATTTAATTTCCTAATATTGAAACAGTTTGCATCTCATTCTCACTTTATATTGAACGCCCCTCGTGTGTTGACATGGTAACGATACAAACCTAACCTAACCTACTGATTTTGGATTTTGACCCATGTTCCGTTTTATTGCAGCTCTACTTAACCGTGTACAAAAAAAAATATTAATAATTATTTTTCATTTATTTTTAAGCAACTCTCACTATGGCATAAATGGATTTTGACATAATTTATGCATTACAATTGTTATAGCTACAAATAATTATAATTCGACATTAGGATTAAAACAATTATGACATAGTGCAATTATGGCAGGAAACAATTATGACATTGTGCAATTATGACAGGAAACAATTATGACATAGGACAATTCATGTCATTAAACTTTTGTGGGATATCATGATAATAATCACAATTTTAGCAATTTATTAGTGGATCACTCGACTAGCGTTATTATTTTAAACAAAGATCAGAAACAAATGAAAAAAAATTCCGACGATACTGGACTTGAACCAGTGCCTTGAGCCAGACCGGGGCAGCACGCTCTAACATCTGAGCTAATCGTCCACACCAGTAGTCGACGAATTTTGTCATCTGTTCTTGCTTATGGATCTCTGTATGGTGCATCCGACTCTTTAGCCGTTAGCGTCGCCTAGTGCAGAACTATGAAGTTACTTTCACCCCGAGCAGATACCTTTAAAGGTACCATTGCTCGGCGAGAGGTGGGGCTATTATCAAGACTGTACTTTTTGTTTTTTACAAATATCATGATAATAATCACAATATTTGCAATTTATTAGTGGATCACTCCACTAGCGTTATTATTATAAACAAAGATCAGAAACAAATGCAAAAAATTTTCGACGATACTGGACTTGAACCAGTGCCTTGAGCCAGACCGGGGCAGCACGCTCTACCATCTCAGCTAATCGTCCACACCAGTAGTCGACGAATTTTGTCATCTGTTCTTGCTTATGGATCTCTGTATGTTGCATCCGACTCTTTAGCTGTTAGCGCCGCCTAGTGCAGAACTATGAAGTTACTTTCACCCCGAGCAGATACATTTACAGGTACCATTGCTAGGTGAAAAGTGGCGCTATTATAAAGACTGTACTTTTTGTTTTTTACAAATATCATGATAATAATCACATTTTTTGCAATTTATTAGTGGATCACTCCACTAGCGTTATTATTATAAACAAAGATCAGAAACAAATGAAAAAAAAATTCGACGATACTGGACTTGAACTAGTGCCTTGAGCCAGACCGGGGCAGCACGCTCTACCATCTGAGCTAATCGTCCACACCAGTAGTCGACGAATTTTGTCATCTGAAAGTAACTTCATAGTTCTGCACTAGACGGCGCTAACGGCTAAAGAGTCGGATGCACCATACAGAGATCCATAAGCAAGAACAGAAGATAAAATTCGTCGACTACTGGTGTGGACGATTAGCTCAGATGGTAGAGCGTGCTGCCCCGGTCTGGCTCAAGGCACTGGTTCAAGTCCAGTATCGTCGATTTTTTTTTTCATTTGTTTCTGATCTTTGTTTATAATAACAAATTTATGTGTAAAGAGTTATGACAATAGTCGTTATGCAATTAGAGGGAAACCTGCTAAATGCCTAAATCGTTTGCATAGAACCTGTTGGTTTATTTATTGTCAGGTAAAAAAAATAGTTTCATCGTACGGTTATTTATCTGTGTGTTATGTTACTGGGCAGTGAAGCGCGTAATATTGACCTACTAGTACGTACTTTGTCTTGATGTAAACTAAATTTAGTTAGCCTTTTAATGAAATAGCAATTGTCATTAGGACAAATGAAAATTGGTTATTAATATTAAAAAGTGCATTATCATCAAACGTTTCGTCGTTTAAATAGTAAAAATACTTTGTAAAGCTTTCGAATGCTTATTTTTAACCAACTTTAGATGGTTTAAATTAATAGATATCAGGAAAAACCTAAATAAATAAATGGAAAACAACACAAAACCTCACTCGCCCTGGTCGGGATTCAAACCCAGGATATCGCCAGCTTCGTAAGCCGTCGTGTGGTCACACTTAGCCAAACGAATAGTCAACGGCTTAAGGAACGTACATGTTTATATCTGGTCAAAAGACAGTCAATAGAATCTGAACGAGTATAATAAACATCTAAATGTTTTTTTTTTTAAACCGTACCTTCGCCCAAGTGCTTCAGGCGAGCTCAGAGCACAAAGTTACGAGACAGCCCACCCGGAAACAAAAGTGTTTACCATTTCAGCAAGAACAGCAGATTTTTCTACATCGTTATGAAACAACATGGCTCACCTTTTAATATTTAAGCATTCCTCTTTATGCGGAAGTTTTAGCCCTTAACTTTCCCAAGGTAACGCAGGTTCGAGAACCATCGTCTTAAGCAGAGGGTGCATTTTAATTTTTTCCCACCTCGTTTCTTCGGAATACGCAATATTTTTTAAACTTCTCCCAGCTTTATGGCGGTGTTAGTATAATCAGAGGCCATTATTTAGGATTGGATTGCGTTGCTCTATAATTTTGAAGGAAGTTATATAATTTTTGTATATACAAAGCTGTGTATTTGGCCGCAAATAAAATCAGTTACTTATTTTCTTTTTCAAGCCCCCGGCAAAAAACGATTGTGTTATAAGTTGTACAGTCGGTACTCTTACGTAAGTGTTCAGGCCTGTATGTTTATATCTATGTTTACCTGGATACTTATGTGAGAGCACAGACTGTACGTGTTTCTGTCTGTGGCATCAAATCTTGAATGGATGAATCGATTGTTATTTTGTTTTTTGTGATTGAAAAGTGACCTGATCGTGAATGGTTTCTAATTCTCAGCTATGATTTCAGAAAGTCGGCACAGGCATTTGACATTGGTCGTGGTTTTTGCTGTGTGTGTTAGGGTTATTTTATGGCTTGAACAATTATTTACTTTATATCATTGTTTTTCAAAATTTTCTTCGCAAAAAGTTTGTTTAAGCCTTAACTACCTACTTAGTACTTTATTCACACAAGCACCTACGTTCCGTCCCCAGGACGGCTACATAATATCGGCCTTATATATTACATTTTATGGATCAGATGGGTAATTTAAGTTAATAATGGCAATATACACAAATGAAATTATTTATTAATAATAATAATAACCCTACAAATTTAATTAAATATAGTTATACTTTTCAACATATGGCGACAGTCCTTATTATTACTTTAGGAACTTTATCCTTTCGAATGTGAGATCTGCAAAAAATATAACCTTATATAAAGATCTTAGTAATTATTTCTTTTTCTTCAATAATCAACAAAGCTAATGAAACATCTTTCGTTAAAACAAAGGTAATTTTTTCACAAAATTGTAGACCACTGAGTTATAGTTGTTCTCTGCAGTGAATGCACAATTTGTTCGAAGTGTGTATGCGTCGTTGTGGCTTCATCATGCAAAATCGGCTCAACAGACTTCAACTATTTTTGGTACACGGTTAGCTGAATTCACAGATGGTTAGAGAATACCTATTACCTGACTACCCCGAAGAAAAAAAAGAGGGGTTATGACTTTTACTCCTCCACGAACGAAGTTGCGGATACCGTCTATAAATACTGACAATCTTACTAAAATCCAAGTACTACCTTAACGAAGATATACATATTTAACAAGATGGATCAATAGTTATATACATAAAAAGGTCAAGGGTCAAGGTCACTCTCACTACCTGCTAGACTAAGCGGTCGGCTTAGTAAAGGAAATAAGTATGCATAATCACGTAACCACCTACAACCCGTCTCCGAGACCCTGAAGAAAAAAGACCGTCTCAGAGACCGTCTCTGACCAGAGACAGTAATACTCACCAAAACTAAATGCGTATACGACCTTGTCGAGCGTTGACGCGGTACTGAGGTAGGAGGGGAGAAAGTACAAGGACACAAACGTTTGCAGGATGATTGCACATAGGTATATTAACAATGTTAAGTTTGAATGAGTCTGTGAGACGAGAGGTAGGTGGTTAAGGGTTAAAACGTTATTATGCGGTCAAGGATCTCATAACTACACGTATTTTAAGAGTGTGTAATCTGTCCATGTTCTGCATATCAAATAATTAACCTAAACCACGTTTGTTGAAAGCGAGTCAAAATAACTCTGATTTTTTCTTATCTAATCTGATTCAAGAAACTGCCTTGAAACATGCAAGTCATAATTCGAGTTTTAAGCAGAAAATAAATTAATTAATGTCCCGTTGAAAACTCGAGTCAAAAACGTCTGCACTGAGAACTGCAATCTTTTATGCAGAAAGTTCATGAAGCGTTACTTAAGAATAAAACGAATTTTCTAATTAAGTTCGTACACTTATTTAGGGGACCTTTAGCCCTCACTGCATGCAAGAAATGTAAAATTAAATACTGATGGGACTTTTCCGTAATTTCAAGACCGGCAGTTATATTTTGGTGCAAGGGAAAAAATACGGTACTTTTAGTCGTTATGACTGACTTCATCGATACTATAAAGTTGTAAAAATGAAATGTCTGTAGTTTCAAAATATTTTTAAGAAATATATTCAAACGGGCTATTTAAAGGTGTTTTTTGTTTGTTTCTATCTATCTATCTATCAGCCACGGACGTCCACTGCTGAACAGTCCTCCCTATAACTCGCCACATGGTGCGATCCTGCGCAGACCGCGTCCACCGACTCCCCGTGACCCTTACGAGCTCATCCGTCCATCTAGTCGGGCGCCGTCCTACGTTGCGCTTTCCTATGCGTGGTCGCCACTACAGGACTTTACTGCCCCACGGCCATACAGGTTACATGGCCCGCCCATTGCAATTTTAACGATGCAATCCTGTTTGTTTGTTTGTATTGTAAATATTTGTCTTTACAGCATCAACACGCTAAAATTGCTAACAAATTTCAACTATTATTGGCACATGAGTTTAGCACCTTCTTTCCAGTAGCTATCTCATAACTTTTAAGTGTTGAAATGCCAGCTATATGTAATTAAGTCACTACTTTGTCAAAAATGTAAAACCAGTATTGAAAAAATAAAGTACAGACAAGGGCAAAGATAAATATTCACACAAAGTTCCAAAATATGTATTCATAAACCTTACTGCCATAATAATAAGACCTGTAAACATATTTTTGAAACTTTGTCGTGTATACATGTTGGTGCCCTTGACGTACTAAAGTAGTATTAAGTAACTACTTTCGTTTGATTAAAATGAGATAATATTTTTTTTCAACAACATAGAATACACAATATAGAATTTACTTTTACTTTTAAATTTCGCTATTACAGATTCAAATACTTTTCCTTACTGCTAGGGCTACCCGACTAGCATTACTGAGTGCCACTTCATGTGTGTCGCGCGACACAGTATTACCCGTCTCACTAACACTGTACCAAAGACATGGGTAATACTTGTAGCACAAAAAGAAGTCGCATGGCGAAGTTATTTTACAATCAGCAAAGAAGTTGGTCTACCACTTTTGAACCTGAATAGGTATTACATATGAAATAATGTCGAAAGGTGCTTGGTCAATTTCTTGGCCGACTGCTAGCTACTATTGCCGTACCATTTTTCTCATGAGAGTAAAATGCCTCAGTAAGGCATACATTTATTACGAAAATCTCTAGCGCGTCTCGTTTGCATAAAGTAGTGTTTTTTATTTATTTCCAACAAAAACCGTCTCTGTAAAATCCAATAACTTGTTCCACATAAACTCTGCAAGGAGAGAAATGGAGTTGGCAAGTAATTTACATATATCGCTTTTTGTATTGCAAAGGCGGCCGAGACGGGGTCCGTCATCGCAAGTTTCAGTAAATTAAATTTAAGTTCACGTTCAGACATTAAGAGAAATTAACTGAAGCGGACTTGATTCCGAAACCGTGAGATACAAATTCATTGAGATAAGGTTGGTGTCATCAACCTACTTTGTGTAATTTTATCAACAAGACCCGCGTTGTTATGTATCTGGTGTACGATTTACCTGTTGATGTACTTGCGTTGCCGAATCACTGTCGAAACTTAAGTGAAAAAAGCGGCCACGTGCGAGTCGGACTCGCCCATGACGGGTTCCGCAGCCGTTTATACAAAAAAATGCACTACAGATGAAAAAAACACGATATGAAAAAAAAAACACTAACAAAAGAGCGTATCTCCCCGGCACTTACGTTATTTTGCTGAGAAGCGCAGTTTTTTGGCAATAACTTAAAAACGGTATGTCCGATCATGTTGAAAATAATTTTCGTTAGAAGTATTTATTAAATTTTATATTTGTACATTTTTTCATATTTTTTGAACTTACCGTTTAGAAAATAGATAGAGGGGGGACACAATTTTTGCTACTTTCGTAGCGAATATTTCGGAAAATATTCACTAAACCGAATTTTTTATATAGAAACCTCAAAGTGTTTTTAGAAGTACTGTCGAAATATGTGCCACACCTTGATATTTGCCAATTATTATTTTTTTTCACTTTCGGTTACATGTATGGAGTGCCCCCCTAGAAATATATATATTTTTTATTTAACTATCAAACTAAGTAGCGGTTAATACCACGACATCTATGTTCCAAATTAAATCAATGTAGATCTTATAGTTTGTGAGTAAAATGCCTGTGACATACGGACGGATAAACAGACAGACAGACATGACGAATCTATAAGGGTTCCGTTTTGGCCATTTTGGCTACGGAACCCCAAAAAGAAACATTAAATTTGTTATTAGACAACGGCAGTTATGTTCAGACGTATTTAGATTACAAAAAAGTTGTGTGTGTTGTGTGTCGTTATGTTTGTGCTGGACATACTCGTTGTAAAGATCTTCGGAATTAACCACAATATGTCGAGCAATATGTACTTTTTTTCTACGCAAACAGCCGTTTCTCCAACCTTACTGTTTTTTACATATTTCCTTCCCAATTTCCCGGTTTCCGATTGAGCTAAAATTGTAAGTTCAGTGATAGTGTAATAGTGATACCATCGAGCTGATCTGACGATGGAGCGGGAAGGTGGTCGTAGGAATATATACTGTATTAAAATAATGCAATCCTACTGCTTCGAATCGCCTCGGTGAGTAATTGGTTGATGTTCATATAAAAGTACAGTCGGCAATAAAAGCTTGTCACAAAAAATATTTTTTAACAGAAATTAATTTTTCGTATAATGTCAAGGATCTAAAATAAGTATTAGTGTATTTACTTTTATGTTTGGCAATAGACGTATATGAATGACATTTCTTAGCATGTTGCACTTGCGCTCTGCAGAATTCCGTGCCGGACCGCAACCGGTATAAGAATGATGACTAAATTTTAATTATTTAGTGGTCGTAGGAATATATACTGTATTAAAATAATGCAATCCTACTGCTTCGAATCGCCTCGGTGAGTAATTGGTTGATGTTCATATAAAAGTACAGTCGGCAATAAAAGCTTGTCACAAAAAATATTTTTTAACAGAAATTAATTTTTCGTATAATGTCAAGGATCTAAAATAAGTATTAGTGTATTTACTTTTATGTTTGGCAATAGACGTATATGAATGACATTTCTTAGCATGTTGCACTTGCGCTCTGCAGAATTCCGTGCCGGACCGCAACCGGTATAAGAATGATGACTAAATTTTAATTATTTAGTCAGTTATTATATTGCAGACGCTATCAGATTTTTTATCTTTTTTTAAAAGGTAATGGCGATAAATTGAGTCAAAATGTCGCGTGACGGCACGACTACATAGATAGAGTTTATACTTGTTTGTACTTGTTCTTGATTACGTCATGAATCCCCACTCCTAAACTTAAAAAAGCAAAAAATACGTGTCGTGTATTTTTTTATTATCTAACTGACATACTAAATCTAATTTAGATTTTCCTACCCTCCCTGGCGCGGTAAACTGACGAAATATTAAAATGAGCAAAGAAATAACGTGGCTTAGTAACATGACAGCCATATGACTTAAAAAGTTTATTGACTTTTATGGGTTATTATATCGAGGGCGTCATGCTAAAGAGGCGTATACGCAAAAATGCGATTTTTCGTTTTTAACATCGGCATCGTATTTGGGTGATAACTATACATGAGCTAAATTTTTTTCATAATTGTATTGTAATTGTAACTTATTTAAATAATTAAAATATGTTTTGGCGTATCATTTGAGGTCGTCAATTATTGTCGATCCAAAGAGGCGTATAGAAGGCGGAAGAGCTAAAATGTCATGCAGTCGAATAATATTATCATAATATAAAGACATATATGCGTAATTCTATTACTCGATAGTGTAATCCCCCAAAATCACTGAAATGTCATTACAAATTGGTTAAAATTAATTTGGTACCTGAATATACGAAGGCAAAAAAAACAACTAGTCCCCTTTATATGTCGGGCTAAAGAGGCGTACAAAAAAATCAGATAAAATAGAAAAACTTTCCTAACAATTTGCAAATGACTGTAAATATAAAGCATTTGATGTGCAAACCGAATTTTAAACAGTAGTCTTTTAAAAATTGAATAGAGATAGATTTCGATTATACGTCGAAAAATCTCAAGTATTTTTCTGATAATTTCACCATCGATATCGGATAATATCGCCGAGGCAAAGAGACGTTAGCGCATAAATACAAATTTCTAGAACACTTGACATAAAACTAATCACGTTATATAAAAAGTATAGTAATTTGAATGCTACATGCAAATTTACAGAAAGATGTGTCAAAAGGAAAAAAAGTTATTGAGTTTTTTGGCTCTCCTGAAAAGTTGGGGTTTTGCTTATACGTCTCTTATGCATGAAGCACTCGATATTTATGCTTTAATTCCCAACTGTTATATTTTGCTAAAGAGTTTTTCTGTGAAACCATAAACTTTTCAGACCTTCTATGAAACAAATGTGATGAAACCTACTGCATTGAACACTGTGATTTGGAAAACATTCAGAAAGATTTTCGGTTTGAAAAGAGAGGAAACTTAGTTGGTTTTTAAATGAAACATTTGCGAAATGAGGCACGTTGCGAAAGATACGTAGTCAGGCAAAAAGTAAGGATACCGATTAAAATATGTTATCAATTTAAACATGGTTTCTCCGATTCGTTCTTTCTTTCATTACCAAAATTAATATAAATTACTCCATAAACTTAAATCACTACGTTTTTACAGCGGAAACCAACAAATTACACATATAAAAAGGTAATTCGATTCTTTCAACAAACTACAAACTACGCAGTAATGCAGATATCTTAAAGTGTAAAATGTATGCTTTTTTCTTGAAGTAAAAAAAAACATATTCTCTGTAGTGATCAAATTTACTGTCTATAAAAAAGGGTGCTCTAATAATCAAAAATTACAGTTTAAAGTTCGACGTTCGTACTGAGCACTGAAAATGCTCCGTACATAGTTACTTAGGCGTGACGTCATGCGTAAGGTACCAAATATACATGAGAAACAAGTATTTTCTCGAAGAGAGTCACAGACACAACGGGGGACCGAAAAGGTTGCAGTTACCGCGCCCAACGTATTAGCCTAGCGGTTCAGCGTGGTAACGCAGCCAGCATCTTCGTGACGAGGTATTGTTTTAGCATTTGGGCGTGAAACTCTGCGTTTGGTTGCCATACAACGTTTTTTTTATTGAATCATAAGGATTTTTAAAAGAGCTCTTAAATTGATTTTGGGTAGTTATTTTAAAGCTTTGTATAAATAAATTATTTTTTTTGGTTTATTTAATTTAAATATATGATACGTGGTAGCTTTTAACCTATAATAATACTATATCTCATTACCTATATAGATCATATATAACTACAGTATGTTGTAAAAAATCACATAAGTCGTCATATTTATTGAATCAACCCACTTATTATTAACAAACATGTATTCGCATCTAATCCAGACTTCATTATGCCAGTGACCTAAATAATTCCCAAACTGCGCATACCAACTCGGTTATGCTAGTTTATATGAATAGATTACACTCAAGTGTGCCAAATTACTGAAACATACTTGCAAGTTGTATTGCAATATTAATTTGGTAGGTGTTATGTTAGAATCAGCTAAGCATTAATCCTAGATGATATTCTTAAATATTTTCTTACATATTTTGTAAATGAAATAAGCTTTATATAAATGGAAAAGTGTTTTTGTAGGATTGTTTTGAAATGTCATATTCAATTTTTAGAATATCGTACTGTTACATAATAATGTTGCAGTGGATTGACGTCAATTTACTCATGTGGACATGCATTTAAATGTTTTAGACGCAATCATGATAAAAGATGGTCTAATCGGTAGGATCTAAACATTATACTTTGTTTACTACGCCAAACTGTGACTAAAAAGCATAGCGGGAAGACATTAAATACCTAGCACTTTATTTATATAATCGCCTTATGAGTCCCATTGTGAACGTTCATGATTCAGTTCCCTAGGTCATCGCTAGCAACACTTACTGTTCGAAGACCTTCATCTTCAAGCACTGGGGTAGGTATTTTTGACAAAAAGATATTACGCAGTAGGGAAACCTCGGTATGCGATATGCGAGTCCGACTCGCACTTGCCTGGTTCTTTTATTTCTTCCAAAAATTGTTTAAGAACATAATATTAAGTTTTTTTTAACCAAATACTGGCTACTCTTGGCATAACATCCTTCGTTCGCTTGCTAGGTCTAAGTTTCTAGAATTTCATTCCTAGTGCTCTGTCTAGTCACATTGAATGTGTTCAACCCAAACCCCAAAATGAGGAAAGTTTTCAACGTTTCTTCTACCAATATGCGTATAATATTAAATGTGTGTTATGAAATTATTTTATGTATATTTTACTTATTCACTAAAACATACATATATACATACATAAAATCACGTATTTTTCCCATTACGGGGTAGGCAGACTACCTCCTTCCACTTACTACGGTCCTGGCATACAACTGCCGGTTCAGCAACATTAATTAATCTCTCTATTTCTCGCATCTATCATCTGACATATTTCATCTATTTTATCATTCATTCCTCCCCTTACATTTAACGTAGCAAAGCGGCTTTCCATAGTCCACTCTTCGCACTCTCTGGGACCAAGACGTGATGGGTTGCGAACCACATCGCCGCCATTATGGTTTTTGAAATTATTGAAACTCATTGTGTTCCCACGAGCTGCTAGGGATAAAATATTCGAACCCAGCAGAGCCCCGCATACTAGGTAAGGGTTTAGCCTTATTCTGGAGTTACCAGTCCCAGGGCAATTCGGCACTTGAACATATGATACAAGAACTAGTTTCCCATAAATACTATATAATATATATGTCTATTGTGAGCCAAGATTCCAATTTCAGTTCCGAATTCATACCGAGATATGAGTTTTGTTTCAAGTAAGCGTTTGTTATCGCGTAAGTTTTAGTTATCAATAAAAGAAATTATCGCCTAATATTTTCTTTTTCTTTTTTATAACTTCAGCCACATACGCGCCCTTGAGTTTAGGTTCACGGAATGGACCAAAACGTCATGTCGAGTCAACGTAGTCTATTACCAGTCGACATCGTTGACCAGTACTACTAGAAAAATAATTTAACTTCTGCTTGAATTAGAAATAATATGTGCTACGAGTAATAGATGTATACATTGGTAATACACGTACAGATATAGATTTAACACACTCAAAATCGCTTCCTGTACGCAATACCGTAATTTACTATCTCAGCTTGAATTTAATCCCACACCGGAACCATACGGTATGAAACGACGGACAAATTTCAGCATTTTTAAACATACTCTCCAGTTATAAGAGAAAACTATCCCAGCAATCCAACGTTCGGTGCGTCAAGTGGTACTTCCGACGTGTTTTTTTGCCCTTACGAATTCGTGTTTGCTTTGCTCTTGGCAGAGTTCATGGAAACACGATTTGTTATGTACCGATTAATATGATCAAAATACGCCTTAATACTTTACGTTATAATTTACGATATTTAGTTCAATTAATTCCCATGCCCGAATTACACGTAGTTACACGCTAAAAAACGACTGGAAATCTTTTAAATTCTTCATCTAGAAAAAAACTATACGGGTGATGTAAAGTTAAATGCGTCAAGTGGTAGTACAGTCAATACCTACTTTTGTTTGACTTCCTGACCGGACTATATTAGAAGATAAAGCAGTGTTTTTCGAGTGTAAGTATATATTTTTGTCTATTTCTTAAGGACGCTCTGCAGTCTTAACAGCTCGACGGATGTTAACGTGTCATGTGGCGTTAATCCTCGTGGTAATGGGAGTGGCATCTACGTTTTTATTTACTTGTGTCGCCATGATGCTTAAGGTGCGTCCACATTTCTATCATTTGCCCGTATCAGATCATCGTCGCGTGGCATGATCACGTGTCACGATCACGCGTTTGGACGTTGCGCCGATCCGATCGCTCGAAATCCATTTGCTAGCGTATCACACACTTATATCGGAAGAGTGCGGCATGATCGGCGAGCCGACAGTGAGCGTCCAAGCAGCGCGATACGCAGTCATGCCACGGCACGGTGATCGGATACGAGCAAATGATACAAGTTTGGACGCACCTTTAAACGTCTAAACAGATTTCAGCTATTTTTAGTACCAACATGCGTAACTTAGCATCGACAGATGGTTATAGAATACTTTTCAGCCAATTGCACTAGAGCAAAAGAGGAGATTATGACTATTTCTGCTCCATGAAAGAAGTTGTGGTCACCTTCTAGCACTTAAGTATTACAGTTTTGCAGTAGGATTTTTTCGGAGTATCTACTGATGATAAACTTGTTGCCTTTGAGTTCGAACCTTCTTTACTCAAACACGATTTGTTATATAGGTACCGATAAATGCAATTAAAATATAGCTTCTGAACACAAAAACGTAAATATTTAGTTCAATATGCTTGAATTTACAATACGCAAAACAACAGTCAAATTTCAACATTCTGTAACACACTTTTCAGTTAAAAAAACTAGTCGGGCAATCCAACGTTCGGTGCTTCTGGTGGTACTTCGGTCTGTCTTATATATCTATAGTGCTAAAGTCAAACCACTTAATAAAAGTGAATGCATTTTATTCAGTAAGTTATTTGAAATTAAGCCTTTAAAAAAATTCAACTTCTAAAGTATAAAAAATTGCATAATAGGGGAGAGTCGGTGATATCGTACCGTTGGTTAAATCGTACCACTGTGAGATTTCCTATAAAACTTATCTTTTTATTTACATTTGGGGCACCAAATACTGCTCCGTTAGTATCACCATCTATAATAACCTGAATCCAAAATAGAATATAACTAAGCATGAAAGTGAAAGAGCAGAAAAATTATTTCCGTCAGACTTGATGTAATCTTTAGTGTTATTGTGTAACGACATCACTGATGATCAAGGTAAGTTAAAAATGCGCAATAAATAGTATTCAACTATAAAATATAAATGGATTTATTGGGTGGTTCTTAGATATAGCCAAATTTTATGGTAATATTTTTATATTCGGTATTTCAAAAAAGACCTGGTCGTTTAAATCGTACCATTGCTTACTGGCATAGGTAGGTACGATTTAAACGACCAAATATTTTTTGATTATACCACATCAATTTAAATCAATTGAAAAAGTGAATATTGACGATGTTAATTTAATCCCAGAACCATCATCTTGCTATTTAAAGAAGCCGAAATACTAAACTTTTATATGCACTGGCAGCCACATATGTAAGTACTTTCAGAAATAAAATAACCACGAATGAGTAAAAAGTGGTACGATATAACCGACTCTCCCCTATACATGGGGTATTTTCGGATACACCTAGGGTGTGAAAAATCTAAAAAATATATTTATTAATAACTAGTTTCTGCCCGCGACCTTCTCCGCCTTAAGTTGGTTTGTCGCAGTTAAAAATTAGCCTATGTCCTTCCCCTGAACTCAACTATCTCCATGCCAAATTTCATTCCAATCGGTTCAGCGGTTTAGCCGTGAAGATTTCACAGACACACAGACAGACAGACACACTTTCAGATTTATAATATTAGTATGGATTGAGTCACTCTATTTGCACCACCCTGTATAAAAAAAAACATATACTAAGTTAAATGGAAATGTAGAGTCTCCGCAGTCAATACTTTAAGTTAAAAGATGTAAAAGGTCCATACATAATGTTTTGGAGGTGTAAAGGGTCTCGAATCGTCAAATATGTTAATTAAATATAAAGTATTACATCAGATACGTGACTATTAAGCTAACAGTCATCACAACTAAGGCTACGCTATCAAATTCGTCTAGCTAAATGTAAAATATGTGTAATTTCTTCACAATAATACAATTTTCTCTTGCCGTACTAGCATCAGTTAATGATAGCAGAGGGGTTACTCTGAAACACAAAAGTCGAAGTTCATAACGTACTGTCCCTCTCGCTCTTACGTTATGCTGTATTTGAGTGAGCGGGATCGCGCCATACAAACTTCGTTTTTCGGATTTCGGAGTAGCCCCTCAGTTTACGTATAGCTTTTATCAATATTTAAATGAGCGAACACAGCGGCAGTTAAATTTTTCATGATTTTGTCAGCTGCTATGAGGAAATGTACCCTTTTTTTTCTGTTTTAATAAATTAAAAAATATATATATTAAATTTTGCCTTTGAATAATCTAAACACAAATAATAACCCGTATTAATAAAATTGTTATCGTATTCATAATCATCTCAACTGTCATAACCAAAATTATGACATTGTTTAAAATGCCACTATCAATTCTAAAAAATCTTTAAATTTAAGACAAATGAGACAGCAGCAAAGTAAAATCATCTCCCTTACGACACATCCAGTTTTGTATCATGTCAAAAGAACTTTGCACCGATCTAAATTCACTATCAAATCTGATATGAATTTACCGTCGCGATAATAATTTTCGGCAACACTTAATTCAAATTCTTTATCAAAGGTGAGTAGAAATAGCATGTCCAACTTTACGGTAAAGCAACGCGAGCCTTTATTCAGTGCGACTTCCTGCTGCCAAAACTTCCCAATAGCTAAATTATGCAACAAATCTCACGTCATGCGGACTGAGTTTCCATGCGGTCCAGATTACTCCTGGAACTAACACGATGCCGACAATAACTTATGCTGTTTCTTTAGATTGTGTTTTACCAACATTTTAAAGAAAACGCCGCTAATAAAAATTTAATTCTTTTTTCCGACTGCCGACCTATATGTAATAAAATTAATAATAGGTGCAATCTTTCACAATTCGACCATTTCCCAAAGTAAGCAAAGCTTGTTGTAGTACTAGAGGTACTAGTCGGCGATATACATAATCCTATAGATAAATTATAATACATAGAAAATGAAATTTAAAATATATAGTCATATGGATTTCTTACTATAATTACAGAATTAAAATTAAAATGAAAAATGAAAATGTAAAGCCAAGTTATAAGAAGGCCCGCAGAAAGTAGGAAGATATAATGATAAGCCCCCGTTTAGCATGTCCTCCACTTAGTATAAGTAGGTACCTCGAGAGCGGACTATGTAGGCGTTCGGCCGATATTCCAAGGAGGCTGTTGTTGCTGTCGCCAGAGATGGGCATTAATCGATTTTTTTTTCAATTAATTAATCGATTAAAATTTTATCGTGATTAATTTTATTGACAGAGGTTTCGATTAACGATTAATTAATCAACATTTTAATCGATATAATTTCACGATTAAATCTCGATAACAAAAGTTGGAACACGCTCATTTGTGCACGTTACAAAAATGCAATATGGCTTGTCTTGTGTAAACTTGAAAATCATTCTAGTGTTCTGTGTAAAATAAACTTATCCAATAATACAACGTGGTTTTTATGGTGCAGGTAAGGACCTAGGAGAACCTAGAGTTCTCCTAGGTCCTTACCTAGGAGACCCTAGAGTACTGCCCTTGCTTAACGGCTTAGATGGATGGAGTACTGCCCCTTGCTTAACGGCTTAGATGGATGGAGTACAGCCCTTGCTTAACGGCTTAGATGGATGGAGTACAGCCCTTGCTTAACGGCTTAGATGAATTGAGTCATTGTTGGCCGTAATCATAAGTAAACACTAAACACTAAAAAATTCCACTAAAAAAACCCGAGTGACTAATCAGACTAACTGTCAATGACACTAACGTTTAATCTGATTGAATGTGAGCAAGGGTCAATCGCACTAACCGTCTGTCTAATTGACTACTAATCAGTCAGACTAATTTAATCTTTTTCAACACTAAACACTAACGATGTATTTTCTGCTCGAAAACATTTTTTTATTATACGAGTTCCATCTTACGTGGTACCTATATCAATATATAGGTACCACGTAATATGGATCTGGTGACGGTTCTTAAATGCAGTGCCACAAAAATGGACCTGACGATGGATCCTGGGGGTGGCTACGGGGTCTCAGGATTGCATCAACATAAACGAGTTCATTTTTTTAACTGAATGGCCTTAGAATGAGGAGTATTTAGATAGGGTGCCACCGAATGGCCCTGGTGATTCACCCTGGGGGTACCTACTGGAACTCAGGATTGGATTAACTTAGAATGAGGAGCATTTAGATAGGGAACCACGAAATGGTCCTGATGGTGGACGCTGGGGGTATCTACCTGTACCTAGGCACTTGGCCGGTTTTTTTCCTCAAATGTCCATCTGCCCTTGAATGGGGCTAGCATAATAGTGTACTGAATGGATTAGAATAGATAACATTTGTCGCGCAAAAAAGAAACGCACATGATCTCGAAAGATAACCAGTAGGTTTGTGTAGTATGAGCTCCGCATTACTGGCTCTAGCTATTAAAATCTGAACTTACAAACGATTGTTAGCAATCCTAAGTAGAAAAAAAAAAACAAAATGCCTTCAAGTGATCTCATTCGCTCTTAACTTAACCGAGACCGCGGTTTTTATTGTATAAAAACTAAACTGCTTGAATCACTCTGACAAATCTGAGAGCAGTTTTCTACTTCAGCAGCGATTTCCATAGTTACTAGTTACTAATAAGGGGAAAACCGCGATATCTGACCAATTTGGACGTTTCAAATTTATCTTGCTGATTAAAAAAACTGGTAACACGAAGAGGGTTTTTTTATTACATTACGCGATATGAACTGTCTACGTCCCTAGGGAGACAATAAAATTATTCCCTTTTAATACAAGAGTAAACAATATTTGCTTCCAAAACGTAACGAAAATTGTCTATTTCGACCACGAGTACTTAGAGCCTTGCTATTATATCTTAATCAATTAACTAAACTAACTAACTAATTTTGCCATTTGTGACGCAAATAGGATCTTAGTCTTCGAAATGAGAGCACGCCACTTGGCCCGATCCTGCGCAGTTTCCTGCCAGTTTTCAGCTTGAAGCTTACGCAGATCCGCCCCCACCACATCTCTCCAGCGGTACCTGAGACGACCAGTCTGTCGCCGACCTGCTGGTCGCCCCAAGTATGCTCCTTTCGTTACGCAATCCTCTTCTTTTCTTATTAATAAATAAAAACTTTTTCTTATAACTTTGTTTTAGCTTAGCAACGTTATCAAATGAGAATATTTACCAGTATGATCTAAGTTTTATAACAACTTACATTACGTTTTAAAGTAACGTCACGTATATTTTTTTACGTTATTTCTGTGTAACATTATTAAATAAAACACGTTTCTGTGAAACTTGCAATGCTGTATGTTTGTTAATCCGGCTTAAATCTTGCAAATTAAATTAGATACACATCCCGGTTTCCGATGGAGCTTTTTGGCAAACTTATGTAAGTAATCATCATTATGATACCATCGAGTCAATCACGTGATAGAGCCGAAAGATAGAAACTCTAAAGGTAGGAACTGTATAATAAAATAAAAGAGTTTCTTAAGAATTGTCTTGATGAGCAATTCATTGATGGATGTTAAAAAATAAGTACAGTCGGGAATAAAAGCCTGTCACAAAAATGACATTTTTGACAGACACTTATTGCATTTAAATAAGAATAAGGATAAAATAATGTAGGTTCTTCAATACCCTGCATTTAATTACAAATGTCAGCTGCATCTCTTGCATTTAACTAATGGATAATGTCAGTTACTGCCACTTGTTTAACACAACTCACTTATAAAAGAGCGTAACTTATCAAAAGATCATCATCACTTATGCCATTCTTGTACGGAGAGCAAAATAATCATAAGCAGTAAGCCAGTGCGTCATGCCACCGAATTAGATCAGCCGGGTTGGCTTAGGTCAATGTAATTAGCCCTTAATTGGCCAAAAGGGGTCCATTAAAGAGACTTTTACGAACACCATGTCATAATCTTAAATTCAGTTTTAAGTATGCGTTGTCAGGTTATTGACGTGAGTGTGACTTAGTTTTTGAACGAGAACTGTTTAACACTGAAGGCCGGAGTCATAGTGTTTATAGTGGAGTGCATAGATTGTGGTTTGTATTGCTGATGTTTGTGGCTATACTTTCTTGTTCAACATTTCTGTTTTAACTTAAATCGCTTAAGCACATAGGTACCGATTAAACCAATGACGAAGATATATTTGTGCTAATTTAATTATACAATTATAATTTCCAGTTCTTTAGTTATTACAAATATAAATAATAATAAACATACTAACTGAAATATTTTTTCCTAAACGTGTATAGATGAGACGATGTTGAAATTACAAATTTATTAAGAGCTAAATTCACCAATTATTGATATAAAATATGTAAACTCCTAAAATGTCATCAAATCAGTTTAAGCTTAAAATAACAATTTTGGTATGGTTTTGTGTTATTGACATACCATCTGTTTGTCTGTAGATAATCTGCTGTAGGTACTTGGACTACACTCGCAGGCACCAACAGGCTATCTTTGTCCGTTTTTACCCGAACTCAGAAAATGTAGTAGCGAATAAAAGCTGATGATTTAACACAAATTCAGAATATCCCAATCCTCCAGTAAACCTTGTTTTAGCTCCGTAACATTAGATTGGCCAGAATCCCGAAATCTTATCCAAAATGTGACAAAGGGCATTGTTCCCTAATAAGAGAAACCCCAGGTCAAAAAACCAGCATAAGGGGTCTCCTCCAGAATGTTGGTGATGTACCTTGCAGCGATCAAACTACCACCATGACCTTACTAGACACGTAAAGAGAGTTTCTCTTTTAAGACTACACTGACTTCAGCTTCAGTGAGTGTCCCTGTTCATGTTTCCAGATCTTATTTTTCGCTTCGGCTTCTTTAAGCTTTGGTAAAGCTTAGTTTAATAAAACATGTTTTTATTTAAATAATACGAAAATAAAAACCAGTTTACAAAGTTAGGATATGCCTTGCAAACGTTAAAAATTGGCTCAATTAATTGTTTCACTTGCGAGTGTATTATCTATTTACAGAACATGCTCATGGACATTTAGATGACCAATCGATAGTTAATAATACTTCTTAATCCAGTAAACGAAAGACAACTTCTGATAGGCCTAGTTAAACTCTCATGATCTATAAACTTTTCTTAAATGATTATTAGGAACGCTCTCCATATGCCCTGTCAATCCTAAATAAACCTACAGCTAAATTAAAATCAAAAATGGACGACCATTCCAATGAACCAGACAGGCGTAATCAGCCGGAGAGAAAGAAATTTGTAGAAGAATTAGGATAACTGACAAGTGCAGTGGCAGTGCACATTGATCGTTGAACCATTGGCTGCTGCGTGGCACCGACGAGTTCTTGACGCAACGTGGGTATTGTGCTCCCTGCAAGGTGGACTAATGACCTGATGAAGCTCGCTAAAGTTTGCTGGATGCGGGTGGCGCAAGACTTGAGGCGTTCTTTAGGGGGAGGCCTTTGTACATCAGTGGACGTATTTTGGCTGATGATGATCTTGAATTAGCCGTTTAAGGTTCAGAACAATGTTAAATTAGGGTCTACTGAAAAAGGTCATATTTTCATAATCAGTTTGAATTTAATTTGTCGAATACTTATAATGCTTCCTCGTTGGAGAAGAAAATGTTGTTATGAAAATAACAACGCTTTTTAATGACGTCATTATCTACGGGTTGTTCGTTTATTTATGAAGCGTGAAAACATTATTATGCGTTTTATTTCAACGTATTTAACAATTACGGTAGGGTAAACAAAATAAATTATCACATCCTATTTTTTCAATGAGGGAAATTGAAAAAAGGTATAAACTTGTTTTATGCTTCTGCGTAATCAGGTAAAAATATGATATAATGTAAGAAAATATTACAGTAGAGTATAATATCTGTTGCATGATAATGACACAGAGATATTCTGACATATCACACACAGATACTCGAAAGAAACAAATAAAAATTAAAGTAACAATTTCTGTTTTAACCTTAGGTGAAAATATGTGTACAACAGCTGCAGCTGCAGAGTACATGACCCCTCTGCCATACAAACATTATACAGGGAGGTCACTTTTCTCTGCATTTGACCGTACATATAATTGGCGCAGGCAATGGGTATAAAAATAAAATAAAATAAAATACCGTATGCCTATGTGTCATAAATTCGTCAAAGTTATGAGAATACCTTTCATGTTAAAATCTATCATGGCGTTTAAAATTTAGCACTTGCCAAAGAAACAGACATACAAAACCCTAATAATTTAACAAGTCACTTAAAAACTAAACTAAATAGGTTCAAACTGAAGTCGGTCGCGGTGGTCAGGTGCAAATTCAAGTAGTCGCAAACATTGTTAAGTATAGAAATGAACATTTAATTAAGTTTATTTATTCTATTTAAGCTTTTTTATACTCGTGACTTTGTTTAAAGGGTTCCATGGCCAAAATGGCAGAAAATTAACACTTTTACTGTCCTCATGTCCGTTCTTACGTCCGTGTCCGTCGTCCGTCGAAATAAGTGCTCCAAAAATTGTGTGTATTTTTGGTTATCTTTTAAAAAAAGTAAAACGCTCAATGATTACTTTCAAAACTAAAACTATTATCAACATACTATTACTAAAATAAAATTCGCTTCACACTCTTTCTCTCCTAAACTCTTGTCTTTTTTTAGGATTTCGTACCCAAAAGGTAAAACGGAACCCTTTTACTAAGACTCCGCTGTCCATCCGTCTGTCTGTCTGTCCGTCTCTCACCAGCGCTCTGCTAACACTGGATTTTCATAGATACAGGCGTTTGTGGCGTAATTTTGTACGGAACCCTCGGTGTGCGAGTCCGACTCGCACATGTTTTTAAAGTTGAGTCCAACGATAATACTCGTAATTGACTGAATAAAGTTTAATAAGATTGCAGGATAATGTTTTTCACTGCCAACATCTCCTGCATCTCCTGACGATACCTCGAAGAGAGGTAAAACATGAAACTGCATGAAAGTATGCGGAAGGAAGGAGTAGATAATGTCCATACTACATATTCGTTAGTATGAACATTCGTATCAAACTGTTTCTTGAAGGTCTTGAAGCTTCGTGTCTGTGTGTATATCTAAATAATCACATCTAGTATATACCATGATGCTACTGTGAGGATTACATTCATTTCTTTAAAGCATTTTGTCACAGATTCTCGAAATTCTAAGTTATAAATAGATCGAATAACCCACTTCGGTAGAACGGAAATAGTTTCAATGTCTGTTGTTTTACCCCAGATCAGTGCGCTGTAAGATATTAATACTATGGAAGTAGCTGAAGTAAACAAGGCGCACTATTTCCACGTTGGTGCATAGTCTAATTTGTCTTACTACTGCATAAGCGACAGAGCTTAGGTTATTTGCCTACACCAATAAATTAGAAACCAATTGCAGGTAACAATACAAAACTCCCAAAAAAAGTGTGTCATTAAGAAGAAAATTCATTTTTCTCCACTTCAAGAAAGTGTTGTGTCGACCTGTCTTATATTTGGCAAAGACAATTTTACACACTTCCTTTTCTGAACATTAAGTAGTACAGTATTTGTTGTTATCCTTTCAGGGTTTTATTGACATGACGATAGTCATTCAGTATTCTATAATTTAAAAAAAACAGCACGTTGAACTATCTCACATTTGTGTTTTCAAGCTTCCATTTAACTTTATCTATTTTTTGTTGTTTTAAAGTCAAATCTTGCAAGTTGAATCTGATTCACTTTCTAGTTTTCGATTAAAATTTTAAATACGTAAATTTAGTGACAATTAAATAATATCAAACCATCGAACGAGTTTCCAATCCACCATATAACGAGTTTGGGCTCTATAGAATCATCTGAATGAGTAGTTGCTGGGTGTAAAATAAAAGTACTTACGGCAATAAAAGCTTGTTTTAAAATTTTTATTATTCATTTATGTTGGTTAAATAGTATGCCTAACATTTATTTTCGCGTGTAGGGAACAAAATTAACTCGAAATTAACGGTTCTGTAAAAAATACTGAAATGTCTAATTTTGTCGTCAAATCACGATAGGAAGCATTTGCATGATATTTATTACAACTAGCTCCGGATCTTATTAATATTCAAGTAAAAACAAAAGTTACATCAAATATCCGTCTTGTACTTGAAAACTCCTCGCAAACTTTGACATTGTTAAAAAGTTATTCATAAATCCCTATAGATTGATTTAAAAAAGCGAAGTTCTTTAACAAAGGAAGCTGAATTAATGTTGAACTCAAACTCACGAGCAAAGAGAGTCTACTGGGACCCCGGAGTAATGTCACATCAATCAACGGTCGGACGCAAAAATTAAATTCCATTACTGTACTGTTCTCAGGGTTGCCGAGTTTGCGAGGTTGCTAACGACCTCTTTGACTGGAGCAATGCAAAAGTATTTCCACCGGCGAGATTTAATTTGTTTATTAGTAACTGTGCCAAAGTAAAGATGGGTCGACGATTTTCCGAGGGACGCGGAAAGTCGATGGATGTGGGTAGCGTGAGATAAGACTAAGATTTTTGGGTGAGACCTTTGTCCAGCATTAGACAAAGATCGCGCGAAACGATGATGATGATAAAACATGTCAACATTCTTTTTAATACAAATAACGACAACGAACAATCAAAATGATATAAACAGAATGGTATAAACACAAGTTATGGTACATAACATTACAAATAAAAATAATAATTTTGTTACTAATATAGTATTACTTATGCTTAGAGTTGCCAAGTATCTTTGAAGAACTCTTAAGAAACTTGTTCTTCTCTAATTCTGAATGATGCTTTGTTACGGTTCTGTTTCTTAAAAGGAAAACAACCGAACCCTTATAAGATCACTCTTGTGTCTGTTTGTCCGTCAATTATAAGCGGTGACCGAAAAGCGGATGTGTAACGTAAACAAATTAATTTTAAACATGAGAGGCAACTTTGAGGGGTAAGATTTACCCCCCCGCCGTGTTTATCTCAAAAATACTGGAGTTAATATTTTGGAACAGATGCAGAAAATAGTTCACTACCCATAAATGACAGGTAAACCTGTAGAAACTTTATAATATTTAAATCAACAAAGTTTAATATTTTCTTCTGTTTCCGCGATTATTACTCATTGAAATAAAACAATTTAACGGATTATATCGCGTATATTATCTCATTTTAGTTCCCAACGTTTCGGAAGCTTTCCAGCTTTCCATGGTCACGGGTGGACTGAGAAAAGATGTATTTTCCTCTGTCAAAGTTACAATTTGTGCAAACTACCCATTTTTTTGAAAAAAAACACAAATAAAGGTGTACATACATGCCAGATGGGCCTAAGCTGTAAAGACAGTTACACATGTGCCAGAAGGGCTTAATTATTTTATTTTAATAATTTACCAAGCAGCATTTCACAAATGAGGCGTACTGAGGAGAAAAGAAACGCTGCAAAGAAAAACTCCCAGGCTACCTCATTACTAATTATAATATTTAAAAAAACAGAGACTATTAAATTACTTTTAAACAGATAAGATATTTTACACCGTTCGGAAATTAAGGTTTTGCAGTCCTGTGTTTCACTTGTTCCTTGATGAGATGTATTACGGGATCCCAAGCTGGTGGTAGTGACAATCCATCTTCTCTATTGAAATTAGGATGCTTTTTAATCTCAATAGCCTCGCGTAGCATCCTGGGAAAATATCTTTTTTCTTTGGCAAGGATAGAAGGTTTATCAAACTTGATTGAGTGGTTTGGTGAACTAAAATGAGATAATATACGCGATATAATCCGTTAAATTGTTTTATTTCAATCAACAAAGTTTGTTCAAAAAATATTTCAGAATAACCCGGGTTGGCGTTAAGTTTGCACCATTTTGTATGCGACTCCATAGAGTGCCTGTACACTTAACTTAACCGGCCAGTTAAGTTGGGATAAGTGAAAGTCTCTACAAAAACCTCGGTGCGTGAGTTAGACTCGCACTTCTCAAATTTTTTATAAGTTATTTTTGTTATTTGGGTATTAATTAAAAGTACAAGAAACTTAGAATCAGTTCATATTCTACGATCATGAGCCTAAAAATCACGCTGTTTAGTTCGTACCAATTAAGCTCTGTATTGTATCAATCTTCTTTGTCAGTCAAACCTCTTTTATTTAGTGTCATTAAGTACAAATGGGTAGGACAAAAAATAATACCGTTCAAAATGCATTTGGACAAAATGAAATTGTGCTGAAAAATAATTATATCCAAATCTAATACAAAAGTTCATTATTATTTCCTTCTAACTATATTGAATTTGTCTATTTTACCAATGGGAGGGACATAATATGGAAATAATTATAATTTCGACGATATTCTGAATGAACAATTTTCCTTGTATTTAAAATGATTTTTTTTTCTGATTTGACGTATAATTTTGAAACGTCGATTTTCTATTTGTACTTAACGAAATGACAGTAAATCCTTTTTTCAAACTTAGTCAGAAACGCTTAGAGGTAAATATGATGTTGATAGAATTAAAGCACATTCGTCAAAAATCTAAATTTAACATGGCCCAAAAAGCTAGCAACCCTACCGCTACCCCGGAAACTTTTAACTCTGCGAAGTTTGTTTACTTTCGCAACACTAATGTTATTTGCAACCGCCGGCCCTGTCAGTGCGGTGCTTGGTTCATACGGCCCAAAACGATTTACATCTTCGCTAACTGTAAGAACACCATGCGTTGGACTACAGTTTCTGGTCGTAGGTAGGATATACCGAGACTTGCTGTCTACAGACACCCACTGCTCAGACTTGTTTTAGAAAAGTTACTCTAGCTCTTATAGGACAACTAAAACATGCGACTCTTTTTCAAGCTACAAATATGTTTTTTTGTTCAATAAAGTGTAAGAGAGACAGAGGCTGCTGTGTCGTGCAACAACGGAGGCCACGGTGAGTTATGCTAGCCCTGTTGTTCTACTAGCACTACTGCGGTAGGTACGCAACTTTTTTCTGCGCAACCTTCAACCTACCACTTACTATTTCGTACCATGTCGACATGATGACACGTTTGGCTGTTGGTTGTACAACGGCCTACGAAGCTAGCGGTCCTGGGTTCGAATCCCGGCCAGGGCAAGTGTTTGTGTGATGAGCACGAATGTTTGTTCCTGGGTCTTGGATATTTCCAAGTATTTAAATATTTCGTCGCCTAGTACCCCATAGTACAAGCTTTGCTTAGTTTGTTGTGTGTTGTGTTTGATTTGTGTAAGAATGTCTCTGACATTTATTTATTTATTTTATGTGAGAGGAGTTATGAAATAATGATTTTTATTATTCTCTGAGCCGCAAGGGCACTTTTACTAGTCTGACTTTACCGGTAATTCCCAAGAGGAGAACACTGTTGAGAAAAAAGCCGTAACACACTCAGCAGCCAGTACTTTTTTCTAAAGAATTCTTAACGATATACATATTATATCAAAATAATTCTTAACTATTTTGATGTTAGTACTTAAGCCTATCTTAAATATATATTTTTAAGTATAGGTACACTAAATGCGTAGTTCACCAAAGAAACATATGAAAACTTATAAAAGTAAAAAAAATATAAAAAAAGAAAAACAAAAGCAAAACATGTTTTTTTAAACTACTTACGTACGTTTTATATGCCTTCTTATAAGAACTGCGTCCCGGTAAAAGTAAATTATTTGTTCAGGTTTTTGCCATGGAATTTTGTCGGTTCAGTAGCCCTCTCCCCTATAATATGCTTCTTCTACTTTATATTATGAGAGAAAAGAGATATCACGTGATAAAGGAATAGTCGCCGCTAGTTATGCTAAGGTGCGTCCACATTTATATCATTTGCCCGATCAGATCTTCGTACCGTGGCATGATCGCGTGTCACGATCACGCGTTTGGACTTTGCGCCGATCTGATCGCTCGAAATCCATGTTGATGCGCGTATCACACACTTAGATCGAAGAAGCGCGGCGTCATCGCCGCACCGACAGTAAGCGTCTAAGCAGCGCGATACGCATTCATGCCACGCCACGGTGATCGGATACGAGCAAATGATACCAGTGTGGACGCACCTCTAGCCCGGCAGACTCTATAGTACAAATACGACTGGGATTGGTCAGCAAGAGTACACGGACACATCCATAGTACAAAATACGCGTTCTTGAATGCTTACTATGGGTACAGTCATCCGCAGAGTAAAGTGTCCCTGTCCTACAAACATGCATGAGAGGGTCACGTTTTTGTGCAACTAACTATATATGAGAATAACGAAAATATCTGTACACATGCCAATGTGTGTAAATGTAAATGTGCGCACCCAAACCAATGCTGTCAGTCTTTCGCCACTGTGGATTGGATTGGGCTATTATTTACGTAGTGCAATAATTAATCTCTGTTTGGCCCTATGGCTGACTGATATAGAATGTCATTTGGCATTAAGTCAACCATTTGTACTTAGTTATGTTTTGTGCAATATAATTTGAATAAATACATGCGTATGGCTAGAATTGATTCGCGAGTTGCAAATGGAATCAGAAAAGATCGGTCTCGTGATAAACAAAAGCAAAACACAAATCATGACCAATATTCCAAATGCGACTAGTAAGATACGAGTACAATCGTCTTGTATCTTACCAGTCAAAATTGTAGACCATTATAGGTCTAAACACTAGTCCAAACGTCTAGGTCATAAAATCACATTTGGCTATGAAAATCAAACAGCCGAAATTGATCGTAGGATAGCTCAAGCTTACTTATGGGGCTAACAAACGCATATTAAGCTCCACAAGTATACCACAACACCTCAAAACGAGACTGTATAATCAGTGCATTCTTCCAGTGCTAGCATACGGAATGAAAACCACCACACAGCAGTCTGTGTGGTGGTTTTGAAAGGTCCGCTGAAAAATTCCGAATCGCGCAAAGAGCTATGGAGAGAGCGACGGTCGGCATTACCGTACTAGATCGTAAGCGCAACGAGTGGATTAGGCAGAAGACAAAAGTCGTGGACGTGTTCACCACATGAAAATGGAGATGGGCTGGATATATTGCTCATATGGATGCCGAGAGATAGACCAGAAGAACCCTGGAGTGGAGACCCAGAGAAACTACGCGGCGTCTGCCAGAAATATGGGTCAACAATATTAAGCGCTACGCTGGTTCAAATTGGATGCAAGTGGTCAGGAAGTTATGGAAGGCTATGGAGAGAAGCCTATGTCCGAAGGCGGATAAACCAAGGGCTGTGATAGATATATACATACAAATTCGTAGATAATATGGCGAGAAACAGTGCTGACTACCGGCGGCCAACGATTTTCACCAAGGATATAAAATTTTGTTTTAATTGGTTTTGTATCATCTTTTTCGTTTTGTATTCATCTTTCTATTATTAGACCTGTACAATTAAAAACATGTTAGAATAAACTGAATATCATACAGGTATGTTAATACAGACAAACACTGTTCTAAAACAGTTATCTTAAAATTTATACGAGTATTGTATAATCACCATAGAGTGTAAGAACATCTCAAACTTCTCCGAATTTATTTCACGTTGCGTACAATGTCTGTATAGCAATGTTCTTCAACGGACCTAGTGGTTTGTCCTTCAGACTATTTGGATGTATACTCATGTAATATATAGACCTAGTAACGAAAAAGCTTATAATAATACAGTTGACATACAAATATTTATTTTTATTTTTTAATATTATCCTGGCTCTCCATAAGCTACCCAAAATCGAATTAAAACACGGAGTTTTGTAGTTTCATTACAAATCTATGAAAACTTAGAAACACAAAAAAAAACGTTTTAACTAGAATTAAACATTTAAAGTACGAGTGGCAACCGCAAGATCCATTACACCATTATATTATGATTACGAATGACAGCTACGGTTAATGTAAGCGCGTAAAAAGTAGATGTTAGCACCTCCATGTATTATGAACGGCCTGAAGACTGAGGCCACCGGTAAGGTATAAAAGAAATGGGCAATGATACGCGTTAAAGTCATAACAAGAACCACGATAACTTTTAATTTTTATGACTAGGTGACAGATAGAAAATTACAAGGGAAGCTGAAGCGTATTCATGTACTTATATTTAAAGAAAAGGTATTATAAGGTCCTTGGGCAACCCGGTGGGAATAAAAGCTTATATGGACGCCACACCATTGCTAGGTGACATACCCAGGGTGGTTGAAGTACTCGTAGAATCAGCACGTTAAATCAAATCAGATGATTTTTACCACATGTTGCAATTGCGGAGTGCGCCGCGCGATTTGAGCAAGCCACTGATAGTGTGCCGAGCCACTAACTTTTGCACAGATTACTTTGTTAACACTTGAAACATTCAGTGTTACTTTTTTGAGAATATTGTTATTTATTTTGTGGTATGCTGGCATTATTTCTAATAAAATAAAAATTACTTTTAGCCAAAATCAGGGATTATTCAAATCATGTTATCTATTTTTGGTCTAAGTTCACATAAATTAATAACGAAGGTAAATTAATACAAAGGCTTACTTCCGATGTTGTAAATGTCTTTGGTTCTCATGCTATTTCTGAATTCTGTATCCTTTTCATTGTGAGTGGGTGGGTGTTTCCGAGTTGGTAATTAAGTTGTTACCTTGATAGTTCAAAGCAATCATTCACAACAGATTTAATTAATTTCATTAAGTGAGATTAGTTAATTGCCTAAAATCCTAACAAGTCTCAGAATTAAATTCAAGTAAAAAGAATAATTACCAAATGTTAAAATGACCTGTTAATAATTTAAATAAAACAATTTTACGGATTATATCGCGTATATTATCTCATTTGAGTTCCCGACGTTTCGGAAGCTTTTCAGCTTTCCATAGTAACTAGGTAATATAATACGCGATATAATCCGTTAAATAGTTTTATTTAAATTAGTAATAGTCGCGGAAACAGAAGAAAATATTATAACCTGTTAGTGTTACTTTACCTTAGATTCTCATTTTAAAAGTCTCCCTGCCACTTGTGTACAAAGAAAGAAAAATATCCTTCCATTACCTAGCCTACTTCTCGCAAAGTAAGCTACACACTTAAGAGGGCCTGTGTGGGCGTTACATAGGACTATGAGTACTATGACAGTAAAAATACCTCGAGTTGCTATCTCAAACTTTTAGCCGTAGTGCGCCCAAAGGTACCAATGTAAGCATTTTATTGTTTCTTCTAGCTTCTCTATTTTCTATTGTTGAAACTATTTCCGTATGACGTACTTAAATAAAATGTATGATCACAAAGCACAGAAAGCAAGTATGTGTGTTAGTGATAAAATTGACATTAAAATTAACATACTTATAAAGACGTCTATACTATTATAAATATATAAAAAATATCTTTTCAAAAGAACTGTTGTAATAGACTATTTAGAGATCACTGCAAAATATATTTTTTTGGGTTTTTTTGTATGTTATCGGTTCAACGGATTTATTTTGGTTTACGGGTAGCTAGGTATCCGAAAATGGTTATAGTATACTTTTTACTCGACTACGCTAAAAAAAATGAGGTGTTATGACTTTTCTACTTCGCTAACGAATTCTAGTTCTAGTTTTATAATAATTTTGCTTAAGAGCATTTAAAAGTTTGTCGCATAGCATAATCGCATTTCATAAACACATCTGAAAGAGAAAACACGATGTGATTTTTAACAAATAATACCTAGTTGTGAAATTGGTGGAATACCTACATCTTACTTTACATGTTGGAGTATGTATTATTTATTTATTTCATAAAACAGACAATAAACTATTAATATGTATTGCCTACATAAATAATCGCACTGCAGAAACTACTCCTAATTTTACTTGTTAATGTATCGTTCGAATGTTTTGTTACATTAATTAAAAGCTAAAGATAATACCTTCAAATATAATGCAGCAAGCGGAACACATCTTATATTCCAAGTTTCTTAAGACAGAAAAGGTAATATATGCAAATTAGTGTAACTTTATTCTCTCAGAGCCATTAGGAAGACTTTGACCGTTTGATAAGTGGGGGGAGAACCCATCTCATCGGGTTATATCTTCAGTGGAGTTATGTACGGGTTCTTATAATTTATTAATGGAAATAACAGTAAGTGGATCCATTTTGGGAAAATAAGGGCGATTACTTTGCAATCCGGTATCTAAAATCTGTTTGGAAAATGCTCAGAGTGAGAATGTATTTTTTTTTCACTTAAATAAAAAATAAACTCGATCAAAAATCAGAAGCCACTATTGCACGACCTCGTTTTCATATTAAATTATAAGGCACTTAACCCATATCAAATATGACTGCGAATATTGTCTTATTTTTGTTAGAACGAACAAAAACATACATATGCTATGGACGACCTTTTAATTCTCGTATTTTTACTTTTTGTTTGTTGAATACCTATGTGACAATTTGAATCGGCTACAATAAGTATATTAGGTACCTACACATTAAACGTAATCGTCAACCATTTATTGTAAATGAATAGGTATAGGTAACTAGAAGGTGCCCACAACTTCGTTCTCAAATTAGCAAGATCCTCTTAATAATAATCATATTTTATGCTGCAGCGTAGCCAGGTAAAAAGTATTATAACCATAAGCAACCCCAACATCATCTGGTGTTTAACTAGAACTATTATGGTATAATAAATGTTTGAAAACCTTAAAGCAATATAAAACCGCAAAAAAATGCATACATTAAAATATACAAACTTTACATATTTTTCGTAACAATGAAATGTCTATACATTGAAGATATTTTCAAAATAATATTGTAAAGGACCATTTGAAGGTCACAGGTTATTTTTTGTACTTTTGTATGTGTCACTGTGGCTTCATCAGGCCAAATCGACTAAAAAAGGGGTTATGACTTTTTCCCCTCCGCGAACGAAGTTTCACGTAGTTTTCTGAAAATATCTTAAATGAACAGACATTCCATCTTACAATTTAATAATAATAGATGAGATAATTAACTGCTACCTTCAGGGATTAGTGGAATATTAGTTATTGTGATTAGCCTAATGCGTATTGAGCAATTGTATTACTAGGTACATATTAGGTAATAAGTCATCGCCGTCTGTTGGGAATCTGTGGATTTCAGTTAACTACTTTAATACCAATCATTATTTCACACAGTGCGATTGCGTGTGCGTGTGTCTTTGTGTGTGGGTGTGTAAATTAAATATATGCATCGCCAACTGCTCTTTCAGATTTTCATAGCAAGACACCACTGGCATCATCATGCAAGTTCTTCACCATCTCTCACAGCCGGGCGAGTATTTCGTGGCGATGATTCGTATCCCTTTCGTAATCCCGAGTATATCTGAAACCCATACTAAAATAACATGGTATTGCACACCCTCCAGTGATCTTCAGTAGGTCATCACTTTACATTACGAGAGGTCCCACACTGCGTTTCCCGGTGCATAATCGCCACTTAAGAACTGGTCTGTCCCACTGGCCGACATTCTACGAGCACTCATGCACATAGCCTATTGCCACTTTAGTTTTGCAATTTTGAACATTAAGTTTCCCAAAGGCGCCCCCGCAACTTTGTTCGCAGAGGAAGAAAAATTCATAACCTTCTTTTTTGCTTCAGCATTATTGGATAAAAAATATCCTATAATCATCTGCACAGCTACCCGCCAAAACAGTTGAAATTTGTTTAGCCGTTTTAACGTGATGAAGCCACAATGACACATGTATACAAATATACAAAAAAAAAATCGATTAAGAAAACTTCAAATAGTTCGTATTACTTATTTCTTTTGAGAATATCTTTAATGTACAGACATTTCATTTTTACAACTTTATAACAGTATACATTTTAAATATTTAATATTTTTTCACGATTTTTCTAGATTCTGTGTCCAAATAACGTTATACTTTACGTGGATATAAAATCTAGAAATAGTTTATTTTTACGTCGTATTATTCTTACGATATATACTTTTAAAGGCACGATGTGACATTTGTGCAATATATATGCTGTATAAAAAAAAACCTAATGAATCAGTAATAAAATAAAACAAAATATGTTCTTAACAGCAAATTTTTACATTTTTCTTACTTAGACCAAAGAAAACCTACAGTAGAGCAAATTAAAGAAATGTCCCATAGACGTTTTAAAGACGTCTAAATAACAAGCACAAAAATATACTATTTCTACATTCTGAGTCCACGTAATATCTTCTTCTTCAAGAATTTTATCTTGCGATTGGCAATGTACACTATCGAAAAAGCTACTGAATGGACATCTCCAGGAAACTTAATCTTTCCAACTGTTCACGTTATGTTTATAATTATGGTTCTTCTAAGACCCCCTTTACTCCTAGATTTTAGCTGTATTTGGCCGACATAGGACCGGTACATATTATAAATGAGTAGTCACTAACAATCAAAAATCAAGCAATATTAAAAATGTTGGTGACGAAATGGAAACAATTAAAGATTCGTTAACGTGAACAAGGAGAAAAAATTTCATCGGAGGCTGGACATAGGTTTTTTTACCACTGAAGCAAATCAAATCATTTATTTCAGAATGACATTCCATAATTCGTTAGTAACAAAGAAGTTTACCCTGCTATGTTAGTAGTAAGTACATACAATTGCAATAGAACCCGCATTATTTTACACTCAGTTAAAGAAGATACATGAGTAAAGACGTGAAAATAATATTTAATACGAGTAATGCATTTGTTTTGTGTAATGTTTTAAATATCGAAGCAAGTATAAAGCCAAACATTAATATTCTCTCAATATTCGACCTTGTGCGGAAAAGATTAAGTCTGCAATTATACCTATCGTGTGTTTCGCGTGTTGCCCTTTTGTTTGTTCATCATTGTATTATGTGACGTAATTCATTAGGCGGGGCGTGACGTCACTCTGGGGACTGCTCTTTCTTGTTTACCATCAATATTCATTATTCCTATTATAACAAAATTAAACATGATATCACGCTAGAGGTCTTAGCTGCGGTTAAGATCGTCTCAATTTTGAAAATATCGTTTTTTTTATGTAAAACAAAAAGATATATCTACAATAAAGCGCATATAATGATGTGAGGCGAGGCAATGATACATTGACGTTATTCGGATAGTATTCCAGACCTTCATTAATAATTGCAATATATATTGTCAGTATGGTATGGAGCAGGTAAATAAGTATGCAGGCCACTCGATGGTATGCAGAGTTCGAGATCAATGAACATCTGCAATCTATACATTCCAAATACGTTTGAGGCGGACTATTTGAAGGTCACTGAATCGATTTTCTTTTCGGATTTTGTTTATGTTCTAAACTCTCACTTACTCGACATCCACCACCAACTTGACGGTCCATTAATTAGATCAATAAAATAAAAAAAGTAGCCGTAAAATTGACACAACTATATAAAAATTGTTGACTAACAGTTGTTGAAATTTCTCAATTTTCTTAATGTCATTTATTTTATTTTGTTTAAGCACCTATTTACATTTGCTTATCTTTTACCGGCATGACAAAAACAAATAGGGCAAGTAAATATACTTTGATGATGACAAGTATGTGGCCCTATTGGTAAAGATTTTATAACGTCAAGTAGGACGAGTAGGACGGAAATGTCAATCCACCAACAAGTACTGATTTACACTTACAAGATTTTAACAAATATGACAACAAAAACAGAACTCAATCGCGCGTTAATATATGATTTGTTACATTACTTTGGTAATTCTTCCACTTTTTAGTCAATACTTTCCGTCTATAGACTCAGACACTGGAGAGGTAGATATCAATACCTTCTAGCCGCGCCAGTTTCTCGTACTGCCGGCCCTTGGTCTTCATTAGTATGCCAGGTACGGGTGATTCGAAAACCTTCGACTAGATGTTGATAACAGCCTCTTCAATTGGCGTTTTTGTTGTGATAATAGGCCAGTGTCAACTCTAAATACCCCTAGTAAGTACTCGTACCACCGGAACGAACATAATTAAACGGTGTACATAATATTTTCTTCTGTTTCCGCGATTATTACTCATTGAAATAAAACAATTTAACGGATTATATCGCGTATATTATCTTATTTTAGTTCCCGACGTTTCGGAAGCTTTTCAGCTTTCCATGGTCACGGGAGGACTGATTGCACAAATTGTAACTTTGACAGAGGAAAATACATCTTTTCTCAGTCCTCCCGTGACCATGGAAAGCTGGAAAGCTTCCGAAACGTCGGGAACTAAAATGAGATAATATACGCGATATAATCCGTTAAATTGTTTTTTTTTCAATAATTAAACGGGTTTAAAAATATAGCTCGCGTCAAGATTATTTACTTTGAATATATACTATTATAACGTTGTAAAAATGAAATGTCCGTACATGGAAGATATATTCAAATAAAATATTGTTACGGACTATTTGGCGGTCACAAAAATAATAATAATTGTATGTTTGCATGTGTTGTTGTGGCTTCATCACGCCAAACCGGCTAAACGGATTCCAACTATTGTTGGTACACAGGTAGCTGGGTATCTCCAGATGGTTATAGAATACTTTTTATCCAACTACGCTGATGAAAAACGCCATCTAGTTTTTGAATATTCAAAGAAGAAGAGTGGTAAAATGAGTTTCTAGTGATGAATCCATTTTTGTCGTTCTGTAACAGAAACGATGACTTTGTTATTGGAATAGTGTCTGGAACGTAAGACGTAGTTACTCAAACAGCAATGCAAGTTACCTTAGGTATCCGTTACAAATTAATTCAAATTATGTATTCAACTATGTATATTGAATTCGACTCCGGCTCCCCAAGTAAGGCGCGATAACTGACTTAGCCCCAATACCCATCAATTCAAAGTTATAGATATTCGATTACTTTAAGACAGAAGGGATTACGTTTAGGTAGTTAAATTTCGTTCTTGATTCATTTTGCTTGGAAAAGCTTTGTTTACACACAGAATATCGATACACATGATAAAACAGATGAAACAGCTTTGGTATCATGAAAGTTCTTGTGTTTACATGCTGTTACAGCGTTTTGCTCCTGTTGAGTTGCAATTTCTTAAATAAATGTCGGAGGTTCTAACATATAATTTAATAATAACAAACAATTATTTGGCCATTACATGTCTGTTTCGTGCCAGGTAAATTGTGAGCTAAAGTGACCACCGGGTGGGTCCCACAGAATGGAATCCGGTGTCACGGGAGACTTCCATGGAGATGACGAGATAAGGTCGATTTTTTCTTCAAGAACCGGTGAGAAAATACCTTAAACCGAGACATATAAAACAATGAATGAAATACATCTGCTCAGCAGCGGGAAAAACTAGGCCCTTAGATAATTAATTGACCGTAATCGGTAGCCGGTTGAATATTTTGCTGAGTATGTGTAATTGTACCATGTATAAATTCGCAAAAACAATTTTATGCCATACTGTCCTGCTTATCGCATAAAATTGTTAATACGAATTACGATACTTATCACTAGTAAACAGTTGTTAAATAATAAGAGAATAAAATAAAAAGATTTTCGTTAAGCAAGCTGAACGGACACAAACTATTTAAGTAGTAATTTAAACAGCACAGTATAAGATATTATCACAATTTAAATTATATGTAAACAATTGCTATACAATGGAACATAATCAATTTGCATTTGTTAAAACAATACTTTTTCTATTACGTATTATTTTGTGTACAACGGTCTGTATATAAATTAATTAACCATTGACGCTTTTTCAAGTGTATCAAGATTCAGAATTGGTAGACCAATTTCTTGCCCGACCGTACAAGTACAAATAATTTTAAATATTTCATTGCAAATTGGTTTAATAAATTGCTTCCGACAGTCAGTTTGTCATATTAGAAATCTTCGACAAAACCGAAAACGGTTTTAGTTCTGGGCTATGTCAACCGTAAGGTCAGACACTAAATTTGCTACTGCATTTAATTATCTTTAATTGCTCCCGCGTTCAATGCCTATGTTCTGAGTAACTTTATTTTTATTGTTCTTTGCTGTCGGTATTCAGAGCGTTCCAAGCAAACAAAAAGTCACAACCTTCTATTTTATTTCAGCAAATTCAGGTAAAAAGTATCATATAGCCTACCTTTAATGTGCAGCTATTGTTATAGGTACCAAAAAAAATTCAAATTCATACAACCATTTTGACGTATTGTGCCCACAGACACAGTACAAAGATACATTGAACTAAAAAAATATGCAATTCTCTTGAAAAAGTATATGTTATTTATTCCGTGAAATATATTTATTCATTCAAATATCTTCCTCGCGTTAGCGAAGTTCTCCGTTTCAGTTTGGCCAAAACTGTTTTGGTCCCAAGTAGCACACAAGTTGTATTAGCTCTTATACGGCCGTTATACTGCCAGTTTGAGCGTTATAAGGGCTGTATAAGCTTTAGAGCTTGTATTCTACTTGAGGTATATCTGGATGTCCAGCTGGCTGTTTACTTCTAAGGGTCGGATTTTTCAACCGATTCTCGTGAAATTTTATGAGCAGATTCGATAATATGTTTTTTTGTAGATTCAGTTTTTGGAAATTGTAAGTTTTTTTTATTTTTTTTAAGTAGATCTCGAGGTCTACAATTACCAAAGCCACCAGCTATATGGATCATTTGGTTTTATAACGCCTTTAAATTATATCATTGCCAGCAAATCTTCAGTCGCTGTTACAAAATTACGCCGTCATCATGAGTCCTAACATAACCGTTTTTTTTTTAAGTAGAAGGCGAGGTCTACAACTCATTAAACCACTAGTTAACTATCCCTTTGGTTTTATAACTTTATTTATTAGATTATATAATTGCCAGCAAATATTCAGTCGTTGTTACAAGATTAAGCCGTCATCACGAGTCCAACCGCAACCGCAAACTGCCCCTATACTGATTCATTATAATAATTATTATCAGTACCTTGTACCTTGATATTAATTATCTTGTCGCATCTTAAAGTGTTTCATGTACTAAGTCTTCTCCTAGTGTAAAGTTAAGTTAAGACACATAATATTAATATTAAATTTCGGAAAGCATTATAAAACGGATCCCTTTGTTACCCATAATCATTGAAAGTCATAATTTTATGACAAACATTACATTGTACCTAATATTAGTCATAAAATCATTTGTCATAATTTGGAAACCGTTACAATTTTCAGGATTTTCGAAAAGATCGTTCTGTAGAACCCATTAGGTTAGGTTATGTTTATTTTATGACAAACCCAAAAAGTTAACGGTTTCGGAGAAAACTGCGATTATAACTTACGAAAATTCAGACAAACGTTACATTATGACTTTTAATTTTATGTCAGTCAATAAAGACCTATTATATAATCTTTTATCATCCGAGTCATCTTGTTTACGACCGCAACCGCAAACTGCCCCGATACCGGTGCAACACAATATAATCGCTTATACTTTTTGACGAAGTAAGCGTAGCGAGCGAAGCGTCAATGTTTCATCTTGGGCAAAAATGCTTTCATTTGTATGTCTATCTAGCGATGGCTGCCTGGCTGTTGTCGCATTTCTCCCATTCTCATAAAACATTCTCGTAAAATTTTGTATCATACATTCTACAAAATAACAGCAGGCAATAGGTAGTTTCATATACCCTACGAAGACCATATTTTTGATTTGTTTCCCGCGAAATACCTTAACAATTGTTTGTTATTCCTGGATTCAGTTTCTTCGTCTTTTACTTTTTGCATATAAGTCTTTTTACTGCTTTGTTTCTTGTAGAAATGTTATAATTTAGGTAACTGGTTACACAATCCTCACATACTACATAAACTGCTTGTGTATCAAATATTACATAATTACCAGTTCATCTCCTGTCGCCATCATGTCTAGTTGGACCGCAACCGCAAACTGCCCAGACACCGCTTCAACACAATATGTTATTTCCATGACTATTGAATCCAGATAAACTTTTTCATACATTTCATATTCTTATTCTGCGTGATAGAATAAAAAATGAGGATATCTTCAAAAGAAGCAAAGAAACCGACATAGCTCGCAGGATTGCATGGTTGAAGCTATGCAATGGGCGGGCCATGTAGTCCGGACGGTTGGACATTGGTGCAGTAAAGTTCTAGAGTGGTAACTACGCATAGGAAAGTGCAGCATGGAACGGCGCCCGACTAGGTCGTGTGGAGTCAGTGGATGGGTCTTGAAAGGCCAATTTTTGACCGTCCAGACGTAAAAAGGACCCGTAGATATTTGACCTTACTATTTTTTTTACAATAAATTACGAGCTCATCTAACTGGGACACGGTGTTTTTTTGTTTAAAGTAAGTAGAATTAACCACAATAAAATATTAAACACCTATAATCTCATAAGCGTGCAATATCCCTTCGCCATTTTGTCAACAAACTTCCTCAAAACGAACAAATTATGGAATCAAATCAGGTATAGTTTTGATTTAAGTCTTTAGTATATAAGTTATTGGTTTGAAAGAAAAAATATGGTTGTTGTGTATATCGTAGTTTCGTTTTTAATGTATGTAAGAGGTTTGTCCAGAGCTTAGTTATCATTCACGTGGAGCATTCCTAAACAACGTATTGAGCCCACTCTATTACATTTTCCGATGCCTCCGCCCCTCACCCCGAACGAGCGTCAGTAAGGCTTCGAACGCCGGGGGGAGAGATTGCATTTCCTCTCTGGAGCGAGGAGCTATGAAGGTAAATATATCATTTGCGTGGTTTTGGTTCACTGTAATTCTCATTGTTGTATATTTGAATATAAAATGACAGAGACAGACATGAGAGTGTTTAGTGAAAATAAAACTACGTAAATGACTGCAGGTGCTTGTTTAACAGTTATTCCTACATTAATGCCAGTTTCGGCATAATCGACAAATAACATCCTTTTTTCATTCACGTGATCTCATTCAAGTGGAATTTTCAGCACGCAAATGATAATTATCTTATAATTTCTTGAAGAAAAAGGTAATTTTCCTTTGATTATCAGTGTATGTCATTAATTAATATATTTATTATTTTTTACCATTATTCGCAAGACTTAAATATAAATTTTGGGGTAAATTGTAATTTTATATATTTAATTATGACCAGCAGACTGAATTTACGTTTTTCACGAGTTTTAAGTACTTTGTTTTTTATTAATAAAACGTTTATCTCAAGACAACTAAGTTTTAATATTTACCTTGTCGCTTTTAGCATTCCCCGGAATTTTATCGAATATTCATCAATTAAAGTCGGCAAGTGAATGAGAAAAAATGGCATGCGAATAAAAAATATATAATTTGCATGCCACGTTTTCTTATTCACGTGTCAGCTAAACTGCAAAGTCCTGTATCTTCGTATCAAAATGACCGAAATTGATGCTTATTTGATAAATATGCTTGTAATTAAGTAGTTTTTCTTTATCTCATATAACAAGATCAAAATTTATTACATTAAAAAATGACACGTGAATGAGATGAATAATCGATTCCTTAAGAATCACCCAGATACGGTCTGCACAGGATCGCACTCTGGTGAGTTTTATAGCGGACGTCCGAGGCTGACAGATAGATATTTAAAAAAAGTTTACAATAATAAAATAGGGATAGTGTCACATATCTAACTAATTCACTTCATTCCTTTGCCCTCTCGCAAACCTTAAGCTGTCGACGACCTTACGTTTAAAATAATTCGCAGGTTGCCTTTAATAAGTCCCTATATAGAGCGATATTGTCGCCAAGCGACGATGCCCGTTAAATAAATTTAAAAAAGGGTCCTACATGGAACATAAACTCCTCCAGGCATTCGCTATCCTTCTTTTGATGTCCTTATCTTGCTGATTTGTGAAGAAGACTATATTTGGGCCAGATACTAGCCCAAATAGATATATTCTGCGACATACTGCATTATGTTCTCATCCACTTTTATCTCAACTGGTTCGCTATTGGTCTTTAGCAGGTTTTGTAATCTGTTCATAGTCAGGCAGGTTTAAAGACTGCTTTTATAAAGGACCTTGCACGGCATTGAAAGGAGTGAAAAATAAGAGGGAGGCGGCATGCCCAGCGATGGAACACAATAAAAAGGCTAATAATAAAGATTGGAAACTCTTCACCTCATCATAAACATAAGACTCATACAAAATTATGTAATATTCTGAAAGCCGTAAAATCCTTCTTTCTCCCAATCTCGCAATTTTTTTTTATATTTTTTTTTTCAAAATCTGTAAACCGTTTTCAGCTTCATAATTTGGAGTAAATAAGTTAAGTCTGTCCTAATAAGTGTAAACTTTATATACCGGCATCGCCTTTGCATCTTTTGGAAGATGGGTTACACCAACAAAAATAACATCTTCCTTAACGTAATAATTACAATTTTTACTTGCAATATGTATTTGTTTTTATAGACGGAGAAAATATTATGTTCAAAGATTATTTATTTTCTCAAAAGAATAACAATTCACTTATATGAGAAAACTTATACAACTTACAACTATGTTTACAGTGAACGGAATATGAAAAGTTATTGTCGCATCATTCAAAAACACACCAACAAATAGTAACAATAGTAACAATAAGTTCTTAACACTAGACAAAAAGTGGGTAGAAATGAGTAGTGCCCCTTGGAACGCGCTGCGTGAGCGCACCTCTTATCGTCAACTAAGAAACAAAGATATAAAGCACATTCTGGCGTCCTACTTCAAGTACGCTCGCGATATTCGTTATATTATATACTTCTCTTGCATCTGTATTATTATATTTACAGGATAGCGTTTTATTAATTAATTTGTTTGTTTATATCTGATTCATTTTAGTTATTATTATTATTTAATGATATTAATCCGTGCATCAGTAATATATAGAAAAAAAACATATTTTAATTATTTTAATTTAATGTTTATTATTTCTTTAATTGTAAAAATTATAGTTAGTTATTTATAAAGCACATAATTATTTTATTATTATATAAGATAATTCGTATTTTCTAGTAACTTATATTTTTATATACATTAAAATAATTACTTCATTTTTTTTATTTTACATATATATTACCCAATTTGTCCCATCATCATGATAAGTACTAAATTATGTAACAAGATCGTCAATTATTTTGAGCACCAGACTAAGGGACTAAGGGAAATTATTTTCCATAGGCGATCCCCATTTCCCTCACCTCTGTGACATTCAAAACCGTGATTACAAAATGTATAAATCAATTTCACCTTATGCTAAAAATCTATGCTAGTAAAGAATCACCATAATAAAAATGTGCCAAAATTATTGTAGACCATATTATCAGCTCGAAACCAATTCACCGTCGTACCGATCGCGTCTTGAGTGCGACCGCAAACTGCCCGCCGCCGCTTCCGACACAAACCAACGACATCTGCAGCTACGGTTGCGAATAAATTTATTTCCACGTGATGAGATACGTATTTGATTGTTATTGATTTTGACTGTTTTCTTGTTACTCTACTAGCATTTACTTATTTGCTTTTCCAGAAATTAATGACCCGATCTATCTGTGTGCTTTTAGATTTATTTACAATAGCAGTAGGATCTGTCTACATAGCCAGACATAAATTGATGATAATCCTATGAAAGAACTGGTAAGACCTTATTCGGCATAGGGAGGACTGGATAAGATTAAAAGAGCCAGCTTAGCTGTTAGATGCTAGGGATGAAAACATTTCTTTGATCTATCCTAGATGAAAGGCGTTTTAACTAAGTTCTCATAGGGCTTCAGGGAAAATGTTATACTACAAAATGGAACCACTGTCTCACAAGAATGAATGTTGCGATTAAAGTGCGTGTCGTTCTCAAGATCTCAGTAATGTTGTTCCTTCGAAAGCTTAACACTTACAATATTATGTTTTCTTGTTAAATATTAACACGTAAATCCATACTATCCATACTGATCCATACTAATATTATAAATGCGAAAGTGTGTCTGTCTGTCTGTCTGTCTGTTACCTCTTCACGCTTAAACTGCTGAACCGATTTGGATGAAACTTGGTATGAAGATAGTTTGAATCCCGAGGAAGGGCATAGGCTACTTTTGATCCCGAAAAAATACCCTTATCCGCGATAAACGAATTTAAGGCGGACGAAGTCGCGGGCAGAAGCTAGTTGTATATAATGCAATGAAGGTGTAGGATTAGTTAGTTTATCCTAATAGAATAATAATATTTCTTTTTTAAAAACGAGTATCGGGAAAACGATTTTTCAGTGAGCTGATAAAGCAAAAAGGCTTTTATGCTACATACATTGACTGGTAGAAATAGATTTCATTAAAGAATTTAAACATTCAGGTTTTGACTATTATTATAGTATTATTATTTACTAAACAGTATAATTGAAACACTAGCAGTTCTTCAAAAGGGTAATCTCAACATTATACAGCTTCAAAAATTCCTTCCCTACGACAAATTGAACTTAAATTACAAAGTTAAATAATTAGTGTGCCAATTAGTAAGCTAAGATAGTAATTAGTGGATAGAAGTGCCTAGTTCAGCCAGACAGCGGACTCTGAAAATTAATTTATTAACACCTTAATTGGTTACTTAGCCCAGAGAGGAAAATTGTGGAGGTTAAGTCGACCGCGTCAAAACTTCGCCGCGACAGCCACAAGGAAAGAGACACTAAGCCAAATATTTTATTAAAGGAGTCACTTTATACCTTCAGAGGCGGAGAAAAGTTGATATATTAATTAAGTCGTGAATAAGTCCGTCAGGCCAAAGAGTCACTTCGTTTCACGCAAGCGCAGTAAGGATCTGTCAAGATACGCCCTTAGGTAGTGTGAGCGCGGCGTTCGGCGAGCGCACACGAGCGTCCAATTTAACGGCGAACATCGACGCGTCATTAATCTGTTCGATTCGAATTTGAACCCTAACGGATACTGTGAATTAAAAACGTTGCGTGAACATGAATTAAAGATGCGGACGGATGCCGGCGGCACCGCGGCAAGCGTTACGTTTGGAACTTGGTCAAATTTTAAAGAGTTTCCACGTATTTCGGCAGTGTTTGTTGTAGTGTCTGTGAACGGTGTTGATGATGAACGGGCGAAGTTTATCCCGGGTTACGGTGAGTGCGAAGCTTAAGTGTTTTATCGCGCCGACGATTTGTGGTACTCGGTTTTGTTTATCTTGCGGGTGGCGCACTATGCGGATGTCCTGTGTTTTAGTACTGAGACGAGAATAACTTTAAATGTTTACGTAAAAGCTTAGTCGGTAAACTTTACTGTGGAGTTTCAACACATCCCTCAAGGGATGGTAAAATTTACATTTGTGATTTTTAGTTTTTTTTATAACGCTGTTACATAAAATAGTTATTGACTGTTTTAAGAAAATACGGTTAATCTGATTAGAAAAATACGATTTATACCAAATATAATTTACTTTGTACCATTCCACTATTTGATACCAACGTATCCTTATTTTCGTTCGTCAAACCGATTAAGTTTTAATAATCTGAAGGAAAATGGAAAACTGGAGAAACAAGAATAAAAGTTCTTATAAGAAACTCGGAGTACTTGGGTCTTCGAAGCCGTCTTATAAGCCTATAATAATAAATCTCTCAACTTAAAAAATAGGCTTTCACATTTAAGAAAGAAGTTTTCTAGTAAATTATACTTAATTCACAGATATGAGCTTTACAATAATGTTTGTATTAGATATAAATACTTAAATTCTACACATGGATAAAATGAACATTTAAATAATAAAAAACAGAGCAACATCAAGGGTTGTTACATTTAATTCTTAAATATAGCAAAAATAAACACAAAACCTCCGTTATATTATTTATAAAAGAAAACATAAAATAATCCTCTACGTAATCCGCAATCTCGTGATTGACTTTAAGTAAATTTGAGCGCCAATTTGAGCATGTGAAAAAAATAACAGAGTCATTTCATTTTTCGTTACATCACATGACATGACGTTGAGTGCACTCGGACTGAGCAACTGCCATGAATGAGTTTCATGTACGTGAATGCTGTTTTGAGTGTCCCTACTGGCGCGAGGCAATATGAGTTTTTTTTAGCTGATTAAAAAAGTAAAGTTTCAGCTTTATTTGGTAAGTATTAAACAGAACAATTAGCAAGCTTGGCTCGGTGGGTGTACGATTTTCGTTTATAAACCAACTAGTCAAACTTGGAAAGTAAAATTGGGCCCACTCACCCGAGAAACGTACTACCTACTATATACTATTTTAAAGTTGTAAAAATTAAATGTCATATTTAAAAAAAAAAAACATTGTAGCGAACTATTTGGAGGTCACCAAAACAAAAATTTTTTTTTGGATATTTGCATGTTTGTTTGTGTCATTGTGGCTTCATCATGCCAAAACGGCTTGACGAATTTCAACTATTTTTGATACCCGGGCAGCTGGGTATCTCCAAATGGTTATAGAATACTTTTTATCCTACTACGCTGAAGAAAAAAGAGGGGTTATGACTTTTTCACCTCCGCGCCTTCTAGTATTTTTATAAACACAAAAATTGCTCGTTTAAAGTAATAAGATTGATTTAAGGTTTGAGTTAGCTGACTGATAATGATTTGTTTGCGATTTGTAATTTTTCAGTTACGTCAATGTTCTTATCTTATATTTAAGCTAGAAAAAATATTAATAGATTTTTTAGGTACCTTATGGCTGATATAGTTCAAGGTAGAGCTTTAAATTAGCTTTCTTAATAAAACAACTGGTTTTGTTGCTTGAAAACATGAAAATAAAAGTTTCAGAATTTAAGCTCAGATTTTAACCCGAACCCCAACGCAGGTACTTTATCATCATCATCAGCCTATATACGTTCCACTACTGGGTACATGCATTGTGTGTACTTAATACCCCAATGAACAAGATATTAAATATAGGATGGACTAATTCTACCATAGAATTGACCACGTGTTTTCTAAAATAAATGGAGTCAAAGGTTTTCCAAAATCACCGTTGCCTCCCACCCAAGTTGCCTTTTATAGAAAAATCTATAGCTGCCTCATTCATGAAATATCATTTTCTTATTATTATTGCTAAGTTTAGAAAATATTTAACAAAGAACAGATTGAACGTCACGATAAAATGAAATTGAGTAGAGTAAGGCCAATTTTAAAATGAATGCCCCTACACTGAGTCGACCTGATATGGAGTGGCGTTCAGTTTAAGATTGGTTTTACTCTTAGTAACATTTATGCCATGTAAGAACGACAAAGTGTTCTTACTCTCTCACTTGTAGTCAAAGTCTCTAACTTCTAGTCATGGAATTTACAATTTCCATGATAGTTTTGTGATTGTTCAGTAACAGTAAGTTTTAAAGTTCTTGCATGAGTTGTAAAGAGATTAAATAACTTCACTGCACTTACTGGTCCAGTTATAGTTTGCATTACTCTTCGAACTGTTATGGATATTTATCCATTTGCAACTAACGTTTAGTAAATATAAATTAGATCATTTGGTTTTGCTCATTTTGCCAGTAACGCATATTTGAGTAACAACTACAATACAGCAACTCATTTGATTTACAGAGGAGTACGGGTCACACGGGTTGAACGAATGAGTTCATGGGCCGGTGTCGAAAAATTGGGAAGGCTATGTCTAGGAAGGAGCTGGTGCATGGTCCATTATGGCTACTGTACAAACCTTACCCAGTCTCCCCTATAACTTTTTCAAAACTTTGTCTGGGGGACCAAACTTTATACCTACACTACAATAGGGATTTATTTTACACTCGACAAGGTCAAAACAGATTTAGTTTTATATAATGCAGATTTTTATTTCAAATTGGTCGCTAAATGCTACAGACTAGGCTTTGTAAGTGATATCTACATCCTGCTAATTGTCGCGTTACGTTCCATCCTGATAAATATATTTTATCTTTGCCATTGTTGTAGTATTTTAGAGCACGCAAATTTTCACTCATGTGTACCATTATTTAAGTGGGTATAATAATCGTCATTTCCATCTACCTCACGCCAACTCACTACCATATATCTGCAGTGACCTTTGCCTTAAAAATTAAACACAATTCCGTAACCAAAACAATTTCGTAACATCACAAAAAATTAATGAGCTCCTTTATTTGAAACCAGAACAATCCAAACATTGCCATTAACTTATATATTCATATTATGATTGCCCCAAAAAAAGAAAAATAAAGATACAAAGTAATTTATTCCAGAGCCGAGATCATTTGTTTATCAAGCATACACAACGTCGCTGGGAGACGAAAAAGGAGGGAAATACGAGACGACTTCTTCAAAAGTTATCTTGAAGGACCATTTATAATAATCCGGTATAGCTGTTCGCGTCAGGTCACGGTCTGAACTAATCCGTTAATCTTTATTGTGGACTGTTGACTCGCAACTGTGCTAAATTAACATTTTAATGTTATTTCAAAGTTTAGCTTAGCTTGTTCGAGAATATTGTGTATTTTAAGTCTGAGCTAGACTAGATGGAATTATGAGTAGTCTAACGATTCACGCTTCTCCTGCTCATTTATACATATGTGGTGGTAGAGGGTAAATAACCATTTCATTGCTATGGTAATAATAAATTAATAACGTCGTGTCTTGGATAAATGGCAGAGCTTTACATCTACACAAACGACCTAGCTGTAACTAGTAGACATTTTATGGTATAAACTTCTGTTCCTGGCAGGAATCGAACCTGCAAAAACTGATTGCAGCCAAAAATCGTTACGAATCTATTACATTCATAACACGCTGAACTTAAATAAACCTTATCCACAGAAAGGTAATAACATTATAAAAACAATAGAAATAAACTGTTGTATCTTGGCCGAATTGAACCTCATCGTCATCGTCATCTTACTCATATCAGCAGATCTTTGTTGTAAGGGCCTTGGTAATGAACCTGAAAAAGTTTTTATGTGATTATTACATCTGCTGCCTGCTACTGTAGAGTATTGTATAATGGGTGTTGAGCTCCTACTTTGTGGTCTCATGTCTTTTGATCTATATTGTTGGCAAGAAAGTCGTCTGCTGCTGGACAAGGCCTTCTGCTAAGGATCTCCACAGCGACCGGTCGTACGTTGACGTCATTTAACGGTCTTTTTTTTGTCTTGATCAGCGGGCTTATGATGGTAGCGTTTTTTGTGCAATAAACACCTAAATAATACTTATTTACTTGACCACAAGTATGACAGATACACTTACTTGGTATAAATATGTTATGGAAAGTGAGATACGCTTTATCATTCATCTATCTCCAGATTATAAAGTCACCATTCCTCATTCCACCTTGTCAAGAGAATTCCCGCACTGCGTTTTCCGGTACGTGGTCGCTACTTTAGGCTTGCTACTTTTCTGTCCCAATGGGTATTGATTACTACAAGCATTTTTAAACTATATTAAATTTTGTTATAATGTTTAACATAGCTAAACATCGAGTCTAACCAGGCTTAATAAACTTAATCTTTCGTGACGTCAAAGCATTTTCTCGACGTTTTGGCCGATATGAAAGCCCCGCATGACCCGCACTAAGCCCTAACCTAACTATAATCCTTTCGTGTATGAACTAAAAATAATGAGGGACCCCGGCCTTGATTCTGAAGGCTTGAAAGGATAAATATTTGTGATATTAACTGAAGCGTAAGGGATAGAAACTGGAAGGTTTTATTCACAGAATTCCCGACTGTTAGGGTCATATTAGGGAATCAAAGAAAAAATATGGTCGATATAAAAAAAAATCTCTTCGTGAATGTTGTACATAAACCCAATACTTACTAGTAAAAGACACCTAAGTCTGTTTGTTTCTATATAAGTTTTTTTTTAGATCGCTTTGTCGATATGTTTGCACTTGCAAGTTGTGGAATAACCTTCCCACTGAGGTATTTCCAGAGCGCTATAACATGGGATTCTACAAGAAGCGAGTTAACAGGGCTCTCAAAGGTTGGCAAAATATGGGCGATTCCTCCGGTGTTGCACATATCCTTGGGTGACGATGACTACTTTCCATCAGGTGGCTCGTCTGCCCTTTTGCCACTCGTTACATAACAAAAAAAAATGTACCTACTATCCCTTTCCGGGCGAGAAAGTTGATTTAAGAAAATACTTGAAATTTCTAATTTAATTGTTATTCTCGCTAATATCAACTTAAAAACTACAAAAAATTAAAAATCCAGCTGTAAAATTAACCGCACGATCGTGGCGGTCGTCAAATACTTGTAAATGTACGGTCATATAAAATCATTGCGAATACGACGTTTTATTGTGAAAGTAGTTATTATTGTATTATAATTAATCAGGCTTCCATTAGGTACTTATTTAACATTAGCTCCTGCCCGCGACTTTGTCCACTTTAAATTCGTTTATCGCGGATAAGGGTATTTTTCCGGGATAAAAAGTAGCCTATGTCCTTCCCCAGGACTCGAACTATCTCCATACCAAATTGGATAATATATAGTATGCATAATTATATTATGAACTCTTGTTACTTTCACGATGACTGCGGGTGTCACAAACCAATATACTGGCAGTAGAGTACTTTTAATGCGTGGATGTGACTAATATATCTAAAGATCCTGCACTTTCACGTATCTACAACGGTTGCATCAAACTCCACTACAATATTTTGTAAATTTGGGCCAAGTTCCTCAATCAAATTAAATGAGGAAAATTGCGGGATCTTGACTGTGTCCTAAATCCTTAATTTATGATAATCACCATCACATTATAAAACAGTTCCTTAGCTAACGCCCAATAATCAAATAAACTATACATATTATAAAAAAAACTATATAACATAAGAAAATAAAAAGAAGAGTATTGTAATTGTTCAAGTATTTAATTTACGCCAATGACACGAACGTGAAAATATTTTTTTGCTAGTATAGTCGAATATATCGTGCAACAAGTTTTTATGAGGTTATAAACAACAAGAAATACACATTTTAAATCTAATTTACGTTGATTATTTAAGATATGCTCACTAGCTACATTAATCGATTCGAATATCATAATATACTTACGTAACGTGCTCCCGCCAAAGATCACCGCTATTGTCGAGACCTCCACGTGGCAACTGATGCTGATGTAACAAATTCACGCTTTTTCGTACCCAACCGCGGCGCTAGTTTTGTACGATAGATCGATATCGCACAGGTTCCGAAAAAAAGGTTTTACGCGCACACAGGATTTATTCAAAGTTAGTTGCACGATTGCATTGAATCGCCCATCGCTTTTCAGTATAGAGTTCTTTATTAGTCAATTATTTTAAACCAATTTGCCTGTATTATCAGCTCGTTTGCGATCTCATCTTTACTTAAACAAGTTTTATATAAAAACTAGAAGTTTCCATCAAGTTTATTCGCGAAGGAGGAAAGAGCCATAACCCTCTTTTATGCATCAGCGTAGTTGAGTAAAAAGTCTCCTATAACCATGTTTAGATGCTTTCAACTACCCGTATATATAGGTGTAGTTATTTAGTTACATTGCTTATTTCCAGCAGAGGACGTCTTTGGGCTGATGATGATGATGATGATGACGTTAAGTCCATAATACGTCCAGGCCCCTTTTTCACAATCGTGACAAATGTCAGGTAACAACACAATTTTATGTACACGGCGATCCCCTCAAGCTCGACACTTCTTCTTACTTTATACTGGGCACGCAATGTACGTGAAATTGTCATTGTCACCTGACATTTGTCACGATTGTGAAATTGGGGCCAGGTAAATTTTGTAGAAGTAACCTTGTAAACATTGTCCATTTATGTTATTAATTTCTTTGAGGTCACTTCAGTCAGGTGTCAGTTCATTATTTATTTATTTATTAGTTTAACAAATAAGTAATATCCAAATGACAAGATGTTTTAATGACACATTTTCTGTTATGTGTAATTAATTTCATAAAGTTACTTTTGACATCCTTATTTCTCACCTTGATATGATTGGATTTCAATATTTGCCTTTCGTTGGATTACATACCTAATATTCAATAAGGTATACAGGTTACATTTTATATAAAAATTAAGTTTAAAAAACATACATATATTTATACTAGGTATTACAACTCTTAATAAGAAAAGGACGGTAATATGAGTAGTTTCATATTATCTAATCATTGTAAGTAGCAATCACCGACGTGTGAATCAATAACGCTAGGGGCTATTTCGTTTACTTAGTTTTATTTTTTCAGCACAGTAATGAATAGAAAGTTATTTATTAATAATTACTTCACAAATATCGATTTATATTAAAAACATTGTTTTTTAAAAGTGCTAACCACCTTGTAAAAATATTAATCGAATTAAAAGTACAAGAAAAATATTGGAGTAGAAAGTTAACAATAAATTACAAGTAAGTATAAAGTACTTAAATCATTGGTAGGTATGAGAAATCATAATATGTGAAAAACATAGATTTGGTACTTACTGGGTAAAATGTTTTATATATTTGTATTCACTATAGGTATTTGACTCACAAATGCGTGTGTTCACATATTTGCTTTATGTTGTGTTGAAATATTTAACGCAGAAACTCACTCATTTAAATTGTAACATATTTGTATATTTATGTTTTAGTATTATATTTCTGGATTATTAAAAAAAGTCCTACCTTCTTCTTTTCTTCTATTCAGTTAATAAAAAATATAGCAAACTAAAGCATATCTAGCTCGATTATATAGTGTACAGTCTTTAGCGCAGTAAATATAGACCTAAGCCATATAAAACAATAAACAAGTATTACATTCAAATGGGCACATTTTGGAACGACTGCAAACTGTATACGAACTCCGATATTCCTACAATGCCCGCGATGCGTAGCGGGTTGTCGTCGGTCAGCTGCTTACGCAAATCCACTCTAATCTTACGCGCACAGTAGTCTTGTCTCAGTATAGTATTGGCACGAGTGCCTAATTTGAGACAGTGTTTCAAGATTTTAAAATAGCTTTTCCACAAACGTTTTTTTTTTAAGTTATATGGGGCAAACAAACAGACGGATCGCCTGATGATAAGCGATCACCATAGCCCATAGACACCTGCAACACAAGAGGAGTCCCAAGTGCGTTACCCGCGCTCCCTCTTAACTCGTCTAGCAGATCTATGAATTGAACGCGAGCAGAACGTCGAGTCATATCAATTTATAAGCTGCGTCTTGTAATGAATACGACAAGCAAAGTGGTTTCAATTGTAATGTATTTAATTACAATGGTATGCGGGTAAATTTAAGGTATAAATACGTAGTATGATCATGTCAAGGTTTTGTTCTACTTCTTTGTCACATTTATTGTGATATTTGACATTTTTTTCTAATATTGGGGAGTGATTCGAGGATTTTTTCGGATTGATCCTACCACTTCTTGCTGCTTTCGTCCAACGCGACAGTATTTAAATTCTCATCACTTAGATGGTTGGCTGAGGTCTATATCCAGCAGTGGACGTCTTTTGGTTGATGATGACAATGATGATGAAACGGATACTATAATGCACCTTAGTTTTTTTATTAAAACTGACTGAACAGGAACGAACACATCCTAATTCACCAACTTAATATTATTTTGGTGTTTAATTTTTACATGTATTTGGCAAGTGTGTAAGTGTGATCTGATCACTATGAGTCATGCGTATACTTACAGCACAGTTCTCTCTAAGATAGATTAGTTAGCTAGTTACAATCACACATATATATTACGAGTATATATTCGTGATTTGATCAGGTATAAATAAATAGAGACTGGATAACCAAGCCTTGCTCAAAAGAACGATCTTTTTGTTTTTCGAGGCTAGAAAATAGCACCACGTCGTAATACATGTTCGTATCGTAATACTGTTTTTTTTATGTTACAGTGCACTGTTAAAAATCGTCATGGTTGCGATTAGGTAGGAACCAACAAAAAATACAGTTAATATTTATTAAAAAAGTCACGATCCTATCAAAACAACGCGTCGCTTTTATAATAATCGAAACAAAAGCGGAACCCTAAAATAAAATATCCTAGAAAAAGTCCTACGAAAAAGGGAGAAACCCGTCAAAAACATTTTGCCGTTGTTTCTATTTGAGGAGGGATACCGTTGAAGTGTCGTACAGAGTAAATGGGGGTCCGTAAATCCGGGTCGTTGAGTACTCCAAAGTTTACGGGTACCGGATTTTAAGAAAATGGCGTGTCATATACAGCGCGCTACATCATTCTTAGTTGTGCCGATTTACGCTTCGGGGGCTTGGAATCGGTTTTCCAACGAAATTGTTGAATAAATTTAGCTTTGATACAGTCTGCGGCGAAAAATTGCGAAACAACTTCAGTCCGATCACTGTTTATTTATTATACATTAGTTTTTGAAATGTTGGCTTCTAATAACTTAATTCTTTGGGTTTATATTAGGTTTTGAGGAGTGACAAATTATAAAGTTGGCTATTAGTATAAATGTGCACGCATTCTAATGCATTTATTTATACAGTAACACTGATAAAGAAAAAAATATTTAAAATTGAAAAAAAATAATCGTAGTTATTATATACATTTATTTTATGATATATCGACGAAATAAGTAAAACAAATACAAAATTACTGCGTAAACTTTAAATTTTCCGAAAGAAAAACATGACACAAACACAACAACTGATTGCTTTATAATTGGTGGTTCCTGGCATTCAAAATTAATAATTAATGTTAAATTAGAATAGAACGTTAATAATAACAAAGTCACAAAATCCTCCATGTATATCATAAAACTAGCTTTTGCCCGCGTCTTCGCCCGCGTACTACACGTAAGTTTTAACCGTCTACAGAAAAAGAGGTTTTCAGTTTGACCCTTATGTAGGAATGTATATATTATCTCGCGTTTGGCTGAACCGATTTAGATTCGGATTTCGAAAAAGTATGTGTTACCTTCGGGAGGTCTCAGTATACGACGTTTTGGTAAAGGCAGTTCTCTTTTTTTTTAAGAAATGATAGCAGTAATTGTTGAATTACTACTACTTACTACTACTAAGAGATTATGATTAATGCAGATTTCTACTCTTGAATAAAAAAAAATTCCCGCGGCTTCACTCGCGTCAAATTCGGGGTCATTTTGAATTTAAAAATCAGCTAAGAGCATGTCGGACCATGCTTAGTGTACAGTTCCGCAGCCGTTACTACAATAAAAGGCACTACAGACCAGCAAAAAAGAGCGTATCTTCATGCGGCTTACGTCCTTTTGTTAAGAAGCGCAGTTTTTCGGCAATATCACAAAAAGCGTCCGATCTTATTACACACAATTTTCGTTGAAAGTATTTATAAAATTTTACGTTTGTAATTTTTTTACGACTTACGGTTTAGAAAATAGAGGGAGGGAGGAAGGACTCAACATATTCCCTAACTCGATTTTTTTTCTTAGAAACCTCGAAGTGGCTCAAAGCAACCCAAAGGTTGTTAGGAAGAGATCGCTGTTTAGCGGTAAGACTGCTTATTGTTTACCTCTCCTTGAATGTATTGTAATTAACGTCCCTAAAAACCATAAATACGACACCTATATTGATATTTTCACATTTCATCCCCATCGCACACCAACTGGGAGATGATATTTCGCGTCTGCTACGTTGGATTTGAAAATCAATGCCATTTTCGTAATTGCCGTCCCAAAGAACCATAAAAACCACAGCCATATTTATATTTAAACATTTCAACCCCGTCACACCCCGGCAGATTTTAAAATCGATGCCATTTTCGTAATTACCATCCCAAAAAACTATAAAAACGACACTTACATGGATATTTTGACATTTCAACCCCATCGCACACCAACACGGAGATAATATTTCACGTCTGCTCAATTGGATTTAAAAATCAATGCCATTTTCGTAATTAACGAGCCAAAAAACCATAAAAGCGACATCTATATTGATATTTAGGCATTTCAACCCCGTCACACCTCGGCAGATTTCAAAATCGATGCCATTTTCGTAATTAACGTCTCTAAAAACCATAAAAACGACACCCATATTTATATTTTGATATTTGATCCCCATCGCGCACCAACGTGGAGATGATATTTCACGTCCACTAAATTGGATTTCTAAATCGATACCATTTTCGTAATTAACGTCCCAAACAACCATAAAAACGACACCCATATTGATATTTTGACATTTCAACCCCATCGCACCCCGACAGGGGAGATAGCATTTCACGTCCGCCACGTCGGATAGTAAAATCGTTGTTGTTTTAGTAATCAGCAACCGGATAAACCAAAAAACCATACCCATGTCCACTTTTCGACTTTGTAACCAAATTTCCCCTTTTAGGGGTTGAATTTTCAAAAACCCTGAAACACGTATTTACTGATTTATTGTAAAAAATACTCGTGTGAAGTTTAGAATTAGAAAGTCGAAACTGATCTGATTTCCCCATACAATCGTTGGACCCTCATTTCATCCTCTTAGGGGTTGAATTTTCAAAATCCCTGAAACATGTATTTACTAATTTATAGTTGATAATACTCGTGTATAGTTTAAAATTAAAAGGTCGAAACTGATCTGATTTCCCCTTACAAACTTTGGACCCTCATTTCATCCCCTAAAAAGTTGAATTGTCAAAAAACCTGAAACACGTGTTTACTCATTTATTGTCAGAAATACTCCTGCGAAATTTGAATAAAATAGTCTATCTAATCTTGTTTCCCCATACAAACTTTGGACCCCCATTTCACAACTTTAGAGGCTAAATTTTGAAAAACCCCTTCTTCTTCTTCTTCCACTTACGTTATAAAAGCTACCTATTGTGAAAAAATCAGCTCTATCCAGCCTGGTTTAACGGTTTGGGCTGGGCGTTGATTTATGTGAGTCAGTCAGTCAGTCAGGACTTATACGTTTATATATATAGATTATAACAATAAATATCTTTCACTAAAATTAATATAATCTATACAACTATAATTTATTATTATTATTTTTCCTTTAAATATGACCTTCCAGATATAACTTTGCAGAAAAGTTCACAGATAACACAACTATATTATTTAAATGTGATAATAAAACTAATTTTGAAAATGAAACTAATTATGAAGAAATGAAGAAATAAATTATTTAAAAAATAATTATAATAAAACTAAAGCAATTCAATTTAAAACTTACAAAGATCAAAGACTTGGTCTAAATCTTAATTATGACAGCCATCAAATAGAGTTAATAGACTCAACAGCATTCTTGGGTATAACATTAGACGAAAAGTGTAATTGGAAATACGCGCTTTACAAATTCAAGAGAATCGCATCTTTACTGACAGCGCTCAAAGCCTATCATGGCTATGTCACCTCCATATTACGATATGGTATCATTATATGGGGCAACTCAGTTTACTAATATAGAGCATTTAAAGCTCAAAAGAAATGTATACGAGCTATATTTGTAACCTAAAGAAAAGATAATCATGTAGGTCGATGTTAAAAAACCGGAATATTCTTCCTTTACCTTGTGTTTATGTTGCTGAGATCTGCCAATTTGTAAAGAAACAATCACATTTCTTTCATATCATAGAACAGAGCAAACCTCATGCTGGAAGTAATCGGCTAAATAAGCTAATAGTGCACAAAAGCAACTCAGCATTATACCGCAATATCCTAATGGGCATGGCAGTGAAACCTACAACAAGATTCCATCACATAAAGCTGATCTGATCTTCCACAAAAAAGTTCCTTAGCGCTCTCTACTAAAGTGGCTGCGTGAGCAAAATTTTTACTGTGTACAAGAATTTGTAGCGCATACTTGTAGTAGCTTAAAAATTACAGTACATTGCTATATTGAAATATTGAATTATATATATATTTATATATAATTAGTGTACTATTGTATTGTAGGAAAATAATTTGTCACACTTACTTGAGATCATATTGACGCTACTGTCTGAATTAATCTATTTGAATTTTGCATGCCTTAGGGTATAAACATTACTGAAGCTGCTGACTAAATGTAATCCATCCTGTTACACGTATGTTTGGCAAATAAAAAAATATAACATATTTAATATCATATTTTCTTCTGTTTCCGCAATGATTACTCATTGAAATAAAAGAATTCAACGGATTATATCGCGTATAATATCTCATTTTAGTTTCCGATGTTTCGGAAGTTTTTTTGACGACCGGTTTAGCTCAGTGGGAGTAACGTTGCCTGCGAAACTGAGCTCCTGGGTTCAAATCCCATGAGCATAAATATTTGTTGCTGAGTCTTGGATGTTTTCTATGTATATAAGTAATATATGTATCTATTGAATATATCGTCGTCTAGTACACAAGCCTTATTGAGCTTACCATGGGACTAGTTCGATTTGTGTAAAAATTGTCGTGTAATATTTATTTATTTTATTTATTTATTTATTCTATGGATTTTTTATTTCAATATTTAATATCATTTCATAGAATTATAAAAATTAAACGTATGTACATGGAGGGTTTTTTAGAAAATAAGTGAAACGGACCAATTAAGTATTATTATTTGCAGATCACTGAAACATCTTTTATTTTTATTTCTTGCATGTTTGTATGTGACGCTGTGGTCTCATCCATTACGCCAAAGCGGCTAAACGGAGTTCAAGTATCCACAGATGGTTAAAGGCTACTTTTTTACCACACTACATTTAATCAAAAAAAGAGGATTATGATTTTTATCACTTCCACGAACCAAGTTGCGGCATCTTCTAGTTATTTATATTCGTGAGGACAGAACAGTTGATAAATTCAATTTGCATTAAATCACAAACAAAATGTCAGTGATGCTTAAAGTATCGTAATAATTAATATTATGATTATCTATTTCTTCATTGTATTTAGTCCGCTTCGTAGTTATATTCGTCTTACCTACATCGTCCTTGCAGCAAATGTTGGATCATATTGTATTTCTCCCAGCAAACATTCACTCTCATGTAACTGACATTTCGAAAGTGCTTGTAACTAGGCCTACTTGTATAAAGAATATTTTGATTGATTGATTGATTTGAGTATAAACGTTACCTGTTTATTACAGTTTTTTATTAATTTATATTTTTTTATTATCTGTCTCCGTCACTTTCATTGTCTGCGTTTAATCTACCTCATGAATCGGATAACATCCATACATTAATTTTGTGATTTTAGTCTTTTAGTAAACCTCAGTAGCATGGCAAGGATGTTTGTCAATCTAGTTGCATACCACGCCCAAAATAGGTACTAATTTGATTTCCACTTGAGGCAAGTCTGTATCGATCATTCTCTTTGCAGACAAATAGCTCTCAGTTACGTTTTTATTTTTTTAATCTTGCATACTATTTATGGAAGCTCTGATCCTACTTCAAACAAATTAAATGCGTTCAATAAACGTTTGTCTATTCAACTTCCTTTCATTGGTAATAACTAATTAAGGACCACCGACGTTGCTTAATTCACGGTAAATTATGTATAAAAGAGATATTTTTTTATTGATCGCTCGTTATGTAGCAAAGCTATGATCTTACGTTGTTATTTTATATGCTCATCTTTTCAGCGTTAAGAGTAATTTTATTTTATTTTTTTCATTCTTCATTTTGGTTGTTGTTCAATAATTCATTTTATACCGTAAAAGTATTTTTTTTCCAAGAACTACAGATTAATCTATTATGTAACATAAAATTAATATTGCGTTCAGTCATTTGCGTTAGACCTATGTATTATTATATAGATAATAATACACGGTGTAACTTGATAATAACTCTGAAAGTAGAATTATAATATGCACTAGAAGGCACCTGAAGCTTCATTCGCGGAAAAGGAAAAACCATAACCCTCTTTTTGGTTCATAGTAGTGGAAAAAGTATCCTGCAACCATCGGTGGATACCCAGCTAGCCGTGTACCAAAAATAGTTAAAATCCGTTAAGCCGATTTGGCGTGATGAAGTCACAATCACACATACAAACACATAAAAATATAAAATAAATATTTTTCGATTCAGTGACCTCTAATTAGTTAGTAGTTAAAATCATGGTTTTTAAAATATCTTCAATGTAACACACATTACATTTAACAACTTTATACGAGTATCAAGGGTACAGGGAAAGGACAGGTTTGCCATATGCGAATTTGAGAACATAACAAGGACAGGTCTAGTCACAGTAAAAGCTTTAAAAGTCAACTATGAATAACAAAATGCTTGCTAAAATCATCGATTGTGATCTTTAAAAAAACATTCTTTACAACAATGATCGCTGAAACAAATGAAAGTACAAGAAGTTCAAATTTAAAGATTATCTGCCAACATTAAACGTTGCCAACTATACCAGCTAAACAATGCTTATTCATTCAATTTTCCATTTGGTTGGCTACACGTTTTATTATTCTCTATGTAAGGTGGAGAAACTTGTGGCACGGAACCCAAAGAAATGTTTCAAGCTTTTAACTAAAATTGGTTTTATTGCTTCTCAAGTACATTACGCAGACATTTTTATATTATTATCAGAAGGCGCCCACAACTTCGTTTGCAGAGAAGAAAAAGTCATTAAACTTCTCGTTTTCGACAGCGTAGTCGGGTAAAAAATATTCTACAACCATCTGTTATTACACAGCTACCCCGTGTAGCAATAATAGTTAAAATCCGTTTAGCCAATTTACTATACGATCATACAAAAAATAAAACATAAATATTTTTCGATTTAATGACCTACAAACATTTTTTGAAAATATCTTCAATGTACAGACATTTGATTTTTACAACTTTATAATAGTATTTTAGATATTATATTAATAGACTAAGCTGTTTTTGTGTTTATTTGCTAACTATAAAAATACATGAAAACACTACGGTTTTCAAATAGACGGGGCTATTTGAGACGAGTTTTAGAAACAAAATATCTTAACTTTGAAGGTACCTTTTTTAATAAAAATAAGGCCTTATCACGGTAAAACGGCTGGAAATCAACCATTTTTAGAGCGCGGGATACCTGGACATCCGATAATGGTGATTTACTTCTTATACGGATAAGCTAAACAAAAAAAGAGGGTTATATATTTTGTTTTTCTTCAGAAAGTTAATTATAATGGTGCATGGAGTAGAATCTATTATTTGACGCAAGCCTCCGTTATACAACAAATATATTGCAACCTTGAGTTAACATTTTTTTATTTATTTATTGAGAAACAAACAGCCATAGCATAATATTTTATTCTGTTTCCGCGATTATTACTCATTGAAATAAAACAATTTAACGAATTATATCGCGTATATTATCTCATTTTCTTTTTTTTGGTCTTTCATACATTGGTCAAACGAAACGCAGTCTATCAACCCGGGTGAAGGAGCAAATAGCAGATGTCAAGCACCGTCGGTGTAATAGGTCTGCAGTCTGTGAACATGTCATTGACGAACCAAACCACTCAATTAAGTTTGATAAACCTTCTATCCTTGCCAAAGAAAAAAGATATTTTCCCAGAATGCTACGCGAGGCTATTGAGATTAAAAAGCATCCTAATTTCTACGGAGAAGATGGATTGTCACTACCACCAGTTTGGGATCCTGTAATACATCTCATCAAGGAACAAGCGAGACACAGGACTGCAAAACCTTAATTTCCGAACGGTGTAAAATATCTTATCTGTTTAAAAGTAGTTTAATAGTCTCTGTTTTTAAAATATTATATTTAGTAATGAGGTAGCCTGGGAGTTTTTCTTTGCAGCATTTTTTTTCTCCTCAGTACGCCTCATTTGTGAAATGCTGCTTGGTAAATTATTAGAATAAAATAATTAAGCCCTTCTGGCACATGTGTAACTGTCTTTACAGCTTAGGCCCATCTGGCATGTATGTACACCTTTATTTGTTATTTCAAAAATGGGTAGTTTGCACAAATTGTAACTTTGACAGAGGAAAATACATCTTTTCTCAGTCCACCTGTGACCATGGAAAGCTGGAAAGCTTCCGAAACGTCGGGAACTAAAATGGGATAATATACGCGATATAATCCGTTAAATTGTTTTATTTCAATGAGCCATAGCATAATTTAATTTTGTGTGATTTGGGCATGCGTGCTAAGGGTCAATGGATGGTAATTGTATTGCAGTAAGAGAAAATAACGGCAATTTCTCGTCACAATCATTTGATGGACGGAAGCGTTCCTTCGGCAGGGTGAAGTTTGATTCTTTGTGCGGGAGGGTCTTATGACGTCATCTTTTATTTGTGTGGGATTTTTACATTCTTTATAGGTACCACAAGATCACCTTAAAGCTAATTGCTTAAAACAATAGACTTGAGTGAGAGACTCATTTATGCTTAGAGAGACTCGTTTTTATGTCAGTGCTGATAATATAACAGCAAAAACAAAGACAAATAAATACATAAATTGATTTAAAATTCATTTTCAGAACTACTTGTTTGAAGAAAGTTAAACATTCTGGTCTATTTGATTTAAGGATATTTGGTATATTTGATTACACGCTCTAGCTAGAGACGCTTGAGAAGGTAACGGTGTATTAATTTTTTTTTGGAGTCGGTTTTATTTTTTTGTTAAAAAGTTTATTTATTTTACACTTTTTAGTTACTCGTTACTTAAAAGTGTATCTCGTGACGATTCGAACAAGCTCAAATACGGCTAGGATACATTATTTTATTACATAGATCTGGTGCCTACCTTCCGGCTCCATCATCAAATCAATTCGATGGTACCATTCTCATGACGAACATTTAAGTTTGTGACTATGAAGTTGCGTAGCTAAATTAATCAAGATATCTTATCGCCACCCGTAAATCATTTATCATTGAGGAGTTCCGATGGCATTCTGTGGTCTTCTTCATCAGTTCCACTTCACCAATTTACACTTTTTGAATGAAAATGCTTATTATGTTTCTTATAAAACCAAAGTCGCCATATGTATGCCTACAATATTTGAGGAGTTCCTTCAATTCCTCGTGGATTGCATCATCAGATCTTAATCAGAATTATTTGGGACCAACTTGGAAGTACCTACTATAAAACAAAAAAAAATATTGAAATCGGTCAAATAGTCTTTGAGTAATCGGTGAACATCCATAAAAAAAAAACATTCCGTCGAATTGAGAACCTCCTCCTTTTTTTGGAAGTCGGTTAAAAAGGACTTCCAAATTCAACATCGAATTACATTAGTCACCGGAAAAGAAAACACGGCGCAGTAAAAAACAGGTAAATACTTAGTAATCATTCGAATATTTTATTCGCGAATGATTTATTCGTCGAATGAATTATTCGCGAATAAATTATTCGCGAATAGTTTAAGACGAGTAATCATTCGAAGATTTTATTCGTTATTCGCGAATTATTTTGTTATTTCTATTCGTTATTCGTCATTCGAATAAATTTTGCCCATCTCTGTGAGGGGACATTATTCGACAGTTCTTCTAAAAAAAATTTGAGGTTTCTAGAAAAAAAGATTGATTTAGTGAATATTTTCGGAAATATTCGCTCCGAAAGTAGCAAAAATTGTGTCCCCCCACCTCTATTTTCTAAACGTCAAAAAATATCAAAAACTGTACAAATATAAAGCTTAACAAATACATCCAACAAAAATGATCGGATATACCGTTCCTTAAGTAATTGCCAAAAAACTGCGCTTCTCAGCAAAAGGACTTAAGTGCTGGGGAGATACGCTATTTTGTTAGTGTTTTTTTTCACATCGTATTTTTTTCATCTGTAGTGCATTTTTTTTGTATAAACGGCTGCGGAACCCTATATTGAGCATGGTCGGACATGCTCTTGGTCGGTTTTTTTGTAATTTCCTTTTTTTTACCTTAAAAGTTTGTCATTTCATCGTAAGCATGACGATCAATCTTAAATTAGGTATTTATTTTTTGACGTTTATAGAGTTATTTTTAGAGTTTATCAAAGCGTGGGAGTAGTTGTCGTCTGGGCGTTAATTTAACGGCAATAGTATTTATTATACGTTAGCTCAGGAATGACGAACACTAGATAAAATCTAACATTATTATATAAAATTTAAGTTGAAATATTCGTCTACCTATGAACAGCTTTCAGCAAGATATCAAACATTTAAAGTTATGTTTTTTCACAATACCGCTAATATTTAGACCTACGGGTATACGTACTTATTGGGTGAATCTCCGAGCATTTCAAACGCGCGGTTCATTCGTCATTGTTATCTCATGATTCTGATAACGACGGAAAGACCTGTCGTGACAACTTCGACTAAAGTAAACTCAGCCTCGGGATTGCTCTTCGGTTTGATAAAAAGTTAATTCAGAATATCATCTCTTGTAACGATATTTAGTGATGACGAAAAATAAATGCCGTAGAAACGCTGAAGATCGGCCCGTTAAGACACTCCTGTTACAAATCGCTCAATTGTTAGTCGCTGTCGCGTGAAGCGTTCAATCTGTCTCATAACATTTAATGCTATTTGATATATTGGGACTTATAACCACTCAACCGGCACTTACACAACCAGTTCTCTAAAAGTTTCAGCCATTAATAAATAAAATATTAAAATAATAGGGGATAATTTTATACAAATCGAAATAGTCACGGTACGCTCAATGAGGCATTTCTAATGAGTGCTAGGGGCCGATATATTTACTTACTAGAGGACCCGGCGAACTTCGTTCCGCCTTAGAATGAATAAATTTTGTGTTTAGTTATTAGTCGAGTTATATTCACTTTTTTTCTACATAAAAGTAAAAAAAAAAACAACAATAATGAAAGACAGATGGAATAGCAGCTACACATTAAATACGATATAAATATATATTATTAATTCTGCGATTCTATAATCACTCCTAAGGAATATACGGTTGAGTCATCATTTTTTGATAACTCACTAGTAACTATGATTGTCTCTATGTCGAAAATATCTAATTCTTCTATTTCTTCCAAGTCCTCTATGTTGAAAGTATTGGCAGAAAGCATTTCTTTATTTTTTTTGGATTTTAATTAGCACTGATTTGATTTGATTTGATTGCACTTTCCTTCCTTTTTTGCGTTCTATGTAATGAGTCTTTTCCAAGCCACAAATTTCAAATACTTAATGTTTTGGGATATGCTAATAATGGGGTCGCATTCAACGCAGCGAGTGTTGATGTTCCATTGCTGAATCAAATCTTAGTGTTATTTTTTTAATTGCAATTCTCACAAAAAACGTTTTTTTTGCATCGTGGCATCCACTGCCCACAATTGAAGTAATGTTTTACTATGCCGCTTATTTGTTTTTGTAACAAATACACTTTTCTACAAATACTCTTAAATACCGAACAGAAACCGCTCTCTTAAACCTTTATAGGATTTGACGAATACCAGTCGATACCCGACTCATATTCGAATGATAAGCGGAGAAGAGATGTATATGTCAGTTCGCGATGTACAAATTGCAGGCGCTGCCGTTTTAGTACTCTATGTTCGTTGGTAATTCGCTGACGCATCTGTCTTTGCCTCAATGTATAAGCCCGATGGCTTTCATTGCGATGTTCTTGTCATTAATTTGCACGTGTGTTTGCAATCTGGTCTGTTACCATTTTCCGCTAATTGTTCATTTGCGGTTCTATATAAGAGAAATGACATTACAATACAAATAAATAAAAAAAACCGGCCATAGCATGTTGAACCATGCTCAGTGTAGGATTCCGCAACCGTTACTACAAAAAATGCAATACAGAAAAAATGCACTAGCACTTAGCGTATCTTCATGGCAGTTACGTCGTTTTAATGAGAAGTGTAGTTTTGCAGTAATTACTGAGAAACGGTATATCCGATCATGTTGTAAATAATTTTCATTGAAATTATTTAGGATGCTTTGGACCTACGGCTTAGAAGATAAAGGGAAGGGACACAATTTATACAACTTCCTGAGCGATTATTTCCGAAAATATGCACTTGCTCAAAAAAAAAACAGGACACTTTAAAGTGTTTTTAGAAGAACTGTCAAAATATGTGTCACACGTTAATGTTTGCAAAAAAAATGGAATGGAACCCCTAGAAATATGTTTTTGTTATTTAACTAATAAACTAAGTAGCGACTATCTTGGTGTCCTTATTAGCCGCTACTCCAAATTTCATAAATATATAACATCTTGTAGTTTTTGAGTTAATTGCCTATGACAGACGGATATGACGAAACTATAAGCGTACAGGGTAAAAACAAATATAAGGTGTTAGCCAGAAGAGGAAACGCAAATAGTACACACCTACCGCGCGAGTGCAAAACAACCCTAAGTAATTAATGAACTCGCTATTATGTTCATCACATATGTACGAACAGCAGTAATACATATTAACATCTTTAATGTAGTCATGCGTTTAATGTGTCACTAAACAGGAAAGAGTGATATGCATCTTTCGCTCACGGAGATACTTATCACCCTTTTAGTTCAGTAGTTCAGTTTAGTTCGCTTATGCTTTTATCACTCATTCACTTACTGAGCTATTGAGAAGAATGCATTTCGCGCCGTTCGTGGGTTTGAATATTGAATCACCTGCCGGCATGACGTTTCCCTCTACCGGAGTGAGCGAGTGATTGGGTGAACTACTGAAATGCATGAATCTGTACTGAACGAGAGAGTGAAGGAGTGATACTAACCGATATACTTTTTTTGCATCATTCATTCACGAACTAAATGTGTCTACTTTAATTATACGCGGATTTTAATGAATATTGACCGATACTTTGATCGGAACGATTTTCTACATAACTACTGTTTCTGTGAGAACAAAGTGTAGACGATCGCCAAGGGGGTGATATTTGTAAACGTTTTGTTTGTTATTACTTTTTCGACCTAAATAAGAATGGTTCCCAAAGGATCCGGTACGTGTACCTATACAATCTTCAGAGATTTTAAATCAATTGCAGAAAACGGTAGACACGTGTGGCATTCTCGTACATGTTCTGTTTATTGATATTACGTTAGAGATAAAATACTAGCAGGAAAGCTACCCAGTTTCAAATTGATTGGTAAAATTTATGACTGAATTTCCAATTAATGTCACTTTTCACAATTCATTCATTAAGAAATACGGATGAATAACGAAGATGTAAACTGCGAAAAAAAAGTAATCGTTAAAAGGCTCCGACAACCAAGGCACCTAAGCTGATAGGGTCCAAAAGATTAAACCAAGTTGCTTAAACCATACTAGCTAGCTAAAAGCACTTTCGATGAAATAGTATTTCAATCACAACAAACTGAATCAATATCGGTCAATCTGTTCAAGAAATATACTACAGACGCCAGTCTCTGTGTGTTTGTGAATCTGTATGTCTACACAGAAACACAAACGTCAGACTTATAACACCCCTCTTTCGGTTGCAGGTTAAAAATATATTATGTTTGTTGAAAATGCGTTGAAAGTTTTCCGAATATAATCATTTACTTGAATAATGTTCAGATAGTTAAATGAAAAACAAACATGCTTCATAATTTTGTAACAAGGCTTTCCTTTGGGACCGAACATGCGACGTCACTTGAATCGGGTTTTTAATGAAAATTCCTGTTAAAATTTAAGCATAGTTATATTTTGGGACTCTGCTGATAAAGGACAAAAATGTTTCACTTAGTTTTATTAAATTACATCCGCGCTATTTACGTATCCATACTAATATTATAAATGCGAAAGTGTGTCAGTCTGTCTGTCTGTCTGTTACCTCTTCACGCTTAAACCGTTGAACCGATTTAGATAAAATTTGGTATGGAGATAATTTTAGTCCCGGGTAAGGACATAGGCTACTTTTTATCCTGAAAAAATACCGCGATAAACGAATTTAAGGCAGACGAAGTCGCGGGCAGAAGCTAGTAAGTTAAATAAAATTGTGAAACCATCGCCTATTTGAAATTCAGTTTCAGTCTTTTGACATATTTATTAGTCATTTACATACGAAGCTCATAATTATTACAGTTTAAGACATTTTTGGTGGTTTTCTTTAAGCTTTTATATTATGTAAAATTTCTTCTTGCTACTACTCTACCCCAACTCTATTCCACTCCGATTCATTCTCTACATAATATGGTTTCCAATATTTTCTTCTAGAATTGCTTTTAAAATACACACGAAACAAAAGATTTACCCTGACTGTTTGCCATGACCTGATAAAAAAATCTTTTTCAATGACTGTGTCTGAGGTTTTTACTAGAAAACTACCTTAAGATTCGGAAAATGTAAATAACATTGCATTAGCGGTTACTCACGGCATAAAAACCGAGGTCCATTACGAGGACGAGTCTTCTTACGATTCTTGAGCCACGAGTAGACACCAACACTGGCCAGCCCTGCAGCAGTTCCCACTCCTCGACTGTTTTCCAACTAGAAGGAGCCGACCATTTACCATCACGTTTGAAATTCGGATGATGACTTATATCTTTGCCCTCGTGTACTTTTTGGAGAGTAAATAACTTCTTCCTCGCCAATATAGATACCCTTCATAATATAGGTTTTTGCGATGTGAGTAACTTATAATGTAATCTAAATACGCATACGTACGTAGGCAGGGTCTTCTTCAATTTTTATAATCCTTTTTTTCTGGTTAGGGCGTACACTTTATAGCTGCGGAGGCGATATCAAATTATACATTAGTGGAGGATTACTGATTGTTTAACCACAAAAAATGGTTTAAATTAAAAATCAAGACTTTTCATTCAGATAGTCCTACTTGACCTAGTCTAGCTACTACGTCAAGTAGGACTATCTTTTAGGCTTTAATTTTTGCTCCCATTCATACTTCTCATTCTTCATAGAAACAAATATATATTTTTAAATATACAGGTATCCCAATAGTTCTTGAAATATAACGCAAGAAATAATCGTGACATAAGGGCATTTGACCATTTGGTAAGGAACCCTAAAAAGTCACTTGGAACATAATTTAGCATTTTCTTGCTCTACGAACGGAAAATTCTCGAGACAACCTCGCTAAGCCAACTTTTCATTTTCTTAGGCATTAAGCAAAATTGCGGGTCACTCATCCGGTTTTTTGGGAAATTATACAACGTTGCTTATAGAAAAGGACTTATCTTTCTTGGAAAGTATGGTTCTTAAGTAATTTCATGCAAAGTACGTAATTACATGGCGATGACATAATTAGGCTGTACCCACGAGTACCGTGTTTACTCCAAAATAGCGTTATGCTCATGAATTTATTCCTTAGTAATGACATGACATGTTATTTTCATTTTCTTTAAATTCCGACATAGTGCTATCTGTGGCTCAACTCAAGAAGTACCTTTAATGACGCGTCACAAAATCATTCTCGTTTTATTACTGTCCAAATTTATTCTTGTTTTATTATTGACAAATTATTTTAGTATTGAAAATGAAACATCAAGGCAACTTGTTCGAAATGTTATGTATGTTTTTTCTTGGCGAATAGGTACGTCTATGTAGGTACAATAACGTTAAAAGGGTAAGGTAAGGTATTAAATACAGTTAAAATGTTTTTTATGGCAATGTTGTTACCAGCTTTTATTTAATTACACTGTACACTAACTAATATTTATTTGTATTATTTTACACTTAACATTATAAAAAAATATATATACACCAGATTACGTGTGCCAGCTGTGCGTACTGACAGGCGCACACTTAAGCCGCGCCCGGTCGCGCGATGTGTTCACAGACGGCCTACTCTCTTGTACTCTGTCATAATCGATATTAAATTTAGCAGGCACATACTTTGTATCAATAGATATATAATATAAGAAAAAGTCCTGACTGTTTCGACAACGTAGAGCCGAAACTGCTGAGTGTAGAGACTTGATTTTTTTCAGTACGATACTGTTATAACGTAGGCAACAAATAAAAAGGATTTTTCAATAATCATATCCTCTCAGGAGATTAAATTAGGTTTAAAAACTTAGTATAGAAAACTTTTCTATCAAACTAGAACATCTAAAGCAATAGAATCGTCATTAAAAGCTTAGACAGGCCACAATCGTTTTTCCATTTCACCATTTTCTGTAACTCAAAAGAAAGTATTGCGAACGCAAATCGCAGACGAAGTTGCGGGCATAAGCTAGGCATAAGCGGGCAGTACCTAGCATAAAAAGTACCCCTAGAGAACGCGTTCCCGGGTTACGGATAGGGGAATGCTCGCCAGATATGGAGGGTAGGGGCGAAATAAAATAGCTCCCGCAGACAAAGCTGGCCGGAGAAAGATACTCCGTTATCAAACCCCTGCGGTCGGGCTTCTTCGGCAGCTCTGGAGGCGACATCGATCACAGTGCTAGGTGTTTGGGCTGGAGCACCTAGAAGAGACGGCGGCGTATGAGCTCAATAAGCAGGAGCCACCGGTGTCGCTCATTGCTTTGCTATTGCAGCAGAGCAATAGTCTTGGTGTCAGGTGGCAACCGACCGTACAAACCGATAGCCGATTTTTATACTAATCATTAGGCAAAACAGCAAAGGAAAGAGATACAAGGCTAAGGCGTCCCCTGTAAGCGACGGCAGCAATGGATATGCGATATATACTAGGGCGTCCCCCGCAAGCGACGGCACACCAAACTCACCAAGGCAAGCTGACAATGCACCAGTGTTGGATATACGGATAGGTACTTGAAACATTGCTACAATGACTGGACGCAGTGCTGTACTTAGCGCGATTCTAGACCGACGTTGCATAAACATATGTTGTGTGCAAGAAACAAAATGGAAGAGTGCTAAGTCACAACAAATCGGGAAAGGTTTCAAGCTTATCTATAACGCAAAAGAAAACATCAAAAATGGCATTGGCAAAATTTAGACCATTACCTTAGCGAAAACGTTGTCGAAATTAATAGAATAAATGATCGCATTTTGTCTATAAAGCTTGCCCTGGATAAGCAACCAGGCTTAAACGTGGTCTCTGTCTGCGCACCTCAAGTAAACTGTCCAGATGCTGAAAAACAAGAGTTTTGGGAGGAACTACGAGCGCACATAGCCACTATACCCCCGACTGAACAAATGATAGTTTGTGGAGATCTAAACGGGCATGTGGGGATGGGAAGGGACGGTTTCGAGAGCCACCACGGAGGTTTTGGATTCGGAGAACAAAATAAGGAAAGGGAAACAATACTGGAATTTGCAGTTGCCCATATCCTGGTAATAGTCAACACATTCTTTAAAAAGAAAGAGGACCATTTAATCACATATAAGAGTGGAACATGTAAGACACAGATAGATTATGTTCTGATAGACAAACAACACCTAAAACACGTAAAAAATTGCAAGGTTATACCGGGAGAGCCGCTTACTTCACAGTATAGGCGTTTACTAACAGCACTAAAGCTAAAAATACCAATTAAGATAAAGAAACCCCGAGTAGAAATGATCAAATGGCACGCTCTGAACACTGAAAGGGCAAGTCTCGTGAGAAACCTAGTTGTGGACTATTTTTGCAAAATCCCCACTCCAGATAGAACTAGCTCCTCAGTGATATGGGCAGATTTCGAATCCTTTTGCATTACTACAGCAAAACGAGAGTTGGGAGTCAGCAGAGGAGCACTACACAATTCCAAAGACACTTAATGGTGGAACATCCACACCAAGGATAGTGTAGTAGAAAAGAAATGATTGTTATAATTTGGCAGAACACCGGTTCAAATGAGGATAAAGAAAACTATGCACATGCCAAGAAAGTGGCATGGAAAGTAGTTGCTATCGAGGGGGAAAAAGCTGATAAGAATTTATACCAGGGTCTAGAACAAGCAACTGGTGATGACATATATAAACTCGCAAAATGCAGACATAACGATTCCAAAGACTTTAGAACGCGAAGTACATTAAGGATACGGCAGGCACTCTACTTACATACGTCAAAGAAATATGTGATAGATGATACCATCTATCTCATACGAGTATTACCAACATTTACTTAATGAAGAGTTCCCAAGGCAACCAGAGGAAGAACAACCAATGATCGAAGGACCTATTCCTGAAATTACTGTAGCAGAAGTTAAGAAAGCCATCTCGAAAATGAAAAACCGTAGGGCAACAGATCCAGACAGAATCCCTGCTGAGCTCTGGAAATGTCTCCGCATAGATGGAGATGTATGGCTCTCCATGCTATTTAACAATATCCTAGCAAGCGAAAAAATGCCAGATGCTTAAAGTATATTGGTGCCGTTCTATAAAAACAAGGGAGATGTACGGGATTGTAGAAATTTTCGCGGTATAAAATTTATGTCACATACGCTTAAGATTTGAGAACGTGTTTTAAGTGAGCGCCTACGAAATTTAATAAACCTAACAGAATATCAATTTGGCTTCACTGCGGGAAAAGGAACCATGGATTCAATCCATGCAATAAGGTTGCTAATAGAAAAGGCTTGTGAAAACAAACGCAATCTCTGGATGGTTTTTATAGACCTTGAAAAAGCTTTTGACCGTGTACCCAGAACATTGATATGGCAAGCTTTAAGATCACAAAATATTCCCGATAGCTATATAAATCTTATTAAGGATATTTACAACAGTGTGAAAACACGCGTAAGAAGTCCAGCCGGGTTATCAAAGAGCTTCGACATCAAAGTAGGAGTTTATCAAAGGACTGCGCTCAGCCCCCTTTTGTTCAATATCACCATCAACTATCTTACGGAAAAAATCCAGAAGCCCTTGCCGTGGAATCTCTTGTATGCAGACGACGTGGCCTTAATTTCAGACAGCTTACACGAAACACAATAGAGCTTGGAGCTGTGGCGAAGATGTCTCGTGTCTAACGGGCTACGCATTAGCAGAACTAAAACCGAGTACATGGTATGCAACTTCAACCAGGACGCACCTAATATTGATGGCGCAAATTTCAAACTAGACGGTGAAATGCTACCGAGAGTAAACAAGTTTAGGTATCTAGGATCGGTCATTGCAGACGATGGCACTATAACAGCCGATATAACGCAAAGAACAACGTCTGGGTGGAATAAATGGCGCGAACTAACAGGTGTCCTCTGTGACCCTAAAATGCCTATAAAAACAAAAGGCAAAGGCTATAAAACAGTTATAAGACCAGTGTTACTCTATGGTAGCGAAACGTCGGCCATGAAGAAAACAAATGAACAAAAATTGCATACCACGGAAATGCGTATGCTCCGATGGGCGGGAGGAGTCACTCTGAAGGATAAAGTCGGCAACAATTACATACGTGGTAGCTTTAAAGTTTCGCCAATCACTGAAAAAGTCAGAGTCCAGGCTAAGGTGGTTTGGGCACGTCATGCGCAGACCCGATGACCATGTTGTGAAAAAGTGCTGTTCCAGGGCTACAAAGAAGAGAGGGAGAGGTAGGCCACATACTACGTGGATGACGAATGTCCAGAGAGACATGAAGGATTTGGGCCTAGCTGTAGAAGATACCTATAATCGAAGCAAATGGCGCCTCAAGATTAGAAAAGCCGCGTAACGGGAACAGGTGAGGAAGAAGAAGAAGAGAAGAGAAACGTCTCATAAAAAGTGTTATGGTTTGGGTGTGAGATGTGGACGATGACACTTCGTGATAGTTTTTAAGGTTTATTTTGATGTAAGTTATCTCTATGGAAAATAGGGAAAGGCAAAAAATTGCAATTACTTCAAATTAAGAGAAAGATAAAGAAAATATTAAAAGAAACAAAGAAAATAGAGAAGGCAATGTGGTAACTAAGAAAGGAAAGAGACAGTGTTTTAACTGAAGCTAAAGAAGAAAGGCTGAAAACATGACAAGCATAAAAAAGAAAAAAAAGCGGCCAAGTGCGAGTCGGATTCGCCCATGAAGGGTTCCGCAGCCATTTATACAAAAAAATGCACTACAGATGAACAAAATACGATATCTACTCGGCACTTGCGTCCTTTAGCTGAAAAGCGCAGGTTTTTGGCAATAACTCGAAAATCGCTAAACCGCTTTTTATATTCAATATAGTTTTCGTTGTTATTACTTACAAGGCCTGATTTTCATGAATTTTTCCATAATTTTTTGACCCGTGGTTGAAAAGTTAGAAAGGGTCGCCCCCCGCTATGTTTTGGATTTCTGAAGCGAATAATTTCTTTTTTTGCAGTTTTGTACATATATTTACAAAACTGCTGACTTTCTCAAAAATAATGTTTCGTGACCCCTAATATTTTTAAAAGATCTATTCAACGACACCCCACACACTTAAGTTGGAAGAAAAAAAAATCACGTCCCCACTTTAGATGTACGAGAGGTACCCGAAAAAAAGTCTGTTTATTAGTTTTGATTTTATCGTTTTGTCGGTGTGATAGATACACATACTCATACCAAATTTCAGGTTATAAGCCGCGGACGATCAGACAGACGGACAGACGAACTTGGTGGAACTCTATGGGTTCCTAGTTGACTAAGAAACCCTAAAATAATCTATATTTTAAAATAATCTTACGTATAGGGGTAAAAAATACTAGTAGCATATGTGTGTTGAATACAAATTCCTAAAAATAACCACATAATCAGATTATACACCTTACTTTACAGCAAGGGCTAATTGCATAATAACTTTGAATTGGTTTGAAAGTTAGTTTTTCGTTTCAGCGATTGATATTGGAGCAGATAAAGTGTTTTACGCAATTAGCCTCCAGTTTTATGTAAAATATTTACGCTAGGATTTACATAAAACCCAATATTGTCAACAAAATGATACAGGCTTAAAATTGATCTAGGTTAAGCCATTGTTTCGTTAGCGAGCGTGTGGCACATGCAACAGCTCATGGTAACTGGTCACCCCACTAAAGATTTACGGAACTAGATGTTTTGTCAAATTGATTTTGGGGAACTTCCCTTGTTAGGCCAGCTAAAACCTCTACTTGGTGAGATTTTGTTAAAATACTTCAACAAATGTTATCGCATACGTATCTAGTCCATATTGGTCGGCGTTGCCAATCATGATCTTTGTCGTGGAAGATTGCCAAAAGTGATACTGTTTGTGCAACGTACAATAAAGCTCCGTACAGAGGCAGGCCGCATCCATTGATGATACAAAAAAAAAACGTAAAATACGCGTTATTATCTAAAAGACGGAGCCGCTGAGTCAGCAAAAAAATCTATACTGTCCCACGAGTTTCATGTACATTCTCAAGAAAACACTCTATACTATTTTAAAAATAAAATATTTATTATGTATAATAAAGATATTTAAAAAATTACTGCCACTGTCAGACAAAGACAAAGAACTCGCCCTATTTAAATTCCGCCTCCTTGCTCCCAATATTAAAATTACAGAGAAAAGCTCACTTCACTTCCTAGGAGCACCTGTGTTGGAAGATTTTTTTTTTGAAGAACAATAAAATTAAAAATCTCAATGAGGTTTCAAATTTTGTCTAAAATAAATACTCACGTAGCGTACAGAGATATTCGTTATTGTCTTTTTGTACCCAAAATACGTATTACGGTGCCGCCATTTCTGGAAATTTTCCGCCCTTTTAGAGAGAACAGATAAAACTATTTAGGATCTTTTAGTTTCGATCATTAACATTAATCTGGACGATCGCTCATGCGCCCAGGCTTCCCTTTCGATAAGGCATGGAGGCCTAGGTATCAGAAAAGTTCCCTTCATATTTGTCCTCAGTGTATAGTTTACTAAAACTTGCCACCAAAATTTTAAAGTCTCCAATCCAATTGCTAGACATCCCTTTTATGTCTGAAGCTAGAAATGCTTAGACGGACGCGTGCCCAAGCACTTACCTGCCCGGAAACCCGAGTTCTCAACGCCGTTTTGTAGGCTGGTATGGAATAACCTGTATCAAACGGCAACCAGTCTTTCGGAGCGCGCTCGTCTACTTGCCGTTGCTGAGTGAGAATTGGGGCAGTGGCTCTAAGCTCTGCCGTCTTCACCTATTGGAACGCTTTTGGACAATTCCACATTCCGACTTTCCGTCGCTCCTGGGAGTGACCTGCATTGCCCCACACCGCTGCCGCTGCGGGGATCGAGTCGACCGGCTGGGTCACCATGGGCTATCCTGCGGCAGAAGCGCGGGGCGTACTCCTCGTCACGAAGGCTGAACGATGTCATTCCTCGGGCCTAGCCAGCGCGGGAGCACCGGCTATTTTGGAACCGAACGGCCTAACCCGCGATGTTGGCAAGAGACCCGACGACATGACTCTCATGTCGTGGAAGATGGGACGACCGTTGGTTTGGGACGCTACATGTGCCAATACTCCGGCGCCGTTCCATTTTCGTGGCACGGCAGTAAAGGCGGGCTCTGCTGCCAATAGGGTATTTGACAGAAGATTTTGTTTATCTCAGGGATAAAAATATTATAATAGGCCAACAATTGCGGCTTATTGAGTTTGGCATGCGACTAGTCAGATTTGTGAAAAAAATTGCCCGTACAATTTATGTAAATAAAAAACCGACCAACAGCATGCTCAATGTAGGGTTCCAAAGCCGAACGAAAACATGCATTACAGGTAAAAAAAAAGCTTATTTCCGAGGCATATCTAATCATGTTGAAATTAATTTTCGTTGAATGTATGTATAGTGACGAAACTTTTTGCCATTTTTGCTGAGGAATCCTAAAAAGATCAGTAAATAAACAACCTTGGAAAATTTCAAGTTTGTACTATGGAAAAAGAACTACTTCGACAACCGTCGGATACAAACCTTGATATCGCATGCCCGAAGCCCCGATAATGCGAATTAGGTCACTGGATGACAAAAGGACAAGAATCACAGATAAGATCATTAGAAATTTGACTCAATGGGGAGGAGTGGATATTGAAAATCAATGTTATTGCTATGAGGGAAAGCTTACCTACCCGTAACTTTTCTTTCAGATTATCGGACTTTAGTACTGAGTCATGATTTTTTTTATTTTATTTAGGTTAAATTTAGGTTATAAATACCTGTTACGCACATAATAACCGTTAATAAGTTTTGATTATTAATGTCATAATAAATCCTGTTCTTAATTAAATAAATAAAAAGTCATTGTAATATCATTTGCACGTTCAAGTGAAACCGAAACATTTTGGAAAGCAAGTGGCAAATACCTGCAACACCAAAAATATTGGACACGAAGAGCTAGTTAATCGAAAAATCTAACTATATCATCAGAATAAATGAAAGTTAAACGTAGGAAAATAAGCAGCAAAACATTTTACGAGAAATTTTATCACAATATTCCATGCCACATTCCTAAGTAGTGACACGAATGACTGACCTATTGTCACGCTAAATTAACACAGCATTTCCTTTTTTCCAACATATTACGAGTATTATGACTGTCGTGTATTCTTTTATTATAATTATCTGTAGGTAAGAAATTCCTCTTTGCAATTTTAATTAGGAAGATTGTATTCTTGAAATACAAAGTAATTGTACTTGTAATGAAAAAAATTCAAGACTCCGACCGGATTTGAACCCGTGCGTTGTGCCTTGCTTGTAAAAAACGTAACCGTCTTTTTTTCTTCAGAGTAATCGAATAAAAAGTCTATCCGTGTAGCAAAAATATTTGAAATCTGTTTAGCAGTTTTGACGAGTTGAAACCATAAAGACACATACAAAAAATCCAACAAAAATATTTTTCGATTCAGTGATCATAAAAATTTACAAATATAAACGCGCACACTCTGTCAATTGAGCTACAGAGCCCAGTCAGCTTGTCTTCAAATTTTGTCAATACTTGTTACAAGATCTTTGCATTTCAACTGGCTTTTCGCCGTTAGCGCACCTGGTGAGCATCTATAAAACTAAATGTTTACCCTAACAGAGGGAACTTTACAGTTGCCACATGTTAGCTAGAGATGATATATAGGATGATCGCGTTAGAAAATTCACAGTGTTAACTTTTGTTTGTTAGTGTTTACTTTTTCTTGCAAATTGAGTGAGTACGGGTAAAATCACAGTTTGTTATTGTTATTTTTAACGTTTATGAATCAAATCAAGTTGAAGAATTAAACAAATTTCCAAACAAATGATAATTGTATTTTAATTACTAGAGGAAAACTAAGGATGTTTGTTACTATTTTGTGGCTTTTAAAAAAGCAGTAGAATAAAATACTCAAATGCCTTAAAGTAGGTAAGCCGATGAGAATCAAGTTCCATTAACGATTAACGCCACGCCACTTCCACCATAGATTGATATTATGAAGATTTTTTTTTCAGTTTCAGTTACATATATGGAGTGCCAACCCTACAAATAATTTTATTTATTTACTTATTTGATCTTTATTGCAGAAAAGAAAACTTATTGTACAAAAGGCGAACTTAATGCCATAAGACATTCTCTACCATTCAACCTTAGGGCAAAGCAGAAAAATTGTGGGCGGTGCTAAGGCTTGTGTATTTACAAAAACACATATTTATATACTTTAAATACATGAATAACAAAATATATATAATACATACACAAATAAATATAAAGTTAATAAATATAATATATACAGGGTGTCCCAAGAAGTAGTGATATACTGAAGCTGGGACGTAGAGGACCTAGAGGGCTATCTAAATCACCCCCATGTATGTTCCGCGATTTTTCGTATTTTCGGAGTTATGACTTTTTTTTTATTCTGCACCTATCGCCGAGTACGATGAGATTTGTATTTATTGTGACGTGAATTATTGCAGTAGATGCTTGATTTTTTTATGTTCTAAGCTGATAGATAGGCCAATTCAGTATGGTAACATTTACTATCGGTAGATCTTTAAATGAAAAAAAAAAAAAAATTAAATGCCGAGAATGATAAAATTACCCAATATGTTCACAACTTCAAGGGGCTTTAAAAAAATAAAATCACATAAAAAAAATTACCGTTTGGATTTAAAAACCTGCTCTATCTATCAGGTAGCTACCCTGAAAATTTTATTTTATTATTCATAAAACTTCAATCAAAAAATTGAAATCTAAATGTGGCAAGTGCAAAATTAATTAACTTTCTAAATAAATTTCGTTCTAAATCACGCACTGGCCATCAATAGAAAGACGTACATAAGACGGTTGACGCATGAGAAAATTTTCACGTTGTTTGGTCATCGTTGGTACTTTTCAATAATTTAAAAATTGTGTTTTAATACTGCTAATTGTTCGTTTCTCTTATCATTTTGGCTATTCATATGGACTTCGACTTGCATTACGATTTGGATCAGTGTTATTACCTGGAATCGACGACTTGGCATTATTTAACTGGACTTGAGTTTGCGTGTAAGTGATCATGTTTACTTCACGTGACTACGCAGAAATGCATTACTATTACGGTTATGCTAGGGGGAATGCGGCGGAAGCTTCAAGGCTGTACCGGGAACATGTGGAACGAAGAGGCGGGCCTCAACCTGAAACGTTTCCTGACTATCGCATGATCTTAAGAGTACATAATGCGTATTTAGCAGGTTACATACCGGGTACCAGATCAGGCCGTATGGCCACTATGCCGGATCCTGATGTAGTAGATGCAGTGGTTGAAGAAGTAGAAAGAGACCCGTCGACCAGTGTGAGAGTTATGGAACGTCATACCGGACTTTCTAAATCTCAGGTACACCGTACACTACAGAGCATAGGATATCATCCGTTTCACATTAGAAAAGTGCAACAGTTGAAACCGGAAGATTACAATCGGCGAATTGAATTCTGTTAGGAAATGCTGAGGAGACAAGCTGAAAACGAAAACTTTTTAAACCAAATCTTGTGGACGGATGAATCCCACTTTAGACGCAATGGGATTTTTAATATGCACCTTCTCACTCATGGGCAATTGAAAATCAAAATTTAAAAAGGGAATCGACATTCCAAGAACACTTTAGTGTTATCCTTTGGTCTGGCATACTTAACGGTCAGTTAATCGGGCCCTTTCAGCTGCCAGACCGCTTGAGCGGCAATCACTTTTTAAATTTTCTACGCGTCGATCTGCCCCTGGTGTTAGAAGATGTGGACTTGGAGACACGCAGAAGCATAGTACTGCAGTGTGACCATGCCATTTTGCCTTGGACGTAAGAAACTATTTCAATCAAAGATACCCTGAAAGATGGATTGGTCGTTGCGGCCGGGGTGACGTCTGCCTTATAGCCAGGCCTCCATGGTCCCCCGACCTAAACCCCATTGATTTTTTTGTATGGGGATACTACAAAGACCTCGTCTACTCAAGAGAATGCCGCAATTTGGACGAGTTAACCCGGAAATCGAGAGTAGCAGAAGAAACCATTAAAAATAATAGAAGTGCATTCAGACGTTTAAAAGGCAACTTTTTTCGGCGATATCGCACTTGCATTGAGCAACAGGGGGCCCTTTTGAAAATTTTGTAATTGGTTTCACTTTGTTTGTATTAATCATCATGTAAATTAAAATTTTGCACTTACCACATTTGGATTTCAATTTTTTGATTGAAGCCTTATGAATAATAAAATGAAATTTTCAGGGTAGCTACCTGATAGATAGAGCAAGTTCTTAAAAGCCAAACGGTATTTTTTTTATGTGATTTTATCTTTTTAAAGCCCTTTGAAGTTGTGAACATATTGGGTAATTTTATCATTCTTGGCATTTTTTTTTTTTATTCCATTCAAAGATCTAACGATAGTAAATGTTACCATACTGAATTTGCCTATCTATCAGCTTAACACACAAAAAAAATCAAGCATCTACCGCAATAATTCACGTCACCATAAATAAAAATCTCATCGTACTCGGCGATAGGTGAAGAATTAAAAAAAAAGTCATAACTTTTAACAAAAATCGCGGAACATACATGGGGATGATTTAGATAGCCCTCTAGGTCCTCTAGGTCCCAGCTTCAGTATATCACTACTTCTTGGGACACCCTGTATATAGCGATGAAACGAATTAAGCAGATAAACTAAGAGTCTTCGGTTCTGCCAGCAAAGAAGTTGCTCACGGACTTTTTGAATGCAAACTTATTCGGGGCCTGTTTGATTTTAAGAGGAAGACCGAAATTTTGTTGTTATTTAACTATCAAATTACGTAGTACTGGTTTATACAAGACACCTTTACTCCAAAAATATACCTCAAAAGTATGCCTTTCAGCCCTTCAGTTCGAATTTTTAATTCGACCGTTTTATTAGACTTATTATAAAATGCTTATCGGAAAATCGTCTCAATTATCAAGTCGAACATAACTTCGTCATCTAGTATTTACTAACGATGCTTATAAACCATTATAATTACCTTTAATTGATGGTTCGACCAAAGAGAGGCGCTCAATTACCAGTGTTTTAGCCAACCATCCAAATATAAGCTAATTAATACTTAATTAATTACTCAGCCAATGAACAGGTTTTATGTTCAAACAAATGCAGGTACCAACCTCTAACCAGTGCGGTTAAATTTGAATTATATAATTTTAGGAGCAAAGTTTTGCTATAAAAATAATGCCTCTGGCCACGTGGTTCGACTGCTTTCCCCAACTAATCGGACGACGTGGATTTTTTTTTCTTGTTGGTTCGACTAATCGGACTGCATGGAATCGAAATTCTGCTTCGTCCGAGTGGTCGGTTTACACGGACTTTTTTCTTTCTGTTGGGTCGATTAATCTTAACTACAAGGAATCGTAATTCCGCTTCGTCCAAGCTATCGGTCTACTCGCTCAGTCACGGTGCCTTGCGCACGGCACCGCTACTCCATGGCGAAGCAGATGGCATTCCGACTTGTGCATTAGCGCTCCCTCACTAAATCCGATTGGTGGTAAGGAGGCGTAGCCAGGCATAATTCATAAAGATAAGATTGTAAAAAAAACAAACAATAACACAAAAACAAAACCAAAAACATGTAATTGGTCAAAAAACTATGGAAGCTTGCCTATTGGGCTATTCAAAAAGGGATAAAAAACTGCTGTGGATATAAGACACATAACGAAAGTAGAAGATTTCCCGAAAAAAACGAAAACCCTCAGGCAGAGACAGGCAGTCCATATTCTCAGAGAAATCAAAAACAAATGGACATGGGCATGGAAAGGCCATAAGGTAAGAGACTCCTAACTACATTCCGAAAAAATAAAAAACAGAGAAAACGCTTTTCTGATGATTTTAAAAAATGGCAGGCTCGTTATTTTACTGTACAGTTGCAATAAGAGAACAGTGGGAAAAGCTAGTCTTTGTCCGTTTGTGTGTTTAAAAACACGCCTACATTCAATAACTAACATTATAACCAGTGATCGTTATCAACGTGCTGAATTGGTGGCAAAGTATGGTTGACAAGAAACAAATACTCATGTATTTTAAATATTTTTATATTTCACAAATTGTAACATTTATATACATATTTACTATCACTTCTGCAATTATGCTGAATAAACTACTAAAATTTGTTCAACAGGTTTTGGCGTCAGTCGTTCACAACGATTGAAAAAATCCATTTTAAACAACTAAATGGCCTTTCTACGTTGACAGAAGTCAAATCAGTCAAATATTGCACGCAACTTTTATTGAAGCCCGATGTCATTTTGACGTATATTGTTTTAAAAATATTTAGTGCGGAAAAGGTTTTGTACAGTGTAGATTTATTATCTAGAGATGTTGCCCTATGTAGGCAAGTATTTGTTATATAGTGATTGTGTAAAACTAGAAAATAAATTAGTGAATATTCGCTTTTTCTGTCAACCATACACTTTGCCACGAAAATTGCACGTTGATAACGATCACTGATTATAACATTATGTTATTTATGCATTAGTATTATCGGTGTATACTAAAAATTGCTATGTAAAAGGGGTATTTCGAAGGTAGAATGTCTAACAATTTTCTTCAAATTTAAATCTTTATTTTCTATTAAATTATCTTTGCAACAGTGGCGGACACTTGCCTGTACGGAAATACGTTTGACAAAGTAAGTCCGAATATTATGGAACGGTTTCGATTATTTACCATGCTTGATGCGAACGCTTCCGTAGATTAAAATGTGGTGAAAATGATAACCTTATAACTTCTGGCTCCCCAAGACAACCTGACGAAAAATTTAAACAGCGTAATCCAGGTACGAAGCATCTATTGACATAGCTTACCCTATATAAATATGTATAGAAAGGGAAAGCCTGAAAAATTAGACTTAATTAAATTATTTTACTACTAGTCCCAATATTGCGAAAATATCTCTGTTAATTTTGCTATCTGTTTTCCACGAGGATTAAATTTTGGCATAACGTTAGCCTTTGGGGGGATAAAATTCTTGAGTTTACACAGCTCAATGAAAAAATTGAATAAGCCCATAACTTTGGGCCTCTGAGAGAGAGGGCACACGTTGGCCATCAAATTAAAAGAGATTATGCTTAGAAAAGTCATTATTCTTCGGAACAAATGCCTTTTTTTATGGCTTCCTTGCGGAATCATAGGTTTTTACGATTATAGACTTTAACATCTTGGTGTCGATTTAAGGAATGTGACTTACTGGGAAAACCGAAGTATTGTTAATCTCTAGTATCATTATCTTGTTTATATTTTTTGTCATTTTAAGATACCGCATGTTGTAGCCTAACAATAGAATGACTTTTTTTTACTATGATGTTTAAAAATTAAACGTATTTCATTTTCATTGATGGCAGACTAAAATGAAGTATAGGTAACTAATGAGCAAATGCACAATTTATATGGGTTCCTCTTGTCGAAAATACCTTACCTGACGAGTAAATAATGTAGGGTTGAACAACACTTTGACAATGTAGTAGGTACCAACTTAGTAATAAATAGAATTTCTTACGAATCCAACTGAACTTAACTAAAACCCGTCACGAACACACATGCTCAAGACGTAATCCCAAAAACTAATGAGGCTTCCTTGTTACAGATTTGGACGAAATCCCGGCGCTTTAGAATGGAACACAGAATAAAACCAGACGAGTTACTCAAAGATCAGCGTGTGTTGTAAATATATTCATAGATAGGTAGATTATACGAAATGTATAGTATAAAGTGTATGGGAAGAACTCTGATCGCGTTTCTCCTGCTGGCCGTGACTACATCGCCGACAGCGACACAGAACACAGTTCATTCAGGTAAGTAATACAACGGCTATTCCAGGTCCAAATCCCAGCCAGGGCTAGTATTTGTGTGATGAGCACTGATGTTTGCTCCTGGGTCTTGAAAGTTTTCTATATGGCACTTAGGAAACTGTTACAGATAAACATTTCCTAAGTGCCATATAGATTATTTTTTGGCAATTGACTGTAGGCTAAAGCCAGGCGGCTGTTTCAACTATCGGACGAGCGGGGACGAGGTTACCTCACCTGGAACCACCTGTCCTGCAGTGAAAGATTGTGAAAGCTGCGGCGATAGTACACCGGTGACCATCTGAGTGAAAAATATAGTGATTATATGTATGTGGTGTGAGTGTAAAAGTGAATGTAAATTTGAAGAGACAGAATAGGGGGAGTCGAAGGACTTTCAAGATTTACTGGGACTGAAAAAATTTGAAGGTTTTGGAGGGGGCTTGGAGAGGCCAGCCATTATGCGGTCGCGCTCGGCGAGAGAATCCCTATCCTGGACTCAATCCAGGCCTCCTCGTGAAAAAACCGTCAGATGGAAGGCCTCTTCGGCGGGTGTGTTTCTTGGCTCGTGCTGTCTTTATGGATGGCACGAGGTTCCATTTGTTAGTGGTCCTCGTGATATCATCCTCAAGATCATTGATAATGTCTTTAGGACGCCTTTTTAGATTGCAATGAGTACAATAGTACATTAGTGCAGACGCCGGGAAAGAAGGGCTTGCCGGGTGAGTAGGTATAGACGGCCGACCGTAGGGAGGCAGGATATTGATACGAAGCCGGCAAGCACTTTTCACGGCCAGAGGCATGTATAGTGCTTTTCTCAAACATATGCAATGAAATAAAGAAATACACCACTCAAAAAATTACACGACTAAAGTTTTTGAAATTTTCTCTTCAATCCCTCCATAATGTTTTTTTTTTACGGAAGTTGTCCTTATTTCGCGTGTGTAGTGTTCGAGTAGACTCTATTAGGCCCGTTATACCTTTATAATAATAATCTTCATTCCTATAATAAATAAAATAAATGCAGAGGATTTTAAATATTGTCTATGGTCTCTGGCGACTTACGTATAGACAATATTTTAAATTTAGCCATCAATATATGAACCATACAGATTTGTGTTCTTAATATCAGTTCGTGTGTAATAGGGATATAACGTGGATATTTTTGGTCCGATAACCATTCAGCTACTAGAAAAAAATATATAATTCAGCTGTTCAGCCTGTGCATGACACAGACGCCATGTTTAAATTAAAATAAAAAAAAAACTTCCCGGCCTAGGCCTTCCATTTTGTATGAAATTCCTTTACAGTTCTCTCAGGTTGTTCCGCCCGAAAAGGGATACTTTGAAGCCGGTTTTAACGCACGTAATGACGACATTTCATTTTATATTTGAGAAAAATCTTTAATCACCATTTTTTTAGCTTCTAGTAAGCTTAATACCGTTTATCGCTATATCAAACCAAGGAATTTCTTCTTTCTACCAATTTACTAAAAAAAGGAGAATTAAGTAGTTTGGTAAAATTATCATAAAACGCTTAAATACGATGTTGGCCAAGTGATCTCGGATATATGCGTATATTAGGAATAACAGTATAATTTCCCGTATTTATAGCAATTACCATGCGACAAATGTACTAACCTTATATCGGTTACTTAAACGATTTCACATATATTTATACTCAGGAAATTCAATTAATGAAATAATTGTAGGAAAACAAGAATTTTTGGTAACCTGATTAGTAAAATTCTTTCGGTATGTTTACTCTTGGGAATTCTTAGATCTTATTAGTTCCAACGATAGAAGAGTACCACTACATAAGTAGGCAGTGGCAGCAATTTATAATGAAAATGAAAATAAGTAGTTACGGAAAATGAATAAACATAGGTATTTATTTACAAACAAAATGAGAAACTGAAAAGGCTAATATACCGCAATCAGTCGGTTAGCCACAGTCATAGCTAAATAATTATTTAGGTCTAAAGACATAAATACACGATTATAATTACTCATTCGGAAACACGTAACTATTGATATTGAAAACCCAAAACTTAATAGGTTTTGGAATTTCAATATTAATTAGTTTTTAGGGGTGTAGATTCCAAAAATTGCATTCATTTTGGATTTTAAGATAACGAACATCACTTTTCCAAAGACTTGTCATAGTGTCACTTTCTAAGTTTATGCCATTTTCTATGTATTGAAAAAACATATTAAAAAATATATATATCCGCCATCTTGACATCCAAAATGAATGGCATTTGTAGAATCTGCGCTCAAAAAAGCCAAGACAACGATACCTATGACATTATTTTTAAATAAAACAGGTATTGTTTGCTTATAATTTATTTCGAGGCATTTAGATCTAAAAATGTATGTAATTTTTGTTTTTTTTTACACTACATTTAAAAGTATAATGTTCCGCAATTTCCTTCTAAATATCTCGGGGATGTCTCATTTTGTATGTTCGATTTGATCGCTAGCCTATTATTTACCCAGTTTACTATCACGACACTCGTCACGGTCCACTCCACGCGCCACACTTTGACTTCTATTTGCGTTATCCATAAAAGGTTCAAGCACTGGTAAGCATTAACGGTTCGGTAAAGTTCCTCGCACATGACATGAGTCACACATTTTAACTAACGCGCTCACGCTGTTGAAACATTTCACCCGTACAAAATTTGGTATAAATATATTATTAAATTATTTATTGCTTTTCGCTGTGTTAACGATGTTCACAAATACTATATTACTCGTATATCGACAGCACGTTTGGCTCAGTTAGTTGCACAAAGGCGTATGTACGTCCCGGGTTCGAATCCTGACCACTGCAAGTAACTGTGTGATGAGCACGAGTTTGTTCCTGGGTCTTGGAGTTTTCTATTTATTTAAGTATTATATTTATCTACATAAGTATGTATATCGTCGCTTGGTTTCCGTAGCACAAGCTTTGCTTAGTTGGGAAGCAGGTCGATTTGTGTAAGATTTAAATATTTATTTATCGCACAGCACAAATAGGCATAAATACAAAATTCGAGAATTTGCAACAACAAAATAGCAAGCTTAAATTACAAGTTAAGTAAACTAAAAAATGGAGTCCAGAGTATATATAGCGTATATAGCGTACATAGCGCAGATTATAAACATCAATCATTTAAATTGAGAAGTTGGCACAAAAAACTTATAGCATAAAAACACAAATACACGATCACTTTTTACTGAATGTAGTAGATAATAATTCGATGAAAAAGTTTGATTCATTGTAACAAAGTATGCAGTGATATTTTAATTAAAAAACAGACCGGCTAAAGGGCAGGGTGGCATGTGGAGTGACCTTTCTGCCCGGGCGTGGCGACGGGGTTCTAAATAAACCCTAACCGGCGTTTCCCTTTGCGTGACCGCGAGTTTTTGCGCTAGCGTCAAAGTTTCAGCTATCCGAGTCTACATTTTAGATAGCATTAGAAGTCGAATGTGACACAAAATATACCCTATCACGTAGTCCTGAGATTATTCACAGTCACAACTGTACATTTGTCTTTGGCAATATCAAACTCAAGAATTAAAGATGCATATGTTTTCGACATATTAAATGACGTGTGAAAGTTACACGTTCATCTACAAAATCTACATGATTATACTCTCAGTGTTCAGTCAGAACTAGCCTACTGGCTCCTTCTTTGCTCAAGGAAGATTATATTATTTGCGAGTAGCTTTTGACTCCGTAAAACAAGTAAGGGTAAAGGATAATGTCAATAGGTATGTGCACGATACATGGTAGGTTTGTTACAAGGAGGTCGATTATTGAGAAACTGAAGCTCAATAATATTAAAATACTTTTTTCCATGTCTTGTAATTTTTTTTAATTGCGCTGTGTTCATTTTCAGTTTCGAATAACACTTTAGTTTTAGATTATTAGAAGTGGCTCGCGTGAGAGACATCTTTACGACACCATTGCACGGTTCCACGAATCTGACTCAGTGCAATGGCCAATAATATCGGCAAAAAGGCCAGCAGGTAATCTAAAGTATAAAAAATAAATTATTAAGACATGTGTCGGCAATGGTGATGTGACCACGAATTGCAACAAAATAAGCTGTAACTGCTTTTACTTAAGTCGTACTTATTGATTACTTCTGAAAATAGTTTCAACTATGGATGTCCGAGTAGAAAGGCTTTATTTCATCCAGAAAACAACTTTTTAGGTTTCTCCTATGAGAAAAGGAAATTCTAAAATAAAAACATTAATTTATTAAAACCCTTCAATTTATCTTTTGATGCGAACATTCGTATCCATTGCAGACAGAAATTATTTCAATAGGCATTGAAAATGTCAGATGACTTAAAATTCACGTCAGTTGACCCGAAATTTAAAAATGGGTAGAATTATTGGAGTTTTTTGCATAACAAGCAACGAGAATCGTGACATTTCGAATTCATATCGAAAAGTGACATGATGAAGATAAATTCAAACTCGCTGTTCCGTGACAAGTTGGATATTTTACGGGCTTCACAGTACATGCCAAAGTATGTGAACAATGTACCTATTTCGCTTTCCAATTTTTTTACTCGGCTGTAGTCATTATAATAAAACGAATTATATTTAATTGCGTACTTATGGTGTCTCATTTGACTTTCTGACGGTTCAACGTTTATTTATTGTGTTCCAGGTAAATAGCGGTCGGTCCATAGTATTACGATTGTTACAGATCTCCCAAAGAAACACTAAAAATTTACTTTTATTTCAAATAAAAACTAGAGCACCTAATTCGAGGAGAATAATAATTATATTGGTTTGATAAACCTATACATTTTTTCTTTTTCTTTTAACGTTAATATTATACTAATTTTGACTAAGTACAAACGCCAAAAGTATACGCGCTTAAATCAAAGGCTTAGCTTCAACAATACGCGAGAACATTTTAAGAGCATTGATCTTAATTTCCAAACACTTATTTCAGGCGCAAAATTCATCTGATTTACCTCCCCGAAATACCTTTAAAGCGTTCCTTTGCTATTTTATCAACGACCTAAGTAAGCCGGCAAGCAGGCACCCGATCTGTCTTCAAACCACGCCGAGCTTATTACCTACCTACCTAATATCTCAACAGTACCCTCATACTATTCATATATAACTCTTATGTGACCATAACAAAGGGAGGACAGATAAAAGCATGTCCTGAATTCAAAATGAACTGAATAAAGCATATTATTTGAGTTTTGCCAACGACCCGCGGACCGAGGAAGTTTTATGAATGCTTGTCAGTTTATACTTTTCTGTATGGCCAAATGTAATGGTGAGGGTAATTATGATGTTGTTTTTTAATGATGGTTGCCAACTAGGTCAGTTGGTGACCAAATTTCTATTGGGAAAGGGGCGAAGCGAATAGAATATATATCCTTAATTATGTCAGGCTTGTTAACTTATTTAATTAGATACGAGTATTAGCTTTGGGAATATTTGATGAGTATGATGTTTCCTAATAAGAGTTGAGGAATAAGGAAAATATTTTTGTATTTAATCCCCTCCAGCTCTATTAATAATTTATCTTATGAAATTATAATAATGATAATGATGTCACTTTTTAAAAACCTTAAAAATGGCCTTGTTTGAGCCGTTTGTTCCTCTCCGTCATCCATATCCATGCTAATATTATACACGCGAAAGTGTGTCTGTCTGTCTGTCAGTTTGTCTGTTACGTCTTCACGCTTAAACCGCTGAACCGATTTGGATGAAATTTGGTATCGAGATAGTTTGACTCCCGAGGAAGGACATAGGCTTCTTTTAAATACCCTCATCCGCGATAAACGAATTTAAGGCGGACGAAGTTGCGGGCAGAAGCTAGTATATTATATGTCTTTACTGCAGGCAGCATGTTTATCTCTTTGGCCAACTGTACGACTCGTAAACTTACCTCACATTAAAAAAAAAACAAAGTGCATGCACGTAAAATTTCCGTCAAGTAAACGAAAGGAAATACGGGAGTATGCGAATTTTGGTATATTCTTTCAAATTTCTTAGTCATCACTCTAGCTCAGCTAAAGTGCTAGTGCCCGGAAATCGGTTTATCGATCAATCCTGTAACGAGTATTTTACTATTATTGATTTTGAACTTTACGATGGCGCCTGTAAACATCTGTTTACCGACCGGGTGTTTATGGGTCCCTCCAGTTTATAGCGAGGAATTTTAGTTAAGCCAGAACAATGTCTGCATTATACGAGCTTGTTACTGGTTGTGGTAGCAGGTAAGGCAGCAAAATATTGAATGACAGGGTTAAATACTTAGTATGTTATACTTTATAATTTTCTTCTTGTTTTTCTTATATCCGACTTATCTAAGATATCTTATATCATAGCTATTTTCATCAAGTATTCTGTTCTTCGAGACAACTTAAGAGTGCTAAAACCAAGCCAGTCTCCGCGTACCTACTAAACGTATGCCTTGTATGTCTAACACAAATTTTATACGTACGTATTTTTCAGTAGAAACTCAAATATAACAGATGAAGACTCACCCAATTGTTTGTTAACTAAGTACGTTTTATATTTTAATATCACATATTGATAAAATTTTAGTTTGCATTGGTTTAAAGTATTTCAGTAACTGTCTGATATTTCACTTAACCGATCCAGAGTAAAGACTGAGACTTGATACCATACAGTTTTAGTTAATTGATGTGTGTAGTTAGTATTAACATTTTTATGAAAAAATAAAATAGCTTTTATTTATTGTATGATTGTTATGTGATTTCTATTTATTTAAACTTTGTTTGTCGGGGCGGTAACATTCAAATAAAACAAGGACACTTTTGATGAAAATGTTGAGAGAGTGTTTTGTCGAGCTTGGGCGTAAGCGTTAGCGACTCGTTTAAACTTCAATTGAGATTATTTTATTTTAGACTCCACAATTGTTAAGTTAATATACAAGCAAGTATGTACACTTTTGTAAGCACAAGTACCTGATACGCATACTTCTATTCTGGAATAAAAACAGTACGGCGCTAAACGTAACGGTTATGTCCAGAGCCTCTTTATGAGAGTTATGACAAAGTTTCAAGGCTGACACGATGCTAGTGACGCGTCTGGCATCTTCACTGATGAGACTAAGTTTATTAGATACTTTGCGGTCCCCGGGGTATGAAACATGATCTCTTGCTGGTCTTGTTTAATAAAGTATTTTTATTGGTGGCGTGGAGACTTATAAGATATATAATTGCTTGTTAACTGTTAGACTCACTTCTGTTTCAGTTCTTTTGGATACTTATGGATATTTTTATTGTAAATAGGCTTATCCTTTAATCGTGACTGAGAGTTATCGTTTTATTTTAATTGATCTACACATATTCATCTCTTTATAAAACACATCAGATACTCTATGTTCATCGTAAAATTTAAAAACCATTCAATAGGGAATATCTATTTATTTTATTTCTGCTTTATTAAAGCTTATTCATTTAACAAATAGTCACGGACCGGCAGTTAGTAAATTTAGCCCTAGAGCTCGCCATGACACCTTTCATCTGGTCCTTTTAAAATTAGCTAGGATCAGTTTAGTAACGGGTCAATTTAATAAAACCAAGGGCAGATTTGTAGCACAAAAATGTCAAAACCAATGTGCAAAACGAACTACTGGAAATTAATTTATAGCCACGAGTAAAAACCAACTTGCACCGATTTTATTAAATCAATCACTGAGTGCTACAGCGTAACGAATTCTATTACGAGTGTTCGGGCAACGTTTGAGAGTGACAGATTGGCCTAAAAACGACATCGTTTTATATCGAAACAAAAATACGTAGCAGTGGGACAAATTGGTATAGCGCACACGAAGCACAGACGTGAATATTATAAAGGATACGGAAAATGTTCGAAATTTAAAATGTTATCCTTGAATTCGTTCCAGGAGTTTAAATCTAGAAACAAGTTGTTTGTGAGTGCTATGGAAAAAATCGCCTAAATATTAATATAGCTTAAGTCACTACCACAACGATTCCAGTGACGACGCCATAACCATCAAGCTGTTTAGGATACAGAGCATGCCAAAGATGTAAACATACGTTGTGCCCATACATGATAATATATTATATATACTATTTATTATAAAAACATAAAAATGGAATGTGTGTACATTGCAGATATTTTCGAAAATATAAATGAGACTGACTTTTCGAAGGCGACTGGATTGAAATTATATATATATATATAACGGGGGTGGCCGAGGCTGCGCCGCATCAGATGCACCTTCATCCATATCGATGGCACGCACAATATCACTTGGGTAGCGAAATAACAACACACCAATATGACAGTTAATTGGCTGTAATCAATTATAACATTTTGCAAAATCACACGTGATGACTTCGATACACTCGAATAAGAAAAGAAAACAAAGGAAACGTAGTGATCCCAGAGATGATGTTACGTGTCGACCGCTCAGTTCCACTGTCACTATCAGAATGCCGCCGCCTCGTGTCCCCGTACCGTACCACTTGTGACGACGTCACAAACAACCCTAAGTTGTCAACAGCTCGGTAACGCCATCTCTGATTTCACCCAGACAAAACAACTGTCTGACGTTTCCTATACTCATTGACGTAATAATCATTGGATCATAGAATCTAACTATGCTACCAAATGACATAGACCACCAGCTGATAGATGGCGCCAGCTGATAAATATTGTTACGAGCTCAAAGAGGGCATTTTTTTTTTTTTTAGTTTATTTATCATAAAGAATCTTAAGTGGTATATACAAAATTATACTCCGCCAAACTGAGGACAATTTGTTGGCGGATAAAGCGCTCATTAACATTTTAGTGTTCTACCGACTTATAAATTACTTATTCAACTACACATAACATTTATATCGCTGCCCATCCACAACAACGCCGCACGCTGCGCGAGTTCGCACCCTAGTTACATTTACTAAGGTACAAACGTAGATGTTTGTATGTATATGGGTATAAATATATATTTGTCTTTGTCGCTTTATTACACCGAAACAGCTGGACGTATTAAAATAATATTTGGTACAAAAGAGCTGTTAGCTTACAATGGTCGCGTTTATCAAGCAATAAATAAATGATACATCATTTGTCACTCGTGCATACAAGTACTTGTCAAAAAAACGGGGTACTTTGTCATTCATTTATCACGCTATGAACGCAACAAACGCAACCATCGCAAGCCTGCTGGACATTCAAGAATAGTTATTAAGTGAAAGTGTTAAAAAGTGTCATATAAGTGTTTGTAGGCTTTTTGTAGTGCTACGCCACTTCCTCTACATGCGGGGAAACATATGATATTGGCTACGCGACTACGAGCAGAGCGCCCCCTAGGCGGGTTCCTGGGCAGTGAATGTGTTAACCGACTACGCAGATCGAAATAGTGGGCTACTTCTAGTACATGTATAATACACACTTACATGCAATCGAGATACATAACTCTCCTTCTGAATCAGCCGGGTAAAGAAAGAGGATATAAGGGAGAATAATGTCAGCTACACCTACAATTATAGTGTCTAGTCTGACTCTTAGGGAGCTAGCGTAACCGAGATATGACTATTTTATTGGACAGGGAATCACTATAGCCCCTTTAGTGCAAACTATTAACTTAACCTGCGAATCGATACGTCAAATAAAAGACGACAACACTACAACTTCAATATTGACATATTTACGTTTGAATGAGTAGTTTTTAAGAAACAGTTAGTATCACAACAAAACGGAGCGATGCACCACTTCACCCTAACCTCAAAAGCTATCGAAAAATTATCAAAAAATAAAACCGACTCCAAAAAAACCTACAAAGTAAATAAATAACGCCATAATTCAGTTTCTTCAAATTACTTACAAGTAACCATTTGCATACTCAATCTATACAGTATATACAATTAATCTTATTTTGGCGTCGGTGCCATATAAAGAATGTGTAAAATATTGAAAATTGACGATTTTAGTAAGTTGTGACACGATGGCACCGACTCCAAAATAACATTAATTGTATATACTGTATAGATTGAGTATACAAACGGTTACTTGTAAGTAATTTGAAGAAACTGAATTATGGCGTTATTTTTTACTTTTTAGTTTTTTTGGAGTCGGTTTTATTTTTTTCTTTAAAAGTTTATTTATTTCACACTTTTTAGTTAATCGTTACTTAAAAGTGTATCTCGTAAAGATTCGAACAAGCCCAAATACGGCTAGGATACATTATTTTATTACATAGATCTGGTGCCTACCTTCCGGCTCCATCATCAAGTCAATGCGATGGTACCATTCTCATCAGGAACATTTAAATTTGTGACTATGAAGTTGCTTAGCTAAATTAATCAAGATATTTTGTCGCCACCCGTAAATCATTTATCATTGAGGAGTTCCGATGGCATTCTGTGGTCTTCTGCATCAGTTCCACTTCACCGATTTATACTTTCTGAATGCAAATGCTTATAATGTTTCTTATAATACCAAAATCGTTATGTGTATGCCTACAATATTTGAGAAGTTCCTTCAATTCCTCATGGATTCCATCATCAGATCTTCACCAAAATTAAATGGGACCAACCTCCTTTTTTTGGAGTCGGTTAATAACGATAAAGTGAGAATTTGTCCCTTATCACAACAAAATGGGACTTGATCGCGTATAAACATCATTTAAATACTTTTCTGACGTCGCGTTACGTCTATGATTTAAACGACTACGGGCATGTTCTGAGGTGCCAATATGTCAGAAAATTACCAATGCAAAGTAATTTCGTTGTCAAAAAGTCGTGAAAGTTTAAATTAAAGCTATGTAGTTCACGCAAAATAGATAAACAGCGTAATTCCTACACTGAAATCCTCTTATGAATTTACCTGTACTTAACTTCTGTACAACCATAGATTAAAAAATCGATATTTGCCTTAACAAGTTGCTAATAATAACGTAGAAGTTTTAAGTACACATAGGTGTTTAGTACATTAAAACTTTCCGGGTTTCATAGGAATAACTTTTGTTGATAACTTTAACCAATCAGTGTATGAATTTCGCCTTTGCCTTATCAACGTTTTTTTTACCTTACTTTAAAGTGCGTAGGCCAGGCTTCCTCTTTATAAGGTACTTAGGTAATTGGTCACAGCTAATAGAACGCTATCTTGTTAAAGGGAAAAACCGGCGAAATGCAAGTCGGACTCGCGCACCGAGGGTTCCGTACAAAATATATGCTACAAACGGCCGTATCTATGAAAATCCAGTGTTAGCAGAGCCCTTCTCTTAAGCAACATGTACGCGGTGTTCGATCATTTTATATCGGTTACTGACATAGACAAACATAAAATTATACCTGTACTATACCTGTTTTTAGTGTTTGTTGTTAGCGGCAACAGAAATACATCATCTGTGAAAATTTCAACTGTCTAGCTATCACGGTTTATAAGATACAGCCTGGTGACAGACGGACAGACAAACAGATAGACGAACAGTGGAGTCTTAGTAATAGGGTCCCTTTTTACCCTTTGGGTACGGAACCCTAAAAATACACTACTCTTCAAAACCTCGTATCTATACTACTGAAACGGAACTGAGATGTGACCTTATTTTAGTTGGTATTTATTAAGTTTTTGCTGTGGTAACATCATGAATAAGGGGTGAAAGTGTGTATGATTTTTTCAGCGTCAGATATAGAACCTATATGCTGTCTTGAATTTTACGAAACAGTTGTAATCTATATTCACAATACCAAAATTATCAAATAATTAAAATTTAAGTTGTCCCAAGACGTAAAACTGTCATTGAAAAAACACGAAACCTCCATACGAACGAGTTAACAAGGTGCTTGTAAGCAAGTTCCCAGATAGCGCCAACTCTACCCTTTTCACAAAGCTACGCGGTTAACTTTTACCCGTGTATGTGAATTTGCGAAACTTCCTGGTCACAGCGCGGACTCATAGACCTTAACAGTGCACAATTATTTTTATTCTTTGTGCATCTAGCCGAGTTTGCAATTGCAATACATACGGAGTCGCAAGTAGAGAAGGTAGTTGATTTTCAAACCAAAACGCGTCTTTAGGATTCTATATTTTTATAATAATTATTTATACGTGTAACTGTACTCCATATTATATAGTATTTACAAGTAATAATTTTATTTTACGAGTATGTACCTATAAGCTATGAATCAGATGAACTTGAAAAAATAACAAATTTTATCCATTATATAGGAAACCAATTTTCCCTACTGGTCAAGTCATCGGCGACTGGAAAAATACCGGGTAGGTAAATCTTCGGTAATATATTTGCCCAACAAGTCGCTCAAATACTATCGTAGCTCTAATACTTACTTCGTAAGTAAGTTCATTATTTATATTTATGCTCGAAAACTCCATGTGTGGTATGAACTACAAGCAAAGAAACATATTTATTTACATATCCAATATATTAAACATAAACACAAAATAAAGCTGCAAGTTATCGAAAGTAAGCACGGTTATCTAATCGAACACATGAACAATCAATACAACATAATACCTACAACTAGAGCCTGCGTACAAACGTATAATATATAAAGTATGGTAAAAACATAACCAAATTTAAGTCTTAAAAGACTGTGTTGACTGAATTAACCATTTGGGCGGCAAAGACCAGATAGTCGTCAGGAGTAAAAGACAAGACGTGATACGATCTAAATTGTAAAAAAAATATACCCATCAGAAAATATACAAAAACAAGATCCAATCAGTAAGCGGCAATCAATGGAAATCACCTACCTTATCGGAGCAAGGAGATAGGCCAGGGTGAGGATTCTAGTGCTTCTTTTCCAATTTTCACTCCAGTGGTTTCGTCCAAATTCCAAGTACATAGGCATCATAAGCATCCGTCGGCCAAGGCGCAACTTAAAAACATTAAATAAAAACTTCAACGAAGTAGGAACCATCGGACTTGTAATGAGACCTGGATTTAGTCGAAAAAGACACTACACGAGAATACAGAAAAAAAACAACAAGATGTACCTGCAAAGCGGTATCAAGATATTTTTTAGCTCAACACAGTAATTTGTGAACACTAAACAAATTTCTAGCCACTCTTTAATAGCACATTCATTTTACAAAAATATTCGATTATAAGCGCGGCACAATAAAATTGCGATTGAAAGAAATCTAGTCTAAACGTGTCTGCGAGAAACAAAAGACAAACGTCGAATTCAAACTTTTTCCCAGCCGGCCAGCACTGCACCATGAAGGTTTGCCGCATTACAATAAATTAGTGGACCAGAAAGAAGGAGCATACAATAGAAAGGCCCTACAATACAAATCTATACTATGAATTATAAAGATATAAAAAATATATGTACACTGGAGATATTTAAAAAAATAGTGCTACGGACTATATGACGGTTACTGAATTTAAAAATATTTTTTCGATACATTTTATCCGACAACACTAAAGAAAAACAGAGGGTTATAATTATTTTTTCCTGCGCTGACGAAGTTTGCATAAGAGAAAAAGTCATAACACCTCGTTTTTCGTTCAGCCTAGTTAGGGTAAAAAGTACCCTATAACAATTTGTGGACATCCGTGATCAAAAATAGTTGAAATGCATTTAGGCGTTTTGGTGTGATGACAACGACATATACAAACATACATAGCATTACAGGTGCAATTTTACAGTATGTATATTGATGTTCGGCTATTGTCAGCCGTGAAGATTCTTTACAAAAAAAATCTTTTTAATTAAAATAAATGGCAGTTTCCCGCAAAACCATAAAATTAAACGATCTTATCGCACTCAAGAACATAATAGAAATTATTACTGGCCCGGTAAATCATAAGGCAATTGTTAAACTTTGTAATACCTCCAATTAACGAGGTCCTCGAGTGGGGTTTTGACCATTTTGACATCATTAAATGGTACGTTTCTGAAGAATCATAAACTGGATCGTTTTGCAGTAAATAATTATTAGTACAATCACTTACATTGTATTGATATATAATCAGAATCACAATCAGAAAATTATTTATTGCCAAAACTTATAAAAATACAATGGGGAATGGATGGAAAACTTGAAATAGCTTTATTTTATTTTTATGAATAGGAATAACCTCCCTCATTCCTGGAAAAAAGTTACAGATTTCTCAGTAGCTTAAAATAATTATAAAAAATAAAAGTATTTTTACTGTCCCCGTTCGGGCCCACAGCTGGTAATCTTCGTATAACAAAACGCAAACGTTAGCGCCATGTTGTTTTTAATCTTGACTGACGTTTTTCTCTGCTGTGATTAGCTGTTGGGTTGTCAATATACTCGTCTTGTCATCTATATATTATTTATCGAAGTTCATTCTGTCACTGTCACTGTAATGTGTTATCGAGTGATGTCGTTGTGTTTATCCTGTCTTGCTTTTTGCAAAATGTTTTAACAGTGCTGTGTTTGTAGAACTTTGCGAAAGGACGCTATTTTACACCATTTCCCGTGCTCTAAGAAAATATTTAGTGGTTGAAGTGTTTAAATCGTGATGATTTGAACATTATGTGCAAGAATTCATTTTGTTTATTTGATGGCGCCGAGCACAAAACTATTCTCAGTAATTTCATTGCTCTGACTGTCCGATTTACAAGTATGAATTGGTACATAACCAACAAAATATTAAAGGGGACAGACGTATTCATTGCAATACAGAAGATAGCTTACGACAAATTTAAAAAGAAATTGAAAAATAAATCTTTTAACAAATAATGTGTGTTTTATTTTTTTGCCACTGAGGTATAATTCTCAGCATATAATTTGACCACGTAAATACAATTACTGAAGTTACGTGTTTACATTTACGTGCCGGGAACTATTCATTCTAAATATTAGACCTCATTCAATGAACCTAGACCACTTTGGCTGAATACGTTACGATCCCTTGCCATATTGCAATCTCGAATAGAAAAGAAATGAACGTCGGTTAACACTAATCGTACAGATTAAATATAGTTGCCTAGTGCAAATGATATTTGTTTCTGAGTTGGCAGTCTGATACGTAGTATCTCTTATTAGTCTGTGTTCGGGCCTGGGACGGTCAGCTGGGCGCTTTCCTTAGTCCCTCAATTAGTACATAAAAAATAGAAAAAAAATAATATATGCTAAATGTCAGATTGACCTTGTCAACTCGTTATAAACACACCGTTATTTTTAAACTTTTCGTAATATAATGGGATTTTCTTTAAATTTGACCATTGTTTGCGCACCACTGGATTTTTGATTGCCTGCTTCAATGACTGCCTTCGTTTTGGACCCCGGATTTGACCTTGATAGCTTTTACGAAGACCATTGTAACTGAAATTGGATTTTGAAACCACGACTATGGATAATATTCTTTTTGTTAAAGCGGATTCTTCCAATCTATGCTTATGGAATTCATAAAGTATAGTGACAAACACAACATCGCTGAAACAAGAGGCGTCAAAGCGTTGATGTAAGTACAATGCAAGTGTGTAACATTGCATATGGATGTTGTGTAAGATAAAGCCTAGAACCTGTAAGACAAGTCTGATAGCATTCTATTGTTTATTACCAATCAAGGCACTTAATTTATTTATGTTTATGTAGTATTTAGAATAAGAATAAGAATAATTTAGTTTGTAAAAATAGGTAGGTACGTGGGTGCCGAAAGGCATACAAAATTAGAGAGTGTACCATGCATAATACAAAAAAAATAGTCGAAAGAAATTTAGAAGAAATAATGCCCCGTTGAAGTTATTTTAGAAATGCTCTGTATATTGTAAAGATATTGAGATTTGCTTTGATTTTATAAAAATTCGTTATTGTAACCTTCACCTATTTTAAGGTATTCGCGGGAATCATATGCGGAAAATGCAGTTGGATATCTTGAAGTGAAAAGGGCCAGAAGCCTATGTGATGTCCGAGCTAAAATTGAATATAAAATATCAAAGAAATATTACATTGTGACAGCCCGTCTTGACGACACAAATAACACTATTACGGATATATCTTGCGATCTGGAAAAAAATGTGTTTCCTGTAATTTTGAATAATGCCACAACTTAAATAAGGGTTGAAATAAAGTCTCGTTAAATCGATTTCTTTTTTATTTTTACCAATAGGTAGGTATGCATGGAAACATTTGTAAAGGTTGCACCCATCTTGGCAAACTTGTTGCGACTGTCCTGACAATACAATCTATTGCACACCAACATGAGAACCTAGGTTTTTCACAATAAGCATTTCAAAGTAAAATACAGGATGCAAACAGGTTACATTATAAGTAACCTAAACCTAGGGTGCTGCCAGCAGCAAGTACCACAGAGGGACCTCCTGACAATGTACACTGTGTGTAGGATTACTGCCTTCTGTATTCTATCTCAAGACCCTTTACCGAAACAAGTATTGGGACATTGATCGTCAAATCGATAGGTATAGGTTTATATGATGTTGTTATATAGACTATTCGCCAACACCCGTCTCGCACCTATCTTGACCTAGTCAAATTATAGCTATATTTATTTATATAACTTAGTTTAATTTAGCAATAAAAACAATCAAAATCAATAATTTTATAACAATGATAACCGCGATCCCGCTCGTTCCCGTCCGGCGGCCTCCAACCGCTCAGTGACAAACTACCGTGCTAATGAAAAGTGATGTAAAACACATGGGAACTCCTACTAAAAGCCTTTTAAACTAGCACGACAGCACGCCCTCACATATAAGGATTTCAACGCGGGTATATTCTACGTAAAAAAAACACCCGTATTAAATCAATATTCTTTTATTATTTCAGATGATAATATGTAACAAAAATATTGCAAGTATTAAAAACTGTAAAATATGTTCCTATGTATTATGTTTGGCTCGACAACAGATTCCAGAAAACATCCACTCAAAGCTGTGTCACCAAGCCTTCATTCATAATGTTCTAAATTTTTTTCAAGGAAATACCATTGCATATATGTGGTTCACGATCACTAAAACGTTTGTGTTCCTCGCAAATATAAAGCCGACGCTTCGGGCAGTTTCTATGAACCATTTGACAACATTTTTCTTTCGAAAGAAAGAACTTTTAACCTGGGTTTTTTTACATCATTGGAGTTGGTTGGATTGGAGCATGTTGGTAAAAAACTTAAATCGTTGATATGCGGGGCCATCCATGGCAAAGAATATCAATAAAACGACAAAATAACAGTATTCCAGTTTCCGTTCCTATGGTCATCGTAAAAGCTATCAAGGTCAAGTCCAGGGTCCAAAATGAAGGAAGTCATCACAGCAGGCAAGCAAACAGTCGTCTAATTTAAAGAAAATTCTATTATAATACAAAAACTTTAAAAATAACGGTGCGTTTATGACGAGTTGATAAGGTCAATCTGACATTAAGCATAGATTATATTTTTCTATTTTATATAATATACCGATTGAGTGACTAAGGAAAGCGTCCAGCTGACCGTCCCAGGCTCGAACGGGGACAGTCAAAATACTTTTATTTTTTATAATTTTTAAAGCTACAGAAAAATCTGTTACTTTTTTCCAGGATTGAGGAAGGTTATTCCTATTCTTAAAAAAAAGTCAAGTGAGAATAGAATCCAAGAAGTGACATAGTAACAATATTACAAAACAATAACTTAGACAAATATGAAGCAATGGGTCTCAGTCTCAGCGTGTGCTGGGCAAAAAAGTCCAGCGCTGGTTTTTAGACTCAGCCCTTTGGTTGTGTCGGTCGCAAACCATATGAACCTTGAGGCAGTGGTTGGTCGAGATTACAAAATATGGCTATGCTAACAATACTTTTACTAATTTTAACAAAATTTTTAAGACAAGAATATATGATTATAACCAGGTGTGCGTACTATGCGCGCGTTCATGTGTGTGTGTGTGTGTGTGTGTGTGTGTGTGTGTGTGTATGTGTGTGTGTACGCGGAAGAGAGAGGGTGTTGGGGGGAGACTATAACTTGCCCTGCATGTCTAATAAGTGACATTGGACTAAAAGCTTGTACTCAAACAACGACATACATCTTGTAAGTTAAATCCTTCCTGGTTTCCGATTGAGTCAAATTTTGGCATACTATGTAAGTTCGGTGAAATTTATAATACAATCGAACTGATACGATAATGGAACCGGGAGGTAGTCATAGGAGCTCTGTCACAATATAACGTAATCTTACCGCGTTTGGGCTCTTTAGAAGCGTCTCAATGGGTAGTTGGTGTCCAAAGAAAAGTACAGTCGGCAGTAAAAGCTTGTCTTAAAATGATTTTTTTTTACATAAATTAATTAAATGCTGATTTCAGCATTTAACTGCATATTCACGCTACTGGCGCTATTAATAAATAAGCCAATGAAATCAATTATCTAATTTATGTATATGCCAAGTTCAGCTAAATCCGTTCGACAGTCAAGGGTATTATTGAATAAGGGCGTTATTGAATAAGTTACAGACATCCAAAGATCATCACAACTTTCACATTTTTAATATTGATATTATAGGATGACTCCAAGAACAGGATTTCAGTAAGTAATAGAATTATTAGTAACAATATATTTGCTCGATGTGGTAAGAATTATGAAATGCGTCCTTTATTCAGTGATTCAAGCCCAATTCAGCTTATCAAAACATTATTTACCATACATGTTACACACTACTAGAGTCTGGCTTGTTTGTTGTTGTTGACAGATATTTCTTTATGGTATCACCAATTGTGTATGATTTAAAAAGCGGCTAAAAGTCGGTTGTCAATTTAGTACGTCGGTGCTCTATAAATATTTTGATACTTTGTGTACTAGTTCTAAAATTATAACTATGATTAGGTACGTGAATTTATTAATACCTGAATCTCATACACAGGACAAAATGCGTACAGAAACGGATAAACTAGAAGTTCAAGAAAATATTAATAAAATCAAAACATCGGAACGTACGGAGTTACTGAAAACCAATATTCAGGAGAAATCTGCGGACTGGTCAGTAGTAATTTGATATAAAAATATCTTGGCTAAAAATGTCTATACAATATGAGTGACGAGCGTGTCGATAAAATCCCCCACTAGGCCCATCGTGCCGGTGCAACATTACTCTAACCTAACCCATGTCTATATTTGTTTGCAGATGATACGTCTCTAATTTTCAAAGTCGTACGAAATCAACGATCCTACAATGACGTAAACAATGCTATCTGTGATATAGTAAATTGGTTTAATATAAATAATTTATTGTTGAATGAGAAAAAGACTAAATGTGTTAAGTTTGTCACGAGTAACGTAAAACACGAGCAAGCAAGCGTTATGGTTAGAGGTGAGGAACTGGAACTAGTTAATAGTACAGTCTTTCTCGGTATAACATTAGATTCTAAGCTCCAATGGGGTCCCCATATTGCTAATCTCTCGAATAGACTGAGTTCTGCAGCTTTTGCAGTAAGTAAGATTCGTCAATTAACAGACGTGATAACGGCTCGATTAGTGTATTTCAGTTATTTCCACAGTATTATGTCGTATGGCATGTTACTATGGGGCAGTGCTTCCGATATTAATACTATATTTGTTCTGCAGAAGCGGGCTGTTCGTGCGATATATAAAATGAACTATAGAGAGTCGCTTAGAGATAAGTTTAAGGACATTAATATAATGACAGTGCATTGTCAATACATTTATGAGAATATTATGTATGTACATAAAAATATTACCGACTTTAAGAAGAACTGTGATATACATAATATTAATACTAGAAATAAGCATAAGCTCGCAGTGCCTGCTACTAGGCTCCATAAAATAAGGAGATCATTCATCGGTAACTGTGTGAGATTTTATAATAAACTTCCTAGCAGCATAACTGAGTTGTCTATTGGTAAATTCAAAAATATTGTGAAGCGAAAATTATTTTCTAAAGCTTATTATAGCAGACAAGACTACATGAATGATGAAGCCGCGTGGGATTAATGTAAATTATAGCGTCATGTAGGTATATGAATAATTATTTTAACGAATACCTAAGGTATTATTATTATTTTAATCTTAATTGTTTTATCTGACATTTAGAATTTTATTCTAGACACATTCTAGATTATTTATTTTTTATTGACAATCCTTTTGGGATTTATCTTATTGATTATTTTAATTTTAAAAATGATGATTTTATCAATAATTTTACACTTAAGTTAAATGATCTGATTAGGTTTTTCTGGGTTTCCCTAATCCTTGCAGCAAATGTTGGATCATATTGTATTTCTCCCAGCAAACATTCACTCTCATGTAACTGACATTTCGAAAGTGCTTGTAACTAGGCCTACTTGAATAAAGAATATTTTGATTTGATTTGATTTGATATACCTACTTAACCTAACCACAGACATCGGTGATGTATTAATATTATGGTATTATTGAGCTAGATCTTGTTTATTTTTCGCCATGTGTGTTTGTCGTTCACTGTACTGTACATTGACTTTGAGTACGTCAACGTCTAGTTTATTTACTTATTTCTTTAGGTTTAGGTACCTTACGTGTGACACAGAAAATTAAAAATATTTTCTAATATCAAAACTATAATTCCTACTTCACAAAGTGCGACCAGCCCAAGATTTTTTGAATTTTACGCCTAAAATTTGGGTAATATTTCAGTAGCCAGACTCTAGCCTAGGACATTGTTTTATAACATCTCCACGCAATTCAAACGCAGACAGTTTACAAACAAATACACAAATTAAAAAAAGAAAGGTGCATTTTCACTAAAGATTCAAAATTATTCGTAATTATATATTTCTAAAATTGAGAATTGTAAACATTAATATATGATGAACCTCCCACAACTATTTGAATTTCTTAGACGCTTGGTTCTGTTTTTGCAAATATTCCGAAGTTTTATTCAAATAGAGGACATAAAACGTATAAAGCAGTCGTCAAAATTTTAGGTTTTTTTTGACGTTGTATGTTGATGTTTAAGGTGTGTTTCTTGACGGCATAAGTTAAAAAGGAAGGGAACATCTTAACTGATAATTTGTGTTTAGCAAAGAAACTTCAACGAGCGAAATAGAGCATAATTGTTAAACAAATGCATAATATAATAAGATATTCAACATCTTGAGGGGCAGTGCTCAGGGAATAAATAAAGAGCCCTTTTATAAAATCCCATAGTCAACACAAGTTTCCTTTTTACAAGTAGAAAACACTTGTGTAAAGATGGGTTCACACTTAAACAAATCCCACGCTTTATTAGTTGTCGCTTTCCTGCCATCCTTACAAGTCTTTTAAGAACATCAGTGCTGGTTGTTTTTTTAATAACCTAGTTTAATTATGTATGTTCTTTAGCACCATTATATTATATAAATAAATATAATAATATTATATAACAATAGTCTGCTCACGTTTCCCACTGTTGGGCAAAGGCCTTCCCTCTTTTCCGTCATGCATCCCTATCCATAAATAAATAAATATAAGAGGAATAATATAAATTCACACATATTGAACTATAGTCCAATGGCAAAGTCAATAAGACTTGTGTAATGAGTGCTACGTATACGAGAATTTAATGCAACTATTGCAAGCGTTTGACAGATTTGAACAGGACTGTCAGCGTAGCAGATAGAGGCACTAGCGAGCGAGAGCATCTCAATTGCCATGACTTCCCCGAGATTTGGCGTATTTAGTTATTTTTTAAAAGCTCCCATTAGTTTTGTACCAGTTTTCAATAATTTCACGTCTTGTGATTCAGACAATAATTGAATTCACAGTGGGTCACTTAGATTGTAAAGCTTGTAACCTCACTCTCTCTCTTCCTGGCTATGTGTCCCATGTGGTGGTGGGATCATCCTTCCTTATATTTTCCCTCCACTTCGCCCTGTACAACTCTTCTTCAACTTCGTCAGTATCAACTGAATTTGGTATGGTCTCAGAATTAGATTTTCTTCAAGAAATGTTTGTTAAAGTACAGACTGGTAAGATTATTTATTACTTTTTTCATTTTTATTGTTTGTTGGCGTTTGGTTTGCCTTTAATAAGCCTTTCAGTTGTAAAAAGCGAACTTGCACTTCTTTAGTTAATTTATAGATTCAGGCGTTAATTTGCAGAATTCCATATTAGATTAATTAATTATAGATCATTTGCTTTTCCGCGAATATATCTTCGTTAGATGTGACAATAAAGAAGAAGACAGAAGAGCCTTCTCGGCCGTCAACGTCTCCTGCTTCTCCTGATGATGCCTCGTAGAGAGGCGAAACACGTGTCGTATTTGTCAAACTATAATTTATTACTCCTGTAGCTTCCTATCGATAAAAAATATATAGCTATGACACTTTTTACAAAAAATAGTGCGCCAAAATGTAAGATCACTATTTAGCAATAAGACCGCCTGTTGTTTACCTCTGCTTATTCAAATGTTATAGTCATGTTCTGTATTTCTGTGTATCTGAGGTGTGCAAAGAAGAGTAACTGTATTATATAATATTATAAAGGAACTGACATGATTTTTGTGGCAAGTTTTGGTAACATTTTGATCTGTCTTGCTTATGGGTGTACGTTTAATATACAAGTCTCGAAAAAATAAAATCTTGTGTTTATTTCTCGGCATGTGTACAGTGTGAATCCAGCTTTACTCTGAAACTCGGGGCGTGCAAATAAATCTCTTAGCGACAGATAAGGGCCCGATCCGAAGAAAGGCCCGTACTCGAGCACAATAAAGCGAGCCAGATAAAAATAATAGAAACGAACAACACAGATAGTTCTCATTCTTTACTTTTGCCGTCCCTTGCCGTTGTGCTCATTTTGAGAGCCTCCTTTTCGATACTTTTTTCAAAGGATTGGAATATGTTTGGATTTATACTTTACCTGACAAGTTCCAATGTAAATTATAAGACGTTTCCCCCATTATTAGTACGAGAGCTGACTGCAATTTTGTACCGACTTGATACCGCTATGAAATACACAATGGTTTCCATAAAAGTGGTCCGAATTTGATAGTCTGCCACAGCGGACCTTGCCAAAAGTAAATAAAAAGAAAGTCATTTCAGGTGCGAAAAGGGTCGTTACTTTACCCATCTGATAATAAAATAATAGTTATGTTATGGTATTAGTTATAAATTTACTATACTGATACAGAAAAGCGGAACCTGTTAGTATTTTTTTGCCGGAAGTCCTCGGCAGATGTTCTCAAAGGTCATCATACCCCTAAATATACCCATCTGATACCATCGTGAAACCAATTACAGTATGTACGTATGAACCCTCATTTTAGGAATATATAAGGATGCCAAAATTTTATGTGCCAAAACACCTTGACACAGACGAGACCATGTAAGCAATATCCGTGGAACCCGTATTTCGAAATTGTACACAGTTACGGACATTTAAATTACCTACTGTGGCTTATTGTTTGCAAGTATAATAATTATTAAGGCCTAATAGTTTAGGTAGTAAGTGATAAAAATATCGATAGGTGAGTACCCATACATAATAAAGAGAGTGGATTGGAAAATACTATTTAATACAATTTATGAAAAATGTTGTTTATAAGACACTTTGTACTATAGTCGCGTTGGCTAAAATTGAAAATGTAAGTCAATCAGATCAAAGTTTTCAAGAAGCATAAGAAACCTTACTTTAACTAATTAGTGCTTGGGTTGAGTGTGTGGGAGTTTTATATTGAAACTGTTTTTTGATAGTTTACGAGTTTACGCATTATATGCGTTCCAAATGTACCCACCTATCTAAAAGTACCACAATATTATTTTGCAATAAAACGACTTTTTGATTCAGTTTAATTAACAAAAGCGAGTCTTTATGACGGAATAATCAATGAACATGTTTATAAACCTTCAATCAATATTGTACCTTAATGTAGTTTACCTGATAATAACGGAAGAACGTACTCAGTGGCGTATAATTGGGTAAGCTTATGGCTAACAATAGCCCTCAGATGGACTATCTATCTATTTATCAGCCACGGACGTCCACTGCTGAACATAGGCCTCCCCTATAACTCGCCACAGAGTGCGATTTTGCGCAGACCGCATCCACCGGCTCCCCACAAGGTCATCCGTCCACTTAGTCGGGTCATTCGTCCCATGATCAGATGTGCATATAGGCTACAGTGCTATAAAACAATAAAAGGTCTGATTTAAAGGTCACCGATCAAAAAAAAAGTATGACCTTGAGTCACAGTCACATCGAAATGGTATAGCTAGATATTGTGCCCAATTTTGGTACAGGACATCGTCAGATCGTTATAGTATACTTTTTACCCGACTAGGCTAAAGCAAAAAAAGTGTGTTATGACTGTTTTGTCCATCGCGTACAAAATTACAGGCGCCTATAATATGATCTCAACGAATCAACACTAAACCGTATGAATGAAAATATTGAATTAATTGTAATTCAGGTCAAACAGCTAGTGCGGAAACGATTCATCGTAGTACCTCTCCGCCTAGTGAAGGTTGGCGGTCAGCTCCGCATGTTCATCTCGGACTTTGGCGAAGCTGTAAAGCTCCGATTTACTAGTGACTCCAGTCATTCCCGGATATTTCGCAGCCACGAATTCTTACTGCGCCCGAGAGCTCTTCTTCCAGCCTCTGTATTCTTCTTCAACTTCTCAGCATATATGTGTCCACTGCTGGACATATACCTCTTGCATGGATTTCCAATTGGTTCTTGATGCGGTGATTCTATTCCAGGTCGGCCCTGCCGCCTTTTTGATGTCATTCACCTTCTGCCACCCGTTCGAGTTCTCCAGTGTAGCGCTCGCTGACTTCACCAATCCCTCAATCCCTGAAAACGAGAGTCTACAATCAATGTGTTCTCCCAGTATTGACGTACGCATGCGAAACGTGGACGCTAACCGTCGAAAGAATCCGCCGTCTGAAGATGGCACAGCCACTTTGCCCATCATTATTAAGCTTGTAGAAGCTGATACACATAAGATATCTATCTTGAGTGCCTTGGCACATGACCTACATACGCAACTTTTCTTCTGTATGTAGATGGTCGGGGTCACTTCACGTTTTCTCCCAGCTCGCGCAGAACTTCAACATTGGTCACTCGGTCTACCCAGCTTACGGCCAACATGCGTCTATATGTCCACATTTAAAATGCTTCTATACGTTTTCGGACTTACTCTTTAAGGATTCACATCCTTCAGATTAATTTATATACTACTTAATTTACCTAAGTCTCGAAACAATATATCATGATGACTGATAAATATACAAAGCACTCTGTAGAAACAGATTGTTGATGAAGGATTTGTAAATATACTTTGATGGTAAAGGGTTAATTAACCCCTTTGATAGTGATGTTGCAATTTATTTAACTGACATGGATAGCACATGACAAAAACCGGCTATGGCAACATGAAGTAGAGTAAGTATGCCTTTGTGAAATTTAATTTTGGTCATAACAGTGCGAAAACAAAGTTATTACATTAATTGCTACTTTGTATCGTTTAAGTAGATGACAGATAATCGATCCTTCTGACGAGTTTTGCAAACTACTTCTTTGTTATAAACAAGGATTTTTTGTATATCTTTAAAAAAAAACCTTGTTTAAAACAAAGAAATAGTTCGACATGCAATGACATCAGGCAGCAGATAAATTCATAACCACTTTTTTTTCCAGCGTAGTTGTGTAAAAATAATCATAGCTGTGGATCAACTACCTGTGCACCAAAAATAGTCACAAGAACACGTTACAAACATACAAAAATCCAAAAAAAAGTATTGTTTTTATTCAGAGCCGTTAAATAGTCTTTATCACCTTTTTTAATATCTTCAATGTACAGACATTTCATTCATACAAGTTTACAATAGTATAGATGAAATAAAATAAGCAGTATCTCAACGAAATGTACGTCCGGTAGAAGCTATATAATCGTCATCAAAATATACGCCCGTGTACATGCTGCACAGGGCATAATTTTAAAACATAATTTTAAGAGATAATTTCTAAACGTAAAATTTAATTATGTTTACCTTTTCGTAATTATCTATCTCGTTAAGAAGAAGAAAATATTTAATAACGTTATTTTTCCTGAATGTGATCTTGGTTTAATTTTATTTGAATTACACATCGTTTCCGAGAATTTTAAGTTTAATAGGCAAAAGGCAGCTTCCTCGCACGTCTCAGCATTGATATACCACGAGGAAATGCTGCCAGCATCTTCGGAACCATGCCAAAAGGGAGCACTTTCTTAAATTTATTTTAGTTTTAGTGTAGTTTATTGTAATATTAGTTACTATAGACCTATTTTTATCCTTATAAAAATATACCTTATACCTAAAAATCACACGTTCTGTTATATCGTACATTATGACTGGACGTTTATAGAAATTTACACAATTATATTTCGTATATCTTAAAATATTTTGATATTTTAATCTAAGATGATAAAACGAATAGACGTTTTGAGTTAGTCATTATTAAAAAAAAAAACATTTTGACTTTCTACATAGTGAGTTACGACTCAATGATTTTTTGAAATTATACTACTTATTCGACTAGTTAGTCTTATTTTCTCGTATTCATTTTTTAGTCAAACATACACCTTCGCTTGTATTCAACGCAAGTATCGCCGATTGTAACAACTAAATATCAGTATAAGAAAGTTATTTTCATTAAATCTAAATCTCAAATCTACATCTACAATTTTTAAGATTATATTTTGGTAGCTACGATGAGGGTTCTGACTTATTCTACGCGGGCAAAGATATTCCTTTTGGAAGATGAATGTTAGCATACTAGAAGACGCGTCACACATTTCTAGTATGCTAACATTAAAAATACTTTTTACGTTCACCTGACTGTCCTAAAATACCAAGTCGGAAATTTCATATTTATCATAAAATATCTCTGTCTTTTCATGAATCCGGAATACCGCATTTCACGTAACCAGAACCAGTGTCTTTAGGTAATGCTTGAGACAGATAAGTAAATATGTATAAGTTTGAGTCATCCAGCAACTCGTTGCTAAGCCGCTAAGCCATACTAACGCCGATAAACTTCGCTAAGTAGTCTGATTTCTCGCTCCTCAGACCAACTATCTTACTTTCTTGTACCGAACTGTGATATTTCATGACTTTGGTTTTAATATAATACCAGTTAAGCTTAGAAGCTTTTAAGTGATATTTACGGAACACCTAAGGAAGCCGGAAAACTGGTTACGAGTATATCCCCGCCGATTATGTATATACTCGTACTTCTTTTAGAAATATGATGTGTAAAATCTGTTTAGGTTGATATTTGATTAGGTCTGCGTGATAACCAAAACACGGGACTTCATCAAGTATAAATATATTTAATCATTTTGTTGAACCTGGGCGCGAACCAAGAGGTGCAATTTATTGTTAAAAAAATGAATGAAAGTCTTATAAGTTTCAGCTAAGCATGTAAAAAATACCGCGTTAGACTTGTTAAGCATTATTTACAACCCGAGAGTAGGTATAACTAACTGTTGTAATATAACTGTACTCTCCTACTTAGGGATTATTTATTACAAGTAACCATTAACAATAGTCAAGAATTGTAATTTCAAGCAACCCGCAGCGTTTAATCAAAGAGTTGAACTCCCCGCATGGTATTTATTTGGAATAAATTAATGAATCATTGTAAGCGCGGTGCGGTACATTAAATTGGTCAGTTATGGTATGTGCACGTAGGGTTATTTACATTAATTTTTCATTCGTATGTAAATGAACTCAAACAAGTGTTGTTTGCGTACTTGTGACTTAAATCAAAACAAGGTAACACTGTATTAATCTTGAACTCAATTTAAATACGCAGTGATAAAAAAGGAGAGACGGATAACAATGCAGATAAATTCATAGGACTATAACACAATAAGAAAATATCATGTCGGTTATAATATAAACAACGGTTATTTTTGTGTCCTGCTTTATTTATGAACACGATTGTTTTGCTGCTCAGTAAAAATATTTTTTCTTATCAAGCATGTGTTTTATTACCAGATATTTAAAGTTTTTAAATATTTTAAGATTTTGCCTATGGTCGGCAGTGTGTTGTTGATTGAAACTACACGGATACAATACATTTGTACAACATCGAGCGACGAACGCGTATCACAAGGTTGCCTCCAATTCGTAGGGGTTCTGTTGACATTGAATTACATTCGGTCCGGTGGTTTCTAGAGTCATGCAAAGGGCCCCAAGGACCTGCCAAATATTTACACTAGAACGTCAAGGTACTTGTGTCTGTCTCGGTACTGGGACTGGGACCCTCATTATTTTACTTCTTATACCTAATACAACGAATGTCTACGTAAGCTTGGCAGTATCAATAAAATATAATATGTTAAAGTAAAGGCTTGATAGCAGTATCAATAAAATATAAAATGTGAAAGTAGAACTTCAGATAAATTTAAGGATTTTACGTACTCGTATTTACAAAACTTGGGCTTAAAAAAATAAAGCAATGTTTCAGAATTCGTCTTTATTTAAGGGTACGGTTTATCTAACTTAAAACAAGCACATACAGTTTTACACATATGGTTACGGTTACAGTTATTAGTAGATCATATTTGTATTTTCGAAATATAAGTAATTATAGAATTAGTTACCAAAAATCCCATATTTACAAAACGTGTTCTTAAGACAGAGCAATTTGAAATTCTTGTATGACTCATGCACGATACTGGCAAATACTCTTATTCAATTAGAATGGTTAAGGTTTCGAATATCCGACCATCGCTAACCCAGCTAACCGCATCGCGGTCTAAACCCTTGGTAAAGGATGTCTTAGGCAATTACTGAAGTCGTTTTAGTTTTCAATCAGCTATTTCACCGGCTTCTTCAACTATTATTTTATCAAATAATTTAGTTTTACCCCAAACAACCGCGACTTGTTGGCTAGCGAATCAAATTTCCTGTATCTGATGCGACCAGCTTTCGTGTATCAAACGATAATCGAAAAAAAGTTTTAATTAAGATTATACTGAAACACCTAATAATGAAACGTTGTGTTTTGTAAAGTACTTGTTACGAGAAGAAAAATAAAAAATAAATACCAAGGTTTAATTAAAACAGAAGGCTTGAAACATTCTCGTTGAGACGAAACGCAATTGTTTTTTTCCCTCTGTTGATAATCGCAGGCAGGGGCCGGGGGCTTGAAGGATTTCCTCATTAATTTAAAAGTGAATTGTGTAGCTAAAACGGCTATAAAGAGCTGTAAAGGAATCCTGTACAATGTCATTTACAATGATTTTCAAAGGACGATCGGCCAAAAGAACGTTCGCAAAACTCCAAAATGTTATTGTTGTACAAAGCTGAAACAGATTAAGCCTCAGTTTTTTCATATTCATTTAAAAAGTAGACTTGTCACGAGTAGTATTTTAATATAACATCACTTAGGATTTGGAAGGTGTACACGAAGTACTCCATTAGGTCTGGTATTCGTAGTGTATAATTATTTTATTTTCCTACATTTTTGCTGAAATCCAATTAAATAATTTTATATCGAGAATAATAATTTTGAAGATCCCAAATATTCGTAATTATAATAGTGTTAAAATTGTTTTAATAGCGATATTATATGATAATCGAAAAATTGAAATTGCTTTATTGTTAAAATCTGCAAACCACTTTAACTAGATAGGTATTCATGGATTGAATTCCACAAAAAGAAGAAAAAATATATCAACCGATTTCGTCTAGTCATTTCAGAAGCGCTCACTATGCGAAACAAAGGAAAAAATACATTTTCCTACCTTCGTCGTTTGTAATGCCTATTGAAGTCAAAGCTAAATTTGTTCCTATTGATGAAATATACTGAGCTTATTGTTTAGACGGGATTATAGGGGTATAAATCTTTGCCTACGTCAGATGCGGCCAATGGGTCCGAGTACCTCTGTGCTTGGAAAAAATATCGTTAAAATTTAAAACAAACAATGCGAGAACAATACGCGTAACTTTATTATGCAATATGTAATGAATTTTTGTGATTTATCAACTACGAATATTTCTTTCTTTGTTTGAAAGGAAATGTTGACGATCGATTGGCTTCAATAAAACACACTCGTGCTTTTGTGTTTTATTGTCTCTGATCAGAATGTCACTACAGTTTATGTAATGTATATTTGTTTTCCTGCACCTATTTTACTATTTTATTAGTGACTAGAAGACGCCAGCAACTTCGTCCGTGGAGAATAAAAGTCATTACCCTTTTTTTCGGAAGCATAGTCGGCTAAAAAGTATCCTATAACCATCTGGAGATACCCAGCTACTCGTGTACCAAATATAATTGAAAAACGTTTAGCCGGTATGGCGTGATGAAGCTACAACGACACATACGGACATACAAAAAAAACCGATTTAGTGACCTCCAAATAGTCCGTTTTAATCACTTTTTTGAAATTATTTTCAATGTACATTTCATATTTCAACTTTATAATAGTATAGATGAGTTTTTCATCTGTACTATGTTAACGCGATTGAGTCTTTGTGACAGCAATAAGATAATGGAATAAACCAATACCTAATATTACCTATATCCCAAATACAGGTCGTCTCTGTTCTTTACCCACAAAAATAACTAAGCTACAGAAACAACTATAAACTTGGACTGTAAAGAGCCTAAAAATAAAAATAAATCTTTATTTCCACATTAACCATATCGTAGCGCCATCTCATAAATAACATTATCAGCTCTTAAACAAACGGTCAAGATGGTGACACCACATTTCCTCTAAAATAATCAACAGTGTGGCCACGTGACCGGCCCTATCTATCCCCTAAAAGATTTATAACGGAGGCGTTACCGCGGTTTATCTTCATCTAAGCTGCGACCCCGTATTCCATTTCACGTCTCTATCAACGGATTTCCCATTTTTGCTGATTTTCTTTTCGCCCATGTTTTGTCCAGATTTTCTTCGTAGGTTACACACTGTGCAGTTAAGTAGAGAAATATTTCAACTAGGTATGTAATGGTCACTTTATACTTCAAACCTTTATCTTATTTCTTATTTTAAAATTATTGCCCTCATAACATAATACCACTTTGTAGTTTTAGTATTTAGACATGATATTTTTAAAGGCAACCAGGCTTTATATATTATTAGATACAAACAAGGGGATTTATTATTTTTTAAATCCTAATCACCGTAGCAAAAGTGCTAGATGCAAATCTCGTAGGAAGTGGATAAGTGGTCTCTGCGATCCTCCACGAGAACGAGACTTGATTATGATATTTATTTTTTAGTTGGCTGAAATGGAGTGAAAACTCTTATCTTTTAACTATAGGAATCTGCATAAATGTAAACCTAAGAAATAAATTTATTGCGCGTTCCGTACCTACATTTGCGTATGGGCTGTACTTCCTATCTTACTAATATTATCCTACATTCCTACTACTTCCTACCAATATGATAAAGGTAACAAAATGTGAAGCCTGAATTCAATGCAGCGCGAACTGTGAAACAAATTTAGATGAATCTTAACATTTTGGCAACTTATCATTGTTAAAATCGTAGGCTACAATACTCAATTGGAAACATTGAGTTTCCCACAGGTAGGTATACATTTTATATTTTTACATGATATTACGTTACATGGAAACATTATTTACAAAGGGTTTATTTTTATATCGAATTATTTTTGAGATATATTTTTTAAAACCTGGATGTGACATTTGTTCTCTACGGTCAACTGCATAATTTTTCACTCTAGTCTATATAGTTTAGTAAGAAAAAAAGTGTCATGACATTGGAAGCTAACTTTTTAATTTGTCTTGCTAATCTGTACAGACCAAAGTTAAAATGTATACCGTCGATTGTCGGCACGGTCAAGGGACTCGGATTTAAAAAACGTATACATCTTAAAAATAATATGACATAATAATACTCGTAACGCGATATACGTGAAAATATACATATAATATTAACACCTCTGTGAAACTTAATGAAGCCAATTCCCGAAAACACGCAAGAAGCCTTGGGTAAATCCTAGTTAGAAAATAATATCCATAAAAACAATATTTATCACAGTTATATTCAGAAGCTATTTCTGATTCTTATGATTCAATTATTACTATATTTCATATTTTCATCAAAATATCCTTATCAAGAGCAAACGAATCAAGCAGCAGTGGGCTGAAAACATTGCTCGTAGAACCGATGGCCATGTGGCCCACCCAGAGGCTGACAATTTAGAAAAGCTGATGGTGACAGGCACAGTTGAAGGGACGAGACCCAGAGGCCGTAGCCCTAAACAATGGAAAAACCAGGTGTCGGAGTGCCTTGACATGCCGGTTAGTGCAGCCCTTCAACAGGCAACCGACCGGGCTTCATGGAAGGAAATACTCGCTAGACTATGTCGGCAGAGTCACGATCCTCAGCATTGAGGGACCGATTGAGGAGGAGGAGAACCAATGGCCGTTAGGTTATGGGGTGCTTAAGTTATAACCGCGTATAAGACGACGCAGCGTGGGTAGACAATGTCAACTGACAGTCTGGTTACGGTCACGGGAACCCGTTGGATGGGGGCGGGCGCACGACCGCTCGTTGTGGATATCCATAGGGGCAACCTTCGTCCAACAGTGGTAGTTTTACGATCAATGTACCCTTTACTTACACAATACAAGAAAATAGGTAAGGTGCGTTAGGGTAAGACGGGAAAGACAAAAACTTTACTGAAAATGCTTTTAAAGGCGTTGAAAAAAATTTACATTTCGAATTTCCTCCTACTTCTGTCTCAGTCTCACCCCAACGCACCCTACAAATGGAGAACCTAATGCCTTAAATAACTTTTTATTAGTCAACTAGAAACATATCTTAAGTGCAGGATTATTGGGTGTTGCCAAAAAAGAAGTATGCGAACACTACTCAGGTACTTATGTACTTATATGTAAATCATTTCTAACCAGCAACTGCAACTTTGTTCACGGAGACTAAAAAAGTCATACCTCCTGTTTTTTGGAACGTAAAACATTCTCGGACCTCCAGCCTTTTGACCAAAAATGGTTAAAATCCTCCCGCCGGTTTGAAGTGAGACAAAGAACTATACATACAAACATACAAAAATAGTATTTTATGCGACTGTTGTATAATAGGGGTCAAAAACGGCGAGTGGCGTGGGTTGTCGCAAGTAAAGACGCCATGAGTGTTTTTTGACCGAATTATACAACGTTCCATACATTAGTTTTCCTACGAATAAGGGGACGTTCACCAATTACGTAAGGACAATAGAGAGTATCGCAAAAAAAGACGCCACGAGCGTTTTACACCGAATTATAAAACATTGTATATAGTCGTTGTTTTTTAAACTGAACGAATCGGTCATTGTATTCTTTAAGCCGATTAGCTCAGTTTAAAACAAAAGTCTATATACAATAGCTTTTCTACAACTAAGGGGCCATTCATTGATTACGACATATTTTGCAAATCCCTCCCCCCAGGGATCCATACGTAAGTAATGAATGACCCCTAAGCACTTTTTAATAAAACACAAATAGTCTAAATATTTATATTTGCGCTGAGATTTTTCTAGCAGCAAATTGTTTCATACTTCTTGCGCCACGAGACAAATTTCTTCGGGAGTAAGTTCTATTAGGCTCGTCTTCCTCCATTTTTCTCACTTTCAACAACTCGTAACAAGACGTCAATCAACAACTAAACTTCAAGATGAATAAAATTTAACGCCACGAAGAAAATTAAAAAGCGAGCTGTCAATATCTTTGGCTTTCCTATTTTTTAAATTCGAGTGTACTTGCCAGTGATGAAACAATGTTATGATTTGAAAACAAAAATAGGCGATAAAATTTGTGTACGTCAATTGTAAAAAATATTTTTTTTTTAAGTTGGCAGCAATGCATTTACGTAGATTATTATTTTTTAATTTACAACTGTATGAATTCGGCGGTTTGTTAAGTTGGTAATATAAAATCGGTTTGTTAAGTTGGTATAATGAAATTTTGTTCTCTGTGGCACCAAGGAATACGTTAATAGCGACATTGTAACACGTTTAGCAGTGCGTTTATCATAGACTATAGAGTTTTACAAGTCTTAAGTAATGTATGTCTGAGATGGTAACCATTTAAACGACAGAAAGAAGTACAGGAGTATATTTTTTTTCGATACAGTGACCTTCAAACAACCCTTTTTATTTTATTAAAATAATATATCTTTTTGTACCTAACTGACATTAATTACATTTCACAAATTGATAATAATAGTTATAGGACTAAACTAACCAAACGGATTTAATAAAATTCCAATAATATTTGACGTCGATGATTACTCAGCAAGCGATTCACTTATTACCTACTAAAGAATTTTCATTACGCAATAATTTTATTACTGCTTAGCTCTGAAATTTAATTTGCAGAGTCAAACGGGTTTGCAAAGTTATATTAAAAAGTACACAACTTAAGTCTTCGCTTTCAATCTAAAACACATTTTTAATATTGCTGAAGTTGAAAAAGTCTACTCCATATTTATTTAATATTACATTAACTAGTTTTTGCAAGTTTTTATTTAAATGCACGTTTGTATGTATTATGACGACACGTTTGGTTAAGTGGGTTGTACAATGGCCTACGAAGCTACGAAGCTAGCGGTCCCGGTGCAGTCTAAAATAAAAGCTTGTACAAACATGAAAACTTTGACAGAAATGAGATTGACAAGGTTTAGACCCTTTTGGTGACTAAGGACTAGCAGGAAAAAATACTAGGTATAAAAATGTCGGATTTATAAAATTAAATCGTCGAAGTTAGAAATACTAAGATATAAAAATTACTATATTTAAAAATATTAAGATGTAGCCAGAAAGTATAAGTGTGAAATGATAATATTTAAAAATATGATCATACCAGCTTTTGCCCGCGACTTCGTCTGCGTATAGCTCGAATTTCAAAAATCCTTCTTTAGTGCGCATCTACATACATTTCTAATGGAATATGTGTTTCAATTCTCGTATTCCTACCGTCGCAGTTTAGTCTATGCATTGTCTGTCAACAGTTATAAGTCACATTACTCAGTAATATACCTGTAATTTGAGAAAAATTACAGATATAATTTGACAATTGAGTTTGAACTATTGATAATATTGAACATTAGGTAGGTTTTGCAGTATTTCTTTATATACCACATTAACAGGCCCGACCAAGCTGCGTGGAGAGCTTGCTCTCGAGCGAGCCACGTAAAACTGGCCATGCGAGAAGCAGTCCCCCCTAAGACCTATTCCTGCTGTTTTCAGCGACTGACCCTGAGACTTCTTGATCGTCATTGCGAAACAGACCTTAAGGGGGAGCTGCAGCCTTTTCAATTCGAATAGGTATTCTGAGGGTATAAATGGTATCCGGGATATGTACACAAATTCACCTTGAGCACAGCCAGTAAATACAATGGGCTCTATAACGTTTTTATGTAAGGCTTACACACGCAGCCTGGTTCCATTGCACAACTTCGGCTGATTGAAATTTCGCAGCAACATTACTCGAGCACCCACTTTTAAGATAAATATGTGAGAAGGTAGGCCGGGGTTAAGTGCATTTAAAAACTCTATGCGATAGTTTATGGCGTCATCATTGTTCACTACAGATTGATTCTACAGACTTGTATTCGTATTCTGAACCTTCAAACGACTTAAATAAAATGTTAATAATAATGAAAGCCTGGTCGTTCTTAGCTGTCAGAATCGCTCGTTTACACAACCACTCCATGGACTTCCTGTGTAGAATTGTAATCCTTCCCTCAGTTTCGGGATATTCTCCATTTCCTATTTAAGGAAGAAGGTGGGAGAATTCTCCAGCGCAAGCATCGCCCTTAAGGTGCACTCGCATATTTATCTTAAAGTGGAGTTTTTTGATTATAGGCCAAATATTTGAAGCCTTTATGCAAGTTGAATGCAAGTACCCTGGCCTGCAATAAAATATTTGAATTTAAATTTAACTTCATCAACTCGAGTTCGCCTCGGAAATACTGGTCTGACAAAAGTCTCCAGCTAACAACATAGTGACTCCACACATCATAACTTCATTCCCTCTAATATCTTTCAAAGTTCTATTTAGCGCTTCACAACACTCTTTATGCGCCATCGTACTTTTGTCCCAAAGTGTTACCCCTTATTTTAACCCTTTCAGGGATGAAATTCCAAGAATGCTGTAATTAGTTTCTTAGTTTTAAATTAAGAGTCTTTACGTGAAATATCAAAACAGTTACTAAATAACTACAGATTTTCCATACAATCTTTCAACCCCAATTTAACACCGTTAAGGGATGACTTTCCAAAAATGCTGAAATTAGTTTTCTTATTTTAAAATGAGGAAATTATAGTCGAAATATAATAACAGTTACTCAAATAATTACAGATTTATTTTCAATACAAACTTTCAACCCCAATTTATTCCCGTTAGGAGATGAATTTCCAAAAATCCTGTCTTTTTCCTTGCCTATGTAGTATAGTGTCTACTGTAAAAATTTTAAGTCTCTAAGTTCTGTACTTCTGCGTTGATATCGTTTACAACTAACGCCTTCCAGTTACGCAAACAGGTACTAACGCGTCATATTGGTTTCAAAGCAATTTCTTTATAACTCTTCAGAATGAAAATTTCAGACTTAACAATAAGTGATGGTTTTCCATTTATTGTTAAAAATAACTCGTTTATGTATTTATCTTATTTATAAACCATATACTTTTGTAACAAAATGTTTATCATTCAGAGATGATCGCAAGTCCAAAATGTACAACGGGCTATTATCCGGCTATATTCAGATATACTCTTATTTGTATGATACGTCATATACGGAAGGTGTGTTCTTTGTTTAATCGTGTAGGTAGTATTACTGTTGCTAGGTTACCAACTGTTTATTAATTGTTTAGAAATGAAAATGTCACAATGTCAAATAAACAAAAGGTCATGTTTTTCCATTTATTGTAAAAAAAAACCCTTTTATGAATGAATACCCTCAAAAGTGGTAGCCTATGTCCTATTCTGTTATCTAAGCTATATTACTGCAGAATTTAATGCAAATCTGTCATGTAGTTTTTGCGTACCAGTGTAACGTACGATTTGTCCGCATTGAATTCATTTATCGCGGGTAAGTGTCTTTTCCCGGGATAAAAAGTAGCCTATATCCTTCTCCTGGACTCAAACTATCTTTATACCAAATTTCATTCCAATCGGTTCAGTGGTTTAAGCGTGAAGAGGTAACAGACAGACAGACAGACAGACAGACACACTTTCACATTTATAATATTAAGATTGGATTATTTAGTGAAGATGTAAAAATGCCTATGTTACAGAAAATCCAAGTATAAAAATGTCAACTATCCCTTTCCGAACGTTCTAAATGATAATATACTGATGTTGGTCCAAGAGAAAAAAATACATGTTTTTTGTTTTTGAGGTTTTTAGCGAGTGTGCGCTTGTGGTTTTACTTTGCACTTTTTGTTTTTTGTTTGGGAGTAATTATCGAATTGATCAAACCTTTGAGCACACACGACGCCACAAACAACAACACATTTTACAAACAGTTGTGACAAGCTGTCGTGTCCATAACACCAATTGTCATGACACAGACTGTATATTGAAAACGATTAGAACTGTACTGTTCATACTTTTAACGAAAGAAAGAAATAAATATATATATATATTATACTACTAAGGTGGCAAACAAGTACGGCCTGCCTGATGTTAAGCAGTCGCCGAAGCCTATGAGTGCCTGCAACGCCAGGGGCATTACGTGCGTGTTGCCGACCCTTTAAGAACCTATTCAAATTAATTTAGTTCCTATATAGGCTTCCCTATCCTGGGATAGATCTTAATAGGCTTTAGTATACAGTCTAGTGTTAGCCTAAGGAGCATAATGCACTGTTTGTCTTAATAGGCTTTAGTATACAGTCTAGTGTTAGCCTAAGGAGCATAATGCACTGTTTGTTCAGTCTGGGCAGCACTTGGTCCTCCTCCCATACAAAGTGGTCAATCTCCTTTATTTTAGTTTCATCTGACATCGCAATTGTCCATTTTAAGGAGTAAATTACTAAGCTGTACATAGCAATAGTTCATTTAATTTGTTGAAATAGTAATTTATAACAAAATGCAGTTTAAACGGTACAGCTTTTTTTGTCGAGTCATAAATGAGAGGGTACTTAGTATCACACGTTTGCCGAACATTGTAGCCATCTTAAAACCAAAACGTTTATGTTGGCTTGGGCATACAGAGCACGGTTCATTCCGTTTGCCACGAATTACTCTCTTCAGCTAGATTGTCCACGCTAAACGGCTAGTTGGGCGTCCTACGTTACACTTTAAAGATAGCGTGACATGCTGTGTTTTGGAAACCTGCATAAGAGTCTGAAGATCATGATCATTTTGGAGGCAGACTCTGTGCGAGAGTGTGGTGGCACAATATGATGGATCCTGGTTTGGTTCTCATTCCCAAAGGACTGAAAGCGCGCAGCCACCTCCTTCTAATCGGTAAGTGCAACTTTTATTTTGTCTCTTATTTATGCGGCCGTAGCTGTCGCTCCCGGATCGGCCTGTCAAGTCCCGGACAGTCGGTGACCTAACTTAAGTATCCAGGCATATTCGTGATTTTGAACGCACAATTGGTACACATTTGCATCGGTGTTTAGGTTCGAAACCTGGCTCAACTTACTTTTTTCTTTTTTTGGTGTTTAATTAGTTAAATTGTTTCTATTATTCTTATATAAGTATTCATTTATGATGTAGAGGGGAAAAAAATATTTTTAACATCAAATTAAAAACTTCGTTCTACTAGCAGGCCTCAAGGGCACGTTACATGTCTGATTTTAGAATAAACAGAAAAACATTCGAAATCTACATAATAACATTAAAGTAAATAACAGTATTAGTACGACGGACAAATACTTGGGCAGACTTTACATGGAGATGTATACATTGTCTCCGGGTCTAATAGGTTACACATTACTTAACCTATACTTTCTAAGATAGGATGTCTAGGCGTCAAAAAAAGGAAAAAAATAAATAATAAATTACAATATAATTATAATAAGAGATAATTCTAACTTTAATGGAGATGTAAAAAGTTCCCGTAGTTAAAATATTACATCTATGCCCATATGGTAAAAATTGCAAAGACTTTTTTGTTCGACTGGTAATTTATAAATTGTTGAATTAGTAAATAAAACTAAAATAATACCAATGTGAACCTATTCTGTGGGCACTATTAAAGATGGGTTTCAACGCTATATAAAATGTAATCAATTTTGATCATACTTAACTAGTGCCATCTAACGGAGACCGCATTGGCAAACTTTACTTACTGGTTTCTGCTAATGCCATTTTAGTTCGTTCAATGGGGATGACTACTGTCAAAATTCCACAGTTATTTTTAAAATAAGTCAAGTAAATTGTGTGGTGTATATAAATCATCATTAATGACAATATGATGAACAAATTCCTTATAAGTATTATAAGTGACTGCGCTGTGGTCACGCCATCTAGTATTAATCTTGGTAAGCCTTCACATTCTGGTATTTTGCTCGTATAATGGTATAAATAAGAATGAAAACATATAATAAGAAACATTTTATTTCGTAAACATACTTATGTTGCATTCAACCAACATTAAACAATTTTAATTCGATTAACAGATTAAACAACTATTTAGTTATGTTTATGTCACATTTTACTAGAATTTCGCCACCTTTTTGACAGTCAAACACACCCAAAGTAAATAAAAAATAAGATAAACCAAATAACCAATTACATCTAATATAACTATATGTAGGTATTGATTAAAGTATTTATTTTAACCACAATGAAGAGGCACCCAGTGAATCAACATGTATGTAGATAGAAACATGCATTACACGCTTCCATCTTAAAATACAATAACATCACTCGGGCACCTACTTTACTAACAATAAAAAAACAAATTGTATGTTTAATGTTGATAGAATAGCATCACTACAATCCTTATTATTACATTACTTAATACTTTAAGGCTCTGCCGTCATTGTCAATAACTTTTTGAAGCCTGTCACTAATGTCGTCTACCGTCCCTGAGGTTTTGGCTCGTCCTCACGTTGGACAGGTCCCAGTTAAGGACCATTTGGCCCCATAAATTTTCTATCAGATTTAGGGATAGGCAACTCGCACAGTTGGCGACATGACGTCACGGAAAATTTTCAATCCCATAAGTTGAACGACTCCTATCTATGAGCTTTCAAACATCGATACAGTCAGGGTTAGCAGACGACTGCTAGGCCTTTTCCAATACTTATAGTTTCTAATATTAAAGATGTTGAACATTATGACACTTGAATATTATGGCATTAAAAAAATATGGTATGTGTTATTATAACTAGTGAACATTATGGCTAATGAATATTAAGGTAGGTACTCAAAAATTATGGTATATGATAATAGAGGAAATGAAGATTATAGCCAGTGACTATAATGGTAAATAAAGTTACGGGACATGAAAGTATCTCATACGCGCCATTTGCAAATAAATATTATAGCACTCAAAAATTTTGGCATGTGATATTAGGGCAAATAAAGATTCTAGCCAACGAATATTATGGCACTAAAAAAATTATGGTATGTGGTATTAGAATAATAAATTTGGTTTAGATTATGGCAAATGAAATTAGTACAAATGAAGTTACGTGACATGAAGGTATCTCATACGCGCCACTATTTATCACTGCCGTAGGCTGATCGTACCCAACATCTGCAGGTGACTTCCCCTTACACACAACGATTGCGACTACCGAATGCGGTCATCAAAATAAATAAGAACGTAAATTGCCGATATGTAATCTAAATATATGTATACATACCTATTGAAATGTTTCTCTGCCTGGTAGTAATATCGACTTCTCTTAAACAGACTGTTCACCAATTATTTCTGGTCCAATTGGCTGGGCAAACTCGTCGTTATTACTGAAAACCGCATTGGAAAATATTTTAATATAACGAACGACTGTTTTCACCGAATGAAATGCTGCAGTAATGAACTCAAAAGCGATGTTAATAATATAGTTGAATTCAGTAACTTCCGTTATACGCTGATGAAGTAGTCAGTCAGAATTTCATATTTTATGTACGAATAACTACAAGCATCTCTTAACTATTTCATAAAAATGGTGTACATTGCACAAAACATTTATATTTTACTAGAAGGTGCCTTCGTTCACGGAAAAGATAAAAGTCATAGCACATTTGAGTTCCATAGCCAAAATGGCAAAAACGGAACCGTTATAGTTTAATCATATTTATCCGTCCGCCCATCCGTCCGTCCGTACGTCACAGGCATATTACTTAAAAACTACGAGATGTATTTTGATAAAATTGAAGTATATGTAGGTGTTTTTTATTTTGTATGCGCGGCGCTACTCTTAGCTTGATAGTCAAAAAATAAAACAAAAATCAAAGGGGGCACTCCATACATAACCGAAATAGAATTTTGTTTTTCAGCAAATAATCAATGCGTGGCACATATTTCGAGAGTTACAAAAAAAGATTTCTAAAATTTTAGATCTAAATAAGTAAATATTGTCGGAAATAATGGCTCCCAAAGTAGCATAATTTATGTCCTTGTTCCTCTATTTTCGACGCAATTTGTGATCAACATGATCAACAACGCCGTTTTTGAGTTTCTGCCGAAAAACTGCGCTTTTTAACAGAAGGATGTAAATGCCGTGGAAATACGCTCTTTTGCTAGTGCACTTTTTCATATCGTATTTTTTTCAAATGTAGTGCATTTTTTGTATGAATGGCTGCAGAACCCTACACTGGTCTGACCTCCTCTTGGCCTGTTTTTTACAGTCAGTCGGGCAGTCGGGTAAAACGTATTCTATAAACATCGTGGACGCCCAGCTAATCGTGTACCAACAGTAGTTGAAATACGAGACAGTAGAAGAACAGTAGATGAAGCCACAACGACACAAACAAACATACAAACATAAAGGTCACTGAATGAAAAAATTATAGTTTTGTTAGCGTTTCAATAAAATAAAGCAGTAATTATTTATCGCCTCAATGATTGGGCAATAAATAATTATACAACCGTTACATGCCATCATTTTTAATTATTAATATCTATGGTTTTAGTGGGCAACACTAACTTACCTGTGATTGGCTGGTTTTCCTGGTTGGGCTATTAAGCACCAATCAGGAAACGCAGCGAGTTCATATCACAAAAACGGCGGAAACTTGGAGAAAGGTCGGATCTCGGGCATTCTGTTCGAGGACGTCCAACGAGTAATTTGTGCTAATCCCTAACCAATCCATACTAATATTATAAATGCGAAAGTGTGTCTGTCTGTCTGTCTGTTACCTCTTCACGCTTAAACCGCTGAACCGATTTGGATGAAATTTAGTATGGAGATAGTCTCAGTCCCGGGGAAGGACATAGGCTACTTTTTATCCCGGAAAAATACCCTTATCCACGATAAACGAATTTAAGGCGGACGAAGTCGCGGGCAGAAGCTAGTATTATATAAAAGTGGTATAGTGCGATAAGTTGTCTAAGGTAAGATGTAAGGTAAGACTTCTCTCATGACTGACAATCCAAAAGTGCTTGTATCTAAGCCTACTTGAATAAAGGATATTTCGATTTGATTTGATTTGATTTGTACCATTCTCAATAAAATTGTAAGTAAATGAATTTCACTTTCTTAAAATAAATGTGTATAAATCTGACCGGTGTTTGTCTTTCAGTTTTTTTGTAAGTGTCGTTGTGGCTTCATTACGCTAAAACGGCTAAATGGATTTCAATAAATTTTGGTACATGGATAGCTGGGCACAGTGGGAATCCATAAATGCTTATAAGATACTTTTTACTCAACTACGCTAAAGAAAAAAGGAGGGTTATGATTTTTGCACCTCCGATGACAAAGTTGCGGGTACACTCTAGTCTCATATATTTTTGTATCCCAAATACAAATATATGAGACTAGAGGATACCATATCCGAGAGATGACTAACGAGAAATTTCTTTACCTATATAGCCGAGTAGTTGGTTGTTGGTGTTTGTCATGGACTCCAAGGCTACCTCGCACAATATTCGGTATAAAGTAAAACATGTGTTGAGTTTTATTACTTTAAATGAGTTTTTTTATTGCTCGTGGCTTTAAAGTTTTTTCCCCTAAAAATATACTAAAGTTTGTGTTACAAAAGTATTGTATTACACCTGTAACGTTGGTATTGAGTCAGTATCGGAACTGTTACATACGTAAATACGCACACCTAGTGACCTAATCGCTAATAAAACCCACAGATCGATAAACACATACCCGATATTATGACACATTTAATAGATACAGTGCTGGTTACGTATCGAGCTACGAAAATAACGGGAAAAACCCCACGAGGGACGACATTTTAGGGCTGACTGCATATGTCATATTTTATTGAGTTAATGCATTATATTAAATAATATTTATTATAATGTATAAATAATATTTATTATAATGTATTAACTCAATAAAATATGATTATATGCAGATGCAGTCAGCCCTAAAATGTCGTCTCTCGTCGGGTTTTACCCGTTATTTTCGTAGCTCGATACGTAACCAGCACTGTATCTATTAAATGATATACATTAGTAGGAAACTATTTATTGCGTACTCTGTTATCTGTCTGTTCTTAAATCAATAGTCACTTTGGAATTCCAATTGGTTTGAAGACGTTTTCCTCGATACCAAAAGTCTGCACCACACCAAAACTTTTGCTTCATTGTTTCACAAAAAGAGGCTCTTTTGCACATATGTTACATTCATTATTTCCTATATCCGATAGGTTGAGCAGTTTTGCATAAAATTGTGAAGGCTTAGAAGGGCAAACTGCGCAAGTACGGTATGTTGGCTCACGAGGTATCCGCAACGTGGCACGTTGATTCGACGATCATTCTCCCGATGGTCGTTTCGGTAAACGGTCTTATAGCAGAAAGTCTCAACCAACATCTCAAGAGACGCTCACTAGATGGCACTATCAAAAATATACATTGAGTAGACAAACGGTTACTTGTAAGTAAATTGAAGAAACTGAATTATGCAGTTATTTTTTTACTTTTTAGGTTTTTTTTTAGAATTAGTTTTACTTTTTATAATATAGACCGGGTGTTGATTGCTGTTTTTGAAAGATCATAGGCAACGTATACGCGTACGAAAGGAGGATTCAACTTCCAATGCAAGTTACCTCGCCGGCGTGCAGCCAACTGCTTACAATACAACCGTATTGAATTGGGTTCTGTAATACAAGTACTAATTTAGCCTGCCAACCTAGAGATAGAACAAGTTGATTGCTCATATATAATTTAAATATTACTAATTTTGTTGCTGGCATTTTCTGTTTATTGTACGAAAGGTTCTCAGTTACGTGGGCATTTTTGTTGCATTGTTGGGCATTGTTGGGCACAGCTAAGTGAATTTTAAGTTATATTGAAATAATGTTTAAACCTGCCTTTTTTGTGACGAAACACAATATGCTTTTAGAAATTAGTCGTGAGTTTTGTGACGCCAACTAACTTACTGCTAATGTTTAGTATTTTGTTTGAGTGAAACTGCCCACCTACATAAAACAAAGGATTATAAATGTTAAGTACCATTTAATTATAGCCTCCGTATGGAGCACCTCGATCGATCAACCAAAGTTATTATTCAGACAAAAAAAATAACGAATTGGTCTTATGCGCATTTCTAATTGAATAATTTCAACTGTTCCCTTTCAATTCTTCACTTGAAATCAAATAGCGTATCAAAGAACTACTTCAATATCCTCTTTCAAAGTCAGTCTCAAATGATTCGGATTTCTTTAACAAGACATAAAAGGTCAAAAGGTTGCTTTCAGTTTATAAATTACCTGAACTGATATATCTAAGCCTTCAATTAGTATAAGTATGTTATCAATTTAAAGTTCCACTTCATAGGTTGAATTCCTTGTGCAATGCTCGATGGGAGCATTTCAGTACATTGTAGCAACTGGATCAATCACCTAAGCATGGCGTTACGCGAAATGCTTTCAAATGAAGTTAATCGCCATATGGTCCTGATGATGTCTTCTGAATCAGTTTGTTATACGTTGGACAGTGTAGTTTATTAACTGACGTGCCATGGTATGGGAAAATCATATACCGCAGAAAAAACTGTCTTAGGTAACCTTAAGGTTGCTTTATAACTTCTCACGTTTATCTGAATTGAATATTTTTGCTCGACGGCTCTTCTGAAAAAGAATAAAGCTAAATTTTACATATGTCACTTTGCAAAGAAAAATCTCATGTAAAATTATAATATATCTACATAAAATATTATTCATTTTATAAGCACAGCTTGACATCAAACCCAAAAGCCCTTTGATTTCAAAACCCTTTGATTTAAAGCAGTTTAATTGTATACCTAATTTTAATATACAAATTGCGTCAACTCGAAACGCAAAAAAAGACAGTTGAAACAATTCGAATCAAGAGAGGTATGCCCTCCTTAAAGTAAACTGTTTACCTACTCTAAAAAAAACCAAGGCTTATTAGAAGGGAGTTTGAGGTTTTCAAAGCTATCAAACAAGCAGCCTGTTCAGCTATAAAGCGTTAATTTGCCGTTAATAATTAGTTAACGTGCTTTATGACTAAGCGTTATCGAGCACCAGTGAAGGTCTCGTTTCAGCTTCGGAAATAATGCTTTCCTATGTGTCTGTTCGGCGAATGTTTGGCTGCTCCTCTACAGGTCAGATTTGGAAACTGATTCAGTATTTTTTTACGATTCCGTTTTTGGATTTCTAACAAAATGGCGGCGGGCTGAAATCCTCGCAAAATCTACAAATCACAGAACCACTAGTACCACTAGAATCTGTTTATAGAAAATAATTTACATAACTTGTGTGCTTGAGTGAAGCTAAGAACTTTTAACGAAGCCTTGATATGCAAGTTTTTAGGTACGTTGTTGTTGCAATGTTGATAACAAAACAATAATAAGATAGAGGAACTGTGCACTATGTGGATATAAATACATTGTAACTGTAACAAATAGTTTTGGTGTCATTTTTCTGTGAACTGAAAACAATATTTTGTAGGTTATTTCATAAACAAGTCTTCGATTTGCAGCCCCTTTAAAGCTCTTATAAATTAATACAAAATGACAGCAATAAATATATTCAATTTTAAAATAAATTGAGAAGTTTCTACCAAAACCTTAGTACCTACTTTAAAGAGAAATATATATAAAAAAACTTATTTTGTTGATAATTTTAGAAAGAATAGGAAATATTTAACAAAAATGTACATACATGATTTTAGGGCGTTGTTATGCAAAACTAAACTCCACCATTTGAATGTTGTTTGTCTGAATCTGAACCTGACCACAATTTCAAGTAAATGTTAGTGCTTCTGCAAACTCTTCGCTGCTATTGTTTGGATTTAAATTCAGTGGTTTTGTTTCGCAAATCAAATTTCCAGCTGTGCTTGTTTGTTTGGTATACAGTTAGAAAGAGTAGAAATACGTAACAATCGAATAATATAGACAAAAGTATAACTAAATAATAGTGTACGCAGGATTATTACAAAAAATATAATTTGTTTATGAGGACCTTACAATGACAAAAACAGATGGTCTTGACGGAAATAAAATTATTTGTTATTATCAATAAAACAGAAAAAAAATAGATCTAGAATGTGTCTAGAATAAAATTCTAAATGTCAGAGTATATAAAACAATTAAGATTAAAATAATAATAATACCTTAGGTATTCGTTAAAATAATTATACATATACCTACATGACGCTATAATTTACATTAATGCCACGCGGCTTTATCATTTATGTAGTCTTGTGCGCTATAATAAGCTTTAGAAAATATATTATTTTTTTTTACAATATTTTTGAATTTACCAATAGACAACTCACTTATTGCTGCTAGGAAGTTAAATATAAAATCTCACACAGTTACCCATGAATGTTTTCCTTATTTTATGGAGCCTAGTAGCAGGCACTGCGAGCTTATGCTTATTTCTAATATTGATACGACCTTATATCTAAAAGACCTTTTCTCAAAACAAATGAATCCCAAATCGACTTTCAACCAAAATTTTGCTCAAAAAACTACAAAATATATACTAATGAAATTTGGAGTATAGGTGTCTTGTATAAGCTGCTACTTAGCTTGTTGCTTAAATAACAGAAATGGCACTTACTCAGAAGGTTATTTTTAAAAAAATGGTGCAAAAATAAAACGTTTTTTTTGGGAAATAATTGCTTCGAAAGTAGCTTAAGTTGTGTGTCGCCCTTCTATTTTCTAAACCTTAGGTCCAAAAAAATATGAAAACATTACAAAGATAAAGCGTAATAAATGATTAACGGATTATACGGACACGCGATATAATCTGTAAAATTGTTTTATTTCAATAAGATCAATGTATGTTGATTATTACTTAGTAATAATAACATTACTTACCTTGAAATGAAGTTTAATCACCGTTATTTACAGAACCCAGACTACGATAATGAACGTACGTGACGGATTTAAAATCAAATTTCTAACGTAATAATTTCGTAATATTCAAAACACATCATTACCCAAGTTAATTGGAACGTGTACCAGCCTTACATACAAACATTCAATTACTTGTGTTTAGCTGTATGGCTGAGCAAATGTCTTGGTTCCAAATAAATAATTCAACATTCTGCTTCGCGGGCAACATTGTGTTTTACGTTTCAAATGTTTTCTCCTCTAATTTTCTTGATGGCTTACGTTGAATGTTTGATTCTGGATTAGGCTGTGGAGTTATATGATGGATTACTATCGTTAGTAGCTACGCCAGTGCATTATTTGCTCTGTATTAATTCCTCTGAAATTTGTTATGAAGACGTCTCATTGTGAATATAAGCTACTATACATTATAAAAGTTTATGTCTATACCAAGAAGATATTTTCAGAAAACTAAGCGAGATGAACTATTTGCAGATCATTAAAGCGAAATACATATATTATCATTTTTGTGTCTTTGCGGCTTCGTCACGTCAAAATTACAAGATTTGTTTGTAGCAAGGATTGCTGGACATTCGACGATGGTTGGCCTAGGTAAAAAAGAGGTGTATGACTTTTTTCTCCTCCACGTACGAAGTTTTGATAAGCTCATAGCTTGTTTGCTTCACGTTATGTTTTTCATTGTATTTTCGTGGATTATCTGCTATAATTTTATCTTAAGTCAAACTTTATCGCATTTTAATGAAAAGTATTGAAACTGTTATTGAAAAGCTTCGTAGTATTTAAAAAGATATTAATTACCTGCAAGCAACAATATAAAGAAAGGAAGTAGAGGAAAACAATTAAGTGCTGCAATTTAATGTTAAAATCCAGGCTCAGTTAATTCCAATGTAGGTTTTACCTTCCGGAGTAACTAACGGGCGAATGCACCGCGTATTTTCCTTTGAAAGTGCGGCCATTGCTGTTCGAATGGTTTATATAGCTTTCATTATGTTTCTTCTTTGTTTCAATAGGTGTTAGTAGAGCAATTGAGAGGTGTATTTTCTTGTAGGGTAGCTCCCGAGTTATTGCTATTAGCTTGGCGTACGTTTATTTTTAGTGTTTTTTGAGTTTGAAATGATTTGTAAATTCATTGATTGGGATTAAAAGGCCACATGATTTCAACGTGAATAAGGTCTTTATCAAGTTTCCAAAGAAAACAATTCCTACATTATTTATGTCTATTATACAAACTTTTCTGTATTTGAAATTGTATACAGGTAAGCTCACTCCACACTTTGGTAACAACGCTTAAGGGGATAAAGGAGTCTACTGAACATAAAACCTTTGTAGAAAATGTAATGCGGACCCTTTTTATGAACACCTAAAATATCAAAACTCGACTGTAGAGAAACAATTCAAGGATAATGATCCGCGAACGGATACGGAACGTGCTTGCTTCCCGGCGTTCGGAGAGTAGAGAGTGACTTCAAAAATATAGACATCGTGTTTATGTGTTTCACGCTGTTAGAAACACAATTTATCATTTATAGCTCTAGAGGACGGTCATTAAATCAAATTTTCCTGGCACTATAAATCCCCATTTTTTTCATAGTTTCACGATTAAAGTTAGTTCCTTGATTTCACAACATTCTGTACTAAAAATGTTGCATGAGTACGAGGCATCACCATTCGTGTCATTACCTTTTTCTTGATAGTAAAAAACCAAATGGATGCAAGGTATTATTGCATGTTTTTGAAGCATGTTCTTAATATTTGATACATAATTGTCCAAATGGTACCATTTGGACAATCACAAATAATATACCTTAAACATGAGTAAATTTCCGTTGACGAAATATTTACAAATGAAAAAGTATAATAATATAAACCAAAGTAGCTCTAGGTAAATGCCAATTTCCCAACAACTTTTTAAGAACTGAATAATAAAATGTTAAACAAATCCGCATTATGAAAGACAAAGATCTATCGAAATTACCGCTTGGTACAAAAGAATTTTAATCATTCGAGTAAAGGCTTAGAAATTCAAACGAGACTTACTGAGAGCCTATTGTTCTGGAAATGTTAAGAGATCCAGCAAAGTAAATTTACGCTTCGGTGATTCAGTCACACAGTACAAATGAGAAGGTAAGGTTCGTATACCTTCATGAATCCGAATGGTTGAATACATTAAAGTTACATTGACCAAAAGGGAAATGTATCGAGAAATTATATATGGAAATGCGGATTGTGAAGCTTGTTTGCTGGCGCTGCGAGTGTTGGATCTTTCTACTTTCCTTGGATGTTTGTGAAGCCGAGCGAAACTTTCCATTACGCTTGCCCTTACCAATGTTGGATATTGTATCATTTGTTTGATAAGGTTTCGCGTCGAAACTAATTGGAGGCAACTCTTTTAAATTGGGCGTGAAAAATGTTAATTTAGCTTCAACTTCATTGTATCTAGATACAATTACAACGGTGTCTTATTGTTACAACTATGCTTGATATTTTATACGATTTCCAATCTCAATATGATAATAGAACACCAAAACTACTCTAAAGTATATGTAGAGTAGAAATTGACTTTGTGCTTAAAATTGTATGCATACCATTGGCGTGGCGTCCATTTAAGCCGTTTCCCACCGGGTTGCCAAATGAAAGCTTATAACCACCTTTTCTGTTATTTGAGGATATGAATACCTCGGCTTTCGTTGTAATTTCTCTGACGCCACGCCTCTGATGCATGCATACATATATGCATGCATCAGAGGCATGTCGTCCGTTTTTTCAGTGAAAAAAGTAATCTTGTGTTATTTTGAATGAAGTTTTTCTATTAAATCTCTTCTAATAATCATTTTTATGAAGGCTAAAACTATTATCATATTATTAAGGAAATAAGCTACAATTCCGTCGCCGCTTTCGCCTTCAGAAATGTCTAAGTTTATTAATTATGTATCGTATGCTAAACCGTTCAGTTCTGAATTATGTCGCACGCAAAGTTTCTAGAGCTTTGACTTTGGCAATATCAAATAATTCCCTAACAAGTTGTTCTTTAGTTATCTTCATTGGAAATTATAATCATCGTTTATAATATTTATATTTTCTTATTTCATTTTATTTACATATTCCTGTAATATATCGGTGGATCAACTTTTCTTTTTTTTTTTGTTACTGTCCCGTAACTCAGGAGACAACGGTGACAGGGTTACGGGACCTAAAAAAAACTGATTGAATCAAACAAGAAACTTGTTACCACCAGAGCATATCAAGTGAAAGGGTTGCAGCAACAATTTTAATTTGATCACTGCATCATTATCAAAGATATCACAAAAGTTTTCTATTGCTGTCAAGTTTAAAATGGCTTGTTTCAAATAAGATAATTGTATGCAAAGGACACAATAAGTGGATTGCTCTTAACAAGTTCATTATAATTGAAATAAAACAATTTAACGGATTATATCGCGTATATTATCTCATTTTAGTTCCCGACGTTTCGGAAGCTTTCCAGCTTTCCATGGTCAGGGGAGGACCAGTCCATGGTCACGGGAGGAGGAGTCCTCCCGTGACCATGGAAAGCTGGAAAGCTTCCGAAACGTCGGGAACTAAAATGAGATAATATACGCGATATAATCCGTTAAATTGTTTTATTTCAATGAGTAATAATCGCGGAAACAGAAGAAAATATTAAGTTCATTATAAATTCAATCAGGTTCGAACTATATTGTGATTGAAACAAACAACAGTTTTGGTGGAATTCAACATTTTCTTCGTTTGTTTGCTGTTGCAATGTGACCTGGTTAAGGTCAACTAAGTAAAACGTTCAAATGTTTGATCATTTTAAGTCACACTACTGCAATCGTGTGTTAAGTAATGAGTTTGTTTATGTTGTGATTGAATCTATAAAGAGATTTCCAATCAATCTAAACAGCCACTTGATAGGCTCATATTCTCTCATATTTTTTTCAGTGGTAGAATAGATAGAAAGATGCAAATAATCTACTCGGCTTCGGCTGAAAATGTACAACAGGCAAAATGCTAACGAAACGCAAAATGTGCAAGCAATCAAAATGTACGTACGCAAATAGTACAATATTACAGTTTAATTATAATAAGTATATATTCCACGTGTTATATGCATTATACAATTGAACAAATCGTAAAATGGAAATTTTTCTTTTTACATATTTTGCGTTATGTGCATTTACCGTAAGTACATTCTGCGTAGAAACTACCTATATATTTGTCATGATTACCTATATGTTTGTAAATTTTGATTACTTTGCTAGTAGTTAGCATTCTGCGTATTTTCAGCTGAAGCCATCTAGGTTCTTAATTAACATACTGACGACATCCTTCTTTCTGAGTCGGACACTTTCCACAGTGGTCGTGGATGCGCAGACGAGGTACACATGCAGAGATGTTCTGTCGGAGGTTTTCCCGAGGAATGCTCTCTCAAAAATCTGCTTCGATTTCTGACCAAATTGGCCCTTGAAAAAGGACCTAAATTGGATAGAAAAAAAAGCTGTTGCCTATATATCATTAAAAATCGTTATATTAAAGAGTGGATCAGGAGACGTTACCAAGGCAAGGAGGTACAGAAAAATGTTAATTGACCCATTTACATTACTTAACTTCTTTGGCTATGATTATGATTGAAAAACAGATAATCGAACTGTTAATACGACATACAAAATGAATAATATTTCCTTCTGTTTCCGCGATTATCACTCATTTAATTAATTTATTTGGTCTCATTTTATTTAAAAACATAATGAAGTTGACAGCTATGTCTCATATGTAAGACATAACTGACATAGCTATTTCTTTAGTTGCCCATATCATGAAAAATAATATATTTATGAAAGCTACTTGAACTTACAGCGAAAAGCATTTGACTTGAACTTGATCGTATCGTGCTGCCATTTACTTCTATAATTATTATGAAGTTATAAATTATAAAAATGAAAAGTCTGTACGTAGAAGGAAATTTCTAACAAATAACTGTAATTAATGGACTATTAATTACAGTTATTTGTTAGAAATTTTTAAGGTCAGATAATTATAAGGTCACTGAATCAGAAAATATGTTTGTTATGTTTGTAAACGTATCGTTGTGGCTTCGTCACATCAAAATGGCTGAATGGATTTCCACCAGTTTTTGTTCACGGGAAACTGGTCATCCACAAATGGTTAAAGGAGACGTTTTATTAAACTAAGCTGAAGAAAAACGAAGGTTATGATTTTTTTCTCCTCCACTGAAAAAGCTACGGGGGCACCTTTTAGTTTGAAATACAAATTAAGCTCTTGGAAGGTTGAGCAAATCGAGTTTCGTGTTGGACTCCAAGACGATTCTAGGGTTATTGCGTTATAAGTAATATGATAATAATTTTTATGATTACCTAACTCAACGTTAATAGTACTTATTTTAGTCGCCCATCGCTAGAAATAAATGAAGTTAGCGGACCTATGATGGTTGCGTTTGTCATGCGATAAATAAATGACATAGCTGCCGTCACCTTCTGACACGTATGTGAGTGCGAGAGTGACAGACGCGTTATCATATCATTTATTGCGTGATAAACGCGACCATCATAGGCCCGCAGAACTTCAGTTTCATTCTTATCACAACTCATTGATTTCTAGCGATGGGCGACTTTGAATGATTCTAGTCAAATAATTCGTCTTTTAAGTTCATAACGTAACTTAACGGGCGACAGGCGCGGTCGCCCGAAGATTGTCGATCTCTCCCGAAACGACTCGAGTCGAAGTCAGACGCCTAATTCTACTAGTAGGTATCTCAAAGTCGCCCATCGCTACTCAACGGTATCGTACAGCAGTCAAAGTCGAAAGTCGAACTTTCATTCGACTGTAGTGATGAGTATACTACTATTTTGTTATTCGAATGGTAAAATAAATAGTAACTAGTTATTCGATTTCTAAAATAATTCAAAGTCGCCCATGTATCGCTACTGATTTCATTGACAAACATCATCAAATGATCTTGTTACAACAAATCACCAAGCGTGATCAAATCTATTTGTAAAATCAACATTCGTGTTCCAAAATAAATCCTTAGAAACGAATTCCGTCTATCGAGGTTGAATATATTAATGCCAAATGCTGATAGAATCTGAACAATACATGTACCAACTTAACGGAGAAATCGACGATGAATTTAACAAGCTGTGTTTAAAAGCTAACAGATAACAAGCTTAATAAACAAATACATATAATTACTTTGTAAATCCGTACTTCAACGTGTTGATAAAATGGCATTGTGATAAATATATATTAATTAATAACTTGGGAAATATAAACTGAATGGGAAAATAAACAAAACGGTTACGTGTAACATTTGCCCTTGAGTGAAAAAGTATCTAAGTTTAGTTTTTATCTGGGAGCATAATATTTGTCGACGAAGCGGTCGACTGAAAGAAAAGTTTTTACATGAGTGGAAAAAGCATTTTTGCTGCCAAGCATGTGGCATGCGTTGATTAAATAAAACAGTACTTCCAAGTACGCTCTCCTGCGTAATAAAAGTAAAATAATCGGATAAGTTAAATTTGAAAATATTATTCATATTCGCTCAATCCCGAATACGATATTCCTCCACCACAGTCCCAAAGTATTAAAGTTCGAATATTTAAATATTTTTATTAAAATTTAACCATGGAATACGTAATAAATATCCTTGCTATAGGATCTTACATTATCCTCATACCAAATTACAGCTAAATCAATTAAGTGATTTAAGTGGGAACTGTGTGTGTGTAAGGGGATACTTTTTACCCGACTAAGCTGTAGCAAAAAAGAAGGTTATGGCTTTTCTTCCTCCAAGAACGAAGTTATGGGCATCTTCTAGTTATGAAATAATTTTCGATGTCCAACATAATGTTCATAATCTCTAAACCAAAGTAGTTTGTCCGCTTTGTACCTCAACTGAACCTCATATTCTACAAAAAAGGTAAAGACTCTTTCAAAATACTTATACACGGCGGCCTCTTTCGGCCCCTGAAGGGCCCAGGTGACGTGGGACAAATTTCCGCCTCGGCAAACCCTTTTGCGAGCAAAACGGTTTTTCCCTTGTTTTCATTTAGCCCGATAGAAAGATATTAGGTTAACTAGGGGTCACGGAATTTTGCCTATTACTCTGTTTATTTAGGTTTTGGTGAGTACCGGAATGTTTTTGTGTCAGATGCTGAATTGTTATTTTTATGTGGTTAAGTAAGTGATTGTTTGTATTTTTGACCGAGCGAACGAAGGTCTCCGTTTCAGCTCGGGCAAAAAAAATTTCATATGTGAGGTTGCCGGCTGTTTCATCCTCTACTAGTACAGATCGCGTTTCTGAATCCGATTCTGTTCAATTTTTGTGAGCAGGTTCGATAATTATATATTCTTTCTTTGATTCCGTATTAAGACACCAGACGGTTCCACAAAGCTTTCTTAGCCAGTCAGTCTAAACGTAGTCCTACCATTCATAGCTCTTTAACTCCCAAATATATTTCGATTTATAATGATAAATAATGACCCATAATCATGTTAAAGCATGTATTAAAGTTGTTCAAGTGCAAAAGTGATAAGCTACACTTTGCCTGTCTGCCACTTTTAATAATTTCATAACGAAATTAATACATAAATAATGTGACTTTGTCAGTTATCGAATAAGATATTATTTTAAATTGTGTCATCACTCGCAGTTAATATATCTGTGAAAGGCGAGCCGTGACGTTGGTTTACCGAACTCATAAATACGGTATATTGTACATACGATTTCTCATTACGTTCTCTTTTTTTGGCTGTCAACAGCTCTGAAAAATTCATGATATTTTACCTGTTGGAGATTTATAACGGGTTCACTATACAATGGAAAAATGCGTCTTACGATGATGTCTTAGAAACGCAACACTTTTTACATCGATTCTCGCTCTCTTTGCATTAGTAACAGTGCCTAACATTAAGCGGGGAAGTTAGGGGTAGTGTTCGGATACCGTCAAATCTTTAGAAGCCGCATTTGCCTCATAGTCACAATAGGGATAATGACGAAATTTTAATAATTACTCCGTCTCGTATTGTAGATTAATAAAAAATATTATTAAATATTTTATTTATTTAAACTTTATTGCACAAAACAAAAGTAAGTACAAATGGTGAACTTAATTCCAAAAGGCATTTTCTACCAGTCAACCATAGGGCCAAACAGAGAAGCATGAAAATGGTGCAGTGGGGAAAAACATTCAGCACTGAGAGCGTTAGGACACACAAGCAAATAATGCATACATAATTGCTTATACCTATACTATATATGATATACAATATATAGAAATTACATATAAAAAATATAAAAATACAAAATATACCAGCTACTGCATGGAAGATGGACGCTACTTGAGTTTTTGTTCCAGCAGATGCCTACGTAGCATCCGCTTGAAAACTACCTTGCTTGGGGCTTGTCTGATAGAAAGAGGGAGCGAATTCCAGAGACGGCGAAGAATGACAGCGATTATAAATTTCACAAAGTTAATACCACTTATGACAGCAATTATTTTAAAATATTAGACCCGTATTTTTTCTTTTTTTACTTAATCAAATAATAATGATAAGTACTCTTTATTGCACACCAAAAGAAAATAACATCAGACACTTAAATCTAAACCAGTTTGAGAAATGGTAAACAACAGGCGGTCTTATCGCTAAAAAGCGATCTCTTCCAGACAACCTTAAGGTAGTAGAGATAGCGCAAAGTAAACAACCAATGAGTAAGTAAGTGAACATGAAGATGAGACAAATCATAAATTAAAGCCAGAAAGAAAAACAAAAGAGAAATGAACATTTCAGATACATACAAAGATACTAGATACTAATAAATAAATATAAAATACAAATAAACATATACACAAATATGCATATACCTACACATATGTATAACTAAAAATTTACTGAACTACACGACATCGACATCTCAGTTTAAGGGAGCGATAAATAGTGCTGTTCAATATTAATAAAGGCGATACATTGAGTCAAAACGACGCGTGACGTCCTAAGCACAAATTTTACTTAGGAGTGACGTCACGAGCCCCCACTCCTAAAGTTTAATGCGATTTATCTGAGTATTTTTTTATTATTACGAAAAAGCAAAAAAATACGTGACCAATATATTTGTATTATCTAACTGACGGATTAATCAGAAATTTGACTTTCATACCCATTCATCATGCCTATTGTCCCAGTTGACCTTATATAGTCAAAACAAAACACTTAAGCCGATCAGTTTACATCAATAACTATTTGTCAAGAAAGTTTGTAATTTTCACAATAAATAGTTACCGATATTTTCGAGTTGTGAACTAAGCTGACTGTTTGTAAAGTTTCTGTTAATAATGCCTTAATACTTGTGGTTATTCCGTAAAAGAATGACAGCGATTATACAATTCACAAAGTTAATACCACTTATGACACCAATTATTTTAAAATGTTATTACTGTCTGCGTTATCGTAGTTCTATTATATATCGTAATTCAAACGCAGGAAATATATTTATCGTTAAGAGACAAATTAGTTAAATATTTAGAAAAATCTGATTAATCATTATTATCGTCAGCTAAACGGTGACGTCCACGGCCCGGACATACTTAGGTCCCAAAGAACCACTCCTGCGCCGCCGCCAGTATTCAGTGGACTTCAATGGCTTTCACCGTCCAAGTCATCTTGTAGACCTACCCACGCTGCGCGTGATGTGACCTGTGAACGCCATGACTCAAGACTCCCAGCGGCCGTCGGTTCTATGAGCTACGTGCACATCGCAAATATCGCAATTTAAGTTTTGCAACTTTTCTGGCATAGTGCCTCTGGTTCTTTTAAGGATCTCTTCATTTTTGATTCGATCTGGAATCTGCTTACAGGTTTTATTTTAATATATTTTATATCTATACTATCTATTCATAAAGTTGTAAAATTTAAATGTCTGACACTTAACATTGAAGATATAAAAAAAATATTGTGACGGACTATTTAGAGGTCACTGAATGTATATTTTTTGGATTTTTAGTGTGTTGGTTTGTGTCGTTGCGGCTTCATCACGCCAATTTAGCTAAACCGATTTCAACTGTTTTTGGTACACGGGTAGCTGGGTATCTCCAGATGGTTATAGAATAATTTTTAGCCGACTACGTAGAAGAAAAATAGAGGGGTTATGACTTTTTCTCCTCCGCGAACGAAGTTGTGAGCCTTTTAGTATTTTTATACAGGAATAATTTTACCGATTTTACTTAATACAGATTTTTTCCTTCGTTAACCGTAAACAATGACCCGATTCAATGGCTAGGTAAAATATAACCCAGTCCCATAGTATTTATATTATTCCAACAGAACTGAACAGCTCAATTCTGGTTTCATAAAAATAGGTACCTAATGATTCCCTGAAAATACAAATCTATTTTTAACTTAGAAAGTTAGTTTAGGGTTCCCGAAGAGAGGAAACAATCTGCCAGTACCTAAATAGGATATATATCAGAATCCTTTACGTCATTTCTCCTAATGTTTTGTTCGTCATAACGCATTATTTTACGAATATTTTTTTTAAAGATTATTATAAAACAAACCTAACCTAACCTAATGTACACGATGATCTTTTAAAAAATCAAAAAAATTTGGTTTTTGACAAAAATGCGTTATGGCAAACGATATATTAGGACAAACGACATTAGGGATTCCAAAGGAGACCCAGCTAAATATATGTACTCTTTTATGGAAAAAGTACATGAATGCTAATCAGTAGTGAATAGGGAATATCAATGAAGACCAAATAGATTTTCAACTATTTTGTTTTTTGCATTGCTTTTGATTGTTGGTTTTTTTGCTGTTACGAAAGTAGAATTGTGAAAAGTTGTTTGTAATTTACATTAAAGTTGAAAATATGAGTAGAAGTGACTCCGAGAACTATATTAACACTCCACCGGATATCGTAAATGCAGCCACGATTGCAACAAATAACTTATTGTCACAAAAATTGATAACCAATTTTAGTACTAGTAAAAAAGTACTAAGATTTTTTAGATTGGAGAACAAACGCAGGACTTCGATGTGAATAAATAATTTGTTTCTGTATTTATTCAAGTTTAATTTTTATTGCATTATTTTAATATCTATAGTCTATTGATGTTTTACAGGTAACACTAGTAACAATGCAGGTCAATTCCCTACGGCTATTTGTGAACCCATCTTAGAGTACTTATGATAATACTAGCTTCTGCCCGCGACTTCGTCCGCCTTAAATTCGTTTATCGTGGATAAAGGTACTTTTCCGGGATAAAAAGCAGCCACTTACGTTGTCACATTATTTTCGAATTATAACTTTTATGGCGAGCATTCAATAATGTCATTCAAGTATTGGCATTACGTGAGGGCTACTGGTGATAGACGGTTTAGCATTCGAAGTAGTCACTGCCAGCACCATAGCCATGATAAATATATATGTATATCAACACCACACGACCCGTCCATATGTTGCCAATCCTTGAATACCTTGCTTATTACATTTGAATATGAGCTCTATGTCAAGTTTTTCTAAATACAAACATCTAAATAAGGACTGTACACAATAAAATCTGGCCATACCTGATCTGGTATATTTTTCTATCAACTGCTTGCTTAGAAACAGCACTTCTTTTTTATTAATCCATGGATGCAACACTATATAATAGAAGTAGAATTACATTCAAATGTATGATTATTTGTGAGATTTTACTTTATATATCCCAACTTACTTATTATTTTTTGTACAGCATTTTCTATCAGTTTTTGGTGTTTCTGCCTCTAAATTATTAATATATGAGGATTAAATTGTATTTTAACAATAACCAACATTTTTTAATAGTCTTCTGTTTGGGGCATTGAGGAGATATTTATTACTTTAGTATATTTTGATTATGACTGATATTTGTCACTGAAATGGGCAGTCTTGCTGGCTACCCTGACTAGAAATTAAACATCTTGTTAAAATATAAATATAATTATGGTATTGTAGTAGAAAGTGAATGACCATTGTCAAATAATGTTGGACAAATATTTGAAGTATGTTGGAATGTATAACGCAAATACTCCCATATATTTTAATATGATTTTAGTTATATTTTATAGTATTACATCTATTGATTATTTAAAAAAAGTGCTGTTTCCAAACTAGCAGTTGATAGAAAAATATTCCAGATCTGGCGTGACCACATTTTATAGTGTACAGTGATGAAAAAAATCCTAATCCCGGCAAAGCACAAGGCACTTGGATCCAGTAGGAGTCTTGGAATATTTGTATTATTTATATCTTAGTATTTTTATAGTATCTTAATGGAGAAATTCACTTCAAAAATTACCAAGATCGTGATAGTAAAACAACATAATTTTTTATAGAAATTCCCCATATCATGAAATATCTCATCTCATGATTATTTATAAGATTTTTGTGGTTTAAAATGAAATGACAAAATATTTTGGCAGAACCTCGATAAGTCCAGCCCAATATCCGCTTGACATGTCAAGCTACTTTAAATTTACGATGAATCGATTGCCTGTTTATGATTCATTTGAATACGATTTCAGCTTTCGTGTGTCTGATTTATTTTTAAGAAAGATAGAGAAATGGGCATTTTACGTTGTATTGTTTTATTACAATACTCTAATTTAGAACTGACTCACTGACTGAATTTGATTTTATGAGAGAATTTGTGTGAATAGTTGTGATTGTATTTTTTTTAAGCTTTTTATTAATTTTATTTTGTTGCTATGTATATCGTGGTACAAAGTGAGTAGTGACTGACACTGGGATGTGAAAATCCATATAAGATAAGTTATACTCATACATTTTGCATACAAGAGTGTAGCGAAGGCTCATGTGCGTTTCAGCTGCCGTTCTTGTGTTTTATGAAACTGCGACGAATATTACCTTATTTTCTTGAGTTCAGGAATTAAATAACTCTATTAACTTAATTAGATATCGGCTAACTGTTGTCGATTTCCTTCTATGCAGAACCCGCCTAAAATATCTACCGTTTTATCTGGGATGTCGTTCCTTCCACGCTCATCCTTCATTTGGAAATTTATCAAGATTGGATTGGATTGGATAGCTTTAGAATCTCCCCGTGTTTTAAAGAGCAAGACACATTAGTTTTGTGTGGCAATATTTTGTGTAATACGTCGTTTTACCCCTTATCAATAAGGTCGATGCGCCGAGGTATTGGGTACGGTGACGTTATTTTGTTTTTTAACAAAAACCGCTAACTTCAAGGTATTTCCACGTTCGAAACCCGACCATTAATTGTTCTATTTCTACGCGTAATTTCGTTGCACAACGTTCCATTTTTCATTAAACTCCAAATTGCTTTCGGTCCCGCCTCGCATCATCAATAATACCTTGTAAATGGACTTGGGGGTGTGTTTTGACAACGCATAAGCTACTTTTCATTAATTTCTGAGCGACATGCGATATGCGACTTTAGCTTGTGCGCGCGTTTCCATTGTATTATCCGATGTTTTGTCGGTAACTTTTGGCGCAGGAGTCTATATCGGTCTATACTATATATCACTATTCATTCAAAAAGTCGTTATGTTATATTTTTTCGAATTCTCACTGGTCCTAGATAAATAATTTACTCTGACGTAGTTTTTATCACCAGACCCTAACCTATTACAAATGGATTCCAAAGAATTCAAAAGAACACTCGACAGTAATAATTCTGGTCACCCTAATTTAAATAACAGCACCAGGTTCTTTTATTATTTGACATAAATTGTATTAACATAGTACCTATCTACGAGTATTATGCAATATGCAATAACTTATATAACTTATATCAGAAACTGCGATTCTATCATACAAGTATCAATACCCAAAAATTACGAATTTTGTGATACTCGTAAATCCTCGCTCCTATGTTAACCTGAAAACCTTATTTTTAAGGTTCCGTAGCAAAAATGGTTAAAATGGAACCCTTATTGCTTCATCATGTCCGTCCGTCCGTATGTCACAGGCCTTAGGTGTGTCCAAAAAAGTCTATCAATTTGGTAGTTATTAAAGCTTTTATAAACACTTTTAATGAAAATTGTTTTCAACATTATCGGATAAACTGTTTTTGAGGGGTGCCCGTTGTTTCGCCGACAAACTTTTCATCAAATATCATTTTACCGAAAACGTTTCACCGAATTATTACTTCGCGTATTTTCATTTAGTTTAATTTTATCTCATCAACAGTTCATTTCAACTTTTGTTAATTCGTAGAAAAAAATTTCAAGGAATATTATTTGATCGATGATTCATTTCGTATATTTTTGGAATGGAGGAAGTACATTACATCGATTTTCATTTCTTCGACGTTTTATTTCAACTCATTCTTATATAATCTAATACATGTAAATTTCAATGGCAAATGAACGGGTGCCTGTCGTCTCGCATAACGTTTTTTGTCCTAAAAATGTTTGGCATACTGTAGAATGGCATACTACTCGTTTGTCCTAATAACTACACACGATGTCTTAATGGCTACACTTACAGCACCTTAACTAAACTATGGTAGGCGTGAAGTCAGAAGCGTTACGTATTCTACTTTAAGGCAGGTCAGCCTTCGGTTAGGTTAGGTACGACGACGAGCGAAGCGAGGAGGAGTGTTAGGTAGAACTGTGACCCTAACGAGCGAGCGAAGCGAGCGAGCGAAACGCCAGAACCAACAAGGTTGAGAAGGTTAGGTTTTGCTGCGTTATTATTGCGACAGGCAATATTGCACAAGACAGCAATAACAATTTTACTACGAGCGTCAATCGCCTTAAAACCATGAATACCCACATCAGCACATTACGATTTCGTTGCGTTCCGTTTACAACATTGATAATTATGTCTGCAAAATATTGCATATTGAAATGATATTACGTGAAATAAGTTTTATGTAATTTAAAAAGATTTTAAACGATAAATTATGAAACGTACTTCTATGAAATAATACATCTGTGTAATGAAACATCCGCCATTTGAAAATTCGTGATATAAAAATACTCGTAATTAAATTTCGATGAAGTGAGTTGTCGATGAAATGAAAATACTTGAAACGTTATCTTTGAAGTAAAATTTGACGTAATGAGTGTCGGCGATTCAAGGGTAAACCGTTTTTGAGCTTTTGCCGAAAAACTGCGTTTTACAGCAAAAGGACGTATGTGTTGTGGAGATACGCTCTTTTACACTTTTTCATATCGTATTTTTTTCATCTATAGTGCAGGTTTTGTTACACTGAGCATGGTCCGACACGATCTTGGCCGGTTTTTTACTGTTCTTTCTGCAGTTTAGATATAAAATTAAATAAATATCAAGACAGGATAAAAAAAGATTTACAACCGTATTGCATTTAGGAAATATGACGGTATTTTATCGACCCGAAATTTTTGCTAAAGAAGCTAATACCTAGTCTCAGCATTTGCAAATGGACGGTTTTCAGGCAAATATAATAAAATAAATAAATATTATTGGACAATTTTACACAAATCACAAATATAGCATTATGACTGTCAATGTGATATTTTAATGGCACCACACACTTCGGCACATCATTCAAATACTCCTATGCATTCCTTTCTACGAAAGTAACACGGATATTTGACAAATGCGGGAAAATTTTGGTGTTGTCGCATGACTAACTAAAGAATTCGGGTGCGTACACATTCGGCCATACGCCATGAAACGTGCGCCACATTTGTGACAAAGTGAAGTGATTATTTATGTGTGCCTTAGCTCGCATTTGTCTACATTTCGCACGCTTTTGCTACCGTCCAGTTAGCTTGAGTGACCGCATTGGTTATTTTTGTGAACTCACGTCACACGAAAAATATATTCATTTATTTCCTTTGATATTTTGATATAAGTTTAGTAATAAATAATCAACATCTGCTCGCTGGTCCCGTATGATAAAAAAAACATTATAATAACAAAGTTAAGTCTAAAACAAAATTAAAAAAATATATATATAAAAATAGTACCACAATATTCTTTTTAGGGTCCCGTACCAAAAATGGTAAAAAAGGAACCCTTATGGTGCGACTCTGCCTGTCTGTTTGTCTGTTTGTTTGTCTACTCCGACTATTAAAGCGCCATATTTCAAAACCTATTCATGAGATCTATTTGAATTTTGGAATGTTTATAAACATGTATTGAAAAAAAAAAAGATTCAAATTCTAAAAAAACGACAAAAACGAGTGCGGGAAAAAATTTAAAGTCTAATTAAATACTAGGTCAAGTAGTAAGTATATCCTATGAAAGGGCTTGATCTGCACATTTTTAAACAATATATTTTTTTTATTGTGACTAAATATTGTTTTATTAAGGAAACTATGAAGAAAACACCACCCCCTTATCTTATCTCCAAAGTTTACCGACCAAACATTTTGAAATTTTCACAATTTGTATAAATAAACAGAAATCTTACACGAAAATTATAACCGTGTCTGTAACTAGTTATTTTTTTTCTAAGTTTGTACGGGACCCTCCGTATCCCATGTCCCGTAATCCGACTCGCACTTCGCCGGTTTTTTATTTTATTATTGAATTTAGTATGATCAAAAGCACATCGCTACTTAATTGTGGCACTTCACTAACCGAACATATTTTTTTTATAAGTGTGGCCACAGTTGTCAATTTAACACCAAATCCTTATCCTTTTCTATATCATAAACGTGAAAGTATGTATGTACGTTCCACTATTGCGCAAAAACTACACAGCAGATTTTCATAAAACTCTTCAGTAATAATGCTTAGATATCAAAATACGACATAGGCAACAATTTTGGAGGATATTCATTCATAAAATGGGTTTTTTAACAATAAATGGAAATGCCTTAGAAAACCCCGAGTATTGTGACATTTTCATTTCTATATAATGAATAAACAATTGGTAACCTAGCAACAGTATTACTACCTACACTATTAAGCAAAGAACACACCTTCCAGACATGACGTATCATACAAATTAGAGTATATCTTAATATAGCCGGATAGCCGGAAAAATAAGAGTAAATCTTAATATACATTTTCTACATTTTGGACTTGCAATCATCTCTGAATGAGAAACGTTTTGTTATAAAAGTATGGCTTATAAATAAGATAACTGCATAAAACAGGTGCTTTTTAACAATAAATGGAAAATCACTTTTTGTTAACTCTGAAATTTTTATTCCGTAGAATTATAAATAAATAATGGGGAATGAATGAAAATTTTCAAAAATCTTTAAATTTTGTTTATTGGTAGAAATAAGTCTCCTTATCGTCAGAAAAAAATACAGATTTTTCTGTGGCTTAGAAAAAAATAAAAAGATGAATAGGTGTTGATGGGCCTATATGACAGCTTATACGGTACGGCAAATGCACCATTGATGTTTTCAATTAAAATGGCAGTAAATGTACTGGTATTCTTGCCGTACCGTATAAGCTGTCATATAGGCCCACCAACACCTTTTTGCTGACGATAAGGAGACTTATTCCTACCTTTTTCTTCAAGGTTTTTGAAAATTGTCATCCATTCTCCATTGGTTTGATACCAATATGACAAGTTAGTACCTATTTGCGTAACTGGATGGCGCCAGTTGTAAACGCTTTTTGGCTGTTTAATAATCAGCGTAATTCTTGCATCATAAAAATCATCATCATTCACGGATGAAACGAATTCAAGAAATGTTAATATTTTTATGAAATATCATGTAACTTTATACAGTATCGCCACCGCGTAGGAAGAATGAATAGATGGTCATCGCTAGATGGAGTAACTGTACCTACATTCCAACAGTTTTTAGAATTTTTGTCTGTTTGTCTGTTTATTTGTACGCGTATCACGTGAAAACGGCTGAACAGATTTTGATGCAAACTTTACTAACCTTTCCAAAAAATCCCCAGCCAGGTTATAGGCTATTAAAATTCAGTCTCTACAAGAAGGGGGTAGCCACTACACTTGATTGAGTTTAGGTTTGCACCTGAATCTCATCGCGCTACTTAGGAAGGAGGTGCAAACTTCTTTGAAATGTGTGCTACGACTAATACGACTATCGAGTATCTTGCTAATCTAACAAATAGCGCTAAAATTGATACGTTTTGACCTAAATAAGCCACTGAAGAAGGATTTTGCCAAATTAACTCTAAGTTTAGAAGAGAGGGGTACGGGTATGAACATATTTAATTGAATAATTGATTTAATAATTACAACGAAATTAAACGACTATAAATTAATTGCCACACATTGCATAGTGCCATCTTCCGGTCAAGTGCGAGTCGGACTCGGGCACCGAGGGCCCCGTACAAAATATATGCTACAAACGGCCGTATTTATGAAAATCCAGTCTTAGCAGATCCCTACTCCTAAGCAGAATGTACGCGGTGTTCGATCATATTATATTGGTTCATATTATAGACAGACAGACACACAATTATTCTGTATTTGTTGTTATAGCGGCAACAGAAATACATCATCTGTGAAAATTTCAACTGTCTAGCTATCACGGTTATCATGCAGTGGACAGACAGACAAACAGACAGACAGACAGACCGATAGCGAAGTCTTAGTAATAGGGTCCCGTTTTACCCTTTGTATATGGAACCCCTAAAAATGACTTTACTTAGTTGCGTAGTGGTAAAATCAATACACATATCAACACGCGTATAATTGCAAAATTATCTTCTATATACATATAAAATGGAAACTCCTGACTGACTGACATATCAACGCAGAGCCGAAACTACTGAACTCAGGGACTTGAAATTTTCGCAGTAGACATTATTTATAACGTGTGCAAGAAATAAGAAAGCATTTTTGGAAATTCATCCTCTAACAGGGTTCAATTGGGGTTAAAAGTTTGTATGGAAAACCTGTAATTATTTGATTAAATGTTATAATATTTCGCGAATAGACTCTCCATTTAAAAGTAAAACAACAAATTTCAGCATTTACATTTTGTATGATAAACCTGTGATTCTTTGAATAGGTAACTGGTATAATATTTCGCGTATATACTCTTATTTAAAAATCTAGAAATACAATATCAACATTTTATGGAAATTCATTCCTGAAAGTGGTGAAATAAGAGGTAACAGTATGTATGAGAAACATGTGATTCTTGAGTTTACATTTAAAACTAAACAAACCAGTTTCGTTGAAAATTTCGTTTCCTAAATAGTTAAAATATGAAGTAAGGGGAAGGGGTAGGATATTTTCATTCATCCGTAAAAAGCCATTTTTTTTAGTTAGTAGGTATATAAAGAAGTAATGCAGTATTTTTTCAGTATTTATAAAAAGTGCTTAATGTTCAATATTATTAATATTTAAATCTCAATTGTCCAATTACCAACATCTTTTTTTTTTTTCAAATTACAAGTAAATAAAAAAAAATACGAGAATTGAAACACAATTCGTGTGAAAAAATGAAATTCGAGTTATACGCGGACGAAGTCGCGGGCAAAAGCTAGTATTTCATATATGACTTCTTCAACCCCAGTTACGCATTAGCGTTATTTATCAGCGTAGTAATTGTAGTGTCATCTTTAAACTGTATACCGTGGAAACGCGTTCTCTACGGAGTTTATTATCGTACCTAACCTCGTTGTTTTCGTAATTTAAATATGATGACGGTGTTTTTATTTATTTATTTATTATTTATAGTTTCGTGTCAAAACCAAAAATGTGATTTAACTGAAACTACTGAGCTTCTTAGATATGTATAATATATAAATCAAAACCCAAATAACTTATTTACATTTACCGGGAGGCAGTTTTTATAAGAAGGCACGTCACATTTACGATGTCGTTTTAAAAGATATTTCTTGCTTTCTTTTCTTCTATTATAATTAAACTGTTATGAATTTTGATAGGTTTTTTTTGGACAGCTACGCATACAGTTTATACTTATAAATACATATTTAAGATAGGCGACTCATATGGTAATAGTTAATAATAAGAGCCCGTGCATTATTTATAGTTATTTTTCTGTTTTTTGGTTAATAATTAATTACAAATAATGTCAGTTAAGTTTCTTTCAGCTTTCTTGAAATATTCACCCTTGCGCCTTTCTAATAGAAAAAATATTATTATCTTTTTAGTATATCTCTTTACATAATAAAGCTGTTAAATATAATAAATACAGTTTTCGTGGAAATTGTGAGTTCTGTTTAGGATTTGTAATCTAAATGTGTTTATATTTTAGTTTAGACTAAACTAGCCTACGCGCCGCTCTGACCCCGTTTCCGAGTAGGCTATGTTTTAAATCATGACTGACAATACTGATATCTTTCCGCCAAGTTTCATCTAAATCTGTTCAATAGCACACAAGTAACTTCCATCCAATAGTAGATTGTTTGACAAGGGGCTAAAATAAGCCATTATGAAACGAAGTGATTATTTGGACGAGCTCATGAAGTGAGAGAGGATAAATATGTCTGAATGTCATAATGGCTTTTAGCCACGTGTTAAACACTCTGCTTTTCATTTCGACTGCGAGAAAATAAAAAAGACTTAACATTAACATTGCATATTTCATGAAAAACTAAAAGTACAGTTTGAGCAATTCTATCATAAAGATTGGCCAATCTGATCAGGTTGGTTCGTTTGTTTTTAATTATTCGTAAGGAGTATATAGCTGGCTGCAAATTTTTTTTCAGTGTCAAAGAAATGTGTATGGGATTAATTGGCTTTCTTTTAAACCCTAGGAGCTAAATGTGCTATTTTAGTCTCACTTCGCGAAACTACTATGACGTACTTTTTTAAAAGGAGCAGTGAAGCTTTCTTCTTTGAACCGTTCCTTAGCCTATTTCAAATAAAAAGTGTCTGTAGTGTGAGAATTCTACAGCGTGCGAACTTGCGGTACATTTTAAGCGTAATCGATCACTAAAACTGAAAACGCAGTAAAATACGAACAGAACTCCTACGGTTTTGCTACTTTTGTCCTTCAAAAACATAATCCACTGTCCTTTGAAAGACGAGGCTGACAAGAGGCATTGTGACAAAATTGCGGTTTTTGCGCCGCCAGGTGTATGCCGTACCGCCAGTACGTGCGTCCGGTTGCTCACGGAAACCTACGTTCCTCATATACCAGTTTCCCTGTTTTTTCACTCGATTGTTCACAAGGGACAAGCGACAGCGTAAAACAACTAAAACCTCGTAATAGGTGGAATTTAGTAGTAAAGTCAAACTCGTTATTATAGAGGTAATCCCATACTGAAGACACTAATTTACATCAGTAGCGCACAGTTATTTAAGAGAAGCAATAAAATTAGCGGTTTGTTTCTATGGATTACGAAAGTGAATAGAAACTGAAGGCCTATGTCTCTTGAAATAGAATAACTACGGGAAAAAGACTGCGATGATCCTTATTTTCAACTAGGTACAAGCGGTAGGTATGTACAATTAAGTAATATGAAAAAAAAAACCTCTTTAAATTAAATCGACCAAATCGAACCCAGCTGCCCGTTATACTAGTTTGCTTTCCTTTCTTTATTGATATACCAATTATATGAGCGACGAACGAGCCAGCCCAAGGTACCCCGTAGCGTCTGTGAGCGTTGGATTTTTTTTTTAATGAATCTGTAAAAATAATGGAATATAATATACCAAAAGAAGTCGCAACGGTTAAAATTAAAATTAAAACACGGTTAATTTATCTTTTCATTAGTAAATTGTTTATAACTGACGAAGAATGGACATTAAATTGCAACTGAGGAATTTTAAGCTTAAATTTTAGTCATTACTGTTTAAGTAATACCACGTAAAGGTGGCTTATGACAGAATTAATTTATTATCCTACGTCGTACGTATTCCATGCGAGATACATTTATTTTGAGCGTTCCAATTATAGGCGAGTAAAACATTATGGTTACGCCGAGCAAGCGGTGTTAGTTTTATATGAATAATGCTAACTCGTCTTGTTTTTTTTTTATATGAATAAAATAGTATTATTGTAAGTTCTAAGGAGTGTGTTAGGATCGGTAACTATGTATTTTTATTGAAATAAAACAATTTTACGGATTATATTGCGTATATTATCTCATTTTAGTTCCCGACGTTTCGGAAGCTTTTCAGCTTTCCATGGTCACGGGTGGACTGATAATATACGCGATATAATTCGTTAAATTGTTTTATTTCAATGAGTAATAATCGCGGGAACAGAAGAAAATATTATGTATTTATAGTTATTTCTAAACAATTTGTTCAAGGTTGTGGTAATGGTCGGGTCTTATCTCTTTATTCCTTTATATAACATGCCCATACTATTAATATGAACTATTTAAATTAATATCTCCTCAAATTAGGATCAGGATCAGAACAATATCTACTCAAATGAGTTTTAAACATAATTATTTCAATAAGTATAATCAAAATGAAACAACAATGGAATTTATTCCGTCAAACATTTCCTTTAGCAACTAAAAGCCTGGAAAAGGATACTCTTATTACAGCTGTTATGATTAGAACGTTAAGTGTGATTTTATTTATTTTTTGCTTTATTTTATGGCTGCCGTAATGTTGTTTTATAGCCAGCCAGCGCGAGTTGACAGGTTGCAAATAATAGCTGGCTGGTAGAAGTAGAACAGCGTACAATGTGTCTTGTTCTGATGGATGGAAAATACTGAGCGTGAAATGTTAGCAACGACGGTTTCGTCACAGAACACAGTGCGGATTTAATCCATACTTAATATTATAAATGCGAAAATGTGTCTGTCTATCTGTCTGTCTGTCTGTCTGTTACCTCTTCACGCTTAAACCGCTGAACCATTTGGATGAAATTTAGTATGGAGGTAGTTTGAGTCCCGGGGAAGGACATAGGCTACTTTTTATCCCGGAGAAGTACCCATATCCGCAATAAACGAATTTAAGGCGGACGAAGTCGCGGGCAGAAGCTAGTAATGATATAAATCGTAATATAGATTTACACTTACTTACAAATTACACGAGTTTTAAACATCATCCCAACAACGATAAGTCGCGTATAAATATGAATCATTTTATTACCATGAGTTCAATAATTCATATTTATGTGCGATTCAGTTCCAATTTGTTCTGAGAATGTTAAAAATTTCGTGATGTTTAACATCGCTAAAAGGCGATGAAAAGAAGAACAGGGATATAGGCATATTCTTGTACTTTATCGGTAATGACACGCCCTGGCTTCCTCGCACGTATTGCTCGTTACGGATTGCATCTGAGCCTTAGCAATCTTCTACCACGCCACCATCCACAATGTTGTGAGTTATTGATATAATAAAAATATTAAAATAATCTAGGTAAATGCCAAACAGGGTAGAAATAATTTGCATTCAATTTAAATTAATAATTACAATACATAAATGCTATTTAAATTGAACTCAATCGTGGTTAACACTTGATTCTTCTTGGGATATGCTCATTTCCTATGCGATCAGGCTTTCAAGTGCCAAACTAAAGGCAGATTAAGCCAACGTGTTTATGTGCTATGTACTTAATTTAGACTTATAGCATATGTCAAGTTGTAATTAATGACTTAATTATATCACCTTACCTCTTTACTTAAAACAGCTGTACTACTCGATACTTGTATGTGGAAGAGCGGTGCCCCTTAATACAGGTTATTTAATAAAAAAATAAAGCAAAAACTATTTTTTTTTAAATAAAAAAAGATCCGACTTCAAAATAAACGAAAAAGCCATAAATAATCTTTTATGTACGGTACGGATCACATTTGAATCACCTTTTGAAGTCGGTGCCAAACCATTCATTTAGTACTATTAGGAACCGCGGCGGCGGCCTTTAGTTATTATCTACCCACATATATATTTAGTCATAGTAATTCGTATTTTTGTTCGACTTCAAAAGGTTCAAATGTGATCCGTACCGTACATAAAAGATTATTTATGGCTTTTTCGTTTATTTTGAAGTCGGATCTTTTTTTATTTAAAAAAAAATAGTTTTTGCTTTTTAGTGATGAATTTTAGTAGTGATATAAAGTAGTATGACTAACAGTCTTAACGTATCTACCTATAATAGATGATTTTTTTAAGAATTATCCTTTTACTCTTAACTAATAAGGTTGTACCTTCCGTCATCAGCTCAGCATGAAGAGATGATGACTACCATATGCAAATACTTAAATAGCTCAAGAAAATATATGAAAAACGTTATAAGTGCCTATAAAATTTGAGGATTGCTTTCGATTTCCCTGGGATCCCATCATCAGATCTCAACTTGGTGGCAATGGGACCACTTCAGGAGTATATCCATTCAAATAAAAAAAGAGTTTTTAAAATCGGTACACAATTGGCGGAGTAATCGGTGAACATACATAAAAAAAAAAAATACAAACTATCGAACATATAACCTCCTCCTTTTTTGGAAGTCGGTTAAAAAGGGGCCACCAGCGCACTTTAAAATTAGTACCTACTAAGAAAACAAATAAATTATTTTTTATTTTCATGTACATCACAGTATAGGCCTCCCAAAAAGTGACCTAGTGTTAACCTAGTTAATCTAGCGTGAGTTTTATAGCGTTGAACTAGCCACCATATTGTAAACCTGCCTCTTTATCTTGAGAGAGCTATTTTTAGCAGTGGACTTTTAATGATTATTGACATTGGCTAAGACACACTACAAATAAAAATTAGTTTTATAAATCGGTTAGAACGAGATAAATAGAATTAGAATTCAGAAGTACGAGTATAATAGAACTCGCCAGTCCCTTCACTCTTAAAAGTATCATCACTTCGGATTGTCCTCTGCCTTACCAGGTATCACTGTCCGGGTAGGCTTTAAAGGATAAACACTGGGCTTGTCGGGGTCTTCTAAAGATACGGCGTATAATGTTTTTCCACACTAAGACGTTGCAAAATCCTTTAAAGGTATTTTTCTGTCCTAAGTATGAATGATGGTCATTTCTGCGCTCGGGCATAAAATAAACCTATACTCAAAGAGTGAGGACTTTTTTGTCTCAAGGGTATTTTACCTTGCCCAATATAACGAAACTAATTCCATCACAAAATTACGAAATCATTAAATGTAGTCCAAATAAAAACCTTTTAGAAAGAGTTCAACGTCTAAAAAAGTAATTTCATTTAGTAGCTCTAGCAAAAATACCCCGTCCTCGACTTTATAGAATCGGCCCGTAATATCATTTATTTATAATGAAATTTACCCTTCACTTTTTTATTTTTGAGGGAGATCATACTTATTTTGTAATAGAACTACTTTATACATATATTAAATGCAACATAACGTAAATTTTTGTGATTTGATTAATTATTGACCAATAAAACCTAAAAGGTGAAGTTAGTTAAATAAACTACAAGGATTCACTAAACGTGATATTCTATTTATAGTTTATTTATTTCAAGTTTTAGGTTAGCAAGTACTTCTTTATTTTAGCTTAATACTTATTTTTAAACAATTGAAATGGATTATATCTCATATATTATGTACATCCTAAAAGTTGAGAACTCAAATGAGATAATATACGCGATACAATCGGTATAAATTGTTTTATTTAAATGAGTGATAGTCGTGGAAGCAGAAGAAACTATTATTTAATACTTATTTCCATTTTTTCATAAGTAATTGCCCAATAAAGATTTTCATATAAAAAAAACCCCAATAGAAAAAGATTTGATAGTCAAAACCATAAGTAATCGGAGGAAACCATCAAATATTGTATTCATTAAAACGGCGATTTTAGAAAGATTCAATATATAACTCAAAAATTTTCATTGCGACTTACGGGTAGTGATTAGATACTTCGTTTAAGATAGCGAAAGGGCTTTATTGTCGCAAATTTAAACGAACCCGATGAGAATGCTACCATTGAACTGATCTGACGATGGAACCGGAAGGTAAGCACTAAATTTCTTTAAAAAAATAATCTTAGTAGTGTTTCAGTTTATTTGAAACGACACGATACATACTTTTACGAAACGATTTCCCAAAAAGTGGAAAATAAATATATTTTTTGATAGAAACGAAAAACCGACTCCAAAAAACTTAACTGAAAAGTTTAACAAATCACCGCCTAATTTATTTTCTTCAATTTGCTCACAACAAACCTTTTGTAACTCTATTTGTATAATTACTAATAGTGTGGAGTCAGTGCCAGACGGCAGTACATACAAAATAACAAGTTTTGAACATTTGTCAGTTGCTTTAAACAGCATCCAATATCTCTAATTGTATAATTATATGTATTTATAAAATTAGAGACTTTATAACATAAGCCAAAACAACAATCTAACCTAACAAAAAAGAGCAGAAAACCCCTTATATAGCTTATGGTTTGGAAACCATAATAAAATACACGATTTTAGGACTGTATCGTTAATTATGGATACACCAAAACCTAGTCTGACTGTTGACATGAGTATTATTTTGAATTACAATGTTCTAAGAGTATGATCTGAGGGTGATTTAACCATTTAACCATTTCGTCTGATACAATGTGGTTGACTTTTGTATCTTAGAGACTTCATGATGCGTTTAAAATCGACCAGAAAATATAGTCTGACCAAACCTATTGAACTCAATTTGGTACTATTTCAGCGACTCCTATGTACAATTTTAAAGTACAACAGATTAATATGCTGCTTAAACGTATTATCTAAGTATCCTTTTCATGGTTGCACAATTTAGCATACTCACAATAAATGTGATAGATTTAAACTTTTACGAATAAACTACTTTTTACGTAATGTTTTGGGTTCCCATCAATATCTGTTGTAAGCGGGAGGAGGGAGACGAGCCAAAGGTATCAGCTGGAGACCACAACACAATGGACAGTCATGGAATTGAACCATCGTTAGAGCGCCTCGATAAAAACGCTCATAATTGTTATAGATGTCAAAGTCGCAGTTGTAACGAGTAATATTAATATGCTATATTCCCAAAATGACCACCGTGCACAGATCCATGCCGTTTTTTTAAAAAAAAGACATTATTAGTCCATACACAGATGTTTTACTTCACGAATCATGTGTAATAGCGATTTACGTAGTATGATTTTTTTTGTGTAACGTCGCTTTGTTCGCAAACAGTACATATTCTTCTCGTATTTGTCCACGTTCGTTATCGTTACTCGGATGTATTGGATAGATTTTGGTTAAACAAGATGCTGCAGGTCGAGCTCTCAGGATGAAATGTGTACCTTATTAAGGCAGTAATTAAGCGCAAGTGGATTTTTAATCTAATAATTGTTTAGGACAGAAATTCGACTAGGTAAAATTGTACCATAATTAACGATACATTATTAATTAAAATTTTGAAATTATGACTCATGAACCATGGCTAACAAATAACTTCAAAAATAGCAAATTGTAATTTTTAGTTTTACTTTCATCCCCGAAAGACACATTACCTCGCATTACCATGACATATTACGTTTCTAAAATTAGCACAACATAAGCGTTCTAAACGAGTACCCCCGCTCACTCACGTGGGTACTACAGTTTCAAATTAGACTTAAGTACTCCTTTAGTTAAAAGGATTGCTTTAAATTCTCATTTGTTTCTCAACAAGATCATGTTCCAAAACCTATTCCATAAACGAACGTGTATAAATGTTTGTTTCCTATTGAACAAGGTTGAAGGTCAAAACAGCTAAAAAACAGTAGTTAAATATTGAGTGATATTAGTTTATTTTGTTAGTAAATAACATTTTGTTTGAATATTTCAAATTGTACACGCGTTACGAGTATTGTGTGTAAAATAATTAAGAGTAGTGTTTTTTTGTTCAGGACAAACAACCGTCGTGGACACTTTACTGGGTGTGCTTAGCTTAGTATGGCATTAAACCTTCTTTATTGCCGCTGGGCATCAAAGAACTTGATATATTCACTGCTTTAATTTGCGGAATCCCTTACTAGATTGATGGATAATAGTGCATTTGTTATTCAGTGAAATTACGTCTTGGTTAGTTATGAGAATAAGTTGTTTTCACTTGCGTCTTTTTTCATGCGTTTTATAATAATCATTGTGTTGTATTTACTTAATTTAAAATATACGCAAGTGAACACAACTTATTTTCACAATTCACCACGTTATTTCAATTCGGGCAAATAAATGGATAATAGTGCAATAGCAAAGCAAAGGCGACACTATTATCCATTGATCTGCTCAAAAAACGTTGTGACGAACGCTTTGCACCTCCATCCAATGGGCTCGCGGAATCATTCAGGGCGTCAGTCTACATTCTGAAGGGCAAACCACGTATCGTTCCTGATTTGACAATATTGCATCGCCTACAAATTATTTTTAACACGCTTTTATTAGGTCGACCTGTATGTAACTAATTATGTAATGGAATCTAAGGTAACTAATTTAACCATCTTTCAAGGATCGTAGCGTCATGAAAGTTGGCAGCTGTATGTAGTTCTGATGACAATACAATAATATGGTACTGTCGAACTGATCTGATGATGGAGCCGGAAGATATGAACTGGAACTTCATGATGGAATATCGTTTCATAGCTGTGTTTGGATTTCTTAAAAAAGTCTTGTAAAGCGTGTTTTTATAGTGTTTTTTAAACTATTAATTTATTCATAATATTTTCTTCTGTTTCCGCGATTATTACTCATTGAAATAAAACAATTTAACGGATTATATCGCGTATATTATTTCATTTTAGTTCCCGACGTTTCGGAAGCTTTCTAGCTTTCCATGGTCACGGGAGGACTGAGAAAAGATGTATTTTCCTCTGTCAAAGTTACAATTTGTGCAAACTACCCATTTTTTGAAAAAACACAAATAAAGGTGTACATACATGCCAGATGGGCCTAAGCTGTAAAGACAGTTACACATGTGCCAGAAGGGCTTAATTATCTTATTCTAATAATTTACCAAGCAGCATTTCACAAATGAGGCGTACTGAGGAGAAAAGAAACGCTGCAAAGAAAAACTCCCAGGCTACCTCATTACTAATTATAATATTTAAAAACAGAGAATATTAAACTACTTTTAAACAGGTAAGATATTTTACACCGTTCGGAAATTAATTTATTCTTTATTAGGATATATCAACGATTGAATTTTTGTCTCCTTTGATGCACTATTTGTTTTCTGTTTCTAATTTTTAATTACCGAAATTATAAATACGTAATATATTTTTTAAATAAGGAATTTCATATACATTTTTTATTATAGTTATTTCATTCAACTTATAAGTCTCAAAAAAAAAACAGTTACATAAACAGATACGTAATCTGTATTCCAAAGTTTGTTATAAATTATGCCGGCTCCTCATATTTTGATTTACTCTGAGCTTCCTCAAATGAAGTCACGAAATATATATTTCAATCGTACCCGAACTGCGATCGCGTCATTTCCGCATTTCAACCATAACCCGACTGTCAGGAGAAATGACAGCTGGTGCAATTTGAGTAACGAAATAAGCCGACTGTTATCAAAACTCTGTCAGTCTACTGAACAAGCGGAGCGGTATCTGTGGAGAGTCAATATGATATCGTTTTTTTTTAACCTCCAATAAAGCGAGGGGCATTATAATTTAACGTCTGGATGTCAGTGTATCTGTGTGTTTTTCAGAAAACATAATGTTAAGAACATGTGGATTTCACTTGTAATATTTCACTAATACATCACGTGCGTAGTCAAGATGCAACATGAGAGGTCTTTGGGTGGTCTTAAGGTCTTTTCAGATAGAAAAATCAGTACAGATCTGTTAGTATTTAAAAAATATTCGGAAATCTGTGACTACGAAGTAATTTTTTGTCTACAGCTGGAAGCCCTCAATCGGCAGTGACGGGCAAGGTGGTGACCGTTCCGGCGGTGGTGGGGGGTGAGGCGGACCTCCCCTGCGACTCTCGCCCCCCCATGCGCAACGACAGTCTGCTGCTCGTCGTGTGGTACCGGGATGACAATCCTGTTTACAGGTTAGTTTGTATATTCTTAACAATTACCAACCAGCAAAAAAAAAAAACAAATTGAAATCGGCATCGTGTGTCTTGGATTGACAATTACGAAAAAGTAAATGAACGCAACCGGGGCTTTTCCTTATTGGGATAGGAAAAAACCTTGTGCAGAGTAAAATGTACTTATGTATTGATCAGCCGGCATAGGCGGGGGTGAGTATAGCGCGATGAATAAATTAAAAGCACCCGTCAATTTTTGACAAGTGGGATGTTGACAGTGCAGGTGGACCTGCGACATCTTCTAGTCAGTTACTGGCAAGAAGTTGCGCACGATCGGGACAGTTGGCGTGCTCTCGTTTCGGAGGCCAAGGTCATCTTTGGGTTCCTGAGTTAAATTAGTTAGTTAGTTTTTAGTGGGATGTTGACTGTACTCAAATAAAAATATAAATCAATCAAAAATATTTTTTTTTTCTCCTCCGCTGTCGAAGTTGCCTTATAGTATCACTAGCTTCTGCCCGTGACTTTGTCCGCCTGAAAATTCGTTTATCGCGGCAATCAAACTATCTCCATACCAAATTTCATCCAAATCAGTTCAGCGTTTTAAGCGTGAAGAGGTAACATACAGACAGACACACTTTCGCATTTATAATATTAGTATGGATTTATGACGATTGTTCAGATTTTCAAGTTATATAATCGCATTTTGTGTTGCCATCATTATAATTTGACAAGTCGTCCGCTATTCAATTGATATATAACAATTAAAGTCTAAGGTATAAAAATATGTTCACAGCTAGTTGTTGCTAGTCTACGAGTCGGATTATACCAGAGACAAGCCCGGTAGTGTTTACTTATATTGCTCGTGTCACTAAACTTTTGTCAAGTTCTATACAGTAGCACTATCTAATTCGGGCTTTAATAATTAATTTGTCTCATCTCTCTTGTGCACCACTTAGAAGTTAAGTATACTCATTGGTTGTTTACTTTGCGCCATCTCAAGTACCTTAAGATTGTCAGAAATACATCGCTATCTTAGCAATAAGCCAGCTATTTACCATCTCTCATACTGTTTTAGATTAAAGCATGTCATGTTATTTTCTTTCGGAGTGCAATAAATAGTATTGTGTTGTTGTTTCATCATGAATAAGCAACATAAAAAATATACTAAGCAAAACCGTTAAACTCAGTATAATATCAACTGTCAATAGTTCGGTAACTGAAATTGCCTGGGAAATCGCGATCGTTTAACTGTCAAAACCCTGGGGTAATACTCTGACTGCACGTTTATCTTACTATCTTATAACTTTAACAGAAGGCTGAAGGCGATTGGAGTTTATTTCTAAATTAATCTAATTTGTAGTTCTCTTTGATGGCGTATATTTTTTTCATAATAACTTGCATAAATAAGCAAATTTCACATTCACACATTTTTTTTTAATGAAAAGTGGCATCCTTGATGGTCCTAAATCAGAAAAATACATTCGCATTAATTAAATACGCAGAAAGTTACACCAGCATAACCAAGTGTGCTGGGGGCGATTCGTTACTATAGTGGCCATTGTCGTAAATCGAGGAAGGCCCGCGTCGCGGGGCTTCTCTTTCGCGCAAGGTAACTAACGAACTTACCCAATAAAAAATAATAATCTTACAGATTTTTCCTATGCTGAAGGCTTCGCCCCCAAATGCCCCTTTTAAATTTCCGTATGCCAACTGTAATTTAGTCCTAATTTAATTTAATAACCTACTTCTGCTAACAGCAAATATGGTTTTGGACAAGGTTTTCATCATATTTTCTTCTGTTTCCGCGATTATTACTCATTGAAATAAAACAATGTAACGGATTATATCGCGTATATTACCCGACCATGGACAGCTGGAAAGCTTCCGAAACGTCGGGAACTACAATGAGATAATATACGCGATATAATCCGTTAAATTATTTTATTTCAAGGTTTTCATCATCATCATCATCATCATCATCATCAGGACAAGGTTTTGGAATATCGAAATAATGCCAAATTAAAAATACGCTAAATAACTTTATTGATAAGCTATCTTGACCTAGTAATTAGTAGTTTGTTCGAATATTGCGATTACAATATTCGAACAAACAACAATTCACAAAATTGCGCATTCTGCGAAATATATAATTTAAGAACAAATAACATTCTCCGGAAATCGGAGGCCTCGTTAGGCCAAATAGGTTTCGGACAGTAAAAAACATTTAAAATAGATGGCGTCCTAATTTGTATTTGTACTGCACCTAAAAAAACACAATGAAATTGAATTCAAAACCTTCTTATAAGCATTTAGAAAGGCATTTTACTATGGGCCTAATTCTTAACTGAGTCTGTTCCTGCGGCATGGGAGCGGTACGGGAGGTGACAAGTGACGTAGTGTATAGCGAGATAGTTAGGACACGTCATGGCACGTCAGTTGTCACCGACCTCTCCCGTAGCGCTCCTATACCTCAGGAATAGTCTCAGTTAAGCATTAGACCTATAGTCTCATTATCACTCAGCAATATTTCTTGTGTTATTCGATAAGTAGAGGTGTCAATGTTTAGCGGTTTGCGACGAGTAGTGGAGTGGTTTCTTGTTGAAATGATGAAATATCAGACAATGGACTGAAGTTGTTATAAATAAAAATATTTTATATTTAACTTCATTTGTACGTTAGCGTTTACGTTGATGCGATGCTTCTGTTTTTAATCATTATTAAAGTATGCAAGATAAATATTTTGTCCGCAAGGACGAAAATAAACGGTGCTCTAACTTTCGGCAACGGAACCCTTAAAGAAAGCGAAATATTTGACGGAGGCATAAAACAATCAAATACTATTTCATGTTTTTTTTTCATTAACATATGTCGGAGGCAATTACTTAAATTTACCTAGTCACCGCACCATGTAAGTTGAGTTAAACAATAAAAAACTCGGCGCACTCTGGGTATCACTCGTGTTCGTCTACCTTGCGCTCTCATACAATTTGTAACTGCTCGAGAGCAAACATTTCGGGTTGGTAAAGTATCGTCATATTTTCTTCAAGGGTTGTAAAGTTTACTCAATCTTGACCTTTATTTAATTTTACATCTAAACTGCAACGCTAGCAGTAAAAAAAATATGTTTTCAAGTTTTTAATCGGAGTAAGTAAGTAGAAACACGGGACAAAAAAGACGTTAACGGAGCAAAATATCGATATATTTATGATATTATCACGTACATTGCTAGTACAACTGGGTACTAGGTAATCATGTAAATAAAACTAGTGTCAAATAATACAAAACACTTGTTGCTGTTATTTTAATGAGGGTGACCCGAAATTTCTGCTTTCGAAAATTTATTTACTGTCCTCTTACAACTTATTTATCGGTAGTATATTTTGTGACCTATATTATCGCGGAGCTTCGCCCACAGAAGCTTTGCGGGGCCCTAGGGCTCTGCTGATCACACTTTGAGTATCCCTGTTTTAATTGAACGATTTGATTGTCGACCCACACAAAACTGGCAAGAAAGCCTAAGACAAGAGGTTTGACTCGGTCGAAAATTCTTCTAGTTTAAATAATGAAACGTAAAAAGTGTTAAAGCGTTAACTATTATTTTTTAGTGTTTTGCTTTAATACAAGTTGCAACCTATACTGTAAAAACAGCTTTCCTTAATACTGACCACACAGTTTATAAAATCAAGAAAGTAACTCGTGTCGTTCACTTTGTGGAAATCAACTAACGCAATATCTTCAAAATGTTTTCAGTTTCAATTGAAAATTAACACCATTTCCAGATAAAAACATAAATCGAAAGTAATACACCTTGATGTACCTAGTATGTAAATTAGTGTGTTTTGATTGAAATTCTGTTCCATTTAATTTGCTGATTCCTAAACCTGGCCACAAATTGGCAGCCAATAAATAATTTTTAGATGCGGGAGAAACATGATTATATACATATATATATTGAATCCTGTTTCGGTCGAGTGGCACAATCAACGTGACGTGTATGTTATTATCATTTCAAGGGTTATTTTACTGCTTACCTTTTGACCTCAATCTCTAGTGACGAGTAGGCAGTCTTAAAATGACGTATGCTTTCCTAGATAGTATCTTATCCGCCCAAAGACATCAACAGCTCGGCAAAGGCCCAAAGGTCTCCTCAACGACGGGATGATCTTCACCAGATCACCGGTCCATCTTATGCTTTCACACGCTGCATTGTTCTGTACACAGTCACCACTCGAAAGCCTTTCTGCCCCTGCCCAGCGGCCATCAGTTCTAAGAGCAATGAGCCTACTGCCATTTAAGTCTAGCAACTCTCTAAGCCATATCGACGATCTTAGTTTAGATTCTAGATAGTGTCTTTTTAATCCTAACTTCAGGGAAAAAATAATTAGGAGTTATCATATGCAAGCAAGAGCATCATTTGAAGGGAGTTCGATTGCTATTGGAATCAATCCCTCGGTGACGTAAAAAATTATTTCAAAATTTCCAGTTTAAAGCTAGCTACCTTCTGAAAACCTGACATTCAGGTTTGTATGGATATAAATTGGTAAATTTTATGTAACAACGACCTTTCTATTTATTCCAATTAACGTATATAGTAAACTATTACGTATGTAGTATTTTTTTCTCGCAGAAGCGAAATAAGCATGACACAAATACGCAAAACTCAGTATGGTATGGTTTGTTATTAACTGATATGTCTTCTTTAGGCGCATGAACTCTCCAAGCTTAAGTGGAAGTGGTCGCCATGATCAAAAACGGTCGCAAATAAATAAATATAATTATTATTATGCGCCCGAGCACACCTTGCTAATATAAAATGTAAACCCGGCAAAGTGTTGTTTCTTAAATACGATAGCTTTTCATACTGTAGGTTAGACTTGTGTAGTTCGCGAATGAATGATGCAAATGAAGTATATAAGTTAGTATCACTCTTTCACTCTCTAGTTCAGTATAAATTCATGCAGTTCAGTAGTTCACCCAATTACTCACTCACTCCGGTAGAGTGAAACGTCATGCCGGCAGGTGATTCAATATTCAAACCCGCGAACGACGCGAAATGTATTCTTCTCAAGAGCTCAGTGAGTGAATGAGTGGTAAAACCATAAGCAATCTAAACTGAACTAGTGAACTACTGTACGAAGATGGTGATATGTATTTCGGTGAGCGAAATCACTCTTTTCTTTTTAGTGACACATTCTGCGCATGACTACTGTAGGTATACTTTACTATACTTTACACTGACACTAAATTATAGTTTCGTTTTAACGTACGGCCAAAGCTTGTCGAGCCAATGATCAACAGTAACAACGTTTCAACGAATGCATTCTGTGCGGACAGCGACAGATCATACGCAACAGAGATTTCGGCGAGGTCGATATCACACTTAACTGGATCCATTGAGGAGAAAAGCGCTAATGGAGTTGAAAATATTTTTTCTCTTCGGACATCATTGTTATCTGCATACGTTTCAACAGTTCTTCAGAGTTTTTACTTAAGAATTATGTGGGTTTGAAACAACATCGTAAGTATTGTGCAATTTTGTAGTAAATTAATAATGTCATTGGTAACAGTAGCGTAGAGGTGATGACTGAACTCAAAATTTGTAACATATATATGATTCTGTTAAAGAAGCAAAATAGTTGAGTTAGATATCTTACTTGTAGCTTGCTTTACGAGCTTTTACAGTTGGGTGGGAAAATCCAGTTTTAAAGTATAAAAATATGCATAACTAATAGTACCATTGAAATGTATGGTACATTCTGTTATAAAAAAAAGCATGTGTTGCGTTTTTGGTAAAATTCTTAAATGTGATTTTAGTATTGTTGTATCTCGGGGAGTTGGTATCAGATTTAAAAAACAAAAAATACTTTTTTTTTGTAACTGGCGAACTAATTAAAATTTTGATTTTAGTATTCCATCGTCAAATTTTACAAAACATACCAGTAATTGCTAAGCGTTGTATTCTGAATGAGGTACGTATTAAAATATCCAAGTTAAAGTACCTCTAGCCTCGACTCTTTACGTAAAATTATCCAATTACGAGTAACGTTACCAGACCGTTTCGCCAGACAATATGGCTTACATTCGTCATAAATAAATCTGCAATCCTATAAATTTTAATACACAGAACTGGATTTTATACTCGGCAACAAGGCAACAAATCCTCATTAGACAGAGATTTATGGTACCAAGTTCGATGGTGCTGCGGTAGGCGTTTTAACGGGACACATGCATAATACTAAGCGTAAATCGCTAGGGTTGATATACGCTTAATGGAAGCCGCTAGGCGGTATTGCCCGTGATTCGAAATTCCGAGCAAAATTTTGGGAATAAACGTGTTTTAAGGAACATTTATGCGAGTGATTTAATTATACGACCGCCGACGCTTCTTTTCTTGGAATTTTTCGACACAATATTGTTGTTCAATGATTCTAACATCAGACAAAATCAACGCAATCGTAAACTGAGCTTGACTACGGACTTTTGATAGAAAAAAAATACTCCTTATTACATTGAAAAACAAGCCCTCGAAGTACTTGGATATTTACTCTCACTGCCGAGTAATCACTCCATCTGCAATCATCATCACAATTCGTCAGCAACATTGATACCTAATACAAGTCCAATAGAGTCAAGCATAGGTCGACTAAGACTTACATAGTGACCGACATATCACAAATATAGTGTTAGGCTAGGTTCAAGCTGTACGTAATGCCCACGCACCAACGACGTTTATAGTATGCATGCCGTTTATACTCAAATTACATGAAATGGTAACTACATTGAAACAAGCCAGCTAGAGAGTAATAAGCACTTTTCATGTGAAAAAAATATTGTATTTTTCTAAATCACCATAAGTAGAGTAACGCGCAAATATAAGAAAAAAGAGTAGCGCGAGAAGAGCAACGACTTAATTCGCTCTAGATATGACTAAAGTTCTCGTCTAATAATGTAAGTACCTAATTGTTATTGTAATATACGTGTGATCCTATTACAAAATAAACAACTCATATGTATATTGCAATTTACATATGAGTTCATCAATATATGAGTTGTTTAGTTTTAGCGTAGATAATGAACTTGAGCGTTTATTTTCAAAGTGTTTAATCATGTTTTCCAAAGCAACACACTGAATGTTTAACACGCGTTTCACAAAAAAATCAACTCCACTTTAATGATATCTCCGTGAAAGTTTTACGTATTTTCATAAACTTCACCCTTTTGTTTTATTGCATTCCTAGGAGTCTAAGTGAGCACTTCAGCAAATGTATTCACACTATTGCATTTCCTTCAATAAAAACAAATAGCAGTAGATAGTGTACCATTTTGTACCGCTTGGAATGCAATTGCGTTAGTGTTGCTTCTGATAAAGATTCCACAGTTAAACCTTTAAATATACAGGTTCTTATTTGTTGGAGAGCGAGTGGAGTGGAGTAGCTCTCGTGTGGATTATAAATAGCCAGCTTGATCGTGATATAATCTGTTTACATCGTTATTTCTTTTCAACAACATGGAAATGAAAGTAGCAGTATCAAGAACTAAAAGAGGTTCTAACTTTAGCTACTAAACATTATGTTGATTATGTGGTTGATTATTATGATAAATAAAATATTGAGGCATTTTTTTGTTAAGTTACAGTAGCAATGTATTTGATTTAAATGTCGCATAGAACCATTTTGTAACGCACCAAACAAAGCCTGGCTAAACTTAGGTTTTGTAATCTGTGATATCAAAGCATTCTTTTAAGGCACATAATAACGCTGTTAAACGCAGCAGTGCTTTAATGAGCCATAGACTATAGACTTTTACTCAGCCTTAGTGATGTGTGTCTTTATATTAGTGTTGATGACTATATAAATGCCATAATATTGAAGGTACAGGAGTAGTAAATATATTTTATTCAAATAGGTAAAATAACAGCTATGGGCATGTCTGAATCGAACATTTGCTGTCAAATATTTATAACTATATTTGTGAAAAACATGTATTTATGTTTATTTTAGCTGACACAATTTTCACTCATCTCAACGCAACAAAGCGGGGCGTAATCGCGTAAACATATCAATATACTGGCGCAACAGCAAAATCAACATTTCTATCGTATGAAATGTCATAATAGATGGGACACCGCTTGCGTGGCGTGCACGTGTACAGCGGTGTGTCATCTCTTATGGGTAATCGTACTTTACAACGAGCACGCCACGCGCACGTCTACGTGCACGCCACGCACACGCATCTGGTGTGGCTTGGCCTTTAGTGTGTAATTAGATACTGAGGCAACTTTAAGTTGCGCCATATTTAACGCAGGCTCGCTTCAAATCTCTCGTGCAAATGACTTACCCCAGCATATAAGTACAGCGTCCAGATTTAAAAATTGGTTCTGCTTGCACCTCCTTATCCTTATCTCCGAAAAAAATGGAAATATCGACATAATAATCTTTTAATCATAAATATGTAACATTAAAATTAAAATCGTTAAATTAACACATGACTTAATATAGTGAGTAGGTATGGATGTGATTTATTTAATTACGTGACGTCCGAAACGTTAAAGAAATACCTACGAAAGGTCATTAAATTAATCATACTTATACGTGATTAAGCCCCGTTTTGTTGTTTTATGATAATGTATTTGTGATTGTATATGTGTCATTACAGCCACATTAAGCTAGACGAATTTTGATATTTTTTAGTACTGGGATAATTGGACATCCATACATGGTTATGAGATAGTTTTAACCCGGACTACTTTTTTCTTTTGCACAAACAAAATTGAAGGCGCCTTCTAGTGATATAATAAAAAGCGTGCGTAGACTACGCTGCATAGCTAGCTTGCATTCTTGCTTAAATATTTTCATAGTGCAGGCTAGGCCGTCTTGAATGCAAATTTATATGGAAACGGGGAACTATTTTACTGAAATTTGAACGTGCTTGTTATCATGCTTTAATTAAAGATTATAATACCTAACTAGTATACCTAACAAATAACTAACAAGAAACTTGACTTATTATCTGACATGTGAACGTTACTTAAGAGTTTTTGTTCGTTATCTTTTACCTCAAACTTAATTAGATTGTCATCAAGGACTGGCACTTGGGCAATTGGAAATTCGTATCGTAATTATATTGGGTACTATAGTCATACTCGTAATAAAGTTGTTAAGACAAATAGGGTAGGCTTAACTTTACTACAGGGAAAAAACATTCAAACTTCGATACGATTTTTTTACGAACAATGTTAAACTCAAAAACTATATTTATTATTTAAATACAATAAGTAAGATTATTGAAACAAGTGTTATATATGTATGTACGTATATTAACACTTTATTGTACATAAAAAACAGTTACAAGTACCAAGAATCAACTTGAAAGATATAAGTACATAAGAAAGAAGAGAACATTTTGCCATTGCTTCTTTTATCGTAAGTAAAATAAACCCAGTTCATCTTACCCCACTTGACCTGACAGGATTTCATTAAATCTTTCAAACTTCATTATCCGTTATACTTCACACTACAAACAGCGCTGTCCGCCATTTTGCGAAACTGACTAAACGTCAAATCGAATGCAGGACCAAGCTAATTCAATATCCAATTTCGCTCGTGGAACAACGTATAACCACTGCGTTGACAGTTCAGTGCAAGGCTCGTTCGTTAAGCTGTTTCAGACATGTGTGGGAATAGTGCAAAAATTACTTAACCTGGATTTTAGGCTCGTTTATCTAATAGGCTAAAATTAGAAATTAGTTTGTCACCATCGATACACCTGACAATTGGCAAAATGCTTTAGGCCGCGTCCTATGGTTCAAACTATATCGGAAATGTAGGAAAAATACAGCCTGTTTGTTTTTCCCCACTTGACCTAGTAGGTTTTCATTCATCTCAAATTTCGGGTTGCTAATTCAATCTGCAATTTCGCTCCTGCAACAACGTTTAACCACTGCGTGGACATTTCAGTGCAAGGCTCATTCGTTTAACTGCATATATATATATATGCGGAAAAGGTGCAAGAAATTGTTAAGTTTGATTCTTAGCTTTTTAAATTTAAAAGATTTAAGTTAGATTTAATTTAAAATAAAAGAGTGCATTAGTTTTAAAATAAATACCATATTTTAATACTTATTGCTAAACATCTTTAAGTAATAATAGTATGTCAATGTCAGCAAATTATGAACATAAATAATGTTAAATAAACTGGCATCGCCACCTCAAAAACTTAGTGATTTTGCCGGTTACGATAGAGTCACCCAATAATTTCAATGCAAGCAAATCTGTGCATATTTCACTTTTTCACACTATAATGAGCAAAAACTTTATAAAGTAGGTACAGAAAAATCTCAAATAGTGAATATGAAAGTTAATTTTTAAAATGTATCAGTAAAATTGTGGAACACCTACAGAAAATGTATGCTAAGAATTCCTCTCACATGCGTAATGTATATAGCAAAAATAGGTATTGCGAATATTAGCTTTATACGTATCCGGGACCAGCTTAATGGAATTTGCAAAGGAAAACCTAGTAGATTGCAATTGACGCGTAACGGGGTCAAGCAAACATCGTGTTTATTAAAATTTTGAATTCAAACGACACTTTGTTGTTTTCGTTTGAATTTTCTAGTTTAACGATGCGGGAAGTTAGCGCTAATCATTCGCTGCTTTAGCGAATCGTTAACTTTTGAGAGTCAGTGGCAAAGGGCATGATTAAAAGGAATAAATAATAAGGTCGTTTGACATTTTTTTAAGTTATATATTTTTTAGTTATTCTATTTGCGTTTGTTAGTTGTTTTAAGTAGTAAGTGGATAACCGATTTTTTTAAATTTCAAAACATCGATATTGTTCTCACGTTTTCACGATATTAAGTAGTGTACTCTTAGAAAACGTTCCTGCCGTCGCGGTTGCGATAACATGACTTTTTGTTACTAAGTTAGCTAAAGTATGTAATTCTGCAAATATTCTTACAGAACAAAAGAAATCAAATCGTTTCTTATATCACACACTCAACAAAACTTAATTGACAACAAAGAAGATTTTTTTTTAAATGATTCAGTCAAGCAAAAGAGGCCTCACAGAACTAGGTTGAATACATAAATTGCTATTACTGGACAATTTGTACACAAAACAAACTATCCCCTGGTAAACTGAATAAGGCTTGTGTTATGAGTACTAGGCGGTGATACATTTATATATATTTACAGTTTATATATCTTTATTTTTATTTATTTATACATAGGTCATCCAAGACTCTGGAAAAAATATTTATACTCTTTACACGAACATTTACCGTTACCGGTATTTGAACCCAGGGCCTTCAGCTTCGCAGGCAACGTTACTTCCCCATGATCTAAACCGGTCGTCGCCGTAGGTTTGTCGAGATAAAGTTCTGTGAATGCCCTCAATGAGTCCAGTAATGTGTGCAATAAAGAAGAGGCTTTGACTAGCATGTTGTTGCAATTTGCAAAGATAGCAAGCTTATATTATTCTTATGGCAATCTCTTTGTGAAACTTCTTACCCTATCTAAGCATACTGTCACCACGAAAAGAGTTGACACATCACCTCATCAACGTAAACACGTATTCGCGTGTTTTATCAAGATCTTGAGAGGCAGAGAGCTACAACAGTAACTGAGCCATAGGTAGTGTGGGTTTCCCAATTTTGATAATAACTCAAACAAATTTCTCTTAAATACTTCTAAATAAATATATATCTGAATAAAATACGATAACAATTGAGACTTAAACTGACTATTAGAAGATACTCAAATTATATGGAAACGAAATCATTGAATCAACAGATCGTTACATCAGAATAAGAAAAATAATACCAACCTTTCATAACCTAAAGTCGACAATCGCATCAAGAAAAATTTTAAATAGTTATTTCATTATTTTCAAGCTCGTTATAAAATAGGTATTAGCTAAGTTGGATGTTCCGTAAAATATGAATTCTTTACATAAGTTATCGTGAAAACTATTTTGAAACTTAAGGCGACCACTCTAGATTTAACAAGAAATTTAAGGCTTTATTTAGGCTGGATCATTTCATAATAAAGCACCTGACTTAAAAATGTATTGCGATTATGAACATTTATAACTAACGACGAAATTCTTGGAAACATTGACTTTTATCCACAATATATACCATGTCCGCTTGAATAGAAGCGCTGATTTGATGGTTGAATAGTCAAGCTTTCAATAGAACAAAGAGACTTTTGTATTTTTTGCTTTGATATTAACTGGGGAACTATAATGTATTGCGCTTCATTGTTATTGTTACGACTATAATGCTCTTTATTAATAATGTTCAGTTTTAGTTATATTTAGCTTCTTAGGTAACAATTTTTGCAATATCAATAAAAAAACTAAAATACAAAAGCTAATTATCATTACTTAACCTAAGGTACTGCCGGCAGCGAGGCAGGGTTTGAGGTTCGAGGGTTAGGGCCGACCTAACGATGCGTGCCGTTGTCGTAGCATGTGTACTGCCTGCTGTATTTGACTCTTGATCCAGCCATTTAGCTAGAGTTTCTTAAAGGTGCGTCCACATTTGTATCATTTGCCCGTATCAGATCATCGTCGCGTGGCATGATCACGTGTCTCGATCACGCATTTGGACGTTGCGCCGATCAGATCGCTCGAAATCCATATTGCTACGCGTATCAAATACTCCGATCGGACGAGCGCGGCATGATCGCGACGGTGCGACGTCCACACTAGCGATCCTGACACGCGATCATGCTACGCGGTTATGATACGCCGCAATCCATCTCGAGTCGGTTTTTGCACGATCATCTTATGTCTCGTCCATTGCAGCTACGCGTGAAAGAGATGGCCGAGAGGCGTGGTTTGAGTCGCTGGCGCAGGTGTGTTACGGCGAATTTCCAAAGTACTGCCATTTTTAGTTGCTACGCGCGCGGTGCCGCTGATGGGCGCTGCTGTCCACGCTGGTGCTCGGCGCTCGCGGCTTATCAGCTGTCGTGATAATAATCTTCAAGTTTCTGCACGGGTGTTAACCAATTTGATGTGCGATCGCAGAGAATAACAGTTTTACACGGAACTCAACGCTACTACAGAAGAACGATCACGCGAAAAATGATGATCGGCGAAATGCCAAAATGATCGGAGCGGTGAAACGATACGGCTAGCGTCCAAACTGCAGCATGCAAAATGATCGGCGCGGTGATTGGATACGGTGATACGCTACGGATTAGTGCGGACGCGTTTCTTGACGCGAGGGCGCAAATAATACGGAATGCCGACAGTGAGCTGAGTGAGCGTTCAAGCAGCGCGATACGCAGTCATGCCACGGGACGATGATCGGATACGAGCAAATAATACAAGTGTGGACGCACCTTAAGATGTTATATTCGTCAGTCGAGACTCTTCACTGCAGGACCGTATACCGAAATGACTATCGGGACTGATTGTCGAATTAACATCCCGCATGGCGGTAAGCTCGTGAGCCAAGTCAAGATACTAGCTGAGTTAGTTGTCAACGAACACTGCCTGGCGATCGATCTACCAATATCGGGCTACAGTAATCCTGTGGTGACAATATTAATCCGTGTATAGCATTTTTAATATTATCATTACCAATAAAAAGTATGAATATGACAAAAAATCTTCTTTGTTGCCAAGAAAGTTTTGTTGAGCGTGTGATAAAAGAAACAATATGATTTCTTTTTTGTTTAAAAAAAAGATTAACACAACTAAATACTATACTATGGAGTATTTATAAAAAAGGAGTATTTTTAAATAATTATCCTCATTTCATACATAAGAATGTGTCAAACACAAAATACTTCACTCAAATGTGAATTTCATCTGAAAACCTTAGCGAGTACAAGACAAGTAGCAAACTTACCACAATTAAAAATATTAAAATGAATCAATCTGAAACAATGAGATTTCTAGTCAAGCCTCATGTTACACACACACATTATTGATAATTTTTCAATGTTTTTCAATCCATTTAAAATAGTCAAAATATCTCGTGAACGGCATTTCTCTTATCTATTTTATTATAAAGTTGTAGAAATGAAATATCCGTAGGGTACATTGAAGATATTAAAAATGGGTACGGTCTCGTTGAAGGTCACAGAGTTTTTTTTTAAATTCTATATTTTTATGTGTGATCGTGGCTTCATCACGCCAAAACCGTGAAACGGATTTCGACTATTTTTTGTACACGCATAGCTGGGCGTCCTCGAATGGTTACACGAATGGATACTTTTTACTCAACTACGCTGAAGAAAAAATAGGGTCATGATTTTTTCTCCTCCGCGGACGAAGTTCGCGGTTGCGGGCTCCTTCTAGTATAATATAATTTAGGTTCACGGTAGGTTTTATTTCAAATAAGCTTCAAGTAGGTATATGAAATTGCGACTAAACATGACGTACATTGTGATATAATCAACGGCATCATCGGAACAATGTCCGGTGACCGGCGCGCCAGTTTGGACAAAGCATTCTCTAATTAACAAGCGGCGATCTGTCAGCGGACGGCCAAATCAACATCAAAACCAGCCGGGCATTAAGTAAATTTAGCCACATATGTATTTTGTACATTAAATCTGAATCGATATTTTAGTGTTGCGGTCCTGCGATGGTCGCGATTATCACGCGAAGATTCGTTCAGCTTTTTTTCACCCCTGATGAGGTATAATTAACTTGCTCTAAATATAGTAAACAACATTCTTGGTTGGAATGTTGTTTACTATTTAGGATAAGTAAGGATAAATAATCTATAGTCAGAATATCTTGAAGGCCTCATCACGTCAAAAAAGCTGAACGAACCTTAACCAATTTTGGGACAAGGTTAGCTAATAAACATCCGAAAATGGTTATAGGATACCATTTACCCTACAACGCTGAACAAAAACAGAGGGTTATGCCTTTTTCCTCCCCCTCGTACGAAGTTGCCTTCTAGTTCGATATAATCAAGCCATAGGTAGCAAATTGGCATCAAAACGGTTTCCTTTAAATTCAACTGTAGATTATATGGTTGAAACAATAAAAGTTCTATTTAGAAATCAGTCAATTGACTTTACGATGTGTCCTTTGATACAGCTCAAAAATAGCGTTCATTTTATATGCTGTACGTCTAGACTTTTCAAGCTCTGTATTTAGCTGTAATCGATAAGAACTCCCCACGTATCGGGTCGTGTGCACAAATTTATTGACACTGCACACAATAAAATGATAGGTTAGCTTGACTGCGATATGTAAAGGATAAGTTACTGTAATGCTAAGGAAAACTATTGACGGCAACAGGAACAAGAAGCCGACTATGGTTGTGAAATATATTTTTAATTTCGTTGATAATTGATGCTTGGGAGTGGTGCCATTTGTTTGGGTTATTCATACCTAGATATTGTAGTTTTGTAATTATATAAATCGAAAACTGTCTACTACAGTTTGAATAGAGGGGCCGGACAACCAGTCCTGCGCTGCTCTCGTTCAACTTTCCTTCAGGGTTTTAACTAAGTGAAGTTGGTTCACGTAGTATACCATAATTAATATAATCGTCGGTCCACTTAGGCGGGGATTTTTACATGTTTTGAAGTGTAGTACGTGATCGGCGCTCAACAAATTTTCGACTGATTAAACGCTTCATTTGCGCCTCTAATCAATGCTGTAAGGTGCGTTCGGCTAAGTCGGAAATATGCGAACGACATTTTTTTTTACCGAAAATGCTCTTAAAGTCGGAATTAAAGTTAACCTTTCGAACTTCCCCCTTCTTATTCTGTCTTACCCTTACGCACCTTATGAGATAATCTGTACATTACGTACGTACGTAGAGATCGCTGTTTAGCGATAAGACTGTGTGTTGTTTACCTCGCCTTGAATGTATTGTTTTCTGTACTCTGTTTTGTGAGGTGTGCATTAAAGAGTTATTGTATTGTACGTATTGCAGCCGAGCAACATATTTCTTACTCTTGTTTCATGTAGTTGAAAATGCGAGGCATACGGAAGGATAAGTTATGTACAGTGGAGGGCGGATATAGGCGAATGATGATGATGATGGTGATGGTTCAAAATATATTAAGGCATCGATCAACTCATCGGCTGTCTTCCCACACAAAAAGCAAAGCATTCATGATATACTTATATACATATACACTCGACAGCATAATTGCATGGACATTTGTCAGAAAGTTTGCTTTGCAGTGAAACGAGACGCCATATATCCGGTAACGACATTGGTTTCATAAGATCTTACTAGATGGCGTTGATAATATCAAAATTTAAAAAAAAAACTCGGTTGAACTTACGATTGCCAAACACACACGGCAACTCACTCAAATATTCAATTTACATTATGGAACGTAGTTTCCGAATCCAGTATATTTTAATGCACCTTCAATTAAATATTACTTGGATTCACCGTCATACTCGTATATAAACCAAAGCCATCGATGATTTTGCTAATTCAAACACAAAATACAAAAACGCTTTTTTCCTATACCGTGTTCGAGAGGATTTCAGCCCGGAACATTCGTCGTATAGATCAAGACATAGCCATCAAGCCATATTCGACATGGATGAAATTTATAACCGTATTTGTAATGACTAATCACCTACGTTTTGCATGCGTTTAGTGTTAATAGTTTTTTTTTATTCATTTTACACTGAGATTATTTAACAGCTGCTTAAACAAAACATTTTTATTTAAACAAATAAATATGTATAATTAAGTCACATATTGAATAGTTGTTGAATAGTGCAACAATTATATAAAAGTAACCGCACATACTTAGAGGGTGGACTTAAGATTATGAATATAGCGTAATAGTTTTTACACAAACTGTTTGTTCGTTCTCTTGCGGCTGCCGTCCGTTTGATTGTATTTTTGATTGAGTTTTAGTATGTATTTAGTTCTTTTATTTTGTAATAATGGGTTCTCGTTGCAATATTGACTGCCATAATGTTACAAATAATTACTTTGCATAGTCAAGGCAAACATTTGACAGAAATTGCCACAGAAACCGGTGTAAGCGTAAGTATTATTGTTTACATTTCGTTCTAGATTTTTTATATTAGTTATATGTGTATGATAATTTAATAATGATTATACATTTCTAAAGATTGTTACAGAGGAAAACAGTTAAGTTATGGGTGCGACAATTCACAGGGGAAGGATCATATAGGATCGGCACCGCCAAAGGATCGGTAGACCTCGACTTATAAGCGCACAGCGGCGTCAAAGCATGGTCCAGGAATATGAAGAAAATGGTTTTCCACCAACAACCCATTACACCCGTTTATTTAACACAGGCGTGGACACTGTTCGCCGTGTTCTCCACACAGTGAGGGTTTATATCCTCGCAAGCATGCAGTCAAACCCTTGCTGACTGCACAGCTCAAAGAAGCGAGACTAAAGTTTGCTCGAGAATACTTAAATAAATGCCGATTGAAGTAATATCATTCTCACTGACGAAAAAACGTTTCACTAGTCAACACGGACGTTTTAGCTTGTGGCGTCGAAATAATACGTGTTATAAAAACGACCACGTAGTGCCCAATGTGCAATCTGGTCGAATTATAGTGAATATGTGGAGTTGGATGAGCGGGGCTGACCCGGGAGAACTCGTCAGAGTGCCCAGTCGGGCTAATTGCTGATTACATCAATGTGCTGGAGGAGACCATGATTCGAGATGTGTATCCGGAGGAAGAATTACCGATAATTTCATTTGTGCAGGATAATTGTCTTATCATCGTTCCCAAGTGTGTGAGTGAGTGTTTTCGCCAGCGTTATAATATAAATATCATTTCGTGGCCTGCTAGATCACCAGATTTAAATCCCATTGAAAACCTGTGGCTATACCAATTAAGGACAGAAGTAAAAGTACATGTCGGACCTGTCTGTCCAATCGTTTTCTTATTAGTAGTTTAAAATGCCTTTATCATGCATATTTCTTGGCAGATTTTAATAATAATTTAAATTTTTGAAATCATTTTTACGGTATTTTGATATTCTGTTATTAAAACGATAAAACAATTAATTTATGTACCCTATTCCTATAATGTAAGTCTAATTCGGCTCTCAGTTGATGATTTTCTATTTAGGCACCGACTTCAAAAGGTGATTCAAATGTTATCCGTACTGTACATAAAAGATTATTTATGGCTTTTTAGTTTATTTTGAAGTCGGTTCTTTTTAGTGATGGATTTTAGTAGTAATATAAAGTCTTTTTTAGAGACCAGAATGGGAGGAGATAGGGTTACACTGATGTTTATTAGTAGTTAAACAGGGCGTCATTGCGTTAAGTATATTTTATTTTTATGTTTTACTATATTATGATAGTAAATAACTACATTTTTATACTACAAAACGGGACTCAATCACATATTGTTTTTTTTGCACATACGCTATTTCATCACTCAGTCTTTGAATTGTTAAGAAATGATAAGTAAGTAAAACAGTAAAAGGTAAATGTTAGAGTGCGTTCGCCTACAATGATAACCAGTCTCAGATTTGTAATTAATTGTATTCGCTCATAATACTGTTTTGTTGAAGGGAAGCTTCAATCCACTTTCCAATTTTCGAAATGAATACTTAGGCTATACCCTCAACAAAATCTTATGAAGAGATTTTACTTAAATTATAGATTAATAAATTGTGTAGCGCCAGCTAGCTCGGGTTAGTGCGACGGGGCTATGTATTTAAGTGAAAACACTACGCGTTCAGTTTACAACAGTTTATTGCACGGTTTATAATAAACACATGAACAAATTCTTGTTAGGAGTAAATCTAATTGAAATTATCTATTATAATCTTATAAGACAGTTACACTTGATAGCGCGTAGGTTGCCGGACTGCGCAGGAGCGGCGTGAACGAATTTTAGACGGCTCGCTCACGCGCAATGCGTTCCGATTCTCAGCCGCTATTGGCTGTTGCGCTGCAGCACGAGATTCGTCCAATCCGCAGGCCTTATTAGTGATGGCCGGCGTTTGAGTAGGCCGCGTTATAATTGTGTTATTTATTTTAAAAAAATATTGTGTAAGAAATAAAGTTATTTTTTGTTATTTCCGAGTTGTATTATTTCTAGTTGTAAGTGTAGATAGTTATTAATTGGTTGTAATAAAAAAAAAACCCTACTTTTGAGGAGTGTCATTATAAGAGAACTTGTGACTATTTTTGCTGTGAGTGTAGGTATTCATAGTCAATATTCAAGCAAAGATCCAGGCACAAACAATGATTATTTTGTTACAGCCTAGTCTATGTATCAATTGACTATCTCTTCATATTATATGATATTATAATAGATTTTCATCCTTGATGACTTTCAAACAACTAGCAACGCAACTTTTTACGGAAATTTGCATCCAAAGTAGAGTATTTTCCAAAGGAGGGTATTCTAAAGTTCATGGGCTGCTGAAGAAATAGTTGACTATTATCAACGTTGGGGTTTACAGTGCAACGTTGACAAAACAGAATGCATAATGTTCACTAAAAAAAGAGCCCGAAGTATGTGAAATCCAAATGGTTACAAACCTACAGTGAAGTTAAAAGGGACGACTCTTTAGCACAAAAATTGTGTCCGATACCTAGGTGTCTACCTAGACAAGAGATTAAGCATGAATGATCACGTCAAAAGCATCATAAAAATGTGTGAGAGGAATGCTCGCCCCTATAATTGGCTATTACTCTAAAGAAAACGTAGGAACTAAAATTACAGTGATTCATGCCTGTCTACTCTCCATTTTAGATTACGGGATAGTCCAGCTACTTCCAAGAGTAAGCAAAACAAATCTGTTGGCAATAGAGAGACAATATTGCATGGCCCTTAAGTCGGCAGGAGGCTTTCCTTGTTAAATTCCCACAGAAATGCTGTGGGACCTACTAGATGAAGATCTGTGGCATCTTAGGATACACGATCTACACCGAGATATGCTAGAGAAACTTAAAGAGATGTGTATCCCTGATTTAGATAGCCCTGGTCCACAAAACATCAAATATGGACAATATAACCCAATGGTACACAACCGAAGAATCGGTGAAATAATGTCATTAAAAAGGATAGGCAAAAAAGTGTCAGTAAACGCCGTGTACCACATCCTGAAGTAAATAATCAAGTGTTAAAGTATAAAATATTGGACACGTATTTCTTATTTTTTTTAAACCAGTAAATACAAAGATAAAGCGCGTCATAGTTTGGGTGTGGTGAAAGACGGTCGCACGGCGTGACGTCACGGGGAACTTTAACGGGCCATATCTACATAATTGTTTTGTTTAATTGACAAAAGTTAAAAAACGTATCCAATATTTTCTGATAGTCTAACTGACGGAGTGATTATATTTTCTTAGGACACAAACTTATTTGTGAAATAATTACATAGCTACTAACACTAAACTTGAGAACGTAGACAAAATGTATCCTAAAAACCAATCAATAAATAAAATCAGCAAGAGACATAATGAAAGTACTTGGACTTAACTCGTACATCGACGTCACTAGTAGTACTCCGTGTAGTACTTTGATACAGTGCTACCACACCAATAAAATCAGCCAAGTACGAGTGTAACTTCTACAATAACTTCGAAAATCTGGTAGGAGAGCAATGAAAAGTTATTTCGAGGGAATTTCCCAGCAACGGCATGGCGTAAGAACAGTGACCGTAATTAAACAGTAGGATATAATAATACCGGGTGTACCTATAATAAATATCACAACTCCAAAAAAGTAATTATCAGAGTCAAAAATAATAATTGAATTATGATCATGAAAGTTATGGACGTGTTCTATATAATCGACCGCAGTAATTGACGATTCATCATATGCCAGTCATAATTTATTGTGGAACATCTATACGAGTATTATTATAAAAGTATAAAATTCATGACTTCAAGTAAAATCTTAAAGATTGAAATCCACAAATTTCATCAACTATGAACATTAACGACAGGGCCGCAATTTTATTCGTGAAGGAGAAAAAAATCATAACCCTATTTTTGCTTAAGAGTAGGCGTTTAAAATGATCTTATCGCTATCCTCAAATGTCCAGCTGTCCTTGAAATAAAAATACATCCAGCTGTTTTAAAGTGATGAGACCGCAATGACGCACGCATAATTACACACAAAAAACCCAAATAACATATTTTTCGATTCAGTGTCTTCAAATAGCCCGTCCACTTATTTAAAGACACTTATTTACTTCTAGCTCTACTGCTATTGGTAAATATTGCTGGCCCTCCCAATAAGGACAGATACATTAAAGTTTAAATTGTCCAAAATATAACTACTAATATAGGTTATAAAGACAATGAACCAACATTTATATGGATTTCCAATGGTCCCAAAAAGCTGCTATATTTTGAAATACTGATTGTATTAAATCTACTGCGCCTTTACTATAAAGTATCCGTGATTCGAGTTGAATTTTTAAAGTTGCTCTGTTCTCAGAAGTGCGAGATAAGTTTTATTGGTAGTTTGTAGCAGTAACAGATGTTCGCGGCAACGTGAACTTGCTATAACTGTTACAGTTAATCCAGTTTTACTTCACTTCCTTATACATATTAATTTACTGTTTTATTTTTGTTTTAAAAATCCGCTTAGTACTTTATGTAATAAATAAAGTTACATTGGACCGTTATACGGATGTAGGTACATATCGGCCCTGTGGGGTAATTTATGAATTTATCAATTATTACTTATATTCATTTACTTAATAATTTCTTAATACGTTGTTACTTCTATACACAATCTTTTTTTTTTTAATATTTGGTTGTATGCAATTTTGACCTAAGTACTGATTTGTAAAACTGTACGAATTTGTAAAATTAACGAAAGTTACAAGGAATTGAAGGCGGTGGTCACATAAATTCAAAGCAGAGCAAAGATGAGTGGCGTTCCAAAAACTGCGTAACATTTTATCAAAAGCATTTACAATAAAAATATCATGCCGGAGGATTCCGGTGGTTATATAACACATACCAGGGGAAGTTGCGTATCATACCTAAAAGTGTTCGCACAAAATGGGACCCACTCACGTCAACATAAAATATCAACATGAGAAAATTTTCATTTGGTTTTTCTACCGCGAGGCGTATCTATGAGAAGAAGCCGCAACTTCGTACACGGAAGTGAAATAGTCATAATACCTTGTTTTTTTTACAGCGTAGTCGGGTAGTCCTATAACTATTTGTGGATGCCCAGCTACCCGTAAACAAAAAATAGTTAAAATTTGTTTAGCCGATTCTGCGCCATGAAGCCACAAAGATACGTAAAAACATACAAAAAATAAAAAATGCATATCTTTCACTTCAGTGACCTCTAAATAGTCTGTAGTTTTTTGAAAATATCTTCAATGCACAAATGTCTGCAGACATTTCCTTTGTAAAATACTTATAATAATATAGTATACAGACTCGGCTCACGCTTTATAAGATTATCTACTTAATTTTGGAGTGAGTTTCATTAAAAAAACGCACACTTTATTAAAGTAACAACCACCAAACTATATTCAAGTTTATTCTATAATAAAATTTTCAAGTCTGAAAGCCATGTAGTTGTAGAGTGGTTAGTAATTTTATCCATTTACCCAGAACCGTGTTATTTTAAAAGTTTGATTTGGATACCCAATAGTTTTAAATACAATCCATTTTATTTAAAACTAGAAGGTGCCTCCCACAACTTTGTTCGCGAAGGAGAAAAAGTCACAATCCCTTTTTTCCTCTGCGTAGTTAGGTAAAAAATACTCTATAACTATCTGGAGATACCCAGCTACTGGCGTACCAAAAAATATTGGTATTTGTTTTGCTGATTTGGCTTGATAAAGCCACAACAACGCATACAAACATGCAAAATAAAAATAAAATAAACATATTCAGTGACCTCCAACTAGTCAGTGTCAATAAATTTATTGAAAATATATTTAATGTACATACATTTCATTTTAACAACTTTATAATAGTACCTATAGATATGTTTAAGTTATCAATCAAATGTTAAAGCAAAATCAGACTCATTCTGAAATTAAACGATGAATGAAATATTCGAACATTCACTCTCAAGTTGATTGTGTTCAATTAGTTGAATACCTTTCTGATGAACAAAGTACAACAACGTACTCATCCAAAGCTAAAAGAGAAACATCCTCAAAAAATTCCCTAATAATGCGTATACACTCATGTTTCAAAGCATTTGGGACTAAAAATTTCCCGGCCGTCTCGCGATGCGCAATGCGGCACGAATATTGTGACGGAGCCGGCTCGCGAGCCCCCAGAATTTAACGTAGAGTTTAGTTACAACTTGAGCAATTTCAACAAAGTGAGAAAATTTCCTTGGCAATATTAGAACGTTTGTCAAGTGTTTTGGCTCATTTTGCTAATGATGGCGTTAGTAGATCGGGTTGAACAAAGCAAGAATCCGGTAAGGACCAATACTCTTGTGGTGGGCATAAATATTTTTTCCTGAGTCTTGGATATTTTCTATGTGCATTTAAGTATACTGTTATAAGGCTTAAAAATAAAGTGTGTCTGAAAATTGGAAATATTTCCGATTAATTAAGTTTAGTGGGCTATTTCAAGGTCACTGAAATGGAAAATACTTTTTTGTATGTTTGTATGTGTCTTTGTGGCTTCTTAGCGCCCAAACGGTTATAGGATACTTTAACACGACGACACTGAAGCACAAAAGAGGGTTATAACTTTAACATCCTATCCTATAACTATATATACCCACTTCCTATAACCATCTTCTATGGATGCAATTTTTACAATTATATTCAATGTAGAAATTTAATTTTACAGCTTTATACCTAGTACAGATATCGTCCTTTAGTAATCGAAACGCACGTTGTTGACCTTCCAATGAGACTATCTATTTCGATGTGATTTATTTACTACTAGAAGGTATTCACAACTTCGTCAGCGGAAATAAAAAATACATACATACATACAATCACGCCTTTTTTCTCATTACGGGGTTGGCAGAGACTACCTCCTTCCACTTGCTACGGTCCTGGTATACAACTGCCGCATCAACAATATAACACTACAAATAAAGATAAAAATGACTACAAATAAAAAAATTATTATGCTTAACCCCCTTTTTTCTTCAGCGTAGTGTGATAACCACCAGATCTGGCATCCACAGATACATATCTGTGGATGCCCAACTTCCCGTGTACCAAAAGTATTTGTAATCCGTTTACACACAAAAAACAGACATTTGTTTTTACAACTGTATAATAGTATATATGTAATATAGATGTAGAATATGAATAACACGCATTATCATTAACATTACACTATGTTTATTTATTTAAAGAAATAAGAAAAAAAAACAATCTTTATAATGAGTCGGTAGGAATTACTAAGTATCCTACGTATTGAAAGGAATAAAGGTGACATGTAACCCTTTTATTTTACTTACTCGTTATGTTAATTTTGACTGCCTTAAAATTTTTGGTCTGGGCCATTTAACCCGACAGTTTCAAAATTAAGATACAAACATAATTTCACATGGCTACCACGATACAACAACTGTTTTTTTTTTTAATTAATATTAGGAGGGGTGAGTCTAAATCTAAAAGCAAACCAGACCTATCAAACATCAATGGGATAAAACATTAAATTAGCCAAGCTATTATATATTCTTTATAATTAATATTGGAGCTACTCAAAAAACGAGGAAAGGTACTGGCTGTGACTACGGAGCAATCACTTAAAATATGTACGTTCGAACGCAGGTGTAACATACCGTTGTATATTTTTCAGAATAACTCAGATACGAGGTTGCATTTTATTCCAAGAAATCCTGACGCCTTTTGCGTTTCACAATTGTACAGCTTAGATTTTCGCCCCAAAAATAGCAGTATTTAAAAGGTAAATAAATATCGAAACTGTTTCGTTTGTTTTTAATAAACAGTATGCTCAACTGAACTAAAACAATTGGAGATATGATATTTTCATGATATGCCTAAAATATGTACCTTTGGGCGTTTTTTGCTTATATATTTTGAATCGTGATCTTTTGAAGCGTAACAGGTACCCACTTAAAATGTTCACAAAATGTGCTTTACAGTAGGACCATAAATATAATAAAAAAAGGATAGAGATTAAAATTTCACTGGTACCGAATCCCTTGACTAGCGCTTGTTCGTTTTTTTCTTTTTGCCACCCGAAATTCAAAAACCAGTACATCAACAGCTGTTAATAAAACTAGCCCTACGTGGTTGTTTATTATCACTAGGTACACATAAATGTACTGAGCGCGGAAGGCCTCAGTGCTCCCTCTAGGCCAATGCATCCTTCCCTTAACGAGAAAACATCAAACTGAATTAGCAGCAACGTTATTTCGTAAATGTTTTGTTTACGAAACTTTGTTTGGAACGTTTAATTGTTATAGCGTATAGGTAAATCAAATTGAACTGGTTCCGATAGAAATATATGTAGCTAAAGTTTCGTTTACTTAACCTAAACGGGCCATTTCAATGTTAGGAGTGTATATGAAATAGGTATCTGTATTGTTCATTTAAATATTAAAATAAATTAAAACACTGCACTTAATGTAGGTTTGCAATAAAAGCGTATGAGACAATAGATAGATTCGTCCACCCAATTTAACGCCTTTTGACAGACACATTGGATATATTGCTTTCCTTAGTTAACCATACTCCTGCATTCATTTTAACAAACAATTCGTCGAGTGGTAGTACAGTCAACTAGTTGGAACCTTAGGGTACTATAGAACTATGTCAAAATGACATCTTATATGTTATTAAGTAAAATTTAATTGAATACCGTTAATGTGACATAGTTCTATGCTAGCCTAGGGTTTCAATTGGTTGACTGTACATTTGGCCGAGATCTCCAATAACATCTCGTAGATTTACTAGTCTATTTGCCACTCCACCGAATTATTCCACTTACGTCATCTCAGCTGCCACTTAGAATCGTATAATGTTTGTTGTCTTAAATTTGTTTTGGCCGAGAATGTTTGGCATAATGATGAATGGCCTACTAATACTGGTTTATCGTATTCAGTTTCGCGCAAATACATTTAAAAGTCCTAAAGCACGATGACAAACGTTGGATGTTGAAAAATAAACAATATGGCATAAGTCTCGTCATATTTAAGTTCAACGATTTATAAAAGACCCAAGAACATAAAGTGTTATAATCTAAAACTGAACAAGAAAGTGCTAACTTTAAACATGAATACACTGGAGCGGGTAACAGAAACTGTGCAGGGTTCTGTTATATATGCATATTAAAGAACAATGTACATAAGTATTTTGATGTAACATGTGTACCATGTAGGTGATTCCTTGCTTATTGCTGCATTTTTGCATATGTAGCAACTGACATTATTCTCTTTTGTACATTTAATATAGATGTAAACTTTCAGATTTTTTTCTTGTGTCGGACCATCATCATATATTTAAGAGCTCGGTGGAGTAATTTCGAGCTTATTCTACATTCCGCTTTTTTTTTACTTCTTTATAATTATGATGAAACATTATTTTTTTATATTTTTTTGCTCCATTTATGTTCTTCTGGGTCTTCCCCTTTTCCCTTCTATTTTTCCTTCTATTATAGTCCTAATGTAATTATCGTGACGTAGTGATGACCTAACATTTTTCTTCTCCTGTTCTCAATAATTTTCAAAAATCTTTTTTCGTTAACTATATTTAAAACTTCCTCATTACTTTTCTTTTCTGTCCAACTGATCTTTTCCATCCTCCTCCAACACCTCATTTCGAACGTTTGCAAACTCTTTCTGTCTTTTTGGATCATGGTCTTAATTGGATCTTTATTAAAAAGACTTCCAATAACCACCCCATAATAGTTCCATACCGTATTCTACTCCATAACGAGGAAGAGAGTTTGACTTATGAGCTAAAGTTAGATTAGCCGTTAGCAGTCGTGATAGAGGAAATAACGATTTTAAATATAATAAGCGTCGAATTTCCAAATTGCGTAGCTCGTTTTACCTGTACTATCGTTACCATCGTTATACCTTTTGGACGGACGCACATAGCGTAATGAAGCAAGTCCGCGGCAAACCATGCAAATATTGGGACCATCCCTTTGTGATCCTGTTTGACTTGCACTGACCCCCGTGTCTTCGTTAACATGGCAACTCGAGTAATTAAAATAGAACTTGAGGGTTGTTTACTCCGCATGTTAATTGGGATATAAAGGTTTAATCAAATACAAAAGCTTTAGCTAAGGGGTTGTACGGGAATGATAAATAATAATTGTTGGTGAAGCTTCATGAAGATTATGAAGGGTCAAAGGTAAACGGTAGTGCAACAGCTATTTTATATCCAATTGTAATGGTTTTTCAAGACAAATAATCGAACGTTACCCTGCCATTATATATATTATGATGTAGCTACATAAAAGAAAGCATTGCGTTTTTCCCTAGCAATAAAATAACACGCACACGGGTAGGACGGAGCACGAAACCCGGTTCAACACTCCCTACCATTGACTGGCCAAGACTTCCAAAATCGTGTAAAATGTAGGGCCCAAGCTGTAAAACAAACTGCCTGTAGAACTAAATGAAATAGATAATTCAAAGAAAACTGAAAACGTGGCTTCTCAAGCACTCGAGCACATACAATCCAATATAATATTGCAATAAATAAATATCAATAATAAATTTAAGTAGGTAAAAATGTTCAACATTTATTAGTATAATGACATTTAATGAACATTATCAATGAGCAATGACTATGACTAATGCAATCCTTCGGTACTTCCTTGCTTATAATTGTTCACTCGATTATCTCTAATTTATACACGAGCCCTACGATATTGATTCTCTAAGTGTAACTTTACTTTGAACATAAAAAGTCAAGGGCCTGCAACGTCAAGGAAAAACCACGCCACAAACGCCGAGCCGGCTAATGAGCGTAATTTGTAATAAGGGACGCATTTGTTGCTCGCGCGCATTAAAGAAAGAGAAAGCTAATACACTACATTCTTGGGTTTTTTGGCGTAAGCGCCAGATGTAAAAGTACAATGAAATCGAAGTTATTATTATGATTTGTTAACATGTAAGTTAGTGACGTAAAAGATAAAGGAAAGAATGACATTTTTAAATAATTTAGCCGTTTATTAATCTGTCGTTAGTACAAACTAGACAATAAAGCGGCCAAGTGCGAGTCGGACTCACCCATGAAGGGTTCCGCAGCCGTTTATACAAAAAAATGCACTACAGATGAATTAAAAAAAGATGTGAAAAAAAACACTAACAAAAGAGCGTATCTCCCCGGCACTTAAGTCCTTTTGCTGAGAAGCGCAGTTTTTTGGCAATTACTTAAGGAACGATATATCCGATCATGTTGAAAACAATTTTCATTGAAAGTATTTATTAAGTTGCTTTTAATATGCTCTTTGTACTGTATTATGACTTGTAGGTAAAAAATAGTATTATTGGAATAACTGTTGACTAAAATGTGTTTACTTATTTATTTTTTTATCTAACTTTGCCATTTGATCAAAGTATAGTGCTATATCTTGCTATAATATTTAGTCAATCTAGTATCCGTAACCAAACACCAAAGTTTTAGAGTTGTAAATAACATTAATAACGCTTATAGTACAAAATGTTAAAGTTTCACTGCATTCAAATGCAGCTAAAATCTTCACCAACTTACCCACAAACCGAAAACACCAAAAACGGGTAATAAAACGCTTAAAACTGTGCCCTACATAAGTTGGAATCATTTTGCATTTCAACCGCCACGTTTCTTTTTTACAAATATTATTGCATCTGCCGTCATTTAATGAAAATGTATGAGCTGTTCGCCCTGGTAAAGTACATAAAAAAGTTTGCTGCAGCTATTTTCAATACTGTCGAGACCCGTTCAAAGTTCAAAGTGAATTTTTCCCGCAGTTCAGTCAACCGGATCTCGTGTTCGTAAATTTTGCATCGAGAAAGTAAATTTTATATGAGATTTGGGAGTTTGATTTCATTTATGGAGTTGGCAATGCATGATGGAACTGGAATGTCGGTTTTGGTGTTAACCACACGAACGTAAAGGTTAGGGGTGTTGAACGTGAATTCTGGTGAAATTCCCCATTGTTTTTCGGACTCGTTTTTTATTATTGTAATTTCATAAAATAAAAATATAATCAAGTATAGAATACTACTGTAGGAAAATTCTTTTTGAGTTTTTGATGTCTGTTGTTTTACTTAGAATAATGCGCTCGGCTGTAAACTCCCTTTCGACATTGATGGACCTGTTACATCAGGAAATACATTCTGTAAGTTATTAATTACCCGGAAGGTGCCCGAAATTTCGTCAGCGGAGAAGAAAAAAAACTTTTTTTTCTTTAGCAAATATTCTATAACCATACCGCTGGATGCCCAGCTACATATAGCTGATTTGACGTGATGAAGCCACTACGACACATACAAAAAATCCAAAAAACATATTTTTTGATTTAGTGACCTCCAAATCCATTACAATCATTCTTTCATATCTGCAATGTACAGACATTTAATTTTAACATTATTACTATAATTATCAATAATGACTTTCAGTTTCATAGTATATACGTATCTAAAGTGTTTTTTGATTAGCATCTTATTTACGCTTAACAAATTTCATAATATTACCTAACATTTTATTAATATGTTCGTAGTTCGTCTTTTCAAATTTGTTTTTAGAACGACTCCTCTGAATATTTTGGCCGTTTTGTTTCAACAGTCTAAATATTAATTTAAAACTTTGAGAGCAAGGTTGAAAATCCGTTTTTATTCGACGTAAAAGTAATAAAATAGGAGCAGACCATGAGTAGTAAGTGTAAAACATCCCACACACTGGATATTCCGGCAAATATGCAGCGCTCGGAGCATTTTTTGAAGCCAAATATTCACAGAGCCTTGATTACGTTGCTTGAAACTCGTACAACTTACGATAACAAAGTTAATATGATGTTTTACGACTATTACGGATACCTAGTTGAGGAAATGGAACATTTTTTGGATAAATAGTTTAGCGAATCGCTCTTTCGTTGCTGACTCATGATTATATAAGTTAAACATTTTACCAAGAGAGCTATGTATTTTGAGTGTGTGTTGGTGTATATAATATGAGGGAGGTCCCAAAAATATCCAACCTCGCTTATAAATAGTCAAACTGTAAAAGTCCGAATATTACGGTGCGTTAATTTGACAAAAAAAGAAGATGCTTCGTTGTTTTGTTTTTGTTTCACAGCCGTTAATAGATATTGCTCTCAGTGATTTTGCAAACATGGACAAAATTGGTCTTCGATATGTGATAAAATACTTTCTTCGAAAGGTGTAAGTTCAACTGATCTTAAAGTCGAGCTTAATTTTACTTTAAGAGAGTCTGCTCCTTAGTTTACAACCGTAAAGTATAGGGTTTACTGAGCTTAAAAGCGGTCGCACAAGTTCCAAAGATGAACATCACATACAGCGGTCGACCGAATGAAGTGTGTTGGGGAGTCTAACCTCCTTGCTGACGCATTGACTGGCCGACGGTATTAATTTAGACTTGACAGACGTTTGAATTTAAATAAATACCGAACAGCGACAGAAGACGTTGAGGAAACAGACGGCGGACAGTTGACGACAAAGCATTGACCAAGAAAGGCGTTGACAGGAACGGTCGACAGACGAGCCCGAGACCGTTTAAAGTGACTACCCCAGAAATGGTGAAAAAAATAAACAGATTAGTATTGAAAGACCGTAGACTAAAAGTGCTCGAGTTAGCAGACGTGGTAGGCATTTCTAAAAGTGCTATTGTATACATCGCATATTGACTAAAAAATTAGACACGAGAAAGACGGGGTGCCGGAATTGCTCACCATTGAACAAAAATAGCGCCGTGAGGATGTTTCAATCCTGTGTTTGGAGAAATTTCTACCCAATAAAACCGAGTTTTTACGATGATTCACCACGATGGACGAAACATGGGTCCACCACTTTACCTCTGAGACGAACGAACTGTTGAAACAGTGGACTGAGAAGAGAGAACCGGTTCCAAAAAGGGCGAAGTACATTCCATCTGCTGACAAGGTCATGGCGTTAGTATTTTGAGGTGCACTATTGATTATCTTCAAACTGCAGCATTAAATTAAGAAAAAATGGCCGCATTTAGCGAAAAATTGTTGTTGTTGTTACATCAGGACAGTGCAACAGTTCACACGTTCACTATTGTAATGGCTAAAATAATGCGTTGAAGTTCGATTGCTTCCTCATGCACCTTATTCGCCAGATTTAGTTCCCTTGGATTGTTTTCTGTTTCCTTACTTAAAAAAGGGGCTTGGCGGTAAAAGATTTTCAATAATAAAGAAATAGAGTTGAAGGCTATTCTGACACGCTTGACACTGATCGCTTTGAACAGGGTATCGAAGCTATGAAACATCGCTTGAAAAAGTGTATTGCGTTAAAAGGACACTATATTGAGATATATATTGTTTTTTTTTTATTATTTTGTGTTATTTTTGTTAATCCGGTTACTTGGGACCATCTTCGTATGTATGTCGATGTCTATTTTTGCAACCATGCAATGAAATATTGACGTTGTATTTCTTAGACCTCGATATCTCACGTTTCGGGTATTGCGAAACAAGAGATGCATAATGAAATTGCATACAAAATTAAAAGATTTTTTTTCAATTCAATTCGTTATAAGCGCCGTCACTCTGCGTCTCCAGCTGCCGATGCAACGGTGAATACAACAAATAAGAATGTACCTAAATATAATTCAAAATTCGGTGTGGTAGAGAAATTTTTTAAAAGTTTAATATTATATGATACGCTTTTTGTTCATTGCGTATTTGAGAAAACACTATGCATACCTCGGCGGGAAGAGAGGTTGCCAGCCTTGTATATCTATTCGCCTATGCCAACTTGGCTAGCAATCCCTATTTTTCTCACCTTTGCAGTACTTATACGAGTATAATACATAAAAAAAATATTGACTTCTTAATTGACTTTGTTATTGCACATGTAAGCACATGTAAGTTTTTACTAGATTCATACCCAAACCGTCGCAATCCATTTGTAGTCTCTTATTGCGCTTGAATTCTATCTTACGCACTATCAATTTTTCTTACTCATGAGAAAAAAAACCATTAAGTCTGGCTAATGAAAGTAGAACCCATTGATAGTCCATTACATGAGAACAGTTTTGTTCATTCAATTTCGGCATACAAAATTGCAGCATAAAAAATCGGGGAGCAAACAGCATTACCGTTGCAAATATTAACAGAGCAAGCGTATGACCTCAATAGGGTATATGAGGGACGGATCAAATCAGTTCCTTTTTATGAACTGTCAATATTGTCAGAAAAGATGAAGTTTGTAAGGAAAAAACGTTTATGACGTCATAATTCTATACGGTCAAATTGCCTCCTTAAATTTAGTTTTTGAACATTTTAAAATCGCGATAAGCATCGTGAATATTTTCTACGTATTTTCAGAAATATCATTTAACTTCAAGCGTGACATCATTTATGTTGACTACAGGAAAGTACCCAATTATATAGACAAACTACAGGTCTACAAATCAATGCTATAGAAATGATGCATTCTGACCGTTAAGTCACGCAATAATACTTATGTAAAAGCACCCAAATGTGATTTTTGCCAATAAAAACTTAGGCTATAAAACCTTTTATTATTACGACATAATCAAAACACCTCGCGGCTACGGTGCCATCCTAAAACAATTATTGTCCCAACTTTACGATTCGACACAAAATGGGACATGGAAACCTTTTGCCACATTGTCAAATTGTAATTAACATCATAATGAACCAAGGCGTATAAAACAATATGGGCTTAGAATTACGTTTCGAAAGTCGTTCCCTCACATGCCAGCGGAAAGATTTTTCTGGAAGAGTTTGGGTAGGAACGGTAAGCATTGCCTACGTTTGAATTTCCCTTTTCTTCTACTACGAATGAAATTTTATGGTAAGAAATAAAAATATGTAACCGTACGTTTACTTTTAATAATCATTACAGTTACTATACCATTAACTTTTTAAACGAAGCTATTTTGAAAATATTAAGTTTGTCGTAAAGCGGACATCAAAAAAAACTTAAGAGAATCTGTTAATAATTATAATTTGTTGTTGTAATTATTTTGTTCAACGATCAATAAGAAAACAGTCTTATATCTACTGTGCCTCTCATATTACACATTATTGACCCGTATTCTAAGCTTACATCAGATTTGTTAAATGTAATTTACCCACAAACTTGTCGCGACTTAACAAAAAACGGAAAGTTTCTTAAATAAATATCGATTCAATAAAATTTGGCGATAACTATCTTCTATTCCACAGAATGCTCAACAAAACCAAAGTAAATAAGTAAGTAAATATTTATTTGTAAAACATAGGTAACATAACAAAGGATGATACAGAGGTGAGGTACAAAATAGTTTCACTATGTTTAGCCATTTTGTGGCATAAAAATATTAATAGAGTACCTAGCATGCAGCGTGCATTACTTATACTAGTCACAAAACATATAAATACTAAAATATTCGTTATTTAAAATTTAAGTATTCCCTTAATGAATAAAATGCGTTATCTGCTAAAAAATTAAATAATAAACTTTTAAATTGTGGCATGTCAGATTTTCTTATAAATATTAGCTTGTTGAACAATTTCGGCGCCATGCCGCATACACCCTTAGCAAGTAACGCTGTTTTTAATCGGATATTATTGATTCTATTTCTCTCGCGGATACTTTTAAACACAGCAAATTGATGAGTGTTGTACTTTACATACATACCTATTTCAAAAATATATAAACAAGGCATGCTTAATATTTTTATTTCAATAAAAAGTGTCTTGCAAGTTTTTGCCGGTCGTAACCCACAAACAGACCTTAGGCATTTCTTTTGGGCCTTAAATAGTAAATCTCGGTCGTTGGAATTGCCCCAGAATATAATGCCGTATCGAAGCATAGAAGTAACATAGGCGTGGTAGGCGGTAATTACCGTAGATCTATTTACTATTTTAGCAAGGTTATACAAGGCATATGAAAAGCTATTTAATTTCTTACAAATAATATCAATTTGATATTTCGATGTTAACTTATTATCTAGACTTAATCCTTAGAATTTGGTATTATCTGTTTCTTCAATATTTTGATTAATATATGTCACAAAGGGAAAACATATAAATCTTGCGTCAGTCCTGTTTTGCTCGGGGCAGAGTGCTGAACAATCAAACCAGACCACGAAGCTAAACTTCATGTTGCCGAGATGAAGATGCTGAGGTGGCGGACGGCGTGACCAGACTAGATAGGGTCCGAAATCAGTCAGTCACCCATCTCATACAAATTCCACAAATTTGGGCTACGATGGTATGGTCACGTAATGCGCAGTGCCAAGGAATACCCGGTTGAAGTCGCTCTAAAAATTTACTCAGGCGAACAACTCGGACGCCCCAAAGTTATGTCACTATAAACATAGTGGACAACGTAGAAAAGCTATCACAAATCAGCCAAGCAAGCTATGACTACAGAACATGCCTAGAACATATCCTGAGGGCCAACCCCAAGTGATGTGGGAAGAGACACGGACAAACAAGAGATAACTATCTTCTATACATATGTAATTCTATTTAATTTTGGACAATGAACAGTTAAAATTAAAAATAGATTAAAAAAAGAAATATAAAAGCCAATTTTACGTATAAATTCGAAGAGCCTTTTGCGAATAAGCGAAGTATAGGATACTCCTATTTTCGATTCCTAGATTCAACGAGAACCGCTTATACCGGGCTCTCGTGGGTGCTTAGACGGTTACAGTAAAACCAAAGTAAGGTGATTGGGTAATTTTACCATGAATGCTCTTAAAGGCGTTCAAATAAAGTAAACCTTTCGAACTTCCCTGCACTTATGTCTTACCCCCAATCACCTTATCGCTATCAGTTGTTGCGCACGTTCCACGTGTAGAAACATGAAGATTACCATGTACAATAACTTTTCCGGTTTTTCTGTACTATTTTTCAACCTTGACGAGAAAAAGAGACTGTTTAACTTTGACGTGTGTATCTTGTGGGTGTGTATTTATATATTTATGTGTCTGCTTTTGAACGTACAAATCAGCTTTGATTTAGATTTTTTGTGTTTGAAAAATGACCCGGTCGAGAATTAAAAAGAAATTTTTAGCTTCGAGCTGTTTCACTAAAACCTTTTCCTTTTTCTGTCTGCTTGACTATTACTTATTAGTATGATTTAGTTCTAATTTATGTGAGCTTCATAAAAGATATATTTTACAGAGTTTGCGCAGGAATTGTAGTATGAAATCCTAATTTCCGCATTCCACCATCCAGGCCTGGAGAGCGATTTCATGTCAATTTACCATTCATACGCACGAAGTGATTTGCTTCATCATTTGTATGCGATAAGCTTAGCAATGGATCTCGCTCCCGTCTAGTCGTGTGTTTTTTAGAAAATTATAATTTGGGTCTCTTTAATGCAATAAAAAATAGGTTCTTACTGAACTAGCGAGCTGCATAGTCGACTCCGTAGGCACTTATGTTCAGGTGATACCGGGGACATTTTTCAGCTATGCGAAAAAAAACAGCGTTATAGATTGCTGCAAATATGCTGGCAGAAGCTCCTCGATCTCGATGTATACTTTTTGGTTCATCGCTTTCTTAATTGTATGATAAATGTTCCCTTTTTTCTTTCTATATTTTACCGACTTCACATATGTCAGAGACGGCTTTAGATTACTTGCGTAATATGAAATCGTATGGCTAATTGGGGGTTGGAGGTGACGTCAAAATTATTCTGCTACTGTCCTCGAGATGTGACAGCCGCGTTCAGTATAATTAAAATGTCGCGTGGTTTCAAACGTGTACTCGGGTATGAGGATTGTCTTTTCAAAAGGACATGGTTGGTTAACTGAAATTTCGAACACAACTTTAAATTTTCGCGAGTAAGGTTTCTTTATTAAATATTTAGAGGCAGTCAATTCTTAAATATTACGTCAATCCGAGTATGGCGAATATGATATACCTACTTAAAAAAAATACGTTTACATGTCACCTTATGTTTATGCAATATAGGGTCGCAACATTGGTTTACTTATAGATACAGTATTTTGTGATTTAAACTACTGATGCCAATGGTCTCTTAAAAAATAGGTACAAAACCTAGCTGGGTTACCTAACTTTGATCGGTAGGTGCACGATTTTTTATTTTTCAAGGATCTTGAAAATAGTATAGATGTTTATAAAATCACGTCAATACGTTTGTATAAAGACAGAAGAGCTAAGACTCAGAATTTGGTAAGTAATAGCTTAACTTGTTAGTTAAGATTGTGTATTTACATCAAGACGCCAACCTTCCAAAATGAGCTAACTTGATGGGTTTACTTTAATAGTCCATACAACTTATCAGTGGCAGCGAGACATATATAGGTTAGATTATCTTAGATAATCCCAACGCATAGACAGTGAGAACCGCTATCAAGTTAGTCTTAGCCAGTATTATAACTTGCCAGATAATTGTGTTACTCCGATACGATGTCTAGTTTAGATTACTCTGCGAAGTTCGCGTACTGCAAAAACAGATGATTAAGTTTGGTCACATGATCAAGTTTGCAAAATCTGCTTACAGAGCCCCTTGCCAGATTATATCGGGGTTTAGGTAAGCGATTTAATTGATACGTTAACAGTGAATATTGCTAGCAAAACAATGTTTAGAGCTGAATTGTGATGGTAATTAAGATTAAAGTGTTTATGCGGTACGCATAAAATAATTCTGACTTTATTATTGACTATCATTTACCCGCGGCTACGCCTGCATTAGCCTATGTTATAATGAGTGATTCCCCATACAAATATTTACCTCCCGTTCATATCCATTCATGGGGGAGACCGGGGTTGGAAGTCACACGGGTTGGATGTCACAGCGGCCTAAACGCACTAAACGCACAAATCAGTTTATCGACCGATGTGCAAGGATCGCGACAGCTAAACTCCCCTCTGTACTTTACCTCGGTCCGCTCCGGTATGTCGTGACGGAGCCACTTTCTTTTATTTTTTTCCGCCAGTAAAAGTATGTTTCTGTGCATCTGTGCTAAATCTCCTAAGTATACTTTTATTTTGCATATTAATATACTTCTTCGTGTATTGTTGAAGTTGAATTAGTGTGTAATCATATTCTTATAAGGTTTTAAGTGGAAACATTATTTTGAATTTAATTTGTAAGGTTATTTTCTGAAAGGTGTTTTGGGGCAGGTAGTCTTAAGTCGATTAGGGCTGGTAGTCACATGTGACAACCCTGAGATAATTTATATAAATTTATAGGAAGTTATTAGCTAAAAGCGAATTTAGTTTTGGGTGTTTTTATTAATTATGAATAAGTGTTTCGTTAGTTTCCTGGTTACAGTGACTTACATACAACGTTTAAGTATATAGAAGTTAATAGCCGAAAGCTTAATTTGTTTTTGAGCTTTTTTATTAATTACGAATATATCTTTGCTTATTTTCCGTTACAATTACATACATAAAACATTTTTATCTCCAATAAAAAAAACTCTTTTGATATAAATGTGTGTATTATTGTATATCCCTCTTATTTTACTATGTGACTACCTACCTCAGCACCTGTGACGACCATCCCTGACACGGGGTTAAATGTCACACTTCTCTTTTTTCATAAAATTAATATATTCTCCGTACATCATGTTAGCGAAAAAGTATTGATATATATTTAAACTAAAATAAATACACTATCCATTAAATTATAATTTATCATCCTTAACTAAAAACAATAGTACTAAAATGGCAAAAGAAATAAAATGTGACTTCCAATCCCGATCTCCCCTAGGACATTTTTGTTTTAAAAATCTTATGGATAATTTTCGACATAAAAATGTCCTATGACCTTTCGAGGTTCACAAACTCATAAACAATCACTATACGAAATGTCATCACAATCGGTTCAGCGGTTTAAACGTAAAAAGGTAACAGGTCGACAGACAGAATTACTTTCGTATTTATATTCTATACGATCAAAAAGTTGTAAAAATGAAATACAAAAAAATACAAAAATACAAATACATTTATTGAACCAACGTAATATACAGAGAGGTACGGCTAAATTCTATAATACACAATTAAATTCAGATTTTTACATATTCTGAACTAGCGTTCCGCCTGTATTTCAGGCAAAAGGAAAGCCTCTTAAAAGGTTTTTAATATTAGGTACATTATTTTCTAAAAAATAAATATTCATCTATATTATAATAAAGCGTATGGCACTTAAATACTAAAACATAACTTTATACACTAAAACTACTTCAAGAAATAATAATTAAAAAAATATATAAAACAAACATTTAGTTCACGACAGTGAGTAAATTCTTTAATATCTTCGTAAATGTCTGTACATTGAAGATATTTTCACAAGAGCTTGGACTTTGCATAGTAGGGTTCCATAGCTGTTACTACATAAAATGCAATACAGATGAAAAAACACGGGTAATAATACGATAGGTACGAAAAACTGTACTAAAACAGCGAATCTCCACATCACTTACGTCGTTTGGTTTAGAAATTATAAGTTTTATTCCAATATAATTTCAGTAGAATGTATTAATTAAGCGTTATGTACTCCATTTTCACAATTTCTACGATTTTTAGGCCGATTATTTCCGAAGATATTCCCGTAATAAAAAAAACTTATTAAGGAACCTCAAATTGATTTTTGAAGAGGTGTCGATATAGATATATGGAGAAATATATTTTATTGTCATTTAACACTACAAAACTAAGTAGCGGCTTACAAAAGACATTTTTGTACCAAATGTCTGTAGTAAAAAATCCTGTGACATACGTACGGACAGATGGACCGATATGACGAAACTATAAGGGTTCTGTTTTTGCCATTTTGTCTACGGACGGAACTCTGAAAATGATTTAAAAGCTATTTGTTACTAATATTTTCTTCTGTTTCCGCGATTATTACTCATTGAAATAAAACAATTTAAAGGATTATATCGCGTATATTATCTCATTTTAGTTCCCGACGTTTCGGAAGCTTTCCAGCTTTCCATGGTCACGGGAGGACTGAGAAAAGATGTATTTTCCTCTGTCAAAGTTACAATTTGTGCAAACTACCCATTTTAAAAAAAAAACACAAATAAAGGTGTACATACATGCCAGATGGGCCTAAGCTGTAAAGACAGTTACACATGTGCCAGAAGGGCTTAATTATTTTATTCTAATAATTTACCAAGCAGCATTTCGCAAATGAGGCGTACTGAGGAGAAAAGAAACGCTGCAAAGAAAAACTCCCATGGGTTTCACGCTCACTATAGCAACAAACAGCAAGAACCGTCATATAACTGTTTTGTGTTAATCTGCAAAACTTGCCTTCACACGCGAGAAACGGATAATGAAACCGATCTTTCCAACGAAGACAGTCGGAAACTAAATTTACATTTGAATAGCAGCTTAAAGCCTTGTGCGGAACTCATACCAGTGGCGTTATTGTTGGCTCGAAATGCACGAATCACTAGCGTTGAGGAAACTTGCTCCCATACAATGCAGTGCGAATATTCCTATTCAAGTAAACAAATTGGAATAACAGTGCGAAACTTTATTTGACAGATAGGGAATCCTTGCGAATTAAGTTGCAAGCGTATAGCGACAGCATTTTTGTGGCATTCCCTTGACTGGTCTAATAAGTTTTTGAGTAATTTCAGTTTGTCTAACAATTTTTACTATAATGAATTATTTGTATAAATTCAAGTTGCTTAATTTCATTTTTGTATATGCTAAATAATTTTAGTTTAACTTATAAATTATGCAAGAAGTTATTGGGCCAAACAAGGGTAAACCCATTTTTGTATCCACATGATATGAAAGAGTTATTCGTATTACGCGTCAAAACTGTACAAGGAAAATTTCTGATAGTGATAATTTTATTATACGTTATTATCTTCTTAGAAAAATAAACAGACACAGAATAATTTAACACAACTTGCACCAGTTATCTCAATACTGAGATCAACTTATAGTTTGAGAATTGTATGAATGTGATTAAAATTTTGCAGGAAGTATATGTGCCCATGAGCCCATACCATTGAATAGCAGACCTTAAGAATTAAACTCTTACAATGTTTTGTACAGAAGTAGTAGTAGTTTATTTTATATAGCCATCTCACATAATCCTATCCAATGCCTCACGTTATACGTGTTTGTACTCTCTCTGCCTAAAAAAATGACACTTGTAAATTATAAAAATACTTTTAAAGAGCTATGAATACTTCCATTTAGGTGCCCAACTATCAGAAGTCGTCTAATTCTAACCCAATTAACGTCTGACTAAGACAGCCAACTTATGCAATTCATTGTAATTGAATTAAAATATTTGATCAAGCTGAGATGTGTCTGCAATTTTGCAAGATACCGAACTTGGTGGCAAAGGGCTGCTTTGCATAATTGAGCGGGAGTTACGCTTGCTTTCTCTGAGTGATGAGCACCCTGGTAAACTTTCTTACCGAGTTACAGCTTTGTACGCGTCCACAGTTTTTCGGGCGATAAATTATGTATTTTGAAAGTTTTTGGTATGATTTCGGAATAGTTAGCGAGAATACGTTAATGAATCAGGGATTGTTGCACTTCGTACCGCTAGTCCACGTGCTGAATTTCTCAAAGGAGATGCCAGCGCTGATACCAATGTTCTGAGATCATATACCACACGAGGCAGTTAGTGGGAAATAGTCCTCGCGAGAGGTATTAACAGAACGGATAAAACAGTTTTACATGCGTACGAAATGGTTAATAAATTTCAATACTCTAGTTTACGTTGAAGGGCGCAAGAGGGCGCCGTAGGGATGTGTGCACTTATCACAGATTAATCTTCATTCTTATTGGGATTGGCAATGACCCATTTCAATAAGAATGAAGGTTATTCAGAATGGAATTATAATAAAAAAATTGTGATGTCTTGTACAAATGTACATCGAAAAAGTTCGAAAGGTACGAACGTGTCTTGTTATTTCAGTCGGTCACAGTTCAAAAAGTACTGTGGTTGACTGAAATATCATGAAAATTTCCGAGAAAATAAGATGGAAAACCATTAGGTACATCTGTATTAAGTAAATACGTGTAAAAACTGTACTTGAAAAAAAATAACATTAAAATTAACGAATATTTTGTTCCAGTACGGGACAGCGAGTCAGTTTATCACTAGTATGGATAGATTATAATATTTAAAGATAAAAGTGGTTTTTGCGCCGTGGTTTTTGTTAAGACAATATATCTTGAGAAGGATACTTTTACAAATTGTATTAATTAATAAAAGTTAGAGCTTTAAGAAATAGAAACAAAAGAATTTATTTTCAATGTTGGTGACAAATTATGTCAACCATAATCATAATAATATAATGAAATATTGAAATAATGATCTTTATTTTGTAAGTAGGCCGCAAGGGCACTTTTACAAGTCTGACTCTACGGCGTTTCCCAAGAGGAGACCACTGAGGAGAAGAATGCCGAAACAAACTCAAAAGTCAGTAATTTTTTCGAAATAACTCTTATATCTATTACAATATTTGTACTTAGCCTATCCTAAATATATGTTTTGAGTATAAACTCAATGCGTAGTTCTTCAAGAAAACATATCAACACTTATAAAAGTAAAAAAAAAATATAGAATATAAAAAGCAAAATAGTGTTTTTTAAATATTTAAAACAAATTACATACGTTTGATATGCCACCTTATAAGAACCGTGTCCCGCTAAAAGTAAATTATTTGGTTTCTGTTTTGGGTCATGCATTTTTGTTTGTTAAATAGTCCTCTACGCTATACTATGCCTTTGCCATTAGGGACTCTTTTAAGTAATTTTTGTAAGTAATTAAAGCATCATCTGGTAGCTTATTATAGAAATGTATACATTGGCCTACGAATAATTTGACTACTTTATGAACGCGGAACTTTCTAATAGCGATTTTGTTTTTATTTTTTGTATTGTATACATAATTTTGGTATGCGCAACCTTTTTTTTTTTTTTTTTTACGGGACCTTTGATGGCAACATCTGTATTAAAACTTCCTGCGGTAAGAAAGAGCGCCTAACCACAGCTGAGCAACTCCAGGTACTGACGTCCAGGTACGCGCCTATCCCCGTGTCTAAACCTGCTCCGAAAGCCAGGCCTGTTTGCGCCTGCTCTAACAGGTCTCCAGCACCTGTGCCTGCAACGGTATCCACTCCAGCGCCGACCCACTCCCAACCATCTAGCGCGGTCTTGGCTGGCCCATCCAAGAAGCCCGATGACCGGCAAGGGAAGCGTTGAGCCTAATCTACATCAGTGCCACAGTGTTATCTTGTCTCGAGTCCGTTTTTTTTTTCGTTTAACCCATTTTTTCACGTAGCAGACTCGTATCATACTTTAAAATTACTGTGTTCATAATTTAATTGTTTAAAATATCAATTGGCTTATATCATTCTGTTGATCTACCGCGTTTTATATCTTTTATAAATAGACAGGGTTTCGATAGTTTGTTCTGTCTGACGTGATGACGTAAATGACGTTTACTGATTGCCTACTTCAATTCAATTCGTTTAGTTTTGGTATCTGTTTCGAGCTGCTACGCGTCTTTGTTGTTTGTAAATATTATTATGACGCAATGTACATTTTGTTAACGGTTTTACAATTTCAGTCAATTTCGTTGTATGTACTAAAATTGGTCAACTGGCAGGGTAAACAAAACCAACAGGGTACACAATATAATATAATATAGATATATAATATTTTTGTACCCACTTATGTAAAATATTATGTCAGATGATGAATCTTATCACTCTGCTCGCGACTTGTCATCTTCTTTCTATTCGCTAGATAGCACAGTATTATCTGAACCAGATACTCCCGGTACCACCATTGCTCGTACATTTCAAAATGATCACAATAAATTTAATATCTGTCACCTAAATGCTCAAAGCATTCCCAGTCATTATAATGATCTCCTGGACACATTTTCTGCTACAAACGTAGACGCCATTCTTATTTCCGAATCCTGGCTCAAGCCGAGTTTAGCTTCCACTTCGTACGGCCTACCTGGTTACGTATTGCTGCGGAATGAGCGTACGGGTAAAGGAGGCGGTGGTGTTGCCATATATCTAAAAAAAATATTTCGTCGTCTCCCTCACATTACTCAGGTTCCTTAGAATATATTTTCTTAGAACTGTCCCTCAAAGGAGTAAACGCAGTTCTTGGAGTTGTTTACTGCCCCCCCCCCCCCCCCCCCGCAATTGATTATTTTGCAGATTTCGAGGCAGTACTTTATCCACTTAGCACAGAGTACACACACCATTTATGGGTGATTTTAACACCGACCTGTTAAAAATGAACTCCAGGTCAAGCAAATTTCTAGAGATCATTGAGTTTGTCGACCTTGCTGTGCTTCCGCTTAAACCTACACATCATAACGTTGACACGTCGGACTCTTGGTTGGATCTTATAATTGTCTTCTCCATAGACCGTGTTGGTAAAGTAGGTCAGTTTCCGGCACCAGGTTTTTCACACCACGATCTAGTGCTTTTGAGCTACGATATTCAGCCTCCCAAAACACAACCAGTTTCAATACAGATCCGAAGTTTTGCTAGATTAGATATCGAAGCACTGAAGCAGGATGCGCTTGCACAGGACTGGTCAACAACTTTGGAGGCGCCGTCAGTAAACGAAGCGGTTGACTCGTTGAACGCGACGATTTTAAAGTTGTTTGACAAGCATGCACCTTTTCGGACTGTGAAATTGAAACGACCTCCTGCGCCGTAGATAACTAGAGCGGTCCGCATTGCAATGACGAGACGGGATCGGGCATTTCGAAAAATTCAAGCGGGACCGATGCGACGTAAACTGGGCGTTGTTCAAATCAGCCAGGAACCGGTGTAATCAGATGGTAAGAGCCGCTAAGCGTAAATATATACACGAAAACATTATTTCCTCCTCCCCAGCTGATACCTGGAAATTCCTAAAAAGCCTTGGTATTGTAAAATCAGTTAGCAAATTTAATTCACTATGCCTTCGTTAAATGATCTTAACTCACACTTCGCTAAGCCTTCCAACTTAGACCCTACCACTAAAGCTCAAAGTCTTTCTTACATTAATGCCTTGCCCTATCCTTCTCAAAATTCCTTTTCACTCACTCCAGTCACTGATGACGAGATCCGTAAAGTGATTTTATCGATTAAATCCAATACAGTTGGTCATGATAAAATAAGTAGGTCAATGATTATCAGCATCCTGGAATGTATTATCCCAGTTATCACTCATATTGTTAACTTTTCGATGTATTCTGGGGTTTTTCCTTCACTGTGGCGTAATGCCCATGTCATTCCCTTACCAAAAGTGTCTAACCCCTGTTTACCTAATGATTTTCGTCCTATCTCCATACTTCCTTTTCTTTCTAAGGTTTTGGAAGCCGCTGTACATAAACAATTATCTTGTTACGAGTACGTGTACTCTAATCAATTACTCTCCCCTTTTCAATCTGGCTTTCGTTTCGGGCACAGTACGACTGAAGGTTATTGAGGATGTGAGGAAAGGCATGGATCGTTTTCAACTTACTGTGTTGGTTTTAATCGACTTCTCCAACGCGTTTATTGCTGTCAACCATGACCTTTTACTTGCCACTCTAAACCACTTGAACGTCTCGTCATCGTCGGCTGAGTGGTTTTCCACCTATGTTCAGGATCGCCGGCAGATGATCCGTGCCGATAAAACTTTTTCGGACTGGTGTGAACTTGCTTCCGGGGTACCACAGGGAGGTATTCTCACTCTTCTTCTTTTTCCATTTTTATCAACCTATTTACTTCTAGGATTAAATGCTGTTACCATCTTTATGCTGATGATCTACAAATATACATCCAAGCAAGTCCTGGCGATTTAGATACGGCAATTGAACAAATTAATAAAGACCTCGACAGCATCTCCGTGTGGTCACGTACCTTTGGGATCGCCGTAAACCCATCCAAGTGTCAAGCCATTATACTCGGAAGCTCTCGGCTTCTCTCTCTGTTGGATACTACGCGCTTAGCATCGATTATGTTCGAGGACATTGCAGTTCTCTTTGCATAAAAAGTTAAGAACCTGGGATTGGTCATTGACAGAGGTCTAACCTGGGGTCCCTAGGTATCTGACGTATGTCGTAAAGTGACTAATACTTTAAGAGCGCTTTATAGGTTTAAGCATTTTCTTCCGATTAGCACAAAAACTGTCCTTGTTCAAACATTGCTGTTGCTCATAGTTGATTATGCTGATGTGTGCTACTCCAATATTACCCAGGAGTCTCTGAGCAAGCTGGATCGGCTAATCAACAATTGCATTCGATTTATTTTCAACCTCCGGAAATATGACCACGTATCTGAGTATCGCCGTCAGTTAAAATGGCTTCCCATTCGCGAACGCAGGTCCTTAAAAATTCTTTGTACCCTTTTCAACATTTTATTTAATCCAACCACACCGGATTATCTTAAATCTATGTTTACATTTGTAACTGCCCGTCCTGGGTGTAAGCGCTCGCAGTCTCAAACTCTCTTTTCCTTCTCGCAGCACTAGTTTTATGTCCAAATCCTTCTCTGTTCAAGCAATTCGTTTATGGAACGATCTTCCTCTCTCTATGAGACAAGCTCAGAGCATTTTCAAGCGCATGTTGCGCAATCATCTCTTCAATAAATCTCAAGATTGATTGTCTGTGTGATGTTTTGCAGGTGAAAGGGTACATATATATATTTTAAAATTGTATTGTATTTATCTATTTGTATTTTAATGTAATATGTGTGTATGTATATAAATATTTATACGTATATATCCCCATATTAACTTGTTGATTTGTGTCTCTTTTCTTTCCTTTTTTTTGTATTCTCAACATTAAGATCCTGCACTAACTACTAGCTTCTGTTTGGCCCTTTGGTTGACTGGTAGAGAATGCCTTAAGGCATTAAGTCCGCTATTTGTAACAGTTTGTATTGTGCAATAAAGTTTAAATAAATAAAATAAATAAATAATATATAAGTATAACCCGCTGAAACAGAAAACCAGTCAAAAACATTGCACTATCACCCTCAGTATCAGACTCGAGCATGCTAGTAGGTTCACAATAGGCGCTAGAGATCCTGAAAAATATTTAGTAATAGCACCGGAAAAGATGGACGATCGCATATTTCATTATCGGCGGACCTATTTTAGTTTCTTTTGTAAATGTATTATGCCTATTGTATTACGTCAGCTTTTCATACAAACTACGCCACACACCCTTAAAACTATTTCACAACAAGTGATTAAGTTTCTCAACGGATAATCACAATCAACAACAAATCTATTCACATACCGTTCAGCCACAAAGGCCGGGGTCGAAATTGATCATAGCCAAACTGAATGTTCCCGTATTGTGGTCAGGCCTAAGCTAATCTACATTGCAGTTTACAACGCACGAACCCCTATTGATCTAGTTGGCTACTGTTCATAACGGTGGATGGAATCTGGCTGTCCATTGTTTGGCCATTTAAGGTTGTATAGAGTATATTTAAAGTATACAGTTTTATTAATGAATTTTTATTATCCTTTTCTTAGTTTTGTCATAATCATAATTGTTTGATTTTTTACGTAAAGTAACAACTTTATATTTTACCAAACAAAATATATAAATGGTATTCTTCATTTAAACTATTTATCTTGCCTTGACATTCGTGGTCTATGTTATAAAATAAACGACTAAGTACTTATGCTTTCTAAGACTAAAGTTTGGATTGAGTGTTAAAATTAATAATCACTCCCAAAAATACACGCGTAGAAACGTATGATATCTTTTTTATGTCGGGAGTTAAATAGCAGAATTTAGTCGATTAACATTCTGACTCAACAGTTGCAAACGTAATATAAACAAATCGCGCACATCACTAGCAACAGTGACACGCAATCGGAACAAATTTTGAGCAAATTACCTCGTTTGTCGACAAAATAGATTGATTATGTCTAACCGCATTGTATCGGCTCGGAATTGGGTTTCGGCTGAGATCTTATCGCCGTGTAGGAAATGAGCATGCTTTGCTTTCTGTTGAATTCCTGTTGAGCAGTATAATTACATAAATACGAGTAAATTAGGTTGCTATCTACGGAAATCGGTTTATTTTCGTTTATTCAGTCACGGTTTGTTTTTTTTTTCTTGCAATAAATATGTTATATACAGTCACTACGTAAAACTAAAATAAAAAAATAAAAAGTTGCATGACATGGTTTTCAACGCAAAGTTATGACTGTAAAACCACGGTTTCCTAACTTTTGTATATTGTAGAGATGTCAAGTCGCTGAAAAACTAATTTATCTCATACTTAATCGCTTAACAATCTGGAAATATAAGAATGCTTGCCTTTTATCCTGGTTATGAATTTGCCTCTTCGTGTTAGGCAAGATCTTGCTGTTTTTTTTCTAAAGACAATAACTTGCTAATCTCTAGTAGAATCAAACTATTAAACTGGCATTACAAGATTTAGTTCCCTCAGCTTGAACTAAGTGCAAACACTCTATAATATAAACACTTTAGTCTTATTATGACACTCAAAGGAAAACACTCCGTGATTCTGATAGTAACTATTCCCGTGGAGTTTATAATTTTTTTTTCACTTCAGATAGTATTCATTTTCCAACAAGCGTTTACTAAACGAACAGTAAACGTTTAACTCCGGCGTTATCTGAAGCTCTCTCAAAAATTCTCCCGATCTTCTGTTGTTCCAGCCATCCCAACAATGGAGCGGAATTCCGTGTATGCAATTCCACGCATCTGATACGGGCGCAAGTTGAGACTGTAAATCCACGTTTGTGAATAGATTCTACGGCACTGCGATCTTAGCGCAAGGGCTGTGAAATTTTAATTAATGTTTACATGCCATTTATGAGTCCGGTGTTAATTGCATACGTGAGCTTCTTGCTCCTGAAGGGATACACCAAATATTACTGGGACTATAAATTGGCCTGGGATGCATAGTTTGACTGTGGTTAATTTATATACGGGATAAGGGAAACTATTGCATTGTCTTTAATTATTGCGAATATGGAACTCAGACTTTGAGTCTACCAGCATGTGTAAAAAATAATAGGTTCAGTTTATGTGATTATAGAGTGCAACAAAAAGATTTGTAAAAAAGTGTAATTCAATATAGGACTCAAATAAATACCTACAGATACTTAAAAAACAGATACTTAAAAGAGATTTGTATCCTATTTCCTAAACAATGTATATACTTTTTACTTGTATTTGTTTCTCTAATAATTTGTTTTATGAAATACCTAGACTCCTTTCTTAAGGAGTGGCCAGAAATAGCCTAGGACAGGGAACATTGGAAGAAGAAAGGAGAGATTTTTTTTCTGCAGTGGGACGTAACGGACTCACGATAATAAGAAATATAATCATTATTTGGTACCACTTGCAATTAGAAAGAAAGAAAGAAAAGAAAACATATTTATTCAACGCCAGCAACAAGAAATACAAATACAAATAACATAAAAAAAAATAGATTATTTGGTACCGCTTCCAATTAATTACATTGTTGAAAGAGCCTCTACGTGTTGGCTTCGGCTCCACGCACGACTTACAAAGGTTGGGGACACCAGTGTCCCGTGAGCGGCTGTGACATACAAATAATAAGAATAATTATTTATAGGGCAACAAGCCTATCTAAAGGTATAACGTCTGTAATATTATCAACTTGAATATGATAAACCAAGATGCCCAATTTCAGAAGTAACGTGCGCTTTATATCTAATCTACTAGAAAATAATAATTTAATTTAATTTTTGTCCCCAGTTACGACACGCGAGCGCCAGACGACACGGGGCATTGGATGGAGGACGGCTTCAAAGACCGAGCGCGGTGGAACGGTCTACCGTCAGCCCTGCACATACATAACGTGCAGCCGCGGGACCGTGCGGTCTACCGGTGCAGGGTTGACTACCAGGTCTCACCTACGAGGAACTATAGGGTTTCTCTCGACGTCGTCGGTAAGTTATTTTTTGAAGCGATTGACGGGTGATTTGGTTTACGGCAGTCCAACTTTATTAAAAATGGGATTAAGTTTTATTTAAACATTAACTCGTAAATAACGGTTCTTACAAATAAATGTACCTATAGGATATATTTCGAATTTTGTAAAATTACACTTACTCTGTAGGCAGACAACGTCTTCTAACAATACATGATTGTTATATGCAGAGATCGGACAGGTCATCACAAAAACAGATATGGAAATAGAACAAGACGAAATAGAACAAGACTCTAGAGAGTCGATACTTAAGATTATGATTATCTAAAGTGGATATAATCGTAATTTAACATTTAACCTTTTTTAGTTGCATAGGTACCTATCTGTCATGGTTTTGTCGAAGTGGCGTTCTTGAAACAGTTTTGTGACAGTTTATTAAGAAATATTTTAAATATGGTAAAAATAAAAACAATTTATAAGTGGATTAAGAACTATCCCGAGCTCTCTTATAATGAAGATTACAAAGAAATATTGTGTACAGCATGTGACATTCGAATTAAAATGTTAAAGAAAGATAATATTAACAAACAAACTAAATTAAGATAGTATGTGTAATAGTTTTAATCCCTTGGGTTTTTTTAATGATGAAAATACTAAAAATTAATGAACACAAATAGCTTAATAAAAATAAAGGTAGGGTAGGTGTTTCAGAAAATGCAGGAGTTGATGGGAGTGGGATGGGATGTTCAATACAATCATATGGTGAATTTTGGGTTACCTACCGTTGTAAATGTAATTGAAAAATATAGTTAAATAATACTGTACATAATACGACTCTATTAATCTTGTTCTATTGGCGTGTTGCGATTGTTTTGCGATGACCTGTCCGATCTCTGGACTTATAGGATTGTTCATGTCAATACAACAGTTTTCAAATATAATGTTGCCACTAAGAGGTCTTTACTCTATTGTGGGAAGTCTAGATGTGGGTTGATTACATTAATGTTAACCTACTTACAGCTTTATTAAGCATCCCAACTATGCTAATATGCTCAGTCTATGCGGAATCACAACATTGTTTTAGCATTCTCCATGTGCGTCACATGTCAACAGGAATGGGATTCTGAGAATACTGTATATCATCGAGATAATTAGGTATCATATCTGCAAAACTGTTGGTAGTAAATATGAGTACATAATAGACTAGGTTTTGCCCACGACTACGTCTGTATATAATTTGAATTTCAAAAAACCTTGATGTATATGTATTTTAACTATCATGTTTATACCTTCATAAGTCTACATTATGATTGACTGGTCATAGTAAGTGAAGCTACAGAATAATACCGCACAAAAAGTTTTTGTTTTGTAGGTATAAATACATAGATTGCGGTATTTTAAAAGGATATTAATAAGTACTTATTTACTTATATAAAATCAGGGGGGAGTAATACTAAGCCACTGTTTTTCTCGATAAATTAGTACGTATTTTTTATTAATTAGTACTAATTTCCTCATAACTGAGAATCCTACGGTTGCTAAGACAATAATCGAGTATAATATTACACGTTGGAACAAGTTGAGACTAAAATGCGATTCATTGCTGATTTTGAATACGAGAAGGGCTGCATTATTTTTAGAATCGCGTCAGTATCTCAACCCGCGTCGACTCTCGTGAATGTGAAGTGCAAAACGTATCATGTTTCCTTCTCAACCTAGTTTTACTTAAAGTCAAACTCATCCCTGAATCCTTCTAATGTCATTAGAATTCAACACATCAAATGCAAAGGTATGCCTATATTTTCTGTAAAGTACGCGTGACAAACGGCACTGTTATTATGTTTTTATAATTGAGTCGTGTCACGCACTCTTCTAGGTACCTTGTTTTGGGAAAATACCGAATGACTGTATATTTCGCTTATATAAACTCCCACCTATATCTATAATGAATAGTAATTAGAAATCTATACTTTAAAACATCAAAAATGTTCTTCAAAGGTCATCGATTAGGACTGAAGTAAGGTTTTGTTAAACATCTCATTTCGATGCCAGTTTTTTTGTCCAATTGTTGGTACTGTAGATTTCAATGTATTATGAGTAGCAGCTATATCTTTAGCGAAGTGAAATAGAAAGTTAACTGAGAAATGTTGGCGTTGCAAAAGACTGAATAGATAAAATCGCGGTGCCTGCTGCACGCCAAATTTTAAGCCAATATGTCATCTGGAAAAAGTCAATGTTAAGTTGAAGCTCAATGAAATTGAATATTTAAGCTTTAGATCCTTTGCATTGATCAGTGCTTACTTATACCAAACGGTAAAGTAGAATAACTTAGTCTTGTAAAAAAAATGTATTCACTGTTAAAAGACTTGCTATGCGCATCTCGTTAGCAAAACTTTATTTGAGATACTAAAATACGAGTAAGTAATTTACTAGTTTAGTCACTAGTTGCTTCACGGTCGTAAAATGAAAACTTATCATTCGCGGTCGTAAACTGTAAACTTATCATAGTTCCGATCCATCCCAACAGATCCGAGTATCAGTAAAATTTTAATTCAGTTTGACCCACATTTTTAGTGTCAGAAACGCGACCGAACGTAAATCATCTCTCGACGTGTACGTTCCTAAAGTTTCGTGCTGATTCCGCCCGGATAACGGAGGGTCAAGTTTACGATCCTACCGGTTTTATCGAGATTGCCCGGTACGACGACGACTTTTCATAGCTTTTGTTACCCCACTGTTTCGGGGTGAATTATTTTATTAAAACACAAAAAGGGGAGAGCAGATACCGGGTGAGATTAGGTGAGAATATAAAGTTCCACCTTGGATTTTTTCAGATCGATGCGATAGCGAGTTTTTGTTGGAGGTTTTTTAGTGGCTTTCTAGATTAGTTTTATTGTGAGGAGGTCTCTCATTGTGCTTTTTGTCTGGTATTTAAAAGAGTGGGGAGTTTAAATGAATTGGCGTTAATATTTGTTGAATTTTAGCACGTGGTCGTAAATTTGTATTCATTTATCTTGACTTAAACCGGACATTAATTTGAGCACCTATTTAATTTTACAATTTTTTTTCAAGTGCATGTACCTACCTATATTAACTATAGTTAAAAGTTACCAAGCGACATGACCTTCTTAAGAATAATAAAACTCATGAACAATACATCCATTATAATGTACCTAACTTTACTCTCACAAGAGATAATTCCAGCTGATAAGTTTTTTTTTTTTCTATCTTTGAAATGAGTCGTTGCCATAGAGAATTCGTGTCATTTTTCCTGAGTCTTGCAATCAATATATTATTTTGTAGTCTTCTGATTTATATATTTTTGATACTTTAAAATTACATAAAAGTAGGTAGTAGGTATTAACTTAAAAATGTTTTACATTCAATAGTAGAAATATAAAATTAGTAACACAAATGAACTAATGAAATACAATCCGATTTCAACAACCCTATTGTATAAGTACGACGGGTATATTAGGGTTATCACGTTCCAAGCGAATGAATAAATAATTTACACATGTGCGCCACACAGCCCTGTTGCTAAACTTAAGACCAGGACAGACGATATAGCATTCTCCAAAATAAATAATGCAGAAAGAAAGAGTTCTCGAAGCATTATATTGCTTACAACGAAAAGTGATAGATATACACGTACATTTTACAAACATATTGTGCAAACCCCCCAAACCTATGTCATAGGTAGTGTTCATTGTATTAAAATTGTTCTTATTTAAAGCGATCAGTTCAATAATACGTTAACCACTAATTCAAGTGTTAAAATATTTTTAATTAAAAATATATCGTAAAATAGATTTGAATGAAAAAGTCACGGTCACATGCAAGAAATCAATCTTAAATATTTTCATCTAACCTAAACATCAGTGTTCAAATTACATCGATTCAGCCTTCTCTGGCGCATTCATAGCTACATAATTAGGTGTTTGGTAACTGTTTCAATACTGACTTAATAATTATGTACATGATGCATTATTGCTATTGATGTTCATTATTAGGCTAAATTTGATTGATAACAATGAGGCTTGACTGAAACATACTGCTAAGGTCTATTAGGATAGATATTTGAATAGTATAACTCTCGAAATTCATTGAGGTTTGAAGTGATATCAAAACACATACATAATTATATCTCTTTTGGTTTTTTTTTTTTTATTTAATACATCAAAGAAACAGAAATCTTCATGATAATTATAGTTATCTAACAATTGAATAACCAAGCAGCTACATGTAGTAAGTTATTTTAAACATTTTTATTAAAGAACTCTTGCGAGATGTAATACGAGTATTGCTTTTTTTACCAGCCTACTTGATTGAAATGTACATAATAAAAATAAAAAAGTAATAAAAAGCTAAAGTTTAAATTAGATACCCTATATAAACATGCCTTTATTTTACTAGATTTTATAGAGAGAGTAGTTTAAAAAACGATCATTTTCTAATAGGTAAGGTAAAGTTATAATATAATGACTTATGTCTATTATAATAAATAGAACAAAAAATTGGTCATCTGTAAAGTCGGATTACGGATGATAATTTTACGTAATAATGTCATGTTTTCTATTGATGAAAAAATTGCATACTATTGTGAATTCACAAGCCGAACGCTTAGGCCGATCGTGCCTCTCTATTGCTTGTTCCGCGCTCTCGCTTGCACGCTAGGCTCAGGTGGAACGTGACAGTGTGTCTTGCTTTTTCGTTCGTGCAGCCGACGTTCAACGATTTATAAGACGTTATCACGTCAAAAAGTTTTACGTTAGTTCTACACATTTCTGAACCGTTTAGTTGGTTCTGCGTTTGTTGTCTTTCGGTAATACAGTTTCATGCCAACAAAACAACAATAGTACCCTTCACAAGGAAGAGGAAGCTCGACTGGCTCAAGCCCTTAGAGCTTAACGGGCAGACTATACCATTTTCAAAAGAAGCCAAGTATCTAGGGGTTACACTTGACCAAAGGCTTACTTGGAACACACATTTGAACAACATAATTCAAAAAGCGAAAATGGCAATAAGGACATGCTGCAGAATGGCAGGAGCAAGATGGGGTGTAAGACCCAACATTGCGATATGGCTATACATGGCAGTCGTGAGGCCTATAATCAGATATGCTTCCGCCGTCTGGTGTGACAAAGCCAACCAAAAAACAGCTATCCAAAAACTAAACAGCCTACAACGCTCTGCCTGCTTTATCGCAACAGGAACCCTATCATCAACACCAGGGGCGGCGTTGGATGCACTGCTCGACCTAACACCTCTACACTTGCAAGTGAGGAAAGAGGCTGAGCAATGCATCTATAGAATCTGCACCCTTTCAAAGACGAAATGGCGCTCTCAGGCACTGCTTAAGATCAAGGATGCAGTGTTTGAAATCAAAACAGATGACATGCCCACTGAAAATAATTTTACACAACTTTACTCAGTGGAAATACCCCTTAGAGACAAATGGCTAAACAATCAAATGTCTTTCAAAGAGGGGAGTCACATCTGGTATACGGATGGATCCAAGAAAGGAAAAGATGTGGGATGTGGTGTCTATGGACAGAGGCCAAAACTCAATGTCAGCGTCAGCATGGGTACAGAGGCCTCAATCTTTCAAGCGGAAGTCTTCACCATAAATAAATGCGCCGAGATAAACATTGACTAGAACCTAAGACACCATCACATTTATATCAACTCGGACAGTCAAGCTGCCTTGTTTGCACTAGAATCCCTAGAGATCAACTCGAGGCTAGTGCAAACCTGCAAAAATAACCTAAATGCCCTGGCTAATTCCAATAAAGTTATACTTAGATGGGTACCAGGACACTCCGACATGGACGGAAACGAACGAGCAGACAAACTCGTCAATAAGGGCGCGAACACGCCCCAAGTCGGCCCAGAACCCTTTTATGGGATCACAAAACGAAAGGCATACGTTCTGCTCAATGACTTATATAGTACTAAGGCAATTGAGGAATGGAGGCTCGTAAAAGGACAAAATCACTCGAAAATCTTAATTAAGGGATTCAAACAAAAGTTGTCGAAAGAGATACTACAGCTCAAAAGACCAAAAACCTGCGCAATAACAAGAATCCTGACAGGTCACTGCAAACTAAACAAGCACGTGTTTCAAATTCAAATTCTGACGACACGTTTGGCTCAGTGGGTTGTACAACGGCCTACGAAGCTGGCGGTCCCGGGTTCGAATCCCGGCCAGGGCAAGTGTTTGTGTGATGAGCACTTATGTTTGTTCCTGGGTCTTGGATGTTTTCTATGTATTTAAGTATTATAATTTATCTATATATTATGTATATCGTCGCCTAGTACCCATAGTACAAGCTTTGCTTAGTTTGGGACTAGGTCGATTTGTCTTTTCATCGTGCGATTGTCCCTGATATTTATTATTAAAAAAAAAAAAAAAAAAAAAAAAAAAAAAAAAAAAAAAAAAAAAAAAAAAAAAAAGGGTATGAAACAGGACGCAGTATGCAGATTCTGCCAAGAGGCAGAGGAGACTGCAATGCATATCCACTGCTTCTGTGAACCACTCATGACGAAAATAAGTATCCACCTAGGGCAACATATCGTGCCCCCGGAAGAGATACAACATATCACTGCCCAAAGAATTTGGGAATTCCTAGACTCAACGGGCCTCAGTAGTGAACTCTAATAAAGGGCTGCCACAATAGATCAAATCTGGTCGAAGCGGCATACAGAAGGCCCACAAATCAACAATAATAAATACAGTTTCGCATCAGATGGATACATGTTTATTTTACCTCTTCACCTTCCTCTTTATAGTTTTCTTTATACGTATTTATGTTGGCTTATGAATTTGTATCAATCCAAAACGTAAGTTGAACAGAAACCACCACCCAATTAAATAATTAAAAAAAAAACATTATTAGAACAACTTCTGTGAGCAGAATGCTGCTATCCGTGTGAAAATATTACAACTTTAAATAGAAGTAGTAGAGAGGTATATTAACTACAAAGTTAATATAGCTAACGAGTTTGTACTCTTAGGGCGGCTTGCACCAAATTTCGTTTAAAAATATGCTAAACAAATTTAACTAAACACGTTTATATCGTTAAATGCGATTAACATAATTGCGTTTAGTGACATCTTGCACCAAGCTGTTTTGTAGATTATTTAACTAAATGCGTTTAATGTGTCGATAAAACAGTTTTCCTACGTTTCGTTGTACGTGAATGGCGAAAAAGCCATCTTTTTAACCAAAATTAATCATTTCCACGCGACGAGTATGCGTAAATAGGAACGGGCCGTTTAATTTTGACACATAGTGACGTGCGCGTGCATTTCAACATTTAATTTGTTGGTTGTCATTGTAAAATCAAATTAAAAACAAATATAGCAAAGTATTCCCGCAAAAATTACCAACCAACTAAAGTAAATAAACCGACTCCTGCTGCCATCACTATTCATACTGCTGAGTGTGGTGATGTGTGTGTTCGTGTTCTTTAGTTATTATTAGAGTTTTTGTAAGGTATGTAGTCGGATCATTTTTATGATTTTCTTGTCATTGAGCGTCTCAAATAAATTGGTGCTTGTATTAATTTCCCGTAGTATAACTGGTCTATTTATGAACTCTATTATTTCGTCCTCGTCGTCGAAATATCCATTATTAATTAATAGTTGCACCAAATTTTAAACAATCGGCGCCAAATGTTACAAACATAACCTGTCAAAGTAAACGTCAAATTAATTTTAAATATGGCGCTAAACGTATTTAGCCGAGTTACATAGCCTTTGATGGGCGTTTAATTTTGACAGCTCCCTAAACATGTTTAGCGATCTATTTAACGTGGTGCAAGGCGTTAAACGTAATTTTGTATTTAAATAGGATTTAAATACTATTTAGCGCCATGGTGCAAGCCGCCCGCATATTTCAGTAAAAGTAAAAATAATGCCGATTTAAAACCCAACCTGTCCTGTAGTCGAAATTAAATAATTCAGACACAATTTTATATGTTCTAGATTAGAGCATTAATTAATTTATTTTTATATTAAACAGCAGTTAACAATCGCAGCGACCGAAAATAACAAGAGACTGTCACTTCGCTTGATTCCAAGATTTCCAAGTGATTTTGCGCCAGCTGTTACTGGCCTGAAGGCGTGTACTTAAGGCGACCGATGATTTACGAGGCGTCGTCCGGTTGACCATCCCAAGTATGGTCTATTATGTTTTTTTTTCAATGTTGTCGAGCCGGGAAAATCAACCCTTGTATATAGTACCAAAACCAAAATGTACAGATGCAGGAATATATATGTTTCACGTGTCTTATAGTTAAATAGACCGCATATTACATTTCGTTACTTGAAATAATAGTAATTTGCATTTTATTAAAAATAATAACCTGAATGCATATTCAAATTCAATACTCCTCTGTTTCGAGGTAGAAAATCGCTGGTAGACGTTATTATAGCTGTAACCTTTGCTTCTAGAATGTGAACTCTTTAATAAGATCATGATAAGGTTGCTTTTGGAAACACAGAATTGTGTAGGGTATTACGTTTGGAAAGTAAGTAGACAAAATTGGTATTAATTAACTTGCTCGGTGCTAAGACGCTTCAAATGCAAATAAGGTGCATGCACGTAGTTTTACTGACTACGCAGATAAAAGGAGGGATTACGTATATTGTGCTTTGCAACCTTACAAACTTTAGATAATCTAAGTTGCTCACGCGCTAACGTTTTAAAATTTACCTAAAGCAAATTTAGTAGATTAACCTGCCTATAGCTTTTTAATCCTCAAAGACTATAAGACACACTTTTTGCCCGCGACTTGGTTCTAGCTACAAATTCAAAAAAACCTGCTCTTGTTCTATTTATTCGTTATAGAGAAAATCTTAATGTAGAATTTCAGTTTTCTAGTTTCGAGAAATTTCAATGGGGTGTCAGATGCTCAGATTACAAAGTATCCAATCAACCGATGTGCCTAGATTAGGTTTAGGTTTCAGGGAATAATGTAAAGAGGTAATTTTTGGTCTAAAGAGGTACATAGAAAATTGCTATAAAACTATAAAATATCATGATTTTTAGCATTATTGTTTAATCATACACAATGTCAATATACTGATTATTAATATTTCTGACGATGGAAAGCTAAAAAGCTTCCGAAATGTAGGGAACTCAAATGAGAAAACAAAAATATACGCGATATAAACCGTTCAATTGTTTTATTTACACTGATAATTCTTATATGGATATATCTCGTCTGAAAATATATATACACTTCGGAATTTATGTTTGCGAAGTATGTATCAAAATCGTATACATATTTTCAGACGTGATCGTACCTAATATACCTTATTCTACTTAGTGAGGCTTATTTATTAACTATTTCCCAAGCTAGCAGTACTACCCATTTAGTAATACAACCTATCAAATTTAAAAGCCATAAATAACGCCCCTTAACGTCCGTACTTTCTCGGCCATTTAAATATTAAATTTTATCTTCTCACTCGACCGATAAATTGAAGTACATAATAATGTGAGTATGTCTGAGATACCTCCTACACAACAAATAACCATTTCGGATAATTACTTGTCTTCATTCACCCTAATAGAATTCAGACACGCGTGCGGGTATCCGTATCTATTTATACCTTATACTACCAATACATGTGCTTCAAGCGGTATGCCGCAGTGCCACATTTTTGTTGAGTATAGGAATAGCTTATTCATTCACTACAGAACTTAAGATTGTAGTAGCCGGTAGGAGGCATGTAGGAGGGCAGTGAAAGCTTTTCAAATCTATTACATGTATTGATAGGGGTGAAAAATCCATGTACTTATATGTATATTATTCAGGTATCTATATCTTTTAGATCCTATCCTATCTAGATATACTAGGGAGTAGATTAGAATAGGATCTAAAATATACCTTACGCAGGTAGAACCGCGAGTCTACCTAATATTCGTTGACCCGGTTCTTCCTGCGTAACTGGGATTTAAGTATCCTTTCTTAAATAATAGTCCGTTATATGGGTCAAGGAATCTCAGAAACTTTTACATCCTATACTAATATAAAAACGTAATGTCTGGGCATTGAAATATAAAAAGTGATATGTAAGTTACATGTCTGATACTGAAAACATCACATGTAATCTGTCGTAACTGTATAAATCCATTAGATAAAACTTGATTCACAAGCCAGGCTATGGTTTAAGTTCTCGACGAACATATTTTTTATGATAAGTGATCACCGTCGCCCATAGACAACTGTAACTCCAGATGGGCCACAAGTGCATTGCCGGCCTTTCATGTAGGAGTAGGCTCTTTCCTTGAGGGCTTATCTGTTAAAATGCGTTATTAAGGTTCCGTACTTCAAAAGGAAAAACGGAATCCTTATAGGATAACTTTGTTGTCCGTCTGTCTGTCAAGACCCTTTATCTGGACAACGCGTATAGGTATCGACTTAAAATTAAAACTATATACTCAAGTCTCCAGTCCTTTAAAGCTGCGAAAAAAAGAAACTTCTAAGTTTTCGTAAAAAATAGGGTACGGCCGTTTATGCCGCAAAAAACATATACTTCGACACTTTTTGAAATTTATAGCGCACTTGCGGTTAGTTGTTCTAGAAACTTGATATTTAGCATAAAGGAAGCGCTTATAGCACAATTAACAGAATAAATCTGAAAAACTTAAGTTTGTCTATCAGTAAACAATATAAAATGATCGAGCACCGCGTAAATTTTGCTTAGGAGGAGGGATGTGCTGACACTGGATTTTCATAGATACGACCATTTGTAGCGTATATTTTGTACGGAACTATCGGTGCGCGACTAGCACTTGGCCGGTTGTTTTCAATAATAAAATGTACCGTAAAAAGAAGCGACATCATGCGGTATAATGTGCGTATACGTTGAACCTTTCAACCGTATGTACGAAAATGTGTACATTTTCGTACATACGGTTGAAAGTTCAAGGCGTGCGTGTGATGATAGTCCAAATTTGTTACGGAGTTTTTTAACGGCCTGCGCGGGTGACTTTTATGTTCCGTTAATTGTTTATTCTTTGCTGAGTTACAGATACATTCATGCGTGAAACAGATTTAAAAAAATTGAAATGGGAGATGTTCGCATTACCTTAGCATGAAGTATTTTAGAATTTATAAAAGGAATTCTTAATAACAATGAAAAAGAGTAACATATTAGTAATCACATATTTCATAACGCTTCTTCAATTGATGATGACTTTATTGGCCAGTTATAAAATTAAAACGCATTATGAACTAGATAACTATTGATTTTAAGGTCCAGTCAAAAACTGACAAAACCAATTAAAATAAAACGTTAATAGTTTTAACTTTGACTGATCCTTCCTTTAAATAAAACAATTTCTAATCAAATGAGATAATATTCGCGATATAGTCCGTTAAAATTGTTTTATTTAAATGAGTACTAATCGCGGAAAGAGAAGAAAATATTATGCTCCTTCTTTACCAACTTTTCTGTTTGAAAAAGTGAATAACTGATATCCAAAAATACAGCACTTGTATTTATATCCGGTGCAAGTGCAATATTTACTCCTCATTAGAAAGTTCATAAAAAGTAGACTAATTCATTTCATTCAATCAATAGCTGTTGAAAATTAAATTATAAGAAGTTAGTGCCATATGAAATCTGTAATAAAATAGAAAGAGTTTTTATTTTATCAACGGATTTACGGTAGCTACTTAACTCGACTCGAATTCTCCTCTATAAAGTAACAATTTCCAGATCGGTGGTATAGTTTTATTCAAACATGACCGAACGATCTTGATAAGCCGCGGCCCAACCTCAAACTCTAGTCTTTTATCCGAACCAAAATCAACACGAAACTTTCACGAATAACGCCCGGATAAAACTTTTTGTTAAAAAAACTTTTTTTATTGACAAGAAAAGTAATACGGTCGCTGTCTGTTTTAGTCGAAATTCGTCTGATATTTTACCCGGGGATGATAACGGAAATGCTTAATACTTTGAGAGTTCCGTGGATTAAAAAGAAATTTTTGTAAATTTTGTAATGCTGATAATTATTTTATATTTCAGTGAGATTCTATGTATCAAGGTAATTAAATAAATCATAATCATACGTGCGCGTTTCAGCCCAGTTTTGTTGTGTTATGATAAGAGTATGCTGTATTGTCTGATGTGTTTGATTTTTAATTAAGAAACACACAAACAATAATATATAATAAAAAAAAAAACACATAAAAACAACAAAAAAATTTAATAAAATAAATAAACCTACTTTAACTAGCGATATTTTTTGTAAAACTGATGAATTACAAAATTTATAGACTACTTTTTACCCTGATCAATCAGTACGGTATGCAAAGTGTTATTTTAATCTGTTGCACGTTTCATTACTGAGTGAGACACCACGGATGTTTGTATTCTTACATCTCAACATAAAAATATCCGACCATGTTTACAAACGTAAAATTTATAATATTATGTTGAATTTATAGTGATGGTGATGTTTTGTTAATTAAGCTGTATTTTGTAATCAACTAGTTATTCAAATTTCTATTACACTTACCGAAAAACAGTTGGCCCCTGGAGGATAAAATTGCGACGCAAACACTTCATTCGTAAAAATACGTATTCAAATGATGTGTCAATTATTTCCACTCGTTCTCACTTGACCTAATTTGAAACCGTTCACGTATAGAAAGCAGGTTTTCCTCCCAAGTGCGATAAGGTTTTATAAATAATAAACCGCATGACTTGGGATTAAAGTATATTTTCTCTTGAGTGTGTCGCAGCTGCGAAAGATCACTTTAGTGCCGTTGCTTTTAGGCGCTATATAAAATAAACAAGCTTATAGATGACATCCTTACCCATATTTAAAATTTGATACTGATTGTTTTTGTTTCTTTTGTAACTAACGGAGCATGATTGTCCATCGAGGTAATTTTAACATCATCTCGATGATTGAATCTCGACATCCACTGGTGAACAAAGGCCTTTTTACGGATCTTCAGGTCGACTGATCTAGCGACATCCACATCCGACAGCTTCTTCACAAGATCATCAATACACCTTGCCCACGCTGGGTTTTCTGGTTTGTGGCAGAATCTTTGCCCCAGCGGCTGTTACTACTATAAGCCATGTACCCCGCCGACTATCTTTTAATTTCGTTAGTTTTCGGACCGTTGTCAGTTCTTTTGGTTCTCCAGCGGATTTCATTGAGCTACCTTTTCCCATCTAATAAGGCCCGTTACACCTAAGCTTGTTTTCGAAATTCTTTCAGAAGCCCATTCGTGACAGAATGTAGTATCAGAAAAGTGACACAACGTGAACAAAAGGATGTCAAACTGCAGGAAAGTCCTAGTTCAAACTCAATCATACAAGCTGTATTAGAGTTTATACAGCCTTTATAACAAACTGGCTGTATAATGGCTGTATTACCTAAATATTAGTCTAATACAGCTTTTGTGCTACCTGGGCAGTAATTGCTTATCTGAAAGATACAAGTATTGTCAAGAAATGAATGAGTTTGCGATAGCTAAAGAGACTTCAAAAAGTAATCAGTCGTACGACACGTCATAATTTCGTTCGACATGGTAGCAAGAGATCAATTAGAATCAAAGTACACAGTTGCACATCATTACCTATCTACCTACACTACGTACTATATAATATAATAATAGCAATAAAAGTTGTAGAAATGAAATGTCTGGAAATTTAAGATATTGTCATAAAATAAGTGAAATGGACTATTAGAAGAGTATATCGTTTTTTTTAATTGTTTTTTATTTGTATGTATGTCATGTGTTTTGTGCCTATCATGCCTAAAAAGAGGGTTAATACTCTCCTCCGCGAATTAAGTTACGGGCACCTTCTTGTTTAACAAAAGATCAGCACACTATACACTTTATCCTCCTTCACGACAAACATCATATGAATCACTCCGTTTTTTACTAGCTTTCCTACTCTCATTGGAACAACCTAACCCCGGCACTTTGAACCCCGCTCTCCTCTAATAGAACCTTCTTATTTTCTCTACCATAGCCCACGAGAGAAGAAAAATATGACAGAGTTAAGGAGCGCCGGGCGCGTGCCATGTTGACCCTTGGGGGCAAAATAAATTTTATCTCTATTTTATTCTTAAAAATGAACCTTCCGGAAATATGACAAAATAAAAACCTTGATAAGTATGTAGAGTTTACTTTATAATATTTTCTTCTGTTTCCACGATTATTACTCATTGAAATAAAACAATTTAACGGATTATATCGCGTATATTATCTCATTTTAGTTCCCGACGTTTCGGAAGCTTTCCAGCTTTCCATGGTCACGGGAGGACCATGGTTCCGAAACGTCGGGAACTAAAATGAGATAATATACGCGATATAATCCGTTAAATTGTTTTATTTCAAAGACTTTACTTTAGTTTTTTTTTTATAATTTTAATATTGTTTATTGTCTGCGAGACACATATTTTATACATACGTATACAAAATTTCAGTTTTTTAGCTTTGTTAGTTTCAGTAAAGACCTGTGTAAAGAAACTTAGTTTTTGCCTGATTTCATTTAAAGTAAGAGGCAGTATCTTTTTTTAAAACCGTGTTAGCGAGGGCACTAAATGTGTAACTTAAACAGTTGTATCATACAGTTGAACTATTTTATCTGTTTACGCTATTTAGCTTAAAATTAAATTAATGTTTCACATTAGATACAATACGTTTGTTTATGGATTCATTCGTGTAATAAGTATTTATTACATGAATACGTACACATTTAATTATAATAACTTTGATATAAGTTCTTAACTAATTGGTTACATTAAATATATTTATTTCATCACATCCAAGAATATTATCGATATTCGTTTACGCGATGCCATCATCATCTCACTGCTAGGCACCTACGTCCTCTCATGAACCCGGTATCATAATGTTTACATATGTATTTTTTGTTAAATCTGTTAACACAAAGAGTCAGAAAAAAGAGCCGACTATTTTCAATATAATAAAAAAACTGGCAGATGTCAGTACGCAATCCGGTTCGCGTTTTCGAACGTCGTAATAGTCATTTTAGGCCGTCCCCCACTTATGCGCGCAAAACAATGAACGGGCGGCAGCTGTTCATTTCAGTAAGCGATAGCAACGTTGCGGGAATGGATATGAAAGCTCCGCATGATTGCAGAGATCCTCCTCTGAATACTCATATCGTGAAACCTTTTGTTTCGAGTCAACGAAAACATTTTCATTTCCTCGGCCACATTGAAGCCCTGCTGGTAGTTTGTTTATCCTCAATTTGAGGATATTTGGGACGCGTTCGACGCCTTTTGCAATTCTACGAGTCCTGATTTGGATCCGAATATTTTACGTTGATATCGGGGCGTTGTTTGAATACGTTGAATTTCTAGTGAATTATTTGAAACGAAATTCAAGTATTTGTGTTTGGATTCTTTCAGACAATTTTCCTGTTTTTTATCGTCTCGTCTTTATTATTTTTCACGTAGAGAATTGGGTTTCGACGAACACAAGTGATTGTTATTGCGGAAAACGATGAAAGTAACCAATTTTTTGAAGACCATAATTGTTTTGTAATTTGTTATTGTTTCCGTGCGCATTTCAAACGTAAAAAAACTAATGTGTTAATGTAACAAAAGTCAATTTCATAACAGTATGCAAAAATAACATAAACACTTTGCAGCTACACAATGACGTTGAGCTAGAAATTCTCTGTGCCTTGTCCCGTGTTTGAGGCGTCGGCGGCGGGGCCGCCACCAATAAAACGCGAGCGATTCTCGCCTCTCCATCTCACCCGTCAATCGCCCGATAAGCCAGCACCGACATTCATTGACAAGCTCTTCCATTCCGAATCATATAATAAAACTGTCGTTTTCTAATTCTCGTCCCTTTCAGAGCTACCCAATAAGCCGGTGATCTTTGACGAATTCGGCAAAGAGATATCCGGGATCGCAGGCCCTTATAATGAAGGGGGAGATTTCAAGCTTAATTGCACGGTGAACAGGGGTAAGTATGCTACCACAGAATTTTGCCTATAACAATATTATTATAGTACAGAGCAGACAAGTGTGATTGGGGCCAAACATCGGTTAGGCATTCGGCTCTTATGTAGAGTAATTTGTCAATAAAGAAACCGCAGCATCATTTTTCCTATCGCTACGTTTTCTCTTTCATCATAATAAAACGTACGGTTCTGTGATGCAATTCTATTATTTTAGCTTTGCAAATAAAACCTTTAGTTGGATACACGGTATAAAAGCATTCCATGTTGCTGGCAATGTCGTGCGATTTTATGTTAAAACCTGATAGCTCGCGTATGTTCTTGTATGAGTACTTGCGAGGAACTGAGATAAAAGATGGCATATAAATTTAAAACGGCAAGCAGAATGAAGGCACTTCTGCGGTATATTTTTATTAAAGCAATTTCGCTCATGTTGATACGTGTTTTACAATTGTGGATTTGTATTCATGTTTAAGCGCATGAGTGTCTTAACGTTTTACTTCTGTATGCTTGTGACAGACATCGCATTAATATGCGATGACATGTATATTGATAAATAAATTATGTCTCTTTTTTGACATAATTACTTGTACAATCAAAATTTGATAACAATATTTGCTTTTTCTTACAACAGGTAACCCCACTCCTAAGATCCAATGGCTTCAAGGAGACACGGTTCTTGAAACGTTGGATCCTAGCATTCCCCAACCAGGGCAGGCAAGGACATTATTCCTTGTGGTCAAAAACGTAACTCGTGCGCATCTGTCGTCGGTGTACACGTGTGCTGCCGATAACACGCTTTTGTCGAAACCACAGACAACGTCGGTCAAAATCGACGTTTATTGTAAGTTATCTATACTATTACAAATTTCCAAAATTTACTACAAAGTAAGTGAAATGAGCTATTTGAAGGTCCCTTTTATGAATAAACTTATTTTTACTTACACTACATGGATTTCAACTATTACAACAATATACAAAGATAGCAAGATAGCCACAAAATATTATTGGATATAGCTTGGACATAAGGTTCCGTTGAATTGAGAACCTCGTTCTTTATGAGGTCTGTTAAAAATTAATGTTAACAAATCAGGCTTTTCTAAGTAATTTGCAGCAATTTCTGAATTACAATGAGGTATTGTAATTTAGCCTCTAATATATTTCTAAAACTTATCTCACAACCTAACCCTTACTCCATATCCGCGTAATTTATGATAAACCGCATTTCCCAAATTTAATAAAACCAAACGTATTTCACAACCGTTTAGTATACCTGCCCCTCGCATAAATTCGGCCAGGGATTGGCAGAAATCACTTTTTACGATCATAACACGCCTGTTTTACCTTGTACTAAACTATAAATCGTCTCATACATATTTTTCAGCCTCGAAACAGTTTAACGTATACTATATCTGGAAAGTTCGTACTAGAATCGATAAAATGTAAAACATTTTTCTGAGTTCTCTTGGGTTCTTCGTAACACAAAGTTGAAAAAACATTATTGAAAGTTAGGTCAAAGGAAGTTAGATGGACTATACTTATATTTTTTGTTTCGTTTTATCAATAACAAGACTCTCTTAGATGTAACATGAAGTTTTTCCTTGAGTTTCGACGACGGTTTACACGCGTAATGTGACTAATGTCTTGTGGTTTTTGTTCCATTACTTTGTCGTACATTGTGTAGAATAGAATGCTGCAAAAAATTAAGCACAGAATAAGATTACCCGGAAAATCACTATGAACAAATCTTCACAAACGGCTGTGTATTTTGTATTCACTAAAGTATTTTCATGAATCAAAAGGAAATACCAATTTATTCTTAACCAATACACAAGTCTGATGATATTGTATGATACCATTCCATTAATAAGGCGAAACTTGGAATCCTTTGTGGGGTGCCTCCGTGATGAATATAAAATAAAAAACGGCATACCTATTTTTCAAAGATACAAAACTTGAGTTTTAATGTCGCACAGTGAGAGGAAATGTAAGATTTCATGTCTCCGGAATCATTTTCATGCTCAATCTTACTTAGAAATGTCATATCAAAGGAGTACTCGTCCACGATTACTTTTAGCGGCGTTGGGTCTTATTTTGTACCAAGAATTTTTTTTCTGCCGTTAGGTACCGATGGAATCTTTTATTCAGGTATTTTGAAATCAAATTTAATTGCTATCCTGCCATAATTAAACATATCTGGAAAAATGGCTCCACTAATTGGGGTAACTTAATTAACTTTTCGAGCGTTTTAATTTTAGCGGTAAAAACTAATTTTAATAGTTTTTAAGTTATAATATACACATAGAGTGTCTGAGTAAACCTCCTTTTTTGAAGCGCAAAAATATATAACAAATAGTTATGTACAATGAGAACTCAATACGTTTGTTGTTGCAACTATATCATGATTAATATCATTCTAGCTTTTAACCTCGAAGTTGCTCTCCTTAAAAATGTTGGTTTAATTATAGTGTCTCAATTCAGGACTGAGTCAGAATTCATTTAAATCTTTTCAAAAGATTGCGTTACAATCATCCAATGCTGATTCAGCAGCGAAACATCTGTAATGATACTTAACTTCAAAAACAACTAAATTTTTAAAAATAATTGCTGGTAGTAAATATCGTCATATGTTTTCGTTAACAGTAAGGCCACTCACAGTGGAGATTTTAACCAGAGAGCACCCATTATCAGTGGGTAGGATGACTGAGCTGTCATGCAGATCCACTGGAGCCAGACCACCCGCCAAAGTCACGTGGTGGCTAGGGGGGCGACAGTTGAACTCTAAAACGAAAGAAATGGTAAGTGTCATTCTTAGCAAGTTAAGTACATCGATCGTAGCTGGTTATTTTTAATTTAAATAATTAAGCCTTTTCAGCATATGTGTAACTGTCACTAAACATTAGACCTATCTGGTAAATACATATACTTATGTACATAACTACAATAATTTTGAGGTGTCCAAAAAATACTCTCTATTGCACACCTTTAAAACACAGAAATATATAAACATGAGCATTAAAAGTAAATGGAGATAAACAACAGGCGATCTTGTCGGTAAATAGCGTTCTCTTCCAGACAACCATTTTAGTAGCGAATCAATTTTTGGGTCAGGTGTATGTATATCCAGATTTGTGAAGTGGATAGTTAGCACGAATATAACATTGACACAGAAAAAAAAAACTGTCTACTCGTAACTAGGAACTGTAAAGGTTACGATACTTAGTGTTGATTGATTGTTGTATTGAAAAAAAAAAAACAATCATCCTCTACTTCCCAATTCTTAAGGTTTTTCTTTTATTATTTTATGCTTTATCATCGTCTATTAATGTATTTTCTTATCTTAGTAATTTGTTACAAACAGTGTCTGTAGAAAATTGTGATTAATTAAGTTTTACTCTCTATTTTCAAGAATTTCTAGCAATAACCTTGTTCATAATGAGGCTAATACAATGAAGAAATTCCTAGTGATTTTATTTGAAGTGTTAGAAAATGCTCAGCAATATTTCTAGAACATGTTCTTAATGAAATTATAAATTATTCTTCTAGGTTTATGAATAAATCTCAGTAAATTTGCACGGAGGTACATTATTATATATTTAATTTAAAGATATGGTAAAGAAATTTATTCGAAAATAATGAAAGAAAACTTATATAAGCCGGCTTTTTTATTTTATTTGATTTTAACAGGTTTTTTAATACTGTATGTTAGTAATATTTCAACCAAAATATAGGTAATGGCAGATTTTATTTTTTTGTTCCGCAAATGTCTCCTCATAGGAATAATTGTTCGTATTTACTGGTACTACCACCTGTTAAAATAATAAAAAAAAGATTATACAATTGTATTAAAAATAACTTTGAGATTTCTCATAGTAAGCCTTAAAAAGTTTGTGGTAAAATCATTTTTTTTTTGGTTAGCTTATTGATTTTGAGAAATGTAAGGTTCTTACTACCAAACATCGTCTACACCATCGATTCTACTAGGACAAAAATAATGTAATTTGCATTTATATATTACTTACTACTTACGTTCCCTACTTCCATACAAATGCATTTAAGTGGAATTGCGATAGTAAACAAACGTTTTTCTCAAAGTAGAATCAATTGTAATAATAGTAAAAGTTCTCAATACAAATGATGCAACAACTTTTTCTGATAACGCTAATTTTACAGCAATATAAGTACACATTAGTAGCTAAAATAAAAAATATGTAGTGGAAATAAGAAATGCGTCTAACATTCCTATTAATTACGAGGAAATGCTTCACTGATGTCCTTGCCGTTTTCCCTGTAGCATCCGTAACTAACAGCCTAACAAATCAACGCCAACTCACTGTGCTGATTCGTGATCCCAACATATTACCATTGCTTTGATCTCGAGGCTTACACCTTGAGGCAATTTACGCACTCATGCGCGGTTGGTTCTGTCTTAGGTATATATATACCAGAGTGTAGTGTCATGTTTGAGAACTTGAGAAAAGCCGTGGACAGTTAACAAACATGTCCTTCCCTAGAGGCTTGAGTGGATTCGACGTTGATTGGCGGAATAAATGGATCGGCGTGTCATGTATGCCTAATTAACAAAGGGTCTATTCTCTATAAGCAAGCGATGTTTCAGCAATTTCTTCTTTAGTCCTTTTCTATTTGGTCGTGTTGTAATTTTCTCAAAGCGCTCAGTGTTGCTATTTTATGAACGATACAGTTTGATTTTTAATGTCTATTATTATAGTAAACGGAATTATGTAACTGGTAAGGTGACAACTTAGGAGTCCTTAAAGTATGGTTCAGCAAATGAATAATATATTTGAAAAGAAAATGAAATCATAATGTAACTAAGACAAGTATTTGTGAAATAAACAACATGTATTACATTTTATTCAATGTTCTTTTTATGCAAATAATGTTACAATTGAAAAATTTCATAATATTTTTACCCCAAACTAGCCTTTAGAAGCCTAATAAAAACTAATTTTTAGTTAGAGTTTGTACTGCTTATAAAAGTGGTATTAAGTGTTTTAAACATATTATACCTAGAAATGTCTTTTATTTTTCGAGATCTTTTTTTTTTTTAATAGCAATTGATATATTACAGGTAGGTGGGGGAGATCTAGATAGTTAAGTCAAAACTACTTTGTATTCTAAGATAGAAATATGAAAAGATTACTATAAAATAGTTTTTTTTTGCCAGCATACTAATTATAAATATAAAAACATATTTTAATAAAATGTATGTGTAAAACACATTTTTATGCATCAAGTCAATCTGTTTTATACAACCTATACTTAAGTAAGCTGATACAGATAATAGCTTAAAATTTTAAAAGTAACGAAGCTCTATATAATAATTTGTTCCGTTTAATTTAAAAATAAAAGTTTTGACAAACTATAGCAAATGCTTCGAGGCCAATTAACAATCATAAAACAAGTAATAGGTATAAAATTGTTGTCTCGATTAGAAGCAATAAGCCTAATTAATTATAATTCTCAAATCTAATTTAATTTTTTTAAGAATCCTTATCAGTCATGATAAAAAAACAATTTAATGGATTACATCGCGTATATTATCTCATTTTATTTCCCGACGTTTCGGAAGTTTTTCAGCTTTCCATGGTCACGGGTGGCCTGAGAAAGATATATTTTTCTCTGTCAAAGTTACAATTTGTGCAAACAACCCTTTTGCGAAAAAACAAATAAAGGTTTATATACATGCCAGATGAGCCCAAGCTGTAAATACAGTTACACATGTGCCAGGAGGGCTTAATTATTTCATTTTAATAATTTATCAAACAGCATTTCACAAATTACCTTTATTTGTTTTTTCAAAAATGGGTAGTTTGCACAAATTGTAACTTCGACAGAGAAAAATATATATTTTCTCAGTCCACCCGTGACCATGGAAATCTGAAAAGCTTCCGAAACATCGGGCACTAAAATGATATAATATACCCGATATAATCCGTTAAATTGATTTATTTCAAAAAAACTGTATTTATAAATTAATGTAACAAAGTAAATCATTCTATTATCCCAATCAATTTTTTTCTGTTATTATAATTGTAACATATGACATATGTCGTTATTATAAATATCTCAAATTCTCAAATTCGTTTTGTATTGTTTACATAAATACCGTACAAATAACATCAAACTGTATAATAACTCTATTGAAATTCAAAAAGAAACATATAATTATGCAAATTGAGAGATCGGAACCAATTTAATCGATATGAAATACTGCTTAAGCATAATTCACTTAAAAATATCAATTCATAGTTTTTGTAAGTGGTCAGCTTATTCCCGGTGTGTAACCTAGTACCACCGCAACTAGGTATCATTTAAATATTTCCAGAAATACAAATTATAAAGTTTATTAAAAGTTAAACTGACATTAACCTCTTTATCCAGGAGTCGGAAGACGGCAATGAAACGCAGTCGTTACTGCGTTGGACGCCGCTGAAAGAACACAATGGGCAAGTTTTGACTTGCCGCGCTGAGCATGCTAAATTTAACCACTCAACTATTGAAAGCAAGCTGCCATTAAACGTTTACTGTAAGTAAATCTACTAAATACATTGTAAATTTTAACCCAATAATTTTACTGAAAACACAATTTAAAAAACATTTTGTTTGAAGTGAGATTCGAAACCGTAACTTCAACGACCTTTTCAACTCATCTTCCGAAGATATGCACAAGACATCGTCATTTTTTCATCAACTAATAGACACATTCTTACTTGTTCGGTCTAGAAACATACAATTACGTAATCAGTAATAAGTACTTGTATTACTCGTATTTAGGGAGTTAAATCGTGTTAACTATGGCTATCATGGTACACTAATGATTTGGTACGCTCTTCTACTCGTAAACAACTAATGTAAATAATTAACCCGATACTTTATTTAGTTTTTGACAACGATATTGTAATGACTTTTTCGTATTAAGTAATTAGTAGTAGTTAAATTATTTTATTTAAATCACTAAAGTTACTGTCCAAATCAGAACTATTTTTCTTCAAATTAGTTCAAACCAATGCCGATCATCGCGTTTTCCAACAGGGCTAATGTCAACAAGGGATTTACGTTTGTGACAATAACCCATTTGAAATCGAGTTATATTGTGCAGCAGTTGAGTTCATAATAGCTGTGTCCGCAGATGTGCCTGTGGCGACTATACATCTTGGTGCCAAGATGAACCCTAACGACATTGAGGAGGGGGACGACGTATACTTCGGGTGTGAGGTCGACGCAAATCCGCCAGCTTATAAAGTGGTGTGGGAACACGACGTGAGTGCATTTTCTTTGCTGTTATTTTGGCTGCATAAAACTTGCACGTGACTTGTTTGTTACAATGTCATGTTTGCCTGGTGCTTGGAAGTGACATTTTGACGAAGTCTCCTTTAAGCATATAGAGTTCGCTCGTGTAAATTTTACATGTTGCTACAGTTTTAAATCAAGAGCAGCTGTTCTAAAGGTAAATAACTTAAAACGACACTATCACTCTGTTACTTTCTTACTCAGGTATATTTTTCTGTATTTTTCCATCACGTTTCATATGCAGAATCTAAATATTTTGACTCAGAAACTAAAATCGAACATCCTAGTAAAAAAAAAAAACATTCGAAACATTTCAAATGCCGAAGTTGAATTAAGCTAGAAAAAGTTAGTCACAGCGATAGCGGTAAAAAAAAACTCAAAAATCAGAACGTTTCGTTTGTAACTAGCAGTATTTCAATAGAGCATACATTTGAAGCATTCGAGGCATTCTGTACACTAACCACGTCAGCTCATGACGATTTCAATAAAAACTAAACGAGAAAACCCGAGTTTCAAATGAAAAAAGCGGATTTTTTTAATGACTATCTACTGAGCTTGGCTTTTTCGTATCCATTCATAGGCTTCAATTGAATGCTTTTCATCTATTTAGACGCACATTGAATTCAATGCGTAGGAACTATACAATTTGTTTATTAATCTTACAGTATCGCTGTCTTAATATCAAACAACCGGCCAAGAGCATGTCGGACCACGCTCAGTATTCGGTACTGCAGCCTTTACTACAAAAAAAAATCACTACAGATGAAAAAAATACAATGTGAAAAAGTGAACCAGCAAAAGAGTGTATCTTCATGGCACTTTTTTTTTTTTTTTTTTTTACTTTCGAAATTAGTCTTTATTTCGTCATCACAAGTAATCAATTAGCATGCAACGAAGTTTATCTGCAACAAGCATCGTCAAGTATAAAAATAAACAAAAAGAAAATCTGCAACATGCTTCGTCATGTAAAACTTACGCTATCCAATTCTCCCTCAGCGCCATGCCTGGTCCAAAGGCATTGCCCCTCTGAATGGCAATGGAGACCTGCTGAACCAACCATGACCCTGAGCGAGGATCGTTGCCCCTTTCTCTCAATCGCCGCCCTAACTGCTTGAAAAGCTCGCGAGCCTCATCACCCCAAGGTCCAGCCGTTTCCACAGCGACTGGCACGAAATCATAGATTGATTCCAAAGCAGAATACTTGGCGTGTTTCAACTTAGCGGCCGTTTCCGCCGCTGAACCCGCCGATCTTACGCTTTGCCTTAAATGGGAAGCAGCAAAAGTACTGACACATGTTGCATCCCATAAAAGACAACGCCCTCTCCGCCACGGAACCAATGTAAGTCCGTCCGGTCGCTTGCCATCCGTCCTAGATAAACCTGGCGGTTCCAAAACACATGGGATATTCACTGACACCATGGCTCGACGGACAATCTCATTTATGGAATGGTGCCGCGGAAAACGCCCCGCACATCTCTGGCAGCTTAATCCATGATGTCCATTCTCCTCTACCATCACCCCACAAATGCAGCGATGTGTCATGGCACTTAATTCTTCTTGTTGAGATGCACAGTTTTTCCGTCTCATACGCGGTATTGGATATGCGGCTGTATTAAAAAGAATTTTCGTTGAATTTATTAATTAAATGTTTTACTGTTGTAATTTTTTCAAATTTTTTGGACTTACGGTTTAGAAAGATAAAGGGGGCGGGGCGGGGAAAATTCAACTTCTGTTACATGTATGGAGTGCCCCCCTAGAAATATTTATTTTTGTTATTTAACTACTAACCTACGTAGGAGCTTATATAAGACACCTGTACTCTAAATTTCATCAATATACATTGCGTAGTTTTTGAGCCTGTGACATACGGATGGATGGATGGTCGGACATGGCAAAATTATAAGTATAAGGGTTCTGGTTTTGCCATTTTGGCTACGAAACTCTAAAAAAGTAAACAAAAAACCGCTAGAGTTAGGGCATTCTACCAATCAAAGCCATATTTAGTACCTATGGCACAATATAGCTAGATGATTGACCAGAGTCTTGTGTTTTTAGCGTACCTTATGGAAAAATGAGACCGCTAGACTAAATTAATGTTCAGGTATTTTTTAAAACTTTAAACTTAAGATAGGAACGATTATTTCTTATTTCAAACGTTGATCGAAGACATCTTAATTTCTTATTAAGAAATAATTAAACACTTTAATAGACTATAATACACTTTAATAGACTATAATAGACTATATTCAATTAATAAAATGAATAAAAAATAATATATTAATCAAACATCATTATAACAAAATAAATATCATTATAATAAAATAAAAATGAAGACATGACCGTTGTCTAGGCTAGGCAACAAATATTTAGAACGCAGATACATAATAACTTAGTGTGATTATTAGCAGAAGGTAAAAAACATTTGGCCCCTTTGCTCGAGAGTGATGTCTTCCAATAAACCGGAATTTGTTATCACGCACTTATTTTACAAAAAAAATTACATTAGAATTTATTACTATCATTTTTTACAGTAAAATAGTTGTTTTGGAAATTTAAAGTTATTGACTTTTTGAATGCCGTTTTCAGCCTTATCACGATAAAGCAACTACTTTTAACTGTTCATAACTCACGTACCCATGTTTTAGCATCCATGTCTTTGTATATTTTTTATATAACCGTCCTAATTTTTGGCAACGTAGTTTGAATAATTTTATTAAATTCCAATTATTATTTCATCATTGTGTGGAAAATACTGCTACTAAATTATCATTTAAAATGTTTAACGTAAGAGCTGAAGTCTCGATAAGGCAAGGTCTGTGCTTGATCATAGAATAAGTAGACTAAATACAAGAGGAAACATAATTGTGCATACATAATTTTAGTAAAAGCATCAACGTTTCCAAATTCAATTCAAATCAGTTCGTGTACAACTACCCTCTTAACCTTATTCCGTACAGGGCACAATTCTGCAGCACAACGCGGCTAGCGGTGTCATAACACACAACACAAATCTGGCCCTTCGAAACGTGTCCCGGCACCAGGCTGGCAAATACACGTGTACGGCATCCAACGTGGAGGGCGACGGCAAGTCACCCGAGCTGCATATGCAAGTTGTTTGTAAGTTATAATTATATTTTGCCAAGTCTGTCATTTATTTCAACTACGCAGCAAGGATAATTTTTGTTTACTTTCTAAAACTTTATTTGTTTCGGCATAAAAAGCAGCTAATGTCGCGATCCTGTTTACATTCTAATTCTAACGCTTGTACTTAAAGTTACGAGGATGTAGTGATCTATCTTTGCGAAACATATTTCTGGAGAAACGGATCAAATCACCAAAATAAAATACGGCGTGCGACAGCATAAACCACACCACAAATCTAGCGTTCCACGATATGTCCCGCCACCATGCCAGCGAATACACGTGCACGGCATCCAAAGCGGAGGACGACGGGAAGTCACCCGTGCTACTCGTACATGTATGTTGATTGTAAGTTCTAATTGTACTTTATCAAGTCTGTCGTTTATTTAAACTAGATGTTTCCTTCGCGGCAAGGGTATTTCGTGTATACTTCGGAAACCCTATTTGTTTCCGCATTAAAATTCATTTGCCATCGTGCCGCTCAGTTGTGATAATTGTAGCGCGATACCGTATCACCCGTCTTTATTGCACTGCGTAGGAAGGACAGAGGCAAACGACATATATAGTTTGATAAAGTCACATATCACAGTTGTGCTAAACATGCTCAAGCTAGTCATGCTAACTAAGAACACAAACTCTTGCTCTTCGCACGTCGACACCGGACCGGCGGCAAATGCCTTTCACCGGTAATTCCGTTAGCTGCGGCCTTGTTTTAGTAGCAACTGTTTTGCTTGCTCTTACTGTCAACATGGAGAAATGTAGGATACATTAGTTACGTATTGCTTACGAGTAGAATTTTAAATTCAGAATCTCTCCTTAAAAGTAATATGCGATTGAAATTCAAAGTTGTTCAGAATCTCAATAAATAAACAATATCACTCATACATTCATTTATAAAAAGCGAAGACTTACCTAAGATTATCATTTACACTAGGATAAAATGAATGGATTAGATGCGATTTTAAATATCTTTACCACAATATTAAATTTAACATTTGTACCACATTTGGATCTTCATATTGATGATGATACCATAATTTTATATTATTATTAGCAAATAAGATAATACGTATCCTCATTCACGCTTAGGCTACGAAACACAGGCTTATCAATAAAAGCAACCAGATCCCTTTGATAACTCAAACGTATATTTATGTTGAAAGATTTGTTTGATCCTATTGAACAAGAATCAGATTCTTCACTATAAACTCATTGGGGAATAGCAGATATATAGATCTTACTTTCAACCTGAAATGTACTTTAATATCAATCAAATTGTGGTTTCGTGCGAGCTCCTTAACTAGTTGTCTCTCGTTGAAAGCTTCTACAGCGGAATATTCAGCTGCTAATCGATTCCTTTTCTGTCAGCAGCAAAACATTTAGACCGCAGAGTGTTTCGGTTTATCGTTTCAATACTAATGCTTTTTGGGCAAATTTTAATGCACACCATTTGGAATAAAATATTTTTATCACGCTAAAAGCGAAACGTACCTCATTTTTTGTCATTTATATGCATTTGTGGACAGACACAGGAATCTGGCTATATATTCATGAATAGGAATTATGCAGCAACATTTATTGCACAATACAAGATGGTATAAATGGCAGACCCTTATGTATTAAAGAGATGCATGCGCATGTGCGCAACATGCGCTTGAATGATACATTGTCTGCGCTGGTCTAATAGATCAATATTATATAGTCATTTTATGGTTATTATATCCCTGTTTTATGAAAAAAAATCATAGAAAATGTCGATTTATTTACCTTGGTGTAAATATACAACGTTGAATCTCTAAACTAATTTACTAACAAGCAACGTACTGTGACAGACAGCGAAATCCGATAGAATAGTAGAAGTATGAAATTTTGCACTCTATTGATACTTTTGTAAAGTTGTAACAATGAAATGTCTGTGCATTGCAAATACTCAAAAATATTTAGTGAAACTGACTTTTTGGAAGTCACTGAGTCGAAAATAGTTGTTTTGGTATTTTTTGTTATGTCTTTACGGATTTCATCTATGTTTGATACACGGGCAGCTGGGTATCCACATGGTGATAAGATACTTTTGACCCGCCTATGCTGAAATAAAAAAAGGGTTATGGTTTTTTCATCCTCCAATAATATATAAATCAGTTTGAGGATCAAACGTTGGATGAAATAGAATTCCTATTAAGCAATCAGTACACGTCTAGTCGTCTATAAAACGCTTTCTCAAAAACCACTTAGAACTCCTTGCCGATTCTAATATCCCCAATTGAAATTTAATGCCCCGATAAGCCCTCAAGTATAATTTTTATTAATCTGCCCCTCAGACAGGCCTTTGTGTCGCAAGAGAGAAATAAAAATGATCGGGGCAGCCCTCCAGGAGCCGTCGAGCGTCGTGTGTGAGGTTGACGCGTACCCTCCCCCCGCTACATTCGAGTGGACGTTGAACAACTCGGCAGGCTTTATAAAAGTCGATTCAGTAAGTATAATATACTTAATATATATTATATTTCTAGTTTATACAGTCAATTAAGACTCTTTAATCGCTTTTAGCGTGCAGTGATAATATTGCTCTTTAATCTCAGTATAAGACAATTGTTAACTCTCAAGGTTTTCTTCTTAATTACTAACTTAATGTTTCTATCATGATTTTTTTATCAGCTGAATTTAAACAGTTTTTTTATATTTATATATTTACATTTATATTTATATTTATTTTGAAACAATAAATAGCTAATGAAGTACAGATTCCATAATAATGCAATGGTCATATTAAATCTGACATTATACACATTAATAAAATAGAAACAATACACTGTTCAGGGGCGTCCATTAATTATGAACCACTAAGGGAACGAGGGGTCGAGCCGAATGTCATCTTACTTTGCGGACAGGAGGGGGTCTCGGCGAATATCACATATTTTTTACAGGCAGATAACAGTGGAACTGTAAAAAGTTGAGTTAAGTAAAACATATTTGTCGTAGTTTTGCGAAGTTCTATACAAAAATATTAAACAAGTTATGGTGTTTTCAATAAACTTGAATGTATATATAAACAAGAAACGCTCATTTGAAAACTCTCGCGTGAGATTGGGGAGAGGGGTTGAGCCAAATCTCACGAAATCTCACCTTGTCGCAAAATCGCCAATAACTCCTCACGTTATTAATGGACTCCCCACAACTTATGCTGCTGCTGCAGGGAGAAAATCTTGTAGGAGAAAAATAATTGTGATTATTACGTATGACTTGATATTTTAAGTTTAAATTTTAAATTCTAAATTTAATTAATGTACGGTTATAATTTTGGTCGCATAATTAATGTGCAGCCCACGCAGGACGTTACCCTTTCAAAGACACAACGGATTTTTAGTTCGAATAATTTCATCTAAAGAAGAGATCAATAAAATTTAATATACCTGAAATTTTTGTGCTGCTAAATACGAGTATGCAATATATATCTCGACAGTTCATACATTGAGATTACTATTTTAGACTAATATTTATGTGTATGATATAAATACCCCAAGCAATCGAACCCTTCGCTGGCTGAATACCAAAAGCCGCCGAACCAACACGTGACCTGTCCTAAGCCATTATTTACTCACTACTGCAATGTTATCAGTAAAAATTGGAACCAAATGATAAGGGTCGCCTTCAGTAATAATATTCTATCTGGTTGTAATTGTAAACACGAATGCTTTTCATTTGCAGTATAATTTTACCACAAATTCATTCCATTGATTATCAAAAATACTTGTTCAGAAGTGTATTCAAATATTTCGGGGATTTTGTTTAAACAAGACAATTTCGTCAAACAGCGGTGAAGTCTGCGAATGTCGCAGATCCAAAATGAGCCTTCCTTTATTTTTCCTCCCTTTCTGGGGATAATGGTAAAAGTATGTCGCCAGAGGCCTACAACGCTGTAGGAAGCTACAAGGATTAAAGTTACTTTTAAGTTGTACGACAATGTCTGTTGATTGTTAAGGTTTGGTTGACTTTTAAAATTTCGGACATGAAAATATGGCCGATTGAAATGAAATCTACTTAATTGCATATCAAAAAAGATTTAAAGTCTTTTGTTTCCGAGTATGTTTATCAAGCGAAGCTCTTGGTTTGTTACTAACTTTTTTATCACCTATCAGAATGTATATTTTGTGATAAAATTAAATAGAAGTTTTTGATCCAGATTTAGTGATTGATCTACTTGGAATCTGTGTAGAATGTGAGAGTCGCGAGGGTAGGATGACAAAGGAGTTTTAATAAAAGTAGGCGGCAAGCAGCAGGCGGCAAACCGCTACACTTTTGTCTGACCTAGAACGAGGACTCATTAATCTATACATAATAATACATAATAACAAAGCTGAAGAGGGTCGAAAGTCTGTACATGGAAGATATTCGAAAAAAATTGGCCGGGGATACTTAAAATCGATAACAGAACACGTTCCAACAGTTTTTAGAATTTTTGTCTATTTGTCTGTTTATCTGTTTGTCTGTTTATTTGTACGCGCGTCACGTGAAAACGGCTGAACAGATTTTGGATGAAAACTTTACCAATCTGTCGAGAAAATCCCCGGCCCGGTTATAGGCTATAAAAATTCAAACCTTAAAAGGGGGGCAGCCACTACATTGGATTGAGTTAAGTTTGCACCAAAATCTTATCGCGCTACTTAGGACCCAAGTATCATTTAAGTGGCGGTAAAATCAATATACTAGCCAATTTAGAACTTAGAGTGTTTTAAGGGACTTATAAGAGTGTCAAAGAAAACTAACCTGAGCTCAAGCTGTATAAAATCATTATAAAGGAATCTGTGCATGGGGTGTTGTATCAGGATATAAGAATGTACTATAAAACTTTAATTATTGTGTGACACTTCAAGCTAATTCTATCGTTAAAGCTGTATACAGGCTGTATTGTAGTAACAATTGTAACTTGTTGCTGTAAAAAAGTATCTGTAAAATCCGTCATAAAATATTTTCTTCTGTTTCCGCGATTATTACTCATTGAAATAAAACAATTTAACGGATTAAATCGCGTATATTATTATATTGTGAAATGCTGGCACATGTGTAACTGTCTTTACAGCTTAGGCCCATCTGGCGTGTATGTACACCACTATTTGTTTTTTCAAAAATGGGTAGTTTGCACAAATTGTAATTTTGTCAGAGGTAAATACATCTTTTCTCAGTCGACCCGTGACCATGGAAAGCTGAAAAGCATCCGAAACGTCGGGAACTAAAATTAGATAATATACGCGATATAATCCGTTAAATTGTTTAATTTCAATCCGTCATAAAACTTTAAGTGTTGTGTGACGCTACAAGCTTAATTTATCATTAAAGCTGTATAGAGGCTGTTATGTAGGATCACCTGACACTAGTTGCTGTACAAAAACTTATGGCGTAATTTTACACTATTATAAGTATAAGAGTGTAATAACTTCTGTCTGTAAGGTTATTATAAAACTAAAAGAATAAATAACAACTGTAGTACAGTTTTTGTCTGTATTTCTGAGCAAGTCGCTTAAAGCTATTTTTTGGCGTAATTTTGCACTCGTATATGTAAAGTAGTTTATGATTTCTGACAAAGAGTGTATTATAAAACTAAATGAATAAATGGCAGTCATATAACAGCTTTATTCTGTATTACTGACAGTTGCTCGAATCTATTTCGGACAGTGTAAAAATGTGGAACAAAAGAAAAAGATCAGGTGCAGTCAAGAGATGAATCAAAAATGAATACTTAGATGTTAAAAAAACTGCAACACAAATATAAAATATTCTATATAAATATATTCTATAAAAAAATGATTTAAATCCAAAAGCTGTAGAAGTGACTCCATTAATTACATAGTACAGCTACTAACATTATAATGCTCTCCAACTATCCTATAGGCTGTTTAAAAACCGTCGCCATTTTATTATGAATAAAAACATATTTGGAAATGAACTTAAAGGTACAATTGCAAATATTTCACAAAAACTAATGTCATATTATGATAACCAGCTAAAATAAATTGAATTTAACCTCAGAATTGTCATTAAAAGAAAAAAAAATCTTAACTTTAAAAACAAACACTAAACTTATGTACCACTTTTAGATATTTTTGTTACGTTTCTCTTGACTATGAAGCAGGCGCGTGAATATTTTGCCAGAAAAGATACACATGTTCACAATAAATAATAATCGGCACTACCAATAGTAATATACGTGTTCTCAAGATCCTTTGTCTTTACTGCACTTTGTTACTTATTCACTTATTTGTCATAATTTGTCGCCGTTACAAATATAACGAATGAATAGAAGACATTAGAGACTTGAATATTTTTTATTCTATTGTAATTCTTCTTAAAAACCGATTTAAAATGTATATTCTTAACTCATACTTATAAGAGATAATCTGTAGTGCTAAGGTTTCCTTTTACACCGAATGACAGCTCTTATACAGCTTATCTATTGCTTGTACAGCTACTGTACAGCCTTAATAACGCGAAAAGCTTTATAATTGGCGCCCTTTTTTAACTTATAAGGGCTGTATAAGCGCTTATACAGCTAAAGTGCAACCTAAATGTACAGCTTATAGTATTTAAATAAACTGATATACAGCTCTTATACAGCTTACAATGCTACTTGGGGAAGGAGGGTCAAACTTTTCTCAAACAAGTGCTACGAGCCTTATCCGCGATAAACGAATTTAAGGCGGACGAAGTCGCAGGCAGAAGCTAGTACAAAATATGTATTTAATTCACATAATTTTGTATTCTCATATATGTTTTCTTTCCAGGACCGTTTCACGGTTGAATCGATAGAGGGCAAGTCAGTGCTGACATTTACCCCAGTATCTGACGTAGACTATGGAACACTTTTCTGCCGAGCATCGAACCTAGCAGGACAACAGGTTTCGCCGTGTGTGTACACCATACTGCCAGCGACCAGGCCTGAAGCTCCGTACAACTGCACCGTTTATAATCTTACTGATGACTCTTTGGATTTAGTTTGTGTTGCGGGTAAGTCTATTTTGAAAAAACGAAGTTATATATATATAGTTAGGTTTATTTTATTTTTATACTTTTTTTGCTATAGTGGCCACTGCGCAAATATTCTGCAAAAATTCAAGTGTCTAGTCTATCCTTCGGTTCAAGAGTTTGACACACAAATTAATTATATATTATAAAAATAAAATTAATTAAATATATTGATTGGTTGTGACAAAGATACAAAAATCAAAGCGCAAAGAAAAACACGATTATAATATTTTCTTCTGTTTCCGTGATTTATGACGGATTGAAATAAAACAATTTAACGCATTATATCGCGTATCTTATCTAATTTTAGTTCCCGACGTTTCGGAAGCTTTTCAGCTTTCCATGACTGAGAAAAGATATATTTTCCTCTGTCAGTTACAATTTGTGCAAACTACCCATTTAAAAACCAAAAACAAATAAAGGTGTACTTACGTGCCAGATGAGCCTAAGCTGTAAAAACAGTTACAGATGTGCTAGAAGAGCTTAATTATTTTATTTTAATCATTTACCAAGCAGCATTTCACAAATGAGGCGTACTGAGGAGAAAAGAAACGCTGCAAAGAACAACTCCCAGGCTACCTCATTACTAATTATAATATTAAAAAAATTATTATTATTATTTTTTTTAATAGTCTCTACTATTAAACTACTTTTAAACAGATAAGATATTTTACACCGTTCGGAAATTAAGGTTTTGCAGTCCTGTGTCTCGCTTGTTCCTTGGTGAGGTGTATTACAGGATCCCAAGCTGGTGGTAGCGACAATCCATCTTCTCTATTGAAATTAGGATGGTTTTTAATCTCAATAGCCTCGCGTAGCATTCTCGGAAAATATATTTTTTCTTTGGCAAGGATAGAAGGTGTATCAAACTTAATTGAGTGGTTTGGTTTGTCAATAATTAAGCCCTTCTGGCACATGTGTAACTATCTTTACAGCTTTGGCCCATCTGGCATGTATGTACACCTTTATTTATTTTATCAAAAATAGGTAGTTTGCACAAATTGTAACTGACAGAGGAAAATATATCTTTTCTTAGTTCACCCGTGACCATGGAAAACTGAAAAGCTTCCGAAACGTCGGGAACTAAAATGAGATAATATACGCGATATAATCCGTTAAATTGTTTTATTTCAATAAAAACACGATTGTTCTCCTCTGTGGTCACACCAGTAACCAAACCTGATATCTTTGGATTACGCGTCCAATGTTGCAGCCTCTGCACCAGCGAGCACAGTGACATATGCCTCGAGTTTATCCATCCGTTTCGATCTCCGTACCTATTTTCATTTTCACAAAACTTGTGTTTCATATAAAATTTATTTATTTGTGTCAAACTTAAACTTTTATATATTTCAATCTCACACCAACAATCCTTAAAATATAGTTGCTTATTCCTAAAATGAAGCAATCTAAGCATAAAGGATTCTTGGGTTCCATTATTTTTTTTCATTCTTACTGGTTAGACTTTTAACGATACCTAGCTTAAAGTTAAAGACCTTTATACTACAACGTTGAATATTTTTGCCATACCGTGAAATTTAACGTAATTTTGCTTTAAACATTTTTAAATTCTGTAGCCTCGGTTGCAGCTAGTCGTTAAATTTACATGTATTTAGTTTGAATTTTAAGGCAAATGTTACCGCTTCAGAAGGTATTTATAGCTCTCAAAATATTTCAGAACTTGGGTACATGGAAATGATGCACTGTCATTAATAATTTTATTACTTAACGGTACTTAAAATAAATATCACTTTTTTGTATCAAATGTCGCGTACACCGAACAGTAAAGCAAATAAGTCACTGCTTTACGCTTAAAACTTACAATTATTTGTTCTTTGTTCGAACATTGTATTATTTGAATATCAATAATTTTTAAGCAACTACCAAAACAGTTTTTGTCAATTAAATTAAAGTTCGGTAAGTAAGGTGGTAACAAAATATCTTAATTCTTTATGGAATGTATATTGCCAATAGAAAAAATCTTTTTTTTTTAAGAAACAACTGAAAACACCAGGTGATTTTAATTCGGTGTAAGATGATATGAGTTATTTTACTGCTTATGAGAACATTTTTCAGTACCCCATTGGAGCATATAATGCGTTAAAAGCAAATTATATCAATATTATTTTTCTCTTCAAATTAGGCACAAGACGTAATGTGCTTATGAAAATGATAGCCATTCTGATTTTCTCACGGTTGCTTATTAACCTTCGCAAGTTCTGAATTAAACAATCTACCTGTGAACAATGGTTTAGGAGCGCAATATAATTATACCGTTAATTCTAGAGTAATTAATTACGGGAAAATAAAATTCGAAAAACGTTCGTTCGTAAACTTGATATTTTATAAAGAACTGGATGTTTTTTTCAAGATTCGTGTAAAAAGAACATGGATTAATTTCATCTATTTCTTAGAACGCTCTCAATTAAAAGACTAAGCTATATTAATATAAATTGAGAGACCCTTAAAATGAGTAGAATAAGACGCTTACATCAATTATAAAATAACTTGCTTGTCTTAGAAATTCATTGAACACTGTTGGCAAGTACCGATGTTATTCTGAATTCAGGATGACCGAATTTGCTCGATGCTAGGTCAATTTTAGTAATCATTTTGTATATTATTTGTATAACAACTACACAAATGAAAAAAGTGTCGTGATGTCGTCTATCTTTTTCTAATAAGGGGACAAATAATCTTACTGATACAAATACTCAATTTAAAGAATTACACCTGTTACCAAACAGGTGTATTTCTTTAAGCATTAGATCGTTTCGTATTAAATTTACGTTCAAGTACCAAAATGTATTTAAGTAAAGTGACCCAAAAACCACATATTTTTTACACTTACGCAATTGTTCTATGGGTACACATATGTGGAAGTAACGTTTTGGCAAAACAAAAATATAAAAAAAAAAAACTATCTGTTGCCGGACTTCGTCCGCGTAGAACTGCAATTTATAGCCTACTAGCGGCCACCCGCGATCTCGTCTGCCTTAGATTCGTTTATCGCGGATAAAAGGTATTTTTCCGGGATAAAAAGTAGCTAATGTCTTTCCCCAAATTTCGATATTTTACTATTTAATTTAAATGTGAAGCATATTACCAAGATTTAAAGATCCTAGCGTAAATAAATATTTACTGTCCATACAAATTTTCAACCCCTTTTTCGTTCCTAAAAGGGCCTATGTCGTATTCTGATATATAAGGTACGTACTGGAAAGTTTCATAATAAATCGTCCAGCAGTTTTTGAGATTAAGTGGAACGTACATAAATACTTTCACGTTTATAATATAGTAAGGATCTGTTATTCCGATGTCTAAACAACATTTCTCGAAAGTTTTGATAGATCCGTTGAATAGTTTTTCAAATTAAGTTAATTAAGGAACGTACATACATACATATATCTTCACAGACTTACACGTTTATAATATTTTAAGGATTAGTATTAGAATGTGACACTGTTTTTCTAAAAAAATCAGTAGTCATCGTGAATTTGATTACTAAAATATACAATTTCTTGAAATCCAAAAAACACATCAAATAACAATTTGTCAGTTCCAATTACTGATTAATTTGCACGAAATTTGCACCAATACTGCCTAAGCATGTACCTAGGTATTAATACAATTTGATAATGTTGATAAATCCTAATTCAAGATTCTTTTTCAGGCTACGAAGGTGGTCTCCAATGCGTGTACATAGTAGAAGTGTGGGCGAGCGAAGGGCTAGTAGTGAACACTACTAATGGTATAGCCTTGTGGAATCTAAGAAGATTAGGAGCTAAGAGACAGCTCCGCTTGGTGATTTATGCAGTAAATGCGAGGGGAAGATCCGAACATATAACGTTGACTGTAGAAACTGCTCCCAGATTATCTCCTAGGACTGGTAAAGTTGTTAATAGATCACGAATAAAATCATACTAAACGCTTGTTTTCACAGATTTTAATTACTCGTAATAAAATGCATACAATCTAAAATTAGCTTAGAAGACTTAATTGGCTAACCGAGTTTATTGCGTAATTTAATGGACGCTTTTTGGAACCAAGATAGCACTTTATATTTTTGTGTTTAAGTTAAAAAAAATGTGATTACGAAACATTAAGTTTTTTACTAATATTAGATTATTTTGAAAACCAATTTAACTATTTTTTCGTTGACATAGTCACAAAGTATGGTTTTGTTATTCGTATTCTAAAATGTGTACTCTATTATTACAATAAATCTCTTGTAATTAGCTATTATTTCCGTAAAATCTTAACCTCTATAGAAATCTCAATTACAATACCGATACACTTTGAATAGGTCAAGTTTGATAAATCGTATCACTGGTATTGTTTTCAACAGAGGCTCAGGAGGCGTGGGAGGTTAACTGGGCGCTGGGAGGCGTGCTCGGGGCGGCCATTACCGTGGCCATAGTGCTGTGCCTTGCCCTCATTGCGACGAGGTTACGTCAGAGGGCGAGGGACTATGAAGGTACGTGCTTTGATCATTGTTGACTGCCCACAAAGTAGATGTTTCGGATTTTGTTTGTGTGTGTAGTCTTGTAAATAAAAGGCGTTCGGAGGACTGCTTACGGTCATGACCGTGGTGGGAGTGCGGTGCCTTGCCGAACGGCGACGGATTAATCCTTGCATACGATAATAAGACGATCTTTGGGATGTTGTCCTTTTATTTATGTTGACGTTTTTTGCATGTAAACACTCTATTGTACCTAAACAAATGAACGAAAAACGAAAATCGACGAATTCATAAGGCCAATGTTGAAAACTGAAAATAATTATTAATTACTGCTAAGGCGTCTGCAACAAGGGGTTCACCAAGCTGAGTACTCTCAGAGGACACGATTATTAATTTATGTTGAAATTGAATTAGTAGAAGTACAGAAATAAAACGTAAATATTGCCACACATATTTGCTGTTGTCAAACCGTCAGTTATCTATTTAGATAAAATTTAGATACACTTTAAGACCGAGTCACACCGGATGCATGTACGTAACGTGCGCGCGGCGTGCGCGTTGTAAAGTAGTATGAATCGTTATAAGAGATGACACACCACTGCGTACGCACACATCACGCACACGTCACGTAAGCGGTGTGACATCTCTTATGAAGATTCGTACTTTACAACGCGTACGCCACGCGTACATCTACGTGCACGTCACGCACATGCATCCGGTGTGACTCGAACTTTGAACTACAGTAAGGACGTCAAAGATATATGTGTAATTGTATACATTGCATTGCAGTTTAAGGTAAAACATGATGTAAATGTATTATTTTGTACCTACTTTGATTGATATATTTAACACAATCGTCACTCCAAAGATTATTGAATTATTTTTGTATTTATAACTATGATGGTAAACACAATGTCCGTATGTATATGATTGAAGTATATTTGAGAGAGTGTGCGCCTGTGCGCAGGAGTTGCACCATTTAATCCCGCCATCCCCGTTTCATCATTGGACATCCCTGTGCCGGAGCGACTTCATCCTTATGTTGTCAATTTACCATCCAATCGCACGGCATTGATTCAAAATTTCTAATACGAACCGCTAAGAAATTGAACTGGCTCCCGTCGTGTATATTTCCTGAAAATTATAACTATAAATAGGCTGTTAACTGCAAGCTACTACATCCTCGACACCGTAGTCACTTACCATCAGGTAATGTTCAGTTTATGAATAAATATGTTTAATCTGTAACTCTTTCAAATCTTTCTAGTATCTTTATACAAATCATTATAATATAATATGGCATTATTTAGAAAATTTCAGATTGCTAAAATATTTAGGTCGGTACAAGGGAAATTGGTGATGTTAACATCGCATTGATTCCTGTATACCAACTGCATTATATTGCTCAAGGCTTTTTATATCTAAAATTAAACCGACTTTTCAATTTTTACACTATATCAAACTGAATTCAAAATTCCAGTTTCAAAACGAAAAAATTAGAACTTTTTTTAAATTTCCCAACAATATGAAACAGATCTGGCCGTCATAATATGTAGATCGACACCGAGCTTTCCAATATGACTGGTAGCTCAATAACCGTTAAAAACCTTTACAAAATCGTTTGTACATTGTACATAAAGGCTGGTTTACACTCCAACAATCCATTTCCACGCCGGGATACAACTGTGGCAGTGTAAACATTGGTTTTTATTCCATTCCAGTACGACTGCAGAGCGCTGTTTGAACAATCACGTCAGCTTCGTTTAAAACTGCCGCTATTGCCTTGTTCCACTTATAGAAATTGCTGACATTTTCTGCATAATCCTTCGGTTTTGTTAATAAAAAGTGAGCGAAATTACATAGCGTACACTTTCAAGTTGTAAGCTATTCGTATCAACTTTATACACTTAAAATTTTACCTTATTGCTGCGTAGAAAGGTTCTCGTTGGATAGAGTTGACATGTGAACTGGTTGGCACGTGTTAATAAACTACGTTCCTAAGTGAGCTAACTACCGAAAGAAACGATTATGCATACGACCCTTAACGGGGATTAACGCGTGTGAAATTGCCCTAATTTGCAGCTTTCACCCCTTGTTCAGAAAATAACATTTTACTTATTGGAGTCCTAATGAATACGTATTTTATATCACAAAGCTATGTGCTTATATCAAAAACATTTAATTTGCGAAGGGATTGATCAATTAATTTAATTAGAGATGATATCGAAAGGGCGCCCTTAGCGACAGACAGGCGATGCTGGAACAAAGATAAGTAAAGGGTTATTAAATAATTCTCTTCTTTTCTTATGACTGTTACCAACTTAATTAAATAAACCAAGTATCGGCAACGATTTTTTTAATTACTATGCCTCAAATTTCCGCGAAAAAAACAAAGCAGATTAAAAGTCTGCTTTGAGTTTTAAAAAGGACTTGACATTAGTTTGAGTAACAAATCGGTTGTGATTTTAATTATTTAAAAAAATAGGTAAACTTTTACATCTTCTTCTTTTTTGCTACCTTAGAAATGTATAACTCAAGATTGTAAATGGCCTTGAAGTTAAAGATAATATTCAATTGTCAAATTTTATTCCCATTTAATTAAGGAACTGGCTGTAGATTACTGTTTGATTTAAGTATTGTGTTAAGTTATATATTGTTTTTTCCGGGTTTTATCATAAATTTCATTAAGTTTACTCATTTAATATGCGCTTACTTCTAATTCAGGTCATTATTTCACAGTAACCATCCCTTCTTCGAAGACCCATAAGGCGACGCTGGCGAAGCGCGGCTCGCCGCACGCCGACGAACGTAACCCGGACTTAATACCGCTAAGTAAAGGTAAATACCAATTAGTGTCAATTCCAACTCACGCCCTGAAGTGACAAAAATCCTCACCTTAACTATAGTTTAAGTATTTGATATTTCCGTGTTATTAAATATACTTATGTAGTTTCTATTTGAGTGGCTTTATTTATAGGTAGAAGGTGCCCCTAACTTCATTCACGGAGGAGAAAAATTCATAACACCTCTTTTTTACCCGTGTAGTAAAAATAGTTGAAATCCGTTTATCCGATTTTGCGTGATGAAGCCACAACGACACATACAAACATACAAAAATTCCACATTTTTTTTTTTCGTTTTAGTTAACTCCAAAAAGTCCGTAACAATCAATTTTTTTGAAAATATCTTCAATGTACAGACATTTAATTTTTACAACTTTATAATAGTATAGATAGATAAAAACGTAGGGAGTTATAAAAGGGTGAATACAGATGAAAGCAATTTTTTTTACATTTTATCTATATCGAAAATGGTATATCTAAAACGGTATTTTGTTGGCTACTTTCATTTAAATTATTATAAAACGTGTTCTAATTGTAAGCGCCGTTTCCAAGAAACCAATTGCATATATATATATATATATACTAGAGTTGATCGTTTAAATTAATAGGATTTTATACGTAAGGGGTAGATGATAGAAATGGATGAAATAAATAAATACGCCAGATATAATATTTCACCTGTAGAATAGTCGAGACTAACCCTATTCTGAAATTTTTACCACAATTTTCACCATCTCACCTGTCAATTTTATTTAAAATTTACCAAAGCAACCGGTCAAAGTGGACTGCTTGCTTCCAATACCTCACATCGTATGTATCTGATGTAACAAAACGTGGACTTTAGTATTATAGAATAAGCTTGTTTTTCTAATTGCACGTTTTAGTCATACTGGTTCAGATGAGAGGTCGATATCTGAACCACGTGAGTTATTACGCGACGGCCATATTCGTTGCGCGTCGACCCGTGCGGCAAACAATGGAGTTTTTACGCTCGCTTTGGCATTTTTAACCGCACCTGTTATACATAATAGACGAGTTTGTTCTACACTATATAACCGTTTAATAACAGTGCTGCATCGCCAGTTATTTTTTGTGCGACCGCTCAGCTTAGTACATGACTAAAACTTATGGTTTTTAGCAAGGGTTGGGTAAACGTCTGTTACTTTCATTGAAATCTACCCAACAATAAAATGTTAAAGATTATAATCTTTTACCCCAGCTTACTTAAGCAATTGAACCATTAGTGTATAGTAAAATTAAATACTTACTTTTATTTCATTTTCACGTTTATACGGAACAGTGGATTTGATTTAAGTAATTACTACTACTGTTTATAATTAACTTTTTAATCACGGTAATTACAACGCAATTATTGTACGTTCTAATTATTTAAAACTTAAAGGGGAAAATCTATAATATCCGGTGATTGTCTATACATATACTTATGTAAATGTATAGACAAGCAAGCGCATGTGAAAATATGCTTAGTCACACAGTTGACCTGTAATTTATTCCATAACGCTTGATGTCAATGTGATACCTACCTATACTTGACATTAGCTCGTTAATTGATTAAAAATATAGAGCAGTACCGTTAATCAGGCAAATTGTTTGTATATGACACGTTTCTCGCGTTCTACGCATGGAATAATTTTCCTTAGTCATGTCTATTTGCGATAATGACAACTCGTTTTAATTCAATTACTAAATATTTTATAGTGTTACGAAATACCACATCATATTTAATAGTATTTTTCTCAAACATGCAATGAAATGTCGTCATTACGTGCGTTATAACAGGCTTCAAAATATCACGTTTCGGGCGAAACGACTCGAAAGAACTGTAAAGGAATTTCATACAAAATTGAAGGCCTAGGCCGGGAAGTAATATTTTTTTAATTTTTATTTAAACATGGCGTCAGTGTTCATGAACAGGCTAAACAGCTATATTCTTAAAAAAAAAACAAATTACAAGGCTAAACAGCTGTTTTTTTTCCAGTGGCTGAATGGTTGTCGGACCAAAAATATCAGCAAAAAGCCTATTACACACGAACTGATATTAAGAACACAAATCTGTATGATTCATTATATTGATGAATAAATTTAATATATTGTCTATGTATAAGTAAGTCACCAGAGACCATAGACAATATTTCAAATCTTCTGCAATTATTTTATTTATTATACAAATTACGATTCTTATTATAAAGGTGGTGTATAACGGCCCTAAGGGTCTACTCGTATACTACACACGCGAAATACAGACGACTTCCGTAAAAAAAAAAAACATTATGGAGGGATTGAAGGGAAAATTTAAAAAACTTTTATTGTGTAGTTTTTTGAGTGGTGTATTTTTTTATTTAATTGCATATGTTTGAGAAAAGCACTATACATGCCTCTGGCCGTGAAAAGTGCTTGCCGGCTTCGTATCACTATCCGGCCTCTTTACGGTCGGCCGTCCATACCTACTCACCCGGCAAGCCCTTCTTTCCCGTCGTCTGCAGTAATGTACTATTATGCAATCGTTATGTATGCTTTTTCAGTCGAGTACCGCGTTTAGGCCACGAAGCTTGCTGAGTGGTACGAGACTTAAAATGCTAATTATATAACTATACAATATTTTTTCTACGAGTAACCCTTAAACTACAGTAAATGAAACAAAGCTAAAAAAATAATTGCAAAAACACTGCGTTCTTTTTTTGAAATTTTTTATCGTTTTGTGCGGTGTTGTATAATATAGGTATTATAGTTCAGTGTCATATAATATAAACCATAGAGTATAGAGTGATGGTCCAATCTAAAATGTGTACCTTTTTAGTATGATTCGCGGAGTTCTTATTCAAAGATTTATAGTTCACGAGTAGTTTTTTTTTAATTAACATCTTGCTCAACGGCGTAAGTAAAAGAACAGCAAATACTTATCTGTAGCGTAAGTGATTGATTTCATCTCATTGTTTTAGGTACTGAGGGGTTACTACTAGGCTCGAAATTCGGCATTCGTCTAGCGCCATCCCTCTCGCTTTCATGTTAAACTGTATTTGAAATCTTCGATTTTCGAACTTTAGAGTTAACCCTCTGATTTTTACTTGGAACTTATAATCAGGATCAACTGAACCATGTTACATGTGTATGCACATTTTGAGCGTGTATTCATTCATCACCACGTCCCTTGACTGAAAACTTATTCTTCAATAGTACACGCACAATCAATAAAAACGTGGAACCCTCTCTACTATACATATATGACCTTTTGAACACTCGTGAGTGTAATATAGATGCTATAGCATCGTCATATCCAAATTTTTACATATTTTTCTCTTTTATCCCAGACCGTAAAATCCTAAACTTACAAGTTCCACACGGATAAAAACTTTCATGCCATTACACACCAAATTCCCAGAAACCCTGTTCTATGCAACGGAACTTGTATCGTATAAAGCCAGACGCTGGCAACAAACTGCTGAATGCGAGAACTTAAAAGTAGTGTTTAGTTAGACTTTTGCGTCAAGGCTTCGACATTCCAACTTTAAAACTTTACTTATTAGCGAACTATCTTTTGGCTGGCCTGGCTTTTTCCTCCAAGGGGATTAGCGGGAGCCTGTTTATTTTCTTCTATTTATGTTCTGTGCGGGTCGATGCTTCGCTCGCCACCAGGCAGTGACTAATCAGATTACCAGCAGTAACAAGAAGCACTGTTGCTTTAAATGAGTTGAGTCCGGGAACCTCTTTCTCTGCAATTTCTTATTCAATCCTCGGTTCGCAGTTTATTTTGTTTCTATTTTAGTTTGTAACTATGATGTTGAAATTCATGTTGCTTACTGTGCTGAATTTTAAGTGTCTTATGTAGGTCGTTGTAGGGTCGTTTGTTAAACTATTATTTCGATGCATCTACTTCAACAATGAATGTGTAATGTTTTCTTCATTATCATCAAATCAAAGACGACAACTACGAAGCAAATGTCTTCTCCAATGATCTTCAGAACGACCGATCGTGCGCCGCCCTTATCCAACAGTTTCCCGCGATCTTCATCAGGTCATTAGTCTATCTTGTTCGAGGTCCTCCCATACTGCGTCGTCGTGTACGCGATCGTCACCTTCTGGCCTATGCCGACGACGATCGACGATCTTCTCATTTCTGATCCGATTATGCAAGGAGACTCCGAGCATAGTACTCGATTGATTGCTCTTTGAGTGACTCTGATCCTTTTTATGAGGCCATTTGTGATTCTCAGTGCCACTTTATGTCATCACTGGAAACACACACTGGTTAAAAACCTTCGGTGTTTGGTTACAGGAACACTTTCCTAAATCATACAATATAGGCAACAAAATTAAGCTCTAATACATAGTCAGCATCAAATAATTAGGGAAATGCAAAGTCGCCAAATAGTTGGGTACGCAACCTAATTCCAACTGTCATTAAGACGTTTACTGAAGAACTATTTGGCGACTTTTGGTGTCACGAACTATTTGATGCTGACAATACATTAAACCTTAATCACATTTAAGTTATTAATAGGTAACGGATTAGTCAATTTATTCCCCCACAGAAGAAACAACTCTCAACAAACCACTACACTACCGTTTAAAGATAATACGCTGTATGAATGTACCCGTTTAGTATAATTTTAGTTCCTTTTTCTTCTGAGCATCAAAACAACTAGCATTAGAGGAAAAACGGAACACGCAAACACTCCGGGCAAAGGTTGCCGCTGCCCTTTTACCAGTCATCTAACGTCTGGTAATTATGTGGAATCTGTTTTCATGGTTGTTTTGCTTTAGTTTTGTTCTTGGGGGCGGTGGACCTAAACTTACGATTGTTAGCAGTGTGTACAAAAGTATTTATTAGCTTAATTTCGTATTACGTACTCTTTTTATATACGCAAATGCCGTTCAATGAGATCCAATATAATACGCACGCACACATGTTACACTGAACAGATAAATAACTAATATAAATTGTACGTGTGTGAAAAGTTTTGATGCGTACGCATGGAAGCGTCGAAATGTTTTATGCCACAGACTGCGCACTTACAGAAATGAACTACTCAGAGAGCACCATTAAGTCTAATGCTTTGCTGAGTGCTTAGCTGACAATATATCCTAGATGATCTGAAATTTTGACCAAGTCCTAGGGAATAAACTTCGCTTATAGCTATGAAGGCAATGCCACAAACCGCACCGCGCGCTAACATGCTAAGCTCAAAGGATATAGTTAAACAAGGCACTTTCTGTTAAACCAGCTACGTGTGGTTTTCTTTTATCGTCATGGCTCAAAATCATGAACAAACGAAAGTTACATTCCAAGGTTGTTTAGCAGCCTTCTCGATAACATCACACCATCGCAGACACTGGAAATCCTTTAGTGCGTAGATCATCCACAGATTCAAGAGTCACCTCAGTAAGCCTCAGCATGGCTTAGTGTTTGGGTAAAATCAAAATTATATTTACGCTCACAGATATTACCAAATTGTAAAGTGTCAGCAGCTAAGTAGCAAAGTAATTTTCTAACTATTTCATCCGGCTTAACTAATGGGTTTTACTGTTAAAATTGTGTGAAATAAGCAGCATGACATTTTTAGCTATTAGACAGAGATTGGGCTGTTTTCAAAATTATCATAAGACTCCGAAAACTATTATGTAATTTCGACAATGACCTCGAAGTGTCGCCAATGACTTCGAAAAATTCGCTACGCAATCAATGAAAATTAGCTATATAGTACTTTCTCCAAGTCAATATAAAAATAGACTGCTACCATAATTATTTTAAGTACTACTTTAATTTTGAAAAAAAAATTAAGTTACATCTATTTTTGCCCATTGGAAAATCTTCAAATCAGGAGGAGAAATTTGACAGGGATGTTAGTTTTTGTTAGAAATCTCCGTCTCAGTTAGTTTTTCATATTATTCCAGCGTTTTGACACTTCATAAAAAGAAGTTGATTTGATCTGTCAGGCTATTAGTAGCTATAGTATAAGCTTTATCGTTTGTGTAGGTATGTGCCCGCCCGACCCGCCGCAGTACTCCGCGGTCGTAGCCTCGCCCGAGCCGAAGCACTCGAGCAGTGCCCACAGCATCGCTCGCACCCAGTCACCCAGCACGCCTATATCACAGCACGCCGCTTACGCAGATTCACAGGTAGATAATATATCACTACTTAACTACTACACAAGTCCAAGACCAAGCAAAGTTTTAAGTATCATTTTCAAAAGGTTTAGTTCTTTCAACTTTTTCGTAAACAGCGTATGGGGATATTGGCGATACCTTATGATTGCTTTTTGGTTGCGGATTTCAGAATTTAGAGGGTGCTTCTAAATATGATTGAAAAGTATGTTTGTTTTTCTTTTTTCGAATAAAACGAGGTTATTTATTCATGTTTCCCATTTATTATAATTATTTTAATTCCATATGAGACACTTCAGAACTAATTACCTATACTTAGCTAATTTTTTCAATTGCTCATGTGACGATGTTCGTTTTTTTGCAGCGCACACCGAACATATCTTTTTAGAGTTCTGTACCCAAAGAGTAAAACGGAACTATATTACTAAGACTCCGCTGTTCGTCTGTCTGTTAGTTGGTCTGTCTGACCTCTATCACTATTGGGCTGTATCTTATGAACTGTGTCTGTCTGCCTATGTCAGTAACCAATATAAAATGATCGACCACCGCGTACATTTTGCTTAGACACTAGATTTTCATAGATACGGCGATTTTTAGCATGTATTTTGTACGGAACCCTCGGTTCGCGAGTCCGACTATAGAATTGAGCGGCCTACTTACAAAATAAAGATCATTTTATTATTAAACGACTACTTATAGAAGCTAAGCTTTGCACCCTGGGGGCCCTTATTCCATGTTGCAGTCCGAGTATCGCATATCACATGTTTAACCCTACTTTTACTTAATAATAATGAAATAAATTGTAGACTGTAGGCACACGTGAAACGAGACACTCGATGCGCGTCATCGTTTTTGCGTAGGTACATATATGTACGGCGTAATTTAGTAATTTTGAGTTGGCGTAGAACGATTAAAAAACACACCACCTTTATAATTAACCATGAGAAATTTCCTTTTGTGGCGTGTTTTTGGCAACTCGGAGACAACATGAAACAGTTAAAAGACATAAATTGCCTCGTGAGTCGTTTTTGTATACTTTAATAGGAAGGCAGTCAGGCAGGCATTGTAACCTTTAATTTTTTATACCAACAAGTGATACAAAGTATGTGGTTCACCTGATGGAAACCAGTAAAAACCATGCAACACACGCTGCCGGTAAGTAATGAAAGAGGTTAGAAATGATTGTTACCTTAAAGACTAACATGCTTAAGTTTCTATAATTTCATTACTTATTCTATACTTGTATTTGAATTACAACAAAAATGACACCTGTACACATTAGCAAAGTTGATGTTTGTAACATAAAATTGAGTTCTTGAATGGTTCCCTCTTGTGCTTCTTGTATTCTTCTCTTTATATACTTATTATTACAAAGAAGTAAAAGAAAAAGCGGCATCTGGAAATTACTCCTCCGTCAAGAGCTTAGTTCTTAAATATAATGATGATGATGATGCTTATTGCAAAAAATCTAGCCTAAGAATGTAAATAAATAAGAAAAATAAAATGTGACATAAATATTACATCTTAAGGAGTATTTCGTCGAAATTTTAGTCGATATATACATTAGAAATATGATATGAAGCATATGCTTTTTCACAAGGATTTTGATAGAACAAGTTTAGTGCGGAAAAGTGTACCCATCATTTTTGGGTACATTTTAATTAGTTATCTTAGAATAAATTATTTTATGAGATATTCAATCAAGTACAGTTGTAATAGTGATATATTCTTTACGATTAGTAACAAAACAAAGTTATTATTAACACACTTGTAATCGAATGGTTAATGTATTACAGAATCATCACACATAGGGTAACCGACTAATCGCTATTATTGTGATTGATTCAAGTTGAATATAATATGTAGTAATTCAATAGTATTAAATAGGCATTAAACCTAATTGAGCAAGCTTAATGGCTCAGTAATCCTAATGTCATAACACAAACCCTCAGTGTATGGGACTATCTGTGTACTGAAGTTTAACCTCATAAGTCCTTTGTTTTATCAACAGCGGCAGTCCCTGTCTACCTGATGTATTATACCAAGTACTTACATATTAAACATACAGCTACAGAGCGAGACAGAACTTTATGTAATTTTGTTTTGTAAAACCACAACTACCTTTTTAGGGTTCCGTAGCCAACGTATCCAACGGAAGCCGTCCGTCCGTCCGTCCGTCTGTTCGTCTGTCCGCCCGTATGTCACAGGCATGTTACTAAAAATCTACTTAATAAGGTGAAATTTGTTGTATCTTCCTCTTTGTCTAGTCTTATGTAGTCTGTTATTTAGTTTAATTTAATGGTATAAAATAATATTACCTCGGGGGGGGGGGGGGGGCTCTCCATAGGGTCATTGTGATAACAATGGATCACCTTTTTTTTAGAGGCACAGGTCCGATATCAGCCATATTTAGAAAAAAAATGTATTTTTAAGAAGTATCCATTAATCCACTGTGCCCTCAAAGGTGGACACAATGGGTCAACCTTGAAGGCATAGTGAATCAGAGGGTATTTTAATATAAACAAACAGGAGATTGTATTATATTTTTATTAATTATTATGCAATCAATATTTAATACAGTTAGAACATAGTAGTAGGTTATTAAACTTAACATGTGATCACAATAAATAGCCAAAATACTATTTAATTTAAACAATAAAAGGAACTCTTCAATATTAACAAAGAGCTTCATTCATATCTTCTGCCGAGTGGTTTACTATTTTCCTACACAAAGGTCGCTTTTTAGGCATTCTGTAAGAAATTACATGATATTATAATTTTATTTAGACATTCGATGATAGATATACACAGTGTGTCGCGATTCACTGTGCCCACTTTGGAAACGGATCATTGTGTACCCCCCACGCCATTTTAAATTTGTGATGCTATAACAGAAACTTGTACTGTGCATAGCAATACCTGTCTTACTGTCAAATGAAACGTTAATATTGACTTATTTTATAGAAGCAATAACTTAGTAAATAAGATCAATAGCTACGGAAGAAGATAACAACAAAACGTACCTGCTTTTTTTTACTTTTGCACGGTCAAAACCCAAAGTTACTTCCATAACGTATGTTGCGGCTCCGAGCGGGGCACTGACTAGCATAGACAGGTACGTGTGCACCCGCGCTTCTAATGTGATAAAGACGCTGCTCTAATATGATGCTGGTATGCCCACTTGACTCACTGTTGCCACAACGACCCTACATGTAACTGAAACTGATTTTTTTCATCAAATATCAATTTTTGGCAGTACGCGTAAGCATATTTCTCGACAGTACTTTTAAAATCATATAGGAGCCGCAATTATTTTTTTATTTAGTGGATATTTTCGGAAATAATCGCTTCGAAAGTTGTATAAATTGTGTCCCAATCTATTATCTAAACTTTCTATCATAAAAATACGAAAAAAAAAAATACAAAAAGGAAGCTTAAAAAATACCCATGAAAATTATTTTCAACATGATCAGATATACCGAAACAAAAGGACGTAAGTGCAGTGGAGATACTCTCTTTTGCTAGTACACTTTTTCAAAGCGTATTTTTTCCATATGTAGCGCATTTTTTCGTATGGATGGCTGCGGAACCCTACACTGAGCATGGTCCGTTATGCTCTTGGCTGGTTTTTAGATATACAAACTACACGTAAATCTAGGAGGTGATGCGATAGTACTTACTAAGATAAGTAAGTATAATTGGTAGTTATTCTGGCTATACGGTTCAAACATTAGCTCTGAACTACTATAATTAATTAGTACTTAAATAAATACGCGAGCACTTACAAGAAAAACTAGTGGTAGGTGTGGATTAGTGTTTCATTTTGATTTTTGTTAATTTGTAAATATACATCTCAATAGAATAATTATGCTCACCTAATTGTCTTATTTCGTTTAATTTATTTATCGAAAAACAATGGTTTACGAATTTATAAATAGTAAAAAACTATGAATTAATGAAAAAGCACCTAAGTATGTTTTAAAATTTAAGTCTCACCCTTTTATCCATGTTTTCTAAAATTAAATGCGTAGATCTTAACAGTTCCTCCTGTAAAGGGAATAGTTTTTTGGTGTGACATAAAATGTCCTTAAATTGTGTTTTTTTTTTAAATTTTATATAGGTAAATCGTATTTTACATATTTCCAGTTGTTGAAAAATCTACAAGGATGCAACCATGTTTGACTGTAATTTGATATACCATCTTAAGAATAACTTCCCCATTGTTGCTACCTGCCCGTTTACATTGTACTCGCCGCTCTGAGCAATCAATCATAACTCAATTTACCTCGAGGAAGTTTATAAAAACAAACTTGCAAATTTCCTCCATAATGTTGCTTGTGTGAGAATTCCTTGAAAGGGTTCAAAGATATTTTCGAACAATGCTCTATTTATTTTCCTTTACACTAGTCAACACTTAATGGTCATGACGGTATCTGCGTGTATTACGTGTTTTAGGATACATAACAGAATTACATGACACTCATAGAAACAATTTGTTCCATAATCGTATGAAAATATGCTGTATGCTGTGATATTAATGGGTTTTGTTCATTTCATACAAATAAAGAACATGCTGGCGGTTTGTTACGTCATTTATGACGTAGTGATTATATGTGTAAATAGCGTTTAAGGACTTTATATATAGCGTTTGAGAGGTGAAAAACTTGGATGCATATCGTTTCTGCCACGAACTTGCAAGTTGTAGAATGAGCTTCCCCAGAGGTGTTCCTGGAACGTTATAATATGGGATTCTTTAAGAAGTGAGTAAACAAAGCGCCCAAAGATCGGCAACGTATGGGCGACTTCTCCGGTGTTGCACATATCCTTGGGCGACAATGACCACTTTCCATCAGGTGGCCAGATTTCCATTTATTACATAAAAAATCGGCACTGAAGCGGAAAGGTTAATTCATCACATAATATTAAAGTCTTGATACGATCTGTGCATACAAGCGTATAATCGCGCAGCCGCACTTCTTTGATGAAGCTGTATTACTAAGTACGAGTAAACGACTACTGTGCACACCTCCATGAAGCTTGGTGTTTCAAAAGAGTTGTATACATTTTCGTATTTTTTGGGGTTTGAAAAATTTATGGATTTATATACAGAAAATAAAAATGTATATTATAAAATTAAATGTCTTTTTTTCGAGTCCCGTTACGCTAATTTCCTATGCGCTCTTGTATGGAAAACGCAATGGAAAATCCAACAAATTACTTCTGATTTCTCCAAATCACACAACATGGCATCCAATAACTTTATTCGAAGACGCCAATTTGACACTTTAGAACGTTATCTTTTTACTAAAGTCGGTGGTTATTCCCAGAGTGAGTCCGGGCGGAGCGGTGTCAACGGCGCGGTGAGGTCGCATCGAGAGGTCGTGACGACGAGAACGCCCTTGCTGGCTGCCCATCAAGAGAGCTGCGTGTAAAATTGGTTACCTACCGTATTTCTTTGTTTTACTAAGACACTTATCGAATCAGATTTTTTTAGCTTTGTCATCAGTGAACACGTCGGAAGAATTAAAGTTAAATTTTGAGTCTGAATTGCTAAATAATTGATAGTCCGAATGTATTGTTTTCGTCGGAATATAAAGGCTTATTCAGGACAATGGGGCAATAAAAAACTTAATACGTGAAATAGGTTTTCCACAATAATTTTAATCAGATATACATTTAATAATAATACATTCGGCTGTTATACAATAATTATGGTCTATTAAAATTTTCATTACATGTCATATAGAAAACAATTTGAATTTATTTTAATTAGCACGTATGTATCGTGATGTATTAAAATTACCTATACTTACCTATTTTTTCTGTTATTATGATGAGTAACCACAAAAATAAATTCAATATCACGAGGCAAATGTCAGGTCAAAAGTATATGGGATGCTGGAGTAACTTACTTATAGTGTGTTTTATTTATTTAGTACCTTAAAACCTCATCATTGCGATGTAAGAACTTAGTTATGCTGCAAATTGTCGAGAGTAAATTATGATGTGCAAAATTTTTAAGGTCCCTTGTATGAACTGACACATTCAGTATTATAATGATTTAAGAGGTCTAAATACTGCTGCCTATTAACTTCTGCTTACTAAGAAGAGGTATAAGTTTTTTTTTTATGTTAAATTGGAGTTTATATTTTATTACGCCATGAATTATATTTTTAGTGTGACAGACAAAAATATCTTAAGTGTAATTCATTGAATAAACAGAGTTAGTCTTGGTCTTATAGTTGCTAAAATACTCATTTCCATAAATAAAATACTCTTACGAGTAATTAAATTATAAATTGCCCATTGTAAATTAAACTAAACAGGTTTATTTTATGCCTACAAGACATACCTTACTAGATTATTTATTCCAGTATTTAGATTTTTTGTGGGTCTTCGTTGAAATATTATATATTAGCGGAATAAAATGAAATCATTATTTATTTTTAAGTGTTTACTAGCAAATAATGTGTAAAGCAGTTCATATATTTTATTTATTAGTGAAATGATGCTGAGAAATAAGTCAAATTAATTCTGTATTTAGACAATTGTTATCATAAATCATGTAATATTTGATGTTCTGTTTATATGAGTAGAATAATCTTTTAAGGCAATGACTGATATGAACTCAAATTGTAAATATTATAGAAGGAAAAACATAGGGAATATGGAAGCATCTTCGTAAATTATCACTTGTTTACTAAGAGGGAACAAGTGATGGAAGGCTCTAAGCTAATGTAATTTATCTCTTAGTGAAAAATAAGTCAATGATGTTCTAATAATAAAATCATTATGACAAGTGTCACAATTTTGATTTCAATTGCACTAATTACTAAATGAATGAACATATTTAAATGTACAAAATTTTCTGTAAGCGAAAGTTAAATTGTAAATATAGATTTATGGACACGATTTATTACAATGATGTTTTATTATTAACCAGTCAGTAATCATAAATTGGACGACAAAAGTAAAATTGTATTATTTTATTTCAGGTAGGAAATTTAATCAATGATAAAATATGATATTAAAATGTACACTTTCATCTTTATTGCACGGACTGGTTGTATAAAGAAAATGAAATCAAATTGCTCATAATAATAGTAACAATATAATTTAATTTATGCACGAATGAAATGAATTGTTGAATCCAATTGCTGCGTCATTGAAGCGACTTATGATAAAGCGACGGACATTTTTTATTAAATGTGATTTAAAAAATGTTAAAACTATAATATTATTGTTTTATTCATCATCCTTTCCTATGACATTGTTCAAGCTTAATAGACTGGGATTATTTAAATACTATGCTTACAAATGGAATTTAACATTATTTTCAGGGTTTTTAGGGTTCCGTAACTAAATCAGAAAAATGGAACCTTTAGAATCACTTTGTTGTCCGTCTGTCCGTCCGTCTCCCTTTTAAGACCCTTTATCTCACGAACATGGAGGTATCGAGTTGAAATTAACACCATATACTCAAATCTCGGGTCCCTTAACACTTTCGCTGCCAAGTCCATCGTAGCGCTACGCTCTTTCCTCTACATACGAGGAAACGCATGGTATTGGCTACGCGTCTACGAGCAGAGCGCCCGCTAGGCGAGTTCCTAGCAGTGAATGTGTTAAAGCTGTGAAAAAACAATCTTATACACTAGCAAAAAAAATACGGCCATTTATGCCGCCTAAAACATATATTTCTACACTCTCAAGGTAATCAAAATGATAGGGTACTTTCTTTCGATATACTTGGGACTATGAAATTTGGCATGTATTACTGTGACATACTACAAATACATATAAACATCTGAAAACTTTTTAATTAAATTAAAATAAATATAGTCTTTTTCAAAAGACGTATTTGGACAGCCCGGTTGCGTTAAGTTTGCACCTCATTTATTTGCAATGCTATAGATGATAAGTATCAGGTGCAAACTTAATCGAAACCGGTTAATATAATAATGTTAGGGTAAGTGTAAACAAATGTTGGATCATATTGTATGTTTCCCAGCAAAGACTTCTCTTATTGTAACTGACAATTCGAAAGTGCTTGTATCTAAGCCTACTTGAATAAAGGATATTTTGATTTGATTTGATTTGAGTGAAAGTTTGTACGGAACCTTCGGTGGGTGAGTCGGACTCGCACTTGGCCGATTTTTATCATTGACAAAATCAATTTTATTATAGAACAGATTAATATTCAATGAAGTGTATCCTTTAATCAGCTTGTGTTGCTCTGAATTTCGGTGTTGGAGTAAGTCGGTGAAATAGTGCATGTGCTACAACGGAAAAAAGCTACTTTGCTGCATACATATCTACATCGACTTTAGAGCAAAACATTTTTAGAACAAAAGATTTTTAGAAATCAGGTGGCTAAAAGGTAAGAGTGTAGTATATTTCTAGAGTTATCTCATAATGCTCTTTCATTTGATACCCCACACTAAAGGCTTTGAAAAAAAAAACCCCTACGAACATTTGATGACGTCATTTAGTGTCATTACTCCCCCTGGGGGATTTTGAGGAACTAGTGGAAAAATTTAATGTTTTGGTCTAAAGTACCTGTGTACCAAAAATCGTCGATGTAGATATGTATGCGGCAATTTTAGGCGTAGCACATGCACTAAAAGGAACCTACACAATATTCATGGTAAACGCCGTTTGGTCGATTAGAGTCTGAAATTTTTTTGAAGTATAGTTGTGTTTTCAAAACTAAAATAGCCATATATTCGAAACAGGTAATTTTTTAACAAGAATTATACAAATAAGCGAGATCCCACCAAAAATATTTCATGTAAAATTGGCAGCCAAAACCCACAAGCTCACGATGCTTTCGTTCTAAAAAAGGTTATCAGATCCCCGGAAAAACCAAGCCTACAAGCTCTGACTTTACTGACCCTACACCTTATCTTAAAAAGTATGGCTTCAACTGGCTTGCAGCCCCTAAGCCCTGATTTTACTAACACCTTGGTTTCAAAAGTATATGCCTTGGCCGTTTCATAGAGAGAAATTCAAACTAATAATATTAGCTATTATTCCTGGGATCTGATAACTTTCTTACAGCGAAAGCGTTATGAGCTTGTGAGTCTTGGCTACCAATTTTACATGAAATGTTTTTGGTGGGATTTCTTAATCCAATATTGCCTTGAAGTGCCTAAAACTTGAGTAAGTACGTCTCTCTCGAAAAGAAAAGACACGTAACGTATGTGACACTTGCATGTAGCATAATTTAAACGAAGGCAGATTGGGCCTCAATTTCCGCATTGAGATATTTCCTCATTCTTGTAGCATTACAGTACCATCCTGAATTAAATGCTGATGCATGCAGCATTACATCCATCTGAAAACAACTGGATTTGACTTAGTAAGTAATATGCCACAAAATTTTATTTAGACTGACAAATGGAACACCTATTGAATGACGAGTCATTCAAATAACTTGGCTCCAGAGCACTCGACGAACCATATTTGATACATGAGGAATTCACAACACTTTCAATATCCTCGACTTTGCTGATTAGGAACAGCCCCCGACAGTTCACATCAAACAAGGCTCAGAAAAAAAAGAAATGATTCACGCTTTAAACTTATAATACAATACTACAACTCTTTAGTGCAAAACAGAGTAAAAAAGAAAATAATACATTAAAGAAGAGGTAAACAACAGCCGCCTGTAAGCGATCTCTCATCAAACTTTATTACACGTCTCTTCTTATCGGGGGTTCAAAACCCATTAGAACAGAAGTCATGATACCCTTTTTTAAGGTTCCGTAGCTAAAATGGCAAAACGGAAACCTTATAGTTTCGTCATGTCCGTCCGTCCGTCCGTGCGTCCATCCGTATGCCACAAGCATTTTACTCAACAACTACAAGATGTATATGGATGAAATTAATAATAAAAAAAAACTTGGGGGCAATCCATACACATGTATGGAGTGCCCCAATAAGCTGAAAAAAAAGGTTTTTCATTTAAAATCAATGTGTGACACATTTATTAACATTTCTTTTTAAAAACACTAAGGTTTCTAAAATTTGATTTTGATTAAGTAATATTTTCGGAAAAAATCGCGCCAAAATTTGTATAAATCGCGTCCCACCCTTTTATCTTTTAAAAAATATGAAAAAAGTAAAGTTTAAAAAAAAACAGTTTTCATTGGTATCAATCATCATGCCACTTTTTTTGTAGTAACGGCTGCGAAATCCCATACTGAGCATGCTCTTAGCTGGTTTTTTAGAACCTGACTTTAAACTGGGTAGATCTGGCTAGGTCTCCTTACCAGTAACCGGATTCAGCGGGGGTAGCGCAAGCCCACAAATGAAAACGCCATCCGCAGCCACTTAGCTTACCAGGCACAAGAAGTCACGAGTTCCATTTAAATACGTGTATAGTATAAATGGCCACTTCAGCTCGATACAGCACTACCGTCTTTCTTACACATTTTTTTTGAATGGAGTATTAGTCGCTAGACAAAAATCGCCTTCTAATCATAGTAATGCAAGACATAGTTGCGCAAAAGGTAAGTTCTGGAATAATTTAACTAGGCATACCAATATTATTATGATTTCAAGATGATTTAAACAAAATTTAGTCGCGGCGCCACGACTTCACGACTGCGTTTATATGAAAAATGTTTTTATTAGATCTTTCATTGATTTTATGGTTTATTTTTGGTTATACGAGCATTATTTTTTACTTTAGGTTTGAGAAAAGCACTATATTTACATACCTAGGCGTGAAACTGGATTGCTAGACACGTATCCCTATCCGGCTATACCTACTTGGCTGGCAATCCCTATTTTTCGAGCCTCTGCCGTAATGTACTATTGCAGTCATTACTTTTCTAAATTAGGTACCTACTTAATGCATAAATTAAAAGTAAACTAGTTCCAGATAGCCTAGTTGTCTAGGCCGTCTCTGAATGAAAAAAACACGCAAAAAAATTTGTTTTGTTTTAAAAGTAACTTGGTTGTTTTTAACTATGATTGAAGACAATTGGTCTAGCAGTAGATTATCAGTTTTTATTCCAGGTGTTTCGGAGGTATTTTTATTTATTGCAGTTCTAGTTACGAATCATTGGTGTACTTAAATGGGATGATAATGCCATACCACCATATTGGGGTTAATTTGAGTTTCTAATATATACGAAGTGAGTTAACATTAACAGAATAGATGTTTTTGCTTCATACTTTACTTCGGAAATGTATTTCGGAATTAAGACTTGGAAATATCAAATACCTAATAGCAAAATCACGAGTTAGGTACACTGAGGGATATCAACTGGGACTAGTAATGTTACGACTCGACTTCGCAATTCGGTTAAATCCCAGTAAGGCCTGAAGTAGACTAAGCCGGTTTGAGTTTATTCCAAAACTTCAACTTGAAGTTTCGTTTGACAATTGATCAGATTGGAAAAAAAATTAACCGCCGACAAAATCCTGAGCCAATCGGCCGGGCGCATTGATTGGTTGGTTCTTACGGTGAGAAATTTATAAAAACAGTCGACTGTCCTTTGTCATAGTCAAAAAAAACTGAAATATATAACAGCGAAATCGGTTTGGCAACACCCGCCGTTTAAATGAAAATACTCGTATTGGCTCGTATCACTATATCGGTTTGAAAATATCACAGTTTAACCCATTCTAATTTGGGCAGCGTTATTAAATGCAGTACAGTTCAGTACAAAATTGCATGTTAGTATTTACCCCAGTTAATTACGTTTGACTACGATATTCCCCACATAAATAATTAAAAGGCAATTTAACTAAACTAGTTAATGTGAATCATCTTTAATCATTTGATATTTTTCTAAGAACTTAGACTTGGTTGGCCTTAATGGCGTTTTACCAAATATTTTACAGTAAAATAATTGTAATTGAGCTGTGTTAAATAAGTTAACGCAGTTTTCAACTCGCTTTTTACTACACTTTAACTTGGTTCAAAAAAGACAATGTAATTTTGTCGATACAAATAAGGTATATTTCAAGTGACCTCCTACGAATATAAAAAGGCCTTAATTCTTGCGATTTCCGTAAGTAGACAAGCTTTTTGGTGTTACCGTGCGATGTAGCCTGGCGATTCGATTATAGCAGCGGTTCTGAATGGCGTATTGTTGGTGGGTAAGTCGTAATACCCGACACTTTTGTTGTTTTACCGATATTTATTGTATCCGCTTTATGTCAATCACGTCAAAATGTTCTAAATATACGAATGTTTCTTTGCTTTTCCACGAAATACTGTTTTGGTTAGATGTGACAATAAATAGTGCTCACATGCGCATATTTTGATGCAGTTTACACAAATAAATACGCATGCAAATACAACAAACCACCAACAGACCGAATAATCCACAACTGTAGAGGATACCTGCAATTTAATACTCGCGTTTTATTTTATAAAGTAACAAAAACTTTTTATAAAGGCAAACAACAAAACTCCAACTATAATATTGTTTTATACTTCTCTCTTTTTTTCAATAATATTTGCCAGGACAAAGCCAAATATTGCAGTCCTAAGCGCAGATAAGGGGATCGTGAAAATTGTTTTCCTCTAGCTATCCTTCCCGCCTCGCACGGGTGTACTGAAGAAGAAGAAGATGAGACCTAAACTTCCCTTTACTTTATGGATGATACATGTAATGAGCAGTGGCGTGCGGTCCATATAAGCAAAAAGGCACTTCCTACCCTCAACGACCATTGGTCCATACAGGTATAGAGACACTGCCTATCCTGAAGCCTTGAATGATTATGTCTCCATATAGCCACACAAAAACTACCTGGGCCAAAAACCCTGTGCACGCCACTGGTAATTTTTTTTTTTATATCTCCCTCATATCTTTTGTCTTACTCATTTAATCACTTTTCAAACCAAAAAATGACACTTTTCCCTGTAAGTTTTAGTATATTTTCTTAGACGTAAACCTTATCCCGGCAGTGACAATCACAAAATTGTAACTCGACATCACAAATTGAGTTAAGTAAAAAAAATCACGGACTCACGTCATAAATCATACATAAGTTTTAATCCGGCGCGAAGAAATATTCAGCTCATAAATAAGGGAGAAGAAAGCTCGATGGCCGGCATTGTGCCGTTGATGCAGGTTGACGCGCAAAACGTTTGTCCCGCGTCACAGGCGCACAGTCTGCCGAGGACCAGTAGGCACAGGCGTACAAGCCAGAAGACGGGTTGTACAGATTATATGTACCTATCATGTGCATACATTTTCATTGTAAATTAAAAAAAAAAAAAATTAACATAGTCCTCATTATTAGAACAAAACAAAAGGGCTTAATCCATACTATCCATACTATCCATATCCATACTAATATTATAAATGCAAAAGTGTGTCTGTCTGTCTGTCTGTCTGTCTGTCTGTCTGTCTGTCTGTCTGTCTGTCTGTTACCTCTTCACGCTTAAACCGCTGAACCGATTTGGATGAAATTTGGTATGGAGATAGTTTGAGTCCCGGGGAAGGACATAGGCTACTTTTTATCCCGGAAATATACCCTTTTTCCGCGATAAACGAATTTAAGGCGGACGAAGTTGCGGGCAGAAGCTAGTCTCATATAAATATGATTTATTGAATTAACTTTTTTGGTAATTCTTCGACGTTTAGGACGTCGTGTTATGTCCGATAGTATCGAAGGAACTGGAGAGGTGGGTATCAACATCTTTTTGCCACGCGAGTTTTTCGATATAGGTATCAGCACTTGGTGTCAATTATTAGGTTGAACACTAAGGCTGTCACTAGACTGACAAACTACACTTACGATTATCTGGCCATTTTCGGATGATGTTTGATGTTCTTTACATTAACTAATAACAGGATTCCACGAAGATGAAAGTTTGAAATCGTCTTCCCGGTTAACATATGATACTACTGTATTTTAATGTGTTAACATATGATACTACTACTCGTATATAAATTATGTTACGTAGTAATAATCTTGTAATTATGTAGCTCAATCCAGAGGTTTGGTACTGATTCTAGTAAATGTTCGGCAACAGCGGGCTTGGCAGTTCTTAACAGGCGCGATAATGATGTTTGATAATTATGTTTCTTGACTCTTTTAGCTTCATCTGTCTAATATAAGAACTCCCGTACAGACATTGATGCAGGTTGACGCACAACACGTTTATCCCGCGTCATCAGTGCACTGTTTAACGCAACTCATTTAGAATTCCTAATATAACTAGACGTGTGAAGTTTATGTGTTGCAGATCATTCAAAATGTCAAGCAGATTATTAAATTCGACTTATGAAAAAGACGTTAAAAGCGATATCTACCAATGCGACAATTTGACATCCATGACGTTGGTGATTCTTCAGAATCCATGAAATCCACATGTTTCGTGCTTCCATGGACTTTATGCTGGCCATGAATACGTCAACTGACATTTTGTTACTAGGTTTGTAGTTGTGACATAGACAAAAGGTTGTCTGGAAGAGATAGTGATATAAGACCGTCCGTTGCCTATCCCTAATTTTGCTTTGTAAATGCATTATTTGTAAATCTCTGTATATTTGTGAGGTGTGCAATAAAGAGTATTTTGTATAGGCGCCAGTCGTCCGGCCGTTGCTGGTACTTCAAAATATTTTATTGACTTATCGGAATCGTATTCTTGATTTATGTTTTTTTTCCCAAATTATTTACTCAAAAGATTGAGATTAGTGAATTGTTTTAAGGGTGAAAACTCTGGGTTTTCTGACTTTATTTCAATTATCTTATGATATAATTTCTTATTACCCGTCCAACTACGTTAAATTAGTCCTACATAGCGACGGGCAACTTGTATTCAATCAAAGTAATTATGAAGGAAACATTTTAGACTCAAGTTAAAACCATAATATAACGTTAACGTTAATCTAACGTTTCTTATTGAAAAATTCGCAATGTTTCTAAAGTTTAAGAAAATTATGAAATGTTTCCCCATCACTAGTCCCACTGTGCGTTCTGCACTGTACTCCGTCGAGGCGTTACAACCATTTGTTACGTATTCAATGCTCGGCCTGCCCGCCTATTTATCTCGTAGCCATTCACTGCCCAAGTCGTCTATCAATCCAAATCGTTTCTGTCGATTGATCAGACCTAGTTACGTCAATGATTCCTATGGTTTGCCCGCAATTATGTTAATCTGAGGGTCTGCTTTGAGCTGTTAAGTCTCTTTTCGTGTCTACTACTTCTGAATTATTCGATTAAGTATACCTATTATTCAATATCTTTACTTTTACGAATTATTAAAACGTCATGATACTTTAATTGTCTATTTATAAATGTTTTAGTAACGGTTCTAGACTTTGAAATGCTAAAATGTAATAAACTAGAATCTTAGCCAGTACACAGAATTGTTTACTTACCAACGCACGAGTAAATTACTCCAGGTAGAGTTTCAATGGGCTTGAGTAGACTGTTGATATTTTACACATGAAAAAATAATTAAATAAAAACACGACCGTTAAAGGTACTTATATAAATTACATAACGTAACCCCGTCCCCGCTCGTCCGACAGCTGAAACAGCCACCTGGCTTCAGCCCATAGTCAAAGTAAAAAAAAAAAAAGAAAGTATTTTGAATTCGGGGTCGCGCGTTCATAAACGTAGGCCACGAGACATTACGGAGCCCGGCTACTTAAAGATCTAAGTCGACTATAAATATTATGCTCTAGTAAAAATTTAATTCCCTGCATTAAAACTTAAATAATCATATAGCATGCCTAAAGCGTATTGAGTTGAGTTATACAGACATATACTTACAGGTCATAAAGGTGAGTCGTAAGGTTTTTGAATCGTCTGGTTTCCCCTTAAATGGCGTGTGGTAATGAAATTACTGTAACAAAAACGAAACCTAACCGAAGTCATAATCATGATATGGATTAAATAGCTTTTAGTTTGGAGTGAAACTTAAATTTGTTTTAACGACTGTGTGGGCTAACATAAAATGTTGTAACGATAACACGAAGTTTATGTAATTATGTTTGCGATAGGTATGAAGTTAAACGTACCCAAGTAATATAGTTTTATTGACAGTCTAGGGACGACTGTTATGTTTTGCAATTTTTGATGCAAGTGGATTAAGTGTGATGCCAATAGTCACAGACACTTATAAATACAAAGTTACTTATACTTAAAACTTTCACAGTCAGTAGTGTAAGTACGAAATGAAAATATTTATTGCTCAAAACATGTTAAATGTGACCTTAACGTCAAATTGTATTAACATAGCCTGCTTTCATTGGCGTGCAATAAATATGTATATCATTCTTCTTTAAACTTAAAATCCCTTAAAGATCCGGATTAATGTAAATAAATTGTAAATCGAACTAAATGTATTTTAAGGGACATTATAAAAGAATCAGAAATCATCTAACAGGTGACTTCAGATCAGATATATATAACTCTTATTCCTTCTTTTGAAAATTTCTTCAAAAACGCGTCTAGATAATAAACCCACTTATAATTCAAAAGTAATAAAAATAAAGCAGAGATAGTCCACTCCTTGCATTCGTTTAATGATGCAGTAAGTTGAAGTGCTGCTTAAGCAACCCTGCGCACCTTCCCGTGTTCCAACAAAAAAAATACTTCGTCAGCAGGAGAGAAAAAAAAATAACTCTCTTTTTTCTTCAGCGCAGTTGCGTAAAAAGTATCCTATAGCCATCTGTGGACGCCCACGCCGTGTACCATAAATAGCCTTTTAGCCGTTTTGGAGTGATGAAGCCACAACGACACGTAGAAACATAAGCAAAAAAAAAAATGTTTCGATTCAGTGACCCTTTAGTCCGATCGATAGTAACTATAGTAAACTATCTTATCGTACAGACATTTTATTTTTACGATTTTATAATAGTTTAGATATTGTTTTTACGATCTCATACCGCACATACTTACCGACAAAGCGAATATTCATTTTACTCGTTCATTTTCATATTGTATGCTGCAGTAAAGAACTTGGGAAAATTTGCATTTGTACAAAATAATTATTGTTTTTTACTACCGAGTTACGTGTGCAAAGTAGTTAATAAACTGACTGTGACAAGTGCGATTGATGCGATATGATTCGCGCACCGCGGGTTCCTTGAAAACTTTCATTTACCCCACGTAACTGGCCGGTAAAGTTTACACCTCATTTCTTTGGCGTTGGTTTTAAATGACGTGCAGACTTCTGTCTTGTATTGGATAGCAGCAGAAATAAGTTTGTATTTCCTGATATTTCTCTAAAACAGACAAATAAAGTTATTTTTTATAATTGGAAAACTCAGATTTAAAATACATATACATATAAGATACATATACAGTGGTCAAGTGCAAAAGAGTTAGTCACATTATCTAAGACCTTATTTACTTCTGATTTTACTTTACGCGTGTTAGTTAAGCTATGAGTATGTTCACGAAGTGAGATGGTGGATGAAATGGGAATGTTGACTAACTGGGAATGTAGACAAAGTGGGAAAAGGACGAATTGGGAATATGTATGAAATGGGAATGTTGACGAAGTGGGGTTGTGGACGAAGTAGGAATGTAAACGAAATTGGAATGTGGACGAAATTAACCTTAACGAAGAGAATAAAACCGAAATCCTCACAAAATCATATTACGGTCTTCGTGTATGCCCTCTTAGCGGTAATTTTTCTCTGCAAGAACGTTCCATGCAATCCCAAGGGACATCTAGCGCTCTTTCGACCGAGAAACAGTTCTTTAGCCCGCGACTGATAAGACGTGTTTTAATGTCGCCCTCGCGGGCAGGTAAGGCGAGGTTTTATTGAGACTTACTCAAACCCAATGTTGCGAGAACCTTTAAGGCGATACTCTGTAAAAAATAATCTTGCAGTGCGGCGTACTTTTAGTGGAGAATTTGGAGATGAGTGACACTATCGAAGTAAATTACATGTGAATAAAAAAACCATTCATTCGTTCATTGAGACAGGGTGAACTTTGTCGCAATCTGATTTATCAATATTTTTACAATCTCTTTTTCTATTTGATGCAATTGCTTATCTCATCTCCCGGCTTTACCGTTACTTCTTAAAGTGCATTTTTAATGTACAATAAGATTAAACAAAGCAATACCCTCATCCTGATAAGTGAGCAAGTGCAAAAGAGTTATCTACGATATCCTTTCCGGTCTATGCCTTTGTCCTACCCCTACCGAAGTCTTCACATAATAATGTTTTGGTTTTAAAAGTTCATTTTATCCACAGATTGGCCCCGAGATGATGTATTTGCAAGTGGATGGTGACACTAAGTTGCGGGCATCCTCTAGTTAAGGTTGCGGTGTGAGGGAACAACAGTTACTGACTTTTTATGACATTAAAACTCACCTCAGAACCATTAATTTAATATCATGGCATTTATCGATAATGTCTTAATACATAACCTTCTTTATTGTTCCGTACTAGCCACTTTTACGACGTCATTTATAAGTTTTAATACGATATTGCTTTTAATATTTTAGTGTCAGTTTTAGTGTTTGTGGCATTTACGGTGTAGACAATTACTGTAATAATTTAAAAATGCACCTGGCCATCAAGACGCTTATATGGTACACTGGGGACAGCGAGAGCGAACAACCTTTAAAGATAGAAAAGGCCTTGAATTAAATCGAGACAGTTTCTATCTCTTTCTTCGAGGCGTTAGAAAGTGATAAAGATAATTGAATTTCGCATGATTAATTTTCCCAAAGTACTGCAATTTTTAAATCACGTTTATTTTTCTATCCTTGTTTGCGGCTATAGATAAAAATTAACGTTCGGAATTTAAGTAGTTAGGAGAAAAACGATAGATAGTACACGAAAAATTAAATATGTAATTTTATCATTTTTTTAGCTGATTGCTACTAGTCGAAAATGATGGTGAAGGAACCTGCCTTCAACTCGTCTTCCAAAATAGGACCTCTAGCCATTGTCAATATTTAAAAGTATGATTAACGGTAGGTATATTTCCATCTACTCGCCTCTTTCCTAAATCACATTTGTGTGTTATTTAAGAAACTAAGGGAGTCAAACTAAGCAACACTTGTACTATGGGTACTAGGTGAGGATATACGTTATATATAGATAAATTATAATACTTAAATACATAGAAAACATCCAAGACCCAGGAACAAATATATCGTGCTCAACACACAAACACTTGCCCTGGCTGGGATACGAATCCGGGACGGCTAGCTTCGTAGGCCATCGTGCAACCCACTGGGCCAAACGTCTCGTCATCCTTCCTATTACGATTTATTTACTTTGCACAACGCAGTATGTATTTTACAATGAACTACATTTCATTCATTACTTAACTTTATAATGACGATGTTGTTGTTTTTGGTAAATTTCAATGTCTATTTATTTAAAATTGGAAGGCTAAATTCATAACCCCTCTTGGTTATTTTCCCATAGTCGGTTTAATTTTAAGCATGCACTGATCATTATTTTGTCATGTCTAAGAATAAGAACGAGATAAAGATTAGGGATGTAACGATACAATACGTATTACGTATACAATACCGATACCGATTTTCGAAGGAAATAATCGGCGATACGGATACTATTACTGATATTTTTGCTTAGTAGTGAATAAACACAGTAAATACAAAATGATGTACTTCATATGCATAAAACTTACTTAGGCACTCGATTTTGTAAAATGTGATAAATACTTATTGAAATTAAGAATAACGTAAAATGCCAAATCAAAATCAAAGAAAACATTGATTTAGGTAATTATTAAAATTAAATCAAATATTAGTAATCAAAGTTCACATTAGGAAGATTTTTGTTAAGGAAACAAAGCTTATTCAAATTACTAGCAGATACTTAATCTGTCGCGCGAATTATTTTGTATAAGGCCTGCAGTTGAAAAAAGACGTTCTGAGGCAACGGAATGAGTTCAGTTTCCTCAAAACGTCTTTTTTCAATGAGTTGGGTAAAATAAATATGTATATACTTCAAACTGTGATATAAGCTGTATTTAAATCGGCGATGCCGATATATCTGTATCGATATTGTTACATCACTAATAATAAAGAAATAGCCATCGAGAGAAAATAGACACCATCTGGTAAGCTGATAGATTTAATTAAACTAGAATAAAGTCAACGAATAGAGCATTTTCTGTGGTATTCGACTTTTTTTATCGATTTCGATTACTCCGATAAAATCAATTGACTTTCAAGTACCTAATGATTTAATTATTTTTATCAATTCGTAGCATTTTCTTAGCAGTTTCTTGTTCACTTGAATAATGCCTCTCGGGTAATTTACGGTTAAAGACCGATTTTCTTATATCATCAAAGTAGGACTAAGTGTAGCATACTCGTAAAAACAAGCGTTGCACTGTAGCCCATTTTGAGCCTTAACAGCCTCTAACACCAACTCACAAAACTGCCAAGACTTGACTTATCGAAAGGCAGAACCTTAAAAAAGCAGTGAAATAGCTGTTGCGTATCGAATCATTACTGTTGAGTTTTATGCACAACACTAAAACGCCAAGAGCAAAGACAAAGAGCCCGGGAAAGGCCACTGAACAAAAGTTAGGGCCGGTGTAAAATTTTATCACGGTGAGGTTTGCATTGTCAATAAATAGATTACGGCGGGGATTAACGTCCTTGGGGCCGTCATCATGGTGTAAAGGTTGGCATTGTTTCTGTAGTATCGATTTTATTGATACGTGGTTTTGCAGATCATGCCTGGAAATTGTTATAACGTTTATCAAATATTTCATGTGAATCAGAATTATGCATTGACAGGGTGTCCGTATTAGCGAGGGAGAAGTTCTTTACTCCACGAAGAGTATGCGAAGCAATTGAAATAAGCCGTTGTCCGAATTTTAACCGTGATGGTGGATGGGCGGTATGCCCCAGTTGGAAGATAGTGTTACATGCTGCGTCGGGGAGAACGTGGTTCTGGAGTGTGACGTGAGTAGGTAATGTCTTGTGCAACCATAAGATTGTTAATATTAATGACAAGGAAAAAGAGTTTCTCTTTTCTAGTAGCCGGGCTGACAGAGATTTGGCTCGTAGTGCGAGGCGGACAGCGTCGCGGTCTACTCGTCGCGCATTACCGAAACCAGTAAGAGCCGGAACATGTCGAGTATTTCTTGTCTTGTACGACGTGAGTAACCATTATTATAATATAAATATGTCTAAGCTGATTGTAGTTTTTGTATTAATAAACTTTTTATCTACCTCTATTTATAAAATATACAGGGTGTCTCCGAGACCGATGATAATTTTTAGAAGGCTGGATGATAGAGCAACTTGAAAGCTATTGATTTGACACCCATGTACGTTTTGCGATTTTAGTAGTTTCCGAGATATGCACAATATTAGTTGCACTTTCAGATTTTCTCCTAATAACCCTGTTACAGATAGTCGTGTAGTTTAGCTGCAATTCTCTTTTTAAAAACTTGAGTCTTCATTATGGTCCAAAATGATGTAGTGTATAGATTACTGATAAAAAACCAGGAAATTTCACTTTTTTTATGTTATAGACGGCACACGATCGCCTGATGGTAGGCGATCACCGTCGCCCATAGACACCAGAGGAGACATAAGGGCGTTACCAGCCTTTTAGGTTGGAGTACGCTCTTTTCTTGAAGGTTTGAAAGTTGCACTGTTCCGGAAATATTGCAAGAACATGAGGAACTAATCGTTAGCGTTTTAGCTGCTCTATGAGCCCTCTTAGGAATATCGTCACTCTCAATGACAGAACAACTTACTGAAATTGATTCTTTTTACATTTTCCATTTTCTTTCACCGAGTCCGAAACAAGACTAATTGTAAAATAATATTATGTGTAAATTAAAGAAACTAAATAACGCAATTTTTTATTTAATTATTGTACATTTTCCTCGGATTTAGTTTTATTTCATTTATTTTGATTATTTTTCTGCTTCAGGGAAAATGTCGTCTGTCCCACTTAATAGATTGTGTCTATATGTAGTGAATAGAATAAAAAAAATACTATGTTGTTCCTGCGAATTTGTTCTTGTGGGAAAAGTAATTTTGTTATTTATTTAATGTAAAAAAATAATTGTACTAAAGCAAGGCAAACTAAATATAATTTCTTCTGACGATGTTATAGTTCAACAAAGAAACTTAGTACACTAATAATTCGTTCGTGAAATTCGTTCAAAATAATAATTATTAAACATAGATGGCGGTGTAAATATCAGAGAACGGTTTTTTGCAAGGCGATAGATGGTCCTCATGTTTTATACGTCGAAGTTTAGGGTAAAAAAGGGTAAGAATTACAGTAACGTGACCAAATTCACGGCAAAAGCCAGTACAATTTTGTATCTAGCAAGGGACTTGCCGGGAATGACTATGATAAGGGTACTTGAATCTTAGCTTTGATTCATTCGCTACTTGGATCTAGGGCAACCAACCGGCGTTTCCGCTCAGACTGTCAAGATAGTGCTTACATACCAACTAAGCTAAACCCCAGGTAAAAAGTATAAGCCCCAGGGAGAAAGAAGCGCGTCTATCGCACTCGCACTCGTCGCCTAAAGAGTTGATATCGGAACCAGTATCTGTATCGGCCGCGTCGGAAGGTAAACAAGAACCTACCGTCCCAGGTGGTCAGAAGGCTCAAAGTCCCATGAGAGATGGTAGTGCAATAATTTCAAATGAGACGGTTTCTACAGATGAAGTGAAGTTACCAGTTGGAACGAAAACAATATCCTTCGCGGACATGGCGGGCAGTGAAAAGGAGTGGAAATCACCGAAATTAGATGGAGAATGGAAGAAGGCACAAAGAAGGAGATTGAGAAATAGGATTATAGGCTGCGAAGGGCAAGTTCAACCAGTCGAAAATATGAAGTTTAAAGCGGCGGCCGTGCGGACTCCTTTGTTTGTGTCAAATGTTCACAAGGATGTAGTGATAAGCGACGTAATTGACTACATCTACGAGAAGACAAATGAAAAGGTGTTGATGTTTAAAATAAAAACACGTAACCCGAGAGATTACCAGTCATACAAGATGTTTGTATCTAAAGATAATTTAAACACCTTTATGGATGACTCCTTGTGGCCGGCGGGTGTTTCAGTTAGGCGTTTTAAGGAGTTTAAAGCGAGGCAGGATAAATGGCCGCGCGAGAAGAGTGACAGCGTGACCTAACATAACGTAGGTTCCTACACGGATAGAAACAATGACTCATGATGAATGCGCCAACAGCGAGTGATATTAGTAAGAATATATTTATAAGTTATAACTGTAAAAACATTAAGCGGAGCGTAAGCTGTGTACAGTCTCTGTGTAAATCAGCTGACGTTGTGGCGCTGCAAGAGACTTGGTTGATGCCTCAGGACCTGGCGTTTCTTGGCAGTATCGACGAGGATTTCAACTACACTGGAAAATCGGCAATAGACCTGTCATCGGGGGTTCTTCGTGGCCGCCCCCATGGCGGAGTTGGATTGGTTTGGAGGCGTAGTGTGTTCCGCAATGTGTCGGTGGTAAAGTGTTGTAGTGATCGAATCTGTGCGATTAGAGCTGTAACATCTGGTCTGAGTGAAATCATGATTATGTGCGTGTATATGCCAACGGATCAGTGGGACAACTTGCCTTTGTTTACGCAGTGTTTGGGAGAATTGTATGCGTTAGTACAAGATAGCGGTATTGAAACTATTTACATATTAGGTGACCTAAATGCACACCCCACAGCGCCGTTCGGAGAGGAATTGTTTGATTTCTGTGGTGAAAATGATTGGGTATGTGCGGATGTTGTAAAGTTAGGTATTGCTTCTGATACTTATACCTATGTGAGCGACGCGCATGGCTGTGAGAGATGGCTTGACCACTGTATAGTTAGTAAATCAGCTTGGAAAACTATAAACAAGATCGAAGTTCTGGATGATGTTTATTGGTCAGACCATTTCCCAGTGCGGGTTGAGTGTGATTTGGGTCTTGTCAGAAGTAAGTTACAAATAAGTGCTGATGATTGTAATAAAGGTGTTATTTGGGGCCTGAGAAGCGCTGACGAAATAGATAAATATAGTAGTATATGTAGTCTTAAATTAAAACTAATAGATTTTCCTACCGAGTTTAAATTGTGTGCCGATACTTTGTGTAAGGATGAGACACATAAAAAAGTGATAGACAGATATTACAAAACTATTATAGATACTTTGCGTCAGGCTTCAATGGATTGCTGTACTAAAAAACCTGTTAAAATAGTGAACAAAAATAGGTGTTTGCGAGGTTGGAATAGGCATGTGGCGGAAGCTCATAAACAGGCAAGGTTGGATTTCTGCACTTATGTCCTGCATAACAGACCCAAGTGTGGGCCTGTTTTTGAGGCTATGAGTTTTAGCAGGAAGATATTCAAGTCTAGACTTCGGTTTTGTCAAAATAATCAAGAGCAAATTGCTATGGATATTCTTGCCTCGCAGCATGCGTCTAAACAGTTTGACAAGTTTTGGAAAAGCACAAAAAAGTTAAATGGAAAAGTATCTATGCCAGTTAGTGTCGGTGGTGAATGTGATCCCGTAAGTATTGCCAATATGTTTGGGCAATGTTTTAGGGTGGATTCACCATTGAAATCGAGTGCGGTACCAAATACTATGGACAATACTGTGACTCCTGTCCTTAACATAACAAGTAAAATGGTTTCGCAGGTCATTAAGGGTATGAAAAGGGGTAAGTCTCCGGGGCATGACGGGCTGAGCATAGAACACCTCCAGCATGCAGGTCCGCATCTAAGTAGGGTCTTATCCATGCTTTATACTTTTTGTTTACGCCATTCATACCTACCGTGTGACCTAATGAAAACAGTTGTAACGCCGCTGATAAAGAACTCGACAGGTGACATTTCTGATAAAGCAAACTACCGACCCATCTCGCTTGCTACAGTTGTTGCGAAAGTGTTGGATAAAATACTGGACGTACATCTTAATCAACATATTCAACTGTGTGATGCACAGTTTGGTTTTCAGAAAGGTCTCGGTACTGAAAGTGCTATCTTAACGCTTAAGCATACTGTTGATTACTATGTCAAGAGAAAATCGCCGGTATATGCCTGTTTTCTAGACTTGTCCAGAGCATTTGACCTAGTTTCTTATGATGTGCTTTGGAACAAGTTAAGGGGGACAGGCGTAGCACCCGAGGTAGTTAATATTTTTTCATATTGGTATAGTAATCAAAAGAATAAAGTTAGATGGGCAAATGTTTATTCTGACGAGTATTCACTCAGCTGTGGTGTAAGACAGGGTGGGTTAACTTCGCCAAGACTGTTCAATTTATACGTTGATCAGCTGATTGGCGAGCTGAGTAGCACACATGTCGGTTGCCGCTTGGATAATGTTAGTGTAAATAATATAAGTTATGCCGACGACATGGTGCTGCTCAGTCCGTCATTCTATGGGATGCAAAAACTGGTAAATATGTGTGAAATGTATGCTGTGACGCACGGCTTAAGGTACAATGTGAAAAAGAGTGAGTTCATGATCTTTAAAGGTAAAAATAAACTACCTAACTACGTTCCACCACTTCTTTTAAAGAATGTGCCTATAAAGCAAGTGTCACAATTTAAATATTTGGGTCATGTACTGACCGATGACCTAAAGGATGATAAGGACATTGAGCGCGAGCGAAGGTCATTGTCCGTTCGAGGCAACATGCTGACTCATAGATTCGCGCGCTGTACAGTGCCGGTAAAATTATCGCTTTTCAGAGCATACTGCCAATGCTTCTATACGAGTGGTCTATGGGTTAGTTTTACGCAACGAGCGTACAATGCACTAAGAGTGCAATATAACAATGTTTTCAGGGCACTGTTGCGGCTCCCTCGCTATTGCAGTGCGTCGGGGATGTTCGCGGACGCGGCCGTCGACGACTTTTATGCTATAATGCGTAAAAAGTCGGCGTCCGTGATACGGCGTGTGCGAGGGAGCGGCAACAGTATTCTGCAAATGATAGCGGACAGGCTGGACTCGCCCGTTCTCGGCCGTTTCATAGATCTGCATGTGTTGAGAAGGGATCAATGAGGCGGCGGAGGGGGGTGGGGTGAATAAATGATTATGTTTGTTGTATTGTGATATGTGTTTAATGTTGTAGTTGTGTGCCTATCTAACATAGTTTATAAGTTAACTGTACTAACAATATATGGAATTCTGAAGTTCTGAAATAAATGAATTTTATTTTTATTTTATTTTATTTTATAACAGTCAAGCTTGAGAAATTTCGACCATGGAAAATTACAATACCTAATATGAAACATAGGTATATGTCCTTACGCATCGGTGTTTAATGGTTTTCGTCCATATCTATTTTTGGGTTAAAAAAAAGTGCAAGTGCTTGTAGTTGAAGGAAGATGCCCAGCTTAGAGCCGAAAATCCTACTAAAACATACACAACTAACATTCGAGCTCCATATCCCCCCATCTGAATAGTTTACAGTTGAAGTCCAGTCTGTCGCTATGGCAGCAAGGCTCATTTAAAAGAAAAGTAAAAATCACGTCGAATTTCTTGCAAACTTAACAGATGGAGTACCAAATTTGGAGATTTATACTTTTTTGTTTTATCATAGTTCATGGTGACTACATAATTTTTCGACTTGACACATGACAAGTTACTACAGGACTGTAATAAAAATATGAGCAAGATTCGTTTTTTTTAATTACGTATGTAATTACATACGATTATTATGTTAAATATTATTCCAGATTGTTGATATTTTAGATACTTTTAATGCACTTATAAAAGGTTGTCTAATACAAATATTTTAGGAGATACGCAATTTGAAATGCACCCTGTATGAAACATCAAACTTCACCCTATTTGAAAGTAAGCTAAATTAGTGTGTATATTTATAAATAAGTATCTTGGTGCGAATGTTTTTTGGTAATAAATAAAATTTATTAATAAAGATATTTTTCTTTCATAAGGAAATATAAGTGCCAGATCTCAACATATTTGCAGAGCCACGGGAAAACTGTAATCCTTAATATTATAAATACGAAAGTATATTAGTTTATTCTGCTTTAACGCAACAATAACCGAACAGATCGTATTTTTTTCGAAATGATAAAATAGATAAAAATGCACATTATCTCAGGATTAAACAAAATTGTAGGTAGGCCTCGCGGGCAATACAATGAGTAAATGCCTGTATGCCCATATTATACAGCCAGTGTTGCCAGTTTCAAACTGAACCCCAGTCCTTCCTTAGGGCATCGTAAAAGGTGGCCAAAGGGTTTGATTAAAAAGTTTCGTCGACAACCTGTTATATCGCTGGGTCCAACTTTATGAACAAAACTGCTCAAATTTACACGGTATGATGTTAAATATTCGAGCGCGCTCTATGTACTGGCTCAACTAAAATTGCAAGGACAGACACACATAAGGAGAGGAGAGGGTAAGGAACAGGAACAGTGGATAACTGCCTCTATTTTAGAGACGCAATCCAATATATCTATAATTCAATCAATATATCTATTTTATTTTCACTTTAATAACGTATTAGGCATTCTTTCAGTTCGACCCTATGACAAAGATATAATTATACAAGACGGTGCCCGCAACTTCGTCCGCTGAGGAGAAAAAGTTGTAACCCTTCTTTTTTTGACCACGTAGTCGGGTAAAAAGTATCCTATAACTATCTGTGAAAACCCAGCTACCCGTGTACCATAACTAATTTAACTCTGTTTAGCCAATTTGACGTAATGATTTTTTTTTTACAAATATCTTCAAATTTACAGACATTTCATTTTTACAACTTTACAATAGTACCTATAGCGTTCAACATATCGGTATCAGCATGAAAAGTAAAAAATCATAACTTTTTTAGTATTTTGTTTGCATACCAAGCAGTACAGACACCAACTATACCAGTCACGCTGCAGAAACAGATATTTATAAAAGAAATGCCTACAATATGTGCATTCTAATTTTCAATAACTTGCCAATCTACAGAAAGTTACTTGAAGACAAACAATTCAATCGAACCTTAAGAGTGTGGCTTTCTGAGTGTACTTTTTATGACAATGGATTTTTTAAACTATAAGCAAGATGCTGTGACATGAATTAAATTACCAATTATTGTATTGTACCATATATTGTATTCATAGTTAGTAAAAGTATGACTGGTTTTTCTTTTAAGTGCCTATTAAAATCAAAATCAAAATGTTCTTTATTCAAGTAGGCCTAGGTACAAGCACTTTCGATTTGTCAGTTGAGGGAAGTCTTTGCTAGGAGACATACGATATGATCCAACATTTGTTGCAAGGATTAGAGAAAACCCAGAAAAACATAATCAGATCATTTAACTTGAGTATAATATTATTGATAAAATCATCAATTTTAAAAATTAAAATAATATCCCAAATGGATTGTCAATAAAAAAGAAAAGAAAATAGAATGTGTCTAGAATAAAATTCTAAATGTCAGGGTATATAAAACAATTAATATGCGTGTACCAATAAACTATTAAAATATTGTCTTAATTATAATTAAAACTTTTACAATTGTGTTATAACTAATTTATTATTATAAGGAACCTATATAATATCGAACAATATATTTAAATATGAAAATTATCAATAATAGACGTAAGTAACAATTAAAACCTGCCTTAATTGATGAATTGAACTTGTTTAGATGTGCACTCCGCATCTTTTGTATCATAGAGGTTTTACCGTTATTCATACTGTTGTTGAAATTGATTTATACATATCAAAATAAGTAACTAAGACTGTCAATATTTAATCATGATAATACTGCATTGTACAACTTCCCTTCCCCACTTGTATAATTAATTTTGCTGTATAAACTTTTGTTAACACAAATTTGCATGCTTTTTAGAAACAGCTGAAAAAGGTGGAATAATTTAATTTGAGACCTCTAACTAACCCTTTTTCTGCAAATAAATCATATTTCATTTAATTTCATTTCACCTATATAATATATCAATTTTTTTTTATTTATATAATCACAACAAAAATAACTTTTTATGGGTATTTGCCCAAATTTTTACTCCATCGGTAGTGCATCGATTTTGTTATGTATTTCAGTGGCACAAAATTGAAACCTTTAGACTATGTTACACGTAAATTGTGGTATTATATTGGTATTTTATTAGTTTTTTCATTAAAATACTCTTTTTTGACGTACGGTTTGTCTCAGCGGGAGTAACGTTGCCTGCAAAGCTGAAGGTCCTGGGTTAAAATCTCGGTAAGGGCATATTTTTGTGTAATGAGTAATAAATATTTGTTCCGGAGTCTTGGATGTTTTCTTTATGTATATAAGTAATTCAAATATATCGTCGTCTAGCCAACAGCCGTATGTACGGCTGTCCTCTTCTAACTCCAAGATTAACACTTTCACAACTGAGATTTTGGTAGCGCTACGCTTGAGCAAATACCATGGAAAAATACGTATTTAACAAAAACTTGCTACGAGCGCGGTCATAAATATCTTAAGCGGCAACTTCGTACTGAAAGATGCAGAGTGAAAGCCTCAAAAATATGGACCGATATCTGCGTTCAAAATCGCCGCCAGCAGCAGCAGTAAACACCGTCGGATTAAGAGTAAGTCGAGGAAAAATAAACAGCTATTCAACGCCTAAATATATAAAAAAAAACAACAACTTGTAACGCAGGCTTTACCATGCTCAATGTAGGGTTCCGCAGCCGTTTATACAAAAAAATGCACTACGCATGAAAAACAGACGATAAAAAAAAAAACAATCACAAAAGAGCGTATCTTCCCAGCACTTACGTCTTTTTTAGTTGGGACACAATTCTTGCTACTTTCGGAGCGAATATTTCCGAAATATTCACTAAATCCAAAAAAATTATTGGAAACCTCAAATGGTTTTAGATGAACTGTACAATGATGTGCCACACATTCATAGTTGCTGAAAAGCATTTTTTTAGTTTCAGCTACATGTATGGAGTGCCACCCTTAGAAATATATTAATTATCAAACTAAGTAGTCGCTTACAAAAGATACCTATACTCCAAATTTCATAAATATACATCTTATAGTTTTTGAGTAAAATGCCTGTGGCATATGGACGGACGTACATGACGAAACTATAAGGGTTCCGTTTTTGCCATTTTGGATACGGAACCCTAAAAATCTGCATCATCATTTGCACAACGATGTCTACAAGGAAAATACTCCCACATTGCGTGTACGTCACATGTCGGCATGCTATAATTAAGAAGTTTGCCCGTCCGAACAGACGGCGGTAACCACTATACAGGATGACTTACACTTACTCAAAGGAATATACCGACCGACCGGACGACCAGTTTGGCTCAGCGAGAGTAACGTTGCCTTGGATGTTTTCTATAAACAAATCTATTAAACATATCTATTAAATGTATCGTCGTCTAGTACCTGTAACACAAGCTTTATTAAGCTTACCATGGGAGTAGTTTGATTTGAGTAAAATTGTCCTGTAATATTTAATTATTTATTTATTTAATATCTCTCTTTCGTAGGCTTGATTATGATTTTATACTACTGAGTAGTCCTTAATGAATTTGCCTTTAAAAGTCATTTGACAGAAATTAGTTAATAATAAGTACTAAATAATAATAAATACTATGCGACAATTTTACACAAATCGAACTAGCCCCATGGTAAGCTCAATAAGGCTTGTGTTATGGGTACTAGACGACGATATATTTAATAGATATATTACTTATATGCATAGAAAACATCCAAGACTCAGGAACAAATATTTTTGCTCATCACACAAATATATGCCCCCACCGGGATTTGAACCCAGGACCTCAGCTTCGCTGGCAACGTTACTCCCACTGAGCCAAACCGGTCGTCAAAATATATAATATTTGGTTTAACTAAAAGTTAATACCGGCCCATACTATCCGTTGAGATATTTTTCGATATGTCGTTGTGGCCGCATCATGTCAAACCAGCTAACCAGATTTCAATTATTTTTATAATACGGATAGCAAGGGTATCCACAGATTATTATAGGATACTTTTTACCCGACTACGTTGAAGAAAAAAAGTGGAGTTTTGAACACCTTCTGGTTTAAAATATAAGTAGAAAATGATGAGTCAGTGGCAAGAGGCCAAATGACGTATGACACTCGTTATCTGGTAGCTGGGAAGACCTTTAGTTTAGGATGCCACGGATTAGCACCGTCCCACCTTCCAGCGACCTCCGTCATGGCTGGTTCTGTTGAACACCTCAAACGTAGGTTTGTAGGTTTGAACACCTCAAATGTATCCACTAGGATACATTTCATTGATTTATGAGTAAATATATCTATTAAATATATCATCGTCTAGTACCCATACCATACCAATATGCAAGCCTTATTGAGCTTCCCATGGGACTGGTTCGATTTGTGAAAAACTGTGCCGTAATTTTTTTTTTATTTAATTGGAGCCCTTCTTTAAATATAGGTTTTGAGTTAAGTAGTGCTATTTCTTTTATTTTTGTTTCAGAAAGTATAAATATTCAAATTGGTTTCTCTAAATACTCTGTTCTTTTTACAAATAAATGCAGGAAGTGGGATTATCGAAGTAGTGGGAGGTACATAACGATAAAAATATAGCAAAATAACACCCTGTACAACTTCTGAGTAACTAGCGATTAGGAAATAGCGGTTCCCATTTAATTACAAGGAAATTAACCGACGCGCTTGATAAGGATTCAGGACAGGTTAATTTTGGATCCTATAAGGCTTTGTTGCTTGTTAATCGAGATGCCTTTCGGTTTTTAATCAGAAATATAAATTGATATGTTTGGGTAGGGCTGTATTTACACAGGATAATGAGAACATTAAGTTTCTCAGAGGTTTTATGAAGAAAGCTATATTTTAATCTATGATTCATCTATATGTGCCAAGTCTTATCAAAATAAGTTTAAAAGGTTACGCGTTATTAGGTAAGAAACATTAAAAAAAAATCGAAAACTTTCGCTTTAGCGCAGGCACTATCTACGCTAACTAGAAGATGCTAACTTCGTTCGCGGAGAAGAAAATGTTATACTTTTCTTCTTCTGAATCTGAATCTTGAACGATTGTAAAATCGTAGTATTTTTTTGGACAAATAATAAATAACTAACTATTTTTGCACCGCTGAAAACACATATCCTAACATTTAAAATTTGTACCCTTGCACATTTTCATCCCATTAACTGTTTATTACGCACTGAACTAGATTTAAACACTAAATTCAATGCATTCAATTTCAAGATTCAAATACGTGGCAAAGTTAGGTACTCACTAAACCCAGAAAACTAGAAAAAAACACCTAGCGGAAATTTCAAGTCCTCAACAGTACAGTCAAACTACCTTATTCATTGAAGACATGCATTTTCGTCTTTTAACGCTTTTTCGGTTCGTGGCAGTACAGCAAAGAGATGTCTCAGGAAACACACGAGCAGGAAGGAGGCGGACACGGAGGGTAATTACTCACAAGCGTTCAAAGTGAGTGAAGGCCCGTCGAGAAGTAGCTGACGTGAGCCTGCAGCGTTGTACCGTAACGCCGTGCGATGTGTGCGTAATCAAAACGTTATGCGGGGAACTCGCATTTGTTTTGATCGCGGAAATTATGGTTTGCGAAATATAGAGCGGAAAAATGAGTTTATCATGATGGAAAATTACATTCAATATTTAAACTAGCGCGGTATGTTATGACTGCGGTTTTTCGTGAACAAGGGACTTGGATTGGTAAAGTAGAGCAGATTCTCTGATCAGTCAACGCACTCTTGATCTTAACCACATTATTCAAGAGGGACATGTGGACGATAAAGTGTCGGAACTGTCGGTCGACCATCAGAAAATAAAGCAGGTTACCAGATATTAGGATAATCGAGTCCTCCCCCTAAGTTCTCTACGGACTTCAGATAGCCCAGCAATATGCCACCGTAATTTAGAAATAACATTTATATTTCTAAATTTTATTATTTTTCTACTTTATTTCGAAAACTTAATATTGTATGATCTTGCTTTAATTATCTAAATAAATGTTATTGACAATTTTCTCTGTGAAATTTACCCAAAAATGATGTTAAAAAAACCTAGCAACACATACCTACTTGTCATATGTCAATCATATGTTAATCAATCATTTTTGCTAGACTAAATTATCAATGTTATCCTACCAAAAAATCGTAAAGAACATTTTATTCAAGATGTTGAAGACAATTACCTATCAATTAAATTATATTATGTTATACGAAAAGAAAAAAAAAATACAAATACACAATGTGACAACATCTAATATCACAGTCAAGGAGTGTGTCTATCTGTGTGTTCTCCGATGGTTCGAGGCCATGACTGTCCATTGCACTTTGCTCTCCACATCTGATATCTCTTGCTAGTCTTACCGCTTCGAATTAAAATAAATTTGTAAATCACACTTACTAGAATTATTTACATTTAGGAGAAAAAGTCGTCATAAAAATGTAACTTTTTTTAAACAATGTATTTCAAAAGAAAGGCATACAAAATGTAATATCATAAATAATTAGATTAAAAGTTAAGATTGTTATCGACAATATTTTTGAACTAGATATACCACAATAACGATCGTTGAGTTAAACTGATCATTACTAAGCGTCCAATATCAAACGGTGACTTGGTATCTTGACTCTCTCTCGAAAAATAATACATTCCATAAAAATAAATACAACACATTTGGCACTTTTTTTTTCAAATATTTATGCATGCATTATGACCCAAACATGACATACATATATGAAAATAATAAAAAGAAATAAACAGCTAAGTCACATTGTTAATTGCGATGGGTTATGCAAGTTCCAGGTTTTATGTAGCCGCCGCGGAAACGCCGGAACTTGACACCTTTCGGCCAAAATGCTTCCATTGTGTACGTCGCTGGCTTATCTGCTGGAACTCTGACCACAAAAGGAATTAACATTCTGATTGTAGTGAGATTCAAACTACATGAACCTCAAGATGATTTCAGTCTTCACACGTACTCTGCCATATTCTCAGCCCTCCAAATTTCCTTTCATACTCGTAGAGACAGGTGAGACGAAAAACATTTTTTTTTCAAAATTTTATTTTACCGGTTAGTCGGCGTGACTTATATTCACTTGTTTAACCATGCAAAATAACAGCTGTCTAGAACCAAGTGTCCCTGAACTAAGCTGCATATAGACGGACGGATGGACATGGTAAATTTATTACACGAAAAGCAGGTGTATACATTTTACTGCCACATACTTATTCATAAAACAAACGTTACGTTAAAAAGCTCTTAATCTCATCGTCCACAAACAAAACCAATATTCGCAACCGATAACAGCTGTAAACATCGCAATGGCGGCACTCGTGCCGTAATATCGTGACAAACTTTGTCATTGGCCTTTATTGCGTACAGAGTCGTTACGGTGTCAGCGATGTATTGCGGGCAACTTGTTGTTTGCGGAGTTGTGATCGAGATAGTTGGCAACTTTTTCCCCTTGGTGACTAATTATTGAATTCCTCGCTTGCATCTGGACATTGAAGTGGGGTGATTAATTAAACTATTTTGAACTAAGTAAGATTACAAATAATCAGTCATTGTAATGTTTAGAGTAGATCTAAATGATAGATAGTGAGTTCATAGAATTTATTCATACTTTACATCATAAATCTTATTGATATTTTTCTCTAAGACTAAGGATCAAATACAATTTTTTTTTTGTAATTCTACAGATAATATACAAATTATTACGTAGCATATACATAACTATGTATACGGAGAAGGCGCTTGTCTAGATTTGCACCAATATCGAAACCTCACAAGGACTTTAGTCCTTAAATGAGTCATCATCATCATCATCATTTCAGCCGTAGGAAGTCCACTTCCGGACACAGGCCTCCTCAATAGATTTCCACATGGGCCGGATAGAAGCGACCCGCATCCAGCGAGCCCTCGCTACCCTAATCAGGTCGTCGGACCACGTCGGGTGGCCTTCCCACGCTGCACTTGCCGGTACGCAGTCTCCACTCTAGAACCTTTCTGCCCCAACGGCCGTCGGTTCTTCGAACTATGTGCCCTGCCCATTGCCACTTCAGTTTGCTTACCCTGTATGCTATGTCAGTGGCCTTGGTTAGTCTACGGATCTCCTCATTCCTGATTCGATCTTGTAGAGAAATACCGAGCATAGCCCTTTCCATAGCTCGCTGAGTAACTATGAGAGACCTTAAGAGGCCCATAGTCAGAGACCACGTCTCGGCTCCGTAGGTCATCACCAGTAATACGCACTGATTGAAGATTTTCGTCTTCAAGCACTGAGGTATGCCGGACGAGAAGACACTTCGCAGTTTTCCAAACGCTGCCCATCCGAGTTGGATCTGTCGATTGATCTCTTTGTCGAAGTTGGACCTGCCTAACTGGATTGTTTGTCCTAGATAGACGTATTCGTCAACAACTTCGAGGACCGAGTTACCAACCAATACTGGGATGGGCGCTCAATGGACATTCGACATGATCTTCGTCTTGTCCATGTTCATCTAAGGGCCCACCTGTTGAGATACTCTGTCGAGATCTTCGAGCATCGTACCGAGATCCTCCAGCGTCTCTGCCATGACCACGATATCGTCGGCGAACCGAAGGTACGTGATGTACTCGCCATTAATGCGGATGCCGAATCCTTGCCATTCCAAGAGCTTGAAGGCGTCTTCCATTGCGTTGGTGAAGAGCTTCGGAAATATTACATCTACTTGTCTCACACCTCTCTGCAACGGGATCGCCTCCGTAATCTTGTCTTGTACTTGGACCGACATACTGGCTTTGTTGTACACACTCCTCAACACCTCGACATACCGACAGTCAATACGGCGTCGCTGGAGCGACTGCAGTACTGCCCATGTCTCGACGGAATCAAAGGCCTTCTCATAGTCCACAAACGCTAAACAAAGTGGCAGATTATACTCCTCGGTTTTCTGTATAACCTGCCGCAGCGTGTGTATGTGGTCTATGGTACTGAAGCCTTTTCGAAACCTGGCTTGTTCGAGAGGCTGGAATTCATCAAACCTGCTTGAAAGTAATTTGTGATGACCCTGAAAAACAACTTGTAGACATGGCTCAGAAGCGAGATGGGTTTATAATTCTTGAGCAGCGTTTTATCACCTTTCTTGAAAAATAGCACCACCACACTCCCGTTCCATCCCTCCGGCGTGATACCCTCGAGCAACACGGTATTGTAGAGCTTCCGAAGGACCTTAAGTACCGGTGTTCCACCCGCTTTCAGAAGCTGAAGTGATTCCGTCATCACTCGGCGCCGTGTTGTTCTTGAGCTGTTTAAGGGCCACTCTAATCTCGTACAGGCTGATGTCCGGACTATCTTTGGTATAGTGTCGGGTAAGCTTGGCTCTCGGATCTTTGGCCAAGTCATGAGCAGGTTTGGCAGCCGAGGTATATAACTACCCATAGAACCTCTCTCAATACCTCTGGCTTCGTCGACACTACACTGCCGTCTTCTGTCTTCAGCTTTGTCAGCTGGCTTTGCCCAATAGACAGGTCCCTTGCCAACACTTTAGAGCCCTTGTTCCGCTCTATTGTCTCTTTAATATAGTTAGTATTAAAGAGACAAATATCGCGCCGCATGGACTGATGGATCCATCTATTGAGCTGCCTGTATACTTCAGCGTCTTCAGAAGTCTGCAGCGTCATCGAGCGTCGTTCAGCCATGAGGTTAAGTTTTTGGGGTCTATCTTTGCGGCGGGGTCTAAAGAATTTCTTCTCCACCTCGTGGACAGTTTCTACCAACCTATTATTTATATCGTCCACGGAAACGCAATTATCCAGGCAAGCGAAGCGATTTGATAACTCTAGCTGAAAGTCTTCGGGGTTTTGTATGTGGGCTGCAGTTGGTCGGAGCGTACATTAGGCGAGACCTTTCTAGGCGGACGTTCATATTCAATGTGCCTCGCACCATTCGGTGATCGCTACCGGTTTTTACCCTATTGATCACAGAGACATCATTAAATATTTGTCTCTTTGTGGATTAAATGAAGTCTATCTCATTTCTCGTGGAACCGTCGGGACTATTCCAGGTCCATTTTCTGTTAGGCGGCTTTTTGAAGTAGGAATTCATCATGAGTCCCTCCTTCTCAAGAAATTCGGCCAGCCTCTGGGCCCTTCGGTTCCGTTGCCCACATCCAAATTGCCCCACTTTCAGCTCGTTATCGCCTCTCTTCCCCAGCTTTGCGTTAAAGTCTCCCATAACAACAGTGAACTGTGATTTGGAAGCATGTATGGCTCTACTGACGTCGTCATGCATGGCCTCCACCTCCTTATCCGGGTGAGTCAAGGTTAGTGCGTAGACCTGTATGACCTTCAACGAATATCTTTAGATACTCTGAGTATCAGGTACGCAACCCTGCTCGACACATTCGAAATTGTCACAATGTTGTTAACGAGAGACTTGTGGACGAGAAACCCGACACCACCCTGGGACTGCTGGTCACCCTCCCGGTAGTACAGCAGGTTGCCGGATTTCAGGGCTATTGAGTCCTCCCCCTTCTGTCCTTATTTGAGTAGTAACTTATTATTATTTATTTATATAATTAAGTAATGGTTGCCTCGTTTTCCAGGCAGAGGTAGCACAACCACGAGTAGTTAATGATGGAAATGTACGCAACTCCGTGTGCATACTCCGACAACAGACAGCGTGTTGTTCATTTGTATTAAGTTTAGATAATTATCTTCTAAAAGTAGTTAACGATCGCAAAGCTGCAGGTCTGAGTGGATGTCACGGTTTTAAAAAATAGGCAACTTACCTCTGCGCTTTTTGATGATGATCTCTCGCAGAGTTTGATTCCTGTTATTTCTCATACCGTAACTTATCTTACAGCGAGTACCTAAATTGTAACTCGATTTCGAGTTCTGCACACTTAGTAGTGCACCTGAATGGGAGGTGTACCTAAGGGTAAACCACATGGCAATAACACAAACGAATTAGGAAAGAGAACATGGCCCCTAATTTTCCTAAATAGTGCTAGTTCCTTCTATTATGGGCTTAATCTCTGCGAAAATGTTTTCTGCAAGCGCGTTACGAAAATACAGGGTTTTATTTAGTGGGTATAACCAGGGCACACGGTTGATTAAAAACAAAAACATAACACTTGAGTAAATTTTATTACTGATTAACACTTTAACGACCCGCCAGGTGGGCGCTCTGCTCTTAGTAAGTTTTCGCTACATCTACATACGTATTTTCTCATATTCTCGGCTACGAGCGTAGAGCTACGAAAATGGTTGGTGATGAAAGTGTTATGAATGAAACCTTTATAGTAGTCGATGTAGCGACAAATAAAAGGCCAAACCTAGAAAAAACCTGAGACTGTATTTAAGCGGTTGATCAGATCAATCCCTTAAGTATCGTCGCAGCTTTTTAACCGACTTCTTAAAAAGGAGTTTCTCAATTCGCCAGAATCATTTTTTCTCATCGTGGCGATTCAAGAAGAGAAAGATGAAAACACTTCCAATGGAATTAAAATAAAAATAAACTAAGTCAAATTTTTTACTAAAACAATTTAACGGATTATATCGCGTATATTATCTCATTTGAGTTTCCGACGTTTCGGAAGATTTTAAATCAAAATTCCTACAGGCAGGCCAATCCACACATACGAAGAACTACTAACGGTCCTTTTCATTGGGGGTTTAAATAGATAATGCGCAGCCTACTTAATCAAATTTTAATTTGTGTTAAAAATCATGAATGCCTTCAATAAAATAGCTCATACATTATGTACCAATAAGAAATACTGTTATCTATAATTTTTTTCTGGAAGATAGGTATTATGTTTTAGCGATTGGACTAGTTTTTTTAACATTTCTCAGTACTTTATTAGTATAAAGCACGTAACAGTTTGTATGGAAATCCTATCCCAATGGAATTGTAAAGCCGTGTCTTACACACATATGCAAATGCAAGGCCGGTGCGCCTTAGCTATAACGACGTTAGCCTTAGATGTTTCACATTGTATCCTGTGGTCTCGGGGCCAGACTAGGCCGGCCATCAATCTTCGGTTGCTGTTTAGGCCATCGCTGATAGCAAATGGGCTGTTCTAGGAATGCCCGGTAATATTCCACTTTGCGGCCAGAGCCAGTCTAGAATGCAGGCGAGTGGGAGAGTTACACTTAAAAAATATAATTAAACTAGCTGATAAATAATACTTAATAGTAGAATATGCTTCAATATGAAATCGTATAAAGTATTTAATAATAATAATTAAATACGTTATACATAATAAAAAATAATTAATCAGGGATAATCTTACACAAATCGGCCTAGTCCCAAACTAAGCCAAGCTTGTACTATGGGTACCAGGCGACGATATAAATAATATATAGATAAATTATAAAACTTAAATACCTACATAGAAAACATCCAAACCCGGGAGCAAAAATTCGTGCTCATCGCACAAACACTTACCCTGGCCGGGATTCGAACCCCGGACCGCCAACTTCGTAGGCCGTTGTGCAACCCACCAAACGTGTCGTGAAAACGTGACGTTATAAACTTATTGTGTAATAACCTGGATATTTTTTTCAAAGGGCATTTTTTGTGACAACGTCCTCTAGCCATCGTTACACGCCTGTTTGCCTGTCCATTGCTACCAGGTTCCTACCTGAATACTGGCTTTATTAACTACCTTCATTTACATTTACTACGGGTGTTTCAATGTCTCCACTCTAGTTTTGCTTAACTACAACGATGTCCCCTGCCAATCTGTCTGCAAACTCACACATAAGCTCCATTTGTATCAAAATATCTCGAGTTTTAGTGACTTGTCTGATCCACTCCATACTTTATTAGTTGATCGGAGTAATCCCGAGTATAATTCGATTGAATAATATATAACCTGACATTTTTACAAAAAATGTGTATTATTGAAGTTGTTAGTTACAATTTGGTACTTACTATGTTTGTTTTTTTTTATATTTCTCAATTTCTAATAATATTTCTCAAAAATACAAATTGTGTTGCATTTTTATATTTTATGGCAAAATTTAGAAAAATATCGACTGAGATAATGACTTGGAGACCTATAAATTGACATACTTTCCATAAATGTTGACGACCGGTTTGGCTCAGTGGGAGAAACGTTGCCTGCGAAGCTGAGGTCCTGGGTTCAAATCCCGGTAAGGGCAAATATTTGTGTGATGAACGTAAATATTTGTTCCTGAGTCTTGGATGTTGTCTATGTATATAAGTAATATATCTATTAAATATATCGTCGTCTAGTACCCATAACACAAGCCTTATTGAGCTTACCATGGGACTAGTTCGATTTGTGTAAAATTGTCCCGTAATATTTATTTATTATTTATTATTATTAAATGTAATCGTTCTGATAATATAAAAAAACACCTTGTTACTTAAGATCAGCCTTGTAACAACCTTCACCAAGTAAAGTTGTCAACAACCAACCAACATCTTGTTCTCAAGGCCAGAACTTAAAACTTCACTTCATAAGAGCCAATGACAAGTTATCCAAAACCCATTAGCCTCCCATGGCCTAGCTCAAGGCTGGGATAATTCAAGGCGAACGGCAACATTAAAAGCGGGATGCGCGCATATTGGCTAAGTTGCTGGCACGTGCGGCACATGTGCCGTTGAGGACTTATCGCCAACTCTCGTTATCGTCTTTGTTGGTCCGTGGGCGTATTCTGGCTGAATACATACTACTTAAAGCTGCTATTCAGCCCTAGGAAGAGTTGTTACCAATTCCACTCTCATACCAATTCTAGGGTTACAGGGTTAGATACTGGCACGTAGAAATTATATATAATTCAACTGTATTATACCCGTTCAATCAAACACTAACCAACTTTCACATACGATCCGTGTTTACATTTATATAATAACATAGAAATTACCCCGATCTATCAGATTTTTTTTTCCTGGCAGTTATTAATAAAGTGGTATAAAACTTTGTAACTAAACTGTAATATGGTAATTCCTCACACAAGACTTAACGTGTTGGTCATTCATAGTCAGCTGGTAATAAGTAGTCGTAGCTACTAACTGCACATATTAATATCTAGTTGGTATTAAAACATCAATGTGGATGTAATTTAAATTAAATTCACTCAACGAACAGACCATCTAATTATTGACACGCCGTCTGATTATTGAGTCCCGTCACGTGATTATTTCGATGGCCGTTTATTTTGTATAACATTAAAAAGGCTATTATACCGTTAGCACTATCATCTGTTTCTTATGGCTTTTAAGTGCTATTCAAATATACGTAGCGCTCATTATGTTACTTTCATGGAACTTACATGGTGTAGTAATTTATAAACTAAAAGAGACTATAGTTACTCCAAACACTTTTCCTTTATCGACTTTTACAATCTAAGCTAAGCTAAACCCACAGGGAGACGAGTGAGGAAAATTCCTGCAACTATTACGTACAGCAAAATAGTGATAATTTAGAATCCGTTGTCACTAAATATTCGCCGAATTTCCCGAAATGCGTGGTAACAAGATTAACTGAACAGCGTTCCAGAGTAAACTATGCGTGATATGATCCAATTATTGCATATTCGTGGGAAGGGTTGAAGTAAATTGTTTTTTTATTCCTTAATGAATAACAAAAAGTGAGTGCAATAAGTGAGGCACCTAATGTTAAGGTTAAAGGTAAGGGTTATTCCTTGGGCAACTAAGTTTATATTTTAAAATATTTTCATGAGCTTAGCGTGGGTGGGCTTTAGTACCTTACCTACTGTAACATTCATTTCTTCTCACACGATTTTCACAGATTATCACAAAAGAACGGAACTTAATCGCGTATAAATACGATTTATTTATATACCTTGAGGTCTTAGACGTGTCGTTACACCTACTATGTGGTCTTTGAGGGACATGGCTGATAGTTCATATTCATATTAATTTCGTGGTCCTTCTAAGTAAATATTACAATTCTATTACACACATAAATATCTACGTGAGAAGGTAATCTTTAATAGTATTTTATGGAATAGTTATATAATGTGTGCTTTTTCAGTCGAGTACTGCGTTTAGCCTACGAAGCATGCTGAGTAGCCTAATTGAATTACAATACTTTTTCTACGAGTAACCCAATAACTACAGTAAATGAAACACAGCTATAAAATATATAGCAAAAACATTACGTTCTTGTTTTTTTATTCATTATAGTTTTGTGCAAAGTTATATAATATAGGTAATATATTTCAGTGGCATATAATAGTGATGGTCCAATGTAAAAAGTATGCCTTTTTAGTATGATTCGCGGAGTTTTTATTCACGGATATAGTTCACGAGTAGAAAAAGTGATTTTCATGAATTCGTTCCTATTTCCATTCAGTATTGCTTGGATTCTAATCAAGTTTCCTCACTAGAATAACCCCGTCTGATCTCCGAGTGGACATCGGCGGTAATTTCGCCAGAGCCACTACCCTCACAAAGTTAGTTACAAGTTGTCGCGATGCCGATATTTGGATAGTTATGAACTTGAATATCGCTGGTTAGCGGCCAAGCTATTGAGGAAAGCATGCGGCGTATACTTTCTGAGGAGAAAAACAGTAACTTTCTCTCTTTCTTTATCTTTGTATCAAAATACAACAACGCGTAGTTTGACCGTACCAATTCTGCACGACGCACGTATAAAATAGCCTACCAACCCAAAGTTGTCTGAATTATACAGCTATTCATTTTATTTTTAATGATTATTGTGAGTTTGCCTGCTTATTTAAAAGCAAATAATTTTCGAAAAGTATCACAACAGAATATGACTTAATCGCATATAAGTACGATTTATTATTGTATCTTGACTTTTCAACGTGTCGCTACGACCGTGATCTCAAAGAGACTTGGTTGAGAAGGGCGCTTGACAATTTGGTGAAAATATTTTTGTATAGTACGAGTATTGTAGTAGGCCTTTGAGTATGTTCAGTTAATCACCCACAGGTTGAAAATAATTATGATAATACCTAACCTGTAACGCCAATTCGGGTTTAAAACACTTGGAACAGGCATTAAGTATGATAGCGGACAGGCTGGACTCGCCCGTTCTCGGCCGTTTCATAGATCTGCATGTGTTGAGAAGGGATCAATGAGGCGGCGGAGGGGGGTGGGGTGAATAAATGATTATGTTTGTTGTATTGTGATATGTGTTTAATGTTATAGTTGTGTGCCTATCTAACATAGTTTATAAGTTAACTGTACTAACAATATATGGAATTCTGAAGTTCTGAAATAAATGAATTTTATTTTTATTTTATTTTTTATTTTTTATTTTATTAAGTAGCAGAGTGGTTGGATGAGTACTATTGTTTGGTTGTGTTGTGAACTATGAGTTTACCAGCCTACGCCATTCCTGTCATGTGTGCGTAGATAGTAAGGACAGATACGAATACAAATACATTTATTGAACCAACATAATATGCAGGGAGTTACGGCGAAATTATATAATACACAATTAAATTCAGATTTTTATATATCCTGAACTAGGGTTCCCCCTATGTTTCAGGCAAAAGGAAAGTCTAATATTACATTATTCTATATAAAATAAATATTCATCTATATTATAATAGAACGTATGGTAGCTTATACTAAGATTTACACAAAACTAATAATAAAAAATCTTAAATAAACATTTATTTCACGATAGTGAGTAAATTCTCTGTACCTTCGTATGTCATGTTTTGTAGTGAATCACTAAACGTATTCTTACATTGAGCGTAGCTAAGTGGAAATAGGTCTAATTTCGCATTTAATCTATTGTAAATAAGTGGTCCTAGAAATATGAAAAGTCTGGAAGAGAATGCGTGTTTTGTTTGCATGTTATAAGAGCAAACAATATTTTTACGCCTTTTGTTTTTATATTCGGAGCTGTAAGGTGTTGTCTTAAAACTGTGCCGAAAATAAATAATTGCCAAACTTTTCGTACTTTACATTCACTGTATATGAGGTAGAGGAAAGGACGATAGTTATAGATCTTCAGGATTGCTCTTTGGGCTCTTTCTAATTTTAGTGATGTATTTTTAGCCAAACCTCCCCATGAGGTTATGCAGTATGTTATTAGTGACTGGCAGAGAGCAAAATAAACTGTCTTGAGTTGTTGCGCATCCGCAATAGAACGCACTTTTTTAAAAACAAAAATTAACTTACGGACTTACAGAGTGCTTCGACATGGAATTTAAACGAGAGGTTTTAGACCAATTTACGCAAAATTATGATCATGACACGTATTCTTCAAAGGTCAACCCTCTTCCTCCGCGAATCTGACTGATTTATATTTCTCAAAATGGTAATTTTAGAACACCCTATTCGAGTTAGAATTTTTAATGTAACCCGAAACGTACTATTATTAGACTTTGCCCCAACCACCAACTGAATTGGTTCTTTGCTATATATTTATTTTATTCATCTACGGCTCGGAGATGAAATCAATCAGTAACTAACCAACATTCTTACATATCACGAATCCCAATATAGTTAAGGGTGCATGGTAATCACGCCCCGTGTACCGAAGCGTGGTAGTGGCTATCGATCCCAGCGACTGATGTGATTTGAGCCATCTCTCGATAATCTGCGAAGGTTATCGAAAGTTCCATGGATGGCTGGGTATGACAAAGCTAGCGTAAACTATAGGGATGCGGATTATTAGCGAGATAAATTGAAATTGCTTTTCAATCGATTTTCTGAACGAAATCAATATGGATAACTTTTAGGAAGATATTTGATACCATTTTATACCTTCTTCCAACATTTTTTTCTTACTTTCAGTTCCTATACTTATATATAAAGACTATAATATGTACCTGTAATACTAGGTCCTATATTTTTTTAGACTCAGGGTAAATGGCAGATTATGAACAAAGTAGTATTAACATAAATATTATGTAATGTGCACAAAAAGTAAAAAAATAGTTACGTTGGCATAGTAGGGGTAGGTTCCTTAGGACCTTTGTTGTAAAACATTCTAAAATACTCATCTCCATGTTAGATTGTAGTACCTAAAAACATTCCACAGCAAGTTAAATTATTATATTTCAAGACACTACTCGGAAATCTGGTCTAGGTCACAAAATTGCGTAATTGTACAATTCAATAAAGGCTTCGATGGGCCTAGTAAACGTTCGTTTTCTAGGTTTTAGGAGTGTAGGTTCTTAGAGACGTCTATTTTGGTTTGCAAAACGGCGAACGACACTTTTTTTTACTAAAACATAGGATACGACATCACCCGCAAAAAAGTGGTATCCGCCATCTTCAGATCCAAAAACGACTTGTTTTCGAGAGAAATAATATCTTAAATTGGGGCAAATAACGTTTAATACGTTATTTGCCAAAATGACATGCAATATAAATATAATTAAATGTACCTTAAAAAAAACGCCCCTATATTTCGTTGTCTTTTCCTTGCTGATACTAAAATTGCTTCAACACTCATTCGTATAAATTTAATAACAAAAAAAAAAAAAAAATCGCAGTAGTCGTTAAAAGCAGTTTTTTATGCTGCAGTCAAACCTGCGCCTCGGGCCTCGAACACACTTGTTCCTCTATTGCTTACTTTCGACCTTCTTGTTTAACAATGTACTATTGTGATTCTAGATGGTTTGCTAACAGAACTCATCCTTTGAAACGTAAAGCCCGTCACAGACGGAGCGAAAATATATATTAATATACCGAAAGATATCTTACAGTATAGCTCACACGACAAAGATACCAAAATATATATTTCTGCCGCCATTATGCTTGTAGCCGGCGAAGCAAGAGGAAGTTTTTACAATATACAGGCTGTTTGTGAAACATGACATGTTGCATAGTTTGTCAGAGGGCGATTATGATGCCGGATTTGATTTGCATGTTACTTTATCAGCCAAACTAAAATCCGTCTAGACTCAAGAGCACACAAAAAACTAGAGAACGAGGAAATTTCAACTTATACAATGATCTGTCTTTTATATAATTCAGTTAGGATTTTAGAATATCAAGAACAATGTTTAATGCACTTCACAATCTGATCAACCTGGTTTTTGAACTGAGTTACTTTGACACAAATTCTTGCTAAATTGGTATTTTCGTATACTATTTAAAGATATTGAGTCTAACATTGCTTATTATAACCTCTTGGTTGTGTTTGCCGAAATGCATTATGTATGATGAACATTATAAATTCTGCTCACAATTCATTCGATAAGAGCGACTTGTAAATTATCTTCCAATTAATTGTAATTTGGGACAATGATTATTACTTGATAGGAGATCATAATTAGCGATGTGGCGATTGAATGTTCCTTTTTTTTTCTCTTTACAAAAATGGACCACCCTATTGTCATTGTCCACCGTCTAGCTCCATCTATATCGTATAGTACTAGAGAGCTTGCTAAGACAGACGAAATAATCCGTAATATTATTATTGTGTTTATCTTGTTTAGGTACTTTAGGAGTTCATATCCTCAATGTCACCGTCTACCTTCGGGCTCCATCATCAGACCATCTCCTTGATACCATATTGTTGCCTTGTCATCAAAGATAAATAAATTTGAGCCCAATCGCACGTAAAAAAATAACACCCTGTAGTTGCGGCAAAATATACTCAAATATATCGTAAGATATCTTACGGTATCATAAGATACCCAGCTATAATATATATTATCGCTGCGTGTGGGGACTCTGTTAAATAGTAGGCAAAATACATCGTAAGATACCTTAATATAAGATATCTTAATATATATTATCGCTCCGTCTGTGACGGGCTTAATGCGACATCCAAAATGTCGAAGAATTACCAACGCAAGGTAATAATACCGTACCAATTTCAAAAAGTGTCGAAATATATGTTTTTTTGGCATAAACGGCCGTATCTTTTTTTGACGTAAACTTAGAAATTTGTTTCGACTACGGTCAAGCGACCGTAGATTCGTGTATATAATTTTAATTTCAACTCGATATCTCCACGTGTTCCTGAAATAAAGTGTCTTGACAGATACACAGACAGATGGACAGACGTTCGGACAACAAGGTGTATAAGCGTTCTGTTTTTTTCTTTTGATGTACGGAACTCTAAAAATACCTACAATTTAAAGAAATAATAAAAATGTATGTTACAGACAAAATGCAAATTTCAAGTCTATTAAATATATAATATCGCTACGGTCAATATCCCGCCTAGTTCGGCTGGTTGGTAATTGTTCGCAAACAGCAACTTTGGCGTAGACTAAGTTGACGACGGAATAACACTAATGGCGGCAATTTGGTAACTAACGGTTGTTCTGGTTAGTGCTCCTTAGAAATGAGTTAATGTCTTTGGTACGGTTATCTGTCTTTATATAATACTACGGATAGATACTGACACTGTGCGACTACTTAGTGGGAAAATCCGTGGAGCAAACCTACTTCGAATGCAGGCCTATAATGGGTCGTAAATCACACGATAAATACATGATAAAGCATCCATCTCTAGGGTACTTTGTCATTTATCTATGGCGTGATAAGCGCAGACCAACACATAGCTCCTAGTTGAAATAATGAAGATGAACATAAATATGACTTAAGTCATGCTAATATGGGACGGCTCCTGACTAGGTGGACGGATGACCTCACCACGGTCGCGAGGAGTCTGTGTATGCGGTCTGCGCAGGATCGCACCCTATGGCCAGCTATAGGGGAGGCTTATGTTCAGCAGTACACGTCCGTGGCTGACAGATAGATAGTATGGGAATAAAGAAAGAGAAAAAAAAGAAGAGTCTCTGAAAAACGACGATTTTTCCAAGGTTCGCTTTAATTATTTGAACTCTTTCTATTATATACTGAACCCTTAAAGCTAGCGACAGTAATTGCGTCAGATTGCTGTTCTATCACTTTCACTTTGAACTCGTTTGACACTATGTTTTAGTATCCAAAATGATATTTAACCAAGATGCCGATCTTACAACCAAGAACAAAATTCATGGTATTGATCATTACAGGGATAGTTACTTAGAGAAGGGTTTTTAAGACCCCATAAAATGTTTTTTGTCCCCTTGTGGGGTAGAAACAGAGCAGTAAATAAAACTAAATCCTCGGACGACGTCTTACCTCGAAAAGCTAATAAAAAGGTGAGAGCATAGCTTTGGTTCGCAAAAATCGAGTCCCTTAAGGTCTTAGAATATATCTCGGGTAAGGATAGGTACTTAATCTTTACTTCTAAATTCAGGTAATCTGAACATTGTAACCTGTTGCTTTAATATAATATACACTACTAGCTGCATATACATATGATTGTGATTATGACTAAGTTTCAACTTATTTAATAGAAGGTATATAGGTTTACTTATTATTGAGTTAAAAACATATGCAATTTTTTTTTTCGTTTTTGCTATTAGTAGGCTTTTCTTATAGAATACTTCTTACTTAAGTACAGTAACAAAAAGGTGTTAGATTACAATTTGTTGAAATAGAAAAACTAAGTTATTCACTTTTATCACTTATGTAAATTGTGAAGGTACAATTGGAAACGAATAGAATACACCACTATAATGTCTCATTGCAACTACCAACAAGTCTGGAATCGGTACTTACTTTTAAACAAACCGACGGCAAAATATTAAGACTACGCCTCTTCCATAAACAAGACTTTATATCATGACACAACATACCATTTTTTTATTTATTTATTTATAAGTATGTTCACACAGCATTAAAGACTAGATCTAATGAACTGTGACACTGTGAAACTAAATGTAAACTTAAGCTAACAATCAGATAGGGACACTAGTTATCCTGTCATCCATCAACTCACAGTACTTCAAACACGCATTACATACAGCCGTCCATCGCCACGCAAACAAATCGCATTCCGGTGTTGACACCAGAAGTGCATTGAGCAACGTCAAGGCGCGGAGGAGCGGTGAGTTCCTGTGCGACACAGTACGAGCTGCAGGCACGGCCAACAACGCGCGCATGCGGGGTCTTAGCGTAATTCGAGGGACATCCGGAACGTATAACCTTACTAAATTATCCACTAGCTCAAGGCAATCAGACTCTCCTCGCAGCGCGCGGCAGACTAAGGTAAGCAGACTCAAGTTGCGCCTTACTTCTAGGGAATGGAATCCCAAGGTTCCAAGAAGAAACTTTGTAGGGTATAAGTATGGATAGTATCCATAGATTTTTTTGTATAAAAATCTCAAAAATGTATTTTGGACTTTTTCCAAAAGCAAGCTGTAGGAAGACTGCCAAGGGTTCCAGACTATAGCGAAGGACTCCAATTTACTCCTTACTAGAGCATTATATTATATAGCTGTTTTATAACAGACGGGTCGTAAAACTCACTGGCATTGCGCATAACAAAACCCAATCTACGAAAACCATCGGCGGCAACAGACGGTTTGTCTGCTTGTAAGCGATCACCGTCGCCCATAGACACTTGCATCACCAGGGGAGTCACAAGTGTGTTGCCGGCCTTTCAGGTGGGAGTACGCTCTTTTTTTGAAGGCTTGAAGGTTGCATCGGTCGGGAAATACTGCAGGCGGCAACCACAGTTCAGTCATGCGAGGCAGGAAATTTCTAGAAAAACGCACAGTTGTTAACTGCCATCCATCTAAGTGGTGAAGCTAGAAATATTGTCGCGTAGGACGATAGTGGAAGGATGCAGCTGGGATCACCCCAAAAAATTCCTCGGAGCAATCTCCGCTACACAATACCCTTTAGGCTATAACTATAGATAAACATACACTTAAAACAGAACAGAACAAAACAGAACCCTTCCCCTTTTAACGTAGTCAGATAAAAATCGTCGGTTCAAACTGAACCTTCCGTGGACACATACCATTAGGCAATCAAATCGGAAAGCACTTAGATTGGCATAACCCTTGTTCAACAAAACTATATTCTCGATTACTTCCACACATGTATAGGACAGGATTAATTATTTAACACAACTTGTGCCAACAATTCGTTGCCCTACTTAAAATTTCTAACTATGATCCCTGGCACGAAATTGAATTTCGACGTGGGTCCCTTTGTTTCGATACCAGTTTTAATTAATGTTTGAATGAATATACTTGATGACATTTACCTAAAGCTTTTGACATGTTGCGTACATACTTGAAAGAGTATGGTTTAGCGAGGCGATTTCACTATTTATTTTATGTATTTGTATTATAAATATAAAAGAGTGTTTATTGATTTATTCGTTTATTTTTGGATTAAACAAGGAGGCAAGACATTGGCGTAATATGCTATACAGAAATTGAATATACAATAATGTGAGCTGGAGAACAACATAAACTAGGTTTTTTTATTTGAATGTGGATTTCCGAAAGACGTGTTTCCCAGACAGGCGAAGTCGCGGTTAAAACCTTGTGTATAATACAACAAAAAGTTGAAAGAACCACGATGGCATATTAAGGGTACAGAGCTCTAAAAATGCACGCATTAAGCATATCATCAACTTACAATATTGATACAAAGATCTGAGTAGAAAAAATAATAATTGCGATCCACAGCGCAGTCTAAGCCGGAATCGAAACAGCGAACAGCTCTGTCTAACTGGAACAACGTCCTGAAACATAAGACCATATGCGTTTTTGAAAAGGCTTAGTACTATGTAGTGGATCGGAATTAAGTTTTATTTCTACTTAGTTCCTTATATTTGTATCAAAATTGTAATTAATAAAAGGGAGTGATGTTTTCGCATTATTAAAGTAAAATAACATGTCATCCACTTGTCATGCTTTTAATATGCATTTACACGACGTGTACTTGTTTGAGCTTGGAACAAAATAACACTGCGCATTTGATAGCTAGATGCAGTCCTAATGTCTGTCCTAATGTCTAATGTGTGTCCTAATGTCTAATGTTAAACCTAATACAAACGGTTAGGAGCTGAGGAGACTACCACTGAAAAGCTAAAGGGTTTAAAGGGTAATCATTAAACGGCTAGATCGATACTCATGAAAGATAGCTAAGAACATTTTATACTAAGTTCTCATTCAGAAAAAAAAATAGATCCGTTCACACATATAGGACCTAAAATACCACAGAGCGACGCGTTAAAATTATTACACGCCCCTCATTTTTCGTCTGGGCTTAAAAAAGCCTCAATGTCAATGGCTAGGTACCTCTTTTTAAAAATATTTCTCGAGTGGGTGCGTTTTATTATACAAGTAGACTCAGACATGTAAAAGTGCCCTTGCAGCCTGGTTACAGAGTTAAGGTCATTATTTACAAAAAAGGACACCATCATAAACGTATTCATCTTTATTCTAGCTGACTGTTTACAAATGAGTAGGTAATTGTTCTGTACAAAGCGTCGCAATTACTTGGTAATTTCAAAGAAATTAAGTGGAAGCCGACTAACAGTGGTATGCGAGATTTCTAAGAAGTAGGTAAAAGCGGTTTGTTCCTTACGTTATTTTCTCATTTACATAATATTACTACCTACTTGTGTTTTCGTTCGCGAAGCTTTTATTTATTTTAATTTTAATTTTACACTAAATATTATTAGTACATTAAAATTATGCAGGTAAGTTATTTATTTTTTATTTATTTTTCGAAAAAATGCAGCCTCGTACATTCATAATATTTAAAGATGGTTGGTTTGATATTAAAAGTGGTTGCAAGATACTGGCTAACAAAGATATCAAGATCAAAATTACGTAACAATGAAAATACCACTGCAATCATATACTGGTGAAATTAGGTTTAATAAGAACAAATCCCTTAGTTATGGAAATACACACACTTGTATAGATGGTAGTTTTGTATTTTTTAGTATTAAACATGTCTAAAAAAGAAATTGTTGCTTTATCGGTTCTTACGACAACACTAGTCAAACATTTGCAGGCAACAGGCGGCCTTTTGTAATAAATATAATATTGTTTACCAAGACTTTACGATTTAACCTTCTTAAAATTAATTTTAACTCCTATACCAAAGCATTCAACATCAATTTCTTCAATTCAGCAAACTAAAGTCAAATCGTGTGTCTTCATGCATGCAAAATCCGACTCGGCGTAATTCCTAACAAGGTTCAAACAGGAATAACAAAAACCGTGTCAAAGGGCAAAACCGGCTGCGGCAACTGCAGATGTTCACAAAAAACGGGAGCTAAATAAAAGTGATAAACATGAAAATAGCCCGGAACTTCCAAATAGAAGGGGTAGCAATAATTAAACGCTCTGATTTTTTATTTTGTTTTTTCGCCCTTTGTGCGAGACTTAAGTTGGCGGTGACAATCGAGGTCGGATGTCTGTGATGTGATGAGGCAGTTTTAGGTTTTTAAACAGCTCTAGGGATCGTTGGGAGTTTGCAATACCGTCTGATTTTGGTTCGATGGCCGATTGTGTTATATTTTATTTTTTGAGTCAAAACAGTTGATTTTAATAAAGCAACTGTTTTGACTCCAAGTTTGGCTATGGAACCCATTGAGGTTCGGTAGCTAAAATGGCAAAAACTGAAAGCTTAATGTTTTGTCGTGTCCGTCCTTCCGTCTGTATGACACAGGCACTTTAGTCATAAACTACAATGAAAATATGATGAAAGTTACTACTTAGTTTTGTAGTTAAATAACAAAAATGAATATTTCTAGGGGAGGCACTCACAAGTAAAAGAAGCTTAAAAATATATTTTTGTCCTGTTTTTTCAGCGAACACTTAGGTATCTAAAAAGCTTCTTTGATTTAGTAAATAGTTTCGGAAATGATTGCTCGGAAAGTAGCATAAATTGTGTCTCCTCCCTCTACCTTCTAAACCATTGTCCAAAAATATGAAAACAATCACAAAGATAACGCTTAATATAAATACTTTCAACGAAAATTAATTTCCACATTATCGGATATACTGGTTTTGAGTTATTGACGAAAAACTGCTCTTCTCAACAAAAGGATGTAAGTGCCACAACGATACGCTCTTTTCTCTAATGCGCTTTTTAATCGTTTTTAGAGCTCCTAAGCCAAACTGGCAAAAACGGAACCCTTATAGATTCGTCATGTCTGTCTGTCTGTCCGTCCGTATGTCACAGGCATTTTACTCAAAAACTATAAGATGTACATTGTTGAAATTTGGAGTATAGGTCTCGTGTGTTAACCGCTACTTAGTTTGATAGTTAAATAAAATATATATATATTTCTAGGGGGGGGCACTCTATACATGTAACCGAAACTGAAAAAAAAATCAGCAAATATCATGGTGTGGCACATATTTCGACAGTACTTCTAAAAACACTTTGAGGTTTCTAAAAAAAACAATTGATTTAGTGAATATATTTCGAAATATTCGCTACGAAAGTAGCAAAAATTGTGTCCCCCATCTATTTTCTAAACAGCAAGTTCAAAAAATATGAAAAAATTTACAAATATACCTTAATGAACACTTCCAACGAAAATTGTTTTCAAAATGATCGGGCATCCCTTTTAAAGTTATTGCCAAGAAACTGCGCTTCTCAGCAAAAGGACGTAAGTGCCGGGGAGATAGGCTCTTTTGTTAGTGTTTTTTTTTCATATCGTATATTTTTTCATCTGTAGTGCATATGTTTGTATAAACGGCTGCGGAACCCTTCATGGGCGAGTCCGACTCGCACTTGGCCGCTTTTTTTTCAACCATACTGCATTTCCTTGTAGTTTCGACTACGGTACTGTTTTAACTTAATGGATGACAAACAATGCAGAACCTAAACTACACCAAATAAAATTACGAAATCTGGGCGGGTTACGAAAAAGGTGATAAACCGGTGCATGATAGTCTAGATGAAAAATATGAAATTTAAGGGCAGAAAAAAAAACAGTTTGTCTAAGTACACCAATCATCTAACTCACAAATAAAGCAATGCTTTTAATATATGCTACAATTGATTCTTCTAGTGGATGAGAGTCATTGATAATTGTGTTGATAGTAAAAACAATATTGTACAATAAACCCCTAAAACTAAATCTGGATAGCAAAATATGGATCGTGAAGGTAATAAACCACGGAATAATAGAGGCCAGGAGGGTACTAAAATATAACGAATTTATAGAAGACGTCCATTTACTACCAGATTTTTTTTAATTTTAGAAAAAAGTATGCAAATTTTTGGGCAAAAACAACATAACTTATAAACTTTTACAAAAACAGTATAATTACGCTAGAGATACCTTATCGTTTTTAAAGAATCATTAAAACAAATCAACGAACAAAGATCATTAAAACAAATGTACGTGCATTCCGTATTTTGTTGCTCTAAATCCATATTTCATCCTGAATAATAATATATAAAACAATTTTAACAAATTATATCGCGTATATTATCTCATTTGAATTTCCGACGTTTCATATATGCCAGAAGGACTTAATTTTTTTTTTAATTATTTACCAGCAGCATTTCATACAATGAGGCGTACTCAGGAGAAAAGAAACGCTGCGAAGAAAAACTCCCAGACTACCTCGTTACTAATTATATTATTTCAAAAACAAATACCACTAAAGTACTTTTGAACAGATAAGTTATTTTTTTAGATTTTCTGTTACTTAAATGAGTAATAATCGCGAGAAAAGAATTAAATATTATATAATAATAATATTTTAAGAAAAATGTAGTTTTATCAATTTTCTGCAAAACGATCTGTAATACAGTTATGTTGTCTTTTTTTTAAACATCCCTTCCATATAGCGATCGCTTTGTAGGTAATCTCACAACGCATTCTCGCAGGCGTTTAATATCACCGACGTTGATTAACCTCAGCTTTTCGAATAGTAAATGAAGCACTGAAGACCATAAAAACAATGAGATTCAACCGTTTTATTACGATAAATTAATAACATTCCTGGCGGTTTGCCAGCACTACAGGGTGAGAGAAGCAGATCTGATAATGGAATGCCTCGCTAATTATTCGAAGGATTAAATTAGCGATGGTGCGGTACTATCAGACAGCTGTGGATAACGTGGCGTGCTGTGTCGTAGAATCGCAAACAGGCAGTAGAGGAATAATCCTTTTAATTGTCAGAACTACACTCGAGGACAATAATTTCGGGTCACCCTAATTTTATAACAGCAATAGTTTTTTTTAAAATATATTAAATATATACATTATTTATTTAATATATTAAAAACTACTACTAGATACTAGTTTTATTTACTTAATATACTATTTTTCGCAATACCCAACTATATAAGCAATTCTCGTGATCCCATCATAAAAAGGTGGTAAAGTATGACAGTATTTTACCACCTCGAAATTTTGTATTATATATTGTAAATGATAATACCAGGCGGCCACAAATTATTTATCGACTGGTTATGGGGTAATTTTTTTGGCAAAATTTAAACATTAAAAACAAGAATAAAAAGAATAGGAAGAGTAAAAAAGTAGAGTTAATAACAGTGGAAAGACACATATATTGTTGATTGAGCAAGAAGAGCATTAGTTTAAAAACAGCATTAGTGTAAAGAGCATTAGTGTAAATGATAATACCAGGCGGCCACAAATTATTTATCGACTGGTTATGGGGTAATTTTTTTGGCAAAATTTAAACATTAAAAACAAGAATAAAAATAATAGGAAGAGTAAAAAAGTAGAGTTGATAACAGTGGAAAGACACATATATTGTTGATTGAGCAAGAAGAGCATTAGTTTAAAAACGAGAAAATGTATTTTTACCCGATACGGAAAACCAAAAGAAAGGGTTATAAAGGTGGTTCCGTAACGTGATTGGAGTAAGTTTCCGCTGTTCAATTTGTCTGAGCGCAATTGGGGAGTTTTCACGCTGCATTACTTTGCGTTGTGAAAGATCCCTTATAACGAAGATATTTGATCTATCCGCCATCGGAAAACACAGCTTGAAATGCAAGTTTCTGCCAGATGAATTTAATTGAGAGCTCATTGCTTTATTGACGAAATAGAAGCATATCAACACAAATGTTGCAAATTAAAATTCATCGTCATCATATCAGCCCAAGGACATCTACTGCTGGACAAAGGCCTCTTCCTCGGATTTCCATAAAGACCGGTCGTGTGCCGCCCTAATCTAAAGGTTTCCCTCGATCTTTATCAGCTCACCTTGGGGGGCCTCCCACGCTGTTTCGTCCAGGACGCAGTCGCCACTCTTTTCCTTAAGTTTGTTTTTAGATGAAATTAAAATTGCCTCAGAGAATTTCATTTTTTTTTTCATAAATATTTTTTTCTAAACATCACTGAGATATTATTATAAACAAAGATCAGAAACAAATGAAAATTTTTTTCGACGATACTGGACTTGAACCAGTGCCTTGAGCCAGACCGGGGCAGCACGCTCTACCATCTGAGCTAATCGTCCACCTCGTCTAAGATGGTAGAGCGTGCTGCCCCGGTCTGGCTCAAGGCACTGGTTCAAGTCCAGTATCGTCGAAAAAATTTTTCATTTGTTTCTGATCTTTGTGTATAATAATAACGCTAGTGGAGTGATCCACTAATAAATTGCAAAAATTGTGATTATTATCATGATATTTGTAAAACAAAAAGTATATCACTGAGATTTTTTTTTTTCATACTACTAAGGTAGCAAACAAGCGTACGGCCTGCCTGATATTAAGCAGCATTTCATCTTTCAACTTAATTATTTCATATCTACGTATATTATACAGTTTGTCTATGGTTTCGTATGTTGCGTTGTGCGTTATTGGTCAGACGTTGCCATTTACAACTATTTATCCACACTACGTATAAATTACAGAGTGAATAAATAAACTCGATTACAACTAAATATACAATTCACAAATCTTCAAGAACTTTGAAACTTTTCATTTAATTTAGCTCATATATAAATGTATAAATACACTCAAAACTGGGACTCAACCTTACACTTGTTTTCTTAAATGTTAAAAATAGCACACCATTTTCAAATCATAAACAAATTAATTGAAAACATAACTTAAACGTCATAATTAAACGAAAATCAGTCGCAATAATGCAAAGTTATTGAATTAATAGGTGTAGCAGTTTATTTCACGACCATTTAAAGCACTTCCTATTAATAACTGCATTTATTGAATAGATTACAAGCGACGTAATTAAAATCACTGATGCTCATTTATTGCTGATATTTCGACACAAGTATTTGTTTCATTTATAAAACGCCGGGCTAGTAAAATGTTTGTAATATGCTTAATTATATATTTCGTTTCGAAGTTCCTCTTCTCTGCAGGGTCGGATCCGAAATGAGGTGATTGGACATACAATAATGTGAGCTGGAGAACAACATAAACTAGGTTTTTTTATTTGAATGTGGATTTCCGAAAGACGTGTTTCCCAGACAGGCGAAGTCGCGGTTAAAACCTTGTGTATAATACAAGAAAAAGTTGAAAGAACCACAATGGCATATTAGGGTACAGAGCTCTAAAAATGCACGCATTAAGCATATCATTAACTTACAATATTGATACAAAGATCTGAGTAGAAAAAATAATAATTGCGATCCACTGCGCAGTCTAAGCCGGAATCGCAACAGCGCAGCGTCTCTGTCTAACTGGAACAACGACCTGAAACATAAGACCATATGCGTTTTTGAAAAGGCTTAGTACGATTTAGTGGATTGGAATTAAGTTTTCTTTCTACTTAGTTCCTTATATTTGTATCAAAATTGTAATTAAATAAAAGTGAGTGATGTTTTCGCATTATTAAAGTAAAATAACATGTCATCCACTTGTCATGCTTTTAATATGCATTTACACGACGTGTACTTGTTTGAGCTTGGAACAAAATAACACTGCGCATTTGATAGATAGATGCGGTCCTAATGTGACATTAAACCTAATACAAACGGTTAGGAGCTGAGGAGACTACCACTGAAAAGCTAAAGGGTAATCATTGAAACAATAAAAATCCCCGAATCACCTAGAAAAAAAAATCATTAAACGGCTAGATCGATACTCATGAAAGATAGCTAAGAACATTTTATACTAAGTTCTCATTCAGAAAAAAAATAGATCCGTTCACACATGTAGGACCTAAAATACCACAGAGCGACGTGTTAAAATTATTACACGCCCCTCATTTTTCGTCTGGGCTTAAAAAAGCCTTAATGTCAATGGCTAGGTACCTCTTTTTAAAAATATTTCTCGAGTGGGTGCGTTTTATTATACAAGTAGACTCAGACATGTAAAAGTGCCCTTGCAGCCTGGTTACAGAGTTAAGGTCATTATTTACAAAAAAGGACACCATCATAAACGTATTCATCTTTATTCTAGCTGACTGTTTACAAATGAGTAGGTAATTGTTCTGTACAAAGCGTCGCAATTACTTGGTAATTTCAAAGAAATTAAGTGGAAGCCGACTAACAGTGGTATGCGAGATTTCTAAGAAGTAGGTAAAAGCGGTTTGTTCCTTACGTTATTTTCTCATTTACATAATATTACTACCTACTTGTGTTTTCGTTCGCGAAGCTTTTATTTATTTTAATTTTAAATTTACACTAAATATTATTAGTACATTAAAATTATGCAGGTAAGTTATTTATTTTTTATTTATTTTTCGAAAAAATGCAGCCTCGTACATTCATAATATTTAAAGATGGTTGGTTTGATATTAAAAGTGATTGCAAGATACTGGCTAACAAAGATATAAAGATCAAAATTACGTAACAATGAAAATACCACTGCAATCATATACTGGTGAAATTAGGTTTAATAAGAACAAATCCCTGGTACATAGTTATGGAAATACACACACTTGTATAGATGGTAGTTTTGTATTTTTTAGTATTAAACATGTCTGAAAAAGAAATTGTTGCTTTATCGGTTCTTACGACAACACTAGTCAAACATTTGCAACTAGGCGGCCTTTTGTAATAAATATAATATTGTTTACCAAGACTTTACGATTTAACCTTCTTAAAATTAATTTTAACTCCTATACCAAAGCATTCAACATCAATTTCTTCAATTCAGCAAACTAAAGTCAAATCGTGTGTCTTCATGCATGCAAAATCCGACTCGGCGTAATTCCTAACAAGGTTCAAACAGGAATAACAAAAACCGTATCAAAGGGCAAAACCGGCTGCGGCAACTGCAGATGTTCACAAAAAACGGGAGCTAAATAAAAGTGATAAACATGAAAATAGCCCGGAACTTCCAAATAGAAGGGGTAGCAATAATTAAACGCTCTGATTTTTTTATTTTGTTTTTTCGCCCTTTGTGCGAGACTAAAGTTGGCGGTGACAATCGAGGTCGGATGTCTGTGATGTGATGAGGCAGTTTTAGGTTTTTAAACAGCTCTAGGGATCGTTGGGAGTTTGCAATACCGTCTGGTTTTGGTTCGACTGCCGATTGTGTTATATTTTATTTTTTGAGTCAAAACAGTTGATTTTAATAAAGCAACTGTTTTGACTCCAAGTTTGGCTATGGAACCCATTGAGGTTCGGTAGCTAAGATGGCAAAAACTGAAAGCTTAATGTTTTGTCGTGTCCGTCCTTCCGTCTGTATGACACAGGCACTTTAGTCATAAACTACAATGAAAATATGATGAAATTTACTACTTAGTTTTGTAGTTACATAACAAAAATGAATATTTCTAGGGGAGGCACTCACAAGTAAAAGAAGCTTAAAATATATTTTTGTCCTGTTTTTTCAGCGAACACTTAGGTATCTAAAAAGCTTCTTTGATTTAGTGAAGTTTCGGAAATGATTGCTCGGAAAGTAGCATAAATTGTGTCTCCTCCCTACCTTCTAAACCATTTGTCCAAAAATATGAAAACAATCACAAAGATAACGCTTAATATAAATACTTTCAACGAAAATTAATTTCCACATTATCGGATATACTGGTTTTGAGTTATTGACGAAAAACTGCTCTTCTCAACAAAAGGATGTAAGTGCCACAACGATACGCTCTTTTCTCTAATGCGCTTTTTAATCGTTTTTAGAGCTCCTAAGCCAAAATGGCAAAAACGGAACCCTTATAGATTCGTCATGTCTGTCTGTCTGTCCGTCCGTATGTCACAGGCATTTTACTCAAAAACTATAAGATGTACATTGTTGAAATTTGGAGTATAGGTCTCGTGTGTTAACCGCTACTTAGTTTGATAGTTAAATAAAAAATATATATATTTCTAGGGGGGGCACTCTATACATGTAACCGAAACTGAAAAAAAAATCAGCAAATATCATGGTGTGGCACATATTTCGACAGTACTTCTAAAAACACTTTGAGGTTTCTAAAAAAAACAATTGATTTAGTGAATATATTCCGAAATATTCGCTACGAAAGTAGGAAAAATTGTGTCCCCCATCTATTTTCTAAACGGCAAGTTCAAAAAATATGAAAAAATTTACAAATATACCTTAATGAACACTTCCAACGAAAATTGTTTTCAAAATGATCGGGCATCCCTTTTAAAGTTATTGCCAAGAAACTGCGCTTCTCAGCAAAAGGACGTAAGTGCCGGGGAGATAGGCTCTTTTGTTAGTGTTTTTTTTTCATATCGTATATTTTTTCATCTGTAGTGCATATGTTTGTATAAACGGCTGCGGAACCCTTCATGGGCGAGTCCGACTCGCACTTGGCCGCTTTTTTTTCAACCATACTGCATTTCCTTGTAGTTTCGACTACGGTACTGTTTTAACTTAATGGATGACAAACAATGCAGAACCTAAAGTACACCAAATAAAATTACGAAATCTGGGCGGGTTACGAAAAAGGTGATAATCCGGTGCATGATAGTCTAGATGAAAAATATGAAATTTAAAGGTAGAAAAAAATCAGTTTGTCTAAGTACACCAATCATCGTACTCACAAATAAAGCAATGCTTTTAATATATACTACAATTGATTCTTCTAGTGGATGAGAGTCATTGATGATTGTGTTGATAGTAAAAACAATATTGTACAATAAACCCCTAAAACTAAATCTGGATAGCAAAATATGGATCGTGAAGATAATAACCACGGAATAATAGAGGCCAGGAGGGTACTAAAATATAACGAATTTATAGAAGACGTCCATTTACTACCAGATTTTTTTTAATTTTAGAAAAAAGTATGCAAATTTTTGGGCAAAAACAACATAACTTATAAACTTTTACAAAAACAGTATAATTACGCTAGAGATACCTTATCGTTTTTAAAGAATCATTAAAACAAATCAACGAACAAAGATCATTAAAACAAATGTACGTGCATTCCGTATTTTGTTGCTCTAAATCCATATTTCATCCTGAATAATAATATATAAAACAATTTTAACAAATTATATCGCGTATATTATCTCATTTGAATTTCCGACGTTTCATATATGCCAGAAGGACTTAATTTTTTTTTTAATTATTTACCAGCAGCATTTCATACAATGAGGCGTACTCAGGAGAAAAGAAACGCTGCGAAGAAAAACTCCCAGACTACCTCGTTACTAATTATATTATTTCAAAAACAAATACCTCTAAACTACTTTTGAACAGATAAGTTATTTTTTTAGATTTTCTGTTACTTAAATGAGTAATAATCGCGAGAAAAGAATTAAATATTATATAATAATAATATTTTAAGAAAAATGTAGTTTTATCAATTTTCTGCAAAACGATCTGTAATACAGTTATGTTGTCTTTTTTTTAAACATCCCTTCCATATAGCGATCGCTTTGTAGGTAATCTCACAACGCATTCTCGCAGGCGTTTAATATCACCGACGTTGATTAACTTCAGCTTTTCGAATAGTAAATGAATCACTGAAGACCATAAAAACAATGAGATTCAACCGTTTTATTACGATAAATTAATAACATTCCTGGCGGTTTGCCAGCACTACAGGGTGAGAGAAGCAGATCTGATAATGGAATGCCTCGCTAATTATTCGAAGGATTAAATTAGCGATGGTGCGGTAATATCAGACAGCTGTGGATAACGTGGCGTGCTGTGTCGTAGAATCGCAAACAGGCAGTAGAGGAATAATCCTTTTAATTGTCAGAACTACACTCGAGGACAATAATTTCGGGTCACCCTAATTTTATAACAGCAATAGTTTTTTTTTTTAATATATTAAATATATACATTATTTATTTAATATATTAAAAACGACTACTAGATACTAGTATTATTTACTTAATATACTATTTTTCGCAATACCCAACTATATAAGCAATTCTCGTGATCCCATCATAAAAAGGTGGTAAAGTATGACAGTATTTTACCACCTCGAAATTTTGTATTATATATTGTAAATGATAATACCAGGCGGCCACAAATTATTTAACGACTGGTTATGGGGCAATTTTTTTGGCAAAAAAATGTTTCTTTCCACTTTCTTTGTGATCAGTTTTGAGTGATGATTACCCCCTGGTATGCATATAAAAGGAAAGATTCGGAAGAATGGGTTTAAAAATTAAAAACAAGAAATAGCTTTAGGAAGAGTAAAAAAGTAGAGTTGATAACAGTGGAAAGACACATATATTGTTGATTGAGCAAGAAGAGCAGTAGTTTAAAAACGAGAAAATGTATTTTTAACCGATACGGAAAACCAAAAGAAAGGGTTATAAAGGTGGTTCCGTAACGTGATTGGAGTAAGTTTCCGCTGTTCAATTTGTCTGAGCGCAATTGGGGAGTTTTCACGCTGCATTACTTTGCGTTGTGAAAGATCCCTTATCACGAAGACATTTGATCTATCCGCCATCGGAAAACACAGCTTGAAATGCAATTTTCTGCCAGATGAATTTAATTGAGAGCTCATTGCTTTATTGACGAAATAGAAGCATATCGGCACAAATGTAGCAAATTAAAATTCATCGTCATCATATCAGCCCAAGGACATCTACTGCTGGACAAAGGCCTCTTCCTCGGATTTCCATAAAGACCGGTCGTGTGCCGCCCTAATCTAAAGGTTTCCCTCGATCTTTATCAGCTCACCTTGGGGGGTCTCCCACGCTGTTTCGTCCAGGACGCAGTCGCCACTCTTTTCCTTTAGTTTGTTTTTAGATGAAATTAAAATTGCCTCAGAGAATTTTTTTTTTTTTTCATAAATATTTTTTTCTAAACATCACTGAGATATTATTATAAACAAAGATCAGAAACAAATAAAAAATTTACCATCTTAGACGAGGTGGACGATTAGCTCAGATGGTAGAGCGTGCTGCCCCGGTCTGGCTCAAGGCACTGGTTCAAGTCCAGTATCGTCGAAAAATTTTTTCATTTGTTTCTGATCTTTGTTTATAATAATAACGCTAGTGGAGTGATCCACTAATAAATTGCAAAAATTGTGATTATTATCATGATATTTGTAAAACAAAAAGTATATCACTGAGATATTTTTTTTTCATACTACTAAGGTAGCAAACAAGCGTACGGCCTGCCTGATATTAAGCAGCATTTCATCTTTCAACTTAATTATTTCATATCTTTGTATATTATACAGTTTGTCTATGGTTTCGTATATTGCGTTGTGCGTTATTGGTCAGACGTTGCCATTTACAACTATTTATCCACACTACGTATAAATTACAGACTGAATAAATAAACTCGATTACAACTAAATATACAATTCACAAATCTTCAAGAACTTTGAAACTTTTCATTTAATTTAGCTCATATCTAAATGTATAAATACACTCAAAACTGGGACTCAACCTTACACTTGTTTTCTTAAATGTTAAAAATAGCACACCATTTTCAAATCATAAACAAATTAATTGAAAACATAACTTAAACATCATAATTAAACGAAAATCAGTCGCAATAATGCAAAGTTATTGAATTAATAGGTGTAGCAGTTTATTTCACGACCATTTAAAGCACTTCCTATTAATAACTGCATTTATTGAATAGATTACAAGCGACGTAATTAAAATCACTGATGCTCATTTATTGCTGATATTTCGACACAAGTATTTGTTTCATTTATAAAACGCCGGGCTAGTAAAATGTTTGTAATATGCTTAATTATATATTTCGTTTCGAAGTTCCTCTTCTCTGCAGGGTCGGATCCGAAATGAGGTGATTGGACAGAGAACCAAGGTTTTACATTTAGCCCAAAGGATTAGCAGACTAAAGTGGCCGGTGACATCTGTCGTAGAACTGACAACCGTTGGGGCAAACGTGTTCTGGAGTGGAGACCGCGACCAAACGTAGTGTAGGGCGCCCTGCAACTAAGTGGAGCGACGACATAATAAAAGTGGCTGGCAGCAGTTGGAAATAAAAAATCAGGACCGAGCTCAGTGGCATGCCATAGGAGAGGCCTATGTCCAGCTGTGGACAGAGGTGGGCTGATGATGATGATGATGTTTCGAAGTTATGATGATATGTGTAATTTATACGAATGAAATACTTTCATAAATGGCAACAATTGTGCTTATGCGCTTCGATTACATCACTATATCACCTTCAATATATTATACATTTACCTCACAATGAGCTCTCAAAGCAATCTCTAGTGCAATACTACATTTCGAACTCTGTTTTTCGGTTGCGGGTATATCAAGTGTCTTCGTAATAAGGGATATTTCAAAATGAAAAGTAATGCAGCGTTAACACTCCCCAATAGCGCTCATAACACGCAATAGTTGGAATCGAGAAAAAAAAAAACAAATCGAATCGAGCTCTTAAACATGCTCATCATGTAACAGTACCATGCATTACCCCAAAACTTAAATAAGGTTGTGGTGTAATCAAACTTCTAGCAGCAAAGTGAAGTAGCGCCAAACAATGGCATTATCTGTAAATACAAACGGTTGAAACATGCCTCAACAAGATAAAATTACGTACCTATTCCACAAGTCCTACGAAAATTGAGCGAGAAGTCCGACCACCGCAGAATGAGTCCTCAAATGCACTCATCAGGTAACAATACTGCATTCCGCACTCTGTTCCTCAAGAGCGGATAGATCAAGTGGTCTCGTACAAAGAGACCCTTCTCAACGCGGAGTGGAGCGGCGCGGAATAAATTCGGCAATAGCCACCAGAACAATTGAAAGGCGGAAAAATATTCCAATTACAAGTATTCCATTGTTGAGTTCGATGAAGATTGACTGGTCGAATTTATTGAAAAAAGTTATATACGAGACAAATTATACGTCTTGTAAGTTATATTAGATACTGGTTTGTCGTTGTAATTTTTAAAACTAAACTGTTAAAGATTCCAAGTTTATCATTTTGAACATTAGAATTCAACGACGCACCGCAGTTTTGAGATAAGTATGGGAAACTGCCAGACGACTCGAGCACGTTTTGTTTTAATATAAGGAAACGGTATGATTATATTGATTATTGACACAATATTTGCTGTCTTAATCAAAATTTATCTAAATCAACTAGTCCACTTTAGCTAACACCTATTGTGATTTTTTAACACATTCTCTGCTCAGATTTTCATCGCGCTACGAACTTTCCTCTACATTATGCGGGGAAACGCATTACACACATGCGGCTACGATTCCGAGTGTACGAACAGACCGCCCGCTAAGCGAGTTCCTGGTAGTGAATTTCTTAAGCGTATTGTTGTAATCGACCCAAAGATATACTCTTTGATAAACAACACATAATTATCGCAACGTAATTTTATATTAAGTCAATAAAGCCACAGATAAAATAATAAACACAACAAACGTTTTCATAAAGTATTTAATGCCTTTACTAAGAAAATTCTACTGCAATTGATATGAAATTTGGTATAATTTATTTATTTATTTATTCATTTATTTCTGTTTTCAACCCATAATGTGTTAGTAACAATGTTAATAATAATAATTAGATTAGGTGTTAGTATCAAAAAAAAAATTCAACACATAAAAAATTACACATAAAAAATTAAAATAAAACGATGGCATTTCTGGGGTCCATATGTATAGTATTCCATCTCCTCATTATTTAAATTGATAATTACAAGTAATAAAGTTTTGAAAGTTTGAATCACAGCTTTGAAAAAGGAAATCAGTATAGGTAATAACTGGTTTGTGGTTAACATTTATTTTTAATAAGCAGTAAAAAAATATCAAGCCGTGAGTAATTGACTATATATAATCAAAATGATAAATCAAAAATGCTAACTTCAAGCTTTGTAGGCTAATTTCAATGGATATTTTCTAGATATCAATTTAACTTTAAGACAAAATTAAATTGTTTCGCGAACTTTGGGGAAGAATTCTAATATAATATTAAGTATAACGAAATTATACAAGTTTCTAAAAGCTCGATTCAGAATATTGCGTTAACTTACTTTAAAATTGAAATAAAACAATTTAACGGATTATATCGCGTATATTATCTCATTTTAGTTCCCGACGTTTCGGAAGCTTTCCAGCTTTCCATGGTCACGGGAGGACTGAGAAAAGATGTATTTTCCTCTGTCAAAGTTACAATTTGTCAAAAATACATCTTTTCTCAGTCCTCCCGTGACCATGGAAAGCTGGAAAGCTTCCGAAACGTCGGGAACTAAAATGAGATAATATACGCGATATAATCCGTTAAATTGTTTTATTTCAATGAGTAATAATCGCGGAAACAGAAGAAAATATTATTTACTTTACAATTATTAGATATAATTTACACGTGGAAACAATAATTATTATCTTCTTCAAGGGCGCAATAAGCCATCGGACAGCCGATTCAAAAATTAAAATCGGGAAAATAATTTTGTCAAAATAAAAGAACAACTTTCTCAGCGGTGGAGGATAAAATCATAACTCTCCTTTTTCTTAAGCGTAATTGGGTAAAAAGTATCCTATGGATGCTACCTGTGTGCCAAATAATGTGAGTACTACATTGCCGACGAAATCCATTTAGCCGTTTGGCGCGACGAAGCCGCAACGACAGTGACCGTCAAATAGTCTGTATCACTATTTTTTTGAAAATATCTTTAATGTACAGACATTTCCTTTTTACAAGTTTAGAATAGTGAAGATATGATTTCAAATTCGTATGAACTTGTAAACTAATATGAAATGTATTCTTAATCGGTTTTTATATTTAGTATTGTTAGTACTATTTTACCACTGCAGCCAAAGTAGCGCAACTGCCAGCGAAGCTATGGGGCCCAGGTTTGAATCCCGGCAAGCACAAATACATTTGTGACGAGTATTTTGGATATTTTCTTTTCATTTATTTTTTATATAAGTGTATATATTGTGCCATTTGGCTCAATATATACATCTGCGTCTATTATAAATATAATTTAGTTTGGAACTTAACGAAGTAATTCATAATAAAATTCGGTAATGTGCGTTTCATATTTGTTAATTCAGGTAAACAAATTAAGTCTTGAATTAATCTTACCTAAATAAAAAAATTAAATTTTGAATCATTTTACTCGTATACGAATATTATGCATGTAGAGGTTAGGATACATATTTTCCCAAGTATCGTTTTTATTAACGGTATAATAAAATGGCAATGAGCCAAACATATCTCATTTCGCTAAACACTTATATACACTACGTAGATGTCGTTCGTAGCATGCTTCGTAGCACTTTCGAAGCAAATCGTAGCACGTAACATATTTCTTTTTACCCACTAATAAGCACCTAACTTTGATAATGACTCAGCCAACGTTTCGTGAACCAATTAAAATGACGTTAATCTTCTAGCGTGGTTCATTTAACCTTGGTTTCAATGGAAAGCTTTCAACTCTCAAGCTCAAACGTGACTCGCACCTCTATCTATAGACCGTAATGTAAAGTATCTGTATAAACAGGGCTCTGCAAACACCAAGCTAGCTCGAGTACAAAGCTTGGTTAAAAGTTCTCTGGTTTCGGGATAGATGGCGCTAATATGAAAGTAAATAGAGAGCCTTATTCGATTCTAGGCTGCAGCAAAACTGAAAGTAAATAAGCTTTCCGAGTATTTTTGTGCAATTACTACGAGTTATCTTTGTTAATTTTGACCAGCATAAACTGTTTATGGCATTTATGGTTCAAATCCAGTCGGAGTATGCGATTTTTTGAATTATTTAGATCTTTGAATTTACGAGAACTGTATTTATTGCAAACAAATCCTGTAATATGTGGTCTATATGATATATTTTTAATGAGAACTCGTAAAATCGAAACGCTTTTATTTGTATTTTAAATCCTTTTTTTAAACCCTTTAAATCCTGATGTGTACACACAATATTTTAACCATTTGATATTATTTTTTAGAATTAATTAGCACTTTGCTACAATTACCGATCATTAAAACTTCTAACTTTGATAATATAGCAGATTTCGTCTCTCAAATCAGAGCAACGCATAAGTACGATCCGTTTTAAAGCATTCTTAGGACCTTGATAATGCTGAATATCGGCTAGCAATTTTGCTGTTACCGTAACTATATGTTGTGGTGGTGGAGCTGCCGCAACAGCTCCCGGCACCACGGCATTGTTCTTTTCGTGTTTAGTTATAAAATGTTCCGACAGATGGAGCTTTTAGCCCTCAGTCAAGTTCTTGTATTATTGTGTTAACGAAAAACCTACACAATGTTATGTTGAATTTTAAAACATTACAGGAAACTAACTTTTTCCCGCGGCTTCGCCCGCGTAGTCTTCATTTTATTTATCCATTTGGAACTGTACAGTCTTTTGGGATAAAAACTTTACAAACTTTACCTTATTATATATAGTCAATTACTCACGGCTTGATATTTTTTTACTGCTTATTAAAAATAAATGTTAACCACAAACCAGTTATTACCTATACTGATTTCCTTTTTCAAAGCTGTGATTCAAACTTTCAAAACTTTATTACTTGTAATTATCAATTTAAATAATGAGGAGATGGAATACTATACATATGGACCCCAGAAATGCCATCGTTTTATTTTAATTTTTTATGTGTAATTTTTTATGTGTTGAATTTTTGTGGTGGTGGAGCTGCCGCAACAGCTCCCGGCACCACGGCATTGTTCTTTTCGTGTTTAGTTATAAAATGTTCCGACAGATGGAGCTTTTAGCCCTCAGTCAAGTTCTTGTATTATTGTGTTAACGAAAAACCTACACAATGTTATGTTGAATTTTAAAACATTACAGGAAACTAACTTTTTCCCGCGGCTTCGCCCGCGTAGTCTTCATTTTATTTATCCATTTGGAACTGTACAGTCTTTTGGGATAAAAACTGTCCTATGTCCTTTCTAGTGCCTCAATCTATTGCTATACTAAATTCTCTCTAAATTGATTCAGCGGTTTAAACGTGAAGAGGTAACAGACAGAGTTGTATTGTTTTGATTAGTGTTAAGGAATATTAAATTTCGAATTTAATTTGACTGCTTTATTAATAGTATTGCGGATTGTTTGTTGTATCAAAATTGTTGTATAATTTAATTTTAGCGTTTTTCGTTAATTTTATGTTTATTTTGACACCGACAAAAATTTGCACACTTGCTTGCAAGCAAAATACACGGAAATTTAATTGTACCAAACACCTGTAATGACTGTATTTTATACAAATAAATATAAATATATGGATTCAAATCAATATACTATAAAGGAATATTCCGCTTCAAAATGTAAATAATTTAAAATATTTGGGTAGTGTGATTTCAGCTGATTTAAGATGCACAACAGACATGCAATAAGAAAAGGGTTGTCAAAACATTATGCATTTGAAAATAAGGAAATACCTATTGACCTCAAACATATTCCATCAAACCATGTGATAGTAATAAATGTTTGAGTTTGACATTGGAATACCAGAAAGAAAGTCATAAATACGTTTACTTCTTCGGAGTATAGTTTCTGTAACACAGGTCTTAACCTAGCTCAGAAATCAGAGACTTCAATCTTATTGCTGTACCCTTTTTGGCAAAATATATAAATATATTTCAGTTTATGGGTGTGAGGCGTGAACCATGACACAGAGGGATAGGGAATTACTGGAGGCCTTTGAAATGTGGCCCTGGCGAAGGATGAAAATAATTCGTTGGACGAAAAAAGTCACAAATGAAGAGGTACTCAGATGGTGGGGCAAAGCAGGAGATCAGTAAATAGGATAGGGAAAATGTTTGGTCACTTTATACTACATGACGCTTTTATTAATTACATTGTATGTAGGAAGAAAAGTTGAAAGTAAGCCAGGAAGGGAACGACTAAGGATATGCTACATAAATGAAATTAAAAAACCGGCCAAGTGCGAGTTTAATTCGCGCACCGTGGGTTCCGTACAAACTTTTACTTACCGACACATTCTTATATTACTCTGTTTCGGTTGAGTTAAGTTTGCACCTGGTATCTATAGCATTGCATAAAAATGAGGTGCAAGCTTTACGCAACCGGGTTGTTTGAAAAGGTTTTTTTTTATTTAAAAAAAGTAGCTATTTAGAGACATGGTTATAATTTTCGTATAATATTTATGTATATTTATACAAATTGTACAAAATTCAAAATTTTCGTTCGGTAAACTTCGGAGATAAGGAGGGGTAGTGTTTTTTTCACATTTTTCTCAAAACAAAATCGTACTCGAGTTACAATAACAAAAAGATGTTCCAAAATGTGCAGATTAAGCTCTTTCATATGTTATACTACTTGACCTAGTAGCTAGACTTATAGTTTTTGCCCCCCTCATATTCGTCGTTTTTTTAGAAAATAAAAGTGCCTATATTTTTGAATATTTCCTTCGCAATATAATTATACAGAGTTATTACCGAGTTTTATCCTTCTGAAACGCTCCTTGAACAGCTCGTAGGTGCCCTTACGAGGTAACCTTCTTGGCAGGGTAATATTAATGATTTTTAACAGATCAGGGCATAATACTCGTATGCCTTCACAGTTGGCAACCTTGTACGAGAACATAACGTCAAAAACCCTTCGTCTATTACTTAGTGATTCTAGGTTGAAGAATTTTAGCCGCTCTCGATATGAACCAATAGACCGACATTTCGGAGAATCGTAGAAGCTCAAGATTGCTATGAAACGTCTCTGTACCCTTTCGATACGATTTTTGTGAACCTCGAAGAAAGGAGACCAAACCTGTGAGCAGTATTCCAGGATACTTCTCACAAGGGTGTTGAAAAGCAATATTCTGGTACGCGCTAGTTTGAAACACTTGGTGTTCCTTGCCACGAAGCCCATCATTGCGGAAGCTTTTTTAATAATATAGTCTAAATGTGCATTAAAATTCAGTTGACTGTTGAATTTTAGCCGGTATAGAGGGCGTCCTGCAAGCCGGCCGCGTTTAACTTGCGATAAATAAATGATTCAGCATCTGTCACTCTCGCTGTGACATGCCTGTCATAAAGTGACGGGTTTTCTGTAATTTTATCGATCACGCGACAAAGTTGAGCGTCAAAGGCCCGGCCTGGTCTGGTTCAGGGCTAACAGGCGCAGCTGACCTAATAATATTGGCAATATGCCCAGCAATATCGTTTGTTGTAATTATCTGGGTTCTAAAATTTGTTTCTAAAAAACAACACAAAAGTGCTCGTGTATACATGGTTTAAAAAAAAACGATCCATGCATGTCTATGCATAATACGTGGTTATATCCGACATCGTGGTTATATCTATATAAATAAAAGTCAATTGAAGAAGTGTATTACATTACTTATTATTCACCTTTTAACTAATTAGCCAAATACCTATTATATGTACATATAATAGGTATTTGGCTAATTACTCGTATTTATTTGTTGTTTTCGTAAATGTCCGAACAAGGTTTGTCTGTAATTAAATTTGCTAAAAATTACATAAGTGAAAAGTTTGGGTTTGATTTGAGTGAGTGGGACAAAAGATATACCAATACGAAGCCCGAGCGGGCAGTATACTAATATATAAGATTGTAATGCTAAAATAATGATGTAGTTTAGTTAAAAATAGTTTTTTTGAAAAAAGATCCTAACCACTTCACGATACCGTCCGGTCACATTATGATCATTTCTTCTTCACCTTCATTCATAAGCTTTTTGCGAACTTTGTTATATCGTCGTTGCACATAGTAAGGGAGCTAAGCAGATTATTCTGACTTGAGTACATGTTTTGAAAACCATTCTGCGCCCATTGGTGATCGAAATTTATACATGGAAAGGAATAGTTTTTCATAAGCCGTTTTACTCTTAAAGTTCTTCTGAGGATCTCCAATGATGGTCAGTTGTGTTACATGCATTCATCGGCTTTTCATGACCCTCGCAAGATAATCAGTCCACCTTATAAAGAGCGTTGGTTTCAAGATCGTTCTGACTAAACTAGTGGGCCTACGATGCACTCGTTTATTATCCACAGCACAAAACACTCATCACATTCCGACACGTATAGATACTAGTGTGACCGGATGGTAGGTTCTGCGTGTGATCAAAGTCTGTGTATTTATGGTTTATGTCGAATAAAGCACGACAGTAATACGACATAATCCACACTATATTACACAATAATGTAATTATGAAAACAGCCGCAGCATTAATAAATCCAACAGCGCTTAATATTGTAAATACGTGAACACCGCTAATCTCTCCGTATTAGCTGTTTATCTGGCCTGACAAAATATGGCCTCGGCTGGGAATTGATTTTACCATTTGTCACTGTGATTTAAAGCTCGAAATATCCATACAGATTACGTGTTGGTTTTTGAATTTATATAATACTTTTGCGTTGCTTGCAATTTTAATTGACGATTTTGGAAAGTAAAGAAAATGGCTATTTATATAGTTACTAGTTTCATACTAAACGCATGAGATAAGATAGTTTTATTTCACGATAAAAATTACGATACAAATTTGCAAATGCAAAATTATACGAATTTATATCATGTCATGATTGTCAAAATATAAGAAATATTGAAAATAAATGATGTATTGTCAAAACAAGATTAAACTGTAAGAAAGAACACTAAGAAAATATGAACTACGATTCAAATCGAATCGCCCGATCAAGATCGTCGTGGCACCATTAAAAATAATAAAAAATCATAATGAAAGTAAATCTTTCACATTTTCCTTAATAAAACAAAATCTCATCGCAATAAGTAAAAACAAATCATTATTATTAATAAATCAAAATATATATCTCCCAATAAGGATCGTCACCATAAAAAATTAAAAACGAAAATAAACTTACAATATCAATCACAATGTCAATTAAAAATTAGAAATTCAGTTCCATATATTGTTCTACATTTATTTACTGAGTATAGAGGGTTTTCCAATAAAAGGTTTTGAGCTGACGCCTAAATATTTCATTACTAGTCTCATTTCTTAAATCAGCTGGTAAGTGCTCGAAATAAGTTAGGCCGAAGACGCAGGGGTTCTTTGTTCAAAGATATATGTACGTATCAAACTAATAACACGCTTAAAAATAAAATGTCTTATACAAATTTTCTCCAAATATAGCTACGAATCGAAAAATGCAGCGTGGAAAAGCTACCTAGGCCGTTATATAAGGAGGATTTTGTCTAACAGTGGACGTCTTTTGGCTAAAATTCTGGTGATGATGATATTTGATTTTATAACTATGAAGTTGTAATGAGAGTTTTATTGAAGAAGTAATTACAGTAAATCCAATCTCTGAAGGACCAACTTCGATTCTCAAATAATAACAGTACCTACCGCCTACAGTTCCAACTATTGAGAGGAAATCATATTAGCTCCACGAATTTGATATAACAATTTAGCAATGAAATAGTTAGATCCCGAGTGAACTATGCGGTCACTTTCAAAGGCGGTTCGTAGAGTAAGTGAGCGTTCGTATACTAAGTGAGGTACAGTACTAACTAACTAGTATAAAAGTGTCTTGCACGAACTAGAATATGGGGACTTTGCCACAAGATCTTAACTATTATGTTATTGTAGACTGAAGACACAAAAGTACAAACTTGACGAACCTGATCTTATAATACAACTACAATATGCCTGTAACTTCGTCAGCGGAGAAGAAATAAATCATTACGCTCGATTTTTGTTCAGTGTAGTCGAGTAAAAAGTCCTGTAAGGAGCCGATGATCAGCTTACCGTGTATCAAAAATTGTTCAAATCTGTTAAGCCGTTTAGGGGTAATGAAGCCACAACAACACATACAAACTTGCAAAAATTCCTACAAAAGTATTTTTTGTTTCAATTTCCTCCAAATAGTCCGCATCATTTATTTCGTATATCTTCAATGCACACACATTTTATTTTTACAACTTTATAATAGTAGAAGTTGTCACTCGTAGGCCTAGTTTCTTAAATAGCACAGCTAGCATTATTAGATGTACGAAGTTTGCCCCAAGTGTACGTTTTATGAATATCATGTATAAATATGAAGTCAATTGCGTCGAAACATAATTACCATAAATCGACCGTTTACTAATAACCATTACGGCTAATGTTGGGATCTGTGTAAGTCGACTTATACAGTTTTGGCACGTCAAGTTTTATTTAAATTTTTCCATTTTCACTATATACGCATGGAGAATTAAATGCAAATATTTTCTTTATTACCTTTAAATATAGCACCTAAATCACCAATAATGGTAAAAATCATAAACTAACACTACTAATTTATTATTCATTATTTAAAATTACAGAAATCAATTAAAATAATATAATTATTTCCTGGTAATATTTCGATAAAATCGGCACGAATAAAGCAAAAAAGATATATTACATTTAAACTCATAACATTTTAGAATTTGAAAATAAGAAATTATAAAAGTCACATATCTAATAAAAAATTTATAGTTAAAATGGTTATTGTTTGTTGCATCGAAATTGAACTATATCGGTTAACTTATTAAAACTAAACTCAAAAACTGCACTTAAAACTGAAAAGAAAATATATTAACTTCCCATTTTGGATTTAAACATTACAATTAAATTAATATGTCATTGATATTATAAATTGATAACAAATTCGAGGTTCGAGCGATGCAATTGAAGTAGTCTTATTACATTGTCTCCGCACAGATGGTCAACGTAAATATTTACGTAAATTGAAATTTCAAATGGATACAGTTATGGCTCGGATATTGCTAACTGAATTTTGGACGTATTTCTATACCTTTTTATATAAAAAGAAAAACTCTTTCAGATGTAAATCTATGAAAACCTGCTTGCTCCTGTGTCAAGTATTAGCGGACAATGGACGGTATTAATTTTCATCATAATTCTACTATGCAGAATATGAACTAACCTATTTGTTTGTTTGGTATTCTATCTACTGTCATATTTTAATGATAATAGTTATTTTATTAAGTAGTTTAAATCTGTCAGATATTAACATCAGACTATGCCTGTCTATGACGACCGTTTTATGCAACAAACAGTAAACAGCCGTTAATAAATAACAGATGAAGGTGAAACGTTTATGTTGGAAAAGTCAACGGTACACAGAAACTACTGGGATTTATATCCCCAGACGCCGAACACAAAACTTCTAGAATGAAATAATATAATATGACTAGACAAGGTTTCGGGTTCATATTTATTATTTTCTGTTAGCCACATAAGAATCATAAAACATCTCTGCAGCGCACAGCCAGCATTCCGACCGGAAGTGCTATTTGTCGCCGCGCCCTGCCCTTCCGGCGAGCTTCCGTCCCGTCTTATCACAATGTCTTGCTTTATAAGGCAACGCTTAAAGGATTAAAACTTTCTTTTTCTTAAACCACAGAAAACGTGTTTAATATTTAAGGATTATTTATATCAGGGAATGTCGGATTTTATTTCTAAATGGGTTTTTCTTTTAATAAAATGCTGGGGAGGGAACGAATCAAAAGTGTTTGTTAAATTAAATGCACCAGTTTTAAATACAATAGTAATTTTACTTCTAGGTTTAATGGTTTTCGCATAGTCTGGTTTTCATGAATGTTTTTACTCTCGCGTGTCCTTTTAGTTGGTCCCATTTAACCCTTTGTTCCTCACAGACAACCAAGTTAGATAACCAGTAGCCAAGAAAGAAAAAAAATCTTCCCAGATAACTGGCTTTTTAACAGGAAGGATTTCTTCCTCTTAGCAAACCATCAAATATTCGGTAGTCTACAAGGAATACATATTTCTTCCCAGATTACTGGTTTTTTAACAGGAAGGATTTCTTCCTCTTAGCAAACGTGATTTTTTTACCGTTTCTATAGATAATGGTACGGAACCCTTCGTGCGCGAGTCCGACTTGCAGTTGGCCGGTTTTTTTCTTATCATTTTATTTTTGTTATCTATAGGTTTTCGGAATATTCTTAGTTATTTCTTTATTATCGTTCTTCTGGAACGGTCCAATACGGAACCAATATTACTCAATGATGTTGACGAACTAGGGATTTTAATAGAAAACTCTCTGAGCCTGTCTGTTTTCTCTAATTCGTTGGCGTTTGCCTTCTACATAAATAAAATATGTATTAATCCCAAGTATTTAAGTAAAAAGTGAACCAATATTGAACAAGAAGTTCTTATATCAAACGTTACACATCCAATTCATCAAACATATTTTTAGGGTTCCGTACTCAACTTGAATTCGGTACACATATGTAAATCGGTGACCCAAAGGATTTTTTTTTTTTTTTTTCCTCGTAGACTACCGAATATCTGATGGTTTGCTAGCAGGAAGAGATCCTTCCTGTTAAAAAACCAGTAATCTGGGAAGAAATATTTATTCCTCGTAGACTACCGAATATCGTATGGTTTGCTAGCAGGAAGAAATCCTTCCTGTTAAAAAACCAGTAATCTGGGAAGATTTTTTTTTCTTTCTTGGCTACTGGTTATCTAACTTGGTTGTCTGTGAGGAACAAAGGCATTTAACTGAGAGAAATGTAATCTAGGAAAAATTAGACATGAACATTTTATGTTGGCTGATGATAATAATTTATTAAAATAAGCTACATTTTCTGAATTAATCAAATTAGATATAATTTTAATTATTTATTTTTTAATTAATTTAAAAACGCATTTTGTAAAATGTTTTGTTGCAAACTTGGCATAGATGGTTTGTTGACGTGCTATCAACCAGTTGACTCGCGGACTGCATCCACACTTAAAAAAAAAGCACCCAAGTGCGAGTCAGACTCGCCCATGAAGGCTTCCGCAGCCGTTTATATAAAAAATGCACTGATGAAAAAAAATACGATATGAAAATAAACAAAAAAATAAAACCGACTCCAAAAAAAACTAAAAAGTAAAAAATAACGCCATAATTCAGTTTCTTCAAACTACTTACAAGTAACCGTTTGTATACTCAATCTATACAGTATATACAATCTTATTTTGGCGTCGGTGTCATATAAAGAATGTTTAAAATATTGAAAATTAACGATTTTAGTAAGTTGTGACACGATGGCACCGACTCCAAAATAACATTAATTGTATATACTGTATAGATTGAGTATACAAACGGTTACTTGTAAGTAATTTGAAGAAACTGAATTATGGCGTTATTTTTTACTTTTTTTTGGAGTTGGTTTTATTTTTTTGTTTAAAAGTTTATTTATTTTACACTTTTTAGTTAATCGTTACTTAAAAGTGTATCTCGTGACGATTCGAACAAGGCCAAACACGGCTAGGATACATTATTTTATTACATAGATCTGGTGCCTACCTTCTGGCTCCATCATCAAATCAATTCGATGGTACCATTCTCATCAGGAACATTTAAATTTGTGACTTTGAAGTTGCTTAGCTAAATTATTTTGTCGCCACCCGTAAATCATTTATCATTGAGGAGTTCCGATGGCATTCTGTGGTCTTCTGCATCAGTTCCACTTCACCAATTTACACTTTCAGAATGCAAATGCTTATTATGTTTCTTATAATACCAAAATCACTATATGTATGCCTACAATATTTGAGGAGATTCTGCAATTCTTCATAGATTCCATCATCAGATCTTCACCAAAATTAAATGGGACCAACTAAAAAGTACCTTCTATAAAACAAAAAAAAAAATTTTTGATATCGGTCAAATAGTCTTTGAATAATCGGTGAACATCCATAAAAAAAAAAAAAAAACATTCCGTCGAATTGAGAACCTCCTCCTTTTTTTGGAAGTCGGTTAAAAAAACACTAACAAAAGAGCATATCATCCCGGCACTTACGTCCTCTTGCTGAGAAGCGCAGTTTTTTGACAATAACTTAAAAACGGTATGTCCGATCATGTTGAAAACAATTTTCGCTGGAAGTATTTATTATTAAGCTTTATAATATTTGTACATTTTTTCATATGTTTTGAACATACCGTTTAGAGAATAGAGGCGGGGTGACATAATTTTTGCTACTTTCGGTACGCATATTTCGCAAAAAATTCCCTAAATCACCTTTTTTTTAGAAATCTCAGTGTTTTTAGAAGAACTGTCGAAGATATGTGCCAAACATTGATATTTGCTAAAAAAAAATATTTTCTGTTTCGGTTACATGTATGGAGGAGAAAGAAATAAATTTTATTATATTTATATATATATATATATATATATATATATATATATATATATATATATTATTTAACTATTAAACTAAGTAGCGGTTTACACACGACACCTATGCTCCAAATTCCATAAATGTAAATCTTATTGTTTTTAGTAAAATGCCTGTGGCATACGGACGGACAGACAGACAGACAGACAGACAGATAGACATGACGAATCCATAAGGGTTCCGTTTTTGCCATTTTGGCTTCGGAACCCTAAAAACTTCAATTAATCACGTGAAAGTCCCAGGGCAATTCAGTAAAAAACACGTAGCACTCAAACACACATATGAAGGAAAAAAATCCTTGCAGAAAATGCAAAATTGTTACAAGAAAACTCGAATATAAACAAAGTCGACAGCAAAAGTGACCTCGTGTGTCAAGGGCCGTGTATGATTGTGACGGCTGTTACTTGAATACTGATACTCTGTTAAACTTAAATCGTCGTCCTTGAAGATTGTACATTTAACGCGGATTTTTATGCTTTTATTGCAACAAGGAACGAGTGGAAAAAAGAGGGGAAGGCCTTCGCCCAACCGTGAGACAGCACCGGCTGATAGAATAACAAATTTGTTAGCTCCCGAGGTGACCTCCACGTTGGCTTATATATATGCGTCTTCTGTTGACATAATTAAATATTTTGTTATGTGAAATTATTTTTAGATTTAGATCAAACTAGTCCAAGAGCTTGAGTACTATATGACGAAAAAGGTACATAAGAATAATTCTAGAGTCAGGAACAAATAGGATTCATTCTTATCACACAGATATCTGCCCTTTCGTGATTTGAACCCAGGACCATCAGCTTCGCAGGCAAGATCACTACCGCTATCCATACTAATATTATAAATGCGAAAGTGTGTCTGTCTGTCTGTCTGAAAATTACTCTTATCCGCGATAAACGAATCTAAGGCGGACGAAGTCGCGGGCAGAAGCTAGTATTATATAAAACAGTGTAAAGTTGATAATTACAGATTGCAAAATAACATTAAATCTGGACTATTAATTTTGACGGTGGCTGGACGAACATGGAAACATGTAGCACACATAACAATCTAATCTAAGGGGGAAAGCATAATTTAGCCCAACAAACATTTGTATTTTGAAGATATCACAACCGCGTTCAGGGTCCATATTGGCTCTCATAAAAATTTTATTCCTATTTTTTATTTCACTACCGATTTTTCTTCCTAACAATCACTGTTCATAATTTTTTCCTCATACTTTTTTTCTTCATACTTTTATTTTACTACCATCGGAACTCATAACAGTCAGTTATCATACTTTTTTCTTAATAATGTCATTACTAAGAAATGTTAAAACTCATATTTTTTTTTTTCATGTTTTACTTCATAACAGACAATTATCATAATTTTCCTATTCATAATGCAAGCCTTTTTTTCGGGACGAAAAAAAAAATAACCTCGAACTCTTCTAACCTAACCCGGCCACGTCGGATCTGCTCTGAAAGGTTTTGCTCGCTCGCTTCGCTCGCTCGCTCGTTCAAATTTTGTAATCCAATCTATTTTCCTGGTTCGCTGGGTTGTTCTTGTATGTAAACAGTATGAATATAAGCAAGCCTTTTTTTCGGGACGCAAAAAAAATAACCTCGAAGGCCAGGTGGGAGCTCGCTACGCTTTGCTCCCGCCTGACCTTCTAACCTAACCCGGCCACGTCGGATCTGCTCTGAAAGGTTTTGCTCGCTCGCTTCGCTCGCTCGCTCGTTCAAATTTTGTAATTCAATCTATTTTCCTGGTAGTGGTTCGAATAATAGTATGAACAAGGTGTATGAGTGTTGATTTTATGAGTTTTGATGATTATGAATTCGGATGATTATGAATTCTGATGATTATGAGTTAGATTAGTAGTGTAAGAAAATATATGAAAAAAAATATTAGTATAAACAAATTGTATGATTAGTGATCTTATGAGTTCTCATGATTATGAGTTTCGATCGTTAGTATTAAAAAAAAATATGAAGAGTGATCATTATGATATAAAATAGTATGAGAAATATTTTCGGACTTCAGATAATAGGACTTAAAAAGTTATGTGAGAAAATACGCACCCCCGCGTTTATGAAATCCCTCAAGGTTCGCCAGAAGAAAATGGAGTCAAATTGACCGATCGCATACCACCTTGCGTTCTAAAACCCAAGTAACAGACAAAGCCCTGGCAGCCGCTAGTGTTATTGGGCCGGACACGTAACGTTGCCGCATGCTGAACGAATCGTGGGCTAAGGAAACCATAGACTAGATCCCATTGCAGCTAATAGAGTTCTGCGTCGTGGTAGGCCACGACAGAGGTAGCGGGACGACCGACCTTGACGTAAAGGATTGGTACTGCTCTGGATAGGAACGAGTGGAAAAAAGAGGGGGAGGCCTTTGCGCATCAATGAGACAGCACCGGCTGATAGTATAATAACAAATAAGCTCACGATGTGACCGCCATGTGGGCAGTTGATTAGATGATTACTGTCCCGATATAGTAGTTTCGGTATACGGTCTTATAGCAAAAAGTCTCGACCAAAATCTCAAGAGACTCACGCTAGATAAATAGCTACTTCATGGGGCTGATACAGAAGGCACTAATCCTGGACACGGCCCACATCGTCAGGAGGTTTCTCTCTATGCAGCTCTAACCACCGGTGGTAGCTTGAGCCCTGCGCCTTTTTATGTGTTCATATTTTGTATTTGACTTTTTATATTAATATTGTAAAAACCCTACCTAAGACGTTAAATACCTACAATAATTAGAATAATAATAGAATCCGTTCGTTAATGTGTTATGTTAACGAACATTAAACAAGCGTTGTGTTATATAATTATAACAGTAGAACTGAATTATATTCTATTAGCTGTAAAAAATAATGGATGATTTAACATGTGAATTACAAGTTTTGCTTTATTTTAATAAAGTAAACATTTGTCCCTATCTGTTAAAGTTGTAAAAGGGTTTACTGTAATAATGTCATCTTATCTTTGAAAGTGGCCCGCCTATCGTCCAAAAATGGCAGTACAAGGAACATCCCAATCAAACGGCGGCATGCATTATTCAGCGTGCGGCTAATTGAAATGCACCAGCCCTCTGCGATGCTAATCGCATTGGCGCGCGTAAATCATTAGCCCTTTAGAGCCCTCGCCGTGCTAGTGAACTGATTGATAAACATGGCCGCTGAAATCTGAGTCAAATAAAATGTTGATCGTTAATCGAAACTTCTGTCGATTAAAAATTAATCCTATGTACTTATTGTCAAAAAATAGTCGCTATTAAGTTAATCTAACGATTAGTTTTTTAATCGATTAATGTCCATCTCTGATTGTAAGAATACGAAGAACACTTCAATGACCACTTATTTTTGCTTTTGGCAATTTTAAATGGTAAATAAGGACGCAGATTTGGGGACTAATATAAGCACAAAAAAATGTCGTGTAAAATAATGCTCCGTTTCAAATAGGTAGTTAACTCTTAGGGATACAAAGCTTCTAGTAAATAGTTGCCGCATAAACAGCCAGCGGTCAATCCAAACTAGAGTCCGTAATCCAAACTAAAATAAAGCATAATTTACTTCAAAAGGCAAAGTTCCGCAAATCGGGCGGTTAATTTGTTATTCAGATATTCCATGGCTAATGAAGATTTATATCCCACTCATTATTTTGCCTAGCAGATTCAATTTTGTTTCCAATTTATATTCAATTTACTGACTAAGTTTAACTTTCATGAAATTAAATGGGAGTTTCAATTTGTATACAAAATAGGTACTCTTGAATGATTATTGTATGAAAGGAGCAACTGACAATCTGGAGTTAAATTTCTAGAAGTTTTACTTTAAATGGTTATTAATCAACAAAACTTGGGGCCGTTATAAGAGAAATAACGATACAGTTTATTTAAAAGAAAAACGATTTTGACTCGGTGAAATTGCCTTATACAACTCGATTATTAACTCACAGAAACTTAATTTTGAATTGCTTTAGTGATAAATTGTAGGTTTATGGTTAAGTTAAACTATTTCGTTTATCTGTACTATTACACAGTTGTCATAATAAAATATCTGTACGTTGAAAATATTCTCAAAAAAAATATATTGTAAAAATAACATTGAATCAAAAAATATATTTTATGGATTTTTTGTATGTTGATTTGATAACACCACATCTCTTTATTGTAAGCTGGGGCCATATTGAGCATTTTCAATTGATTAATAACGATATACCTCTATTAGCGATTGCGAAGTGGAATTTAAGTGGCATTGTTTAATATGGCGAATAGAAATAGAGATTATGATCCGAAAGTTATAGAATAGACATCTGGGTATGAATGATCGTGGACGAATTACCGTCGGAACATTAATACATTAACATTGTCCCCTAGTATTTCAAATCAACACCAAAAATTCACTATCAAGTCTCATCACAAATGATTCTGCCGCTTCCGTAAACAATATTCGTTAAACGATCGTTGAAACATTCGTAATTACGAAATTCCAGCACTCAATAGAACGTAAAGCGATCCTCAAGGTCCCTAGATGGGTGTAAATTGTGAATCGCTGAAATATTTACAGAATACTCAGTCGGAAACGCAGCAGCAGGTATCGGCGAAATGTATAGAGGGAATTTGACTCGAGTTTGCCGCTTGTTTTTTCCGACTGCTAGAAAAAGGATCATGTTTTCCGCTGTATGTGCACTTGTGCAGAGACCGAAAACACTTAACTCATTACGGTACCGGTATATCGGAATGGGGTTACCGTTACGACTTCTGTTTCTTTTATTTAAGGTACATTTTTGTAGGTAACCGAAACCTTTATTAAATCGCTAATCCATAGCTTTTTTTGCTCAGTATATAGAACAGTAAACACAAATAAAGTTAGCTTACTATTGGTTACTCGACAGATCCCGAAGTGTGAATCTATTATCGTATAACATTATCAACGTGCGTGCATTATATTATGCCGCACCAGCTGACGGGACAATAGTTACCCGGACCTTTGGGAAGCGTGCGCGGAGCCAACGCCAACGCGTAGAGACCCTTTCGACAATTTAATGAACTGTAAGTGGTACACCGCGCGGATGCTGGTCCCGCTACTGCATGAACTATTGGAGATTGATGGAATCTAAATAAATTAGGTTATGGGATTGGAATAATGGACTAAATACTGAGCCAGGAAAAAGTGTCTCATGGCTAAAGGCACTGGTAGACGATGACTTGCCCCCGCTAGATGGGCCCTCGTAAATAGCGATACATATATGGCCTGAGGCCAACATTGGTGCCGAGAGCTAAAGGTGGAGAGGTGTCACTGGACTTTCTACCGAAGCCAACTCGCCACTTACGTTCCACGTCCACCCTCGAGCCGCAGCTCTAGCGACTCCACTCTGACCGGCCGGTTAAGGCAAGCCAGAGGTGAGGTCCTGACCCAACACCTTCCGTCAGGATGCTCCAGGAACACTCAGGTATGTACGTGGGGTCGCTACTCCCCAATAGGCAAGAGCTGCCCTGCATTATTATGCCTGTATTATTATAAATCTTTATTAGTCACTGTCATGATGAAGATTGACATTCGACATTTTAAAGATTTGATGGTATGTGTAAAGCGGTTCAATTTAAAAATGTAATGGCTACTGTTCAACAAGACCATTTAACTATGCCATCGTCGAGCTTTTAAGCCAAGGTACGGTTTAATATTTATATTATTTTAATAATGATTTATTAAATGCCGATTCACGTTCCCCGTTCAAGATAGAGGATAAGAATCGATTGTGAAGTATCAAATCGTTTTATTCAAATAGCAACTGTAGCGTTAAGGTTAAATAAGAAATTAAAAAGTAAATGCATATTCACAAAATATGTTTTTTTTTATTATAGTAGTATGCAATAGATAGTAATAAAACAAATAAAACCCACTGAAACAAAAGACAATATCTATGTTGGCCATGACCGTCAATGTTGTATGAAATTCCTGTATTGTCCTTTAATTTGAAATTAGAATGAATCTTCAACAAGTGCTATACAAAGACATACTTCATTCTATTCTCACGAAGGTAAGAACGACATTTCCTTGGATGTTTAAGAAAAATATAATAACCATCTGGTAACAAGTTGTTTTTTTAAATAATATAATTACTAACGAGGTAGTCTGGGAGTTTTCTTTGCGGTGTTTCTTTTTCTTCAGTAAGCCTCATTTTGTAAGACGCACTTTTGGCGCATGTGTAACTGTATTTACACATTTAGTGCACCTTACATCTGTGTTCACCTTTATTTGTTTTCTCAATTTGGGAAGTTTGCACAAATTGTAACATTGACAGAGAAAAATGTTTTTTTTTCTCAATCGACCCCGTTGACACGGAAGCTATAGACTTTCCGAAACGTCGGGAACTCAAATGAGAGCATAGATATTAAGTACAGTTCAGAAGGTAGCATTAATTAATATTTGGGATATTTGAATGAAGGGATTTGACGCTTCATAACATAATGTATTCTTGTCTTAAACCTTGTATTTCTAGTATTTTGAGTTCAAATATTATTCCCAAGATCTCCTCAATGAATAAAGGTAACCTGTATATACCTAACTTGGTAATCTGCTAAAAATATCGGTTTGGATTTAAAAGGTAGATAACCTTTATGGATGAATTTTGACGTGGGTTTGCTGCTTGTTTTTACTTGGAACGTAAAGTTTCATCAGAGTTAAAGAGAAACTTTCTTTGATTTGCAATTAGCTAATTTGGTTGTAGAACAAGCTACAAATCTGGCGGTCTCGGTTTAGAATACCGGCAAGGGTAAGTATTTGTGTGATGAGCACAAATATTGGTTCCTGGATGCTTTCGATGTATTCAAGTACCATATATACATATACTAGATATACTAGAAAGTGCCCTTCGTTCGTGGATGAAAAAAAAGTCATAACGCCTCTTTTTATCTTCAGCGTAGTCGGGAAAAAGTATCCTATAACCATCTGAAAATACCTAGCTACCCGTGTACCAAAAATAGTTCAAATCTGTTTTGCCGATTTGGCGCGATGAAGCCACAACGACACATACAAACATACCTACAAAAAAAAAATAATTCTGTGACCTCGTTACAATCTTCTTTTATTATGTTTACAATGGACAGACATCACATTTTTACAACTTTATAATAGTATAGATATATATATATATATATATGTATATCATCGTTTAGTACTCGTAGTTAGAATGAACAAAGAAAAATGTTCGAGGAATAAATAATATCAAATTGCGAAAGTGTATTTTAATTTACTCTACAACCGATTTACGTTTTTAACTGACTTCCAATAAAAGGAGGAGGTTCTCAATTCGACGGTTTTTTTTTTTTTTTTTATGGATGTTCACCGATTGTTCAAAGACTATTTGACCGATTTCAAAAATTTTTTTTTGGTTTTATAGAAGGTACTTTTTAGTTGGTCCCATTTAATTTTGGTGAAGATCTGATGATGGAATCTATGAGGAATTGCAGAAACTTCTCAAATATTGTAGGCATACATATAGTGATTTTGGTATTATAAGAAACATAATAAGCATTTGCATTCTGAAAGTGTAAATTGGTGAAGTGGAACTGATGCAGAAGACCACAGAATGCCATCGGAACTCCTCAATGATAAATGATTTACGGGTGGCGACAAAATATCTTGATTAATTTAGCTAAGCAACTTCATAGTCACATATTTAAATGTTCCTGATGAGAATGGTACCATCGAATTGATTTGATGATGGAGCCGGAAGGTAGGCCGGTAGGTAGTAATGCCATCTGTCAACTGACAGTTCTGTAGTATAATTTGAACATTTTGGCGGGAGTATAACCGAAGAAAAGTTTTGTCGCCATAGTAGCTATTTTGTTTTTTTCCTGTTAGTTGAAAAATAATGAAGTCGCTGAACATATACCTGAAACGTGAACATTTTCATACCATTATTTTTTACAATTTTCGACGCAGTTTAAGTCAACAAAAGTGCATCGATGTTTTATTTCAACTTTTGGTGATAAAGCCCCATCAAAGACGATTGTTTATCGATGGATTGCGGAATTTACTCGCAGTCGTAGCTCACTTGTGGATGAATTTCGCGATGACTGTTTAAAATCGGTAGTGGTTGCGAAAACATTGATGCTGTGCGTGAACTAATACATACTTCAAGACCGTCGCGTGACGTATCTAGTGTTTGAACTGTCTTTAGGCATTAGTGAGATATATACAATATTCACGATGGATAGCAAAACATGTTTTCACGATACAACACATAATCAAAATAGGCTTGTGTTGATTAGTCTAGTGAGATGCTTTGAAAATACAACTACGGGGCTTTACAACAAGTTTATGACTATGACATCGTGACAGGCGACGAATCGTGGATTTACCCAAATGAATACGAAAATAAACAGCAATCGATAGTAAGAGGTTTTGAAGAGGAAATCCTATACAGTGAAGTTGATCGCGCGCGAGGTAACAGTATAACAGGCAACCCTCATATAGTCAGCTCTGGAAACAATAGCAAAGCACGCAAGATCTGATGAAAATGGGGAAAAAAACAATTCTAATAATCAGTTTTTCCTCCTACCTACATAATGGATACCTGACTCTTCGCTTCAACGAACTGCCTATTTGCTTACCTGTATAACTAAAAATAAAATGAATATCCTGTTTTAAAAGATGCTTACTTATTGGAATACGACAGTTTTTCATTAAAATCATTGGCGCAGCATCAAAAATATTTTTGGGAACTGGACTTCTTACATTTTGTTCAACAACCAACAAGGTGTGCCAAATGCTTTGAGTACATAGGTGGGAATTGGGTTTTATAAACGCCCCGCTACTGATAAGTTGCGAGTTAGTTAGATAACTGCATTCGTCATCATCTCAGCCGAGTGATGTACACTGCTGGATAAAAACCTACAATGATTACGGCGAAAACCGGTCTTAGTACTCGCATCCAACGGCATCCATCTCCATGATATCAGAGGTCCATTTTTAGGAGGCCTACCCATATTATCTTCAGGTTCGTGAACGCCACTTGAAACCTTTTCTAAACAAGGGTTCTGCGAGCGTTCTGCCCCGCCACTTCAGTCTAGTAAATCTGCGGGTTATGTCAGTTACAAAAATTATAAAGTATAGTTGTCAGTCCCAATCAATTCCGACTTATTTATTAATACATGGCCTGTCCTTATTATTTTTAATGATCTTCTTTAATGAAGCTCTCTTAATGGTGCCTCGGACGCAGTATCATTTTAATTACGAGGACATTCTCAAAAGGTTTATTTTGCAATATTACATAAATTTCCCGTTAAAATTTAAGTAAGTTTATGGAGTTAAATCGACAGTCATATGAATATTAATGATGATACGACTTCTGTAATTAATGAATAACTGTTACTTTTCAGTAAAGTGTAGCTTTCCGAAAATATTAGAAACCTCAAAATGTTTTTAAAAGAACTGTCGAAATACGGACGGATAGATAAGGAAACTATAATGGTTCTGATTTTGCCATTTTCGCTACAGAACCCTAAAACCTGAAACAAGCTCGATCACAGAGCCGTAAAACAACTTATTTTTTTGTTTGTTTGTATATTATGTATGTAGTCTTAGCTGAAATTCAACCATTTATGCTACACGGATAACTGATCATCAAGATCAAGATCAGGTTGCGGGCACCTTCTATTTTTTATTAAACGTTGTAATATATTTCACGTCGAAAAACATTATTCACAACGCCAGCAAAACACCCGGCTACTTCACATTTCACGGTAAACTGGCTATAACTTTGAGTATGTAAATGATTATTTCATAGATACAAAGACCCTTTCAGATAACCTGATATGAAACATCTTCGCAAACAAAATTATGGCGCTCACTGACACACCTCCTGTATTTCACACCCAGCACAATGTACTGCAATGTTCAATATCCCTGAATCAGCAAGCCAAGCAATTTTGTCCGTTCGACCGTCGTAAAAACGGAATTGAACGTTCATATTCGCGTGTACCACGAACAGGGGTCGTGCGTTGCGTTAACGTAAGTTCGCCGTCGTATTTTTCTTACAATATCGATACATATTTTTATGAGGGATCAGCTATGTCGCGATAGTACCAATAAAGTTGCTCTGCCAATAAGTTTTCCTCGTACGATTTTACGACGATGTCCGGTTGATCGTATTTCCTTTGGCTGTTCAATAATGTATGGCTAATAGTTGTGACTCGCGGCATTCGTTGTAAATGGTTGTTAACTTTGGATGTTTACATGAGTGATTTGATGTTACATAAAATTACAAAAAAATTACTGCTATTTTTTAATATAATTGTGTACTATGTACATACGGACATGTTTGGAAGAGTATTATACTAAAATATAATTATAGTAGATTGTTTGACAGGGGGCTTAAATAAGATATTATGATACGAAGTGATTATTTGGACGAGCTCACGAAGTGGCTTGGCTTTTAGCCACGTGTTAAATACTCTGCTTTTCACTTCGACTTCGAGAAAATAAACAATACTTAACATTAAAATTGTATATTTCATGAAAAACTAAAAGTACAATTTGAGCAATTCTATCAGAATGTTTGGCCAATCTGATCAGGTTGGTTTGTTTGTAAGGAGTATTTAGCTGACCGCAAGTTTTTTTTTCAGTGTCATAGCTATTATATGGCTTTCTTTTAAACCCTATGGGCTAAATGCACTACTTTAGTCTCGCTTCGCGAAGCTAATATGACGCACTTTTTGAGCAAGAGAAGTGAAAAGATTAATAGAATACATTGGCTGTTTTTCAATGTCTGAAACTTCGGCGGATTACCAATGCAAGGTATTTTTCATTTATGAGGGACAGGCTCTGTTGGTTGCACAATAGCTTAGGAAGCTAGCGGTCTCGGGCTAGAATCCCGGCCAGGGCAAGCACTCGGCTAATTTGGGACTAGGTCAATTTGTGTAAAATTGTTCTAAAAAAATAATTATAGTGTTTTCGAAGTAATTAGTGCTTCAAGACTTTTTGGTGTTCAGATTAGTAGCAGAAAAAGCTACTTTTTTCTGCGTCTTTGAGGAAACTGACTGATTCCCCATACAAACTTTCACCTCCTTTTCATTCCCTTAAGATAAAAGATGGCAAAAGCTATCCTTTGTTCTTGTAAGGGTCTTAAACTAAATATATCTTCAATGTAATATTTTCTTCTGTTTCCGCGATTATTACTCATTGAAATAAAACAATTTAACGGATTATATCGCGTATATTATCTCATTTTAGTTCCCGACGTTTCGGAAGCTTTCCAGCTTTCCATGGTCGCGGGAGGACATGTCCTGAGATAATATACGCGATATAATCCGTTAAATTGTTTTATTTCAATATCTTCAATGTACAGAGTGTTGCTACTTAGTGACAAACTTACAGGGGAAATAAACTTTCGAGAAATAATATCCAAACAGTATCGAAAGCGATATCCACATTGGCAAGGAATACGGCTAAACTAAATAAGTTTATATACCTAATATTTAAATTGCCAATATTTTTTCTCTGAAATTTTTATGTAAATGTATGCCATATGATTAAATAAATGTACAGGCATTTCATTTTTAAACTTCGTAATACTATAGATACAATATTGAAATAATAATCTTTATTTTGTAAGTAGGCCACGAGGGCACTTTTACAAGGCTGATTCTACACCATTTCCCAAGAGGAGACCACTGTTTGAGAAGAAAGCCGAAACAAAATCAACTGTCAGTCATTTAAATAACTGTTAGCTATTACAATATTTGTACTTAGCCTATCCTAAAGGCTATCCTAATTATCTGTTTTAAGTGTAAACTAAATGCGTAGTTTTCCAAGAAAACATAATATATCAAAACGTATAAAAGGAAAAATTTGTATAATAGAAGATAAGAAAGCAAAATATATATTTTTTTAATAACTTACGTAAGTTTGATATGTCACCTTACAAGAACCGTGGTCCGGTAAAAGTAAATTATTTCGTTTCTATTTTGGGCCATGCATTTTTGTCTCTTAAAAAGTCCTCTACTCTATAATATACCTTTGCCATTAGAAACTTTTTTAAGTACTTGTTGAGAGCTGGAAATGGCTATTTTGAAGCATCATCTTATGATAAAAATGTGTACAGGGTCTACGAATGATTTGGCTACATTACGAACGCGGAACTTCTTAATGGAAATTTTGTTTTTATTTCTAGTATTAAAATTGTGGATATCTGAATTCTTTGTAAAAGAGTTCTTAATAACGTATATACTATTATTACAAAGTTGTAAAAAGGAAATATATGGACGTTGAAGATATTTTCAAAAAAATATATCGTAACGGACTAGTGAGTATATTTGTATGTATGTGTCGTTGTGGCTTCATCACGCTAAATCGGCTAAGGCAGCATTTCACCAAACTTTTATTACGAGAATAACGCTTATTCCCGGATAGTAATGTCAAAACTCCATAGTATTTTGACATAACTATTTGAGAATAAGCGTAATTCTCGGAATAAAAGTTTGGTGGAATCCAGCCTATAAGGTATTAAAACTATTATAAGTACACGAGTAGTATCTCCAGCTGGTTATAGATTAGTTTTTATCTGACTACGCTGAAGAAAAAAAGGGGGTTATGATTTTTTTTTCGTCTGAGGACGACATTTGCACTTTCTAGTAAATTATACTCCCATAAATAATTGGGACGCTACTGTTAATACATTTCTTAAGGTTAAAAGTTACCTTAAGGAGTCACGGGAATTCAGAGGTTATATATAGAACGAATCGCTGTTTTTTCTCTCGGAAAACTCGGAAATTCATAAAGTAAAATAGTTCATAGACACTTCGCAAGTACATAGTAGAGTTTCTGAGTTTTCCTGATAGCAATTTTCTTTGTATTAAGCAGTGTTCTATGTTGTCAGTAAGTCATTTAAGAACTTTAGAGAAATTTAAACTTACTAACGCAGAAATAAATCATGCACTTTTAGTTAGAGAATTTATATGACGATATGACTGATTAAACCTGTCGAATGGCTGATATTAATAGGCCCATAATAACAGAGCATAGTAAAACTGGACCATATTGTTTTGAAAAACCGTTGGCACTGGTAGAAGTAATTACACTGCACGTCGCAGGGGAAATGTCACTGAAAGCTTTCGGCGGGCGCCTACATTCTTTTGTTTGCTTTAAAATGCCGGTATTCTATCGATTATTAACCGTCCCGAAAAACTAAATATCTGCTTTGTTTTAGCTAGATTAGACGTGAAACTCACACATATTTTAATTATATGATAACGATTACTTAACTTACGTCGTAAAAACCAAGTAGGTACTTAATGCTTACCTTAACTATGAGCGCATTCGGAAACTTCATGTCGCGTACTCCTCTGTGTGTCAAGTGTTTTTAAGTAAAAATATGATTTTAACTAAAAAAATAACCGTGTAACTTATAGATATTTAGATTACATAAGCTGTTACTCAGTACCGCCTTCGCCGCCGCGCCTGCGCCTTGTTCGAGTAGCCGGTCTGTCAGTCCACATATCGTACTCATGACTAAGATTCCCGAAACGGACCGAAGCATATCGAACAGTACTCGGCTTTTACAACGTGAGTAACCGCTTATGTAATCTAAAAAATAAAAACATATAGGTATCAGGGACAAACTTACACAAATCGAACTAGTCCCAAACTAAATTAAGCCTGTACTAGTCAACGATATATATTTATAATTCTTAAATACATAGAAAAACTTCTCCTTCCTTTCAAGACCCAGGAACAAATATTCGTGCCCATTACACACACACTTGCCCTGGCCGGGATTCGAACCCGGGACTCCCAGCTTCGTAAGGCCGTTGTGCAGACGTGCCAAACGTGTCATCATTTTATGACGTGAATGACTGTTAATGTAATTTAAAAATACGAGTATCTGTTTGGCTCCTATACGGCGCTGTACGAAAATGCTGATCCATACGATATCGTATCGTTTATCGTCGACGATTCTACCTAATCTGAAATCTTTCATAAAAGTCCACATGCTTAAATAAGAATATTTTTTACAATGTTCTTTACACCCTTTATTTTGTAAATTTGTAACCTACTTACTGTCTATAAAACATGACACATCGCATGAAGTGGAGAACAAAGGATTAAAATATATGTGTGTTGCTAAATTTTACTCACTACAAATACAGATTTGACAGAAGGCATACATTTTTCCTTTGTATATATTCGCCTAAACTGCCTACAAATGCATAGGCAGGATCGACTTGGAAAGAATCAGCGTTTAGTATGGTGTTTGAATGTTATATTAAATAATATTATTGCAGTTAATAATATGGAAAACAATACGTATGACATTCGTATCATTATGACATCTAATATTCGGGAAAAGTATGTCCAATAGCTTTTTCATTCAGGTAAATGCAATTATTGCATATGAATTTAGAGCAAACAAAAGATAAAACGATATGATGGCAGTGAATGCGCTTAATAAAGAGTTGGTGGTAGAGATGGTGAGCTGGACTATAGCCAATAAATACTACTACAAGTAAAAGTGATATTTTAACGTCATATTATAATGACGCGACTTGTGTGATCCGAATGAAAACCAGTGTACACGGAATATTTTGATGTAAGTGTATGATACTTGACATCTCTTACATCAAAAAGTACACTTACACATTTTGTATGTTTTATTTTTGTGAAATAGATTAAACGTATGACTAATTTAAATTCAAGGCTAAAATTATATTAACAGTATTAAACGAGTTGTCAGAATGTTTTGTTTTATACGATATGTCGGCCGGGTAATGTTATTATTGAACCCTTCTCTTAGCTTAATTGAGTTTTAGCGTATTATGGCTGTAGTGAGATAAAATCAATAATTGCAGAAATTCCCGTTTTCCTTGGCTCGGGACTCGAGTGTCATCCGGCGATAGGGAGTCAAGAGTCTTTCTTGAGGGCTTTTATGCCCACGTCCGTTAAATAACGTATAGGGGAATCTTGTAGTTTTCCTTAGGGAAACTGTGGTCATGTTAACAATATCCAGATTATTTACTGAAAATATCTTAGGTATAACAGAACTAGCATTTACTTGGAACTTCATCCGCGTTACCGGAAATCATAGACAAATTTAATAAGAGGACTGCCAATCGCTATACTTCGGATCGTGCGCCAACTGTAAGAGTATAACCAGTATTAAAACTAGATGGCGCTTTAAAACTGTGGTAATCTACCTCTTTTGAGTTGCAAATACATTAATATGATGATGATGATGCCCAACCAGCAAAACTGGCCTTAGAGCAACCTCAAGACTACATTTTTTTGCTTTGATTGTGTAAGCCTGAATTTCGGCACAATTTATAAGCGCATTTAGTTTAATATTTTTCTAATATTTGTTGAATAAAATGCCGTTTGCACAAACATTATCCTGCCAAAACTAATTATAAACTGACTTAGGCTAATATCGTTTTTACGCAAGTATCCTGTAAGCCCGTTTAAGTTACAGAGTAGAAATTTGTGAAGACGCGTTCACGGGGTCGACTGACGAAGCGTTATTGAATTTGTCTCTTTTTCTCTGTCACGCGGAACAAAGGTAAAAACAGAAAAAAAATTAAGCCCTTCTGGCACATGTGTAACTGTCTTTACACATTAAGGCCATATGGCACATGCCAGATTTACGTACACACCTCTGTTTGTTTTCTCAAAGTTTGCACAAATTGTAACTTTGACAGGGAAAAATATTTTTTTGTTTGAGTGTGAGAATAATATAGAGTCGGAACATTTTATCTCTTCCAAGCAAATGAACTGTCAAATATATAAAAACTCACACAGATGTCAAGTTGTTTGTGTCTTAAGAAACTACTTATCTTTACGTTCGTTGGTTTTAAAAAAATAAAGGTTTAAATATGGGAAAACCATATAAAAGTGGGCAGCGGGAACTCCTTTTCCGCATGATCATTAACTTCGATGCTGTAAAGCAACAGCAAGAAGCGATTATCGCTGAAAAGTGTCAATGTTTACATTAAGTCTTTGACTGGTAAGATTTACTAATCTTACTTATCTGTCTTCAATCTTACTTAACTTTTGAATAACACCAATATGGATTTTGTTAAAATAATGTTCAAGTGAAGCCATTTAGCTTTTAAGCAGCCTCTTAAGTGCACTGAAAATATATTATGTTGTGTTACTAATTTATTTATTATTCATAAGACTATTTAGTGCCCTATATTCAGTGTTGCCATATACCAAAGCACAGATAAAACAATTAAAATTGGTGGGGTAAAGACATTATAGCCAGACTATACGCACGTTTAAATTGTTTAATTTAAATGTATGACAATCGCGAAAACTAAATAATAATAAAGAGATCGGTGAATTATACAGGTTATTTTTTATACCAGAATAAAAAGTCAAAGTCAAAGTCAAAGTTCTTTATTTTTCAGTTTAGGCATAATTACAATGCACTTATGAATGTTAAATAGAAAGCGGTACTTTTGCAAAACACACATTATTCATAAAATAAAATTTTACAATAGGACTTTTTTTTTTCCAATACGATAACTCGTGCAGGACGATAATCACTGCCAGACATCCCTATCCATGATATAGTCGTTTACCTTCTAAAAAATACACAAATGCCGAAAAATAATCAAGCTGTCCTTGTTACTGGACAAAAGTCTCAGATGTGAGCTAGTTGTTTTATTGTTCTGTCTTTTTTAAACGACCCCCAACACGGAGGAGGGTTTGCATGTACCTTGATTGCTCGAAATCGGCTTGACCGATTTTGACAATATTGTTTTTGTTTCAAAAGAGGTAAGTATTACCAAGTTAGTTCCATATAATTTCAGAGAAGATAAGACAATGAGAGATGTGGTGCTGAGGGAAAATGCTTGGGGTTTCCTGGACCGAATTGCACGCAAACGCATCCGTCCTTGAAGAACTAGGCATTAAAAAGCGTCTGTCTAGTATAGTGCAAAGGCGAATCCTCAAATACTTCGGTCACGTGAATCCGCGCGGAAATGAGTTCATAGAACGCCTCGTCGTACAAGGAAAAAGGCCGTGTGGCAGATCTATAATGCAATGGACAGACCAAATAAAGGCAGCCGTTGGTGGGCCGCTACATTAATGCACCCGTATGACTGCAAGCAGGCAGAGGTGGCGGGAAGTGGTGCGACAAGTCCTGTCAGCGGCCGAGGGTGTTACGTGATAACCATAATCACTCTGGCAAGAGTGTAGTGACAAATAAGATGAAGAAGATAATGTGATCCACGAGGTATCCAAAGAATATGTAAGTATACATTTAGATTAAGCTGAATATAGGCTTGACGACCGCATGCACCAAACTCCCTGTGACCCTCACGAATAAAGGTTAGGTTAGGTTAGCCCGGAAACTTCGTTCGTGACACTCCAATTTTCTGCGGGCGACGGGGGGAAAAACGACGGGGGCGGGTATGAAGATTGGCACGCGGCGGATACCGCCCCCGCTTTCATTCCTCCCCGTCGCCCGCAGACCATGGTAGTCACGAACGAAGTTCCCGGGCTATAGTAACCTTTTTCGTGAGAGTCGCAGGGAGTTGGTGCATGCGGTCAACATGCCCATATTCAGCTACAGTGGCGTGGCGTCAAACATTATCCAAAGACTAGCTGGGGCTCGTTGGGCTCGTTTTATCTTTAAATACTGTAGTCAGATGAAAATCGGTAACTCGGTGGGAATGAAGTTCTATGGACGCCACACCATTGCGGGCTAGAGGAAGTAAACTGAAGAAACTAAATTAGCTAGTTAATTTTTGATTTTGCATTTTTGTACATATTTTTTAATTTGGTTTTGCTTTTTCTAAGACTCTTTTTTCCATCAATAATTAGCTTACCTACTACACAGAACAAAACATCACGCAGCTATAAAACCTCAATTAAATACGAACACGAATCCCAACGTTTAAAATGAAACAAAAACATTCCGAGAAAATTTCCATTAAAACTCGGTCGTAAAAAAATTACCTAAGTTTTTTTCCCTCAGATGATCCTGAAGGAAATTACATTGCTCATTTCAGTGGGTGAGTCGCGGTGCCTGACGATTCCTTCATTTCCTCCCGTCGTGTCTGACCCTTTGTACAACTTCGTAGTTTTATAGCCAACGCTGATGTATTTTACGGGATTTTTTCAAATAAACAAATTGTACTAAAAAAAACTCCACATTTTTATAGACATATTATATCTCTGTGGAGGTGAGTAACATGGCAGTTGTTAAATACATTCAAAATTAAACAATTTATGTTCAAAAAATTTTGACGAAAATTATCATGATTATTTTTATATTAGTCTAGAAGATGGCCGCGATTTCGTCAAAAAAATCATGACCCTCTTTTTCTCTTTAGTCGAGTCAAAAATAGTCAGCTACCTGTGTACCAAAAAAAGTTGAAATCCGTTTAGCTATTTTGGCTGACCTGATGAAGCCACAACAACACATACTAAAAATCACAAAAAAATCCATTCAATGACTTTAAAATAGTCCGTAAGTAAGTATCACTTATTTTCTTAAAAGTATGTTCAATGTACAGATACTTAATTTTTATAATAGTATAGATGATGTACTTATGATGATGTTTAACCATGTCAGTATTGACCGATTTCAAAAAAGGAGGCTTATTAATTCTGGCTTAGGAGTAATTGCTACAACTGTAAATGCATACGTAAAATTATAGCAATTCAATTTTTGATATTACTTTATGTTGGCTGCCTAATACGAGTATGTGTGGATCTACGTACGTATATGTCGAAAAAGCTAGTTATCTTTGTAGATTATAATAAAATAATCGAGTAAACAAAGTATAACAATTTGGTGTTGTTTGTTTATAATTTAGAATTACACCCCACCAAAAATAGGCTCACTCTTTTTTAGTGAAACGAGGAAATTCGTAGACTTGAACTCAAATAAAACATCGCTAGGAATGTCGAGCATAAATATCACTTTGCCAAGACATACGTCGCAGCGGGCCCACATCCTCCGGTCTCTGAGGTGCTTCCTCGTCACTGTTCGCGTACAGAATCCAGTACACACAGCTGCCTATTTAACGTTTACGATAATGCTAGTACACGTTAACATTTATTTTTTATGATCAAATAGACGCATTATTTAAATCATTGATTATAAGAGTTTCAAAAGCCTAGTTTCATCGACTGGCGTGTGATCAATGAATTTAATAGCGATATTAAGAACATTTCCATTAATATTTCCAATCGCGGATTTGCCCGAGTTACCAAGAATGAGTAACTTATGTGTTTTATTTCATGATTTGATCTATCTGTTTGCTAAGTTTCATCTATATTTTTCAATTCAGTTTGTCTTCTACTCACAAGCGAAAGATGGAAAGCGCAAGCCAGTAGGCCAGTTTCGGCGATATAGAGACGTCATCAAACGCAATTTTATTGCATGCAATATCACATGCGAAGGTTGGGAAGAGCTTGCACAAGAGAGAGAAGTATGGCGCAGTTCTGTTCATGAGGCCGTCACTGATTTTGAGGAGCGTCGCTTGTAAGAACTCGATGCAAAATGCCTAAACAGAAAGACCCGCCCTAAGCCTTCCTATACCTACACGCATAATGACAAAGGTAAGTTGCAATGTGCGCCATGCAACAGAACTTTCAAAACCAAATTCGGTTTTGCAAGCCATATTCGTGGACATGACCGACGCTCGTAAAGATCATGGCAGGTTTCGCCATTAACACGTCAAGGAGAATGATATTCATCTAAATCCTTGCAACGTTTAAGATGTTTGTCTGACAAATACAATTTATTTCCACAAACTTTCACATTTATGTTATATTGCTAGGATACTATAAATATTACCTAACAAGATCCATACCAATATTATAAATGCAAAAGTGTGTCTGTCTCTCTGTCTGTTACCTCTTCACGCTTAAACCACTAAACCGATTTGGATGAAATTTGGTTTAGAGATAGTTTGAGTTCCTCGGAAGGACATAGGCTACTTTTATCCCGAAAAAATACCCTTATCCGAGAAAAACGAATTTAAGGCGGACGAAGTTGCAGGCAGAAGCTACTATTATATAATTCTTCTGTGCCCACCATTTACCAGTTATAACGCCGGATGTGAAAAGTTTATCATCCATTATACACTGTCCGTTAGTGTAAACCGTCTAGTTTTTTTCTTCATTTTATTCCAGATAGACGTGGCCGGAGACTAAGAGCTAATTTCACTAATGCTTTAGATAGGTACACATGGCCGATTGCACCTATCGATGTCGACCATTTGGCAGACGCGCGTAATGTTTACAATTCGTATATAAATAGATCGCTTGGAGATATTGGGCCAAAACGCTCTAAAATTCACTAAAACGTTTATCCGGGATCATGTTCAAAGCAAACCTCCACGACGTATTTGCCTTTCATTCCCTAATCATATCACTATATAATAACGGTAACCTAATGCCGTTTGTAACATAATAACAAATATTACGTTTGAACTCGATTGGACTGGATTAGTGTAGCCTTATTGAAATTAATTACATCGATCCAATTACGATAGACTATTAAATTTGACACACGATATATGGTATTTCTCAAAGTTTGTAGATTAGTCGTATCTGCAAGTGCTTAATACAAATAAGTGAGTTTAATTTTAACGAGTAAATATGCAATTTAAGCACGATTCACGAATCTCATGAAAATTATGCATATAGATAACAGGGCCATCTCTCAATCGGAATATATTTGTGGCCTCATAACATCCAAATGGCTGGGTAGTTCTTAGGATAACTAAACAGCAGAGGATGGTTATAGAATACTTTTTACCCGACTGCGGCGAAGCAATAAGAGGTCATAACTTCTTTCTTCTACGCGAACGAAGTCCCGGCACCTTCTGGACCTATAAATTCGTGATAAGTCTTACTGATCATACCACAAGTCACTGAAGCAATACAGACTGTCTAGTTAAAATAAAATAGCCCCATAAAATCAGAGCAGGGATGCTCAACCTTACCTCTGCCAACGGCTGTTATTTAAATTTGCACCTTCGGTAGGTAACCGTAGCCGACAATTTATGGAAGCCAATAACTTAGCGTATGCCTTCATAACAATACCTATGCATTAGATACAATAAAGATACCCTTGTGGCCCTTGGCAAATAGACCCGTACAAAGCCCGGAGAAGTAGCGGTTTAAGTTAAAAGCTTATTACTTACTTACGTTATTCATACTTACTTACTAAGTTTTTTCTGTTTGAAGTAATTCGCGATAGAAGAGCTAACAACAACAAATTTACAAGCAGTATTTTATGGCTGGGAAAACAAACTATAATTTGTTTGCAACTTCGTCCGGCAACTGTCTTAAACAGTGGTCCCCAAAGGTGACTGGACCGCGACGCACCTAACAAAAACTTCCAAATTTGGGTTAAGTACACGGGAAAAAAGTAGTAGCTATATATGAATGCGGTGACGTAGTTTGTGCTGTCCACACAACCATTTTCCCATTATAGCCTTAACATTAGTTGATAATCGGTTTTAAAAAGATTTAGTCAGCTATCGCCCACCCGGTTTCCCAGTCGGCCGATCGATGTACGAGTATGGTCCTTTTTTTCAAGGGCCACCTACATATCATATGTTCGTGACCCACACTTTTGTAAATACTCTTCTAAAACGATGGTGCTGGTTCTTTTTGCATGTACTCCGACTCCATGCTATTAAGATTTATTTGCTACTAGAAGGCGCCCGCAATTTCGTTCGCGGAGGAGAAAAAGTCATAACCCCTCTTTGGAGATACCCAGCTACCCGCGTACCAAAAATAGATAAAATCTGTTTAGCCGATTTGCCGTGATGAAGCCACAACGACACATACGAAAATACAAAAAATGAAAAAAAAAATTTTTTTTCTTCCGCGTCCTCCAAATAGTCCGTTACAATAGTTTTTTGAATATATATTCAACGTACAGACATTTTATTTTTACAACTTTATAATAGTACGGATGATTCATGCTTGAAAAACTATTGTTACTGTTTTAAAATATGGTTCTTTTGACTTCACATACGTGATTTTTTTCCGGTTTTATGTTTATGTTTATTAAGAGTTTATTTTCTCAGAATTCTTTTTATCTTTCAAGAAACATATTATATACTAGAATATACCCGCAACTTCTTACACGGAGGGAAAAAAGTCATAACCCTCTTTTTTCTTTAGTGCAGTCGGGTAAAAAGTATCTTATAAATACCTGGAGATACTCGGCTACCCGTTTGCCAAAAATAGTTGAAATCGGTTTAGCCGATTTTGCGTGATGAGGCCACAACGACACGTACAAAGATACAAAAAATCCAAGAAAAAAAAAATCGTTTTAGTGAACTCCAAAAAGTCAGTAACAATATTTTTTTTAAATATCTTCAATGTACAGACATTTCGTTTTACAACTTTATAATAGTATAGATAAATGAGGTGTAGAGTCCTCGGTGCGTGAATCTTGCACTTGTCCGATTATTGTATTTTACCAAATAACGCTTCCCGCCTGTACATTGTTCGAAAAACATGTGTTTCACGTATAAGTTGTAGTCAGGGCACTTGGTCTCTCGGCAAACACTAGCTCAGCCACTTCAGTGGAACTTACCGCTCCAGCCTCAGCCGAGGCATATATTTGTGCAGCCTAGGTAAACTTTATCAAACGATGTTTATGCGATGTACCTACCGAGATTATACGACTGCTTTGTGATAAGTAAATTAGAAGTTTATCTTACATTGGAACCACGTATTTCCAACCGCATTATCTGCGTGACAATTGTACATTAGCAGAAGCTGGGAAAATAGGAATTGACGACCAAGTACGTATAGACAGTAAAAAGGTTCTTAGCTGGCAATTCATTTTCACGCCGAGGTATGTATAATGTTTTTTTCAAAATGCTCTGAAATAAAAAATAATGAAACCAAACAAAAAAAAAATATGAAAATTCTAACAGCAATTTTTATTTTTTATTTACATACTTATTCGTTATTTTTGCCGACGCGCTCATAACGAATTAAAAGAAAGGAAGGTCACTTTGAAGGCCTTCAATTTTGTATGAAATATCATTTTGCACCTCTCATCACACCGCACCCGAAACGTCAGAATCTCAGGGTCCGTGGACTTATCTTTCGGGAATCCTGCATTTTTTTGAAGAAAAAAACGTACACTATGCTAAGAACTGCACCCATTAACAGACCTGTGGCTTCATGGAGAGCATGACACCTAGGAATGCCAGGAAAAAGGTGCAAAACCGAAGTGCGCAAATTGTGGGAGACTGGGAAGAAAAAAGGAAGTCTTGCTGCATCTACCCATAGCGGGGACTACCCAGAATAGCAAAAGTCGGATCGGATAGAATGATTCCAAGTTAAATACTGCTGAGAATGATATCGGAGACAGCATAAGGGCAAGCGAACAAAAAGATGAGGACACATCCTAACAAGCCATGCCATCACCACCACCAGTGTTCCCTTTTAAGCCTCTATCTGTCATGCAGATAAACCTGGGAAGAGGTTACGCAGCTACACAAAAGTGTCTAAAGGAAGCAGAAGACACTGGGGTCGGCGTCCTGCTTAGCAATTCACATATGTGGGAGCAGTTTATGTGTCATCAAACCACAGAGTGGTACAACAGGCTCAAGGAGAAGGGTTGGTCAAGGCCATTGTTGTACTAGACCCCACTACATATACGCCTGGTTGTTGCCCCAAAAAACCACACAAAGAACATCGTGGCTAGCACTATCCAATTTGGAACAGAGTCGGTTTGCATGGCCAGTAGCTACTTAGAGGGGGATAGCTCGTGCTGAACATGTGCCCGGCATTGCACTATAAATATGTTTTATTAATTAATAAAAGATTTTTAAAGTCATGAAGTTTATGGTCATGAAAATTATACTTAAAAATTTAACTACTAAAATTTACAACTAGAAGGGATCAATATGATTATGGTAAATCGTATGCTATTTTGTGTAAATTAAAATTTACGTAACGCTATACATAAAGGTTACTTACGTACCGCATTCGATATAAATTCAAATTCAAAACTTTATTCTGCGAGCCTCAAGGGCACTTTTAATTTTAAATATCACAACTCTATTTTAGTCCGTACAATAGCCAAGACAAGCCCTCTTTTAGTAAAGTTAAAAAGATATTATTTATAACAGATTAACGATTAAGCCCCGTTTTGTTGTGTTGTGATAATGAATGAAGATCGTGTATAAATCAACTTAACCTATATTTACACAGATATAAATAATCTCAAGGCGTCAACAAAGGGAAATAAGAATAATAATTAATAACAGTATATGTAATGGTAGAGACAGTAGAGAGTCTCCGTGGTTAAAAGTTTAAATAAGAAGATAGAAAAGGTTTCCATGGTACCTATGGAAATATTATACAAACAATCTGACAAATCACGTTTTGAACTTACAATAGAAGTCCCTATAAAACGGAAATACGAAGTTTGCCCGCACGTATTTGCAATTCCGTCGCAAGGTTGCAAAATATCGAGTGTACACAACGTTTGAATTTTTATACAGCATCTTTATATAAATGTCATATGATTATGATTACATTAGATATTTCTATTGCGCACGTCTCAGAATTCTTTGTTTATATTTTCCACATCGTACGATGCAAAATGCTCTGCTTGTGATGTTTACTATAGGATATACGAGTAAAATATACAGTAGGTATTGCTTAATACGTTTCATTCTACCATCGGAAATCCAAGCGTGGGGAGAGGGGCGACTTTATCCTTATGTTGTCAATTTACCATTCATACGCATAAAGCGATTTGCTTTATCATTTCTAATACCGCTAAAAAATGGAACTCGCTGCCGTCGTGTGTGTCCTGAAATTTATAATGTGGGTCTCTTCAAAGCAAGAGTGAATAGGCTGTTACTGGACCAGCGATCTACATCCTCGACCTTGTAGTCACTTACCATCAGGTGATTATCGAGTATAGAATTAAAAAAAAATGTTACACTGTACATTATACTTACTATGAATGTATTTATGTGGTATTGTGGTAAACCAATTTAAAAGTTACTCTCATAAAGTTTAGTAAAAAAATGTTATTAATAATATTTCTTTAACTTTACTAAAAGAGGGCTTGTCTTGGCTATTGTACGGACTAAACTTGAGTTGTGATATTTTTGCATAAATCTCGGGTGTCTACTAGTGGTCAACCTGTACCTATCCATATTCAGTTATTTAATATCAAATACATTGTCATTCACAACAACTGTGGTATTATGTACAATTGTTGAATTAATATCATTATTTTCATTATAGAGATTATCGAGTCGTAATAGTAGTTTCGATCATAAGTTCATTCACTGAAAAGGCCTTTTGGACTAGCTTTGACTTGAGTCGAGAGATCCTGAAATAATTAATTAAGTCCTTTAATGTCACATAAATGGATAGTATAATCATAATTGCTTAGTGCAACAACATCACTTTGTTATGCAATGTACAATCATGTACAATCACTACCTACCTAATAATTATTTAAATGAGATTGAATGATAGATGTATTAATCCAAGCTTCTCATGAACATAGTTTAAACTATAACCTATAGTACACACACGTAAACACCTGTAGTTGTGGTAGATGATTATGTTCTGAGATTATTAATAGCTTAGTTACGCCGGGTTTCGTGACTGTTGTGATTGCCCATGATTGATTCGTAATTACTGTGTCAGATCTGGTTTCTCATTGATTGAGACACAACTGCGCTAACATGTTAATGTAATCTCTGGACACTCATACTCTGTGTCGCTTTTAAGAGTTTGGTGAAGTCAGTATTTTTTTAAGTAATATGATGTTGCCAAAGCTAGGCCTACCTTAAACCAGTAACTGCAGCGTATGGACGCTTGCAATGCCAAAAGCATCACGCGTACTTGACGTGACCTAAGACCCTAATCCTGAGATACATGAATGCCAGTGCAAGCCAGTGGCGGCCTGCAAGTATCTATTAAAGTATTTTTAAACTCCCGGTGAAAAAAGAGGAGTGTTATGAGTTTGAAGGGCCCAACTGTGATTGGTGTGCCTGTGTATGGTGTGCCTGTGTATGGTGTGCCTGTGTATGGTATATCTGTATACGGTGTGTCTTTGTACAATGTGTCTGTATACGGTGTTTGTGTATGATGTCTGTGTATGGTGTGCCTGTGTATGGTGTGGCTGTGTATGGTGTGCCTGTGTTTGGTGTGCCTGAGTATGGTGTGCCTGTGTAAGGTGTTTCTGTGTATGGTTTGCCTGTGTATGGTGCGGCTGTGTACGGTGCGCCTGTGTATGTAGTCCCTGTTTATGGTATTCCTGTGTATGGTGTGCCCGTATATGGTGTGTCCGTGTATGGTATGTCTGTGTATGGTGTGTCTATGTATAGTGTGTCTGTGTACGGTAGGGTACAGCGAGATTTTTTTTTCGGAATTTCAACTTAGAACCAATCAACATTGCATTAGGCTGCCAGGTGTACCAGAAAATAATAATAAAAATATTCAATACTACTTTTAGCCCTCTACTCCCATCTTGAATATTCAGAATAAACGTTTAATCAAGACCATATCGGCGCTGGAAAGCAATAATGCTGTAACCCGCACTACCTACGAAAATAGTTTTTTTTTGCATATTGTAATACATTTTTTTTTCTGCTTCGATTGCTCTAGGTCTCGTGTTTCTACAACGTAAAATACCATCACTTACAGCGTTCATGATTTGCTGTATTTCAAAAACACTGATAACTAATATATTGTAACCCACATAAAATCCGGTGTTTTTTAACGATATGCAACTTACAGCAAAATAAGGTCTGTTGCTTTCCATCTGGTACAACTTACAGCATTTTTGCTTTCGCTATTCTTTGGTTTATGTCGATTATACCGTCACTTACGGCAATTTAAAAACAATATTTTAGCTTTTCGTAGCAGGTACGACGCTTTAAAGTAAACGATTCACTAAGCATTCATGTTGTTACTATAGTTTCCTCCCACCTCAATTCATAAGGCACGCGACTTACGGCCGTCTTAAGTGACGGCGTGTGCGTCGATGAAAGTGGATCACAGTATTTGGTGTATGTGGAACCGGAAGTAAATTCTGTATAAATTTTTTATTACAATAAATTTTGTATAATTTTACCAAAATCAATTGTTAATGACTGCAGATTTTGTACAGTATTCTGATAAGTCATTTAAATGTTTTTTTTTTTCAGTGCTCTGTAGGGAATATACATGGATTTTAATTTTTGCCTTATTTCAAGCTCATTCATGTAACAAACAGTCGACAAAATTTTTTTTCGAATAACTATAAAAATAACCGAGATATAAACCATCAAACATTTCATTCTATCTCTTTCTAGCAAAACGAAATTTAATATGGAGTTTATATGGCCGGCGTAGACTATGACGTAACAGTACATGTCGGACCTCTCTGACAAATCACCGTCTAATTAGCAGTTTAAAATGCCTATATCTTGCGTGTGTCTTGACCGATTTAAATTTTAATTTCACATTTTGAAATCGTTTTTACGGTATTTTGATATTTAGTTAAGAAAAGCGATAAAGAAAATTCATGCATGTACCCTATTGTTTCCCTAAACCCAAAAAAATAAGTATGCATCATGAAAAATATGATGTTAAAAACAAAGTAGAGATTGAAAAACTTATCGAACATGAAAGAAATCCTATGAACGGTTTAAGACCTATAAAAATTGGCATAATACAAATTTTAACTGCTTATATTATTTGTGCCAGTTTTAATATGGAAAAAGTATTATCTATATACTCCTTATGGGTAAAGTATGACTTTGTATTATAGCAGGAAATTTGTAGTTTATAATTTTACAGTCTTTGAAAATGGCACGAAGTATTGGTTCTGTTTACTGATAGAACGAGGCAATTGCTTGTCGAGGAGGTAATGAAAAAGCATATTGTTTATTTGATTATATCATGCTTGTGGATTCCAAGGTTAGTGTTAAAACTCTTCTTTTATACATTGATTCGTTTTCTATTCACTGTATAATAGAAGTTCAATTCACGATAAAACTGTCTTGAGTATGTTGAATTGGGCTTGAGGTCATGCAATACTTTAAAAATTCTACAGACAAATTATTTAATTCCAGGGCATACCTACGAATATAACCGTGTGTGGACAGCAGTCGTTCTACCATTTGAAAGGGCTGTTCCAGGCTCAGTAATATAGGCACCATCACAACGGCCAACTATAATTGAATTCGCTCGCAACGTACTTACAAAGTAAAGATCCTAGATGGAAAAGATTATAGTTAAAATAAACCACAGGAGTATTCAATTATTGGATGTGTCTGGAGCTTCCTTACAAACTAATTTATATACTCAACGTTTTTACCTTTATCTGAAGCCAAATACAAAGATCTCAGCAAAATTATAGACACAAATATTATATCTATAATTTGAATTCTCTTTTCTTTATAGAGAAATCACTACATAAGTGATTTTTTTTAATAAACTGTAATATTATACGAAACTTGACTTGTAATTTGTTAATTTTAACTATAGTTGATCTATCAAGATTTTTTCTTTAGAGAATGGTGATTTTTTGTCTTTATTGTAATTACAAAAATATTTTATAAACGCCCATAGATCGGATTATTTGTTATTTGTTCTAAAGTTTTCTCTCTAAATAAATAAATAAATATGAATGATTTTTCTTCTTTAAATAATAAAGATTGTTATTATATCAAGCTTTTATTTTACCTACCGCGTTATTTATTTATTACCTATCCTTAAATATTGTTAAAATCTATTACCTAACATTTTGAAACGCCTTAGGACCGACTTATTATGTAGTAACACCATTTAAATATTACTTGATATTTTTCCACAAGTTTTGTTACGGCAAATATAATACGTATATATTTTGATTAGGTAGGTATTTCTAGACCGAGAATGCTTTAAGGGGTTCTGGATATTTAACAACAATTTGAAACTCCCTTTTATTTAGTTTGTAAATAACATCTTCATACAAATTATGTTGCGGATTACAGCATTCTTTTGGTTAAACAATAATAAAAAATAATGCTGTAACCCTTAAAAATGCTATTAAAATGCTTATTATTTCAAATTAGTGTAAATGATTTTAAAAAACAAATTTTTATAATCATAAATTCCAAAGGAGATAAAAAACCCCTTTAATATTTAAGAGTTATGATTTTTTGAAATTATTTCTACTTTTGTTTTGGCTCTGGTGAAAAGTTTGATTTTCGTGGGTTTCAGCATTATTGATTTCTAGCGACGATATTGTAAAAATTGTCATTTTAACAAAATCTTGTTTTTTTGTTAATGAAAGTCAAGTTAATTTGTTCTAAATACATAATAATCGAAATAGAAAATATCTCTTGCATATAAATATAACAATATTAGAAAACATTACATTATCAATACCACTGAATTTTTAGCCCAAGTAACATTGTTGACGTAGTAGTTGCCGTAAGTATGAACTAAGTGGGTACTTCAACAAAACATATAAAGTTGAAACTTTATATGTTTGTTTGTTTTGACTAGTTTCTTTTTGTTTCATAATATATTATTTATTGACAAAATTATAATTCAAAGTTTATGTTTATCTGTTCCAATAATCCTCAATTATGGCGAAAAAACTTACTATACTTGGGTCAGCTAATCCATTTAATAAATGTGTGCTACCAACGACTGGGAGCATATTTCGCTTGGTGCTACATATTTGGGACATTTGAACACTTTGTCAGGCACGGGAAAGGCCATGGCGGATTCTATAGATGATTATTTTTACAAAAAGTAATATTGATATAATTTTACAAAAAGTAACTTAGCCGTCATTGGATACGATGGTACTGCAACGAACACTGGATGGAAAATCGGAGCAATACATTTTGTAGAGATACAGTTAGATAGGCCTCTGCTATAGTTTATATGTCTACTCAATGCCATTGAGCTACCACTTTAAAATTTATTTATAAAACTAGATGGAGCCAATCGGAATATCTTTGCAAAACCGTAACAGCCTCCAAGTAGTCGAGTTTTACCTGCAATGTCTAATATGCCTACATTACTAAAAGAGATTGAGAATCAAGAAAAAACCTCACACATTATATAGCAAGCCGTAGGAAGGGTTACTTCTTCCCAAGACTTGTCTCATAAAAATCCAGGAAAAAAGTGAGCCGTCACTTACGTCGGTTGACAACGGCCAACAGGATTTTACGACTTTATGTAGCCAAACCGAATTCTTCAACAAACTTGATAAGGCTGAAAAAATATATTGTATGCTCCGGTTTGTTTCAGCATAAAAAAAACAAAACTCGTTTAAGGAATGACCAAATTACGTGTTTTAATTAATTGCCTATCCGAGATGCTTGAGTTCCAATGTAAAGACATTGAAAGAAATGCAGTTTTCGTCGTCGTCATACAGAAAATCTGCTTTCGTCATTCGTATGCTAAACAACTTTGGTGACGAGCAATTAAAAGAGACTTTGTTGAATCACAGCAATAAGATATCACTGAGTTCCTGGCTTATACTTGCCACTCTCAAGCAGTTGAACGTTGTGTTAATCGTAAAATGGTGAGTGCAGCGTCACTTACCGTGGCTGGTGAACAGTCGAGAGATGGATTTATTCGTTCCAGAATTAAATCGTGAACATTAATGCCATATTTCAACAGAAATAAAAAAAGTAATTAAAATTAAAAAAAAACCCGTCTGCGTAAAAAACTAAAAAGAAAAAAACAAGTCCAGTACCCCAGAAATTTGTTAAGTTATACATGATCGATACTCACAATATAACAAATAATACATTCTTATATGGATAATAGCGATTTTGAACAGTCGGGACCCATTGTTGGGAAGATTTGAGTCGATCTAGATTTCTTATGGGTCTCGACTGTTCAAAATCGCTATGTTCCATATTAGAATTTATTATTTGTTATATTGTGAGAATGGATCATGTATAACTTAACAAATTTCTGGGGTACTGGACTTGTTTTTTATTTTTAGTTTTTTACGCAGCCGGGTTTTTTTTTAATTACTTTTTTTATTTTATACTTAGTTAAAATTATAAAAGTTAGTTAATTTCGCAATCCTTATCGTGGGGGTTATTGAGAAGCTTGCACAGATTTATTACAATACCATGAAATGAAAATTTAGTGAGAACGGCTTGCTAGCCAACTTTAAATGGTTATAGTTCGGAACTCGTAAGTCCAAATTAAAAATGATTTTTAAATCCCTATTCATTGATACCCCACTCGATATAGTACGTAGATTTTCATCTTTTTCACAATGTTGTGTCTCATTATCGCCATTTTGAGTTTTCATCATTTTCATGTCTTCATTGACATTCGGACAGTTAAGACAAATCGATTGACGTAAGAATCATCAAATCGGTCCACGCGTTTGGTCTCTAGAGTACCAGATAGGAACAAACATATATACATACATACATACATACATAGACTGATAAACACATTAATAAATAATAATAATAAATAACACAGGGACAATCTTACACAAATCTACCTAGTCCCAAACTAAGCAAAGCTTGTACTATGGGTATTAGGCGACGATATACATAATATAAAGATAAATTATAATACTTAAATACATAGAAAACATCCAAGACCCAGGAACAAACATTCGTGCTCATCACACAAACACTTGCCCTGGCCGGGATTCGAACCCGGGACCGCCAGCTTCGTAGGCCGTTGTACAACCCACTGAGCCAAACGTGTCGTTATAATTGACATTACCACTCCTTTGCGTCGCGCAGTCGGGTAAAAAATACTATTATCTTTCAATAACTTTATTTTAAATGTGTTCATAAAAAGTGGTCCTAACACAATATTCATACATCTTTTAACTATTTTAGATGTTTTGTTTTGTAACAAATAGATATTACTTTTGCGAAATATTATGTTGTCCAAGTTACTTAGGTATTGTTTTTGACGTTTTACGTAAAAACCGTTTCTTTTTCGAACTGCTGTGATTTAAAAAAATAACAAAGTTTCACCATCTATGAGTAAAAAATAAATCTTTTGACCTTAATTAGAAGGCTAAAACATATATTAATATATATATATATATATATATATATATATATTCATAAATCTCTTATCTATAGGCAATTACAATGGTTTCAGGTCGATCAGACAACTTTTTTTTTCTCCATACATCGACGCTACACCATAGTGTACGGTATGTCTGTATATGGTGTGGTGTGTATGGTGTGTCTGCATATGGTTGCGTATTTGTCATACAGTTATGAAAAAAATATATTATCAATTTATAAAGTAAAACTTTTTTATCGGCAAGAAGCAGTATGCTAACATCGGCATCGGCACCAAAATCCAAAACAAAATTACAATTAAAACATGACGGCGGCAAAACGAACCTTTAAATTGTGAAAAGTTTTAATAACTTCTGAATGTTGGGTGCAAAAGTTTTTGTATTTTCGTATTTTCTGTGTGGGCTATATAATATTTCGTAGATCCGGCCGAGCCCAGCGGACCATGCGAAAATAATTACTTCTGCACTTAGATTAAATTAAAAGTTGTTAGTGCTGCAGAAGTGAGATGGGGTTGCACTTCTGTTTCCATTTTGTTATAGGATAAACTTTTGAATCAATTAATAAAAGAGCTTGTACAGCATAGGTACAAATAAGTAACACAATGAAAATGAAACGTTGTAGGCAGTTCACTTAAAAAAATAAGTATTATGCCTAAGCATACTTTGATTCGTGCATATATGTCCTTATAATTTTCGTATGAGTATACAATACAACAATTCTTTATAACACACCAACAACAGAAACAGTACAATAGAGCCTTAACATAAAATACGGTAGACAATAGGCGGTCTTATCGCTAAAGAGCGATTTCTTCCAGACAACCTTTAGGTAGCGGAAATAACACGAAATAGCTAGGAATGAGTAGTTGGTGAGATAAGGTTACAAATAATACATGATGAGTATCATCAATACCGATTTTTAAATAGCAATAGGCCAAACACTTTAATTTGGGATTCAGGGTTTTATAACGTTACACGTGTCCTGCTTCCTTGAAAGCGAGGAGTATTGATAAGTCTATGGTATTAGAATAGATTCATTGCAAGCGGCGTAACCAGATGAAGCCATCGCGCCATTTCAACCAATTGAGCCGGAATATGTCATTATGCCCCAATGCCTCTGGGGATAGATTAATAATCCCTACAACGACTTAAGCACCAAGCAATTATTGGATGGAAGTCAAAAATTTCCTCATGGTAATACTAAACCTGAACCAAATTGAATTTCAGACTCGCTCCTCGGTGACATCTATACTCATCGTCGTTCGGCTGAAACAAATGTATATCGAATATTGTCAGTTCGTTACTATTATTGTTTTTATCCATTTTGAAATAAAACAGTATTCAAAAAGTATTTAAGTAGTGTTTTTTTTTCTAAATCTCTGTTTTTGTTGTTGTGTATAGTTGGAAGTTCTGTTTTCATACACTTTTTTTTGTGAATATATTATGAAGTCTATTTTTTTTAATCATTGCTTTTTATGAGCAGGGTATGTTTAACAATTTGTATTTGTTTGGTCACAGAAAAACATTAAAGATTTGCTTTATGCGTAAAGATTTTTAAAATAAAATAACAAAAAGTGAGGTAATTAAATCCAAACCTAAAATTCGCTGCATTGCACCCGTTAACGCTAACCGTAAACTGAGTGCACACTTTCACAATTTCTGTCAAATGTAGGCCGAATTTTCTAATAGGACATAAAATCTACATGTAACATATTTTCAAAACACTTGTATTTTTCACAAAAATGTGTTTCAATTGCTGAAAAGTTAAATTCGCTTAAGTTACTTAATTGCCCATCACATTTTACAGTACAAATCATTTACGATCAATACGCAGCAACGTTTACAATAATTATTCAACCACTATTATTTGAACAGTTTGCTCACATTTTACTCAGAACACACTTGCGTTTCAATAGCAATAGTTTTTTTAATGAGCATTTTTTTAGAATTTAATTTTCTTCACACACGATTCCGTCGATTTGATTCTCCCTGCACAGGGGGTATAGAGGTCAAATGGAAGTCGCGGCAAAGTAACCCAACCTTCCGAGTTTACAATATTAGTCAAAAGTTTACCGTAAAAGAAGACGCGTTGTAGAGAACAATGATATGAATGCAAACTCTTATCAGAATAGATTGACAGCATTGTGCGTAATATCAATATTAAATTAGCTAGTGATAATAATAATTATAGAGCGCCAAAAATAGTTAGCCCTAAGCACTGTTTCGTGTTATCTAATGTGTCAATTAATCTAATGGTAATTAAGTGTTCTTCAATAAATATTTTTTTTTGTCCTGTAAATACATACAAATCCTGAATGTGTGAAAATTTAGCTTATAATCTCCAAGTTTATGATAATTAAGGCCGCATTAGATTGTTGCCGTCTGGAGGTGGTTTTGAGAGTGTGTGAACTGAGGAGCTACTCTCAACGTCGATATTCCATGTTTGTATCGCGCCATCTTGCTCACACAAATACAGTTTTACCTGAGAGCGAGAGTGATGGCGCCATACAAACTTCAAATATCGAATTTCAAAGTATCCCCTCTGTGTCCTCCTGCGCCGTGCGTCGCACATCTCGCTCGCCCAGTGAAGGTGTCCGTAAACAAGGTCCGAAATACTATATACCCCAAAAGAAGCAGAAAAAGCACTAAAGAAACATAATTTATTTAACTGCAACAGCATCTCTAAATCAATCTTCGTAGCCATTATATCTGTGGCAAATGATTTGCGAAAGCTCTGTACAAGCTACAAGCACATCCCGGCGGCGTCAATAGTGAGGACGTTTAGTATGGATTAACGCGTTTCGTGCGTAATCTACGACCTTTCATTGTTTAGAAATTGCAAGCAAATGACTTCAATCATTATTAGATGGTGCCCACAACTTCAGAAAAGAGAAAAACTCATATATTTCAAAGTTAACACACAGTTAAATAAGTAAGTTACTTATAGTTAAGTTAAGTTTTCAAAGTTAAGTATCCTTTAACCATATGTGGGTCATCCAGCTACCCGGGTATTAAAAATAGTTGAAATCTATCCAGGAGAGACACAAGTATACAGTATGTGAGCTTTTCGATTTAAATTCCACTTATTTTTCAAAAATATCTCCAATATGTAATAGACATTTCTTTTTTTGCTACTTTAGGTATGATAGTAATTTTTAAGTTCGCGCGGCTTTCGTTACAATATGTGTAATTATCAAAAGTCAGCCTTTTGTACTTGTACTAACATGATATTGTCGACTCGTAGTGACCCGCGGCTTACTATTACACAGATGTCATGGACGAAAGAAGCGGAGTTGCAAAAGCACTAGAACGACATTAATCCGCAACAGCCATCGGTAAATCCATGCTCGCAGCTAATATCTGTGCCAAGTGCTTAATTCGACGGATTTGCGGGCGGAGCCGGCGCGGCGACGAGTGAAATCTAATGACTTTATCGGCTCCGGGGCAGCAGCAAAGCAGGCAAGGGCTCGCCAATGCGACTCACAATGGCAATGTCATTTCTGAAGATATTACAGATGTTTATTTTGGGAACATCTATACCTACTATTATAAAGTTGTAAAAATTAAATGTCACTACTTATATTTAAACTAGAAGGCGCCCGCAGCTTCGTTCGCGGAGTAGAAAAAGTCATAACCCCTCTTTTTTTCATAAGCATAGTCGGGTAAAAAGTATCCTATAACCATTAGGAGATACCCAGCTACCCGTGTACCAAAAATAGTTGAAATCCGTTAAGCCGATTTAGCGTGATGAAGCCACAACGACACATACAAACATTTTATTTTCACAACTTTATATTAGCATAGATATTGTCAAACATGGTAACTGTGCAGACTGAGGACTGTAAAAGCAGTCTGAACCCCTTTCGATAGCTTTAAGAGCAGTATAGGTGAAGTGAAGAATAAGAAGTCATAGTTTATATCGAAATCCCGTTCCTAAACCAATACTTTGGCTTTCTATTTTAACTATGATATCTATCTGACTGAAGCTAATTCACTTGACGATTGTTTCTGAATGATAACTTTCCCTTGACTTGTAAGTAGTACCGATAACTGAACAGTATGAGGACTGTTTCTATGTTTGTGTGTTCATTCGTATGTCACACATAGTGGGGTTATCATCAATAGAATTACCTTCGGCTTTTATACTCGAGCCGTATATTGGTTAGGGAGGGGGTAATTTTATTATTAATTTATCAATTGTTGTGCAACATTTTCGATTGTGAGTCTTTATGCGACGTTAGGGAATAGTTGTGAAATGTTGCGTAGTTCGTATGGAAAGTTTACATACATCAGTTTTCTATGCAATTTGTCGCCTTATGGGCTTTATACAATTGATATTTGATTAGATAAGAGTTTTATTCCTTTGACTGTTTAGTCAAAGTAATGATTTCATATCTTTCTATCGGGGTTAGATAGAAAGGTATGAAATGAAGTTTTTGAACAAATTATATTTTTTTATTAGCTAATAAGCTATGTAGGCATTTTAGGTCTTATATTAAATCTATATAATACTATAATTGTGGGGTCATCCGGTACAGTAACGGACTATTTCAAAGTCATAGACCTTTTGTTTTTTTGGATTTTTTGTATGTGTATATGTGGCGTTGTGGCTTCGACACGTCAAAACAGCTAAACAAATTTCAACTATTGATGCTTCACAGGTAGCTGAGCATCCACAGATGATTGTGTAAGATACTAAAGCATAAATGAGAGCTGTACTTTTTTCCTCACCCGCAAACATAACGCCTTCTCGTAATAAATATTTACGCGAAATATTGCCATTAATATTATGATTCGAGCAGGATTCAAAAACACGTCTTTCCGGGCCAACACGGGTGACCTCCCAATTCATTCATCGAATCTAAGCACATCTGGCACTTTTATATACATATCATTTATACACTTCAAATATAGATAACTACGAGTATATAAAAGTATCAAGTGCCTGTTAATATTTTCTCGACTTCACGATTTTAAGACGCATTTGTGAACACCTCGAACGTGCAAATGAATAGCAAATAAAAACTATTTTCATAAAAGAATGCACGAACAATGGCTTGTATTTCAGATTTTCGCCGGCTTTCATAATTTTCTTATTTGCAGTTCTCGTTTTTTTCCTTTTTTCAATGCCATCTGCAAAGCGAGAGGGTTGGACAAAATAATGCTCGCTGTTATTTACATTCAAATGGGAAAATTTCCTTTTATTTTGTAAATTACATTTTAATTTGTGGATTACATTTGAATATTGCTGTCAAGTTTGTAGAGCACTGGAACGACAAGGTCAGCTCATGAAAATTTATGAGCTTATTTTATAGTAATATTCATTCTTAGAACAATATTAGTCTAGGCATTTAAATAGACCCAAAACTTGATTAGAGCATTACGGCTGAGTGACTCTTTATACACGGTTGAAATCCCTCCAAACAGTACCTACGTGTCGATCTAAAGGCCTCTGGTTATCGACGGTGAATTTCACTAGAATAAATCCACTTTCGTATCTCCCAGACTATCCTGGCAATACCGAAATGGACTGGGCAAATAGGAGAACGAACGAAATTGAATTTGTACTCCGGCGGTCGGGAGTAGCGACGTCGACCGTCCCTCGGGACACTTCGGGCCCCGAACCAGCCCGATTCCCAATTCAAACCATTTGACAGAACAAACTGGCGATGGCGGTTGAAGATTTGTTCTTAATTCAAATATTTTACGGGGCAGTGCACTGTTAAATGAGTCCCCGAGAAGTTTGAGTAATTGAAGGGAAATCGTCTAAAGTTTCGTTCGGAAATTGTTTTTGTAAAGGTTTGAACGGATGGAAACAAATTTATAACATTTTATTCCATCGTTTCTAAATTAAACAAAGCTATTTTCAATTTTCGAATATTGAAACTCCAAAACCCTTTTTCATAATGCTATAAATTTTAAAAGATAATCAGTGTCTCGTTAAGCATGATTTCAGCTCGTGGAGCTTCCATGAGCTTAAAAAACCAAAATGGTCTATAGCTGCCAAATTCAATAAAATTCATAATTATGTTTAAGAACAATAAACTTAAAAAGATAAAGTAAAAACTTTTAAACAGAATCAAGAATGCCAATTTCAAAATGACATATTCCATAATGCTAAATATTTTCATAGATGACTATTATACGTGTTTACACTAAAATCGAGTAACATTTTAAATATCATTGAAATAAAACAATTTAACGGATTATATCGCGTATATTATGTCATTTTAGTTCCCGACGTTTCGGAAGCTTTCCAGCTTTCCATGGTCACGGGAGGATAGCTGGAAAGCTTCCGAAACGTCGGGAACTAAAATGAGATAATATACGCGATATAGATATAGAGTAATAATCGCGGAAACAGAAGAAAATATTATTTTAAATATCATGTCATGAGCCTGTCCATCCATACTAATATTATAAATGTGAAAGTGTGAAAGTGTGTCTGTCTGTCTGTCTGCCTGTTACCTCTTCACGCTTAAACCGCTAAACCGATTGGAATGAAATTTGGTATGAAGATAGTTTGAGTCCAGGGGAAGGACATAGGCTACTTTTTATCCCGGGAAAAGATACTTACCCGCGATAAATGAATTCAATGCGGACAAATCGTACGTTACACTGGTACGCAAAAACTACATGACAGATTTGCGTAAAATTCTGCAGTAATATAGCTTAGATAACAGAATAGGACATAGGCTACCACTTTTGATAGTATTCATTCATAAAAGGGGTTTTCTTAACAATAAATGGAAAAACATGACCTTTTGTTCATTTTACATTGTGACATTTTCATTTCTAAACAATTAATAAACAATTGGTAACCTAGCAACAGTAATACTACCTACACGATTAAACAAAAAACACACCTTCCGTATATGACGTATCATACAAATAAGAGTATATCTGAATATAGCCGGATAATAGCCCGTTGTACATTTTGGACTTGCGATCATCTCTGAATGATAAACATTTTGTTACAAGAGTATATGGTTTATAAATAAGATAAATACATAAACGAGTACTTTTTAACAATAAATGGAAAATCATCACTTATTGTTACGTCTGAAATTTTCATTCTGAAGAGTTATAAAGAAATTGCTTTGAAACCAATATGACGTAACTGGATGGCGTTAGTTGTAAACGATATCAACGCAGAAGTACTGAACTTAGAGACTTAAATTTTTTACAGTAGACACTATATACAACGTAGGCAAGGAAAAAGACAGGATTTTTGGAAATTTATCTCCTGACGGGGTTAAATTGGGGTTGAAAGTTTGTATTGAAAATCGGTAATTATTTGAGTAACTGTTATTATATTTCGACTATATTTTCCTCATTTTAAACTAAGAAAAATAATTTCTGCATTTTTGGAAAGTCATCCCTTAACGGTGTTAAATTGGGGTTGAAAGTTTGTATGGAAAATCTGTACTTATTTAGTAACTGTTTTGATATTTCACGTAAAGTCTCTTAATTTAAAACTAAGAAACTAATTTCAGCATTCTTGGAATTTCATCCCTGAAAGGGTTAAAATAAGGGGTAACAGTCTGGGACAAAAGTACGATGGCGCATAAAGAGTGTTGTGAAGCGCTGAATAGAACTTTGAAAGATATTAGAGGGAACGAAGTTATGATGGGTGGAGTCACTATGTTGTTAGCTGGAGACTTTTGTCACACTTTGCCCGTATTTCCGAGGCGAACTCGAGCTGATGAAGTTAAATTCAAATTCAAATATTTATTGCAGGCCAGGGTACTTGCATTAAACTTGCATTAAGGCTTCAAATATTTGGCCTATAATCAAAAAACTCCACCTTATGATAAATATGCGAGTGCACCTTAAGGGCGATGTTTGCGCTGGAGAATTCTCCGTCCTTCTTCCTAAAATAGGAAATGGAGAATATCCTGAAACTGAGGGAAGGATTACAATTCCATGGGATCTCGCCTTAGTTGTGTGGACCGTTGACGACCCAATCTCTGAAATTTACCCAGATGTTCCAAAATCTACACAGCAAGTCCATGGAGTGGTTGTATGAACGAGCGATTCTGACAGCTAAGAACGACCAGGCTTCCGTTATTATGAACATTTTATTTAAGTCGTTTGAAGGTTGAGAATACGAATACAAGTCTGTAGACTCGATCTGTAGTGAACACAGATGATGCCATAAACTATCGCGTAGAGTTTTTAAATGCACTTAACCCACCCGGCCTACCTTCTCACATATTTATCTTAAAAGTGGATGCTCGAGTAATGTTGCTGCGAAATTTCAATCAGCCGAAGTTGTGCAATGGAACCAGGCTGCGTGTGTAAGCCTTACATAAAAACGATATAGAAGCCATTGTGTTTACGGGCTGTGCTCAAGGTGAATATGTGTACATATCCCGGACACCATTTATACCCTCGGAATACCCATTCGAATTAAAAAGGCTGCAGCTCCCTCATCTCAGGTTCAGTCACTGAAAACAGCAGGAATAGGTCTTAGGGGGGACTGCTTCTGGCACAGCCAGTTTTACGTGGCTCGCTCGAGAGCAAGCTCTCCACGCAGCTTGGTCGGGTCTGTTAATGTGGTATATAAAGAAATACTGCAAAACCTACCTAATTTTCAATATTATCAATAGTTTAAACTCAATTATCAAATTATATCTGTTATTTTTCTCAAATTACAGGTATATAAAAAAGTAACGTGACTTATACTATTGATAGACAATGCATAGCCTAAACTGCCGACGGTAGGAATACAAGAATTGAAACACATTCCGTTAGAAATGTATGTAGAGGCGCACTAAAGAAGGATTTTTTGAAATTCGAGCTATACGCAGACAAAGTCGCGGGCAAAAGCTAGTGTATATATATTTTCAATTCAATTCAATTCGTTTATTGCGTGTCAAGTTATACATAAGGTCTTACATTATTTAACACGTCCAGGAACATGAACCCTGAAGGGCACAGCAATCTAATAAATATAATTATGATGTACAATTAAATTAAATATTACAGTAGGTAGGCTAAAAATACTCCAATTATTAATAGTATGGTAAAATTACAAAAAAAATACAATTTCAATTTTTCATTTCATCGTTCTTCGCCATTCCTGTTTTCACAGCAAGTTTGTGAATTCGTGCCCGCTCGTTACTGCAATGTTTGTCAAATCGTGGCAAAACCATGCTAACGGCGATGCACGTTGTGTTTTGTTGCTCGGCCTACGACGCGAATCTGCAGTCCTAGTGTTGTTTTCACTGTTACGAATATCACACGATTTTTTAATTTTATTTTTTAACAGACTAGTCTGTTGGTTTTTTATTTTTATTTATTTTGAAAATCAACAGCATTACAGAAAAAACACAACAATACTTACATGAAGCCAATAACAGATGCCCACAGCATTTCAGTTAACGATGCCATTAAAAGGAACTAAATAGTGATATCAGATTGGAACCTCCGATTGTATAAATAAAAAATGAAAAAGTATATTATTCAAAATTGTACACCACAATAGAACACGACCCTGTGTCCTGAGCTAGGAAACCCTGTGTTACAGGACCCAGATTCGTTATTCCAAAATCTTACCCTATGCATTTAAACAAATTGTACAGAGAGGTCCGTATGCAGTTTACAAAAAAAATAAAACTCATTTACTATATTTTGTTCAGTTCATATCGTGGTACGTGTATGCGCGCGCGTGTGTTGCTAAAGTGTAAAAATATATAAATTTAATAGAGTTATAGATAACATATACAGTTAATAGGGGCAAACAGACAAGAGATATATAATATACATATATTGATATACTTAATAAATATTTCATTTTATTTTATTTTATTTTATTACCATTAGAAGTTCTGTATTGTGATAATCCAGTTCTCTAAGCCACTCAGTTAATTCTTTTGCTAGGAGTCCTTTTTATGCAAGGTTTCGAGCAGAATGCTTTCAAAACTAAATACACAATAAAACCACATATAAGTTTAAGAAAATGTATAAATTCGAGAATGGTGAGACCCAAAACAAAGCAACCACTCTATGTATGATTGTGTATATTTGTGTAGGTGTTTATAAATGGACATGTATAAATAAATCCTGCCTTTTCGCCGAATTATTATTCGTCAACTGTTTCATTTCCCAATTTTCTCCGAAAACAAAGAATTTTCTCACTGCATTTTCTTATGGTCTTATATACTAGGTTAGGTTAGGTTTGTTTTCTGAAAGTTCCGAAAAAAGGCAGGGAACCGTAAAGGGGTTCAATATAATAAATAAATAGATAGGTTTGTAAATTATACGCACGTTTGTTATAAGTACCTATGCAACTCCACGCTGCTACGTTATCCACCTGGCAAAATATTTTTTTGAATACGGGTTTTCACTGATTTGAACAATCTAAAAGATAGATGGTAATACAATTAGAATTGTACTCCCTCAGAATACATACAATTGGGAAATTATGAGAGTACCTAGTTTGAATCTTGGGAAATTATATATATAACTATTTTGCTATATAAAATAGTTATATTTTTACTAGTTTGCCACTGCAAAATTACTTATATATGGTGCAGGTGAACACGAAGATACCCACCTACTGTCTGTGAATAATATAAATAACCAGGTTTTTTCTTATCATATAGATGTGACGTATATGATATGATGTGATCTGGCGTGATGAGAAGTCAATCCTCAGTTCTGACTTCTTATCACGCATAAGTCACATCTACATTACGATACGGTGTATTTTTTTGGGGTAATGCAACAGACAAAGATTTAGTATTTAAATGCCAAAAAAATGTATTCGATCCGTCTGCGGTCTAAAGCCCACAGAATCATGTAGATCTCATTTCGCTAGACTAAGTGTATTGACATTTCCAACTCTTTACATATACGAGACAGCTTTATATGTAAAGAGCAATTTGAATCAGTTCGCAAAATTTAACAGTGTTCGTATGCAGAGTAGGATAAACCACGAACCGCATAAAACTGCTCTATTTGATAAAAGTATATTTGGAATGGCACCTAAAATATTCAATAAAGTACCAACTACTATTAGAAATTTGCAGGATATTGAAATGTTTAAGCAATCGTTGTTTAAATTCTTAGTTAAAAAGGCGACTCAAGAATTTTTAATGGATAATAATGTTAATGATAATAATAATGAATATTAATGAATTTCGACTATTATTTTTTGTATTATGCATGCTAAACTCTCTAATTTTGTATGTCTTTCGGCAAAACATAGTGTTACTAAGCAATTTATGAAACACCCATGTACCTTACCTATTTACTTATGTTTTACAAAATAAATTATTCTTGTTTTTATTCTATTACATTTTACCATAACCCATATGCTGGCTATAGCGATAAGCCGCATACAGTACATGGTATTCATCCTAATACGTGATAGAATAAGATTATTAGAGATAAGGTGCGTGCGTGAAATGAATGTATGATTAGGTTAAGTTAGATAAGAAGTATTGTGCATGTAGTCTAACTTAGCGTTACTCCTTCCATCTCATTATACACAGTTCAGTACCTAGCTCAAAGCAAGTGTATCTCTGCAAGTCTATCCTATCCTACAACAACCAAGTAATAATCTCCCACAAACCCCATGTTATAATAACAATAATCATTATTATTATAGACGTCCACTGCTACACAAAGGTGTCCCCCAAAGATCTTCACAATTAACACTTGCGCGCTGTCCTAATCGAACGGTTTCTTGCGAACTCGACCAGGTTGTCTGTGCACCTTGTTGGGGGCCTTCCCAATCTGTATCTTTCGTAATTTAATAACTATATGCCTTATTTTTTTTTTAAGATTTGTTTTATCCTTTCGACGGTTAAAACGTCTGGAGAAACATCGTGAAAAAACTTACAAGTTTAAAGTTATACTAACCTTTAAATAGTTAGTACATTATGTTACACTTACCTGCAAACTGGAACAAGCGGACGCATACTCAGCGTAATCTAACTAAAATATGCTACACTTATGCTGTAAATTTAGTTTTAATACAGAGTAAGCCAGTGTCCGGATAACTAGACTAGCACTTATGTTTAGTGCTTAGTTTCGGGGCTGACTCACAGCCAATTTCATGAAAACAGTAAGGCCATGCTATTGTTCCAGTCCTAGAAACTAATAATTTTGGTAATAAGTAATAATTATTCAAAGTGTATATTATTACCGAATTATTGTCGTGTAATCTACAAGTATTATAAGGAGACAAACTTTATGTACAGTCAGCTTCAACAAAATCAAATTTATGAAGTCATTCGTTTATATCTTGGCATAAATTTTATTCTAATAACAATAGACACAATGTCAAGATATTTATTAATTTAATGTTTTTACAAACTGTGCATACTTATAATGTGTTAATCGGTTTTTAGTTGTAAATGTACCGATTATTTGTATCTATTTATATATCCAGAAATTATTAATAATTGTATATTTTTGGACCGTACGTTTTAAATTTATGTATAGCTTCTCCTGCATGGCGAAGGCATTTTGCTTATCTATACTAAATACTATCATCATCAATCAGTCTTAAAGTGGAAAGTGAAGGAGAAACAATTGGAAAGAAGAGGAACTTAAAAATGAAATAGTGGAAGTAAACTAAAGAGTGTTCAGTGTCAGTAACTCAGTGTTTGCTATAAACGGTGCGAAGTCTCTTGTATCGGTGGGAGAACGCATTTAGCAGTGAATCTCTGCTACTGTAAGTCGTAAATGAAGTACTGTAAAACTGTCAAGGTGCTTAAACTGTATCCTATACCCCACACCTGTAACATTTCCTTCTATTCTTTTTGAAATAATACATTGAAATAATGCATGTATGCATGAATTATTTTATCGCTGTTCTTAATAAAATATCAAAATACCGTAAAAACGATTTCAACAAGTGAAATTAAAATTAAAATCAGCCAAAAAATACGCATGACATACATTTGGTCCGACATATATTGTTACGTTACAGTGCACTCCGGCCATATAAACTGCATATTAAATTCTGTGTTGCTAGAAAGAGATGAAATGAAATGTTTCATGGCGTATATCTTGGTTATTTTTATAGTCATTCGAAAAATTACTTTTGTCTACTTTTTGTTACATGAATGAGCGTAATACAGCAAAAATAAATATATATGCATATTCTCTATTGTAAGTTGAAATTTCTGTACATTAAAGATATTTTCTAAACATTAAGTTGAATAAGCTATTTGAAGTTTCACTAAGTCATATTTTTTTTACGTTTCAATGTATGTCGTGTTTTTACGTGTCAATATATGTCGTTGCGGTCTCATCGTGTCAGGACGGATGGATGGCTTTCAACGATTTTATACGCACAAACTGTTATATGATACTTTTACCCAACTTCGCTGAAGAAAATCGAAGTTGCGGGCACCTTCTAGTTGTAAGTAAGCTTACTGCTTGAAAAAAGTAGGTATACTGTGGACGGGTTTATTACGAAGAACCAACTGGCTTGTTACGTAGAGAGATTAACTCGATAGTTTTCCGAGTAAGCACAAAAATACACTTGTAGCCAGGTGGAGACTCCTAGTTAATGTCCATAAGTAAACTAAACTGTGCTTGTAAGCAAACCATAGCCTGAAGGAAGTAGCTCGTGTACATATTTTTTTAATGAACCCCGACGAAAAATGAGGGTTCTTATAAGTTTAGCGGGTGTATAATACGCCTGTCTGTGACATCGTAGCTCCTTCGCTATCCAATCGCTCGGATAAACCGATTTTAGTTAAGTGTTTTGTCTGCAAGGCGATTAGATCGTACCTAAGTGTACTTAGCTATGATAAAAAATAAATCAGATGAACCGTTTAAAAATCATCAGCTTTTTTAAACTTGCCGTGTTAGTATTTGAAGTCAAGTGTTAAGTTAAGTCAAGTATTTTGTATTTGTACTAACTTCCCGGTCCGCTTCCGATTGATCTAAATATATCATACTTATGTAAGTTTTGTGAAAATGCAGTATTTTAATACCAACTAGGGTCCATATTGGCTCTCATAAAATTTTTATTCCTATTTTTTATTTCACTACCGATTTTTCTTCCTACCAATCACTCTTCATAATTTTTTTCCTCATACTTTTTTTCTTCATACTTTTATTTTACTACCATCGGAACTCATAACAGTCAGTTATCATACTTGTTTTCTTAATAATGTCATTACTTAGAAATGTTAAAACTCATATTTTTTTTTTCATAACTGTTTTACTTCATAACAGACAATTATCATAATTTTATTCATAATGGCATTCATTAGAAAATATTTGAACTCATAATATTGAAACAAACCTAATCTAATATATTACTTTCCTGGAAGTGGTTGGGTGGATTGTTCTTGTATGTAAACAGTATGAATACAAGCAAGTCATTTTTTCGGGACGCAAAAAAAAAAACCTGTAAGGCCAGGCGGGAGCTCGCTACGCTTCACTCCCGCCTGACCTTCTAACCTAGCCCGGCCACGTCGGATCTGCTCTGAAAGGTTTTGCTCGCTCGTTCAAATTTTGTAATCCAATCTATTTTCGTGGTAGTGGTTCAAATATTAGTATGAACAAGGTGTATGAGTGTTGATTTTATGAGTTTTGATGATTATGAATTCGGATGATTATGAGTTAGATTAGTAGTGTAAGAAAATATATGAAAAAAAATATTAGTATAAACAAGTTGTATGAGTAGTGATCTTATGAGTTCTGATGATTATGAGTTTCGATCGTTAGTATTAAAAAAAATTATGAAGAGTGATCATTATGATATAAAATAGTATGAGAAATATTTTCGGACTTCAGATAATAGGACTTAAAAAGTTATGTGAGAAAATACGCACCCTACCAACTATCTGACCTGATGATGTCGGAAGGTTTTACTGTAGTCACTTGCGTAATTGAAGCATCTGTTGCAGAACGCACCTTTAGTAAAGTATGGCGTTCTGTGACATCTCCCCGCCCTGCGGCGAGCTTATCTGTCAGCATGGGAAGCATTGAGCATTAATTTAAAATAGCTCTCTGTAAAATTTAAATTAACTTTAATCAAGAAATACACAAATGTATTATTATAAATCAAATAATATTCTATTTTTATTGAACAACATTACAGTATCTACGTGCAAATTGCAATAAATGAATACCTACGACGCATTTATTTAAATCCATCCCTGCGGTTTTGCTGGATTAGGAAACTAACAACTATATACGTGATATACCTATCTGAAAGACAGGGCTGTTCAGTTGTAAAGGAAATTCTCCGTCACGCAATTAAGAATTTTCGGGCATATAGAACAGCCCTACTTAAATAAAAAAGTTCACGTTCTGTACGATATCAATCAATCGTATTTCAGTATGTTACAGGTTATATAAACAGGGACAATAAAGACGATTACGTTTTTCGTGGTTAAGTGAGTTAGTAAGAGCAGAAACACACGAGCACACGCTTGTCAGATTTAAGAACAGCCAGTTATAATATTCTATGGCAAGTGCGTGTAGAGAGTAAAATTAAATGTTCATGTACAGCAATATCCTTCTTATTGAATACTTTAAAGGTTGCTCACTATCTTAATAGGTACCGAGGACATAGGACGCAGGGACACAGGGGAAACTGGGCAGCGAATGTTAATGCGTGACGTTACTCTGTGCTCAATATATATTTTTATTGCGCAACATTTTTTCATGTCACCCAATTCCTTGAAAACGGCTTGAATATTTTGAAAATTCTTGCTTTGTTTGAAAGGAGGTAGGTAACGAAGTGATTTATATGGAGTCGAAAGAACTCCTCAAATATAGTAAGCATACTGTTACAATTTCGGTATTGTTAAAAAATAAGTCAAGCATTTGCATTCAGTGACTTCGTTATTGAAAATTTAAATGGTCTTGAAAAACAGATCTGATTAACATCTGATCATTGAGGGCTGTTTGATTAGTCCTTATATAAAGTTTTTTAATTTATTTTGATTAGCCTATTTCAGTGTCCCACTGCTGGGTAAAGGCGTCTCCCTTGGATCTCCACAACTCCCTATCAGTTGCTACCTCCGGCCAGTTGTTGAGAAACGCATTCAGATCGTCCTGCCCTCTCCATCTAGGCCTGCTCCGTCTACGTTGCCCATCTTTTGGCACTCATTTAGTGACCACACTAGTCCAACTTTCCGGTTGCATGCGGCAGATGTGACCGGACCAGTCCCACATTAGCCTGGCGGTTTTTTATCCAACATCCGTTATTCGTGTAATACAGAGCGCATCGTAGTGTTCCGGATGCGATCTATCCTTTTAACACCTAGAATGCTGCGCTCCATTGCCCGTTGACAAACTTTCAATTTGGATTTCTGACTCTCGTTGAGTGACGGGCAGAATACACATTATAAAAAGTTAGTTTCTGTTTTTATAAGTACAAATATTTTTTTGTTTTTTTGTTCTTTAAGGGTCAAACACTTATGCCAGCAAGTTTCAAATTTGTAATCTTCTCCAAAAAATACGATTAGTCAAGGTCTGAAAAATAGCCGTTCACGCCTGCAATGCAGTCCTTCCTTTTTCTCCAAGTCATCTTTCCAAGTTTGGGAATAGAAAATATAGCATACTTGATTCCCGTAATAAAATAATGTATATGACACGTGTTTTGACCTTTTGAAATTCAAGATATACTTTTACGTAACATTTTACGGAAGAAGGAGAAGTTAAATAATATAAAATAGAAAAAAGTAAGTAGTTTTTTGGAGCTGTCACCGACTCAAAAATAACAGTAATTGTATATCGTAATATCTTAATCCACCCAAATGTCTAAATTATTATTATAAATGTAAAAGTGTGTGCTGATGGTCGTATACGTTCCTTTTAACTTGAAAAACGACTGAATGAAACCTTCCAGTAATGTTGTTTAGACATCAGAATATCACATAGGCTATAAATTGCATCTCTACGCAGACGGAGTCGCGTGCAACAGCTAGTATTGTATTAATTGAGTTGAATAAAAGTAAATTGTGGGTAAATTGAAGAATCTAAATTACGCACTTATTTTTTTACTTTTTAGTGCATTTTACTTTCCATTTATTATGTGTGACAAGCGAAATCAGTCGTGGTCAGTTTTGTCAACAAAAGTGATCGTGCGTATAATTTGAAACCTCAAACCTGTATTTTATCTCCATATAAGCTAGACCACTATCATTTTTCCGATTCTTAGTACACGTATAATCTTTACAAAGGGTGATACTATTCTATTATCAAACCTAACTGGGTACACGTATCAGTTTATTTCAAAACTCTGTGAGCTTTTTGACGCAAGTTCTCGAATAAAACAAAGGTTTATTAGTCCCCGGGTTGTAATAAAGCCTCTGTGGATAGGGTTACCAGCCTAAACCCGTGTTTCGTTATTAAGTGTGCGAGACGTAAGCCTGACTTATTACAGAAGGATAGTACTTTTTACTAACAGTTAAAGAGATACATTGTACTCGTATACCGTTGCAAAAATCGTGTTAGCAATTTCGCTTTTTTAGTTATAGTAGTCGTGACTAATGAAAAACTATACGATAAACTAAACTACTATAGTTTTATACTTACTGACTTACTGCCGTAGCTCAACGAACCCAGGTGGATCTTGGCTTCTGACACCAAAGACCGTTAGACCGTTACAACTAGTGGCTTCCCTGTCCCTAGCTAGTTATTTCCGCCCAGTCAGACACGGTCTGGAGCATAGTTAGGTCCTTCTGGGCTTTGTAGCCCCATCGGTACCTAGGACTCCCAACTTCGACCAGATGGACAACCCGAGTTCAAGTTCCATAACAAATATTAGGTGTAGGTATTCGACTGACATGATTGTCACAGAAAATTCGAATACACCAATACATTTGTTTCTAATTTTGTCCAAATATAATTCCAAATTCATAACAGCGTAATCCAGCTAATGCTTCAATCAACCAGGATACAAAAACAGACACACCCGCCGCGGGGCAGTGGAAATAAAGCCGTATTTATGGCGGTCCTCGCGGAGATTTCCCGCGCGATAATGCGTAACTCCACCATACTGTCCAGAAGTACGAGTTACATTGTATGAACTTAGCGAAGTTTAATTCCACTAGCTCTTGGGAAATAAAATGATGACTAATGTTATTTTTATTGTTGCAATATGCATCATACATGCTTCACCATGGTTTTTAATTATTATCAGAACCGGATTCCAAATTCATTGCAACGTAATTCATCTAAGATGCAATCAACCGGGACACAAAAACAGATACACGCGTAACTCCACCACATTGTCCAGAAGAACATAAACAAATTTACGAACATAAAATAAAACGCGACGCCAAAAAATGTGAAAAAAGTAAAAACAAAGTATTGTTGTTTATATTTTTGAATGTGAAAACATCACACAATATTTTTAATTTCTAATATTGATACAATATTAGGGGTTTTCATATTGGAATGAAAACTGTTAGCAGCGTTAATCACACATATAAATTGCATAATACCAGCGTCGATACACATAATTACAAAATCACTTTTCTACAACATAACACAAACTGTTTAACAAGCTATCGCACTTTTGCAATACACAAGCAAATAAGCAATTTTAATGCAAGGCAATATGACTATACCCTGTTCCTAACCTTATTCTGGTCAATTTTGATTCTAAATGATCCTGCATCAGTGTGTCATATCTTGTTTTGAATTAGCATTTTGGACAACAACATTTCATGTTGCTTGGTACTCCTACAGAGCCAAAGTAATTTTCCAGTTCTTGCATACTGTGTTTGTTCCGTTCTCCATCCACATCAACAGTTTTTGATGTGGATGGAGCCACAGTCTGCTCATCTTGCATTTTCTTTTGAGCGAGCTTTTCTCTATTCTTCTTAATGAGGTTTTCATGATAATCTAGCAGGTTGGACTCCCAGGATTCTACGGGGGTATCAACGGGCCATTGGTTCAAGGCCCTGTTGGTGCTCCGTTCACTTGTGTTCCTTCAAGCCCGTTTCGTGGAATGCTTTGTAGGAACAGAGTTTGCAGCCTCATCTGAAATTATAAATTTACATGTTAAAAAAATAAGAATAGAGATTGATGTTTGTATGAATCCTTCCCTAAAAAGAAAATAGAATAAGATATTTCCTTCGTGGACTATTTACAATGAAGGTTTATATATGTGTATATTAGCAATTAGACGTTGTTAATCAGTAAAGTTTGCAATTTGCAATACCCAAATGTGCAAATTTAAATTACACTCATGTCATGACACGATTGCTTCATATCATGGGCTAATATCATATTAGATGTTTTTATGCTACACTTTTAACAAATTGAAATTTGATCATTGTCATAGCAACGCAAAGTCTAATTTCAACTACTTTGAAAATGTAACAGAACCCTGTTTTATCTAGTAAGCAAAATATAAAACTTAATATCTACTGCAGTCTAAACCGGAATCGAACCAGCGTCTCTGTTATACTGGAACAGCGTCGTGAAACTATCAGACAGGGGGGCACCTCCGTCTCGCCGCTCACATCCCTAAGGTGCGGTACAACGGTATTGGTCAAGCTATATTCAAAACGATTGAGTAAACAAGCTCCACGTCTGTTATTAATATAACCACACAAATTATTCATTAATAATATTTTCTTAAGGCATGAAGTTCTATCGTCAATAAACCAGTTCTTTTCTAGTACCTCTAGTACCCAAGTCGCTCCTGAATTTTATCAATATCACTGCGTATATTAATATCCTTGTGGCATCTAAGTGGTCGTTTTTTAAGTATTTTTTTATATACCTACTCGTTTTGTTGCTTATAAACTAGTAGATATTATCTCAACCAAGAAAACGAAAAGATTGCTGAATAAAGGCCTCCTAAACATCTCCATAACATATTTTGTACTGCCCGCACTCGACGGCTAGTTAACTTGTTTGGTAGAAATTAATTTGTCTAGACTGTAATGAACCGCTTTATTGGACCGGAATTAATAATTTACTTACTCATCACACTAACCGGTAATTATAATGTCAGACAGAATTTACATTTTCAGTTCATTCCTAAAATTTATTTTAAACATTAAATAACTTCGAATTTAACGACTATTATTAAGCTATGGAGCTAACCGAAATTTGTTCTCGTCATGTTTATTATGTACTAGCGACCCGCCCCGGCTTCGCACGGGTGCAATGCTGATACTAAATACACTACAGAAAAACCGTCAACGTTGTATATAATATATAATGTTATTATACATATAAACCTTCCTCTCCAATCACTCTATCTATTGAAAAAAAACCGCATCAAAATCCGTTGCGTAGTTTTACAGATTTAAGCATACATAGGGATATAGGGACAGAGAAAGCGACTTTGTCTTATACTATGTAGTGACTTTTGGCGTCGAGACACTCGGCCCGTGGGGCCAGGGAGCACGCCGGCTGCTGAAGTGCCTCAGCAAGCGCCTGCGAAGGCGACAGGCGACCCAAGAGCGGGCAGCTTTCTCGCGCAACGATTAGCAATTGCTATTCAGCGCGGGAATGCTGCCTGTGTCTTGGGTACCCTACCTCGGGGTCCCGACCTTTCTGTGCATTTTTAATTTATAGGTTAGTTTTAAATTTAATTTTAAGTTTTTTTTAATATTATTTAGCTATTAGTTATATATATTAAATGTAGTGACTAGCTTCTGCCGGCGACTTCGTCCGCCTTAAATTCGTTTATCGTGGATAAGGGTATTTTTCCGGGATGAAAAGTAGCCTATGACCTTCCACGAGACTCAAACTATCTCTATACCAAATTTCATCCAAATCGGTTCAGCGGTTTAAGCGTGAAGAGGTAACAGACAGACAGACAGACACACTTTCGCATTTATAATATTAGTATGTATATTACAATAATGCCATTGCGGTTTGTGTAAGCACATTAAATGTCGCCGGTACACGGTAAACACAACTACGTGATTTTATACGTCATGATTTTTACGCATAATTTCCATACCGAAGCTCAACGCTGCGTATATTATGGAAAATAAATCCATATAATCTTATGTCTGTCTGTCTGTCTGTCTGTTACCTCTTCACGCTTAAACCGCTGAACCTATTTGGATGAAATTTGGTATGGAGATAGTTTGAGTCCCGGGGAAGGACATAGGCTACTGAGAATACCCTTATCCGCGATAAACGAAATTCAGGCGGACGAAGTCGCGGGCAGAAGCTAGTAATAAATAAATAAAAAAATAAATATTACGGGACAATTTTACACAAATCGAAATAGTCCCATGGTAAGCTCAATAAGGCTTGTGTTATGTGTACTAGAGGAGGATAATATAATAGATATATTACGCATAAACATAGAAAACATTCAATACTCAGGAACAAATATTTGTGCTCATCACACAAATATTTGCCCTTACCGGGATTTGAACCCAGGACCTCAGCTTCGCAGGCAACGTTACTCCCACTAAGCCAAACCGGTCGTCACTAATATGTGTATATGTGTCTTACACGCAACGCTTTCTCCATAATATTGTTGCGTAAACGCACCGTTAGCGTTTTATGAGCTCCGGCGAGGAAACAATCAGAGTAAAACGATACGCACAACTCATGTCTTTGTGTTTACGGAGCGTCAGCGTATTTTGAACAGCCGTGTGGTAGTTCTTTAACAAAACACAACGATATCAAGATTATTGTACGAAGAGGCCTATATCCTATATACGAGTATGTATAAGCCTTCTTTTCTGAAACAAAGCTGGCTGTGGGGAACATACATGAGTGATCAATCCAAATGGGTCAGTAATATGGAGAAATCAGAATCTATGAGAGATACCGAAATCTATTCTTAGGAACCAAGGCCTGGCATCGCGTATATATATATATGCTGTTCCTAAAATCACCGCCAAAATGAGTTTATTATCACCGTCAAATTAAGTAAATTTGACTTTGATAAAAAAATCATTTTACAAAACTCGTGATTTAATTTTTACTTGAATTCATTTTTTTTACCAACAAAGCATCATGACATATAATAAATTTAAATTACGTTCGATTATGTTTCTGGTAACATCCTGCAAAAAACTGATTTAGATTTGCAGTGGTGGCAATCAAAATACTGACGCAGGGTATCAAAAGTTACGAGTTTTATAAAAGTACCGATATTTTGAAAACCATGGGCTTTTCACTAAGGCCAAATTTACTTAATATGAGCTGTTCATCACCCCTCTTTGTCTCTTCATTTTGGCGTTGCTTTTAGGGACACCCTGGCTATATCAATATTAACTATTACCATAAAAGCGAAGCAGGTATTAACGAAATTCGATTTTAACGATCTCAATTTATTCTGTATCAACTACGCGAGCCGTCAATAGTGCGTCGTCTGACCCAGATTATTTAATTAAAAGGGAAATAACAGCCCGGAAAAATGTTTTAATCGAAGTTGCCAACTGGCTAAGCAAATTGTGTAGCGAGGTGAAACATTTTCCGAGAATTGTGAACGGTTTGTATCATTTTACTGGCTTACGGATATTATTGTTCGAATAATTGTACATTTCACCACAGATTTTTTTCTAGGTTTATTTACTCGATTTGGTTGTTTTTCGCTGCAGCTGTTTTCTATCAAGTGAGTTGCATGGTTGTTTGTCACTTGTAGGTTATATCAAAAATAATTCTGCAACCGCTTAATTATTACAGAAATGATTACTTAGGAGAAGTATTTTCGGTTTCAAATATAAGTTTGTCCTAAATTATCTCGCTTTAGCTCTAAATAACACTCACATAAAACTCAACACACTCTACTCCCAACGGCAGCAGAGTTTTCCGGCAAAGCTAAAATAGTTAAAACATGATTTTATTTTCGTTTCCACTTTTAAAACTGCACAGAAACATTTAAAAGTTTAATTCAACTTTTTAGTTTCCGACATTAGGTACGGGCTCACTAAAACAAAAGTCAGTAGGTACTTCGTAAAGTATCTCACTACTACCACTCCGATATAACGTAACTTTGCCACATTTCGGTATGTTATAACCCTCTGTGGGCTCTTTTAATTACTGTCCGACCTCCATGTATCATAAATTTTAATGGAGTACGAAACTCGAGCGCCATCTAGTCACCGTAGCAAATTGCATTTTAGAATTTAAACGTAAACAGAAACGTAACAATGTGTTCGAAAATTGAAATATACGAACGGTCGCTACAGGAATGCGGGACTGTCAGAGTAAAATTTTCGAATCCAATCCATTGAACTACGTATGTACCCAATGAAGATTCAAATCTTCTGAAACAAATGTAGAGTAATTGCATGAATTTGATACCCGCCGTGATTTTATGGAAATAAAATTGATATTCAGCTTTCTGTCTCTACAAGAGTTAGTTTACATTGACACATTTGCTCTCACATACAACAAATTTTCACTGTTTAAAAATTAGAGTTCATTTAAACTGTATTAAATGTATACGTAAGACTGATTAAATTACATAATTATTTAATATTTTCTTCTGTTTCCGCGATTATTACTCATTGAAATAAAACAATTTAACGGATTATATCGCGTATATTATCTCATTTTAGTTCCCGACGTTTCGGAAGCTTTCCAGCTCTCCATGGTCACGGGTGGACTGAGAAAAGATGTATTTTCCTCTGTCAAAGTTACAATTTGTGCAAACTACCCATTTTTGAAAAAACACAAATAAAGGTGTACATACATGCCAGATGGGCCTAAGCTGTAAAGACAACCTGGCTCTCTGAAACAAATATTTACCCACTGTAGCAAGTTGACAGGGATGATGGTGAGATTTGCCATTCAAATACCTATCTGTATGCGTAGGTTGCCTATATACAGTATGACCTATGTCATTGTTAGGACCTCTAATTACTAGCACATCTAAAAATGCAAGTGAATTTTGATTTTCCAACTCCATAGTGAATTTAATTTTACTATGCATGGAGTTCAGACGGTCTAAGAAAGCTGAAACACTAGATCTAGGTAAAATAGTAAAGGTATCATTGACGTATCTTTTAAAGATCCTCGGCTTGGCAGGTGCCAATGAAAGCGCCAAATCTCACCATCATCCCTGTCAACTTGCTACAGTGGGTAAATCTTTGTTTCAGAGAGCCAGGGGTATCTGCGACGATCAACATCTGACTGCTGAGTTGCAGAATGTCAAACGTGCGCTTCGAGCCAACGAGCTCCAGATATCACGTTCCAAGCAGAATCCCAGTATGAAGAAACCAATAGTCGAGCGTAAACCTGCCGTATTACCATATGTGAAAGGGGTCACAGACAAGATCGGAAACATCTTGAAGCGTGCTTCTATAAAAACATATTTCAAGCCGTTGAAGAAGGTGTCTCAATACCTTAGACCCGTGAAGAGTAGCACCCCTTTGCAGAGTGCAGGCATTTATAAGCTGGACTGTGAGTGTGGTCTTTCATACATTGGTCAAACGAAACGCAGTGTATCAATCCGGGTGAAGGAGCACATAGCAGATGTCAAGCACCGTCGTTGTAATAGGTCTGCAGTCTGTGAACATGTCATTGACAAACCAAACCACTCAATTAAGTTTGATAAACCTTCTATCCTTGCCAAAGAAAAAAGATATTTTCCCAGAATGCTACGCAAGGCTATTGAGATTAAAAAGCATCCTAATTTCAATAGAGAAGATGGATTGTCACTACCACCAGCTTGGGATCCTGTAATACATCTCATCAAGGAACAAGCGAGACACAGGACTGCAAAATCTTAATTTCCGAACGGTGTAAAATATCTTATCTGTTTAAAAGTAGTTTAATAGTCTCTGTTTTTAAATATTATAAATAGTAATGAGGTAGCCTGGGAGTTTTTCTTTGCAGCGTTTCTTTTCTCCTCAGTACGCCTCATTTGTGAAATGCTGCTTGGTAAATTATTAAAATAAAATAATTAAGCCCTTCTGGCACATGTGCAACTGTCTTTACAGCTTAGGCCCATCTGGCATGTATGTACACCTTTATTTGTGTTTTTTCAAAAATGGGTAGTTTGCACAAATTATAACTTTGACAGAGGAAAATACATCTTTTCTCAGTCCACCCGTGACCATGGAGAGCTGGAAAGCTTCCGAAACGTCGGGAACTAAAATGAGATAATATACGCGATATACTCCGTTAAATTGTTTTATTTCAATTACATAATTATTCTTCTTTCAATGAATAAACATCATAAAACATGTATACCTACTACGTATTATAAAGTTGTAAAAATTAAATGTCTGTACATTAAAGACATTTTCACAAAAATGATTGTAACGGACTATTTGGAGGTCCCTAAAACGAAAAATACATTTTTTGTTTGTTGCGGTTTCATCACTCCAAATCAGCTAAACAGATTTCAACAATTTTGGTACACGGGTAGCTGGGTGTTTCTAGATGGTTATGGGATACTTTTTACCCCACTACGCTGATAAAAAAAGAGGGGTTATAACTTTTTCTCCTTCGCAAACGAAGTTGCGGGTACCTTCTAGTAGTCTATAAAAGAGAACGTGTTGCATAGTTAAAAAAAAAGGTTCATTAGTTGAGGAGCTGCGATGCTACAGACATACACATAGATACACAGGGAGAGCCATTAATCTTTATAACACTTAAAAAATAATATTTTCTTCTGTTTCCGCGATTATTACTCATTGAAATAAAACAATTTAACGGATTATATCGCGTATATTATCTCGTTTTAGTTCCCGACGTTTCGGAAGCTTGGAAACCATGGAAAGCTGGAAAGCTTCCGAAATGTCGGAAACTAAAATGAGATAATAAACGCGATATAATCCGTTAAATTGTTTTACTTAAAAAATATTTCACTGATTTCATAGGCTGTAATAACATAATGTACATACGTCAACGAACGTTTTGTCACAATCAGCTCCGTTGGCGCACAAAGCAAAGAGAATTACGCGTTATGAACCGGACAGCCAGAATTTTGCTTTAAGACCATTGTGATCCTATTAAGGGTGGCTTTGAGCATTAATTTTGGACCACACCGCGTTTTTTAGCAACTGTAGTTGGTACTGTGTTAGTAACTAAATTATAAACAGTAGAATTTAAAAGTTAACAAGCTAAAAAGGTACTACGCAAAGGCAAGCTAATACGGGTACGAATTTTGTGCTATGAAATCATTAACATTATTGACATAAACAAATTTAATATCAATTTTGGCTTTATGAATATTTTATTAATAATATTTAATTGATTAACTAAGTTATAATCTAAGAGATGGTCGACAAACCACACAATGTGCTTGATTATGTACGACGGATAAAATACCTTGAATCTCATGATTATAATAATAATTAACGATGGAAAAATAAATGAATAGAATTACAATAAAATACAGTAACTCTGTTACACACCTAACAGTACAGAGTACAGAAAACTATACATTTAAGGAGAGGTAAACAACAGGCGGTCCTATAGCTAAACAGCGATCTCTTGTCTGGAAGAGGGTTGGAGACGATGAGAAAAAAATACTGCCAGCTTTAAATATGAATTTTATATATTACGTCAACTTTACCCTATATCCAAGAAAACACACTGAAAAATGCCATTGAGTCGAATGGTATGATTTACTTTTCAAAAGATTTTTAGGGTATTCTTTATACTTTGATCGGGTATAATGAATTATGGAAAAAAACTGTAGTTATATAATTGTAATTATAAATTAATAATACATTAATTCACCGCATAAAGGTGGTTGCGGTTAGGCGGAAGATGTAAACAAACAACTTTTTTTGTGACAGCACAAGTTAAAGCAAAATCTAGCCGGAGATCAGAGTAGCGCGTAATCAATAACTTTTAGAATTCATTCGTTAAATGACAGTAATCGTGATTCCTTAGTAATCGCATGTTTGGGTAATCAATATTGTAGTATGATTACATTTGTATTCCATTTTACTTTATTATCAATATTGGAAATACTCCTACAATTGTGATTTCTCGGTACCTAATCAAGTACTTGAATAATCTTAATTACTAAAATCCAGACTAGAGTACCCCTACATATCCAGATTAGATTAGACCTACTTCATATTAGAATTTTACATCTATTGTGAGTGTCATTGCCAGGGTTGTCAGGGGTGCAATTCCATAAACCGAATAGGTTTTGAATTGTTTTACTTCAACGTAGTCGAGTAAAAAGTATCCTTTAACCATCTGTGGATGCCAAGCTACCCGTGTACAACAATGGTTTAAATCCGTTTAGCTGTTTTGGTGTGATGAAGCCATGACGACACGTACAAAAAATCTGCAATTCATATTTTTTAAGTCGGTGACCTTTCAATAATCCGTTTGGCTTTTTTTTTGAAAATATCTTCAATTAACAGACATTTCATTTTAACAACTTTATAATAGTAACCCAAGGGTTCAGTTTTTACTTTTATTATGGCTACGGAACCCTAAACAGACGGTAGCCCTGTGCACAGCAGTGGGACACTAATTAAGCTAATAAATATAGGTATGCAAAACTTCTCATTTTTATCCACCTCTGCAAATTACTCGTTTAAGTATTGCTTGCATCACTTGCATTTTCCCGTCCGTGTATTACACTCCTGTGCACTACGTAGTCAGAGATTAATAGGATCGCAATGGCCCAACCCGCTTGAGCCAAATTCTCGACCCCAGTTCATATCGCATAATCCTCTTTGCTTTGTACGTCAACAAGCCTGATACTGAATACTAACATAGCTGTTGCGGTACTGTGAAACAATAGGTCACATTTTTAATTGTGCTGTGCACATGAAAGTTAAAATTTAGATTTATCAGATGAATGAACGTCAGGTTATTGAAGCCGAATTCCAGGAGGCACTGCGTTTTTTCGAACTAACTAGTATCTTAGCCATATTCCGGACATGTCAACATTATCAGCGTAACAAAACCGGCCAAAGGCGAGTCAGACTCATGGTTCCGTACAAAGGTTCACTTACACTAACATTATTAACTAGTTCTGGTTGCGTTAGGTTTGCACCTGATATCTGTAGCATTGCATACTGAGGTGCAAACTTAACGCAACCTTTTTTAAGTTATAATTTTCGAGTATTATTATACTTATAGTGAAAATTACAAAATGTTTGCTTGTTAAACCTCGGAGATAAAGGGAGAGTAATATTTTTTTTTAAACTATTTCCTTAATAAAACAAAATCTAATGACAATAAAAATATATACATTTACCCAATTTGACCTAGTAGCTACATTAAAAAAATTTGCCCCCCCCCCCCTCATATTTGTCGTTTTTTTAAAAAATTAAAATATTTATTGAATATGTTTTCTTTACAATGTATCTAGAGACTGACCATGTTTATAAATATTCCAAATTTCAAATAGATAAGTAGTTTTAGAGCTTTGGTGCTCTAATAGTCGGACAGACAGACAGACAGACAGAGTCGCACCATAAGGGTTTCTTTTTTACCTCTTTAGTAAGGAGTTTTAACGCGTACCATCGGTCGAGCACTGTTTCCAGCCTTACCAGGGCTGGAAACAGTGCTCGCTCCCACGTTGCGTCATCCGATATGTAAGCACCCCTCAAAAAGAGAATTAGATGAAACACTTACGTACATTATTTTTAAACTTTTTAGGAAGTTATAATAATTAATAGATTAATGACAATGCAACTAGCTATAAAGTAATAAGTAACTTAAAAGTGTGAACGGAAACGTAGAAACGGGGTGACAGAGCTTTTTCGGCAAGTAGACAAGTTTTGTGATAAATTAGGAAATCATAACTTATTCCCAAAATGAAAATCCTAACAGTACAACACTTATACTTACATTAAAACACTTATACTTATATAATTTCATGAAAAACGTGCATAATATATTTTTTTAATTATTTAAGAATAGATGACACATGGGACTAAAGCATATATTATAATTGCACTTAGATTATGTGCCAAAATAGCTCGTTCAATCTAAAGCATCAATTCGTCACGTGTAAACAAAGATTTCCAGACTGTTCTCATCAGGTAACTATGCTGAAACGAAGTTCCCACTGGCCACTGAAACATGGACTAATTTGTCAAACTTCGCAGCACAGGGACCGCTGTTGTAATTACGTCAATGAATAATGATTTGACACGTTCCATTAGTGTCAACTAAACCGACACAAGGTTGTAAAAATTGAATTCCTCGGAATGGACCGATGCATGTCGAGTAATATTCGGCTTTTACGGCGTGGGTAACCGCTAATGTAATAATCTAAATATCTCTGGGTCTGTAGTTAACAATTAAGATATTATTATAAAAATAAATAAAACGGGCTCTCTGAAAGTCACTGAATTGATTCTTTATTTTATTTTTGTAAGTATATGTGCGGTATGTATTAGAGGCATGGCGTCAGGAATATGACAAGGGAAACCGAAGCGTATTCATTTACTCATATTTAAAGAAAAAGGTGGTTATAAGTCTTTTCTTGGGCAACACGGTGATAATCAGCTTATAATGGAGACGCCACGCCACTGGTAAGTATATGTATTTACAGGTTTTAGGATGAACTGGTTTTCTTGCCTGAAATTGGGTGGTCATATGTAATAAAAATATCAAAATTGTTACATATACTCATATCACAGGGCCAATTTTACACAAATCGAACTAGGTCCATGGTAACCCAAGCATTTGTTATGAGAGTAGTAGATGACGATATATTTAATAGATATAGGTACCTACTTGACGATGCCTGCAACTTCGTCAGCGGAGAAAGAAACAGTCTTGACCCTCTTTTTTCTTCAGCTAAGTCGAGTAAAAAGTATTCTATAACCATCTGTGGATGTGCAGCTCCCGTGTTCAGATTAAGCCACAATGACAAATATAAACATACATTTTTTTGTTTTGATCCCGTCACCTTTTAATAGTATTTCTTTTTTAATATCTTCAATTTACACATTTCATTTTTACAACTTAATAAGTATACATGTTACTTAAATACAAAACATTCAAGACTCAGGAACAAATAGTTTATGCTCATCACGCAAATTTTTGCCCTTACCTGGATTAGAAATCAGAACCGCCAGCTTGGCAGGCAGGCCATTCTCAATACAGCGAATGTGTCAGATGTAGTAACGTCCTCTAATTAAGCAGTTCATTTAACGATATAAATCGGGGTATTTTGGATATATAGTAAAATTATAAATTATAAACTGTTTGGGACATTGTCGGCCGAAAGGATTGGGGTCCACGATGGCATAACACGCAGATACTATTATAAAGTGGTAAAAATAAAATGTTTGTATGTGTCGGTGTAGCTTCATCACGCTAAATCGGCTAAACGGATATCAACTGTATTTGGTACACGGGTAGCTGGGTATCTCCAGATGGTTATAGCATACTTTTTACGCGGCTATGCTAAAGAAAAAAAGAGGGGTAATGACTTTTTCTTCTCCGCGAACTAAATTGTGGGTGCCTTCTATAGCTTAATAAATACCTCAAACATTTCCGACTGTACGGGCAAATAGTGTGAACCAGCAAATTGAAGCAACTTGTGCAATTGAAACTCCAATATTATAATCTGCGTGCTCCGCTGGGTCGTTTTTGCCGCGCCCGCCCATTAACCGCTGTATCTACCGCGAACACTCGCCGACGCTGGTAAGCAAGAAACATTGATTCTGTATCTTATTAATTTATGATTGTTGTTGTTTTTTGGGAATATAAAGTAGGCGGTGCTGGGACTAATTTGCATGGGGCGGTTTTGCTGGCGTTTTGGCTGATGAAAAGAAGAGCTAGTATGAAATTTAGACTTGTAAGGTCCGTCTAGTCTTGATAAGAATGATCAACTTTTCAAGGCTTTCACCTTTCTATCATTATGTGGCCAAAGTAGGTCAAAATGCGCTGCTGACAAATTGTGCCCGGGGACGGTTCCTAACCAGATCGAGCAATCATTTGAAAGGCCCCATCCTCAACCAAGTTTTGCTCGGTCGTCAGATATGCGATGAACATGTCATGACCACCGGTGTCGGTGGTGGCAGATCATACAAACTAGGTGTAGAGCATCCACATCTCATGACCACGATCTTCAGTCACGAGGGAGCGACCACAGAGATAGAGAGACTCATGATAATTCAGAAAATACCTTTATCAATTGAAATAAAGATAACCCTTTGAATGTAAACCTTTACTTATGCGAATATCTTAGTCAAGATCTCACCGTTAGATGTAGAAGAAAGTGGAAATATTTCGGATGTGACAATATAAGGTTTGCTATTATGATCGTCATGCCGCCCTTATCGTTTGTTTATGTTTATCCAAAAAGTGAACGCAAGCGAAGTGACACGCAATAACAGTTTTAATCTCAAACCACCGTTCCGAATCTTTATAACACAAATAAAATCACAACCTTTGTTACTGCACCAACTATTCAACCTACTGATAACCTATCGAAAAAAGTGGAGAAACCGTTGGAATCGACCAATATTGCGGTTCCGTACAATCGTAAGGCGGCGCGCATGACGGTCGTAAAAAATGTGAATGGCATATTGAAATATTTCGCGCGACCCTTCGCTCCCAATTTTCTTTCTGCCCCTTCTAACTCTGATATAACTCGACCAGTCGGTTACTGCCTCGATTTGTGTATTTATGACTTTGTATTATTTTGATTTACCTAGCCGTAATGTGGGATCTGTAAATCTCATTGAAGAAAGGAAACCATGATGATATCTTAACATGCTACACCTGATATGCTAAAATGTAATAGAAAAAAATAATCGTAGTATTTTTATCAGCATAACTACACTGTTAATCAAGGTCAAGTCTGCGAAAGATGACAATTAGAATGGCATAACAAGTAGGTCTAACTATTTTTTGTTAATGAGATGGTGAAACATGGAAATCGAACTCACCACCCAATTTATAGTGTTTCCTTAATTTTGTGCTTAATCCTTTGTAATTATAAAATAGAAGCACAACATAATCTATTGAAAAATAAGGTAACAAACAAGTAACAATCAAATACATAGGGAAATGGAACTTAATTGTCAAATGATGTCGCCAAAACGCTGATCATGTGAATTCTAATAATTTCTATTTTCTAAACTGAGCCGGTGGGTATCCCTGAGGTGTTAGATTACCGAACGGCCTGTCTTTTTCACAATTGACAAGGGCCTGAACTGCAAGTTTATAACCGCATTTCAGAACATAGTAAAAAATATTTTTTATAAATGGTTATAAAAAGGTGTAGAAAAATATGTAGGTCTACAACAATTTATACTTAATTATTAATAAAAAAACAGGGATGGTCAGTAATTTTTAATAATTAGTTCGTAATGTAGAATAATAAAAAATATTGGACACGTACTTTTGTACGATATCAAAAAATAAGGGACTGAGAGAACGCATTGAGTCAAAATGTCGCATCCCCCCCCCCCACTCCTAAACTTTAACGCGACTAAAGTAAGTATTTTTTTATTACTTACAAAAGCTAATGAGAATTATTAAAATGTTGATATTTTCTCACCCCGTCATCATGCCATATCAGTACAAAGACGCCCTCTGTTGGGTAAAATTCTACTTCCCTAAGGATCTCCACAACGACCGGCCGTGCTCTATCCTCATCCACCGGTTCCCACGATCTTTATTAGATCATCAGTCCTCCTTATCGAGGCCTTCCACGAAGCTTTAGTATTAGGTAAAGCAGCGTGGAAGGCAACAACTGTAGGTCGGTATGATTCTTTTTAAAGTCTTGTGTAGGTTAAAACTTCTTGTGCTAAAAACCTACACAAGAACTTAAGAAGAATTACACCGACCTAAAGTTGAAACAAAAAACCATCCACAAACCTTCCGAAATCTCGCAAACGTAAACTGAAATGCAAAGTGAGGTTGTTTAAAAAAGAAAATGGGGTAATTTCGGCAACGCAATCTCATAAAATTATTTAAGCGCTTAGTAATAAAAACAGGCATACGACGGCTATAAAAGATCTTAATTGCGTGTGGAAATACTGTGGGAGAGCGAGATTCTTTCTGCATCTAACTAAACAATGAAGCATGTTATTAAACTTTCGGGAAAGGAATGAGAGATTTGTCGGACCGTTTCGTTGAAAATGAGTAATTATTTCGTCTATTTTATGGCACAACGTGAAAAGGTATAAATAATAATTCATATTATGATAGTTTACATATATATTCGTATGTGACAGAATCCTAGTTTCTTGCTATAAACAGGTCAGTCATTCAATGGATAAAGCTTACCTATAATCATAATGCATACATGCGCGATGGCATCCGAAATAGATATATCTTTATTAACAACAGGTATGTATGATTCACAACACGTAATACTACATCTCTGAAGTTAGCTAGGTAGTAGCGTCCCGGTGGATGTTTTAGGTGTCATAGGGAACGACTAACGCTGAGGGAAGGGGGTTGAAGCTAACTCCACAGACGCAACTGGGTCCACATATCAGTAGTTGTTGAAGAAATAATAGGGTGGAACCACGCCAAGTGGAACCAAAATATCCAAAGACGCGGGCAATCAATATAGGTAAGCCTATGGATTCTTTAAACGTGCGTGGATTGTGAAAACTTAGGGGAAAGCTCATCAGAGTAATGATCCTGAAATGACGGCTAAACTGTTTATCGAACTTCATATCCTATTCGTGTTACCTATTTTAAGATGTTTCAATTTTCATTTTCAAAAGCATTTTATCAATAAGAGGTATATTTATTATTTCGAAAGGTCAACGTTATCAATCGTGATTAGGCTCAAAGATAATACATTCAATACACAATTGATAATATCTCGAACTGAAAAATATGCCAAGCTATATTTGTTCTAAATAATCATAAGCGATAGCTACATTCTTCTGTCAGGGATACAAAGAAAGACGTTTTAATAATGGTTTTATTTCCCAAGAAAACAAAAATAGAAAAACATCGTATTCCTTTCCCTTGTCGCGTCTTGTAAAACAAGAATGATTTGAATACTTTGGCAAAATTAAATGAGACTTCGAGTATTGAGATCAAAAGCTTCACAGATGAGGAAGTTCGGATGAATAGGTACTTTTTATTTGTCAAACGAAAGACGGATGAGGAAACAAAAATATCGTGATATTGATCCGCTTCCATCGTCTAGTACTGGAGAAGTTTCATAAGAGTTCATTAATATTGAGTTTTTCGTTCTTTTATACTGTTTTTGTAGACCAGGTAATTTAATTTACTACTTACTTACATTGTCGATTGTGGATAAGTATACATATATTTTTCGATTAAAAATTATTCAGAAATAAATATTTATAGAAGGGGCCCGCGAGGAATCGAAAGGATTATAACCACGTATTTCTGAAGCCATTAGGATTAAAAAATGTTCTATGAACCAAGTCTAATTTAACAAAATTTTTAAAACAAAACAATCCAATTTTATCGATTCTTATATATAAAACTTGAATAACTTTTGCTTCACTGTGAACATTATCCCTTTTAATAAAAGAGTGATGATTATTTTTGCAAGAAAGGATGACTTTAATAACATGCAGCTGTCACTTTGAGTCTGTTAATAACGACGAGAAACTTGGCAACATACGTGGCAACGCCGCGATCAAAAAAGTTTCATGTACTTAAGTAATCACAGAAAATAATTAACATTAAAATTGATAATATCTTTAGGACTAAGGCGGTTTTGAATGGGGTTCATATAATTTTTTTAGCTTCTAATGACCTAAGGAATTGCCACTTCAACGATGCAATCTTGTGAGCCATGTCAGTCTTCGTACAGTGCGTGTTACCAGTGATGACCTACGAAACTGAGACATTGTCGTTCACAATGGGACTCATAAAGCGGCTCAGAGTTACGCAACGTGCAATGGAACGGGCTATGCTGGGGGTTTCTCTTAGTGATAGAATCATTTTGTTATAAATACCTCTAAAGTATTTTCTTTCAAATCGCGTAGTACACGCCAAATTGAAATAGTCCATTACAATTATGTTCAGGAAATATCTTCAATGCATAGACAATTCTCTTTTAAAACTTTATGAAAGTAGGTATAAATAAATGTCCCTGTATATTATATTCAAGTGTCCAGCATTGGCGAATGTGCGAAATAAAATTATCACCAAAAGCTTACCTATTATCATAATCCTCATTTCGGATCCCTTTGTTTCCCATAATTATTTACGGTCATTATGTAATTTTTAGCAATAAAATATTTTGTTATAACTCTTAAACCGTAAAATTTTCGGATTATTTTGTGAAACTCATAAGGTTAAGTTTGTTTTGAAACAAACCTCAAATGTTTATAGTTTCGTAAAAAAATTAGACTTTATGACTTATGATAATGACAGACTAGATTATTACTTTAAATTTTATGATAGTTAAAAAAGACGCGTGAGTGCGGAACCTTAGAAACTATCACTATTTTTAATGTAGGTACCTATCTTGTGTATTGTTATTTTATAGGGATGCTGCCTGATCTCAAAATTTGAAAAAAATAAAATAAGATTCTGATAAAACAAGCAATATAAGGAACTACCTACGTTAAAATTATGAATACGATGATATCGTTATAAAAGTTACTCGTAAGACCGTGTAACTTTTTTATGAGCCCTTAAAGTTGGGTGGGAATGACTATTTTTATAGTATGAAAATATTATTAACTAATAATTGAATAACCTGTAAAATGTATAGTAACTTATGTTATGAAACCCCTTCGATAAACGCTAGTTTTAACATAGCTCTAGAACAAAGTTCTTAACTTCCCCATACAAAGTGTGACGTCACATGCTAGTAAGCTTTAGCATTGAAGCGTTTTTTGGGAAAATCCAAAAATGTGCTTTTAATATTGTTACAACAATCGGGGATTTTTTATGACACAGATGTAGTTTTTTCACTAATATTTCTAACATTAAGACGTTATGTTCTATAACACCTATTCTATACTATTATAAAGTTGTAAAAATGAAATGTCTGTATATTTAATATATAATAAAAATTGTAACGGACTTGGACTTGGAGGACATCGAATCTTTTTTTTTTTGATATTTTGTATATATGTACGTTCGTTGGCCTTGTCAACTTGGGCCAACTAGTTTCTTTCCTGGCGCGACAAGAAAAAGAGGTCGAAAGACTGACTGGAAACGCCTGGAGGAGCTACTGGTCCATGAAACACCTGATGAAGGGCGACCTCCCCTTGTCACTTACACGGAGGCTCATGGACATGTGCATAGTTCCAATTCTCACCTACGGTGCTCAAACGTGGTCTTTGACAGAAGCTCAGAAGTCCAAACTCGGGGTTTGCCAGCGAGCTATAGAGCGTAGCATATTAGGTATAAAATTCAGGGATAATTTCCGGAACACCACGCTACGCTCCCAAACTCAAATAATCGAGGTAGCTCGGAAGGCGGCCAGGTTAAAGTCAGGGCCAATATTGCCACAGAGTGGATACCCGATAGCTCTAAACGGAGACGCGGCAGACCTTATCGGCAATGGTGGGATGAACTAGACTTCTTTCTTAAGGAATGGCCAGAAACCGCCCAGGACAGAGAACATTGGAAGAAGAAGGAAGGCCTTTGCCCAGTAGTGGGACATGACGGGCTCAGAATAATAATAAATGATAATATGTATGTTCGTATGTATCGTTGTGGCTTCATCGCGACAAATCGGCAAAACGGATTTCAACTTCTTATGGTACACGGGTAGCTGGGTATCTCTAGATAATTATAGGGTACTTTTTACCGACTACGCTGTAGAAAAAAAGAGGGGTTTGACTTTTCTTCCTCCGCGAACGAAGTTGCGGGCACCTTCTAGTACCACAATAAAAGTTATCAAATAGCCTATAAAGGTGATTTGCAAGCAATAATTACAGTAAGCAAGTTTAAAAGCAACACCTTAACCTGAATTTAAAAAAAAAACACGCTCCAAAAATCCGATGCTAAAAGCAAAACGCAATCGCCACAGATCACCATTTAAAGGATCTGAAAAACTAAGCAACAGTCCCAAATGCACACTAATCGTTACGTAGCCGGCCCACTAAGCCTCACCGACACGAAGCACGTGCATTAGTGCCATAGGGTTAGATGTAGATCAGTGAGGCAGTGCGAGGGATTTGTGAAATTTATTCGCCCGCGTCGAATACATCCCTGTCCCTGCGATGTAACGCGTGTGAAATGGAAGTGGCTTCGATTTGCAGGATTTTATTTTGATATATTTGGATCGAACTAAATAAATCCTAATAATTAATATAATTTGGTAACGAGCTAGTGTGGGAGATTTTATTTGCAGCGTTTCTTTTCTCCCCAGTAAGCCTCATTTTGTGAATTTAAATAAAATAATTAAGCCCTTCTGGCACATGTGTAACTGTCATTACATAAAGGCCCATCTGGCATGTATGTTCACCTTTATTTGTATTCTCAAAGTGGGTAGTTTGCTCATACTGTAACTTAAGAAAGCTGAAAGCTTCTAAAACGTCGGAAACTCAATTAAGATAATATACGCGATATAATCCATTCATTAAAATTGTTTCGGTTTAAATAAGTAATAATTGCGGAAACCGATGGAAAAATTAAATAAGTCCTATTATTTCATGAAATAATAGTACATTACTGCAGAGGCTGCGAAATAGGGGATCGCCGGCCGAGCAGTTAAAGATGGCTGAGTGTTAACGAGGCCATCTAAAGATACGAGGCCGACAATTCCTGTTCGCACCGAGGCTTGTATAGTGGTTTTCTCAAACATGCAATGAAATAAAAACCAATATTTGTTATATAATAAATATTTTTTTTCCCACTAAAGCGCTATTTTAATATACATAATTATTCATTCTCTTGACGCAGCACGCGGCGGCGCGGCGGGGCCGCGGCGCTCAGAGTGAATTGAAACAAAAGACGGTCGCTTTGCTGGCCTTGGCCCGCAATTTCGTATGAAATTATCATTATGTGCCCCTCGTTGCGCCGCACCTGAAATGAGAGACTTCGGGGTCTATTACAAGGAACACAACGTCAATATTTCTTTGCATGATCGAGAAAAATATATTTTAACCCGCATCGCGTATTACGTCATTTGAGTACTCGACGTTTTTTTGTTTCTGTGGTCACTGGTGGACTGAGAAAACACATTTTTCCTCAGTCAATGTTCAATTTCTGCATACTTTAAATTTAAGTTGCAAATAAATGTAACCTGTACTACAACATACTTACTTATTTAACTGAGTATGGATATATTTTGTTAAAGACTCTTACTAAGTAATAGAAAATTATATTATGATGATATACGAGAGTCTCTCAGATTGTCTAAGCGATTTAGAAGAAATGTGATAAAGTATATATATATAGTTTATACATTATTCATTAGGTTGGTAGGTACATTATTTTTGTTCGTTATTATTAGACAATAAGATAGGTATTGCTTCTTTTTACAATTAAACAAGTCAATCGAATACTAAGAACGATGAACAATGGAACATGCGGAACACATATAAAGGCATATGTAACTAAGATATTAATTTGATATTTAACCCTTTTTAGTAAAGCAGCTTATTAGCTAAAATAAAGATAGAAAAGAGTGTTAAATAAAAAAATAACTTAAAATATTATTTAGATTTCTAATCTGGCAACCTCATTTCCATAAAAATAGTAGGTATGATATCTTAGAAATGCCATAAATCCGTAATCCTACCAGATAATAATTTCAGGCGTTATAAGTGTATTTATTCTAAATCCAACAATGAAAAAATAAACTTCCTAATTTATAAACTATAACCATAATTTAAAATATTGCTTACGTTCTAGCGCCTGATTTACTAACGATACAATACTCTATTTTTTGTCCGTAATAAATTACATTTCCTGAAATGTACCTAATTTAAAAGCGTTATTGAGATCACTTATCCATACTAATATTATAAATGCGAAAGTGTGTCTCTGTCTGTCATTCTGCCTGTCTGTCTCTGGATGAAATTTGGAATGGAGATAATTTGAGTCCCGGGAAAGGACATAGGCTACTTTTAATCCCGGAAAAATACCCTTCTCCGCGATAAACAAATTAAAGGCGGACGAAGTCGCGGGCAAAAGCTAGTACTTTTACAAAGTTGTAAAAATTAAATGTCAAAATGAGATAATATACGCGATATAATCCGTTAAATTGTTTTATTTCAATTAAATGTCTGTTTAAGATATTTTCAAAAAAAAGATTATAATATTGAATATTATAACTATTTGAATCGAAATATATATATTTTTGGATTTTTTGTATTTTTGTATGTGTTTGTATGTGATATATTTTAACGCACTTACAGAATGTCGTGCTCCTAAGACTATGCGATGAATGCACTAGAGCAAGAGTTTCTATTACAAACAAACGACGTTTAGACAGTGTGAAAGTGATATAAACTCTTTTACATTAGTGTTAAAATCGAATATCCAATAGAATAAAACCATATGTCAGTGGTAAACTCAAAGTAATCGTACTCTACTTCAGTAACGGCAGGTACCCGATCATTATAAGACTAATTGAACTAACTCCACAAGGCATATGAATGGCAATATGTTTCCCAGTGTTGTGAGAAATGTCGTATGCGCCGTGGTTACCGTTAAAAATTATAATTGGAAAGGATAACTAACTCTGTGTACATTATTTTCATGTGCCTAGTGGATATTTAGTTCTCAAAATATTTTTCAACTATGATATAGAGCGACTTGCGAATTACAACGTGCAACATTAATTTTATAAATATAGTAATAAACGCGATGAATCACTTATACACCACTTTCTAAAAATAAGGTTCAAATCGAGAAGCTGGTTTAGCTTTTATTTACTTTCTCAAACGTGCACTGAAATGTCGTCATTATTAAAATGGGCTTCAAAGTATCACGTTTCGGGTGGAATAACTAGAGAGAACTAACTGTAAAGGAATTTCATACAAAATTGAAGGCCGGAAAGTATTTTTTTTTTAATTTTTATGGAAACATGGCGTCTGTGGTCATGACCTGGATGAACAGCCGATTTTTTTTCTTGTGGCTATCGGACCAAAAATATCCGCGTTAATGCCTATTACACACGAACCGATATTAAGAACACAAATCTTTATAATTCATATGTTGATGAATAAATTTAAAATATTGTATATACGTAAGTTACCAGATACCATAGACAATATTTTAAATCCTCTGCATTCATTTTATTTATTATAGAAATTAACATTCTTACTATCAGGTAATGTTTAACGGCCCTAATAGGGTCTACTAGAACACTACACACGAGAAATACGGTGTTTTTGAGTGGTGGTGTATTTTTTTATTTCATTGCATATGTTTGAGAAAAGCATTATACATGCCTCTCACCCTGAAAAGTGCTTGCCGGCTTCGTATCATTTTCCGGCCTCCCTACAGTCGGCCGTTTGTACTTACTCACCCGGCAAGCCCTTTTTTCCCGGCGTCTGCAGTCAGATCGCCTGCACTATGACAGTTTTCGTAAGAATGCTTATAATAGGTACTACTTATACTAGTTCAATGAAATTCCTTGACATGATTCACCTCCATTTTACTGGTTACTCTATTATAACAAGTGCTATATTATTACTTAGCATTCAATTACATATATTAATTAGAAAATGTGCTAAATTCGTGCCGTGCCAGTAACCAAGTAGAAGCAACTATCAAGTATTAAAAAAATAAACGTTTCACTCAAGGCCGAATTATACATACTACTAAAAGTTGTATAAGTTACCTCTATAAGATAACTTGTGTTGGTACTCTTACCAGCAAGTTGTCGTATGCTCTATAAACGTTTTAAAAATTGGCTAATAGGATAGAAAGAGCTCGTAGATCAAATCCTATTGTATGATGTTGTTAGAAAAATGTTGGTTAGACGTTTAATTTTTATAAGAATCTTATAAAAAATAAGTCTAAGTAATTGAAAATGTTTAGAAAATTGCTGTAACACATTTTATTTAGTATCGTATTTTTTCTAATAAGGCTACTTTGTTAGATAAGAGTTAATTAAGTCATATTCTTGGTTATGCAGGCGAAGCATATAAAATAGTAGATTCTTTGACAAGGGGCTAAAATAAGCTATAATCACGCGAAGTGATTATTTGGACGAGCTCACGAAATGAACGAGAACACATATGTCTGAGTTTCATAATGGCTTTTAGCCACGTGTTAAAGACTCTGCCTTTCCCTTCGACTGCGGGAAAATAAAAAAGACTTAACATTAAAATTGTATATTTCATGAAAAACTAAAAGTTTAGTTTGAGCAATTTTATCAGAAAGTTTGGCCAATCTGATCAGGTTGGTTTGTTTGTTTTTAATTATTTGTAAAGAGTATGTAGCTGGCCGCAAGTTTTTTTTTCAGTGTCATAGAAATTTGTAAGGGATTATATGGCTTTCTTTTAAACTCTAGGGGCTAAATGTACTATTTTAGTCTCGCTTCGCGAAGCTAATATGACGTGCTTTTTGAGCAGGAGAAGAGAAAAAGATTTTTTATGAAAGCACATTTACGTAGCGCTTCCACGTGCTCTTTTTCGCGGCCGGTCCCCCGACGCCCATTTTCCGTCGCATGTACCCGTTTCGATTACATTGACGTCATGGTCTCGCTACAAAAAGATAAGTATTGGCTCCTAATGTTGGGTTGGAGGCTCGGGAGGACATAACTTATTCACGGATAATAAAAATGTACACTTTCGATTTTAAGGTAAGGTTCGCCGTTAAGAGGTGATTACGTTTTTAAGGGATGGTCTGGATGCGGGAAGGTTATTTCGGTAATATTATTTCCGTTGAGATCTTTTTAAGGGTCGACCCATCAGTGCGTTAGCAAGGGAGTTGTTGTAAAAGAAGAAGGAAGTTATTATCACTTTTATCATACATTTATTCTGACGTTAATTGGTAGATAATTAAGCATACAAAATAAACAGTAATGTTGCATCAGCAAAATTACTGACAAGTAAGGAATGAAGACGCTTAACCCATAACACATTCTGTCAAAATTAACAAAGTTAAAGTCGGTGGAGGTAATCCCACAATTTGGCGTAAACAAGACACGGCGGCACATTTGCCGTGAATTTGCATAAGAGACGTAGCCCATTAAATAGTCAGAGGTTTGACTGCGCCAAGACTTAGCGCGTTACGCACTAAGGCAATTAGGGTGACGCGTTTGCGACTTTTATTGTCACGAATTTCACATATATTTCATGTTGTGATTAAAAGAATGTTTGTATTACTCACTGTTAATGTTAATATTGCTATTGATAGGGGTTTGAGTTTGCTCTGCGCCAGAATTTAGGGCGTTACGCACTAAGGAAATTAGGGTTACACGTTTGAGGCTATTATATTTACGATACGATTATATGTACGACATTTTTACTGGTACCAATATACATTTATTTTTTACTGTTAATAAATGTATACAAATAAAACAGACACTGGTTCCATAAGACCCGTCGCGCAGAAAAAAAACGGAACATCGATTCGATCCGAAGGACAGTTAACTAGAAGTTTCTAAGAACAAAAATGTTCTCGTGTTTAAAAAACAAAAAAATAACTTTTAATATTGTCAGTGCATTAGTCCTGATCGACGCTTATGTGTTAAATTTAAGTAACGACATAATGTTTACCCTCAATCTTAATAGCGCGATGCAGGATCGTCCTTTGTTTTATATGGCCGCGCGGCGTCTTGCCAGTCTGGCGCCATCTGTTAGCCAGAATTTCTTTGTCCTCTCATCACGCCAAAGCGCCTGGACGGATTTTAACCAATTTTGGTACGGGAATAACTGGACATCCAAAGATGGTTTTTTTTTACCTTTTCCTCAACTACGGTAAAAAAAAGTTTTACGCGGACGAGGTCGCGGGCACATTCTAGTAACTATAAGTCTTGTATGAGTATACTATACCTATCGACCTACACGCTTATCACGACGTTCAAACGAGAATTGCAATAGCCGATAAACTTACATATAGCTAGTGTATTATACTTATACTTAAAAAAGCTATATATCCATGGCGTCAACAGTAGACTAGCTCAAACAAAACACAGACAGACAACGGGGAACGAGTTGCAGAACTAATAAAATACGAGCGAAGCGAACCTAAATCACTACAATCGATTCTGGGTAGTAATCAGGGTAGAAGTTGCAGTTTCGAGTTGAATGAGTTGCATAGAGAAAATAATAGACTAGACATGCCCGTAAATGGTAAACCAAACATATTCAAAGCATTCACTGGCATTAACATAACGAATCTGTAATTCATATCCCATTATGTCTACTTTTTATGGCAGGTGGTAAAAGCGTCCGTGGGTCCTAACTACGTGTCTACAGAATATTAAAGTTTATTTATTTTCTAATCGCCCATTCAGATGGCTGGAGATCAATCGGCCTGGAGAGCCTGGGTGCATTCAAAGACTATATCAAGTGGTCGCGACCCTCAGCAATGAATTTACAATGATAAAAATCTGTCATTTGTTTACATACATTTTACTCAAAAGCCAAGTATTCACACTAAATCAAAAGTTGAATTTGTTCATTCCATTGATGAATGATGACCGATTTTGCTCAGCGGGAGTAACGTTGCTTGCAAAGCTGAAGATCCCGGTAAGGTCAAATATTTTTGTGATGAGCTTTAATATGTGTTCCTGAGTCTTAAGTCTTTTGTATAGAAGTAAATATAGCAAATATATCTATTAAATATATAGTAGTCTAGTACTCATAGCACAATTATTGAGCTTCCCAAGCGACAAGTTAATGTTTAAAAGCTGTCCCGTAATATTTATTTATTTAATCCGCAAATTCACACGAAATCAAGTGATAAAAAGATTTTGTTTGGAAAGGAGGAGAAACGTTACAGGAGGCTTTATGACAGATCAACTTAAAATATACTAGTATTTATAGTGACCATATGGATCAGAGTATGTAAATCCATTACTTTGTTTCTACGTGTTGATAAAAGGGTGAATCAACTTTTAGACCCACACAAATCTGGTCACAACTTTTAAATTTCGCTGTAAAATGACGCCAATGGTTTCACTTTTTTTTATGTATTGTGTACGGTAAAACGTAGAATGTCCTTGTCTGTTAAACCTAATAAACAGGCAAATATCATATTTAGAAGCCCGATTTCTTGGTAATTTCAGAGACATTTTTGGTAACGGCACAGAAGTAAAAAGTATGTGTCATAAAGTTGATTCACCCATAAATTGAACAAGACTTATTGAACCCTAGCAGCCGATTAGTAATTATGTACTCAATTATAAATTTCAGTGCAGAAATATCAGATTCGAAAGGGTTTTTATTGCCCGCTCAGACCGTTCCAAGCTCCCTGTAGCTCCCCACAAATTACTGCACTCGAGGCATCGGCAAAAACGGACAACACAATTTCGTGGAGATTAATTTTGATTGCTAAACTTGGGGTCAGGGCGTGAAACGTGCAGTCAGCGTAAGACTAACTTAGATATAGTGCCCGAGTCGGTATTACCAGATGCATGAATGTGAAGAGTTGAACATATTTATTGTACAAAATTTGAGTTTAGTCGTACTTTATTTAACTAAGTACAACTAAAATGACATGTTTGACGACACGTTTGGCTCAGTGGGTTGCACAACGGCCTACGAAGCTGGCGGTTATGGATTTGAATCCCGGCCAGGGCGAGTGCTTGTGTGATGGGCACGAATATTTTGTTCCTGGGTCTTGGATGTTCCCTATGTATTTAAGTATTATAATTTATCAATATATTATATATACCGTCGCCTAATCGATTAGGTCGATTTGTGTGAAATTTTCCCTGATTATTTATTTATTAGATCGTCACACCGTTTCACTCCACTACTGGATATGGGGCTCTCCCATGGAACGCCGTTGATATTAAGTTTTTCTTCTCAACTCACTACTCACACTCTTGCATTTTTCCCAACTCCAAATAACGCATACGCTGGCATACAACTGCAGTTATCCTTGTTATGATTGATTTCATATCCAAAAATACACCGGATTAAAACCCTATACCCTATTACTAAGCCTCCAATGTTTCTTTGTCCGTCAGTTTGTCTGTCACTCTAAATCCTCTACCATAATAGATAGACAATGCAGAAAAAAGGTTGTAATACCTGCACTGTAGCAGCTTTATCCACAAACAATAAAAACGAAATAAAATTAAAAGGACCCCCTTAAAGAAACGTATTTATTAGGCGTTTTCTTGCGTAATATTTTGAATTGTAATATCTTTTTAGCCCGACGAATGATGCCATAAACGTGCGTAGAGAGTAAAATGCGTAGAGTTTTTAAATGCACTTAATACACCCCGCCTACCTTCTCACATACTTATCATCTCAATCAGCTGAAGTTGTGCAATTGAACCAGGCTGCGTGTAAAAGCCTTACATAAAAACGTTATAGAAGCCATCGTAATTACTGGCTGTGCTTAAGGTGAATCTGTGTACATATACCGGATACCATTTATGCCCTCCAAATACCCATACGAATTTAAAAGGCTGCAGCTCCCCCTTAAGGTCTGTTTTGCGATGACGATCAATAAGTCCCAGGGTCAGTCACTGAAAACAGCAGGAATATATCTTAGGGGGGACTGCTTCTCGCAGTTCACTCTCTAGTTTTACCTAGCTTGCTCTCCACGTAGCTTGGTCTTGTCTGTTAATGTTGTATATAAAGAAATACTGCAAAACCTACGTAATGTTCAATATTATCAATAGTTCAATCTTAATTGTCCGTTACATGTGTATTTTTTTCAAATTACAGGTACCTATATAACAAAGTAACGTGAATTATAGCTATTGACAGACAATGCATAGCCTAAACTGCCGCCAGTAGGACGAGAATTGAAACACATATTCTATTAGAGATGTATGTAGAAGGGCACTAAAGAAGGATATTTTGAAATTTCGAGCTGTACGCGGACGAAGTCGCGGGCAAAAGCTAGTAATAGTATATAGATTAAAAAAGAAGTGTTCATTTTTCGCAAAGAAAACGTATCTTGTTAAAAATGACACAAAAAATAAACAAAAGTATAATTAATCTATTTGAATTGCAGGCGGGTGTCGGCAAAGAAGCTCTGGATATAAAAGCGGTACATTCAACGGGAGATAATTGGGCTAGTCTGATATTTCAGTATGATAAATAACATTATAAATCAACCCGAAATCCCAGCTTTAATGCGGAAATAAAAACGACAAATTTAGATTATACAAAGGGGCACGCGATGAAGATTTTTGGAAAATGATCAAACAGGTTTTTAGGGTACTGTAGCCAAAATGGCAAAAACTAAACCCTTATAGTTTCGTCATGTCCGTCCGTCCGTCTATCCGTATATCAAAGGCATTTTACTCAAAAAATACAACATGTACATTAATGAAATTTGGACATATTTGGAGTAGCGGCTCACACAAGACAACTTAACTAATAATTAAATTAAAAAATCTAGGGGGGCACTCCATACGCAACCGAAACTGATTTCTTTTTCTGCAAACTTCAACGGAGCTTTTTAAATCGTTTTGAGGTTTTAAAAATATTGCTTTGATTATGTACAATATCTTCGAAAATAATTGCTCCAAAGTAGCATAAATTGTGTTACTTCCCCTCTATTTCCTAAACGGTATGTCATACAAATATGAAAAAAATTACAAACATTAAGCTTACTAAATACTTTCAACGAAAATAGTGTTTTTAACATGATCGGATATACCGTTTTTGAGTTATTGCCGAAAAACGGCACTTCTCAACAAAAGGACGTAGGTGCCGTGAAGTTAAGCTTTTTTGCTAGAGCACTTTTTCATATAACATTTGTTTCACGTGTAGTGAGCATTTTTTCGTATGAACTGATTGAATGAGAATAGTCCAATATGCTCTTGGCCGGTTTTTTATTATATTTAAGCTAAGGTTTTACTACAACTTCACCCCAGTGGCGAAAGATTTTTGATTATGTTTGGGGAAAAAGGTAAATATGTTTTTGGTCAAATCCCTATGTTAGCCATCAATATTGAAAGATGTACTTACCGTTATTTGTACCTAAAAGACCATTAACTTTCAGAATTAAAAGGCAGGCTGTAGAACTCATTCTACGTTAAGTTTGTTTATAATTATTCTCAAAAGAAGATTTATGTTTTTCAGATAAAGTAGAAAAGATCAAACGAAAAGTTGGACAAACGTTATGCATTAACATGACTGCCAATTTTGTAGTAGTCCCCTTTGGTCCATATCCCATCATGACGTCAGCTGCGTTGAGCAGGAACCCGGCGCAGGGCGTCTGCTCCGCGTGCCGTTTCCTGTATATACGGAACTCCCACCGCATGCAAATATACAGGAAACGCACCCGTAGCAGACGCTCGCGTCGGGATTCCGCGTAACACAGCTGACGCCCTCATACTGTCTCTATGCAGAAATGCACTTCGATCGGTTGCCGAATTGATTCGCAATTTGATCTAGGACAAACCACATTTACCAGTTTATTTAACACAAAATTAAATACATTATTTTTACTTATACAGAAAAAAGATACATTTTTGTCATAGCAGCGGACAAAATCATAAAAGATTGAGACTGCCGCTGTGTTTGCTCACTTAAATATCAAAAATATTTTAGTTACTAGAGTGACTTAGGCAAACGCCCCAGCGTTCGACACTGATCCCATTGCTGACAATACTATAAACGCTACCTAAATTTTTCATTAACCACTAGTATCAAGGTTTTTTTCATCTATTAAAAGATTAAGTATGAAATGTTTAAAATAGGTAGGTAGTAAATGCGTAAGCAGAGCATTATTTTTGCAATGCTACGAATAATCGCAATGAAAACACACGCTATAAATAACTGTTTTTTAAAATTAAATATAAAAAAATAACATACAGTAAATGATATTTGAATAATTGATAGATTCAGGCGTTACTTTGCGGAATTCCATACTAGATCAATGGATTATAGTTCCTTTGCTGTTCCGCGAACTAGTGTCTTTGTTAGATGTGACAATAAATTGTGCTCACATGCGCATATTTTCATGCAGTTTCCATTAAAAAAAAATACGCATGCAAATACAACAAACCAACACCAAACAATATAATCCTCGACACGTATTTCGCCTCTCTACGAGGCATCATCAGGAGATGCAGGAGATCCACCCGAGAAAACGGTCGTTTTCTCGGGTGGACGCCGGACCGTCAACATCTACACTACGGAACAGCAAAGGAACTATAATCCATTGATCTAAATGATATTTGATTAAATACGTATGGATAACGATTTACAAATCGACGAAAATAGTGTTTTTTATAATAATATGCCCATATATGACATTTGAAATGCCATTGTACATCTATGTTGATTTTGCGCGTGCAAATTTACCTTTACAGAATGAAAATTCTGGTTTTCTGCTCGACGGTTATCAAATATTTAAATTCTAGTGGTTTTTTTATTACTTTTACTTAGAATCCATTCCATTTACAAAAGGGTAGTAAGTTCTACTCGTAGAATATGTTGTAGTAGAAGGAACAAACCGAGTCACATATGACATGAAAGTGACGCACGTACATAGTACTGCACGGGATCTATGATCCTAGATAAAATCAGTATTGTAGAAAAATAAGCAAAAATCTTTGGCATGCGCGCAAAGCCACAGAAAAAAATCATCGACTGCTGATATAGGTATCCCCCAAATATTGTGACAACGAACGGTAAAACGTCGACTTCCGACGGTTCATCTTGGAGGCAGACAGCGGGAGCAATGACATGAACAAAGGAAATTCCTTATTAATTTTGATTTAGGAACCTACAGCCATTGCTGGGCAAAATCCTCCCTCTCATTATTCGACGTATCCTGGTCTTGAGCAATTTCCCACTAATTATTTTGAGAGGCATCAAGCTCGTCCCTCCATCTTTATTGAGGTCTACCACGACGCCGCTCTATTTTGACCAGAAACTCTTCCACCTACTTACTAATCTACTACCTACAATCCATACTTCCATACTAATATTATAAATGCGAAAGTGTGTCTGTCTGTCTGTCTGTCTGTCTGTCTGTCTGTCTGTCTGTCTGTCTGTCTGTCTGTCTGTCTGTTATCTCTTCACGCTTAAACCACAGAACCGATTTGAATGAAATTTGGTATGGAGATAGTTTGAGTCCCGGGGAAGGAAATAGGCTACTTTCTATCCCGGAAAAATGCCTTTATCCGCGATAATCGAATTTAAGGCGGACATAGTCACGGGCAGAAACTAGTAACATATATGCCAAAGCTTCACTCAAGACACGTTACATTCATTATATTTTTATGTACATACCGGAGGTTTCAGTGTTCCATGTAGGGAATTAGCAATTGACTCCAGCTAAAATTCAAGTACTCTAAAGTTAGTGACGACAAATTAAATTGTGTTCAAAATGCAGGCTAAATACCCAAGTAATGATAATAGCAAAATGCAAACGGCTTTGAATATGTGCGCTCTTATCGCATTGCGTGAAGGTTTACTTTTCCATGAACATGCATAATAAATGAACCATAACTCGGGTCGCAGTGTAAATGACTAACATTACAAAGGTGGTGTTATGATCAGGAAGAGATATCATTCTTCCTTGTAAGGATAGAAGGTTGTTTGGATTTCCTTTGATAGTGACATATCATTTGGTTGCTTCTTATACAGAAATCTCATCTGTATTCAGTTTCTTCAGTGTAAGTGTTGGTGGCTTGAAGGGGCGAGAAAACTAAGTTGCAAATTTTGTTTCAAACCTCACCATTTCTAGACTATTTGTAACTAGAAGGCGCCCGCAACTTCGTTCGTGGAGGAGAAAAAGTCATAACCCCTCACGTTTTCTTCAGCGCAGTCGGGTAAAAAGTATCCTATAACCATCTCAAAATACCCAGCTACCCGTGTACCAAAAATAGTTGAAATCCATTTAGCCGATTTTGCGTGATGAAGCCACAACGACATACAAACATACATAAAATCCAAAAAAATCTTTTTCGTTTTAATGACCTCCAAATAGTCCATAACAATCATTTTTTTGAAAATATTGTTAGTCAGTTTCATAAAGAAGTTTGGTATCTATCTACAAAAAGTTTTTACTATCGAAAATATTTTCATCACGAGATAAAAGGATATAACATGCAACTAAAATACAGTGTAGTGTATTAATCCGAATAATTATAATATCTTATCTTACACACTTTAATCTCAATTAGCTTTTTTGTTATCACTGAGAATAGGGATAATTAGGTTTGTTCTGTTCTAAGTCGCGAGAGTGGTTCTTCTTATAACTGGCTAGTTTGAAATTGATTGTCACTAAAATGACACATTACAAATGATAACTAATTGTCACGCAAGATAAAATAACATTGAACATTTTATTGACTGTAATAAATAATATTCGCTATACCGCATTATCCTTCGGCTCATTTAGCAAATATCATCTTTGTGTACGGATTTTGTGATGGGAACTCGCTCCAGGCAGTCGCCGAATACCGAAGACGATACCCAAACCCTCGTATACCTCACCATTCGACTTTTGCGGATGTCCATTGACAGTTTCGCGAAAAAGGGCTTGGAAAAGTTTACAGAGAAAGGACTATAAATCTAGATGAACAAGCAGAGAACAGAATAATGAACATCATAACAGAAGACCCAACTTTGTCATTAAGAGCTGTAGCAAGAATGGTCAATGTTAACTATAAGCTCGTATTAAGGCTATGGAAAAGATACGGCCTGCATCCTTTTCACTACAGGAAAGTACACGGATTAATTAACAATGACGGGCTAGCTAGAGTTGCGTTTTGCCAAAGGATGAATCAGAAATTAGTGGAAGATCCTGGATTTCTAAATAAGATATTATGGACAGATGAATATTGGGAATAAAATAATAAGTACCGTCATATTTCCAAATAGACTGCATTCTCACAACTATTTATTATTTCTAAATAATGAATTAAACGACCTGCTAGAAGATGTCGATTTGGAAACCCGACGAACTATGTGGTTCCAGCACGACGGATGCCCGGCCCACTTCGGCTTGGATGTTCGTAATTGGCTGAACCAACAATACCCCGAGAAATGGATCGGCCGTGGGAGCGAAGTTTTAGCATGGCCTGCCCGGTCACCGGATTTAACTCCGCTAGATTTCTTTCTATGGGGAACTCTGAAAGGTAAGGTTTACTTAACACCTGTGAACTCCAGAGAAGAGTTGTTATTAAGACTTCAAACGGTTCCAGAAGAAATCAAGAACAATTATGTTAACTTGAATCATGAAATCCGTTCAAGATTGAATATTTGTGCTGAAAACGGCGGTACACATTTTGAAAATCTAATTCATTAAATTACTCGTAATAAAAATGCGTGACTGTTTCATGTTGTTGTTTTTTTTTACTGTAGGTACAGGTTAGCATGATCGCTGTTACAACAAAGTCCCTTTCCTGTATGAGGTAAGAGGTAAGTATGATGTAAAAAAATAAGTAGTATGATTTCCTTCGAATATTATCATGCCTAACAATTTATGGTTGTGATTGTTAGTCAAAAAAAAGATACCTAAGACACAAAGTTTCAATAATAATGTAAGAGCACTTTAATGTCGTAGCACCTAATAAAGTTTGGATACATAAGTATTTGTGGTATTTTGTGGTGCCAATAAATAAAAATAATTTCAACACAAACATCGTGCTAGACATAACTTGACACTTCTTGTCATTCATGGAATACAAGTCACGCCATTCGCCTTTCATCGTATGATTTCGGAGCGATTCGTGAAGTGTCATGCTCGCTCTCTGTTCTTTAACTTGAGGTTCCCACCTAAAAGCTTGTTCACAAAGAAGCGGGCAATTAATAAGATTTAATTCGTACCGAAATAGTTATTAACGGTAAACAGGTTATTAACGGTCACGGTGTATATGCTACTTACAGCAAAGTATGGATAATCAAATTCTCTTATGCTATCTTATGAATTAAATTGCTGCAATTTAATTATCACGTTTTTACAAACACACATTTTAATATTTACACTGGATTATTACGTACCATCACCATTTTATTTTCCTGATATTTTTTTACAAATCTGATTACGGCAAAAATAATATCCAGATATTTGACAAGGTAAAAGTCTAGACCAAGAATGTTTTAAGGGATTATGAATTATTAATAGGAATTTAAAACTTCCATTCATTACTTTGTAAAAAATGTTATTTACAAACCAATGAATCAAGTGGATCTTTACATATTTTGTCGCGGAAGAAAAAAAAATACTATGCTTTAACATATTAAAATGCGATGAAAATACTTTTTATTTTGTTTTTTTGCTAACGGTTTAAAATATACCATTTTTTTAAACATTTAATTCCACAGAGATAAATTTTTTGTTTTTTTATTTTGGCTCTGGTGAAAAGTGTTATTTTTGTGGGTTACAGCAGTATTGATTTCTAGCGACAATTATGATTTAAAAAAATTAAACGTAATAAAAAAGAAAAATCCAATCACCTTTTTTTACGTGAAATTTCAATTATAGAATAAAATAAAAATATCCAAATAATATTGTCACCTTTTTTCAACTTTTGTATTTCAGAAACCCCGGAAAAAGGAAATGATCCACCTTATTGGTGAAATTAATTGAGCGATTGAGTAGGTACCTACTGCCGTAATACTCGTAATCCACAATCGTAGGGCGACGGACCTATAAACTTATCAACTAATTGTGATTTTATCACATTTTGTAATATTAAAAAATACTAAATGTAATTATTTTGTAAATTGTTATCTTGGGGTTAGATATGGCTATTAGATATCATGTTGCGTATATTTTACAAATAATAATTCAACCGTATCATATCTGGAGGAGCCTAAACTCGGTATGTTACGAAAATTATATCAATTTTAAACAAGTGACTGAAATGTTTTAAGGCCTTTTATTAGATACCACACACAATAAGTTTCGAATCTTTTTTTCCCATAAAAAAAAAGATGATGTCATAACTCCTCTCCTTTTTTGTTTCTTTTTTCGTGCTACAGGTCAAATTGATTCGTATGGTCTAAAGGTCAATCGTTCCGATTTCTATGCCTTTAACACCATTTGTATATAATTATCTGGATTTCTGTGGTAGGTTCCTTAAAATAAATAAATCCGTCAAACCTGGTCGATCACTATCAGTCACAATCATCAGACGTCCACTGCTGAAATAAAATTACACAAAAAACGTTTTCTTTAATGAGTTGAATAATGCAATCAACTACTTAACTTTCATTATAATATTACTTATTACGTATACTATAAGTCTTTGAAAAACTACGTACAACTATTACATTCCTTTACAATGAACCGTCATAATAATAAACCTGCTAATGTGCTATGTACGTATATTACAAATAGCATACAAATGAGGCGGATTCAGTACCAGTCATCACGAAATCCCTCCTTACGACGTTCAAGTAAGTTTATTTATTTTATTTTTATTTTATTAAATATAATAAGTTGCATATTCAGGGAGATATTATCTTGATAGTGAATACCAATGTCTGTGAAATAATTTTCATGGGTCCATATTCGGTTGAATAAAATTTGAAGTCATACTTTTGATACGCATTCGTGGTTTTGTCAGAATTGTCATTGCACATAATTTTTACTAATCATATTTTTTTGCAAACATCTTTTTTAACCATAAACTGGATGTGCATAAAACGGTTTAATCATAATTTGCAATGGTCATAAATTGGTTGCGCAGAAAACATTTTAAGCAGACTGTATATACGCATAAACTGATTGCGCATAAAACATTCTAAACATAAGTATGAGTCGGCTGAATAGTTTTGTGCATTATGATCTGTTAGCATTATTCGACAACCATTTATGAAGCCTTTGTTTTTGTTCATAGTAAATTGCCACATTCACAACATTGCTATTATAAAACTGACTGATGATTAGAGTAGTTATTAAAAATACTTACTGAATATAATTTTTCGTTTCTCTTATTTAAAAACCATCACTATCGCAAGTCCGTTGTCATAATTTTGAGTGAACGTAAAACGAGGATTTACCTCGGCGGTTTGCTCGCTTCGCTCGCTCGTTAGGGTCGCAGTTCAACCTAACACTCCTCCTCGCTTCGCTCGTCGTCTTACCTAACCTAAACCAAGTTGGACCTGCCTTAGCACTAGATTAATGGGTTAGGTTGGGTAGAAGTCATAGTTCTAACCTAACCTAACCTACTTTTCTGACAGCGATTCGGTTCTCTGCGAGGTCATGGTTTTCTAACCTAACCTTACCTACTTTTCTGACAGCGATTCAGAAAATTTGCCTACATTTGATTAGTAAAAAAATACTACAAGTATCTAATTTGTCTTTTTTTGCAAGAAACCCAATATTTGTTGTCATAATTTGTGCATTATGAGTGTTAGAATAAAAAATAATTATAATCCTTAATGTTATGGCTTGATAAAAGTATGACAATTGAGAATTATTACTAAATAAAATTAAAATCATCAATAACATTACTAGAAAAATTTCTGACATTCGATTTTATAGCGATTATAATACACAAAATATATGACGACAAACAAATGTGACATATCACAAATTATGCCAAAAAATAATTATAACCATCAACTTTATAGTTAAACAGATAGATGGGCACCCAATTTTCATGTTAGTAAGTTTCCTCTATAACTATAGTTTTGTTTAATTATGGCGAATTATCGCACGGTTGATTGATTTGGATCACGATTTATCTAACACCCACTGGCTATAGCAGATATTGATGATGTACTGTACGAGCTTAGGCAAGCCACTGTCTTATGCTGGACAGAGGCGCTAAGGATCCCTCAACGCCTTGCGCCGCCCTCAACACAACCTGGCTCTTTATTTAATTGAATTAATTATGCAGTTGCAGAAACACGATTATTATTTTTTTATTACAGAGAAAACAATATCAAAGAAACCTCTTTTAAATTGGAGATTCTCATTTCACTGGCTAACCAGACCGATGTAAGCTTCTATTTTTTTTAAGTACATTGGTCTAAATACGCACTTCGATATGACAGTTGTAATTATTAGTACTTTTTAATTGATACGAATGAAGCCGTTTTGTCGTGTATGGCCTTATGATATAAGATAGCGCTAGCGCGTATTTGTATGCAATCAGTACCCCCCTCAGTCTGCTGCAGACCATTGTCAGAGACGGGTCCGTGGCAGTCTAGTTAACGCGAGTCATCGATCTTTGTGGTTCCTTTAAAACGATACCTTGCAATATTTTATAATTAAAACAGGGTAAAAATCTGATCAGATTTAGAGAATGCAACCTGTATTGCACCTCTGGAATTTGTCATTACAAGCCAGTGTGTTTTTAATATATCGATGCTATGTCCCCATACCTTTCCCTTAGTTAGTTGTTTGTCTTGTAAATTATAGCTTTTATTATTTCTAAACCAAGGGCAACATTTAGATAACAAGGATGACCTTCAAATTCAAAATTCATGTAACCAATAAAGATATTTTAGGCAAAACATAAAAAGCAAGTTAGTGGGCACAATTCCGAGCTCTCTACGAGATCAAATCAGAAATATTCAATTGAATCAGATCGATTCGTAGACCAAGGTCATAGACATAGCAAACAGGGTAAGCAAACTAAAGTGGCAATGGGCAGGGCAAATAGTTCGAAGAATCGATGGCCTTTGGGGCAGAAAGGTTCTCAAGCGGCAAGCGGCAAGCGCAGCGTAAAGGCCATCCAAAAGGTGGTCAGGCGACCTGGTTAGGGTTGCAGGGACTCGCTGAACGTGGTTCGCCTCTATCCGGCCCTTGTGGAAGTCTATTGAGAAGGCCTGTGTCAAGCACTGGACGTCGTAAGGCTAATGATGATGATGATGTTGATGATTTAGATTAAAGAATCAGAATCAAATAAAAGTATTTTAACTAGCTAGCTACACGTGCCACATGGGAGACAATGGAAACGCAACAGACCTCTTTGAGGATGTCGGAAGACTTGGAACTCTTTTTGATGGATGGCCAAATGCAGCTTAGAATTAGGATTTACTTGTAAGAAGAAGGTTGAGTTTGTTCAGTAGTTGGATACAACGAGTTTATAATTAGGTATTAAGGACTATCATTAAAATTCTGAATTCCGAATATCCAACTCAAAGTTAGTATAGTCATCAATCTATTATTACGTAAGAAAATACGGCTGCTAACCGGGGTAAATTGCCTCGTAACTCCACATTGGCACGATCCGCGTGGAAATCAACAACAATTAACGTAACATTTGAATCCACTCTTAACTCGCTGTTAAATAAATAAGCCTTCTGAAGAACTAAGATAACAAAACTCAAGAGCAAAGTACCCGAAACAAACTAAGTTAGATACTTAAATTGACGTCTTCTTCAAAGAAACTCGGAATATTAATATTTGGGCGGTTGTGGTGGCAGCCATTAGTAGGCGTTGCAAAATAGACTTAAGGTGGCCGGGGCTAGTGCGGCTTTTTAACGTTGCTTTAATGCTAATGGACTTGCTTTTGCAGTGGCCAGCCACGTTTGTTTGACGACGTTTTACACCCGTGAGTCAATGAAATTAACAGCGTACAATTCATTTACCCTACACGAAGGGTACCTCTATTTGATTTTCACCCTAACTTGAACCGGATTGTCAGTGGATCCGTTTTCTATTTCTGCGGGCCTTATGGCGCAGCGTAATCCTGCATATGTGAGACCAGAGGACTCTTTGAATTCGCCAAGCGCTGTAAGTTAGTTAAGGTACAAACAAAAATAATTGTGCGCTTGGGTCCAAAATATTAAATCTTTGCCATGGACATGGCCTCTATGGTAATAATTTTCTGATAAAGAAAGTCCAATTCATCTCCTGTGCACGGAGACAAAGAAGTACATTTTTAAAAAATTTAAGGGCGTACCCTTAGGGCGTTAAGTTGAAATATGTTTCAACTGATTAATTAATGCGACTTATTAGCTGATTAGTTAATACGAAAGTTAAAACATACACCAGAAATTATATTTCATTGAAATAATTTCTATTGTACATAGGTACACAACATAATGAAACGAAGGTATCTTATATATTGTGTACAGATGTTGTTTAAATTTAGGTCCTGTATAAACTAGAGCAACCAGACTAAGTTTGCGAGTTAGTTCAGCCGTTAATAGCGTGTGGTGCCGCGGCGCGGAAACAAAACTATTGTTATTGAAAGCTTATAGATTCCGAACTAATAAAGTAAATATCATATAGAACGAATAAAAATTGGGACCAAGAAAGTCACAAATAATTAACTCCTTTATATTAAATTTCAACTTGGGGCAGTTTAATTGTTACAGCTGATCATACCCCTAGAGTATGTACGGCTGTAGTAAATTTAACGCCTACCTACTATAAACATGGCATTCAACTTTAGGACATACGATTTATAGTTTTGTATATTATGACTCGAGTTTTACGTGTATAATATTAGGTATATTAGGTATTGAGAGCATTAGGTAATGTAGGTAGGCTTATGATAATTTTGGCAAGTAATCATTATAGCATTGTGTCGTTCGGAAATGTGATTTAATACATCACATGACCTAAAGTCAAAAAAGCATAATATATGTTTTTTATTATGACAGTAAGTTTTATGTGTTAATAGATTAGTACAATACATATTTATTAGGTATTTAGAGCATTAGGTCATGTAATGTTATGGCTAATGATCATTAGGATGTAAGATAATTATTGCAAATAATTATTATGGCTAAAGATTGTTATGCTAAACGTTTTTAAAGTAAAAGTGGTATGGCATTTGACTTTAGAACATACGATATTAAAGATTCCGAAGGAGACCCCACTCATCATTTCGAATCCAACTCGGATAGTCGGTATTCCAGAAGCTACGTAAATAATATTTTCTCGTCTCAAATACCGTAGTATCTTAAGTCAAAGGCTTTAAACCAGTGTGTGTTGCCATTGATGACATACGGCACTTGTCAATCACAATGGGCCACATAAGGGAAAAGGAGCGAGCTATGCAGGAGACCCGCACAAGAATCAAGGTCGTCGAAATAGCTCAGAAAGTTGCAAAACTTAAGTGGCAGTAGGCGGGGCACATTTCTCAAACCGTTGACCACAGGGGCAGAAAGGTTCTCGAGTTCCAACCGCGTACATGACTACGTGGCTTGGAAAGGTCTCCAACAAAACGGACCGGTGATCCAATGAAGATCGCGGCAAACAGTTGAAATAGATTCTTGATGGAGGCCTTTGTCCAGCAGTTGACCTTTTTGGGCTGAAAGGATGTAGCCAGTTTCAATTATTTTGCCATTTACAATTTAACAGTGTTTCATAAGCGTAAACCATATCCATCACTAAGCCGTACTTCGGTGTCCAAATAAAGGTGTTTATTCACAGGCCGACGATTCAACCCAACCTGCCTGATTGCGTCCAATCATTGCACCTGCTCGTGATTGAAGAGCAAAATTTTATTTATTGTTTGAAATTACTGAGTGTTTTGTATGTTTGCCAGTCAATCGCACTTATTAAAAATATCCTGGCATTGTATTAAACATTCTAGTGTCTTTAATAGGTAAAAAATGATCCGAACAGTAAAAACAAATTCATATACTATGAACGAAAAAAGTGATTTAATATAATAATAAAAGACGAGAGCAGGGGGTAGGTGAAATACATTTGCTTCATAGTTCTGTTCTTTAACTTTACTTGAGGATTGAGGTACAAGGTGGCAGTGGTAGGTTGAGTCATGTTTTGTTATATAAAGACGGTCGAAAGGGAGCATAGAAGGCACACGAATCTAAATAATGGCAAGTGCCTTCAGAATTTAGTAAGTTTATAAATACCATATACTTCAGATGTCATTCCTTATTTTTTAGTAACAATGAACTCAAAAACTATGTAGGTAATTGAGAATGCCCACAAAGAATGCGAATGAAAGAATACATTTTCTTTTGTGCAATAAAGATTACAAAATATACAAAATACCAACGTTGTCAGCTCATTTCGGATGTAGAACTATATCATTTTTTTACAAAAGGCACATGAGAAGGAGTGCACAGGAGACTTGTTACTTAATACAGAGACAAGAAAGACAAGTTAACTCAGAAATTTATGAGACTATTACCAGGATTGCGGGGCTGTTAAACGATCTCTCGACTAAATGAATGTTGACTGACGGTATCCGGAAATCCTGCAAATGCAGCTGTGTGCACAATTAGTGCAGTGCGGTCCGGCAGGAGGGACTGTGGAATTTATTTGAGTTGCGTTTCAAACTTAATTACTTTGCCGACGAAAGCTAGATTGCATTTGTCTTGAAACCTAGGTTTTAATTGTTTTTTCGAGTTTTTGCTTCAAATGTTTTTTTAGGTATGTTTTGTTCAACATCCTCCATTTCTACTAAAGTTTAGTATTGTACCTCGATATTTAAAACGCTTTTAATACTTTTAACTTCAGATGGTGATGGTGACTCCTTAAATAAATTATTTACTTTATAATATAACTCGCCGTCAAATACACGAAATTAATTTAACAAGCAGAACTTAAATTAAACGAAATTAAATTAATTTAAAGTACTTATCCCATCAAAAGAATAAAGTGAAATAATGCCAAGTTTAAATTAACGGTTTCACTAAAAAAGTAGCGAGATCAAACTGGAAACCAAGTCTTTTCGTAGCTCTTGATTTAAGATATCATCCATCATAATAACGTTTGTTAATTTTTTTAAATGATTTGTTATAATGCTGCTAATTTGAGAGACTTGTTTTGTCTTAGTCACTCATTAGTTGATCTGAACTAAAAGTTCTTAAAGGTATATAAGTCCGTAACTTATCAATGCCTTAACTTCAAGATACGTATTACTTGATTAACTAGATCTTTACCAAAATCAAACTAGACTTAATTGGACTCGGCAAATTAAAAATAAATCTTTATTTAGGTAGCTTTGATCAAAGAAGATGAACATGCCTGCTAACAAATAGTTTTAAGCAATAAATATAAATGATTCAATAAAATAAACTGAATAATAAGGTCAATTAAATAAAAATAATTTGTTTTTTGTTAAGTAAAAAAATAAACAATTGACGAACCTTATACATGACAAGAGCTACATGAAGGAACATTGAAAAAAGTTTAGAATAGAAAAGAACTTATTTATTTGTACATAAAAAGATGGCGTCAATGTATATATGTTTCACACATTTAACAAAAATTGGTATGCAAACAAATTATTTCCAGTTAGATCTCACTTATATGGTATTATGAAGTTGTACAAATTAAATGTCTGTACATTGGAGATGTTTTCAAAAAACACTATTATATCGGACTACATTTGCAGGACACTGAATCGAAAAATAATTATTTTGAATTTTTTGTATGTTTGTATGTGTCCATGTGGCTTCATCACGATAAATCGGCTGTAGTTGGCTATCCACCGATGGTTATACGATAATTTTTACCTGACTACGCTGAAGATTAAAATTGGGGTTATGTATTTCTCTCCTCCGCGAACGAAGTTGCGGGCATCTTCTACTCTTCTTATATTTTATAATCGAATGTAATGAATAAACGGCCGTATGTATGAAAATCTAGTGTTAGCAGAGCCCAAAAATGTACGCAGTGTGTGCGAAACTTCCTATGTTACTTTAAATATCATAGACTTCTTATTTTCCTGTAATCAATAGGTTTACTAGTTCTTGTCTTTTATTCAAAATTTCAGTTCGAGTAGTTTCGGAGATTATAAAAATATAGATAATTTCAAAGCGATTTTTCTTACATAAAAATATATAAAAAAAATATAATTGAGGTTTTTACAACGAGCCCTTATATTCTTAAAAACTTTTTTTTATTTTCTAATGAAACGTCTACGTACACGTCCATCTTTGTGTCACTGACTTATATGTGTACCAAATTACAACTCCATCGGTCAAGTAATCTCGGAAAAAAACTAACAAACGGACAAACACACAAACGACTCCGTTTCAGCTCGGGCAAACATGGTGTCGTATATATGTCTATCCGGCTGTTCTCCTTTACAGCTCGCAATTCTCAACCGTATCTCGTGAATTTTTGAGCAGGTTCGATAATTATATGGGTTTTTTTTTCGCTTACGTTTACGGATTTTTTTTCAAAATGGCGAGGATATGGGGGTTGAAAGATCCGTGAGATTGTCAGCTCACCGAGCCACTAGTGAGGTGCAGAAGCCTAAAAAGCAATAACTAAGCGTACCGTCTCACATTTGTTCACTTATACCCCCATCAGATACAAAGTACAACCGAATACCGTTAGTTAATCGAATGAAACCTCATGCAAATTATGATCATACGCGCATCACCATACTAGGCCTTCAGTCGTGTCAGATATAACACTTCTATTCCCAGCTATACGGAGAGCAGATGAGGTTCAAATTTCAAGAGATGTTTAATAGGAGGTTGTGAAAGATATGGAATAGCCAGTTCCAAAATTAACAAGCTTTAATCAGCTATTGTATTCGCGAAATGTGTGTCAGCATCGAACGCAGCATGACAATAAGGTCTAGCAATGGTTACTTATGAGTGTGGCTGATGATACCAAGAATTCGTAATCAAAAGTCTTGCCCTTGGCTTTTTTTAATCAGATTTAGCAACCTTCTTGACGGACCAATTAACTTTGACCCGTAATTTGAAACATGTTCCATTACTTCATGTGACTCGTGTCATTACGTCAATCATGTTTGGGGTAAGTACGACGCGTGCTTGTTATTTTGTAAATAAATCTTATTTATATTTAAAGTAACAATGGTGACACGCAAATTCAGAAAAACGCACGTGAGTGGGCATAATCTACCTAAAATAACAGACTATAGTTACTGCCTTAAACTGCCAACTTAAACAATTTGAATTTGAATTTTACAGGGCATATAGCAGATCGTATACCAAATGACTAGAGCGGGTAGGTAGCAATCATAGTTGCAACACATGTTGAGCCAATTAATACTCGTCCTGACCACGGATTTGTGATTTAATGTTATATTTTGTTGGTGTTTTCCAAAAGAACACCATTTTATTTACTTAGTTTCAATTTTCCGATGAGAAATGGTTTCTATTAAAAATGGTGATTTAAATCAAACTGTGCAGCACATCGTGGAGCACTGTCCAAAATGACGCTACTGTGGTGACCTAAATGACCTCTATATAAATTTGCCTAAGAAGCTATATGGACTGGTTGCGTAACCCGGGTATTGAATTATAAATTCCTACAACTGACCTTTCCCCATACGATTAAATAAATCTAAATCACATAGTTCTCACTGCTTAGTAGTCATCAGATGGCACATGATCTGTATACGAGACGAACTGAAGGTGGTTTAACACAAATTTTCATAAAATCACCCCGGGATACATTCCGTAACTCGCTGGTGAATTCGCTTCGATGACGTTCCGTTTCATTAGCATTCACAATTAATGTCTACGATCGTGGTATAGAATCTTCGAGCATTAAATCAATGGAGATGGCATTCGGATGCATTCGCCTCTGCCAAAGTATATATAAATATCATATCACATTCTTATAAATTGAAATATCTAAAATAATGAAACATTCAAGACTCCGACAGGACTGTAAATCAAATGTCATACCAGTTAATACGATGCAATGCCAAAATGCGTGCTATTTTTGGTTATAAGTATTTTTATCGTCTGCGTATTGTAGAAATTGGAAAATTATTTTTGAGGAAAACAGAAATAGGGTTACCGCAAAAACAATTTTTCAATTTCTACAACACGCAGCGGCAGGCTACGTGAATACTATGTAGCCTGCTGCTAAAAGTGCATGAAAAAAATAGCTCAATTGTAATCATTATCATCATGAGTTCAAACATTTGCTCTCAAGAATACTTGTAGATAAATGTTATTATAATATTAATGATTATTTTAATGATACTGACCTTGACGTTGGAAAATAAAAAAATGTAATCTGTAATGAACTGTTATGTCTTGACACGAATATTAATAAAATAAAACAATTTAACGGATTATATCGCGTATATTATCTCCATACACCAGTTTGGCGGGGGCAAATCTGTACTGACGTTTAATAGTGCGAGGATACATTAAACTAATTTTATTAGTTGATATCGATAAAAATGATGTATAACCGTTGGGTAATTTCAAGAATTTGAATGAAGAAGAAAACTACATAAACAAATATAAACTCTTGCGTAATAAACTTTTTTAATATTTAATATAATTTTCATAATATACAATCAAAATTTTCTCCACATTTTCAGCCTTTAATCTTCGTCGCCTGGGTGACAATATCCATTTTATCCAACTAAATGACCTTTCTAGGTCAACTGTAGTAATTGGAGCAAATTCAAACAATTTATAGTATTGATGAATTTCTGCTATATGACTCAGTTCTATTTCTTTTCCGGATACCAAATCATTAAATGTTTATAAAGTTGAAATGCCGACGTATTTCTCTAACACTGTTTGAAGTTTTTTGTGAATAATTTTGCCCTGAGGATTCAAACGTAATCTTGATATATGTACTTTTAACTTATGGACAATATTCAAACTGGCTTCTTGACTTAAATTTTGTGTTTGTAATTTTTCAATGGTACTTGGTATGATGGATAGATTGTTGGCTATCCATTTCAAATCTTTGAGAGTGTTTATATCATTCATTGCCCGTTTTGCTTTTAATATACACGTTGATTCTTTGTTATTAAATGTTCGTACGACTTGCTTGATGGCTGGTAAATATTTATGATTTAGATTTGTTATACTAACATTATTCACTTCCTCTAGACAAACGCTAAATATTATGTGTGGGGTACCTATTTCATTTTCTAATAGTGCTCCAACTATTACATTCCCAATCTGACGTCCATTGGCATCTGTACTTTCGTCTACACTCACATAAATTCTAGAATTTCCTAGTTTAGTCTTAATCTGTTTCATCGTCTCCTTATAAGCGATGTCTAATGTCGTTTTTCTCAAAACTGATTCGTTGGGAATATATGTTTCTGAACCATGTTTCCCAAATATGCAATCAGATATAAAATTGATGAAAATAGGATTTCCCACCTGGGTCCATAGCATGTTGCAAGCTAAAATAAATTTTAGCAAATCCAGGTTAAATACGTTTTGGTTTTTAGCGACGCTGTTATGCCTTTGGCTTCTTATATGCCTTTGTACGGAAAACTTTTTTCGTGATATATGAATTTTACATTTCTTGCAAAAGTAAGTCGTACCTTTATCATCTATATCTGAATGGTCAGGTTTCCATGAAGATTAATGATCTTTTTTCTTGCGAGGCATTTTTAGCTGCCTTAAGAAACAAAAAGGTAGTTTTAATTGATCGGAATGCAAAATAATATTGTTGTACTGGATGAGTTATTCAACGATTCAATGGTTGTCAAAAGTGACTCGACACAGTCAATGTCAGATATCGGTTGTTTATAGTCGCGATAAGTATAAATGAAAGAGGTTTGCACATAGTTAAACGTATTCAAACTTAGCCATTACTCGTAGTTTAGTTATAATAATGATGATTAAAAATTTATTTTTATCGAGGTCGATAAACTTAGTCGATTTTTAATTAATCACTAGCACTGGTACATTTTTGCCCCCGCGAAACCGGTGTCTGATTATCTCATTTTAGTTACCGTCGTTTCGGAAGGTGGAAATCTTTTCTTAGTCCACCCGTGACCATGGAAAGCTTCCTAAATGTCGGGAACTAAAATGAGATAATATACGCGATATAATCGCGGAAACAGACGAAAATATTAAGAATATTAATATGAAATTTTCTTAGTTTGATTATTGATTGTTGTAGCTTATTTTAAAAATAAGTATTAATAATGTATTTTGTATGCCAAAAGGCGCCTCATGGAATTGCTGCGTAATTTACCACCATTGTCACCTGATTGTTACCTGTGATAACGAAATGACTAGACTATTCTATTCTATTCTATGGATAAAGGCCTCCCCCAAGAATCTCCACAACGACCGGTCGCACGCCGCTCTCATCCAACAGTTTCCCACGATCTTCACCGGATCATCGGTCCACCTTGTTGGGGGCCTTGCCCACACTGCGTCGTCCCCTACACGGTCGCCACTCGAGGACCTTTTAGCCAAAGCGGACATCGGTTAATTTATTTTATCCTTCCGATTATACTTCTGATTTCACAAGAATAGTCAAAACTGTTTCAATTTTTTTTATTTTTTTAATGGCTACACATATTTATTTAATGACGTCTTTGATGATGTTTTATGATCAGCTAAAATACAGCTACCATCTAGTTAGCACCAAGATCCCAATTAATTTAAACAATAGACAAATTCCTAACCACCACTTACGAATACGTTCCATAATTATCAAAGTCTAATTAGGTATTCATTCATTCATATACCTTATTAAATTCTCGCGTTCTAGGATGTAAACCGTCCTAGTCTAACAGGAGTGCCGGTTCTAACCCTGCGTTCTAATTATCCTCGAAACAGGTCGACGCGTATGAAGCGTTTTCCGCTAGTGTGGTGACGGAACAAACGCTGCAGCGTGAACAGAACGTGTACACATGCTTAGCTTCAGCTTGTCGGATGGGTATTTGTAGCTCATTTGTTTTTGTTTTTTTTTTTATATATTAAATGGACTATAGACCAATGTTGTTCGAAATAAAGAATATTATTATTATGAAAGCCGTAGCAACCATCTTATAAAAACATAAGATAGTTGTTTTGGCTTTAAGTTTCTATCTATCCATTACTTCTAAGTTCTAATATAAAACAATAAAGTGACTATGATCTATACTAACTATTAAAGGATACCGAACAGCTTAACACTTTCACTGCCAACAATGAATATTGATGACACAAAGTGGAAGCGCAGTAACCCCCAATGGATTCATTTGGCGGTTACTATGTTTCTGCTTTTTGCCATTGATATGTAGTGGAAACTTGCTACGAGCAGAGCGCCCACCTAGTGGGTTTTTGGTAGTCAAAATGCTTAACCGCTAAAGAGGAACACAGTACAATACGAAATTTAAAACAATTATATTCCCTACATACATAGATACGCTACCTAAGACAGATATATATAGGGGTGCACATAAATATTGCAAGGTTTTTGAAATCCAACCTCTAAGGAGGTGAAATGAAAAAAACCCGGCCAAGTGTGTGCGAGCCGAGAGTTCCTTACAAAATATAATATACGCTACAAACGGCCGTATCTACGAAAATCCGGTGTTAGCAGAGCCCTACTCCCAAGCAAAATGTACGCGTAGTTCGATCATTTTATATTGGTTTCTGACATAGACGGACAGAGATAAAATTATACTGATTTTAGTATTTGTTCATTGAAATAAAACAATTTAACGGATTATATCGCGTATATTATCTCATTTTAGTTCCCGACGTTTCGGAAGCTTTCCAGCTTTCCATGGTCACGGGAGGACAATTGTTTTATTTCAATAAGTAATAATCGCGGAAACAGAAGAAAATATTATTTAGTATTCGTTGTTATAGCGGCAACAGAAATTCATCATGTGTGAAAATTTTAACTGTCTAGCTATCACGGTTCATGAGATACAGTCTGGTGACAGACGGACAGACAGACAGACGGATAACGGAGTTTTAGTAATAGGGGTCCCTTACAATGCTTTTTTTATATCTTCAATGTACTATCAAAAGCATAATTGCATGGACATGGCAAAGACGATAATCGCTTGGCTGTCTTAAGATGCTGAGAGCACGTAGCTCTCAGCATTGCATGATGGTTACAAAAAAATAAACTAGATGGCGTTGTTATCAAAACGAACAAGAAGAATTTAATGCTTTGTTTGTTGATGTAAGTCTCACAAGCACTAAAATTGTTCTGTAATATAATAATCTACTACATGGATGAAATATAATTACTATTAAAGAAAAGCTTCCACTGTAGTTAAAATGGCACCTGTATTTAACACGCTTCTTTTTAACCGACTTCCAGAAAAAGGAGGAGGTTTTCAATTCGTTGGAATGTTTTTTTCTAAGTAAGGTTGTTTTAAAATTTATCTTTCAAGCGTATTGTTACTATCGTAACAGAACAGAGTCTGTTCTGCAACAAGAACTCATTCCAAATATACCGCCATTTACACTTTGTTTCTTCATGAAACTACAAAGTTTTTAAACATACTTAACTTCATCCACACTTCAATAACATATGCGATGACATGAATATTACGGCACTATACTTTAATAAAAATAATATAATAAGTAAGGTGGAACTTTAGAATACCCTCCTTTGGAATGTACTCTACTTTGGATGCAAATTTCCGTAAAAAGTTGCGTTGCTAGTTATTTGAAAGTCATCAAAGATGAAAATCTATTATAATATCAGATAATATGAAGAGATACTCAATTGATACATAGACTAGGCTGAAACAAAATAATCATTGTTTGTGTCTGGATCTTTGCCTGAATATTGAATATGAATACCTACACTTATAGCAATCGAAATATTGATTCAATATTAGTATGGTTATTAAATTATATAGTTATTACAAGAAAATTTACAATTGACTGTGTGTATTCATAAAAGGTAAGGTAAAAAAAAAATTGTCACAAGTTCTCTTATAATGATACTCCTCAAAACTAGGGTTTATTTTTTAATTACAACCAATTAATAACTATCTTTACTTAGAACTAGAAATAATACAACGCTGAAATGAAAAAAAAAAAACTTTATTTCTTACATAATATTTAGTTAAGATAAATAACACAATTTATTAATCTATAATTTAAGTAAAATCTCTTCTTAAGATTTTGTTGAGGGTATAGCTTAAGTGTTCATGTCCAAAATTGGAAAGATGATTGAAGCTTCCCTTCAACAAAACAGTATTATGAGCGAATACAATTAATTACAAATCTGAAAATTGTTATCATTGTAGGCGAACGCACTCTAACATTTACCTTTTACTGTTTTAGTAACTTATCATTTCTTAACAATTCAAAGACTGAGTGATGAAAAAAATATCGTAAAATACTGTAACAAAATAGCGTATATGCAAAAAAATACAATATGTGATTGAGTCCCGTTTTGTAGTATAAAAATGTAGTTATTTACTATCATAGTATAGGAAAATATAAAAATAAAATATACTTAACGCAATGACGCCCTGTTTAACTACTAATAATCATCAGTGTAACCCTATCTCCACTTACTTCTGTCCTTAATTGGTATAGCCACAGGTTTTCAATGGGATTTAAATCTAGCAGGCCACGAAATGATATTTATGTTATAACGCCGGCGAAAACACTCACTCACACTTTGGGAACGATGTATAAGACAATTATCCTGCACAAATGAAATTATGGGTAATTCTTCCTCCGGATACACATTTTGTATCATGGTCTCCTCAAGCACATTGACGTAATCACCAATTAGCCCGACTGGGCACTCTGACGAGTTCTCCCGGGTCAGCCCCGCTCATCCAACGCCACATATTCACTGTAATGCGACCAGATTGCACATTGAGCACTACGTGATCGTTATTATGACGCGTATTATTTCGACGCCGCAAGCTAAAACGTCCGTGTAGACTAGTGAAACGTTTATTTTTCGTCAGTGAAAATGACATTACTTCAATCGGCATTAAAGTATTCTCGAGAAGACTTTAGTCTCGCTGCTTTGAGCTGTGGAGTCAGCAAGGGTTTGACTTCATGCTTGCGAGGATGTAAACCCTCACTGTGTGGAGAATACGGCGAACAGTGTCCACGCTTATGTTAAATAAACGGGTGTAATGGGTTGTTGGTGGAAAACCATTTTCTTCATATTCCTGGACCATGCTTTGACGCCGCTGTGCGCTTATAAGTCGAGGTCTACCGATCCTTTGGCGGTGCAGATCCTATATGATCCTTCCTCTGTGAATTGTCGCACCCATAACACAACTGTTTTCCTCTGTAACAATTTTCAGAAATGTATAATCATTATTAAAGTAGTATACAGATATAACTAATATAGAAATTCTAGAAAGAAATGTAAACAATAATATTTACGCTTACACCGGTTTATGTGGCAATTTCTGTCAAATTTTTGCCTTGACTATGCAAAGTAATTATTTGTAACATTGTGGCTAAGTCAATATTGCAACAAGAACCCATTATTACAAAAAAAAAGAACTAAATACATACTAAAACTCAATCAAAAATACAATCAAACGGACGGCAGCCGCAAGAGAACGAACGAACAGTTTCTTTGTATAAAAACTATTACGGTATATTCATAATCTTAAGTCTACCCTCTAAGTATGTGCGGTTACTTTTATATAATTGTTGCACTATTCAACAACTATACAACATGTGACTTAATTATAAATATTTATTTGTTTAAATAAAAATGTTTTGTTTAAGCAGCTGTTAAATAATCTCAGTAAAAAATAAATTAAAAAAACCTATTAAGACTAAACGCATGCCTTGCAAACGTAGGTGATTAGTGATTACACATATGGTTATAAATTTCATCCATGCTGAATATGGCTTGATGGCTAAGGGGTTTAGTGACTTGATCTATACGACGAATGTTCCGGGTTCAAATCCTCTCGGACACGGTAAAGGAAAAAAGCGTTTTTGTGTTTTGTGTTTGAATTATCAAAATCATCGATGGCTTTGGTTTATATATGACAGTGAATCTAAGTAATTTTTAATTTAAGGTGCATTAAAAAATACTGGATTCTGAAAATACGTTTCATAATGTAAATTGAATATTTGAGTGACTTGCCGTGTGTGTTGGCAATCGTAAGTTCAACCGAGTTTTTTTTAAATATTTTGATGTTATCAACGCCATCTAGTAAGATCTTTTGAAACCAATGTCGTTACCGGATAGATGGCGTCTTGTTTCGCTGCAAAGCAAACTTTCTGACAAATGTCCATGCAATTATGCTGTCCAGTGTACAGACATTTCTTTTTTTACAACTTTATATTAGTATAGATACACTAGGCCATTTTTTTTGTAAGAGGCGGACCTAAGACTCTTTTTATTCACCTTTACTATTAGTGTATCTCAGTTAAGTTTTTAAAATAAAATCTGTGTAAAAAAAAGGGGAAATGAAAGTAAATTTTCTTTTATTACTTTTCAAAACAGACTTTTCGAAGAAGAAGTTTTTGATCATATGTACACGGAAAAATATTTTTTACATATGGTTTTATCGTAAAACACAGTATGGTATCATATCATATCCGTCCTTGTAGGTAAACTCATCGCATCTTTTTCAACCCATGTCATTAAACTCATCGCACCTTTTTCAACCCATTTCCCCCTTCAATTGAGCCCTATTTGCATTTGCTTTTTACAAACTGTAACACACGAGGATACCTGATAATTTAAAACCGATCGAAACTAGTTCTAGGCGGAATTCCGAAACGCAATTTGCCATTTGACACGTTACCTCCGCGGGGCGCGATGGGGCGTGAGACCCGTGAGATCCATTTAGGTAATTGATACGTACACCCCGTCAATTTAACGATGGTCCGCTACGTTTACATTGCAGTGCAATCAAATGTGTATTATGGCTATGTGTTTGCTTTCGAGAGTTAAGTTAAGAAAAAAAAAACCTTTACTGGGCATTCTGTGCTCGCCGGTGGAGGGGCGATACGCTCAACGCGTAATCGAGAGGCACCGGGTTCGAGTCCTGGTGTGACCACATGCGAGAGCAATCGAATTTTTCTTTGCGCTTTGACTTGTCTCTATATCACAATAGGTAAATAATGTGATGTTAACTTTCCCACAGTAAAAACTCAGAAACACAATAAATTGTGTTGCAATTAATGTGCAGAGTGTTCGGTAGCAAGAAAAAAAAAATACTATGTGAAAAAGTGCACTAGTAAACGAGCGTATCTTCGTGGCACTTACGTCCTTTTGCTAAAAAGTACAGTTTTTCGGCAATAGGTCAAACACTGTATACACCGATCATGTTGAAATTTTAGTTTTATTTTTACGCCTTCGTAAATTATTCTCATATTTTTTTACACACGGTTTAGAAGATAAAGGGGACATAATTACTTTGAAAGTAGCATAAATTGGTATGCTACTTTTGGAGTTATTATTTTGCTTAATCAAAAAATTTGCTCAGAATCCTTGGTGTTTAAAAAAAAACTTTCGAAATATGTGCCACACGTAGATTTTAGCTTGAAAATTTTTTTCAGCTTCTGTATCATGTATGGAGTCCCCCCCCCCCCCCCCCCTATAAATATTTATTTTACTTATTTAACTACTAAATAAGATACTTATGCTCTTTTTATCAATATATACATCATTTAGATTTTGAGTAAAATGCCTGTGTCATACGGACGATCAGACGGAGACATGACAAAACTATATGGGTTCTGTTTTTGCTATTTTGTCTAAGGAACCCTAAAAACCTGTCCACTTGTATAGGCTCTAGCTATATTTGCACGGGCCTCCAGGATTGGAGGCATCTGCAGTTATCTAATAAAATTCAGTCAAGTGTTTTACGGAATCTACTTGAAATTTGTTTTTTTTTTTTTATCTTTAGACTATATATATACATGCCGTCGCCTGGGAATATTTGTAATAGTAACCCGATGCAGAAGTAGCCACGTACGTTCACTGCTAAAAACAGGCCTCCTCTAAGAGAAGACTTAGAAGAGTTTGTTCAGTACTAAACAACTATCCATTTTAATTCTACTACATTTATTCATTGATTGTACTAACAAGACAATATCATATATAATTGGTCAGTATACAACCATGGCATTATAAAATCTGGACCGAAATTAGTCTTAGTGCAACTAAGGCGTTCTGTTATAATTGGCGATCGTGGGCATTTTTGCTCTAGTGAGCAAAATGGCCTAGAGGTCATTGTTCAAAAAGTGAGTGTGGTTACTGAAGCCTGCGGCTATTACGACGTTTTGTTTACATTGTCTTTATGCAATATGGTGCTTACGAACTGAACCCTAAAAATATCTTCATTCAATGCGTTTATAAAAATAACACAGTATAAGTAATAACGCGAAGAATTCCAAAGCAGAAACTTTTTAAAATTGTTAGATTCAATCGCCACTGAGCAGTTTTTTGCAACGGCAAAAACCCCTTTCACCTTTACGTTACTCTATTTTATTCCCGCTACATCACCTCTTTACGCCACGTTAGCGGACCGTACGTTTATTTACTGCGCAGGAATATCTGCCTCGCCCAAGTCCGCTGGATTCTTCCTCAAAGCTGTCATTTCAAGCTTTTTCACTTTTCCCTCATTGTTCAGTTACAACAAAGCCCCGCTGTTGTTTTTGTTTGCTATAGCCATTGTTAGTGTCTTATCTGTGCTAGGTCCAGCACATAAATGCTACCGGGATGTTTCAGCATTGTTTCGAGTTGTGTTTGATGCCTCTGATTCGCGAAAAATGAATATTAAACTGGGCTTCGAAGTTTACAACTGACTTATTGATCAAAAATAAATAATAATGATTTACACTTTTTTGAATTTATTCAATTATTTTTAAATAATTTGGTAAAATATACTAGTTTCCGATACTAATTTTATATAAGACGTTATAGATTATATATAAAATGTTAAAGTTAAGCAGACCACAATGCTAGAAATTGCAGACAGGTGTCAGAAAAGTATCACATTTGGCCTATTAAAAAAACACAAATATAGTCTGGTGAAACTCATAAAAATAGTCTTTATTCACCATTGATATAATATAATCATTTATAGTAATAAGTATTTATATGAAATGGAAGCTTTTGCTATCCATTTCATATAAATACTGCAAATTTTCTATAGGACACGACCCTTTTAACTGTATGGTATAAGTGATTATAATTAATATTTTTAGACAATGTGCCTCATGCCAATAGTCAGTGGCATGCTGCAACTGGAAATTAAATAAGATTTCTTAAAAAAACCGGCCAAGTGCGAGACTTACTCGCACAACAAGGGTTACATTCAAACTTTCATTAATCTAGCTGAACTGGCTGGTTGAGTTAATTTTGCCTCTGATATTAGGCAAAGCATACAAATGAGAGGCTAAGGCTAGAAACAGTGCTCGACCGATGGTACGCGCGTACGGTCGCTCGTGCGTAGCTATCGCTGTAGAAAGTATAAGCGCGTTTAGACTGATGCTGACCGCCAGCGCGTATGCGGCCATACAAAACAAACCCGACCGACCATACTCACGTACCATCGGTTGAGAGCTTGTCTAAATGAATCAAACCGGGTTATTCAAAAAAATACTTTAGAAAATTAAAAAAAACTCAGCGATATTTTCGAAAAAATGATCGTAAGGGAGTGGAGGTCACAGAAACAAAATTTTAAGATTTTTGTATGTGCCATTGTGGGTTCATCACGCCAAATTGGCTAAACAGATAGTAGATAAGATTAGAGTAGATTAGATAAGATAGATTAGTAGACTAGATTCTAGTAGAAAATAACAATATATATTGAAACTAGGTGCCCGTAACTGGGCAGAGGGGTTATGACTTTATCTCCTCCGCGATCATTCGCGGAGGAGATAAAGTCATAACCCCTCTTTTTTTCAACTATCTATGGATATACCCAGCTACCCGTGTACCAAAAAATAATTGTAATCTGTTTTTCCGATTTAGCGTGACATACATTTTTTTTAATTCTCTGTCCTGCAAATGACTATTTGCAGGAAAATATCGTGACAGACTTGTCACGATATTTTTTGGAAAAAATTGTTAATGTACAGACATTTCATTTCTGCAACTTTATAATAGTATAGATGTTTCATTTGCAATACATTTGGGCTGGGCATGTTTGTAACTAGTCCAAATTTCAAATGAACCAATAAAAAATAAGTAGTTCCTAAGATGTAGCGGTGTAACAGCCGGACGGACAGACAGACAGAGTAGCACTATAAGGGTTCCTTCTTGGCGCTATACCCTAAAAAAAAAATTTTGCTTTCATAAACATTTTTTTGTTGACCATACTCTACTAAGTAGTATACCAGATAGATACTCAAGGGCAGAAAAAATATTGAAACAAAAGACGATCGCATTGATGGCCTAGGTCATGAATGTTGTATTTAATTTCATTATTGTCCTCTCAAGTTGAAATGAGTAAAAATTTCCAATAACTACCATAAAATGTACTGTATATACGCCTGTTATTGCAAAGATAAGGACGACATTTCCTTAGATATTTGTGAAAAAAATGATTCTTATAGGGACGACACCATATTCATGAAAAACCCATAGCCCAAACCCAAAAAATAATCTTACCTATTTACAGATTTTACGCTTCGAAAATCAACGACGTGTTTGAAATATGGTGTCCGCGTACGCAAACACATATTTTCACACGCACACAGCTCACAGCACGCACAGTCGATGTTTAGTGTTTTCATGCGGTACTAAATTGAAGGGGAGCGTGCATCAATTACACATGCACACATACCCAAAGGTCGAGGCACGCAACGCTTGCAACGCTCGACCTGCTTACTAATTCGGGCAAAACTGGTTTTGGCCAGATATAGCCGGAAACCAGCGCAGCTATTAGAAGATCGAACATATCGATGCAATGGGATTTGACACGATTTTAGTCTGGTTTGTTTAAAGTTGAAGGAACATAATAAAATATAGGCTGCTTCCCGGCTTCATTTTTTAAACCCCTTGGTGCGAATAGCTCTTGCCCGCAGCTTCGCTCGCTAGTACTCGTAGATGATATATTTTAATAGTTTGTGTAACTAAAATCTCTCCATCGGTATACTTTTACGTGAATCTGTTGTTCCACTGCTGTTTTAAGTGAGCTATTTTTTTTTGTTGTAGTTTTTTATGTCGTCATTATAAATTTGAATGAACTATAAAAGAAGCCCTATTTTTTTCGGAGTTTCCCACGAACAGCGATTCGGATATCTTCTGAAGAGCGTGTCTGACTTGCACCTGGCCAATTTTTTTTATTGCATAAAATATGTATATATATATATATGTCACCGTATAATTGTGAACATCGTTAGTTTATAATCTATCTGGTGAGATTGTAAACTGTCAAAACTGTTCATACTGCTTGTTAGCGACGCGCTCACGGTTTTAATTATTATAATGTCATAAGTTGCTAAAAAATATTTTACTTAGCTCTTTGGTTGACCGTTAGAAGATTTAGATACTTTAAGTCTGTCATATGTACTCATTTAAATTGTGCAATATCAAAAACAGCCCATTTTTAGCATTTTGCCCTGCTTGCATATAGGGACGTATGTCGCCGGAAAAATCAAGTCACTAACGACCTTTTACACAGTTAGGGCAGTGCTAGCTATAGTTTTAAGAATAAGGTAGATTAAGTAAAAAATTGATTCACCCACTCTTGGGTTTTGTGAACGGCGGACCGTTAGTCCGCTGCCAACCGCGAGCCACACGGCGGCTAATCTGTATACTCTTACAGAATAAACCTACTTAGCAAATTCATACGTGTTTCCTTCCTCGAGCCAGTGTCTACAGTGTACAAAGTGGTCTTCGAACCGGATGAAATATGTACCATACGCCGAGAATGGAAACTCGCAGTGCGAAAGCGCGTCGGGTACAAACCGAGCACGAGGCGCACGAACAAAGGATTTTACAAAGTGAGGTTAAGCCGCCAAGTTTGGAACCTGAGGCTTCATCCTCAGGCTATAAAGTCGACGACCAAATGGTTAAGAAAGTGCCTACGGTTTTATTACACGCTACGAGAAATGTGGCCGGCAGCATTAAATCAGAACCTATTCCGCCACGCCCACATGTCCGTGAAATAAAATCCACTACTTCATGCGTCGTCGATGTACCGTTAAGCAGTAAAGGCTCACAAAAATCGTCGGCATCGAAGGAAGCAAAGCGAAAACAGTTGCTTTTAGAAGCCGCGAAACAGAAGGCTGCAATTAAAATGGACCTCATCGATAAAACTTTAGACGCGCAACTAGCAGCACTCAGCGACAGCGACGAGGAGGAACTACAGGGATACAGTTCACAAATCGATGGCAATGAACCTCCTCGCAGCGAAGTAGCGGAATGGGTCGAGCACCAGAGCAACCACAGGGAACCACCACAGGAGCAGCAAGCCCCCGATAATGGAGTCTTACCGGGCGAACTGCACATACCGGTCCCTGCATCGACGCCCGTGCCCCCGCTGACCGAAGTCGTCATGCCCGCCACGCTCGGCCCGGCTCCGCGCACCGCCGGGCCCGCGCCTGACGGCACCATCACGGCGCTCAACCACACGGTGCAACTGCTGGCCGGCGCTCTAAAGGATCTCTCTACTGTCAACAACCAAGCGCCTAACGTCAGTTTGCTCAGCCGCATCAGCACGCCGAAGGATCTGCCTGAATTTTGAGGTGACCAGCTGGAATGGCTACAGTTCAAACAGGCATATGAGGAGTCTACTGAGGTATGCAAATTTAGCGACAAGGAGAATTTATGGCAGCTGCGTAAATGTCTCCGCGGAGCCGCGAAGGATGCTGTCTCGGCTTTATTTATTAGCGCCACGTCACCCGACAGAGTAATGTCGACCTTGGAGCTACGTTTTGGAAATCCGGATGGCATAATTTCCCGCATTCTACATGACATCAATAAACTACAGCCGCTACAACAGGACTATCACAAGGATATAGTGACGTTTGCAGTAAAAGTGCAAAACTTCGTGGAAGCAGTGCGAGCAGTTGGACGAGAGGAGTACCTGCACGGCATGAACATAGTCTCCATCATCCTGTCTAAGCTGCCCACTGTGCTTATTTCAAAATGGTCTGACTATAGTTTCGAATTGCTTAAGGCCACGCAGAAATCAAGGTTAGTCATACTGTCAGATTTCCTTAATGACGAAGCATTGAAGATTTCTACTACAGCCAGTTTCCTAACTACTACTAGTACGCGCAACGATCAGTATCGAAACAAATACAGTGAGCACTCATCATCACGCCAACATACCGTTTTAGTACAAGCCGAAGAAGGCATTATGAAGTGCTTATTTTGCCGAATATCTGTTCATAACTTAACAGATTGCAAACACTTCAAGAGAGCATTACGTAAGGTGCGTTGGCAACACGTTAAAAAAAACGGTTTATGCTACAAATGTATTATATCCAAACACGAGCGAGATACATGTAAAGCTCCTGCGTGCGACAAGGATGGGTGCGGAGCCCCGCATCATCGCCTGCTACATTATTCGGTAAACAACAGAAGTAGCGGTGTGCATGACGTCATGCCGCCCGCGCCCTCGTCGAGTGCGATTGTACCGAATAGAACCTCCGCTATGAACGAACAAGTGCCGCGGGAACTTGCATTTAAATCCGTGTCCGAAACATTAACGCACATCAATGAGAGTGGTAATAAAGTGTTGCTAAAGGTAGTGCCTATACGTATACACGGACCTAAAGGTGTATTTTCGAGCACATGTTTACTTGACGACGGCTCGACCGTCTCGTTGCTAAGCGCGGCGCTAGCGCGGCGCGCTGGGCTGCGCGGCCACGCCGGCACGCTGCGCGTGCGCGGCGCCTTCACTGATAACGAACTTGTATGCGAGTCTACCGTTATGAATGTGAATCTTACGGGTATAGATGATAAGGTGCATAACATAAGAATGCGTTGTGTAGACGAATTAAATTTACCTCTGCAAAGCTTATCTATTTTGAATTGTAGTAACTCTTCATACTTGATGGATATAAAAGATAAGTTATGTACTTCTGATACAAAACCTGAATTGTTAATTGGCCAAGATAATTTTCACCTATTGTTGCCACTAAAAATCAAGTTAGGTAAATCTAATGAGCCAGTCGCTACTCTTACTCCCCTGGGCTGGTGTGTTAGCGGAAAGGTGTATGTGCCGCGTGGCCTCCGTCCGTCATTGGAGGCCGAGTCTAACCTCTTTATTTCGGAGATCGAGGAGGCAACGAGCACGTCGCAGAGTGAAAACTTGTTACGGCAAATCTACGAGGAGGTGCGGCGCTCGTTTGTGCTTGACACAATGGGCGTCACATGCGCGCCGCGGCTAAACGCGGAACACGTGCGCGCCGCAGCACTGTTGGAGCGCTCTGCGGAAATGCGCGAAGGGCGCTGGCACGTCGGTCTACCATGGCGGGACGCGCGCACCATGCCCGACACCCGCCCGAGCGCGCTCACCAGGATGAAAGGTATCGAACGCAAAATGAGTAAGGATCCAGGTTTCGCTGAAAGGTACCGTGAACGAGTGAATCATTTGTTTGAAAATGATTACGCGAGGGAATTAACAGATATTACGGTCACGCCGAAAACCTGGTACCTACCTCATTTCGGGGTCGACAACCCCAATAAAAAGAATCTACGTCTTGTTTTTGACGCGTCTTCGAAGGTAAATGATCATTGTCTCAATGACTATTTACTTACGGGGCCGGACTTGTTGTCATCACTTTTAGGCATAATGTTGCGCTTTAGGGAACACAGAATCGCAGTCACAGGCGACATCAAGGATATGTTCTTGAGGGTCAAGATTCGAGAGGAAGACCAGCACGCGCTGAGGTTCCTATGGAGGACTGGTCCTACAGAAGACATGAAGACATACGCGATGACATCTCTTGTTTTTGGTACAAACTGTTCTCCATTTATCGCACAGTTCATCAAAAATAAGAACGCGCAGAGGTATGAGTCATCGTGCCCCGCCGCAGTCGATGCAATCTGTAACTCGCATTACATGGATGACTACATTCAAAGTCTGCCGGACGAGGCGACGGCCATCGAAATGGTAAGGAATATTAGTGATATTCACGGGGCGGGAGGTTTTTTTATCAGAAACTGGACGAGTAACAGCGTAGCAGTTTTAAACAGCGTGCCAAAGGAGACCTTGGGCACAGCTGCGGTAAGGTTTAAAGTCGGCCAGGAACATGAGAGTGAGCGTACACTGGGTCTCGTTTGGTACCCTGCCGACGACATGTTAGGGTTCGATATGTCTCTAAAACGCATTCCGGACGACGTTATTATAGGTAAGGAAAGACCGACAAAGCGGGTGATGCTGAGAGTCATTATGTCGATCTTCGACGTACTAGGCTTTCTATCACCGTTTACGATTCAAGGGCGCATCTTGCTGCAATCTACCTGGTCACTTAAAGTAAGTTGGGACGATTACGTTCCAGACGATATTTATTACAGGTGGCAGAAATGGATCGATCTACTTATGGTAATCAAAGAGATGCGTATACCTAGGTGTTACAAATCAACAGATCGTAGCCACGACAAGGATGGAGCGCCAGCGCCCGCACGAGCGAGCGAGATGTCGAATCAAGCGGTCAATGGAGACTCACATACCGCCACGTTGACATCTCTCTCGCACTCTCAGGCGCCCGCACCTGGCGGTGCGTCTACGACGGCAGCTACGGGGTTCTACGAAACCGTAGCGGACACTACGAGTGCTACGAATGAATCAGGTTATCGAAATTTATATTTAATTTTGTTTTGCGATGCAAGTACTCGTGCCATGTGTACTGTCGCTTATTGGCGCTGGGAAGATAATGGCGTAATTAGAGTTGCCTTTATTGCCAGTAAATGTAAAGTTATGCCAGTTAAACAATTGACTGTACCCAAGGCCGAGCTACAAGCAGCTTTATTAGCGGCTAGGCTCGCTAATACTATTGGGAAGGAGCATAAATTGATTCCAGCGCGCAGGTATTTTTGGTGCGATTCCACTACGGTCCTGCATTGGATTCGTAACAACACGCGCTCATATAAAACGTTTGAGGCAAACCGCCTGGGTCAGATCGATGAATTGACCCGCGTGGACGAATGGAGGTACATACCTACTAAGTTAAATGTTGCAGATTTAGCCACGCGGGAAACTTTCGATTTTACTCAGCTTGGTGAATGGTTCGCGGGCCCGAATTTTTTATATGAAAATGAATCTTTATGGCCGAAAGATGTAATTCATTTTCAATTGGATTGGAGTATGCCAGAGTGCGTTGTTGTTGTGCAGGAAATTTCGATAGGAGCAGCTGTGCCGGACCCACTACGATTTTCTTCGTGGCTTCGCTTGTTGCGAGCCGCAGCTACAGTACTGAAGTTTATCGACAAGTGTAAAGGTCTCTCAGGGCAAGTTGATTGCAGCGCAATGGAACACGCCGAACTACTACTGCTTCAGCACGCGCAGTCGGAATCCTTTGGTGATGACTTCGTTACATTAAAAAATGGTAAGCCATTACACCGTAATAGTAGACTGCTGACTTTATCGCCATACATAGACGAACACGGCCTGTTACGGGTGGGGGGCCGCATAGATGCCGCGATGGATGTTGCGATCGATGTGAAAAGGCCGGTGATCCTCGACGGCCGACATGCTGTGGCTAAGTTGATCGTTAGACACTATCACGTGCAAGCCGCTCACGGAAACCAGGAGACAGTGGTCAACGAGCTGAAACAGCGATACTGGTTATTACGGGTAAGACCTACTGTTAAGTCCGTCGTTTCAAGATGCATGTTGTGCAGAATCCGCAAGTCCAAGCCTCAAATACCACGAATGGGTGACCTACCTAAAGCTCGGGTGGCGCACCATCAGCGCCCCTTCTCCTACTGCGGCTTAGACCTGTTCGGCCCAATGGAGGTTGTTGTAGGCCGACGACGCGAAAAAAGGTATGGAGTCTTGTTTACCTGCCTGACGGTGCGCGCGGTTCACATCGAGCTGGTATCCTCCCTGACTTCGGATTCACTTATTATGGCTCTTCGCCGAATGGCGGCTAGGCGCGGCTGGCCGCGCCATCTGTTTTCGGATAATGGTACGAATCTGAAAGGTAGCAACGCTGAGTTGCAGCGATCCATTCAGGAACTAGACACGGAAAAGCTGAAAGGCGAAGGTGTCAACAGAGGTATGGAATGGACTTTCATCCCCCCTGCTAGCCCGCATTGGGGTGGGGCGTGGGAAAGGCTCATTCGTAGCATTAAGTCGTCACTCAAAGTTATCTTGAACGAACGAGCACCACGGGACGAAGTCTTAAGCACGCTCATGGCTGAGGTAGAAAATATCGTAAATAGTCGTCCTCTGATGCACGTCTCGGTCGAGGCTGGTGATGTGGTATCACTCACTCCTAACCACTTCCTTCTCGGTACGTCATCGAACTTACCCACTATCGGAGCGTTTGACGACTCTGACCTATACCTACGGAAACATTGGCGTACGGCTCAAAGGCTGACCGACATGTACTGGCAGAGATGGATAAAAGAAATTTTACCAGATCTCATACCCAGAAGGAAGTGGCATGAAGAATGCAAGCCGCTGCAGTTAGGCGACCTCGTCCTTATTGTGGACCCGAATGGCCCTTGTAACATGTGGCCGAAAGGTCTGGTCACACAGGTGTTCCCAGGCAAGGACGGCCGCACGCGGCTGGTTGAGGTGAGGACCAGAACCGGGACGTGGCGGAGGTCTGCGGCACGCGTCGCACCGATCTCTTTGGTAGATGAGTGCTGAGTCAGCACTAGGGTGGGGAGTGTTAGCGACGCGCTCACGGTTTTAATTATTATAATGTCATAAGTTGCTAAAAAATATTTTACTTAGCTCTTTGGTTGACCGTTAGAAGATTTAGATACTTTAAGTCTGTCATATGTACTCATTTAAATTGTGCAATATCAAAAACAGCCCATTTTTAGCATTTTGCCCTGCTTGCATATAGGGACGTATGTCGCCGGAAAAATCAAGTCACTTACGACCTTTTACACAGTGAGGGCAGTGCTAGCTATAGTTTTAAGAATAAGGTAGATTAAGTAAAAAATTGATTCACCCACTCTTGGGTTTTGTGAACGGCGGACCGTTAGTCCGCTGCCAACCGCGAGCCACACGGCGGCTAATCTGTATACTCTTACAGAATAAACCTACTTAGCAAATTCATACGTATTTCCTTCCTCGAGCCAGTGTCTACAGTGTACACTGCTTACAACATCCCTCCTCCTTGCGTCGTATTCCTCAGTATCAGGTCATGGCCTTCCTTCTATATTACTTTCTCTCAAACGATCTTTCTCTATCTGTTTCTGTCTCTGGCGGTGCTAGCTTACAATATAGTGTATTCATCTTCGATACTTTGTGTAGTGGCTCAAACATACCATTTTTACACGACGCTGACGAAATGTCTTGTAGCCACGCGTTACAAACTCTGCTTTTTACTTCGAATGTGCGAAAAAAATAAAAACCTATACTAAATAATTATTTACGATCATTGATCATAAAGTAAGTAAATAAGTAAGATGAGAGCTAGAGCGTGCGGAGGACTAACTGATGAATTTGAGGTTGTTACTGGGCTGAAACAGGAGACGCGCTTTTGCCAATGCTTGGTGCTCAAATACGTCATTCGTAAAATGCTAGAGAGTATGATGAGCGTTGAGTAGACCGGCAAACATAAGTACGCTGATGACTAAGGACTACTTGCCAGAACAAGAAAGGCCTAAACGCCATGGCGAGGATTGTGGAAGAGGAAGGATGAAAAATTGGTCACAGAATCGACCAACAGAAAATGGAGTATCTTCTACTGAAGAGGTATAAAGATACGATACTCAGAAATGAGGATCTTAAGGCCGGAACCGTAGATGATTTTAAATACCTGGGTTGCACAGTAACGGATACCAACCGACGTGCAGAGGAGATTGAACGTCGAGTTATATCCTAAGATGCTCTGCAGCGCTCCATCGAGTCATAGTATACAAGCTGATCAGCAGATCTACCAAGATTCATGCCTACAAAACCGTCACTAGGTCAATCTTAATGTATGAATGTGAAGCCTAGACACTAACCCAGATTGTAAAGAGCCAGCTCTTAGTGACAGAAAGGAAAATCTGGCAGAAGATTTTGGGACCAATCCGGAATGAAGACGAACGAGTTGAAGGCGGAAGACGAACGGGAAAACCTAGTGAAGACGCCGATCATAATTGGCGGAATCATGGCAACACAATTTCGGTGGCTAGGTCATTTGGAGAGGATGGGAGACGATCGTGCATTGAAGAGATCGTACGTGGGCAGGCCCAGCGGAAAATAGTATTGACTGATAATTTATTCGCCAAAATCAGTGTAGCTTTTAAATAAAAGAAGAAGGCATCTTATAAAAATAAGTAGGAAGTTTGTAAAACCTTAAAAGCCTTATTCAACACATTTAGGAGAAGAATTGTCAAATATGCTGTAAAACGTCTTAGTATTATATTAATACCTCCAAAAACAATATGATTTCCATGGAAACTCTTCCTTTTTGATCCCCCAAAGCGAATGGTTTTTTTTATAAATGCTGAAATTAGCTATCGTACTTTTAAGTCAGAGCATTAATCCGGTGGAGATAGCCGCCCGTATATTTACCGAATATTTTTTTCGTACTTTAAGCGGAATTTAAGTAAACAGTACACTAGGGAAATATTCCATTTGCGGCAATAGCACCCAATAAAAAATTAAATCTACAAACAAACACACGTTGGCCATTCATCGTATAGAAGGTGAAAGATCAATCAAGGAATGCCTCAGTATACCCGTCTCCCATCCCGTATCCCATTACTAGTGTACTTAAAAAAACACACGTTTTCCATTTTAAAAATCCACCCCTTTTGAACAGTTACAGAAATGATTTTCCCAAAATACCGAAATAAATTTTCTTAGTTTTAATAAAGACTCTCTCAAAAAACACACATTTCCGTAGATAACTATCACCCCCTATTTAACCCCTTTGCGGTTGCTTAACCCCTTGTCGCCTACTGCCAAATCATTCCTACACCGGAAACCCCGGATTATGGTCATATCAGAACAAAGCTTTCATGCACTTGGGTACCTATAGCGGGAGTCAACGTAAACACGTACAATACACAATGGAAATATTCCTATTTGTACACATTACACACACAAAAAAAATCACCTAAATACTCGTACAAAAAAGACATACATACAAACACTGACAAATTATGTTCCAGTTCAAAAGTTCCAACGACACACCCGTTTGTTTACTATTTATTGTTATAGAGATAGGCGCTCTTGGGTAAACACCCAATCTACCCGAGTGTTTACCTGGAAATTTGTACCCGTTTATACCCAAATTGCTAGGGGTAGATTGAATATTTAGCTGGCTAAATACCAGCATTGGGTATATACCCATGAGAGCAACCATCTCTGTGACAATAAATAGTATAAGACACGACAGTTATTCGACCGTAGATTGAAATATATTATCCCATACATATTACCTACCTCTTAAAACAATATGAAATATCAGGGACAATCTTATACAAATCGACCTAGTCCCAAACTAAGCAAAGCTTAGTACTATGGGTACTAGGCGACGATATACACAATATATAGATACATTTTTATTATAATACTTAAATACATAGAGAACATCCAAGACCCAGGAACAAACATTCGTGCTCATTCCACATACACTTGCCCTGGCCGGGATTCGACCCCGGGACTGTTAGCTTCGTAGGCCGTTGTACAACCCACTGAGCCAAACATGTCGTCAAATTATATAATATAATAATATTCGCAGGTTGTTTAATTTAAAAGCATTTTGACTGTGGCTTCACCTTTCCCGGCCCGCATGTTCGTTGCTCGCGCACATTACACGGTTTATTTTTAATTTAAGTAAATCGAGGACACCGACGTGTCAGGCGAGCTGCTAGTAAATAGTCCGGAAACCTAGCATTGTTGCTCACGGGCGATAATTTTATGTCACGCAATGCGGGCAACAATGCCCGACCAACAAAACTGAAAGAAACGCGTCTTTCTATTGTCCGTGAATCATAATAAATTGCACTTACCTTTATAAATTGAAAGCAGTAATAATTTAGTCATGTTATTATGTTTACGGGTGATTTTAATGGTTGGTTTTCCTGCGCCATTTTAATGTTGAGTAGTGAGAAGTTTACAGTTAAAGTTTATGGAAGTTAGGCATGTATAAAAAAATAGAGTTTTTATGGTCAATCTTGAAATACGTTCTTTATTTTTGCATTTTTTCTAGCCTTGTTTTCTTAACATAAGTTTTAAAGGTAATTTATAAAGTTTCTAAAGATTATTTGCTACTTATTATTGTTGTAAATAGGTACTATTTATAAGCTCGAAATATTCTAAAAATATACTTAATTTTGCGCCAGTAACGTGTCGGCACCCGGTAGGTATGGCACCGTGTTCCTACTTGAGAGTACAGAATGTGTCAAATTATTTTTATAAACTTTAGGTAATTTTGGAATCATTGCAGTGTGTAACGTATAGCTTTGAGAAAAACTTTCGGGTTCAGACGAATTTAAATTATGACACGAAGAATTCACTATACCTAATTACTGACTATTTTCATTTGAAACTAGAAAGTGCCGGCAACATTGTTAGCGTAAGAAGAAAACTTCTCAACCCTCTATTTTAGTCCAGCGCAGTCATGTAAAAAGTATTACCTATACCTACCTGACCTGACCTAACTATCTAACCCGAACTACCAGTGTGACAAATATAGTTGAGCTCCGTTTAGTCGTTTTCGCGTGATGAAGTCAGAATGACACATCCAAGGATAATACAAAACATCCAAAAAATATATTTTTCGATTGAGTGACCTTTAAATTGTCCGTATCACTTATTTCTTGAAAATATCATCAATGCACAGCTTAGAGCATTTAACTGCTGGAGAGAACTAGCCGTGTCTTTACCAAAAAAAAAACAAGCAGTTTTAGCAGGGGCGAGGTAAACACGTACACACTATGGAAACATTCCTATTTTTTCAAACGCACACAATAAAGTAGTTTTACCAGCAGACGTTTGGAGCAAAGATATAGAGAGAATGTATGCACAGCTCCAGCAAAAACCGCTTTAATGCGTAAAAGTGTATATTATCTAGGAATAAGAATAATAATAAACTACCCACAGAATTTAAACTGTTACCAATGTCACTTTTGAGACACAAATTATTAACTTTACTTATGAATAAGTGCTATTATTCTGTTTTGGATTATTTAAATGATGATTTCAATTGTATGTAATTATTTGAGATTAATTTATTATTATTGTTATTATTAAATTTTTCTTTTTATTAGTATTCCATTGTCAATTTAATTATCTTAATTCGTAAATTGTATTATAATGTTTAAACAAAATGTTGTTTAGAAGCAGTAAGTAAATATTTTTAAAGCAATGTTTTTGGACGCCAATCGGCAAACATAGTGGAACATAAAATAATTGAACATCTCTGTATGTATGCAGCCATCACCTATGTTTAACAAATAAAACACTTTGACTTTGACTTTGACTTTGAAAGTAATCAATCACAAACTGACAATTTACCGTGTGTACTGACCAGCGATTTCGCGATTTCTTTGGTCGAGGGGAATTTGTCCGTATGGCATCTCCAGTACTTAAATGCTCTAAGAGATACAGATATTTCATTTTTCCAACTTTATAAGAGTACTAGAAGTCGCCCGCAACTTCGTTCACGGAGGAAAAATAGTCATAACCCCTCTTTTTTTCTTTAGCATAGTCGGCTAAAAAATAATCTATAACCATCTGGAGATATCCAACTACCCGTTTACCAAAAATAGTTGAAATCCGTTTAGCCGATTTAGCGTGACGAAGACACAACGACACATGAAAACATACAAACATTTCATTTTTACAACTTTATAATAGTATAGATATATGACACAACGTCATATTATATTCGAATGATCAATCGACACATAGCTTCAACGCTTACGTAAGATCAATTTAGTATTGATGTTTATTATTTGCGTAACTTTTACAATACATTAAAAATGAATTTTCATTCTATAGATCAATAGAACACAAGCACAATTGTATAACCTGAAGGGATTTTTTTTTAATACACAATCACCAAAAAATAAAATGTACTTACATCAAATATGCCCGCAGTGACCGCATCGATCGCCATGCTCATGCATTCATAACAGATTTCCTGCGCGCCGCGTCCAATGCCTCGAAGCGCGCCAAACTTTACCCACTCTTGAATAGAGATCCTCCAATAATAACTCAGATAGCACCCGCCGAAAAAACAACAAAAGTTTTTGCGGCCCAATTCACTTGTATTAATCCCAAGGCGTCATTGTCTCTAAGATTACGGTGCCCGTAACCAAAGCCATAAACAAGAGAACTCATCAAAGGCTATGATGTCCCCTCCTTTAAATTTGCCACCTTTAGCGTCACAACAAAGGGGGATAAAAAATTCTTATCACGGACTACAATGGGCGTCGGTAAACAATCTCTGACCTTTTTTGGCTTTCTTTTAAGGTGTCATGTAGCCTGTGTTTGTTGGACATTAGTTGATTCGTTTTCTTAATTTGAAGGTGCTTGACGTAGTTGAACTATTTTTATATTAGATAGTTGGTGAATATGTAATAGGTAATTGAACGATATGAGGAGCTTTGAAGCCGGCCCAGGATCTAGCCAGCCCATATGTACATCAACTGTTAGAGGGCTCCAATGCCTAAATTGCTTTAGGCCATGATTATTATTATCATATTTATTCACAAACGCATTCGTAACATACCTATTGCGTGTCATAAAAGTATTTATTCAAAAACTCTTGGATTAAATATATATAAAATAGTGTAGCAACGCAACGTACGACTAAATAAGCAAAGTTCTCATAAAGATATCACATCCTTTGTAAGCCTCTGTATGCTCAAAGCAAAGTAAGTCACAACCAGAACACGTTTCCATTATCCTAAAACGATGTTGTTGCAATTTGAAAAGCACTCTAGGTAGTAACAATCAAACATCACACGTTACATATTTTGCTAATAAGCAAATTTATTATTTCAAGAAACTTTACACATATGCATTTTAGATTTACGATATGTCAAGAAGTCTTTAAAAGGTCATCAAATACAATATTATAGCAAGAAAATAAAAAAAGTTCATGTAAGCAAAGGAAACTTAATGGTGATTTAGTCTTACATCAAAGTGTATCATACTTTTGTTAAATAAAATATAAACCTTTTAGTAACCAAATCACACCAAGTGCAACATATTGTAAAATAAATAAACAAGTCAACATTTCTCTTAAGTTATACTTATCAACATCATAATTACCTATGTACATATATACAAAATTCTTTAAAATATTTTCCTAATATATTTTAATAATATTATTTTAGAATTCGTAATTCATAAAGATTATTTACAAGTAAATTTTAGTGTAACACTTCAGTTAAAGTATAAATTACAATAATAAACTTCATAGCATCACAGTGAATCCATTTTTTTTTATAAAAAATTATATGCCGTACAAAGTTTTTAGAACCAATTATTATAAATATTAAGAGAATTACTTAATTATCCTCTTATTTTACGAGACCTCTTATTTATTACGAATAAGTTTCCAAAAAGGAAAACATTGTGTCATTTTAAATATCTAGGCTTTTCCGTTAATGACTGAAATTGAAACAGAATTTTTAAGAAGTATTATAAACAGAATTGATAATACTCGCGTTACCGACAGTTAAATATTTTAATATTTTTCATTGTCAAGTATGTACTTATTGTACAACAGAAAATATTATGTACGATATAAGTATGTTATGCATTATTTTATATTTAATTGGATTTATTGTCCTATGTTCCATTTGAAACTCATGTTTGAAATAAATTTCACACTTAATTTTATTTTGCTTTATGCAAGCTAAGAACATTTGATACGAACCCTTTTAAAATGCATACTGAAATTAATTCCGTCCGAAAATTGTTAAATATAAACTTCTTTTATAACTATTGAGCCAAGACTTTTGCAAACGTTGAATTTCGAATATGTGCAATAGATATGAGAATGTATTTTACAGTTTATTCTTGTCAAAAACCTCATATAAGTATAGCTTATTTGTAAAGAAACTTACATTTGCTGAGATCACCAATAATGCCGTGAGTGATTTAAAAGAGCACTTGGATTTATAAATGAAGTCTACAAAAATTGTCTAAACGCTTTTTAAAATTCATCAGCTGTTGTATGTTGATAATTAATTTTAAACTGCTCACATTGGTCAAAAATTAATTATATTATATCCTATTTTATGTCAAAGGAAACAGGAGACAGTGTTCAAATGTAACTTCGATGCTCCACGCTTTGCCTAACCTAAATCTGTCTAAACTTTCCAAAATAGAATACATACATAGGCCTGTTTCCCTCAAAATAAACTAAAAAAACGCTAGTATAAATTCGTGTTTTGTTTATTCGAATTTGCTGAGCGTTATTTGTGTCCACTGTGTCACGTTATGGTGACTAGACGCAGCTCTCGCGTGTGTTCGCGAGGAGAGGAGTTCTCGTCGTGACGACCTCTCTCCGCCTTGACAGAGTGCCGCTTGTCACGCTGCGACGATCGTCTGCTAAGGTCCCGATGCTCTGTGTGAAGAAACATTTGTTTAAAAAAATTGTTGGTTTGAGGCACATCGCTGGAAAAAATTTCGTTACTTGACCAAGTACTTATTACATTTAAAATACCGATATTTTCTATCCAATTATTTAAAAAGAGTAATTTTGAATATTCTTAATTTCGATGTGTGTTTGTTGCAGACAACGCCTAAGTACATCAAAATATAATATCCTAGCATGCCAATGGTTGCCATGTCATTTCACATTTTCGTTGTCCCGGGGGGTTATTGCCTAACGAAATTTTGACAGTTGGTATCCGAATCAATTGTCATAGCCAATACAAAATCATGACCATGATGACACTTGATTCTGATTCCGAACGTCAAACGCGTTAGGTGATGGGGGCCCAGCCCCTATTGCTTAACGCGTTTGACGCTCGCAATCAGAATCAAGTGTATGGGCTATGACAGTTGATTCGGATACCAAGTGTCAAAATTTCGTTAGGCTATAACCCCCTAGGTTCGACTCCCTTAAAATCCAGCTTTACACGCTGTGCCACGTGGCAATGTTAATGTCATTAATCACTATATTCAATGTTTAATCAGCTACAATTGAAATTACAAGATGCACTAGGTCGGGAAATTTGATCACCTTTAATCAGATAACGGTCAATGATGAGATGCCATTAGGGAAATGTGTAATAGAATGATCAGACGTCCGTACTAAATATGTCATTACCGTGCTATTAGGATATGTGTGTCTAATTCAATTATGCTAACGGTATGGGGAAAGCGTTTGAACTATACACACTGCAATTTGTCAGATCCACTCGATAATTAAGATTTCTCATAATTGTCTCAAAATATTTTTGTGATTAAATAAAGTATTTAATGGATATATATTCGTCTCGCGTTCTTTATTATTTTATGGTACAAAGAGGTACTGTAATTTCATAATTCCTAGTTAGTTATTAACGCACAGATCTGTGACAGAATCCATATGGAAGGAAAATTTTAACCACTTAACCTGTTTAGGTCTCTTTTAAAATGATATATGGATTCGAATGGGTTCAGTTGGCGATTATTTTATTTCTGTTTTTTGCCATCGATATCAAGTTTGCAGTTAAACATCATCATTTACTTGGCATCGTGGTATTTTACCGGGACATATAAAACGTACGTAACTTGTTTCAAAAAACAAAACATATTTTGCTGTCTTCTATTATTATTTTACTTTCATAAGTTTTGATAATTACCTTGTCTTTGGGAGCTACGCAAAGAGTTTATACTTTAAAAATATATTTAACATAGCCTTAGGACTAAAATTGTAATATTTAAGAGTTATTGGGAAAAAATACTGACTGTTGTGTTTTTTCCTTCTTTCTTAACAACAGTGGTCTCCTCTTGGGAAATGCAGGTAGTCTCAGACTTGTCAAAGTGCCCTTGTGGTTTATTTACAGAATAAAGATCATTATTTACACCCGTTTTTAACAACATATGACCTAAATAAACCGAACTAAAATCTATTGGGCCTAAACCATAATGTACAAGTCCTCTGGGTAAGGCTGGCCACGTTGCTTCGCTAGATGGTAATGCCAGCGGAGATCCAGATGAGAAAGTATTTGTTTTCAAAACCCCCACATGTCGTACCACCAAACGCTACATGTCGTAACTGTTTTTCTTACCTGAACATCAGAAGCGGGAGTGTTCGGCGTGTGCGGAGTGTTGGACCGCACATCCTGGTGAAGACTGTGTGCGCTGCGTGAAGATCCAACAGGAGGAGATACTACTGCCCCGTAAGGAGGAGGTTCGGGCGGCCGTTCTAGGTCACGCGCGCAGTTGAAGTCTGGAGAACGAGAAACAGTTATAAAATATCCATCATCACCCGACATCCTGCCGATTGCGCCAATCAGGAATAGGGACAATCTTACACAAATCGACCCAGTTCTAAACTAAGCAAAGCTTGTACTACCGATACCTACTAGGCGACGATATTATACATAATAGATAAATTATACATAAAAACATATCCAAGACTTAGGAACAAACATTCGTGCTCATCACACAAATACTTGCCCAGGCCGGGATTTGAACTCGAGATCGCCAGCTTCGTAGGCCGTTGTGCAACCCACTGAGCCCAACGTGTCGTCATAAAACAAACAACTTGCTTTTAATAAGTAAAGTACAAACGAATGCAAATAATTGATATAAATTGATGATTTCCCTGTTTTTCTATCATATATTTATAAACCCTCCACACTTCTAATATTGTTTTTATATTGGATTAAATTCAATTCCCTAGACTACGATCGCAAATATGCATTTGCGGGAGCGACCTGCTTGAACTGACATGCTGATTGCTATGTGGGCTTGTAGAGTATCATTAGGCCATGACTAAGTCAAAGGAAATCCAATTTGTGTTTGAACGTACTAGTACCGTTTATTCATGATTCAAGTTACAATTTGTGGGTATCGTGCTAAGATGCAAATAATTTTCAGGTAACAAACAACATAATATTCACGCTGTAAGCCATTTTTTTTTTACTATTAAAGCATTAAATTTTCAATGAATTTCAATTACTGTAATAAATAAAAAGTATAATGTAGTATTCTGATAAATCGTACTCGTAACATTAAAGATAGAGCATTGAATCATTTTATCAGTATATCTACCTCTTTCGAATTAATTAAATATGATGAATAATTTTTTGACTAGCATTTCAAAGTCTCATATTTAAAAGAATGCGAGTGTATCGGTACCGACGTATATGACAGGTACCTCTTGTAAATTGAAGGTTTATATGATACTAGATCGTGCCCGCAACTTCATACGTGGAGGAAAAAAGTCATGACCGTCTTTTTCGAGCGCGCAGTCGGGTAAAAAGTATCCTATAACCACCTGTGAATACACAGCTACCCGTGTACCAAAAAATAGTTCAAAACTGTTTAGCCGATTTGGCGCAATGAAGCCACAACGACACATATAAACTTATAAAAAAAAAAAAATTACGATTCAGTGACCTCCAAGTAGTCCCTTACATACCAATATATTTTTTTCAATCTTCAAGGGAGCGACATTTAATTTTTACAACTTTATAATAGTACAGATTAAAAGAGGGCGGTTTACATAATTAATATCTCTGTTTCTCAGTAAACTTTATTACGGTCTCTCTTCTTATGCGTATGCTCTTGGCAGAGCAGTCGTGGTCACTCGTGCGGTTTGGTGGTAGCGCGTTGCACAATCTTCCTCCAATTCCCTCTGGCTTGAACTCTATGAGCGCATTCGTTAAGGGAAGCACTCGTCAGCGTCTTTATCTGGTCAGTCCATCGCTTTATTACGGTAACATGATAAAAAATAAAATTTGAAAATAGTAAGTCTGTAAGAATACATGTATATTCGTAGAATATACATGTATTCTGTATATTCGTAGAATATACATGTATTCTTACAGACTTACTATTTTCAAATTTTATTTTTTATCATGTTACCGTAATAAATTTTAATTTTAATTTTTTTTTATATAGAGGCTGCAGTTAAATCTGAGAAGATCGATTTGTCTTACTTTTATACGATAACGGGTCAGTGAATTGATATGTTTTTTTTGCATACACATAGAATTGAGGCTGGAGAGTGTATTAGGCTATTTCATGGCAAAAAAATTGATGAATCCCGAGGTATAAGCAAAATAGCAGACCCCACCACGCGGGCGAAACCGCGGAAAAATCTTTGTCAATAATCAGTTGCTTAAATAATGCATTTACTTATTTGTACTTTTATTTAAGGCAAATCATGTTTGTATATTAAATATATACAAATAACAATTCAATACTTTTGATGTCTTATTGATTATGTGATTTAAGTAGTGATTATATGTAATTTTATCATGAGTTAGTCATCAACAGACGTTTACCAAGTGAAATCAGCCGTTAAAAACTAACTGAGCATGAGAAATCGGGCCCTTAAGGTTACTGCGGAGTTACCTAATTTTATAACATTTAAATAAAGACGTACCTTTACCCAGAGGCACCACGTCAGGATTTTTGTCGTCGGGTTGAATAGGCGAATGGTTGTTGCTCTGAATTGATCCTATGTACGCCTTCACCGTCTGAATTGGAGCTGGAAAAATGAAAAATATGTCATATTTTTGAATTGATCCTATGTACGCCTTCACCGTCTGAATTGGAGCTGGAAAAATGAAAAATATGTCATATTTTTGCTTATACTTGGCGCTACGATGGACTTCAATTGTGTTTAGTGTAGTACGAGTATGGATCATTTTTCAGGCCTTTAACAGCCGTCATTGTTAAAAACACCATACAACATAACCAAGAAGAAAACAATGCTGAATTGTCTATATTTTCATAATATCAAATAGGTATTTCTTTTCGTATTTTTTTTTACATTTTGTCAAGAATTTAAAACCGAAATCGGTAAATTTGATTTTTTGTAAATACGCTTGTAGTTATTTTTAAATATAGTATTTATTTTAATAATAGGTCGTTATGCGATTAAAAATAAATTTCTAAGCTTTGACAGGTTAATATAACATACCACTAACTGTAATAGTTATGAAAAAATTTCGTGTCTCATCCTCAATCTGATAACTTGTACAAAATATTAAATATACGCTTACAGCGATATGTATAGTTATGTTTAAATCGAAAATTACCGTACCAGTTAAAGTTAAAACCCGCTTTAAGTTAAATGTGTTATGGGTTCTGCTTTGCATCAGCTACACGTTTCTGTGTAATTTTTTTATAATATATAAAAAAACAAATAATGTTCCTAGTCGGATTTCATAACTTTGAGGATTATTATTACTCTTGTTATTATTTTATTAAAGTTCAAAGATTGTTATTATTTTTCCGTGCCTGGCCAAAAAACATTTAGGTCGCCTATCACGCTACTGCCTGGCACTAGGCTGGTACTAAATTCAGTCGATACCAAATTGATACATGCCTTTCAACTGTTTGGAATTCTGAAAGTGCTCTGGAAAAAGCTTGTTTCGAACTGTTTTTTATTGCCGTACTTGTATGCTTCTTGCAAATCTATTTTATTCAGAGTGATCTTTGCAAATCTGGAGGGTAAAATTCACATATCCCCAAGTCTATAATACGTTCTTCTCATCAGTAACAAGAGTTCTAGATATGACGTGTTTAAACATCGCGTTAACGCGTTATATAAAATACAATTAATCTACACAAGTTTAAATTATGATCCGACATGCTCTTGGCCGGTATTTTTTTAGTTTTTTTGAAGAGAGAGTTAAAGAAGAGTCCTAAAGACCAGAAATATTTAAACTGTTACTCAATTAAATCATAAGATAACCATAGAAACTTTCAACCCCAATTTGACCCCCTTACAGCAGCAGTTGTGAGAAATCCCTTTTTAGTCCTTTCCTGCATAAAAATTGCCTACGGTAAAAAAATCAACTTCTTAGAGTATTTAGTAGTATTTCAAGCTTTGCATTGATGTTGATGAGTCAGTTCATAGGTATTAAAAACTAATTACAGTGTACCTATATTTATTTCTACTATTACTATATCAATCAGCTTTAATATTCTATTTTCATCAAGATGAACAAGCATTTTGACGAAAATAGAATATTAAACTAACCTGGTAAAGCTTTTAGGGAAAGCTTTACCAGGGAAAAAAACAATGAAAAAATATTTGTAATAAGCACCTATTTCTATTAACAACATGTATTCATTCAGTTTTTGTAGCTACAAAGTACAAGAAGACATTTGTCTTAGTCGACCTCTAATGTTAGTTCTTTCTAAGATTCGGGCCATTATCTCACACGGAATAAACAATACATACTAAGTAACTTGCAGAAACTGGCGTAACGTATTAAGTAAATATTGGTAGTAAAGACCTTTTAAACAAACAAGGAAGATAAATGCGTTGAAAGAACCTTTGTGATTTCTGATCCTTTTTACGGGGGAAAATCTTTTGATATCTTTTTGCAAGCGTTTTTGTTACCTATTAATTTTTATTTGAAAAGCAAATGTGTCGCACGATCGTTCAGTAATGTTTAATGACACTACAACACATACCACGACACATACAACATATATCTGAAATATTATTTATTATTTGCATGCTTCGGTGACCGGTAGTTCAAGCGTGGGACTCTCAAACCGGAGGTCATGGGATCGAATTCGACATAAACCAGTTATTTTTTGAATTTATGTACGGAATATCTTTTAATATTTTACCGCTAGCTTTTCTAAAGGTAATTAAATGCATACTAATATTATAAATACGAAAGTGTCTGTCTATCTGTCTGTCTGTCTGTCTGTTACCTCTTCACGCTTAAAATACTGATCTGATTTGGATGAAATTTGGTATGGAGATAGTTTGAGTCCCGGGAAAGGAGATAGGCTACTTTTTATCCCGGAAAAATATCCTTATCCGCGATAAACGAATTTAAGGCGGACAAAGTCGCGGGCAGAAGCTAGTAAATAATATTTATGCGCGATTAAGCTCCGTGCTGTTGTGTTGTGATATAATGTGTTTTGAAATTGTGTATAAAACGGATCCATTTGAATGTCATAAGTAAAATAACGACAAATTGCCATTCGACTTCGCAAGTCCCGACGACAAAGTACACAAACATTATCCACTGAAAATAGATGACGTATCAAACCGAATATGTATTCTGTCAGACCACAAATAAGTCGGAATTGCTTCGGTAGGGAACTTGAGCGGGAATAGAGCAGATTCGTCGCGTGGCTGGCATTTTTGAACGCCCGCTCCGCGTTCACTGCATTACAAATGTGATTTATGTCCCAGTGCATTTCTACTGAAATTGCAGATGTTTCGTCACTTGCTTACGACAGTTTTATTTACTTTCCAGCTGCCCCTTGTAATGGAACGTATGAGGGACGTTTAAGTAAGTGAGGAAAATGTTTTCATTTCAAATTTTGAGGAGATTTAAGCAAAAAATTGCCGTTTCGTTGGAAACTGACTCCATGAGTCAGTTTCAAATTCGTATGTGATAATCATTTTATTTGTATTATAGTTTAATTAAGACTATTTTACGGATGATGTAATTAACATTTACTGTCCAGTGTCCACGAACATAAAAAAGGGAGACGTAAAAAGGTACTATCACAGGGTCGGTTTTATAGAAATAAGTCATATGCCCCTTTACCTTGGGCTCATGCGATCTACCTATTATAGAGTTTTTTTTTAAGATTCCCTATAAGAAATTAATACCTATATATCATGTTAACGCTCTCTAACCACAAAATTCATAAATGATGAAGCATGGGTTTTCCATTCGCTTGACTAAATTACGGTTCATTTCATTAATCACATGATACATGACGACGTCCGAATGGCCCCGCGATAATTCCGCTAAGTAATGGATAGAACATTACAGAGGCATCAGTTACTTATCCACGCCACCAGAATAGATCATGAAGTTTCCACCTTCTACATTTTAAACGACGTATGTGCTATAGAGACTACCATAAGGTTATGCCCTTTTCAATATTTAAATCGCAACATTGGGTCTTCCAATCAAAACCGATCAGGTATTTTAATTAAACGTGCGAAATCTGTTACGTAGGCCGCATATACAAGTGTCAATTAGTAGTTGAGGGGCTTCCTAAATGGTTTAGAGTTCTCTTGGAAGTAGCAAGTTGTTAGGGCCCGCCTGTTTTGAATTCTCATCACTATTAAGCGAAATTTGCATATTTACTGGGCGATTTTATCACTTTAGCTATAAATATCGGCCACTGAATTCAAGATAAACGGATGATTGGATAAGCTTGAGAATCGTGGAAAATACGTAAAATATGCAGTAGATTCATTAAACTGTTGACGCGTGATTAAGTATCAAACAACTTTCGCATAAAGAATACTTGTTTGATTGTTTAATACGCTGCACAGGAGAACTTAAGCCAAAACAAATGTTGGAGAAAACCTAATGTGTCTACAAGCGGACAACGCAATGGTTGAAACTATTTCTGTTTTCATTATTTTCATTATTCACAAGAAGATACGAATGTACTGATATTTACTACAAAATGAAGCAACGTTTCAAAAATACAAAGAACAAGTTAATATTAAATGGAAAATTACTGGCGCTTCAACTAAAAAAATACATTCAGCTTTTTATTAATTTTTCTTATGTATAAAAACATTTTGTAATGGTGACGAGTTACAAAGTCACGGTCTATTACACGGGTGTATTATTATTTCGTCACTAAAAATGGCGTGCCAATAAATTCAAACTTCGTCGTTTTAGGTCTCCGTATAGGTATTTCACACGCGATATTGGAAAAGTGCGCTGTAGGTAAAAGTTTCTAGTGAAAGTACAAAAAAAAATCGATTTTTCAAAATGTTTTTTCAGCAAACGAATGTTAACATTTGAACTGAAAATTTGATTGGTCAGCGATTTCAAATTCCAAGATCAAGTTTTTTTTTTTTTTTTTTTTTTTTTTTTTTTTTTTTTTTAAAATATTCCAAGTTTAAATAAATATTTGAGCGCGTATCAAAACCGGCCCCGTTGTTACTCTCGCTACGTAGTAGTGACTATATTTATTTTCCAACACTAGAGTTAAAATTTTTAATCATGCTGACATTGTATTTACCTAACAAAGGCTACGATAAGTGTAGCTCTCTAAAATGTTATTCCTTAAACGTCTTCAGACTTAATTTAAATTTGAATTGGACGATTTTTTTCTAGGTACAATGAAAGCACCTTTATTTATTTTCAACAATCATACAGACAATAATCATGCACATGTACATGCATCTCAAAAGACATGTTAACTCGTTTGTTTAACCCGTGATCGCCACATTCAATTTTATCATAATGCATGAAGGCATCTATATAATTGGAAATCACACTATACTTACAAAAGCTTGGTGGAAAAGTAGCGATAATTTGAACATATCCATAATATTACAGAAAGTGCCCGCAACTTCGTTCGCGGGGGAGGTAAAGTCATTTCTCCTATTTTTTTCTTCAGCGTGTAAAAGTATCCAATAACCGTAAGGATACCTAGCTACCCCATGTACCAAAAAAAGATGAAATCCGTTTAGCCGATTTAGCGTAAAGCCACAACGACACGTACTAACATACAAGAAAAAATATTTTTCAATTTAATGACGTAATAGCCCATTACACATTATAGTTTTTGAAAATATCTTAAATAATCAGACATTTATTTTTTCAACTGTATAACACATATAAAGTTGAAAAAATGAAATATCTGTACATATTTTAAGGTCACTGATTCGAATATTTATTTTTTATTTTTGGTATGTTTGTACGTGTTGTTGTGGCTTCATCACGCCAAAATGACTCATTTAGCTATTTTGGCGTGATGCAGCCACGAGACATACAAACTTTAAAAATAAACACATATTTGTAATCCATTTGATTTATTCACAGGTACCAAATATGTTTGTTCCACGGGTAGCTGGGCATCCACAGAAGTTATAGGATACTTTTTACTCGGCTACGCTCAAGAAAAAAAAAGTGTAATAAAACGAATGTGAATTTCATACCTTCGTACTGCATAGGTCGATGATGCCTTCTCCTCGCTAGCAGAGCAATAATGGCAACCAAAACCAGGGTTCCCATTGTCCCAGCGATAATTCCTAAAGCCCAGCCCGCCTCCATGCCGCCGCTTTTTGCGGTTTTTGCTTCTGTTTTAGACAAACAATTCCATAAATGTAACGTTTAAATAATTTTAGTTACATGAAAATTAAAATTTTAACGTTTGTTAGAATTTCCATTAAATTTCACTATGTAATTAAGTAAATATGCGCTGCATTTAAATGTGGTGTTTCGTTCTATTGTAGGTACAGAACAAAATAATGTGTTCACTATTCGAACTAAAATACATATCTTTCATAAGTAATGTATTGAGTGATGTAATATTACCAAAGCACATTAAATTTAGATAAAATTAGTTTTGTATTCATTTATCTCCTATTTTGTTTTCGTTGTTTTTATAATTGAATTTCTACTTAAAAAATTCGTCTAACTGTTCATGTTCATCTTATCTTCATTCTCATCTTCATACTCATCTTCATCCTCATCTTCATCCTCATCCTCATCCCATTACGAGGAACAGAGATAGATGCGTCACAAGCCGAACACTCGGCTCAATGTCACGCTCGCGACACGGCTCGTGACACTTTTTCGTGCGTGCAGCCGGCGTTCATCGATTTATAAGACGTTATCACGCGTCAAATAATATTTATATGAATGACTAATAGTAAATTTAATTTATTTTGACTTAAATACGGGTCAGTGAATAAATATTTAACTCAAGCTAAAAATCTATGAAGGAACTATTAATTAGAACATTTAATAGCTTACCAGTATGCAGCGCTAGCCTGGATAACGTAAGAACCCTCAGTGTGGTGGGCTCCGAGCGCCCTCTCGCGTTGTGTGCGTAGAATACCAGCCTCACTGTCTTGCCTGAGCCGAGCCCACGCAGTTTCCACACGGGAGTCACAGATGAGGCGTTCACTATGAGCGTGCCATGCTCCCACGCCTCGACGAAATACATTGGGTGTAGACCACCATCGTAACCTGGCAAAAAATGAATAAAGAGTTCTTGCTGGTATTCGTTGTTGAAAATCATATTCAATTTATATGTTAATTGAGTCCTCGTAGAAGGACGGTATACGTGTAACAACTGAGTGGTAGCATAGAGCTTAAACCTTTTTTTTACAATTCTATATTTTTCCGTCACAATTGCCCAGAATTACAGAAAAGCACATATCTGGACAAGTTGAACGAAATGCAGTAAAACCCCGTAAACACGATCACGTTTTATACGCCATTTGACACCAGTCCCTGTAGTTTGGTGCACATTTTTTATGCTTTCACGGTAAATATGATTCGCCTTCTCTTTAAAATGCCATCTGCAACCCATGTTGCAATGCTGTACAGTTTAATCAAACGCAAATCCCATCCAAAATTTGACTACGTCGGATAATTTGCTCTGCCGGTCTATGCGTTGCCCTCATCAAAGTTATCCAGAAGCGATAATGAAATTATGAAAGTCTTTTATATCAATAACGATATTCAAATCTCTATGAGAAATTAAAATAAGTAACTTATGTTAATTACACAATATTATACTAACAAAATATATGTCAGAACCAGAATCAGCTTTAGGAACTTTTTCGCGCATAAGCCATGTTTTTTACTCGGAACCCACAGAATCGTCATAACGCGAATTTACTGTTGTAAAAAATTACAGCATTTTACTAAGTGTTGAAACTTTTAAAACCAACCCGCAAAACCCATTATACCATTGTTTTACTTTCAACAATACTGGATAGCATTGGTTGAATCCAATCGAGTTCAGAGCCGGTAAACTGTAGTTAGCAAACCGCAGCGCATCAGATCAAGCGTGGTGCACACTACTAGAACAAAACTAACAGACCAAATAGTACTATGCAATACAAACATATATCAGTAAAGTTACGGCAGAAATACATTTACTCAATCGCCACGTACAATTGAGTTATCAACTACGATAACAGATATTATTTATGATTGATGCCAACGCTAGGATACGACGAGTTTGTCTGTCCAATATAAGAATTCCCGCAACTGCAAACAATCTTATAAACGCCAGGTGTTTGGAACCGAACAACAGGTGACAAAGCGCACTATTGCTGAAAGAGTCAAGGAACATATCACAGCTGTTAAGACCCGCCGGGTAAATAAGTCTGCTATTGCCAAACATTTACTAGAATCAGGACCAAACCACTGCATTGAGCTTCATAATCCCAAGATCCTCTCTACGGAACGTAATTACTATGATAAAATCGTACGTGAAGCTATTGAAATTAAGAAACAGAAATTTCAACTAGAGACACGGTTTCAAACTTTTCATTTTCGTGGAATTCAGTTATTAGTAAATGTAAACAGCATCAAACCTCATCCGATGAAGTGCCAGATGTCGTGAGTGTAGTTTGTCAGTATAGTGACAACCTTAGTTTCATACGAATAATCAAGACCATGATCGGGTAGATCGAAAAACTTGCGCGGCAGAAGATGTCGATGCCCATCTCTCCAGGTCCTTCGAGAACCATGCACGTAACGCGACGTCTGAAACGTCGAAGAATTACCACCGAAAGGTAATTAAATAAAATCATATTTATACGCGATTAAGCCCAGTTTGTTGTGTTGTAATAATGAGTGAAAATCGTGTTAGTTTAAATAATTTTTTTCTAAAGTTAAGGTAAAATACGTTTATTAAACGAGCGAAATTGCGACCAAAAGCCAGTATTCTACACATTGATGGAATTCATCATTGGCCACTACTCTACATCCATGTCGGAAGACTTTTGCAACGTCAACATGCGATGTTAAGGATTGCTCCGGTTGATACAGCTTTTCTTGTGGCTAACAAATAAGCCAATAGCAGGACAATATTTCTTCCCGCACAAGTTACACGTGTACTGCGTCATCATTTTAGTCTTCGTCATGTCTGTTCATACCAACCATTAGATCTTTACGCCACTCAAGTCTCACTTCGGCACACTGTTCCTTACTGCTAGCATTAATGCCCAAACATCCCATATCACGCTTGCAATAGTACAATACTGCAGACGCCGGGAAAGAAGGGCTTGCCGGGTGAGTAGGTATAGATAGTGATACGAAGCCGGCAAGCACTTTTCACGGCCAAATAAAAAAATACACCACTCAAAAAAGTACACGATAAAAGTTTTTGAAATTTTCCCTTCAATCCCTCCGTAATGTTTTTTTTTTTTTTTACTGAAGACGTCTGTATTTCTCGTGTGTAGTGTTCGAGTAGACCCTTAGAGCCGTTATACACAACCTTTATAATAAGAATCGTAAGTTGTATAATAAATAAAATAAATGCAGAGGATTTTAAATATTGTCTATGGTCTCTGGTGACTTACTTATACATAGACAATATTTTAAATTTATTCATCAACATAATGAATCATATAGATTTGTGTTCTTAATATCAGTTCGTGTGTAATAGGCATATTTTTGCGGATATTTTTGGTCCGACAACCATTCAGCCACTGGAAAAAAAAAAAGCTGTTTAGCCTTGTTTTATTTTTTAAGAATATTGCTGTTTAGCCTGTTCATGAACACTGACCCCATGTTTAAATTAAAATTAAATAAATATTACTTTCCGGCCTAGGCCTTCAATTTTGTATGAAATTCCTTTACAGTTCCTTTGAGTCGTTCCGCCCGAAAGGAGATATTTTGAAGCCTGTTATAACGGACGTAATGACGACATTTCATTGCATGTTTGAGAAAAAGTCATTAAATCGTAGCATTTGACGTTCAACATATCTCTTTGTGTTTGCCATCTGGTCCATCATTATCTGGGGGGGTAATCTTTCAGGGTTAAATCTGTATACGAGGCCTAGTCAGCGGAGTCTACGTAACTAATTGATGAATTAACACATTATTATTGCACCAGTGTACACCACGCTTTACCAGATCGCGCGTCAGAGCAATGCAATGCGTTACCAGCTAACTTTTATCTAGTTTTGTTCAACTCTAACACATTTCTGTTAAATTGGATCCAAGCCGATGAGTGTTGACTGCAATTTTAAATAGTGGTCGCATTTTCCGATTCACATGGCGAAAATTTAAATTACATTGACAATTTATATCTCGGCTCGTAATAATTAATGAAATCAAAACATTTTGATTTTTAATTGTACACATTTACCTGTTTGTTTGTTGACTTGTTACTTGGCTATTTATTTAATATCTATTCATGCTTAATAACAACTTTCGAAATAACTTAAAGATATTTTGAATATATCTGTAGATATTTCATTTTAACAGACTTATAAATTACTAGAAGGTGCCCGCAACTTCGTTCGCGGAGATGAAAAAGTCATAACCCTTCATTTTTCTTCAGCGTAGTAGAGTAAAAAATGTTGTACCGACGTTGAAATGCTTTGAACCGATTTCACGTAAAGAAGGCACAACGACACATACTATTTGTAAAAACATACAAAAAAAAATCGATTCCGTAGCCTCCAAATAGTCCGTTACAAATATTTTTTTTACTTAAATGTACAGATATTTCTTTTTTGTAACTTTTATAAAGTATAGAATAATAGATATTAAGAGTTCAAACATGGGTTTTAGTTTAAAATATAAAACAAAAAATTGGGATAGTGAAACGAACGATCAGAAAAGATAAACGCCTTTTTTATAAACTGCGATACTACAAACACAAATTTGCTATTTTGCTCTTGCGCTAAAAAATACACACCGACAAGTACGTGCCTGTGACTTCAATAAAAACGCCCTCTCGGTATAGATAGACGCATATCGTGCGTAATCCACAAATGTTAACTTTTGGGCGCCGCAATAGTAAATTGCTCATGCGCATTCCTCTGATAATTATACCCACAAACGCGCGGCTTTTACCGAGAGTGACTTTCTTTATTGTACTATCTATTTTTTGGTAAGAGGAACAAACTTCGAGTATATAACCTTACCTGCCATACATCGCAGCTCAACTGAAACGTCGGTGAGATTCAAGGAAGAACAATTGAAAGGCGGGTCCGGCCGCACTGCGGGCAGCAATGTGTAGCGACACGGTTCTATCTGCTGGCCAGCCAGGTTCGTAGCTCTGCATGATAAAGACCCGTAGTCCCCTTCCACAGTAGGAGTGTAAGTGAGGATAGACTGGCCGTTGTTTATAGTGAACTTTGCCTGAAGAAAGGATTAGTTGTTAGAGCATGAATTATGTATGCACTTAATGCAAAACGTTGTGTGGTTGGCGACTATAATTTTGTCTTATCTGCTTGGTACAGATTACTCAACTGAAGCACAAGTTCATGTTACTGTATCATTTTATTCATAATGGGTTTGTTTCAATAAACACGATATTTTTAAACATTTTGTTGTGTGTCAAAGAAACTTAACCAATATTCAAACCCATGAGATTCATTAAACATTGTAGAAGTGAAATATGTCATTGACGATTTTAGATAGATACCTATCAAATGTTATTTAACGTTGCTTTGTTTCTTATTGTTATAATTTTATCTAAACAAAATCGCCTATTGGCTAGCGATTAAGATTGCAGTTACTTAACTAAAATAAAGTAATGTAAAACGAATCCTCTTCTTGTAAAAATTATATGATCTGATACCAAATGTGCATAGGAAAATCAAGCCGACTCAGTACCATCTGTCGCAAATTTATTTTTTTAGGCCTGCAGTGGAACATGTCGCTCTCATATCGGTTTGGTCAGCCATCAAAAATCGTGTCTCCCGAACACTACACCATAAATCGTCTGCAATAGACGCAAAGGTCTATATAAGAAAATCAATGAAAATAAAGTTTATTTTGCTCGCCACCTTTATCTTTAACACTGTGCAATGCGCAAACGATCGCAAGTCTTCCTGCCCTAGAAACCCAAGTCCCAAGCTAACGAAAATGGTATAACGTACCGGCTCCAGCTCCACTGTCCCCATGGAGTTATTGAGGGTCCACTGGAAATTCTTCGGCGGCGGGAAGGCGTCCACCTCACAGGTCACCCTAGTTGCTTCACTGAGCGCAGCCCCAACGATCATGATCGTTTTCTGTTTGCACACAGGCTTATCTACGAGGGATAAAAAAATCATAAAATTCATAAACATACTTTTATCTGAACAGTTTTTCTTTATACTGGGATGGTGACAAACAAACGTACCGTCTGCCTGATGGTAAGCAGTTACAGGAGCCTATGGGCAACGCCAACAGTATCACGCGCGTATTGCTGAGTCTTTAAAAACAGATTAAAATAAGGTGTCTGGCATTAGTAGTTTTACAGTAACCACCATCAGGAATTTTCTACCACGCACACTCCGAATGTGGAATGACCTCCCTGCCGCGGTTTTTCCTGGAGGTTGCAGTATGAGGTTCTTCAAGAGGGGAGTGAATAGGTTCTTAAAGGATCGGCAACATGCATGTAATGCCCCTGGCTTTGCAAGCGTTCATAGGCTGCGGTGACTGCTTAAGATCTGGCTGGCCATACGCTTGTTTGCCATCTTAGTCATATTAAAAAAAAAAAACTAAATCAAACATTCAAAAATAAAGCTAATAAAAGTAACTATCACTTATATGTCTAATGTAAACTATTTTCATATTACAAGAACTAGAAAGAAGATGTACAAAGTTTCAGAGCAAACTAGCTAGTCGTTTTAAAATGAGAGCGTAACTACGTTTGTATGGAGAACCGAGTTTACCGGGGACTCTTAAGAATTAATGAGAAGAATCGATAACAGCAAAATCTTTACATGTCTACCTACTACTTCTTCTTAATAACTATACTTAACGATAATTATTACTAGGTGCTCTTTGGGTCAAATCCCGTGTTTTTGTGCGTCGTGTCATCCACTTTATGAATACCTCTCTGTGTACTTACACTGCAATTCAAAGTACACTCTGTGTTTTGAGAATCATTCATTATACCTAATTGAATGCATTTGTCTCCTCTAAGCAAATGTACACAAGATCAAAGTACCTATGCTTGCCTTCAAACTTACATCAAACTACTAATTGGCATCCGACATGTGAACACGAAGGATAATGACGAATATTAGTTGCATCAACTTGTTGGCGACGCAATTCAGTGTATGTATTGGCAATCAGAGTAGGTACTCGTGTGTATTGCTAGTATCTGCAAGTCATGCGTTGGATGCATGTGCATTCAATTTGCTTGTAATGGCGTGTGAAGCCGTGCACTGTCTATATGACAGCTCGTGTGGGATTTACTGGCAAGATTGACTCGGAGATTTCTATTGATATATGCTAAGTTGCTTTGAAAACGCTTCTACGAATAAAGGATTCAGCGGAACTGCATGTTGTTTTATAGTGGTAAGTACGTGGTAGCCGTTTATGTAATGTATTCTGCTTTACTATATAGGCGATGGTGCATAAAAGCGAGTGCGTTTATAAAAAATGTACATTTAAAAGTTGCTGTTTGTTAATAATTAATAAATTAAGAGTCACCAGATGTAAATACAAAATCCCAGTGTATATTACATAAGTTACATTACATCAAAACAATGAACTTAGATTAAAACTTTTATGTGATATTTACGTTTTAAATTACTTAAAAAGAACTAGCCAACATATCCACCCTGAGCTGCATTTAATGGACAAGATGTTTTTCATAACATTAACATTTATTTATTGAAGTGAAGTGGTCAGTTAAGTGCCAGTCACGTGGTTTCATAGGATAATCAAAGAGGTCTTAATCACTAACTAGTTCCTACTGATGATCTGTAGATGATTAATAAATAGGGTGTTTTTACGTAGCAAAGTGTTTCCGTAATTTTCTCCAAAAACTAACCTAAACTTATAAAAAAATATCCTTAAATCTATTCCTAGCGATTAGTACTAAGTATCAGTTGTAAAAGTATTGGTACTAAAATTATAGAACCTAATTTTGCCAAATCATTTTAAAAAAATGTATAAAGTCATCTAGATGATAACAAACACATCTGTTACTACATAATATAGGTATGTAGACTCCGTTACTTAGAGAAGATACTTACAATGATCAATAATGTTCCTTCAATTCATAACCAAGAAACCGAAAAAAGAGAGTAGGGTAGTAAGTACATACTAAGAAAATGTGATTTTTTTAGATTAATTACAAATTTTAAAATTGCTCTGGACCACATATGAAAACAGACAATACAAAAAAAAATGCGTTTGGGGACTTTAGTAATCCTAAAGTCACTCTTAAAAAAACACGAATTTCGCACAAAACGCCATCTTTTGTTTATTAATTAATGGTGCTTATTAAATTATTTGCCTGAGTACTCCGAAATTACCTACTGAAGGGATTATAAACGTTGTAGAACAGAGGTGATAAAATATAATTTCCCTTGGGTCGTTAAATACTGTTTCTCGCAGTTTCAGTGGACTGTGCCTTAAATATTTATCGTAATATTTTACTGTTGGGAGCTGCCTTTAATAAATATGGCTTAAAATCTGCGCTTTATTCATGGCCGTTGCTATTGATAACGGGAATTGGAAAAGAGTTTTTGCCGTGAATATATTGCTTTAAATATTATTATTTTCGATATGTACGCTCATTAATCCACAAAGATCGGGGAGGAATTATTACGACTGGTACTTTTCGTGCAATTCATGCTGAACGTTACCAGAATTAGGATGGTTTGTTAAATAGTACAAGGTCAGGGCGGGGAATTAATTGCCAACTTGCCCATGATTAGTAGATTAATCTAAGTATATCATAGCGAGCGACAGTATTTCATCGATAAATAATATTTTAGACGTGTTCTGGAGTGGTGACCGCGTCTTGGCAAAAGAAGCGTAGAACGGCCTCAGGCAAGGTGGAGCGATGATATTAGCAGGGTGGCAGGCGGCGGCTGGAGAAGAGTGGCTGAGGATCGTGCTCAGTGGCGCACCCTTGGAGAGATCTATGTCCAGCAGTGGACTGCAATAGTTTGATGATGAAATAACATTTTTAACGAACTACTTTTGTGAGCGTTCCTTAAATTTTTAGTACCTATTTTTAAATTTTTACTTGAGTAGATATAGTATCAGGATTAAATTGATAAAGCAAAATGTATTCTCATTTGTAGTTGATGAAAGCGCCGGGCAATACTCATCGACATCACCATTTCACATATCGAGAACCTCGTGAAGGCCGAGAAGCACTAACTCGGCAAGTAGTTAGCTTGACTTGGCTCACGAGGTGACTGCCATGTGGGATACAATTATTGCCCCGATAATCGGTAAACGGTCTTATAGGATGATTCTCGACAAACATCTCAAGAGACACGCGCTTGATGGCTGGATCAAGGGTCAGAAACAGAAGGCAGTAATCCTGGACACGGTGCGCATCGTTAGGAGGCTCCTCTCTGTACAGCCGTAACCACTGGTAGATTGAGCCCTGCCCTGCTCTGCCAGCGGCATCTAGGTAAGTAACGCTTAATGAACACTATCAAAAAAATTAACATGATCGAAGTGATTGCCAAAAAACTGCGCTTCTCAACGAAAGGACGCAAGTGTCATGAATATACGCTTCTCTTTTGCTGCATATTTTTAGTGCATTTCTTTATAGCAATGACACCATATTCTTTTCTTTTAAATATTAACAACATTCAGTTCCATCTTTTGAAGCCTGACTTTTAATGAGTCCAGTAAAATTATTTTATATGTTTTTAATTGGTCTCCGCTTTATAAGCGACAGTTTTACGAGTCATGCATGTATGCTTCATTCACGTGAACCATAAAACCAGACGCTTTAATGCATTCATCGTAGCTCGTGTCAGATGATACTAGTGAAATCAAGTTTTTAATTAGTATCCGTTTCATAAAACAGCTCTACGGCATAAGAATGCGTTATACACAAATCCCGCATAAATTAGAAACTTTTTTGAATACTTTTATAATAGATTTTTTAATAAATACCCTCGGGTCTTATACAGATTTGAAAAAAGAAGGGAAACTATGTTACATTCATGATTCCGGTGAAGCATAAACAACGCGCGCACACACAACGCATTCGACTACCTCGCCGCGTCTACATACAACTTTACGTAACCTATTTCACGACACCTAAAGTTCATTAAATTCAAGTATAATATTAGCAGGACGTTCACTTGAACGTTAGAAAATCCTCAACTGACCTGTTCGTAAATAACAGCTCCGACAAAACGATTACTGCGTTAATTTGTAAAAGTATACTAGTCATCAAAGTTTAATCAAAGTATTTGATTTGTACTCGTCTTATAAAGCCTAGTTTTTAGCGCACATAAACCTAAAATCAAGTAATTAATCGATATTCGTACCAGTTTAATGACTTATGCATGTTTATATGCATAATTCCCGGGAAGCATAAACCCCACGTTTTCATACATTCACCGCGCTTGCTCGTGCACAGAAACTTGTGAAATCGATCACGGCTCCGGCATCTGGAGCCAGAACTCTCAATGGAGCGAAGTTAGTCCGGTTTAGTTATGTGGCTAACTTTCCTGAAAACTTTTTTAGGTTCCAAGTGAGTTAAATTTTATTTCAGTTAGAAAAGTGTTCGTTTAACTGACTTAATAATAAAGTGATACAAGTTTCTACACTCGTCTTGTTATATTGCCTCAATATGAAGTGAAAGAGAGTTCGATTTAAAGAAACTCTCTTCTCATAAGTAGTAAATGTTATATATGATAACTGATTTTTCTGAATTCTGAAGTGTATCATGACAAAATTATATACCTATATCAGAAATGATGGCATAAATCACATTTCCTATTAGCGTACAGAAAATATACGAAACAGGGTTACACTTCGCTGGCACAAACAGGGTTCTATGTTTTTGTTTTAACATATTGAAATTGCAGGCACCGTATTGAAATTGACCAGTAAACCAACAGCATAACAATAGTACCGATAACAAACAGATAACGGTTTTACTTAATTATGTACATTGCATAGTTAGTCATCTTTATTAACCGAAAATCATCAACTGCTGGCCGGTCCTACCAGCTATATTTTTTTTAATAGTTACTACGAATAACTGTGATCCGTGACTATTATAAAGTCTACTAGTTATTTATTCAGTATCATCGCTAGAACATCTGACATACAAATAAAATCAATTAATTGCAGATCTACATCATTAAATATAATGGAAATCTCTAATTACATAACAGGCGAATTATTTCATAATAAAGATCGTCTAATCATAGTCTGCCATTACGAGTATAATTAAGCAGAAGTACATCATATTACTCTATTAATATGAATCTGTAACCTTAACTGTATATATAATATACAAAAATAGAACGTAACACGATCTAATTTCAGACCTCATACCGTCTGTCTAGACAGAGCAAAATATGAGCCCAAGTAAGATATTCCTCGTGACAATTATAAATGTGAGAAATAAAATAGGCAATAAGCCATGAATGTTTGTGAGTTATAAGTCATTACTAATAGAACATTTAATACACTACATAATATTCAAACATGTTTTGGCCTGACCCAAAGGGATCCTACAAGACCCTATTTACGAAGGCAAGCCACATAATGGTTAAGGCGATTCTCATTAAAATATGTGACAAATTAAAGTGAACATTTAGGTAACAATTTTAAGAAACTCAAGAAATAATTTGCCGCCTTACTTAGCCAAACAATAATATGTAATTGATACCTTAGAATATACAGGCAAATAAAAAAATCCAAACACCGAAGTCGGTCGAAACTCCTTTTAGATTAAGTTCAGCCAGTTTATTATCAGCTTGACTAGGATCAGCGAACTGGCAAACTAAATTGCTATTAATTCGATTTCCCCACACACTCCTATCCGTTGAACCTGTTCAACCACTCTGCTGCGGTAATCCGGTCGGCACTATGTAGTTTTAGTGGGTACAGAAATAGTCGCAGACGCTTAGTGTGTACTCGTTTTAAGAGTGCTCCGAAAATTAAAATATTCGATAATACATCAATTGATCGTAAGTAATGTTAAAATTATAATCCTAATTCCAACACACATTGCAACAAAAAAATGTTATTGCGAAAGTATGTTTGTTAGTTCATCCATTTTTAACGCGACAACAGGGCATTGGTTTGAAGTGATTTTTTGGATATGTATAGGTGCAGTAAAGGCCGTTTTTATTCCGAAAAAATGCGCGGTTCCTCAAATAATAGACCCGAAAAAGCCTCGGATAGATCCTTACAATAACATATGCAGCAATGATACAAGTGCTTAACTTATTTCTGTGACTCGGGTAAGAAGCTTACACCTACATGGATAACCATTGGTTATACATACTGGTGTATACACGTCATTATAGGCGAAGTGTGATTCTTTTGCTTCCTATATTCTTCCACGCGGGGCTTTCATACTTACTTGGTTTACAATTATTAGTATTTACCCAGAAAACAAGGAGACTTATGCTCACATTCCAGGACCTTTTTAGTGTATGAAACGGGGGCATTTTATAGTAGGTACTCCAAAACAAAATGATGCTATTCTGACTAGAAAACTACCGGAAGATTCAGACATATTTAGATTACTCACGCCTTAAAGCCATGTACTGTTCGATATGTTTCAGTCAATAACGACGACCTTAGTCACGAAAATCGACGAAAACGGGGGTAGTTCGGTGCTTGATCTATACATTTAAATTATATACTTTTTGTACTTAAATTCGCACTACCACAAGTTTGTCCGGAAGAGGTCGCTCTGTAGCAATGAGACCGCTTATTGTCTTCCTCTAATTATGTTTCGTAAGCACATTATTTGTAATTTCTTATATATTTGTGAGGTGTGTAATGTGATACGAGAGTGCTACGTTGGTAATTACCAGTTTTCGTAAATTTGATAGCATTTTTGGTATAGCGATCATGGTACAGTGCCAGAGGTGCGGCACATTTTAACCCGCATGATGGATTAGAGTCACTGATGTCAATATTAACTATGTTTAATCGTATAAATCGGTATTTTCCACATCTATAGCGCAATCGCGTCACCATAAATGCTATCGAATTTACGATCACTGGTAATTACCAGTGTAATTACACTCGAGGCTAATCTTACAGCCCGAGCTAAAGACGAATGCCCACGAGTTTCATACGCGTTCTTCGACATACTTGCGAGGAGATAAGCAAAAAAATCGTACCTTACTTTCAAGTGAATAAAATTTCGTCAAGGTTCTACTTAGGTAAACATTTTGTAGTTCGCAAGTTTTACATTAATCCGACATCACTACTTCAGTTTTCCGTACATAAGTCTATTTTAAATTTCATTACTTGCAATTTTTTGAAAATAATCACAATTTTAATTATTAAATATTTGTAAATTTGTCAAATCAGATCAAAATGGCGTGCTGCGGCTAGTGCATTGTCTATGCGCGCGCAAGAGCGATGAAGCAAAGATTAAGTTGAGCCAATCAGCCAAACATTAATACATAATAGAAAAAACTGACTATGTCAATTTAATAAAGGCCAGAAAAAAAATAAGATGATTGTTTTTTTTTTTATAGTTAACACATTAGATTTATTAATAGTACATTATGATACGAGTGTGGTACGTTGGTAATTACACTCGAGGCTATATCTTGCAGCACGAGTCGTAGACGAGTGCTGTATAAAGCCGAGAGTGTAATGACCAATGCACACGAGTTTCATACGACGTTTTTCAACACACTTGCGAGGAAAATAGCAAAAAAACAATCGTACCTTACTTGAAATTTGGTCTAGGTTATACGTGCGTAACCAATCCTGTAGTCGTAAGTTCTACATTAATCCGTCATGAGTACTACCTTAAATTTACGTACCTACATAATGATTATATTTTAAGTGTCATTGCTTGACACTATTTACATAATATTGACATTTAAAAAAAAAAATCATACTTCAATATGAAAATTTTTTAAATATTACATATGTCAAATCAAATCAAAATGGCGCGAAGCGACCGATGCATTAGCGCGCGCACGAGAGTTGAGGCACGTTGAGGCAAAGGCTAATAGGCCAATCAGCCAAACATTAAAATATAATAAACTGAATAATTAAAACAATTTAATACAATCAAAATGTTATTTTGTTTAGAAAACTTTATAATTTATTGAAATAAATTGTTTTTTACAAGTACCAGTTTCGATTTATTAAAATAAACTAAAATATTTCTTGTACCTAAAACCTATTTGCTGAATTTTTAAAAAAACTGTAATGAAAAGGCACTAGTGCGATTATGTAATGTAAAAAGCACGCGTGTGTAATGGACTGGATAACAGCCATAAAAACGGTGTAATAAGAGCCACTTTACGAGCAAGTGTGTTGAAAAAGAACATTTACTGTTTCTTGTACATAAAAACTTTTTACTTACTTTAAAAAAATGTAATGAAAAGAAACTAGTGCGATTATGTAATGTAAAACGCACGTTTAATGGAGTGGATTACAGCCATAAAAACGGTGTTGATCACTTTACGAGTAAGTGCCTTGGAAACAATATTTGTATTGTATTGTGCCTTCGCCGCCCGCGCCTGATTAGCTACTCTGAAATTGACGACGTGAGTAACCGCTAATGTAATCTAAATTATGATGATGATTATCATTTTAATCATCATCATCCAACTGCCTTTCCACGCTGCGTCTTTCTGTGCGCAGTCGCCTCTTGAGAACGTTTCTGCACCATCAGTTCTACGAGCAGGCTGTGCCGCCCACTGCCACCTAAGTCGATTAGCTATTTGAGCTATGGTATAAATGATGCTCAGCGAGCTATTGAAAGGGCTTTACTGGGAACCTCTCTTCGAGATCGAATCAGGAATTAGGGGATTCTTAGACGAACCTAGGTCACCGACATAGCCAACGGGGCACGCAAATTGAAGTGGCAATGGACAGGGCAAGTAGTTCGACGAACCGATGGCCGTTGGGGAAGAAAGGTTCTCGAGTGGAGACCGCGTACCAGCAAGCAGTAGATATTTTACTGCAGCGTGGGAAGGCCACCGGCAAAGCGGTTTGATGACCTGGTTAGGGTTGCACAGGGACTCGCTGGATGCAGGTCGCCTAAATCCGGCCCATGTGGAAATCTACTGAGGAGGCCTGTGTCTAGCAATGGACGTCCTAAAATGATGATAATAATGATGATGATGATGATAAATGATGCTACTTACATATAACCTGCAAGTTGACAGGCGCAGAGCGGCCGTCGCCCTCGACGTTGGAGGCGGTGCACACGTATTTACCAGCGTTTTCTCTGGAAACACCCTGCAGCGCGAGATGGGCTTGGCCGGCTATCACACCTGCTCGCTGATTGTGGGTCATTATTTGACCCTGAAAAGAAAGAGACCTTTAAATGTGCTGTCACACACGCACTGTCATTTGAGACAAAAGGTGGTAAAACTTCGTGGATCTTGGAGTATCGGTGTGTGTTCAACACTGACCGTCAATATGTTGTAAATATACTACCAAGGACCATTAAAACAAGAGGACTGACAATCTCCATACAAAAGCCGTTCCCTGATATGTACAACGCCATCTATATTAAGAATTATTATTATTACTTTGCAAGCGTGTCGCATTATGTAAATGTTACGCTTTATTTATTATTGGCTTTTTAGGAACTATTTTTTTTGCGCTATGTTTCTTTGTACAATTGTAACACCGTTTAATGTTTAATTTTGGAGCGCCATCTAGTTTTTGCCACAATATCTTCTTGCGATCGCGGCACGAATAAAAGTATGGCACTTGACAGTCCTCTTGTTTTAATGGTCCTTGATACTACTTAAAAAAAATTGGGGCCAGAATAAAACATTCTTCTAGGGGCTGGGAATTAAGGAATTGATGGATGAATTAATTAACAAGAATAAATACCCGGAACTTCGTTCACGGAAGAGAAAAAAGTCATAATCCTCTTTTTTGCTTTAGCGTAATCTGATAAAAAGTATCCTATAACGATTAATGGATGCCCAGTTCCCCGTGTACCAAATATAGTTGAAATCCGTTAGGCCGTTTTGATGTGAAGCCGTAACGGCACATACAGCCACACATACACGACTCACACAGACCTTCAAATAGTCCATATAATAATATTTTTTTTGAGAATATCTTCAATGTACATTTCATTTTTAATACTTCATAATACTTTATAATTTTGGCCGACCAAAGAATATGACATATGAAATTGTAAGATGTTTTACTTACGTTATGTTCCCACACAACTTTGTACGCTTGTGGGTGTGCTCTTACGACGCAGTCGAAGTATACGTCATCTCCTTCTTCAATATCGTTAGGGTTCATCTTTGAACCCAACTGCAGTGATACTATAGGCACATCTGTAATAAACAAAATAATATTATTATTTATCCGAGTTATGGGTGCTTGCAGCTTTTTAATTTAACTTCAATATTCAATCCAATTCAATCAAAGGCGCAATATTCCCACCAAGGGACAGTCGAATGTGTACGCTATAATGATTAGGGTGGTTTTGCCAGTAATTTTTTTCAGGGATTTTATAAAATCGCTACAGAAATCTGGTAAAATGAAAAAAGCAACTTGTTTTTTTGGCTGATTTTGTCATTCACTAAACAGATTCAGGGATTTGATCAAATGACTATTTTTTTTCTCGGCAAATGATAAAATGGATTTGCCATTTTAACATCGTGCGTGATTTGGTCAAATCCCTTAGAGATTTGTTAAAATCTCTGTTTTTCCTGCGACATATAATTATGTATATCGTCGCCTGGTACCCATGGTGCAAGCTTCATATCGCAATATTTCCAAATCGACTTTTAGCCACTTCATTTGTCGCCATGTCGTCTAACCTTAAAACAAATTTTATATGTCATAAGCGCTATAAGCTGTATAATATTATGGATTCAAACACGCAACACTTACAATGCAAATTGGGCACGGAGTTTCTACGAGTATGTTGATGTTACAACGTAGCATGAGAACATTCTAAGTACGAAAGGTTCTAAAGTTTTTTTAAGTGTTGACCAACATTTAAAATTGGAACTCGAGCCCACGAGATTGGTTCTCTATTTTATTGCTGTCTCGCATAATCGAAATTGAATTAGAAAAACTTACTGAACTCGTAAAGCGAAATGAAGTTTCACACAAGTGAAAACATCATGATGTGTTATGTTTAAATCAGAAACTGACCAGCTATTGACTTAAGTGGAATGATGAAGTGGTGTTGGGAAATGAAAGGAATAAATCATGCCGAAGGTGTATATGTTACTTGTACACAATTTGGATTGTGTTTTCAATAAGATGACGATCCGATTTTTGACGACCCAAGTCAGTCAGGTTTTCTTTTATTGAAGAACTACAGAATGTTGTCAAATTTCACATGATCCCTATTAAATAAATAAATATACAGGACAATATATTTAATACATATATTAACTTGCATACATAGAAAACATCCAAAACTTAGGAACAAATATTTATGCTCATCACACAAATATTTGTCCTTACCAGGGTTTGAACCTAGGACCTTCAGCATTGTAGGCAACGTTACTCCCGCTGAGCCAAGTCGGTGATCAACTAATACTTACAATGCAGATTTAGTGACTTGGTAGTTTCTATGGTAACGTGTTCCAAGGTGGCGTGAGTGGCTCGGCAGGTGAGCACCCTGCCGTCGTGCTCCATCCGCGGCGTCCAGCGCAAGAAGGACACGGTTTCGTTGCCGTCTTCGGAGTTCTGGAACAATTCACAATCATCATTTGAATCCGAAGACAATCTAGTACCTAGATAATGAAGTAAACTAAAAACATAGTTTTTGTATTAAGTATATAAAAAGGCAAGTAGGCAATAGGCAACCAATTTTTTTTTAAGGAACCTGCCTAATGCGTTTGACGCTCGGAATCAGAATCAAGTGTCATGATTTTATAAGGGCTATGACAGTCAATTTGGATACCAATTGTCTTTCCACGCTGCGTCTTCCTGTGCGCAGTGGCGACTGCCCACCCTGCTCGTAGAACTGATGGGGCAGAAACGTTCTCAAGAGGCGACTTGAGAACGTTTCTGCCCAATCAGTTCTACGAGCAGGGTGGCCCGCTCACTGACACTTAAGTCTATCAACTATTGGAACTATGGTATAAATGATGCTCAGCAAGCTATGGAAAGGGCTATACTCCCGAGCATAGCCCTTGTTGGCTTGCTTTTTTGGAATAAACTGTGGCTAGTATATCACTAGAGTATCTTAAAACAATTAATTTGGAATGGTACACGACCATTTCTTTGCTAGAAATCGGTGACGAAATAGGAGAATCCAAGACACGTCACACGTCAGCCGAAATAACACTGTTTTAGGAAAGTCAAAAGATCGAATTAACAGGTCGTCCGCCTTTCAGCCATGCTTTTTATTTATTTTTTAATGAAAAAAATAAATCACGTGATCAATGATTTTCGACCCGTGAAAATGTCGTCGCCGCATTCAAACATCACGTTTTGGAGATACCTCAGTCAGAGTGGAAAAAGTGCTTTAAAAATTGGTTTCAACGTATGCAGTGCATCGATCGTCACAGAGAATATTTAAAAAACAATATAACTATATTTAAATAGCTTGTAGCATCAAATAAATTCAACAAAAATTGGCCGTGATATTTTTTCGATAAATAGCAGTGCTCATAAAACTGAGAGCTCCGGAACAAAATAGACTCAGACATAAAGCTCTACCTAATATCACAACGCAGCAGAGTTTGGTTTCGCTAAACTGGTTAATATTAAGATGAGTAAATAAAACTTTAATGTAGTAAATTATTCACAGTCATGTTGAATCGCTAAAACTGATAGAAATATTTGCTGTTATTCCATTCATATGGCAAAGCTTTTAGAGTACGAGTCAGCTTAAATACAATGTTATACAAAATTCTATTTCATGATCTTGCGTAATGCAAAAACCAACTCAAGTTGCGGCACTGCGGCATTACTATTCCTTGATAAATATGTGTAGTTAAAAACACACATTTATTCTTTAGAAATCTGCTACTCTGCCCTGTTTAACTGCTGCTGTCTTATTTGAATGAGGATGACCTAAATTACTATAATAGGCTTGTGTCCTAAAAGTATATAATTAATCCGTCAGTTATTGGACACGTATTTTTTCTTTTGTCAATAACAAAAAACTATCAAGATATAGCCTTTTGAAGTTCCCCGTGACGTCATGCGCCCCCGCTTCCTAACTTTGACTCGCCTTATCTTTGTCTTTCTTTGTTTGATTGATGAAAGAAAAAATACATGTTTAATATTTTTTGATAATTTAACTGACGGACAAATTAGATTTTTTTTTTCCCAGGACTTTTTTTTTTCCTATATCATCAGAGCCCTGGGGAACGTTTCATAAAAGCTTGTAACTTGTTTTACAAGAGGAAGTTTATTTTTAATACATATTGTTGGATAGAGATTTCCGTTTGTAATATAAGTTACAAGCTTTTATGAAACGGGCCCCAGGTTATTTTTAAAAAAGTGCCAAAATTATGTGCATGGAAAAGTAGAATTGACATTACTATGTCAAATAGACGTGACGGTACGATGGCGCCATACCTATCTGGCAATATTTCGGCGTTAATGCTTAGAAGAGGCAATACCATTTAACAGATAAAGAGAAAAAAATACTTGCACTTACTGATGGTTCATGCGCTTAATATGATTATGTGGCGTCCTTCCTTTCCTTTTCTCCTATGCCTTATGTATGTTTTAAAACTAAGCACTGGCTTTCCTTAGGTACCCTTTTCATGGTTGGAAATCTCATAAATGCAATTAAAACTTAGTCAACATTGTCTATATATTTGCGTTTTCAAGAATCTTCTCAGTTTTGTATGGGAAATGTTTATATCAAAGAATTTTCATCATATAAGGAGGGATATCATCATCGAAAACTGTGCAACTCTGTTTTGTATTTAGATATTGTCTTACCTTTTGCGGCAAGGCAGCATTCAGTTGTTTCCCTTCTAGCCACCAGGTGATGATGGCAGGAGGCCGCGCCCCCACCGCGCGGCAGGCAAGCTCAGCCTCTTGACCAACTGATAGCGGCTGTTCTCTCGCTAGGATCTCCACTAGGAGGGGCCTTACTGTGAAAACATAAACTGGGTTATAAAACCTATGTCCAAGTTCTTTGATAACGTAAATTGACCATACCTCCACAGTGGTAAAATTTGGCCGAGATTTTGAGCGCGGGGCAGATAATATAACCCCCTTTTTTATTCATCGTGCTTGGCGCGCTTTGGTTTTAGGAGTCATCTATCTTACTATAGTGACACGACACCTTTTTACAAATAAGGACAAACAATAGCACAAAGTTTTAGCAACAGAGATACTTTAGCCTATTGTTGTTGTTATTCAAATAAAAAATAAGCCGTTAAAGCTTTTTATAGTTTTTAATAAACAATCATTAATCTGTATTATGCGCTGTTTCGTGAAATATAAGCATGGCATCAATTTGTCAAACGACGCTTCAAGAATTTAAGTCGCAATAAAAAAATACCTTTAAATGAATGCAAAAAACAATGTGAAACTGAAGCCTGCCTTTAATTAAATGCTCAAAGTAAAATCATAACCTTTTAGCTTAAAAGCTTACTCTGAGTAGAATGGATGATGTTATGTATTATAATGGAAAATAATTTCCTATCCGCCAACGGCGAATGGTGTTGCCGAGAGGACAATGCGGGCAAATAAAAACTAATGGTTGTTCCCCGCGAACTTACTGACACAAAAGAATTTTGTAACAGCTATGAGCCGTCATATCAGAGGTAAGCCCCGCCGCAGACGGGGGCGTATGATCTATGTTAATCGCTCGGTTTTATGTGGACTCAGTTTTGCAATAACAGTGAATGAGCGGTTGTCGGCAGGTTAAGCGGGCTTTATGAAACTTTCCCCCATTTCGCGGAAACGTGAAACTGGGTGAAACTATTTTTGGGGTACGTGAGATTGCGGAGATTTCAGGGGAAGATACCAGGAGTTTACTTGCCGTCGTAGTGCACTTTGTTGTTTTTATTGTAAGTGCCTTTAGATGTAAGTGAGACACTTTATAGTACCTATTATAAAGTTGTAAATATTAAATATCTGTACATTGAAGAAATACAATCATAATGTGAATCGGACCGTTTGAACCTCACTGAATCGGAACAAAACTTTTATATTTGTACTTAGGGTTTGCAAAATCCATCGTTTCTTTGGATCCGGATATTTCGGATATTAAAATTTGACGGATCCGGATATCCGGATATTTCGGATAATACGGATCTGTATAAAAAAAGTGACGTTCTCCAAGGATTCGGTAAAAATGGCAATTTTCATGGATAGAAGGATTTATTTGAAATTAACGTACTGTAATCGGTGTAGAAAAGTATTAAACATAAATTAAACATTTATTTGCAAACTAACCATTAAATAATAGCAATCAGTATGTAAAAAAAATTACAATGATATTATGCTACATAACATAAACACTAAAATTATCTTAGGTACCTTTTACAAGCTTAGCTAAGGAATTGACGTTCCAGGTAGATGACCCAAAGGCGAGTGGGCGAAAGCCTGATAACAATTACTTTCAAACATACTAATAATTACCCTTATTCCAGTCAGACGGTATCTAGGTAGCTAGTTTTAAGTGTTACAAGTACTATTGTTTCTTTTAAGCAATTTTTGTGTTTATTTTATGACGATATCGTACCTAGCTTGAGGTATTTTAATTTAAATAAAATAAATGTACAAAAAAATTTTCATGACAAAATGTACGAAATCATTCATAAATTTTATTCGAAAATTGTTTGAGCTATAAATCCATGAGTTCCATGACCAATATTTAACGGATTCGCGAGATTCGCAATATCCGGATCCTATGAGACGTTGGATCCGGATCCTAGATTCGACGGATATCCGGATAATTAGGATATCCGGATTGCAAACCCTATTTGTACTAGAATGTGCCCGCAACTTCGTTCGCGGAGAAGAAAAAGTCATTCCTTTTTTTTCGTCAAAGTAGTCGGATAAAAATAATCCTTTAACCATCTGTGTATACTCAGCTACCTGTGTCCCAAAAATAAATGAAATCTGCTTAGCCAATTCGGCGTGATGAAGCCGCAACGACACATACGAACATAGAAGCATACAAAACATTAAGAATAAATATTTTTCAATTTAGTGACCTCCAAATAGTCCGTTACAAGTTATTTTTTTAAATATCTCCAATGTACAGACATTTCATTTTTATAACTCTATTATAGTGTAGAATATGTGTTTTTGAGGACTGATCACATCAAAATGGCTGGACGGCGTTAAAACATGCTGTTGGTCCGTTCACCTCAGCAGTAATCTACCGCGTGGTCTAGTTTGTACCTTCAACTTTACTAATGGCTGGAGGATACTTTGGTCTAATTTTTTTCCGGGTTATTGTGTAAAAAGTATCCAATAATCATCCGTGAATGCTCATCTACCCGTGTACCACAAAAGTGGAAATGCGTTTAGCGGTTTTGGCGTGATGAAGCCACAGGGACACATCTAAAAATAAAATCGATGCAGTGACCTTCAAATAGTCCGTATAACTTTTTTTTTAAATATCTCCAATGTACAGATATTTCGTTTTTACAATTTTATAATATAATAGATTATACATATTTATGGCAAACTCTAAAATTAGTTAATTTCTTAACTTAATGGGTTAAGAAGTGTATTAAAAAATAAACAGTTAAACTTATTGAAATAAAATATAAAAATAAAAAATAATTCTTTGCAGCGTTTCTTTTCTCCTCAGTACGCCTCATTTGTGAAATGCTGCTTGGTAAATTATTAGAATAAAATAATTAAGCCCTTCTGGCACATGTGTAACTGTCTTTACAGCTTAGGCCTATCTGGCATGTATGTACACCTTTATTTGTGTTTTTTTCAAAAAATGGGTAGTTTGCACAAATTGTAACTTTGACAGAGGAAAATACATCTTTTCTGAGTCCTCCCGTGACCATGGAAAGCTGGAAAGCTTCCGAAACGTCGGGAACTAAAATGAGATAATATACGCGATATAATCCGTTAAATTGTTTTATTTCAATGAGTAATAATCGCGGAAACAGAAGAAAATATTCAGTTAAACTTATATTATACATACATAGCCAGAATAAATATAAATTAAACTTAATTAATCTGTCTATTGCGTACTAAATAAATTCATGATTAGTCATATGCCGTTACCAGGAATATTCCCAAGATTTTAAATATAAGCAAAATTTAATATTGTGCATAATATAAGTATACACATGATCATTTAAAACATAAAATTTACATCAAAGTATCTTAAAAAATGAAAAAACTCAACATGAGTTTACTTTTGAAGTATATATATCCAAGATTTCCAATGTTACTGGAAATGCTCCTAATAATGATAGCCAGTAAATTTCTAGTATTACTAGATATTTTCCCCTCATTCATACTAAAATCATTCATTAAGCTATTCCAAAATATGAGTTCAATTATTAAAAAAAACTTACAGTCAATTTTAATAATCAAGAAACAAACAATAATTATAAACAGTCTTGACCTAACCTAAGTAGTACGGATTCAATGTGTAGGTTATTTAGTTCAGTAACATTATTTGAAGGCACGATATTTGACAAAAAAAAAAACAGACAAGAAGTGTTGCAAATTAAATCAATCGATCCCTTTGCTATCTTAATTTTTGGAAGCTATGGGATTCATTGACTTTAAAAACATAATAATCAAACCTTTCATTTTCCTTACTAAAATAGCTACATCATTATTCATTAGAATTTAGAGGGAAGAAAATGCTAGGTGTAAAGATAACCAGGGCTTGTATCCGGTTACAAATAAACCGGTAATTATTTAGGTTATACCGTTAATTATTTAGGTTACGTTCGGATTAAGGTGCGTCCACACTTGTATCATTTGCTCGTATCCGATCACCGTGGCATGGCATGACTGTGTATCAAGCTGCTAGGACGCTCACTGTCGGCGCGGCGAACACGCCGCGCTTGTCCGATCTAAGTGTGTGATACACGTAGCAACATGGATTTCGAGCGATCGGATCGGCGCAACGTCCAAACGCGTGATCGTGACACGCGATCATGCTACGGGACGAAGAGCTGATCGGGCAAATGATACAAATGTGGACGCACCTTTCACCGGTTACTCCGATCGCACCGATAGTGGCGCAACGACTGTCAAGTACATGAAAAATTTAATCTAAGACCATAGCAAGCAAACCAATCTTGTCTAAGCCAGCGGTTATTTACCATACTCGGCTCACACGGAGGAACCGCTCTCTAACCGGTAAATAGATTACGATCCCTGTTTTGCGCTCCGTGATATTTACCGGTTAGAGCGATGTTCCTGCGAGCGTAATCTTTATATATTATTATGGGTTAGGCTCTCAGAGTGGGGCTCTAACCGGTACGGACTAAAAACCGAGTTAAAAGCCATAAAGATAACTAATTAATTGCTGCCCAGTCATATCTATCCAATTCGATTAACAAAAATCGAATGCACCTTTACAAGTCTGAATTGACCGGCATTTCTCAAGAGGTACTGTTGAGACGAAAGAAAGTCGACAGTCAGGCTTTTTCTTTCTCTTAGTATAGGTTTCAGCGTCAGAATTGAGGTGAATTATTACACACACAGGTTCATAGAGTAACTAATGGCAAAAATGTACCAAATGAATGAGTGAATGCGATTTAATATATTATGTACTAGCTTCTGCCCGCGACTTGATCCGGCTTAAATTCGTTTATCGCGGATAAGGGTATTTTTCCGAAATAAAAGTACCCTATGTCCTTCTTCGGGACTCAAACTATCTCCATACCAAATTTCATTCAAATTGGTCCAGCGGTTTAAGCGTGAAGAGGTAACAGACAGACAGACAGACAAGCACACTTTCGCATTTATAATATTAGTATGGATAACGACTGATTGCATGAATTTTCGGATGAAGGTAATAAAAATGTATATAATAATTATTCTCATCGGTTTTAAGCTACTCGTTTAAATGAAAATAATTTAAACGGATTAATATATATACCGCATTGTAATTTATAAAACTAAATTATATTCATGATATAAATTATATTTATGATAGACCGTTTAATAACATTTTATTTAACATTAATTTAAACTTAACACGATTTTCACTCATTATCACACATACCTATTAATATTATGATTATTTGAATTACCTTTTGTTGGTAATACCTCGCGGGGCAAAAAGATGTTTATACCCTAATATCTCCGGTTCCTTCGAAGAATTATATTAAAACCGAATTTTTTTTACAGAAAATTCTATCGAAATATATTAGAAGACTGTCAGCCGATAATGCAGTTTGCTATTGAATTTGCTACCGGTGTGATAAAACAACACTAATTTCAATACATGACATGAAGTTGTGTACGTGACCTCAATTCTGTTGCGTATATCTTTTTTAATAAAGCGAGTTTTTTTTACGAAACGCACCTCAATGACCATCAACAGGAGGAACATTAAGTTAATAGACCAATAATAGCCGGCATTACGGAATTTAGCAATCTAGATAGGTACCGAACCGAAATCAATTTTATGGCCAACCTATCTATGTCGGGACTTCCAGCTTGTCATTTTCATAGTTTTCACTTACTGATAAAAATCCATATTAAAGTTTCAGATTTCCTATTGGAATCATGTTAAGACTTTTATTTTGGCATTTCTGTTTTGTACAGGACTTTTCACATTCCGAAAAACTAACTCAGTACACCATTCTTCGCGCGAAAGATATTACTAGGATCATATGACATAGCGGAGCGACTAATAAAAATCTTAGCTTCCCCCCACTCCATCATATTCCTACTACACCCAACCTCATATCTCACGGCAAGCACGTATTAGATGACGTAGTGCCACGTCAGGGTTGTCACCGCTTATAATGTCCCGCGCGGTTAGTTAGACAAATGTCCTAATATCAGGGATATGACACACTGCTGTATGCTTGGCAGGGTTGCACCTGTGGAAATGGTATTAATGGTGGTGGTAGGGTAGGTAATTTGGACAGTGCGATATATACGCCGAATTCAGAAGGTTTCTTGAATATAGTAATAATATTTTGGGATCCGGTTGTAGCGTAATTTCATTTATTTTTCAGTGTAATTGTGCTAATCCAAATATGACACCTACTATTATTTAACATACATTGATAACAATATATACATTATATGTTTTACTTATGTTTCGGCGAATATTACTGAGCAAAATTTTAACTCCCAAACTATTTATCCCATATTTTTATTTGGGCGAAGTTTTATTTCCCAACTCAACGTTTCGCACTGATATTATTACTCAATTAATGATTTGATCAATTATTACTAGGCAAATTATTACTTGAGATTTGTTTAAGATGTCATTTATGTATTCGTCGAAATTGATTGGCATGACCATACTTTTAGCAACATATTATTGAACGGTATTATAAAATCTAACCTGGTTCGTTAGGATGCAGGTTCAAATTACAGGATGATTGTATTTCTTTATGTGGGCAGGCTGATGCACCGTATAGCTAAATTATGAGGGTATTACCTACTTTTGTTTAGATACTCCGTTCTCAATATGGTATTTCATTCTCGTGCAATCGTGGATGGTTAATGTCTGCAACCAACCATCTGTTGCTTAAAAGTAGACTATGAGTGAATGAAGGTAATGTTAGGATTTTTTTTTACTCAATATAGACTTGCGCGGCTCACTCGCTTTGCCCGCTTGTTAGGGTCGCAGTTCAACCTAACACTCCTCCTCGCTTTGCTCGTCGTCGTACCTAACCTAGGCCATGTCGGACCTGCCTTAAAGTGAAATAGGTAATGGTAGGTTTTTTTTTTCATTCGATATAGACCTGCGCGGCTCGCTCGCTTCGCTCGCTTGTTAGGGTCGCAGTTCAACCAAACACTCCTCCTCTTTTCGCTCGTCGTCGTACCTAACCTAAGCCATATCGGACCTGCCTTAAGGTGAAATAGGTAATGTTAGGAATCGTAAGCCAAGTCGATGTGTATTGCAACTAACTTGAAAATATAGAACCTGTACTAAAAACTTGTTTCTTTAATTGTTTCTACTGTTTTTTTTGTGTTTCATTTCGAACTATCTAAATAGGTTCTCTAAAGGTTGGTAGTGTAATGGTAAACACATAAACACAAGCAGTAGCATGAAATAATTCTGCAGTTTCTATTTGCCCGAATGACATTTGACGATTTGTTATTTGCCTAAGTAAATCATTTACTTCATAATAATTTGCCACATAAAACTTTATTGAAGTAAAATTTTGCGATTCAAAAAAGTTGCCAAATAAGAAAAGAGCGAAGTACAGTTATGCCAACGGTTGGTTTGCCAAATGAAACTTCTGCGAAAAATTGGTTGGTAAGTGAAATTTGGCAAAACATTTTTCGACGAAAAGGCAGTACCTATACCTCATTGGTTATCTACTTGCACAAGTAATTATGAAAAATATTCAAGACGCCTGATGCCTAGCTTTAACAACCTTTATTTCGCTAGAAATTGTGCAAGAGCATACAAAATAAAGACAGATTGTAAACATTGAAACCAAATGAAACATTGTTTATAAGGTAATAGGTATACAATTTTCGTCGTAATATAGGTACACTTACACAGGCTAATCGGAAAACTAAGGAAGTTTAATTTCAAACTCAGCACATGATGATGTCGGAAAATAATTAATGGTCAAGTCATAACTCGTATGTCTAAATAGGCCGAGGCAAAGGTCAACACGTATTGCTGACCCCCGAGGCGTAACATTCAACCTCCTTACTCGAGGACTCATTACTACGTCGAGAATATTATTTATTAGTCTCAGCTTTTAGGGTTTCTGCTTAATGGTCGTAAGATTTTTAATATCGAAATCATACCTTCAGAATAACCAATTGTCATAGACCTTATGAAGAGAAGACTTTTTGAAATAAATAAAATAATTAAATTCTTCTGGCACATGTCTATGCATGCACATTTGTAATTTATATTTTGCAAAGTGGATAGTTTGTTGTTATTGTGTTTATTAAAGTATATTTTTTCTTTGTAGCCTCTGAATGAACAAAGGAGGTGTAAAGCTTCCGAAACACCGGGAACTCAAATGAAATAATAAATAACTAACGCGTTAAGTTGAAATTTTTATGCCAGGTAACCCGTCTGTGACTTTTCGAGCCAATGCAAATGTTTTAACCAGTTAGGCTATAAGCTATCTGCTACATCCGAGCCAAGGAATTTTTTAACCAGCCTCTTAATTTGTACACACCTTATGCAGGGTTAGGTTGAACCGCGCCTGTAGTATTCGCTTGTGTATTCAAGTAGTATTCGCTTGTATACGAAAAATTTGATTATTTCGAATTGACTAATTGATCTCATTTTGCGAAGAACATCCTTAACACATAAGACTGGCAGCGAACTTAGACAAGTAGATAGTACTTAGTTGGCTTTCGGACTGGCTCTCTCTTGGCAACTTTGGAGCTCAAAAGGAAAAACAGGACCCTTTTTATACCTGTCACTTCTTTTGTAAAATGTTTCTTATTAGTGGGACTTGTATTACGACACTCTGTTCTGTTTCCCTTGCTAATGCGCAGTTAAGATTCCATATTTTAATAACACGTTTCAAATTTCGTTGTTTACCCTACAGCATGGCTGAAGCTTTATTACGTCTGAATTTCCAGACTATGAAATGGTTATAATTTTGGAACAACGGAATAATTATGGCAGATTAAGAATATTTAATTGGGTTCGCATATTAGAGGTACTTAGGTGACTTTACTTAACACTTCCTTGACCAAGATTTTTGTAGCGCTTTGCGCGTAGCCGATACCATGGAAAAATGCGTATGTAGCGAAAAAGCTTCACGGTTGTGGAAGAAGTTTCAACTTTGATCCCCGGCCCATTGGGCTTTTAGGAAATTAAGTTTCTGGTTTTTGATTTTAAGTGTCAGATATCAGTAAACACTACATTTTTTTAATGTATAATAAACGAGTACGACTATACCAGAGGCCCGTTTCACAAAAGCTTGTATTACAAGCGTAAATCTTTTTCCAATAATATGTATTAAAAAGAGACTTCCACTTGTTAAATTACAAGCTTTTGTGAAACGAGTCCCAGGTGTTTCATGCAATATACACAATTGAAAATTCAGCTTTTTCGTGTCATGATTTTCAAAAAATTAATATAACATATGGTAATTCCTTGATAGTAAGTGAACAATTTGCGGACAAAGTTATTAATGTGGGTTTTCTTTAACCTTTATTATGAGCAAGTAACAAAATAGCATCGCAGTAATGGTAGGTGACTTTTCGTCGTAAGAAGTAGTTTCGAGTTCGATATCCTTTGAAAGAATTTGGGGTAAGTATAAAGTTTTGTCTGAATAATACTTACAGTACAATTGTATTTGTACGTTGACCCTCAGTGGTGGCACTAGCAGTGTGTTGTCCGCAGTGCAGGTGTACACTGCTTCTAGGTAATCCCTGGTGAGGCGATGGACCTTCAGCTCCAGAGTGCTGACTCCTGAGCCATCTTCAACTGGCTCCAGGGTTTGGATAGGCTTATCGTCCCGCCACCACCGGAGTCGCGGCATTGGTTTACCTGTGAAGACACGACTTTATAACTTCTGAATATTAAACGGAAATTACTACTAGACTGAAATAATGCACGTAATTAACATAGACAGAGCCTTTATTTACTTATTTAATCTTTATTGCACAACAAATAAAGGTACAATTGGCGGATTTAATGCCTTAAGGCATTCTCTACCAGTCAACCATCGAAACAGAAACGTTCAGTTGGTGCAGGATCGTGGCGATCGATATATTAAAGGAGAAAAGAATAGAGACAAATCAATAATATATATGATAGATACATATTTTAAATATTATACGTACACAAATACTCGTTATAATATACGTACAGTCAGCAGCAGAGAATCGTGCCATATAATGTTAGTATGGCAGGGGGGTTACTTTTCTCTGCAGCTGACTGTACTTAGATAATAAAATAAGTATATTATATACTACTAAGATGTTATGCTCGAGTAAAAAGTTGTTTTGTAACTTAACTTTACATGGAGTAACAAAAACTGCGATGTAAAATGATTACTTCATTGGGTATTATTTTGTGATATTGCCGAGTAATGTGATATGTGAGCTTGAAAGCGGTGATTTTAAAACGAAATATGATAAACATTTTTAAAATATTGTATCCAGGTTTGAATTCAAGTTACAAGGAAACAAAATGTATGTCAACTAGTTACGCAATTTCATTCGATTGAAGCTATATCTATTATATTGTTTCAAAATAAATCTGGTACAAAGTAAATTGCACATTTACGATCTTGACAAATAATGCAAGTTAAAGACGGAAAAGAAAGAAAAAAAAATAAAAAATTAAGCCGAATGTTAAATTAGTAAAAATCTATTTTAAATAGCATTTTGAAGTTATGGAGAGGGAGATAGAGGTCTAAAAAATAGCCACCATAACCAGTAACGGTCTTTTGCATTGATATAACAAAGACCATGTTACAATATCGTATTGTGTCACATCAAAATATCATGGAGCTGGCTTAAAACAATAAATTACTAGATAAACTAAACCAAGAATTTCCTAGAATTTAGTGCAAAACAAACGAGACCATTATAATCTTGTATATACATTTATCTTTGCAGTAATGAACAATGTTAATAAGTTTGCTAACGCTTCAACGATCCACGTAACCCAACTTCGTCAGCACAAGACGGACCGTACTATATCGTCTGTTGAGAACCAAAACTCCCTAACAAATATCTTCTTGAAGTAAAGCTCTTATCTCAATATCGATGTCGCACCGAGATACGAGGTTTTGAAGAACAGTGGCAGATATTTTAGTGAGTTTTGGTTGCTAACAGACGATATTATCTATGCTTTAAAAGATAATCATGATTTTAAGAGGCTCCCATACGCTAATGACCTTCGATCCGTGGCACTTTACTTTTGTTTCATCGTGTTTTCAACCACCCGTTGCTACCAAATACACCTACTGTTGCAATTTACCTTCACTAGTCACCGGAACCAAGATAAACGCTATCAAAATTTGTTATTTTTACGACAAAGACCAGTTATTGCTAATTTTCTTAAAAACTATACAACCTAGTAGATAAATTTAAAGTGAATATCATTACTCACTTATTGGTTTTAGTAGTCCCATATCTAAGCGTCGTTTAACTAGGGAGCCTATTTATTTATTTATTTATTTATTTGGACCTTCAACAATAAGCATACTTTTACATGTCTTATAATTTACATTTACAGCTTAAGACTAAGCATCTTATTACTTACAGAAGGACACAGCATGCACGAATTAGCAGTAAAATTTAACTATAACAAAATTATTGTTACTTACTCCACCTTAACTAATAACTTTAGCTAAACTTAAGTTGTATACCGAGCCTATACTATAAGATGCAAAAACGGCCTTACAAATCTTTTTTTTTCTCTTGATTTATTAAGTATACATTCCAGTAGACATAAATAAATTCCAAATACCAAGATACAATAATATTTTTCTTTACGTGTTTTGCACCAAGTGGAGTAATTTTATATCACTTTAAAAACAGTGAAATTTACCAAAATTTTCTAGGTAGCCCCTTAAGTACTATTGACAGAGAACGTGCAGCCTAAGCCCTTGAAGATATGTATTTTTTTTAAAACCTATCTTTGAACTGGGTCTGTCTGACTGGATCCTTAATAGTAAGGATTCCGAGGGGAGAGCGCAAACCCACAAATAGGAATGATCTCCGCGAGCACATAAAGTTCAGGTAGGGCGCAGTGTGGAAGGCGCAAAGACTGTGGAGATGGGTTAAACCTAGTCAACCGAACTTGAGACCTAGTATAAACAGAGAGAAAAGATGGGACATAGAGGGGAATAAGTAACTACGGGCTAAGTCACCCCCACCGGCGGGGGATATGACACTTGAAACACATTTTTTTCTAAAAAATCACTCAGAGACAATATTACAGAAATCGAGACGCATAAGTGCACTAAGGAAAGATTTTGAAAGTCGACCTCGAAAGGAGCAAAATGGAGAACAAGAATGTGTATTAATTTTTATCGTTATAGTGCAAAATTTGAACTGTTCGTGAGCAAAAGCTATATAATACGTAAGTACAGTATTGACTTGTAACGGATCTGAGACGGTTCGCATGAAAAATAGAGTAATTTTTCAGGGTGACCCCTTCTGCCGGCATTGGGGATTTCACAACTGACCTATTTTATCGATGACATTTTTTACCTTGCAGAAACAATTGAGCTTACATACCTAGTTATAATATTTTCTGAAACATGCCATGAAATGTCGTCATTACATGGGTTTTAACAGGCTTCAAAGTATCACGTTTCGGGTGGAACAACTTGAGAGAACTGTAAAGCAATTGCATACAAAATTGAAGGCCTAGGCCGGGAAGTTTTTTTTAATTTTAATAAAAGATGGCGTTTTTTAATTTTAATAAAAGATGGTGTAACCTGTTCATGAACACAGGTTCATGAACAGGTTAAACAGCTGAATTATGTTTTTTTTTTCTTGTGGCTGTATCATTATCGGACCAAAAATATCCGCGTTTATGCACACCAACTGATATTATTATTAAGAACACAAATCTGTATGATTTACATGTTAATAGTTAAATTTATAATTGAAATAAAACAATTTAACGGATTATATCGCGTATATTATCTCATTTTAGTTCCCGACGTTTCGGAAGCTTTCCAGCTTTCCATGGTCACGGGAGGACTGAGAAAAGATGTATTTTCCTCTGTCAAAGTTACAATTTGTGCAAAGTACCGATTTTTTGAAAAAACACAAATAAAGGCGTACATACATGCCAGATGGGCCTAAGCTGTAAAGACAGTTACACATGTGCCAGAAGGGCTTAATTATTTTATTCTAATAATTTACCAAGCAGCATTTCACAAATGAGGCGTACTGAGGAGAAAAGAAACGCTGCAAAGAAAAACTCCCAGGCTACCTCATTACTAATTATAATATTTTAAAAACAGAGACTATTAAACTACTTTCAACAGATAAGATATTTTACACCGTTCGGAAATTAAGGTTTTGCAGTCCTGTGTCTCGCTTGTTCCTTGATGAGATGTATTACAGGATCCCAAGCTGGTGGTAGTGACAATCCATCTTCTCCGTAGAAATTACGATGCTTTTTAATCTCAATAGCCTCGCGTAGCATCCTGGGAAAATATCTTTTTTCTTTGGCAAGGATAAAAGGTTTATCAAACTTAATTGAGTGGTTTGGTTTGTCAATGACATGTTCACAGACTGCAGACCTATTACACCGACGGTGCTTGACATCTGCTATGTGCTCCTTCACCCGGGTTGATACACTGCGTTTCGTTTGACCAATGTATGAAAGACCACACTCGCAGTCTAGCTTATAAATGCCTGCACTCTGCAAAGGGGTGCTACTCTTCACGGGTCTAAGGTATTGATATGTGAAAGAGGTCACAGACAAAATCGGAAACATCTACTAACAGTAGCCACCAATATTAAGTATATTGGTGAATACTTCGAAATTATCTTACAAAGAGCATTGACATAACAAAAAAAAACCCTACATTATATTATGACGATGACCTTGATATGGAACGAGAAAGAAGGGCCCTGGCAGTGCGGGGCAACATGCTCATTCGTAGATTTGCACGGTGTACAAGAGATGTTAAGCTGACACTATTTAGGGCGTTTTGCACATCCTTCTACTCGTGCAGTCTATGGGTGAAGCATACGAAGCGCGTTTATAATACGTTGCGTGTCCAGTACAATAACATTTTCAGGATGCTGTTTAAGCTTCCTCGCCAATGTAGTGCATCCGGTATGTTTGCGGAGGCCCGGACAGATGGTTTTCACGCTATCCGTCGCAAAAGGGTCGCCTCGATGCTAAGACGCGTGAGGAATAGCAGTAACGGCATCCTGAGCATGTTGGCTGGACGTCTGGATTGCCCTATGTTGTTGCACTGGGTGGGCATTTGTACAGGGAAGTTAAAATAAGTTAGATTTAGTTTACTAACACCTAGTTATGTAAGTTATTGCCATTGGATTTGCTACTAACACCATATGGATCTCGCATCTGAAATAAATGATTTTTATTTTATTTTATTTTATTTATTATGTAAAGCTTGCAGCCAACTTAAAAATAATATGTTGTAAACATGTTGCGTGGATGCTGTGCCTATCAACATACATTCACGCACCAAAACCCATTTCTCTAAAAGCATCATGACGAGTCGTCCACAATTTATTCTTCTGAAAACCTTTCAACTGTTCGACAAGAAATTATTTTTCCTCAATTTATAATTCTAACCGGCTTATTTTTCTAATCATGCTCCTCAAAGTTATATTCTACAAAATGTCTTTCAGAGAATTAAGTTTCCAGTGACAAAATGCGCACAAAAATCAACACAAACCACCAATAATGATGTGTCTACTAGTTTTACCTCCACTTACAACACAGGTAAGTTTGAGACTGGTATCTTCTATGTACGGGCCAGCCACTCCGGTAACTTCATTATTTAATTCATCGAATATCTTCGGTTTTTCTGGTAATTCTGTGAACAAAATAATACAATTGAGAAACTTTAACGATAGAAGTCCAAATAGTATTAATTAGTAACTAGAAGGTGCTTGCAATTTCGTTTAGGTAAGAGAAAAAAGTCCTAACACTCTTTTTCCTTCAGCGAAGTTGGGTAAAAAGTATTGTTTAACTATCTGTGTATGCCCAGCTATTCGTGTACCAAAAATAGTTGAAATTCGGCATGATGAAGCCACAAAGACGCATGCAAAGATAGAAAAAATCAAAAACAAAAATTATTACATTCGGTGACCTTCAAACCACCTACTTTTTTTAATATCTTCGATATTCAGACATTTCGTTTTTACAACTTCATAATAGTATAGATTACAAACAAATTTTACCCCCAGTACCGTAGATTTAGGGTAACTGACATAGCCCGAAGAATGGCATCATTTAAGTGGCAATGGGCAAAGCATATCGCTCGTAGAACCGACGGTCATTAGGACATACTGACACACTGGAAGATGCAGCGTTGCTAGCCTCCACTACAAGGTAGGCAGATGACCTGAAGGTCTCTCTGCAGTCCGTTGTATGCAGGCGGCGCAGTACCGGTCATGGTGGCGTTGTTTGGGAGAGGCAGCAGTGGACGTCTTTTGGCTGATGATGCTGATGTTACTCTCAAATTCAGGTAGTGAAAGAAATAAAGTGGCAACTTTGAATATTACCTACAAAAAAAGTATTGAAGAAACAAGGATAAACATTAATCATGAAAAAGGTAATAGGTACACGAGCCTGAAGAACTGGCCAGTTAGACATGTCTGAACTAGTGAAATATTCATCAAACGTGGTTTAGCTTTCATGGTACAGTTTAACTTTTGATTTTTTTATTACCGCGCATGAACTGTACAGTTAATAGTAGTAGTAATTTATGCGTAAACCAAATAGTTAATTTATCGATTGTAATGTAAGTACAATTTACGTCAATTACTACGTTCTCGTCGACATTTTTTATCATTTGTTGTTATAAATAATTATATTTGTTTAACCGCTCACTAAGGACACTAATTGAGAATATTATTTTTTTCCCATGTCCCTAAATCGAAAACCATTTGGAGAAAAACGCCTCTTGGAAACTACAAATATATTTGTAGATATTTTTACAATATTTTTGCCAAAAACTACCAAAATAGATAAAACGAAAAGTGACGTCACACAGCTGATTCAATATTGGCACTATAAAAATAGTTTTCTTCCGGTTATCCGTTTGACATCTTTCGACGCATGACACTATTGACAGTTAATTTCACTCGAATATCGTCTGGTACTTTTCGTATGTTTCCTTCCTTTAATTTCGAGCTTTTCAACGATTCAGCACTGCCACGGGACCGACGGACACCTTCTCTTTCTCTCTCTCTAATGGCGACTGTCAACTCGTTGGACAATTTCTTTAACAACGACTCCACTTCTCAACTTTGATTTGACTCATATACTGCTCGCTTTCTACTTTTCTTAAAACAATATTTTATTAGTGGCATTTTCTACATGTTATTATTGAATTAATCAAACCACTGCGTATCGATTTCAAGTTTTGACGTTTATCTTGACGCCGTGACAACTTAAGTCAGTATAAATCTTTTTGTGTGCTCTAAAATGTCAAAAATCGCATTAAATTTTGTTGCAATTTCCAACTTTTTTTAAGTGTATGAAACAGAGCTGTGACGTCATTTAGCTGATAGTTACACGTTTGTTACATACGCACTTTTTTTTCAAACTCATATTCATGGATATTTTATACATTTCCGCAAATAAAAAATAAAACGTGTTCTTTCGAGATGGACAATAAAAAGTATCACTCAAAAATATGAAATATTGTAAATTTTTCGTAATGTTTAGTTAAACAGGGTATACCTGACAACCTAACATTTTAAGTCCAAGGCATTAACCACGATGCGACTGCTGTCGGTAAGTTAAAACTTCTTTCAACTTAAAAGTTCTAAAGAATAAGGTATTACGTCTGGAATTCTGAAGATTGTGAGTACCTGCGAGTCTCGTAGTTTTATTTTATTTTAATAACTAAAGATAAATTGGTTCTTCAAACTTTACATTTTGTTCCGAGAGTCAAAGTTCATGTGCGTCAGAATAGCGGGTGGAGCTACGAAAAATTAGTTACATTTCACGAATTTTTCAAACAAATTTGGTAACTCCTGTAAAAATACTTTGACAACAAATAATTTATTGTAAATCTATCTTCTATGTATTTAATATGAAGTACTGACTAACTCAACAACGCAGAGGAGAAACTTACAATTATAACAGTAATCTATGTTACGTAGGTCAGCATTCAAAAGATAATTTCCCGAAGTCATCCCCTACCAGGGTTCAATTAAAAGTATGAATGGTGAACGTATAATTTTAAAGAAAAAAACTGACGTCAAAACGGTGGCTGGACCAGACCTTCTTTGAACATAGATCTCGTGTTTGGAGAGGTACACATGTTTTTATTAGAATACCAATATATTCAAACATTTCCTTGAAATTCCTGAAGTCCACCCGCCATCCTGACGCACACCAAAGTTCAATTCAAACTTATTAAAAGTTTTAGTTTTAAGTAGCAGTAATGGTATGTAGTTATTTGGGTTAGTTCTTACATAAACTTTTTATACTTATCCCGAAACAAGCTAGAATTAAATGATTTACGATTGTTTGAAGGGCATACGTTTGCTCTTTTTAACTCGCGTTATTATTTACTTCTTTTAAACATATACTTATTTATGCATCGCTCTAATGAAGCCCTACAAAAAACATATGAGTGTACTTTCTTCAAGTCATCATGGGGATTTTTAGGCTTTTGTACCTCTTAATAGGGGTTAAGCGAGACGTAAAAACCGAGTTCTGCTCCACATTAATTCGGTCCATTCCGTGGAACACTCACGTCCTTAGTTATAAGACACGAGTGAACCCCGACGCTGCCCTCCTCGCAATGCACGCCAAGACTCTCGTGAGTAACCGTCAATGTAACCGAAATATGTCTGAATCTTGCGGTAGTTTTCTACGTCAAATTTTGTACTGTATATCATATTCTCTAGTATAGTAATGTCTTCCATGAACATATGATTAATTATTATGCATTGTATTCAATTACTAAGATATCCCATTATACATAATTAAACGCTTATACAGATAACAGATTGTTACGCTCTCCAAAGATTCATTTGCCGAGTTCCAAACTATGCGCTTAGAATCGTAATCTAGATCGGATGACTATAATTGGGTTGGAGGCCTTACAGATAGTTTGACCTAATTAAACATCCTACGTCGAACGTCACACACTACGAACATTGGCGTGACGTCCGTAGAACTTGATTGTCACTCGCCTTGTCGCTTAATGAGGACACACTCAAGTCAAGACATTAATCATATGAAGCATTCATACGATTACCTAGAAATACAGACTGTGCATTTTCAAAGATACTTTTGTGTTTGATGACAGTAAAACTATTCAATCATTACTTAAACTTGTCTAATATTGACATATGTATAGATAGATATATTCATATCAGTATAGGATAATCAAAGCATTTTCTGTTTGTTAGTGATAACAAACAGAAAATGCTTTAATTAGCTAGAATTATACTAGCTGGAAGGGGCCGGCTACTTCGTTTTCGAAGGAGAAAAAGTCATAACCCCTCGTTTTTGACAGCGTAGTAGTTTAGCAGATTTGGCGTGATGAAGCCACAACGACACATACAAACATAAACTATTTTTCGTTTCGGTGAAATAGTCCCTTACTATCATTTTTTTTTATATCTTCAATGTACAGACATTTCATATTTACAACTTTATAATAATGTAGATACCGTTGTTTAATGTAATAAATATGCGAATCAAATTTTCTTTTTATCTTTTTAGAGCTTTATAATAAAGTTCGTTTTTAAAGATTTTTTAATTTTTGATTTGTGCGGTTCCTCTAAATAAATAAATATTAGGGACAATCTTACACAAATCGACCTAGTCTCAAACTAAGCAAAGCTTGTACTATGGGTACCAGGCGATGATATACGTAATATATAGATAAATAATTATACTTAAATACATAGAAAACATCCAAGACCCAAATGCCGGTTTTCCCGTGGCCACCCTAAACGAAGTAACTAGTCTTACCCACATTTAAGGAATCCAGATCCCGGTGTATTTCCCGTGATAAATGTGCGGCACGCACGGCGCCCCGCCATAATTGAGTTACCCTACATTAAACTTTTTCTACGGCCCGTATATTGGCTAAAATAAAAAGGCTTCTAGCCGTCCCCAACGCAAATTACTACGGGACCGGGGAAATCTTATCATCGTTATTGTGATTTTTTTGATATGTGGCCCGATTTGGGACGGTAAAACATAAATGTAAAGTTTGCTCGCGGTTTGGGGTTCACGAGTCACCAAGGGATCCGTAAAGGAAACCTATACTCAGGTTTATAGTACGAGGGCATTTTCATTTAAATATGTATCTTTAACTAGAGGTTAATGGTTGCCACAAAACTGACGATTAATGTCAAATAGCATATATTTCGTTACAAAACTGACAAACAAGACGCCATTTAAAATGCCCATGGATTTCATACAACTGATAGCTTTGAAATGCTGTATAATCCATAGAGGCAATGTAGGTAACTGCTTAAGAGTCCCCGGCAAGCTCGGTTCTCCATACAAACGTAGTTAAGCTCTCATTTTATCTCTTTTTTTCTTTAGTCGAGTAAACAGTATCTTATAACCATGTGTCGATACCCAGCTATCCGCAACTTCGTTTGCGCAGGAGAAACAGTCATAATCCCTCTTTTCTTCTTTAGCATACTCGGGTAAAAAGTATCCTATAACCATCTGGACATACCCGTGTACCAAAAATAGTTGAAATCCGTTTAGATGCTTTAGCGTGATGAAGCCACAACGACACATATAAACATACAAACATTAAATCTTTACAAATTTATAATAGTATAGATATAGATGTATAGGGAGACGGTCTCTTCTTAAAACTATCTACTAATGTATTGTACAGAAAATTAGCGGAAAAGTGGGCGCATTAACCCACCGAAATGAAAGCGATTGAAATTAATTTACCCGGATATTATTTTAACGGGTAATCATTTTTAAAACGCTCGATTACGTAAGCATATTTAAATAAATATTAAGCTTTAATAACGGCTCAGTAACCTTCACAACAAAATACTTCGCATTGTTTACTATTTACACCGTATTCCACTAGATCTGCCGCCGTAACAATTAACCAATGAGTTCACGTCCAATTTAGTTCGTTTCATAATTAATTCCATTATTCAGGCCATTATTTTAGTTTCGCGATCAATTTCCTGGAAGCGGTGAATATAATCGCTTGGAATTTATCGGCCGCGCCAACAACCAAACGAAACAAGGTACGTCTAAAAATTATACGTGTATTTTAAAATCTTTGACAGCTGACTAAAACTAAAATATATCTACAAATAGTTTGCATATTTGAATATCTGAAACCTAACAAAATTCTAATAAAAGGAAGCCAGAAACACAAATTAGTTACTGTTTGAGACAGCAAGTAACTTATCGTCTCAAACAGTGACTTTTATTTTTCTCTTCTATTTCAATGAATTTACACCAGGGTTTTGAGACTATAAAAAAACAGCTGATTTGATCTAAGCCTTCAGTTTATTCCTAATATAACTAGACAAGACATGTGAAGTACATGTTCCAGATCACAGGTCCAAATATAATGGTACGTCAAGCAGGTTGCTAGAACTGCTGCTGCTGAGTTAAAAAAACAAGCCAAGGGCCTATGAATACGAATAGTTTTGAGTGTCTAGGGGTCATGACAGGAAAAAAATCGATATGATATATTGGCACTACTATGAGAAATGTTTGTATCTGAAACCAACCTCGAGAAAATGAAACAAGTGCATACTAACACCATTATAGTTAATTTGGTTATTTTTCATTGGACCAATATGAGATACAAGGTTTTTTGAAGTAGAGACAATATGTCATATCGATTTTCGACAAATTTTTCTATTCGATTTGATAATCGTTCACGTGGAATTTGTCTTTAAAAAAAAGAATAAGCCCTTAAGCATATTCAATTTTTGTTACATATAAATAAAAAAAATCTGCATACTGACTGATCAATCACGGAAACAGTGTTCACATTAATAAAGTAATGAGACTAACGCTTCTGTTAGTCTCATACTTTTGTTTGGTTCGATCATGTCTCGTAAATCACCTAGTATACTCACACTTTTATTCATTCATTAATCGACATCTAACCATAACAAGATGCACACGGATGTATTTGCGTGGCTGATACCGAATATCATTATTAAATATATACGCATTACCGCATGTTATCGGGCTACGCGCGTAGCGCTATAAAAATCTTGGTAGTGAAAGAGTTAACGCAAAAATAAAAATCAATAACAGAATTTCTCTACCGAAATTCATTATTTCACAGCATCGCACGAGTCGAATATAGGCCTTACTTCATTAGAATTTCAATAGCCAATCGTTCAGTGACCTCTTATCAGATTTTGATACCGGTACAGCATACATTACGGGCAATCTGATGAGATAAATTAGCGATTGGATCATTTCATGAATTTTGCTTCTGGCTTTAAATTAGATGTGTTACAAAGTCGATTATCCTACCAAATTATTAGTATGCTTTATAATGCAAAGTTAATGCAATTTTCAGGTACTTGATGACTTTACCGTTTGACTGTGCCTACCGAGTAGTGATTGATAAATATATTACAAAAATAACATCTATAAAAAAATGATAATTATTTAACAATTAAGATTAGATAATATACATATTTTCCCTAGCTTCTATAAAAGGCTGGAATTGCTTTTTTTTAAATCTTTTTAGGTATTTCAACTTATATATTGTATGTTTTATATGAAAAGTACTAATAGAAGTTCGAAGTTATTCCCAATAAAAATCATCATCGAATGATATTTTTGTGGGATAAGCTAAAATATATCAACTACTCGTATTTAAAAAAAGGATGCAATGAGTCAAAGGATAACACGGTTTTATAGAGAACATTAAACTGAAAAGAGTTATTATGCCAATAAAGTTGAAATTGGCTTAACGCCAAAATGCAGAATGTGGATACTGTCAAATGAATAGGGACATTTATTTCAGATCGTGGTCGAGTGGGCCCCTTTTTGCGTCCATCGTTGCTGCTGACAAAATTAGGAATCAAGTTAAAGCTGTGCATTACGCTCTGTTCAACGGTCTAGGCTTGAATGCATCCCGTAATTTTGAACTAGTAATTTAAGCACATCAGATAAATAGACATACAAATTGCCCTTAACAAAAATATATGATTCAGTTGATAAGTGTGACTTACATAGCATTTTCGTTTTTATGTGAAAGCGTCTTTACACCAAGAAATGCCTAGAGATGTTCGGAGCCTCTGAGAGTAGGGACCTACTCATGTGCAAAGTTAAACTGACAATGTTTCATTTTTCGGACCAATCGTTTTTATTATGCAGTTCGAAAGAGGGTATTTTTTCAAGTTATACGTAATTTTTATTTTCCTCGAAAGCCTCCATTTCGAAGCAAAAAATCAAGTTTTAGAGTAACTCATTCTAAAAAAGCGTAACCGACATAATGACGTCATTTAGTGGATGATGTGTTGCCAACGAAGAAAAATATTATGTTTATCAAAAGACTGCCATACACGCAAACGATTTTATGAATATTGACGTTTACTGATAGTTCAAATATTTGTTTACAAATTTGAGAAACTTCGGTGAATAAGTCTTCCGCAAAAAGTATATATTTTTACGTAAATACGTTTAAAATTTCGGCTGTATGGTACGTGTGCTAGAAAAAAGTTATTTGCACTTCCTTCCTCTATAAAATAAAGCTGAATGGTGTCTTGCGGGCGGATGGGAGTGTGTGATGTGTTATGCTCAAAGCTACTACTGTTACTGTTAGCTTTAAAAAAAACGATTTATTTTACTAAATATATGTTTTATTGTCGACATTATACAATGTAATTTCGATTTCCCATAGAAAATATGCAATCAGCTGATCAAGTCTACTAATGGGGAGTCGATTTTTTTTTTTCATATTTCGATCTATGTTACTTGGGGAAAGTTATTCAGTATCATGTTCAAAATCATCTCGCGGCGGGAAAGCAACCACTAAAACTTCACATAGTTTCGTAATTTAATTCAGATACATTAGAGATAGTCTATTTATTTAAACTTTATTGCACAATACGAAATGGTACAAAACGGTAATCCTTTACAATTTGTTTCACACGCGATGCTCTGGAGTCATACGGCGTTGAACAAAATATTTGTTGGAGACTCAGCCTACCTTCACGTACCCCACTGCATTATCAACTTAAGTGTTGCGTTGTGATTATGATACTTTTGGCACCTCTTAACATATTGCGGCCGCGTAATACTTATCACAGGTTTGAGTATATTCCATTCATGAGCGTCTCTACTCGTGGCAAGTTTGTGCTATCAGCTTGAGCGAGTCAGTTGGAGTTCTTCATTTCTCTAATCCGTGGAAAAGTCGACTCTTTAAAGGGTTAAACCAATATCCGTAGAAAATCCGAGTCGTAAAAAAGACGCGAATCAGTGTCCGTGGAAAAGCAGAGTCGCAATAAACGGGAAAATAGTGTACGAACGAAATTTGAGCAAGACAAAGCAATGACATATTTTGATTTAACCGTCAAACATGACTTATAGTGACAACTGGAAAAGATATTTTTTTTAATTATGGAAGGCACAGACCTTCCATCCTCTAAATGACGTCATCTTCCGGTTTAGCACTTTCAGCTATTTTTTTCGAAAAATAGGAGAAAAAAAAATCTTAAAATATTTTTTTTGGATTGTATATACATTTTTCTATACATTGGATATCAATTTAGGGCTATAGCCAAATGTGAAATATTGACAATTACGGCGAGGGCAATAGCTACATGCTTACACGGCCCTCGCACCCGAGCGCGTCTGTTAAACAACGTGGTTACACTCGTCTACGACTTAATTTAGAGAGGTTAAAACAATACCTATTTTACTTTCAATATTGTGGTTTATCTAATGTCTCCTTGTTCAAAAACTCCCTAAGAGCGAAAAGATGACATTTAGTCGTATGACGATTTATTCTATAAATGATAGTAGGTCGCTACCTTATTAGTTCGCTAATACACAGCGATGACGACCATGTGATCCAGCGCATCTGTTAAATACAGGCACCCATCAGGTTCAAGCCACATGAGGGCCACGGGAGATCTTTCCAACGTCGCGACACGACATGGGGTCACAATATTCATTGCAGATGAAAATTTCTGGTGTAATTCAGAGACACACACGATCACAGGGGCCACGGCAGATCTTTAAAACGTCGCGACAGGATATGGGGTCACAATAGTCATCGCAAATGTAAATTTCTGGTGGTATCGTGTGTCTCTGAATTTTCAGTCTTTGAAACAACTCTTTGTTGTTGAAATTTTAATCTACTTTTATCCATCTGTCTATTTTAAATATGCCTATTTTTTTGTTCTAACGATTATACCAAAGATATCCGTAGGTGGAGGTTCGAGTTCAACCGTATGCCGATGCAGCCGGAAAATCACTAGCTATTTTCTAGGTTTATCATATACTACGAGTATATCTCAAAATATCATTTCGTCTCATGATCAGACGGCATTACAAACTTTGCCGTATGGAAAAATTTCTTTTGGCAATTGCTTAACAAATAAATCACTTTATCTTTATGCTTTGTTGTTTTATTCTGCCTTTTAATTTTCCGTATAATGTATTTTATTTATTTATGTTAAACTTTAGTGCACACTACAAAATGGTACATACGAGTATAGCGGACTTAATGCCTTAAGGTATTCTCTAGAGCTAAACAAAGTGTCTGTTAGTGCAGCATGTATCGTTTTGTATAACATTTTTTTCGCAAAATATTGCATGGCATTGATTTATATACTAACTAGCGGCCGCCCGTGACTTTGTCCGCCTTAGATTCGTTTATCGCGGATATTAGGTATTTTACCGGGATAGAAAGTAGCTTATGTCTTTCCCCAAAACTCGATATTTTACTAATTTATATTTGAAGCATCTTACCAAGATTTCAAGTTCCTAGCGTAAAAAATATTTATTGTCCTTACAAATTTTCATCCTTTTTTTCGTCCCTAAAAGTCTATCTATAATCTAAAGTACATCTAGTTTCCTAGTCCTCCTCTTCTTAGTAGCTCCTTTTCTTAGTTAGTTTTGTGAAATTAAGGTGCAGTGTGACGTCAAGACAAAATATCTTTCGTCTCATTTTACTTTTTTTAAGAATTTGCAAAATAAACGTTTGATTTAAAATTTGATAAAGAAATATATTGCTAAATGACAATATAACTAAATAAAAAATATGCGATGTGCTTATGGATTTGTTTGCTAAATAAAAGTGTACCTACTGCGAAAACTTCTTATTAGGAAGTGTGCAAATACGCAAGATTCGATATATCACTACACAGCCACCTGGGCCAGCGTGTCGGTTATATACGAGCTTGCATCGGAACCGAGCCAAATGGCGGCCACGGTGGATCTTGCCAGCGTCGCGACACGACATGAGGTCACGATAATGTCGTTGCACATGCACATGCAAAGTTTAGGTCGCATTGGGCCCTGTTGGCTAGTTTGGATTTTCAGTCTTTGAAACAGAACATTTTGTGGAGATTGTCATCCGTAGGTCTATTTACTGTCTGTTTATGTATATTAGTATTTGTTTGTTCATGTTTTCCTCTATTTCATTGTTTATGTATGTCCATACTTTACCGTACGATTGTTCTGTTTGCGGATCTATCTATTTGTTGGTCTTACATGTGTGTTTCTACACCAGTTTAAGGAGTTTGCTTACTTTATCTCAATTATTGTGAGGTTTTCATAAATTGATTCCCGAGAATGAATTATAATTTAGTGTGTATAAAAATCCGGCCTTTTTTTTCAAATACATATAAATCACAGGTAATATTTTATAAATATTATAGGTATTACATATCACTTACAGACTAATCCAACACGTGATACATAAAAATCAATAACAAAGTACTAGAAACAAAAAAGAAACATGTTTGCAAGACACACATTAATTTAACAAACATAGCACATACTTAATTTCTATCAGGAATAAATCTAAATTCACATGCGAGTTTTGTGAATTCAGTCAGAGAGCAGTTAAAGAGATCTGTTTTAGTTGAGATCCGGTTATATAAACAGGTATGGAAACTATTAACAATGTAAACATCCGTATAATATTCTTAAACAACAACTAGCCATAACAAGAATCAGATCGTTTCAATATCCACAAATTGCTGACTACATTATTCAAGTGCCGTTCTGAGTGCAATGGAAGTTTGCATTCAGATGCGAATTCGAAATTGTTGCCTATAAATTTTATATGAAATGGGACTTGATGGCAGGTACGGTGGGCAACTAATAATTTCTCTACGTTACAACTATTACTTTAGGAGGCTGAATGTAGTTAAAGTTTAAAATTGAATTGAGAACTGCAAGTTCCGAAATAGTTTCGTCAATTTGATTTGCAGAAATGTTAAAGTAGGTACATAATTTTCGATTTGGTGCTTAAAATTTAGTAGTATTGTTCAAGAGAATAATATTTTCATTAAAGCTTGTCTCATCCCTGATTGGATTTCCGTATCTTCTGTTCTCAACGCTTTTAGGGTAAGTATTCATTTAAAAAAAAAATAGTATCTATGAACTAGTGATCTCGTAGTTACCTATCGGTTCCAGACCTTTATACTTAGTAACTATCCAACTGAGTACGTCACATCTTCATTTTTTTAAGTAGGTAGCTAACTAATACCAATTTGGCAAAAATAACACTTTCCTTTCACACAAAACGTAATGCACAAGCTGTATTTCTGCCATTTTTGTACACGTTTCTAAGAATGTTTGTTTACTCGGGTAAGGAGTACAAAGATTTAACAATCATTATTCGTTCTCTGGCTGCGTACAATACTTGTTTTTATTTTAAGGGTGATTTCTAGATGTTTCTTACTACAAACTTGTATTAACATCATCAGCAATTCATATTTAAAACTCCTACAGACATTTTGAAATGTATTTATACGGTATACTTTTTGAAATTACATGGTTTTTAACTACGAGCTATTTACATATAAACTATGTCTTCTACAAGTCTACCAAGAATTCGTTATTTGCATTCGCACAAACGAGTAACATGGCATGTTCCAATTATGCGGCATTAGGTTAAGTGGGTTATAACTTAACGTAAAAAATGACACCTACACATAGCATCTATTTTTTATATTCTTCAAGTAGTAAAGTTTCCAGATCAATAAACATTATGTTGCTCGAAGTTTGTAAAATTTACACCCACATTTTAAATTCATTTTGTATATTTTATTTGGCTCGTTATTATAATAGTAAATTGTTTGACAAGGGACTAAAATAAGCCACTATGACAGGAATTGTATTCTGAGTGTCATAATGGCTTTTAGCCACGTGTTAAACACCCTGCTTTTCACTTTGACTGCGAGAAAATAAAAAAAACAATTTCATGAAAAACTAAAAGTACAGTTTGAGCGATTCAATCAGAAAGTTTGGCCAATCTGATCAGGTTGGTTTGTTTGTTTTTAATCATTCGTAGGAGTATGAAGCTGGCTGCAAGTTTTTTTTTAGTGTCGTAGAAATTGGTATGGGATTATATGACTTTATTTTAAACCCTAGGGGCTAAATTTACTATTTTCGTCTCCAGTAGAAGATAATATGACGTACTTTTTGAGCAGGAGATGTAAAAAAAAAATCTTTTAAAGCTTTCATGTGTGTGAAATGCTATATAGAATACATGGATTTTATTAGATAGACATTTAACTATAAAAATGATTTTTTGAATGATTTAATAATTTAAAAAATCATGTTTTCTTTTTTTTTTCTTTTATATGTTATTCTTATAGTCTTATAAAAATAATTCATTTTGTGATTTTATTATTTATTGACATTATTACTTTATTATAATTTGATATTGATTGGTACCTACATACCTACATGTTGGTACTGTTATTGTTTGTTTTGATTTATGTATGTACCAGTATACTATTGTGTACGATATTGATTAGTACCTACATACATACCTAAATGTTGGTACTGTTATTGTTTGTTTTGATTTATGTTTGTATACAAGTATACTATTGTGTGTACTACACTATGTTGTTATTACTAAGTTTTTCTTTTATATACATCATTTGACGATCAGTTTACGATAATTAATGTAAACTGACATACTTTTGTATAGAAATTTTCATCACTATTGTAATGATGAGAATAATAAACTAAAACATCATTATCTAATGCAAGAAATTACTTAGGTCGGTGCCAGCATTATAACTAAATTGGTATGTTCGTTCACGGAGGAGAAAGAAGTTTTAACACTCTTCAGCGTAATTGCTTAAAAAGTATTCTATAACCATCTAAGGATATCCAATCCTTGTACCAAAAATGAAGGAAAACTGTTATGCCGTTTTGGCGTAATGCAGCCGTAAATACAAATGCATACGAGTGCAAAAACTAAGATTTTAAGCCTTCTTAAAGTTTTTTGTTTCTGTTGAGTATGAAAGTATAACTCTTGTACAACTTTTCGTAAACTCGTCAATACATTATAATTGAAACAGAAATTGCTCCATGAAGGATGGTTTCCTTAAGAAGTCTAAGGGAATTCAATCTCAAATAATATTTGTTTCCACATGGCGTCAAACCTGCTGGTAAGATTTTTAACTATTTTTGATACCGGGCTAACTGGACGGTAAAGTAAAAAAAGAGAAAAGTGACTTTTCCTCGTCCCGCATGAAGTTGCGAGCAAATTTTAGTTCGTAAAATAAGAAGAGGATAGTTCGAATAACTTGCACAGCTGATAGATAATCGATATCCTCTTCGTCAGTTTTTTTTCATATCATTGACATTGCACCATGTCTGAAACGTTCAAATCACACAACTTTAAACGAGCAATTATTGTACATACATATACCTATGCTATTTTAAAGTTGTAAATATAACGTCTGTACATTTAAGAGATTCAATAATAAATGAAACAGGCTATTTTTTATATGTATGTCCCTATTTATCTATTGGCTTCATCCATTCAAAACGGCTAAATGGATGTTAACCATTTTTTGGTACATGAGAACCTGGTCATGTACTAATAGTTATAGGATACTTTTTACCTGACTACAGTGAAGCAAAAAAAATGGATAATAACTTTTTCTTTGTAGCTTTCATTTTTGTAAAATCCCATCATTAGCAAATACAAGAATCCATATAGGTAAGTGCCAGCTTTTCCCATTATAACTAAACTGGTAAGTTCATTCGCGGAAGAGAGAAAAGTCTTCACCCTTTTTACCCTTCAGTGTAATCTCCTAAAAAGTATCCTATAACCATCTGTGGATGCTCAGCTACCCGTATACCAAAACAATTAAATCCGTTTAGCCGTTTTGGCGTAATGTAACCACAACAACTTCACATTCAAACATACAAAAAATCCGTAAGTAACTTTCAAATAGTCCGGATCATTTATTTTTTGTAAAAATTTCTTCAACGAACAAATATTTCACTTTACAACTTTAAAATAGCATAAGGTTTCTCAAAGAGTAGCTAGAGATAATTGGCAGTGGGTGGGGCAGATAGCTCGTCAAACCAATGGCCGCTAGGGCAGAAATGTTCTCAAATGGCGACCGCGTGCAGGATGACTCAGCGTGTTTGGGCCCCAAAAAGGTGGTCTGATCATCTGGTGACGATCACGGGAAAACGTCTTTATGGAAATGCTTTGTCCAGCAGTGGACGTCCTTGGGCTGATATAAAGATGATGACGCTTTTCAGGAACAGCTCTAACGATTTGAATAAAATTTTGGGCGCAATAAATCGAAACTATGCCTGCCAGGATACTAGTGAATTATGTTCTACTTTATACGTTACTTTTGCTAGGTATATTTGACGTTCACGATTGTACCACGGTCAAACCTACAAGTACCCACGAACACCACAGACTTAAAAATGACATCTGACACTGGGTATCATAGCATCGGCACATGTACTACAGTCCGCGTGCGTGAAAAAATAATGATCGTATATAAAAAAGAATCGTAAAAAATATAGTCTTGTCAATTTTGTGACGTGATTAGGCGCAAAATTGAACGAACTGTACTTGGCGCGATTGCCGGCACATGGCGAAGCTTGAAAGCTGATGGTGAGCTGAGTAGTCACGTTTAACGTCGAGTAGGCGCAAAAACAATAATTCGAGACTGATGTAACAATAAATTACAAAGAGACTTAGTCTTAAAAGATGCTTACCAATGACATCTAAAGAGATCTTATGGTTTCTAGTGGGCGACACTTTAAAGTCGACCCGGCACCTATACATGGCGCGGTCTGTCGCCAGCACATGGTGAAGCTTGAGAGCTGATGGCGAGCTGGGTAGCCAAGCCGCTCGGCCGCCAAGGGAATCGTCGGCCCAGTGCGCGGTGGGACCTTTTACTCGCCCGTCGAAGCTGTGGAAAGAACAGGATATCACACAATTGGTAAAATAAATATCTGTTACCTATCAGGGCACAGTCACTCTGAAAATAAAGAGGAAACTTCCCTCATAATACGCCAAATTATTTATATACTAGAAGGCGCTCGCAACTTCATTCGCGGAGGAGAGAAAGTCATAACATAGTCATAGTTTTTCATTAGCATAGTCGGGTAAAAAGTATCATATAATTATCCACTACCCAGCTACCAGTGTACCAAAAATCCGTTTAGCCGATTCAGCGTGATGAAGTCACAACAACGCATACAAACATACAAATATTTTATTTTGAAAACTTTTAAATAGTACAGATGTGTCTTTGCACTTTTCATGCTGACTTAACTAGGCTTTTTGCACGTGGCAAGGATATTCTGCTTGTCGTTCAGTAACTGTCAGTTTTCTGATATAAAGTAACTGATTTTACTCGCCATTACAATAATAAATAAATAATAATAATATATAAATAAATATTACGGGACAATTTTACACAAATCGAACTGGTCCCATGGTAAGCTCAATAAGGCTTGTGTTATGGGTACTAGACGACGATATATTTAATAGATATATTTCTTATATACATAGAAAACATCCAAGACTCAGGAACAAATATTTATGCATATTACACAAATATTTACCCTACCGGGATTTGAACCCAGGACCTTAGCTTCGCTGGCAACGTTACTCCCACTGAGCTAAACCAGCCGCTAAAGTTTCATATACATTAGATACGTATATGTATATATTCCATATGTATACAAAAAACATGAATTCATCGCAACGTTATAGCAGTAGGTACAGATAAAATAAAAGCTGGCCAAAAGCATGTCATGTGTGTGTTTATACAAAAAGATACATAAGCTACAGATGAAAAAAATACGATGTGATAAAAAACACTAACAAAAGAGCGTATCTCCTCGGCACTTACGTCCTTTCGCTGAGAAGCGCAGTTTTTTGGCAATAACCTAAAAACGGTATGTCCGATCATGTTAAAAACAATTTTTGTTGGAAGTATTTATTAAGCTTTATATTTGTGAATTTTTTCATATTTTTTGATCACACCGTTTAGAAAATAGAGGGGGGGGGGAGGACACAATTTTTGCTACTTTCGGAGCGAATATTTCCGAAAATATTCACCTGAAAGTGTGTTTAGAAGATCTGCCACACATTGATATTTGCTGATTTTTGGTTACATTTATAGAGTGCCCCCCCCCCCTAAATATATATATTTTATTAACACAAGACACCTATGTTCTAAAATTCATCAATATACATCTCATACTTTTTGAGTAAAATGCCTGTGACGTACGGACGGACGGACGGACAGTCATGACGAAACTATAAGGGTTCCGTTTTTGCCATTCTGGCTTCGGGACCCTAAAAATGAGCAAACACACTTTTCCATCGAAATATAATTGAATTTTTTCGATAAAATGTGTTGAATATGAAAACAAAATGATATTGGTCCCCTTAGCGTATATGTGCACATTGTCGAAAAACGGTATCACATTGCTACATGTGGGAAATTGTACAAAGTAATATAATATTCATTTATTCATCAAACCCCAACTTTACTTATCTCTTTATAGTGAACTGCAATACTCATTATGAATGTATTGTACATATAACCATTTTAGAATTTTTTTACTAAAGCGTAATTTGATATCATATCGATAAAAAATACTACAGGTATTGACAGACATTTACGATGAATGTCGCTACCTGCCGAAGAAACGAAGCGACAGGTGCAAAAAATAGATGCTCAAGCAATTATCTCTTGTTAGACCATCGAGTCTAACCAGCGATGTGTCAGTGTCAGCCCGGAGAGCTGTTGTAGAAGTGGGATCGAATTCCACTTGAAAAATAAACATTTTAAATATTAGTAATTAAATGTTTACTTTTGTCTTTAGGTGGCTTACATTTCATACAGAACGATTACTTGGAGGTCTTAATCGGCAAAGTGCATATTTCTGCATAGAGTATATTATACTTCAAGCGCATGCTTGTACTGGTATAGTCCTATACGTATACATGTTAGATATGCTAGATTTTCTGATTAAAACTGATGCAAACTGAATATCACTAATATACCATTCAGATCTATAAATAATTAAAAAAAAAAAACTTAGTAGTGAAACCGGTTATCTAAATTATTGCCGATTATTAAGTTCGCAAACAATTTTTCGCATAGTTTCATTTCGCCGAATGATCGTGTGTTAACTTAACAAAAGATTTCGTTTTATTACCCAATGTCACTGGTTAGAGACTATTTGATTGTTTTTGTTTTATAAAGTTTTTTTTTTAATCTACCTTCCGATTAGGACAATGGTTTCGTTAAAAAATATACATTTCGTGGTATACTTGCCAAATGTTTTATCGAGCTTTGTTATTATTAAAAAAATACACACAAAATGTTGTCTGTAAAGTTGGTTTAAGGACAATAACTTTATATGTGATAACGTATTAAGAAAATAGTCCGAATCGATGAAAAATTGCATACTTTTATGAATTCACAAGTCGAATGTTTTGGCCGATCGTGCCTCTCTATCGCTTGTTCCGCGCTCTCGCTCGGCCAGGCGAAACGTGACAGCGGAACGTGACATTCAGTCATGCTTTTCCGTGCACCGTGCAACCGGCGTTCATCGATTTATAAGACGTTATCACGTCAAAAAAGTCGATTCCAGCTGCTTTGGTCACGGTGCAACTAACACACTCCTCTTTGCTACGCTCGTCGTCGCACATAACTGGACTTTGTCACATAATTATGTCAGATTTCGTTTACTGTACTCCTAAAAGTTACCTAATGTAAGAAAAAGGATTTCTTGCACTGACGAATTGTTATTTAATAATAATATATAACAATTTTTGGCTTAGTTAACGATTTCCCAAATGATAGATATCCGATTTTTTAAATCCAATATAATAATCTACCTTAAAATAACTTCAGTTTTGGTTACATGTATGGAGTCCCCCACTAGATTTATTATTATTACTTAACTATTAAACTAAGTTGCGGCTTACATACATCTTGTAGTTTTTGAGAAGAATGCCTGTGACAATCAGACGAACATGACGAAAGTATAAGAGTTCCGTTTTTGCCATTTCATCTACGAAACCCTAAAAATGACAAATGTAATCATAATATAATCACATTGTGTTCTGTTAGTTAATCAGATTTTAGGAAGTAACTACTAAGTACAAATCGCTAGTCATTAGGGTTGATATTGGTAATCATATTGCATTGTCTAATCTTGGGCCTAAAGGTGCGCCCACATTTGTATCATTTGCCCGTATCAGATCATCGTCGCGTGGCATGATCGCGTGTCACGATCACGCGTTTGGACGTTGCGCCGATCCGATCACTCGAAATCCATTTGCTACGCGTATCACACACTTATATCGGAAGATTGCGGCATGATCGGCGCGCCGACAGTGAGCGTCCAAGCAGCGCGATACGCAGTCATGCCACGGCACGGTGATCGGATAAGAGCAAATGATACAAGTGTGGACGCACCTTAAGAGCCCACTTAAACCTACGATCAGGCATGCTCATTTGTCCATTATTCTGTGACCTCCGTGTTGTTTCATCATCATCATCAATTCAGCCATAGGACCACTGCTGGACACAGGCCTCCTCAATAGATTTCTACATGTGCCGGATAGAGGCGACCTATATCCAGCGAGTCCCCGCAACCCTAATCAGGTCGTCCGTTCACCTTGCGGGTGGCCCTCGACGGAGTGATTACCGTTACGCGGTCTCCATTCAAGCATTCCACCCCCAACGGCCATCGGATCTTCAAACTATATGCCCTGCCCATTGACACTTTAGTTTGCTTACCCTGTTTGCTATGTATGTCGGTGACTTTAGTCCGTCTACAAATCTCCTCATTTCTGATTCGATCTCGTAGCGATCCCGGGATAGCCCGTTCCGTTCGCTGAGTGGCTCTGAGCTTTATTAAGAGGTTAGTTAGAGACCACGTCTCGGCTCCGTAAGTCATCACCGGTAATACGCACTGGTTGAAGACTTTCGTCTTCAAGCACTGATGTATCTTGGACGGGAACACACTTCGCAGTTTCCCGTATGCTGCCCATCCGAGTTGGGTCCGTCAATTATTCTCTTTCTCGAAGTTGGAGCTGCCTAACTGGATTGTTTGTCCTAGATATTCGCCGAATATTGCCGTATTCGTCGCCAACTTCGAGGACCGAGTTACCAACCAATACGGGGTGGGTGCTACATAGACATTCGACATGACCTTCGTTTTGTCCATGTTCGTCTTAAGGCCCACATCGTCCCGTATTTGGATACTCTGTTGAGATCTTCAAGCAGCATACCGAGATCCTCAAGCGTCTCTGACATGACCACAATATCGTCGGCAAACAGATGGTGCGTGACGTACTCGACATTAATTCGGTGTTATTTAGTTTTATAAAATTGAAAATATGAAATGAATAGCGAAATATACTAACGCGTGAACGGTGCAGAATTGAAATATGCCTGATGTTGATGTACAGTAAGGTAAACTTAAACACGTACCTTTTTAATCCTTATTGTCAGTGTGACATGGGCGAAAAAGGTACGGGTTTCAATTTCCCTTATTACTTGAAGATATTTTACTAGGAATAAGTGAAATGTTACTGAGCCAAGACAAGTTTTTATATTGTGTGTGTTTATAAAAATAGGCATATGCTAAGCATTATATCCTCGCCTGCCACTAAATAGTGCTTGGAAAAATAGTTCGATACGATAGAAATAGCCATCTCCATTGGTTTAACGCTCTCAGGTCAAGTCACACTACGTCGAAATTGATACAGCTGGACATCCACAGATGTCATAGGATAGTTTCTACCCGACTACGGTATGGACTGCGGGTGACAGAGGGAATGGCAGAAGGGACGGGTACTAGTTAGATATTATTCAAATTGGTCTCGTCAATGTGACGAAAGATTCAGCGTTAGAAAAAAATTGACACCCGACTTTAAAATGTTTTAATCGCTGCATGGTTAATTTCACTTGTAGTTTAATGTGCATACTAATATAATCAGCCATATTTGTATTTACTGGAGTAATTATTGCATCGTTTGTGATTAATTTTTATTGGGTTACTAATAAATGAGCGAATTATATTTCCCAAACTGTTTCATTTCCCAACCTTGGTTTTTTTCCGAAACCGTAAAATTTTCAGAATATCTATAAAACAAACCCAACCTAACCTATTGGGTACAATGACTTTTCAAAATATCATATTTGGAGAGAAACGCGAGTTGGGAATTGAAATAGTTAAGAACTAAGGCGGTTTGGGAAATATTGGTCGGTAAAAAGAAAAGATCCCTTTTTTTGTTCACACCAACGCCTTTTCCAGAAATAGGTAACTTATCTAAATTATTAAACAAACCCAATCCCAGGTAATTTTTTTTTTTTATCTATCTATCTTTCAGCCACTGATGTCCACAGCTGAACATAGGCCTCCCCTATAGCTTGCCACGGAGTGCGGTCCTGTCCAGACCGCATTCACCGACTTTTATTAGGAAACAAATATATTTAGTAAGAACTCGTACCTAGTTGGGTACATAATGAAAAAAAATCTTTAAACTACTATCGCAAAGGAATGAAAATTAATTATGAAGAAAATTTCAAATATTTAAACAAAGACTACGGTACAAAAATCAAACATTTAACAGCCGAAAAAATCCCCAATTTGACCTAATAGGGCCATTTCATATTACACAGTGACCAGCTATTACAGGCAATCTGAAGTAATTGTAGTTAACCCTTCTACTGCGGACAGCGAGGCCTTGAGCCGTGGCCATTTTATTATAAGAATTATATTTGGAATCATAATAATATCGTACACGGTTTTCGTTTTAACGGCGGATTTATTTATTACAAGCGGTCACGCTTATTTTCTGCTCTATTTTGTAGACCTTGATTGCTCCGTTGATGTAGAAGCATAAATTGTGACGTTAAACGGACTAGTTATAATAAGGTCAAGGTTTTATTGTTGGTTTTAGTGACAATACTTAACGTTCTCTAAGACATATCACGTATTTATGGATGAAACTTTGAAGGCTATTTCTTTTTATAAAAGTTTGAGCCGAAGTGACAAAACACCGGTCCATTATTTTTTTATGTTGTCCAACATATACTCAAGCCAGAAGTAAAAGGGTTTGGTCACTTTTTAATAGTTTGGAGAACAAATTTCTCCGATTAGGTTGAGTTTGGGCAGCTAAAACAAAATATGTGTCCGTTTTTGTACACTACTCTCAAAACATATTATATACATCAAATCGGAGCCGGAAAGTTGGTATCTTTCCTTGTAAGTAGTACTTAGATTAATATCAAACTAACGAGTCTTTATCACATTAAAATACCGAATATCATTATCTGAAGCTTATCCGCCTCAACCGCCTTATAATTTATTGTAACATTTAACTATATAATTTCTTCTTTAGTTATAACTAAAGAAGAAATTATATAGGATGAAAACTGAAAAGCAAATTGCATGCTATCTCCCATCGGACGCTCGTCGATAAGGTAAATTTGTGAAAACGTGGATAACTGTTTTATTTTTAACATAGATTGGAATCACGATTTTTTATGTCCTCCATATTTTTTGTACAACTCTGGTTTTAATAATAATGTACATTGATTGCCTGCCTCTATTTCCACCACCTATTCTTGGACAAGTTACGGTCGCTTCGTTCCAATAGCATTCCATTAGGTAGATAGGCAGTGAACTACTAGTAATGGGAAATTAATAATTAAATATTCTGATCAAAATTGCATTTCCACAAAGGCGCAACTAAAAAAAAAACTGTGACCCGAAATGGCAAAAGAAGCCATTACACACTCAACAAAATTAGCCCCCGCAATTCGTGGGTCGTTAACATTTACCTGCTTGAAATTATAATTTATCGTTAGCCATTTGTTTCCGCGCGGGGACATTTCCTTGCGAGGAATTCACACGGTTAAAAGGCGGCAATTGTTTTTGGCTAAGAACAGGAGCGTAAATAGGCACAGTGAATTTAAGTAAGTGCGAATAGGTGTAATGAATTCATTTCGTAGGTATAATTATAATATAATCAAATTCAATACAACGATGAAACCCAGTGATGCTACGTGAAAATTCAGGCAATACAGACCCTAGGCGCAATAACTATAAAAATGCTTTTTATATATTAGTATAAGAATTTCTTAAAATTAACACAAAAAAACTGGCCAAGAGCGTGTCTGACCATGCTCAATATAGAGTTCTGCAGCCGTTTATACAGAAATTGCACTACAGATGAACAAAAATACAATATGAAAAATAAACACCAACAAACGACTGTATCTCCCAGACACTTACATCCTTTTGCTGAGTAGAGCAGTGTTTTGGCAATTACTTAAAACGGTCGATCATGTTATAAACAATTTTCGTTGAAAGTATTTATTAAGCTTTTTTTTGGACTTACCATTTAGAAAATAGAGTGGGCGGGGGGACACAATTTATGCTACTTTCGGAGCGATTATTTCCGAAAATATTCACTAATTATTATTTGTTTTTAAAAACCTTAAAGTGTTTTTACAAGAACTGTGGAAATATGTGCTACAAATAGATATTTGCTAAAACACATTTTTTTCAGTTTCGGTTACATGTATGGATTGTCCCCCCTAGAAACATATTTTTTTGTTATTTAACTATCAAACTAAGTAGTGGCTTACACGAGACACCTATTCTCGACATCAATATAAATCTTATATTTTTTGAGTAAAATGCCTTTGACATACGGACGGACGGACGGACGGACGGACATGACGGAACTATAAGGGTTCAGTTTTTGCCATTTTGGCTACGGAATCCTAAATATGGTACATAGTTTTTTGGTGGTGGTAAATAGTTTTTTTTTTTTACAACAAAAATATAAAGCTCGTTTAGCTGTATAAAACGTAGCCTCATCGCTCAAAATTTCAACGCTGCAAACTTTGATATTTACCTAGAAATTCTTTAGAGCTCCATATCGAAAACCGTAGGTATAAATATTTCATAACCTTCGGCTTAACATCGGCACTTACTAAGCATGAATCATCAATCAACTTCGAGATCCTTGGAAATAGAATGTATTCGTCATAATCGTTCATGAGCTAACGGCGACAAAGAGGATAGTTAAAGGATTTTGGGTTAGTAGTTAGTACTGTGTACTTCCGAGAAGGGTGGAACAGGGACATAATTCTACACATGTGTGAAATGGTAAATATTGGTACGACATATGACACAGTATTCAGAAACTCTGACAGTCCTTGTAAAATGAATCTATGAGGTTGGCACTGTATATTATTGGAACTTTTTATACGCGATGTAATACGTTTAAAAATATATTTTTCTCAAACATGCAATGAAATATTGATAGTATGTTCCTTATAATAGGCTGCGAAGTATGACGTTTCAGGTGCAGCTAGGACAAGAGGTTGTTAATGTAATTTCATACAAATCTTGCAGGCCTAGGCTGATAAAGTCCTCTTTTTTAATTTCCATTCCACATAAATTTGTGGCACAGGCATCATGACATAATGCCAATATGCGTATTAAAAAATAAAACTTTGATTTTTTTGTTGTTTATTTCATTGCATGTTTGAAAAAAGCACTATACATACCTCGGCGGGAAATATGGGGTTGCCCGCCTCAGACCTATCTGGTCTATATGTTTTCGGCCGGCAACCCCTTTTGTTCCGGCCTCTGTAGTAATGTTATTATGCCATCGTTACGGAGTTGTATAAATATTTCACTATAGTTCAGTGGCATATAATATAAACCCTAGAGTATTGATGATCATCTCGCCCCCTTATCACGTGGAACCAGGGCCGCCCGTATTGGTTAAATTACCTTTATGAAAATGGAAACAAAATTATTTGTCCCGTAAACATCATTTGATGGAGCCGCTTTTCAAGATGATGCTCCAATCTAAAAAGTATGCCTTTTTAGTATGATTCGCGGAGTTTTTATTCACAGACTAGATAGAGTACACGAGTAGAAAAATATTATTTTTAAATGAGTGATATTTGCGGAAATAGAAGACGATGTTATAACTCAATATTAAGTTTTAAGAGAAGTTTGAAATATGAAACAGATTTTTACTTATCAATATATGTATATATCAGTGTATTTTCTGGGCAACGATAATTAGATATTTTAAATATTGTATTGTTATTTCTATGAACATTTCTTATACGGATTACATTAGGAACTAGATTTGAGGAAAATAAAAAAGTAAGAAACATAACTAAACCAATTGAGAAAAAGAAACACTGACCTGATAATAGGTATATCATCACAAAAGTAACTGTGGGCGTTAATATTCGTACCTATATAATGGTAATATTACTAGGAGACCTATTGTTCACTGAAGTAAAACGAATTGCGTGATAAAATAAATTTCTTAATAAAATTTTCTGTACAATATGAATTCTCGAATTCATCGGGCATTTTTTTCGAGCGACAACCCAAATACTTTGCGAAATGAGTATAAATAATCTCGCCCCCTTATCACGTGGAACCAGGGCCGCCCGTATTGGTTAAATTACCTTTATGAAAATGGAAACAAAATTATTTGTCCCGTAAACATCATTTGATGGAGCCGCTTTTCAAGATTTGTTTTTAAAGGTCTGTTATTTCTAACAATACCGTCTTGAGATTGTAATCTGGTACCTAGCTTACTTTCCTTTATTCTTTAAAAATGTATTATTGTATCTTTTGCCAAGGAGCTTCGCTAACAATATTTTCAAGGTTTTTTTCGATAACACAATAACCAATCTTCGATCAGATACAATTATACAAAACTTTCATCGTAATAACATTAGGTACCTTCGATAATTTTATCTGACATCTTCCAACCTACTTTTATTTTAATCAAATTTCTACCATTTGTCATTTGAAGTAGACATCAAATTAAAATAGCCAAACGAACCTAGTCCTCATCTCTGCTGAACACGTCCGAGATTAAATGGGGAAACTGCCAAAGTAAAGATGACAGTTAATTAATTCAATGACAAATGATCCTCAGCGCAGATCGCTACAGCAGCTACTAAAGCCTACTTACGCCAAAAAATATTTAAACCGTAAAGGAACTGTTTTTGCAACAAATTTTCAACTTTAAAAGTACCACACTTTGAACCAAATTTACTTAAATCTTGCACCGATTGGATCCGGTTTTGTTTACCCCCTGAATACCGATACTGTTTTGTTTTAGCAGAACAGAGTGGAGCGTTTTCATTCTAATCCAATTCAGATCCGGACCGCTTAGTGTATCTCTGCTTTACGTTTGTAAAGCAAAGATACACTCTGACAGATCTCTGTTTAGAGATGAATTAATACCTAAGCTGTGACAAACAACATGTCGTTTCACAAACAAAATCCCGAGCACAAAAAGCCGTTTAATCTGATCAAACATTTTGCTCTCCCAGCATTTGTGCCCAAACTAATTTGGCACTCGCAGGGTCGGTCATGCATAACAAATGTGTGCCTGAGCGATTTATAAAATATTCACACATTGTCAGACGGCGATTTCGCCATGAATCTTGGCTGTTATATGTATGTGGTGCTACCATACGTTGTAACTAGTGAAAATGTAATGCATATCGTTGCATATTCAATTCATATAAATTCTGAATACACTGCTGCAAGCTAGGTGCTATTATCTTCGTATAACTAAAATAAAGTACGCAACTGAACTGTTAAAAGATAAATGTACGATCATGTAAAATGCATAAAACGTACGGGTACTTTTTTCGTTTCTTATTGGTTTCTAACAATCTTGTGAAGAGATCAGGGACAAATATTCCAGATTTGCTCTTTTAGTTTCGGGATAGGAAAGTGATTAAAATATTTAAAACCCGATTTACAAAGGAATGCGAGCACGAGACACACCTCCAATTTTAATATCTAATTTCCTGCCTCAGACCTAGAGAATCGGTCAGTAAATAAATATCATGCTCAGGGCTTATTCGAAGAACTAGTCGGACCGGTCCCACAGTTGGTTACCGCTCCAATTAATAACCCTGTAATTGTTGTAGACTATGATACTTCCACCACAACAATGTTAGTAAATTGCAGCGGTAAAAAAGTAACAAAATATGTCAAACTTAACAAGTGTATATAGAGAGTAAAAAAGTTGTCAAAACAAAACAGGTTGTTTCTAAAGAAATTGAGATCTTACAGTCAAAGTATTCTGTACAGTTACAAAATAGTAGGTTAAAATATGAAACTGACACACAGACATTACAGTTAAAAATTCAAAGCTTAGAGGATTCAATTAAATCATTAGACACAATTAATGAGAGCTCAAAAAAAGTTATTCATGAATACTCACTAGCTATGGAAGATTTAATATCACAAATTAATTATAACTCAGAACGGTTTGAGTCCCTGACAAATAATCACTCCTGTTTATGTAAGCAGGCAAGTGGTAATTTGTCCACTAGTGTACTAGAACCATCCTCTCTGTGTGCCAGTTTGCCAGAAAAATCCAGTGAAAGTTCCTTCCACACCGCACCAAGCACACCTAAACCTAAGGTTATCATGTACTGTGATGAGATAGGAAGTGGCATGGGCCCACTGTTAAACTCATACTTGAAGGGACATAGTGTAATTAGCAATTGTTTGCCTTATAGTAGCCTTGACAATATTTCAAATCAAATTCTGTAAGACAGTCATATTAATTCCAAGACAATACTGCTTATTCTTTTGGGAAACAGGGGTAAAGTGAACATGAATTATTTAATTAAATTTTATGAAACTGAACAAAATTACAGTTAAAAAAATCATTATATTCACTTTTCCCTATTGTAAACAATTGATAAAATCTGAAAATGATACAAGATATATTTGAAATACATCTTTATATAATCTTTGTACATATAGTAGTAAGTTTAGAATAGTAGACGCTAACAAATATGTTAGTAATCATTATTTTTTGACGAAAGGTAAGTTTTACCTTTTCAATTATTGCAAACGACAAATAGTTTTTGCAGATTGAAAAATTTTTAAATGCCTATAATATTGACATCTTATGTATAACTGAACACTGGCTAACATGCAATGAGATAATGCCCCAATTCAATCATCAACAGGTGGATAGTTCGTTCACCAGACTTAGTTCCATACATGGTGGGTCGTTAATTATATTAAATAGTCAATTGAAATTTAAGGAACGTAAGGACATTGTATCCTTGTCTGTTGAACGGACCATAGAATTAAATGCAGTACTTGTAGAATTAGAGCAATTTATTATAGTTTGTGTGTATAGGCCGCCATTAAGTAATTTCGATGTTTTTTAAACTATTATGGAATATGTGCTTTTTAAGATATCACGTACTTGTAAAAAAATACTTATTTGCGGCGATTTCAATGTAAATTTTTTGGAAGATTCAACACGAAGTATTAGATTGTTGAATCTATTCAAATGTTTTCGTTTAAGCCACGTATTTATGGAACCTACTAGGGTGACCGATACCAGCGCCACCTGTATTGATTACATTTTCACTGATATTTCTCCTTCTAAACAAAGTATAATCAGTAAATTAGAATCAGATCATTTAGGCCAATTAATGGTATTTGAGATACTAAGGGAAAGTATAGTGAAAAAACAAATTACTTTTGTACCGGCAACCACAGACCGTGTGGAAAGAATGAAGCAACATTTCGTTCAGGTGCTACCCGTTCTGTCTTCTCAAATGAGTCCTAATCACATGTATGATTGATTCTTTACAACTTTTATGAAACATTATAATACAATATTTACTATCAAATCAGTTGTGGCTGGCGGTGCACCAGTATTTAGCAAATGGGCTACTGCGGACTTCCACAAACGTAGACATGCACTGTATGCCATGTATGAGGAACGGCGTTTTAATACGAGTGACGAATTTAAAGAACATGTAAAGCAATATTCGAAACAATTCAAAATTGATTGTCATATTGCCAAACGTAATTATTTATCCCAGAAAATCAAAAATAGTTCGAACATTATTAAAACCACCTGGAAAGTGATTAATACGGAGACTGGTAGATCGAGGCACGCATTTTGAACAATTTGATGCATAGTAAGCAATTCGGTTTTACGCGGGGTCGCTCGACATCCAACGCCGGAGTTGAGCTCGTAAAACACATTTTCGATGCCTGGGAGGAATCGCGAGATGCTTTAGGCATCTTCTGTGATTTATCTAAGGCCTTCGATTGCGTTAATCATGAGACACTGATCAGGAAGCTACACCACTACAGAGTTAAAGGATTAGCACTAAATTTATTAGAGTCTTATTTAAATGGTAGAATACAAAGGGTTGACGTGAATGGAAAGCGTTCACCGGGGTCATTAGTCTCTATGGGTGTGGGACCTTTCCTGTTCCTTATCTATATAAACGACTTGCCACATCTCGTAAAGACCCACCATGAGATAGTTTTGTTTGCAGATGATACGTCTCTAATTTTCAGTCGTACGAAATCAACGATCCTACAATGACGTAAACAATGCTATCTGTGAAGTAGTAAATTGGTCTGATGTAAATAATTTATTGTTGAATGAGAAAAATACTAAATGTGTTAAGTTTGTCACGAGTAACGTAAAACACGAGCAAGCAAGCGTTATTGTTAAAGGTGAGGAACTGGAACTGGTTAATAGCACAGTTTTTCTCGGTCCAACATTAGATTCTAAGCTCCAATAGGGACCCCATATTGCTAATCTCTCGAATAGACTGAGTTCTGCAGCTTTTGCAGTAAGTACAATTCGTCAATTAACAGACGTGATAACGGCTCGATTAGTGTATTTCAGTTATTTCCACAGTATTATGTCGTATGGAATCTTACTATGGGGCAGTGCTTCCGACATTAATACTTTCTTTGTCCTGCAGAAACGGGCTGTTCGTGCGATATATAAAATGAACCATAGAGACTCGCTTAGAGATAAGTTTAAGGACATTAATGTAATGACAGTGCATTGTCAATACATTTATGACAATATTATGTATGTACATAAAAATATTACCCACTTTAAGAAGAACTGTGATGTACATGATTTTAATACTAGAAATAAGCATAAGCTCGCAGTGCCTGCTACTAGGCTCCATAAAATAAGGAGATCATTCATGGGTAACTGTGTGAGGCTTTATAATAAAATTCCAAGCTGCATAAGTGAGTTGTCTATTGGTAAATTCAAAAATATTGTGAAACATAATTATTTTCTAAAGCTTATTATAGCACACAAGACTGCATGAATGATAAAGCCGCGTGGGATTAATGTAAATTATAGCGTTATGTAGGTATATGTATAATTATTTTAACGAATACCTAAGGTATTATTATTATTTTAATCGTGATTGCTTTATATACTCTTGACATTTAGAATTTTATTCTAGACACATTCTAGATTATTTATTTTTTATTGACAATCCTTTTGGGATTTATCTTATTGATTATTTTCATTTTTAAAATGATGATTTTATTAATAATATTATACTTAAGTTAACTGATCTGATTAGGTTTTTCTGGGTTTCCCTAATCCTTGCAGCAAATGTTGGATCATATTGTATTTCTCTCAGCAAACATTCACTCTCATGTAACTGATATTTAGAAAGTGCTTGTAACTAGGCCTACTTGAATAAACAATATTTTGATTGATTGATTGATATCAGGGACAATATTAGACAAATCAACCTAGTCTCAAACTAAGAAAAGCTTGTACTATGGGTACTACGCGACGGTATACATAATATTAAATTATAATACTTAAATACATTTTTTTTAAATACATAGAAAACGTCCACGACCCAGGAACCAGGAACAAACATTCGTGCTCATCACACAAACACTTGCCCTGGCCGGGAATCGAACCCGGGACCGCTAGCTTCATAGGCCGTTGTACAACCCACTGAGCCAAATCTTGACCTCAATGCTCTTGTAATTTGTAAAAGTTACGGTCTTAGTATAGTTTAAATTCATCATTTTAACTAGAAGGCTACTCTGAGACTCAGATACATACATATATCTCACTGCAAAGGTAAATGTGTTTTAAAAACATTAGTTGGTACAAAAATCAGTTGAATAGGTCAAACTCAACAAAACTTAAAGTTTCTATAAACGGATGAGATTTTGTAATACACGATAAGAAGAGCCGACAGAAGTAAAATAAAAAGTACTAATAACCTAACGCCATTTCCAATAACTGTATCTAGAAATAGTTCCCAATCTACTGGGGTACCCAAAACTCTGCAAACCGTTTATAATGTCGCAGACAATACGTGGTAGGGGCCTTTAGGTCGTTGATCCGCACGCGAGCCTTATTACATCAAAAAAGGAAAAAATATAAAAGCACTGTTCAACATGCTTGAATACGACCAACAATTTACGTCTGCGCTCATAATAAGTGCTCTAGACGACTTGTTATATGGCGATCGTGAAGTGGAGTGTAGAAAATGTAATATACATGCACTTATGATCACGTTTGGGTTCATTCCTTCATAGTCTTCATACTGAGTATTATGAATATTTTTTTTCTGAAACTGTCAGCAAGGCATAACTGTCAGTAGGGTTAAATTATGTATTAACTGTGACTTTTAAATATTACCTTGTACTTGCTTTACGATGAAATAAATTTAGTATTTAAAAAAGCGGGTATTTGATATTGTCACAATACGCAAATCTGTTATAAAATTGCGAATGTTTATTTGTCCGTTCAAAACAATCGTTTTGATTCCTATCACTTGGCCTATTTTTTTTTTGTTAATTCTGTTGCTGGCGATTTTAACCCATGCGCTTCACATCCACTTTGACTGTATCGTGACTATAACTCGGACTAGTTTCGGATTGGAGACGATTTAGCAACGAATGATCTTCTCGAAGGTGCCTATGGTCATTATACATTTAGTGTTTTTTTTAAATAATAGTTTGGACAAATTACCAAAACAAACTCATAGCTACTATATGACAAATATCTCAAGAGCAGGGCTTGAAAATTTAGTGCGGATGACGTAAAAAATACGTAATTTTGCACACAGAATGATGTGGTAAGTAAATTAAGTTTTACAAAACTTGTTAAGTATCGTAAGCTACCTACGATTATTTACAATAAAAGTAGATGTACTTATTATATTATATTCATAAATTTAAAGAAAACTATTTTATATTATTATTTTCATGTATATATTACTTCTCTGATAAATCGTACATATATTTGTAAAAATACAACAACTAAACAATCACAACGTCAATTTATTTATTGTTAATCTAAATAACAATTTCAGTCAAAGACGTTAGGTACTGCTCATTTCAAAGAGATTGTTAAGTGGTATTTTTTACTAAAAGACTATTTAAATAATTCTATGTATCGTTTGACGTCATCCGCACTCAATGTTCGAGCCCTGCTCAAGAGTGATTTGTGAGTGAAACATTAAAGGCCGAAACACACCGAATGCGTTCGCAGCACGTGCACGTGTGCGTGGCGTGCGCGTTGTATCTTATGAAATGTCATAGTAGATGGCACACCGCTTGCATGGCTTGCACGTGAGCAGTGGTGTGTCATCTCTTATGGGTATTCATACTTTAGAACGCGCATGTCTACGTGCACGCCACGCACACGCATCCGGTGTGGCTTGGCCTTGAGTCAAAAACAAAAGTAATATTGAAACGAAGATTCTTAGTGGCCCTAAAAAAACTGGGGAATCCTGAAACCAGCCTAGAGCAGTGGGTAATGAAACTCACCTGTAAATCGGCACGTCATCCTTGTACCACACGACAAGCAACAACGCGTCGGGCGGCTGCGGCGAGCGGGTGTCACACGGTAGCGTGGCCTCGCCGCCCGACACCCCCGTCACTTTGACGACGTCCAGAGATTCCGCCCGGACACTAGAAGCCGGCCGGAGACCTGTTGACAATGGTGCCGCCATGAATATTGAACGCTTTGCCAGTTGCAGTTTTTATGGGATTAACTTGGCTCGTATTGGATTTTACGGTACTCAATGGTAAAGCCCGAGCCTCAGCAATATATATATAGCATTATATCAATACTTCCTTAGCCTTACTCCTTCCTATATTATAAACATGAAAGTATGTATGTACGTTTCACTTAATCTCAAAAGTACGGGACGAATTTTTATGAAACTTTCCAGTTATGTACCTTATATATCAGAATAGGACATAGGCTACAATGTATGTCAAATTTCATCCCTTTTTAGGGATGAAAAAGGGGATGAATATTTGTATTGACAATAAATATTTTTTTACGCTAGGGACTTGAAATCTTGGTAATATGCTTCACATTTAAATAAGTAAAATATCAAGTTTTTGGGAAAGATATAAGCTACTTTTTATCCCGAAAAAATACCTTTTATCCGCGATAACCGAATCTAAGGCGGACGAAGTCGCGGGCGGCCGCTAGTATCCTTACTATATTATAAACGTGAAAGTATGTATGTACGTTTCACTTAATTTCAAAAAGTACTGGACGATTTTTTATGAAACTATCTAGTTAAATGCGAAAGTGTGTCTGTCGGTCTGTTACCTCTTCACGCTTAAACCGCTGAACCGATTTGAATAAAATTTGGTATGAAGATAGTTTAAGTCAAGGGGAAGGACATAGGCTACCTACTATTTATCTCGGAACATCACCTTTATCCGCGATAAGCGAATTTAAGGCGGACGAAGTCACAAGCAGAAGCTAGTACTATTATAAAGTTGTGAAAATGAAATGTCTGTACATTGAAGATATTTGAAAAAAAAATATATTGTAACGGACTATTTGGAGGTCACTAAATCGAAAAATGTTTTTTTTTTGTATTTTCGTATGTGTCGTTACGGCTTCGTCACGTCAAATCGGCTAAACGGATAATATTTCGGTATAAATATTAATAAGTATAAATTATGGTACATTGTTCTAGTTTCAAAAGATTCTTTAATGCGGTGTATTTCTGAGGATTCTGTTTTTTATCGTATACTAGCTTCTGCCCGCGACTTCGTCCACCTTAAATTAGTTTATCGAGGGTAAGGATATTTTTCCGGGATAAAAAGTAGCCTATGTTCTTCCCCGGGACTCAAACTATCTCCATACCAAATTTCATCCAAATTGGTTTAGCGATTTAAGCGTGAAGAGGTAACAGACATAAAGACAGACAGATACACTTTTGTATTTATAATATTAGTATGGATGTGTAGAATAGAAAAGAAACATTTATTTTCTAGAATACGTTACAGTTATTAAGTAGTGTAGCGTTGATATGGCAATTGACATGTTGAAATTAGGAGCAATTTGGTGAAATTATCCCGAATTCAAAATTACCGTGGTGTACCTTATAGCTAAGTGTGTTACGGGCTTTAAGGTCGATGCCTCATATGATGTTGTATTATCTAACCAATGGAGCTACGAAAAACGCTGTTTAAACTTTATATGTTAGAAGGGAAAATAAAATTGCTATGGTTTTCTTTTAAGTATATTAAAAATGTAGCAACAACTTCTAAAATAAGATCCCCTTAAACGGTGGCTTACTTTATCGATCTAGCGAGTCAGCTATTATTATTTTAATTACAGTTTACAATCAGGGCGTCTAATTACCTTAGTACTGTTTGACAATTTAATTATAGATCCTTAATAAGTACATTTAAATACCATGAACATATAGAAACGGTTAAATTGTGAACTACTTCATAAACTTTCGTTAAGTATTCTAATTATTGCAAACATAAAGTATTATTTAGCTCTACTCCTCAGTTACATTATGAAAAAAACATTATTAGCAACGCAAAGAGCATTAGAAACGACCGGTCCTTTCTAATGCTTTTAAATTATGATCAGAGATTGTAAATCTGGTAGCATTTTTGGGGCAGACATCATAGTTAAATGCCATTCAGGGCAGTTCCAACGTAAAAGACTAATTAGAGTTAATACTGTCGATTTTTTCTCTAAACTCTAATTAATCTTTTTGATTGAAATCCTCTACACCCATGACATTTTGACCATGACGTCTTTCTCAAAAATGCTACGGAATGTACGAGATGACTACTTAAATATGATTATCGAGTTACGCTTGTTACAATCCGATACCATGTAGTATATTTGATGAAAATGACAGAAAATAGTCAGTGTATAACGTGGGTTGATTTGCTAATGAATTTTGTTGCAAGTCTTTCATAGTATGTTAAAACATGCGAAAATAAACGTATCGATAGAAACAACTGGACTGAAACTATTGACTCAGAAACATCAGGATTAACAAACAAATTCGTTTTTATTAAACCGTCTAAAAGATATTTTACCGTTTCTTGGAAGTCGTTTGCTCAACGAGCTCCTGAGAACACCAGGCGCGATCGTGACAAATTGCCCGATTAACAATTCGCGTCCCGCCGAAGGAGATGGCGCGAGTAACGATCCAATATATCAAAGGATTTTTCCGAACACCGACACTGAAGTTACTACGTGTTTATTAAGACGGTGCAAAATGGCAGTTGTGTGAGGGATTTTCACGTGAGTTCTACGTGCGTAACATTTTGTTGAAGTTGAGTTGTCGAGTTGAAGACGTTAAATATCATACACCTTTTAGACTTAAGAAATCTTTTGGTGGCAGGCTAAACTCGAGAACATGATAAGATGTATGTGAAATCCTTGTTTGCAATTGATCATTAAAATTGTAATATTGCGCTAATTAAAGGTAATATTAAGTCCAGTATCTATAAGTTTTTTACCTTACAATACCGGTCATACACAAGTATCTACTATGGCTTTTGCCGCAAAAAAATAACACATCAATATTTAAAGTCGCAGTTTACATTCTGGAACAACCCCCTTGAACTAATTACCCAAATTTTAGTAGTTTAATGATTTAGTTTCTTAACGTAAAACATCGGTAAAATACATAAATTAATTTAACATAGACTCGTAATGAATATTTTCATATTCAAATTTAATCTTACTACGACCAAAATCATTTGTAAATTAATTGTTAACGCAACTACAAATAACAAAGTAGCTCCAAAACTAAGACGAACACCCAAAGTTATTGTGACAAGCGGTCCTCTGTAATCACGTTACGTACTACGCCCCAATTAGCCCACACAATAAGACACACCCCTGTCTCATTCTATTACCAAACTAATAAAGACACTAGAAAAGACTCAAACTATCACAGAAGAACATTAAGCGAAACTCATCTCGTACCTCACTGAAATGCATTAGCATAGAGTTGAGATTGCAGATGCTGGCGATAACGAGCTGGGCATTTGCCAAACTTTCAAGAATGTCATCGAGTCAAAAACAAACAACGCTGTAACCTGTAATAGGATATGCAGCTGTTTCGATTTTCGAAAGGTTTTGGACGGAGTTTACCGTCTACCGATAGTTCTTCGATTATTTTCATACGTAAAGATTGTCTGTCAAATGTTTGGCATATAATAGGGAACATGCATGAAATTTTTTCATCGCTTTTCTTAACGAAATATCAAAATACCGTAAAAACTATTGCAAAAAGTAAAATTAAAATTAAAATCGGCCAAGAAATACGTATGATAAAAGCATTTTAAACTTCTAATCAGACAGAGATTTGACAGAGAGGTCCGATATAGAGTGTTACGTCACAGTCCACTACAGTCATATAAACTACATATTAAATTCTGTTTTGCTAGAAAGAGATAGAATGAAATGTTTGATGGCTTATATCTTGGGTATTTTTATAGTTATTCGGAAAATTATTTTTGTCTACTGTTTGTTACATGAATAAGCTTTTAATAAAGCAAAAATTAAAATTCATGCATATTCCCTATTGGGCAGAAGTCAAATTGGACGAGCCAAATGAGAAAACGTCGTAGTGATTACTTACAATTCATATCCAAAGTATATCTCTAACTTAATACCAAATATCGTGATTTGTCGCTCGAATAGCAATTGTGGGGGGTATTTTCTATTTTAACGTAATCAAAAAATAATGATGTTACATTGAGTCGAAATCTCGCGTGACGGCATTCCTAGGTACAACTTGTACCTAGGAGTGACGTCGTCATTTATCAGATCATCTGCTTTTGAAATAGCAAAAAACACGTGTCCATTATTTTTTTTCTTTTCTTTTCTTTTCTTTCTTTTTAATACGAAGAATAATTGGCTCTACAATTTAAGACTGCATTAGAATGTCTGTAAAAAAATCGTTAATATACATTTCGCAGATATGTACGTCTATTATAATGTGTTGTTTCAAACTAAATGATTTAAATGATATTCAGCATAAACTTGTAAATGATTTTATGGGACACTTGCTCCAAATAATGGAGGTCAGCGCCCAATGCCTTTTATTAGGATTGGTTATGAGTTATGATCGGGACGACTTCAATAACCTTTAACCACGTATTGAGTTACAAAAAAAGATTCCAGAAAGGTGTAAATAAAAAATTCAGTGTTAAGCAAGAAAATCCCTTTTGAACTATCCCGCGCGTTCATCGTTCACTTAGATGGCGCGGATGGTAATCACCCTATTACTCACTGTAACAATTGAATAAAATTGTTTGTACAATAAAACTTTGTTTTTGAAGATCTGTAGAAATAATGTGAATGGAAATTTCGCTGATTGTAGGGTGGCAATTTATTTTATGAACTCTCTGATTTTTTACAGAAAATAAAACATCTTTTGTGAATATTATTATATGTTTTCTTTTTCTTTTCAACTATTCAAAGTAATAACAGTTCAAAGAAAATAAAAAAAATAAAGAATTATACGTTATGTAGGTAATTTTATTTTCTGCATAACTTTAACCGACTTGGATGTATTATTGTAATATAAATGATTACTTTAAATACAAATTTGGAAACTTATCTTTCCTATTCTGTTGATTAAGCAATTCGTGGAAGTCGAATTCAGAGACTGAAAAAGATTTTTCTCGTTACAATTTACTTATCTGAAAATCCTCCATTTATAAGAAAAGAAATCAGCAGGGCAGTCGACAGAGGCATCCTAATCGTAGATAGCGGTGACAACTGTTCAGGGATGCCACTCGCTAAACTATATCGTTCACAACGTGAAGTTTAAGGCATAGTCTGAATGCAGTTTCATACATACTACGGTTCCTAAACGCAGCATAGATAAATGATCCATAATCTGTATCGCACTCTATGTTGTTCCGGACCTTTGGGAGGCGTGCGCAGAGCCAAAGCAACATGTAAAACGCTTTCCACCACATAATGATTTGATGAAATGCAAAGGGTGTTTTATAATATTGTAGTATTAACTATATATTAAATTGTGTACAATTGTAAATAATCTGGCACACATGTTGCATTGGCATAAACTTCTAAATGACTGGCATTACTCCGAAAATTACATAATCTATTGAAATTTTGATAATTTATTCAATTGGTCAGGTCTTAGATAGTCGAAAGATATACTGAATTGCATTAAGTACGTCGTATTAATGGCGTGTATTTTTTGTGTCTAGACTTATAATAGGAATATATATACGAGTACCTATATAACTAACCAAGCAATGCGTCCGTAGCAACAAAGCTGAACATAATGAAATAATATAGAGTCGTACAGTCGACAACCCTAGCCCACGGAGCGTTCCGATGCTAATCGCATCGTTTGTCACGGAACGACGCGGATTACTCGCGTGCGTCGGGATAATATTGTCCCGCCACTGGGCATGCACCCGCATCCGATAAAAGAACGCTTATTGCGTTATGCGCCAACGATATGGAAAATCTGCGGCCATTTGATTAATCCTATCGGAAAATTACCAGGTAAATATGTTAAATGATTATAAACTGATAGAAGTCGGTAACAGTGTATCAATAGAAGCTTGTTTAATACCGTTTCGCCACTGAACATGCATTCGGTAAAAACACGCTTATTGCGTTATGCGCCAACGATATGGAAAATCTCCGGCCGTTTGATCAATCCTCTCGGAAAATTACCAGGTAAATCTGATAAATGATTAGGTATGAATTGATATAAATCGATAAAAGTGTATATATAACATAGTAGCTTGTATAATATTATCACGCCACTGAACATGCATCCGATAAAAACACGCTAATTGCGTTATGCGCCAACGATATGGAAAATCTGTGGACATTTGACCGACCCGATAGGCAAAATAACAAGAAAGTATTTTGAGTAATTATTACAGACTTTTATAATTTGACTATAGGTAAGTATGTACTTACCTATAGTCAATCTGTATGTACTGATTGACATAATATTGTCTCGCCACTGAGCTTGTAAGTACCAGCATCCAATACCGTCCTCGTAATGATGAATGCAGTACTTGCAAAAACATCATTTTGAGAAAAATGCGTTGAAGGTTTTTTGTACAGCTTTACGCTATACGGGATGAAATAAGAAAATATTCATATTAGAAGAGCTTAGATAATATTTTATTTTCCATCATACCGTTTAGAAATTTAGATTAAAGTTACAATCTGTCTAAAAATCCGATTTTAAAGGCGGTTACTGCAGATTGACCTTTTAATATTTTACAAAGGTTTTTTTTTTTCAATACAGAAAGGTTCAGCTTGGTATAGCATTGTTGATAATTTTTATTACGTTCTTTGTAAAACGCAGTTATTCAACCAAATTCTGCATTTTATTGCAGTACAAGATACATGCTGCATTATAAATTTGTTTTTTAAGAGTTATTTGAGCAAATGCTGTATTTACTTAATACATTTCTGTTATAGTCACTTAAAGACATATAAGTACATCGATACATAATTATAATTTTATACCATTTTTTTTAAATTGTCGATTACGGCATTCTTGATTACGAGGGCAGAATAAAACATTGCCTAGAAGCGCCAACGATGAGGAAAATCTGCGCCCGTCTGATCATTCTCTTGGGAATATTAAAGGAGTAAATATATGGTTATATAAGTATACTTAGTAAAACTTGGAGACATTATGAAAAAAGGCCAAGTGAAAAGTACTCTAAACCGACGAGCATGCATGAAGAGATTAATGAATGTTGATGAAGCGGCAGTTGTATGCCAGGACCGTAGCAAGTGGAAGGAGGTAGTCTCTGCCTACCCCGTTGGGAAAAAGGCGTGATTGTAAGTATATATAATGTATGTATGTATGTAGTTTGGATAATATTGTACCGTCCGTGAAAAGAACGCTTATTGCGTTATTATGGCAACAATTATGGAAAACTATTCCACTTGGTGAACTACTTGGGAAAATTTACAAGTAATCGATGTTAATAAGTAGATAAATAGGTTAGAAATATTCAATGTATTAAATAGATGGGTAATATTCATATTGTCCTGCCAGTTGCTACAAAATAGATGGATAATATTATTATTGTTCTGTTACTGTAACAGTGTTTGTGTATTTTATATGAAGCGTCATCAATGTCAGGCCGTAAAAAGACTCCTGAAATGAGCCACGAGACGAGGTGGTTACATGCCAGCTGAGGCTGGATAACTGTTGCGTTATTATTTAAAAGTTTGATAAAGAAACTGGGCAAGTGCATGTCTTGACTGCTTACATGTTTAGTGTAGGGGGTTCGTACCTGTTACTAGAAGGAAATGCACTACAAAAGAAGAAATACGATATGAAAAAATGCACCAGAAAAAGAGCGAATTTTCGTCGCACTTAAGTCATTTTGTTGAGAAGCACAGTTTTTCAGCAATAATTCAATGCCATGAAGATACGCTCTTTTTTTCATTTATTTGTAGTAAGTATCTCTGCTGCAGAATACTACACTGAGTATAGTCCGACATGCTCTTGGCCGGTTTTTTACGTATAATATCACCACAAACATTTGAAGTATGTTATTAAATGTATCTTGAAAAGTAATATAACGACTATATTTTTTTGCGAAAAAGTCTGTCACAAGAAACTTTACCCGATAGCTATAATAATCAATGGCTATCCCATAAGGTGTATTATTAGGTATATTGTATTCCAAGACGTCCATAAAATGTCACGATAGCAGGTCAATCCAAATAGTAGGTATTTCACTCGATCACCAAGAATTAGCTTGCTGGTCCGTGCCCTGACAAAATGAAGGTCACTGAGGCCGTAATAATTACATTCTATTATTACTAAAGATAATATTTTTGGTGTAATAACGAACAATTAAAATAATTGACTTCTTGAAAAGTAATTAATGTGACTAGCACAGGCTTTGCCGTGTTTTTCGGTAAAATACCATGCCTAAGTTGTCTTTTCAGTTACCTGTTTTAGGTATATTTTAAAGCAAAATGTTCCTAAATGCTTGAAAGTGCTTGTATGTATGTGGCAGTCTCGTTAAACCTCTTTAACGTACGGACGGACGGACATTTTCAAATTATTTCGTTCCGGGGCAAGGACGTACAGGAATTGTTCTAGTGTTGTGGTGGTGAAGAATAAAAGATGAGTTTCGTGGTATGGAAGTACTTCCTGGTACACGAAATTGAGGGTAAATTCTAAGTTATACCTACTTTTTTATAACCAGGATACAAGATTCGGATAGATTGCTACCTTTTAGCGGCAGAATTGTTTTTCAGTTGTATGAAAACATACTCGATTTTATTTTATTAACAATAAAATTCCCGGGACATATAAATAGAAAATTATACCTACTTAAATTATCATGATAACAAGAATTTATTTTTCACTAAATTTTATTTCATTTACCTGTGACTGTGTTATTGAAGTTTGACCTAAAATTTTGGCCTAATTTGAAATAATAATTATAAATTGAGTTTTAATAGGAACTTACGTGAAGATAACATTTAAGTGTAAACAGGTAATTACAGGTAAGAGCGAGTGGGACAGATACCAATATTGCAGATAGTTTTCTTGGGTTTCTTGGTTCATTCGTTGCTGTTCTTTCCATACAAGTTTCAAATTTAATGTGTACAAATCCCATACTTACAAAATAAAATTTTAAGAAGCTGACACCATATTTGCTTCACTTTTTTTCTGGTGTTTTGCAAACTTCGGGTAGGTAAGTACCTCCTCCTCAATCGATCCCTCAATGCTGAGGATTGTGACTCTGCTGACGTAGTGTAGCGAGTATTCCCTTCCATGAAGCTCGATCGGTTGCCTGTTGAAGGGCTGCATTAACCGGCATGTCAAGACACTCCGACACCTGGTTTACCCATCTTTAAGGGCTACGGCCTCTGGGTCTCTTCCCTTCAACTTACGGTAAACCTATCTATCTGAATTTCGAATCCCTGCTTATAACACATTGTGGACGGTAGAAAAAAATCATATTCATATTATGAATACCTACGTAACGACACATAACAAATACTAAGAGTTACTTTGACGCACTTCTAAAAACTAAACAAACGACATTAATTTCATATTTATGAATTATTAGCATTCATCCGCGGTTTTGTCTGAGTTAGCGGAACTAAAAAGTCCGATGTCAATACAGGCCCTGGTCTATTTGTGTGGCAAATTTGATCTAAATCCGTTTAATGGTTAGCGCGTTAGTAACATTGAAACATATTCATAAGCTTTCAGATTTATAATATGTATTACTAGGATTATAAGTATGATAAAAGTAAAAACGCGGAGAGCCCTTTACTCAACAGTGTAATAAGTAATGTTAGCAATTGATCTAACTGAATTAAGTTAAAATCCTATCAACCCGCGTGCAATAAAACAGTAATAATAACGTACGGCCACTACAAATCTAAATTCGACATCCATTCACCAAATCGTTGGCATCCTCGCAAAAGAAGTACCGGAACAACCAATAAAACAGTAGTTTATCAGACGTTTCGTAAAATAATTCGTTGGGGTAGGAAAAGTAAAATTTCCCGGCTCGTGTACGTACAAGTTTTACGAGCCAACATTGGAAACAACTGGTCCCTTGGGCCGTGACGCGAGATGTAGATAGATAGACAATTGTCTCGAGATGAGAATAGAAACCATGTGGACTGCACGATATTATTAATATGAGTATTACGTAACTCCTACAAGGAAGAAGGTACAACCACAGATTTAGTACCTTTAATAAAATAATATATATACTTAATACCTTAATTAATAATACTTACACGAAATTCGATTCGATTTGGTGACCTTTATATAGTCCGCAATTTTTTTTATGTCTTGAATGTACAGACATTTCATTTTTTTTCAACTTTATCATAGTATGTATAAATATAAATATCAAGGACAATCTTACACAAAGCGACCTAGTCCCAAACTAAGCAAAGCTTGTACTATGGGTACTCGGCGACGATTATACGTTACATAATATATAGATACACTATAGTACTAAAATACATAGATAACAATTAATTTAAAGTTTTAACCACAGTAAAACTTTTTTTAACAGTTCAGAGAAGACAGGTAAAGTAAGCTTGGGTGTCTGGACAAAAGTCCCCAGTCAAAAGTCGCCCACGCTGTTCCTTCTGCATATCAACGATATGCTGCAAATTTGTGGCATTCACTGTTATGCGGATGATAGCACGGGTGATGCCTCCTACACTGGCCGCTGGCCAATATTTCTCGGTATGACGTCATCGAGAGCCGTAACAAACTTGTGTCTGAAGTTGAAACTTCCCTAAAAGAAGTTTCAGAATGGGGTCGACTTAATTTAGTCCGTTTTAACCCTACAAAGACACAGGTTTGCGCTTTCACTGCTAAAAAGTCTGCGTTTGTTGCATCACCTCGTTTGTCATCTGTGGGCTGGGGCTCCACAGTACCAGCTTCTCCCTCTAGACCGCATTCAACGGAGAGCGATTCGTATCGTCGGTTGCCAGCGTATTTCAGATCAGCTTGACTCCTTGGCACTGCGTAGAGATGTAGCCTCGCTCTGCATTTTCTATCGTTTGTATAACGGAGAGTGTTCCGAGGAATTGTTCGGGTTGATCCCAGCTGCACCTTTCCGCCATCGTTCTACGCGACAATATGTCCATCCTCACCACTTAGATGGTTGGCAGTCCACAACTGTGCGTTTTTCTAGAAATTTCCTGCCTCGCACGACTGAACTGTGAAATAAATTGCCGCATGCAGTATTTCCGGACCGATGCGATCTTCAAACCTTCAAGAATAGAGCGTACTCCCACCTGAAAGGCAGGCAACGCACTTGTGACTCCTCTGGTGATGCAAGTGTCTATGGGTGACGGTGATTGCTTACCATCAGGCGACCCGTCTGCTCATTTGCCCCCTATGCCATAAAAAATAAATAAAAAAAAAGTGAAAGAGGCGAGCTTTATAAAAAGTTTTTTTAGCTTAGCAATAATAACATTAGTATGTACCTTTTAATTGATTGGGGATATGTTTAATTAACAGCATAAATGAATGATTACACTACTAGCAGTGTTGGACAAATACTTCTGAACAGGGATCGTTGCCGGTATTACTTTAACATGAAATATCTTATTATAAACAAAGATCAGAAACAAATGAAAAAAATTTTCGACGATACTGGACTTGAACCAGTGCCTTGAGCCAGACCGGGGCAGCACGCTCTACCATCTGAGCTAATCGTCCACACCAGCAGTCGACGAATTTTGTCATCTGTTCTTGCTTATGGATCTTTGTATGGTGCATCCGACTCTTTAGCCGTTAGCGCCGCCTAGTGCAGAACTATGAAGTTACTTTCACCTCGAGCAGATACCTTTACAGGTACCATTGCTCGGCGAGAGGTGGCGCTATTATCAAGACTGTACTTTTTGTTTTACAAATATCATGATAATAATCACAATTTTTGCAATTTATTAGTGTATCACTCCACTAGCGTTATTATTATAAACAAAGATCAGAAACAAATGAAAAATTTTTTCGACGATACTGGACTTGAACCAGTGCCTTGAGCCAGACCGGGGCAGCACGCTCTACCATCTGAGCTAATCGTCCACACCAGCAGTCGACGAATTTTGTCATCTGTTCTTGCTTATGGATCTCTGTATGGTGCATCCGACTCTTTAGCCGTTAAATTTTTTCATTTATTTCTGATCTTTGTTTATAATAATAACGCTAGTGGAGTGATCCACTAATAAATTGCAAAAATTTTGATTATTATCATGAAATATCTTACCAAACACAATGCAAAAATCTCGAATACCGGTTATTTCGTATGGAAAGAAAACCGGTATTCGATCCCTGCTTCTAAACGGTACGCCAACTAAGGAATGCAATCGGTTAACCGGTCGGTTTCGCTTAAAACCCGGTTTTTTCCCATACTAAAAATAACCGATTGCATTCCCTAACCTAACGCCAACAGATTCGATTCCATGGTTTCGTCATCCAACGGCTCTCAGCACACCTCACATTGTTCGTGCATCTGGCTGGCATTCTGCCCACTAGGTACGTTTGACGGCGCGTGCTTGCCATTCTAGAACCGATTGGGGCCATCGATCATTAGCTCTCCGTCACATGAAACCAGAGCTCCGCTTACTAATATTCACTTGACAGAAATGATTAAAAATTTACATACAGTAGTTCTAACAAGATTATTAAATATTTATTAACACACGTTGATTTTGCTTGAGAACCTCTTTTAAACCTCTTTCAAAGTTATAGTAAGTTTTTCTTTCCTTCACACGACGTGTCATTTTTATTGCTATCTAAATTAAGTTTCATAAATGACTTGCAAAGGCAATTACTTGCTATGTTCCTGATTATCATCACCGTTATCATCTAAAAGACGTTCGCTGCAGGACATAGGCATCCCTTAAAGAGCGACAGCATGGCCGGTCCTGTGCCGCCCACATCCAGCAGACTACACTGACTTTCAGTAGGTCATCAGTCCACCTTATAGAGGGTCTACCACGCAGCGTCTTCCAGTGTGCAGTCGCCACACAATATTCCTCTTATCTCAAAATTTATTTAAAAACATCTTTTGAATACATTCAGCCTCCCTTATTCCCTTGTCCAGTCTTTACAACGTAACATGACTCAGTTTGTCGACACGTTTGGCTTAGTGGGTTGGACAACGACCTATGAAGCTGGCGGTCCCGGGTTCGAGTCCCGGCCGGGGCAAGTGTGTGATTAGCACAAACGTTTGTTTCCTGGGTCTGGACGTTTTCTATGTATTTGAGTATTATATTTTTTATTTTTATTTATTTAAACTTTGTTGCACAATTCAAATTGTTACAAATGGTGGACTTAATGCCTTAAGTCATTCTCTACCAGTCAACCATAGGGCCAAACAGAAACTAGTAGGTAGTACAGGATAATTAATGTTGAAAATACAAAAAAAGGAGACACAATTCATCGAGTCAATATGGTGATGTATACATAATATATATTCATATACATACACACATATTATATTAAAATACAAATAGATAAAAACAATACAATTATAAAACATATATGTACCCATTTATCTATATATTATTTACTTACATCGTCGCCTAGTACCCCATAGTACAAGCTTTGCTTAGTTTGGGACTGGGTCGATTCGTGTAAGATTGCCCCTGTCTGTGTTATTATTATTTTAATGTTGCTTCATGATAATAATTAAGAAAACAAAAAACCCGACTGCGTAAAAAAACTAAAAAGAAAAAAACAAGTCCAGTACCCTAGAAATCTAGATCGACGCAAATCTTCCCAACAATGGGTCCCAACTGTTTAAAATCGCTATGTTCCATATTAGAATTTATTATTTGTTTTATGTGATTATCGATCATGAATCATGAAACATTTCCATTATAACTTAACAAATTTCTAGGGTACTGGACTTGTTTTTTTCTTTTTAGTTTTTTTACGCAGTCGGTTTTTGTTTTCTTAATTATTATTTTTTATTTTATACTTTTTAGTTAAAATTATAAAAATCTGTAAATTTCGCAATCTTTATCGTCGAGGTTATTGCGAATCTTGCACAAATTTATTACAGTTAAATGAAATATTAGTGAGAACGGCTTGCTAACCAACTTTAAATCGTTATAGTTCCTAACTGGTAATTCAACATTAAAAATGATAAAAAAAAACCTAATAATGATTTTCAAATCCCTATTCAATGAAACGATTTGATATGATGTACGTCGATTTTCATTTTTTATTTTTCACAATATGGCGTCTTATTATCGCCATTTTGAGTTATCATTATTTTCATGTCTTCAGTGACATTCGGACAGTTAAGACGAATCGATTGATGTAAGAATCATCAAAATCGGTCTACGCGTTTGGTCCCTAGAGTGCCAGATAGGAAAAAACATACATACATACAGACATACATACATACATAGACTGATAAACACACTACCCTCCTTTGCGTCGCGCAGTCCGGTAAAAATAAGTGTGCAAGGACCCCTAGATCGCGTGAGGGGCAGAGGCGGGTTTTTTCTTGGTACAACGGTACGTGACTGAGAGTAACTGGAACATTCGTACGGGACACGTAACTGCTGAATTGTGCCTCTGACATCGATAAGGTGAGCACTGAGCAAGTTATGTTATGAATATTTTGAGAACCTGTCAGAGTATAGGGGAAATGTGGTAAAAGTTCATGAGTACGATTAGATAAGTGTTTTTACACTTAATGCCGAAAAATTAAAAGGAATACGCGAGAGCTATGACGGACATTATACTACCCTGGCTAGAACTGCGTTTATCCACTAGGCTATATATATATAGCAGTAGTCATTGTAAGATCACGAACAATAGTGCTTCAGACCCCAAAGAGTGGCTCGAATATATGCAAGCACATAAGTACTACAAGGCTCCAAAGGCATAAACTGGACTGTGTAGGCTCCAAAGGCATAAACTGGACTGTGTAGGCTCCAAAGGCATAAACTGGACTGTGTGAACTGCATTGTGTAGGCTCTGAAAGTAAGCATCAGTCTTGATTGCAAGTATGATGCTATGTGACCTCTAAAAACAAGCGTCATTTTATTTTTACAACATTTATTTATTTTCACCTGTCCCGTTGTCTGTCTGTCGGTCTGTTATGAAATCTTGCAAGTTAAAATTGATCCACTTCCTGGTTACCGATTGAGCTAAAATTTTGGATACTTATGTAAGTTCTGTGACAATGCAATAGTATGATACCATCAAGCTGATCTGATGATGAAGCAGGTGGTCATAGGAACTCTGTAATAAAATAATGCAATTCTACCGAGTTTGGCCTCTTTAGAATAGTGTAATTGATGGATGTTCAAGGACAAGTACAGTCAGCGATAAAATCTTGTCACAAAAATAGCATATTGACAGAAGCTTATTTCTTGTTACACATAGTTTTTACATTAACAACACTCCTTACTTTCCTTGAGGTTAAACAATTGGTAGATTCAGGCGTTACTTTGCGGAATCCCATATTAGATTAATGAATTTCCTTGCTTCCTATCGGGCTCCTTTGCATTTCCGCGAAATAGTGTATTGGTTAGATGTGACAATAAATTGTACTCACGTGCGCATATTTGCAAGCATTTTCCACAAAAAAACACGCACCGCAAATACAACAAACCACTACCAGCCAGTTTAATCTTCGATACGTGTTTCGCCTTTCAATCCATCATCAGAAGATGCAGGAGATGTTGACGGTCCCGCATCAACTCTGACTTCTCGGATCAACATCTTTTAAATAAAAAGAAACAAAAACACGTATATCTGTAGTTTTTTTCAAAACGGATGTCTTGCTATAAAAACCGAATTCGAATTCAAAATCTGTTTTGGTCTGCAGTACTATTTTTAGTATTGTACTTGAGTGTTCTGTAGATGTAGAAAATTAAAATTAAAGTTATTACTCAAGTTAATACTGACATCAACCCAGATCAGACATTAAAGTTGCAATTTACCACACTGATAACACTCTAACATGATGCCTGCACCATAACCGCTACTAACTGAAGATGGTTCACCAACACCATAGCTAGCAAGCCAAAGTAGATTCACTACACAAACTTTGTCAGAACTGGCCCGTGAACAGCATTTTTAACCGACTTCCAAAAAAAGGAGGAGGTTCTCAATTCAACGGATTTTTGTTTTATAGAAGGTACTTTCTAGTTAGTCCCATTTAATTATAGTGAAGATCTGATGATGGAATCCATGAGGAATTGAAGGAACTCCTCAAATATTGTAGGCATACATATAGTGATTTTGGTATTATAAGAAACATAATAAGCATTTGCATTCAGAAAGTGTAAATTGGTGAAGTGGAACTGATGCAGAAGACCACAGAATGCCATCGGAACTCCTCAATGATAAATGATTTACGGGTGGCGACAAAATATCTTGATTAATTTAGCTAAGCAACTTCATAGTCACAAATTTAAATGTTCCTGATGAGAATGGTACCATCGAATTGATTTGATGTTGGAGCCGGAAGGTAGGCACCAGATCTATGTAATAAAATAATGTATCCTACCTGTGTTTGGCCTTGTTCGAATCGTCACGAGATACACTTTTGAGTAACGATTAACTAAAAAGTGTAAAATAAATAAACAATTAAACAAAAAAATAAAACCGACATCAAAAAAAACTAAAAAGTAAAAAATAACGCCGTAATTCAGTTTCTTCAAATTACTTACAAGTAACCGTTTGTATACTCAATCTATACAGTATATACAATTAATGTTATTTTGGGGTCGGTGCCATGGTGTCACAACTTACTAAAATCGTCAATTTTCATTATTTTACACATTCTTTATATGGCACCGACGCCAAAATAACATTAATTGTATATACTGTCTAGATTGAGTATACAAACGGTTACTTGTAAGTAATTTGAAGAAACTGAATTTTGGCGTTATTTTTTACTTATTAGTTTTTTTTGGAGTAGGTTTTATTATTTTGTTTAAAAGTTTATTTTTCACTCACTATGGTAAAACAATTATTCTAACATAAATCCTAAAGATGACTACACACAACGAAACAATTTCAAAGAGATTATGTACTATCAACAGCATAATTGCATGGACATGGCAAAGACGATAATCGCTTGGCTGTCTTAAGATGCTGAAAGCACGTAGCTCTCAGCATTGCATGATGGTTACAAAAAAATAAACTAGATGCTTTGTTTGTTGATAGGTAAGTCTCACAAGCACTAAAATTGTTCTGAAATAGAATAATCTACTACATGGATGAAATATAATTACTATTAAAGGAAAGCTTCCACTGAAATTCAAATGGCACCTCTATTTAACTTTTGGAACGCGCTTATTTTTAACTGACTTCCAGAAAAAGGTGGAGGTTTTCAATTCGTCGGAATGTTTTTTTTAAGTAAAGTTATTTTAAAATTTATCTTTCAAGCAGTATACTGTCGTAACAGAACACAGTCTGTTCCGCAACAAGAACTCATTGCAAATATACCGTCATTTACACTTTGTTTCTTCACGAAACTACAAGGTTTCTAAACATACTTAACTTCATCCACACTTCAATAACATATGCGTTGACATGAATATTACGGCAGTATACTTTAATAAAAATAATATAATAAGCAAGGTGGAACTTTAGAATACCCTCCTTTGGAAAATACTCTACTTTGGATACAAATTTCCATAAAAAGTTGCGTTGCTAGTTGTTTGAAAGTCATCAAGGATGAAAATCTATTATAATATCATATAATATGAAGAGATACTCAATTGATACATAGACTAGGCTGAAACAAAATAATCGTTATTTGTGCCTGGATCTTTGCCTGAATATTGACTATGAATACCTACACTTATAGCAATCGAAATACTGATTCAATATTAGTATGGTTATTAAATTATATAGTTATTACAACAAAATTTACAATTGACTGTGTGTATTCAAAAAAGGTAAGGTAAAAGAAAAATAGTCACAAGTTCTCTTATAATGACACTCCTCAAAAGTAGGGTTTATTTTTAAATTACAACCAATTAATAACTATCTATATTTACAACTAAAAATAATACAACTCTGAAATGAAACAAAAAAAACCTTATTTCTTACACAATATTTATTTAAGATAAATAGCACAATTTATTAATCTATAATTTAAGTAAAATCTCTTCTTAAGATTTTGTTGAGGGTATAGCTTAAGTATTCATTTCCAAAATAGGAAAGAGGATTGAAGCTTCCCTTCAACAAAACAGTATTATGAGCGAATACAATTAATTACAAATCTGAGACTGGTTATCATTGTAGGCCAACGTACTCTAACATTTACCTTTTACTGTTTTACTAACTTATCATTTCTTAACAATTCAAAGACTGAGTGACGAAAAAAATACCGTAAAATACTGTCACAAAATAGCGTATATGCAATAAAAAACAATATGTGATTTAGTCCCGTTTTGTAGTATAAAAATGTAGTTATTTACTATCATAGTATAGAAAAATATAAAAATAAAATATACTTAACGCAATGACGCCCTTTTTAACTACTAATAAACATCAGTGTAACCCTATCTTCACTTACTTCTGTCCTTAATTGGTATAGCCACAGGTTTTCAATGGGATTTAAATATAGCAGGCCACGAAATGATATTTATGTTATAACGCCGGCGAAAACACTCACTCACACTTTGGGAACGATTTATAAGACAATTATCCTGCACAAATGAAATTATGGGTAATTCTTCCTCCGGATACATATTTTGTATCATGGTCCCCTCCAGCACATTGACGTAATCACCAATTAGCCCGACTGGGCACTCTGACGAGTTCTCCCGGGTCAGCCCCGCTCATCCAACCTCACATATTCACTGTTATGCGACCAGATTGCACATTGGGCACTACGTGATCGTTATTATAACGCGTATTATTTCGACGCCACAAGCTAAAACGTCCGTGTTGTCTAGGGAAACGTTTTTTCGTCAGTGAAAATGACATTACTTCAATCGGCATTTAAGTATTCTCGAGCAAACTTTAGTCTCGCTGCTTTGAGCTGTCAATATTGCAACGAGAACCCATTATTACAAAAAAAAAAAAGAACTAAATACATACTAAAACTCAATCAAAAATACAATCAAACGGACGGCAGCCGCAAGAGAACGAACGAACAGTTTCTTTGTATAAAAACTATTACGGTATATTCATAATCTTAAGTCTACCCTCTAAGTATGTGCGGTTACTTTTATATAATTGTTTCACTATTAAACAACTATTCAACATGTGACTTAATTATAAATATTTATTTGTTTAAATAAAAATGTTTTGTTTAAGCAGCTGTTAAATAATCTCAGTAAAAAATTAATTTTAAAAAACTATTAACACTAAACGCATGCCTTGCAAACGTAGGTGATTAGTGATTACAAATACGGTTATAAATTTTATCCATGTCGAATATGGCTTGATGGCTAAGGGGTTTAATGACTTGATCTATACGACGAATGTTCCGGGTTCAAATCCTCTCGAACACGGTATAGGAAAAAAGCGTTTTTGTATTTTGTGTTTGAATTAGCAAAATCATCGATGGCTTTGGTTTATACATATATAACGAAGAATCTAAGTAATATTTAATTGGAGGTGCATTAAAAAAATACTGGATTCTGAAAATACGTTTCATAATGTAAATTGAATATTTGAGTGACTTGCCGTGTGTGTTTGGCAATCGTAAGTTCAAACGAGATTTTTTTTTTAATATTTTGATGTTATCAACGCCATCTAGTAAGATCTTATGAAACCAATGTCGTTACCGGATAGATGGCGTCTCGTTTCGCTGCAAAGCGAACTTTCTGACAAATGTCCATGCAATTATGCTGTCCAGTGTACAAGAAAAAGCATCAATTCGTTCATAAACAATCTAAATAAATTAAAAACTTATTCGAGCATCCACCGATAGCCTACTTATTAAACTAAATTATTACAGCTAATGTTGATAGTGAGATAGTCCATAAACTGTATCTAGAGTTTGGTGATCCATTAAATTTTTACCGGATGCTATGTTGTGGCCGCTATATTTATATAGTAAAGTTTTTAAAGTGCCGGATCCAGCCAGATTACCGGATCGACCGGACCGGATTGCAATCCCTATATCTTACCAAGTAGCGGCGTATGTAAGACAACTAAACTCCAAAAATGAATATGCATCTTGTAGTTATTGAGTCAAATGCCTGTGACATAGGGACGGACGGACGGATATGTCAAAACTGAAAACCGGGCTAGTTCAAGTCATACTCTGCCGTACTAGGTACAGTAGGTACGCGAAAAATGACAAATATACGTTCCTGCGTGCGTGTGTATGTGTATGTATGTACGTAGAGCGGGTGACAATTTTGAACCAAACGCAGGTTTGCAGAGACGAATAATCACCAATTAATAGCTAAAATAATACGGCGTTATGATACGATACGGTGCTACGCTACGGGTGGCGTCCACCCTACAGCACGCCAAAATTATAAGGCGACGGTGTATATGATACGGTATGCCCAGACCAAGCGTCCACACTTCGGATACGCGTGCTCGATACGAGACGCATGATCGTGATCGCCGAAATGATACAAGTGTGCAAGAAGCTCTAGCCACTTTGGCTTGATAAAGCCACAACGACACATGACGACGTTGCGGGCATCCTCTAGTGCTTAATAATGCTAAGTACCTAACTTCTATTCATAACATAATACAGCAACTTAGAATTCTACTAAAGGTTTTTGCATTCAACCAGAATTGCTTACCATCCAGCTCAATATTGCCCGCCTGGGGCACGTATAGCTTCTCGCACGGACAATCACGAAACGGTCACATGACAGTCTCTGTACGGAAAACTGTCCTTTGAGACACTTTCAACAATATAAATTGGGGTTGATTAGTGTTGAATGCGCTTGTCTAAACATTAATGTCTGTTAAATGTTATGTTATTGACATTTTATTTATGTATTTATTTGATCTTTATTGCACATAAGAAAATTGATTGTACAAAAGGCGAACTTAACGCCATAAGGCATTCTCTACCATTCAAAGACAGCTCATTATAAAATTACGCTGGTGATAAGAAATCATACGTACCTATTTATGTTGACTTAGTTCTTATAATATTTAACACCTTTGTCCGTCCTTTAATCCTAGTTCTTTCATTGTTTCTTTCGGGATATACATTTGACCATAAGGTGAGTTTTCGGGGCAACTTGCTTGCGACCTCTCGGTTCTTATAAGATACAAAGTAAACAGTTTTTTTTTTATAGCCTGTAGGTATGTTTCACGGCTGGGCAAAGGCATCTCCCATTGTTTTCCATCGGTCCTATTTAATGCCTCTTCTGGCTAGTTGCTTAGGGAAAGCGTCCAAGTCATCCCGCCACGGATCCGTCCTTTAAATATATTTTGAATGGAAAATGGATTTGGATATACATATAAGTCTCTCTGATCAACAAACTATAAGAACGAAAATTATTTAAGTATGTAAGTATTTATACGAGTAACTGCAACAACAATATAAAAAAAAACTTTCAAATATAGGTCACAACTTTGAGACACATTTACGCTAAATGCCAAAATCGTTATTCTTTCGACTACTAACCTCAACGCGGACGTGTTTCCCTTTGATTTTATTTAGCGACACCGTAAAAAAACAGTAAACAAACTTTCAGAAACATGTCGCGTCTATCAAGCACTTTTACACTAAATACCAATCTTGTTAGTCGATCGACGTTTATCCCCAACGCGAACGACATGTTTCCCATTTGTAATAAAAGCCTATAAAAGGTCAAATCCCTTCCTGAATTACGTTTCACTTCAGCTGTATAACGTTTAATCCTGTTCCCTCCTTTCGACGGAGAGGTAATGCTTGAACTCGGCCATTCAAACGGCCAAGCGCAGTTCGCGAGTGAAAAATATGTATGCCTTCGCAGACTGGGGTTCTGTACGTATTCAACTCGCTTAATACGCTTTTAGAAACGGTGTCAGTAGAGTAAGCAAGGTTTGAGGGAAGAATTTGCTGTCATGCCAAAGGAAATTATACTCGAAGAGGAAATGATGAAGATGAACAAGGGGAAAATGTAATATTTAAGGGGAAGTAAAAATGCAAAATTTGAATTGTACAACGGAACGAGTGCGAGTTTTTTTTTAATACAGTGTGTTAATTAAATACCTATACGAATAAATATTTTCTATTTTAGAAATATTGTTTTTTAAAGTTAAAATATATATATGTATTTTTAAATGTTTACGTTTTTTTCTAAACAACATAAAAAATTCAATAACAAAGTATTAATAATAATGTGAACTTTTCGCTATTTTACAGGGCTTTGTTATGAAATGAAAGCGGCATACACACTTTTTCGCGATAGTCTCATTCTTTAATCAAATGCAAAAGGGCTAACCTCTTTCCGTTTCAAATTTGTTATTGATGAAAATGAAAATCAGCCGTAATTAATAATTAAAACAATTACTGTTGTGAATTCTATTTAATCAAAAATATCATATGATTACTTAAATTAAATTATGGTATGTTAGCATTATAAAAGCAAAAGAAATTTAAGATCATTCATTAACAGTTTTCATTAATATACTTACCTCATAACGCTCTCTCTCGTCTGTAGTAAATATCAGTGACGATGATAAAAATGTTTCGCAATACGTTACATTTTAATTTGGTTCCGAATTTCAAATATCGCGTTTTACTTCACACTTCTTATAAGTTTCCGGTATGTTTCATTTTGTTATTATTATTTTTTTACCAAAGTTATGGCTTTTATTACATAGCATGTTTGAGAATATATAACTATCAAGAACTCAGCCCAAGAATTCCATAGACTTGACATCAGCGTACACCCGTAAGGGACGGATCTGGTGGCACGGCAGTGCCCCCGCCAAGTCGAGCAAAACAAAGGCACGCCGTACCATAACTGTTATGCAGCTAAATTAAGAACAAGTTTTAAAATGGCTGACAGCATACCATATGAAACCTACGTAATTTGGGCAGATAATTTTACAAATAATGATTTGTTTAAAAGTTTGCTACAAACTCGGTTGTGGCAGCGGTGGAAAAGTGAAACTATGACAAAGGCAAAACAAATATATTTCTCTCGATCACTCTTATTACAATGTGTATACGACCATCTCGTTCAGTAGTGGTATAGGATTCTTGGTCTGAGATTAACAAAATCTCATTGAGATGTTGTTGATCTCAGGCCAAGAATCCTATAGACTTGACAGCCATATAATAATACCACTACCGAACAAGATGGTCGTATACATATTATAATAAGAGTGACAGAGAGAAATATATTATTTTTGTCTATGTCATCACTTTTCCACCGCTGCCACAACCGAGTTTGTGGCAAACTTAAAAACAAAACATTATTTGATATTAAAATGACTATGATTCAATCATGAATGTAAAGTAACATCTTCTCACACGATACTACGAGATAGATACGATTCTATGAGATCATCTCATAGTATCATATCTATCTCGTAGTATCGTATCTATCTCGTAGTATCGTGTGAGAAGATGTTACTTTACATTAATGATTGAATCATAGTCATTGTAATATTATAATGAAAATTAAATGTTGCCTCGGTGAGCGCAATATAATACAATATTAAATCCTATTCAATGTACCTTCCATGGCAATTTATTGTCGTGATTATTAAATGAAAATCACAACGCGTGACAACTGAGTCGTGGAACGGAAAGCTTTCAATTTTTATCACGACCATAAAAATATTAAAATAACCAATTCAATTTATTTCACACCATATAATGATATCGTTAGAGCTTATAATATGGCGACGTTGTATTAGATTTTGTAAAAGCTACTCAGATATAAATTGACACCATGTTTTCTCTTTTAACGATGCGTTCTCACAGTAAATTGACTGTGTGATGTGACAAGCACAAATCATCTGCCAGTGAAATTTCCGGTTTTATGCGGTAAAAATATCGATACAAATTGGATATATATAAAATAACATCGTTATTTTTGACGATATAGTGTGACAAGCTCTAGGTAATATTGTATCTATATCTTGTTCCGTTTCAGCGAGATATTTTGGTCATAAACTTGGTTTCTATGAAAAATGTGTATGACGCATGTACGCTGTCGCAAAAAAGCGTAATGACTTTTCCCCTCCACGGACTAAATTGGCGGCTTCTTCTTAATAAAAATCTATTCCATCGATTCTACATAAGAAGTTATCTTAGAGCTTCAGCAGTATAACTTAAGCCTGTTATGCAATTCCAAAATATGACTTCAAATTTAATGCGAGCCAATATAGACCGTTGGATGGACTGGTTCCCTAAAAAAAATTCTTCTACAGGATAAAAATCCACTTAGGTGTTATTAGCTGAGATGCTTTGTTGCAGTTATTGGCGTAAGATAAAAACAGTGTATTTTGGATGTCTTTATTCTTAGAGCGAGTCTTAAGATGTAGCAAATACTAAAATATTAATAATCACTAATTGTGGCGTAAACAGGCTTAACGAATGAGTTTCGGCTTATTAATCCTGCTACTTTCATTAGGTATTAGTAATTTTAGACAACTTCGTTCGCGGACTAGAAAAAGTTGTAAAAAGTATCCCATAACCATCAGTGAATACCTGAGCTGATACACGGGTGTGTACCAAAAATGGTTGAACTCCGTTTAGGCGTTTTAGTGTAATGAAGCCACAACGACGCGTACAAATATACATAGAATAAAAAAAAAAAATTTCAGTGACCTTCAAACAGTCCGGTATAATATATATATTTTTTAAATATCTTAAATTTCATTTTGCGACTTTAACCTATAGGTACTTACTTCTCTTCCGAATATTAAAATGGTGACCTTTTTAATGATTTGTGGAGACGGGAGGTAATGATAGGTTGGTAAAATAAAATCTATATTATTATAAAGTTGTAAAAATGAAATATTTGTACATAAGATATATTCTCAAATTAACTATTTGGATGTCACTGAACCGATATTATTATTTCTTTGGATATTTTGTATGTGTCGTTGTGGCTTCATCACGCAAAATCGGCTAAACGGATTTCAACTATTTTTGGTACACGGGTAGCTAGGTAACACATGGTTTATACTACTGGTAATTACTACTATGTTATACTACTGGTAATTACTTTTTACCCGACTACGCCAAAGTAAAAATAGGGGTAATTATTCTTTCTCCTCCGCGCATGAAGTTGTGTGCAGTTTGGAACTAAAGGCTTAGAACTTAAAAATAGTTTCTGATCGAACACACGTGGGAATACATTTAGATTAAATTAGCAGTTACTGACGTTAAGCGACTGACGAGTAGATATCGACCTTGCCCGTCTCGCAATGTCAGTATAGCACTGACAGTACGAATTACGGAACGATTCACTAAAAAGTGACAAAATTATAATTTTTTTCCTCCCAATAATCGCTAAAAAAGTAAAAATTAAACTTATTTAGTTCTTTTAATTAAGGTGCTTATAATTAACCTTTTATAATTAAATTTTACTGTTAACAACCCAGTACTAGAATTGGCACCTTTTGTGATATCACTATTTTTGGCAGAACATGAGAACTTGGCTTATTTTTCACATTTATGTTTTGGTGGGATATGAACTTATACGATGTTCACTCATTATCACAACACAACAAAATGGGGCTTAGAATTACCAAGGTAATGTAATTAAATAATAGTACATTTTATTGCAGACGCCGGGAAAGAAGGGCTTGCGGGTAGAGTAGGTACGGATAGTGATACGAAGCCGTCAAGCCCTTTTCATGGCCAGAGGGATGTATAGTACTTTTCTTAAGCATATGCAATGAAATAAAAAAATACACCACTCAAAAAACTGTACGATAAAAGTTTTGTTTTAATTTTCCCTGCAATCCTCCTCATCTTTAGAACCTTAAGTCCCTGTTCGTTTTCTTTACTTTTTTGCTCTAAACGTTCACGCGTTTTTTTATGATTTGCCTCATGATCATGACCGAGGCGGCTGGTAAGTACAGTCAGCGTCAATTAGTCTGTAGCATCCAAAGCGCCACATATATCGTCACACATCTTTATGCCTTTAGTAATATATATTTGGCGCTTTGGATGCTACAGACTATTTGACGCTGACTTTACATCTAGCTGCGTGGTGCAATGTGCGCCTGGTTTTGTTTTCTATTCTCGTAAAAAAGTCAATCATTTAGATAAAGTAAAATCATTGCAAAAAGTAGTGCTATCAGAAAGTTGGGCTAATTTTTGACCTGCTTTGAATGATTAAGACGTCAGATTGATTAACTATTTAAACGAAATTTCAAATACAAATAGGTATCGTTGATTAATTATGTTAATTACTATAACTACTGAAATGATCATTGAATATTAAAAGCAATCAAGTATTATAATTACCAACATATTAAGTCAATAACCGCTTAGGTAATTTAGTTTGTGATTACAAGAAGGATTGATTTGGAATATTAATTTGTGGTCTAAGCAGTAGTAGGAAGCGAATTCAATTTGACTTACGTACTCTCTTCTTATTTCGAGTAAAAACTCGAAGCAGTCGGCTGCAGAATAGTACTGTACTCAAGGGTACCTGGTATTAAACAATGCTCTAAATAAAATCTCTAAGTCCATACATCATCATGTGCTACTGATAGCGCATGATGATATACATTTTGAAATAAGCGGTTAATGCTAACATTAACCGCTTATTTAAAAATGTAATCAGACATTAATAAATAACAGAAAAAACTGGTGAAATTCTATATGTCCACTTCTTGCTCATTAGATACATATTGTGGCTTTTCGATAGTTCACACAGAAGGATATATATTTACGATTTTCGAAGGCAGCTAGCCAGCCTATTCTAAAGTTCCCTATCATCATCATTATTATCATAATCATTTTAGCCATAGTACGTCCACTGCTGGACACAGGCCTCCTCAATAGATTTCCACAAGGGCCGGATAGAGGCGACCCGCATCCAGCTAGTCCCCGCAATCCTAATCAGGTCGTCCGACCATCTTGCGAGTGGCCTTTCCTACGCTGCGCTTCTCGGTACGCGGTCTCCACTCGAAAACCTTTCTGCCCCAATATTCCCTATATCACACAGAAAAAAAACAGCTTCAAACTGCTTTTAATACCACACACGTAAACTAAACCAAATTTGTTATCTATAGTGCGCTGAAGCAGAAAGATAAAAAGCTTCTTAACTTAAGCGGTAGCTAGGGTGGATTACTTTTGTCGCAACCCATACGTAAAAAGGTATAACGGGAAATCCTCGACCAACGAATTGTCACTTTTTACCCCAGGACAGTGGTGCAATCACTCGGTCCAGTGAGCGGGTTAATTAATGAAATCTATTAACTTCCTCCTGAGGGACGGAATCGGTCCGTTTTTTTGTTAAAAATCGTTCTTTTTTCGCTCAATTTTTATGTCGGGATTTGAATGGTTCGCGTTTACCGGCTAGCCGTTAATGAATTGAGAAGGTTTTGGAGTATAAAAATGATGTTAATCGCTATAACGAATACCTAGAGTATTTAGGTATAGGTATGGTATTCCTAGGCTAAGAGGCTTAATTGGGGCGGCTCGAGGGAATTCTGTATTAATTTAACACCTGAGGCTGTAGGAAGATTGCCTAGCTAGTTGTATGTATAGATTAAGGTCCGCCATTTGTACATTTTTCAATTGTGCAATAAAGTTTAAATAAATAAATAAAAAATAGACAATTGACCAATGTATACAGGTCAGTTTCTTTTACCATAGTTACTTTCTTATATCATGTCATACGGTATTCTGGTTTGGGGCAATGCAGCCTTTAAAGATAATTTCAAAAAATAAGTGATATGGACTATTTGATGGGCACTGGGTTGAAAAATATTTTATTTGGATTTTTACTGTGTCTTGGTTTCATCACGCCAAAATGGCTAAACGGATTTCAATTGTTTTTGGTACACGAGTTGTCAGGCATCTACAAATGGTTAAAGGATACTTTTTCCGATTACACTGAAGCAAAAATATTGCATTTGCAAAGCATTTATGTATGAGAATATTATTTACGAGTCTGTTATTAAAAACCGAGATATTTATGTATTAGTACAAGCTTTGCTTAGATTGGGACTAGGTCGATTTGTGTAAATGTTATTTTTTTATTCTATACTATTATAAAGTTGTAAAAATGAGTTGTCTTTACATTGACGATATTTAAAAAAAAATATTGTTACGGACTATTTGGAGGTCGCTAAAACAAAAATATTTTTTTTGGATTTAATGTATGTTTTTTATGTGTCGTTGTGGCTTAATCATCCAACATCGGCTAAACAGATTTCCATACTTTTTCGTACACGGGCAACTGCGTATCTCCAGATGGTTATAGGATACTTTTACCCGACTACGCTGAAGAAAAAACGACCGAATATGACTTTTTCTCCCCCGCGAACGAAGTTGCGGGCATCTTCTAGAAGCCTATAAGAATGTATGTGAATAACGTTTCGGCAAACGGTCTTATAGCGAAAAGTCTCGACGAATATCTTAAGAGACTCTCGCTAGATGGCTGGATCAAGGGTCAGATACAGAAGGCAGTAATCCTGGACACGGCCCGCATTGTCAGGAGGTTCCTCTCTGTGCAGCCCTAACCACCGGTAGCTTGAGCTCTGCCCCGCTGCCGGCGGCACCCTAGGTTAGGTTTTTTATAATGTGTTTATATTTTGTATCTGCTTTTTGTATTTTACTTTTTATATTCATATTGTAAACCACCTACCTTATGACCATAATAAATAAAGAGTATAATAATAATATTTTTATTTCAGACCAAGGATCCATATTTTGTTAGTAAAGTTTGTACTTAAAATAAGTGTTAGCTTTATTAGACTGTAGCCGCCTAATGCTGGGCAAAGGCCGCTCCTTTAGATCCCCATAACTCCCTATCATCGACTGCCTCTGGTCAATCGCCTAGGAACGCATCTGGGTCGTCCCACCATCTCCGTCTCGGCCTGCCCTGTCGTCGCCGCCCATCCGTGGTCATCACATTATCAGTATGTAAGTTATTTTCTTTGTAGGTGATTGTATTTGTTTAGTGCGTTTGTAGACATAGGAATATTTCCTTAGAGCGCACGTGCGTGAATACCTCACCTAAGCGGATTTTTTTTAGCGAAAAATGCATTACATTTTTTGCGGTAACGATACGGTTTGCCATCCCCAGTGGTTAAATGCTCTAAGATCAACGCCTACTTACACGGCAGTTTACTTTCAATCTTTTAATCATAACAACAAAACTTACATAACATATGGGTTCCTTTTTTACCTATTTTGGTACGGAACCCTAAAAAATCGCTCAAAATGGAGGAAATTGACAAAGAGAGCTGTCCCCAGATAATAGGAAAAGGCGCAGGCAGATGATGATGGTACAGAACCCTAAAAACAACTCCGACGAACTGAGAACCTCCACCTTTTTTGGAAGTCGGTAAATAAAGGAACTACTGAATAAAACTTATTTTTTTTTCTGTTTCCGCGCTTATCACTCATTTAAATTAATTTTAAAAGGATTATATCGCGTATATTATCTCATTTCAGTTGAGAACTACTAAATAAAACTTAACATTTTCTTCTGTTTCCTCGATTATTACTGACATTGAGTTTCCACTCAAATAAGATAATACACGGGATATAGTGCATATGAATTGTGCATACATCTCATATCGAGCACGTCTATTGTTGTATGACTATCGCTATTAAAACTCGCATGGGAACGCCGGCAGGCAGACGGTTTAAACTTTCAGTTTAACTTTCCGTTTTAAAAATCGCAATGACACGAAAAGAACACGAATAGCCCGTTCAAAAATTGTCTTCACTCTCCTCTATTGATGAGTAATAGTATTACTAGTCTAACAAAGATGCTTTTGAAAGGACTAATCGTGCATATCTTTTTGGAGCTGACTGCACAAGAATAAGCAACAATAATGTGGTTAATCTATCGAGAGTAAAGTACGCAAGTTAAGAACGTGAACGTTCTGATTTCACGAGCACGAGCGATGCATAAGATTGCTTCATGATTGATTGCGGGTTTGCGCGCTGCAGTTACTTAGAGAGTAACTTTAACTGCTCATACGAATCGACAGAAATTGGCACACTCATACGAGTATTCCCGCAGTGGATCCACTCAAAAGCCGCTTATTAAGGAACCGGTTAACCTATAGACTTGGGAAGCTGCAATCGAAAGGTTGGCTAGTGCGAATTCGTCGTATCTTTTCTTTTCCTTGCCTTTGTCCGGTTCTCTCTCACACGCCACAGGTCATGAGCCAGTTCAATCTACATTCAGGTTGCACCACTGCCTTTCTTTTACTCAGGAGTTGCCACACAGCCCGGCGTGACGCGAACGGGACGTGGGGGCGACACAACGTCCAGCGCTGTAATGTAGGGAAATACTAGAGACCCGTCATATAAGTCGTCGCGCCTCGCCCGCTCTCTGCCGAAAACGCGCTCACGAGACCCAGAGCGCGAAGCACGCGCTATCCGCGCTCGTCGCGCGCGTGTCAAGCGCGTGTTGCGTGTGCACCACGCCGAGTCTACTTGAGAGTTAAACTTTTTTAATCAAATTCAGAAAAAAAGGAGACAAGTGGTCATTTGATATTTTCGTTAGTAGGAAATCGATTTTGAATTTTGTTTGTTAACAGGATTTTATTGAGAGATATTCAATGTTCTTAATTAATTACCTACCTTACCAAAATAACTCGCATTTACTTGGGTTTAACTCCAAACGAATCCCCTTTAAAGTTGGTATAAGTTTGTTTAAATCTTCCAAAACCACTTATGGATTTCCACCAATTGTTCCATCGTCAACATACTTAGGTATTAATTATAATAATAAAAGAAACAAGTGTTTGGGTCGCGTTAGGTTAGGTTAGAGTCGGTGCGGTCCCACAATGATTCCGGTAGGCTTTCTATTTCTTCCTCTCAACCTTAATGAAGCCATCCTTTACTTATACAACATTTTACTTTATAAATAGTCACAATTAACTTATGTGCTAAACCTTGAGACTTTGCTTTTGCTTGTGGCGCGATTCTAAGTCACGTATCAGAACTAATAAAATAGACTTCAAAAACCAATAATTGTCCGGTAGCAAAAGGTTGGGTCCTGTCGAACTCCTCTGGACAATTTTAAATCTAGGAATTAAAACTTTTGCGTTTTGCTTTTGATTCAAATCAAGGACGATTCCTCTTGTTTTAAAGATCCTTGATTTAAACTAATCCTTTATTCTTACAAACTCGTTCTTAGGGTTATGTAACTCAAAGGGTAAAACGGGACCCTATTACTATGACTCCGCTATCCGTCTGTCCTACTGCCTGTCTGTCTTTCCGTCTGTCACCAGGGAGTATCTCATGAACCGTAATAGCGGTTCATTTTTTTACAGAAATACTCTGTTGCCGCTATTACAACAAATACTGAAAACCGTATAATGATCGAACAAAGCGTACATCTTGCTTAGGAGTAGAGGGTTCTGCAAACACTGAATTTCATAGCCACGGCCGTTTGTAGCATACATTTTGTACAGAAGCCTCGGTGCGCAAGTCCGACTCGCACTTGGCCGGATTTGTTTTTCAATATGACATAATATGCTCCCATATTATCAATTTTATTATCTACCACAAATTTGTTTTCATAAAAACTTTTCACGACTGCTTCAAATTAATATTTCATTAATTAAAACTTAATTACTTTCAATCACGAGAACTAAATATTAACAAAAGTAAATCAAGCCACATCAATTAATAACTGCGACAACACACACACTGCGACTACAGTATATGCAAAGTCACTGAGATTATACGTGATTAACCTGTCATGTTTCCAAGCGACCTACAGTTATTATATTAGTATCGTCCTATAGCACAATTGTGTATTGTGACTCTGTCGTGCGATGATGACGTCACGAATCTTTCCACCAGTCTTATTCTATTTAGTAACAAAAAAAACAAGAGAAGTCACGTAGCGGTCCGTAGTATTCACTCGACGGTATTGAGGAACTAGCCTAAAACCATCGATAAACTTAAAGTAAAAAGTTTTCAGCCTGCCTATGATGGTCGCATTTATCGCATGATTAATAAATAACAGTGCCCGTCACTTTCTGAAAAGTATGTGAGTGTGAGAGTGACGCGGTAGACCACGACGGAGATGGCGGGATGACCTAGACCCGCTTCGAAGAGATTATAGTCCGTTGCTGCCTAGGATGGATTACATTTGTCCTAATTAGGATGCTAATGACAAGGAAGTAGCTATACGTTGAGGTGAGACGCTTTAAATCCCCTCCCCCATTTAGGATGCTAAATTTAGCAAAATGTAATACGCGATTTAAATAGGGACGAATGAAAGAAAGAGAGCGAGGCCTTTATCCAGCTATGGGACAGTTCAGGCTGATAATAATAATAAATATCGTGTGATAAAGACAACGACCATATTCCCGCAGGTTTAGGTAAAAACAAAATTGGTTTATGTAAAAATATAAGGCGTTTGGTTAATTTTCGTTTGCAGACCGTTGAGAAAAATCGGAGGTCTGCCGAGGCCTTTATTTACCGACATCATCATAATTTAAAACCATAGATGTCCACCGTTAAACAATGATGTACCTCATACTTTCTCATAGAACTGTCGGAAGTTTGAACATCCCTTCGGCGTCCGACTGTCTTACGTAACTAGGTCCACCTTGTGGGACCGGCTTACGCCGTATCTTCCAGTTCGTTGTCTCCTTAAGAGAACCTTTGGAGTGTAAATGTCTCTAATGGAGACAACGAATTGGCCCGATTCTTATTTAATACACAATAAACAGATGATCAGCTGTCTGTATGCGAAATTTAATCCAAAGTGGTACCTAGCCAAAATTTTTTTTTACAATTGACCTTCACATAAACCCAGTACACACAGTACCCCGTACGAGTATATCCAATGTAACATTACATGTGTACTGATCAATTTTCATTCCGCTCCGCTTGTATAGTATTACTGAGGCTTTTATAAAACTTGTCATGTTTGTATTAAAAATAAAATTGCGCCCCTATCGTGTGGGTGCGAGCACGGCCTAGGTATTTCACAGTACATTGATGCGAGGATGATATAAATATTCATGGCGAGAGTAAGAGAAAACGCGGCGCAGCGGCATGTTAATGTCGCGGCTTTACACTGCGTTGAGGTTCAAGACATAAGTATGAGCGATTTGCGCTTTGTGCGCGTTGAATAGTGCAATATCTATAAAAGGCGTCGCCTTCAGTATATTGATTATACTTTTAACAGACTATCTTACATGTCTACACTACATGCGGAAGCATGAGTAATATATATCAATAATTACTATCTACTAACTACAAGCTTTTGCCTCTCTAAAGAAATGTCTGTTTCAAATTTTATGTTTCTATCTATAGTTAACATTGATATGGCCTGGATAATATCGATGGATTTAGCTCAGCGGGAGTGACGCTACCTGCGACGCTGATGGCAAATATTTGTATGATACCAGAAATATTTATTACTGAGTCTTGGATAGTTTCTACGTATATAAATAATATAATATATCTATCAAATATATCGTCGTCTAGACATGACATAAGCCTTATTCTGCTTATCATGTGACTAGTTTCATTTCTGTAAAATTGTCCCCGAATTTTTATTTTTCCTTTTCTTTTCCAGTGGAAGGAAAAATGATCTTGGACTTTTTAATTCATACAAACATAAAATTGGCGAGCTTTAGCACCACCACAGATAGCGGTACGAGTTACCCTTTCTTAATTGTCGTCAAAAATATTGAAAACTTCGTACCCAGTCAATAACTGTTTTATTTTATTTTACTAGCGATCAAAATAAAATGTGAGGCCCTCTAAATATCAATGTCGGCACATCGACTATTTAATTAAATACTGCAACATTACATTCGGCAGATTTTAGAGACAGATAATAATTCATGAATTATTGGGCGTATCTAAGTTGCCCAAGCTTGGAGTAAGTAGAGGACGTTTATCCAAGATCTCATTGAGCATAGTAAAATAGGAATGAAGACTAGTCATGCGCACAATGTGTCACTAAAAAAAAAGATTGATATACTTCTTTTGGTCACCGTGAAGTACATCACTCATTTAGTTCACTAGTTCAATTAAGTTCAGTAGCTCAGCAGATTCATTTACTTCAGTCTATACAGAAATATATCAGTACGATATATTTCTTTTCTTTCATTCCTTTACGGAACTAATCGAATGACGTTTAATTAATGCAATTCAATCGCTTTGGTACGAAAACTTTTGACAAACAGTATGGACCTTAGAATCTATTGTGGAAAACGCTTATTCAAATAAAACAATTTAACGGATTATATCGCGTATATTATATCATTTTAGTTCCCGACAATTCGGAAGCTTTCCAGCTTTCCATGGTCACGGGTGGACATAATCCGTTAAATTGTTTTATTTCAATGAGTAATAGTCGCGGAAACAGAAGAAAAAGCTAATTATTTATTTTTTGTGAGCAGATGTGATAATTATCCATCAATTCACTCTAGAGTCTGAGCGAGTGAGCAAGTAACCGAACGGATAGATGAACTGAACTACTGAAGTATTGAACTAAATGAATCTGAGCTGAACTAGTGAATGAAGGAGTGAAACAAATGAATTACTTACTTCATTTGAATCATTCATTCGCGAACTACCCATGTCTGATGAAGACGGTAGAAATCAGTCACCGAGCAATTAAGCTGTCATTAAATCAAGACTAGATACATTGGCGTTTTGAATAAGAAAAGGATTGCAACATATTCAGAATAACGTAAATGTACTCGCTTCGGTCCAAGTATAGACCTCCGCTCGATTCGCACCAAATGTGTAGTACCGACATTATAAGCTTCCGCTCCCGCTTCTCGCTGCAGCTTATGACGCGGGTCAAACCGTAATAAGGGCGGGGTAATTCGGCGTGTACTCCGCTCGTGCGGCGCCGGCTGCTCCGTACTAGTCGATTTAGTAGTTACGCGAGCGCAAATCTTAATCTAAATATGCGTTCAATTTAAATGGAGCTAGCGCGACGTGCTGAAGTGCATGCGTTGCCATATAACGAGATTTCATGTACATAATTGTACTCGTATTCGTATATCCCAGAGGGAAGCAGCTTCAAATGCTGTTTTAAGCTGAAGTGAAACCATTTTGATATAAGCAGAAAACTACAGTGAGGCTTACACATATTACAGTTACTGTTGCTCATCACGCGGTAAGCAGTGATTATCGAGCTCATGATTAACTACCTCGAAAAAATCATGTCCAGTATATACTCGGATATTATGACGTGAGTTACCGTTTAATGTAATCTCAACAGATACTTAAACCAACATTTAATCAGCCTTAAATTCGCGTGATTGGGGTGGTTCAAGCGTGCAACTTTCACACTTGAGATCGTAGGTTCAAATCCAGCCAATACTAATGACTGACAATTTATGTAAAGTGATTAGATATTTACCGCTCGCTTTTCGGTGAACGATAAACGCGTGAAGAAAACTGCATATATTTGCGAAGAAATTCAAGGGCGTATGTGAAGTCTCCAATCCGCACTGGGCCAGCGAGGAGACTTCAGCCCATTCCCTTTCATTCACGAGAGGAGGCAAAGTCCAATAAGTGGGACATATACATATAAGCGTAGGGCGTGGGATAATGATGATGATGATGATGACTCAGTCAATAAAATACGAATTCTGGATATTCGCTTCACATTTGTTTTGTTTAGAGCTGATTATAGTCAAATAGGATACGGTTTCATCATCACCAAAAAGAACGTCTACAGCTGGCCATAAGCTTCCCCGAAAAAACGCAATGACTGCCCAAAGCCGCAATTTTCGAGCTATGTGTTATTCTGATTTTCCTGCGGACCTCTCTATTCCAGATTCCATTAAGCCGAAAAACTCCGAGCATAGCTTTTTCGTTGCTCTTTGGTTGACCTTGAGTACTTTTATAAGGCCTGTCATCACTGACGTATCAACACACTCCAGTCCAAAGTTTTCGTCTTGAGACATTTCGAGATATTGAACGGTAAGATATTGCGCATTCGTTTCAGACGCTGTCCAGCCAAGTCGGATTCGATGGTTGACCTGGATATAAATAGTCGTCCAGAACCTCGAACTAGTTAAATATGAGCATTGATTTTCGCTTTTTTTCTATTATTGCACGGCAAACACAGAGTCCGAAGATTTTTTAAAATTTCGTCTATGTCATATAATATTAATCTCGTTTCCGACTGTCTGTGATTTCAATATAGCACTTATGCGAATAAGCTTTAAATGAATCCAATTTTTTAAAAGCTTTTTATTATTTTAGGCTTTTTGATGGATTTGTTTTTTTATTATTCGCCGTGTTTCAATTATAATCATTGGTATTTTGAATGTTAATAGCTTATATGCCACCTCAATCAGTAATGATTTAATGCAGGTAGGCAGCTTATTCATAATCATTTACTAGAAAATTCTAGTTTCCTTGGGGAAAATATCCTTCTAGCCCCAGGCAGGTGAGTACTTATTTTGCGAATGAGTTATTTCTTTTCAAAATTAAAATCAAACGGATTGCTACAATCTGTCAGTGCCACTAAAACTAACAGTAAGAATTAGCCACGTAAATTTATAAAAAAAACGATTGCAAACGACATTCCCGTATACTCGTATTCATGCCTCACACTACAATAACAATTTCCCTGTCCTACATTACCGCTAACCCCACTAAACTGTAGTTCCCTTAAACAAAAATGTCCGCAGCGAAAAAACGGCAGGGCGCGACGAAATCCACATTCCCTCCAAATTGTTCCACGATACTGCATGCTTTCTGTACCTCATACGTCGCTGTTCTCGACACTGAACTGTGAGCCTTAACTTAATACAACCTGGGTTAGTTTTTTGTGGATAAGTCGTGTGGTATACGTCGTTGGGTTTGTACACTGTGGAATAGCTCCACAATATTCCGTGACAATGCAGCTCGCGTGCCTCACGTACAAAAGAGTAAGCGTGAGGATCCGCTCATTTCGCTCTGTTGTTATCCACTTGAACGTGTCTGATAAAGGACGCCATTGGCGGTTCTTAATTTTAATATTCCGTGATAACGTGTGCATTGTGAGGTAAATGTTAAGTGTTTGTTTTGAGTTGCGATGAATTTCGACGTCATTAGGTTTTCATGTCATTCAGATACGAGTACATGATTTTTCTTTCTTAAATGTAATTTGATTTGATTATTAATATATTATTATTACTGTATTTTAAAATTGTTTTGTGTGGTCAACCACACATTTTTCATTTCATTTCATTTTTTTTAGATTTCTATTCTGTAATTAATATTCTATTTTTAAACCAAATGACGATCCCTATTAGGAGATGAGATTTAATTATAACTGTTATTATTTTTTGCATGTTTGATATTGTTAAAATTTTCATTTTCTTATTATTTTACACATGTTGACGATCATGATTTAAATACGTGTAACTTTTACACTAAGCAAATTTATAGTGTTATTTTATCATGAAATAAATAAATGTAATCTAATCTATCATATTTCAAAATGTTATTTGCATAAGATCCTACAAGTGTGATGATATTGCATATTTACCATAAAAAACTTAGCTCGTGATGGAATTGAAACATTTTGCAACAGATGTAAATAGACAATTGATTAAATTTTTCGAATATTTCGTTAACGTTCAGTAAATTTAAAACAAAAACAAAATGAACGACCCATGTAGAAATCATCATTTCTTTTATTACGCAATAAGAGTTCTCAAACTTGCCGTACCTACTCAAATGCTTGAATAATTACCAAGTTCCTTTACCAAAACACTGTGACATACGTAGGCCGGAACTCGAACTTAGCGGAACAAACAAACAAGTAAGGTAAATACTTAATAAGTAAACATGCTCATATCGAGAACTTGGGTATAATTCAGAGGAATATTGCGCGCTTGCCGAGTGAGGTTAGAATAAATACAGAAAAGTAAGATAGCTTTACGTAAACAAAACGTTTTACCTTACAGAATCCAATAATATATGCATAAATATATTTCCTATACATTTAAGTAAATATATTGTGGTCTAGTAATCATAATACAAGCCTCATTGAGTTTACCATGAGACCAAGTTTGATTTGTATTTGCAACTTGAAGCTGATAATTTAAGATGACGCCTAAACTTGGAATGTGAACTGAATGATAATTATATTAATTTATTTTTGTAAATGTTGAAGTTGTGTTTTGTTTAAATTTACAAATTCTTATTAAATTGATAGCCACTTCAATTCCTTAATGTTTTTGTTGTAGTATTTACGATTATTTTGTTCCTATTTCTGTTAATAATTGTTTAAATTGTATGTTCACTAGACATCTAGCTAAGCTACCATACAACAATTGAGCTTGTACATTTCTACCATAATAATAAAGCATTACAGCACACTCGGACCATTAAAGGGAGATTGTAATTATTATTTATTACCTACTATGAAAGATAATCTTCTCTGTCTTGACTATGGCACTGCGCGCATGTCGATTCCGGATTAGATGTAAGACGATTTTAGACGCGTGACTTGCATAACCGACGCCTTCACAGTATTACATTTAGGGAGAGAGTATCATATGATACGAGCTTGTATCTGGGGAAAACACTCGAAATTGAGATGAATTACTACCACGAAATGCATTGCTTGTTATTACTAGGGACGAGAGATTAGGTTAATAGCACGGAAAGTTACTTTTGGGACAATAGCTTGGGGTGAATGTTTAGAGTAATAAAGAGGAATGTCATGCGAACGCATTGTATACATACATGACCATGTAGATACTTTAAATACTCGTATTACGTATTTTACTTCTGAAGATACGATAAAAATAATTAATGTTTTTTACGTACCATCAAAACTTTGCAACGTGCTTGACCGAAGTGGCTTTATATTATATCATTTATGTATGAGTAATATTCGTTGCCGTGCGACTCAAAGTAGGCCGCAAGTAAGCACAAAGAAATGTACGGCGATGAAACCGTACATATTGACAACCCTTAAAAAAAAAACAAAAGAAAGACAATTGTTTAGAGAAGGAGAACCATCACAAGGTTAATAATTAATTAATCAAATTCGAAGGCAATGTTGTTAGCAGAGGCGCGGTCTCGATGATGGCGTTCCGCTTGACTCGTCGCAGGCTTCGGCTCCTCCCTCTCTCGTTGTAGAGTTCTTGTAGGTGGAAGAGTTTGCATTTCGATATCTTCATAATGTCGTTTTGCTGACTTAAGCAAGCATTGGCTCCGTTTTTTGACAGAGATTGTTAACTCCGTGAAGATAATCTTGTACTCGGTCAACAGCTTGCCAGTAGTTACTTAAGTTGTAATACATAAGGAGAGTCTATTCGTCATGTATTATTTGTAGTTGGCCCATTGTGTCATAATAAATGGCGCACTCGGGTTCAAAATTTGTAATCTGAGCCGGTGTAGTACTGTCGGCATGTGACTCATTAATTAATCCGCACATTACAATTAGCGATGTAAATAATGTTATCAGCGTTCGTTTTGCGAGTTTGGTTTGACGAGCCGGTTTTTTCGTATTGGGTTCCGTATCTAAGTTTCGTGATTGCTTGAAATCTTCATAGTTAGTTTCAATGAGGAGTGGCGAGAGTTTGACGATGGAACGTTTTTTTTTTATAGTTGTCACTCTTACGTAACCGTCGCTGCCTGGGTGGGTTTTCAATACGCGTCCCATTGCCCATTTTCCGGGCGGCAGGTTGTCTTCTTTGACGAGTACGATGTCATAATATTTTCTTCTGTTTCCGCTATAATTGCGATATAATTGTTTTATTTCAATGAGTACGATGTCGTGAACCTTAATGTTTTTCGTGGGTTTGTTCAATTTGCTTCGACGTTGCAGCTGAGATAAATAGTCACTGGACCAACATTTCCAGAACCGTTGCATCATATGTTCAATAAGTTGCCATCGTCGGCGTAGGTCGATGTTATGGATGTCGATGTGATCTGAGTGGGGTAGAGATAAAGGAGGAGAGCCCGTCAAAAAGTGTCCGGGAGTTAAACAGTTATAGTATTCGTCTAGATATTCTGTTAGAGCGCATAGTGGCCTTGAATTAAGGCATGCTTTGATTTTGCTCAACAGCGTGGTTAATTCTTCGAAAGTTAGTTTTTGCTCTCCAAGCACTCTTCGTAGGTGTGGTATTTCATTGATTACAAATTCACTACATTTCGTCATAATTATTACAGGTGCTTTATAAACTGACCAATTACAAACCCAAAAATATTAAATCCTAAACCCAGTGTTAACTCCTCACAATTGTAAAACTATAATATTTAAGTAAAACAATTTTTGTATGTTTGTATGTGACATTGTGGCTTCATCACACCAAAACAGGTACACGTGTTTCAATATCTATTTTTAATGGTATTAGGGTACTTTTGTATCCGACTACCCTGAATAATAAAAAGATGGTTATGATTTTTTTCTCCTCCTTTGACGAAGTAGTGGGCATATTCTAGTCCTTCAATAAAATTCAGCTTCAAATATAATTGGATATAGTATCAGTTTTTATTTTAAATTATTTTCAAAAAATAATTTAATACTATGACAAATAATAGAACCCGACTTTGCTATCAACTTCAATCTCTCTTATTGTAAGTTAAAACTGATACGGGTAGGTATACATAATAATCATATGATTCACACTCGATTATGTAATATTTTTTTGCAACGACGAATCTATATTAAAAAGTCTACAAAGAAAAGCACAAAATGGATTAGTACATTTACGTCGCAAGTGTGTGTTATGTTACAAATTTGGGTGTTTGAGCTTAGCTTAATTCTACCTATTCGGACATTTGAGTACCTAATCGCTTTATAACCGTTTACGAGTATCAATAACTTTATTAAGTTACTAAAAGGTGTCCGTAACTTGGTTCGCAATGAAGAAATATAGCACAATTTTCTTTTTCTTAAACGTAGCTATGATTAATCTTGGATTTTTCACATGTGGCTTACCTACCAGTAACAAGATGTAGGTAATTGGTAAACAGAAAAAAACCCTGAGGCGTTTAGAAAAAAGCTGATAACTTTCACAAACGGCTTAACCAATTTTCTTGAACCATAACTAAAAACACTCCCGATGAAGTCACCTTTCTCACAAAATCCATATCAGTACGTAGTGTTTAAGAGCTAGGGGGCCACATGCAGACACACAGGTACACGGACAAATATAAGTCAAGCTTATATAACACCCCTATTTTTTCCTTGTGGATAAGAAATTGGGAAAGTTTATTTTATATTGTTTCATGTATTATATTTTTTCTCGATATTACGTGCTATGTGTAATCTGAATCTACGGACGATAGTAATATTTTATGTTATATATTTTTTTTTTATATCCTGGATCCGACATTTATTCACGTCACGACAATCCACTGTATACATTTTAACTTTGGTCTGTAGAGCAAGAAAAATTAAAACGTTAACTCAACAAATCAACGTCATGACTTTTATTTAATTTCTTAACCATATAGACAAAAATAAAACTTTTTGTACTCGATTATCGTGAAAAAATGCCACCTCGAGGCTTTAAAAAAAATGTACGAAAAAACCGGCCAATAGTATGTCGGACTATGCTCAGTGTAGGATTCCGCAGCCGTTCATATGAGAAAATGCACACTATAGATATACAAATGTGCACTAGCAAAAGAGGGTATCTCCACGGTACTTACTGGAGAAGAAAACCATATATCCGACCATGTTGAAAATAATTTTCTTTGAAAGTATTTATTAAGCTACATCATTGTAATTTTTTTTACATTATGTTTTTAAACTAGAGGGCGGGACAATTTACGCAACTTTTAGAGCGATTATTTCCGAAAATATCCACTAAATCAAATAAATGACAAAGCACCCGTCGAGCGTATACCTACGCGGTAGCTTGTGCAATTTTTACCGGGTGTTTCTAGAAAAATAAACTATTACCTCTTACCCCCCTGACCTTCTCAGTTTCATTAAAAGCAAACTTTAAGGGAAGCATCTCGGGAAAGCAAGTGCAAAGTGGAAGCGACCGTGTTGAGGTATTTTGCTGCCATGTTTTACAGCAAGAAACGCTTAAGTCGGAATGAAGTACATGCTCGAGTTCTCTCTGAAAATTTACAGATATTTACTGTTAACAAACTCTTGGCAAACAAGCTTTGCTATTAGCACTGGCAACTTTACTGGCATTCTGAATCGAAATATTGTTTTCTATAATTATATTGTATTTTAACATCACTGAAACGCTCTTATCATGTCACAATGACAGTTAAAAATAAGACACGGTCAGTTAGTTTCAAAACAAATGCATGGAGAAAGAGTGGTCATCTAATTACACAATTAGATACAAGTCTGTGTTTTACACAATTTGGTAGAGTCAACCTTTTGATTTAAAGAGTTTATTCAAACTCAAATCCTGAATCGTAATTGTTACTCGTGCTATTTTGATTTGAGGCTTGCTCGACATGTTTTGGACGAACCGTATCAGTTAGAGTTCCTAAACATACACCGCTGAGAAAATATCTTGTCCTGACACAATTATAATGTCAGCTCCTTCCACAATCGATTATTGATATTTCCATCCTAAAGTCAATAATTAGATTTAGAAGTATTCCTTAACACCATGACAATTTCATTGGCCAAATTTATTCAAGGGACCCAGGAAATTACCATTAGCATCGCACCGGCCTCTTTATAATTGGCCCGCCTGTTTATTCGACGGCATTCTCTTAACGTTTGTCGGATGTCGCTATTGAATAATGGATTAGAATTTTGCAAGTTGGCAGTCGGCCTTTACTTTGGAATTTTGGCTTTTAGCGTAGCCTGCAAATTGGTTGCTACAATTTTTTTTATAGATGGCGCTGTTCATAAAGTGATGGTTTAAGAGCGGCAAGCTTGGCCGAATTTCACCTTCCCATAAAAACGGAGTTTCGTTCTCATTTTAAAACTACGTTTTGGATTGTAACGGAACTTTTCATTCATAATGACGTGAGGTATAAGGCCTGTAATTAGGATATAACGCTTCAATTTATAAAAAAACTAAATACAGCAAAAACAAGTCTTGTATGAACTTAAATTCGCTGTATTTTTTTACTACGGTAGCTACATGAACTACTTACATGCCTGCATATACCTTAACTTATTCTAAGTACAAAGTTTTAGAGCAAACTAGCTAGTCGTTTGAAAATGAGAGGGTAACTACGTTTGTATGGAGAACCAAGCGTTCCGGGGACTCTTAAGTGGACAGACTTGTCCAATTTTGTGCGTAACTTGTATGTACTGTAGGCTAACTGCAGTCGGTTAAGGTAATAAATAATTCGTCATCTCAGCCGAATGACGTCCACTGCTGAACAAAGGTATCCCCATAGGATTACCACGTTGACCAGTCTTGCGTAAGATGTAAGGGAACACTTGATTGTAGTTTATTTCATTCGTCATGGATTATTTTTTTAATGTATGGCATGATATCAAACAATTCAAAAGCTATTTTGAGGAATGAGATCCTAATCTTAAACCGCTATGAAAATTTATAAGAATATTAAAATAAACGTAAATAAGTACTTATAATAGATTTGAAAACAAATAAAATTAAAAATACGATAGGTACCTGTGAAAAAATTATATTTTTTTACTTCTTTGCCCCTATTTAGTCACTAACCACGGGTTTAGCTTAGAGGGAGTAACGTTGCCTACGAAGCGGAAGGTCCTGGGTTATCCAAATATTTGTGTGATGAGAATCAATGTTGGTTCCTGAGTTTGTTTCTTTGCATATAAGTAAATATATTTATCAAATATATCGTAGTATAGCACTCATAATACAAGCCTATTGAGCTTACGACGGGGCTAGTTCAATTTGTGTTAAAATTGACCCATAATATTTATTTAGTTATTAAGAAATACTCGGGACTCTTGGAAGTATTACCCCAAAATAAAATAAAAAAATACTTGAACGAAACATTTGTGTGTTACTATTTTTGGACCATCCCTTTTCAAAAATCGACCAACAGTTAACTACAATACACTTCATGGAGAGCGGTTGGAACACCTAGCTCGCTAGTTATTCACGCTTGCCATGAACTCAACCCTAACAGAGGATACTAATAATGAAATATATGAAATTCTGTAACGAAACTCTGTTGTTTGTAAAATGCATTAAAAATTCAAAATGTCACTTAATTGTTATGAGTCTTCGTCGTTATTTCTACATTACCAAGTTAACAAACTTTGACTTGTGAGTGGCGTACGAATCCGAAGTTTATTTTAGCTTTGCCATGCTTAAAGTTACATAACCGTTTGCGAATATGAATTCTGTTGCTTCCCATAATTAGCATACGATGAAGTAAGGAGAAAATTTAAGGTACGCATACACAAAGATAAGGAACAAATAAATTATGCATAAACCATAAAGTATTTGATTTCTTAACTCTATATTTGCCTATATTAACCCGTTATTACTTAACAGAAAGCAATTTACTTCAATTTTTAAACTAGACGTGAAATAAGTCAACAAAGCAATGAAATATTAGAAACGGATTTACGCAAACGAAATAAAGTATAAGTTAGAAAACAAATCCGACCGTCGCCTGATTTCACTGATGCCCTGTGAAATCCCTTAAATTTACATTTGTAGATCGAGTTGTGTTATTTTGTGATTCGCGTCTCATATTCGGCGTTCCTTTGCGCCCTTATAAGCCCCTTTCACCTGAGTTAAGAGGCATCGGAATAAAGCCAGAGGTCATGAGAAGTGATTTGTTCAGTGCTGTTAAGATTACACACAGTAAACTGTTAACTGATTTGTTCGTTTTCGATATTCATTTACGCTCATTAATGCTCTGAGAAGTGCTCAAATTTATAAGACAATCCACATGATAGATAAAAATAATAATGCCATTTATTCCTTTCATTTTTAATTTTTATTTCTCTTCTGGTCGATATTCTAGAGGTATTGAATTGGCGCCTCGCTCGGTGCGAGGCGCGGTAAGACTAGCGGGAGGTGCCGTCAGGGCTTTGAGTCTCCCAGGTAAAATCTTCTGACGTAGGCCAGATCTGGTAAAGTTGCGGAAGATTGGGATAGCTCCTGCTGGGCTATTTCCTATATCTTCCTCATTAATCTTGTGGTGGAGTCATTTATGCTGTGATGGAAGAGCTCGTGGAATGTAACGAGACGGGCCACCCCCAGTTTCACACCGCCGCGCAAAGAGGAGCCTTGGCTCACTCTACGTAGACGACCCTGGAGGCCGCTGGTCGACGCAAGCCGGAGGTAGCACGGGTCGCACACATTCGCTTCAGCTCGCATATGGAGTTTGCTTGATCTTCAGCGTTGAGTAAGAGCCAGGTATGTTGTAAGTCACTTCCGGGATAATGCCATCAGGTCCAGAACGAAGCTGCAGGTAAACGAGCGTCCCTTTAATCATCATGCATGAGATACATTAAAAATAATTCGAATATTGAAAAATTGCGACATCGTTATTACTCCAAAAAATAAATGAAAATGAAATTTCATTTCCATTATTATCGTATAGAAAAGGATTAATGTTGTGCAGTACGGTTACTTTAAGTTTACCACTGACATATGCTTTTATTCCATTAGATATTCGACTTTAACACTAATACCAACGACGTTTAGACAGTGTTTAAGTAATATAAACTCTTTTAAATGAGTATTAAAATCGAATATCCGATGGAATAAAATCATATGTCAGTGGTAAACTCAAAGTTATCGTACTGTGCACAAATGTTTCTTATATATTAACGACCTCTCATTGACTGCAGGCCATGCTCATGTAAGCAGCACTAAATGATTTAATTAATATTACTCATGATTACTCTAGCTTGATACTAGAGTACTTCACAAAATGATAATGTTATTCCCTAGGTCATAAAGGCACTTGAGTGGACTTTGTGTCTTAATGGTTTGTATAATAATAGTAGGACTTCATTCGTTCGGTGACCGACGTGAAAGTACGTCCATTGGCATTTAATATGTAGGCTCAACAACGCTTAATTGACAGCACTGTCAGCGAAAGTTCAAGAAGGACCGAGAGCTGTATCTTTCAGGGTGTCAGTTTGAGTCGTTCATGGTTCAGACTGAGTTTACTTAGCGCTCTGCTGAAAGATTAAGGACTAGGTTGCCGATTGCGTAGAAGGGGTGAGATCATTTCTTATCTGCTGTAGGTACACGGACAAATTTAAACCGTTTGCACCAAAACGGAAACTGTTGCAGCTACTAAATTTCACAGAAACCTTTAGAAGCGCCATCAATTTATTCCGTTTACGTACATCTATACAATTATAAAGTTGTAGAGATTAAATGTGTGTACATTTAAGTTATTTTCGAAAAAAATATTATAACGGACTATTTGGAGGTGGGGTTAGGTTAGGTTAGGCATTTTTTTTTGTATGACACATACAAAATGAAAAAATACAAATATGTGTCGTTGTGGCTTCACCTGGGCTGAACGGATTTTAAACGTTAGCTATTTATCCACAGCGGTTATACCTGAATGCGCTGAAGAAAAAGAGGGGTTATGACTTTTTCTCCCCCGCGAACAAAGTTCCACCTTCTAATGGCATTTCTATGTGGACGAAGTCGCGGGTAACAGTTTGTTATTTAATAATTGTTTCACGTCTAGTTTATACACAGAAGTTATTGTAAGCCAATTTCGATGCAGTATACAACATTTATTATGAATAACGTTTGATGTTTTTTTAACTGACTTCCAAAAAAAGGAGGAGGTTCTCAATTCGACGGAATGTTTTTTTTTTTTTTATGGATGTTCACCGATTACTCAAACACTATTTGACCGATTTCAACATTTTTTTTTTGGTTTTATAGAAGGTACTTTCTAGTTGGTCCCATTTAATTTTGGTGAAAATCTGATGATGGAATCCATGGGGAATTGAAGGAACTCCTCAAATATTGTAGGCCTACATATAGCGATTTTGGTATTATAAGAAACATAATAAGCATTTGCATTCAGAAAGTGTAAATTCGTGAAGTGGAACTGATGCAGAAGACCACAGAATGCCATCGGAACTCCTCAATGATAAATGATTTACGGGTGGCGACAAAATATCTTGATTAATTTAGCTAAGCAACTTCATAGTCACAAATTTAAATGTTCCTGATGAGAATGGTACCATCGAATTGATATGATGATGGAGCCGGAAGGTAGGCACCAGATCTATGTAATAAAATAATGTATCCTAGCCGTGTTTGGGCTTGTTCGAATCGTCACGAGATACACTTTTAAGTAACGATTAACTAAAAAGTGTAAAATAAATAAACTTTTAAACAAAAAAATAAAACCGACTCCAAAAAAACTAAAACGTAAAAAATAACGCCATAATTCAGTTTCTTCAAATTACTTACAAGTAACCGTTTGAATACTCAATCTATACAGTATATACAATTAATGTTATTTTGGAGTCGGTGCCATCGTGTCACAACTTACTAAAACCGTCAATTTACAATATTTTACACATTCTTTATATGGCACCGACGCCAAAATAAGATTAATTGTATATACTGAATAGATTGAGTATTCAAACGGTACTTGTAAGTAATTTGAAAGAACTGAATTATGGCGTTATTTTTTACGTTTTAGTTTTTTTGGAGTCGGTTTTATTTTTTTGTTTAAAAGTTTATTTATTGTGATTATGCGGTATAATTATAATAGGTATTACTTAGTTTTTTTATACATAATACTTGCCTTAGGCATATTGTAACGATAATAAAACGGTAACAAATGTAAGTAGTGACAAAATTTTCTAACTAGGGAAATCTGTGAAATCACAAAACATACCAGAGAAAATGACCAAGAATGTCTCGTGATATATATATGATGTACATTTATTGCCATCGCTTTCACGTTATGCATAACCATTTAACAAGCTCTTTATTTCTCATCTCATTGCTACTAAATATTTATAATACATATTATTTTCGCATTTATTTATTTATATAGACAACCAATACACGTATGTGTATTTATTATCTAATCCGGTTATTACTTGGTCTAAAAGTGCCAAAAATGCCAGCGGCTTTTCCCCACTGCATGGCAAAGGAATATTTGTTTCTCCAGATAAGGACCTTATGTTACTTTAAATGCATCTCTGTAAGAGTGGTTACGATTCTGAGCGCACAGGAGTGCACTAAAATCGTAATTTCTATGCCTATGTGATCAGCACTCGCAGAATAAAGATTTGAAGTTGAATCTAGGAGGGGGAGTTAATACTTAAAAACATGTGTTTAAGATAGGATAAGTAACGTAAAAGAATACTGACTGTTGAGTGTGTTTCGGTTTTCTTCTCAACAGTGGCCTCCTCTCGGGAAATGCCGCAGAGTCATACTTGTAAAAAAAAGTGCCCTTGCGGCCTACTTACAGAATAATGATCATTATTTCGTTATATAATTATTTCATTATAGATAAATTTATAATTTCTCAGACTGTCCACCAGAGCTACTTAATGTTCCTCTTCTAAATTATTGCATTAAAAAATATATAAATATGCTATGTTAACCCAGGTGTCTTTCTGTGGATGCTAAACACGTTAAATTATGCTATGATTAAGGATGTTTTGTAAGGCGCAGCGTGGGACAGCCCCCGACTAGGTGGACAGATGACCTCGTAAGGGTCGCGGGGAGTCAGTGGATGCGGTCTACGCAGGATCGCACCCTGTGGCGAGCTATGAGCTATAGGGAAGGCCTATGTTCAGCAGTAGAAGTCCGTGGCTTATAGATAGATAGATAGAAGGCTGTTTGAACTATTTTATCAGTAGGTAAACTTTATAGACGAGTGGTTTAGTAAATGAATCATAATAATCATGTTTCTGCCAGAATATTGGTTAACGTGCAGTTTTCACAAGTTTGATATCTGACAGTTTCACTCTGAGCGTAAGTTGGATAGTGAGCACGGACAAGTTTCGGTTTTGGCTTATAAAGAAAGTTCACGTTAGTTAGTTTGGCAATTCAAACGTGGCAACGGCGAAAATAGAACATGAAGTTTGGCATTATGGTAAGCACTACGATTTCAAGTGGGTTTCATAAGTTGGTTCACCGGGAATTAACTGTTAGATTCACTCACCTCTTGCCGTTTTGAATTGAACCCCTCGACGATAAACGAGGTTTAACGTGTGCATTTGTGTATTTGTGTCTGTCTGCGGCCACTTAGCTCGTGAAAGGATGAATGAATTTCGATTTAGTTTTTTCCTTTTCAAAAAGTGATTTCATCGAAAGTGTTTCCAGTACTTTTCTGTACTATAGATTAAAATAAAAATCTAAATACAATACGCAAAGCACTCAGTTCACTACTGAACATACCCACATCAATTTGGGCAATGTGTGGTCGGACCTTTTTAGGGTTACGGACCCAAAATCTGCCAACGAAAGTCTATTAGGTACTAAGCCTGCGTGTCTGTCTGACTCGCAGTTGGCTAGATTTTAATCATACTTTCGGCATTGATATCTACAGTTGAGTCCGAACTTATTTGTTCATTTTCCAGGACTTTAAAGCGTGGCAAACATTTTACTGAACCCTTTTTAAAATTCCGCACCGAAAGTTCCGATTATTAAGAAATCCTATTAGATCACGGACGTCCACTGCTGAACATAGGCTTCCTTTGGCCTAGTTTGCCACAGCTGGCGATCCTGTACCCACCACATCCAGCGACCTCCCCGCTACCCAGACTAGGTCATCCGTCTACCTAGTCGTGCACCTAGCATTTTCCTATGCGTGGTCGCCACACCAGGACTTTGCTGATCCAACGGCCATCCGTTGCCACTTCAACGTGCGTGTAGCCAGTGAAAACCTACGGTACTGAGACATGGACTTTCATATTGGGACTCATAAGGCAGCTCAGAGCCTTAAACAACGTGCAATGGAAAGGGCTATGCTCGGAGTTTATTACGCTATAAATGGAATAATTAACAAAAACATTCGCATCTACAGGAATAAAGCCTTAATAACGATGAATCAATAATATACCACTGATACACGCGAGCGCTTAATAAACAATTCGATTGACATCAAATAGCGCAAATTATACGTGCAGCAGTAAACACCAATACACGTATTCCAAATTTCAGAGCTTCGGTTAAGCGCGTCCAATTCCGAGCGTTTCGTGGATGAAACAGTATCGACTAAACACGCGACGCGTTCGCGGTTCAAACAGATAACAGCTTGTAACAGACGGTGCTGTATCGATACCAAACAAGAACTTGCATTTATCCAATCAAGTTGAAGCGGTATCAAAGTAAAATTAAGAATAACGATGATTCAAAAATGACGAGAGGCTAAATAAGACGACTGTGTCTTAAACCTCACACCTCAATTTCAATAATTATTGACGCCTTATTTATCAACGTTATTGCTATAAGTTGAAAACTATACAATAATAACAAACATTTAAAATAAAGTATAGTAAGGATTTAATAAAATTGTATTTAAAACAATAAGCGATAAGGACCATTTGAAGGTTACTAAATTTAAAAAAATAAATTTTTGGATTTTTGTATATTGTATATGTATACATCGTTGTGGCTTCATCACGCCAAAATAAATGAATTGCAATTATTTTTGATACACGGGTAGCTGGATATCTACAGATGGTTAATAGGATACTTTTTATCCGCCTTCGCTGAAAAGAGAGAGTTATGGTTTTTTTCTCTCCTCCGCTAACGAAGTTGCTACCTCTAGTTGAAATTATAAAATTACTGAATTATTTATAAATATATTTATGCATTCGTATTTTGTTGAAACTAAAAAGAGGAGCAGGGTTAATTTTGCATAAGCATAAGTAATTCAAAATACACGTGCCTTTCTATATTTAAGTAAAGACACGAACATTTTGACGTTGGATTTGTAAGTTTCAAATTTAAGCAAGCCGAGGTAACTTCGGAGCCTGTCTTTGTCCCTAAGCTCGATTTGGAGTTATACTGAATATATTACCAGAGTTGTAAAACCGTACACGTAAAGACAGATATACCTTTAACCTGTCGTGGCGAAAAGTTATGCGCGTTTTGCGATTCACGAATGTTTCGACAGAGATTGTTAGGAACGATAGAGGTCTTTGGCTGATGAGATGCGCAAACTGTAGTCGACTAACGAATGAATTAAGAATATCCTACTCAATCGTGAATGACGATTAAGAATTTCCAATAGCTATTCTTAGCCGTAGGTATGAGCTCTGAATTATTTATTCCCGAGTAAAGTAATCGTCGAGTAAATTAAAAGCCGATCAATTTGTATTGGAATGATCAATCTGATGAAAACAATCGAATAATATTAAGAAAAAATTGGACAAGGAGATTGCGAGCTACGGTGGAACATATGTAAATATGAACATACATACATAAACTGCTAAAATCATAACGCTTCCTTTAGGCTTGTCATATTGACGGGTGACAAAATCTCAAACATAAAATATAATCATCATCATCATCATCATCATCATCGTCATCATCATCATCATTTCAGCCATAGGACGTCCAATGCTGGACACAAGTCTAGTTAAATGATTTCGACATGGGCCAGATAGAGGCGACCCGCATCCAGCGAGTCCCTGCAACCCTAAGCAGGTCGACTAACCACCTTGCCGGTGGCCTTTCCACGCTGCGCTTGCCGGTACTCGGCGGTGTAATACAATACTAAATATTATTCGGAATTTAATCTTAAATGTATTCAAATCATATGACGAAAGATTTTGTGACAAATGAGTATTTACTGGAATTATACATTCATTTAAAAACTATTCGAATTATGCCAATCTCCGAGTGTTTTCACGTTTAGTTATATGCATTGAGTTGACATTTAAATCTGGCATATGACTTTGAGTATAGTCAAAAACTTCCTACATTATCGTCGATGCAAAGACTTCTCTCAACTGACAATTCGAAAGTGGTTGTACCTAGGCCTACTTGAATAAAGAATATTTTGATTTTGATTTTGATAGGTCGATTACATAAAGTCGGCTGTCGGCTACCGGTAAACGACTTAAATTTGACGAAAGTACAGTCACTTTCGACAACTTTAAGTCGCTTACCGGTGGTTACCTTTATAAGGACTTGATTATTACACCTCTAGCACAACTGTGATACGCGACAAGGATTGTCTGTCTCATTCCCTTCCATACAGTGTGAGAAACACGGGTGATGGCTATGTAGCGCAACAAGCGAAGTTGCGGAGAGTTGCGCTAGTTCTGCTGAAGGACTATGTAAACTAAGCAAGCGTTTTAATCGATATTGTTTACATTACACCTTCTCGATTCTACCAAAGTCGATTGTAAACTAAAGTGTACAGACATGTGTTATATATGGAGAACAGTGGGCCTAGGTTACATTGGTCACGCCTGACATTTTCTCACACGCATGTGAGTGCATGAGTGACGAATGCTTTGTCATTTATTTCATCGTCAGCATCATCATTTCAGTCATAGGACGTCCACTGCTGGACACAGGCCTCCTCAAAAGATTTCCACATGGGCCGGATAGAGGCGATCCGCATCCCCACAACCCTAATCAGGTCGTCCTACCACCTTGCGGCTGACCTTCCCACGCTGAGCTTGCCAGTACGTGGTCTCCACTCGATCTGCTCTACCCGTCATATATTTATTGCGTAATAAATGCGTCCAGTGCTGCACTGCCCCGTTTGTCGAATTTAACGAGTAAGCGGAAGCTACCTTGACAACCGGTACGAATCCACCTTTAGTCAACTGTCTCCTCAGCTAGCTAGGCCAACTTCAACGTGGGTATGTACAATAGAAAATAAACAATTATCACAAACAATTGAAATCAACTAACGATGAGTCACATTGCGACTCATTTTGATTGGTAAGAAACAAAAAGAATGTTTCCAACTTCAACATTTATACTATTCAAAGTATTAACTAATATTATAAAAACCGAAACTTTAATGCGTATAATAATGACGTTTTAATTAATTTGTTTATTTATTGACAACGATGTGCGAAGGAATTAAGAATCTACCTATGAGACATTATTTTGTACCAGGCATACTATTTATTAATACTTTGCATATGTAGTAGTGTGCATAATTTATACCTACGCCCTTATCATTTTGTTAAAATAATGTCCGAGAATTAACAAATTTTAAATCTTAGCTGAATGAAAAAGTATCAATACTTATCTAATTATTTTTGTTAAAGCCAACAATATTTACCTGCTACAATATGAATTTCGTAAATTTGATACACATTATGTCTAATAAACTAAATTGTGTTCAGGTCTGTTATATAGGCCTCAATTTATTACTTTAATGATTTAAGTAACATTTTTCCCAGATGATGATGATTTTGAAACACATTCTACTTTATCACATTTTACTTTACCTAAATTGCTAAAAAAATACTGTAATATTAATATTTCTATTCATTATTTACAAAATGTAACGATGTGAAAAGGTAAACGCCAGATAGGATTAAAGCGGCAAAACAAAAGTAAAACGTTCTAACTGAACAAATCTGTCAAAAAGTTGGTATTCCATGTGGAATTTAAAACAAATTAGTTATTATTTCGAGCGTGACTCTAGATTCATTATTCATGAAACACGACTGTACTGATTTCTATTACGAACAAGTTTCAGAAACTTCATAAAATATAACTCCAGAGCAGTTCCGAAAGCTTTGAAACTAATACGTACAAAAATAATCTTTCTTTGAAATTGAACAATGCTAAAGTCCGTTGAAGTTTTAACCTGAGACAAAACCAAGTTAAATATACCTATTTTTTTATCCGCCACTACAGCTCTAAGCTTGATCATTAAAAATGCTTATTGCTTTATCCTAGATCATCACGTTGATTTTAAGGGTGACTGCAACTCTTTACAGGGTTTTTTTCTTGAGTAACGTTCAAATATGTCATACTTAACATCACGAAGATTCTATTGAGGGATTGCCTAGTAATAATCACAAGGGACTTATAAGTTCTCACATTCGGACAAGAGGGGATAACGAAATCCAATTTATTTTCCATTACAGAATTAACCATTAGTGGTTGATCTGTAAGACACATCGAATTCTATTCTGATACACCGCATGACAGCAATGAGGGAGGTCAAATAAATCGGTCACCAAGTCGGTTCGTAAGGCACTTTTTACGTTTCATTCGCATCACGTACCGACCAAATATTTCCCGATTTCTCGCGGCCGGTCGTCTAACGGTTTTAACAGGTGATTCTTACCCATATTTTATTTACTGCAAGACGCTTTTGGCCTTTTCAATTTTCCGTAATGATTTGGTTACGTTTTGTGCATTTTAAACTTTAATGTGTTTCTTTTTAATGTAGGTTTACGACGGCAGATTGATGCAAAGGCTAGAATAATTTAATATAACATGGAAGGTGTGACAATAGCAAAGCATTTTCAGAGACATTATATTCTACTCCCCTTATTTCATGGCTTTTATGGAACATATCAGTATAATTTTATAACAGTGTAGGTATCGGCGTCAAGTTGAGGTACATGATTACACACATCAGCTGCATAGAGAAATAAAGGCAAAAATGAGTGAATTGTATTTATGCATACCTACGACTGATGTCTTACAAATTATAATTATTTTTCTATTTGATTTTCACCCATTAATATAAATGAAAAAAAAAAATCTATACATATAATAAAGCTGAAGAGGGTCAAAAGTCTGTACTAGGAAGATATTCGAAAAAAAATTGCCCGGGGTACTTAAAATCGATAACAGTTTTTAGAATTTTTGTCTGTTTGTCTGTTTATCTGTTTGTCTGTTTATTCGTACGCGCATCACGTAAAAACGACTGAACAGATTTTGATGAAAAGTTTACTAATCTGTTGAGAAAATTCCCTGGCAAGTTATAGGCTACACTTGATTGAGTTAAGTTTGCTTTTCAATCTTATGGCGCTACTTAGGACGGAGGTGCAAACTTTTCTCAAATATGTGCTACACGAGCCTACGACTACTATTGAGTACCTTGCTAAACTAACAGGTGGCGCTAAAATTAATACCTTGGCATTTTGCCAAATTAACTCTAAGTTTAGAAGAGGGGGTACGGATATCAACAAATTTAATTTAATAATACAACAAAATACGAGATAAGTGGCTCAGTGGTATCAACACGGAGGAGGCTCTCTTGTGCAAGAATTTGCCCAGGTACTGCTTCAGGTTGGGGAAGGACTTCTGGAGGAAACCAACGGCCTGATTCGATTACCAGAGATGTTATACAAGATCGTTCCGTCCGTTGAAGACCACATTTGGAGCGTACATGGAGACCTGAGCCAGGTGACGCGACGTTAGAACTCTTCGGTTTGTGAGAGAGCCGTTAATGCGCGGATATTGGCGGAAATGGAAGGTGAACCAGGCAGTATATAATTTCATTAATACTGTCTTGGATGAACGCTTCGTCACAACATACTTGATGGAGTTCCTAAACTCATTGAGCGCTTCAGGACTCCCAGCACACACATTAACTCTGAAAGTTGGAGTTCCGATCATGCTTCTTCGGAATTTGTCACCTCCAAAGTTATGCAACGGAAACCAGGCTAAAAGTAGTGCAGCTGCAGCGAAACCTCATCGAGGCGCAAATCCTGATGGGGCGCGGCGCCGGAGAAGCCGTGTTCATCCCCCGCACCCCCCTCATTCCGAGCAACTTCCCGCTCCGCTTCAAGCACCTACAGTTCCCCGTGAGCGTCTGCTTTGCCATGACCATCAACAAGTCGCACGGGCAGCTACGTGGCGTGCTCGCGCGTCACCAGCTGCACGGAGCTGTTCGTTTCTGATGCCAGCCTGGAAGACTCACAATGTGGTGTACAAAAAAATATTGTAAAATGTCAATGTTATGTACTTAAATATACTTTACATACCTACTTTAGGAGTATGTAACATTAGATAGAATTATATATATATATTTCGTTGTGCATACATAAACATAACTGTAAATTAAATGTAAATACTTGGCCTCAATATTACCTTTTCATGTTTAGACTGATTGATTGGAGGACCGATTTGGGTGATATTTGCTATGGACTTGATTTAGATAGTACTACAGTCAAGGACGTAAAAATAGAAAAGTGGTACTGTATCGTCCGATGTACGCCTCTAAGTATATGCTCTATATCTTTTAAATCACGTCAAAAATTTAAATAAGTGCAAAAAGCTGTTGATTTTTGAGTGTAGTTTTATTTAGTGGTATTTGTATAACATTTTATCTGGACTTTACTTCAAGTTTCGGCTCCAGGGGAGAGAGGTGAATTAGCCGCTTACTGACACAGACCGAATTTCACGCGGGCGGAGCCGCGGGCACAGCTAGTGATTAATATAACGCGTCCATAAGACCGGCCTACCAAAGAAAGGAAGTACATATTATATTTACAAAACTTTTTTCCTTTTCGACATAGCCTCCTTCTATTTCATTGCACTTTTCAAATCTTTTGATAAGCCTGTCTATTCTATGTCCCTCATGGAAATACTTAGAAGTTAAGTCCGAAACAAAACTGCTTACTCCATTATTTAATGGTGGATAATCACGAAGAAGTATCCCCGTACGTAGTATGTAACCTTTTTTTTATATTATCTTATAACTCGATCTTGGACCGATATTCCAACTTAAACAACTTTCAGACTTTCTATTATTCTAAGCGCCGTCAAATCAAATCCAGAACCATAAAAAACCTCAAAACTATATACCAAGCAGAATAAGTGACAATCGCAATGATATTTTTATTTAAACCGCCAGAAACTTTTGGACTGCACCTCGTACATATTAATATTATTGTCGTACAGAACGTTGTTTTTAAATCTGTGTTTTAAAAAAAAACCTGTACTGTTTTTGTACAGCCGCGATGAAAAAAAAATGTCGCTTTTCAAACTTAACACCATCACTTAGAGTCGAAAAGTGACTAGCCTTTTCATTCCTCGACTATGCATTAAACATCTTTGCTGACATTAAAAAAACTGCACCGTAAACACAGGCGTATTTAATAAGGTGGACTGCGGCCGTAATGTATCGCATGGCATGTAACAAGGGGCACTTTACAAAAAAGGGAGTTGAAATTATTTTTCTATGTTTATTATTAGGAAGCATGTGTATGCTTTTTCAATATACAATGACGCGTGCTTGCTGTGTTATAGCGTCAACTTGAACTTTATCAACCCGTCAATCATATGTGTTTCATGTTTGGTCACGGGCGTGGCACAGAGCGGCGATTGCAATTTACACAACGACACGCTGGGTGCGTGCTCACCGGCGCGTAGGTATCTGACGGCTGTTGCCGGGGTAGCCCAATTGGTGGCCCACTTAACAGAAGCTACGACCCAGGAGTCATTGTAGGCATCTCACGTCATCATCAACTGTTAACCCAGTCACGGAAGACGCCAGTTCACGTAACGTTCATCAACCTTTACTCAATTTCAACTACAGTTCAGTAACATTTATGTGCCTCACGTTGGGATACTTTTTACTCTAATTTTTAGACATCACTTCAAAGACTTTACATTTTTGGTAACTCCTACCTTATATTCATTCGCCCTATATCCCTTAGAGAGAGTTAATAGGACTGTTATTCATCACGCATTCGGCAAACGTGTCCAGCTCAGTCCTATTTCAGTCTAGCGTCTCTACATTCCAATATAAAAACCATTTTATTTAACAACATTACCGTTTCGCACGCTCCACCCATGCTCCAAGCCACCCATCATGCGCAACTCACGCGACCAACTTGGCCTGTTTAATTGCCACTTACTTTATCAAGGTTATTGATGTGGATTGGATAGTGATAATCCTAATTGGTTTTGCGTGTTGTTATGTTAATTCGCAGTCATTAAACCATGCTTAGGGTTACCTGTTCGGTAATATGAGGAATTTGTGTCAGAAGAAAACATTTGCGGGATAGAATTTGGATGTAAACTTACTGAAATAATCTGATTCGGGCACTTCAGATTTCTCGATATTTTTTGGCTACAGGTTAAGAGACAATTTAGAATGAAATCTGTATTTAAGGTTCCGTAGTCAACAGGAACCCTTATAGTTTCACCATGTCCGGCTGTCCATCTGTGCGTCTCTCCATCCGCGGCTTGGCTCCTTGATCACTAGTACTAGAATTTTTCGGGTACCTCTCGTAGTAGGGGTGAATTTTATTTGGTTCTAACACAAGTGAGTGGTGTTTCGTTGAATAGGTCTTCGAACATTATTTTTTTGATAAAGTCAGCAGTTTTGTCAGTATTCGCCCCCCCCCCCTCTAACTTTTCAACCAAGGGTCATAAAATTATAGAAAAAAACATGAAAATGAGTCCTCAAGCTTGGTGGGAAGAGGGAACAAAATTCTGTTAACGCCTCAAAGAATGAAGAGATGCAAAGATCTTCTTACTGACCTCAGCAATATGAGCCAAGCAAAAGAGTGTCTGATCTAAGGTGATACCCAAATTCCTCACAGTAGAGGAAAAAGGAATAGCAGTTCCATCAAAAACAATTTCTGCAATCACCATATCAGACATCCTAAACTTAATCAAATTTCTCAAAGTTGCCGTGTGGCGCTAAACGCGTTGCCAGACCACGTTTGCCTACCCGCCGTAATGGTGCACCTGGCTGCCACGGCGGTAGTGTGTGCTATGCGATGGTATATATGTCACACGGAAATAGCCAAAACAGACATTTTATCAAATCTGGTGAAATTACAAAACAAGTTGCCGTGTTTGGCTAGTTTCGTCATTTACTAAACTGATTCAGGGATGACTGACTTTTTCTAGACAAATGATATAATTGATTCGCCATTTTAACATCCTGCGTGATTTGGTCATATCCCTTAGAGGTTTGATCAAATCTCTATTTTAACTTTTTCCCTGAGACATATAAATATCTATTATTCTATGGTTGTTAATATAATTTAATAATTATGATTATAGGAATAAGCATGATTCACGGAAAACAATCTATTTATGCGCTGCAAGCAAATATGATTAGAATTTAATTATCTGTACAAACGCGCCCAAGAATTTTTAACGTGATAATTAAATTTTTAGTTACTTAAATATCTCCAGAAATAAATTCTAAGTCGTTAATTTATTACGTCATCTTTGTGTCGTTAATTTTCGTACTTTCGGAGAGAGTATTTATTGGAGCAGACAGAATGTTCAGTTATTAAATTGTGAATAGAAAATTAATTCTATAGTGTGCTCAGTCTCATCACAAATGTTTAATTGCGAGCTAACACACCTATTAGGTTTTTAGGTACTTAAATAATTTATGGTCGGTATATTTTTACTCTGACTTTGGGCTTTGCTGTGCTGAAACGCATGGTTAAAATTCGGTCAAGGTTCTAAAATTGTAAAAAATAAATGTCTGTCTGAACATTGAAGATATTTTTAAAAAAGTAACCCGGACTTGTTTCATGTTACTAAATTGTTTTTTTTTTTATATGTTTGTATGTGTTGGTTGTGGCTTACCACGGAAACATGTATAAACGGAAAAAAAACGGTAATCTGGATATTATATGACGCAGAATTACAGTTTTTTTTTCTTGTCCAAAAAAATTTGAACCTTGTGACTCTTTTCGCTTCAAAAAAAATGACAACTATACACTTAAACGTACCTAGTCGTCCATAAAGTTGTGACATGAGTGACATCACACGTGCCGCTCGAATTGTATAGGGCGCTTTAACGCCCAGCCACTATGACTGACTTTGAATTTCTATTTTAACGTTTTAAGTGTAAAATTTTAACATAATCATTAATTTATTCTACCTCATGACTCGTTTTTCACAAATTTATATTTGTGTGTATCGATATCTGTATCTATATTTATATCTGTATATGTATCACTATCTGTATTTGTGTCTGGATTTGGCTAATTATTTTTCTCTTTTGTTTTAAACTGTGTGGAAAAATTCCATTAAAAATGTATTCCTTGTGGCTTATGATTCGCACCATCAACAATAACATCGAAAAAACTTGCAGAATTTATAACATTTTTTACAAATATTTTGAACAGGTTCGATTCCCGGTTATGTATGAGTTTAAAAAAATAATGCCATTATTATTAAATCTAAAATTGACGCAAGGGTTCCTAAGAACAGATTTCGCTATCTCTCATAGTTTCCGACTTCTCTATACTGACCTATTTGGATTGATCACTCTGTATACAAAAAATGCATGGAAGCGTGAAAATTTTGGGATTGAAAATGTTATACAAAAGCTTTAATAGAGATAATGTTCAAAAATTATTTTATTACATGCTCCATACAGGAAAGGGAACTTGAGGCTTCATCTTCCTCCTTAGTACATCTGTGTGAGGCCGGCCGGGGCGGGCAGCTAGTTAAAAATAATGAACGGCGAGACGTTTTACACAAAAATCATTTGAAGGCCACATATTGTGTCTACAATTATATTTGTATAGAACGTCATTTGACGAGCATTTCCATCGTCCTAATGAAACCTTATAATTTCTCCCCCAGTGTGAACAGTGAATAAAAATCCATCATGGAAACGTTTTACTTTCCCCAACCACGAAATATTCGAAATTAAATTGCCCGATATCAACCAAGCTGTCAAAACTAATGGAACGAAGCTCCTAAACGCTCCCAAATAAATTGAACAATACAATTTGGATATGTGTCAATCCAATTCGGTCCTTACGTTCACGTGATAAGGGCCCACATATTTATGAATGACAGTGTATTTTGTAACGGTAATTCGAAGGATATCACGCAAACATGGCTGTGGCATTAATTGTCTGCTACGTTTTTTAGAGTTATTTGCCCTAAGGGTACAAATGGAACCCTCTTATTAAGCTGTTGTCTGCCTGTCTGTTCTCTTACTCTTGAACTGTAATAGAACTCGAAATTTACTTAGAAAGTATCGGTTATATCAACAAATAATCATTTTTAAGCAATTACATCTGCTCGCTACATATTGAGACATCTTGAACAAGTCGACAACACAAGGACGATCTCAAGTAGCGATCTTATTGAGACTCGCATCATCTATTTCAAATCGTCCGTGAATTTCCTTCATATCGACATGCTTCTGTGTTTCTTTTGAGTACTGTAATAAACATTTGGAAACCTCAGACACTTCTATTTTAAGTGGAAAACTACCGTGTGACTCAGACGTAACGTTAAGAGTACATAAACTAGAACTAAAAGTCCTCGAAATGGACCGAAACGTGATCAGGGCAGTACTCGGATTTCACGACATGAGGTAACCGTTGATCTCATCTAAATACACCTAGATATATTACAGGCTACAATGAATAATATATTTTTCCCTTCACTAGCTCGAAAAGCCGTCTTTTATCCATTAAGACAAGTGGGTAAAAACGCATTTTGTCCACTAGTTGGGAAAGTAATTTGACCTTGGTGCGTGATTAACGAGCTGTTTTTGGCATGTTACATTTTAGTTCAAATAGTGAGGTGAAATATCTTTTTTAATCGTTAGTTTAGTAACAAACTTGTATAATTTTAGGTGACCTACTCCACAGCGAGTGGTGACGCATCGTAAAGCAGGCCCACAAACATTGAAGTGACGGCAACGACCACTCTGACAAGAGTGTAAAGAAGAAGAAGTAGGTACCTACTGGTACTATTGAAAGGCAATCGCACTCTTGGGACATAGACTCAGTTTGGAGATGTGACGGTATGAGTACGTACGCAGAAGGCTGCTAAATACGTTTTTTATCGACTCCATCAGGGAACAGCGCAAACAATAGTAACACTTATAAAATTGTTGTAACTTGGTATTGACGGCTTATTTGTTCACGCGACAATGAAGAACATATTGACATAGTGGCAAAATTATATGTAAAGTTAGAAAGACTGATGGGGTATGGGAGATGACGTAGGCTCCAAGAATTTCAAATTGTCAATAAGAAATATTCTTTGACTGAACGTCTTTATGCCACATAATGTTTCGTCAAATTGCTCATATTTCAACAGAATTGCATCGAAGCTCGGATAGCTAAAAGCACGCATCATTATCGCCATAATCTGCGCCGTCGGCATCTGCACTTGCAGCAGCCACCACAAACGACGAGCAGTGATAACGAGCAGCAAAACTGTTCAGATTAGACGAATAACTTCCACACATTAGCAGTTTGATATATTTTTCGCTTCCACTTGAAAGTCTCTCCAACTCTGAATAGACGAAGATAAGACAACATTTGGCTACAAAGAATCGCGCTACACGGAGTTGTAGTTGTGATATAAGTATTGGTAAGAGTTTGGACCCCGTAGGGAAAAAGTCGTTTATTTAATCGCCCAACGAGGGCTAATCCAGTGTTAGAAGCTTATGTAAACTTTTGTTAAGATTACCTTCAAAACAAATTTTAATGTTGTAGAATTGATTTGTTGTTTCTACGAAAACCTGAGAAGGCAATAAAAATAGCCAAAGTTCGTTGTTTTATTGCGTTGCTTCGTTCCTTTTTCTTGGTCCATTACTCTCTAAAGTAGTATATTATCTTTAACGGCAAAGGTACAGACAATAGTTTGCCAAGTTCTAAAGTTATTTCCTTTCAAAACAAAAAATCTATTAAACTCCTACTTTGTACAAATCCGTGACAGGCAAAGCAACAGCTGGATAGAATCCTACTTAAGTTTCTGTTGATATACTTTGAGGAGAGTCCTAAAAACACCAACTTTCCAAACAAGTTCACAATTCGTTTTACGACTAAACTTCCATTGCGCACTAGACTTTTCTTATAAATTCAATTAACGCTCTTATACTCGTAGAAACTCAAACTCTCCTAAATTACACGAAATGGTATTTCCATGAAATGTTCTAACTCAATTTTGCTTATTAGTTAGACCCCGGAGGCACTGTTTTTCAATTGCCGGCTAACAAAGCGCTAACAATCGCAGCTTTTGTCATAATACAGTGATTCTTATCAACAACTTGATTGATTACAAATATTTTCTGCCTGATACTAATGGGTTCTTTATGTGTGTTACCCGGTATGAAAAGGTTAAGATAGAATTTTAAATACAAATATTGAATTCTTTATCCTATTTGCTGGATAAGAATCACAATAAAAAATAAACACCGAAAAAGTTACGTGTTAATCCTGAACATATAGGGAATAACAAAATAATTCGAGTATTTCCTTGTTAATTCAAAGCTAATCCTAAACGCAAAATTCGTGTATGTTCTCTCGCAACACGAAGGTGTCGATACTGCCAAATATTTATACAAAATACACAGCGTAGGCGACCGAGCTATTTCGAATTTCGCCCACGTAATTTCAGTTTCGTATTTTGACGTGCTGGCTTGAGACGAATGATGAATATGGAGAAGCTAGAAGAGGTGTGATGGAGTCGTAGCAAGTCGCGTCACTTGCATGATCGTGCTTATAATTTACAAGTAACTTACCTACTTGTAACTTGTTAAAGAGGGGAGTTCCATTGCTACCTCGAACGGGTGCGAGATAAGTTGGGAGTAAGTATCGTAATAGCAATAAAGCAGCTATTGGCACGATGTCTTTCAATTGTATGGCAGTTTTATGATATCAGCAACTTTAGGCGTTCAATGATAATAATAAAGACATTATTTACTCCCGTAAACTTCACTCGATGTACACTTAATTATTACACGATGAAATAAATAATAACCGTATGGTATGTATAAGGCTTTACCTATTTTGATGACATGAGAACTACGTATTTGTATTGTTCCACACTTTAGCTCATAGACCTAATCGAAATGTTCAACGTGTACCTACTTGTTTGCGTACAACGTAAAATTGATACGTATTTTTTAATCCATCCAAACCAATTTAACAGTTACACAGCAACAGAAAGCAAAGACACGGCTCATGTCCCGTTAATTTCACAGGAGAGTGATTCTTAAATAATTTCTGAGCCCATTCAAATTTTCCATGTGCTTCTCCCAATTCTCGGAGGCAATTTCGACATTTTCAGCGATCGAGCGTGCTGGGACAAAAGCAATCGGGAATCGTTTGTCCGTGATGAGTCGGTCTGACACTATTGAACATGTAATTGCCTTGTTTTTGACGTACCTTCAACTTTCACGTCCAATGCCCCGGATCAAATAAAGGTAGTTATATGGATCCCAATCATTATTACTTTTCAGGCCCATTGTGTTATTTCGATCGTAATAAGATTTCGTGTCAGACCCAGGGACGTGAATAGAGGAAAGTGGCGTTTATTTATTATGTATTTGAATGCTTTGTTGGATTTCATTGTTATATTGGACACTGGGCGCTTGTATTGGATTTAGGCGTACACAAATTGAAAATTGATGACGATAAATGACTAACAAAATAGCTTTGCAAATATGAAGGGTTCTGCTTTACGTTTGGTATTTCATGTATGTATTGTTCGTAGAATGAATTAAAGTAACAATATAATTAAAACTAACAAAAACTTTGTTGGCCGTCACGGCGTTATCAAATAAAACTTGTTACACACTAGCGTAATAAATTACGTTGTATATCCGACAAAGATCACGCACCTTTTTACCGCTAACCCGAGACAAGTGGCTCTTTTTCATGCAAAATACATATAGAGCAGCACACGCAACCCTCAGCACCGATTTATTTTGAAAAGGAACAATGGAGGACAATAAAAAGTGGGGTACGTGAGAACGCGAGTTTATTGCGACCTTCATATGCAGTACAAGGCTCGTGTACCGGCGCGACTCAGTCGAAAATATAACAGTTGAAAAGGTTCGTGATGATCTTAATGTATGTACGTAATGATTCGAAACTTAAAATTTGAATGATTTCAAAGCCACATGAACGACGGATGTGAACGGAATGGATGTAACGTGGAAACGATGGTGCAAAATAGAATAGGCGGGCCATGGTTACCTACTCTTTTAAGAACAAAAGTTTGCTCACTGGACAAAAGTATCTCCCAAGCACACACGCTCAGTCCAAGGACCAATAATGCGCTACCATCAGTCATGCAACGCTTAATTGCTATCTTTACTAGATTGTCAGTTCACTTTGTTGTGGGTATTCCTACGCGTTTTAATACCTACAGACTAGCGTATTTAAAACAGTGCTACTAGACTGAGGAAGATTATTCAAAAACAAAATGTAATAAACAGGTACTTGGCTTTAAAAAGTAAGTAGTAAATACTTTCAAACAAACTCCAGAAGAGCTCACAGCGAGATTGCAGTTGATATGAAAGAGTGATAAAAAAACACTTTATGCTTTTATCGTATAGTTTATAGCTTTTATATCATTTTGTGTCAAAATATTCGAACGAAACTTTTGAGAGCTCGATATTTTAAAACCGTCTTACAGTTTGAACTTTGATCGGTATTAGCAGCGTCATCTCACATGACGTTAGGAAAAAAACGTTAGATAAACTGTACTAGGGCTGGACACTGTACGAATAGTTGCCACGAGTGGGTGTCAATTGTTGGAATTACGATCACAAACACTGGGACTTTTTCCTTTTATTGTTTTGAATCCGCTAATCCATATCCATACTAATATTATAAATGCGAAAGTATGTCTGTCTGTCTGTTTATCTGTCTGTCTGATAACCTCTTCACGCTTAAACCGCTGAACCGATTTAGATGACATTTGGTATGGAGATAGTTTGAGTCCCGGGAAAGGACATAGGCTACTTTATATCACGGAAAAATACCCTTATCCGCGATAAACGAATTAAAGGCGGACGAACTTCATGTGCAATATCGTAATATTATTTCATTGGCTATTTAAATATCAAAAGTAATTCGTATGGTTTTCGATTAAGACCCGCTGCCAAACGTTTGATTTTGTAGCCGTAATTTGGGCAATTTAGGGGTAGGGCAGACAAGACCCTGTGGGAGTGGAGTGTTCCGATTCAATTTTTCCACAACATAATGTTCTAATCCCTAAATTAATATATCTATAGGTAAGGTGCCTGTCGTTCAGCAAAATGTTGACTGTTCTAAAACTTTTGGTGTTATTTTTTTCTTCTATTTAGGAAAGACGAAAAATATACACTTTACGATCATATAAAACTTAAAATGAACTTAAATATCAAATTAAAACTACCTACACAAAATATTGACTAAATTTACTAAAAACTACATACATAAACTGAAAATTAAAATCTTATAATATATTTTTAAAAAGTTGACCCCTTTGGCATCGTGCCGAGGATGCTGGCAGCATTCCCTCGCTGAATAATAAAAACATAAAACTTTTTATGTTTTTTTTTTTTTTTCAAATAATTGTAGGTATCGACGAAATTTGAATCGCTTTCTATTTATTTGCCATAAACAATAGTCAGGATTGTAGAATCTTCTCTGGATAATGCTTCAACATATTTTTTTACAGGATGTAAAACGTTTAATAAAGAATCCAGAATATTGGTTTTATCATCATTCCACTTCTCACCATCATCTCCCTACCCTTATACCACTTATTTAGGGTCGGCACAACATGTTTTCTTTTTCTATTCATCTCTATTTTTCGTCACTTCAGAGCTCATGCTCAATCACAGAAAAATATAAAGTTTCATTCTTTCGATTTTGATTTTTTTGGGGTGTATGCCGGGCCGTCAATATCTCCTGCATGTCCTGATAATGCCTCGTAGAGAGGCGACACTTGTCGAGGATTATACTGTCTGGTGGTAGTTTGTTGTACTTGCATGCGTATTTTTTATGGAAACTGCATAAAAATATGCGCATGCCAGCACAATTTATTGTCACGTCTAACCAAGACACTATTTCGCGGAAAAGCAAATCCATTAATCTAATATGGAATTCCGCAAAGATACCCGAGAAACTAGAGAAATCCTGGTCGAGAATTCTCGTGCCTCGCGAAATAAAAAAGTTAGAAAAACCAGACACGTTAGTTCAAACAATATTTCAAAGATGTTTTTTTTTTTAAATATTGACATTACATATGTGATGTCGTATATTTCACTCAAATGTAACGTTCTTGACTGAGAAGGTGCGGTAAAAGTATAAAAAGTTTCTCCCATTTTATTACAACAACATGTGACGGCTTTCGTTTTGGTTCATACGAGTTACAGATCTTGATGTGCAAACTGACTTGGCATATTTACTTATGAATGTATTCAACTAGAAGGTGACTGTGTAGTGAAGTGAAGTGAAAAGTATAGCTACCTGTGTACCTTGAAAACCATTTAGCCGTTGTGAACGTGATGAAGCCAGAAAGACACATAAGTAAATCATAAAAAAGCTATTTAGTGTCTTTCAAATAGTCCGTAACACTTATTTTTTGACAATATGTTCAATGTACATAATATTAGGTATAGATGTGGCTGGCAAAGCGGACCGACAATGTTGTGATCCTTGGCGAAGGCCTTTGTCCAGGAGTGGACGCCATTCTGCTAAAATAATGATGATGACTTGCACTATAAAGTACTGGTATTATAAAGAAATTGAATTAAGATAAAAAATATATAATTTGGATCATGACCATGGCCTCTTTCAATTTTGTGCAAGTATTTTCATTGTCACGATCAGGTCCCAATGCTCTTTAATGTAATGTCTTTGCCAATAGCGAAAGGTATATTAACGGTACCTACATGCAATTGCAAGCTAAATAAAGAAAAACATTTCATGATTTTAATAATACTCAGACATAATTTCAGTATTTAGAATTTAGGGCTTCATGTTTTATGTATCAAATAACTAATTATTCATCATCATTTTAGAATATCTCTGTACCAAATAATTTCGCAGAGACGAACGTTATTTAACTATTATGATGATACATTATCAAAGGAATTCTGAGAGTGGCATTCCTGATGAAACAAGGCAATGCACACAAAATATTGTGTATACTTAGTTGGTAACTATGCTTTGTTCTATAATATTCTGCTAAGTCTATCAAACTGCTTGAGGCTAAAAATCTTTTTGGGTTCGTTTATGTAGCTTGGTCTCACGAAGTTGTTAAATTATTATAAATTACTACTCGCAATCCACCCCAGGGTTTTGTTTATTAACGAATACAACATACGCAACTGGTTATCTTTATCAGTGAAGTAGAAACGTGTCATAAAATAACCCTTTTTGTATGGGTACTTTGGTCGGAAACACTGTATATTATTATACGCCCAATAGCATATTACGTATTGTATTATTTTTTACTTTACTCGGCAACATTCTTCTGAATTTTTTAATATATAAAAAAATGGCTTATTTCCACCATCGGAAAATACGCACAGTAATATAAAATGATTTCTAAAAACGTAAATAAGTAGTAAACCCACAAGCGAAATTTTGTTAAATCTCTTTGGAAATGCAACGAATAAACCATGAAAAAAGTCTATTTAAAGCAATTGAAAAATTACCATTCAACTTCACTACCGTTCCTTATATTGTGTGCTTTGCTTAGATTGTATCGTGCAAGTGAATGGGCACACACGGGCAGAGAGCGCGGTGAGTATTTGATGCTTCCAATGCAGGTCCGTCAATATTTGCTGTTTAGTAACTCAAAACGTCCCTACTTCTGATATGCAAAAATGAATGTTGGATGAATTTTAAAAAAAATTGGTTGTCCATAAAATCGGTTAAAGGACGATAATTTTATGTGATAACGTGGAAGAGGATAGATGCATCGCAAGCTGAACGTTCGGCTCGTGACAAAACGCTTCGCTCGTGAGAATGAGCGGAACGTGACACTTTTTCGTGCGTGCAGCCGGCATTCATCAATTTATAAGATGTTATCTCATCAAAAAACGCAGAGGCTATTAAGTTTGACGACATGACAAGTTTAGAAGTTCTTTTATGAATGTACTAGCTTCCGCCCGTGACTCCATCCGCCTTAAATTCGTTTATCGCGGATAGGGGTATTTTTCCTGGATAAAAAGTAGCCTATGGCCTTCCCCGGGACTCAAACTATCTCCATACCAAATTTCATCCAAATCGGTTGGGTGGTTTAAGCGTGAAGAGGTAACAGACAGACAGACACACTTTCGCATTTATAATATTAGTATGGAAGTATGGATTAATTTATCGCGGATAGGGGTATTTTTCCTGGATAAAAAGTAGCCTATGGCCTTCCCCGGGACTCAAACTATCTCCATACCAAATTTCATCCAAATCGGTTGGGTGGTTTAAGCGTGAAGAGGTAACAGACAGACAGACACACTTTCGCATTTATAATATTAGTATGGAATTGTATTATATAGTAATATGGAATTTATCGTACAAAAATAAAGTAAAAAAAATGGCAGAATTCTCTTCTTCCCAAAGTATTCATTACCTATCAGTCGACAAGTGAGTTAAACAGGAACCTGTAATTGGTGCAGAATTATACATGGTGACTTTTTTGCAACCAGTGCAATTGGATTCTTTACTTTTAGGCAATTCTATCAACCCCTGGGGATTTTGTCAATCGTATTAGTGATGGCGATAAATTGCTTAATTTAAATTAAAGATGCATTTTTACCGCATAAAATGAAATTAAAATGACAGATAAGTTAAAGAACTTAGTCGATTTAAACAGCGATATCACTATTATGTGCCTGGCATATATCATATTGCAAAGCTGACGCAGATGTAGGCAACCTCTGATACGTCGTGTAGCACAGTTAAACTGCCCTTGTCAGCCGTAATATGCCGAATTCAGATCCTAATCTAAAGCCAAAATGCAAAACTACACGTTTGCTAGCCTTAACCGCGGTACAACCCACTTGGTACAAAATATCCCTTGAATATTTACTAGAGAGCGTGGCTTGTTTTCATTAGCGTGATTGCTCCAACCCATTTTTGCAGTAAGTGTTGAATGTAAGTACTACTTAGTTTCGGGTTGCTAAGTGAAATGAATGAATGTATTTTTCTTTTCAAAACGCTAAGTCTCTTCAAGTTAGCAGTCATATTTGTGGAGCTGTAATCTTTGAAGCCAAATTTGCATTCGTATTTAGTTTTCACGTTTGTGAAAGCGTGTATTATTAAGGCAGGACACGGGGAAAAAATTGTAATATTTTCAAGTCTAGGTCCAGCAGCGGGACACCTAGACAGGCTATAAAAAAAAATGCATAATGGATTAATATCAGTAAAAGTTAAAACGGCTGATCGATATTTTACTATTTTAGAGGGATTGCTGTATATGTATAATGTTTCTGATCTAGATATTAAGTAGTAACTAGAAAGCTTAAGGAATTTATATTTTAGTTGTAAAAGAAAAAAAAATGTGTACAACCTCTCTGAGTGGAAAAGAACCTTCAATTGAAAGTAGGTGTGTTGTATGCGGTATCAGCGTACGTAACTTCACGTAGTTTTTCCGGTCAGGAAAAGTTGTAGCTCCAGCAATGTAGCAACGCGGCATTAAATGAGAATAAAATAGTGTTTACCTACAAAGTTATTCAAAGAGATTTTTTTCACTTTAAAAACATAAACTGGGTAATAAACGTTGAGCAAGTTTTAATTGAAGCGGATAGTTGTGACAGTAAAAGAGATAAAATTACAATGAATTACGTGTATTTATTTTTTACATGCCTCGTTTCAACTGTAGCTGTATGCTAAAGAATATTACAAAGTAAATTTTTCGTCACGATAATTCAAATGTACTTAATTTAGCGAAAACATTGTTTTAAACATTAACACATTTTAGAGTACACATAACATATATATACAGTTAGCAGAAATAAGCTGATGTTGATGATAGGGTAGTTAGCAAGGGAAATTTTTAAAGTCGCTAGGAGTTGGGAAACCTCAGCAAATTTCAGTACCAAAGGACGTTGATCTAAATCTGCTTAACCAGCATTTTTCATCTTCTGCTACGTTTAGTGGCCAAGTTAAGACGAACACTCTTAACCATCTTTCGAACCTTCTAACTTCTGACTCTTTCCCATTTTCTCTAGCTCAATTTTCTGACAGTGATGTTAAAAAGAATATACTATCCATTTCATCCAATGCTGTGGGTGTAGATAACGTGATCCGTAATATGATCCTTCCTCTTCTTGACCTTCTTGTTCCTGTCAATACTAGAATCCTTAATAACTCAATTTCTACAAGTGTATTTCCATCAATTTCGAAGGACGCTGATATAATTCCTTTACCTAAAAAGTCCAATCTCATCTGATTTTCTGATTATCGCCCTATTTCCATTCTTCCTTTCCTATCTAAATTCATTGAGCGTTTAGTTCATAGGCAGTTGACATCATTTTTAAATACGAATGATCTCATGTACCTGTCCAATCTGGTTTCCGTTCTGGTCATAGTACGGCTACTGCACTTGTCAAAATTACTGACGATATTCGGGCGGGTATGGATAAAAGGATGGTAAGGGTATTAACGTTGCTAGATTTCAGTAATGCGTTTAATACTGTCCATTTTGAAATCATGCTTGGAATATTATGTTCTCATAACATATCTCCTGCAGTAATTGATTGGTTTCGTAGCTACTTGGAAGGTCGACGGCAGCGGATAAAGGTGAAAGCTTCTCGGTCTTCATGGTGTACCACTTTGGCTGGCGTTCCGCAAGGTGGCGTGCTATCACCTCTTCTCTTTTCAATTTTCATCAATTCTATTACTAAGAATATTTTCTCTTCTTATCACCTTTATGCTGACGAACTTGAAATTTATTCACAAGGCGCTCTTGTTGATTTGCCTATGGTTATCAACTCTACTAATAATGACTTGGAGATCATATCGAATTGGAGTTGTCAATATGGGTTAAAGGTCAATCCAGCTAAAACTCAAGCCATTATTATAGGCAGCTCAAAACTCATTTCTCGAATTGATTTCCCAAACTTGCCTATAATAGTGTTTGACGGTGTGCAGGAACCTTATTCACATCAGGTCAAAAATCTTGGTGTGATTTTTGATCGTACTCTGTCTTGGGTTCCTCAGATCAGCGAAGTTAGTAGGCGGATGTTTGCTACTATGGGATCATTACGACGATTACGCAACTTTTTACCACTCTCCACTAAAACTGCGCTAGCTCAGTCTCTCATACTCCCCATCTTGGATTACGCAGATGTTTGCTACCCCGATCTTACTGAGGAGCAGCTAAATAAACTTTATCGCCTTCAAAATGTTTATATACGGTTCATTTTCGGCTTACGCAAATATGACCATGTTTCCCATTTCCGTTCACAACTTAAGTGGCTTCCAATTCGGCATCGCCGTAAGTCTCACATTCTTGCCCTCCTCTATAGCATTCTTTTCAACCCCGCTACCCAATAGTTGTCATCTTTACGATCTTCGCAAAATCATCTCCTTGCACCTATTGCTTCTTCTCCCAAATTTTATAACACTTCTTTCACTTCTTCAAGCGATCCGGATGTGGAATACTTTGCCGTTGGACATAAGGTGTGCTAAATCTATTCCTGTGTTTAAGAGTCATCTTAGGCAGCACTATTTATCGCTCCCTTAAACTGAGATGTCGATGACGTGAAGTTCAGTAATTTTTTGGTTATATGTATTCGTGTATTTATATATATATATATATATATTTATATATGTTTATTTGTATTTTATATATTTATTTATTAGTATCTAGTATCTTTGTATGTATCTGTATTGTTCCTTCTCTTTTTTCCTTATGGTTTTAATTTATGATTTGTCTCATCTTCTTGTGCACCACTTACTTACTCATTAGTTGTTTACTTTGTGCCATCTCTACTACCTTAAGGTTGTCTGGAAGAGATCGCTTTTTAGCGATAAGACCGCCTGTTGTTTACCATTTCTGATACTGTTTTAGATTTCAGTTTCTGATGTTGTTTTCTTTTTCGAGCGAATATTTTATCCCACACTAGTCAGTGCTTATAGAATTCATATGGGAAAATAATTTCGCTAAGCAGTTTTATTAATTAGGCGTTATTATTTTTAAATTGCAACCGCCCAACAATGTACACAGCCCAACTGGGCTTGACAACTGGCGTGTCGTGCGTGACGTGTATAAAGATACGTATTTAAATAAATCGATTAGATGGGTGAATTACGTTGCGTGCTCAATTATTACAATTATATACTATAAAAATTCAACAGGTTTTTAAATGAAATGTATGTTGGAGTTGCTTGTATATTAATCATAATTGAAATAATATAAACGCCTATGGAAATTAGAAGCTGTATCCTCATAGCCTGTGTGTTCATTCTTTCTTTTTAATTTAATCTTCCTACGCGGGCAAACCCATGATGAAAAGCATAATCACTATATTAAGGTAAATAGAAGCCCGCCCAAAGTATCCTGCTGGGATTTCCCTAGAAATATGTCTATTAATTATATAAAAAAATATTTACGCTTTGCTATGACAAACATTGGACTTTTCTGGAATAGGGAATTAATAATATATTTTCAAGTGCGGAAAATCATGGCTTTCCCTACTGCCATGTGACTCCTCCTATACCTCCTGCAATTCGTTTATTAGCGAAGGAGCTATGGGCATGGCCTATATTATAACATTTTTTTCTATAAATGCAATACAGGAGAAAATATTGATACTGACCACTTAGATCCCGCTTCAAAATCTAATATTATTGGCATTGGATTTTTGCTTGCATAGGGAGAAAAACATAATTAAGTGTGGGGTCGATAAATTCTCAATTGACGTGGCCTGGTTCCCCCTATAGATACTTCCTGAAGTTGGATTTTTAGTGAATTATCTCAAGTTTCATATTTTATTTATCGGTTGCGTATTTTTTTTCATACTTTTCTTCAATGATTTTATTAAATGTCCTCCTCCTGCTCGTGTCGTGTTTCTCATTACTGAGGGTCGTGATTCATCCGATGGGAGATTTATCTAATTTTGTCCTGGAGTTATGGAGAACATCATGTAGCTTGGTGGTGTGCGGATTTAATCGGCTGCAGCCTCTTGGTCTCCTTCCATTGATCTTCCCAGTGGGTTACCATCAGCTGCTATCGGCTATGTTCACATTTTCTGGTAATTAAACGAAAAAAATCCAGGGTCTTTTGGGATAGTAGCGAGATTTTTTATGTGCTAGAAGATGCCCGCAACTTCGTTCGCGGAGTAGAAAAAGTCAATAACCACACGTTTTTTCATCATCGTAGTCGGGTAAAAAGTATCCTGTAGCCATCTGTGGATACCCAGCTACCCGTGTACCAAAGCTAGTTTAAATCCGTTTAGCCGGTTTGGCGCTGATTGCCAATGCTGACTTTCTGTGGTAAAAAAGTTCCAGCCTTATGGTCATCCGATATTTCGCGTAACCTGAACGTTTCAAACATGCAATCACTACGTATGGCTGCATATTTACTGCAAACTGGGATTTTCCGGTAGATCGCTGTTTATGTACTTCCGTTTTGTTTTTTTTTTTATGGCATAGGGGGGCAAACGAGCAGACGGGTCGCCTGATGGTAAGCGATCACCGTCGCCCATAGACACTTGCATCACCAGAGGAGTCACATGTGCGTTGCCGGCCTTTCAGGTGGGAGTACGCTCTTTTCTTGAAGGTTTGAAGATCGTATCGGTCCGGAAATACTGCATGCGGCAATTTATTCCACAGTTCAGTCGTGCGAGGCAGGAAATTTCTAGAAAAACGCACAGTTGTGGACTGCCAACTATCTATGTGGTGAGGATGGAAATATTGTCGCGTAGGACGATGGCGGAAAGATGCAGCTGGGATCAACCCGAACAATTCCTCGGAACACTCTCCGTTATACAAGCGATAAAAAATGCAGAGCGAGGCTACATCCCACAGATGAGAACAGTATTCCATGTGCGGGCGGACCTGTGCCTTGTAAAGCTGTAGGAGGTGGGCCGGAGTAAAATACTGTCTCGATCTGTTGAGCACGCCCAGCTTCTTAGAGGCTAATTTGGCCTTACCCTCTAGATGGCCGCGGCACTGGACTTCACTCGATATATCGACGCCAAGGATTCCGATAGTGGCTGTTGCAGTTAGGGGAATATTCTCAAAACCAGGTGATGCAACAAACGCAGACTTTTTTGTTTTCGCTGTTTAGGTATGTCCGTCTTAGTAATGGGAAGGTACCGGTAATATTACCAAGACGGGTATTTTCCCAGTAATGTTACTGGTAACATTAGCGATTATAGGAAATTAACGGAAAGATTGAAACATTTAATAGTAAGTAAAGATTTCCTTAAGTTAAAAACTTAAAATAGTCACCATTGACATCATTTATAATGAAAGGAAAGACAAAGCTTCTTTGAAGAAGTAAATTCCCAATCGTAACAGTAACTTTCCCAATGTTACCGGGTAACTTACCAATATTACTGGAAACATTACCGTGTCGTTAATTACGAGTATCATATACGAAACTTTTTATTCTGTTACAAATGACGATTACTCCGTCGAAAATTAAAGACAATAAATAGAGAGATAGAAATTTGGCCATTATAATCAAAAAATAACAACGATCACAGTATAATTACAGTCACATTTACATACTTAGGTATATACATTTTCTATTACCTATAATCGAATTTTTCCAGTAAATAATTATGTTTCATTCACGCTTACATTAAATATATTTTTTCCAAATATAAATACACTGGTCATCAAAAAATCGACCCACCCCTTTTTTGCAGACCATTTAAACGCATTTTATTTAATTCACAATTTCAATAAACGTTATTCCCGGAAAAATAGTGGGTTTATTTTTCTAACGACCAGTATAGTTTTAGTAAAACAATTTTTATATATAAAATCACATTTGTTTCAATGGGAAATAGACGATTTTTTTTTAAATCTTGCAATTTTGTTTATACGTTGGAATACCCTTCGTGTTTATAGCCTTCTTATTGTCAGAAAAAAATACAGATTTTTCTGTCGCTTCGAAAACAATATAAAGATGAAAAGGTGTTAGTGGGCCTATATACCTGCCTTATACGGTACGGCAAATGCAGCATTGATATTTTCGATTAAAATGGCTGTAAATGTACTGTTATTCTTTTGCATGAAATGACAATACACTTTCTGTTTTGGTTTCATTGTGACGCCTTAAATTCACCGGTCACAAAACACCACACAAAACGCGTGCACTCTGACTCATGGCAAGGCCCGAACTAAAGTTGTATAATACCGTTTAAGATAAAAAAAATTGAGTAAAAGAAACAAAAAATGACAAAGATTTGTTTACTGCGTGTTTAACTAGCCAAATAACCATTAACTTCAATTATAACTCGTTATTTTTGTATGTTACCGATTTTTGGGAATATTACTGGTAAGATTGGACACTTACTAGTAATATTTCCAAACAGTAAGTTACTGGTAAAACAATGATATTACCGCGGCACATTACTCCGTCTCCATTACATTGTGTGTACCTGGACCCGGACGCTGCCCTTATCGCATAGAGCGCGAAATGTATCTCGAACACTAAAAATCACTGACCGAATTTAATTTGTCCTGGAACTATTCGAATTACTATCGTTTGTCCCAAGTCAGGTTTCGTATTTTTTTTTACCGTTGCACGTTTAGTCAAAATATCATTTATCCGAAAAACATTCCCCGTCTTCACTTGCCCTATGAATTGTAACGTATTTTGTTTCGTTGCCCATTTTTCATTTACCCATTGATACTTTTGGCACTGTTTAGAGGTACCTTTCCCTATAATATTATTATTTCTATTTATTGCCTAGCTAATTTATTTATTACAAATAACCTTTGGTTTTGGTGTACCAAAGGTGGGCCATCATTAGGGCTTATGTTTTTTTTATGATTTTATCGTATAAAATACGCTAAAATAATTGTTATTTAGATGGAAAATATAATAATCAACCCAGAAAGGTCAGTGGGTAAGATCGGTTTAAAGAAAAAAATGGCAGTTCGGAGAAGTGACTCTAACACAAAACGTACTTATATAGGCAGAAATACAAAGGGTGGACGAAGCTAGTCCTATGCATTTCATACTTGAAGTCAAAAATGCTGGCATTAAATTAGGTTTGGTTAGGTTTGAACTGCGACTTCAAGTGAACCCAACTGCTGACAAAACATTTTATACCTACTGTATACTCTTAGTAATCTAGATCGTTTAAATAGAAACCCTGGGGCCTCAAATTTAATTAAGAATTAGTAGGCCCGTCGCAATTAAACTAATTATTTCGAAATAGTTTTAACTAACTAAATTAAGTCACGTAACTAGATGTTATTAATGGAAATAATTAATACATTTTCATTAATATATCCAAGTATTTCGAAGGATAATTGTATCGATTTAATTTATTAAACAAAGAATTCAGACATCTTTCTAATAATTAATTACAGAGATAAAAAAAATCCAGCTCGGAGTTGTTAGCCTCACCGTGTGTAAAGAATTCGACTTTGTGTATTATTGAAGTTGTCAAGTTATATGTACAGTCAATTGAACGGACCATAGAATTAAGTGCAGTAGAATTAGAGCAATTTATTGTAATATGTATGTATAGGCCGCCATTAAGTAATTTCGATATTTCTCAAACTATTATGGAATATGTGCTTTTTAAGATATCGCGTACTCGTAAAAAATATATATTTGCGGCGATTTCAATGTAAATCTTTTGGAAGATTCAACACTAAGTATTAGATTGTTGAATCTATTCAAATCTTTTCGTTTAAGCCACGTATTTATGGAACCTACTAGGGTGACAGATACCGGCGCCACCTGTATTGATAACATTTTCACTGATATTTCTCCTTCTAAACAAAGTATAATCAGTAAATCAGAATCAGATCATTTAGGCCAATTAATGGAATTTGAGATATTAAGGGAAAATATAGTGAAAAAACAAATTACTTTTGTACCGGTAACCACAGACCGTGTGGAAAGAATGAAGCAACATTTGGTTCAGGCGCTACCCGTTGTGTCTTCTGAAATAAGTCCTAATCACATGTATGATTCATTCTTTACAACTTTTATGAAACATTATAATACAATATTTACTTCCAAATCGATTGTGGCTGGCGGTGCACCAGTATTTAGCGAATGGGCTACTGCGCACTTACACAAACGTAGACGAGCACTGTATGCCATGTATGAGGAACGGCGGTTTAATACGAGTGACGAATTTAAAGAACATGTAAAGCAATATTCGAAACAATTCAAAATTGATTGTCATATTGCCAAACGTATTATTTATCCCAGAAAATCAAAAATAGTTCGAACATTATCAAAACCATCTGGAAAGTGATTAATGCGGAGACTGATAGATCGAAGCACGCAATTAGTGGTCTAGAATTAAAAATTGATGGCAAAATTATAGATTTTAGTTTAGATGTAGCAACAGAATTTGAAAATTTCTTCACCGATATACCAGTATCCACAAAAAAGTGTTTAAATTAATCGCCTTCGTCTGCCGTTATGTTGTTAAAAGAAAACGTCCCAGAACGTAGTAAGGACATTTATTTTGAACATGTCTGTCCTTCAGATGTAGTAAAGGCATTTAAATCAATTAATGTCAAAAAAACAAATTACCTATGGGAGGTCTCAGTCCATGCTGTCAAATCCCTAATAGAAGTCATAGCCCCTGACTTGGCAGATATATTCAATAACAGTGTTGACTGCGGTAAGTTTCCTGATCTGATGAAACATAGCAAAATAACTCCTTTATTTAAATCAGGTAGTACCTCTGACCCCACTAACTTTAGACCAATATCTGTACTACCCACATATAGTAAAATTTTTGAAAAGCTAATTTTATATGAATTGTTAAAACATTTTAATTTGAACAATTTGATGCATAGTAAAGCAATTCGGTTTTACGCGGGGTCGCTCGACATCCAACGCCGGAGTTGAGCTCGTAAAACACATTTCCGATGCCTGGGAGATATCGCGAGATGCTTTAGGTACCTTCTGTGATTTATCTAAGGCCTTCGATTGCGTTAATCATGAGACACTGATCAGGAAGCTACACTGCTACGGAGTTAAAGGATTAGCACAACATTTATTAGAGTCTTATTTAAATGGTAGAATACAAAGGGCTGACGTGAATGGAAAGCGATCACCGGGGTCATTAGTCTCTATGGGTGTTCCGCAGGGATCAATATTGGGACCTTTCCTGTACCTTATCTATATCAACATCTTGCCACACGTCGTAAAGACCCACCATCAGATAGTTTTTTTTGCAGATGATACGTCTCTAATTTTCAAAGTCGTACAAAATCGACGATCCTACAATGACATAAACAATGCTATCGGTGAAGTAGTAAATTGGTTTTATATAAATAATTTATTGTTGAATGAAAAAAAGACTAAATGTGTTAAGTTTGTCACGAGTAACGTAAAACACGAGCAAGCAAGCGTTATTGTTAAAGGTGAGTAACTGGAACTAATTAATAGTACAGTCTTTCTCGGTACAACATTAGATTCTAAGCTCCAATGGGGTCCCCATATTGTTAATCTCTTGAATAGACTGAGTTCTGCAGCTTTTGCAGTAAGTAAGATTCGTCAATTAACAGACGTGATAACGGCTCGATTAGTGTATTTCAGTTATTTCCACAGTATTATGTCGTACGGCATCTTACTATAGGGCAGTGCTTCGAACATTAATACTATATTTGTTCTGCAGAAACGGGCTGTTCGTGCGATATATAAAATAAACCATAGAGTCTCGCTTAGAGATAAGTTTAAGGACATTAATATAATGACAGTGCATTGTCAATACATTTATGAGAATATTATGTATGTACATAAAAATATTACCCACTTTAAGAAGAACTGTGATGTACATAATTTTAATACTAGAAATAAGCATAAGCTCGCAGTGCCTGCTACTAGGCTCCATAAAATAAGGAGATCATTCATGGGTAACTGTGTGAGATTTTATAATAAACTTCCTAGCAGCATAAGTGAGTTGTCTATTAGTAAATTCAAAAATATTGTGAAACGAAAATTATTTTCTAAAGCTTATTATAGCACACAAGACTACATGAATGATAAAGCCGCATGGGAATTAATGTAAATTATAGCGTCATGTAGGTATTTGAATAATTATTTTAACGAATACCTAAGTTATTATTATTATTTTAATCTTAATTGCTTTATATACTCTTGACATGTAGAATTTTATTCTAGACACATTCTAGATTATTATTATTTTCTTTTTTATTGACAATCCTTTTGGGATTTATCTAATTGATTATTTTAATTTTTGAAATATTTTTTTTTTCAATATTATTATACTTACGTTAAATGATCTAGTTAGGTTTTCTGGATTTCCTTAATCCTTGCAGCAAATGTTGGATCATATTGTATGTCTCCCAGCAAACATTCACTCTCATGTAACTGACATTTCGAAAGTGATTGTAACTAGGCCTACTTGAATACAGAATATTTTGATTGATTGATAGGAGAGGATAATGACTCTTCTGCCATACTTACATGTGTAGCACGAAATTTATTTATTTTATATAAACTTTATTGCACAATGCAAACTGGTACAAATGGCGGATTTAATGCCTTAAGTCAACTATAGAGCCAAATATAAACTATTATTTAGTACAGGATCACTAATGTCAAGAATACAAAAAAGCAAAGAAGAGAAATCAACAAGTCAATATAGGTATAATATAGGTAATATACCTAATACGTAATCACTTTTCTCTACAACTGATTACACATTATCTGAGCAAGACTGTACAGAGTAGTAATAGGCATGATGGTGGGGTATGAAAATCAAAATTCTAATTAGTGCGTCAGCTAGAAAATAAAAAAATATTAGACACGTATTTCTTGTTTTTTCAAAATAATAAGAAAATACTCAGATAAATCGCATTAAAGTTTAGAAGTGGGCTCGCGACGTCCTAAGTAAAATTTGTACAAAGGTGTGTCGTCACGCGAGATTTGGACTCAATGTATCGCTTTTATTTTTCTTATGTAAAAAAGAAAAAGTACGTGTGAAAAAGTAATTATTAAAATTTAGTTATCATCCCTATTGATAATACCTAGTCCCGGCTGTGGATCCAAAAGCCGATATCAATCGCTCGAATGTATTAACCTGATCAGCCAAATCTGTGATAACTCAGTTACATGGAACGCAAAACTCGTATATTAAAAATGTCTGACTTGCTAAAGAGAAAGAGTACGAGTAAATACATGCTTATTTATACCAGATTCAAAAGGTACATCAAATGAATGCGCCCCTTTCAATACAACCTTGATTACTGCCAATTAAGATTCTATACCTCGTAAAATCCAGCCGTAACTTTTACATCTCTACATCTACGAACATTTTACTTACCGTTAATACAGATAAACAATATTCATCACCTATCGTTATTAAATTACGCACCGCGTGAACAGAATCAATGAATCATCCAAAGGAGGCTTATACCGTGGGGCAAACTGCACAGGTATTTTAATTAAGAGAAACAAGATTGCTATTTAGATTGACGCTTCATAAGCCGTTATGAAGGAAGCGTTATACTCAACTATTGTATAGCATGTTTTATTGTTTTTGCGATGACTCTGATTTTAATAAAGTCGGCGAGATGTTCTCAACTGTAGCTTGACAAGTCTTTCGTTACACTCCCATGGTCTGCGGGCGACGGGGGTGAAAGACAGCGGGGGCGAGTAAGAAGTGTGCGCGCACCAGGGTCATCGTGCTCCGCCGCGCGCACACTTCATATCCACCCTCGCTGTCTTTCCCCCCATCTTATGTATCCCGTGCTCGACGTATACCTTCCATATCAAATCATAATACACAGCATTAAGATTCGATATGTAGAGTTTGTTTGGAAAGAGAAGAGTCGCGGCAGAAGCAGAAACGGGAACGAACATTATTAATTTTACATGGCAATCAAACCTTAGACACCTGTTATAAAAAATAAACAAACTTCTGTCGTTTATTGTCAGTGTGTATTTTTATATAAAAACACCGCATGATTTATGTATAATATAATGTTGAAATGTGATAAAATAGTGCATAGTTCAACAAAGGAAATTATATTGAATGTTATTCGGTTTTTTCAGCAGGAAAAAGCGGCTAAATGTCCCACTATCGACTTACAAAAGTACCAGAACGTGTGCCCACAATGACGGGTATTTATGTTTTATTCAATATTAGATTATTACCTATTTATTTAATAGTAATTAGTCTCCAACACAAAATCGGTAAATATATTCATTTAAAATATATTCATTTACATAAATATACAAGTCATTCAAGATCTTGATAAACTATAATGACGTGTCAGTGTTGTCAGCATAGCAAAAAACATAAAATAGCACTGGCACGCCCTCAAATCGAACCTCAAACGTAGTGACGTGCTTGCGTCACGTTTTCTCCATATATTCTGCCGCGTTATTGCATCGTCACCGATTTTTGAGCTGCGATGTGAAAGGTTTACGTTGAAAAAGTGGCGTACAAAACGATCTTATCAAATCTTGATAAAACTTACCCTCAGTACCCTCTACCTCAATCCCCTCGCAAACAAATATCCTGGCTCCAGTACTGATCACTCCTTACCTCCGCTCATGATGACAACGCTGTGCCAACAGAGAATCGAGGATTAATTAGTAAAGCGACCGTTTGGGATATTTGGACACTTCAATCCTTGGATTCAATCCCATCAATGATTTCGATTAATCCTACGTGGGGAATATCGTACCTGCACAAGTCACGTCTCAGTGCCGAAAACACGCCTGAAAAGAAATCCAATCATCGTGTCACGATGCGTGTTTTTTGACCAAAACGAAATTGCAAATAGGGTATTTGACAGTAAGAAGTAAAATAAATTATTTTTTCTACTCGTCAACTATAATTTGTGAATAAGAACTCCGCAAACCATAGTAAACCTTTTAGATAAGACCTTCACTCTAAACTCTATGGTTTAGGTAGTTGTCACTGAACTATAATACCTGTATTATACAACACCGCACAAAACTATAATGAATTTCAAAAAATGAACGCAGTGTTTTAGCTATCTTTCATACAGTGTAGATTATAGGTTACTCGTACAAAAAGTGCCGTATACAAGTAGTTATATAATTAGCTTTTTAAGTCTCGTACCTTAATTAGGCCACTCAGCAAGCCCATGGCCTAAGCGCGGTACTCGACTGAAAAAACATACGATATAACGATTGCTTAAAATACTATTTTAGTAAGCACTCAATGAAACACTTAAAAATACGGCAAATAAAACAAACGGTCACAAATTATTGCACTTTGAAGTTTCATTTTACAAAATCTGAAAAGGGAAAGCAGTTTCACTGTGACGTCAGAGCACGTTTATATTTTCCTTCAAACTTCTTACTGACGGAGCGTTTTAACATTTCGAAAAAAAACCTGGTTTGAACTGTCATCAAATACCGTATTTTCGGGTAAGAATAAAAATAGGGAAGAAAATGTGTAATTTTGTTCGATTACGTCATGTTCCAGAGAACAAATGGGAGCTAACCGTATTTTCAATACAATCATTATGCATTAAGCATTGAACCTTATGATGGAGCGAGCGTATCCAAAATCTGATTTTAAATGCCTGTATTGTAATTGGCGTTAATTACTGACGCCAGCTGAGAATTCCATTTAGCGTAAATGTGTCATCAAAATTACTGCAATATTTTCTAAATAAACCTTAAACAGGCCCCCATATATGCTACTACAATAATTAAAAAAAAACCTATAACCTACTTGGATTTTTTTTTGCAAAAATAAATGTCACTGCAAAACAATTTGATGAGAATTTTTACGAAAATGGTTATGTACATCTAAAGATACGTTGGTTAAGCGAAGTGCTAAATAAGATTATTTTCGGAACAAAGCCAAATCACCATTTATCTAAAACAAAATGAAGAAACAAAATTAATCGAAATCCGTATTCTACGCGAAACCCGTCCCTCGATAGTCCCGGAGTAGATAAGTAGGTATCACACGTTAAAGGAAACGCGGAGGGCGGAATCAGATGTCTGGAAAAATAGATCTTATCCCCAGTCATCTGATACGAGTGAAGCCAGAGCGGAGAATATTTTGTTACGCAATGCGCGGTATAAAACCGTTCGCTGCTTGAATATTTAGCGGAATACCGCCTCACAACGTTACACGTAAAATACCAATTACGTAAGAAAGACCTAAGCTACACGATCACATCTAATTCAGCTGCCGTGCGTGTAAAAGGCGTCCCTCTGCTATGCGTTTCACACATACACACAACACACGCCCGGCAGAATGACAGTCTACACCAAATCAACACTTCACAGCACGCCACGCTGCAGTTTTTGTCGTTTTTCTTCACTTATATCGGAGCGAAATTATCAAAGACCTCTTTTTAATTAATAAGAGTCTTTGTGAATTTTATAAATAAGAACATTGAAGATTTGTATTTTAACACATAAAATATTTGGCCGTATCTATAAAATAGCAAAAAAATAAGTATTTAAATACATATTCTTCCGAAAAACTTCCTTTGATTGAAAAAAATATACAAAAACAGTCAATTATGCATGTCTGCAATATAACTTGACCTAGTTGGTAGAAACCTACTAGGTAAAGAAATACCTTTACCGAGAAGGTATGGGAGGCAGTTTGCCGGGAGATTTATTGTTTATAAGGATTCTCGGCTGTTCTACGCTTATTCCTGAAATGGACCATGGATGGATGGATTGATGTATCACGTTAATATTTTAACGTGATACATCCCGATGAAAATTACGTTATAAAATAAAGCTTAAGCTTATCACTTGGCCCATTTTAGAAATAAGCGTAGAACAGCCGAGAATCCTTATAAACAATAAATCTCCCGGCAAACTGGCTCCCATACCTTCTCTCATTACGAATTGTTTATTAATACTACACTAAATTTGTACATCAATGTTGCTTTGTTTATTAAATTAATCGTTGAGTTGATGGAAATGATTTAATCGAACCAATACGAAAACCGCGTTGCCCACGTCTGTTTGGTCGCCCCGTGTATGACTAACGGGTCTAGGTCTATGTGGTCAAGCATACAAGAAAGAGACCTGTGGCTTTCACTTGGCGCACCCTACTAAATTACTAGGTACTTCGGTAAGATATTGTTTGTTTGTTTGTAAACACTTTATGGTACAAGTTAGATATTGCACCATAAGGAGGATCGCCGATTCAGCACACAAACTGCCTGACTCAGACCTCGGAAAGCAACTGTGAAGGCACGAGGCACCGCATCAGCACGGCACGCGCTTACCTCAATAGTGCAGTTAATTAGATCTTTACTTTCTGTTCATACTTCGAGCGTTTGTCACCTATAAGCTATAATTAATGTAATTTTATTTTAATTAAAAGTAGTTAAAAAAGTTTTTGGTTTTTTTTCGAGCCTCCGACAGCAGCTACCGTATGTTACATAAAAACAATAAATCAAGGACAGCAAAGTAACAAATGTGTACAAAAGCGAACCTCTTCCAGTTAACCTTAAAACAAATGAGAGAGTAGAAATCTAACCAAGACATTATAACGCGGAAAACGAAAGGAACATGTTTTTATCTCGAAATAAAAATAATGATATATAAGTGTAAGTTAAACACCATGGCCATGTAGGTAAAAGCATGGCAATAGTCCAGTAAAAAGCATGGCAATAGTCCAGTAAAAAGCATGGCAATAGTCCAGTAAAAAGCATGGCAATAGTCCAGTAAAATCCGGCCCTTTCATAAGTATGTGTTTTTGACCTAGGAGCTGGGCTTTGAATTTTTGTACCCCTTCATATTGCTAATTTTTCATTGAAATTAAATTAAAGTAATATTTTCTTCTGTTTTCGCGATTATTACTCATTGAAATAAAACAATTTAACGGATTATATCGCGTATATTATCTCATTTTAGTTCCCGACGTTTCGGAAGCTTTCCAGCTTTCCATGGTCACATGGTCGTCATGGTCCTCCCGTGACCATGGAAAGCTGGAAAGCTTCCGAAACGTCGGGAACTAAAATGAGATAATATACGCGATATAATCCGTTAAATTGTTTTAAATTAAAGTGTTAATTATTTCATTTGACATACACCTGACTAAGCTATGTTTATAACTATTCAACATTTCAGATGGACAGCATAAGTAGTTCCTTAAGTATAGCGCTGTAACAGTCGAACAGACAGTCGCATATAAGGGTTCCACTTTTACCATTTTGGTACGGAACTCTAAAACACTATTAAAAACTTCACTACGTAGATGGCGTGAACAAACTCACCATAGGCGTCATATAAAAAGAGGCACAGTGGTTATACATCATTACTTCCATATACTAATTGCGTAATCGCAAAGGCGCGGTTCATTACGTCACGTGTACGGTGATTGATCTATGACATAATGTGTACTAAACACACGTGAATTCATACCGAGACGCAGTTTCAGACCTAGACGCAGTTTGTGCAGTGAAATGATAAAACGAATTGACTTTACGAGTTCGTTTCGTCAAACTCACTGACGATTTCAGATATTTTATGAAATCTTAAAACAAATCTGGTGAAATGGAAAAACGAGTTGCTTTTTTTGGCCGATTTCATCATTTCACTAAACAGATCTAGGAATTTGATCAAATAACTGACTTTTTGTAGGCAAATGATAAAATGGATTCGCCATTTTAACATCGTACGTGATTTGGTCATATCCCTTAGGGATTTGTTCAAATTACTCTTTTGGCCATTCCTCTGCGACACATAATATATATATATAAAAATAAATGTGTTTAGGAATCAATTTTTGTTTACAATTCTTTGTCTCTTTATCTTTGTTTTTTTTGGTCTCCATTAAACACTACCTTCTTTATCTATACATATATAATTGTTCTGTGTTTGTCACCTAACTCCTCCTAAATGGCTGAACCGATATGGATGAAATTTTGTGCACATATTTGAGTGGGCCCTTGGGCCCTAAGAAAACTATTTTTTTTTATTATTCCGGTAAACGGCGTCGTGATCGCGTTTTCATAAAAAAAACGAATTCGGTGTTATTTTAACTGTTTATTCAAATTTGCCTATCCTACCACCAGCTTGGGATTCTGTAATATATCTCATCAAGAAACAAGCAAGACACAGGATTGCAAAACCGTAATTTCCGAACGGTGTAAGAATATCTTATCCGTTAAAAAGTAGTTTAAAAGTCTTTGTTTTTTAAAATATAATTAGTAATGAGGTAATCTGGGAGTTTTTCTTTGCAGCGTTTCTTTTCTCCTCAGTACGCCTCATTTGTGAACTGCTGCTTGGTAAATTATTAAAATAAAATAATCAAGCTCTTCTGGCACATGTGTAGCTGTCTTTTCAGATTAGGCCCATCTGGCATGTATGTTCACTTTTATTTGTTTTCGCAAAGTGGGTAGTTTGCACAAATTTTAACTTTGACGAAGGAAATTATATATTTTCTTAGTCAACCCGTGACCATGGAAAGCTGAAAAGCTTCCGAAACGTCAGGAACTCAAATGAGATAATATACGCGATATAATCCGTTAAATTGTTTAATTTAAATGAGTAATAATCGCGGAATCAGAAGAAAATATTATGTTTATTCAAATATTCCAGTATTGTAAATTTAAACTATTCAGGGTCCGGATAATTAATGTTTACAATTAAACCTGGTAAGTGGAGCTGAAATCGGATTTTTTTGTACGTGCGCAATGTGTATGTCGCTGAACTCCTTCTAAACGATTTGGCCGTTTTCAATGATTTTTCTCGCAGGACCTTGTCATGCATATCTGAAATTTGTTGACGAATATAAATTCTTATCCACGAAGTCACTGACGCACATCCATCCAAACATTGCTATATATTGTTGAATATTCGTTTTATCAAAATTCAGTAGGCTTTCTATTGTTTCGGTAGCGGTAGCTTTCGCGTGAGCGATTAGATTTGGCTCAAATATTTCCTGCCATTAAGCCGAGGGTTGGAACATTTGTTCAACTCAAATACTTACGGCCGTATCTCGTTTAGATAAATTACGATTAAAATATTGCAACTGTTCAAAGATACTGTTCTGAGAAATATATTCGTATATAGATAAGAACAGTAAGGCGCGGGGAACAGTAGACAGTATATAAACGTTCCCTTTATTAATTTTTAGGGTTGTGACTATTAAAGCGTCACAATATCTCAAAAACTACTTATGCCATCTATTTGAAAGGTATAGTTATAAACATGGTCAGCCCAAATGTTTTGTTTTTTTAGTCCGAACAATAATTATTGTTCAAGTGCGTGAGTCAGACTCGCACTTGACCGGTTTTTCTTTCTTAGTGATTGTTTGAGAAGATGGCAGGATTTCAAGGATGGCTCAATAACAAAACAGCTGAATGGATTTCAACCATTTTTGGTACACGGGTTGGTCATCTACAGATGGTTGTAAGATACTTTTTACTCTACTACGACAAAGAAAAAACAGGGTTATGATTTTTTTCTCTTTCGCTGACGAAGTTGTGCGCACTTTCTAGTTAGATATAGGCCTTATTATCCAGACATACAAAACAAATCATATTACTATGTCAATTATTCAAATCACAACTTGAGTAAAATTAATCAAGACTTGCCAGATAACTCATGAAAGTATGATATTTACCTATTTTAACATCGCTATTTATATTTAGCAACGTGACTTTAGGTACACCCCCGTTTGTTTTCGGTTCCTGCATAATACATTATGTATGACGTGACGCCCGTAAAATAATGCGTCATATTGGTATCGAATACGTTGTCCATAATTATATCAGCACATACAGACACAATAACGCATGTTCTAATAGTCGTCCACTAGACCTATGTTATTCTCTAGACTAGAATATATTTTCTCTATGTAAAAATAACGTGTTTGTGCAAACTAAGCGCAAACCAGTAAACTCAGATCATACTAAAAACAATCTTCTTCCTAGTTTTTTATGTAACATTATTCTTATATTATAGTATTTTATAAATCGATGAACGCCAGCTGCATGCACGAAAAAGCATGACTCATTGTCACATTCCACTTTCACGTTCCGCCAGAGCCCATAGTGCAAGCGAGAGCGCGGAACAAGCGATAGAGAGGCACGATGGGCCTAAGCGATCGGCTTGTGAATTCATAAAAGTAGATTTAAAATGTTTCATCAATGTTTTCTTATAACGTTATCACGTAAAATTATCGTCCGTAATCCGACTTTACGGAGAACCAATGTTTTTGACCTAATAACGTCTTATAAATCGATGAGCGCCGGCTCCAAGCACAAAAAAGTATCGCGTTCCGCTCATTGTCATGAGCCGAGCGTTTTGTCACAAGCCGAGCGTTCGGCTTGCGACGCATCTACCTCTCTTCCACGTTACAACGTAAAATTATCGTCCGTAAAATGCCTTTACAGACAACCAAATTATTATGTAAGTATAAAGCCCTATTTTAGTAACAGTACCCATTCGCAAAAAGCACTAACTTAGTAGTCCAATTAGAGTCAGAGTCAGACACAATTTAAACTTTGCTTATGGCTGAAACTATTTTAGTTTCATCTTTTTTTGTAACGACGACGCACTAAAAGTAGTTGAATCAGGTTTTTACATAGTTAATACTCTAAAACATTTACGTTAAAATAATCTGGCAGTGCCTCGCCGAGTCGAATAATTTTATAAAAAAAGGGGTTATTATAAGGTTCTTATATCATATTATATCGAAAAATTTTAGGCATTCAATTTACGGCAAGAATTAAATTAAACGGTTTATATCGCGTATATTATCTCATTTGTGTTCCCGACGTTTCGGAAGCTTTTCAATTATTTTATCTAAATTAGTGATAATCGCGGAAACAACAGAAAATATTACGACAAGTTACCAATTACAGGCAGTTAATTAAAAAAAAAACAAGAAAAATAAGTCTGTGACTTTCTGTGTAAGCAGTTTTGTATATTTTCTCTAGTCGGATAATATATATAGCATAAGCAATATTACTTGTATTTTAATTAAACTTTATATTTTACGTATAAGGTACCCGAGGGTAATATGATCATCCGGTTAATATGGTCACTTTGATAGATTTCAAAAAATACAACACATTCTGGACATATGGCACTGTATTTACTAGCGTCAAGTAGTCAACGCAAACGTTGCAGAGTTATATCAGAATTGCTTTACCGACGGAGTTTTGACAGATCAAAAATATTGCTCGATTCTCAACTGACATCAACCTTTTAAAAAACATGTAAACATTTAAATCTCGCAAAATTCAAAAGAATATGTGGGAACTTGTTATTGTAGGTAAGTGTACAGGTAATTTATCATAAGTAATGGTACGTATGCACATAAAGAGGTTAAAAAGAAAGTTTTTGTGTGAGTCGTAAAAAGTTAAACAAGTACACATCTGTTAATATGAACATCAAGTCTCCATATTTTTGGTATAATATTCAGTATGCTTTAGTGACACGACTTTATTCTGTTTTGGCAATAAATACCTAACTAATTATGTTAATATTATGTTTTTAGGACAGTAGAAGAAAATCTCGGCAAAAGATTAGATTAGATTTATTTGCTTTATGTCAAAATTACATCTATTTAAATCATCATGGTCAACATATAAGTAAAAAAATAATAAAATCAGAATATTAGCAATATCAACTATGCAAAAAATAATAACATTTACCTATAATTAAATCTCATAAAAGACTTATCCAGTAACCAGACCTCAACAAAAACGAATTCAAATCGTTCAGAAACTAATAATAACTCATGGTACCTACTGCTGTCTCTGTCAAAAGACAGAGTGGCAGATATGAGGCTCTGCATCTCGTTCTGTCAATACGCGTGAGTAGGGCTCTCAAAAAATGTCGAAGACCATTTTCTGTGCCCAAAGTGGGAGCGATAAATGGAGACTCACTTCATACCGTAAATATGGACATATATTATAATGGCGATCTCTGGTGTCGGAGGCCAAAATCCACTTTGGGTCGCTAAGTCAGCGCATCTCTATAATAACCGCACGTGCCGGAAATATGGACATTTACCACTTTGTTTTAAAGTTGATTTTTTAAATGGTTCCTAATTATTACCAAAGTTTATTTGTTATTTTTTCCTTAGTATATTAGTTGAAGTATTCAACCGTATATTTTTAACCCCACCCCCCCTTTACTTATTTTTTTAAAGATCTTTAAAGCTTAACGTGACCATATTACCCTCGGGTACCTTAGTTTTATGAAAATATTTCCAAACTCCGTCTTTAATTAATTTTTCGAATTCGCCGGTGTGGTCTACTATTTTATTTATCACTCTGGAATAGTGAATTATTTATCTATATGCAATAACGTCAATTCGTTCTTTTCTTGCGTTATCGCGTAGATTCCAGTGTAGGTACACCATCTCACTCTATCTTAAACTGAAGGGCACAACATAGTTTTATTGATTTGGTTACTAAGGTATAAATAAACAAACTCCTATTTAGATTACTACGTTAAACAATTACTAAGGCTCACACTAAAATGTTTTCAGGCTTTCCTGCTAAAAGTGGGTCTTAGCTACCCAATTACTAGAATGGCCGAAGCTTAAAGATACCTTACGTTTATAACGATAAAGATTACAGTCGGTCGGGGGCAAGTGGGGCCAGGTCTGGAGGTCACCTAAATACTCGCACAAATAAAGCGGTTAACTTATCCGTGGCCGGTGTTATATACTGGGGCAGTTTACCTTTCATTAGGGAAGGTTTTCAAATATTGTAGACAATGTTCTAAAGTCATCGGTAGTTTTCGACGGTGAGTACGATCGAAAACTACCGATGATTTTAGAACATTGTCATTTGAATTACGGAGGCTGCTAAAGCATTGATGGCAACAAGTTTCTGACAAGTTATGACATGACATCTCCCGAGTTTTATTCCCAAAATGAGTTAACGTCTTAAGGCCCATAGGCCTACTGGTAGAACTTATTTTAATTAAAGTATTTCCTTCATTCCAGCCGTTTTTTGAAACTAAAAAAGTTCAACTCTATTTCTAATACTTCTTCTTCTTGTAGTGCCTCTCCAACTAGTGAAGCTTGGCAGTCGACTCCGCATATTTATCTCGGTCTTTGGCGAGGTTGAAAAGCTCCGCTGCACTTGTGATTCCAGTCTATTCTCGGATGTTTCGCAGCCACGATTTCTTCCTGCGCCCGACAGCTCTTCTTCGAACCACATTGCCCATGATAATTAACTGCAGAAGTCCATATCTTGAGTGCCTTACTACATGACCTAAATAGGCAACCTTTCTTTTTTTGATGGTCTGCTTCAGTTCGCGTTTCCTCCCAACTCGACGCAGAACTTCATCATTAATCACTCGGTCTGTCCAGCTTATGGCCCACATTTCGAATGCTTCTATACGTTTTCGCAGTTGCTCCTTAAGGGTCCCTAGTATATCAATCTTAAGGCGCTTCATCTCCGTGATTGCATTGTATTTGTTTTTTGGACGCAAAAGACTTCGTACATTCCAGGTTGCAACAGCTAAAGTATTCTTAAATCTATGCCCGGGGATTCTTCGCACCCCTGTCCCACTGAAAGGACGCCGGGCACTAGGGGCCGTGGCTTTATTGTACTTTTCCATGGTTTTTATGTGTTGCTGACGACTAGGGAATTTAAGTGCAGTATTTCTGATACTGATAGATTAATTTCAATGTCATTTTGTATTGTATGGTGGGACTTAGGATCATTTAATCGACCGAGTGAAAGTAGCGAGCAGCGAGTGCCCGTCTCGGCATGGGCAAAAATGCTACCGTATGTCGGTCCGGCTGTTCTCCTTCATAGGTCGCATTTCTCAACCGATTCTTGTAAGCAAAATGGCGGAGATTTGAGTTGAAAGACTAGCAAGGTCTCACAGAGCCACTAGTTTAAGAGTCCCCGGCAAGCTCGGCCGAATTTCACCTTCCCATACAAACGGAGTTTCGTTCTCATTTTAAAACTACGTCTTAGATTGTAACGAAATTTTGCATATACTTCGTTACAATCTAAGACGGTACATGAGGTATCTGTATCTAGGCTTGTAATTAGTTTACATGGCTCCAGTTTATAAAACAAACAAAATGCAGCAAAAAAAAGTTTTGCATGAAAAACTACCTGCATTTTTGTTTCACTATGGTATCTGAAGATATATATACTAATTACATCTGGATATATTCCTTAGCTTATTTATTCTCAGTACAAAGTTTTAGAGCAAACTATCTAGTCGTTTTAAAATGAGAGCGTAACTACGTTTTTATGGAGAACCGAGCTTGCCGGGGACTCGTAATGTTTTAATAACTAAATATATTTTAATGTGTTATATACTTCTAATAATCATATAAATTCTAGACTCACCAGCAATGTTGAAGCTGCCGATTACAAGCGTCCATAGGGAGAGCGCCCGCGCCGGGTTCGGCCGAAACCACTCCATCGTATCTCCCGCAAACAGTTTACAAAATAAATATTTTAGACACTTCCCAAAATCCTTGAGATTACATTTTCACTCCCGATTGTTTGTCCTTCCTCGCCTCCCTGAAACAACGGAGTCAAATTGATAATTTGCTCAAATTCTTCATGGGTTGCTTGTAAATTTGGATCCAAGTTTGAAATAACAGATGCTGTTTACTTCCATAATTGACGTCAACTTTAGGATAACTCGTTATTTATTTATTTAAGCTTTATTGTTTAATGGGGCAACTAACTAGGACCTGATTTAGACTTAAACAAACTTGTGCTAATATTACTATGTTTTGTTAGTTCTTAACGGTTTATTACGGCTGTCAACGTAGACCATTTTATGGGCATAGTCAGCCTTTTAAACCTAATTTCACCACTTACTGCTACTTGGCAACATTTGATTGCGTTTGTCAATGTTGACCATTTAGTTGACCTTTAGGTTAGGCTCACGGAGTATAGTAAAATTGGCATTACTTTCAGAAATACTGTAAGTCACGCGCGACATCTCTTTTATATCTCTATTATATCTTTTATTAATTGAATGGATCGTTTTTTAACCCGCTGTCAAAAAGGAGAAGGTTTAATGTTTTTTTTAGAGATGTTGACCGATTTCTATGGACCAATTATCAAAACTCTTTTCTCGTCGATAGAGTATACACCTGTATTGATGTCATCACATCGGGATCCGATGATGAGATCCCAGGGATAAAAGGCAATCCTCAAATTTTACAGGCCTCTATTTAACGATTTCAGTAGTTTCAGAAACAAATCTAGCATTTGTATTCAAAATAATATATTGATTATGTGTAACGCACGAAGCTGACCACAAAAGCCTACCCAAAATCCTCAATTGTAATGATTTAAGAGTGATGATAAGATACCTTGATTATATTAGCTAAGCGATGTTGTTAAGAGTCCCCGGCAACCTCGGCCGAATTTCACCTTCCCGTACAAACGGAGTCTTGTTCTCATATTAAAACTACGTGTTGGATTGTAACGAAACTTTGCATATACCATGACATGAGGTATATCTAGGTCTGTAATTAGTTTTTATGGCTCCAGTTTATAAACAAACGAAATACATTTAAAGTTTTGTATAGAAAACTTCAATTCGCTGTTTTTTTTTTACAATGATATCTGAAGATATATGAACTAATTCCACTCCTGGATATATCTTAACTCATTCTGAGTACAAAGTTTCAGAGCAAACTAGTTACTCGTTTTAAAATGAGACCGTAACTACGTTTGAATGGAGAACCGAGTTTATCGGGGACTCTTGAACTCATACTCACTTTCACTCACTTTAAATGCTTCTAATGAGAAGGATACCCTCAAACTGACGATAGAAAAGATCATTAAATATTGTAGGTATAGATTAAGTTGAAAAAAGGTTAAATGAAAGTAAACTGAAGGAGCTGAATTACTATTCTTTTTTACTTTTTAGTAATATTTTTGGAGTTATGAGAATCAGGTTGAATCAATCGCTTAGTGATTAAAAATAATAACACATGAAGATCTCCAAAACAGCCTCACGTAATTAATAGACGCCCCCTTTCTTTCATATTTAAGCAATAGTTTTATATTGCTGTTTGTGTAATATATTCTACAAGAATTACGATGTTATTATTTCGTTATGATTTGAAACCAAATATTCTATAAATCAAAGCACTGTACGGTGTGATCAACCAGGGGTAGCTTTTTGGTAATTAAGGTTTAATTTACTCTTTTTTTAGTTAGTTGTACTTTACTTTTATCTAAGATAATCGATAGTCAAGTCGAGAGAATCAAGTCGATTTATTATATGGCATACCAATGTATTTCTGTTGTCTTTAACATGTTAAAATTCACTACAACATCCGGTTATAAATGGGGATAGTTCAAAAAGTTGGGCCTGACACTCACGTGTCACAATTAAAAGTGCAACGAACAATTAACCATACAAATGGATTGAATATTTTCATTGCACAACGGAACCTTTCAGTTTCGTCGGGTTTCTATGATTAACTACGGCTAACTTTTTGGGCTTCACCAAAATGTCGATCCATCTTGCTAGCCTCTTAAAATTTAATTATACCGCTACTTTTCATTTACCTTAACAATTTAATTATCCCAGTTTCATCAACCTAGTTCGGCTTTTTGGTTGGTAAATTTCAAAACTGCAAAGCTAATATACATAGCTGAAAGTTAATATTTAGGTTTATTAACAAGGCAATGTCAAGAGGGTGAAGTGGGGACAAAGTAACACCTTCTAGCTATTCTTGGCTAACATATCAATATCGTTTGAATGTCACAGAGCCACCTCATACTAGTTTAACGTAGCTCTTAAGGTAATAGAACTTTAAATTTAACATACTTTAGAATGGTATTAGATAGCGCCATTATAATTTTTAAGAGACAGGGAGCACACATTTTATAAGAGGTGTTGTTATACGGGTAATGTATCTTGCTGAAATGTTATTACTTGTCTAGACGGATTCTCTAGTCAAGTAAATAATACGGTCTGTGGGAATCCTTCTATTGCTTATGTTCTCTTATTTATGGGTTGGAAAATGCTGTTCCCGGCGTTTTTTAATGGCATTTTATACTGTTGTTCAGTGTAAAATATTTTAGAAACCATAGACATACATTTATGTAAAATATTTTTCTAATAAATTTAGCCATTCAGGAAGTGATTACAAAACTTTCTTGGCAATCTTTTAAGTAACACGAACTTCTAACTAGGTATAATCAAAAACTAATACCTACTAGAAGGCGTCCGCAATTGTTCGCAAAGAAGAAAAAGTCCTAACCCGACTTTTTTTCTTTGACGTAGTCGGGTAAAAAGTATCCTTTAACTATCTGGAGATGTCCGTTTAGCCGGTTTGGCGTGATGAAGCCACAACGACACATACGAACATACAAACCAACAAAAAATCCGAAAAATATATTTTTCAATTCAGTGCCCTCCAAATAGTCCGTTACACTAGTTTTTTTGAAAATATATTCAATGTATGAATATAGTAATGGTAGAAATGTAAATATAGTATAGATTGGGTAAGTATACGGAGTTAAAAGTCCTCATCAAAGCTGTGAAACCTCGAAAGTCAAAACACTACACCAAATAAGTATAAGCGACTCTACGGGGATTTACACAATTAAATTGAACACGTTAAAATAGTTGAAAACATGTTACTTAATTGAATACATCTTGAATAAAAAAAACTAGCCAGTGTTGTCACCAAGGTATGATTTTTTTTCACTTCGCTCAACGTATAGTAATAAATATATAGCCGTTGATTTGTCGCAGGGATATGACCAAATCACGCTCGATGTCAAAATGGCAGATTCATTTTATCGTTTGCCTAGAAAAAATCTGTAATTTGATCATATCCCTGAATCTGTTTAGTGAAAAGACGAAATCAGCCAAGAAAGGCAACTCGTTTTACCATTTCACCAGATTTGTTTAGTGATTTGACAAAGTCCCTGTAGCACGTCAGTGAGTTGATGAAACGATCTCGCAAATCTAGTGAAATGAAAAAACGAGTTGCATTTTTTGGCTGATTTCATCATTTCCCTAACAAATTCAGGGTTTTGACCAAATGACTGACTTATTCTAGGCAAATGATAAAAAGGATTCGCCATTTTAACACCCTGCGAGATTTGATCGTATCCCTTAGAGATTTGTTCAAATCTCTGTTTTGGCCATTTCCTTGCGACAGATACACAGTTATTTAACTGTGTATCAACGGCTATATCGATACTAATCCATACTAAAGAGATAGTTTGAGTAGCGGGAAAGGACATAGGCTAATTTTTATCCCGGAAAAATACCCTTATCTGCGATAAAGGAATTTAAGGCGGAAGAAATCGCGGGCAGAAGCCAGCAGTCTATAATATAATAATAATGACCCCGATCAAACTAGCAAGCTATAGTTACCAACGACATTTAATTAGATAGCATTATTAAAAGAACATCACAGCGGGCAGGATAGGCGTCGCCTAGCATCAATCTTCATATTTCCTAAGCAGGCTGTCAAGACAATCTATCTTATTAAATTGGCGTCTATTTTCTAATCGGGTGAAGGATTTGCTAAATAAACGTTTAGAAGTCAACAACTTTGTTATTATGAAAGTAAGATACGGTAGTGTAAGTTTGGATGATATTACGATAATGTATCAGCTGGCACGCTAAGCTTACGTGTTTTTTTTATTTTTTAACGACGTTTATAAATGTAACCAGTCACTCAGAATTTTTTAAAATATGATTGACAGAGATATTTAAAATAAATGACACAAAATTATTTAATAAAATTCAAAAAGTATTTGTTCAATCAGTGTTTATTAATTGACTAAAGATCACAGAGACCAAGATCGGGTTTGCGCCGCCTGCATTAAGCTTCCTTCACCAGATTATTTGTCTACCTGATGGGGACCCTACTCGCGCTGCGTCTTCCAGTACATGGTCAACATCCAAAAACTGCTCTACCCTCGTTAAGATTTTTTATTAGTAAAATAATTAATATCCATATTTTACATGGCATGGTATGTCTATAAAGAACTAGTATCCATTATATTAAAGAACTTAAAATTACTCAAATAGCACAGTGGAAAGAACTATCCTTACAGCATCTCTACGAATCGATGATAACAAGATCCGTGGAAGAGCGAAGATAATCAACATATGTAGCACAAAGAATTGCTGAACTTAAATGGCAATGAGTGAGCCATACTTGCATCATAAAAATGATAGCCGACAGCACCAACAAATTATATCTAGCATGGAAGTATGAGTAAATATTGAATCTTGAACCGATGCGATACTCGTTTGGTTAATAAGTTCTGTGAATAATTTTTGAAAATAAATTAAAATTAAGGATTTTTTTTTATATTTTACCGTACATTAATTTGAAACCTACAATAAAATTTATTAAAATTTAGTTCGTCTACTTTCTTTGCCAACTCTTATGCTTCGAGATATACCACCGCTAGAAATACGCACAAGATTTGATAAAAATCTCTCGTTAAAAGTGATCTAGAATCAGTGTTTTAGGTGGTCAAGAAACCAAAAGTTTTGGTTTTCTGAAACCTCTATGTGAGGTTTTTTTTTATGCAATAGCAATATTTTCTTCATATGCGTCCCTACACTAAATATTCAAATTACAAAGTTAAGGTAATTTTTCAGTTTAGCACAAAATACAGTAATTTCGCTAGCGTACAACTGAACAAAGTACGTAAAACACGAATACTGGCGATTATGTCGCCTTGACTTACATAAATTGCACCTTAAAATAAAAATGAAGATCTGTTTAAAGTCTTTCATAACCATAAAATTCTACAAAGAAACTGTATTTGAAATGAGGGAAACAAAATTGCGATGCAAAATTTTGAGAAAAAAATTGGCAAGAACTAAGCTTTTGATAGAATTATGGGTAAAATACAAATAGAACTTCTTAACCAACTCAGTACAACCTATGTAACTCACCGAACATAATATGTACCAGAGAATACAAAACATATCTTAACTGTGGGACTTGCTCAAATTATTGTCTGATGTTAAGGTATTCCCTAGGCTGTAAATTATCTGTGACCAAAGAAAGTTTTGACCTTCGACTGGCGCTTTCACCTCTGTGCACTAATCACACATCTGACTGAGTACTGCTATTAACTATTTACAGGATTTGGCCGAATTGCTGTAATTAAAAGGGTTTATATTCATAAATTGAGGTATAAACCCGTTATTAGCTAAACTATGATAGTTTATTCCTTTTTATTTTTTTTACCTTTACGAGTCTAGGTTAATTAAACATTATATAGGCTGTTCCAAACTATAAAAGCCATCACAAAGTAACGCTATAAAAATAAGCATACATCGAAAATAAAAACCGGTCAAGTGCGAGTCTGACTCGCGCACCGAGGGATCCTTACAAACTTTCACTTATTTCGACTGAACTAGCCGCTTGAGTTAAGTTTGCCTCTGGTATCCTATGGCGCAACATACAAATGAGGGCCAAACTTAACCAAACCGGTTTATTCAAAAATGATTTTTAGTGATTAAAAAAAGGTAAGACAGATTATATATGATTATGGTTTTCGTGTAATATTCATATTAAATTACATAATTAAAGATTATTTCAAATTATTTGATTGGTAAACTTCGGAGATAAAGGGGGGGGGGGGGGGATGGTATATTTTACCTTTCGTTTGCTGTACATGTGGGCTGCCCATATTTATAAATATTATAAACTTCAAATAGATAGCATAAGTAGTTGTTGAGATGTCGCACCATAAGGGTTCCTTTTTTACCTTTTTGGTACGGAACCCTAAAAAGGTGGTATAAATTAAATTAAAATTTCACCTTTTAATAACGGTGTGCCCCTCACTGCCTTTTTTTGTGCAATGTACAAAAATAAAATATTTACTAGACCTTACAATAATTTAAATCTTCCCAATGAGAAATGGATGAAATAAGTATTTTTAACTCTTAGCTTCTTCCACTTTTGCAGAGTGGTCGTGATTATTAATTATTTAGTCTTAGTAAGTAAATTAAGTGTTTTGGTTTTAATAAAAAACGTATACCATTTTTGGTTCGTTCTAATGAGGTTAGATATCCGTAAGCACTTTCACTTACGTTGTGTATCTGGACTACACTAAGCCATTTTGTGGGCCGTTCTCAGCACTGCGGAAAATCATAACAGCTCTGTCTTCGCCCCATTATCTAACCAACTAAGTGGAGCCGCCTCAAGTCTTGCTATGGTCCAATAAATAATTGAGAGCGGCTAAGTTTTCTTCAACCCCCTAGGCAAGATAGGGGTATTTAAAGTCCAGCGGCTGTATTTAAGTGGGCGTAGTGTGTGTTGGTCTTGGATATCCGGTTTCGATTCGTTTTTTTTTTTTTATGGTGACTTTTTTGAAAGATTCCTTAGTTATGTGGCAGTAGTTTGAAGATAATCTGTTAAGTTTAGGCGTGTTGAAGGTAATAAAAGATTGTTTGATATTACACACATTTTAATCCTTACATAAATTCTTCCTTTATAATAATTTGTTTCCCTGAAAACTTTTTTTGGAAAACGATCGAATATAAAATTTTACGACATGACCGCTATTTTAATTTAAATATGTCAGAGTCTCACGGTAGTTTTCTTGTTAAAATAGAACAAAAACGTTAACTGTCAAAGTTTATTTATATGGCAGTATACTCGTCGTTATGGCATAATATAAAGCCACACAATACTTAGTAATACAAACACAGACACAGACAGTGACAAAGCTAAGAAAATTAACATAAGTTGCATTATTTATCTAAGAAACGTACCCAAAATACGTACGTACTTAGAACTTATTTAATGTAATGAAAAGATTATAACATACGACTGCTGTGAACAGCGCGTGTCAAGATGTATGTATTTTGTGTGAGTTTTGTGAATATTTGTAATTACTAACATTTTAGCTATATGTATTTTTTTAACTACCAAACTATATGAGTTCTTGTTACTTCAAAAAAAAACATTTTTTTGTTGCATTCATTCATTCATTCATTCAAAAGAACGGGGTTTAGCACTATCGATTGTAGGAAATGTTCTAGATACTCAAAACGTAATCGTATACACGACATACATACATAAAATCACGCCTTTTTCCCAACAGGGTAGGCAGAGACTACTACCTGCACAATGCCTACAGACTACCTCCTTCCACTTGGAATACAACTGCCGCTTCATCAACATTAATTAACCTCTTCATGCATCTCGCCGGTTTAGAGTACTTTTCACTTGGCCTTTTTTCAGAATGTCTCCAATCTGATCGCAAAACATTCGTCTAGGCCTTCTTCTTCCAACATTTCCACTTACATTCACCTTGTAGATTTTTCCAGTCAATCTTCTTTCATGCATCTTCTTAGCATCCCTTTCTCGATTCGAGTTATTACATCTTCTGTCACACCACAACGTTTCCTTATCACGCTATTTCTGGTCCTGTCACCCAATTTCACACCAATCATGCCTCTCAATGCCCTCATTTCTACTGCATTTATTCTACTTTCTAGCTTCTTCTGCCACACCCAACTTTAACTTCCTTACATAAGTGCTGGAACCAACACACCTCTATGTACAGCCAGACGACCCTTCTTAGAGATGTCCTGGCTACCCATAAAGGCGTGCAAAGCACCATTTACAGTGTTACCAGCATTAACTTTTCTCTTTCAATATCACTTTTACACTTTCCGTCCATCGTAAACATCGTTCCAAGGTAAACAAACTGATTCACTTGCTTTAATCTCTAATTCCCAATCCGCACGCACACCTCTGTTACACTATCTTCTTTTTCGCCTTTTTAGAATTCACTTTCATTCCTTTTCTTTCCAAAGACCATCTCCTGTAATTCTTCAGCCGATGATGCAAGCAATACTTGATCATCAGCATAGAGGTGGCACTTGACACGAAACTCATCCATTCTCAAATCACAGTCACTCGCTTTTAAATCCGTCAGACAGTTAGCCATGAATAATTTGAACAGCCATGGAGATGCTACACATCCCTCTCGAACACCTTTTTGGATGTCAAACCATTCAGTGTATGCTCCATATATACGGTTATACTCATAGTGCATTAAATACTAAACTGGTTAACATGACCAAATAAAACAAAGAATAAAAGCGTACTCTGTCCAAGTTTTCTGATTGCCACGTCGGCGCCATCTTTAAAGTCCCGTGCACTCTGGCCCTCAAGAGTTCGAGACACTCAGGCCGCCTCTTATAACTTTCGCCGAAGCATTAGGGTGATGTTAAAAATTCAAGAAAAAGCGGAATCTCCCAACTGCGTCCCTCCGGGTACACTTAGCGGTGAGCCAAAGTGATGTAATGAAAATACTTTATGACACACAGGAAATAACGGTTTAAGGGTTTTAGCTAGTTTTCATATTATCGGATGTTCTTATGACTACTTCTGTTTAAAGTAAAATCACACAAAATTATTTTCTACACCAATATTTGATATCGCTGAGAACCGCTTATCTTTATATAAAATAACCGCAATAAAATAACCATCTGTGACGAGTCACTTGTAATTGAGACAAAACGATGCTAATTTTTCATCAACTATAGATTTTTTTTTGTTTGTTTCCTTTGAGCTCTTTTAGCTTTGTAAGGCCGTTTTAGAGTTTCTGAAGTAGGTGCCTCGGCATCAACTATAAATAACTCGAGCTATAATATGCTCTTTATTTGAGTACCTATGCACAAATGATCTTCTTTTTCTATTTTTTTTTTCAACTGCAAAATTACGCGTAGAGTTGTTTAAACTGTCATTTAGGTATCTGCAATACTGCCGTCCTATAACTAAAACCATACTAACCCGCAAATTATAGTTTTGTGTTATGAGCAAAAATCGTTAAAATCTAAATTTCTAGGAAATGTGTTTATTTATTTCTGTTTCTTTTTATTTAAAAATTAAAACTTAATTTATGCTTTCATTGTTATTACACTACTCCGTAAAATAATGTTTTTTTTTTATAAACAGGTTTTTGTGTTTTAGTGCTGCAAATAATTGCTAAATTATTAACGATATTACACTTAAAACACCGTTAAGTACACCTTAGCCGTTCTTTAGCATTGCATAATAAACAAAACATAGCTAAATAACGGTTAAGTCACCTAACCTGTTTTAACTATTGTATTTGTACTTTGCATCAGACACTAATCATAGCTAAATAACAGTTAAGTCACTTAACGAGTTTATAGTATTTGTGTCTGTGAAAAGAATATACTGAAAAACTTTAAACAAGCACGTTAATGGACTGTAACCGTTTTGTAGCTATGCAATAACTGGAAACATTCAAGCAAGTTGTGTACATTGCTAATCTAAAAACACGTTAAATGACGGACCATCGCCTCTAACTGGGTTTTAGTCGTGTAATCCTGTGGGTAAATGTTTTAGTATTTTTGGCAAAACCACGTAAATCTACACAATTATACAAGTCAGTTTTAAAGGTAATTCAATGTTTAATTTAAATAAAGAAAACAAAACTGTGCGGATGTATTTATTTATGTGAATAAAAACACAAGAAAAATATTATATTTTTTAAAATTGACAGTACTTTTAGTATAATTTAACAATAGTCATTTGTAATGCAAGGCTGCAAAGTTGTTATTTGGCGCGAGTGCTTCAATTAAAAGCCGAGCAAGCGCAGGATGCTAAGATTGAATTGAATTGATTGGTTCAAATATAGATTCCTGAGCGTAGCGAGGCTTTCAAGGTACAAGAAGCCAAATATTTTTGCAGCCGTGCGAAACACACAACTTTTCATCTCACCAAAGCGTGGAAATGTGTGACGTAATAAAAGTATGAAATATGTTTAAAAATGAACTTTTTTTTCATTTAAAGCTAGTAACAATGAACCTAAGGAACACACCAATAATAGTTAGAACATGACAAACAAATAAATATATTAGTAGTAGGTACATTACGGCAGAGATCAGTAAATAAGCCATATTGGTCGAATATGAGATACTTAATGGACGGACCGAGTCGTAGGCAACATAATACGAGGCCAGAATGGCATTAACGGTCAAAGCATGTATAGTGTTTTTTCTCAAAAAAAATAATTTATGAATGTTTTAGAATAATATACTACGCATATATTTTTTCTAAACTGCATTTTTCTACGCCAACCGATTATTGGTCCGAGTCTGTTCAGTATGCAGGCCACGCGTTCCTTGGCCTTTCGGATGTGTCGTTTAAAAGTCAGTTTTCTATTGAGTGTCACTCCCAGATACTTCACCTCGTCAGTCGAGGGTATAGGTCGGTCGTGTAATACGAGCTGGTCGACCTTGTTGCATATCCGGTGGTAGCTCTGTCTGAAGGCTATGGCTGCGCTCTTCTCCGGGTTCACCTGGATCCTCCAGCGTTTGAACCAACGGCCTAGGGCGTCGATTACCCGCCGGAGGTCCCTATAAAAGCTTATAAAAAAAACACAAGCAGTCCATAGAACCTCCTCCTTTTTTCGAAGTCCGTTAAAAATAAGTAATTGCCTATAAATACCGCACGCAATATCTAAGTAAATTAAATTGAAATAAGCTGTACTGTACAACAAGCCCTTCTAAATCCGCATACCGCAAACATTAAAAGCGAAACAGATTATTTATATTAAGTTTATAAACTTATCTCCGGCTTCCGGATATTGCGTGACGAGAAATATGCAGCCATCAGTCACTAAAACAACTTCACACAACCGCCCGCGCACGCGCCGCTCAGCTGACTGGCCGCTTGCCGTAAACTTGGAGAGACAAATGTTTTGCGCATAACTTGGTTTTAACGTAGCATTGCTGGTTAAACGGGTTTAAGAGTTGCATACTTATGTTTTTTAATGTAGGTATTCATGGCTTAATCACAGTTACTGGGTGTTAGTGTTGTATTTGCAATAGAAATCACAAGCAAATTCTTCCCAATACAGGGCTAAAGGCGTTTAGCCGTGTATAAGCGTAGGAACTGTGTTTTTGTGTAGTATTTGATAAAAAAGTTTGTGTTTAAAAAAAGGTAAGAAAAAGGTAATAGGACTTTAACCGCGATTTCTGAAGTTTTTGTCAAATAACGATTTTTTAGCTGTGTAGTAATGTTGGTTTGCGACTTTATAGTATTGTAAAGTGCAAAATTTCATGCACGTGGTAGGTCGACTCCGTATCTTTGCATCTACCAATGATAAAAATATGATTCCAAGACCATCTGATAGAGCTTTTCTTCCTCTTTTAGGCCACTTAAACTATCGAAAACTGGTATAAAGCAGCTTTGATGAGTTTTAGCCATAGGACGGCAGAATACATGTGATCTGTATACCTGTGAACAAAATTAATTTAAATTTTCAAACCAACAAATATAGTACTAAATAATAACCTTATAGTTAACGTCAAAAGCATTAAAACCATGAAACATTATTTATATAATCATTGAAATTCTCATGAACAAACTAATTTCAATTTCAAAATTTGATCCTCCAAAACAACGTCTAACAGTACTCGTATTCTAAACAGTGTCTCTAATCACCCAAATGCGTAAGTACTAGAGCAACGGTACAAGCAAGACGAGGCAGCGAATACGTAGCACAAAGCTTAATCAACCTATCTCGTAATGGAATAGCATTGTAATCGTGGGTATAGATGTTCCCAGCGGCGACGTGAGATGATGATCGTATTTTGGACTAGATTAAATACCCAGATGTTGTCTACTAAAAGTAACTGCAGGTTAGGTGTTAAGTCTTCCATTATTTTACTTGCTATAACACCATAATCGGTGAACAGATAATACTTTGATATAAATACAATACGATAACTATTTAATTCACCACTAATAAAATAGAGTAAAAATATGCAAGGAGAGGCGGTTTTATCGCTAAAAAGGCACTGGCACAAGGAACTACAGAGATAGGCTCAGCTGGTTCTACGTGACGGCGCTGAAAAAATCGGATAAAGGAGAGATAATGTGATTATGGGCCGGTCACCCCCGCCGGCGGGATCGACGTAACGAAATAATCGCTCCGAAAGTAGCATAAATTGTAGGGTTCCTAAGTGTAGGGTTCCGCAGACGTTTATACAAAAAAAAGCAATACTGATGAAAAAAACACTAACAAACGAGCTTATCTCCCCGGCACTCGCGTCCTTTTGCTGAGAAGCCCAGTTTTTTGGCAATTACTTAAAAACGGTATGTTCGATAATGTTAAGTAGAATTTTAAGTGTACATTTTTTCATATTTTTTGGACATGTCGTTTAGAAAATAGAGGGGGCAATTTTTGCTACTTTCGGAGCGAATATTTCGGAAAATATTTACTAAATCAATTTTTTTTGTAGAAACCTCAAAGTTTATTTAGTAAAAATGTCGAAATATGAGCCACACATTGATATTTGCTAAAAAAATATCCAACTAAGTAGCGGTTTCCACAAAACACCTATGCTCTAAATTTCATCAATATTAATCGTATAGTTTTTGAGTAAAATGCCTGTGCCAATAAAACGGACGGACAGAGACACAGATAGACATCCGTTCTTCGCCATTTGGCTACAGAACCCTAAAAAGACTTCATTGGTAAAGACAAAAACATTACGAATCAATAAAAGTAATTATGATTGACTAAATGAAACACTACTTTCTTTGAGAGGCACTCGCGTATTCAAGGGGCTCATAGATTACGTTAATTGATAAAGTAAAACGAATACGGGAGTAATTTTATTAATAAACTAGAAGGTCCGTCTTTATTTGCGGAGGAGAACAAGTCATAACCCCTCGTTTTTTCTTCAGCGTAGTCGGGTGGAAAGTCTCCTATAACCATCTGGAGATACCCAGCTACCCTGGACCAAAAATAGTTTAAATCCGTTTTGGCTGATTTTGCGTAATGAAGCAATAACGTCACATACAACAGACAAAAAATCCAAACAATATATATTTCGATTCAGTAACCTCCAAATAGACGGATTCAATATTTTTTTTGAAAATATGTTCAATGTACCGACATTTCATTACTACAACTTTATAATTTGTGGTAGGTGCTAACGTGATTTAAATTTCATTACTCATAATAACGTACAAGAAAACAATAATATTGACACAACCAAGACATGAGTAGTTTTAATGTTTTTCTTTTAAGACTATTTGCCAAAACTCAAAAAAGACAGCAGTGACGCGAGAAAGCAGTGTCAGCCCAAAAACATTTCTAATGAGATAAGTAATTCTCCTTGAACATTCGTTAAAACCAATTTTTAACTCCTCCAAAGGCGTCGGACCATCGGGCAAATGCTTCCTCTGATGTAGGGGAAAATATCCATAAACGGTCACATTCGTGGAAATCTCGCGACTACGTGCTTGCCCCGCCATGCGTAAAGATGTTTCCACATCAAAAATTACGGTGTGAAAACATTATCACAGTATTCACTGTCATATTGCGTCGGTATAAAACACTACTGAAAAGGGTGGCTCTGAATGATAAGTGCGTAGTTTTCAGTAGCTACTAACTCTTGCAAGCGGAAATAGTATTTTATTTAGGTATTTTTACGGACAGTAAATTATGTGTAAATAGTTGGATGCGTGATATTTTCTTTTTATAAATTCTCAGACCATTATTTAGGTATATCCTTTCTTAAAAGGCAAAAACCATTAAAACAAGAGGACTGACACTTGCCATACTTTGCGTCGTGTTGCAATCGCAAGGAGTTATTCTAGCAAAAACTAGATGGCGCTATAAAAACAATAATTGCATAAAGAAACATAGTATAGTAACAATTAGTTCGCAAATAGCTAATAATAAATAAATCGTAACATTTAATAACTGTGTCACGCTTGCAAAGTTGAAAAATTGTAAAAAATAATTCTTATACAAAGATGGCGTTGTAAATATCGGGGAACGGCTTTTTGTATGAAGATGGTCAGTCCTCTTGTTTTAATGGTCCTTTTTGAAGGGTAATAATGTCTTATGCAAGATTTAATAGTACTTAGTAGTTGTGTATTATTTTTAATTGTTTAAAAGGTTTTGAACCACATATCTTAAATACCTACTCAATTTGAATGGGATAACAAGCTAGTGAGTGAACGTCCCGCCAGTCAGCAAGTTGAGAAGAAATTAAAACAAGAACTAAAATAAAAGTAAAAATCGATTTTTACATATCTCAGCACCCGTCGGATCGTACAAACGCAGAAATGCATCGCAAGTTCTATGCGGCGAACTGCATTTCAAAGACAAATAATTGCATTGGAATTTCTAGAGAGAATACGGAATTTAATGCTTGCCCCGCAAAAATAACGAAGACGACAAATTTACGAACAATGGAAATTCGAAAATAATATTCTGCTGAACTTAAATTTGTTCGTGCACCGCACTTGGAAAAGGGCGAAGCACCGCGGAATTAGTTTCGTATTGGAAAATAAGACTGCGCCATGAATATAAAAGCGAAATTTTCTGTTGACGCAAACGATTATTTCAGAATATATTGCGATGTCAAGTTTACAAGGGAAATTAATTATGACGAACGACAAGGTATCAGTTACATTAGGGGAACGAAGCACAGCGTCTCATAAAGCGGAGAGCAAGAGGAACGTAAACCTAAACACGTCTAAATAAAAACGTAAAAAGGCGAGAGAATTTTCATCTATACAATGAAATTTATCTTAATAGCCACCTGCATAAAAATACATTGGAGCAAAACCTTTTTCCCAGATAGCAAACACGGAGAGCTCCTCATTCTTTCCCTCTGGATTATCTCCAAGTAGAATCTCTTTATGGGTGACGGCTATCTATGCATTTAATCCACTTTCTCTTTTTATCTTAAGACAAGAAAAAAAGGCAAAAAGGTTTGTCTTTTGTCCGATGAGGGTGACCTTTCCGTTCCAACGTTTATTAAACAAAAATACCTACACCTGTGTAGTCGTCGTCTGAAATTATTTTTTCTAATTTCAATGGGAGAGAATGTAATTTATACTTTCAGGATTCCGTCGAAACGGAATAAAGAGTGGGGCGTGAATAAATTCTGTTTTAATTTCATAATTATTTATTTATTCAGAATTTCAAATGAAATTGTGTTGAAAAAATGTACGAAAGCTATGGTATATTTGCAAAATAGCCTTAGCGATGACCCAGGCCGCTTTATTGGGCCGTTAATAATAGGACAAAGACAAATTATACTTTCAGTATCACATGGACACTTGTGGCTCTTGTGCTCTACACTTGAGCTACTTGAAGTTATCTACCAAAAAACCTTTTACAATAACAATGGAGGAATAAAAAAAACCGGCCAAGAGCATGTCGGAACATGCTCAATATAGGGTTTCGCAGCCATTTATACAAAAAAATGCACTACAGATGAAAAAAATACGATATGAAAAAAAAACACTAACAAAAGAGCGTATCTCCCCGGCGCTTACATCCTTTTACTGAGAAGCGCGGTTTTTTGGCAATAACTTAAAAACGGTATGTCCGATCATGTTGAAAACAATTTTCGTTCGAAGTATTTATTAACTTTTAAATTTGTGAGTTTTTTCATAGTTTTTGAACATACCGTTTAGAAACACCCACATTTAGGGCCCACACAATTTTTGCAACTTTCGGAGCGAATATTTCCGAAAATATTCACTAAATCAAAAAAATTTTTAGGAACATCATAATGTTTTCAGAAGATTTGTCAAATGATGTGCCACACATTGATATTTGCTGAAAAATTTTTTTTTTCACTTTCGATTACTTGTATGGAGTGCTTCCCCTAGGTATATATATATGTTTTATTTAACTATCAAACTAAGTAGCGGCTTACGCAAGACATCTAAACCCCAAATTTCATCAGTATAGGTTTTATAGTTTCTGAGTAAAATGTCTGTGACATACGGACGGACATGACGAAACTATAAGGGTTCCGTTTTTCCCATTTTGGCTACGGAACCCAAAAAAGTGAACGGTAAGAGTGCGACAATTTTATAAAGATAATGCTTTTCGAGCAACTAGATTGATAGTTATCATTAGTCAATTAGTAAGTTATGTTACTAGAATTAAACTACATTTCTTTGCCACTCATTCGCTTGAAAATTAGAATTGGACTCTATTTATAATAAGAATTAAAAGAGTGACAGTGAAAAAGTAAGTGAGTGGTTAAGAGACAAAAAATAAAAATACAATGGCTTTTATTTTCCACCGAAACAATATCTTAAGAGATATATCTTTTACCTACGGCATTATTTTACATTTAGATACAAATAGTTGAATTCCAGGAAAGACACATTATCACATTATAAAACGAAGACTGCGTAAGAAACGTAACTCAACACAGCATTGGAATGAAATATGAAATGCGCAATTACCGCGGCACATCGTAATTAAATTTCGCCAAACGCACATGTTTACGCGTAGAATATCCGAAGGAAAGGTAAAAGCCCTTACCACTGCCGCAATAAACAATTATATGTAGCAGTACATTGACTAATAGTAACAATGAGGCGCAGAGTTCGTTAGCTAGTCTCAGACTTGCAATTAATTGCATTTCTTAAGTTACAAGTTACAATTACAACAAAGTAGAGTTTCGTTAAAATAAATTTGATTCTATGTCTTTGCCGTAACCGGATTAACAGCAATCATTTACTTATTAATTGTCACGCAAAACCGATACCGCGCCAATTTAAGTCGTTTACGGTTAAAAAGATGCTTCTAACAGTTATTTGATATCCGTTCAGGTGTCCGTAATGTGTTTTTTCTACACAAAAATTGGTACTGTACTTCGGAACTCAGGGACTGCACCGCATCTCCGTCCGAGTGCGCGGTACCGTCGCTTGCTCCGCACCAACGGACGGAGATGCAGTATCAGTTAATTATAATTTACTCAATATGCGGTTTTTGTATACAAATTAAGTTTCTATAGGCGAAGTTAAAAACTGCAGCACACCGAGCGCTCTCCTAAAACGATTAGACAAGTAAAATCTATTTGCACTAAAATAGCGTCCATGATGATTTAAAAACTAACTATATAAACTTTTTGAATTCATATAGGTACGACTTCTTACATCACCCCCACATCTTAAGTCTTTGTACTAGTCAAGGAAATTAACTTAATATTTGAGAAAAAAATATGTTTGTATGGTTTAGTTCAATACGTCACATTCACAATACTGCTTTGACGTAACCGTACCAACAGCAGTTACAATTAATTACGGCAGCGTAAACACAGCGGCGGCGACTTCGTCAGCAAGCGTCAGGCTGTCAATTAAGTTGCCCGGGTTACATTCATAATGAGGTTGCGAGATGTGGAAGCGGGTATAATTTTCGGCTTCTCAGTTCGTTGATTCTCACCACTGTGGTCATATTCGTATCTCTAGTTTATGGCGAATCAATCATTAAAACACAGGCTACACAGTTCTTAGTAACACGGAGTAGTGCGGATACTCGTAAAGAGTAAAGCGAGCTTGTTTTAACATAAAATTTCGACGAAGCAATTAGACATGATATTTAACAAAATACGAAGCTAGAGCGGTTCAAATCTCAGCAAAGGAAATTGGAAAGTGATGAGCACGAATATTTTGTTCCTGCATATTTCCAATGTATTCTAGGCATGTACATCGTTTCTTGTGTTTCTGTGTTTTTAATGTGGGAAAATTAACACCACTTGTATCTCTATCACAATGTATATCGTTGTCTAACACATATCGTACACTTAATGGTATTAACGAAATTCATTTCCCCTTTACCCAGGCGTCCCTTTGCTTCCCAAAGAGCTTCAATTTTCAGTGTTGGTAATTTTTCCATATTACTATTTTTTCTGTGGAAAAAAAATGGTTTTGTTTCATGAATTTGATTTTAAATTTACTCATAAGAAACCTTAACAAATTATTCTATAAGTCAAGACAGCTAACTAACGATGTTAAATAGGATAGAAAACGAAGATTTGTATAGAAATTCTTAGACCACATCATGTATTCCAACACCATAAAGTTTCAAGAAATTACTAATCCTCATACAAAAAAAAAGTATTTTTTGATAAATATAAAACAAACAAATGCCTTAATTTCTCATCCATATCCAGGTTTATTTCACTAAACGTATCTCCTTTAAAATATTAAGCCGAAACCAAGTTACGAATATTCGTTATCAAGCAAACCTTCCAAGCAAAGGTCATAAGTGTACGTGACCTGAGAGGATACATACAACCTTTTCGATTGTACAACAGCGACGTCGCGTGACGCACCTGTGGTTGACGTGCCATTTGTTGGAGAGGTGAGGACACGACGACCGTGTTTCTTATACAAACACGTACCACCAAAACAGCCTATTACTATACCAAGTTGGGAACACTTGTGGCCTTTCGTTTCTAGGGTCACATCCTGACGTGTCACGGTTACGAGTCGCATGACATACGGATGTTTTGTGTTAAGTCAAAGGGTGAGCCAATTCGCGATGTTGATGGAATGTTTTATTTTCGTTACTGTAAAGCCTCTTTTAGATGTCGCCGTGCGGCTTTTGTTTTCGCCCTTTCGCCTTTTCGACGAAATTGAAGTACGTTTTTTTAACCGTAATCTAACTCAATCTCGGCTTAGTTGTATCCAAACCACTACAATCTTACCATTGTAATGAATTAGTGAAAGGAAAATAATTACGTTTTCGGATTATCCACGCATACATAAATATAGCAAAATGTTTCGATATAAAAACATGTTTATTCATTGGTCCATGTACGATAATTATGCAACCAGAAGTCTCAACAAAGTCAATTACCGGTATGTATTTCATTGTGTTTTCAGTTTATTTAATCCAACAAATTAAAAAGGATTTAATGAAATAAATCTCACAAAGCCATTTATTTGCCAGTTTGTTTTCCATTGAAAACAATTATCATTGCGCTTCGGAGAAACTTCCCCTTTGTAAAATAACGATGAGACCTTCCGTAACACTACAAACTACTTAGCATTCAAACACTGACACAAACAAGACTAGAATACTGAAAGACGAAGTAATAAAGTTCACGGAACCGCACACAGACACGAACTGTCTTCTCATTTTTTAAATTGGCAACTACAGAAAAACAATATAAAAGACGTAGTCAACGAACTTCGAATGTTGTTACGGTTGGAGTATTAGTATTGGTACACCGCCGTTTCATCAAATTAATTTTTTCCAAATGTTTCATTTGACAAATGGTTCATTTCCCAACCCTCGATTTTCTCTGAAACCATATTTATTTCAGAACTTTCATAAAACAAACCTAACCTAACCTACCGTATTCTATAAAACCATAAGAAATACACTGAAAAAAAAAGTTTTGGAGAAAATCGAGGTTTGGAAAACGAACCATTTGTTAAATGAAACATTTGCCAAAAATTAATTTAATGAAACGGCAGTACACCATCTGTATCATTTATCAGCTTCGCTAGACCTCTTTTCCTTGGAATGTCACTATGTGTCCTGATTATATATGGATAAATAGTAATAGTTTCTCCACATTTGAAGTCAATATCGTAGTCACGAGGGCCGGACGACGAGATCACAGCAGCCATTAACAGGTTCACAGTCCGATGAGGCACATGTACCTCACGGGTGGTTTCACAGGTACGTCCGAAGAGGCACATGTGCTTAATTGCACAATGTTGGAACTTTTGTTAAGAGAATAATCAGTTTTTCTTCCTTTAATTACAATCAATCGAAACAAAAAAAATATAATTCTACTCATAGAAATATCAAATTTAAAAAAAAACACTAAATCTCCCCATCTTACCCCACCTATAGGGCAAGACGGGGTACTTGTGTAAGATGGGGTATAGAATATTTAAACGTCGTCATCTTACAAACCGGGCACATATGGACAGCTTCCGTCATCGTTATCTTCCACTCCTGCACAGCCACAATGCGCCCACTAACCGCAAGTCTGGCAAGTGGGCCGTCCTTCAGTAGACTCGGTATATAAGCAATGGCAGTACAGACATCCTGATCTGATGTCTGAGCGCCTTCTTCAGCTTTCTTGGTTTTTTTAGATCCATTATTTGTTTTTTTTTCGTTTTTTTTTGTTTGTTACTTTTGGTTTCGGTTTCTTATTGTTTTGTCTTTCCTCTAATTTTGTTTTAATATGGAAAAGCAGTGATAGATAATAGTTACTTTTCCTGTTTTCCGAACATGTCTTGGTCTTTTTTCGGCCATTCGTGTATAAGGCATTAACTGTTTTGGGCTAACCAGATGGAAAGCTGCATTATCCAAATAATCTTTTAAAATCGTTTCAATGTTTTGTACTAAATATGAGGTTGTAGCAGTTGGTTGAGGTAGAGTAGAGTTTTTGCTGAAGAATGTAAGGCAATGCAGGAGGCCATTTGGGTATCAGGAGACAATAAAATTAACCCAGCTAATAACGATGGAATCTAATTTTGAATTAAATCGAAATTCAAAAAGAATAACAAATCAGCGGGTAAGATGGGGTACCAACCCCGTCTTGCCCGCAAGTAGGTACCCCATCTTTCCCAAACTGAACTATAAGTTGTATAATTTTTTTTTGACGTTATAAATCAAAGCAAGCCGGAACAAATAAATGAGTTTAGAATAGTAAAATCAACAAACATCAATAAAAAATATATCATGCATCTTGTATATCATATAATTATGAAGAGTCACGCACTCTGTATACGTCAATATTTAGATAAAACCACTTAAAATCAAAAAAAGATACTTTCGAAGTAGAAACGTGCACTCCACCGACCAAACTTTTTGTGATACTAACAAGTACTGCTAAATATGGCGTTAAAATGAAATTTCTAGTGACACTGCATTATGTTTTGGATCCCCATCTTACTTCGCTACCCCGTCTTACGCCACCTTCCCCTACTTCTCTCGGATATCATAAGATTTTTTTTCAATTCACCATAACCTAGCATTTTAATACTAATTCCAACGCGACGCATCCAACTAAAACTCTAAATTGTGACTTGCGATGTACCTAAAGGAGATATTTTATTGGATTATATTATTAGCTAGTCATATTTACTTACAACGACCGTCTTGGTAAATTCACTGTTGTGACACGAGCTTTCGATTTTCGATTTCGATTGTTTGAAAACTCGTGTCACGACTCCTGACTTTTGTTCGAGACTTTGTAGTCTCGAACAAAAGTCATGAGTCCTGCAAAACCTACTAATTGAAGTCGCTATCATCAAACTCGATAAGTAAAACATCATCACCATCATTAAGTATTTATATTTCAAATTGCATAGTCTAAATTCCTTGTACCTATAACTTATACTAAAGATAAGTTTAAAACAGGAACAATTTTCACCTCTTAATGCCCACACATTACACAATAATTAAAACAAAAAGATTTTAGAATTAAAAACAAAAGCAGTTTCCGCATCACCACCCCAAAAAGATAAACGACGGTACAAAAATACCGACCGGTGAGCAGAACATTGTTCGCATTTCATAGAAATACCTGAAACAATAATTCAGAGCACAAACGCGGCGGATTACCGGAGCTGTGGGTGACTGGTAATTTGTCTAACTTACCTATCCATCACTGGGCGAGCAATCGACGTTTGAGATATTTTTAGCGAGCCTTTTTTGGCGATTCTTGCGGCACGAACGAAGTGGGTGTGTAAGTTAAAAGTTGTAGTTGACGTCATAATCATAAAATGCACCATTCGGAACTATTTGGGAAGTGAAAGACGAGTTTACACTACATTATTTGTAAGTGATAGATATATGTAAAAGAGGAGTTGCATTTTTTCGTTAGTGATAGCAATCGATCCGGTTTCTTATGACTAAAAAAGTGCCCGTAGAAAATGAAACACTAGCAACGATAAAATCGAGATTCAAAGTGAGGAAGAGCGCTCCATACAAATCGAGCGACACGTGCGACTTCACTAATGTCATAAGTGAGGAGTGTACGAGTATTTTCTTATTTATGTCATTCAAAAGTGCGATTAACTACACACAATTGTTGTCATACATTTTTCCCTTCAAAAAATCGCATTGTAACGTTTAATTTTCATTTGGACAAGAAAAAATACTGTAACTTTGCATCGCAATATATGTATAAACCAGATAAAACTTGTTTTCTTTATGTAACGTTTTTAGGCTCAATTTGATATTTCTACCTTTTTTTAATACAGTCGTTATGAAATGTACATGTATTGCATCTTCTCCATTTGGCAGGTGTTCTCTTTGATATCAATAACCATACTGTATACATAAGTATCTGAAATATCCTAAAGAATGTAAAAGCAAGTTTACATTACATTATTTGTATATGATGTAATTAGAAATCCTAGGTAAGTATGCTGCTACCAATAAATGCGGCGGCTCTTATATTACCGAGCTCATTATCGACATGTATTTAGATAAAGTATAATGATTTTACTGTAATTATAATGCTAGTCTTCTATACGTACATTATTTTTTGGTCATGTTGGTTGTCTCCACAAAATTGCCCACTAATAAAATATTATTCGATGGAAAAATAATGGTAGAAATGGTGGTATGACTCACAAGTTAGGAAAACGATATCGTAGTCGATCTACATACGTTTTCCAATACAGCTGCTCACCTAACAACCTGCCTGGCAAACCGCCGATCCACGTCTTATCCGGCACAATAGCTAACGTTCGGTCGCAACTCAAGACAAATGGGATGTCAACCGCAGCAGCCCGTTGACGAGCGAAAATTGCTTTGATTTTCTAACAATTCCTCCCTAGGTACTGTTGCATTGTTCACACAGTGTATATATATCAGGTAGTGTGTAGTTTATTGATTTCTGAAGTCATTTATTCCTTAATAGGTCGCATGTTTAATGGTTCCGCTAATATATTGATTGTTTGCTTTTAAAAATGAACTTACTGCGTAGTCATGCCACTGACACAACGGACGTCTTTTAAATATGTTGTACTTATGTTTCCAGAAATTATCCGTATTCATTTAACTATTTAGATTGATAAAAAGGCAAGCTTGGATTTTCATTTTGTAAAACAGTACACACTCTAGGTGCCCGCAACTTCATTTGCTTAGATGAAAAAAAAACATTTGCATAGGTAAATGATTTTTTGAGCAATAAATAGTTATTGCTTCAGCGTCGTCAGATAAAAAGTATTCTATAACTATCAGTGAATACTTAGCTACCTTTATCCCAAGAATAGTTGAAATCCGTTCAGCCGTTTCAGCGCGATGAGGCTGCAAAGACACATGCAAAAAAACATACAACAAATGCATTTTTTTCATCCATGGATCTCTGTTTTATTTATTTTTATGAAAATATGTTCAATGTATAGACTTTAATTTTTTTTAAGTTTATAATAGAAAGTCGGCGTTAAATAGTCTATAGCATCCAAAGCGTCAAATATATCGTCATTCGTCACACATCTTTATGCCTTGAGTAATAAAGATGTAATATTTTCTTCTATTTCCGCGATTATTTAATTACCTTTCATTGGTAATTCTTCGACGTTTCGGACATTGCGTTACGTCCATAGATTCGAAGAAACGGAGTTTCAGGTTATTGAATACATCATATTTATAAGTACTAGATAATCCCCGTTTTGTCGTGATATTTTTATACAAATTAAAACACTTGTACTATTAAGTAAGAGTTGCATTAGTATTTCAACCGATTATCATGCAAATATATCAATGCCACTAGTGAGGTAAAAATTCATTTTCTCTAAGGTTCACCTTGAAAACAGACATTTTGTCCATACAGTGTTCGTCCCTTGCCAACTGATGCGAGAAGGACACACTAAATCGCTGCAAATACAAATATAATAGTGGAAGATCCCGCCTAACACGACCCGCCCTCATATTTTTGCTTGATGAAAAAAAAAGGTAAATTACCCAATATTTGACATCCTCAAGCCAATGTTCATCTCTATTACCATTAATAAAGAATAAATCTAAATAATGTACTGCTCAAAACAAAACAGGGGCCACTAAGAATTTTGATTGTAACGTGAAAATATATATTAATCGGTAAAAAATATAATATTTTCTTCTGTTTCCGCGATTATTACTCATTGAAATAAAACAATTTAACGAATTATATCGCGTATATTATCCGTTAAATTGTTTTATTTCAATGGGTAAAAAATATTTTAAAAAGCCTCCAGCTAAAGAGGCTTTTGTTTTTGTTTAGGCTAATAATCAATAAATTAATAATATGACAACATGTTTGGCTCAGTGGGTTGTACAACAGCCTAAGAAGCTGGCGGTTTTGGGTTCGAATCCAAGGCAAGTGTTTGTGTGATGAGCACGAATGTTGTTCCTAGGTCTTGGATGTTTTCTATGTATTTAAGTATAATAATTTATCTACATATTATGTATATCGTCGCCTAGTACCTATAGTGCAAGCTTTGCTTAGTCTGGGACTAGGTAGATTAGTGTAAGATTGTCCCTGGTATTTATTTTATTTATTTATTTAATTAAACAGTCAATTGTTTTATTTATTTTATTTGAGATAAAATAAGTTTGAAATAAAACAATTTAACGGATTATATCGCGTATATTATTTCATTTTAGTTCCCGACGTTTCGGAAGCTTTCCAGCTTTCCATGGTCACGGGAGGACTGACATGGAAAGCTGGAAAGCTTCCGAAACGTCGGGAACTAAAATGAGATAATATACGCGATATAATCCGTTAAATTGTTTTATTTCAATGAGTAATAATCGCGGAAACAGAACAAAATATTATAAAATAAGTTTATACACATAAAATCTGAACAGAAATTCTGCCCACAAAGTGGGCCCTATTTTGTTTTGAGTAGTATACATTGTACTTGCCATATCTACATTATTATAAAGTTGTAAAAATTATATGTCGGTACATTGAAGATATTTAAAAAAAAATGTTACGGACGGTTTGAAGGTCACTGAGTCCAAAAATATATGTTTTTTGATTTTTTGTAAGTTTGTACTGTATTGATGTGGCTCAACTAGGGTCTATGGCGAGCGCTCGGACCTAATACGATACCAGAGGTGCCCGTAACTTCATTCGCGGTGGAGAAAAAGTCATTACGCCTAATTGTGTCTTCAGCGTAGTCGGGTAAAAAGTGTCCTATATCTGTGGATACCAAGCTGCCTGTATACCAAAAAATGTTGAAATCTGTTAAACCGATTTGGCGCGATGAAGCTACAACAACACATACAAACATACAAAAAAATAAAACTTTTCGATTTAGTGACCTTCAAATTGTCCGTTATTTTTTTTTAATATCTTCATGTACAGACATTTCATTTTTACGACTTTATAATAGTTAGATGATATAAAAATGAAGACATTGGCTGGCCTATGATGGTCGCGTTTATCACGCGATAAATGATATGATAACGCGCCTGTCACTCTTGCACTCACATACGTGTCAGAAGGTGACGGCCGCTGTGTCATTTATCGCGTGACAAACACAACCATCATAAGCCCGCGGGATAAGGTTTGTTGTCTCCAGCCTGAAGACTTGATAAACGTAGCCCTAGGTGTGTAGCGTTGGTGCTTAGTTATACTTTTTCTTTATGTCATACTTTTACCTGACTGAATATTTCAGCCTATGACATGCGGAACTATAAACTATTGATTCTAAACATACCGAAATATATTTTTAAAAACTGGACTGTACGGACTTTATTAATAAGTACATAATAATATTAAGTGATTGAAGAGGCCCGAGAAACATTTCTTAACATACCTTGCTATAATATACATTAAAGCATATTATTAAAAAAAATCTAAATGTAGGTTATTTTTAGAAGTGAATTTAAAACATTAGTTTTTACACTCGATGAGTATTATTTTTATTAAATAAATTGTAAATCCTTAGCAACCCTGTAGTAAGTAATTGATGGATTGTCAAATATATCATGTATATTCTTATGCAAAATTTATTTCATAAAGAAAAAGGGTGAGGGTAGGTCAACATTACACGGGATCTAAGATTATAAGGGACGGAAAGATACACGGCACCCGCTGAATCTTTAATCTAACAGACGTTTGTGGTCGTATGAATAAGTAAATACTTAAGTAATTATATCGTATCCATAAAGCACAACTTAGGTACCCATACTAATATTATAAATATAAAAATGTGTCTGTCTCTCTGTCTGTTACCTCTTCACGCTTAAACCGCTGAACCGATTAGAATGAAATTTGATATGGAGATAGTTTGAGTCCAGGGGAAAGACATAGGCTACTTTTTATTCTGGAAAAATACTCTTTTTCACGATAAATGAATTTAAGGTGGAAGAAGTCGCAGGCAGAAGCTAGTAAAGTATAAACCTTCATAAAGAGTACGATATTAGTTACCTCATCATTTTATTTCATCGATTAAACTTGAATATAAAGTGTTTGAGACTGATCTAGTTAACATATGCGTAGCCGGAAGTTTATCGGTACCAAAGATTTGTCGATGCTTAAAAATAATTTTTAAAAATATATACAAACCCTTATTTCTAACAATAACCGAATGAAACCGAACGTATGATTATTTCAATAAAGACCTGACGCGGCGCCAGACAAAATGGCGGGCGCCGGAGCTGCCGCGCAAAATTTTGGCCAATGGGCGTTGAACATTTTACCTCCTCTAACGCGCTGCCTTATACTTGATTAAGCTGTTTAAAAAAAATGCTTTCTGCGCAGGTACATCCGTTGTAGCTTATATTTGTGGTACTACTACGGTTTAAGAGTTGGAAGCCTGTGACTGATAGACAAACACGCAGATAGCACAGGCTTAATAACAGGATTTCTATACCCTTCGGTAACAAAATCCTAAAAACAATTCCTTCTGTTTCCGCGATTATTACTCCCTTAACTAAAATAGTCAAACGAATTGTTACTTTGACAGAGAAAAATTTATCCTTTCTCATGGAACGCCGAAAAGCTTCCGAAACGTCGGGAACTCAAATGAGATAATATACGCAATATAATCTGTTAAATAGTTTTATTTATAAACCTAAAAAGCTGTAATAAATTGTCGCTGCGTAAGTATTTATAATAATCATTAAAAAATATAAAGTGTAACGGGCTTATTTCGAATTTGGGGTAATTTTGAAAAACTACTCATATTTCCGTAATATGAGAAGCAATAACAATACTCACCGTCTTAGAGCCATTCAATGCTCACGTGTTAACACTTCGAAGCTTTACAGAGCCTATGGTACTTTATTTCTGGTATAAAAGAGGTGATTTTCGGAATTACCCTACATAAAAAATCATTCTTAATTACCACATTGCACCTTACGTTTATATCTATAACATATTAACGTATACAGAGTCTTCAGTTTCATTATTTTAGAGGTTGGCTTATTTTCTTAATATTTTTCCTATACAGTCAGTAGTCTGAAACAATTCGCTCTCTAACGCTCAGATCAAGTTTGTCTAGTGTTGTGTTGATGTCATATCACATAATATTGTAGTGTGTAAACGAACCTACCATTACTTCACGTGTTCTTTGTGAACCTTTAATTATTTCTGCAGAAAACACAAAGCCTGCGACCAAACAGGCGCGCATGCCATACAAAGGTGAACTAAGGAAAATGCAGAAATCGGGTCAAGAGAATCGATCGCGATTTTAAAGTTTAACGCTACAGTGAACTTCAACAGAGTCTGTTCTGTTATTAATAAAGTAAGGGCTGTTCGAAATTTTTCAAAGGAAAAGAAAAGCTTTTAAAGTGCACTCGTGCAACGAAGTCGGAAATGTTACCTTTATTTGCATGTTTCAGACTTATTGTATATAAATAAATCTTGATGGCATACCTAACTCATTAAATGAAAAGTAGAAATAACATAAGGGGAAGTAAACAACAGTCTATTAAGTGAAATAACGATTTCAGAAAACACTTGAGTAACTAGTAAGCTTGAGAGGAGCAAGCATTACAAGATACATTTATGCTCGCTGTATGAAGTAAATTGTTTCATATTTAAAGAGGATAGCGAAAAACTATTTAAAATTAAAATCTTCATGAAAACGAATTGTTTTGTGTTAATACATCTCACGAATTTGATTAATATTATTTTATTAAACGTTATATAATGTATGTTTTTTCAATCGAGTGCCACGTTAATGTCACTAAGCTTGCTGAGTGCCTAATGTAGGTGCGATAAAGGCTAATAATATAACTATTGTATAAAATAGGTACTTTTGCCACAAATGAAACAGTTAAAAAAATTGCTAATACACTCCTTTTTAAAATTCATTATAGTTCCGCGCGGATTTGTATAACAGCTACGGATTATAGTTCAGTGGCATATAATATACTCATATACAATAGAGTATAGAGTGATGGTTAATCAAAAAGGTATGCTTTTGTGGTATGATTCTCGGAGTTCTAAATAACAAATTAGTATACGAGTAAAAAAAGTTTTTAGAACGTGACAGAAGCATGCACTTCGTCGAGGCGAGTGGCAAAGAAGAGGGGAGACCTTAGAAATGAGACGCGTCTAATAGTTAATACGCAATTTCTTACTATGGGAACTGTACCCCGTTGTGCATTCGATGCAAGCCCTAAAAAGTAAAAGTTTTCAAATATAAACAGTAAGGAATGAAATTATTATTTCAGCGTTGCTTTTAATACCGCGGTCATAAAAGGACGTACATGCCAATAACGACATAAACCGTGTACAAACTTAACCCAGCCTTAAGGAATAAACCGGTTTATTTTACACAAGAGCTGTGTTGTATCTGGCAACTTTTAATAACGTTCGTGGCACGAAACTACTACGTAATTCTCAACACCTTATTAAACCATAAACCATGACTTAGTATCTACGTGAGTAATGTATGAAATGGAAGCACGAGCTGGCTTATATCATATTTAATACGTTCGCAACACCTGGAATGTATTATTAGCTGGATGGAAATAGTGGAATAGCTTTAAAGTGCGAGACTAATGTTTTTTTTGAAGACAGACAAGAAAAAAGGTTTTCTGTGAGTCTGTGGCATCGTAGCTCCTGAACGGGGAAATCAACTTTGATTTCTTTTTTTCTTGTTTAATTGGTCATGAGAGTTCTTAGTTAAAATTCACGACTAGGTATATGCTAGGTCTGTTGGGTGTTTAATATGGATGATGTATAAATTGTAATAATTATAGTCTGTCACGTAGATTAATAAAAAATATTGGAATCGTATTCCTGTGTTCCTAATCAAAAAAGAAAGGCGATAACGTTGAGTTCCAATGTCGCGTCACGTCACTCCTAAACTTGAATGCGATTTATCTGAGTATTTTTTTATTATTTTGAAGAAGTTAAAAACACGCGTTATTTGTTTTGCTCTCTATCTGACGGACTAACCACAATTTAGATTTGCCCGTCATCATGTCCATTTCAACGATTATCTATTTTATTTCAATGTTATTGGCGGACGATGATCCAAATCTCTATGTGATTTCGACTTGTAATTGATCCACTTTTTTTCAAACAATTCGTACAGTTGAATACATAAATATATATATATCTTGGTAGTTTTTCTGTGTATGTACTAACCTATTAAACCTGCCATGTGCGTTTTCGGGCTCCTGTAGGGTATCACCATTTTCGAAAACGTACACTGCGTTTCTTGTATAATATATTCCCTTTTAAATATTGCCTGTTGATATAACGGCCGCAGTATTATTTAATTATTCTGTGAGAATTTCAAGTGTATTACCGTTTAACAGCTAAAGCTTTGTGATATATAGCGGAGGGTTAGTATAGAGTTCTGTTAGTATTCTAAAAGGTAGCAGGAAATAAATTATATAGGTATACATAGGACCTGTCTTACTCCTGTAACCTTAGGTCGGCAACCTCCGTCTCGCGGAGCACATACGACTCCTTTGGTGTAAAGTAGTTAGAGCTCCATACGAAGAAAAATAAATTCCTAATAACATTTTTTATTATAAAAAAAACATCCAATCAAAATACAAAAGTAATATTGAAACAAAAATATCTGGCGGCAAGATATGAATGAATCGCATATCTTTGTCCTTTGAAATTGATCCCTAAAATTATTTTACGTATGACATGACTATTGAAAACGTTCATATCTCTCCTCATTACATACCCATACCACGCTAACCTACTGCTCCTCATTTTGTCCAAAACGGGTGCTACTTTCAAAGTTCCCCTTATTACACTCATTTTCTAATCCGATCTTTCCCCGTCACTCCACTCGTCCACCTCAACATTCTCTTCTCGGCTGAGTGCACTCTTCTTTCATCCATCACTTTCGTTGCCCAACATTTTGTTTTGATCCATACATTACGACAGGTATATTAGGTTAATTGAAATCAAAACAACCACTTTGGCGCGATGCTCGTTATTCCCCGGCCGAGTCGCGCGGTATGGCCGTACGTGATTTACTGAGTCGCATCGCGACATTCGCCGCGCTCTATGTGGTAATTCAAATTCTCCTGGATACCTTTTGAGACCGAAAAGCCAAAAATGTTATATTTCAGGACTCCCCAGTTTTTAAAGGGCCGCCAGATATATTTCTTTCAATATTACTTTTGGTTGTTTAATTGGATGTTTTTTTATAATAAAAAATATTTTTAGGATTTTTTTCTTCCTATGGAGCTCTAGCTACTTTACACCAAAGGAGTCGTATGCGCTCTGCGAGCCGGAGGTTGCCGACCTAAGGTTACAGGAGTAAGCCAGGTCCTGATTATATTATATTTATATAGGTACATTGAGTACGTACATCATGTTTCCGAGACAACATGGGTTACAGAATAGATAATAACTAGTACAAGCACAGAAGCCTCTAGCTTTTCATTTTAGGGAGAGCAATTAAGAGGTGCAAGTAAGAATAGATTTTCTGGTGACAAGAGAGATGAAATGTTGTATGAGAAAGTTGGAAGATCAACGCGAGAAAATTCGCGGGTTAATCTAATGTAACTGAATATTTATCATCTATATACTATTATAAAATTGACAAAATAAAATGTTTGTATGTGTCGTTGTGGTTTATCACGCCAAATCTGCTAAACGGATTTCAACTGTTTTTGGTACACCGGTAGCTGGGTATCTCCAGATGGTTATAGGATACTTTTTACCCAACTATGCTAAAGAAAAAAGAGGGGTTACAATTTTTTCTCCTCCGCGAAAGAAGTTGCGGGCGCCTTCTAGTTCATAGTAAAATTAAATGAGTATAATCTATTAGCCTTTATCCGGGGCTTCGCCCGCATTACTGATGTTCCCCATACACAATTGCACTCCTATTTCACTCCTTTAAGGGATGATTTCCGGGATAAATACTATCCTTTGTCCTTCCTAGGGTCTTAAAATTATCTTCATACTTACCAAATTTCATCTAAATCACTTAAGCAGTTTAAGCGTGAAAAGGTAACAGACAGAGTTACTTCATTTATATTATAAAATTTGATAAAATACATTTAACTTAAGCAGAGCCGCGGGAAGTGCCTAGTAATTAATAATAATTAATTAACAGAAATACTAAGTTTTAATTAACGAAAATACATCGCTAGAATTTCTCGAAGAAACAGGTCAAGGAGCGATGAGAAACAAAACGCAAAATTTGATTAACCAGTAATTAACTTGAGTCTGGGCATGACAGAAATGACTCTGCGAAATGGGAAGGACAAACAAATTAATGCTTACTGAAGTTGATTGATCTTCAGATGTTATTTTACAATTACTTGGATTTGGACAGGGCTTTTATGATTTAAGGAGGTTTGTCAGATAATAAAGAGCTTTTTCGCTAGTGATTACCTATGCCCTAATTTGCTTAGAAGTTTTGGTTCTCTCTCATTCTCTTGTTGTGTCCTGGTGACTGATCTTGGTCATCATTCGGTAGTTCGGGTCCCTTGAAGTGAATAATTTATCTCCATCTGGTTATGTCCATTGCGTCCGTTTTACGATTGAGCAAAAGAAGTTTTGGGTACATGGTAGTAAATTCATAAATAATAAAATGGTAGAATTAAAATATTTTTTTCTGTTTCCACAATTATCACCCATTTAAATAAAACAATTAAAAACGGATTATATCGCTTATATTATGTCATTTGAGTTCCTAACGTTTCAGAAATTTTTCCGTATTCGTGTTCACGGGGTTAACTGAGAAAAGATATATTTTCATCTCTCAAAGACGGGGTGGGAATGTCCACAACATCTGTAGCGATAAGAGTGCTCAACTGCTTTACGTGACAAACTCAAAAGGGTCGAACACAGCGTGGGTATATTGGCCCAAAGGTTTATAATCACCTACTATTGGATATAAATATAATTTTAAAATACTGTATACTATTGTAATATTATAAAATTCAGGAAAATCTATTGAAGAAAATCTTAACAGCCTTCACAGCAATCTTAACAAATGTCATTAAATGTCTGGGATATTTATGTCATGATTTTTATTATTTTATACCACAAATATCGCGATTTTAGTTATTTCGTGCTGGCAATATTTAGAATGCGGCAAATTTAAACGAGCCAATGAGACTTCAGAACTCGTGAACCAATCCGATTCGTGTTTCGAAGTGGGGTTAGGCGCCATTTTGATGACAGCTCGTTTCGGGCGAGGAAGACGGTTCATTCTAGTGATGGCTCTCAGAGCAGACGGTCGTATAAACATAGCGATTATATTGATTAATGTATTGTCTGATTTATTATAATTGTATAGTTAGTGTTTGAAGTTAAAATAAACTTAATATAACAGTGATTGAGTTTGATTTATGAAATTTATAACAGCGTCAACTCTCGGTCGGAATATTTTTGCGGCTTAATCACTTTGAAACGACTGGACGAATTTCAAACATTTTGGGAACAAATATAGCATAACATTCGAGAATTGTTCTAGAATATTTTTTAACCGAATACGCTGAAATAAAATGACTCTTTCTTTCTTCCCTCACAAAAATGTATCTTCTATAGTCTCTACTGTTATAATTTATAAAGCTTAAAACTAAAATTTTAGTTAAAAAACATAGTGAAACGTGTTTTGAAGCGAAAATAAGTACAAATGTCGGACTTAATGCCAAATGAAATTCTCTACCATTCAACCATAGGGCCAAACAGGGACACATGAAATTGGTACCTAATACGGCTGAATGGCTTTGGTTTTCGATACTTGGAAATACCCTACAAAATAATAAGAATATAAAACTACTTTATCAAATGGTAAGTTGCGATAAAATATTTTTTATAGCAAAGATAAACTCGAAATTAAAAATGAAATAAAGTAGAAGAATGTATAATATTAAAGCTTATCGTTACCAACATACCCAGTTAAGCGGGCAGTCTATCCCTAATAACATAACCATACCGATTTGAAAAATAAACATACGTGCTCTTAAACGGCCGAATTCATTTACAGCGCCTAATGTACGCAGAGTTCGTGTACGTCCGGATTTTAACGGGGTCAGCCCAATCATGCTAATGAAAACAAGCCATGCGATCCGGCCGATGTTTAGCCTTCTGAATATTCAGCGGCTATTTTCTTAACGGCTATCGAGATTGTTGCCGCAGTCTAAAATTATTATCCACAACATCAGCGTTCGCCGGGCGATACCGTAAAATCTAACGATGATTGGTTGAATTTAAAAACGTCTACACTTAAATTTTCTGAATTAAAAACGTGTGGAGCGAATGGAGCGGTATTTGAAATAAATCGCTTTCATTGCGTTTAGCGTTATGGGTCGTAACTCTGCGTCGTAAAGTTCTTTCAAGTTGCATGCGTCGTTAAAGAAATACGTTACTTTCATCATTAACTAATAAAGTTGTTGGCGAAACATAAATAGAAAAAGTTTTAAGGTTTACTTAGTTCAGTTTAAACGGCCATTAAAGTATTTCCTTCTGCATTTTGACTCTGAAAGGTCATAAAAGATTATGAGCGATTGCTGCCTCGACGTTCATATGGCTTTGTTGATTTGCGGCACATAGAGTCCAGTTTTTCTGTACCGTCGTTAAACACGTACATTGTAACTTTCGTTTTAGTGCAGTGGACTCCGTAGTTATGTATGACTCAGTATACTAGACACCTTTACGATACTAAAATGCAAAACAGGTTTAGAAATTCAGATTATTATACAGCTATAAGCATGAAATATGTACCCATGTGCGGCGAAGATATGTTTTAAAGAACACAGGTCCCTTAAACTGAGATGTCCATGTCTTGTAGTTCAGTAAATTTTTGGTCATATGTATTGTATTTGTATATGTGTTATGTGTGTGTATATGTTTATTTGTATTTTATATATTTATTTATTAGTTCTAGTATCTTTGTATATATCTGAATTGTTCCTTTCCCTTTTTTCTTTCTATCTTTAAGTAAGAATTTGTCTCATCTTGTGCACCACTTATTGACTCATTGGTTGTTCACTTTGGGCCATCTTTACTGCCTTATGGTTGTCTGGAAGATATCGCCTTTTAGCGATAAGACCGCCGCGGTTGTTTACGATTTCTCATAATGTTTTAGATTTAAGTGTCTGATGTTATTTTCTTTTGGTGTACAATAAAGAATATTCTGTTGAATTGTATTGTTTTATCCTCCCGGAATAGAAAACATGCAAATTTAAATCTTTAAACTTATATTTTGTTGGATCGTTGTATACAAATACCTATGTGTGTATTTATAGCTACATCTGGCGAATTATGAAAATCCTTTGAGGAGACCTTTGTCCAGTAGTTGACGTCCTTGGGTTGATATGATCATGAATAAGCCGTAGATTCAAGTACATTTATAGGTAAATTTTTACTCGATTACGATGAAAGAAACCTGATTGTGATATTTTCATCCTCGTGAATAAGATTGTGGGTAACTTCTAGCTAGGTACAATGAGAGTGAAAGAGTGAGAGTATTCTAAAATGGAAATATCACCAGTTGGAGCCACCGTGACATAAGGTCTAATTGACAGAAGTGTCACCATCCAGTACTGTGATTGGTGGATTTTGACACATCTTGTCACTTAGACCTTATGTCACGGTGGCGCTGACTGGTGATATATCCGTGTTAGAAAATCGTCATTTAAACACGATGCAAAACATTTTCAGTATGACATTTCAATAAAAGCCGTCTAAACACTGAATTGATCAACGCGTTCGTCTGAAAATATCACAAAAGAAACCAAACTCGACCCGACAATAAATCAGAATTGGAGATATCAGTGAAATGTGAGGTAGGTCTACGCTCAACGTACAAAGATGCTATATGTCAGCTTGTCAAACAACAAAGAGAAATTCTGAGCGTCACAGACCTTTATCTGTCACTGTCAGACACGTTTCAGAAAACTTCAGGGACTTATTAATATTTCATTAACATTTTCCCGTTGTAACCTCTTTATTCATCAATCTAAATTTGAAAGTAATTTAAGTTTGATTACTGGAATTTGAATGATAACGGTACAATTTTATTGGCTGTTTCATTTATTTGTATTTAATATACAATTGTTTTACCTGTTTACGGTAAGCATCACCTTTTTTGCAGCAGAATTTATAAAACTTTTCCAAAACAGGCATTCCGAATTTGATAAACCTATTTACCTACTAGTGTATAGCAATACAAATTAGAAAAAAAGTACACCAATAGTTAGCAATGGACTAACTGGAAAAGCAATTTATTTATGCATTAAGTTACTTGACATATAAAAATCTATTTTGCTCATATTGCTGAACGCAAAAAAAAAATGGTTTATTAGCGTACAGAGGAAACACAAACAATAACAATAATGCTTTGAATGACGCTACGGCACGTTTCCTTCGCTATATTTCTTTATTCTCATTCTCATAAATATTTTTTTCGCCGAAATAAGTCTAAATTGTTCGTGTAGCGGTTCAAAAAACGGAGTGCATATTGTTAAAGTATTCTAAGATCATTGAAATAAAACAATTTAACGGATTATATCGCGTATATTATCTCATTTTAGTTCCCGACGTTTCGGAAGCTTTCCAGCTCTTCATGGTCACGGGTGATTTATAAGCTGGACTGCGAGTGTGGTCTTTCATACATTGGTCAAACGAAACGCTGTGTATCAACCCGGGTGAAGGAGCACATAGCAGATGTCAAGCACCGTCGATGTAATAGGTCTGCGGTCTGTGAACATGTCATTGACAAACCAAACCACTCAATTAAGTTTGATAAACCTTCTATCCTTGCCAAAGAAAAAAGATATTTTCCCAGAATGCTACGCAAGGCTATTGAGATTAAAAAGCACCCTAATTTTAATAGAGAAGATTGATTGTCACTACCACCAGCTTGGGATCCTGTAATACATCTCATCAAGGAACAAGCGAGACACAGGACTGCAAAACCTTAATTTTCGAACGGTGTAAAAGATCTTATCTGTTTAAAAGTAGTTTAATAGTCTCTGTTTTTTTTTAAAATATTATAATTAGTAATGAGGTAGCCTGGGAGTTTTTCTTTGCAGCGTTTCTTTTCTCCTCAGTACGCCTCATTTGTGAAATGCTGCTTGGTAAATTATTAAAATAAAATAATTAAGCCCTTCTGGCACATGTGTAACTGTCTTTACAGCTTAGGCCCATCTGACATGTATGTACACCTTTTTTTGTGTTTTTTCGAAAATGGGTAGTTTGCACAAATTGTAACTTTGACAGAGGAAAATACATCTTTTCTCAGTCCACCCGTGACCATGGAGAGCTGGAAAGCTTCCGAAACGTCGGGAACTAAAATGAGATAATATACGCCATATAATCCGTTAAATTGTTTTATTTCAATGAGTAATAATCGCGGAAACAGAACAAAATATTAATCTAAGATCGTTTAAAAATGTAATTTTTGTACCTGTGTGTGTCTTTAAATGAATCTCCTTGTCTACAGATTTTGTTACTGCAAATCTGTTTTTTTTTGTTTCCTATTGAAATACACATATTTAAAATGCAATGATTTGGGTGTATAGGTAACAAGTGTTATACAAATTCAACAATATTTTGTTCATTATTCAGCTGAAAATTGTCACCTAAGCTAGTATTATTACTGTGTAGGTTCATAATATATCTTTTCGACAGCTTCATATTTTTTTTTATGTTTTTAGAATCCTATAAGAGTATAAATTTATATTTACAAAAAAAATCTGTAAAAAAATACACTTTTGTGACAAGGTTTTCTTGCCGACTATGCTTTTCTTTGTGCACACTTCTAATTGGTACTTACTCATTGAAACGACTCTAAAGCGTCCAAACTTGTTATGATGGCTTTATTATAAGTTCCCATGACCACCATCATCTCCATTATCAGATCAGCTCGATGATGTCAATTGTATTGTCACCTAACTTAAATAGGTAGACGTATGCCAATTAGCTCAATCGGATACAGGAAATTGGTCATAACCTGACAAGTTACGGTCCGACCCTAGGATAGTGTTGCTACAAAGTGTTTTCAAATGGCAATACTTAATATGCATATGCCATGTATATTAAGGGCACTGTGAATAGGCACGATGACTGGGTATGAAAATCAAAATTATTATTAGACCGTCAGCTAGAAAAAAATCAGTTTTTCTTCAAATGTAATTATTTAATCGTATTTAAAACGGTGTTTAGTGTATCATAGTGGTTTTTTTGACATTATTATGGTCTTTTCTTTTACAATCGCTAAATATTTAGTATTGTTTTTACTTTATATACATTTTGGTGACATTCAATGGCTTCTATTGACCTTTCTTGACATTAAAATAAATTAGTACCAATGAAAATCCGCAACATGGCAAGGGCCGTTAAGCATCTGCCCCCCTATTGCCTTACCCGTTTGACGCTCGTAATCAGAATCAAGTGTCAGGATTTTGTATGGGCTATGACAGTTGATTGCGATACCAATTGTCAAAATTTCGTAGCACGTAAAACTGTCATATCCCATACATAATCATGACAATATGACCTACTTACTGACATAATAAGCTTATAAAATGCCCATAAAATACAATAACTCTTTTCCATGTCTGATTTTATTTATGTATATAGTTTCTATTGTATTGTAGCGAAGTAAGCACTGATCAGTCATTGAAATCGAAGGTACAAAATTACAATTTAGCCATCGCAAACTAAGCAAGCAAACTAAACCAGCTGAAAAAATGTACAGACTTAAAGGCTGCGGCAAATGCTTACTATGCCTTTGCCCATTCTTGGCTATCATATGGTATTATTTTTTGGGGAAATAACACTAACGTAGAATCGTTGTTCAGGTTACAAAAAAAGTGCATAAGAATACTGGCAAATATTAATGACAAAGAGAGCTGCCGCCCTTATTAAAAAAAAATGAAAATATTAACGATAACATCTGTATACATTTTAGAAATCTGTAAATTCGTTAAGAACCAAAAACACTTATTTGAACGAGCACGAGATAACTGTCCGAGAAATCAAAACCTGAGAAAAAGAAACAAATTACTTAGCATAATATTTTCTTCTGTTTCCGCGATTATTACTCATTGAAATAAAACAAGCTTTTCATGGTCCTCCCGTGACCATGGAAAGCTGGAAAGCTTCCAAAACATCGGGAACTAAAATGAGATAATATACGCGATATAATCCGTTAAATTGTTTTATTTCAATAAATTACTTAGCACTTATACAAATTTGAAAATGGTTAACTCCGGTACTTATCATATGGCAGTGACAGTATATAATCACTTACCCTTAGAGCTTAAAAATATAGAGAAAGAAACATTATTCTATAATAAACTAAAGAATTTCCTGATTGAAAACTCGTTTTATATTATTAAAGAGTATCTTAGTTTTAAGGTTTAATATTGCTAGTGCTGTTTAGTTTTTTAGGTCCTAGAATAAGTACTTTATAATATTGCTGTGCCGTAACAGGGTTTATGCTGGTACCTACATATAATTAGTTATAAGATCTTGTAAAAACCCATAAGTGCAATAAATGAATTATGAATTATGAATTGATTTACGGCTGCTCTTTATTAAAAACTAGAAAGTGGCCGCAACTTCGTTAGCGGAGGAGAAAAAAATCATAACCTTATTTTTTCTTCAGAGTAGTTCAGTAAGGAGTATCCGCCATTAGCCATTAAGAGATGCCCACCTACCCGTGTACAAAGAATAGTTGAAATCTGTTTACCCGTTTTGGCGTGATGAAGTCACAATGACACATACAAACATAAAAAAAACGAATCAGTGACCTTCCATTACAGTACAGACATTTCATTTACACGGCTTTATAATAGTACAGAACAAAGCTAAAACAAACGTAGCGAAGATCATTTGCCAGACGTATTTTTATGAATGAAATTTGTACAAGTGCTGAAAAGAAAACTGCGAATCCGGGTAACACGAGTTAGGGTAACTTTTATTAATATAAAAAGTAGGCTGGCGCGACGATGGCTTCAAATATTGCAGCTCGACATGGGAATAATAAAAGAGTAAGGGAAATTGATGAGCCAAGCGTGGCGCCCCGTTGCGTTAAATCTTGGAATCCAATATTACACCTCAGTCCTAAATAAAAATCCGCAGAGAAAAGGTGCAAACATTGTTCGTGCTTGCGAAGTACCCATTGTGAGTGCGCTCCGCCAACCTTATTAAGTCCTGGTACGAGTATCTAAACTTTTATAAGTATGAAAATATGTTCAACGGCGTTGTTGGTAGTTTGCGCGTTTATTTATTTAAAAAAGAGTTTTCAGAATATTGGCTGACATTTACATAATCAAAGGATGGTTTTATTAAGGTAGATGTTTATTTTTATTCTACAGAAGCTTTATTAGCGTACAGAAACATCAAAGAAACGAAACAAATAGGTATATGATATGAAATAACAATTATTTCAATTCTTTTATAATCGTGTCTTGGTAGGATCTATATCCATAAAACGGTAACATGTCTGAACTATTGACAGACAGAGTTCATAGCCTAAACAGCAGAAATTAGGTACTTGTGAAAGATATTTACAGACGAAGAGGGGCTGAAGGATTTTTGCAACTCGAATTGTACACGAAAAAAGTCGGGTGTAAAAAGGATTAGTAAGAAAGCAAATAAGGTACAAACACCTTTGAAGTCATATTACGGAGTAAATCGCCAGACTTTCAGGAAATAGATGATAAAGATGGTCTTATTGTGTTTTATATATTTGTAAAACCCTGTACATTTGGAAGTTGTGCAATAAAGAGTATTTGTATCGTGATACCAATGTCAATCGCTAGTCAGTTAATGATTTAAACAAAATGTTATGACATAAGAAGAAACTTTTTTATCGCTAACTAAGTATACACGACACATGTTCTAAAGAAATACCGCTGTCACTTTTCTAATACGAATTCCTCAACTCACTTAGGGCAAAATGTACTTATGATTAATGTTTTTCCCTTTTTAAAAATACCCAAAGTATCTCCTTTAAGGAAAGTCTTATGACGTGGTAACTCGTAGATGCCAATATATTTTTTAGCATAACAAAAGAGAAATACATTTGACGCAACGAAAAAGTAACAAAAATCAGTCTCAATTTCGGATTTTCCAATATCGTAAAGTAATGTTTGATTTTCATTTCGAGCCAAAAAATAAACGAAAAGAATAGTCACTTCAGCAAAATATAATTTATAAAACGCAAAATCCTCGTTTGAGGCGGAGCTTGAAATCTATATCTTGATTGTGTATCTTTTTGTTGGAATCTGCAATTCAGATTTAAGATGATTCGTCTTGAGAAAGTACGTACTATTTAGCAATTTTAAATTCTTTAAGCTGGCTAAAGTCGAACGTCGACGATGCTAAGTAGTGAGGCACTAGCCGCAACAGCTAGCCACCATATTTAATCTCCTGATAGAAAATAAATGCGATAAGCTAAAGAAGAATCTTACATCAGTTTCCTTAAGTAGGTACCTATTTCTTAATATATTCTAATAGGTATAATATATAAGTGAACTATTAGGTAAGCTTATTGAGTCATTATTTACTAATATCCAATTTTTTTTTTTACGTTGAATCACGCAGCAAAATAACTCAAACACTCTACAAAACACAACTATATACAACAGTATACAAGCTAGCAAGCAAGTTAGTATAGTGCTATATGGGTGCCACATTTAGATCTGTCAGTATGGGAAAGTCTGAAACCATAAGACATTTTGACCATCTCTTCTTAGAAACCATGTCATTGATTTTAGTAATAAGAAAAACTGCATTCATACATTCATCATCATCATCACCCTTATCGTCATTGTCGTCGTCGTCGTCGTCTTCATCGTCATCATCACCATCATTATTATCATCATCATCATCACTTAATTTTAATACTGACACTACACTGATGATGAGGATGATGATGGTGACGATGACGACGACAACCATGACGACGACAACAACCACGACGATGACGACGATGATGATGATCATGAATGTATGAATGCAGTTTTTTTTATTACTAAAATCGATGACATGGTTCCTAAGAAGAAATGTTTGTATGTTTGATAGTTTCAGACTTGCCCATACCGATCGATCTGAATGTGCCACCCTTTATACTCGTAAGATGTTAAAACAATAGGTACAGTCAAGGGCACCGTTAGCGGGTACCAGTGCAAAAGCATATTACAAGGATGAGGGTAGACTAGAGTCACACACTGTCACAACTCGAAAGATAGAAGTGTTTCAACATAGACTTACCAAAGTGTAGGGCTTAGAATAATAACGCCTAGAAACGCAGTTCACGCGCAACGGTGAGGCCACTAAAACTTGGCCATAAATGGCAATCATTGTCTTGGGATCCATTCATTAGATCCATGATGTATCTAATGATATATTTTTTTCTAACTAGATCCATTATTCGAAAGTATGGATCAAATGCCTTTTTTTTCTCTTCTGATACACTTTGGTACCCTGTCATTTTAGGCCTTGTGTAATTTTGAAACATTAGAATAATACTTTATTTACAATTTAGGTGTACAAAGGAAAAATTGGGGTAGTCAATACCTTTGACTAAGGCTGTGTGTACGTGACTATGAAGACAAAAAAAGTTAAATGAAAATTAATAAGCTTGTTTTAATAAAGATATTTTTACAAAAACTTTGTTTTACGTAAAATAAAAAAGGATATGACAAAATAATATTAATAACTAGAAGGTGCCTGCAAGTTTGTTCGCGGAAGAGAAAAGTCATAGTTCCCTTTTTTTCTTCAGCGTAATCGGGTAAAAAGTATCCTATAACCATCTGGAGATACCCAGCTACCCGTGTGGTAAAAATAGTTGAAATCGGTTGAGTCAATTTTGCGTGGTGAATCCACAACGACACATACAATCATTAAAAAAATCAAAATAAACACATTCTTCATTTTAGTGACCTCCAAATAGTCCGTTACAATCCTTTTTTTGAAAATATGTTCAATTTACAGACATTTCATTTTCACAACTTTATAATAGTATAGATATTCTAGATATAGTATAATTTTAATTTATAGTTGGTATAGTTTTAATGTTTAGTGTGAAAAGTTTATTATTGTAATAATTTAATGTCAATAAAGTAACTCCTATTTAATAGGTAGATTGGTTATGATTATGACGCCGATGATTGAATATAATAATGTCTATGAACTCATGTCACTTAATGGACAATTTATGGCTAAACAGATTTAAAATTCTGTATTTTCCTCGAGTACATTTTGTACAACTTCTCAGTAGATCCATAACAACTTGTAAGATCTACTGAGAAAAACATTCTCCATAGATCCATTTCTTGCGACGGAGTATCAAAATGTATCAGAAGAGAAAAAAAAAAGTTGTTTGATCCATACTTTCGAATAATGGATCTAGTTAGAAAAAAATATATCATTAGATACATTATGGATCTAATGAATGGATCGTAAGAGAATGATTGTTAATATGACGGTTTGTGCAGTGAAAGGGTGTCACAATGCATCGGATTAGAAGGATAAACATTCTAAGATGATACCAACGTCACTCGTAAATATTATTCTTTAACTCGTATTTTTTCGTAAAACAGTTATCTAAATTGCATATTTTCTATAAGCGACATGACAACGTAGTGTTGCCAATGTATGCCAATGTATTTATTTTCTAATAATTCTGTCCTGATGATATACTAACTTAATGATGAACTTGATGGTACCGTAATAATGGATTATTAGATTATTACCCGACTTAATAATTCAATACAATATTATATACGTTTAATGTATTTATAATTTTTGAAGTCAAGAATAGTTCTGATTATTATTTTTTATTGTACCAGTCACCAAGATTATACCCCCATTTTCAGGTGTGACACGTTGCGTTCCGGTCATGTTTTATTTTTTAGATTTTTCTTTTTATGTAAGATTGTTTTTACAAATGAATGTACTCAAAATATCAATATGAAAAAATTGTACCCAAAATTTACTGCACTACAATTAATATATTTTCTTCGTTTATTATATGTATATTGTACAGTGCAACATTGTCTCCAATATCTATCTATTTTTTGAGTTTGTTAGGTTTTTGCTTGATAAAATTACATAGTTACAAATGACATAGTTAAAGTTAAACTGAGAAAGGGGTACTTAACTTTGAAAGCAGTATTTTTTTATTGGCAGTTTAATGTGAACCCGCTAAAATAGAAAGCTGTAAATATTAATAAAAATCAGTGAACTACATTTTTAAGTTAAAATTATTTTATCGTTTGGGGTTATTTTTGACCATATAGAATTTGGTTACTTTTAAGTCTCCGGATTACGGTAACCTTTACCTCAACCTTGTGAGATAAACAATACTTACTTACAGAGATTTATCATAATTTTGTAATAAGTCAGTAAGTATAGGTGAAGTACATTTTGAGTAAATTTTTTTAATATCGTTTTTTTTTAATAGCCATTTAATGTCTATTTATTGTCCGTACCTATGGAACGTAGATCATAGTACGTCGTTACATACCGGCTAACTTATAATGACACTCAACGGCGACGGGAGCATATTTTTTAAATTTGGTTATTAAGACTTCTTGGTAACATAATGAATAATTTTTTTTTATCGGCGTCTGATACCCAAATTTTAATTTTCAGCCACTGCCCCGTACGAGACAATTACGTTACGTACAGGCTAATTTAAACTTCGTTTATTAGTTAACTATGAAGAAGTACAATTATTTTATGCAAGGCACTAAATACAATTTGATTCGATTACATTCATATCTGAAAAAATCTCTGAAAAATAAAACATGGCCGGTATGCAAAGTATCACATATTTTCAGGGAATGTGATTGCGCTAGCAACACTTTTGATGCGTTTGTGTACGTATTGGAGCGTGTAAGTACGGGTTGATCACAACTATATGAATCCATTTTATGCCTCGCGCTTGGCGCGTCGGCCGTATGAAACTATCATTGTAGGCGTTATTCTAAGGTGTAGGGTCTCCGCAGTAAAGCATCCACGAATATAGAAACCATAAAGTTTCAAATATATGTACACAGGTTTTATTATTATGGCAGTAAGCTTTATGTATACCCATACTTAAGAATTTTGTGTGGATATTTATCTTTGCCCTTGGCTGTACCAATGCTTTTGGAGATGTTACGAGTACATAACATCAAACAAACCCTACTTATTTTAAAATAAAGTCCTCCGCCGTGTCTGTCTGTTCGCGATAAACTCAAAAGCTACTGAACCGATTTTCATACGATTTACACCGATAAACGGAGTAATTTTTGAGTATGAGGAAGGTTAAGGGTATATAATTTCATGAAGGTTTTGTGTAAATTAGCTAAAATAAATACTTTTATCGTTTTCGGTGTTCTTTGCTTTATGTAATTTTGATAAATAGTTTAAAAATTATAACGATGGAAATGTTCAAGCACACTTTTCGCACTGGCTGATCGGCACACAAGCTCTCCTACCCGTGCAAAGCCGGGGCGGGTCGCAAGTATAATAAAGCAAAATAATAAAAAAACCTGCTACAGAGCCAATTCAATATCTACCTACGTATGTCGCACTTTGACTGCAATAAGGGCACAATTGAAAATTGTACGATTTTTAATTGTGCCCTTATTGCAGTCAAAGTGCGATGTAGCTTTGAGGACATGAAATGCCTTTACAAAATTCTATGTCACAGGCCCAAGTACCTAGATAAATCATTTGGTTCATAAATTAAGCTTCCATCGTCACTTTTGTAAGTCGAACAATAATAGGCTTTGCTTATTATTGTAATCGGCTTATAAAAGGCTGTTATTGGCCACAATTCCTTATTAATATTCAATATAGAGAGAGCAGTTAGGCTCGGATTATCGTGGCCTGAGAGGAGGATCAGTATGGGAAATTAAAGACCAGGACATAAAAGATAATAGTTAAAATAAATATGCTAAACGCAATGCCATTAAATTAATAAAAAAAGTTATTCATTAATCATAAAAGGCGGTCAGTACTATTAAATTGTGGCTAAAAGGCTATGCCAGGATAAACTAAGTAAATATGCCCCCAGCGAGTTTTGGCTTCTATTTTTTTCTATGATGTGGCTTTGTATTGGTGACAAATATACAAAATTTGAGCCCCCAAAAGTTAATATTAAAAAAAAACGAAATATGATCTTTTTTCAATATTTTTTTGTCTACCAAGCCAATTTTGACGTGAGTCCCGTATAATGTGCATATGGTAAAGGCAATGATATGAAATCAAGTATATGATATATTGCTATACAAAAAAATATTATAAATTAAAAAAAGAAAAATACTTTCATGTCATCTCCTCCAAATTTTTTACCAAAGCTAGCTTCTGTATTAAGCTACAATATGAATGTATCCACTTAATTTTATGTGTGGTAAAACAAGGTGTTTTTTTTTATTGAATAAATCACTATACATTTTCTATACCCGCTTGTTAAAACTACTCGATTAAAAACTCTTTAGCGAAATGTGCATGTTTGTAACGACCAGTGGCCCCACAAATTTAGCATACTTGTTACCAATACAAAGCCACATCATTGAAAACAATTACGAGCCAAAAGGCGCTGGGGTCAGATTCACTTAGCTTATCCTGGCATAGTCTTTCCATATTTGTTCTCCGGGCTCTCATCCTTTCTTTGTTTTAATTTATCAGATTTTAAGGATGTATTTGCATCTTTTAGTCTTAAAAAAAAACTATTACTTGTTTTTATTAGAAAATGTGGTCAAAAAAAAGCTTTCGCTAATAATTTTATGCTATAAATCCCAATTGTATCTACTTGAACTTACGAAATCGTGCAATTCAACTATCGGAGAACAGTCGAAAGGACCTTAAAAAAACTAAAATAAGGTGGAACTGTAGAAAGAAAGCAGCGAGAGGGTTTGACAGTTTTGACGTAATATGACGGGAGCGCACATACAATCGCACAAACACCCAAAAAATATTGATTTAGGTATCTCACTTTTCGGTCAGCTATTTCACTAATAATTTAGTGAAATAGCTAACGAATATTCAATGCACACAATACACATTTCCATTTTATATTTTTATGATAGGAATTGTACATTAAGTGTTCACCAAAGTACATTAATAAATATCGTATGTCGATGTTAATGGCTGCCTGAACCCTGGTACCTATCTATGTATTTTCAATGCCACTCAAATAAAACTAAACAAACATTTAGTAAAGTGCTTGTTTATGAATAAAATATTGGACAGCTTTTAAAGCATCTGAAGAGTACATAGTTCACTCTATGTGTCGTACGTTTTAATGGGATTAAAATTTCTAAGGCACACGTAATGTTAAGCTTATATGTAGTTAAATTGCACCCTGAAATATTATAAGATGAGATTGCCTTAAGGCAATAAATGGAGTGAATAAACATTTAGACCCACACAAATCTATTAACAACTTTTTAACTTCTTTGTATGTTTATTATTCTATGTATGTGTCGTTGTTTCTTTATCACGCCAAAACGGCTAAACGAATGTCAACTGTTTTTGATACACGAGTAGCTCTATTATAACACATTTACGCTGAAGAAAAAAAAAGAGGTAATGACTTTTTCTCCTCCGTGAACGAAGTTGGGGGCACCTTAAGTTATATAAAGATTTGTGGATGTCCAAGCTGCCCGTGTACAAAAACATGTTATTTTAACAGAAATTCTTACTCGTATATTAGTGCTCTAAACTTTTTCTTTGATCTTGGTTCTATTCTCGGTAACATCGAATCTTATTTTTTGTCAAAAAACCTAAAACGAAGAGTTGTGTCAGGTTTTGATTTTTTGTTTTTAATACCTGATTACTATTTTAGAAAATTGGAACATCTGCCAAGCAAATTATATAACAGTGGAACCTACTATCCTCTTGTTTCCTAAAAGAATATGTATCTGTATAATAGGCTAGTTAGTGGAACTTTGTGTTACAACCAAAAATATTTAATAGTTATCTATGCTATTATAAAATCCAGTTGTCTCATGGGGGGTCATGAAAACGAATCGATCTGTAAATGCGGCTAATAGTATGGAGATATATATTTATTTAAACTTTATTGCACAAAATATTTTCTTCTGTTTCCGCGATTATTACTCATTGAAATCAAACAATTTAACGGATTATATCACAATACAAGAAAATACAAATGGCGGACTTAATGCCACAAAGGCATTCTCTACCAGTCAACCATTAGGCTAAACAGAGAAATTAATTAATATATTATACATAACAGCGCCATCTCTCGGTCAGAATATTTTGCCGCCTCATCACGTCAAACTAGTTGAGCGAATATTTACCAATTTTTGTACAAGGATAGCTAAACCTCTGAGGAAAAATACTTTTTACCCTACAATAGATTAGTTTTCTGGGTAAAAAATATTATTTTAATAAGTCCGTCAGTAACATTATCAAAAAATATAGATAAAGCGCGTCAAAGTTTGTGAGTTGGGGCGCATGACGTCACGCCGTGCAAAAAACGGTCGCACGGCGTGACGTCATGGGGAACTTTAACGGGCTATATCTTTATAATTTTTGTTTAATTGTCAAAAGAAAAAATACGCGTCCAATATTTTCTGATAATCTAACTTACGGATTAATTATATTATTTTTAGGCCTATCAGCAAAAAGAGATAGTTAACTATTTATCTCCTGCACTTACGAAGTTGTACGTAGGTCACTCGATAAGTTTTGAGATGCTCGAAATTCGAAAATGGAACGCTCCTGAATTATATGTTTTTAAAAAGCAAATTTATTTAAAAATAGAGCACAAGTTGCCGATTCGCTCCAATTTAAAAAATGAATATGTTACAGTCATTTTTCTAAAACGGTTCCCGCGTTTTTTCTTTGTAACGATGGAGCTTAACCGCGAACATTTGCGGGCTATGATATTTTATGATTTTAAATTTAGTTTATCTGAACAATTGTGTTTGCTACGATTGCAGTCAGCGATAGGAGATTCTGCTCCTTCACGGGCAACAGTTTTTAGATGGTTCAACAAATTTAAAAGGGGTAAAACCAGCCTCGAACATGACCACCGAAGTGGTCGACCGCAAACAGCAGTAACTGCAGAAAACGTGAAATGTTGGTGCGAGAATATCCACGAATAACATACAAAAACATAGAGAATATCTTAGACGTCAGTTCAGGGAGCGTTAGCATCACATCAATATCTTGGAGTAAGGAAGCTCTGTTGTCGTTGGATACCACGTTTGCTCTCCGATACTGAGAAACAGGCTCGTGTAGATTAGTGTCGTGAGATTCGTCTACGATTCGACAACGAGACATCGCGGCGTGTATCGGAAATAATTACAGGTGACGAAACATGGATTTACCAATATGACCCGGAAAACAAGCGGCAATAGTCAGTAGAGCCATTCTCAGAGGGAAAGTGTCGGCAAAAAAATGGTAGCTAGTTTCTTTTCACAGGGCGGACATTTATCAACATCAATGCTGGAAAATTATAGGTCAGTCAACTCTGATTGGTATACTACAGTAGCATTGCCGCAAGTTTTCAAAGTAGTGCGAGAGAGGAGACCAAAGATTGGACTTCGGGGAATCTTGCTGCATCACGATAACGCCTCTTCACATAAGTCCGTCAAAACAAAGGCGTTTATTGAGAAAGCTGGGATAGAAAGTTTACCACATCCACCCTACAGTCCCGACTTAGCTCCCTCCGATTTCTTTAAGTTCCCTGTGGTGAAAGAAAAAATAAAAGGGAAGTTTTTTTCGAGTGCTGAAGAAGCGGTGGCAGCATATGAAGAAGCAATTTCGGACCTATCTGACGAAGACTGGCAAAAGTGCTTCCAAAGTTGATTCAGACGAATGGAACTTTGTATAGAGAGTAATGGAGAGTATTTTGAAAAAATGTAGACTAAATAATACTAATATCTTTAATAGTTATCTTTTCTCAAAATTTATCGAGTGACCTACGTAATTACTACATGACAGTGAAAATCAATAAAGCACAATTTAAGCTCTTTGTTCACTAAAAGCTTCTAAATATATTTTCATCATAATGGATATCTCGAGTTTAATTATTAACAAGAACTTCGCAGACATAACTTGTACAGTAAATGGTGAGTCAAAGGACAGCTAACTAAAGGAGATTCGGAGAATATGCTCCTGTTGACAATTTGAGCAAGCGAGTACCGAGAAATTTGCATCACGAACTATGGTTCCCGATACGGATTTCAAGCCTTAGCTACATACGGGTTGTTAACTATTGATTGGACAGCGATTTGACTTAAACGCAGCTCCAATGAATTAAAGGTATCTGAATGGGGCTGTATTTGAGTTAGAAGGTAGGAAAAGACAAGGCGTTGCAAACAGCAAGACATTGGATTGGTATTTGTTATTTATGAGCACTGTTACTTGTTACGTATTATGTTATACATGGTTATGCAGATGAGAGGGAGCTCAAATAGCATCTTGAAAATGATGGCAGAGAGGTGGGATTCGGATATTCTTCGCCGATTCACCGACCTTCATGTCTTATAAGTAGCTTTAAGTTAAAATACTTTACAATCATCATCATATCAGCCCAGGGACGTCCACTGCTGGACAAAGGTCTCCCCCAAGGATCTTCACAACGACCGGTCGCGCGCCGCCCTCATCCAACGGTTTCCCGCGATCTTCACCAAATCATCGGTCCATCTTGTTGGGGGCCTCCCTACGCTGCGTCGTCCTGTACGCGGTCGCCACTCGAGAACCTGTCTGCCCCAGCGGCCATCGGTTCTACGAGTAATGTGCCCCGCCCACTGCCACTTACCTAAGTGTTGCAACTCTCTGAGCTATGTTGACAACCTTGGTTCTTCTGCGGATTTCCTCATTTTTGATTCGATCACGCAAAGAGACTCCGAGCATAGCTCGCTCCATTGCCCTTTGAGTGACTTTGAGCCTTCTTATGAGGCCCATTGTGAGTGACCACGTCTCAGTGCCGTATGTCATCACTGGCAACACACACTGGTTAAAAACCTTCGTCTGAAGACCCTACGGTATTTGGGACGAGAAAATATAACGTAGTTTCCCGAAAGCTGCCCATCCAAGATGGATTCGACAAGTGACCTCTTTCTTGAAATTGGATCTACCCAACTGGACTGTTTGTCCTAGGTATATATAAGTCATCTACAACTTCTTGCGTAGTGTCGTCAACTTTTAGGGGAGTGGGCACCGCATGAGAGATATTTTAGTCTTCTCCATGTTCATCTTATGGCCCACTTGTTGAGAGACTCTACTGAGGTCATTGAGCATTTTACCGAGGTCTTCCAGGGTCTCAGCCATGACTACGATATCATCAGCGAAGCGGAGGTTGGTGATGTATTCGCCGTTGATGTTGATGCCAGTTTACAATACAATCTATGGATCTCAGGAACCTAAAAATAAATATTTTAATTTGTATATTATTTTATTTTCATTTATTTATTTATTTTATATACGATCCACTGTATTTATATTTAGTATCTAGTAGTAATGTTGATGGCAGTTCAAAATACTTTCGCTAGATGCCTGGTTTAAGGGTCAGATACAGGAGGCAGTAATAGGCATGATGACTGGATATGAAAATCAAACTTCTAATAAGTCCGTCAGCAAGATGATAATAAAATATTGGACACGTACTTTTTGCTTTTTGAAAATAATAAATAACAACTAAGATAAATCGCAATAAATTTTAGGAGTGGGGGCTCGTGACGTCACTCCTAAGTAAAATTTGTACTTAGGAGTGACGTCACGTGACTTTTTGACTCAATGTATCGCTTTTATTATTCGATTACGTGAAAAAAGAAAAAAATCCGTGTCCAATATTTTTTATAACTCTACATGACATCGCCCCCATCCTGGACACAGCGTACATCGTCAGGAGGTTCCTCTCTCTGCAGCCCTAACCACTGGTAGCTTGAGCCCCGCCCCGCTGCCGGTTTTGTATTTGCTTTTTGTATTTTACTTTTTATATACGTATAGTAAAAGCAGAAAAATAAATAAAGTGATAATTATCATGATTAGTTGATTTTGCATATTGTTAGTCCTTTATCGAGTCTTCACTTTTCAATCATGCACGGAAACAGTTTGGTCAAGGGAGTTTACTGATTTTATTCAATTAGACGGAACGTCTCAAAATAAGGCACACATCACATTAATTGTTAATACAGGAAAGAATCTTATAAACATCAATTTACATGCAAGAGAATGAACTTGATTAAAAAACCGGCCAAAATCATGTTGGTCAATACTCAGTGTAGGCTTCCGCAGCCGTTCATACAAAAAAATGCACTACGGATGAAAAATATACGATATGAAAAAGTGCACTAGCAAAAGAGCGTATCTCTACGGATCTTAAGTCCTTTAGCTGAACGCAGTCTTTTGCCAATAACTCAAAAACTGTATATTTCAGCATGTTAAAAAAAAAATCCGTTGAAAATATTTACGAAGCCTTATCTTTGTAATTTTTTCATATTTTTTGGACATACCACTTGGAAAATAAATTTATGCATTGAACTGGGTTGCTTTCCTGATAGGCTAAAGTTAGCTATTCTTCGACCACTTTACAAAAAGGGTAATAAAACCTGTTTTAGTAATTATACACCAATAGCTTTGCTACCAGTATTCTCAAAAATAATTGAAAAAGTAATCTACAATAGTTTGAATAGTTACTTTGAATCGTGTAATCTCTTTGCACGAGAGCAAAAAGGTTTCCGCAAAGGCAGGTCGATAAACATGGCAATATTTGATCTCCTTCGTATTATGATGATACACATGGATAAAAAAATCCCTGTAACCACCCTCTATATGGATATGACCAATGCTTTCGATTTTGTTGACCACCATATATTACTAGCCAAAATGTACAAATACGGTGCTCGTGGAAATGTTCATAGCTTACTTGAATCTTATCTGACAGGCCGAAAACAAATTACTCAAATAGATCACGTATGTCTTAAAACTAGGAGACAAATCACCCATTCCTCTGATTCCAGAGTGATAAAGTTCGGAGTCCCACAAGGAAGCGTCTTAGGACCGCTTCTTTTTTTCATTTATATAAATGACTTACCACAGGCTATCGAAGAATCTATGGTTCTCTTTGCCGATAGTCAGTACGGTTATATTTACCGGAGAAGATTTAGATAGCTATGAGGACAAAATTTAGATCACTAGAATTACTAATTGAATGGTTGAACTGTAACAACCTACGAATTAATTTTGAGAAAACCAACATAATGAATTTCAAACAAAGAGTTGACAAAGTTAGCAACTTGAATATAGCATATAAGGATCACATAATTGATGAAACGGACATTACAAAATTTTTAGGATTAAGTTTAGACAATGAATTGAGTTGGAAAAATCAAATCGACATTGTATGCAAAAAATTTAATACATATTCATATGCTCTGTATCATTTAAGAAAAATAGTTAACCAATCAACAGTTTTAACGTCTTATCATGCATACGTTATGTCCACATTACGATACGGTGTAATATTCTGGGGCAATGCAACAAACAGAGATTTAGTATTTAAAGGCTAGAAGAAATGTATACGATCGGTCTGTGGTCTTAACCCCACAGAATCATGCAGACCATATTTTGTGAAATTAAATGTACTGACATATCCGTCTCTTTACATCTTTGAGACCGCTGTTTATGTAAAAACTAATTGTAATCAATTTGTAAAGTCTTCGTATGCAGGACAAAATTAACTATGGACCGCATAAAACTGCCCTGCTTGCAAAAAGTATTTTTTGGAATGGCACCTAAAATTTTTAATAAATTACCGAAAGTTATACGAAATTTGCATGATCTTCAATTATTTAAAAAAACATTGTTTACATTTTTAGTTAAGAAAGCATACTATTCAACTCAAGAATACCTAACGGATAATTACATAGAATAAAAAGTGTTTATTTTAATTTGTATATTATGCATGCTGCCTGCAAACATCTCCAACCATTTTGTACGCCCTTTGGCAAAACATAGTGCTACTATTTAATTTAATTTATAAATCACCTAACCTACCTATGTTTCACAAAATAAAGCATTCTTATTCTTATTCTTATTCTAAAATAGAAGGGGGCCTCCCCACAATATATGCAAGTTTCAGAGCGATTATTTCCGATAATATTTATTAAATCAAAAACTGAACCAGAACTGTCGAAATATGTGCCACACATTTTTATATCCTGAAAAAAAAATACACTTTCAGTTACCTACATGTATGAAATTGAAGTGCCCCCCCTAGAAATATATTTTATTATTATTTTAGTATCAAACTAAGTAGTGGCTTATACAAAACACCTATCCTCCAAATTTCATCAATATACATCTAGCAGTTTTTGAGTTGCCTGTGACATACGGACGGGTGGACGGACGGACGGACATGACGAAACTATAAGAGTTCCATTTTCGCCATATTGGCTACGGAGCCCTAAAAATTAACTCGTTAAGAAAATATTTTTAAAATCTCCAGAACTAGTAAAGCGCAGTCTGCAAAACTTTAAACAAAGTTACTCATAAGTTCGACCTTACTATATGTAGAAATAAGAAAGAGATAAAAAGACAATACATATCTTTTATATAATGAAATTGATGGTAATCGTAAGTAACAGATAAAATTGATCTTATGAACCCAATCGTGTCTTCAGCATTAATATAAGATGGCGCTTGGAGTCGAAAGCCGTGTGTGTGACATGTAGTAATGACATTTCACACGAGGACTCCACTCTCGAAGATTCAAGCATCTCTCCGGCCCTCGACACTACACGTCGTTTTGACTTCTGGAATTTAATCTGCGAAGGGACGAGAGGGTACTGATAATGTTCGGATTTTGAGTGATCAGATTCGGGTCGGGTGTGGAGCGGGTAATAAATAATGCTTGTTTTAAAGCCTTTGCAAATTTGTTACAGGTTCGCATCCTGATGGTGCGCTTTAAATATTTATTTAGAAGAGGTTGCGGAAACACGGTTTTGTAATGGAATGTGACAAGCTGAAAAAAAGGCCACATATATTGTTTAACACGCAAATATTTAATTGGTGTTGAAAGAAAAATAATGTATAAAAGATACTATTCAACGTATCTTTTTTTGCATTACCTACTTTGCAGATAAAGATAATTATATTATTATATATTCGCCAAACTGTTGCGCCTGGTGGCTGTCTAGATTTTAAATAACTAATTACTAAGACCTTCCGACGGTTAATAATATCAAGTTCTTACAAGCATGCACTCAAATTATTACTGCTTAACGATTTGATCAAACCAATGCTTAAAATACGCTAACAGTGCGTTATCGCAGTGACTCGACTTATGCGTCACGATTATTACACATGCCCCTACACCGAAGGTAAACGCTGCGTATACGCGGTAAAGTGACTTATGCTTCACGATTTTACATACATACATTTCTCCGTTACACACACATTACATTTAGCCGTCTAAATGAACTTCTGTCAGTGGCATTCTTTAGCAGTGGTTTGGGCGAACTTTTAAAGTATTAACTGCGGAACTAATTCGGGGTGGTTACTAAAAACAGATAGGGGAGAGGGGAGATCTGATGGATGTATATGAATATATATATGAACCGTTAAAAGCGTATGATGATAGTAACTGATAACTTTGAATATTTATTGTGAGCAGCTTGAAGTGTATATAACCATCTCTTAGGTACTGCTACCGAGACCTTAATAACCATAAGAGATACAAGTAGGATAATCACAGCTCCCGGTGTTCGACCATCTAATTAAACCAACCCTAGAACATTCGCTAGACCGTTTGTACGTCTTAATATTATAATAAAATATGCCAAATCCATTTAAGCGCAGTTTTTCTTTCCAGCTTACTGGCCCGAAAATATTGTTATACGAGTAGCTGAGCGTGGGAGGGAATTTTAATAATGGGTCTACTTTGGCCGAGCATTGCTTTTTATACTTAATAAAGTTTTGGAACACCGAGTTTTTAGCAATGTTTTAAAAGGCGCCTTTATGTTGCGCTTTGCTTGTTGATACATGACTTTTGTGCCCTTTGTTCATTTTAGTGATGGCACAACGCTGACCTGAATTGTGGGGAACATTTTGAATGAAATGCGCGGGATTGTTAGATTGAGTTTAGGGCCTTTTGGAAAATATAATTAGAGATTAAAAATACACTGAAAAATTGAAAATACACGTAACTAATATTTTCTTCTGTTTCCGCGATTATCACTCATTTAAATAAAACAATTTAACGGGTTATATCGCGTATATTATCTCATTTGAGTTCCCGACGTTTCGGAAGCTTTTCAACTTTACATGGTCACGGGTGGACCCGTGCACCAACCGTGACCATCAAATTGTTTTAATTAAAGATACGTAACTGTTTTTAAAACTACTTTGATTCAGTCTATTTTTAACGAAATTTCATATTGAATTTAGTATTTTGAGTCACAATTATGTGATATTTTGAGGTTTACTTCCCTCTAGAAAGTAAGTAATAGCCATAGTTCTTACTTTTTTTAGCATTCATGTCTCGTAGGAAGTCACTGTAGATAAAGACAAGTGGAGGATATTGGTATTGAATGGGCGTAAAATCTTTGATGATGCATGAACACTCTCAAGCAAACGAGACAAAAGCCATTGGCTTGGCACTTGTTCACCGCGCGCAGGCCGGCCGTTCTTATATCTGCCAAGAATAATACATTTACAGCCATGTTAATCGAAAACATCAATGGTGCATTTGCCGTACCGTATAAGCTGTCATATAGGCCCACCAACACCTTTTCATCTTTTTATTTTTTTCTATGCCACAGAAAAATCTGTAATTTTTTTCTGACGATAAGGATTTCTGACGATTCCTAAATATAAACAAAATTTCAAGATTTTAGAAAATTTTCGTTCATTCCCCACTATCGTTCAAAGCCAAAAAAGTATCAAAAGCCTTATAGATCTTTGGTTGATACTTTTTAGTAATTACATTTGTCTAATGTGCAGTATTGAGCAGGAGAGGGGCACCATTTATCAAAAGTCACTTAGCGTAATAAGCGGATGTCGGTCGGATATTAGGGACAGGCTTGTTTGTCACGCGGGATGAGCTCAATACAGGCGATATATTGCGTATATTATAGAAAAATCAGCCAAGTGCGAGTCAGACTAGCGTACCGAGGGTACCGTTCACAGTTATTGGTATATAAATAGCATTCCATTGAAAAGCTTACTGCATTTACATTTACTTGTCGGTGGAGTAAACGCCGCCCATATAATTATTCTATGGCAGTCTTTAGGCATCTGACATTTTGAGAATAACATTTTATAATGTAACTGCACTTATTCAATGAAAAAAATATTTACAAAAAAAAGGCGCCAGCAACTTCGTTCGCGAGGAGGAAAAATCATAACCCTCTTTTATGCTTCAGCATAATCGGATAAAAAATATCTTTTAACCATCCTTGTGTTCGGGTAGCAAAAAGTGGAAATCCACTTAGCCGGTTTGGCGTGATTGGGCTACAACGACTCATACAAACATACAAAATATCGATTCGGTGACCTTCAAATAGTCCGTTTCACTTTTTTTAATATCTTCCAAAAATATAATAATATACTCGTAAATGGGTTAAAACCACTAAGGTGGTAAATTTCATGTTTGACATTTTTGTTTATTTCTTTCTTTCTGTTGTATTTTTTCTTTCTGGAAATCAGTTCTAATCAATAACCAACGTATCTTTAATTAATATTATTAGATTATTAAAAAACTGCATGAATAAAAGTGATTTACACAAAACACAAGACATTTTGGGGACGCTTAATAATTTTATTCTAGTTCAGTTAATGTTATTGCTATCATTATTATTATTATTATTAATATATATTTATTTTAATTTCACCATTTAAATTCTTGTTTATTGTATGTCTTTCTCTTGTTTTTACAATGTATCGTGTTCTATATGGGTATTTGCCTGCCAATCAATGCATTATATTATTAATTATTAAAGCGCCAAAAAATTACTAACTTATAAATACGGAACATAATTCTATATAATTAATTACCAAGACAATCGTTTTATTCCAAAGAAAGTATATTATATTAAAACCGTTCAGATTCCATGAACGCATGATTATCCAGGAACTTTCCCGTAATGGTATTTATCGTGTAATGCAGTTTTTGAATAAAAATGCATGTAAACTGAATATTGACCATTTTAAATCCTGTTAATGGTGTAAAATTGTCCGGTAATATTTATTCATTTATAATCGTTCCCAGAATGATGTTGTATTGATGTACGATGTGTAAAGTTTGAACAAAACCGAGTTAATCTCTTAAAATACGCTGGTCAAGCGTTTGTACTTGCGTGCTTTACACATGAGTACACAGATATTCTTTTTGGCAAGTGGTTGCGAAAGTCATGGCGGCCGGATGCCACTTAGCGATTACAGTATTGCTGCATATATAATACTAGATTTGTCTAGTGTTCTTGTCACGTACTGGCATTTCAGGACTGACTGTTGACTTTCTTTTGGTTTCTCTGGCTCTCATAGCTCACAACAAAACAACTGTGTAATGAATAAACTTTGTGACCTTATATGCATTATGTTTCAGTGAAACATTCGTTAATCTTTATATAACACGCATCAGTGCAGATAAATAAACTTAGGGGCTCTTAGTAAGTTTCGCTATAAGTACATACGAATTTTCCTATGATATCAACGCGCATGACGAACATCTATGATAATCTTGGTCATGATTGTTAAATGAAACAATAAAAATAATCACGATTGTGGCGTAGGGATGTACGACCCTACCACTTGCAGGTATTTACCGGCGCAGTCAGTCAAGGCAGGGCAGCTTTTGGCAAGCTGTTGAGAAGTAGAGGGATCTATATCAGAATCCCTAACGTCATTTGTCTTATTGTATCGTTTGTCCCAAATGTATCGTTAACCCAACCTAACCAAACCTAACCTAACCTGATCTGTACGATGTTTTTTTTAAAAAACCTGAAAAATTCATGGTTTCTGGAACGAAATGCGTTATGACAAATAATACATTAAGACAAACGACATCAAGAATTCCGAAGGAGACCCGGAGTGGAGACCTAAGTGTTTCTGACCAAACCAAATAGGACCAAATAGGAAATGTTGGGTCGTGACCCCCGCATTTGGCTTGGCTTAACCTGCCGGTCAGAGTGGAGTGGTAAATGCTATGGTTTGACAGTAAATGTGGAAACATAAGTGGAGAGTAGGCGAATAGCTTTCTCAGACTGGTTAGTTTGCACTAATTGTAACTTCGATAGTGATTTTTTTTTCTGTCGACCCCGTAAAGTTGGGAGCTATCAATCTTGGGCAAGGTCAGAAACTCAAATAATATATCTGTTAAAAAATGGAAAATGAGGTACTTTGGAGAACATTACTAGCCCTGAGGCATAATCTATAAACCACAAATAGCCAGTAGCTAAACATTTATCAAGATAATTAAACTTTAAAAGACGTACATAAACAGACATAAAATTCTTTATTTCAAAAGGATAAAGCATCGTAATTAAAAATGTTAGCAGTAAAATGTTCTAGACAAAGGGACTCGTTCAAATGACCTTTTTTATTTTTTTACAAAAACTAAGCAAATGGAAAATTTCCGCTTTACGCGTTAACATGGCAATTAAGACTTTCTTTGAAGAAGTTTCTAATGAGATAATTCTAGTAGCAATTGTCATTTAATATCGCGAATGTCAGAAATTACATGCTAAAAACAGCATTTCCATGAGTATAATGACACACAAGTATTTTTATAGATCTGAGCGGAGAAGCGGTCAAAAAAGCGGTTTTATCGACCTTTCGAATGTGTTAAAACTACAAAAGTTGAGGAATTGACTAGTTAGGCAATATATAAATTTATTTATTGCATGTACTTATTATAACGCTGTAGAAATGTGGTGCTGGAGAAGAATTAAATGATGAAATTCGCATAACCTGGACACAGTTCCGAATCAACACGTCAATCCTCTAAGAACTCGGTATCAAGCAACGTCTATCATCCATCGTCCAATGTCACATTATCACTTTCTTTGGACATATCACACATCGAGGAAACACATCTGCATAGCGACTTGTTGTGCAGGGTTAAAAAGTTGAAGGCACAAGAGCGCATAGGGAGGTATCAACAACCCAGGATGGATGCCCAGCTACCAGTGTACCAAAAATAGTTGAATTCTGTTTAGCCGTTGATACTTTTAGGATGTATTTTGAGAGCTCTTTTTAATCATGTAATGCATACAAGTTCTTGTTATCAATAACATGTTTGTCAGAATACTCTTGCTATTGCAATATTATATATAAATAAATGTTGTCTGTTTGGTGTGCTTCATAAATAAATAAAAATGGCCCAATTAAGCCCCAATTTGTTGCTGAATCGTGTAAGTCTAGTGTCTTATTACTCGTATGTTATAATTTGAACATATTAGTGCCTATTTTATAACATAAATTCCGTACCATTAAAAATATTTTACCTTCAACATTCAATGGGACATTAAAAGTAACGGTGACGTTACGGCAGTATAATATTTTTAAAAGCGACGTAGCGATACCAATATTCGCCACTAGCCAACCCCCCCTCCCATGGGAGTCGTACGGGACGACTTTGGAAGTCTGTTATAAATATGTTGCGGGAAACTAGATAGATATTTAGCACCTATATTTGAACAAGTTTAAATGTATAAGTTAACTTTCGAGACTGCAAATCTTAATCTTTTAAATAGAAATAATGTTAAGTAGGTAATAATTTAACTAGTTTTGTAATATATTGCATGCAGTGCATTTATATAATAGTTGTAATGTTGTTTAAACGTGTTTTTGATTTGTATGTATTGCGTTGCATTTACTTTGCTTTGTTTTCGATTGCATTTTTGGGACAAAAATATTATTTCTTTTTTATATGATACACACAATGAGCAATCTGTTTTCGCCTTCTGCTCTTTCCCTTATTTTTTTCTGATGGGTAGCTAATATACGAGTAAGCACAGATGAATTTACAATAGGGATGAAAACATTTTCTCTTCAATATTAGTATTAGTAAATAAAGTGAAATATTACTAAAATGTAAAATAATTAAAATGATTGCTCCACCGACAAAATGCGCATTAATAAAATAAGTGAGAAATTAGGTTTCATTTCTTCTTCATTTCCTTTAACGGATCACAACCGTACCGAAGTCGCTCTGATATTCTTATAAATCCTAGTCTAAAGTTCTCGGAAACTCGTGAGAATATAAAGTAGCGAGTGCTTATTAAGTTAATACTTCACATCGACAAGGCGTGGATAATGCTATGCTAATGCGAAAAGATAATAACAGCGCTATCAACATTGCAACACGTGTAAGGCTGAGAACACGAAATCCGTCTTTCATTATTCAACCTACAAAGAGTACTATTAAAAGCCTATCTGTATAAAACGACCGTTTTAAAATACAGCCCTATAGCTACTTCTGAACCATCCAAATATCCTTTCTATGCCTTATCCATTAAAGACTAAAACGCGGAGCATATGGCACGGCAAATTTTTCTTATCAAATTAATGTCGAGAAATAATAGGGCATTTCTCTGCGGGGGCCGGCGTGAATTGAACGTAAACAGTTTCATGATAAGGTCGCTTTTTATGTGTAGATTAAAATTGAGTATATCATTTTCGTGGAGGGCTATAGTTTCGAGTACAGAGTAGTTAAGATCGCGCGATAACAGTTTTAATATGAGCCGGAAGCACCAGGGTTTGGCCTAGGCTGCTCTTTTGTGGCGAAGAGTCCTAACTGACGTCGTTTTTATAATAAATTGCGCCATTTTGTTTTAGTAGGGCAGTGGAGTAGGGTACTGTAGAAAATAGTGCAATTTGTTCACAATTTTGTAATGAAAGCGGTTGGAGTCTTATTAAGAGTAATTACGCGGAAACATGCGTAATTAATGGATCGAGCCTCTTAGGGTTTAATAATATAATGCGTTTTCATTCATCCTCCCCGTTTGTTAACGTAATTTGGATGAACTGACTTTTTTCGAAACTTTTATTTTAAAACCGTTTCGAAGAATAGACTTCGTATTCATGCCATATATATTTCGAGATAAATAATTGTTTTACGTGTAATATAAAATATCTGTGAACATAATAATTTCTTCTGTTTCTGCGATTATTAGTCTAGATTTTATTGAAATGTTTTAGTTTCTTAAATGGATAATTAATTATTTATGTTAGTAGTATCTCTCAAGTATCACACAAGCTATATAAGGGTTTATACAGCTATTATATAGCCAGTTTAGGCAATATAAGGGCTGTATATGCTATACAGTTTGTGTGTTACTTGGGCTTAAATAGTAATAGAGAAACAATTACAGTGCGACATAAAAGAGTACAATTTAAATGAGGGCGCCACTTTCTATGTAATTGTAACATTTTTGACACAAAATGCTTAAACAGGGCAACAATTTAGTATGCAGTTTTTTAGTTCCATTTTATTAAATTTCTACTATTTTATGTCGCACTGTACAGCAGTAATTATTTACAATTGAAATAAAACAATTTAACGGATTATATCGCGTATATTATCTCATTTTAGTTCCCGACGTTTCGGAAGCTTTCCAGCTTTCCATGGTCACGGGAGGACTGAGAAAAGATGTATTTTCCTCTGTCAAAGTTCCAATTTGTGCAAACTACCCATTTTTTGAAAAAAAAAATATAATCCGTTAAATTGTTTTATTTCAATGAGTAATAATCGCGGAAACAGAAAAAAATATTATTTACAATTGTTAGAACCGGGTGTACAAACATGTAATCGGTCTAAGGATGAACCAGGACAACTAAAAAAGCTGAAAGTCTTTAAACGGCTGACCAGATTTCCTCGAAATTTAGATTAAAACTCGATCATGATACACATACACTTAGTTAAACACAAAATATTTTCATTTTTTTGTATCCATACTACAAACAATGTAATATATCTAAAATAATCGATGAGCTTGATACGCTCTGACGTATTTTTTTATCGCATTTTCCTTCTCACAAACAGCAGAATTTGATTTAATTTCATCCTTTCTCTGCAGAATTACGAACTGTCTTAACAAATTACCTCCACGAAACATTATTATCGACCACACAGAACCTGTGTTTCACTCGTTAGAACAAAAAAGGAATCATTTCGCCACATAAATAACGCGTTCACTGTATTATTTGGTTGAGTGTGCGAATGTAATTTACGAATGAAAAATCGACTTACGGGAGTGGCTGTGTGGCATGCCGTCGCCATATATGCTTTGCCATTTTTTAAAACAACACGCTCACTTCGCGCTGAACTTATACTGAAAATCGGAGTCTTTGTTACTTTTTTGTGCCCCCGTAACTACTTAATCGCAATAAAACAAAGCAACTCCTGCTTCAAAGAAAATACAGTTCTCATTTGAGTAGAATCTGTAAAGGAAATGTGAGCTTTCGAAAGTAAGCCGATTCCCATTCTCATTACAAACAAGATAAGCAAAAGTTGATCTGTGAATAGCGTTACGTGAACATTAAGCTTTAAAATCCGTGTACAAATACAAATTTAGGGGCTATGTGCGTGCTTTGTTGTACGTTTCCTTTGCATTTTAAATGTAACTTATGGGGTGGGGTCAGTTAAATTTAACTTATGGGTAACATGGGATATGGAACAATGGCGAGCGGTTCATATAGGCACAAAGGCACTGCCTACCCCGAATCATCATGACTATGGAGAGAGAAACTGCCAGCCCTGGAGCCCTGAACGACCATGGCTCTATATAGGCTTAGAAAAACTGCCGGCGTTGGTCAATAACCCTGTGCACGCCACTAGGATGGAATAATATTTTTCTCAAACATGCAATGAAATATTGACGTTATGTTCTTTATAATAGGCTGCAAAGTATGACGTTTCGGGTGCGGCTAGGACAAGAAGTCGTTAATGTAATTTCATACAAATCATGCAGGCCTAGGCCGGCAAAGTCCTCTTTTTCAATTTCCATTTCACATAAATTTGTGGCACAGGCATAATGACATTCTACCACTATGCGTATTAAAAAATAAAACTTTGATTTTTTTGTTGTTTATTTCATTACATGTTTGAAACAAGCACTATATATAAATCGGCGAAAAATTTATTTATTTAACTATTCAAAACATTTGTGCCTTAACAGCTATTGCCAAAACAACACAAATTTAAAGTATGGGGTAAGTATGAAATATGGAGTTGCCCGCCTCAGACCTATCCCTTCGTCTATATGGCCTTCGTGCGGCAACCCCTTTCGTCCCGGCCTCTGTATTAATGTACTATAACGAAACCGAAGTGATAAAATTCTTTATTATTAGGATTACAATCAGTGGCGTTTGGTCCCTATAGGCACAAAGACACTGCCTGACCAGCATGACCATGGCTCCATATAGGCACAAAAAAACTGCCTACCTTGGCCTAAATCTCTGTGTAGGCCACTGACTGACACGAAGTAGATGCCATGTATTATGTTGTGCGTAATTTTTCGGTCTATTCCAAGGACCTACGTCATGATAGTCAGAATGGAACACTACTCGGCTTTTGCGATATTAATACCAGCTATCGTCTAAGTCATGTTAATAACTAATGGAAGAATATTAATTCAGTTTGCGTCATATCAATTTCAGGTCGACCGGGATAATTCTATCTGTGGAGCCGAATGCGTCTTTTGATATCATAGAAATGCAACATATTACAACTACCTCTGATCTCTTTTCGGGTTCCGTACCTCAAAAGATAAAAATGGATCCCTTACGGGATCACTTTATTCTTTGTCCGTCTGACCGTCTGTCTGTCTGTCAAGACCATTTTTAAAAACGCTTGGAGGCATTAACTTAAAATTAAAATCAAATGTCTGCGGTCCCTTCAAGCTGTAAAAAAAGCAAGCTTCTAAATCAACGCAATCCAAAGATACAGTCATTAAAAAAGTTGTGTTTCCTTACAAATTGCCATCCATGGAAAACCTATAGGAGCCAGTTGTTCTAGAAACTTGAAATTTGGTACGAAGGTACATCATCCTATATAATAATCCGATACATAAATCTGAAAATTTTATTTTTTATTTCTGTCTATGACAAAAACAAATATAACGTGACCCCACACCGCGTACATTTTGCTCAGGAGTAAGGCTCCGCTTAAACTGAATTTCATGGATAACGTATATTTTGAACAGAACCCTCGGTGCGCGAGTCGAACTTGCACTTGGCCGGTTTTTTATACGAATAGTGCCAACTTTTAGGCAGGGCGAGTAGAGGGGGAGTTTCAAAGTGTTTGTATTTTATGAAATCTTCAGAAGACGCATTTTGTTCCCGTAAGCGGAATTTTATTATTCCGATTAACTTAAAACAAAAAAAAAAATTTCTTTTCTAATCATCTGACAAGCAATAAAAAACCATTTTGTAACTCACCAAATTACATGTTCTACGGAGTTTGTATGTTAAATCGGGAATAACGAAACGAAAGCTGGTTTAAGCTTGTTATTTATCGACGTTTGCAAACCAATTCTTTTCACGCTCTACATTTTGCGGCCCTATGAATTAGCTGCCCAGAGCACTAAGTCACTAGAGCTTTTAATATTTATAAATCCAGTTGCTAAATTCGACAAACAAAAGTACCTTTATCCATATTATAAACTAGAGGGCGCCCGCAACTTCGTTAGCGGAGGAGAAAAAGTCGTAACCCTCCTTTTTTTCTTCAGCGTAGTGGGGTAAAAAGTATGCTTTAACCATCTATGGATAACCAGCTATTCATATAGCAAATATAGTTAAAATCCGTTATAATATTTGCCCTTACCATGATTTAAACCAGTCAGATTCGCAGGCAACGTTACTCCCACTGAGCTAAAGTAGTCGTCAAAAAATCACTTTATAAAGTAGATTATACCTATACATACATAATTGATATGACCGATAGACGCGGCTTCGCAATAATATGTGTACTTATATCCTTCACAAAGGTTGGTATCGAATTAAGTTATAAAATGCGCAAACCCGATAAAGAAAACTGAAGTTTCTAGCCTTCTCATTCGGGTATGTTAGAGTAAAAGAGATGGTAATACGGCTACCGCCATTAAATTCATTGACACGTTTTATGGGCTGATGTGCAAAGAATATTTACAATAATATTTTGTATCTAGTTTATAGCTATTGGCTGACGTAGTATAATAAAAATCTTAATATGGCCATAGTAATCAGAGGTTATAGCTTGAGCAGTATTTCAGAATCTGAAAAAGCTCAATTTAACACTTAAGTAATAAGATACAAAGTAGGTGAAGCATTAGACCTTTGAGCCTTATGTCAGTACAATTATTATCCATACTAATATTATAAATGCGAAAGTGTGTCCGACGTCTGTCTGTCTGTTACCTCTTCGCGCTTAAACCGCTGAGGTCTCAGGAAGGGACATAGGCTACTTTTTATTCCGACAAATACCCTTATCCGCGATAAACGAATTTAAGGCGGACGAATTAGTGTGGTACTGGGATTATATGACAACCGTAAATAAGTGAGTACATTAAAGTAAAAAGATACAGCTACAGCTGTACAAAACATAAATAAGGGCCAAACTATACTTTACAGTTTGTGTATATTGGGTGTGACAAGTTATTGTGTGTTCTGCCTCCAGGGAATGCTAGTTTGTGACCCCTTTTTGTTACGCGTTAGTTTGAATAAACAACCGTGAACCGTGTTTTTATATGTAACTTGTTTTTTATTTTCGTTAGCTATATGTCCATATTGTTTTATCCATATTGATAAAAATGTATATCCACATATTTTTATCTACTTTTAAACATAGTTTGATGGCGAATTATCGAAAATCATATCCTAGTAGGACTGTCTAATTGTACGTTCTAATATTTAAATTTAGTACACAGTAAAAGGTGTTGTAGATCCTAACACCTAACAACCAAGGCAACTAAAACAGCCCAACACCAAAATTCTGCTTATTATTAAGGGCCTGCCCCACGTTGAGCAGGCCAATGAAAAGAATTTGTAATAAGGGACGCATTTATTGCTCGCGTGCATCAAAGAAAGAGAAAGCATACACTACATGCTTGCGGTTTTTTGGCGTAAGCGGCAAATGTAAAAGTACAATGAAATCGAAGATATTATTATGTTTTATTAACACTTAAGTTAATCAAGTAAAAGATAAGGGAAATAATAACATTTTTCCATATTTTGCCGTTTACTAATCTGTCGTTTGTACAAACTAGACAATAAACGGAAAATTAAGAGGCGTTTACTGATTACTTTTCTATCAAGGAAACTTTCAACAAACATGCTTCCTCTTTAATCTTTGAATAGGTAAACACATATTTGAAAACCAGCCTGTTTTGTATCCTAGATTTGTCGAAAATCACGCTTAAAAATAGTTAAAATTTTTGATGCATCCCCTTAAAACGACGTTGCGTAGATTGCGTAGCACAGCTCACAGTTACAAAGTGTTGCTGCTCGCGTGCTACGTATACTACGGCGTAGGCGCCTTAAGTCACAGGTGCTACAGTTTGCTACGAAATGCGCAAGCGCACGTTATATCCATGCATACTCTTGCATATCAAAACTTTTTGTCTTAAACTAACGTAGTATACTCGTACGTAGTTGAACTATCTTTTTCGTTACAATACTGCCATAAAATGCATTTTGTATTGAGACATTCTAATGCCTTCAGTTTGTCTACAAGTACCTACATGTTTTATTCCTCTTCTGCAAATGTATACACTTAATTAAAAGAAATTGGAAAGTCGGTCAAGCAGGTACAAAGTGCTCATACAAAACGGTTTTGCATAGTTAATAGAAGCGAGGCGTTCGAAGAACCCAAGTTTCAATATTTTAAGGCATTGCATAAAACCTTTTTTAAAAACCTTGACTTTGAACTGGGTAGGCCTGGCTTAACCTCTTTTTCAGTAATGGAACACAGGTGGGGGAGTACCTACTAAGCCACAAACGGAAATGCCATCCACCGGCAATTAGAGAAGGGTTGACTAGACGTTCTCTTTGTTGCTTAAGAAGAGGTAAGCCGATTCTGCTTCGTCTCCCCAGAAGTTATTTGATGTCCTCCACAAATAATTCACTTTTCGGTGAAATTATGAAAAAGAACTTTTTTTATGTCATAGGAGGCAAACGAGCAGACGGGTCGCCCGATAGTAAGCGATCACCGTCGCCCATAGACACTTGCATCACCGGGGGAGTCACAAGTGCGTTGCCGGCCTTTCAGTACTCTCTTTTCTTCAAGGCTTGAAGGTCGCGTTGGTCCGGAAATACTCCAGGCGGCAATTTATTTTTAACCAAACCTAACCTAACCTACGGCCGGTTGGTCGTCTCAGATATCGCTGGGAGGACGAGGTCGGAAGGGACTTGCGCGAGCTCCACGCGGATGACTGGCGGGAGGTGGCACAGGATAGACCTAGATGGAGACTCGTATTAGCTGAGGCCAAGACTCACTTTGGGTCGTTGCGCCAGTCAAGTTAGTTAGTTAGTTAACCTAACCTAACCTTACTTAGTACCGAGAAAAAGAAAACAAACTGCTCCAAACCAATTCCTTCAATAGTGTCGATCATCGAGTCGCAATTTGAACAAAAAATAATTAAAATTAAATCAGATTATCCTAAGAACTATTATGCCACAGCGAGACACATACAGTGTTTAGCGGAGCATTAAAAAGGGTCAGCTAACTTATGACGATATTATGTAGAATATACAGAGATTTACATGTAATTGACAGATACTAGAAGATGCCCGCAACTTCGTTCGCGAAGGAGAAAAGTCATAACCCCTCGTTTTTTCTTCGGCGTAGTCGGGTAAAAAGTATCCTATAACCATCTCGAGATACCCCGGCTACCCGTGTGCCAAGAATAGTTGAGTCGGTTTAGCCGATTTCGCGTGATGAACCCACAACGACACATACAAACGTACAAAAAATTAAAAAAATATATTTTTCGATTCAGTGAACTCCACATAGTCCGTAATAACCATTTTTTTGAAAATATCTTCAATGTACAGAAATTTCATTTTTACAACTTTATAATACTATAGATGTTCGATGAATGCCTTGTCTGTATTGCTGCTGTGTTGCCTGATATACAAACGACGTAAGAAAAGCGCGCTGGGTCGTAAAGTTTGCCAGCCTCGAGCGTAGGAAGCGAACGTGCTGCAACTGGGTTAATGCGGACTTTACTCGCAGCCGGAATGAAAAGCATTGATATCGGTTATTAATAACACAGGTAGTGCTCTCTCACGGGTTTCGTTGTGATGTTTTTTCAGCATCGTGCTGCAAGCATCTCTGTTTACCGAAAATATCCTTATATCTCTGAAATAAAAAATAATCTTAATATCTTTACTGCTTAAATGGTTTTTATATTTCACTTCTGGAATTGTTTTCTGTAACTTTGTTTACTGTGTTTCGGATAGTTTTTGACGCAAAAGTGAAATAAACATGACATGTTGTTTGTCCATTTCCTTGTTCATCCATTTCCCCGATGACCACTGTTTGTATATTAGTTCAGCCACTTCTCCGAAACGATAATTCCATTTTATAATCTATAAGCGGTCGTTAACACATAATCAATTCAGGCGGCAACGAAGTATGTACTCAGGTATGCTCTTTAATTTTTCCTTACCATGGGTTTAGCATATGGGCGCTTTGCGGAAATATGCGATGTCACAGCGGCCGACTAGGGAGGCCTGTGTAAATAGTAAAAGTTAAACTTCATGAATATAAACAAAATACGTGATCTATTTTTTTCTTCTACTAGTGATTGTGGTTTCCTACAGAAGTTGTGTTAGAGCAATGGACTTCGTCTTATATTATAGCGGCTCATTATGGTATGTTCAGGAATATTATAATTCAGGGTGACTAGTCAGTCATTCCTGTCTGATTCTGGTCCATGTGGACATATATTCAATATCTCAAAATTGTTACTTTGATAGAAGAACATATATCTTTTCTCAGTGAAAACGAAAGCTGAGAAGCTTTCGGAACATCGAGAACTTAAATAACATAATATTTGCGATATAATCCGTTTAAAATATTTTATTTTAAATTTCTAAATCGGTTGCAAAGATCATTCAACAAGATAGAATACGAACATGGCATCTTTTGTAATACGTCAAGTAGATAATTTATAAAAATCTAAATCGAACAATCAAATTTGTAATATAGAAGCGAATCAACAAAACTTATTAATGCAACATGCAAGTCCGTAAACTCTGCTAGGGTGATTACACTAGTAAAGTTCCATCGTTGGTAGATTCATTAAAATCGGATCGCATTCTGCTTACAGCGAAAAAAGATTGTGCAGCTGGCGCGCGCATGAAATCGCGATGCCTTCTGCCTGGCTTACTTAAAATGGCGTCTTTTATTAGACATTTCTTCATCAGTTGCGACTGTATGTGGAAACCATGCTGTTTACTGCTATGTTTTGATGATTTCATAAAATTAGAATGCTTATTCTACAAATTAAGAATTTGAATTACGTTGATAGTTATTTACTTCCGCTTTGATAAAACATAAAACGTCCAATTTCAAAACATTTCATTCGTCTTTTGATATAGTTACTTACTCTAATCAAATTACTAATATTAACAAAATATATAGTCAGGGATTACTCATACGAAGTTGCCTTTCCGGCATTTTTGTTGTGGTATACGGGTATGCGACCCCGGCTCCCCGAGTTTCTACTAGCCCATACATAGTCTTCCGGGACAGTAGTATCCTGTAACCCTTTCTCCTGTCTAAATTCGTACAATTCCTTTCTTTATCTTATAATCCTTCCTCCAATCCAAGGTATGCCGTGCCGATAGATGCGTGGCTAGTGGCGAGTCTTCATTAGCGTGCTGAATTGCCCTGGGACTGGTATTACTCTTACCTAGTATGCGGGGCTCTGCTGGGTTCGAATATTTTATCCCTAGCTCGTGGGAACGCAAATGGCGGCGATGTGGTTCGCAACCCATCACGTCTCGGTCCCAGCGAGAGCGAAGAGTGGTCTATGGAGAGCCGCTTTGCTACGTTAAATGTAAGGGGAGGAATGAATGATAAAATAAATGAAGTATGTCAGATGATGGATGCGAGAAATATTGATATTCCGTGTGTGAATGAGACAAAGCGAAAGGGTTGTAACAGCACAAAATGAAGAGATAGTCTCTGCCTACCCCGTAATGGGAAAAAGGCGTGATTTTATGTATGTATGTAACAAAATAACATTGATTATTTTGTGTTTACACAAGTTCAAACCTGTGTGTGTTATTGAACACCTATAGGACAATTCAAAAACGTAAAACAAAAAATCATAGCTACGCTTTTTGAACACGTCAACACGTGATTCTAAAATTATGAAAAACCTGTCGTCATTCTAATCAAAGATATGCTTATCAGGCATTGTTTTTTTCGACTGTAATTAGTATATTTTTCTCCCTCCCTTATTGTTTCCCTTAAGTACCCTTTTTATCTAGCACGCGAAATCTGACCCTCAAAAATATTCAGCAGGTCGAGTTTTGTGTTTAAAACGTAAAATTTACATACATTTGCATATTTTTATGAAACCATTTTTTTTACTCAGAATTACACCGGCAAGGTCAGGTAAAAGCCAAGAAGTCCTTTCGTAACTATGACGACACAAAGTTTTTGTGGTTGATGATTCCGTCGCGCTTAATTGAAATTTGAATCCGTAAAACCGATTACACCTAGTTTACTACACGTATTTCCTAACAAGTGGGATACAATAACTCTAAAATTATCAGTTCCTTCTTGTCCATCCGTCCGTATGTCACCGGCATTTTAGTCAAAAACTACAAAATGTATAGTGATGAAATTTGGATTATAAGTGTCCTGTATAAGCAGCTAGTTTTGATAGTTAAATAACGAATAAAATAGTTCTAGGGGGATCACTGCATAAACGAATCAGATTTTTTAGCAAATATCAATGTGTCACGTATGAAATCAATAAGTTGGAAGTTTTGGTTTTTTTTTTTTTGTTTCAGTGATTATTTTCGGAAATAATCGCTCCAAAAGTAGTATAAATTGTGTCCCCCTGCTCTTTCTTCTAAACCTTTTGTCTAAAAAATATTAAAAACGTCACAAAGACAAAGCTTAATAAATAATTTCAATAAAAAATATTTTCAACATGATCGGATACACCATTTTTGAGTTATTGCCGAAAACCTGCGCTTCTCATCAAAAAAACGTAAGTACCGTGGGAGATAAGCTCTTTTACTAGTGCACTTTATAACATCGTATTGTTTTCCTCGGTAGTGCATTTTTTAATAATGACGGTTGCGGAACCATACACTGAGCGTGGCCCGACTCTTGGCCGGTTTTTAATTATATTCTAGATGTCCAGACATTCTAGAAAAGAAACCAAATATGATAATCGGAATCTTTCCATAAAATTGTATTTGTATTAAAGTTAATCCGAATCTCAAATCAAAAATTGGATGCCAGTTATAGTTTTCTTGGAATGTAATCGTTAAAACACGGAGACTTTCAAAGAATTAATCATGTAGCCCTGAGAAGACAGACACAGGTGTCCTATTTTGATTTAGAAACAAAGCGCTTTAAACCGTCATCGCTATTTGTAGGTGTAAACTGCCAAATCTCAGTTTGAAGCGGTATTTGACAGCTAAAACGAAGCGTACACTAGATCGGAAATAACGAATTTGTATTGATTGCCTGTCTAGCCTGTCCATCAGTTAGGTGAAACAGGATAAACTCGGAATAGGTAGTTTTCTAAAATAATAAATGGGAATCAATCGATCAAAAATGCGTTTTCTAAAATCTCTAGGACTTTCTGCGGGAAATGCATACCCTTATTTCACACTTACCCACTCTCTATTACGTGGAAACTAATAAACTTCTCTTTCTGATGATAAACTTATATCCGTTTCATTTGAAGTAATATTTTATTGATAATGGTTTAAAATGTTATCAATATTTCATACAAAAACCACCTTAGTTTGTTTGTCAATTTTCTATTTGACTAAATCCATCCTTGGCAAACGATGATCAAAAGGTACGTAAAGGATATTCAAGCGGTTTGCATTTAATATTGGAAGCCGGAGAAGGGCTGAATCGGGTTTTCGAGCAATATTTGAGCAAGACCGTTAACCGGCGATGCTCAATACTGAGCAAGAAGTAAAATATATCGAGAAATTACTTAACGAAAATGCTAATAAATTTACCCGAATACGATGAAGAAAAAATGGGGCTATGTTAATAAAGTTGTCCGAAGCCGAAGGTAATGGTTATCTATTTTGTGAAAATTAAAGTGTGTTTTTGGTTTATCCTGCCATCAGAGAAAAACGTGAAAAAAAATGTACCTATTAAAATTATTATTATTATATTATACATAATTGATAGATTCAGGCGTTACTTTGCGGAATTCCATACTAGATCAATGGATTATAGTTCCTTTGCTGTTCTGCGAACTAGTGTCTTTGTTAGATGTGACAATAAATTGTGCTCACATGCGCATATTTTCATGCAGTTTCCATAAAAAAAAAATACGCATGCAAATACAAAAAACCGTCAACATCTCCTGCATCTCCTGATGATGCCTCGTAGAGAGGCAAATCACGTGTCGAGGATTATACTGTTTGGTCTCGGGTGGACGCCGGACCGTCAACATCTCCTGCATCTCCTGATGATGCCTCGTAAAGAGGCGAAACACGTGTCGAGGATTATACTGTTTGGTGTTGGTTTGTTGTGTTTGCATGCGTATTTTTTTTTTTTTTATGGAAACTGCATGAAAATATGCGCATGTGAGCACAATTTATTGTCACATCTAACAAAGACACTAGTTCGCGGAACAGCAAAGGAACTATAATCCATTGATCTTATATTATACACACCGTCTATAACGTATATTCAATATGTAAGAGCATTTGTAAAAAGTGAAGTTCATTCAAGAACAAAAAGGAACTTACCAGATATCAATGGGAGTCAACATCTAAATATATTTATGACAATATTATTGATGTTATTAAGAACCTAGAGTCTTTTACTAAGAATTCAGATATCCACAATTTTAATACTAGAAATAAAAACAAAATCGCTATTAGAAAGTTCCGCGTTCGTAAAGTAGCCATTTCATTCGTAGGCCAATGCATACATTTTTATAATAAGCTACCAGATGATGCTTTAAAATTATCGTTTCCAGCTCTCAAAAAGTACTTAAAAGAGTCCCTAATGGCAAAGGCTTATTATAGGGTAGAGGACTATTTAACATACAAAAATGCATGACCCAAAACAGAAACCAAATAATTTACTTTTAGCGGGACACGGTTCTTATAAGGTGGCATATCAAACGTATGTAATTTGTTTTAAATACAAAATCACTATTTTGCTTTTTTAAATTCTATTTTTTTTTACTTTTATAAGTTTTGATGTTTTGAAGAACTACGCATTGACTTTATATACTTAAAACATATATTTAGGATAGGCTAAGTACAAATATTGTAATAGATATAAGAGTTATTTCGAAAAAAATACTGACTGTTGAGTTTGTTTCCGCTTTCTTCTCTTCAGTGGTCTCCTCTTGGGAAACGCCGTAGAGTCAGACTTGTAAAAGATCATTATTTCATTAAATAAAACCCTCTACGAATTTCTTGCAAAAATATTCTTTTTGATATTACTCAATTATTATCCACAATAATTTCGCTCATATGATTTAATATTACACATTTCCGCACGTAACTTTTTCCCTTACTGTAGCCATTAAAAAGGGTCGGTAAAAGTGCCATATCATGCTTAAATAATCGGTAATACTTGGTAATATTTTCAATCACGTAACGTAGCATACAAAGACTCGCATTATTGCGCTGTAGGAAGCTTTTATGTGACCAAAATAGGCATTTAATAGGTACACTTATAAAATAACGTTGATATTCCGGACATAATGAAAGCTTTTTATTCTTTACAATTTGGAATCGAATCGATTTTGTGATGGTAGCCAGGTATGGCATTAAGGTTTATTTGAGTTAGAAAAACAAAATATTAGAAAAATATTTTGTTAAATATAAAAAAAGCTTTGAAATGTCGACTTACTTTCACTGTTCTTGGACAGGAGACACCCAGCGATTTCTTGAAGCGATTCAGTCGCGATACAGTCACTGGGCACGGCAACTGCGGTGATTCATCAGTCGCGATCGCAATACACTATCGATACAATTGCAAATATGATAGAGACACGACGCAGGGGATTTATAACTTTTGGTCATTCATTGGTCAATAGTTACTCTTACGTACAGTGCGATGGGTTAGATTGAAGTAGGAACAATTTTGTTCACGCTCTTGTGTTGTTCCATTTAAGAAAGAAACGCAACCACTGACGGCGTTATTATTGGGTCTACCCCGTGGTATGAGGCCATTATATAATATATATCATTAATTGACAAACTAAGAATGGATAGAATTTATTTTTCGAAATATTATCGAAAGTCTTATTCAACATTTATTCCTTCCCTCGCCAGCTCCCACCAATCTGTCACGAAACACGCGCGTTTTCATCAACACCCTGCGTATTAATCGATTCAAGAGTGCATTTTTATCAATACAACAGCGCGTTTGTATCGATACAACAGCGCGTTTGTTTCATATATGTTTCATTTATTTCGATGCAAGAGCGCGTTTTTCACCAACACACCTGCGTATTAATCAATTTAACAGCGCAGTTGTATCGATACGCTGTTGTATCGATACAACTGCGCTGTTGTATTGAAAAAAATGCGCTGTTGAATCCTCCATCCTTTTCATCAACACACCCGCAGGCGCTGTTGAATCGATTAATACGCATAGTAAGCGATTCAACAGCGCATTTGCATCGACATACCAGCGCGTTTTCATAAACACGTATTAATCGATTCAACATCGATTCAATTGTGTTAGTAATCTAATAATAATAATGATCTCTAATAAATCTTCTAATTACCGCTAGCTTAAGCCCGCCCCGCTGCTATTTAAGGTTAGGTTCTTCATAATGTGCTAATAATCTTCATTAATTTTTTAATCATGGATAAGAACTATCAATCAAAACAATTTTCAAATACAAAACTAAAATCAAAATCGATCCCTTTAAAACTTACAATGCCTCAAACTGACACCAGCCTCTTTATCTCTATTATAGGAGGGTTACTCGTTTAGTACCGAAATAAAAAGTTTTAAGTAAAACCCATGCTTAAAGTCCGTTCATCAACGGGTTGACACAAACCAAATATTTAACGCTAGGCTAAGGCGCATTAATAATTAAAACACAAGGAACGCTACCGTTTAGTGATGGGAAAAACTCTAAAGTTATCAAATCGGTATTAGTCGACTCCAAAATAAATCCACACCGGCTTGCTAACCGGTTTCGCCTAACCAATTTCACTTCAATTGTTTTTTAGTTAGTTGCCGTTATCGTGAAGTCAACTCTAACCAAGCTCAGTAAGAGTTGACTATTGTAATTGTAAATTTTATCGTTTTACTTGGTTAAAGTTGTATTACTGTGGTTGGAAATGCGAAGTCGCATTATATTTGCCAATCTGGTCAGGTTTTTTTTACATTCCGGACCGTATGAACCTAAATGAATCAATTAACGCCCCCACAGGATTTTGTCAAGACGGTCAAATAATGCCAATCTGAGCAGACTGATCGAATAAAATTTCAAGTCAATTTGTGGGAAGCTCAAACCGATTTACAGCTTCAAGCCAAACACACTCTGTTTGAACCGGCTTGTTAATTCGAATCGTTTCATCACTACTACCGTGCGTGACGAGGCGCGCTCTTATAGACACACACTACGTACGTGGACAATTCATTCAAAAAGAAAGTTTATACACGTTAGATTCACAGCGCATATTACCTTTTCAATGTAGGTCCAACTTTCAAATCCAGAAGGACTTAATGTGAGAACCAATGATACGTCTACTCAGACCTTTTGTTGGAATGAACTTTGGGTGGGGCAGCAAGGACATGGGAAAAAAAGTGTGTTGGAATATATAAGTTTACACCGTCTATCCGGCTAGGTAGGTAGCCTAGCTATCGGTCTGAGGCAGCGTTTGCGAGGCTCTTTTTGTGCAATATTCCGCAGTCTCTCTCAGTCGGACCAGTGTGTGTTGCCAATGATAACTTATGGCACTGAAACTTGGTGGTTCACGACGGGCCTTATAAGAAGACTCAAAGTCACTCGGATAGCAATGGAGAGGTCTAGGCGTGGAGTTTCTTTGCGGGACCGAATCAGAAATTGAGAGAGCCGTAGGAGTACAAGTATATTTTATTTATCTAGATGATATATATGATATTATATTACTATTTATTATTTAGGGTTTATGTATGCTACTCTAGATTTTGATAGTTTTAATGTCATTGTGCATATTAACTTGTTGGTTCGTCTATCTGCGTTGATGTTTATTCTTCTCTCTGGTCATTTGCTCTAAGGTTAACTGGAAGAGATCCCTTAAAGGGATAAGTTCGCCTTTGTACAAATTGATTACTTTACTTTCTTTGTTTTAGTGTTTTTATGTACAATAAAGTGTTTACAATACAATACAATACAATAAGAACCCCATATAGGGTACCCAGTCTGAAGGATAGCAAACCTTGAGTGACAACGGGCAGGGCACATTGCTCGTAGACCTGACTACCGCTCGGACCAACGAGTTCTTAAATGGCAACCACGTACCGGAAGACGTAGCATAGAGGGCTCCCCACAAGGTGGACTGATGATCTGTTGAAGGTCGCTTGAGTCCGCTGGATGCGGGTGGAGCAGGGACCGGTCATGGTGGTGCTCTTTATCGGAGGCCTATGTATGTATGGGCAGGGCAGATAGTTCGAAGAACCGATGGCCGTTGGGTCAGAAAGGTACTCGAATGGAGACCACGTACCGGCAAGGGCAGCGTGTAGGGCCTACTCGCAAGGTGGTCTGACGACTTGGTTAGGGTTACAGGTCGCCTTTATCCAGCCCAGAGACATAAAAAAATCCGAGATCTTTTTATTCGATTCAGTGACCGTATCACTTTTTTTAATACATTCAGTATACAGATATTCATTTTTACAACTTAATAATAGCATAGATTTGTATCATGTGCTATAGGAGATTATGATCTAGGTTCATAAATACTAATGAGACCTTAAGTGTTCGGCCGTGAACCGACAAAACAGTATCCTACAAACTAACGGGTGCTTGACAACAAGAGGGATCGCCAATCAATTCATGTTTACAGTTTTAATGTTCTTTATTATTTTCAAAGTATTTTTATAGATTCTAATGGTTTTCGTCATTGACGTCATTTTTTTTTCTTAATTACTTTTCAAACAAGTTTTACTTGATTTTTTTTTAACAAGAACCTTGTAAAATCATCAATACAAGACAAAATTGAGGGATATCTAATTTAGCCAATCTATACTAATGTACATTTGTAAAAATGAAATGTCTATACATTGTAGATATTAAAACAAAAGATAGTGGCAGGTGCGGATTATTTAAATTCACTGAATCGAACAATATTTTTTTGGATTTTTGTATGTCTGTAGGCATTGTTGTACCTTCATCACGTCAAAACGGTTAAACTTTTTTTAACTTTGTTTGGTACACGTGTAGCTGGGCATCCATAAATGGTTATAGTATACATTATACACTGAAGAAAAGAAAGGTTATGATTTTTTTCTCCCTCGCTGACGAAGTTGCGGGGGCACCTATAAATATTTTTTTTTAAATCAAATCATTATGTGACAAGGTTTTGTTGCTTGCAATTATTTTTACATTCACTAACTCACCGAGGTGATTCTAAGAAGCCTAATGTTGGTATGATTGCGTTGTTTTATTACAGAGTTCCTTATGACCACCGTGGCTTTAGCATCAGATCAGCTCGATGATATCATAATATTTCATTGTTACCGAACATACTCGCAAGATTTGTAAACATACATACAAAAGTTAAATAAAAGCTTGTAAAAAATCTCGATTAACTGACTGACTCGTCAATGCCTTGGAGCTGGAAAACTGAAATAAGCATATACTTAGTATTCCATTAAGTATTTCGACCAAGAATAAATTCAGCAGGCCTATGATGGTCGCGATCATCGCGTGATAGGTAAATGATAAAAGCATCTGTTACTCTTTCAAATCAAATCAAATCAAATCAAAATATTCTTTATTCAAGTAGGCCTAGTTACAAGCACTTTCGAAATCATCTTTATAATGTATATGTGGGTGCGTCAATGACAAATTTTAGCATTTGCCTAAAGCGCGATGAAAAGCGACCATCATAGGCTCCGCAGCTTCGCCGAAAATACCATTAGATTAACCGTTCGCAAATATCCCAAAAGCATTCCAATATATAATATCATTATAACTTTAAAAGTTTCCTACCTAAGCATTATTTCGTGCCAATACATACATTATTACATACCTCCGATACATTATCTGTTCACAACAGACCCGTGAGTGCCAAATACAATATGCTTCTAATTCCCAAGCACACAAACAAATACCTCTGCGCATACAAATAGATATTTGTCTCAACCCTTCGGTTTGCGACATATGTAGGGATACAGGGTGGCTCCCGTACTTGTTCCCTATTTGAAAGCATTATCCACATTACTTTTTTGTATAAAGTATTAATATAATAAGGGAGAGACGTGGATAAGACGTAAAAATAAATACGTTAAACGTCTCATGGGATAATACGTAAAAAGTGTCCTTTTGTAATACTTGAGTAAATTAAGGTATTGAAAATTGTGATGCAATTGGTTACACCAGAGACTACTAAAGATGACCTGAGGATAACGTCATTCAACTGTTCTTACTGCGATATCCTGGCAGTAAAAGATCGACTCATTATCACAACATGACAAACTGGGCTTAATCGCGTATAAGATCAATGTAGTGAAAGAACGATTTTTTTATTCTGATCCACCAGTGAAGATAGGTATGGAATTTATTTCCACATAATATAAGTGGACAGTTCCTTTTTCTCTCGCGAACAGCAGTATTTTTTCCAATTATTCCTTGCCATGAACTAATTCCACGTTATAAAATGACAGGTATTATATTTTAAAGTAAACAATTCACACAGAACAATACAAAAAAATTGTAAATTCCCAACCATTAAATCACGGAGCATCCTGTATGCCGTGTTACATGTACGTCTGTACTATGTACAGCATATCATAGCTATAGCTTATAGATATTTGTAGACACAGCACGGCTCGTTACGCCTAATATGATGAGACGTCCATTGTCGATGTGACAGCTCTCTTTGAAAACGATGGCTTAAAAGATTATGCGGATAGGTATGTAACATAATGATCGGATTACGGGCTTGTTTAATTAGATGTATTATGTACCGGTTGGAATCAATTATGTACACTGACTGATGAGTTTGTTTCGGCTTTATTCTCAACAGTGGTCTCCTCTTGGGAAACGATATAGAGTCAGATTTGTAAAAGTGCCCTAGCAGCCTACTTATGGAATAAAGGTCATTATTTCATTACATTATAATTAAATTATAGATAGGTTTCGCATTATAGTAATTTACAACGAAAATTGTCTTTAAGAGTAGTGTCATTCAAATATATCACTTATTACAAAATAAAAAGTATATTTACTTCACGAAAAATCATCAGATTTGAACAATTCTTATTAAAAAAATTACTACAGGAAAAAAATATTTAAATATATGTATATTTGTCATGCAAGACTTTAAAGTTGTTATTTGGCGCGCGTGCTTGAACTGAAAGCTGAGCAAGCGAAGAAATCTAAAATTCTTCCTAAAATAGATTCCTGAACTAAGCAAGGCTTTTAAAGCACGAGATTTTGAATAGTTTTGCAAACGTGCGAAACACACGACTTTCCACCTCACTAAAGCGATGAAAATACTCGCAAGCATTGAGATGTAAGAAAAAAAGAGAAAAAAGTACAACAAAGCTGTAAAAACCTTTAATTTTAAAACTAGTGAACCTATAAAATTATTCAGGGAGTCTATGATGGTGCGTATAAAGCTACAGATCATCATCAGGCCCGCTAAACATATTCATTATATAACTAGAATGTGCCGGAAACTTCGATTACGGAGAAGTTAAAATAAGAACAGCGTAGTGGGGTAAAAGGTATCCTAATAACCACCCGATCGTGCCCATGCCTAGCTACCCGTGTACCAAATATAGTTAAAATTCGTTTAGCCGTTTTAGCGTGATGAAGCTACAAAGACACTAATATGTTTTTAACAATAATAATATGTTTTTAACAGTAAATATACCTACTCTTATTTTACTTTCTTAAGGGGCTACCCCGAAAATTTCGGTAAATTTCACTGTTTTTAAAGTGATATAAAATTATTTCACCGTGTGTAAACCACATATTTGGTCTTTATTTATGTCAACTGAAAAAAAAACTGAGATGTTATATAATACTTAATAAATCATGAGGAAAAAAACATTCATAAAGTTCTTATCTTAAATTGGTATAGGCTCCCTCGTCAAGCAACGGTTAGATATGGGACTAAAACCAATAAGTCAGTTTATAATGATCACTTTAAAATTGTCAACTGGTTTTTCAATAGGTTCTATAGTTTTTAAGAAAAGTAGCAAAAACTGTTTTTTTTTGTCGTACAATTAACAAATTTTGATGTCGTTTATCTCGGTTTCGGTGACTCGTGAAGATAAATATTGGTAACAACAGTGGTTGTCAACACGATATACAACGCAGAAAAGTGAATAGCTACGGATCGAAGGTCATTTGCGTATGAGAGCCCCTTAATAATATAGTCGTCGAAACTGCTTCACTATTCGATATCATATAATTACATTCTGCGACTGCTGAATAGCCTTAACATACTACAAAACTGCTCAGTCATCATCAATAAAGCTCGCGTTTTTGATACCATTCGCATATTTACTGGTATAGTAAGGTTGTCGCTTGTAGGGACTTCATAAGTTACAATATTATCACAGACAGCGTATTAAAACGGAAAGGAAAATCGTATTAACTGTGAAAAATATAATAACGTCAGAACACGAGGTGTAGGGATCGACATAAAATAGCGTACGGACAATTGGGAGTATGCAATGCGTCAATTTTTTACTACTTAGAAGATGCCCGCAACTGCGTCCGCGGGGGAGGAAAGTTATCACCCCTCTATTTTTCTTCAGCATAGTCGAGTAAAAAGTATCCTATAACCATCTGGAGATATCCAGCTGCCAGTGTACAAAAATAGTTGAAATCCGTTTAGCCGATTTTGCAAGATGAGGCCACAACGACACATAGTTACAAACAAACAAAAAATTAAAAAAAAAATCTTTTTTCGATTTGGTGACCTCCAAATAATCCGTTACAAACTTTTTTTTTATATCTTAAATGTACAGACATTTCATTTTTACAACTTTATAATAGTATAGATAATTACTGTACTAAACAAATGTAAAAAAGAATATCAAATTGAGTCTAAAAAGGTGCGTTAAACAAAAGATTTTTTTTTTAAATTGCGATGTTTTAGCGTTCAATGAAGGACAAAAAAATCAAGAATATACTTAAACAAAAATGCTCGTTTCTCGATACACTTGTCTGTGTTGTATGAGACTGTACGTCCGACTATATATAAAAGTTTTAAATCACTGGAAAATACTAAAATTGACTTTTTAAAGGTGACCGACCTGAAAAAAGGATTTTAATTAGGTTATTTTTAATATTTTGATATGCAAGTATAGCCATAGGATACATTCAAGTCCTAACTATTCTATTGAACTATGCCAACCACCAATATTCATCGAGATAATGTATTCCAAGTTGAGTAAGAATTCCATCCTTAATTTCTTTTTATATCTCATCAAAAACGAACATTGCGAATTAGTTTCACTAACCCTAGGAAAAACTATGCAGTTCTTATCCCATTTAACCAAAAGATTGATTGAAACCGGATAACTGGCGGTTGGCAATCCGATCTTCCACGACCCGATCACGAAAGAAGACCTGTAACGCCCTCTTGCGAGGGTTTAAGCAATTTGCCCTTAGAGTTAAATTATTTCCGAAGTAATTATTTGGAGAAAAGGTGCACCGTTAATTAACACATACACGACCGCGAGCCCGCTTAGTACCAATATAGAGACCGTGTAGTTTAATTATTTACTTATTTGTTACCAAATACATGTATATTATTAACTAACTAGAAAGTGCCAGCAACTTCCGCAGCGGAGGAAAAAAAATCATAACCGAATTTTTGTCTTTAGCGTTGTCGGATAAAAAGTATCCTAGATGTGATGATGCCATAACAAAAAATACAAAAAATATTTGTTTTTTCGATAGAGTGATCTTCACATAGTCCGTATTACTTATTTTAGTAAAAATATCTTCAATGTACAGACATGAAATGTTTACAACTTTTATAATAGTATAGATTGCGAAGTCTGTACATAGAAGATGTAAAACTAAAAATTTTAACGACCTATTTGGAGGTCACTGAAACGAAAAATATATTATTTTGACTTTAAGTATGTTTAATGTGTCGTTGTGGTTTCAACACGCCATAACGGCTAAATAGTTTTAAATTTTTTTTGACACACGCGTAGCTGAATTTTCAGATATGATTATAGGATTAGAGGAAAAAGAGGGTTATGGCTAATTCCTCCAGTTATGGCGAATGAAGCGAGCACCCTCTAGTATTTACTAAAACGGTTATGAACTACAAATTCCTTGTAAAATTCGATGAAAGCTCCCGAAAGGTCAGGCATTTGCATAAAATCTTTAACTACTATTATTGCGTTAGGCTCTCAGTACTACCCTGAGCCCAAAGGCTTTGACGTTACGGGACTCACTACTGTTTCATGGATACGCTTACAGTATGCTCCGTAAACTAAAATTATTATAGCCCCGTGAGAGCATTTATTTTTATTCCTTTCATTTTGGCTAAATTCCGTGCGTAATTTTGGATTGCACGTGGGAGTTTCAATGTTACGCTGTTGTTTTCGTGCTTTTCGTTTTTTGTGGGTGCTGTGACCATTATCGAAGGTTTTATAATGTTCTGAAAGTGTTAATACTTAACTAATTCAGTGAGACTGGACTACTAAAAAAGGTAGATAGGAGGCGTAAACCTATGATTTACTTTGAACCTTCCTGAAATTTAGCCGCAAACATATTTGGGTTGTTCTTTTATTACTCGTATTGAATCTGTTCCCTCAATAAGCATCGCACTGTTTAGTTATTCGAAAGGTACGCCACTGAACGACACATCTTAATTTAAATCTAGACACATAGTCATCAATCCATATCGAGTTCAGAACACCATTGCTCACGACCAACAAATAATGACAACCATTCTTTATTACGACATTAAAGGAAGTGTTCAAAGTTTGTTTTCGTCAGTATCTGTGTGTCTATATGTAACATCGTAGCTATTTCACGGTTGAATCGATTTTAATTTATGTTTATGTCTTTCGAAGGCAACTTGAATGAATGTGATCTCGGCTATGATTCTGTCGAGGTCTTTCAGCGGTTTGTAAATTATCAGCTTTTTTCTAGACATGTCGTGGGTTTTTATCATTTCAAATATTTCACATTTTAACAATTATTTAATAATAGTATTTTAATTATTCAAACACGCAAAAATATACAATAATAAATGAAGATTCAATTATAATTATTTTATTTAATAATACTATTATATTATACGCATAGACAAAGTTTACAAGTTTCTTAAACACGAAATAATCGGTAGCTTTAAATATTACAACAGGTAGCTTGTTAGTCTGGTGAAGTAGTGTTATGGAATATATTAATAGTTACAACTTCTTGTCGGGTATTCCAATTTTTTTACACGCTATAACTGGGTATATAGATACAAGTCAATGCGCAAAGAAAAATACGATTGCACTCGCACAGTGTTCGCTGGTGGAGAAGTGACACACTCGACGCGTAATCGAGAGGTACCGGGTTCGAGTCCTGGTGTGACCACGTGCGAGAGCAATCGTTTTTTTTCTTTGCGCTTTGACTTGTCTCTATATTACAAAAGATAATAATGTGGTGTTAATTACACATTAAAAACACAGAAACACAAAAAAATGTGTTTTATGTCAAGAAATAGGTATATTTGTGCTAAAAACTAAATACTTTATTTAAAACTGTAGAGGTTATAAAACTTTAGAAGGCTATTGAAATAATAAAAAGGGTCATTAAAAAACTGAAACTCATTACTACACTAACGCCGTGGCAAACACAAGCCCAGTCATTAATAACGTTCGTGCCAACTAATCCACTTGCTTTTTGCGTACAGAATATATCGTACCTACAAAATAATTGTCGTGATCCAGGTCACTGCTGCTGGATACGAAACGGGTTTCTTTATGCACAAATACCTGAAGCTGGACTTATACGATTCACACTCGACGTATCGGTTGGTGTAGTTATTGAGAAATATAAGCTTTCTTTGAATCAAAACCTTATCGCAGGATCAAATCAGGTTTTTTTTTTATCAAAACGCTTAGAGAGAGAGTAAGTATGAAGTAGAAACCGTGAAACTTGAGACCGGCTACTTATATCGTAAAATCCGAGTCCTGTTCGACATGTTTCAGTCCATTACTCACTATTTCTAACAATACGCAGAAAACATGTATTTTTATACTTTTGGCGATTTTAATATGATCAAAAACGAATAACAACGGACCATTATTTGACCATATAGCATTATGGCGTCATAAAATTATAATTTTTTAATAGAAACGTAACATAAGTTACATTTAGGACAGAAAAATACTCAATTATTGACATTATATCACAAGAGGGATAATAACGAGGTTAATTAGTCTAACAATTAGAAAGTAAAAAAAAATTGAACATGTATTTTTTGCTTTTTTCAAATTAATAACAAAATACTGTGATAAATCGCAAAAAAGTTTAGGATTAGGGGCTCGTGACGTCACTCCTAGGTATAAATTGTACGTTGGAGTGACGTCACGTGACATTTTGTTATTGATAATGTCATCGCCTTTTTTTTGTGATTACTTAAAATAAGAAAAAAAAACGTGCCCAATATTTTTTATTAACAACATGACTTTATTTACTGTGGACTAATTATTAAAAGTTTGTCATCATCCCCTATTACATCATAGTTTTCTTAAGAATTTTATTCAAAAACAAAAATTTTAATTCTCCACTTCGTGTAACGTTTTTTCGCTCCACTCTTTGGGTACAGTTCCTACAAAATATACTGCAAAAAATACTTTCCCCCATCCAGGTCATTGCTGACTCCAGGCTAGGATCTAGGCAACACATAGAAAAATATTTCTTTTTCCGTACATTCAGCTTTTAATCCGCTTTACTTGCTGTCTGTCGATACCTGCCGTATGACATTTTATTTTTTCGCGAATGGTTATTTCCAACTAGATTTACCCTGAATCCGCAGGAAACGAAAATATCGTTATTGAAAAAAAAAATAGGCCAAGTAAAGTTTTAATTTCGTCCAATAAACAATAAATTTAAAGTTCTAATCGGTGTAGTTTCTACAGGGCTTTTAACTATAGATGTGTGAGTTAGATAATGGTCCCATTTACCATGTCCATTTGTTTGCCTTTTAAATAAATTACACTCTTTTAAATCCATAACTTTTACGGGAACTCGTAAAAGTGTTCGTCACGTAGAAAAACAATTAACTCACCTGCAGTTCAAACATCCATTTCACAAACCACTACACAATTACAACAACTTCATGAATATAATCTTTAAATTAAGAAAGTTAAACATGGAAACTTATGTCAAACTTTTCTACAACACCCACTAAGTTGAAACAGTGTCGCTTAGGCTTATTTGTAATATGTTCAGCATGTTCTTATTTCGGTTATCATTGTTGGTACGTTGACAGGTAAAACTCGCGCGGAAATCCCGGTATGAACCTGTACGAACCGGTCCAGAGAGGTTGGGACTGGTCGGCGTACGGCCAATTACTGAGGAAAGCACGCAAGCCCGCGTCAAAGGTGACACTGCGCATGCCCGGAGACGATTGACACTCGTAGAGCTTATATGAAATGCTGTAGCGAAATTTGTAAGTTAGTTCTTTCTTTTGTTTTGATGAAAATAGTTTGGCTTTAAAACTTCGTAAGTCGAAAGATTTCGTATACATATGGTAACAATAACAAAAGGTTCAATTAGACCGCGGTTTTTTTTTTAACACGAAACGACGACGACGGGTATCAATATGTAGCTGTACGAGTTTTTTGAACTACTCTTTATTTGACCTAAATTATTGGTTAATAATTAATGATAGGATTGTTATTTCATTGGGACATGCATCCTGAGATAATTTATTGATGTTTGTTTAAATATGTTTCTGGCATACTCATAATATAATTCTACGAAGGTGAAATTTTAAAACCTCCTTAACCTTTTGGCCGCCAAGCAGCTAAGTATATATGACGCTACCTAGACGGCAAGCAAGGCAATTAAAAAAATCTTAAAATTAAATACTGATTGCAGAACGAGGTATTCATATTATATTCGGAGTTTGAACCATGAAATTTGGTGAATTTGCCGTCGCTGGCAGTCAGTAGCACGAATGTTCGATAACGTGATTTGCCGACTTCGGCGGTCAAAAGATTAAGAATGAAAACCTGGCCAAGGGTGAGTCAGACTCGCGCTCGCGTATTCCGTACTACCGTTCGCGATAACGCTTAGAAATAATACGTGTACTGTATTCCACATCATTCACCTTTATATTACCACTAACTGTTTGCTGTCTACATTTTTTGTACGTATTTTGATTACCGCCATTTTGGCGCTGCTTTCTGCGCTGCGCTTCGTAAATGAAAACCAAAGTATTTAGGTTTCCAATTTTGCAGTGAGCACAATAATTGTTAATTTATATTTTTGTTCAGAGTACAAATGACCAAATTAGTACTTAAAACAGTAACCGATAGACAAGTGGTGATATATGGGCCTCATTCGTTGCGGCAAATGACGTATGTTCAATGTACACCGACGACGTATTCCACATAATATGTGGAGTACATCGTCGTGATGATATTGTCATCACTACTGATTTCAAAAGTAACCGATTTAACATTTTAGTGGAAATGAAAGGCGCTAGGATATATCTAATTTTGCTATTGAGTCATATCGATTTTAAAGATGTGTCACGTAATGCAGCTTCAATAGCAATTTTTGATCACACCTATGAATATCCTCTGCCATACAATGCCATGATAATAAAGTTGCGCTACTGGAGATTGCAGAGCCACATCGAATTTGGCCCGTGGCCTACAAAAAAGTTGAGTAAACAGGAATACTATCATTCGAATTGTGATAAAAAAAATGTTCAAACTTTTAGAATTCCGCTTGGTTATTTTACTTGTTACTTAAAATCAGAACTGCTGAATAGACATAACCAAATATAAGGGCCACTAATGTTACAAATAAATGAATTCAATAACGTAAAGGTGCGTCCACACTTGTATCATTTGCTCGTATCCGATCACCGTGCCGTGGCATGACTGCGTATCGCGCTACTTGGACGCTTACTGTCGGCGCGCCGATCATACCGTACTTGTCCGATATAACTGTGTGATACGCGTAGCAAAATGGATTTCGATCGATTCGATCGGCGCAACGTCCAAACGCGTGATCGTGACACGCGATCATGCCACGCGACGATGATCTGATACGGGCAAATGATACAAATGTGGACGCACCTTTAAAAGTCGTTTGAAGCTTCAGCTGGTTGTATCAACTTTTTTCTTCTAAAGCTTAATAGACTACTGTGTTATTACAAATATGTAACCTAGGTAATAATATAGTAAGTTATGAGAATAAGATAATGATATTTGTTAGACAACTTCATTCGCGGAAGAGAAAAAAGTCATAGCCCTCTTTTTTACTTCAGCGTAGTCGGCTAAAAAGTATTCTGTAACCATATGGAAATGCCAAGCTACCCGTGTCGCAAAAATAGTTGAAATCCGTTTAACCGATTTGGCGTGATGAAGCCACAATGACACATACAAACATGCAAAAAAACAAAAATATATATATACTAGAAGATGCCCGCAACTTCATTCGCGGAGGAGAAAAAGTCATAACCCGTCGTTTTTTCTTCATTGTAGTTGGGTAAAAAGTATCCTTTTACCATCTGGAGATACCCAGCTACCCGTGTACCAAAAATAGTCGAAATCTGTTTAGCTGATTTTGCGTGATGAAGCCACAACGACACATACAAACATACATAAAATCCAAAAAATATATTTTTGTTTTAGTGACCTCCAAATAGTCCATTACAATATATATATTTTTTAAATATTTTCAATGTACAGACATTTCATTTTTACAACTTAATAATAGTATTGATATATGAATAATAGTACTTTCGGAGCGATTATTTACGAAAATATAAATATGTACTAAATCAAAAAAATGTTATAAACCTAAAAATGATTTTAAATGATATTGCTGAAAAACATTTTTTTCAGTTTCTTTTCAAGTGCCCCCCTAGATTTTAATTATTTCACCATCAAACTAAGTACCGGCTTACACAAAACACCTACACTCCAAATTACATCTTGTAGTTTTTGAATAAAATTCCTGTGACGGACGGACGGATGAACATGACAAAACTACAACGGTTCCGTTTTTGCCACTTCGGCTACAGAACCCTAAAAAGGATTTCGGTTATTTAACAGTCTACAACATATAGTTTCTATGCATGGCAGTATTTTTTTAGGGTGTGGTGTCGGGGAAATCAAAATTTGAATAGATTTAATAATTGTAATGCTTGATGCACATTCGGCAATAAGACAACAATTTTATCAACACGCCATTATTAGGTCGACTTGTAATTGTGTAATAACATCTTAAGAACTAAATTTAATAAATTTTAGTTGTGAAATCTATCACTAAATGGGTGTCACAAGATGGGCAACGTAGACGTCGTCAAGATTTAAGGGAGAGGCCTTTGCCCAGCAGTGGTACACAAAAATGAGCTAAAAAAAGTTAATAAATATTAAATACCAATATTTTTACCTGAATTAGCAACGAATTATTTTTTTTTCAAACAGGAACAGAACTCTTATTCAGGCCTATTAACTCCTGGATTATCCTAATGGATCAATAGTTCATGGAATATTAATTATTTGAAGCGTAACATGTAACATTTCTGTATGTCACAATGTTTATTTAAATGGACTTTATTCAGTTTGCAAACCTTAGTTCACCTATTGACCGATTTCATATCCTATTAGAATACTATACCTTTAAAATATTTATTTTTATTTTACTTTATTTGTAAACGAAATATCCAAAACTATGCTATGTTGTGTTTGGATAAGCCTTTCTTAAGATATTTCTAAAAAAACATTAGTATGGAACAATCTTTTTTTTTTAAATACTCTATACTTAACTGCAATTTTATACTTCAACACCTTATATTTATCAACTCACTTCTGGTGTTTTCGTGTAACGTTGTAATTCTACGAAGTTGTACTGATAAAGAATAATAAGGTTTAACCAAGATGATCTTATTTAATCTTATGGCATTAAACAATTGTCACATCAAGTCGAATACATTAATATTAAAAACCTGAACATGGATCCAGAAAACAAATCTTATCCGTGTCTGAAGAATATTCCGAGTCCCTTGGACAGCCCACCGCACAAATTTGTCAATCCTTCAAGAACTGGTAGTCACCGTTACGCTATCGACTGTCGACAATCTGTCCACGTAGGATATTCGAATTCTTTGGTCACATAGCCAAGAAGAAAAACGACACCCTGTAAGTGCTCCTGGTGACAGAGAAAGTACAGAAAAGGCAACCAAGAGGTCTCCCTCTTGTCTTATATGCTCGACAGACCAGATCCGCGACAACACCAAAACAAAAGTTCACGCGGCATTACACACTGTCTGTCGAATATCGCAACCAGTGGAAAGCGATCGTACACAAAATAATCACGACCCTCAGCAATGTGGAACACGACACAAGGAGGAGGAACCGTGTCTTCAGGGTGGTTAGAATGGTCCTACTGACCTATGATGGTGGCGTTTATAGCACGATAGATAAAGGGCAAAGCAGTTGTTACTTTCTAACAAGTATTTAAGTGCGAGAGTGGGGGATAATGTGTGTGTGTGTATGCATTAGTGTGTGTAAGTTAAAGGGTTTGATGATAGACCAGACAGGCACTATTAGAATTCTACTACCGAATAACGTATACTAGCCTGGGGATTGTTAGAATGGTTTCCGGATGATGCGTTTTTGGAGTTTTTAGGGTTCGTACCAAAAATGGTAAAAAGGAACCCAGAGCCCTTTCGAGAAGTTTGCTGTGGCTGTACTCCTGCTGGGACTGGCCCCCGTATTGCCTAACGCATTTGATGCTCGCAATTGCAATCGAGTGTCATGATTTTGTATGTTGATTCCGATACAAAGTGTCAAAATTTCGTAAGGCAATAACCCCGCCGCTCCTGACCATATCAATGAGAGAATACGTCCATAAGGAGATCCCAGCAGATGTTGGAAGTATTGCATTTCATGGAAATTGAATCGGGCTATTAGATTGTAGTTTGAATGTAATTTCTTTTTTTACTCTGTCAATAGAGATGCTATTTATAAAAAAATTTAGTTAAATAATAAATTTCCCAACGTCATGAAATTTACATCGAATATTATTTCTGAGATATTTCCAAGCACGACATAGTCTAATGTCACTCTGCATAGTAACTTTGTGATGACTTATTGTCATACGTGGCATAATACGAGAATATGTGGCTAAAATACTATTATATTTTTTAAAGAAATCTGTTGAATATTCGTATATTTTGTATTTATGGCATACGTGTGAATATCATATTTTTTCGCAACATCAAGATTTTTCTAGTTGACGAGTAGCCGTTTTTCATAATTCAAGAGTAATTGAGGAAAAGGCATTATTAAATACATCGTTATTTCCACAACCCAATTAAAACTACGAAGTCTGTAATTGAGGTCGTTAATTTGTTATTTTTACCATCGAAGTTCTGTTAAAATGGAAGTTATTTGAGGTTTTCTAATAGCGGATTATATAAAAATCATAAATTGGAATGTTCAGTACCTACAGAAAATATTTATCAGATACAAAATGTACGTGTTCAAATCTGCTCATTGGTTTATATTATAATTGTGATTTGATATTGATACTGTAATTATTTAAAGTTTAAAACATCTAAGCTTACTTGTGATCATTTTGTTCAAGTGATAAACTAATGTAATTAATAAATTTTATACTCCAAATGGCAAAAACAAAACCCTTATCGTTTCATCATATCCGACCGTCCGTATGTCACAGGCATTTTACGCAGAAAGTAGGTACAATACCTATGTACATTGATGAAATTTGGAGTCTGTGTTTTGTGTAAGCTGTTTTATTTTTTAGTTTGATAGTTAAATTATAAGATAAAATAATTATAGGGGATCTACTCCATACATGTAACCGAAATCGAAAAAAGCTTTTTTCAGCAAATAACTATCAATGTGTGGCACATTCTTTAACAGATCTGTTAAAATAATTTTGAGGTTTCTAAACATTTTTTTAAACTAATGGATATTTTCGGAAATAATCGCTAGCATAAATTGTGTGTTTTTCCGTATGACCGACTGCGGCACCTTACACTGAGCATGGTCCGACATGTTTTGGCCGTCTTATTTAATTTTATGAGCTTATTCTCCATTGATATTCAAACGTCTGTATGCCTCATTTCTCGAAGCATAATTCGTCTGTTGATTCTATGTACGTCTCTTTACTAAAGTTTTGAATCACATCCACCGGCTTCCGGCATCCAAGCCAAATAAAGTACAACGAACATGACCGAATTGAAGCCCCAACTGGTCCACAGACCATAGGTCGAGAGCACAAAAAAGTCAATAAGTGACAAATCCACGTAAAGGCAAACGTGTGGTTGCGACGTAAAATACGGGCCGGCCTTATTGGTCCATTGATGCTGAAATTAATCCAGCGCCACGAGGCATCTTTTAAATCGCTAAAAGCTTTAACACCCATCCCTTTTTATCAGAACGATTGTACAAAACCACTCAACCCTTTTAAACCCCAATCCGAAGTGCGTCCGGTCGTTAGCAGACATTAATGGAATCCAGCCGGTTACTCTGCCGTGAAAATAACAAGGAGCAAGGATTTCGGAGACTCAATCCGTTGTTTGAAACAAAAACATTGTTCGCGCCGCTGAAAATGTATTAGAAACTTGTTGAGGCATGTTTACGTTTACCTCCATTAATTACATACCTCGTACATTACCACGAGACATAAAGTCAAAGTGTAATAAGAACAGTAGCCAAGTTCCGTAAGACGACGCACCGTCTCACCGTCAACAAGTACTTACTTTAAATCATTCACAAGATAAAACCCTACATTTTGTTCTGAAGTGAAATATAAATATATATATAAAAGGAAGTGGAATAAGTATTTACGTTTCCATTTTTGATATGTATCTATTTTTTTAAGTAGCCTAATTCCTAATGCCTGACGATCAGATCAATAGGATGTGTTTCTAAAGTGTATCAACACTATTTTTAGCAAAAATCTTATACTCATGGTGTGACTTACCTACACAAGTAATGACAATTACTTTTCTGTAAATACTATTTACTCTGTACCTACTAAATCTAGCGCGTAGAAACGTAGAAAAATATATAAATACCTAACGTTGCAAACTGGTATGTTTCAATAAGTTGCGCGGTTAGCGTCGGTTTATGAAAGCGTCCTACTTTTCTGTTTTCGTACTACACATAGAGGTACGTGGCATGCGAGCGATTACCACGTTAGTCAAAGGCGCGTTTCTGAAAGGTTTTTTTATGCTGCGTGAGAGTTGCACGTAGGCGGGAATAACTAAATATGCCTGAATATGGCTGAATTTGATTACGCGTGCTTGCGAATCCTAAATGCTCTCTGCGAGGCAGCTGTTATATAAAAAATGTCCTTTGAAATTTTTCGTCTCACGAGCGCTACACGTTTTTTTATTTATTTAGGAAATTGCATGATTAAGGTGAACTGCTTCGATCTTGCATTTATCATTGGAAGCATTTATAATTATGAAACATATTATGAATGATATCATACAAAAATACCTACAGTTGTATATATTTCGCCAACAGTTTATTAATAAAATAAAACTATGAATACAATAAATTGGTGTGTTAGAGCTCCGATAAAGTCACACACACACTCACGCATACATAATTTAATACGACTACTATTTGCATCGGGGGTTAAAGTATTTGTAGGTATAATTTAAATGGGTTTATCTTTTATACGCGACTTTTTTTTTGATCTCAAACTGCAATATTTCCCGATTCCTGCTTCTCTTGAAAACCGAAAACCTTCCTTTATTTTAATTGTTGTGTAGCACCCAATGGCCAATAGCTTATGTTGGTTAATTTATAATTTAGGACGTGAAGCAATTCAGAAGAATTATTTGCCGATTCATTAGCAACGGCATTCTAGCATTTATCCTGACCTTCTAGGAATGAAACCTGATGTATGCACCTAGGTCCATAGAAACGTAGCCTAAACTAACCGCCCGTAAACTACGAAGCCTGACCAACCTAACTGCGACGTATGTTGTACTTGCAACCAAGTACCTAGTGAGTTCATCTATTGCAGGGGTTCCAAATCTTTTATATGAAGTCCCTTTTTATGTAAGAAATCTACGCTTCTTATGTCCCAACCATACTGAAATAAAGCTTGTGATACAGCAATTCAACGACATTGACATGAATTCTGGAATTAAATAACTGTGATGGACTTAAATCTAGCTAGATTTTTCACGCTCTCCTTAGAATATCATCACGCTCATCTTTAGGGCGCACGGCATAGTTTGAAAACCTGTGGTGTACTATCTGAGACCGAATTTACAACATTAATTATCATAAAGGACAGGTACACTCAGCACCGGAGCTTGAGTCGGTTTAATTCGTCGCTGAAACATACATTCACGTAATGTCGGACGCAGTTCGCTCATTAGGTTAGTCCTTAGCTTAAGTCGCATTCGTCATGTCTCAGGAACTAAAGACTTCCACGCACGTGCAATTAAAAGCGATCAATAGACTTGAATGCACCATCCATATAGGTCTTACATGAAGATTTCGACAGAGAACTGCCATCGAGTTCCAGTTCCTTATTGCTGACCCATGCCGGCTGGTTTGTCAATTTTGTAATCTCCTTTTGAGAACTTTTACATCCCATCGGCCATTCTTTGTGCTATTTCAACTTCTTTGTTCTAAAATCTAAAGTTGTAACGTTGTTTTTGTCACGAATTTCTTCATTGCATAAATCTGTTCATAGCATGTTGAGCATTTGTCTTCTTATGGGACTCATTCTTACGGGACTTCTTCTCTCACTAGGACTGATGATACTTATTTCAGCTAGTACGACATATGATTCCTACGAGGATGAGCGCGGATATCATAATATTCAAAAGAGTCAATAAATTGTTAAAGGTCTTCTCTCGTGCGCAGCAAAGTTCACGACGTTCGTTGCACATACAACGTACTCGTCCAGGTTTAACTTACGTGTACATACGCGTAGTTAATCTCGGACGTCATGCACATATATCATTTAATATTAGGCGACTAGTGTATTCTTTCATTGGCACAAGTAAGACCAATTACAGCATTCAATAATAGCAAAATCAAACAAGGCACGCACTGACTTATCTCGGTTTAAGTCGAGTGCTCACCTTCACCTGCCTTATTTCAACTGCAGTTTAGGTCAATTTAACAGTGAATACCGGGTGCCCCATACGATCAAAGATAAACAACTCCAACTACCCGTGTATGGGCACCCTAAGGTGCATTAGTACAGGTCTCGACTGCTGGATGCAGTTGCAATTAAATTAACAGAATGCTTGTTCGTAACTTCGCTCATAAGCGGACGATGTCTACCGGCTTATCATTCGTAAGATGTTTTGCTGAACTAATTGTACAGTTAAGATATATTAGAGTGTTTCAACGATGTTAGACTACGGACCAAATATGTTAAGGAAGGCATTACAGTAAGAATTCAATATAAAAGATATATTATAGACATAGTTGATATCTAAAAATATACTTTATATATACATATATATAAATTATATGTGGTCAAGAGCTACAACTCATCAAGTCATATCATCGCTTCCTCTTGCACGAACATCAATCATATACTAAAAGTATGTAAAAAAATGAGCGGCAAACAATATGATTCTGTTTAGATCATTGATACGTATATACCGACGCCTGTAAAGTCCCTTACCACTCTAATCCCATATATCACGCCGGTCACTTTCCATAACTCAACACATTGACGTTGACAAGCTGAAGCAAACTTAACTCTGCAGATGTCCAAATCTAGATCAGAGATAATCTCATAAAACTTGGCCGACTTGTAAGACGCTAGGTTTAGGTGAACTAGGTTTAGGTGAACTGTTAAGTTTGTTAGGGTATAACTTTATTTGATTCCTGACACTATCCGTCGCACCGTCTGGATTGACGTGGACAGTGTATCATTTGACATGCATCATGTGACTGCGTATAATAAAGGCTTGTTATAGGCGTCGCTAGCACAAATTAGCGAATATAAACACACACTATAAACACTATTATAAAGATGCATAAATGAAATGTCTGTAGGTACATTGAAGATAATTTAATAAAAATAAGTGAAAAAGGGTATTTGAAGGTCCCTGAATTTAACTTTTTGGATTTTTGTATCTTCGGCCTCATCCCTCCAAAATAGCTAAAGATATTTGAACTAGTTTTGTACGGACGAGTAGCTGGGCTGGGCCGCAGATGGTTATAAGATTGTTTTACCCGACTATGCTGAAGCCAAGAAAACGTATGGGTTTTACTTTAACCGCGAACAAAATGCCCTATTAAAAAATAAAATGACAATACAATATTACAATAGTTACACTTTATCCGAGTGAGCGGGTGGCAATATACTGAGTTGCACTGCTTTTCTAAATACGACACTTTCGTACGATCACGTAACCAAATATCTATTTGATGTTATAAGCTTCATACACATGTCTAAAAATCAAACTTCACAATGTGTACATTTTGTTTCGGAGCAGAATAATACTGGTTTTTCATAGATACGGCCGTTTTTAGTGTATATTTTGTATGGAACCCTCGGTGCGTGAGTCCGACTCGCAAGAGCATCGGTTTTTTTTATTATCGCAGTTACAGTTTTCATTGTTCGTCACTTTGTCTATGGTTAAACCGTTGACACATTAATATACCCATCATATATTATGAACCGGGTTCTGTTGAAGAAGCTGTTGAGGCAGCTAAGTTTTAATTATAATATCGTTATGGCAATTTCCTAGCAGAGCAGTATGTGGTAAAGCAACAAGATGTGTTATTTTAGGCTTAGAGGTTAAGCTTCAGTATCTTCGTGAAAATTCAATTTCGCAACCCACTCTTACTATGTTTTCACGAAACCATACACCCTTGGAAGGGTTAATATTTTTGGAAGTAATTTTAGGTTAGATTAAAATGGCGTTTGGGATGTCTTTGTAAGGGGATGTTTATTGAATACGGGTTGAACGAATAGTTTATGATAGGGAAGGGTTTTATTTTCGAATAAACGGTAAAACAAGTATAAAAACTGAAACCCCACCGCTAAATGACATATTTACCTTTCCATCAAAAAAATAATGATTGAAAACGGTTTTCCTTTTTTCAATTCGGTTAAAAATGTAGCATTTGCCACTCGGACTGTAATAACGAATCGATTGACACCTCATTCATCAAAATCGGTTGAATAGTTTAAGAGCTATACGTAAATACAAACACATATAAATCAAATCAAATCAAATATATTTATTTGCAAAAATACAGTCAAAAAAGGTGTTTGGTACAATTCGATTTCCGTGTATTTTGCTTGCAAGCAAGCGTGCAAATATGTGTTGGAGTCAAAAAACATGAAATTACATAATCAAGCAAGAATTAAATTATACAAAAATTATTCAACAATTATCAAAATCAAGTAATGTCGGCAATAATAGTCATAAACAATCATCAATAAATACTATTCAGTAGAATCAATAAATACTATTCAGCAGTCAGATTAAGTTCGAAATATTCCTTAACACTATACAAACAATTGTCAAGAAGCCAGCTTGTTAAATTGCGACTAAATTTATTACCCTGTAGTGACTTTAGGTGCTCCGGCAAATGGTTATAGATTTTTATGCACATAATATATACATTTTTGCCGTACATCATTTTGTTACATACAGGTTTACATATACGATACATAGTTTTTTGTCTGGTCTGTCTTTGTGTAATTTCGTTTCTCTGTGTGAAATAGTGCTGATGAGATTTTACAAAGGTACAAATATTTTTAATATATAGACATGGCAATGGGAGTATGTGCAACTTTTGGAACAATGGAACACAACTGTCATCATATTTTGCATTGCTAATAATTCTTACACACTTTTTTTGAATTTTAAAGATTTTGTTTACGTCGACAGCATTTCCCCAGAGTATTAAGCCGTACCTCAGCACCGAAGATACATAGCCGTGGTAAGCTGCTAGTGCGGCTTCTATCGAAACTGTTTCTCGAAGTCTTTTCAAGGCAAAAACAAACCTGTTTAACTTTTCCCTAATTTTCTCAATATGCTCCTTCCAGTTTAGGTGTTTATCAATTGTGATACCAAGGAATTTAACTGAATCGTGCTCTTGAACATTATTATTATGTAATTGGACATTTACAGGTGGACCAGTAGAATTATATGAAGTGAACTGGATGTAATTCGTTTTGTGAATATTAATATTAAGATTTAACCAATTTGCTATGTCTAACATTGCTTTATTACAGTATTCTTTGAAGATTGCCCGATTGTTACCTCTTACTAAGAGTGTCGTGTCATTCGCGAACAGTATAGTTTTTTGAGAAGTAGCCTTTGGTAAATCGTTGATATAGAGAAGGAAAAGCAACGGTCCAAGAATGCTACCCTGCGGAACGCCAGTTTTATTTGTTTTAAGAACTGATCTGTATGTTTCCTTTAAAATAACACTTTTTGCTACAGTATTTTTTTTGGTTTCGGTGCACTACATTCTGTCTTCCAGGTAGCTTTTGGTTCATTCAAGTGCTCCTCCTCTAATGCCATATATTTCAAGTTTTTGAAAGAGTGTAGCATGGTTAACAAAGTCAAAAGCTCTCGTCATGTTATGAAAATTGACAATACTGGAGTATTGCTGTTGATACTCTCCGATATAAATCTAACAAGGTCACAAAACAAGCAAATTCCGTTGATTTACCCTTCTGAAATCCATACTGCTCAGGGCATAACACATCATATTTTGTCAAAAAGTTATTCACTCTAGTGATAAATGCCTTCTCAATTATTTTTGAGATAATGGGTACCAATGTAATTGGTCTGTAATTAGATGGATTATCCCTGTCGCCTTTTTTATACAAGTGGAACCCGACTACTAAATGAAGTATTTATTTGAAGTCGGTTAAAGATGTGCCTATGTCACCCGGATCATAATAACAAATCGATTGACATCTCATTTATCAAAATCGGTTGCGTAGTAAAGCGCTATCGCGGAGCATACGTAAATCTAGACACGCGGCAGCGTGTCAAGCCAAGTTCAAGCAAAGAAACTGGCTACCAGCGCCGAGTGTAATATTACACGAACCACTTGGTGCCACTTTTGACCCTTCTATATACAAACATATATACATAGACTGCAAAATTTATACCTCTTTCTTTTTGCTTTGCCGTTTTAATTTTATAATTAGGTAAAAAAATTACTTTCTAATACTTAGTCTTAGTCATAGTCTAGTCCATCAAAAACACAAGCCAATGCTAAATTAGATTGTTTTAACTTAAAACAAAATATCGCCTAACAGTATAAATTGAGCTCGCTGGCTTAGCGGGATGAACGGGCTGAGCCCGAAGACAAACGACCGAAAAAGAACATTCAGAACGGCCGCTATCGAGCCCCAAACAAAAACGGGCTTGTAACTGATTTTTAGAAAGCCTTTGGATATAGTTTCACACACGGGTTTTTAGGGTTCCGTAGCAAAAATGGTAAAAACGGAACCCTTATAGTTTTGTCATATCCATCCGTCCGTATGTCACAGCCATTTTACTCAAAAAGTAAATAATGTATATTGATGAAATTTGGAGTGTAGATGTCTTGTGTAAGCCGCTGCTTAGTTTGATAGTTAAATAACAAAAAAATATATATTTCTATAAAATCTGCAAATATTTCGACAGATCTTTTGAAAATATTTTGATGATTTAAAAAAATGATATAGTAAATATTTTCGGAAACAATCGCTCCGAAAGTAGCCTAAATGTGCCTCCCCCCCTCACCCCTCTATTTTCTAAACGGTATGTCCAAAAAATATGAAAACAGAAATACTAAGAAAAATCACTATAAATACTTTCAAGGAAAATTATTTTCAACATCATCGGATTATACCGTTATTGAGTTATTGCCTTAACCTGCGCTTCTCACCAAAAGGACGTAAATGCCGAAGAGATACGCTCTTTTGCTAGTGCACTTTTTCATATCGTATTTTTATCGTCTGTAGTGCATTTTTATTGTATGAACGGCTGCGGAACCCTACACTGAGTACAGTATATGCATGCTCCCGAAATCTTAATGTAAATATTATTAAAACAAACAGTTTTAAAATGTTTGCTTCGAACGGTATTCGTCTCCATCTGCTCTCCTTTGCCTTTTAGTACGTAGTAACAAACTAACTGCTTTTAATTAAATAACTTTGTTTAAACGTGTAACTTTCAGACAAATATTATGAGACGTTAATTTGTTTTTTTTACCGACTCCCAAAAAAGGAGTTCTCAAGTCGGTTATACAACCGGCTGACTTGAGAACTACCGTTTTCTTTTTAATGTTTTATAACTCAGGACTCAATCATTTATAAATCGATTTACATTTTTTTGACGGGCTGGTCACGTCTGCCGCCTGGAAAGGTGGGCTAGTGTGGTCACTAAATGTGTGCCACAAGATGGGCCTAACGGGGCAGGCCTTGGCGGAGATGGCGGGACGTTCTGGATGCATTTCGCAACACCTGGCCGAAGGTAGCATCTGATAGAAACTCGTGGAAATCAAAGGGACATGCCTTGCCCAGCAGTGGGACACTAAAATAGGCTAATAAAAAACGGAGGTGTGCATCCAGGTTGGTCCCATATAATTTTAATCTGATGATGCGATCCATGAGGAATTGAAGGAACTCCCCCAATATTGTAGTCCCTCAAGATTTTGGTATCTTGAGGAGCAAACTAAGCATTTGCATTCAAAAAGTGTAAATTGGTATAGTCGAACTGATGAAGAAGACCACAGAAGGTCACCGGAACTTCTCAGTGGTAAGTGATTTACGAGTGGCGATAAGTTATATCTCGAATAATACATAAGCTACTTCATAGTCACAAATTGAAATGGTCCTAATGAGAATTGTACCATCAAATTGATTTGATGATGGAGCCGGAAAGGTAGGCACCGGATCTCTTTAATATAAATAATATATCCTAGCCGTGATTGGGCTTGTTCGAATTGCCACGAGATATACTTTTTAATAAAGATTAACTTAATGGCATGTTGTTTTGGAGTTGGTGCAATCGTAAAACTTACTAAAATTCATAATTTTTAACATATTACACATTTTTAACACGCTTTTATTAGGTCGACCTGTATGTAACTAACTATGTAATGGAATCTTAGGTAACTAATTTAACCATCTTCCAAAAATCGTAGCGTCACGAAAATTGGCAGCTGTATGTAGTTCTGATGACAATACAATAATATGGTACTGTCGAACTGATCTGATGATGGAGCCGGAAGATATGAACTGGAACTTCATAATGGAATATCGTATCATAGCTGTGTTTGGATTTGTTAGACAAGTCTTGTAAAGCGTGTTTTTCTAGTGTTTCTTAAACTATTAATTTATTTAGATGGCATCGACGCCAAAATTAAATGTATATAATGTATAGATTGAGTAGGATTGAGTAGCAAAAGGCTACTTACTTGTAAGTAGATTGAAAAAACGATTGCTCTCTCACGTGGTCACACCAGGACTCGAACCAGGTACCTCTCGATTTCGGGTCGAGCGTGCCAACCCCTCCACCAGCGATCACTGTGCCAATCGCCTCGAATTTATCCATCCGCTTTGACCTATATAGCTATTTTATTTTTTTAAAGGTATTATTTCATCGCTAGTGAAGGGATTGACACGCTCGACGCGTAATCGATAGGTACCGGGTTCGAGACCTGGTGTGACCACGTGCGAGTGCAATCGTATTTTTCTTTGCGCTTTGACTTGTCACTATGTCACAATATATAGTAATGTGGTGTTAGTTTTGCCACATTAGAAACACGGAAACACAAAAAATTGTGTTTCATAGAGATATTTTTAACACTATTTGAATGAATAAAGAAGGCATCAACAAAAGTTCCTAACGCCGCAATAAAGTTTGCTCTGTAGGTTGGACGCGCGAAAGGTCTCTATGATATTTCTTAGAAATGACAACATTTCCATACCAGTTATGATTTATAGGGCGAAAGATTAAATTGCAGGCCACTCGGGGTTTGATAAATAATGTTTGACATTTTTAAAATATCATTATAATATCATGATATTTATGGAACGTTCTGAAATTAAAACATGTGAAATGCGAGTACGCGAAAGTAGCATAAAATACTCATACGTAACGAATTTACATTAGTTTCAAGTTATTTTTATCAACTTGCCTTTGTCGAGTAATTTTGTATAAGTTTCAAATTGTAACGTGAATAAAAGCTTCTAAATTTACCTATAGTACTGCATTATAAATAGCTGCTTGTTATGATGTACGTTATTTTTATTTATGTATTTTGTTATTAACTTTGTATAAGTTTCAAATTGTAACGTGAATAAAAGCTTCTAAATTTACCTATAGTACTGCATTATAAATAGCTGCTTGTTATGATGTACGTTATTTTTATTTATGTATTTTGTTATTAACTGCTTGGAATTAAAACCACATAGGCGTATTTATTGTTTCGTCACTCGATCACGACTCCATTTTCGTGATTTCAATTGTTCGATTTGGAAGGACTGAATCTGACCGGTGGTTGCTTTTTGTCTAGCATTGACTTGAATATTTCCGGGTGGATTCTGGAGATGTAATCTGATTATAAGTAAATCGTTTGAATTTTAATTAATGACTTTCCTTGTGCTCTCTACTCAGTTCGTTTACCGCTGTCGGGGACGCCATTGAGGGGACATTTTGTTTGAGAAGTCAAAAAGAAATAGTTAAATCTAAAGCCGCAATTTCAAGAGAATTTTCAAAAGTTCATGTTATGTAGAGCGGTTTATATTTTTCAAATAGTATACTAATTTTTTTTATTTACCAGCTACTTCCATGGGTGTACACCCATCTGGTGTTAAGAGACACTAAAATTCATAACGGGTCTAAATGTAGGTGATTGAATCTCCTAAATTTAGGACGAGTCGGTTTAATCGCTGATACTAAAGCGGATGAATTTAAGAATTTGCAAGATTGTTTTGGATAAAACAGGAGAAAACTATAATGTGTGTGAGATTCAGGAGCGTAACATGAACGTGAGTTTTTTTGTTTATTATGTTCACGAACCTAAAAAATGGTGTTATCATTTGCTACAACTTGTTCCTTCATATTTCGGTAAATGTATAAAACAAATCTCCCGGATTGTCGGCCGATATATTATATACAGGGTAGTCATTTTGGCAACTCTTAAATCTTACCCTTTTTTATTTTAGTCAACTTAATTTAAATTCAATGTTGTAATAAATTAACTGGTGTGATTTTTTTATCGTAGTCGTCTACATTTTTTTTCCTTATTGTTTGTTTATTTGTTATTAAATAATTGCTGTGCTGTAACTTATTTTGTTTATTTTATGCTGCAGTACCAAGTAACGTAATTTTTTTTGAGAATACCAGTGTTTATTTATGAGACATTCGACCTTATTATACTGACTCAACCTCGATTGTATCGATCGAGCCCCGGCGGCGCCCCACCCGACGCCGGCGCATCGAGTGGTTGCACACGCGTGTGTGCAACTGCCAGATAGGTATTTAAAAAAAAACATTTGCAATTTTTTTGTGCTTATTTAACGAATTTTAACTGCATGATTTATTAAAATAGATGGATAATATCCTTAAGTTCGTATACGTATAGTACATTGTCCTTCAAAATACAAAGTTTCTTATAAATCTTATTTGGACCCAGTACACATTCAGTATCATCAGTATGTCAGGATTTATGTATATTTCGTTGATACAATAATCACAAAAATGAGATAAATTAAAGTATATCTAAGATTGTTGATTGTGACTAAGAGTCAGCATCTAATAGTCTGCATATAAAGCACCATTAATATCTTTATATACCTTTCTTCCTATCATAATAGAAATTTGTAGTAACGTCAGGTATCATAATAAAGATGTGTAGGTATTGAAACTTCATCATCATGATCAGCAAAAATACGCACGCATAGAAACGCCTCCATGACCGGTCTTGCGCCGTACGCATCCATCGGACTCCAGCTACCTTTATCACGTCACCAGTCCACTCTGTAGGAGGCTTACCCACGCTGCATCATCAGGTGCATGATCGTCATTCAAGAACTCGATTGCCGCTTAAGTTTTATTAACATTTGGGCTATATCGGTAGTCACCACCTATCACTGTCACTGATATGAATCTCTTTATATCTTATTCAATCTCACCAGGAAACTCACTGTGTAGTATCAGCCTAGAATAGGCTTGTGTCCTAAAATCTAATAATTAGCCCGTCAGTTAAAATTATCAGAAAATATTGGACACATATTTTTTTATTTTGTCGATTAAACAAAAATGATGAAGATATAGCCCGTTAAAGATCCTCGTGACTCCCAAACTTTGACGCGCTTCATCTCTGCCTTTTTTTATTTGATTGACAAAAGAAAAAATACGTGTCCATTATTTTTTGATAATTGAACTGACGGACTAGGGCTTCCAATCCCGGGATTTCTTGCGTGGACAATCCAGGGATCCCGGGATTGTCCATGCAAGAAATCCCGGGGTTGGAAGCTCTATGACGGACTAATTAGAATAATATTTTTTTTACCCAGGAAACTACCCTATAGTACGATACTACCCTCTTTCATGTGGGTGTCGTAAGAGGTTACGAAGAAAACTGGAGGTGGGGTAGCAGCAGCCACCGTGGACTGTCTCATCTCACTGCGATCACCAACCAACCTGCCGAGCATAGCGAATACGTATTCCTCCAGTGATCACAAAAAAAAAACGGTTGAAACAAGTAAACTTTATTGCAATTCCAACTAGTATGGGAATTGCAAGATAACAGCTATCATACCAGTTACAGTTGGAATTAGATTACAGCCTGTTAATTTTAACCCTAAGATACGCTTACGCTAATAGGGAATAGGTATGCATGATTTTTTATTCTCGGTTTATTAACATAACTTTGGCGTCAGTGGCGAAGTTCTGGCATGGCTGAAATCTTATCTCACCAACCGTAGACAGAGAGTTGTAAAGGACGGCTTTACTTCTGAATATTATGTAGCAACCTCTGGAGTGCCGCAGGGTTCACATTTGGGGCCGTTATTGTTTATACTGTTTGTCAATGACATCACTGACGTCATAATACACAGCAACTGCTTGTTGTACGCCGACGACCTCAAATTATATAGAAAAGTCAAATGTGCCAAAGATTTAGAATTGCTTCAAGAGGACTTGAACGGTATAAGCAAATGGTGTGACGCCGACAAAATGGTTTTCAATGCCTCCAAGTGCCAACATGTAAAGTTCACTCGGAAAAAGAACATCATCCCGAGTAGCTATGCGCTTGGAGACATTGTGCTTGAGGAAGTGCAGACTATCAGAGACCTAGGTGTTATTCTAGATAGCAAGCTTAATTTTATCAGTCAAGTAGAGAATGTAGTTCGTGATTCTTTTAAAATGCTGGGTTTCATCAAAAGGGATGGTCAGCACTTTAGGCGCATTAAGACGCTCAAGACGCTGTACAACACCTTTGTATTGGAGCCCCATGTACCAAGTACATATTGACCGTCTGGAAAGGGTTCAACGAACATTTACCCGATTTTTGGCTTTCGAAGTACGCACTAAAAATGTCGGTAAGCGTACTAGATACGATGAAAGGCTTAAATATTTCAAGATGTGTCCTCTCAGCATAAGAAGAAAATATCTGGATCTTGCCCTATTACATAAGTTAGTCAACGGGGGACTTCATGAGAGTCGTATTCTGGAGAGGTTAAATTTTGTCGTTCCTAAAGCTCACATAAGATCCTCTCGCATTACAACGTTTCGACCTAAATTTGCCAAGTCAAACTTGGGTAAGTTTTCTGCCTTGCAGAGGTTCCAGACGCTATACAACCAATACCTGAAATCGCATGATCTGGACATCAACTCGGATGGGCTCGCCGCTTGGTGGCGTAGGTTGCTGATGTCTTAAGAGTTTATATTCGTTAAAATACTTTCGATTATTTATATCTCAATAAATGTTTAATTTTATTTGTATGTGTCTTGGTATATGTTTTAATCATTAATCTAAAATATATTTCTATTTTTATAAACCTAGCCGTCCATTATGTGAATGCTGTTGCACGCCTGTAATTGAGACACAGGCTGGACGTGATACTTATTTTTTTGTAACTTTTACTGTATTAAGTAAGCCTGTGTTTTGTTGGTGTGTCTAATAATAAATAAATAAATAAATAAATAAAAATACATTAAAAACTATTTCAAATAGTGAAATTAAAATTAAAATCAGCCAAGAAATATGCATGATATAGGCAATTTAAACTACTAATTAGCCAGCGATTTGACAGAGAGGTCCGAAGTGTACTTTTACGTCATAGTACACTCCGACCAAATAAACTCCATATTAAATTCTGTTTTGCTAGAAAGAGACAGAATGAAATGTTTGATGGCTTATATCTTGGTTATTTTTATAGTTGTAAGAAAAAATATTTTTTCCTACGGTTGACATGAATGAGCTTTTAATAATGCAAAAATTAAAATTCATGCATATTCCCTATTGCTATCATACCTTCAAGCAAAAGTGGTGCGAGTTTAATTCAAATGTAAATCATTTATTTTAGGCATAAAAATCCCATAATTCAATGGCTCTTCCGAGATATTATTATACCTTATGGTAGAAGTGCTTTCGTACGGCCGTTTTCAGGATATTTAGAAAATTAGCATTCATAATTGAATAATTAGTTCCGTATAACGGACTGCAAAACATGCTCCTAGTACCGTGCGCTGCTTCGAGAACATAGCACTGTTGCCAACAGCGTGCTATGTTCCGTGCAGGAGCGAAAATTCGCCTGTTTGCCCACGCGGTGCCGTAATAGAAGTCGTACAACGCGTGGTTAATCGGATTCGTCCCAGATTTACCACGATTATCCTTCCCGGTGGACTAATGCGTTTTGGACTTCGCCGGGTTTATGAAATCCGTTCGGTTTAATCCATCCTTCTGTCCGATTTAAACAGTGTTTTGGATCGAAACATAATTATCTAGGCATTACTAGGCAAACATGCTCCATCGTCGGTTTTATGGTCACTTACTAACAAGGGAGATGGATTAGATGCTTGTTTATGTGATATATATATTATCGACAAAATAATAAGTAAATAGCAGTGGCGTGGCGTCCATACAAGCCGATTCCCACCGGGTTGCCGAAGGAAAGGCTTATAATCACCTTTTAATTTATTTTTTTATATGAGTAAATGAATACGCTTACAACATTAACAGAATGTCCACGCTTCACCCCACACTAATTTGAGTTACCTGAATCCTCCAACATAGATTGGTGGAAAACTGGTAGATTGAATTGACGCAGACATACACACGATTAATACCCCATATTTCATGAACAAAACCCCCGCACCTTTACAATTTTTGTGATCTCATCCAGAATATTATTAATTTTACTTGTAGTCATATAAATCAGAGAGAGCATGTTAGGGTTCATATTTGGTGAAATAGCTCTTATTGGGGCCAATAACTCAGTAAAACTACAATTAATTTTACGTCCGGGGCCGATACTCCATTCACATGGATATATCCTTCTTATGATTCTATAGTAAGTATAATCTTTGAAATAGTTGCAATCATTCTTATTTCCCACGCTGCGACACCCTATACGCGGTCGCCACTCGAGAACCTTTCTGCCTCAGCGACCATCGGTTTTACGAGCAATATACCACGCCCACTGCCACTTTTTAGCAACTCCGCTAAATTTAAGAGGCAGTGGGCGACGAAGCTATATCAACGACTTTGGTTCTTCTGCGGATCTCTTCATTTCTGATTCTTCCAAGAAGATGGACCGATGATCTGCTGAAGATTGCGGGAAATCGTTAGATGAGGGCGGCGCTCCACCGTTCGTTATGAAGACCCTGTCATTATCGAGGCTTTTGTCTAGCAGTGGACGTCCATAGACTGTTAAGATGATGATGTCTACTTCAATTTTTTGTAAGGTGAAGTCGTCATCAGTGACTAATAAATCGACGACATTTTCGATGTTCTTTACAGAGGCAGCGACCGATACTTTACGGGCTGCTTTAGACTACTAATTTAGTTGTGTAGTGACTAAAAAGTTTCAGTTACTAAAAAGGTTCGCACCGTAGTCGAGTACGAGTTATAAGTGAGTGAGTGAGCGATATTTTAAAACCAAGAGAGTACGCAACAAAGTTAATTCTTTTATAAGAATTATTGCAAATGACTATTTAACAAAAATTACTAGAATGGCCAATTTGTATGACTTAACGCGCGTTTCCGCGGCCGGTTAGTTGATACCCAGAAATCGCGTCACACGTCGCCAATGAAATAGTCACCTCGCCTATAAATACGAAAACTTGAACAATACGAGTAACAGTACATTTATAGCCATTTTAATCGAAAATATCAATGCTGCTCTTGCCGTACCGTATAAGGCGGGCATATATGCCCACCAACACCTTTTCATTTTTTTATTTTTTTCTAAGCCACAGAAAAATCTGTATTTTTTTCTGACAATAAGGAGGCTTATTACACCTATAAACAAAATTTCAACATTTTTGAAAATTTTCATCCATTCCCCATTATTAACCGTGTTAGTGTCCATGTTAGTTTGTAAGTTATGTATTATCTATGGGCCAAATAAGCTTGAAATAAAATATAAATGCATTTGAATTTTAATATTATTAATTACTAAAGTAATCCGGCCTTCAGTAAGAGGTCCCTGCATGCAGTATCCAGTGATCTACTTACCTTTAAAATTCTGTAAGTATCTTTTACTTATTAAAAAAAAAACTTCTTTTTTTTTAATATTTTCTTCTGTTTCCGCGATTATTACTCATCATATTCTTTTTTTTTAGTTTCGGCTGCGTGTAGTGGTCTTTATGTAGGTACCTTAATACCCTAGCTAATGTGCAACACATGAGAACACGAAAACGACGTACCTACGTTTAAAGTCAATTTTTTTTTGCGGCAATAGGTACCATTTTTGCTCATATTCTTCTTCTATTTATTTATATACTTAATCTGAGCTTCGCAACTTCCGAATACCTACTCTAAATAATGCACTTTACTCATATAAGGCAAACTTTAGGAGCGGCTCCACTCCTGCTACCTTTCTTATCACCAAGCATAATAAAACTACGTGGCAGGTCCATTCATTAATAACCATTTACTCACGTATATTGAAAATATTTCCTGAAAAACATTATCGCGCTAGAAGCTCTCGATATAAATATGACTTTAAATGCATAGTAATAAGATTGTGTTGCGGATTGCATAGTCAACTGAGATAGGAGTTATTTTTCGTTATCGCTTAGGTTCTACGCGTTTTTCTTTTCCTCATTCCTTCGATAAGGAGCATTTTGCTGGACATTCCATTATTATAAGCGCAAACAACTGTTAATGAGGTACAGTCATCAAAAACTAGGGTGCGGCTGAAACTTAGCTACAGGCCTACTGCTCTTACGATAAATTTTTAACAGATCCTACTTTTTTCGTAACGCTTGGTGTGTGCGGTCTGCAAAAAATCTTCGACGTGGTTATTTTGCAGTAAAAAATCAAACATCTCATAATATTTGTCTTTTTCACACTTTAATGACTATGAAAGTGAACCACACCCTACCTACTCCAATTAATTATTGACACGAAACCTAGAAATAAAATATCCGAATTGGTCCTAGTATTATCCGATATAGTAGCACCGGCTGAGGTATTTTTTTATTTTTCCTTTTCTCCTTTATTGCTTTCACTTCTTGCCGATTTTATTATTGAATACGTACATAATGACTAAGCTACAAGTGAATTACAGGTTTTTACGCATAAAATTTAAGAGTTACTGATTTGAAAACAACTATAGGTACCTACTCTTATACTCAGTCGAAGTAAGTATCGTATTTAAGTGATCATTTTGTAAGCCTAATCGCAATGTATGTATGGATGTTCTTGTTCTATCGATCAAAATCAAGTGAAACCGGAGTATTTAACTTTACTAAAAATTTTGTCAAGTCAGTTTCATTAAAGCAAAGCGTCTCATGCAGTCCATAAGCTATTAACGATTGAGAAATAATTAGCAATGAATCGGCATTTATGCCCTCATTTGCTGGTCCGCAGGAAATACTTGCATTATTAATGTAACCGAGGGGTGAAGTGAGATAAAAATAAGTATTATCAATTAAGTGATATAAGACCGGGTCTATATCGGTTAGTACTATTCTGGTAGCAGTTCGTTTTTTTTAAGGGTCACAGTTCTAACCTAACCTAACGTACTATTCTGGTAGCGGTTCGTTTTTGTTAGGGGTCGCAGTTCTAACCTAACCTAACCTACTATTCTGGTAGCAGTTCGTTTTTTGTAGGGGTCACAGTTCTAACCTAACCTAACCTACTATTCTGGTAGCAGTTCGTTTTTGTTAGGAGTCACAGTTCTAACCTAACCTAACCTACTATTCTGGTAGCAGTTCGTTTTTGTTAGGGGTCACAGTTCTAACCTAACCTAACTTACTATTCTGGTAGCGGTTCGGTTTTGTTAGGGGTCACAGTTCTAACCTAACCTAACCTACTATTCTGGTAGCAGTTCGGTTTTGTTAGGGGTCACAGTTTTAACCTAACTACTATTCTGCTAAATAATAAGTATACCATTTATACCAAACATTTTCGACCAAACAATTTTGGAACATAAAATTTTAGACCAAGCGAAGGGCATCTATAGGACATACCTATGTAAAAACAATGAAGGTTTTCTAGAATGGAAATATCACCAGTTGATGCCGCCATGGTGTAAGGTCTAACTGACAAGAAGTGTCTACATCCACCGATCACCTTAGAAAACCCATTGGCTAATTTTTTAAGTGTCTGGCCCCTATTTCACCAAGTTGACAATTATCAGAGACATAATGTCGGCTGACAATTCGACATATGTCAAGTTACAATTGTAAGCGACAACTGACAAATTTGAAAATTATTTTATATAGATGCTTAATAACAAGACAAGCATTTTGTTACAATTGTCCATATCTTTATTTAATGACAATGGACAACATTTCATTTTTTGAAAGTGACTACTATTGAAATATCACGGATAGATATGGCCTCTCTGAACGCATAAATATTATTTTTGGATTTTTGGAATCACATTTCGAGAAAATAAAAATATTATTAGCAAATAGTGATCTTTAGGCGGCACAAAGTTAACTCCTTTGCTTTATATTTTGTGGCAATAATAAAAAAATATGTTACCGTGTTATATTGGCAGTTTATGTTTGTGTCATAACTAGTAATAACGACACCATAAAAAAATCACACTGATCTAGAAAAGTATAACTGTGACTGGTCAGGACGGAAGGTTACAAATTCACGTAGGTTATGTCAGCAACAAGTGTGATAAAATCACGGTAAAATTGTTATTATGATCTGAATATATTAAGTAACTTTAACGTGGTAAGTCAGTCGTGGGTAACAAAATCACAGTGATTTTTTTACAACTGGTACGAGAGTCACGATGATTGAAATTGAATTGTAACGCTTTTCACCATCTCTTTTTACTTTTTCAATTTATTCTTCCTCGAATTGCGCTTAGGCCTTTATAGAATGAGGTAGTTTTGTTTTATTAAAATCAGTAGTTAAAATTTAAAACAATTTAAAAATATAAAATACGTTCCTAGTAATTTTGCAAATATTATTAGATAGTTCGATAAAAATAGGGCGTAAAAAAATTTAATGTTGTCCATTATGTTGTGAAACAATAATATTTTTTCCCACTCGACATATTTGTAGATTTGTTCGTGATCTCAATACCATAGTATTAGTGGCAACAATCATGGAGTATCGAAGGTAGATTAATAGATTATAGATTGTTTGCTTGTTCGCGAAATAGTGTCTAAGTTACATGTGACAATAAATTGTCCTCACATGCGCATATTTCCATGCAGTTTTCATCTATTGATTAATTAATAATCTAATATGGAATTCCGCAAAGTTACGCCTGACTGTATCAATGGGGAATGGATGAAAATTATGTTTATAGGTAGGAATAAGCCTCCTTATTGTCAGAAAAAAAAATACAGATTTTTCTGTGGCTTAGAAAAAAATAAAAAGATGAAAATGTATTGGTGGGCCTATATACATGCCGTATACGGTACGACAAATGCAGCATTGATACTTTCGATTAAAACGGCTGTAAATGTACTGTTATTCTTGCCATACCGTTTAAGGTGGCCATATAGGCCCTTTCATCTTTTTATTTTTTTCGAAGCCACAGAAAAGTCTGTTATTTTTTCTGACAATAAAAAGGCTTATTCCTACCTATAAATAAAATAACAAGATTTTTCATTCCCCATTATCTGTATCAAATTACATTTATAATATTTCGTTAAAAATATACCGAACACTGCCGCATATAATTTGAAACCGGCCAAGAGCATGTCGGACCTTCGGGCCTTCAAGAAAATATCGTATTCCCACCTGAAAGGCCGGCAACGTACTTGTTTGCCTCAAAAAAATGTCGGACCATGGTCAGTGTTGGGTAGTAGCCGTAACTACAAAGAAATGCACCACAGACATAAAAAAAAACTCTTTGAAACTTTTTGCACCAGCAAAAGAGCGTATGTTCATGGCGTTTATGTCCTTTTATTGGTAAGTGCAGTTTTTCGGTCATACCTACCTAAAAAACTTAAAAAATTCGATGGTGTTGAAAATATATTTCGTTTATAAAATTTCGTTTTGAAAGTATGCGTCAATCTATTTTTGTTTTGAAACCTTACTTTATTTTATACGAACTGTCGTGTCGTATCATTTTGTTTTAGCATTGACGAAGTTTCATATAAGTGTGAATACTAAAGCGGCAAGCTGAAACATTTTATGCTTTCACTGGAAGTCAAACCCACATAACATTCACACTTATATTTCGCTAGCAGACTACTTATATTTTTATAAATATAAAAAAGCATAAGTATTAGTGTGTACAGAAACCAGGTGGCATATTTTACGAAATTATGTTTATCATCAAAAAGTAGGTTTTTAAAAGTGTAACGAACTTTCAATTCAATAATCGTTCCGAATCACATGCAAAATACGCCAGGATTAAATAATAAAATATGCTTGATGAGTAATATTGCCTAATCCGCAATGATTGATCCTCCGAAGACTCTGTAAATAATGACAATGGATTACTCATTTCTCCCTTTTTATTAGCCGGGAGCAGATTAGAGCTACAAAAACGGCATCCTGTTGTTTTTGCACCAACACAATAATGGTTGGATTTCCATTACCGTTTTCTGTTGGCCAAATCGGGATCCGTTTGTAGGATCCTTTTTGTTCGAGCCCATTCTCGATATTGTGGCCCTTCTTTTTTTTTCAACGACGTCGTCCTGATGAGTCAGCGAAAAAAGCTAGTTCCTCCAATTGTTTCTATTACTTAATCTGTTGAAATCAGTTTTGAGACTTGTGAGGCAATTTAGTATTATATGAAAACCGGCCGTCCCTATGAATTAAAATGCCGTATCACAGATTAATACTTTTATTGAAGTGTAAAAATGCTCAGAAAGTATAAAGTTTCAAAGAAATACACATTTATGACGTCATATATCTAAATAGTAGATTTTCTGCTCCTTGGTTTTGATCATTTTTAAAATAAACAAAGTTTTTTTTAGAATACCGCCTACATAAATGTACCCAGTTGAGATAGATTCTTTAACTGTAAATTACTTTGGAAATCTAAAAAACACTCCTTGCAATATTTTTTTATGGTGGCAAATTTATTATAATTTTATTTGTGCTTCAAAAGCACTTTATGCCTTCTCACATTTTTGTGTAAACTTTCCATTTATAATTAAATTTTTTGCTTTCAGGAAAATAACCAAAAATAGACCCTTTCATTAGAATAATTCATTTCATTAGGCGAACTAAACACGCGAGCCTGTTTTAAAAATTTAATTACCCCGCGAACTCCATCGTGTGGGTAAAGTAAACAGCATTTAATTCTAATTAAATAAATTTGTTACTAAATTACTGAAAACATTCGCGTTTATCCAACGAATTTACAAAGCAAATACAATCCACTGATTTTGAATGTGACTTGGTACGTAAAACGCGATGATTAAAATTAATTACGTAATGTTTCATCAATCACAAATCATTATCATTATGACACATGTTTATATTGCCAATAATTTAATGACGAGTTTACAAAATGAGAGGTATTAAATTACTTTCTGGCCTAACTTAATGTAAATATTTACCAGTCTTTGTTGCACAAAAAAATTACATAGCTCTTTTTCCGCAAACCAACGAACCCTATTTGGCATTGATAAAAAAGCTTAGTATTAGAATGTGTTAGCGTTTAAAATTAATTTCTCCTCTTTGGAAGACGATAGGTAATTAATTATAAGTTTGTACCTATTATAATAATCTGTATTACGAGGATGGCATAATGTAAAACTTAAAACCTCCAGTTGAATAAAGAAAAAAAAGTTACATCAGAATACTTGATTTAACTTTAGTTCATCCAAATAACATATGACAGTATCAATTTATGCTGGCAATCGCTTTAATGAATGGTATGCTCTTTTTATAGCATTTCACTTCTTAAGCAATTTAGCAAACACTTATTACTTCGAACATTTTTTTTGGAAACGCATTAAATCTGAAGACAGCGACAAGTAAATATGGCATTTGTTCTTGGAGTTAATAGGTGCTTGAAAGAAGATGAATTTCAATTCCTAAAACAATAACTACTCAGGAATTTATGAGGATATGATAATATTATGAATATGTTATGGATCCTATCGCAGACACGAAAGGAAACATTTTGATAAGCTAGTCATCACAATTCGCTTCTAACATCTCGGGGATCCTATAAAAACAGAGCTTGGGCTCTTAACTGCAAAAGGCAACCTGTGTGTTTTAATAAGATTAATGATTTCAGTGTTCCACAAGTAGTTTTCTGGCGTAGCTTTTTTAATCTGAATACAAAAACGTCAGCATGAGTTTGAAGTTGAAGGGCCTTATGATAATTAAGGGTGTATGACTCGGCATGATTGGGGATCGATGATGGATAATGAAGTTCTCGTTATTAAAATCTCCCTATTCGTTCGTCTATGTATAATTTACGTTGCTATAGGTATCCTAGACGCAGTAGTTTCGTATCTTGGTCATATGGTAAATATCAAATATGGTCATGCTAAAAATAAACCATTGCTGTATTAACAGGTAGAGAATGCTTTAAGGCATTAAGTCCACCATATGTACCATCTTGTAGAGTGTAATGAAAATTAAATAAATAATACACACTTTTATATGAATAGTTCTTCCAGCGGGTCAATTCAACCGTATAATGAGCGTAAATATTTTGTAAGCGATATATTTAGGAAACCGTTGGACGAGGGCGACGCAAGATTGGTCGTTATGGAAATCCTTCTGGCAGACCTTTGTCCGGCTGTGGACGTCCTTGGACTGATATGTAGATACCAACCTACTGTGCTTGTGATACAATCATAATTTATTTATATTTACGAATAGTGGCTCATTTATTCAATAGGTTTTATATTCAATAGGGTTTATGCGATAGGAAACTGATCGCAATTAATCGAAAACTAACAGATACCCTTTTAATGGTTTAGTGTAGTCCAACGTACTATCCGTCAGAAGTAATGATTTCTTAAATTCATTTTACACAGTAAGCAGATTATCACAATATCAGTCCAAACCCGAAAGTCGTGGTCCGAAATAACCAAGCTAATTTTTCATAGGGTACACTAAACTTGAGAACATGTTACAGGGCAGTACTTGTAAACATCTGGTACGTCTAAAACTGGTGGTACGAACTGCGGCAATTACAGAGCGGGGACATCTGCGTCGGGTGGCTTATATGCAATAAAGTGGACGCCACGGATCTAATCGTCGAAGTCAGCGCCTTGGACGGTGTTATTGAAGCAGCTCAGTGGTTTCCACGTGTGAGGAAAATCCATCTGATATAAAAGTGGTGTTTAAATCGTAAGGTGCATTAGGGTAATTCCGAATTTGGTGTACCTAATTTTCTAAAAACTGCTTATAGTTCCGTAATACCAGAGGCTATAACAATGCTCACCGTCTTAGACCCATTCATTCCTCAAGTGTTAGACACTAAGAGGCTTTAAAGAGCCAATTGAACTTTATTTCAATTTTTTTATACCAATAAAAGAGGTGATGTTTGTAATTACCCTGCATCAAAAATCATTGGGAATTATTCCAATGCACCTTATTTGATACTTTGTAAGTTGTATCAAAACTAAGCATACTAAGGATATGTTGTTTTGTTTCTAATCTTCTGTAATCCGATAATTTACGGAGTTCTGAGGTAATAAATAAAAAAACCCACTGGATTAAAAACCACCTCCGTTTTTGAGAGTTGGTTAAAAATTACGCCACGGAATCGTCGTAGTCAGCGCCTTAGACGCTATCATTGGAACAAGTCGGTGGTATCTATTTGACGGGCTGAACAGAAATGTGAAGAGGGTCTTTTAAAGTGGGGTCAAAGTTGTGCTATCTTTTTAGGTTCTGTGGAAACTACGTAAACTAAGGACCAATTGTTGTAAACCGTATTTGATCGTTAATTGTGTATGTTTCCTGTAATATGGAGATTTGTAAGTTTTTTATGACATGCGGTGATGATGGGATGACAGGTGTCACCCCCATCTTTAACGTTAATCGGACCGCTTACATTTGTAATCGATGCAACTGGTTGTAGAAATTGGTGTGACCCATGCTCTTAGGGTGATGACACTATTCTCAGTCCCAGAGAATGATTCTTTTTTTTCTTTCTTTATTAAGATAATATATTTCACCCCATATACATATTATACGATACATCTATCACAGGGTTGTAATTCGCGGTACTAAATTAATTTACTGACGCTGATCTGCTAAACTTTCCGAAAGTTTATTCAGTTATTTTGACAGTTTTGATATGGGTGAGTATAATAGGGATGACGACTTAATTTTAATATTTAGTGCGTCATGTAGATTCATAAAAAATATTGGAGACTTATTTTTTTCCGTTTATACGTAATCAAAAAGTAAAGACTCAATGGGGGCTCAATTTGACTCAATTATATCGATAATTGATTCAAATTGAGCCCCCACTACTAAACTTGAATGCGATTTATCTGAGTTTTTTATTATTTGGAAAAAGGAAATTATACGTGTTCATTATTTTTTATTATGTAACTGATGGATTAATTAGAACTAGATGTTCATACCCCGTCGTCATACCTGTTGAAGCTGTCAATGGGAAAATAGTCTAACTTTGTTTTGAACACATGACTTTGCAACTTTGGAAGAAACTCACAATTACAGAAAAATACTGAGTGGTTATGATTTTTTTCTGAACTTCACCTATTTATTATATACACTATGTAAAGAGATTTCACTTTTAAAAGTGGAGGTTAACGTGGCCTTTAATACGGCTCTTGATTATTCTACCATTCCTCATTTATATCCTTATATTAGGGAGCGAAGTTGTTGGTATTATTTATAGTATTAAAATTATGGTTTGTTGTGTAATTTCATTTTTTTCACAAACTCTTTTTTCGTAAAAGGAAAAAAAAGTATAACTGTGATTAACAATTTAAAACCCTCACTGCGCTTAAAATTCTTCGCTAAAATCTCGACTATTACTCTTATGGATGAGTTTTGATTAAAGTTTCGTAGAGATTGCCAATGCAATCCCGGTTTTAGTCAAAGTTGTAAATGCTCCAGAGGTTTAAGTGAAACTAATTACAGACGCGATAAAGGCTATTGTGTCCTAGCTTTCTAGATTGGCCTGATGCCAAGCCGGCTCGATAATGGATCTAAGGGCAAACTGCGACTTACAGATTACAAAAATAGTACTCGTTGTAATGATACGGCATCCAACCGATTTTTTTCATTTGTCATTGGATATTGGGAAACGTGTGAGGGAGAGAGTCCTATTTTAGTCGTCATAAAATATGTTTCATAATTAAAAAATATATATATATTCAAAAACATTTGAAAATCATACCACCGAAACGATATTTTGACTAGCTTTTGCCCGCAACAACTTATAAAATCTGTGCCGAAATTAAATTCATAGCCTGTGTGTTATTCTTATGTCTGAACAGTATTACTGGAATATTTCGTTGAGATTCGTTCAGTAGTTTTTAAAATTAAGGGGAAGTACAAACATACATCGGTACAAACTTTCACGTTTATAATATAAACATATTAGGATTTTCAACAGAGAAATCAATTTGTTTTCTCAGTCTGCTCCGTGTTCAATGTAAAGCTTCCAAAATGTCGGGAACTCAAATGAGATAATATACGCGATATGATCCGTTTCAATGGTTTTATTTAGATTTGTGATAATTGCGGGAACCGAATTAAAGTTAGATGATAAAGTAGGCTAAAATACAAATTTAAAAATCGGTCTGTATTATCAAAATAGCTGGTGAGCTTCAGCTACTACCGCAACGAAGGCAGTTAGCTCGTAATAAAAATACGTTCACAACTTTAACTTTTTTAATTGACATTTGAAAAACACGTTTGCTGGTGTTTGACTTGTAAATGTGCCAAAATGAAGTTACTTCTAACACATGATATTTTGTTACGCATAAAGCAACTATAATTTAAACAAAACTTCATTCGTTTCTTAACAAAACTGTTTTGATACAATATTTTAGTAACATTTTCATTGTTTTTCGTACCCTTATTAGTTATAGCTTAGTGCATATATTACGAAGTAAGTTCGTGTACATTCGGCTGCTATATCATTTTACTTAGATATTCTTAGATGAAGCGCTAAAAAGTCACGGCTTATCCATTAATTCGTTAGTCTTCGCACGGCTTTGATGAATAAATAAAGGCTGGATAAAAAAAGAGATTAAGCCTCGTCGTTGGAGCTTAATTAAAGTGCAACGATTATAATACCTTTTGTGGCTTGATTAAAAGTGTGTAACACTTTATGCTCATCACGAACACTTACCGCATTTACTTAATTGCTTTAATGGAACTTAATACTAAGACTAAGGTACAGTCAGCTTCAGAGAAAAGGAACCCCCTAGTTTTAAAACATTAACTTTTGCATGCCGAACACTTGCACGCCAAGTATCAAGTTTTACAATAAAAGATCAGTTTACCTAGGGACGGACCTTACATATAATTTTTGTTGAATTTGTATTTACCAAATCTCCAAAGCCGGGGATCGAACCCTGGTTCAACTCTGGCTGTTCGTTTACCTCAGCCGTTGTGTTAGCCGCTCGCGGCTATCGAGACACTACGTCATTAAGTGAAATTAAGAATCAGGTGTTTAAAACTTATCTGTGTAGTAGATATTTACTTCATTCTTGCATCCCTGTCTAGCTAATGCGTATAGAAGATAGTTTGTTTATTGCCGATTGTTGCACTACCGTAATGTCATTTGAAACTATCGAGGAGTGCTGTATTGAACTGCAACTTAAGGTTGAATTTAGAATAAATTACTTGGATTCTTCGGGTCATTTACAAAACGGTGGTTGAGGGTAACTTTATATCAGCGTTTTACCCTCCAATAAAACGCTTATTAAACAACTTACCTCATTCGAAGCCTATATAAATGAGAGTGGCAACACTGTTTTCCTAAGCTATGACGGTTGAAGTGCCCTTATTTCAGTACCGGTAACCCTGTTTCCCGCGTTTAGCTCCCGCCAAATGCCCCACCAGCAGCAAAACTATTGTGGTGACCGGCGTTGAGAACTAGGATTATTGGCTTTTTCGTTTTCGAACTATACGGTTGTGACCAGAGCGTTCATTTATTTTACAATTACTCCTTATTACAATTAACGGTGGAACCGTTCGTATATACATTCTAATTTTATCTTTAATTTTCAGTACGAGTATTTATGGAGGAAAATAGTAAAGATTCTTCTTCATCTTCGGATACTGAGAGCACGGATTCTGTCACTCCCGCGATGCCAGCGGCTGACGGACGGAAGAGGAAGAAAGCCCTCAGAACAACGCAGGCTAAGCGTAAGCGACATTCCAGCGACGCTATACAAGATCTCGCTAAAGAAGTAAGTGAAGTGAATCGTTTCCTATCCTCGATGATATTTCCACAAGCCCCTCAGCCGATGCCCCCGCCCAGACTTAGTGATAATTCTGATGACGATGTTAGTCTAAACGTTAGTGGCGAGCTATTTCCCAACGATACAAGTAGAGTAGATAACACAAAGGAACCTAAAGACTTTTCCATAGAGATGCCTTTTAACACTACCGTAAAGGAGCCGGCAGTCCCGAAATCATCCCCGGGCCACGTTGATTTTTTAAAAACTATTCAGCATTTTGGTAATTCTGACTGGGCCGATATTCGATATTCAGAGGTTCAAAAAGGTTACTGCTCTGCCCCAGGCTTCGTCGATACTGAATGTAACGACGAATTAAAACCCTATGACAAAGTCCCTTTCCTAGGCGTTACTGAAAAAGGGTTTGTGGCTATCACGCTGGCTTTGGTCAAACAAAAGGAAGCGATGCAGTCTGGGCTAGAAGCCTTTCCTTTTTTTTTGAAGTCATTTACAAAACGGTGGTTGCGGGTAACTTTATATCATTACAAATCGTTACGATTGTGCCGGTCCGCTTGTGTGAATATATTCCACGTCGTGATATTATCCGATTTATCAAGTTTTCGAAAAAAATATATTATGGTTCGCTTAACAACGTTTTTGAAGGCTAAAATTGTTGTTCTCTGGGAACAGGAACAACCTATAAAAAAAATAACACGAGATATGGGCATATCGGTAAGATTATACACTTATATATTTACTGTTCCAAGTTACTTACAAATCGCTTTTTTTATACTATTTCTGATACTATTATTTTCATATATACAGAGAAAAACAGTTCCTAGATGGATACAAAGGTATCAAGCGACGGATGATGTGAAATGTGATCGCCAAGGCCCTCGCCCAATTGCTTACACCGACGAATCCGAGCGACACCGTAATATAGTGCAAGTTCACTCAGTTGCACCCTTTAAATCTACATGCTCAAGTGTTGAAGATTTTGGAGTGTCCCTTAGCACAGTTCGAAGACACCTACACGCGGCGAATATTCATAATTATAAACCGGCCAGAAAAATTAAGCTTACTGACGATCACCGCACCAACTGAGTAAGCTTTGCTACTCGTTATTTAAATTTCGATTGGGAAAACGAAATAGTTATTTTTACCGACAAAAAGTGCTTTAAGTCGGATAAGGATGGCCGACAAATTTTATGGAGAAAAAGTGGGGAGAGGTTTAACCCTAACAACGTATTAGACCTCAGAACAAGCGGGCGATTAACACTAGGTAAATAATAAACTTACGTATTTAAATTATTTTCACGGCGTTTATTTTTATTCTTTTGAAATTTATTTACTGAGATCACATGTCGCAACAAGTTTTAAAAAGTTAACTGTTTACAGGTTACTGGGGATGGATGTCTTCAATGGGCCCAGGCGAGCTAGTGGAAATAGGCGGCCGCATGGACAGCAAGCGATATCTAGATGTGTTGAAAGACGTAATGTTTCCGTCAGTCCGTGTAGTTTATCCTGAAGGCCAAATTTACCTGGTTCAGGATAGTTCATCCGTGCATCGGTCCGGAATCGTTAAAGATTGGCTATCTTCCCAAAACGAAATAACAGTATTTGACTGGCCTGCAAAAAGTCCGGACCTAAATCCTATAGAAAACTTGTGGGGTCAGATGGTTCTCCAGTGAAATAAGGTCAAAAAAGAATTTGAATGATGAGGTAAACAAAACTTGGGAACTGATGCGAAATAGTGATGGATGTTTCAATATGGTTGCCTGCATGAAAATTCGTCTTCAAGAAGTGATAGATAGTGACGGCCATCCACTCCGTTACTAACAGACAATTGTATTTATCAGATTAAGCAAATTATGAGATAGATGATGTAATCTATCTCATAAAATGGCATAGGAACAAATGAGCATGTTTTAATATCTCCTAATATTATTATTTCGTAGTTAATCATACATACAAACAACCTTTATTATTATTAATCCCAGTTTTCCTTTTTTTTCGACTATTAATGTGATAATTATAATGCACCATCTGACCTCACATATGTATTGTTTTTAATGTTGTGTTAAAAGGGTTATCGGAAACTGTGATAAAAGAGAAAGATGTAAATTGCTATACTATATTAGTTAAGCATGTTGGTTCTTTCTCAGTGATTCACAGGCATAATTATTAATGTTCACAGTTTTAGTAAATAAATATTGTAATTGGGGTATTTCATGAAAACATTAACTTATGTCCGCTTACCCCAATAAAAGATATTATTAACTGCTAACAAACACTATCAATCTTAAAGCAATGTTATTACTTTACCATATACCGGTAATCAGCTTCTTAACTTTATTTCTCAAAAGTATTCAAGAGGTAGTGTCTACATAACGTTTCCGTGGAATGCTCCAATTGTGTTTCCTGAAATATCTATAGGGAAGCAAATTCTTGTCCAATGTAATACGTCCTAAATGTAATCCAACTATTTAGTAAATATAGTTCGGTTCATAGCCTAAGTAAATAGGTAACCATATTTTTATTAACTTGATGAAAATAAAAAAAATACGATCATAGCATAACGCTCCTAAATTTGCTTAAATAAGCGACTTTTTTTGAGTATTGATGGAGGAAAATAGTAAAGATTCTTCTTCATCTTCGGATACTGAGAGCACGGATTCTGTCACTCCCGCGATGCCAGCGGCTGACGGACGGAAGAGGAAGAAAGCCCTCAGAACAACGCAGGCTAAGCGTAAGCGACATTCCAGCGACGCAATACAAGATCTCGCTAAAGAAGTAAGTGAAGTGAATCGTTTCCTATCCTCGATGATATTTCCACAAGCCCCTCAGCCGATGCCCCCGCCCAGACTTAGTGATAGTTCTGATGACGATGTTAGTCTAAACGTTAGTGGCGAGCTATTTCCCAACGATACAAGTAGAGTAGATAACACAAAGGAACCTAAAGACTTTTCCATAGAGATGCCTTTTAACACTACCGTAAAGGAGCCGGCAGTCCCGAAATCATCCCCGGGCCACGTTGATTTTTTAAAAACTATTCAGCATTTTGGTAATTCTGACTGGGCCGATATTCGATATTCAGAGGTTCAAAAAGGTTACTGCTCTGCCCCAGGCTTCGTCGATACTGAATGTAACGACGAATTAAAACCCTATGACAAAGTCCCTTCCCTAGGCGTTACTGAAAAAGGGTTTGTGGCTATCACGCTGGCTTTGGTCAAACAAAAGGAAGCGATGCAGTCTGGGCTAGAAGCCTTTCCTTTTTTTTTGAAGTCATTTACAAAACGGTGGTTGCGGGTAACTTTATATCATTACAAATCGTTACGATTGTGCCGGTCCGCTTGTGTGAATATATTCCACGTCGTGATATTATCCGATTTATCAAGTTTTCGAAAAAAATATATTATGGTTCGCTTAACAACGTTTTTGAAGGCTAAAATTGTTGTTCTCTGGGAACAGGAACAACCTATAAAAAAAATAGCACGAGATATGGGCATATCGGTAAGATTATACACTTATATATTTACTGTTCCAAGTTACTTACAAATCGCTTTTTTTATACTATTTCTGATACTATTATTTTCATATATACAGAGAAAAACAGTTCCTAGATGGATACAAAGGTATCAAGCGACGGATGATGTGAAATGTGATCGCCAAGGCCCTCGCCCAATTGCTTACACCGACGAATCCGAGCGACACCGTAATATAGTGCAAGTTCACTCAGTTGCACCCTTTAAATCTACACGCTCAAGTGTTGAAGATTTTGGAGTGTCCCTTAGCACAGTTCGAAGACACCTACACGCGGCGAATATTCATAATTATAAACCGGCCAGAAAAATTAAGCTTACTGACGATCACCGCACCAACAGAGTAAGCTTTGCTACTCGTTATTTAAATTTCGATTGGGAAAACGAAATAGTTATTTTTACCGACAAAAAGTGCTTTAAGTCGGATAAGGATGGCCGACAAATTTTATGGAGAAGAAGTGGGGAGAGGTTTAACCCTAACAACGTATTAGACCTCAGAACAAGCGGGCGATTAACACTAGGTAAATAATAAACTTACGTATTTAAATTATTTTCACGGCGTTTATTTTTATTCTTTTGAAATTTATTTACTGAGATCACATGTCGCAACAGGTTTTAAAAAGTTAACTGTTTACAGGTTACTGGGGATGGATGTCTTCAATGGGCCCAGGCGAGCTAGTGGAAATAGGCGGCCGCATGGACAGCAAGCGATATCTAGATGTGTTGAAAGACGTAATGTTTCCGTCAGTCCGTGTAGTTTATCCTGAAGGCCAAATTTACCTGGTTCAGGATAGTTCATCCGTGCATCGGTCCGGAATCGTTAAAGATTGGCTATCTTCCCAAAACGAAATAACAGTATTTGACTGGCCTGCAAAAAGTCCGGACCTAAATCCTATAGAAAACTTGTGGGGTCAGATGGTTCTCCAGTGAAATAAGGTCAAAAAAGAATTTGAATGATGAGGTAAACAAAACTTGGGAACTGATGCGAAATAGTGATGGATGTTTCAATATGGTTGCCTGCATGAAAATTCGTCTTCAAGAAGTGATAGATAGTGACGGCCATCCACTCCGTTACTAACAGACAATTGTATTTATCAGATTAAGCAAATTATGAGATAGATGATGTAATCTATCTCATAAAATGGCATAGGAACAAATGAGCATGTTTTAATATCTCCTAATATTATTATTTCGTAGTTAATCATACATATAAACAACCTTTATTATTATTAATCCCAGTTTTCCTTTTTTTTCGACTATTAATGTGATAATTATAATGCACCATCTGACCTCACATATGTATTGTTTTTAATGTTGTGTTAAAAGGGTTATCGGAAACTGTGATAAAAGAGAAAGATGTAAATTGCTATACTATATTAGTTAAGCATGTTGGTTCTTTCTCAGTGATTCACAGGCACAATTATTAATGTTCACAGTTTTAGTAAATAAATATTGTTATTGGGGTATTTCATGAAAACATTAACTTATGTCCGCTTACCCCAATAAAAGATATTATTAACTGCTAACAAACACTATCAATCTTAAAGCAATGTTATTACTTTACCATATACCGGTAATCAGCTTCTTAACTTTATTTCTCAAAAGTATTCAAGAGGTAGTGTCTACATAACGTTTCCGTGGAATGCTCCAATTGTGTTTCCTGAAATATCTATAGGGAAGCAAATTCTTGTCCAATGTAATACGTCCTAAATGTAATCCAACTATTTAGTAAATATAGTTCGGTTCATAGCCTAAGTAAATAGGTAACCATATTTTTATTAACTTGATGAAAATAAAAAAAATACGATCATAGCATAACGCTCCTAAATTTGCTTAAATAAGCGACTTTTTTTGTAACAAGCATGGTCTTTCCTTGTATACGAGGGCTGCTATTTATATATCCGGAAACCGGGATTACAATCTTCTTAAATAGCATATTTGACCGCCATGGTAAAATTTGAACTTTTTTAAGTATATAAGGTATATTTTTTCTTCCTTATTAACGCTCGTGTTTTGTTTTTGACGGGTTTTAAATGTCATCTCGCAGCAAGAATGGAACTCACTCGTGAAAATATTCGTGCTATGATTTATTATGATTTTCGGCGTGGTTTAACGCAACAACAGTGCATAGATCAACTAACTTCAACTTTTGGTGATGAAGCCCCATCTAAAACTACTGTGTATCACTGGTTTAGTGAGTTCAATCGTGGACGTAGTATGCTTACGGACGAAGTTAAGGCAGGTCGCCCGAAATCGGTCGTTGTACAACAAAATATCGAGGCTGTGCGAAAACTTATAATGGACGACCGACATGTTACGTACCGCGAGATGGAGGCGACTCTGGGTATTTCTATGACCAGCATTAATAGCATATTACATAATTATTTGGCTGTAAAAAAAATTTGTTCGCGTTGGATACCCCACAACTTAACAAATGAGCAAAAACATGCTCGCGTCGAATGGTGCAATAAAATGTTAAAAAAATATAACCGTGGTGACTCAAAAGCCGTTTATAACATCTATACAGGTGACGAATCCTGGATCTATGCATACGATCCCGAAACGAAGCAACAATCAACGGTATGGGTGTTTCAAAATGAGCCGAACCCTACGAAAGTTACTCGTGCAAAAAGTACATTGAAACAAATGGTGGCCTGCTTCTTCGGTATTAATGGCCATGTAGCTACAGTGCCACTAGAAAACCGTAGAACGGTTAATTCAGAGTGGTACACGACCATTTGCTTACCGGAAGTATTTGAACAAATTCGTAAAACTAACCAGCGACGAAGAATCATTCTTCATCATGACAATGCCAGCTGTCATACGTCACGCGAAACAACTCTATTTTTGGAGGGTCAAAATGTGGAATTAACGGGTCATCCGCCGTACAGCCCTGACTTGGCACCCAACGATTTTTATTTATTTCCAAATATAAAGAATAAATTACGCGGTCAACGATTTTTGACCGCTGAAGATGCTGTCGACGCATTCAAACAACACGTTATGGAGGTACCTCAGGCGGAGTGGCAGAAGTGCTTTAAAAATTGGTTCACGCGAATGCAAAAGTGCATAGATCATCAAGGGGAATACTTTGAAAAACAATAAAACTATTTTCAGCCGTGTACGTTTGTTTGTTTTTTTGTTTCCGGATATATAAGTAGCAACCCTCGTACCTACTTTAAAAAAGTATTTCTGAAATATAAAATCAAATAATAAAAAATATATAATAAAAGAAGCAAAAATTACTTCACGATCGAGGGTTCGAACTAATCAACAAAAGATGATATAGTAAAAAAGCAAAAATTACTTCCCGATCGAGGGTTCGAACTGGGGACCCATCCACTCACATCTACTGAGTAAGGCTGCCCATCCACCAGACCAACTCACTTACTACGTTTTTGGTTAAAAATATTGAACGGTTTCATGACATTACCAGAGGGGGTACCTTTTCTGTGACGCTGACTGTACAACATCTCATTTGAATATATTTTATGTTCTTTGAAACAAATACACCATCAGGCATTCAATGTCCATCTCATTTACCATTCACTACCTAAACGATGTTTGGAATAGATACCTCTTTAGCGACACTAATGCCAGCGGCATTCATAGGGTTATTGACGGGTTATTGATGGCAGTTTTTCTGTGCCTGTATGGAGCCATGGTCGTTCAGAGACGGTAGTTTCTCTGTGTTAATATAGGTTCATGTTCGTCAAGGTAGGCAGTTTCTCTATGCCTATATACTCGTAGTGTTATGGTTGTTCAAGGTAGGAAGTTTTTCTGTGCCTATATGTATGAATCCGTGGTCGGTCAGGTAAATTTTTTATAGGTACCTATATGGACCATGGTCGTTCAGGGTAGGCAGTTACCTGTGCCTTAGCGAATGTTATAGACTCCATTTTGCCACCATGTTGATGTTCCAACCACTGAAAGTATTCGTCGGTTTTGCGTCCACTTTTCTTATGAGTGCGGCTAAAACGTGAAAGTTCCTTCTTCGAAGAGTATAACTTGTGCTCACATATCGAAAGTCGGTACGAATTAAGAAGTAAACGCGTTTCGAATAATTGACTGTCAAATGTTCTCAAGGTTTAGGAAGATCACCCTATAGATAGCTATCCCGCAATACTGGCCAAATGCGAGCCAGACGTACGTATGGAGAGTTTCCTTGCGCAAATATAATGCGCTGAATGTAAAGGATTTTAAAGGGTATGACTTTAAATTTTAACATTATTTTTTTTGTATTGTTTGTTGGTATCGCGACCTTAGCAATTCAAAATTTAAACTGTCTCAAACAGAGAGACTACGAAAGTTATGAGTAATATTAGGGTTCCATTGGTATCATTTAGGTATGAAACCCATAAAAAAGAACCTTTGTACGTAAGTAAAAACGACGCGTAAAGCAATTTTTTATTATGATCGAAGTCAACGCACCTCATCTCTTCTGGGATCAAATTCGTGAATTGAAATGATTATTATTTATTATTATTTTTATGAACCAGAGGGCAGGTTTTTTTAGTCAATGGGGAGACAGGGGAGGGGTCTCCGGACTTTTTTGCGAAATGGAAGATTAGTACGGTCGATAAAAAACAAGAAATGTGTTACAATAAGATCGTGAAAGATAAGATTGTTTTAAGGGACCGCTAGGATAGTCGCATTAGGTAAACGATTATGTTGTGTGTGTAACCGCCTTTACTCTTTCAAGGGTTTGAATGGAAATTATTTAATTATTTTCTAAGAAAATGAAAAATAAACACTATGTGGCTACGGATACTCGTATACTTCAAATATGTGAAACCAAATTCATATATTTTAGAAAGGTAGCGTGATAAAAAAATTAATACATTATATTTTGACCACAATTGTTGAACATTAAAACTTCCTTTTTTAATGTTCAACATTCATGTTAATCCTGTAATTTATTATTTCGAGGGATTTATTATAAATACTGAGGGTTTCGAAGCGTTACGATGACGTTTCTGGTGTTTTTAGACTGCACCAATATCTATTTATACACAGCGTTCGTTAGGTTATGCCACTATTCCATTTAAAAAGTAAAGATTGAAAAAAAAAATGGTACTAACAATATCATGGGTAATTTATGGTTATATTTTCAATTACAAGTTGTAATCAATATATTATTATATTGTATGTAAGATACGATGAACGACTTTTATTGCGAAGTACAAATGTAAGTCAAATACACTCGCGGATAATAATGTATCTTGCAGATAATTTGGTACAGTACGATTACTTTGAGTTTACCACTGACATATGCTTTTATTCCATCGTATATTCGACTTTAACACTAACACAAAAGAGTATCTATTACAAACAAACGACGTTTAGACAGTGTGTAAGTAATATAAACTCTTTTACATTAAAATGTAAAAGATTTTATAAATATTTTATTAAAGTAATCCCATTTTGTTTACTAACATACATGGACAATAAAGTTGTCTGAAAATATTCTATTTTGATAAAGGATCTTATCTACTTACCCTGCACTAGTTCGCGTACCATTTTCTATGAGCAGTAACTCCGTCCCGTGCCACTCTCAGAAGAGATTTCAGCCCAAACAATAAATAACACATCCACCGCCGAACGATACGTTTTCTCAAAACAAGCTGGGATACAACGTTCCCCTGGCTATCAGTAAACTCTTCGCCGCCCATCATGCGCATAGAACATAAATCTGAATTCGTCAGAAAACATAACTCTTGCCCATTCTTCATCCCATGTGCATGTTCACGGGCTATGTGTTTACTACTTTAGCTTTTAATGTCTTTCTGCGTTGATGTTTATTCTTCTCTCTCATTTGTGTAAGGTTAACTGGAAGAGATCCCTTAAAGGGAGAAGTTTGCCTTTGTACAAATATATTATTTTCCGCCGTCATTGTTTTATGTTTTTTAGTCTTTACAAAAAAAAAACAAAACAAACAAACAAACAAATATATGTATTCGTGTGAAGAATCCTATCATAAAATCTACTATTAGAAATTCGACGAAGAAGAAGGCGGTGAGGCTAACTTCAGAGACGTAAGCTTAAGGTGCCAAAAGGGAACTTGCAAGGCCATCTTAATATAAGCGGGGGTTTCTGGGAATGGAATAGGGGGCCATCGAGCACTCAAAACTTAAATTAGAGACCTCGTAGGACGTCATTTCAGAAAACGTAAAAAAACGTCTTTTCAGATCTTTCGGGGCCCCCGAGAGGTTGGGGGCCCCGGGTCCAGAGTACGCAGTTGGAAAGACGGGCCTGCAAACATGCAATGTGTTTATTTTTTTATAATTACCGTGTTGAACAAACGTAAAAATATCACATTGAGCCTAAAATTACGAAATAAAGAAAAAGAAAGGTTTTTTTTAGATATTGCGAGGCAAATTGACAAACAACATTTCAATCTTCCAAGTGATATTAAATCGGCACCGGATGTCATCCGGATAACTCGCCCGACACCGACAGCGACACCGTACACGATCACACCGTACTAGACCTCCTGACCAGTAATCGGATTTAGTGAATGGGGGGGGAGCACAAACCCACTAACGAGAATGCCATCCAGCCACTGAGAATTTGGGGGGGGGGGGGGGGGGGCGCACTGCGCAAGGCACAGGAGCTGTGGACGTAGGTTGAACCGGAACCGTTCAACCCCAGTTGGGACGGGGTAGAGAGAGACAAGAGAAAGGCGTAAGGGAGATAGCGAGACTACGGGCTGCGCGACATATAGCAACCAGCATCGACAAATAACAAACATACTAACAGACACGTCCCACATATAGTGTAAGACTAGGTACACTATAGCTGTTCGTAGCGCCCGCTCGCGGCAGCACTCATACACTAGGTGCCGAGGATGCCGTGGTATCCTACGGCCTAGCTCATTCTCACAGGTCAGATGCCGTTCTAATCCAAATAATGATATGATACATAGCGGTCATTTCATTTTCTGACGCAGCAACACCGGGGGAAGACTCACTTTGGCACTGGGCTTCGAAGTGAACGCACATGTTGTTAGACTAAGTGGCTAATGATGCAGTGTATGATCGGCCTAAGCGTTCGGCTTCCCTTCCACGTTGTCACATGAAATTATCGTCCGTAAACATACTTTACACACAACCAATTTTTTGCTTAACCGCAGTAAAGTAAGAAGTATTCTATAACTATTTATGGTTAAATTCATCAAACACTTGATTCATATATTTAGAATGGATTCAGAGACCTTCAAATAGCCTATTTCACTTATTTTAATCAGTATGTCTTTAAAGTTGACACTTCATTATTTTATAGAAAAAGTAAATCCAAGCCAAAGTTTGCGCTACGCAGTAGGTATTACTATCTACTTTACCACAATGTTCCCAAACATGAAATTTAATTTATATTTGCCACAATAACGTCACAACGAGATTAGCATTAATCTAAGCGTCCTATACAAATACCTTGATCTTGTTAGCTTCGTCGCGTTAATTCGCTTTTATTAAAGGAATCACAATGAGAATATGCTGTGTTTGTGTCTTTGTACGAAAGTGACGGTATTAGATTGTAGGCGATTTACTCATTATTGTCGGGCATCCTTATTATTACCGCGACAGTGATGTTCGTTGGTATATTGGTTCTTACTTAACAATCGATTTGGGTTAAGTGTGCGCACTTTGGTAAATAAGGACTTATCGTGTTTTTTTTATTGTACCTTTTTGACTCTTTAGATCTGTAAGACCATTTTAGAGGTTCTGAAATGGGCGCCTCGCTCCGAAGGACTTATCGCGTTTATAATATAAAAGTTATAAATAAAAACGCACGTCTTTAATATGATTCACTAAGGCCCTCAATTGAAATTGAATCAATGTCCGGAAATCATTATTTTTGTTTTTTTTAATATGATCATTCAATTAAGCAAAGTCAAGAGCCCGTATCGGTATGTAAATGCACATTAATTAATGCATTAATAGTCAGCGATCAATATATTTGTTTTAGGAACGATTTACTGAGCAATAGATACGATATTATTTTAGGAATCATAATACTACAAAGACTCCTGTCTCATAGGAAGCATTCCTGATGCCATAAATATTTGCAATACATGTACTGTATTCACTGTTTTCTATTCCTCGGTAGAAGGCTCTGTATGTATTGTAATTCAACTGTTTTCGAGGTCGTAGTTGTAGTAGACGGCTTTGGTCTCCCTCGAGTACCTACGCATGCGCACACTTACCCGGGCACAGTTTTCCCTGAAAATTAAATTGCAAAATACTTATAAAATAAAATCTTACGGAAGCAAGCCTAACCTCAACCTATTCTTGCAAATGTAACGTAAATATATTGTAAACTCAACAAAATCACTGAACACTGTAACCCAAAGTAACCAGGACGTACGTTTCAAACATGTAACTAAATTTGCGCCAGCTGTTTAAAATCCATTTCACTTTTTTTTTCATTTTGTTTATTCATTGCACAATGGTTACAAATTGAATCCAGTTTTATAAATAATTTTATAAAATAGGTTCATAAAAAAAAAGTCTAGTACAGCAGTTGGACAGAAAAAAAGTTCTTTAAGCCTAATGGAGGAGCTTAAAGAGGTAACAATAAACATAACCAGTTTCGAGTAGATTGTTGCGGTTAATCCTTTAATGAATCGGCCAAAACCACCAATACCGTTAAAATCACAAACGAGATTGCTTGCTTTCGTTATAAATTCATTAAGTCTATTACCTAGAACGCGTTAGCTCGTAACTCGACTGGAAAATTGTATTCTGAGAACAGGTAATCTGCTAATAATAACTCACTTGCTCTGCAAAGGGTTGGCACCTTTTAAAAAATAAAAAAAAATCTGCCAAGTCTTGAGATAGGCGTGTATTTATTGAGCCCAGTTACAGGTACATTATCAATTTGAGTTATTTGAGTTGAGAGGGGGGGGGGGGGGGGGGAACATATCTCAGGATTACCACAGTCACCACTTAAATACTATGTAATTATTGACTCGTAATTTAAAAATAATATGTGCCTCCGTTTGAAGTGTCAACCCTAATTTAAGATTTAAAATGCCTATAACAGTATTGGATATTAAGATATTATGATCAGACTTTAGTTTCTGCCAGTTTGGTTACGAGACTTGTAAAATATGTTTTAACTGTTATTTCTTTGTTGCCGGAGCTAATTTTACTGTTCTTTAACACTCGTATTACAGGTAAATAAATAATATTAAATAAATATTACGGGACAATTTTACACAAATCACTCTAGTCCCATGGTAAGCTCAATAAGGCTTGTGTTACGGGTACTAGGCGACGATATATTTAATAGATATATTACTTATATACATAGAAAACATCCAAGACTCAGGAACAAATATTTATGCTCATCACACAAATATCTGCCCTTACCGGGATTTGAAACCAGGACCTCAGCTTCGGAGGCAACGTTACTCCCACTGAGCCAAACCGGTGTAAATGTTATCTCTGTCAGTTGGACAAGGAAAGTGATATAATGCTCGAGACACAAGTTTGTCAGTTGTCAACCCTAGCGTGATTACGCGAATGTTCTATGTTGAATTTAATTAATTTCTCTGCGTAGATAATTTGACATTGTAAGTAATTGCGTTGGTTTAGCGAATTGGACTTTTGGCATCATGATTACAATTTAGTCGTGTGCCGTCGAATAGATTAATGTGACGTCATATGCGTGGATTTTTATGGTAAATTTCAAAAGACCCTGTTTGTCATTAATGGTTGTAATGGTTATGTTAAAAAACAAAGCGATCCACTGCAATCTGAAATGGAATGGAACCAGCGTCTCTGTTTCTTTGTCCATTAAAGTACTTAGTTAGATCTTTGTATCAAATACTGCAATAATATTGTGACTTGTTATAGTATAAAAGTTATCAAAATAAGTGATCACAGACAGCAGCGTCTCTCTTGAAGGCCTAATAACACTGATAGCAGTGCAACTTAAATAATGTTGCGTGAAAGCATATTCTTGTGTGGTGGTTAAAGGTAGGTGTGAGTACTAAGCCTTTCAAAATAAAATGGCACATATCATGAGTTCATTAACGAAGGTATTTAATTAATAACGAATCACAAGCGAACGGGACAGAATGGTTAAAGACGCAGTTCTGGTAAACCAGAGACGCTGGTTAAATTCCAGCTTAGAATGCAGTGGATCGCAATTAATTTGTCATCTATAAATTGTGTAATGTTTTTGTGAAAAAAGTAATGAAAGTAATATTCCGTTGCCAGCCGTTCAGGTGGGAGTAGGCTTTCTTCTTGATGACTTGAAGGTCGTAATGGTCGTAATTTATTTCACAGTTCAGAGGGATTACTCCGAAAATCAAAAATGGAAGGTCGTAACGTGCTGTCCCTCTCGCTCTCATTTTATGCTGTATGAACTTCGTTTTTCAGATTTCAGAGAAGCTTTTCAGTCGTGCGAGGCAGGAAATTTCTAGCAAAACGCACAGTTATGGACTGCCAACTATCTAAGTGGTGACGATGGGAATAATGTCGCGTAGCATGGCTTTTTTTTCTAGAACCTGACTTTGAACTGGCTAGGTCTGGCTAGTCCAGTAATCGGATTTAGTGGGGGGAGCGCAAACCCATAAACGGGAATGCCATCCGTGGTCACTTAGAGTTGGTCCAGCTCTAAGTGGCCACGTAGCATGGCGGAAATATGTGGCAGGGATCATTCCAAACAATTCCTCGGAGTACTCCCCGTTATACAAACGATAGAAAATGCAGAGACAGGATATAATCTCTACGCAGTGTCAAGGAGTCAAGCCAATCTGAAATACGCTGGCAACCGACGATACGATTCGCTCTCCCTTGAATGCGGTCTAACTGGTTAGTGGTCAGCTGGTATTTGCGCCTTGTAAAGCTGTAAGCGCAAACCTGTGTCGTAACTAAAAAATACTATTCAAAATGCTAATTCAATACATTTCTGTATATTGAAAAGAAATTTCCGTCTTACATGCTGAACTTTTAAGTCAGAAATGACTGGACATTTCAGAGCATTGTCAAAAACAACGCTAAAAATCTTTACGTTCTCGTAAAGGTTCTTGAAAATTTTCGGTACCATTCTCAACATTTCAAGAATATTCTGCAAGTGCCAACTTGCAACAAATGTATGGAGAGCACAACTTTAAACACAACGAATTAATTAATTTAAAATTACCTAAATTGAGCGTTTGTGTTGACAATGTTTTGGTTAATTACTCAAATTCTGTGTACATATATTGATTTGAAATTAGGCCAATGTCCAATTTGGTGAACACTAGCATGACCTAAGTGGAAAATCACGCGATTTCAAGTAATTGTAACATACTTGTGTTATAAATAATTTTATTACAGTGAAATCTACAGGGTATGAGGATCATACAAATATCCCGAGGTTGACATTTACAACGGAATACCTATTTGTAAAAAAAATGTCTTTGGAAAATATGTCTATGGGTGGTTGACAGAGGTCTCTATTTAATGATAACTCCGCATGTTACCGCATGTTATGTGTGTGTATGGAACGTTTTTCCAATTGATTTAAACATATAATTTTTCTTTTTTTGTAAATGGCCTTTTTTGGTATATTTGTATACAAGCCAAGTTTAAACAAAATGTAGGTTTTATTGTTTTTATTTTATAAGTGGCAAATGGGAAGGCAATAAGGTACCTGATAGAAAATAGTCATCGTCGCCCATGGATATGTAAAACACCAGAGAAGACGCCTATACCTTGCCAACCTTGAGTGCCATATTAACACGCGTTTTGAAGAATTCCATGTCATACTACTCCAGAAAAACCTTAGGGGGAAGCTCGATCCATTACTTGCAAGTTTGTGGTTTTACCACATGAGCATGATTCCTGGTTATTTTTGTGATACAGATAATGGGGATGTACTTTATTCCTGAGGCGGAAGGTGCAATGATAAAAACGTGACAATGGCATCAACTCAAAAAGTTCTTCAGAGTATTCCCCATCGTACATAAGGGAAAACAATCACAGAGAGCGAACATCTCTCCGGCAGCTAAGTGGTTTAACGATGTAAACATGATACAAGTAAGGTAAATAATAACTTAACTTTATACATTTTGTGTGCTGCTGCTTTTCTATTTAGTTTGGTGTTAGCTGTATCATAGCTTTTCTTTCATTTAACCGACTTCAAAAATTAGGAGGTTATCAGTCCAGTGTTTATTTGTTTGTTACCTCGGACCTTGTAACTCCGTCAATTATGTTAACTGAGGGCGAGGCAAAGAAAGTTGGCCTGAGAATGAACTACCAAAAGACAATATGCAAATGCGACGATGCAAGAATATCAGAGTAACAAGGTCGAATCTTAAAGCCGTTGATACCACCTGCAAAGCAGTGGACAGATTCAATGATAAGTGATTAATATCTCGATTAAGATATCTAAGTGACCTCATAGTCGAAAATGTTGATGGTCTTGCTGAGTGGTAACATCAACATCAAACTGATTTGATGATAGAGCCGAAAGTAACCGGAGCCTTACTTTCTCCTCAATAAAATAATGTATTCAAGTCGTATTCCGACTTATGGTCATCGTTAGATTGATTTTTACGGATCGGTTCACTAAAAAGAGGAGAGTAAATATATTTTTTTACAAAAACTAAAAACTGACTCCAAATAACATCAGTAAAAAGTAAAAAATAACTGCTTAGGTACTTAATTAGTTTGTTTTCAATGCCGGGTTTGTTGAAGGATGTTTATATTTTAATTTTATCCCTAACTCACCACTCTCTAAAATATTAGCCACATTCCTGACTATATTTCTGTTATTTCCATTCCTTAAGATTTGTATGGAAGTGGTCACCTATTTACCACCTAAATTTATGTTCAGGTTCAATTATACTGTTTAGTCATTGGTGTGTCATTCATTTTACTTTGGTAGTGTCAGTTTGGTCGAGTGACGGCAGATGGATCAAAATTTTAACGGAATGGTGGCCGCTTTTAGACGAAAGGAGTGCCTTGCGTTCGTTGGCTCGGTGAGTGGACGACATTCGGAATATTGCGGGCCACTTTTGGATGAGATTGGCTCAGGACCGGGATAAGTGGCGTACTCGAAGAAAGGCCTATGCTCAGCATTTGCTAATAAGGTTAAAATACATCGATTTCATCACAACGTCCAGACTTATAAGTTTTAAACCCATGGTTTTAAATTCGGCAGCCGTTTTGTCTACTCTTTTCGGTATTAATAAATACGCTTCTATAACTAAAGCGATATATAACGCTTGATCAGACTTTTAATTCATCAACAAATATTACTCGTTTCCTGAAGTAGAATTTTATTCAAAATAACTTTCATAAAACGCCCACTGAGCACCCGCTGAGGTGATCTACGGAGGAATATTATTCCTGCATCTATTCCGCAGGTTGCTGTTGTTGTTTGTTATGCTTAGCAAGATAACAACAACAAAGTTTGTAATTCCGCGCCCGAAACTTTAAACTTGTGATAGATATCTTGTCTTGCCTTCCTTAGTCGAAGCTGGTAAAAATACATTTAGAGTCAAAGTGCACGGTTTCTACAGGAGCTTGAGCAAAAACGATGTCAAAATATCGTTAGTTGGTATTTGAATTGTCTGAAAATTTAAATAAGGGATTGCGTTTTTTTATTTTCGTAGTTTTGCTCAGATTCTTGTCCATATACTCGTAAATGGGTTCCCCTTATGTGGCATAATCTCGATTGTCCGAATCATCATTCGGACGAATTCATATTTTGGCATAATGCAGTTTTTTTCAGAAACTGTACAATTTTCAGAATTTTTTAAGGCACTATCCAGTTGTATACGTTAGGTTAGGTTAGGTTTGTTTTACAAAAATCTTAAAAAGTTTACGTGTTCAGAAAAAAATGCATTATGCCAAATTATGAATTCGGCCAAATCATGATTCGGAAAAAAATGCGTAAACAAGGGGAACCCTCGTAGATACCTATGAGTGGAAATATCAATAAATTTCAGTCATTGCGCACAATGCAGAGCATTTAACTTTTTTCAGTGGTACACTCTATTGAGCTCATCGTATGATATGTCACCATTTACCTCGTTTGCAAAATTTACAATAGTTTTTAAATATTTGCAATGTAAATAAAATGTTAAGAATAGAGAGTATACATTTTAAGAAGAAAAATATTACTTTTGCCAGGACGGTGTTTTCGTGAACAGGGGACTGTTTTTTAGCGCTATGAAGATATTTTCGATGTAGGAAATTAATTTTAATACGGATAGCGGAACCCCTAACGTCGTTTGTATCGATTGTCCTAACGCATTTTTTATGAAACTGTAAACTTTTCAGGATTGTTATAAAACAAACCTAACCTAACCTAAATCTATACGACGATCTTTTGAAAAATCTATTTTAGCAATGTATGTCGATCGGTCGCTCGACGTTCCACAGTTTCTGCATACATATGAATTGCGGTATAATTAGGAGCCACTAATAAAACTACATTTACATCTGTCCATAGAAGCGCATTTGGGTTAGTTAAGCTCTAAACGCGGCTAATGTATTCTCGCGTCGTACTGCCAATCCGTGTTCGTAGGTAAATGTCGGCAATCCCACGGGATGCGAGGTATTAGCGGCCAGCGCGGGCCCGATGGACGCAGCTTCGCAATCAGCGTCCAACTTTTTTCATATCCCCAACACTTTTAGACTCAGTACACACGGGAGGAAATATCAAAATCACAAATTCTTCTCAACTTGAATCGAACCCTTATCAGATTGCTCAACTTCCCGTGACGGACGATACGAAGTTTTCTAGTTGGTGTAATCCAGTCTTGAGTTTGAAACCTCTCGAGGCTACAAGCCACATTTAACCGTGGAACTCGATAGAAACGGAAAGTAAATTTCCGTCGGCTCAAACATATACGCATGTATGCGTGGACAAATGTTTACCGGACCAGAAGTTTTGGTGTTCATCGGTGAATTAGGTGAACAAAATAATTAATTAATGATTTGACTTACTGTTAATATATAATCTTTCTTTCAGTTGATAGCTACGTAAAAATATACCCTTATTAACTGATTTATATACAGAACTCAAATCATTGCCAATCAGATGTTCATTAAGACGTTGGATGCTATGTCAGTCGGTGGTGACTGACAGACACATTTTTCGTTCAGGCCTTGTCAGTCACCTGTGGCTGACACCAATGGCCTTACTTAGCCGTTTGCAGTTTAAATACATATAAATGACCTACACGGGTCCAAGTATGGTCCAAGCATATGACATGGTCATACCACATCTCATCATGACTATTGCTAATATTGTAACGTAACGAACGCCTACGCTACGCTACGTAAAGTAAATAGGTCTTTTATTTAACCCTATTCATTACATATCACTTTAAACGATTAATAAAAACAATTTTGGTGACTTAACAAATCTAGCTTGGCAGTTAACGTGTTAAATAGATGTGCAATTTTCGCATTCACGTATCCACTTGGAGTATAAATACAACATGAAATACACGCCTTACAATAAAAACAAGCCGTGTGTTTGAATTTTCATGCAAAGCATAATTATCAGTAAACCCCTTAAGGGGATAATTTTAAGAAATATCCAGTCTTAAAGTTAACCTATAATATAACAAAGACGACAGGGTAGAATTTCAATCTCGCTCCATCAACTTAGGCGGTTCGTTGTCTTCCAGTTCTTGATTGTAATAAATAAACCAACTCCACCTACATAAAAATAGTATACATACCATAATTTTGTTGGATAATTGTATATCGAAGACATAGTACGTAGGTATAGGTACTAAAGTTAAAGGCGAATCTAGAGGAAATGAAAACGACGTTTAAATAATAATAAAAAAAACGAATGTTCTTGCATTCTAAAAAAAAAAGTGAAATAAAGTATTTGAAGGTCATCGCGACGAAAAAAAAAAATTTAGGATTTTGTGTGTGTAAGTATTCTTAAAGCAAAAACAGAGGCCATTTCCCTCCTCCATGAACGAAGTTGCGGATATCTTCTAGTAGTCTCATAAGTTACAAAGTGTTCAAAGTCATCTTTCAATTTAAACCCCAAGTTTAAATCCACTTTTTTACTACGCAGATAATAATTTCATTCGTCGGAAATTGTAACACCAGCCTTACAAACTGGAATCCAGTTAGCGAAGTTTAGTATCAGTATCGGACGGACGGATTTATAAGATTACTCTTCGCAACTAATGAATCTATTTCATCGCAAATTCATAATTTACATCCATAACTTCTTCATACGCGCATTATTTGACAAATTTATATAATCTCAAATGACAGTTTCTTACTCTAGACCTCTGTAAGCAAGACTATTTACAATAATATTTCGATTTAAATCTCAAAACTCGCAAGTCGACTCGAAGCCTAACCATGTGTACTTGTTCCTACCTGCTCATACTCCTCAACTAATTAGTTTTCAGGTGAACATTCATGGTTATGAAATTTTAGCTTGCCATGCTTATGTTATTTTGTTTTTAGAGCATAATACGCTTTTTCTTGCATGGATTTTTTATTAACGAAGATTAGAAACTATAGTGGATTAATAAAAGTACAGTCTACCAAAGAGACAGCCATTTTGCCATAAAAACATGGTAGGACGTGATCCGCGTTATGATACAGTGCGACATAAATGAGTAGAAATTAAATAAAATTGAACTACAAAAAAATTCATACTAGGTAAATTGTTGCCATGTTTAAGCATTTTGCGTCAAAAATATGACAGTTACGTAGAAAGTGGCACCCTCATTTAATTTCCACTCTTTTATTACAGTAATAAAGGTAGTTTCGAGTTAATATTTTTATTGCTACCCTTAACAATAAAAATAATTAATGAACAACAATTTCATCACTGTTGTTATATCCAGTCGTGTCGTGTGCATAGCTCTCCGTGACGTCACCTAAGGTCTCACCGGAAGATCAGCGCTGGCTATCGACTCGAGAGAATCGAGCTTGCATTATGCTGAGGTAGGTGGGACCTTTTCGTGGCATACTAGTTATTATTATTTTTGTGTGTTTGACTTGCTTCTTATTTAATTATTTGTATGGTAACGAAAACAATGCTTTCTTTCTTTCGTATGAATGTAATTCGTCACTAAATCACTCGTAATCTCATCTTGAGAACTTTTTTACTTTTTCCTCTTGTACTTTTCCTTTTTTTGACATGATTAGACATTACCATGGCAGGAGACGAAATTTAGTTACTTCAGTAGATAGGTTGACCATTTCACAGGCTTCATCAGCCATACTTTATTATTGGTTAGGCAAGAGAAGTACATGACATGATGCTCTCTGGGGTCTGAACCTTGAATGTCTGATCTCCCAACATACTAGGCCACAAGTGCTGAAAATAATAATTTTCTCAAGATAGCCCAATATTAAGCAGTGCTTATGCTATCTACCGCATTACCCTCTCTGCTGCTGCATTTTATTATCCTCACAAAGGATATAAAAAGCCAGCCTTATTTCCAGAAACTCCAATCAAAAGGTAGTTTATTAAGTAAAATTCCAGTTCATGATCCTCAAAGAACTTCAATATCTGAACGGGAGAGAAGTTGAAGATTATTTCAATCGATAATAATTAATCGGACGAAGGCCAGAGTGGAAGTGTGGCCGCGGGGCATAAGATGTACTTAGCGTTTATTGCCTCGCCCAAAGCCGAGTGGATTATGATAAACGTAATCTTAATCCATTATGAGATTTATACGTTTGAAGATCGACAAATTTCATTTCTGACGAAATGACAGTGAAAGTCAGGAAATATCTGCCAAGCGTCAAAACACCCCATGCAAAATGGGCATAAGCTAATGATTTCATTTGTTAAAAAAAATTCTTTCATTTTTGGCCGTGAAAAACTACGTTGTACATAGTTTTCTTACTTTTTTTCTTCATTCAAGTGAAAATGATTAATAGCTTCTGCCCGCGACTTCGTCCGCCTTAAATTCGTTTATCGCGGATGAGGGTATTTTTCTGGGATAATCATGTGTTCTATGTCCTTCCCCGGGACTCAAACTATCTCCATACCACATTTCGTCTGTTACCTCTTCACGCTTAAATCGCTGAACTGATTTTTCAGCGATTTAAGCGTGAAGAGGTAACAGACAGACTGACAGATACACTTTCGCATTTATAATATTAGTATGGATTGGATAGTAGCATTTAGTTTAAAAATGGATAATTTCAAAAAATTGATACAATATCTGTATGAAAAACTTACATTTATAGAGGATTTAAATTAAATTGTGATAATGTGTTTTTTTCGAACCTGCATTCATACAGTAATGACTTTTTTCTATGCAAGTTTCCCATTGATTATTCGTGTTTGGTTCGCGTTTGTACAAATTTATTACTATGCTGTTTTTGTTTCATTGTTTTCGTGTACAATAAAGTGTTTACAAACAAACAAACATATCTCGAAATGCCACAACAATCTACAAGCACTGCGACAAAATTGTGTTTATGAAAGTGAGACTTTGGAAACGCTCTAATAGCGCTTCAATTGTTTGGAATTTTATAGAGCATAAATAAGCGAATATGTTTTAAATCAGAATGTTCTTCTTCATTTCACCACTATAGGTCTAGATGAAGATTAGGGTTCCACTACTTGTTAGGACGGCTAAAGAGTGGAACCATCATATCTTTACTCAGAACAATATAACTTGGACCCCTTGTATGGGCACTATCCAGGACAGCATAAAAAAAAATTGTCTACTAGTTGCCCGCCACGGCTTCGCACGGGTGTACGATGAAAGATGTGACATAAACTTCTCTTAACTGTATGGACCTTGATGATCTCCCTTATATATATTTTGTCTCAGACACTCACTCTCTGTTACATGGAGATTTCTAAACCCAAAATATTCAGTCTCCATGCATTTTTTGTATATTTAAATAACCTTGTCCAGGAAATTACAAACACAACAAAAACTAATTAGCAATACATTGCAATCCGTTGTGCACTGATGCACGAACAATCATTTCTACAATTGATATTAATTTATATACATAAATAAGTATTGATATACTGCGTGTTCCGTTCGGTTATTATATACTAGCTTCTGCCTTCGACTTCGTCCGCCTTAAATTCGTTTATCGTGGATAAGGGTATTTTTCCGGGATAAAAAGTAGCCTATGTCCTTCTCCAGGACTTAAACTATCTCCATACTAAATTTCATCCAAATCGGTTCAGCGGTTTAAGCGTGAAGAGGAAACAGACAGACAGACAGACAGACACACTTTCGCATTTATAATATTAGTATGGATTTATAATATTAGTATGGATATGGACCAGCTGTTGCCCGCGACTTCTTCCGCGTAGAGATACAATTTATAGCTTTATATTTGTATTGAAAGTTTCAACCCCTTTTTCGTCCCTAAAAGGGATGAAATATTACATCAAATATAGCCTATTCTGATATATTAGGTACATAACTGGAAAGTTTCATGAAAATTCATCCAGTAGTTTTTGAGATTAATTGGAACGTACATACATATTTTCACGTTTATAATATAGTATGGACTACTTTATAACAATATTTATTCACAACAGTCTCAAACTTGGTAAATCATAATACCCCTTAGGGGCTGGAATCATTGAACTGTTTTTAGGGCTCCATAGCCAAAACGGCAAAAACGGAACCCTCATTGTTTCGTCATGTTTGTCCGTCTGTCCGTCCCTATGTCACAGGCATTTTACTCAAAAACTACACAATGTATATTAATGAAATTTGGAGTATAGTTGTCTTGTTTAAGCCACTACTTAGTTTTACAGTTAATTCGCTCTTTTGCTAGTGCACTTTTTCATATCGTATTTTTTTCATATGTACTCCATTTTTTTTCATGAAGGGCTACCCTACACTGAGCATGGTCCAACACGCTCTTGGCCGGTTTTTAACCTCCTTAGGTTTTGAATTTTCTTTCATTATTTTTCTTACATCTACAACATCTATGTATTTTTTATTAAATTAAATTATTTTTACAACGCACATGCTCGGCAAAAACCTATTTGTATAGGCCCGCATAGACACGTAAAGTGCTACCGCAATTTTCAGATACACATGCGAATAGTTAATTCTCAACTCGTGTCGGTGTTAAATACTCGTTTCGCTCTTGCTTTACATCACCGCCACTCGTTGAGAATTAACTACTTACACATTCCTTACTGCACTTGAATAGTTAATAACTATTTTTCTTCAGCATGGTGTTTAGGTGATGCCCTATAAAGTATTGTTTACATTCTAACACGTTTAGCCGTTAATGGCATCAATCATACTTCCATAATGTACAGTCGCATGCGTCGGTGTTCCACTTAAGAAAAAAATCCCATAATCCTTACAACCGAGCGAAGCCCAGCGCCTTGCAACCGCCTGGAAGACGTTCAAACGATTATCGCCCTAAAGGCGGAACACCGCTAGTACAGGCGATTGTACATGTAATTGCATATTATACCATTAGACTAGGTACTATTATTTTCGTTTCGTTTTTTATTTACTGCAGCGGGCATGATGGTTGAGTTTGTCACGCGATAAATAAGTGACATAACTGCCGTCAACTTCTGATACGTATGTGAATGCGAGAGTGATAGGCGCGTTATCATATCATTTATCGCGTGATAAACGCGACCATAATAGGCCCGCAGTATAAAATTCTGCCATTGCTTTTATGCAACATTCGAAAAATGTTCTTGCACAAAACATTACGAATACTACACACCCAGTTTGAGACCCCGGTAAAGAACACAGGTCAGTTTTATCATGGAATCATCCCTCTAGACTGCAAAAAGGGGGATGGAACTTTTAATCGGAAATCAATTATTAAGAGGTAGCTAGAGTTCGAAGCCGCAGGAAAATGCATCTTTCTTACAAATTTGATACCCTTTTCGAGTATATCTATCATAAATTCCACAATCCACAGCCTCTTAAGAACTGAGCTTAAAAAAATATTGTGAAATTACTTTTCTTAGCTTTTGATTAAGAATACATGTGCAAAGTCATTGATAGCTCTGACATTTCGAAAATTAGAACCTCTATGCTAAATAAGCTTTCAAAAAAATACTTAAATATTTTTTCTTAACTTGTAATACTCGTAAAGAATAGGTACTTGTGAGAAGTCTGGAATCACTCATTTTTATAATCATAAGTCTTCCATACAAATTTTCAACCCCAATTTAACCCTTCCAAAGGATGCGTTTTGAAAAACAATAGAATTGCTTATTTAGCTTTTCTAAGTTATAATCTTAGCATTTAAAAAAATGATCCTCTTCCAACCATCCACGGATGAATTAAAAAAACTGTAGAATTACTTTTCTTAGCTTATAATTAAGATTCCATTTACGAAGTCTTTGATCTCATGTATTAAAAAAATGTGTTCGGCATACTAACTTTCAACTCTTATTGAATTCTCTCTGGGAATAATTTTCAAGAAATCCCACCTTGCTTACCTACGTTATAAAAGTATTATAATTATATTTAAAAAAATCAAGCTTCTGGATTGAGTAGTTTCGGCTCTGTGTTGGTGTGTTCAGTCAAGACTTCTCCTTATAAATATATACAGTCAAGTTCTTTCCCGGTTAAAACTACTTTTAACTAGCAAAATTTGTCAAACGTGCGTTTGACCAAGGCCTGTGGTCAAAAGTGCTACTGACTCAAATTTCCGCCAAAACTAGTTTTGACCAAACGTATGGGTATTTTTTTTTATTTGTCATTTGAAAGAAGTTACTAACCTAACCACATTTTCGGTCAAAAGTAATTTTAACTACCATTCTTGGTCAAAAGTAGTTTTTAACGACCATTCTTGGGCAAAAGAAATGTTGACCGATATTTTACTAAATATACCTAGTCAATAATAATTTGAACTATTAGTCTTACACAAAAGTAATTTTACTAAGTATATGTTTTAAGATAATATTTATGTTGTATCAAGTTAGTAACCAATGAACCATATACGTTACTTAAGATATATACGATATTGAAAAGCCTATATCTAAAAAAAATAAACAAGACGAAACATAAAACAATTTTATTCCGATACTGTTATTAAGCACTCTGCAGACAGGTTGCACTTGCACCGAACGCCACTCTAAGCCGTTCATACATTTTAAATAAGAATTACCCTACCAAGTGAGGGAGACACCAAGCAACTTACCCACTGGCGTCTAACCATTACTCTGAGAAATGCCAATTTAAACTTGTAACGAGGTTTACCGCGAGTGGCTGTGGAACGAAATTAAAAAGTCCAAGGCTGGAACGGTGAGAGCCGTTACCGGCCTAACTTCCATCGTCACTTTGTTACGTACTTCCACACCGCCAATTTGTAGGAGATCGCGATGCAAAAACTCGATGGAGTTTTTGGGAATCTATAATATGGATGCGATTGATTTCTGCAACGAATTTATCTAGTAAATACTAAACTTAAACCTTACCTTAACTTTAACCTTAACGAGGTCATCCGTCCACTTAGTAGGGGGCCGGCCTATGCTGCCGTTTCCTATGCGTGGTCGCCACTCCAGGACTTTACTGCCCCAACGGCCATCTGTTCTCCGGGCTACATGGCCCGCCCATTGCCACTTCAACGATGCAATCCTGTAAGATATGCCGATTACTTTGGTTTTTCTACGGAGGATATCCACATTTTTGATTCTATCACGAAGAGAAACCCTGAGCATAGGCCTTTCCATTGCACGTTGCGTAACTCTGAGCGGCCTTATGAGTTCCATTGTGAACGACCATGTCTCAGATCCGTAGGTCATCACTGGCAACACGCACCGTTCTAAGACTTAAGAAAAACATTTTATTGAGATGAAATACCAAAATAATAAATTATTTTAAGTGGTTTTTAGGTTAGGTTTCAGTATTGTTTACGGAAAGGGGTTGTGGAGCCATCTTCGTTTTGCATTTTCTGTTCTATAACAAAGAGATCGTTAATCTATTATTAAAGCCGTGGTTGAAGTTACTGATGTGTTATTCAGCAATCAGTTGTAATGTTACCAGGTTGTGAGTCCATTGGTTTAACTTTTCATATAAAATGATTTTCAATTTTTATACACAGTTCCATACCCAAAGATTAAAGATAGTAGACATTTAACATTCTCAGAAACAGAGAACATACAAGTAATACATCCCAATTCCCGAAGTTTCGGACGCTTTCCAGCGTTCGTCAGCGATGGGGTGTTTACCCTGCGAAATTTTTTAAATTTAGGTCCTCAGCATAACTTAACGCGAACGATTTAAGTAGTCGATGATTAACTTCAATTTCGTTTCACCACGCTAGTCTACGGATAACTTACACTCGCATGAATATGAGAGTGTAAACTAGAAATTACAAGGTAACGCTGAACGAATGAATTGAATGACATCGTTAGGCACCCAAGTAAGATAGACATTTTGTCTCATGCTTGAGCAAAGCTGCTGCATATTTTTAAATTTGTTTGGGTACATCACTTGGGAAATAATATGGAATTCACTTAACAGTGATATTGACAATACTTATCTACAACTAACAGTTTACTCAGCCGAAATCAGCCGTAAAAGATTTTACTCTAATATAGAGATTATATCCGTAGGTTAGATATTGGTGAAACGTAAAATGAGTTTACTCGCTAATCAATGATTTATTATTGGAATAAGACTTATACTACGTTGGTGAAAATTAAATCAAATCAAAATATTCTTTATTCAAGTAGGCTTAGTTACAAGCACTTTCGAAATGTCAGTTACATGAGAGTGAATGTTTGCTGGGAGAAATACAATATGATCCAACATTTGCTGCAAGGATTAGGGAACCCCAGAAAAACCTAATCAGATCATTTAACTTAAGTGTAATATTATTGATAAAATCATCATTTTTAAAATTAAAATAATCAATAAGATAAATCCCAAAAGGATTGTCAATAAAAAATAAATAATCTAGAATGTGTCTAGAATAAAATTCTAAATGTCAGAGTATATAAAACAATTAAGATTAAAATAATAATAATACCTTAGGTATTCGTTAAAATAATTATTCATATACCTACATGACGCTATAATTTACATTAATCCCACGCGGCTTCATCATTCATGTAGTCTTGTGTGCTATAATAAGCTTTAGAAAATAATTTTCGTTTCACAATATTTTTGAATTTACCAATAGACAACTCAGTTATGCTGCTAGGAAGTTTATTATAAAATCTCACACAGTTACCCATGAATGATCTTAGTTTATGGAGCCTAGTAGCAGGCACTGCGAGCTTATGCTTATTTCTAGTATTAATATTATGTATATCACAGTTCTTCTTAAAGTCGGTAATATTTTTATGTACATACATAATATTCTCATAAATGTATTGACAATGCACTGTCATTATATTAATGTCCTTAAACTTATCTCTAAGCGACTCTCTATAGTTCATTTTATATATCGCACGAACAGCCCGCTTCTGCAGAACAAATATAGTATTAATGTCTGTAAAAACGGCGCTTATACCAGAAATTCTATGTTTGCATCCTGCGACCTCATAAGCGTCAGGTGCAATGGAAACTCTAAGAACCCTGGCCAAGTTGCTGGTTTCTCAAAGTTTTCAACGCCAACATATTCCTATCTAAGTTTTCTACTATTTTCAGGAGTCAAAAACAAACATCTGTTTTATAGCGTTTTTTTTTCATTTGATACTACCATAAAGATCAAACATAAAGATAGTAAATAACACGTCTGTACCACATTATATAATGACGTTGGCATTGGTGGAATTTTGATTAATCATTAATTACTAGAAGGTCCCGCAACGTCGTTTGCGGAGGAGAAAACGTCGTAATCTCTGTTTTTTTCTTCAGCATAATCGGGCAAAAAGTATCCAATACCATCTGGAGATACCCAGCTACTCGTGTACCAAAAATAGTTGAAATCGGTTTAGCCGATTTTGCGCGACGAAGCCACAACGACAAACAAACATACAAAAAAAAAATGTTTCGTTTCAGTGACCTCCAAATAGCCCGTTACAATCTTATATATTTTTAATATCTTCCATGTAGAGACATTTCATTTTTACAACTTTATACGTTTAGCTGACGGGGTAAGCCACTAAGTTAAACGATCTTTAAAATGAAAACCGATTGAAACTACGTAATTTTATGACCATTTGTGTAACGAATTTTATTGTAGCTACTTGAGTCAAATAATCGTCGTAAATTTTATATTAGAAACAAAAGCACGTTTCCAACGATAGGAAACTTTCTCTATAACACAATTGCAAAACAGCACTATGCATATCGGTGCTCGCAATAAAATATCTTACTATTATTGCATACTTACAAAATGTAATAGTTACGTTTAAAAGTTGTGCTTGGGGACACGTAAGGACCACAACCACTCGTTCAGAACGACAGATGCCAGTTTAAAAACAAACTGGGACGGTACAGCGTGTTCCGAAACAATCCAGATGTTAAGACAGCGTCGTACGTGATCCGAATGCGAGCGCGTAGTTTGAAGCCCTTTACCCCGATAGTTGTAGATAAAACGCAGTTATTGAATATTAAACACACGGGAATGTACATTATGAGGGAAAAGTTGGGGTGCGTGATTGAATTTGTTTTTTATGAACGGTTTTATAGGCGCATTTTAGAAAGCTTGCCGTTTTGGATAAATTACTTAATGCAAAATCTAGCTACTGATGAGAAAATGGTGTGTCATAATCTTCTTATCTAAAAAAATGCGACATATTGTAAAATAATAATAGATTTGTGAGATTAGAGAGTTTCTCTTTTCTTCCCGTAAGCAAAAGCAATGAAAATGTTTTGTGTGAAGTGTATTTTGACTTAATCGTCGACGTGAGTGTGTATAAAGCATTCCCATATCTGAAATTAAAAGACAAATTAGTGCAATTGTGACTCTAAAAGAATAATTACACTTTTAATCTTAGAATAATATGTAAGCACAAATTAGCAAATGCAAAACAAGCAACTACTAACGTTAAGAGTTGCGCGTCAAGAGAAGAATAAGTTTATGTAAGGCAAAAGAATCGTCCTGTCTCGAGGCGTGTTTCCACAACAGGCAAGATGGCCGCGCTACGTGCACCGCATGCGGGCGGCGCCGGCCTCGACTTCACCCGTAACAGTTTTAGATCGCCCTGTATTCCGGGAGTGCTGTCTAAAATAACTGCGCTATACGGCCACGCTCTGCATTATGGATGGTAGGGAATTTTGATTCTGTTTTGTTGCCATTTGCAAACATAGCTTTGTTTTATAGAAAACTAGAAGGTGCCCACTTCGATCGCGGAGGAGAAAAAGACTTCTTTTTTTTAGTCAGCGTAGTTGGGTAAAAAGTATCCTATAACCATCTGGAAATACCCACCAAAAATTGTTGAAATCCATTAAGCCGATTTGGCGTGATGAATCCGCAACGACACGTAATAAAATAAATAAAATAAAAAGCCTTTTTATTACCCATTAAAGGATCGTTACATAGTTTTACGTTATATGATTTTCTTGTTGTTTAAGAGGTTACGCATTTGAGGGTATAGGCCTCCTCCATATTTCGCCACAGATCTCTGTCTGCTGCTTTCCTTGTCCATGTTTTACCGGCAACCTCCTCTATGTCGTCTCTCCATCTGCGGCGCGGCCTGCCGCGCGGTCTGCGCTCTTCGCGGAGGTACCAGTGTATGACTTTTTCTGTCTACCTTCCATCGGTATACCGTGTCACGTGTCCAGCCCATCTCCATTTGAGTGCGCATGCTAGTTTTGCGGCGTCTATAATTTTTTTTTTGTCGAATGTGCAACGACACATACAAACGTAAAAAAAATATATTTTTCTTCCAGTCAACTCCAAGTAGTCCGTAACAATCGTTTTTTTATATATTTTCAACGTACATTTGAGTCCCGGGGAATGACATAGGCTACTTTTTATCCCGGAAAAAATACCCTTATCCGCGATAAACGAATTTAAGGCGGACGAAGTCGCGGACAGAACTATTATAAAGTTCAAAAAATGTAATGACTGTACTATTATAAAGTTCAAAAAATGTAATGACTGTACATTGTAAATATTTTCACATTTCAAAATAGGTACCGGAAACATGCTATTTATTCGGCGAGAAGAATGCTGAAAACGAAGACAGACGTAGCTCCAAGAGTAAGGGTAAGAAGTGAGTTCCCGTGAGGTTAATGAGTGAAAATTTAGCCGGTCGGTGAACATCTCGCGGGGTTAATTAGGTGAACGTATTTTTTAGGCTGACTTAATAATGAGGCCTGTATAAAAATAATGATTCATCCTCGGAACTATGCATAGCGTAACGATGTTTAGGGTTCCGTAGCCAAAATGGCAGAAACGGAATTCTAATAGTCTCGACGTCCCTCCGTCCGTATGTCACAGGCATTTTACTCATAAAGTACTAGAAATAATTGATCTTTGGAGTATAGAAGTCGCCGCCACTTAGATTTATACTAAAAAATAAAAAAATAGGGGCGGGGGACATTCTATACAAGTAACCGCAACTATTTTTTTTTATAGATTTGGTATAAGATTTAACTTTATAATTCATGTAGGTATGTAGCTTTTAGAAGGTTAATATATTATATAATCTGTGTAGGTAGTTGCAAGTAGTCTGCCAAAAAAGTTATAATGTAATTTTAACAGTTTAAACTATGTCAAACATAGGCAATCTAGAATGTAAACGTGTCAACCAAAATTATTAGGGTTAGATAAAGATAGCAAATTAATTCATTAAACAAATTAGATACACGCAACGTATCTACACGATCATTTCAGTCTGTATTTCATTTTTACCTCGCATGATGCTTCCTTTATAGCGACTCGCCTTGTAAAACCTATCAGATTAGGCACTGCTATGTAGATTATTTCTCTAGGTGATGCAAGCCGAAACTCTCTAATCCCTTCGGCTAAAACCTTTTTACGATTTTTTACTGGTGATATATACCATAATGCCGTTGGATTTTCAGCAAAGGTTGCAAGCTACTGCATCAACTTTACGGTTTGCTCCCTCATTGCTTACTTACATAAATGATTGAAAATTTGGCAACTATGTTGCATTTTTGGAGCCAAGTCACATAATGATGCACCTAGGCAGTGTATGAAGTTAGCAAACTGTGCGTTTTATGTTCAATGTTAGTCAGTTCAAATGTGATTTCTCTTTCTCTCTCTGTTTTTTCTCTTCTTCACTTTTCTCTGTTCTTGGCATCATCATCGGCATTACCACTGTAATACTATACCTTCTAAGTAGTATTGCAGCTACTAAAGTCCTTATTATATTATAGTGAATTTTAAATTTTAAATAGTTTTAAATTATTGATTTAAAGGCCATGCCAGGATAAGCGAAGTGAGTCTGCCGCCAGCGAGTTTTAAGCTTTCAATTTTTATGGATGAAAAAATCTATCAAAATTAAATTGTATTTTGTGAATATTTTCTATGACAATACATCCTTTAGTTCATGTCATGTACAACATGTCTATTGTCTTTAGTAAATGCACAATATATGTGACACACGTCGAAATCTGCTAGCTAGAAAAGAAAATGTTGAATAAGGATCATAATATTTCGTATTGTTTTACATAAAACTATAAAGTTTGGGCGGCTGAAATTGTGAATATTTGTTACCAATGTAGAGCCACACCATCAATAAAAAAAATCGGCCAAGTGCGAGCCGGACTCGCGCACCGAGGGTTTCATATAAACTTTCACTTACTTTAACATTATTACCATTGGGTGCAAACGTAACGCTACCGGGTACTTCAAATAGGTTTTTTGAAAATTAAACAAAAAAATTGCTAATTATAGACATGGTTATAATTTTGGTGTAATATTTATATTTATTTGTACAAATTGTAAAAATTTCTAAATTTTCGTTTGGAAAACTTCGAAGATAAAAGGGGGAATAGTGTCTTTTTCACATTTTCCTTAATAAAACAAAATCTAATGACAATAAAAAAAGGTTCAAAGATGTGCATATCAAGCCCTTTCATATGATATTATAGTACTTAATATTTAATTTGCCCCCAATATTAGTCGTTCTTTGCAATACATGTAGGCTGACCATGTTTTTCCAAATTTCAAATAGATAGTAGTTTTTGAGATATAGCGCTCAGCTCATAGACAGATAGAGTAGCACCATAAGGGTTCCTTTTTTATCATTTTTGGTACGGAACCCTAAGCCCTTGGTCTGGGAATTAGACCAGATCATTAACCCGGCCTCAGGGGAGATAGAGTAACATTTTCTACCTTCCACTGAGGTAATTTCTGACCGGCGCGTCCTTGTCGCGGGGGTGGGCACCTTTCATTTCAGTAGGCCGGAGTGAACCGGTGGCCAAGTTCGGTCAGGGACCCAAGCTCGCGGGGTATATCGCGAAACCCTGGGCAAGGTTTGTAGCGTACTGGATAGCTTGCTGAATAACTAACCTTGCGAGTACGTTTCAACTCTTCAACCATCCATATCAAACTTATCTCTGGCTTCACGATATTATTTATATTTGCATGTTCCGTAAATTTATCTTCACGATAAGCTTTCGAAATCTTCCTTTTTAAACGCTGAAACATTGAACACTCAATAACTAATTTTCACGCAATCGGATCGCTCGCAGGTTCCTAGGGTCGATGCTTACCTGATTCCACTAAATATCTAAATTATCATATTTATTGAGATCTGTCGTAAAATCCACAATTTTATATAATTTGACATGTTTGTTTCTTTTTATATCTTACATATCTCTTAGCAGAAATTCATTGTTTTCTACCTAGCTTAGGATGAGGTTGTATGTTTTTAAGTCTAGGTTTGTTATATTTTATGAAGAAAATCCTGCTTACTAAGATAAAAAATTCTAAATTTTAAAATATTACTTGGAAGAGCAGCCGAGGCTTATAAAAGCACGGCTGACAATCAGCACAGTCAGTCTTCTCTTAGCTCCGAATGAGGAGTATTAGAAATTGGTCTGTGTGGGGCCAAGGCTGGCCCCGCACTTCAAGAGGACCATTGAACCAACGTTTCGGCGATACTTATTGCTGCCCATTGAACGCTACGTGATCTTGCCACGTGTCTTCAAGTCAACTGCTGACCTGCTGACCGGCTGCTGGCCTCCTACAGCGCATCTACCGGAGCTCAGGGAGGTTGAGATCTACTTGCTCCACGCCTGCAGCGTGCGCCCACCTACGGCGCATCTACTTAAGCCCAAGAAGCTCTATTTGCTCCACACCTGCGGCTTGCGCCCTCTTCAGTGCGTCTACCGGAGCCCAGGATACCTTACATCGCGTGCTGAACTGTGTGCCTGCTCTCTTTCCCTTTCTTTCGGCCTACATATCTTTATCCTAAATCTGGTGACCCCGTGTGACCCTAAGGAACAGTGGAATAAAACGAACCTTACCGACCGAACCGTCTCTGTCTTTAATTCATCAACTTTCATTTAACATCCTTCTTCCCATCACATTTCATCCCACGTCTGGAAAAAGCCTGCAAGAACTTCAGATAGACGCAAACCTAACTCAGAATCGTGCGGAATAGAAGACACGGACAGCGAAGGCCGACCCCAAATAATTGGGATAAGGTCTAGGATGATGATGATGATGGTACGGAACCCTAAAAATACAAGCCCAAACTCGCTGGGGCAGATTCACACAGCTTATCTTGGCATGGCAAGAAAAATATAAATTTGAATAAATATTAATGTCTTGTAATAAAAACACGCGGATTAACTTTAAACATCAAGGGTTTAGCTGGATGAGCCTAGTAAAACTGCCCTTAGCGAAAAAAATATTTTTCCTTTCACCGTATTATTAATCTTAATATATATATATATATATACATATATATATATATATCATTTATTAACATTTATTATTAACCTTAGTATGCGTGCTCTCCAAATTGTAACCCTCAAATGCTTTTGGTTTTTAAGAAAATCGCATAAAAAGAAAAAACATTATTTTATATACATTCTTTTACATTTTTGTATCTTTTTTTTTAGTCTAACTACTTCTCCGATTTCTTTATAATTTGGATGTTTTATATTATAATAAAGGTCGTTATCTGTATAAAAAATTTTAGTATGAATAACAAAAAATGTTCAAATTTTTTAAATATTTTTTTTATATTTGCAACTTTATAATATGTAGGATAGATGTATGTGCATGTATTTTAAATATTTATGTACATGTAAGGAACTTTCGCCAAATTAAGAGATAGGCTGAAAAACTAAGTGTTACTAAGTACATTTCCAATATATATTTATAAATACCCACATTTCTATAATATATTAGAATATTTGGTTTAGCAAAGAATAGGTTAGAATAGCAAAGAACATCTCTGAATTTCAAGGTATGTTAAAGCTGATTATTAATAAATTGAATACAAAGTCCCTCGAGTAACTTATCGATCAACCGCCTATCTTCTTCATTATTCTATAAAATTGCATGACGTAAGAACAAACTTTAATGAAATCTGCATAAGTCCGCACAACAAAGCCGTGGAAGACGCATCCTGCATTTTAACTGTTGCCTGGAGCGAAAAAAATATATATTTAAAAAAAGATTTTTAATGCAAAGGAGGGTGACAAACGGGGCACGGGATGCAATCAACATCTCATTAGTGGATCCTTAATTCCTTTGTCCCCAGGGAACTTTCTTTGATTTCTTCGATAAACCGTTTATTACAATTTTCTTTCTCCCTCTCTTGTCTCGCGAATATCATCGTTACCTGATCGCTGATTATTGTAAAAAGATGAATGAGACGAGATAAGATTTGATGGAAAATAAATTGCTATAAAGTCAGACGAATTTTAGTGGAAAGGTATATTTTATTTCGGATATCAAGAGATTTCTAATTGATAAACCAGCATAGATACACTTTTAAATGGTGGATTATTAAGTATTTTTTGCGGTCTGGCGTAAGTGCGCGCCTACTGGTGCCCACAATATGGTCACCAAATTGAAACATATTCCATCACAAAATATATTTTTACGCGTCAATTAATTAGGTTCATCTAAAATTCTACGAGTAATTGCTATTCATGTTCTTTGCAGGAGGCTTTGCAAAAAAGTCTTTCTATTAATTGAAGTATGAATACTTAAGACAGGAGTACTAGGCCAGCAGAGCCGGTGCGAAGTAATTTAATGAGTTGACCTGTTAATTGGCGAACAGACGGCTCGCGGCAAATGTTTAAATTAACTGCCGTCCGCCTCCCGCGGTGCTCCTCTTATGTTTCTATTTCGTCTAAGAATTTTTAAACCAGAAAATTTATTGCATTTTAAATTGAAAAATGTGCAGCATTTTTCCGGTTGAAGTACACTTTTATGTTCAGTGTTGAGTGCCGAATTTACATTCTAATCTAATAGTGTACTTAAATAAAAGTTGAGTCTACAGCTTTTATTTGCACTATAAAATTTTAAAGCTTTAACGCGAAATGCTGTTTGTTAAGTCATACTTTTATTTTCTGTGACAGAGACAAAATAGTTTAAGATCGATTTAAACTAACACGATTTCCAGTCATCACAACAATAATGATTTTACCAACCTTTCGTTGGTAATACTTCGACATTTTGTAGACGTCGCGTTATGTCCATAGTCTCGAAGGAACTGGAAACGTCGATCGGTAGTAGCAACAATAAGAAGCTATTACGATCGTATATATACTATATTTGACATATCGCCTACTTTGTGGCGTGATAATTCCTGGCTAAGCCACTATAAATTATACAGAGATTTTAAAAATGCATAAATTACTCAATACGATGTGCCAATTGGTACCAACTTGCACTTTGGTATTGTTGTAAGTCCAGAACCGCTGACACACGAATTCGAAGGATGGTGGCACAAATTGGCTCACTTAAAAAAAAAAGATTGTCGTATATTAAAATTTCCGTATCAATTTAAGATTAGCGTTATCGTGCTGGGAAGCATACTCCTTGACCACATGATTCCAAACATGATACGGAAATTTTAAGAATGCACAGAGTTCTCATTTTAATTGTGCCAATTTGTGAGACCAACCAGTGAAGGTGGCCAGGCTCAAACACCATTGTGTTGATATAAGTCTAGAACCAATGAAGCAGAAATAATTATTACATTAATTGCTATTTTAGTTTCAATTGAAATATAAGTTTTAATAATAACTCACATTTATTTTTTTATTTTGTTACGATCGGTGATAGCTGCATAAAAATCGTTAATAGCCTCACAGCCATTTTTATGAGTCGGTATTAGCAACAATCGACTTATTCGCTATATAAATTATTTAAATATAAAGCATAGACCTTTATTCAGTAGCCGTTAACTTAGAAAATATAGATTTTATACGTAATACTAACATAAAAAAATTAAAACGTCAATCTGAGAGCAATCAGTATCCTTAAAAATGATGGTACATTTTGAAATTGCCTTAAGGGGGTCGTTAATACCTGCGTTTGCCTTATTTAAAGATCACGGACTCAAAAATATATATTTTTTGGATTTTTACTATGTTTGTATGTGTCCCTGTAGCTTCATCACGCCAAATCGGCTTAATGAATTTCAACTTTTTTTGGTACACGGGTAGCTAGGCATCCACAGATGGTTAAAGGATGCGTTTTACTCGACTACGCTGAAGAAAACAAGAGGCTCATGTTTTTTCTCCTTAGCTGACGAAGTTGCGGGCAGTTGTGAATGAAATTTACAAAGAGTGTACAATTAATCGGAAATGTAACATAAATGTTTAATACATACGTATAGACATAATATACTTCAATTTCGACCTGCTTTGCGCCACCTACACAAACGTACAGTTTTTTCTCAACGCCTCCCACTACCTTAAGGTTGTCTGGAAGAGATCGTTGTTTAGTGATAAGACCGTCTATTGTTTACCTTTGACGTATTCATTTTCTTTTGAACTATTTTGTGAGATGTGCAGTAAAGAGTGATTGTATTGTATTGTAAACTATTATAAAGTTGTAAGAATTAAATGTCTGTACATTTAAGATATTTTCAAGAAAACTATTGTAACAGTCTATTTGGAGGTTACTGAATGGATGTTTTTTTTTTTTTTGTATGTTTGCATCACGCCAAATCGGCTAAACAGATTTCAACTATTGTTGTTGCACGGGTAGCTGGGTATCACCAGATGCAAGATGGTTAAATGATACTTATTACCCGACTACGCTGAAGAAAAAAGAGGGGTTATGATCCTTTTTGTATTCTCTAAAGTACGAATGCTTTAGAGAGAACAAAAAATAAAACCCTCTCCTACTACTCGGGGAAAGTCCCGACTTCGTGGAAAGTAGCCAATGTTCACCCTGTCCCGAAAAAGGGTGACCGCACAGACCCGTCCAACTATCGGCCTATTGCGATCACATCCTTGTTCTCCAAAGTGATGGAGCGCGTGGTAAATAACCAGCTCTTAGATTACCTTGAAGAGCACCAGCTTATTAGCGACCGACAGTATGGCTTTCGTCACGGTCGCGGCGCTGGTGATCTTCTTGCGTGTCTCACTCATCACTGGGCTGCTGCCATCGAGAACAAGGGGGAGGCACTAGCAGTTGGTTTGGACATCTCAAAGGCCTTTGATCGGGTCTGGCATAAAGCTCTTCTGTCGAAACTCCCATCATACGGGCTACCTAAGGGGTTATGCACGTGGATCGCTAGCTTTCTTTCCGGGCGGAGCATACAAGTCGTTGTCGATGGGGTATGCTCGAACTCCTTATCCGTTAATGCTGGCGTTCCCCAAGGATGTATCTTGTCACCCACCCTGTTCATCCTGCATATCAATGACATATTACAGACCTGTGATATTCACTGCTATGCGGATGACAGCACGTGTCATAGTCACTACACAGGCCGTGTTAACATGTCCCCCGAGCAGCTGGAAGATTGCAGAGTGAAACTTGTGTCTAAAATTGAGAACACCCTAGCGGAAGTCTCAAATGGGGCAAACGCAACCTCGTCCAGTTTAACCCCAGCAAGACACAAGTCTGCGCGTTCTCCGCAAAGAAAAAACCCTTCGTTTTAGCGCCAAAGTTTCAGAGCATTCCTCTTACCATCTCCAAAAGTATCGGGATACTCGGTGTCGACATTACGAATGAAGTCCAATTTCAAGGCCACCTGGAGAACAAAGCCAAACTGGCTTCTAAAAAGCTCGGGGTGCTCAACAGAGCGAGACAGTACTTCACACCGAGTCACCGGTTTTTACTCTACAAAGCTCAGGTTCGACCCCATATGGAGTACTGCTCTCATCTCTGGGCCGGAGCGCCCCAATATCAACTTCTCCCCTTGGACTCCATCCAACGTAGGGCAGTTCGTATTGTCGATGATCCCGAACTGACAGTCAGCCTAGAACTACTTAGCTTCCGGAGAGATGTTGGCTCTCTGTGTTTGTTCTACCGTTTGTACAATGGGGAATGTTCTGAAGAACTTTTTGAGTTGGTGCCACCGTCACGTTTCTATCATCGCACCTCCCGCCTCAGAAAAATATACATCCCCACTATCTGGATGCTGGGCATCCAAAAAATAAACGGGCATCACGCTCATTTTTACCACGCACTTGCAAGTTGTGGAATAACCTTCCCCCTGAGGTATTTCCAGAGCGCTATAACATGGGATTCTTCAAGAAGCGAGTTAACAGGGCTCTCAAAGGTTGGCAAAATATGGGCAATTCCTCCGGTGTTGCACATATCCATGGGCGACGATGACTACTTTCCATCAGGTGGCTCGTCTGCCCTTTTGCCACTCGTTACATAAAATAATAATAATAAAAAAAATATATTAAAATAACATTCATGATATTACGTAGTATTATATAAACAACATTTAAATGTAGTTCTGTAAGGAAGACGATATTAGATACTAATTATGTCTTCCTACAGAAACTGTGTCAACTTTTAATAGATAAGGTGAATACATTAATACATTAAACACAAACACAGTCACGTAATAGAGAAAAAAGAACTGTTTAAAGTTTAGACACATTCAAACAAAAAACTGTACTATTGGCATTGAAACTTATATGCAATGAAATAAAAATACGATCAGGATCGAGGAGAGTCCAAGAAAATCTTAGTAATTATTATTACTGCAAGGATGGCCAAGCGTTTTCATCATTTATATATTCCTCAACGCTGTAATAAGCCTTTTGTGATAAATTATGTTTTAAATATTTTTTTAGAGCAGGTAGGGGCAGTTCTAGTACTTCCTTGGGTAATTTATTGTAGAAGTGTATGCATTGCCCCAGAAAAGATTTCTGCATTTTCCGTACACGAAACTTGGTGATTGCAATTTTGTGATTGTGTGTGGTGAGCATTGTGCATTTTTTTAAACGATTCAATGTTTTTTTAGAGCATAAATAATGTTGTCGTAAATATATTGCGATGCCATTGTTAAAATATTAATTGTCTTCAAATGCTCTCTAAGTGACTCGCGTGAACTCATGTTATATATAAACCGTATTGCTCTTTTCTGTAGGACAAAGATTGTTTGTATATCGGCAGCTTTACCCCACAGCAAAATGCCATAGGACATTAGGCTATGGAAGTAGCCGAAGTAAACTGGCAGAGCCGTTTCTACATTGGTTAGTTGCCTAATCTTTCTAATAGCATACACTGCGAAGCTAAGTCTATTTGCTAATGATGATATGTATGGACTCCACTGTAGGTTATTGTCAATAGTTAAACCAAGGAATAGGGTTTTATCAACAAATTCTAGACATTCTTTATTCATGTAAATGTTACCACTAAAACCGATTTTACATTTGGTAATGTGAATTTAATACATTTTGTTTTTTTAGAGTTTAGTAGCAGATTGTTGACTGTAAACCAATTAAATACTCTAGCCAGAGTGAAATTTATCTCATTGTATTTTTCGGATTTACGGTTGACTTAAAAGATTAAAGATGTGTTATCTGCAAATAATACAATGTGGCAATCGTTCTTAACAATATTCGGCAAGTCATTTATGTAAACTAGAAAAAGAAATGGGCCTAGGATGGATCCCTGCGGTACCCCTATTTTAAAAGTGGTTTCATCAGACTGAGTCCCATTAACAACTACCGTTTGTTTTCTTTGACAGAGATAGCTTGAAATGAGGTTTAATTCTGTCTGAGATAATCCGTAGTGTTTCAACTTTAGTGTCATGGTGTGATGTTCAACACAATCAAAAGCTTTGACAAATCGCAGAAGATCCCGACCGCATCACAAGAGCTTTCCCAAATATTGTAGACATGTTTAATGGAAGCGGCATCCGTAGTAGATCTTCCCTTTGCAAAACCAAACTGTTGACTATGAAGCAAGTCATGATTATTAAAATGTGCCAGTAACTGATTTAGCATTAGTTTTTCAAAGATTTTACTTAGCACGGGTAGAATGGAAATCGGACGATAATTGGTTAAATCGCATTTTTGACATGACACTAGAAGGCGCCCGTAACTTCGTTCTCTGGGGAGAATCCGCGAACGAAGTTACGGGCGCCTTCTAGTGTGTATAAACTTGTAATTGGTTTCTCGGAAACGGCTCTAACGATTTGGATACATAAATAAATTATTGCAGGGCTACAAATATGTTTTAAATGTTCCCTTATAATATAAAACGTTATACAATTCCACAATTCTAAATGCAAAACAATACATTAAAACGTATAAAGTTTCCATTTGTTCCGGCGCTAACTTTCGCGCGCAAGTCTCGGGGGCCTTATCGCCGAGTTAATTTGTGCTTAACAGTATAATCAATCGAAATTTTCCAACGAGTCATGAATAATTCTAGTAACAAGGCCGCCCGAAAACTTTCTTACCACCCTTCCACCGATGAGAAAACAGCAGTAGGCGAAGAATTTAAAAATAGGCACGTTTTAATTATACCGGTCGATATGTTTACGAAAGAATAAAAAATTATACAATGGGATAAATTCCAATCATAAATTCATGCAATCTTACTCGCACCCGCTGTCATTCCCCTCGTCACCCGCAGACCATGGACGTGTCACGAGAGAACTTGTCAAGCTATACACTCATCATAATTTTTATAACTGTCTGAAAATATGAACAATACCAGTTCTTTAAAGATTTTTGACATTTTATATTACAAATTATGTCTATTTATACATTTTGATGTCATAAGTTCTTATATTCAGAAACATGTAACTGTCTTGTAGATCTCAGCAGATATAACAATATCCATTTTGAACAGGTGGAGAAAAATCGTTCAGAAAATTCCGTACAACGAAAGATTAGACACACACAAGAATAATTGGTAAACGTTTGTTTTGGAAGTCTTACATTCAGACGGACGTTTTACAAATTGGATGAAAGCAAGCTAATGGATTAATCAAACAGAAATTTCACCGCCAGTCTTTAGTAAAACGTTCCATTAAACGATACAAAAATGATACTAGAGGTACGAGATTTTAGAAAATTAAAAATACTCGGCAAGGATCGGAACCGGTTTTTCTTTCATACAAAATATCCGAAACAATGATTCGTTTTTTTTTCGTTCAATAACGAGATACTCCTATATATTATATAAAATCTAGACCGAGGTTCAAAATCGATAGCTTTTGAGCTGCTATATTAGCATTCTTAGGGTTATCGTTAGCCTCTGGGACACTCTTTTATAAATAAAAATGTTATGATTTGTTAAGACACTCGGGTAGAAAATTCGACCTAAATAAATTGTAACTTCGTATGCTTAGATACGTATCCGTGCCAGTTCATGAACTACGTAAGCAAGGATACGTTCCAAATCGACGACACTGAAAGCCTCTACTGACGTACGTTGGCACACCACGGGGTCACCGCATATAAGGGGTTAATATATATGGGATAATTTTCGGATACACCAAGGTGCGAGAAATAAAAAAAGACCAATTAAGCTCACTCTATTTGGACCAACCTGTATTATATGATTATGTATCTGAATATTTATTTATATTATTGCGTCTATTTAGTTGCACTGCGAACAAACAACAACAATTTATTTGTTTTTGTCCCAAGGTTGACTGGTAGAGAATTTCCTATTAAAACCGCCTTTTGTACAATAAGTTTTTTCTGCAACAGACAATAATAATCCTTTTGAGTGCCACAGACTTGTAAAAGAATTTCACAGAATAAAGATCATTATTTTATTACAGTCGGCAAATCTCGTCATAGAATATTCGTGCTACTGACGTCAGCGTGATCAGCATGAAGATGCCTACACTTTTTTACTGGTGTATTTTTTCTCATCATACATTTTACATCTGTAGTGCATTTTGGGGTAGTAACTCATACGAAACCATGAAGCAAGGTCCAACATGCTCTTGTTCGGTTTTGATTTAAATTTTATTTTGTAACTTTTTTTTCGTTACAATATTGATACAAAGATCTAAGTAGAAACAAAATAAATATTGCGATCCACTGCAATCTTAGCCGCAATCGAACCAGCGTTTCTGTTATACCGGAACAGCGTCCTAATCCGTTAGACCATCAGACCTCTTGTGATTCACTACGAATTAATCCTGTACCTTACTCACGACCTTATAATACCATTAATGTTTAAAGGTTTACTACCTTAAAGCAATTAATTTTTCGTTTCTACGTAGATCTTTGTATCAATATTGTATAAAAAATATGTGATGTTTTTTTTTGCTTCGTTAAATATTTTAAACATTTCACTAAAAACTACCAAAATAAAACATAAAATACTACTGGCTGTATATACGTTACATCCAAATATAACGGACTTATTATATTTTGATGTCTGTGTACTTCATTATACCAAATGAAGAATAATAAATTTACATCCTTGAAGCAATATCAGAGATTCTATTTGGTAAATTAAATGAATGGTAAATAAAAGACATACTGCATAGTTGTTTAAACGTCGAAAACCGTGTTTCAATATTGACAATCCATTTGGCTTAGTCGTTTGAAATTTACGAAAAAGCGCAGATATTTACACTCAATAAGCAAGTTTAGAAAGTTCCAACGCGTATTTATAGGGTATTTTTCACTTTATTTTATATTGTAAATAAAAATGCTATTTCAGGTCGAACTAATATCTTGGCTACTAATCAAGGTTAGCACTTATCAAAAACGGTTGTAGGAAGTGACAGTTCAGATAGAAAAACATAACATATACTCGTATATGCTTTAATATAATTATATAACGTAAACTATAGGTAAAAAGCATTTCCCCATGTCCCTCCCGGATGGCAGGATGCCTAATAGAAGGCTAGCTGCCATACGGCAGCTGGCAACATTGCCACGCTGAATGGCAATGCTAATCCTCTTTGGTAAGAAGGTACCAGCCCTCTGGTCATTCGATACTTCACGTGGCCTCATCGATATATCTTTAAAAGGGGCTGTCGCATTCGGGCGCCAGGCAAACGGCTCGAACATGCAACCACTACTTTTATGGTCGGACCTCTTTTACGGGCGTGTAATGTTTTTAAAAACAACTATTTTCGAATTTTCATTTGAAATAATACGAATTACATAATTTTGATCTTGGAGAAATGATTACAATTATACTTAGTAAAAAATCAAAATGAATATATACGAATTGCATAATTTCGAAAGTATTAATAGTTTTGTTACATAGTAATATATTTGCAAAACAAGCTAATCAGTATAATGGTCACTTTGTATAGTATTTATTGCTCATAAAGTTCTTTTTCATAAAAAGAATGATTATAATGTTCCTTCGTCAGCAGCTTAGACTTGCTCACCTGAAGCGGTAGGTCATTTATGAGCAGCGCGAAAAGAAATCGACCGACGTTGGACCCTTGATATACCGAAAGAAATTTATACACACAAGTTGTTCAAAATAAGAAAATTCTATGAAATAATCATATCTGCAAATAGCAAAAACAATTGTCACATGAAACTGTCCCGGCCCGTACATGTACTCGTACCTCCACGTCCGAGCTAAGTATAAAACCTTAACTTCTTTGGAAAACAAAATTTCATCTTTATTTTCCAGTCCGATTGCTAATTTCGTCATTTATCTAGTCGTAACAATGGTAAATGGCTGAATTCAACTAAATTGCTTTAAGAGAGGTTCCTAAGGAAACTGTGTATTACAAATAGCTCGCAATAAAGGCCGGAGTAAAAAGGACTTTTGTTGGAATTCGCAAACGGAGCATGCCCGGTCGTCGATCAAGTATAATGTACTTGACTTGCTTTCATAAATCGATATTTAGGTATCATAAACAATTTGCCCGCAACGGCTGCAACTTGGTCCATAAGGGTAAATATAAAAACAAAATAATATTACAGGACAAGTTTTACACAAATCGAACAAGTCCCATGGTAAGCTCAATAAGGTTTATGTTATGGGTACTAGACGACGACATATACGACATACGACAGAAGGTGGCGTGACACGGACTGAAAGCATGTTTCTGGCGCCTGAAACAATGGCAATTGGGGTAAAATTTTGATAAACTAGTATTTGATAGATCATTCTTTAGAAATGGCCAGAAACGGTATTTCAGCCTGCTGAAAACGCCGCCAATTTTAGCTCAGCGACAGTAAAGTTGCCTGCGAAGCTGATGGTAAAATATTTGTGCCTGAGTCTTGGACGTTTTCTAAGTATATAAGTTAATATTATCTATTAAATATATCGTCGTCTAGTACTCATAACACAAGCCTCATTGAGCTTACCATGGAACTAGTTCGATCTGTGTAAAAAATCATCATCATAATGATCATCATCATTTTCAGCCATAGGACGTCCACTGCTGGACACAGGCCTCCTCAATAGATTTCTACATGGCCTTGATAAAGGCGACCCCCATCCAGTGAGTCTCTGCAACCCTAAGCAGGTCGTCAAACCACCTTGGACACCTTTCTACCCCAACGGCCATTTATTCTTGGAACTATGTGCCCTGCCTATTGCAACTTCAGTTTGCTTACCCTGTTTGCTATGTCGGTGACCTTGTTTGATTCGTCTACGAATCTATCTGATTCGATTGCATATTTTGGATTCGATCCTGAGCTCCCAAGCTTTCCATAGCTCGCTAAGTGACTCTGAGCTTGCTTAAGAGGACCATAGTTAAACACCACGTATCGTCTCCGTAGGTCATCACCGGTAATACGCACTGGTGGAAGACTTTCAAGCTCCGAGGTTTCCTGGACGAGAAGACACTAATCAGTTTCCCAAACGCTACCCATCCGAGTTGAATCCATCGATTGATCTCTTTCTTCAAGTTGGACCTGCCTAACTCGGTGTAAAAATTGTCCATAATCATTATGGAAATGATGATGATGATTTAGTAGCCATGTTTTGATTCAACGTGGAAAACCATTTCAGGCCATTCAAAGTGTCCAGGGTATCGTAGATCCTTGGCAATGAATAACTGTCCTTCTTGGTCACATCATAAAGTTTACGGTAGTTAACGCAAAATCTCATGGTTTACAAAATCGCCTCCGTGAGTTGATGGGGGTTCAAAGACAAATACAGTTGGCAATAAAAGCTTGTGACGAAAAATATTTTTTGACAGAAACATTTTAATTCACCCTTCCTTTTCTTCCACATTTATATCTCGCGATCTTTTCACATGCCTTTTTCCCTCTTCGTTATGTGCCCATGTACCTAAATCGAATATCAAGTTGACGATAAGGCCGATCCCGTTAATTTCCGTACGTGAGCGGAAAGTGACTGATTATTTCGGTCTGGCTTTAATCAGTTTCAAACGGTCCGAACTCGACTGATAAGTACAGTTGGGCTTATTTCTAAAATACCTACATTCGTAACGTGACAGCTGAAGTGAAATGGACAGAGAAATGGCATTTTATTAAGGCCGTCGGGAACAACGACGCGTTTACTTCCTACAAATATACAAAAACACTTTATTTATATGGTTACAGCAATGATATATTTTTTGTAAACAACTGTATGTGGCATTTTTTAGGCTGCAATTGTTAGTTAACAATAATAATTATAATAATATCTCGCGATCTCTTCACATGCCTTTTTTCACTCTTCGTTATGTGCCCATGTACCTAAAACGAATATCAAGTTGACGATAAGGCCGATCCCGTTAATTTCCGTACGTGAGCGGAAAGTGACTGATTATTTCGGTCTGGCTTTAACCACTTTCAAACGGTCCGAACTCGACTGATAAGTACAGTTGGGCTTATTTCTAAAATACCTACATTCGTAACGTGACAGCTGAAATGAAATGGACAGAGAAATGGCATTTTATTAAGGCCGTCGGGAACAACGACGCGTTTACTTACTACGAATATACAGAAGGAGTTTATTTATATGGTTACAGCAATGATATATTTTTTGTAAACAACTGTATGTGGCATTTTTTAGGCTGCAATTGTTAGTTAACAATAATAATAATAATAATAATAAACCAGACATTACATTAATAGATAAAATAAATAAAATCACTTACCTCATAGACATATCAGTCCCTAATACACACAATATACAGAAGGCCATCACAGAAAAAATAACTAAATATGCAGACTTAAAAGACGAAGTTGCTAGAATATGGAAACAAGAGAAAGTGTATGTAATACCTGTTATCCTATCCACAACAGGCGTCATCCCAAAACATTTACACCACAGCTTAAAATTACTAGGCCTAAAATCTTCTATTTACATTATTTTACAAAAAGCCGCTATACTAAATACATGCCAAATTGTTAGAAAGTTCCTGCAATTAGACCCCGATGATAATATACCTAATATACCACAATCTCCTTTATTAAATAACTTACACCCTTCTACATTTACTTGGTGGATAACCCGTAAATGCAGTTATTACCAGCCCAAAGCTGAGAAAAACGTTCCTTCCAAAAATAATAATTATAATAATCTTTATTCAAGGTACAAATTACAGTAATTATTACTAATAAACTAAATCATACGTATGGACAACAATAGAATATGCCTGAACAAGGATTCCCTGTGTTTCAGGCAATATACGCCTGAATAATATATATATATAAAAATACTGTTTGCTTTTTGTACGTATTCTTGTTGATATATGATTAAACTAGCTTCTGCCCGCGACTTCGCCCGCCTCAAATTCGTTTATCGCGGATAAGGATATTTTTCCGGACTAAAAAGTATCCTATGTCCTTCCCCGGGGCTCAGACTATCTCGAGACCAAATTTTATTCAAATCGGTCCAGCGGTTTAAGCGTGAAGAGGTAACAGACAGTCAGACAGACACACTTCCGCGTTTATAATATTAGTATATGATTAAATATATAAATGATGCCATTAATATCTTTCTTTGCCATTCTCGTGATTACTGCGTTGTTTTTTTTTTATTGCGATGAATAAATTATATTTTTTATCTTCATCAATTTTTGTGTTTATTGTGACGGTAAACGAATAGAGTAAAAATTCTGCAAACGTAACAAAATATTTAGCCAATGACACCAGACATGTAATTACATTCAAGTATTTGTAATAGAACTGAAATAACTCGCCTGCCTCACCTTGGCAAGCTGACAGGAACCGACTTAATAACTATATGCACATAATTCGACAACCCTGTGCCACATACTACTTTTCTTTCAAACTCATGTAACCGTCTGAGCTGCAGACTCGAAAAACGTTTACCAGAACGCAATTATGCTGTGGTTCGGGACTAGGCTCTTGCCAAAAGGTATGTCCGCACATTAAGGACAGGTGACCTATGACCTCCGCTAGCGATTTGGACGCCCGCCAGAAAGTTCGTTTCAATTTTCACAGTAAAACATTAGAGTGTAGGGTTTCAAAGTTAAATATGAACCGTGTCGCATACGTGTAAACGAGAATTATTTATTTATGCCTAACATCACCAAACCACAGGTACTTAAAGTACATAAAATTTAGAAACGAAATTACTTTAATCCGTATTTTAGAGTAAATCATAACTTGTCCTCTAAAAGCTTTGCTTATTCATCATTCATTATATCAAGCTTTGTTTTGAAAAGGATTAACAAGTACCTATATTTCAAATATTTCAGCTACAATCAAATTAAGTTTAAGACTTCATTTTTACCGATTTCCAAAAAGGAGAAGGTTATGTTCCACTGACTGTTTTTAAATGTTTATTCACCTATCTTTCTGTCAATTTGTAGAACGATTTTTAAATTTATTGATTGAATTTGTAACACCTTTATATTCATCGACGACAAAATAAAATTAGTTAATAAATAATACATTGTACAAATTGTGTATAAAAATGGCAACTTGTAAGTAAATTGAAGAAACTAAATTATGCACTTATTTTTTTACTTTTTAGTGACATGTTTGGAGTTCGTTATATTTTTTGTTAAAATATTATTTGTAAAATAATCTAACAAAAGCAGTGAAAATGAAACTAACTCGATTCCAATTGGCAAAACTAATTTTTAACTTAATTTTGCAAGATACAAAAAGTTCAAATTAGCACTTGTCAGAAACGAAAAAAATCTATAAAACTTCAAGAATTCAAGATTTGGCGGTTCTAAGAAAAAAGTAACAGAAAAGTGCCATCTGCGTTATCTAACCGAAAACTAATTCAAAGTTCCGTCATTGTTTGCCATCGGGGAGCGGAGCGGGGGAATAAAAAGCATCTTGTCGTCAAACGATATTGAGTTTCTTAAGCAATTAAGATAAAACAGTCGACAAAAGCCTCTGGGAGGCTGTCAGGCCCTTTTGTTGGCATCATGCCGGTAATTAACGGGTCCGTTTTCGATGCTGAATGCCCGCATGAACAAAAAGTCACAACTAGGGCCCTTACTTGAACTGACCGATTTGAGTCAACTTCGGCTCTTTTGCTTTAACTGCTTTCTTCAGAGATCCCGGACACGGATGCTAATTAACAATCACGTAGTGTTTTGTTCCTATTGGCCTGTGACATAATCTCTAACTTAATGTACACGAATTGTGTTGTTATTATGTATAAGTATATTAATCTGTTATACGTAATAACAACACAATAGTTGTTCCGAATTTATAATCCTTCACCCAAAAACAATCATCAAACGAGATTTAGTTTTTTTGCTAAAAATGTATAACGTTTATCTCTGTACTGAATTTTTAACTAATACGGCGTAACCCTATACTATACGAGCACTGCCTTTTATATTTTGGGTTAAAAAATCAAAACCTATCAATAAGAATGATGACTAAATATTTACTTTATTATATTTATTACTTCGTCATGTATATTAATAAAAAAATTGTTGGGAGTCAAATGAGGACTACATAGCGTATTGTGCATTAACTCGACGTATTAAGTGTTTGAAATGTCTGTTCATTGCGCCAACCTGGCGAGGGCTCGCGTTATCGTGGTGTAGTATGATTTGTCTTCGGCGGTTGGTTTCCTTGATTCTCTCGATGACTTCCGGCAAACAAATGGTTTTATATCATTAAGAATTGACTAGTTTAAAAAAAACAGGCAACCATTTGTTTCGTAACGATTCGAACAACTTTTGTAGGATTGGGTCTAACTTGAAAAACCCGTACTGTTGGCTGCTGTTTCTTCTCGGGTTCGTGCCCATAGATCCTTGAATTGTCATCCCTAACGATTTCATAAACATTTGAAGCTTCGGAAATGTAATTTCTAAGGATCTCAGTAGACTTAGCGACGCCTGTGTTTGGGCTATTAAATTATGTCCATCGCGAACATTTTTTTATTGACTGCCAAATATTAGTGGAATCTATAGATAAGAAGTAGTCCTGACTGATTTATTAACGCAGAACCGAAACTACTGAATCTAGAAACTTGATTTTTGACAGGAATTTTTAGAAACTCATCCCCTAAGGGGATTCAATTGGGGTGAAAAGATAGTTTGGTAAACAGTATTTTTTATGTAAAAATCTAAAAAAAGTAATTTTACCGTTATTTTTAATTAATGTTTACCCGGGTATGGGAAATTGAGAGACATATTGTTTTTAAAGCTAGAGATCTGAAACTTTGCGAATCGAGTATTCATTAAAAGATAAGAAAAGTAATTTTACCTTTTTTTGAAATTCATCGCCTCTAATAGATAACTAGTCCATTATTATTATCACTAGGTAGACACTCAAACGAAAAACGTGTAAAATTAAAAATACGAAACTTGAAACGTGTATACCCGTGTTCACGTGTACACGTATTGTTATTATACACTAATTACACGTGACGAACGGGCCAGTAAACCGTCTCCGTGTAACACGGAAACAGGGATCCGGCGACAGGTACATGAAACCCGGACACGACCGCAAGCCCTATGTTTTCATTTGATGGCAATTTTTGTGGGAACACTTTTTTAATGACTGTATTTTTTGATTGCGTAAGGTACGGAACTCAAAAATAGGACTCAAATAAAACAGAAACAAAGGGGCTTGTAACCCTTGGCCTTTAACATCCCGAGTAATACTCCACCATCAAATAGACGACAATGTAAGCACGCACCCGCTATATCTAAAGAAACACCCGAATTACATTAAACGTTACCACAAAGCATTGCATTATTCTATTACAAATGTCGGTCAGGGACAAAAAGAGCTCTCGCCACTAATGACCCTCATATACTGGAGTACACTCAACCTCACATCTCTCTTTCGAGTTGTGCCGTCATGTCAACTCTATACACCAGTAATCAAGGTTGATTTTCGGTGGATTCTGTGAGTAAGGATATGAGGTGCTGCCGCGACGGCGATTACATACCGGTGCTTAGGGTGAAACCAATTGTGACGGTACTCCTCTATAGACGCAAGGTAAAGAGCTACGTAGAATCAGGGCCTCGTTTAAGTATTTAGATCACTACGATACATCAATATCCCTTAAATAAAATTAAATTCAATTCTGTGAGCGTCAATCAAAATATCACATTCTTGGAATATTCATTATACCAGATTTTATTTTAACTTAAATTGGGAAAAGCTATTTTGGGAAATATAGTTTTCACTAGAATAAAATAACTTAAATTGTAGGTATTAAACAATGTCAAAACAGAGGTTGACGAGTTTTGTTGTTGTTTATTGTTGAAACGTGGCGAGTATAGCTGAAAGTTACGGGAAATATGGTGTATGCATTTTATACAGACTGCGTGAATTATGGTCGGTAAGACTATCCTCGCCTTGTTAAACTGCTTCTGATACGGCTGCTATATAATAGTGCCTCTTCATTCCCAGAAACTCCCTCCAGCGGGCCTATTTTGCGTCTGTCACGCGATAAAATAATAATTAAATAAGTGACATAGCTGCCGTCACCTTCTGACAGGCATGTGAGTTCGAGGGTGACAGGCGCGTTATCATATCATTTATCGAGTGATAAACGCGACCATCATAGGCCCGCAGGTTATTCATTTCAAAGTTCATAATTATGGGCCATTTTAATCGTCGAGACGATAAAATCGGTTACCTTCATCTGGCATAATGTACCTTACCACAACATTCCACCCCAAATCCAAAATGCTTTCTCTGTTTTTGTATTTTAAAAGTGTTCAAAAAACTATTTGTTATATCAACAAATCAATCCAACATTGCATTTTCGTGTCCTAAGGTAGATTAGAATCAACGTAGGTTGATTATTGGTTTGTTTCTATTGTATTTTGTAATCTATACTATTATAAAGTTGTAAAATTGAAATATCTGTACATTGAATATATTTTCAAAAAATATATTGTTACAGACTATTTGGAGGTCACTAAAACGAAAAAAAAAATATTTTACCTTTGTGCCTTCATCACGCAAAATCGGCTAAACAGATATCAACGATTTTTGGTACACGGGTAGCTGGGTATCTCCAAATGGTTATAGGATACTTTTTATCCGACTACGCTGAAGGAAAAAATAAGGGTTATGACTTTTTCTCCTTTGCGAACGAAGTTGCGGGCGCCTTCTAGTGTGTATATATTTGTAGAAGATTATGTAGTCCCACCGGCTTGCCCAAGAAAATGCTTATAACAACCTTTTTCTTTAAATATGAGCAAATTATTACGCTCTGCCTTCCCTTGTAATTTTCCTGACGCCACCTTGTACTATTTACTACTTATTCTGTGACGCCACGCCTCTGGTAGGTACTCAAGTTTTTGTGTTTTTATCCACGAATGTCTTCAGTTGTTAACATAAACATTTCAAAACGATTATATGAAAAGGCCATATCGACTGACTATTTAATGATACATTTGAGCTCAATTGCTGAAGAACACTTAAAACTGAACAATGCTAGAAGCTTCAATAGACGTCGCGTCGTAAAGTCAGTATTTAATCCTTCAATTCGCGCTAAATTCCCTCTTAGCGTAAGCAGTGCATTTACAATGCAGAGAAAATGGTGAGCTATACATAAATGCATGGCAGTATTTTAAAAACCAGTAGTTTTTTATAAGCGTTTATTTAACTTGCAATGTAACTATGTATGTTTGGATGGAATCTTGAAAGTTAAATTTGATCTACTTGCCGATTTTCAATTGAGCTAAAGTTTGGCATACTTATGTAAGTTTGGTGAAATATACCATCGAGCTGATCTGATGATAGAGCAGGAACGTGGTCCTAGGAATTCTGTAATAAAATCACGGGTGTGTACCAAAAATAGTTGAAATCCGTTTAGCCGATTTTGCGTGATGAAGCCACAACGACCACACAAACATACATAAAATCCAAAAAAAATATTTTTCGTTTTAGTGACCACCAAATAGTCGGTAACAATAATTTTTTTGAAAATATCTTTAATGTACAGACACTTTATTTTTACAACTTTATAATAGTATAGATTTGTTGTAAAATTTAAGATAATGGAAGTACGCCGAAACGTATATATGTTAATAAAATGCTTTAAATAATTATTAAAATAACAAAATCTAAACTTTTGTTACTTCGTTATGTCAAGTCTTGTGTCTGCGTATCTGTCAGAAAATGCTTGTATATGTATCGGTCAGATAATCAAAAATTCATAGCGCTTAATTAATAGTTTTAATGAACTTTGCGGATCTCAAAGTTTTGAATGGCTGAACTGAAAAATTTCAAACGGCTGAATCGATTTTCTTGACTTAGCTAAAAACATTTGATGAAAACGCCTTACAAACATAAAAAAAACTAAATCATAATCAGTTCATCTGTTAAGAGCTAAGATGCTACAGACAGTACCACCACTCTTAACGCATAAAGGATTCACAGCTGTTAATACTTTTGAATGTAATAAATAATAGAAGTTTATGCAACTGATACATAATGAGAGGCCTTAAAATACGAGTGTGGTTTTATGAAACGAACGTTAGTGAGTTTCATAATAGGATCACACGAGTGTTTTAAGGCCTAATTATATACAGATGCATACACTATTTTATCTACACACATATTATCATAAGTACTCTAAAATGGGTTCAGAAATAGCCGTAGGGAATTGACGTTTTACAGGTAACACTAGTAACAATTACTAGTGTTACCTGTAAAACATCAATAGACTATAGATATTAAAATAATGCAATAAAAAATAAACTTGAACAAATACAGAAACAAATTATTTATTCAGATCAAAGTCGTGCGTTTGTTCTTCAATCTAAAAAATCTTAGTACTTTTTTACTAGTACTAAATTTGGTTATTGATTTTTCTGACAATAAGTTATTTGTTGCAATCGTGGCTGCATTTACGATATCCGGCGGAGTGTTAATGTAGTTCTCGGGGTCACTTCTACTCATATTTTCAACTTAAATGTAAATTACGAAAGTACGTAACAGCAAAAAACCAACAATCAAATGACAACATTAATGGCGGCAATTCGATCCTCCGTCAAAACGAATGTTTTTTTTTAATCATAGACAAACGAATTAAGTCCTTATTTTCATATCACTCGAGATCAAATGTCGTACGGTTTATATTAAAAAAACATACTGAATTGACGTTTTGTATCGATAACTGTTTTAATATCTATAGATACTAGAATAGAGACCCACTTGAGTTTTACCAGCTGTTCCAAATTTAAATGTAATTAAACTATCGGTTGCCGATATCGTAAAGTAAAAATTACGATGCACCCACAGATACAGATTTCCTAATATAGTCTATTTGCTTATCGCTACCAAACATATAGTAGAGAACTTATAATATGGGTGTAGATAAACAGTATTTCTGCGACGATGCTACCTTGAAGCATTCAAAATAAGAGCGTACTCCTACTAAAGCCGCAACTACTAAGGCCGGCAACGCACTTGTGGCTCATCTGGTGTTGCAGGTGTCTATAGGCGATGGTGATAGCTAACTATCAGCTGATCAGTCTGCTCATTTGCCGTCTAAAAGATAAAAAAAATAAATTCGTATAAGGGTCGTGAAATTGCAGTCTCGCCACAACGTGAATAATTCCTTCTTGTTGAGAGTTTCAACAGCCAAATTCGCGGCCTACACAAATGAAGAATTCTGGCTGAAAGGTGCCAAGATCCGGCGTTTTCGCAGTCGGCCACCTGCGATCTCGAATTGCAGCCCTACGTTAAGCCCTACGTTAGTCAACCTACTAATACAATAAAAAAATAAATTAAATAATAAACAAATGGGTGAGGACCAAAGTCTTGGCAAGTAGTAAAGACATTTTATTTGCCGCACGAAAGTTGGCACATAAATCGTATGAATAATTTTCGTATCACAACGAAATAAATTAAAATAAGGCAAATTAAATGCCAAAAATTTGGTCCTTACCCAAATAGCAATGATTACCAAGCCCCTATTACACAATCGTGACAATTGTCAGGTGACAACGACATTTTATATTCACGGCGATCCTTACAAGCTCAATACATCTCCTTACTTTATACTGGGCACGCAATGTACGTGAAATAGGGAATATGCATGAATTTTTATTTTTAAGCGTCTTCCAAAAAAAAAACATTCCGTCGAATTGAGAACCTCCTCCTTGTTTTGGAAGTCGGTTAAAAAAAGGAGGAGGTTCTCAATTCGACGGAATGTTTTTTTTTTTTTATGGATGTTCACCGATTACTCGAAGACTATTTGACCGATTTCAAAAATTTTTTTTTGGTTTTGTAGAAGGTACTTTTAAGTTGGTCCCAATTAATTTTGGTGAAGATCTGATGATGAAATCCATGAGGAATTGAAGAAACTCCTCAAATATTGTAGGCATACATATAGCGATTTTGGTATTATAAGAAACATAATAAGCATTTGCATTCAAAAAGTGTAAATTGGTGAAGTGGAACTGATGCAGAAACCACAGAATGCCATCGGAACTCCTCAATGATAAATGATTTACGGGTGGCGACAAAATATCTTGATTAATTTAGCTAAGCAACTTCATAGTCACAAATTTAAATGTTCCTGATGAGAATGGTACCATCGAATTGATTTGATGATGGAGCCGGAAGGTAGGCACCAGATCTATGTAATAAAATAATGTATCCTAGCCGTGTTTGGGCTTGTTCGAATCGTCACGAGATACACTTTTAAGTAACGATTAACTAAAAAGTGTAAAATAAATAAACTTTTAAACAAAAAAATAAAACGAACTCCAAAAAAACTAAAAAGTAAAAAATAACGCCATAATTCAGTTTCTTCAAATTACTTACAAGTAACCGTTTGTATACTCAATCTATACAGTATATACAATTAATGTTATTTTGGATTCGGTGCCATAGTGTCACAACTTACTAAAATCGTCAATTTTCAATATTTTACACATTCTTTATATGGCACCGACTGGCGTTTGGTTTTTTTTCGAGTCGGTTTTATTTTTTTGTTAAAAAGTTTATTTTTGCTTTAATAAAACCTCATTCATGTAACAAACAATAGACTAAAATAAATTTTCGAATAACTATAAAAATAACCAATTTATTACCCCACAAACATTTTGTTCTATCTCTTTCTAGCAAAACAAAATTTCATATGGAGTTTATATGGCCGGAGTGCACTATGACGTAACAGTGCATATCGGAACCCTCTGTCTAATTAGTAGTTTAAAATGCCCATATCATGCGTATTTCTTGGTCGATTTTAATTTAAATTTCACATTTTGAAATAGTTTTTACGGTATTTTGATATTTAGTTAAGAAAACCGATAAAAAAAATCATGCATGTACCCTAGTGTCACGATTGTGAAATGGGGAGCTGATTATGTTGTTGCAGCCGCGCATGCGTTCCGGCAGCCGCAACAGCATCCTTAGGATATTGTTATTTTGTACGCGCAGTGTTTTATATAGGCCCTTCGTATAATTTTTACCTACATTAAAAATGTGACCTAGTTATTTAGTTTCTTTTTATAATGTATATTTAATATTTTCTTCTATTTCCGCGATTATTACTCATTGAAATAAAACAATTTAACGGATTATATCGCGTATATTATCTCATTTTAGTTCCCGACGTTTCGGAAGCTTTCCAGCTTTCCATGGTCACGGGAGGACTGAGAAAAGATGTATTTTCCTCTGTCAAAGTTACAATTTGTGCAAACTACCCATTTTTTGAAAAAACACAAATAAAAGTGTACATACATGCCAGATGGGCCTAAGCTGTAAAGACAGTTACACATGTGCCAGAAGGTCTTAATTATTTTATTCTAATAATTTACCAAGCAGCATTTCACAAATGAGGCGTACTGAGGAGAAAAGAAACGCTGCAAAGAAAAACTCCCAGGCTACCTCATTACTAATTATAATATTTAAAAACAGAGACTATTAAACTACTTTTAAACAGATAAGATATTTTACACCGTTCGGAAATTAAGGTTTTGCAGTCCTGTGTCTTGCTTGTTCCTTGATGAGATGTATTACAGGATCCCAAGCTGGTGGTAGTGACAATCCATCTTCTCTATTGAAATTAGGATGCTTTTTAATCTCAATAGCCTCGCGTAGCATCCTGGGAAAATATCTTTTTTCTTTGGCAAGGATAGAAGGTTTATCAAACTTAATTGAGTGGTTTGGTTTGTCAATGACATGTTCACAAACTGCAGACCTATTACACCGACGGTGCTTGACATCTGCTATGTGCTCCTTCACCCGGGTTGATACACTGCGTTTCGTTTGACCAATGTATGAAAGACCACACTCGCAGTCCAGCTTATAAATGCCTGCACTCTGCAAAGGGGTGCTACTCTTCACGGGTCTAAGGTATTGAGACACCTTCTTCAACGGCTTGAAATATGTTTTTATAGAAGCACGCTTCAAGATGTTTCCGATCTTGTCTGTGACCCCTTTCACATATGGTAATACGGCAGGTTTACGCTCGACTGTTGGTTTCTTCATACTGGGATTCTGCTTGGAACGTGGTATCTGGAGCTCGTTGGCTCGAAGCGCACGTTTGACATTCTGTAACTCAGCAGTCAGATGTTGATTGTCGCAGATACCCCTGGCTCTCTGAAACAAAGATTTACCCACTGTAGCAAGTTGACAGGGATGGTGGTGAGATTTGCCATTCAAATACCTATCTGTATGCGTAGGTTTCCTATATACAGTATGACCTATGTCATTTTTAGGACCTCTAATTACTAGCACATCTAAGAATGCAAGTGAATTTTGATTTTCCAACTCCATAGTGAATTTAATTTTACTATGCATGGAGTTCAGATGGTCTAAGAAAGCTGAAACACTAGATCTAGGTAAAATAGTAAAGGTATCATCTACGTATCTTTTAAAGATCCTCGGCTTGACAGGTGCCAATGAATGCGCTCTCTCCTCGAAGTCTTCCATGAAAATATCGGCGACGACAGGAGACACCGGAGACCCCATTGCCACACCATCAACTTGCCCGTAGAATTCACCATTCCATAGCATATAGCCAGATGTAAGGCAGTGTTGTAATAACTCAGCATATTCTATTGCCATCTGTTGTTCACCCAATCTTCTTTTCACAATTTCGATACATTCTTGAACTGGTAGGCATGTGAAGAGAGACTGGACATCAAAACTGACCATAACTTCATCATCAGTTAGTCTCAAATCCTTAATCTCACTGACAAAATGGTATGAGTCCCTTGTGTATGCTTCCGTCTTCCCTCGCAGTAAAGAAAGTACACCTGCTAAGTGCCGAGCTAATCGATAGGTAGGAGCATCGATTTGACTCACTATAGGGCGTAACGGAGCACCAGGTTTATGTATCTTCGGTAACCCGTACAACTTTGGTGGCACCGGGCAAGAAGGCACTAAACTTTTCACATCCCGATTAAGATTTTCAGAGTGCTTACTTATCAGCTCGGCTGTCGTTTTTACTACTTTCGCCGTTGGATCTCGCTCAACAAGCTTGTATGTTGCTTGCTTGCTTGTTGTTGTAGTTTTGCACAAATTGTAACTTTGACAGAGGAAAATACATCTTTTCTCAGTCCTCCCGTGACCATGGAAAGCTGGAAAGCTTCCGAAACGTCGGGAACTAAAATGAGATAATATACGCGATATAATCCGTTAAATTGTTTTATTTCAATGTATATTTATTTAAAAGAATTGTTGCTGAAATAAACGATTCATTCATTCATTCATAGTGTCTACCAACATCGCAGTGTTGAATTTCACATATATGAAACAGAATTATAAGGTAGGTATTTCATGTTCGCAATGTAGCTTAATTAAAAAGGAATTTTAAAAATATTTCTACAGCGGCAATGTAAGAAATTGAAAATACATCAAATAGAATTTGAAAAATAGAAAGACATCGTAAGTTGGGGCCCACCCAACCACTCAGATGAATTAACCACGATAGGATGTCATATGAATCACAGCCCTGGCAGCTTTTAGATCTTGTCAAAAACGTATGGCCCAGTGAGAAAGGCAAAGTTTAAAACATTTGTAACCGAATAATTATTCTGTACTATGGTATAGTCAGCAGCAAAAATAGATGATCATTCTAGTTCCCTACTAGTTTAACGCATCTCCATTGTCCCAGTATTTGTTACGTCAGCGGCAAAGTACTAAAATGATCATATACGTTTGCTGTTGACTGGACTTGACGACAAGGATCCAAACCCCGACTCGACACTTCGGTCAGTCATCGGGCCAAGTTTTCCAAAATAATGCTTAACGTACGACCCAAGGTGTACAGTACAACAAAAGTTCCTCCAGACTAAGAGATTTTGATAACAAAATCATTGAAATCAAATTGTAGCTATGCCAGTGAAAAATATATATTTTCTCAGTAAACCCGTGAACATGGAAAGGTGAAAAGTTTTCGAAAGGTCGCGATATTAATAATAATAATAATATAGTTCTTTATTTCAGATAACAGTGATCCATAATTTTGTTAGTTAACAAGATTTTACTTATAGCTATGTTAGTATATTATCTGTTCAAATTGTTTTATTGAATATATTGAAATAAAACAATTTAACAGATTATATTTCATATATTAAATTCATACCACTAAGATATCAATTTTATGATATCAATATTTTTACAAAATAATTTACGATTCGATATAATATGGCAATAAATAAATTAAAGTAACTATTTTCAACTTGACATCAATGTAATGACATATGATGCGCATAAGCCTTTCCCAACGAACTCCACCATTACTGATCCTGCGCCGTCCGCATCCACGAAACTCAAGAACTCAAAGAAACTGCAAATGTTATGGAAATGGGAAGAGCACATAGCTCGTTGAACCGATGGCCGCTGGGGCCGCCGAGTTCTTGAGTGGCGACGATGCTCCCGAAGACTCAACGGGGATAGGTCCTCCACAAGGTCGATCGATGACCTGGTGAAGGCCTGGTATCTGCTCACTATGTGTCCACAATCACTATATTCAACGAATATATACTAGATAACTCTATTACACGAATATGTATTCCTGTAATTGAATTATCCGATTTTATACGACTGTAGCCGAATCGAATACTGTAAGTTCACGGACTGTGGATTATCAGACAATGATGTGTCAAATTATACGCTGTTTTCGGTCCATTTCCAGACTTCCATCCAGTTGGTCATAACCGCATAACTCACACAAATGCAAATTCCTCCTCGTCTCACCAGCTGTGAGCACTTTATTCTCGTTCAAAAAAGTTTTCACCTCATTTTTCTTCCGATGTGTTTCGCCAAAGCACCCGCAGCACTTCACACGAACCTCGAGTTGTAAACAGGGCTATATAATTTTTGATCCTTATAAATGACGTCATTATCTGTTTGGAGGTTCCTCATTCTTACCGCGAGGACAAAAATTACGCCTCTCCAGTGTTGATGAACTCGCAAATTTTCATATTCTGCAAATGGGGAACAATTTTTTTATCCGAATCTCCCTGAGACATATTTTTTGTTGGTTCTCACAAAGTTGTATAATTTGTAAGTAAAGTAGGTTACTTGATTTTGTTATGTCGAGATCCGAGGCCTTTGTTTAACCGGTACCAGAATTGTTTGCGCTGTCAGTAAATTTATGAAATTACGGGATTCTAGAATAACAAGGCCGAGCCGACGGTCAATTTAACTTTGAAAGGAATTTAGAAATTAAATCGGTGCTTTCGTAATTAAACTCTGTTATTCGAATCAAATGATTATAGAATTTATGTTACTCCTATTCAAACAATAAAATACAGGAAAACACTTAAGATAACAATGCCAATTTGTAGTCGACGAAAAATAGTATTATATGATTATCGTGCACATGCCAAGAGAGAACAATATAATCCGGGGATTTATGTAAAGTAGCCGTAAACGCGGGACCGATGATACATCACCTGAGCAAACTTTTCCTGGCATTTCTATCCCAATGTAAAACATTAGCTTACAGAATGTAAGCGTTAAGAACATTTTGAAGCTCCACATTATGAGTGGTGCAAGATAGAAGAGAATGGTGACCATTGACAAGTTGTTTGTTGTCGTCCGTCTGTCAACTTTACTAATTGAATGCTGATAAGTTAACACTTTAAGTGGAAGTATAGAAAATTATGAAATTTAGAGATGGAAGTATAGTGTAATGGTCAATAATAAAAATCATGGACAATCTTGCACAAAAGTCCTAATAATTAATAATAATTAAAAATATATTTTATTTAATACCTACATACTTAATTAAATTTATGACACCATAAGTCACGACATAGAAATGGCTTATTAATTGTTTATGTCTATTCCTTTCAATTTTCATCATGAGTTCGTTTCTAAACTGATCAGCGTCAGTAAAATCTTAACAAACAACGACACTAACTGCTACTTTTATTAACATCTTATTAAGGTAATCATTTTAAAAGCATTTATCATAAACAGTAAATTATAATCTTAAGGAATACAAATTGAATTTCAAGAAAATAATTAATGAATGAACCTATTAATTCATTTTGGAGTTACGATATATATATGGGTATTAGTTGTATGTAATATCTATATAAAATTATATAAGTAAAGAAAATCTCAGAACTTTCACTTCGTAAACTTGGTAGATAAGGGGATCAATAGTATTTTTGAGCAGAGCAGAGACAGTCTGTCTGCGTCGCACTTCGCACAGACTCGCACCATAAAGGTTCGTTTTTATACATTATTGGTACGGAACAGTACGAAGGTCGGTTTCAAAGCCTATATTTTTTAATGAAATTTCACTACATTTCGTCTTTGCCGCAACTGAAACGTGAGATTTCAATATTTGATTGCATATGTTTAAGGAAAGAGGATTTAAGTTTATCTATAACCTCTACTCTAGTGTATATGTATATACGTATTTGGTTTTTTGTAAACGGTTCTATCTAGCGGTTTGGATGAAATTATGTATTATGTACACATAGTTTTGCCTTCCATGTTTATCTATGGGTTTCATCACACACCGAGCAAAGCTTGATCACCCAGGCTCTCTTTATAATTTCAGTCCTTATCAAGATCTCTGTCTTGAATCCTCCTCAGCCTATGCCTTGTATTTAAACAAACAGCGCGATCAATCAAACGGTTGGCAAGCTCATGAATAATACCTATCCTGTTGAGAAAACTTTTACAAAAGATTTATTTTCTTTCGTAGAGCTGGCGATCGCAAAATAGCAGCAAAGATTGATTGATTCCGAATAAATATGGATGAATACGTCTATAATATTGAAGGAGCCTTTGTTGTATTATAATTTTACCGCCATAGAAATTTCATAAAATATTTTAAGCAATACTGGGGTAATATTTTCACGAAGCACTTGCTTTTGCATGAAAGCGTTGTTACGAATAAATGTGGATGCGGTGTTAAAAGCGTAGGTTTCAAATATTATGCTAACAAACACGTATGATAATCTCTAGTTTTATTAAAATGCTGGGCAATATTTTTATACCCGATGTTTAATACAAAATGATAAATTTTTAATAAAAATTTGCTGCGAGTTTTATTTTTCAGGTGTTTTCAGATCAGTATGCTTAATAAATACGAATTCTGGTACGCTGTTTCGATGTTAATCAAGATGCGGCTGATAGTGGACGGCAAAATTAAAATTATTGAACTTTTATATCATAATGGGCCTTTAATACTTTCATATTATACTGATATTAAATTTTACACAAAATCATAATCCGACTAAGAAAACATTTAGACAAGCTCTAAGACCGCTTGCTTTGGGCTCGTATATGAATTAACTAGGAATAGAGCATGAAGAAACTTAATGTGATATTTGTAATGAATTTCAATGTGGAATCAACGATTTATTTTTACCGTTAGCATAGCCTTTGTACTTACATCTCTTAAGTCAATTGTATTGGTTACTGGTTATTATGTACAATAAAGTGTTTACATACATACTTTTTATGTACAAAAAGAAGTAAATAGTTTTTGTAATAAATTAATCGCTATACTTAAATAAACTCTCAATTTCAAAGACTTACTTATTTTTCTCAACATATACCTATCATTTATTTGTAAATGATAAACCAGTTTATTTAATATTAAAACGCTATTGAGACTTAGAGCATAGATAATAATAAGGTGTCCACCCAGTAGAGCGCAGCTCGCACTTCAAAATATATAAAATATAGAAAATTGACGATTTTAGTAAGTTGTGATACGATGGTACCGACTCCAAAATACCATTAATTGTATGTACCGTATAGATTGAGTAGATAAACAGTTATTTGTAAGTAAATTGAAGAAACTGACTTTTGTTATGAAGTTAATTCATTTTACACTTTTTAGTTTATCATTACTTCAAAGTGTACCTCGTGACAATTGGAGCAAGCCCAAACACGGGTGATCGCTTGCGAAAAAAATAAATAAAAAAGCTATCAATATAAGGTTCAATTCGCGGACCATTAAGTGATTTAAAGAAACGATATTTTTAAGAATGAGTAAAAGTAACATTATATCATAATCAGAATTTATCCACTTTTTATCCAACAACGCCAAAGACAGAAAGAGGGTTATAATTTTTTTCTCCCCCGCCGACGAGACCTTCTATTTAGGAAATATAAATCTAAAGAGTCAGTGCGGAGTGCGCGTCACTTTGTGGGTAGGGCTGGCTGTTTCCAGTGTGTTGCCGAGTGAAATGTGGGGTATTCCCAGCACCGTAACACGGGACAGGTGACAGCCCTAGTGCTTAAGGACCAGATACTACTTTCAGTATTACTTAAAATGTTTCATCAATAGACGAAAATCATTAATATTTAGGTATAGGTAAAAAACTTTTTAAACCTCCTCTTGTACGTAATTGTGTACAAATATGATATGGAACTTATGTAATCTTTCTCTCTGATATTCCATACGGATACGCTACTATCTACATACAAGAGGTGTTTTAGATAAGTTTTTAAACTTTAAGAAGAATTTACCAACTTCGGTTCATTATTCTTGTGTAACATTAACCATCCCATCAATCTAATTAGCATCAAAACCATCAGGGTAAAGATGGCTCTCCGGTTACGTTAGCATCGGTGTATCGTTTCTCATCTATTGTTTTTGTACCCATCAACTTATCTATAAATTCACATAAAAAAATATCATTTTACTTTATTTATTTGGGCAGCTAAAGATCGGTCATAACTTTTCGTATAGGAGTAGAGATTAGTCCATCCATTTTTATAATAATAACAATTTCAACTATTATATAATTTGCGCGATAATAGTCAAATTGATTGTATATAATAATAGCCACCGATGATGAAGTAGTTATTTCATAGCAATCACTCACGACTCACGAGTATAATCTGTTGAGAAATAAAGAGCAGAGCCTTAAACAAATCGACGTCCCTCAGGAATAAGCCACTCAGTACATTTATTTCGAATCTTGTTTCCACTACTAGACTCTTTGTATCCGGTTTCTGTTCTGTACTCCCACGTATCGTAAGCAGTTGCTTATGATAACGTAAGCACGTTACCATAAAGCTTCAATACATCAGTTTTATTTTGTCTAATTATGTTACTGATCCTATGATTTCTTATTTTTTACATTCATACGTTGATTTTCAACCAGTACTGTTAAGCTGAATAATGGAAGAATTTAGACGGAAAGGTGTCATTTTCTCATCCATGTCTTTTTGGTGGATTACGTTGTATTGGGCTTCCTAGGTGGCTTTTCACCAGGACAACGCCATGCCATCGACTCTCTTTTGGAGAGAGGATCGTAGTACAAAACGATGGTTTCAGCCCCCGTAACAGTTGACTCCAAAAAAAATCTGTCGTTGTCTTATATACGGGTCTAAAACTTCTAGAGAGCACGCTTTTCGCTCATTATCCTGCAATCTCGAAGAAAGTTTGGGCACCCATCTGGCACAAACTTGACTCATATGAAGGTATTAATGATGAATCCTAAGAACTGACGTTTATGAAAGCCCTGTCCTTGCCGCTATTTTTTTTGTCTTAAGTCTTTGATTACTCAGAACTTTCTCTTCTCTCTCAGAAGTCCACGGTGACTGCCTTTACAAGCCGGCCAGAGATAAGTTCGTCGTTTATGAACTGTCGTCTTAAACGAAACTGCTTACTCCATTAGTTAATGGTGCAAAATGAGGAGACTTATCCCCGTATACAACATCTAACATTTTTATATCGGTCGGGCTGAACCCTACCTTTGTCAGGAACTTGATCACGGACAGATATTCCAACTGAAACATTTCGACAACATTCAGACTTCCCATTGTTCTGAACTCTGGCAAATTAAAAGCAGAACCATCAGAAATATCAAAACTGTACAAGAAAAAGTAGAATAAATGACCATCAGAATGACATATTTTCAACCAAGTATTTTTTTAAAACGCGATATTTCTCCAGCCACAAAGTTTTGGATTGCACCTCGTAAAATTTTCCCAATGCAGCTCTTATGTGTAAATAACTGGCAGTTAAACTTATCTATTCATTCAAAATAAAAACACAAAGCCTCATGTCAAAACTGTATAGTTTTGTCCTAGTCTTTCACAAAAGTCATAAAAATAGACAATACATTTTTACGTCCACGATGCTGCGCAAAGTTTGACCTATTTGGGCTTTTCGTACTTGTGCATTTCTAAATTTAAGGTAACTTTTTTACAATCTTATCGTGCTTCTAAATAAAGTATATATGTAGTATATATTTTGTGCAGCGGCTAAATTTTTTATAAGTAGTTTTCAAAGAAATTTTATGTTGTAAAATATTTTTCAATCTGAAACCGATTTTTTTTATGATTTTTGAGACTAAGCCTTCATATTGAAAGCATTACAACAACTACAGTCTAAGACAAAACACACAGTCAACAGTTGAAGAGAAGAATATTTTCTAAGAAATTAAATATTAAATATTGTGTCAATTAAACAAGATTAAATAATTCATAGACTAAGCAAAACAACTATGGCAAATACCTAAAATTCTAAGCCCATAAATTTAAATTGCAAATGGATCCATTAAGGCAGAGTTTAAATTAGTAATTTAATATCAACACTCAATCGATTCCCATTTCACTTTGCCATGCAAAATTCAATGAGTTCATACAACATTATACGTCGAAACCAATAGAGTTGGATCTTTATTGCCATTTCGGAAGGTTGATTTCATTGGGCCTTCACGTCGTCCACTATAAAAGCAGTTATGATTGATAAGGGTAAATGCGGAAACGTACGTCGATCATTTTTAAGGCTGTGTCGTAAAGGGCAGCCGTGTTGCCGTCTGTAAGCGATATTATTTATTGATATAATATGTGTCGTGAGAGGGACACGGAGTAAACAACTCGCCTTACACCAAAAACTGGGGTAGAAAGGTGGCGATCAGAATCTGAAAAGTGCGGCCTGCCAGGCTTCTGTGACCCGACAATCTTATTAAGAATCCCCATGTAGGCTGATCCGAATTTCACCTTCCCATACAAACGAAATTTCGTTCTTATTTTAAAACTGCGTGTTGGATTGTAACGAAACTTTGCATACACAAATGACATGAGGTACATCTAGGCTTGAAACTAGTTTATATGGCTGCAGTTTATAAAATCAACAAAATATAGCAAAAACAAGTTTTTATGAAAAACTTTAATTCGCTATATTTTTTTTACTATGGTATCTGAAGCTACATAAACTAATTACAGGCCTGCATATCTAAACTTATTCTAAGTACAAAGTTTCAGAGCAAACTAGCTAGTCGTTTGAAAATGAGAGCGTAACTACGTTTGTATGGTGAACCGAGCTTACTGGGGACTCTTAAGATTGTGAGAAACTGCTGGATGTAAGATCGCTAATCAATGAAAGCATAAACTAAATAAAGAAGGCGACGTCTTTCATTTGAGGTGATGATGATACAATCGACTAATAAAAATACTAATAAAGTTATAAAAAGGAAATATCTGTTTCATAGAATTTATTGTAACGGACTTTTTTGGAGGTCACTAGTCACTAAATCGTTTGTGTTGTTGTGGCTTCATCAGGCCAAATCGGTTGAACGGATTTGGCCTGATGAAACCACGGGTAGCTGAGTCCACAGATGGTTATAGAATACTTTTTAACCGACTACGCTGAATATAAAAAGGGGTGTGATTTTTTTTCGCAAAGTTGCGGGCACCTAGTAATATTTAAAATTTAAAATGGATGCCATTTCTGTTATCTGTGCTCCCAAAAACGTAGAAAATAACACCCTACACTACTTTATCAAAGAGTGATATCCATCATCATGAAATCCAAAATGGACGCCATTTGCAAACTCTCCATGCCTACTGTAAAATCTAGAATGAAAAGAAAGAAATCTAGGAAAATATATTAAATCTTAAAGGAAGACTGTTTAACAATTCACACGGTAGAAATATCCACTGGTCTATTGAATTTTAAGCGGAAACTATGGTGTTTTTTACTTAACTTTTGACTTATAACACTACTTTAAACACTAACTGCAAAATTTACACGGAAGTAAGTTCTGTGACAGAAAAATAATCCTTGGTACTTTTAAATCATTCAATTGTCAGGATACATTTTCTTGATGATGTAAGGATTTTTCTAAGCATCTTTTTCGAGGCTAGACGCCGATGAGTTAAATAAATTACAAAAGGGTTTGTATTTTTCCAAAATGATAATTATGGTTTAACATAAATATCGTTTCCATTATGCTGTTTGTACCACGCCATACTCCGCGACTAATAACCTCACTTTTTACGCAACCAATAAATACAGTTTCTCAGGAGGCTTTTGAGAGAACCTTCTGTAGTGATTTATTCTGTGACTATATAACAAGATGGACCGATCAGTTGAAAGACTCGTCTTCCTCCAAATTTTCTACACGGTTGTGAGAGACGCGCTAGACAGAAACCGATGGAGGAAGATCATCCGCTCCAAGTGTAACCCTGATGCTGACCATGAACCTCGGACATGAGACAGAGAGGAGACACAGAGAGGTTGATTTTAATAAGATGATAGATTATCGCCATTAGGTAATGAATATACGTAACTGTCTTATCGTAATGGACGATGTTTAAACCATCTTTTTTATACATACATGTAAGACGTAAAATTAACGTCACTAGACAGTTCTTTACTCATGGCAGCCGCGAATCATCATGTTAATCCCAGACCGGACAAGACGAGCCAAATTTAGTGCAGACACCGTGAATTATTTACGTTCCCGACCGTTCTACACAGGTATCCTAGTATGAAGGCTGCGTCTAAATTCATGTTCCGGATCAACCTCAGACCCCTCACAACTGCATTTAATTTGGAACAAGGGATATTTTGAGATCTAAAATGTACGACCTGGATTTCAGACTTAATTCTCATGTCGGAATCTGGGTTAGGTTTCAGATGTCTATTATTTGTCGGACGTCGAATAAGTGCGGAGCTTCAGGTTTACAATTGAATGAGATTGGTATTTATGAGATGCTTACACGTGATGGTCTGATGGTAAATTTAGAGATACATTGGTGATATTAAAAATAAAATAAGGGAAACAAAAGGTAACAGTCGTTCTTTGTTATTTTTTTACGTGTCGTTGCGGCTTCATCACGCCAAAATGGATAAACAGATTTTATCTATTTTTGGTACACGGATAGTTAGCTGGGTATCCTTGGTTATATGTAGTTACGATACTATTTATCAAACTATGCTGAAGAAAACAACAGGGTGGTTTTTTTCCGCTGACGAACTTGCTGGCACCTTCTAATTTTAGGAATCTATACAAAAGGCATCATCAGCGAGCTATGGAAAGGGCTATTGCTCGAGATTTCTCTATGAGATCGAATCAGTAATGAGAAGATTCGTAGACGAACCAAGGTCACAGATATAGCAAACAGAATAAGCAAACTGAAGTGGCAATGGGCAAATATATTTCGAGGCCGTTGGGGCAGAAAGTTTCTCGAGTGGAGGTCGCGTACCGTCAAGCGCAGCGTGGGAAGGCCACCCCCAAAGTGGTCGGACGACCTGAATAGGGTTGCGGGGACTCGCTAGATGCGGGTTGCTTTTATCTGGCCCACGTAGAAATCTACTGAGGAGGCATGTGTCCAGCAGTCAGACGTCCTATGGCTAAAATGATGATGATGATTATGAAAACAGGTATAAGCCACTGCTGCACGGAAAAATCATTCTTGCCCATCTATTAACAAAAAAATTAGGTTGATATTATCTATTACCATAGAAAATTAGCGGAAAATATCAAATGTCATTTGATATTTACCGCTAGCGTTTCGATAAAGGAAAACATCTTGAGGAAATCTGCATACATCTGTGAAGAAAGTCAAGGGTGTATGTGCAGGCTCCAATCCGCACAGGGCCAGAAACTATAGCAAATTCCCTCTCATCCATGAGAAGAGGGGCCTGTACCTGTGCCCATCAGTGGGATGTATACTCGTATAGGCTGATGATGATGATATCAGTATAAAAAAACCGTTGGTAAACACTAGGACAGGCTCTGACTTTATTTTGATAGTAGTAAACAATTTGTTTATTTCTCGTTGTTACTTATTATTGTAATGTTTACCGTAACAACATTTCATAACATAAAAGGTAATATTACTATTTGTGCCCAAACAATAACCTTTGTAGAAAATATTGACAAAAGAAAATCTATTTGTGTCTACACAACTTTAATTACTTATTCCCCAAAAAAAGTGTAATTGGATACGTTAGGTAAGTACGCGCGTTTTCATTCAATAAATAAAAACGGACAGATCAAAGCGACAAGGCTACCGCTTGAAAATAAGCCCGCTGTGAATTGAAATCAACGAATAAACTTTCCAATATGCTGACAAATTCGAGAGGTGCGACCGGAACGGCCGGTGCAGACGTCCGGTCCGGGCGTAAATAATAACGCCGGCGTGTGCAGAGTTGCTTTTAGTTATTCATGCACGTGAAATTAGTTCAAAGTGAGTTAAAAGTGAGAAAATGAACATTTTACTCACGCTCGGCCTCGTTTAAAGTACTGCGGCAGTTTTTATGATTTACATTAAAAAAATACTGTCAATTTATGGCGCCGTGTTGTTTTAAATCCCAATTCATTGTTGAATATTTGATAATAGCAGAGTGAAGATAGTACTTTGCTTCCCGAACACTTTCTTGATGATGACCCATTTGAGTTGGATTTGTCTTTTTAGAAGTTGTGTCTACCCAACCGGTCTGTTCGTTCCAAGTATACTTATAGATAGTCGTCTGTAACCTAGAGCGTATATTGCACAACTTTCAGGGGAGTGAGCATCACAAGACATTTGGAAATGATTTTAGTCCTAAGCATGATCTACTCGTTAAGAGACTACTGAGATCGTTGAGCATTTTGCAGAATTTTTGACTTAAATATTATGATGAATTTATGACTAAGTTTGGACTATGAACAATGGACACTTAGAGATTGTCACTCGACGATTGAAAGGCTTGGTTTAAACGACGCAATGAACGGTGTTTAGTCATATACTATACTCGTACCATATACCATCGGGTTCGGCAGATTTTTTTTCGTCGAATGAGCTCAGTTTCATAGCAATCCAAAGATTGTAGTGACCCTTTTCGACCGCGTAATTTTATTATAAAACACCATAAAAATGGAATCGCAATTGCTTAAACTATTTCTACTTTCACAGATTTGTAACAAAACAGAAATGTATAAACCATTTAAATTTTGGATGGGTTTTTTTGTACTTGGTTGTTGATATTTTGTGTATTTTGGTATAAATAAACGGACTTTACTTTTGTAAAAAATTCAACAATTTAAGTTTTTATCTAAAATTTATAACATGAGTCTAATCTTTCTAGGCGGGTTTGGTGCAACTTAAATAGACTTCGCACTGGGCACGGTCGCTGCGCTTATTACAAACACCGCTGCGGGTGGGTCGGCTCTCCTGCCTGCGCCTGCGGAGCCGAGGAGCAAACCATCCAGCACATCATCCACGACTGCCTAATAACGCGCTATACTGGCGGCCCTCCTGAAGACCTGATCTCCCTCAGTGACGAAGCCATTGCATGGCTAAAGGATCTTAAACTGGATTTATAATATCAATGTATTCGACCTGTATTAACGCCTGTAGTAACGCCATACGATAAAATAAATAAATTTAACAAATACGCAAAAAGCCAAAACATAAAAAAGAAATGCACTACAGATGAAAAAAAAGGATATGAAAAGTCCATCGGCAAAAGAGCGTATATTCGTGGCTAATATGTCCTTTTATCACAACACAGCAAAACGGGGCTTAATGGCGTATAAATATGATTTATTTAATTACCTTTCGTTGGTAATTCGACGTTTCGGACGTCGCGTTACGTCCATGGTCTCGAAGGAAACTGTAGTGGCGAAATCAACGTATTCTAGGCGCGCGAGCTTTTCGATCTACCCGCGCTTGATGTTTATTATTAGGTTGAACACTACGGTCGTCACTAGACCGATGCTCTACACTCACGACGTCAGGCGATTTATCTGATGCTACTCGTATATGATGCTGCTTACATTTACTAATTACTGGATTCCACGAAGATGAAAGCTTGAATCCATCTTTCCGGTTGAAATTTCGGTGTTTCTTGATTTCAATTGCTTTACGCACGATTCTACTATAGTAATTACGTTCCGTAGAAAGGATCTTGGGATTATGAAGCTCAATCCAGTGGTTTGTTCCACCGTTTTGCTGTGTTGTGATAATGAGTGAATATCGTGTAAGTTTAAATCAATATGTCCTTTTGTTAAGATGCTCAGTTTTTCACCAATAACCCAAAAACGGTATATCCAATCGTGGTGCAAAAAAAAACCATTGAAAGTCCTTTGAACGGTCGATATGAAACTTAATATCACCCACCGTGTTTACTTATTTATTACGTCGATATATTTGTTTGCATTTCGATATGACTGATACTACTGGTGCAGACGTTTGATTACGAATATTAATAACTCCGTTGAGTGCCATGACGCTTTTAGTTATTCCTCTTCGCAAAATAGGTAGCTAAGAATGAGATATAATTATGAGATATCAACGCTTCATCTAGTTTCAGGACCTACTCTAGATCTTTTGTCATATATCTACATATAATATTTTATTATACCTAAATCATTCTAAAATTATGAGTATGTTCTCTCATCAGCTTGGTCCCCCAAAACTATCTATCTATCAGCCACGGACGACCACTGCTGAACATAGGCCTTCCCTATACCTCGCCACAGGGTGCGATCATGCTTTAACACTTCAGGACTTTACTGCCCCAACAGCCATCGTTTCTCTGGGCTACATGGCCCGCCCATTGCAACTTCCACGACGCAATCCTGTGAGCTATATGTCGGTTACTTTGGTTCTTCTGTGGATATCCTCATTTCTGATTCTATCACGAAGAGAAACCCCGAGCATAGCCCTTTCCATTGCACGTTGCGTAACTCTGAGCCACCTTATGAGTCCCATTGTCAAAGACCATGTCTCAGTTCCGTAAGTCCCAAAACTATCGATGCAGAATATTTTAAGAAAACGGAATGAAAATAAAACACATGTAGAAAAACCTCGTGATCAATTTTGTTACTGTAAAAATTGAATTCAAATATGCACACATATTTGTCACAATACAACTCAAATTTATAATACTCCTCTTTTTGCTTCGGGATGGGAGTTTATAATAAAAAAGGTTTATCTGGGACAAAATTAAGTATAATCTTCTGTAATATTTTCTTCTGTTTCCGCGATTATTACTCATTGAAATAAAACAATTTAACGGATTATATCGCGTATATTATCTCATTTTAGTCCTCCCGTGACCATGGAAAGCTGGAAAGCTTCCGAAACGTCGGGAACTAAAATGAGATAATATACGCGATATAATCCGTTAAATTGTTTTATTTCAATGTATAATCTTCTGTGTTCTGTATAAAGCAACCCATACGTCCACAAACGGAAGCCATAGGCCTTCATATAAAATCGTGACATGTGCCCAATATTGATTCGTCCCGATCAACTATCGCATAAAATTTGGCCTGACGTGACGTGAAAAACTTAATTTTCCCTCGGGTCGCAAACTTGTCAATATTTTGTAGGGAATCGCCGGGATGTCAACTGAATATTAAAATAACAGTGTCGTTTTTATTTTGTAAGCCAGACCTACGCGTAACTCGAACCGACTAACTGGACTGTTTTTATACATTCATCTAAAAAAAGGATTATATTTTTGACGAGTTTCATACTTGACATTTTCCAGTGTTTATGCTATTGTAACTTTTTCACGGGCTAGAGAACCAATTGGTTAAGGGCTATCAGCTATGTAATTGGGCTATCGATATTTTATTGTTTTTCGCCATGTTTCTTCGATAAGTTTACAGAGGGAAAAAATATTTTAACTTCTTTATTAAAATGGTACCAAGTCATGATTGATAATTAACCCTTGTCTAAGGTTGTAACTGGAATTTATCACATTAGGTCGAAAGCTTAAGATAACTGATCAAGTGGTAGAATGTTTTACCAAGAAGTTCTAATGTTCGCCTCATGATAAAAAAGCTGGCAGTGTAGGTACTTGGGTTTGCTACCTACTCATCCTAAACCAATGTGCTAGTGACGTAACCCAACTATATCGATATACCCTACCTATACTATATAATTTGCATGTCACCCGTGTATATATATGTATATATGTACGGGAAGCTATTGTATGCAGGAAACGCAAAAGCGACTATCGTGGAGAACCTCGGGGCAGACATAATATGTTCTCTAAAGTGAATTAATTTCTACACATGCCGATGACGATAGGCACGTGCCTATCTTCATCAGCATAAGTACATACGTATGTATGTATTGCGATGAGTAGGTACCTGGTACAAGCGTTTTGTAACCGAAATTGTTTTTAACTACGCACTATTTTTTCCTACGCAACTTTGGTCGCAGAGGAAAGTTATAACTCTCTTTTTTGCTTAAGCAGAGTTGGGTAAGAAGAATCTTAGAACCATCCGTGGATGACCATTGCCAAAAATGATTGCAAGACATCCATAGTCGTTTTGATTTAACGAAGCCGCAAAGGCGCCCACCTACATTACATTCATACAGGTATACAAATAAATACGTTTCTGCTCAGTGACCTTTAAATAGCCCGTTTGTAACATTCAATTTTTATAACTTTAGTTTAGATAAATAAAAAAATCTGTTTACAATCTACTACCAGTCAGAGAAAAATACCAAATTTGTCCGTGTCAAATAGCCATTATAGTCATTAAAATGTAGCGTACTTGTTAATGAATTTTTAACGTAAAAGCAATAATTAAACGCTGGCATTTCCTCAACAATAGAGGTCGCTGTAATGAAGTCAGACTGGAACGACAAGTTCATTAAGAGAACATGACGTTCTGCGGCTAGAGGCTGCGTATCACGGCCATGAGACTATAATAGTGTTGATATAAGGAAACTTGTGTTTTAATCGAGTTGAAAGGAATCCTTTGATATAAAGCATTAGGGATCAGCTTTTGGCGTATGGTGCAATGAAGAGACATTCATTCAAATTTACATGATCTTTACTCATTATCACAATATGCGTATAAATATAATTTATTTCATTACCTTTCGTTGGTAATTCTTCGACGTTTCGGACGTCACGTTATGTCCGTAGTCTCGAAGGAACTGGAGAGGCGCGTATTAACATCATCTACCCAGGCGAGTTTTTCGATCTACACTCGCTTGGTGTTGATTATTATATTGAACACCAAGATTGTTACTAGACCGACACACTACACTCACGATATTTGGCGGTCTATCGGATGATATTTGATCTCAGGTGCCGAGGATTTCGTGGTCTCCTACTGACTAGCACTCCGACGACAATAACAACAGACATGCTACCGTTTGAATTCAGTAACATGATATGGCATTTACTATTAGCTGAATTGAACGAAGATGAAAGTTTGAGACATTCTTCTCGGTTGAAATTTCGGTGTTTCTTGATTTCAAGTGCTTCACGTACGATTTCATTGGAGTAATTACGTTTATTAGAAAAGATCTTGGGATTATGAAGGTTGGTAGTTTGGTGGTTTGGTCTTGATTCTAGTAAATGTTCGGCAATAGCAGACTTATTCACCTTGCGGTTCTTAACAGCCGCAAAATATTATTTGTCTCTTGCAGCGATGGTGCGCTTCGTGTTCGTGTGTTCAATATTAGAATTCTTGCAATCGATCTTGTAAACGTCAAGTAATTGGAACCGAATAACATTTGGGTCATTTTTCGCGCTCTGTGACCTTGAATTTAATATTTATACGCAATTAAGCCCCGCTTTGTTGTGTTGTGATTACTAAGAGACAATTACAAAATCGGTCGCATTTGTATCAATTTATCATCATCATATCAGTCAAAATAGATAAATTTATAAAACAGTCAACACAATCTGCATTTAGATGTGTCGCATTGGATCAATCGATTTTTAGTCGGCACAAGAACGAGACAAAGTACAAAATACCTAAGCAATAAGCTAAAATGAAATCCGAAAAATTACATTACACAAAATAGGAGACAGGATTATAAATAAACTAAAATATACTATAACCATCTATAGATGTGGATGCCTCTTCACGGAAAATAGTTGAAATCCGCGTTTCGGCGTGATGACGTAACAGAGACACACACAAACATAAAAGATAACGTTTTCTTAACCTTCAAATAGACTGTTTCATTTATTTTTTTGAATTCATATTTCTTCAATGCATAGATCATTTATTTTTACAACTTTAAAATAGTATAGATGAGAATGTCTGTGTGTTATCTATATGTTTGAATTTTTAACAACGTGTTCACAATCGTATAGATTTATATAAAACTTGGAATACAGATACCTACGTTTATATAGAAACAGATCAACATCATAATCATAATATCAACCTAAAAACGCCTACTGCTGGACTCAGACCTCACCCAAGGATCTCCACAACGATCGGTCGTGTGCTGCCCTCATCCGACGGTGTCCCGTGACCCCGTGTTTTGGCTAAAGTTAATACGAGTAGCTAATTTCGGTAAGGCAGGTGAAGTCGCGCGAAATGCTAGTCTATAGATATAATTTATTTTTCATGTATCCAAAGACGTTATTACTTATACAAATGGTGGTTGATTAGACAACATCGGCAACTTTCATATTTTGTGTATTATTGCTGAACAAGGTGTTTGATTACTCTCAAAACCCCAAACTATGTAGAGGGTTGCAATTTTAGGGTTCTGTACCCAAAGGATGCCAACGGAATCCTTCCTTTATTCTTGAACCTTAAAGTAAATTAAAAATAAAACGAATATGAAACAACACAATAATCCTGTTTTTTTTACATACGGTGGTACCAAAGAATATATACTTGTATTCAGAATCAAAAGTAGCTGACAATATGACTACCGTCATATGTGAAATTGCATACTAAAATTATCACTTACTGTTGATGCTGATTGTACATAAAAATTCAAGCGCGATTCCGACTCTTATTTCGCCGATTTTTACATAAACAACTTATTCAATCAATTGATCCGACCACGCAACGCCTACGCAGCTAACTTCTACACGTGGGCGGATCAAAAAAATCCTTTTTCTATTTTTATTTTGACAATTACTTACCTTCCAGCTAAGAATTTTCGTGAGAAGAGATTATTCTAGATGAAACAAAAACGGTGTTTCTCCTGTCAGTGCTATTTTCTACTGGAGGCTTGTAATCTATCTATACATATAAAAGAAGAAGTCCTGACTGACTGACTGACAGGCTCATCCACGCACAGCTGGAACTACTAACGACAGAAAATTGATTTTTGCATAGTCGGTTAAGAAAGGATTTTTTGAAATTCATCCCCTAAGGGAGCAAAACAAGGGATGAAAGTTTGTATTAAAAAGTAAAATCTTTAGACTTACAAACTTGAAATTTTGCAAAAAGATTGTGTATTTAAATCAATAAACTTATGTTCTTGATTTTTACAAATTTGTCCCCTATGGGGGTAAAACAAGGGATGAAACGTTAAATATTTGCATTTAGAAACTTGAAATTTCGCAAAAAGATTGTGTGTTTAAAATCAAGAAACTCATAATCTTGATTTTTCGAAATTCATCCCTAAGGGGGTAAAACATGGAATGGAAGTTTTTATGTGCAACGTAAAATCTGAAATCTAAAAATGGTGTATACACTACGTTCTCCGGATCGAGGCATCTACTCAAAATCCGTCTCCCCGAACGGTTTTCAGTTCTACGACGTATATTTACTGCCACTTAACACATTCACGACCGCCAGCCCACTCGGCGGGCGCTCTCCTCATATCAAGCTTTCGCAACCTACGGTTTATCCCATGTTATTGTCTACGAACGTAACGCTACGAAGTTATCGGTTGCGAATGTTTTGTCACTATTTTATCTCGTAGTACCTATATATAATTTTAACACAGAACTATATCAAGATATATTTTAGTTAGATACAAGATATAGTTCTGTGAATTGTACTATTTCCAAAACAATCTTGACAACCATTACGTTCCAGCTGGCAGTATCTTAACACTAGCCTGGTTAACGGTTCACTGTGGTGAATGAACAGTGGAGCGCAACTCGAGAGCGCAATACGTGTCAATTTGCGCTTGTAGAACAATTGCACGTAACGAAGCAGAATACGTCCAAATGAATTGTTTCTGGGCAAAGAATAATGTGCTTTGTCTTATCCGTTTAAAACATATATTCTCGTGACTACCGCTGGAAGAATCAGACTTTTTACGCTTTAAAATATCAAAATGTAACGATCATAGTGTGTTCTGAAGAGATGCAGTGATCATTAAAACGATACGAATATTTTACAGTTAGCATTTGTGTATAGACACTGCTATAAATTTCTTTTTTCTTTAATACTTAACACATATCATCATTTTTCTTGGCCATCGTACAGAGTATTTTAGTGGTCGAAAGGACGGATCGCGTTCGGGACATCGCAGTGCGCTCTAAAACACGCATAGCTGACATAAGCAATTAAACAGCTAGGCTCCTATGGTTTTAATCAAGTCGTGTCTACAGTATGCACCCGGAAATGTTGGCCAGTATAGTCAACTTAATGGGTGCTGCTAGATGGGCGACCCAGACGAGGTAGGCTGAGATAAATGGCGGAACGATTTAGACGCAATCTTAGAAGCAACCGGTAACAAATTGGACTGTAGAAGTATTACAGGCCTTTGGCCATCACTGGGACACATTAACATCCCATATATTTTTTTTCAAAATGAACTTTTACTATACGTTTTTGATAAATTTGATAAAATGATTCAAAAACCTGGAACGGGAAAAAAAACATTAAGTAATAACCTAATTGAATTTCGAAGCCATAACAATTAAAGATGATTGTTCTAATAACGTGTGCAGAAAGAAGACGCTCGCTGAAAACTTGGCGGCAGTTAATTATATTCGACGAAGTGATATCTGTAAAAAAGCGAGTTTCGGTAAACAGGGTCGTAACTTTAAATTGGTTTTCTGAGAACAATGGAAGGTAGCAATAGAAGCGCCCGAACATCTCATTCTTTGCTTGAAGATTTATGAAAAACGAAAAATGTATTTGCGTTTCAAGTCTTTGAGATTCTATTATTAGGAACGCTATGAGACGAATCGACTTGTGACGATTTGAGAAATGATATTCAAGATGGATATGAAAGTTGTGCGAGGTATCGCGGATAGATACGTACGTAGTTATTCATATAGTGGCATTTATAGGGACTGAACTATTGTTCTGCAACTTGTCTAGCATAAAACAGACTCCAAAAGAAAACACTAAAAAGTAAAAGTATAACTGCATAATTTAGCTAGTTCAATTTACTTACAAGTGTTAATACCAGATGGTACCCGCAAGTTTGTTCGCCGAGGAGAAAAATTCATAACCCCTCTTTTTTCGACAGCGTAGTCAGATAAAAAGTATCTTATAACCATCTACCCGTGTACGACAAAAAGTTGAAATCTGTTTAGCTGATTTGGGATGATGGGATGAAAGGCCCCAACGACACAATACAAACATACAAAAAATCCAAAAGCAAATATTTTTCGATTCAGTGACCTCCAAATCGTTAATATTTGTTTTAAATATCTTCAATGTACAGATATATTCAAACTAAATTATGCAGTTATTTGTTAACTTTTTCTATAGAGTCGGTTTTTGGTTTTTTGTTCAAAAGTTTTTAGTTAATTGTTCTTTAAAGTATTTCTCATGAAGATTTGAAACAACTGAATTGCACCTAGGATACATTATTTCATTCAAGAGACCCGGTGCCTACCATACGGTGCCTATATCATCAAATCAATTCGATGGTACCATTCTCATCAGGACCATTTCAATAAGCGACTATGAATTAATTAGCTTAACTATTTAAATCGAGATATATTGTCGCCACTCGTAAATCACTTATTTTTGAGGAGTTCCAGTGACCTTCTGTGGTCTTTTTCATTAGCTCCACTTCACAAATTTTCTCGGCCAAGTCACTCTATTTATTAAAGAATAAAAAAATATTATATATTATATTCATATAATAATGAAATAATGAAATAATGATCTTTATTCTGTAAGTAGGCCGCAAGGGCACTTTTACAAGTCTGACTCTACGGCGTTTCCCAAGAAGAGACCACTGAAGAGAAGAAAACGAAACAAACTCAACAGTCAGTCATTTTTTCGAAATAACTCTTATATCTATTATAATGTATAGCCTCTTCATATAGAACGAATGGCTCTTTTTTGTAACACAAATATAGTCTGTATGTCAGCTGCTTATTGATATGGTTACTAAAAATATTGTTAGCTAACTAACAAGGCATCAATTTATGGTAGTGTTTCAATTTATAGCTGTTACCATAGATAGGTAGATACTGAATCAACCAATTGGTTTACATTCGATTTCACAACTTTTTACGGCAGAAGAACTGCGTTGCGAGGCTTGTACGTTTTTATACATGTTATGTTTTTGTATTTTGTATGTCTGTCTATGTCAGTAACCAGTATAAAATTACTCCAGAGCGCGTACATTTTGCTTAGGAGCAGTGCTCTGCTAACATTTTCATAGTTACGGCCGTTTAAAAGCGTATATTTTAAACGAAACCCTCAGTGCGCGAGTCCGGTTGCCCGGGTGTCCGGTTTTCCGTTAAAGTGCGGTCTAGTGTCCAGTTGGCCGGTATCCGGTATCTGGTTTCTGAGCTTTTGAGTAGAGAAAAATTTTATGAGCGGCAAGACTAACTTTGTAATCGCTTATATTAATAAAGAAGTACAAATTTACTTATGCAGCGTGTATATCTGGTAAACTAGACGGAAATTGCAGAACGCTTTTGTTTTTTTGTTTTTTTAATTGGTTTATAGCTTAAACACTAGAAGGGTTCAAAACTTGGAGCTTGAGCTTGTGGGCCTGTTAGAATTCTACGTTATAATTTTTGATGGTCGGTGAATCAGTGAGTCAGTCAGTGACAAAATTAAGGAATTTTGACTTGCAATAATACTTAAACAATAATTAGCTATGTAATGCCTTTTTGGACGATGAACACTTAGAGGCTTTTAGTTTTAGGGGTGTCGAAAATAGCCCGAATGGCTTCGAGAAAAGGATGTTACGGCTGTGCCTTTATTTCCTTTGGCTCGTCTTGGCTTAGGCACTACCGTGCCTACAGATATATTTTAGTTTTTACCCGAGTGTATATATGTCATTCATATAGGATTTTAATCCGCCAATATTTCCATCCTATATACAAAATATCTCCAAAAATAGTGGAGATATCGCGTTACTGCGTGAAAACTAAACCAACAAAAATAGTAAGCATAACAGTGTAGGATACGGGCCGCCAAATAGTCTCCCATTTTTGTATTGAAAATAAAATAATATAGGCCTAGTCCTAATTCCAAGCGGCGACGTGAAAACAACGTGGATCTAATACGAAAAAAATTATTATGAATTAGCACTAAATCCGCTTTTGGGACAGAAGTTGAGGTATTTCCTCACTTTATTCCAAAGTTAACGAAATTGAATCCCTGAAGCCTTACATCCTTAGCTCTACTTTAGCATTCGGTAAACACTGCTAAGATTGGAATTTGGTCAAAGTTTATCTTCCCTCGATAACGTACCTATAAATTTTCCTCAAAAACTGTACTATAACTTAGGATCGGATAATCGAGGGTCCATCTACCAAATATTTTGAGTTCACTTTTTGTTTACCGCTGTAGAAGCAACTCTGCCAACCTGTACAAAAAACTACGCGCGAGTTCGTTTCGTCAACTCAATGGCGTGTTTCAGGAATTTTATCAAATGACTGTTTTTTTCGAGGCAAATGATAAAATTGATTCGCCATTTTAACAACCTGCGTAGTTTGGTCAGATCCCTTAGAGATTTGTTCAAATCTCTGTTTTGGCTATTTCCCTGCGACATATACATAAATCTTACTGCCATAAAATGAGATCTGTACATATATTTTTGAAACTTTGTGGTATATACATATTGGTGCCCTTGATTGTACAGTCGATCTTACATTTAGGAACAACAGGTGTTTCAAAATGAACCAAGATAAAAACATAATTATATTTTTAAATTAAATATCACAAAAAAATATCACATAAATATCAGTGAATACCATAATTATTATACTTCTACACACACATCATTTTACATCATTGATAGACATATTAAGATTAATTATATTAGAAAACAATTAAAATTGTATAACTAATTACATGTTAAATTGGTAAAGATTCATCATTAATAGTATGAACGCATTACTATTCTATACACAATTTAGGGTGTTTGCTGCGTTGAGCGCGAACGCCGTATGGGCGCCCGCTCTGGGTGTCGTTTTCTGTATACTCGCGTCTGGCAGATCGCCCGCCTGCCGCGAATATACAAGCAACGGCATCCGGAGCGGACGCCCGCCCCACGCCGGAAGCTCAACACAGCGGACGCTTTAAGAAAACAGTCAACGAAAAACTTAATATTTTTGGTGCAACGTTCATACAAAGTAGCACCTAAATTACGTTAAAAGTCCCAAGCACCAGGCTCTCATAAATAATTTAAAAAACCTTAAAGTCGGTTTATTTTAATCTAGCTTACAATCCCCGCATTAGTGGCCAGAACGCCAACTTTAAGTAGATAACTAGTTAAGTTCGCCGTCGCTTACAAAGTATTGAAAAATGAACGCAGATATTCGATCTTTGCTTTAGAACAAAGTAATTTCAACTCGGATAGCGTTTGTCGTTGGCTGAGGATTAAAAATAAAAGATGCGGTGCAGGTTTAAACTATAGTTAAGATAAGCTAAGTTGGAAGTGTAGCACCGGGCCAACTTTATGGATAAGTTAAATGAAACTTGCAGGATCCCTTTTTAAAAAAACTTGTTGCTTTTACGCGGCGCGCGGTTAGAATGAAAATTTTATTCGAATTACAGAAGTTCTTGTAATTGCGCTTGATTGAATACATAGATAATTGCAGGATTTTATGAACATTTCATAATGGCTTAACCTTCGGGAATAATAATCAGATTTGAACATGGTTAATTTCTAGGAGAGTATAACAATAATCTATTGTTGATATCGTATGTACATACCGCATAGCTGCATAGGTAAAAATGTATTACCTTCTTATCACTAAGGGTGAAAAGAGTAACAACCCTCAATTCCCTCTTTGAAACCGGTGCAATGAGAAGTGAAATGGTTATTTTTGCCTATATTGAATCCCAAGCAAGCGAAAGATTATTTTATTTTGAATCCTAAGCGCAGTGAGCGATGCTACAAGAGGAGATGTAAATAATTTTGGTCTCGAGTGACACATAGGTACCTACCTATAACTTTTACGTCAGCCTCAGTGTGATATAATTTTACACACAATTAAATAATATAATTTTGCATTAAACCATTCACGTATATGCAAGCGAAGTCGGCAAAGTAAAAAAAGGCCACGGCCGGCCGTGGGTTATATTACACGAAATATTTCAGGCCACTTTTAACTTAATCTAACCTGACCTTTACACTTGCAATTTAGGGTGTCTTAGAGAATATCTTCTAATTATCGAATCCTAAATATCAATATAAACACTTACAAAATTGTGGGAACGATTCTGGCGTATTCAGTCGCACGCAATGACCGAGAATTTGGTCGGCGGCTCGTTCATGGTTGATAAGATCTATCGTCGACATTTCCACCAACCAAAGGCCTATCGTCGACTTCTTTTGTCATTGTAAGATACCGCTGTCAAAATACGCACCGACCAACAGGGAAAACTATTGTCCTTGGCTCGTTCATGGTTGAAAGGTTCTGTCGTCAACGTGTGCATTGACCAAAAAATCTGTCGTCGAAACGCATAAAGATTCTGTCGGCGGCTTGTTCATGGTTGAAAGGTTCTGTTGTCGACGTGTGCACCGACTTAAAAGTCTGTTGACGACTCGTTTGTCGTCGAAAGGCATAATGATTCTGACGGCGGCTCGTTCATGGTTGATAAGTTCTATCGTCGACACTTCCGACGACCAAAGGCCTATCATCGACTTCTTTTGTTATTGAATGATAGCACTGTCAAAATACGCACTGACCAACAGGGATGTCCATTGTCCGTGGCTCGTTCATGGTTGAAAGGTTCTGTAGTCGACGTGTGCATTGACCAAAAAGTCTCGACGTCGACTCGTCGACTCGTTTGTCGTCGAAAGGCTTATGTCGTTGAAACAAGTAGTAATGGACGAAAAACTGTCGGTAGAATATTGAAAAACACATAGTTGAAGAAAGTTCGATTGTCGAAACACTCATAATCGAAACTTTCTTTCGATGACCCGTTCACATATGAAAGGTTATGTCGTCGAAATACTTAGTGATGTATCGTTCTGATGGCGACCAATTCAGTGGAGAAATTTCTGTCGATGAAAGATTTTTTGAAAAACTGCATTTTCTGCCAAGATTTCCTTGATATGATTTGCCATAATAGTATAAATCCATTATTTCCGTTACAAAAAATACAATTTGGTGTGATATAAAAATCGCTGTTTTTCTAGCAGGTACGGTTGTAGCAGGTGATCAAAGTTACAGCATTTTACGGTAATACTTTAAACCCCTTAAAGGATTTACGTCTGCTATTTGAAGCCTAGATAAGAGTGACTAAGCCGTTACAGTACTAAACTACTTTTGGTCCCATAGCAACCAGCTGTTAAGAGATACGGGACCAACTGCTGATGAGCTTTTTAGTTATAAAATCTTGTTCACCTTGAACTAAAACAATTTAACGGATTATATCGCGTATATTATCTCATTTACTTCCCGACGTTTCGGAAGATTTCCAGCTTTCCATGGTCACGAGTGGACTGAGAAAAAAATTATTTTCCTCTGTCAAAGTTACAATTTGTGCAAACTACCCATTTTTGAAAAACCAAATAAAGGTGTACATACATGCCAGATGGGCCTAAGCTGTAAAGACAGTTACACATGTGCCAGAAGTGCTTAATTATTATATTCTAATAATTTACCAAGCAGCATTTCAAAAATAAGGCGTACTGAGGAGAAAAGAAACGCTGCAAAGAAAAACTCCCAGGCTACCTCATTACTAATTATAATATTTTAAAAATAGAGACTATTAAACTACATTTTAAACAGATAAGATATTTAACACCGTTCGGAAATTAAGGTTTTGCAGCCCTGTGTCTTGCTTGTTTCTTGATGAGATGTATTACAGGATCCCAAGCTAGTGGTACTCGTAGCGACAATCCATCTTCTCTATTGAAATTAGGATGCTTTTTAATCTCAATAGCCTCGCGTAGCATTCTGGGAAAATATCTTTTTTCTTTGGCAAGGATAGAAGGTTTATCAAACTTAATTGAGTGGTTTGGTTTGTCAATGACATGTTCACAAATTGTTTTGTATTTCAATGAGTAATAATCGCGGAAACAGAAGAAAATATCTTATTTTCTTCTGCTTCCGAAACGTCGGGAACTAAAATGAGATAATATACGCGATATAATCCGTTAAATTGTTTTATTTCAATGAGAGAATATCTTGTTTACCTTATTTACTGAAAGTATTAACCCATAGATAGAAAATCAGGTAACACACAAACAACCTTCCAAAAACATTGGTTACCCATAAACTCAATTTATATGCATTGTGAATCACTACGCAAGCCATTACGGCCCAGCGCCCAAACGCGTTTCTTACGTGTCTTTTCAATAACGCCAAACAACAAACTCGGGAACTCCGTAACACGTAATAATGTCATTTAAAAGCAACACGAACAGACAAAAGGGAGGAAGAAAAAAGTGCCAAGTTACAGCGGAGAATTCACAATCCAAGCTTAGCGACGCCGGTCGTTTCCGCCCGTAGTGAGCGCGCTAACAAGGCCCGCTGAAATAGATTGTTGTGCCGCGTGAAGAACCACTTGATTTCTGTGTCTTCCTCATTCTGCATACCTAAGTAAGTGCTTGCAATTGGGTTGTTATGAAACAGTGCAATAATTGCAAGAAAACACTTTATACCCACGTGGTTTGAACACAAAATAACTGGTCTAACTTATTCGTATTTATTTTCCATTGCATTGCAATTTCTTAATAATGCAGGTAGCAAAAAGTATCTATTTCTGCATAATTTTTAAATGTATAATAGATGCCTATTATGATAGGCATCTATTATATAGGATAGGCATCTAGTCTCATAGCATTTTATGAAATGCTAAAGTGCCTGTTGTTCTGTAGCTATATTTCTCAGAACGTTTTTTTTTCTTTTTTAAGAATATAAGGCAAAATTATATAAAGATTCATGTAATAAATCTATTTCCATGTCTTTATACCAATGCCCAATAAAACAATGACACGGAATTTCGATAAATGTCAACCAAATTTACAATTAAGACTTTCCTGTCATCGTGTCAATAAACTATAAACTTAAAAATAATGTTAATAACAAGGTAGAGTAAAACCAGTCTTCTACTGATCGCCCCTCCATTAACCGATTTATGAAACATGCATTTAAATGTAGGGTAAAGTCGGTACAGGGTCGTTCATTTTAAGATTGATTTTACTCTACTTTATGCATATAAGAGCTAATTTCTATTCCATTTACGTCAAAAAATTTACTTCAACGGAAAATGATTCCTCACAGAAAACCGCAAATCATGACTCCTGAATAAATACGGTTCCCCATTGGTTAAATAAAATAGAGACCCGCATTTGTGCAGTTGATTTGTATTTTCAAATTAAGCAGTGCGATGGAATTTTTCAATTACCAGTTTATTTTGTAAGTGTTTATTGCCGTTTTATTATCGTGGTAATTAAGTAATAAAATTATGTGCACGTACGTAAGCGAGCCGATGAAAAACATTTTAATAAATTGTTCATCGTCTGAACGGTGTTATTCACAGGCCCGTTTAAATGTTTCCGGATATTTAAAAATTAACTTAATTTATATCACAAACCACTTTGCTGTAAATTTACTTCGTAACACGACATTTTTAAGCTTTAGAATTATTCTTATTTTAAAGCTCTAACCTAGATTGTATTCACGAATATCTACAATATTATAAAATTGTAAAAATGAGATGTCTGTACATTGAAGATATAAACAAAAAAAGATTGTAACGGACTATTTGAAGGTCACAGAATTTTTGGCTTGCTGGAGCTGGCATGTTCATTTCCTTTGATCAAAGCTCTTTAAATAAAGATAAAATAAATAAAAAATCTAGTTTTGGTAAACGTGTACAGGGGGGCGGGCATCCACAGATGGTTATAGAATACTTTTTACTCGACGACACTGGCGAAAAAAAGAGGGGGTATTCTCTGCGATCTGGAATGCCTATACGCACAAAAGGAAAGGCCTATAAATCCGCAGTTACACTCGCCATGACATATGACGCGGAATGCTGGGCTCTCAAGAAACAGCAGGCAGACAAACTACACGTCGATGAGAACTTTTTACTAAAGGTTTTTTCAGATCTGTAGAAATTTCAGTTGTCAGAAAAATAAAAAGTGAAAAAACTACTGCAATCTCATAAAAACTTCCCATCTCAATGTTAAAACCACATCTTTGGGCTTTCCCAAAAAACGCTTCCCACGAAAGCCTTATATATTGTGACGTCACACTATAATATACCTTATGTGGGTAAAACTTGCCGTTTTGATAAACGTAAGTTTTAACATAGCTGCAAAACTAAAGGATTAAGTCAAATTTTTGAGTTCGATAACTCAAAATTTTCACTTGTTTTATTAGGATCTTAAATAATTTTTAAAAAATTTGAGATCAGTCAACAACCCAATTGACTCACGTATTGGTATTTAAGCACTATTTAATATGTATTTATATATATTCATACCTAATTCACACATAGAACTAAGCCTAAACTTAACACTGTCAATATCTCATCTAATCAATTGTGTTACTCAATGGTTCGGACAATAGTTGTGTGATTTTGGACTGCAATTGAGTAATTATACGGTTGTGTATTTTTAACACACAAAAATAGCTTGTAATTTATAAGTTAATTTTGAGTGCAACACTTTCCGTGATGAAGCCGCCAACACGTAATTTTCGAGCCAATTAACTGCCACGATTAATACGAATTCATAATTACCCGTGAAACTTCCACTCTGCCGTCATAATAACTGTTTCCAGGATTCAAGACGCGGATAGCTAATTGGCTGGTAGTTTTTATTTGAGGGAAAAAGCTATTAAGCTGCCATTACTTACAACTTTAATATTGAAAGATTGTGCCCGAGATTGAAGTTGATAGTGTAGTTTTTAGATGGAGTTATTATCAGTTTACTATTAGCAAAGACTGTAATAAAAAATAATGGAATAAAAAATAAAACAACAACATTCCAGAAAATGCAGAGATACCAAAAGATAATAGCATAGCCTATTAGGCTTAGACTTGCCGTAAATGCCATCTAGTTTACACTACGTCCAATGTAAGAGGTGCATTAAACAACACAAAGAAAGTATGAGCCCCTCACAAATCTAACTTTAATGCAGATGCCATTATATCCATCGGCCGGACCGTTTGGCCTAACACCGGCCGATAGCTATGCAATTTCACGAGCCAATGCTCACTGATATTGCCGACTCGTGTGTAAGGGCGGCATGACATTTTTAGACAGATGAACATAACTCGAATCGGCCCGATTGCACTTCGGGATTTGAAAACATGATCTGTTTTCTAATCGAGTTGGTGTCACAAAAAAGTGGTTTATTGTTCGTGTTTTTTACTCTAAACTAAAAGTGAACTTTTAGCCTCTGACACAAAAAAGGGAGTTATCATTTTGAATTGTACATCTTGTGAGTATGTTTGTTTGTGAGTCTGTTTTAGCATTTAGCATTGTGGAACTCACACGTGGTTTAAGAGTTGTTTACTTAGAACATTTTCTCGTGTGTAAGGTTCGCATAACATTTTAAGGCAGATGAAGAAAACTGAAATCGGCCCTTCGGATAACTCAAAACTGAAAGCAACACGGCAACAATGAATATAAAAATGTTATTTTTAACCCAAGTTATAATGTGGCAATGCGGAAGTCGGATTCGATTTAAATGTGGTCTTCTTTATTAAGTTTAAGTTCCCATCTAATTATCTAGTGTGTTAGGTTTACGTGATTTTTTTAAAAAGAACTATAATGGATATTAACTGTTTCATGATCATAATATAGCTCTAGGCTGTCCACCGCTGAACAAAGGCCTCTCCCAAGAATCTCCATAACAACCGGTCGCACGCCACCCTCATCTCCAACGGTTTTCCACGATCTTTAGCCGATCATCAGTCCATCCTGTTAGAGGCCTTGCAACGCGTGTTGTCCTGTACGCGGTCTCCACTCAAGAACCTTTCTGCCCCAGCGGCCATCAGTTTACCATATAGGAATTCGGACGAGTTAGGAATATAGGAATGTGGATGAGTTAGCACTGGACTAAATGTGAAAATTGACATGGAATGTGGACAAGGTGGAAACTGACATATATCTAGTGAGATTTAGAGAGACATTTATGGAGAGATGACATAGGAAAGGTGACAGTTTATATGTTCGAAATATAATGAATAATCTATATTCGAAAAGATCTTGATATTAAAATATTGAACTTGCTATGTTCTGTTTTTTCTGATTTCCTGTCAAATGAGTGCCATCGAAAAAAAATAGGAATACTGAATTTAACGAAGTCTACTTTCTAAACGCATATTGCGTAAATAGAAAATGATATTTTGTATGTCCAATTCAGCATACACTTCATTCTACACGAAATTGGGTTATAATAGGTATATACATCGAAATATAATAAGTATTTTATATCCTTCTATGGGTATATCATATATAGTACGACTACAAAGGCGAACTTTTACATTCAAGGGGTCACTTCCAGTTAATCCTTGAGCATTTGAATGAATATTCGAAGAAGACAGACGCTTAACTAAAACTAACACAAAGTATTTGTTTTGAGAAATAACTTGAAGATAACTTTTAAATACAAAGTAATTTTTGGGTATAATTGAGTTATTACTTATCCGTACTTCGCACTTTTAAAGTTATGTCTACTAAATTTGGACCCAGCCTAAACATACTTTATAATAATGCGACATTGACAACAACGTAAGTGAAGACTAAAAAAGACACTCAGGTATATTATTATTTCAGCAGACTTTTATTCTGATTAGTGTAATTATGAGAGTCTTAGTTTGTCAAAGTTCTTAAGAGCGGTTATACCTGCTTCACTGGCAACGTCGCTTTTTTTTTCATTTTGCTTCATTATTTTGTGGTACTTGAATGAAACTTAAAGGTATGTTCAATTCATACACTAGATCTTTAGGAATGATGTTGCGTTTAATTCACCCATTACCCGCTTTTGCCTTTATTTAATTACAAAACAAGATATAGACATGAATTCATTTTTAGAGTATTAGTTGTGGCAATTAATATGAAATTTTGAATTGTGCCAGCTTAACTACCGAAAACCTAATGAATGTATTGAAAACATGTTCATATTACATTCGTATTTCTCAAAATAATCGCGGAAAAGCAAAAAATATGCGACGTTGCCAGTTAAGCGGTCATAAACCCTCTTAAGTATCTCATGTACATTATTGAATAGAAAAAAATCCTCTTTAAAGTTACAATTTTATTTATCAAAGCCAATTTATATTAAAGCCTTCTTTGTAAAAAAATGTAAGCACATCTTCTAAAGTTGCTTTCATGAGTTTTTTCATTAATTTTTAATAAATCAAAACATTTTCTCTATAGCTTTTGATATAGATATAACAATAAAAATAAATTGAAAGAATATTTATATGTTCGCGCATCATTATTTTCTCTTGTGTAATATACAGGACAATGTTTTTTCAAGTAAGAAAATGTCCTAAAAATTGCATGGGAAATTGGAAATATTGGGTTTGAAAATCTCCATATTAATAAGCGAGTGAGTGATACAAAAGATATAAATAATAGAGATTTTCAAAAAATGATTTCATTGCATGGTACATACAGTCAAGGGAAGGTTCGATTTTATTCTTCCTAAGTTATACTCGTGTGAAGACTGGGCAGGCAGCTAGTACTATTATAAAGTTACAGATCTGTTTATAGTGTTGATGAAAATGACTGAAATAGGCTATTAGAAAGTCTCTTAAATAATGTTTTAATTTTGTTTCAGTGACCTCCGAATAGTCACTACAATCATTTCTTTGAAAATATCTTCAATGTACAGACATTTCATGTTTACGACTTTATAATAAACTAGCTTCTGCCCGTAATTTCGTCCGCCTTAAATTCGTTTATCGCGGAAAAGGGTATTTTTCCGGGATAAAAAATAGCCTATGTCCTTCCCCGGGACACAAACTATCTCCATACCAAATTTCATCCAAATCGGTTCAGCGGTTTAATCGTGAAGAGGTAACAGACAGACAGACAGACACACTTTCGCATTTATAATATTAGTATGGATTAGTACGGATATGGATAGTATGGATAGCAGTCTCATTTAATCTATAAGCTTTTTTGATGCAAAATATTGGGTCTGACATCCTTATCGTGCGTGTCTTTATAGTTTCACCTAAAGTACATCATTTATATAGGTTGCCATGGCTACAAACTGGTAATACAAGTCTAGCAACTACCGAGAAGTTCCTGACAGAACGTAGCGCGACTTATCAACGACATACCAGTCTCCGTCGCCCAACATAAAGCAGGCGAGAGTAATGTCGCAGAAAGCGTTGCCGCTTCCATTGCGGCGCAATTTGGGATTCCGCAACATAAGTGCGACGGGGTCTTACATCAGGTGGGTCCGTACTATTAAGGCTAAACCGCGTAATTCTCTTGATGCACCTAACCGTATTTTCATGGTGCTGTTGTTGGTAGAAATTTAGGCGGCCTCCATATGTAGCTGTAAAAGCAGATTTGATTAACAATAGATAAGCTCATTGAAACAAAACAATTTAACGGAATATATCGCGTATATTATCTCATTTTAGTTCCCGACGTTTCGGAAGCTTTTCAGCTTTCCATGGTCACGGGCGAACTAATATAAAAGTGAGACTACGCGATATATTCCGTTAAATTGTTTTATTTCAATGAGTAATAATCGCAGAAACAGAAGAAAACACATAAGCTGTGTTATGTATTCATCGGACCTCGGGCAAGTTGCTAGATTTCCATCTAAAAGTGAATCAAGTTTTATTATCTGCAATACGTAGCTTCTATAAATGTTTAACCCAATTGTGCCTTTTTGATAAACAGAATTTCAAAGTTACGCTTTATTTCAAATAATCCTAATACTGATTTTTGAATATATTATGTGACTAGATACGGCAAATTCGCATTTTCTTAATGTACAAAAAAAGGACATTTAAAACGGTAATGAAAGCTGCTTAATAGAAAAAAAAACTATCATAGTACACCAGGTTGGCGCTGGAGTAGGTTTTAGTAAGCTATAATTATTGCGCAAACTCTTTACTGGCAGATCTGTAGACTCTTAGCTTTTCAGATTACGATTCTATTGATTCAGACAGAAGGAAGGACCCTCATAACAGAGCCCGGTGATAACCCTTGGGGGGTAGCATTTGAGAAGACTTGTGAAAAATGTTGTTAGTTATAAGTTACTTGTCACGTCGATAAAATAACAGTAGAATCTATTAAATTCGTAGATATCCTTGTATTAACTGAACGACTTGAATGAAGCCTAGAAAAAACAATAGCTGTCTCCATAAACAAACTAGCTCCCACATTTCACTACATTTAGACGCCGTAATAAAATTCTTCCAGTATACTGGTACGTATTGATATTTCGTAGTCGGAATTTCCAATTGCAAGGACGTGTGACTAGACCCGAGTCCGGAATGACAATAGATCAGGCCCCCCGACACTTGAAACACAATAAAGTACGTGAAATCAGCCATATGTGTTCGTGGGAGAAGCGTATTCAAATGGTATTAGGATAAAATAATGTAAAATAAATGGGGACGTTTGTTCAAAAATAGTTTATGCAATTTTTTCTTATACGTATAACTCTTTTAAATCAGGGACCGGCAGGCGAGGTCAGAGTAGGGGACGTACGAGATGATCTAATTCTTCGATGAATGGCGGCAGTATAGACCCACTGGAGGTAAACTATATGTCGGCGCGATCCTCAGCTTTGAGGGGACAAGAAAGAAGAAGTATGACGTTTTGATTCTTCATGTAATAATCAAAATGGTTTATGGTGATCACTTCTCTCTGAGTTGATGACATTCTTCAGGACTCTTTCCTCTGTTACAGCTGAAGAACAGTCCACAGCAGTCTTTGAATCTGCTTGCGCCACGTACAATCAAAGCGTTTTTTTGGCTAGAATTCTGCGATAAAGCCAGGTTTCGAAGGGTGTATATAAGTTTTCTTGTATACAAATTCATATTGTAAACTTAAATATGAGGATCCAACGAACGTCTGGGGTGATGATAAAGTTTTATTTATTTTTACATTTAACCCTGCTTTTAATTTAACTCGTGACTTCTGAGCTCCCAGCAAATTATGGAGATAAAGCCAAAGGTCAATTGAACCTTTTGTATAAACATAAACAAAAACATTGATTGTTACGTTCAGTTCCGTTTGACGTTCCCTCGTCGATTCCTTTGAGTTTGTTGGGGAACAATACCGAACAAAAACTGCGTATTTTCTGTATCTAGGTTAATACAAAGAGCAATGATTTGAAGTCACATTTATTGTTTTTAATACGCTTCTTGTGCTTTGTTTGATTTATGATCTCAACTTGATCTGCATTTAAGTCTTTTAATATGTTATGTATGTGCATTTACTTTATCATCGGCTCAATTGTTTGTTAAATATAATGAAAAAAAAAAACTGAGGGAGCTTAACCCGTTATATCTTTTTTTTTTCTAATGAAACTTCAATCATAATGAATGTGGAAAGTAGGTTCAAAAAAAAAAAAAAAACATTAGATGCACACGTGTGCGTCTAGCGCACTTCACTATGGTAATTAGTTTCACTGGGACAAAATGCCGTAATCGCCACGCTTAGCAAGTGCGTTCGCGACCTCAGTAATTTACACCGTCCAAAGAGGATGCTAACTGCCCATCCACGGTGGTCTTGGACGTAGTTTTAGGACATAGCTGGGTCCGGACTTAGTTTCAGGACATACCCGTAGTTTTAGGGTCGGGTTATAAAATATGTATAATACAGGACCGCGTGTGGAAGGCCCCCAACAAGATGGACCGATGATCGGGTGAAAATTGCGGGGCACCGTTAGATGAGGGCGGCGCACGATCAGTCGTTATGGAGATCTTTGATAATCCTAATACTGATGAATGAGTCCAGCAGTGGACGTCATTGTTACATAACTTATTTTATTATAAAGAGCAAGTTACTTTTTGGTTATAATTTGATATTTCTTCTTTAAGATATAATAAATGAAACAAATATGACAGTCAACATCAGCCTCGCAAAACGTTTGGGATTCTTGGAATCGCGTAGCGAGCAAGTTTTCGAAAATAATTTCAACTTAGTCATTCATTACATTTTAAGGAAATTGCTATCAAAGCTATCTGTAATTGTTTTGTTTATCCTGTTTTGTATTACGAATAAAACTGCCATTAGCCATATTAAAGTGCCTCCAGTATTAATTTACTAGTAAGGCCAAAAAATGATGCTCTAACATACATAAGTTAGTAACATTTGTGATATTTGCTACGGTAAGAATGCTGTATTCTTCGACCTTCAATAAGACCATGTCCACATTCCATCATTCGGTTACTGTCGGACTAAATCAGACATATCCCATAAACGACCGGTTTGGCTCAGCGCGAGTAACATTGCCTGCGAAGCTGAAGATCCTAGGTTCAAATCCCGGTAAGGGCAAATATATGTATGATGAACATATACATTTTTTCCTGACTCTTGGATGTTTTTTATGTATGTATATAAGTAAATATATCTATTACTTCTACTTCTCTTACTAAAATTATAAATACTTTTAGTGTATTTGTTGGTTTGTCCTTCTTTCATGGGATAATGGAGTAAAGGAGTGGTGCAACTTTTCGACTAGGAGCTGGACAGTAACGTTGAATACTTTTTATCCCTAATAAATATTTCGTTGCCGATAACGATGGATGCGTAAAAGCGAAAACTTACTACAAGCAAAACGTCTGGTCGTGATAGATTTAATATGTAGCACGTAAACAGTCGAATGGGATTAAATGAACCTTTTTTTAGTTTATTTTGCTAAAAAGGTGTACATAATTTCATGCAACTTACATTAACTCGCCAAACTGCTAAGATAGTTTGCTGGCGAGATCGTGCTCATATCCATTATTGTTAGCTATTATGCTATACTATTTACCTACCTTACAATTATATCAATAAGTTAAGTTTACTACTAACAAACATTGGTAATAAGCATACATTTGGAAAAGAAAGGAAAAATATCCTTTTTAAGTTACCTTTTACGATTTCTCGGCTGTATTGTTTTTGTCGTCTCTGACTGAGCACACAGATAGATTAAACCATGGATTTTAATTTATGGACCAATCTCTGTACCTAGTGTCTTACAACATAGGCAAAGCTGCCCGAACCGCGAGTAAGATTGCTGCGAAAAACGCACCGGTGTGCGGTGCTGCGGTTTAAAAATATATCAAATACTGCACATCGTTGCAGATTCCGCAGCAGTGTGAAACCACCTAAGCTATTTTTAAATATATCACGAACATATTCTTCGAGCAAGTTAAAATGGGTTATAAATAAAGTCAATTTGTTCTATAGTTCGATAAATCATGAGGCGTGCCCGTCTTGGACAATATATCCAGCGCTGTACGGTCATAATACAGCAGTCAAGTATCATTTTCTTATTTACATTTGCAGCTGTAGCAAGAGCAATTGAATTTGAGAAATTTATGTATGACCATACATAAATTTCTCAAATTCAATTTTTTTTTCTGCAAGTACACCCTCGTTACACGTCTCGTTCTACTTTAATAAGGTCTTTAACTATTATAAATAGAAATGCATGGCGGGTGCCATATTTGGTAAATATATCGGCCGTACGGTTACAATTCAGTAGTTCAGTAGTTCTTTTGGTAACATTCGGAGCGGTATCAGAAGAAAACAACATTTTATTTTTGACCTTGTTGAAATTTTTATTTGCTCGACCTGCCCATTAAAGTACTGCTACGAGCTTAGTATTAGTGTTTTGCACGTTCATAAGTAAGGTTAAATCTATTTTTTTTTTAAGTTGTAGAACTTTAATGAAGACATTTTCAAAACGAGAAGTTGAACCAGTCTATTCGTTTTTTTTTTTGTTTTTGTATGTATAATATGTACTTAGTAATTTAATAATGACTAAATTATCTTTATTCTGTAAGTAGGCCTCAAAGGCACTTTTATAAGTCTGACTCTACGGCATTTCCAAAGTGGAGACCACTGCTGATAAGAAAGCCGAAACAAACTCAAGAGTCAGTCATTTTTCCTAAATAATCCTTAACCATTACAACATTAGCGCTAAGCGTATCTTAAATATGGCTTTCCAAGTATAAACTCAATGCTGAGTTCTTAAAGAAAACATATTGATATTGAACTTATAAAAGTAAATTCAAATTCAAATTGTTATTCTGTAAGTAGGCCAAATAAATACGTTTATTTAAATGCAGCCACAATTGTTCTATCATTGTTCTCTAAGGAAGAAATTCAGTTGAATCATAATTATAAACTCGTACCTACCTCAGCCTCGAGCGTATATGAGACCATACCACCACTGCGGCCGTCCCCGCTGACCGCGCGAGTAATGAACTTGTTTGTCTCGATTTAACCCTTCCTTACACGTTCAGTGCTCCTGGTAGTCTGGTCACCTTATTATAGTCATTACAAGTCTGCTGTGTGACTGTTTGTATTTTTGTGTACTGCTATTTATATGTGTGTATTTATGTGTGTATGTATATTTTCGGCGACATCTTGTGTAGCAATTGTTAGCTAAGAAAAGACTCCAGGCTCGAAGTCAAATTATTATTGCGAGTAACTGTTGTTCCAAGCACCGACTAAACTGAGTACAAGATACCACTGCGGCCGTTCCGCTGACCGCGCTAGTAATGAACTTGTTAGTCTCGATTTAACCCTTCCTTAAACGTTCTGTATTCCTGGTAGCCTGGTAGCCATATTGTTCATTGCCAGCTTAATTTCCGCATCTTTATAAGTTAAATCACTTTTATAAAATTGTTAAATTACAATATTTTTACATTGAAAAGGTACATTAAACATAAGTGAAAATAGGCTCTTTAAAAGCCATTGGGTAGAGTTTTTTTTATGTTATAGGGGGCAAACGAGCCGACGATTGGCCTGATAGTAAGCAATCGCCTTCGCTCATATATACCTGCAACACCAGAGGAGTCACAAGTGCGTTGCCCGCCTTTCAGGTTGGAGTACAATCTTTTCTTGAAGGTTTGAAAGTCGAATCGGTCCGGAAATACTGCCGGCGAAAAATTATTCCTCATTATTTTTGTCTATATTAATTTTATGTAGTGTTTCTTTGTGGCCATATCTTGCCCATTACTATAAATAAAACTATAAATAAAGTTCAGTGTCGAAGTTCAATTATAATATAACTATACAACCATGAGCCTAGATGAGATAATAGCACCACTGCGGTCGTCCCCACTGATTGCACGAATGATGGACTTGTTTGTCACAATTTAACCCTTCCTTACACAATCTATGCTCCTGGTAGCCTGTTCGCCATAGTGCTAATTAAATGTCTGCTACCAGCTTAATTAATATTGTACATACGTGTAAGTGTACATTACGATTACAATTGGAAACAAATTTAACGTTAGGACGCATAAAGTCTCACTCGCAGAATGTCCCTCCACCAAAATTACGTCGCATTCGCAAAACGTCTTCTATGCAAATGGTCCCTTATGTAAAATACCCTATTCGCAAAACGTCCCTTTCTCAAAATGTCCCACCCCTTTCGCAAAACGTCCCTTCTGAGAAAGCTCCTTTCGCTGAAAGTCCCTACTGCATAACGCCCATTTCGCAAAACGTCCCGTCTGTGAAATGACCCATTCGCAAAATGTCCCGTCAAGAAAAAGCTTGTTTAAGTTGAGACTAGGAGTTTTCTCATAAGAGATAGCCAATAATAATCCCTACATTGGCCTTAGTGTGGAAAGTGTGTGTACTTATGGCTCGGCGAACTTACTCGCCCGTGTGTCACCCTAAGTACGCGAACTTTTGAAGGAAAACACAGGCGAAAACAGTTGGCGAGCTTTAAGTACGCGTACTTACTCACCCGTCTATCAGCCACTTTAGTTTAGGTTATATTTTCATTTTGTATACAGACAAGCCTTCAATTTTCAAAATGAAAACAATTGCGATTGCGAGTGGGTTAGGCTATAGCTCCTCGGGTCATTTTGCGAAAGGGCCGTTTTGCGAACGGGACATTTTGCGAACGGGTCATTTTGCGAAAGGGACGTTTTGTGAACGGGACTTTATTTATGTGAAGGGACGATTTGCGAACGGGACCTATTGCAGAAGGGTCATTTTGCGTAAGGGACATTTAGGAAAGGGACATTTCGCGAAAGGGACGAAGGGACATTCTGCGAGTGGGACTTTATGCGTCCTAACCAAATTTAAATCTCGCAGTAATATCATTGCAGTTATTTTTTAACCGACTCCCAAAAAAGGAGGAGGTTCTCAATTCGTCCGAACCTTTTTATCCAAAACTGTGTTCTTAGTTATTTGCACTGTCTTTATCTTTATAACATTCTTTCCGTTTTCTAATTTTTCAACGTGGAAAATAATCTTTTGTGTTGTGTAACACAATTTTCAACAACTTGAAAATGCGATTCCAAATCATCTTTACTTTTATATCGCCATTTTACACAGCATAAGTAATTAAGAACTAAGCGAAGCATAGATACATACTTTTCCGCGCCAACCTCAATACAAATACTCTTTATTGCACACCTCAGATACCTACATAGAAATACAGAACATGGCAGTAACATTCGAATTAGCAGAGGTAAAACAGGCGGTAGTATCGCTAAATAGCTATCTCTTCCAGACAACCTTTGGGTAGCGGAGTGTAGACAACCATTTTAGTTGAGTAGGTGGCGAGAAACAGTTTTGAAGCAGAAAAAAATTCGTATGGACACATCTAAACGCAGTAAACATGCACAATAATAATGCCTAGATACACATACATAAATACTTATCTATACTATTATAAAGTAGTAAAAATGAAATGTCTGTACATTGAAGATATTTTCAAAAAAAAATATTTTTATGGACTATTTGGAGGTCACTAAAATGAAAAATATTTTTTTTGGATTTTATGTATGTTTGTATGTGTCGTTGTAGCTTCATCACGCAAAATCCGCTAAACGGATTTCAACTATTTTTGGTACACGGGTAGCTGGGTATCTCCAGATAGTTATAGGATACTTTTTACCCGACTATGCTGAAGAAACACGAAAGGGTATGACTTTTCCTCCTCCGCGAACGAAGTTGCGGGCGCCTTCTAGTACATAATAAATATAATATATGCAAGTAAGTAAATAAATAACCATAACAGTGTCCGCCGCAAAGTTGAGAAAGTAATTTCAATAGCAGTGTGTTAAGGGAGAGACAGGTAATTTTTAAAGGTGTGACTACATAATACATAGGTACCTCTACATACATTGTTTCTTTTTTAATATCAGAAGCTGCCCGCAACTTCGTCCGCCGTCGAGAAAAACGTATATTTGGTCGAGCAAAAGTATATTTTGCTTCAGCCAAGTCTGGTAAAAAGTACCTAAAGTAAATCTACACATATACAATAAAAACATTTTTTCACTTCTCCTGCTCAAAAAGTACGTCATATTAGCTTCGCGAAGCGAAACTAAAATAGTACATTTAGCTTCTAGGGTTTAAAAAAACCATATGATCTCATACAAATTTCTGCTACTCCTTACGATTAATTAAAAACAAACAAACCAACCTGATCAGATTGGCCAAACTTTCTGATAGAATTGCTCAAACTGTACTTTTAGTTTTTCATGAAATATAACAACTTTAATGTTGTCTTTTTTATTTTCTCGCAGTCGAAGTGAAAAGCAGAGTCATCAACACGTGGCTAAAAGACATTACGACACGAAGTGATTATTAGGACGAGCTCACTAAGTGAGCGGGCTTATTTAAGCCCCTTGTCAAACAATCTACTATTTCGTTTTAGTGACTTTCTGATAGTGCGTTATACTTATTTTTGCAACTATGTATCATGACTGAACGTCCGCCATTTATCTACATGGACATAATAGACTCAACATTATATTGGCCATCGCATCGTCATATTAGCCGAAATACATCCACTGCTGAACAAAGGCCTTGTATCTCAATTGTGTCGAACGGTGCCTTCATTCTACGGTGTGCTGCGATTTTGACGAGATCGCAATGTCAGTGTGGTACCTAATAGACGTAATACACTGAAAATTCGCTTATGAATGAATATTCTATGTAACTGGGATTTAAATGCATATGAATATGATGAGTTTGAGGTCAATTATAAATATTTGTTCATTAGTGCAACTATTCCGCTCCTGTTACAATTAATAATTAACTCAAAATACTACACTAAAACAAATTATTTTGTCGAATGGCTAAATCAATAACAGGCTGAATAATGTCAACGGCGCTGAAAAAAGGGGTTACTGCAAAGTTTGAAATTCAAAGTTCGTATAACGCCATCCCTCTCCTTCTCATGATAATAAATATTCAAGTGATCAGGACAGTAGGATTTCGACTTTCGAACGTTGGAATACCGACTCGAAGATAAATGATAAACAAAAACCTCTCGCAGAAAGCTGAATTTGTCGTATTAGGTGTAAATCCCCGTTTGATAAGTCGATGCATTCATTACCGCGGGTTTATTGGCGGGTACCGGGGACTTAGCATTGCAAAACTGTCAAAGCTTATTTCTTTGTTTGCGCTTTTTAACAGCGCTGCAGTTTTTCTTAACAAAGCGTGTTTTACATGAAGCTTTCAGGCGAAAGGCCTTAAAATTCTTCATTAAATGTATTCATTTTTCATTTTTTTTACATTTAGTCGTCGGGGAGTAAGTAATAATGAACTCTTTACTCAACAAAACTATTGTTGTCGATACAAATGACGATAAAAAATAAAGGTGGTTCGTTACCGACGCCGTCCGCGCCTAGTTCCAATAACCCGCTGCAAGAACTTTGGCCAGCAGTCTTCGGCGAATTACGGACGTGAACGCTCTTGATCAAAGTCCAGAGGTGAGGCTTAAACATTTCGGCCACTAATCAACTTCAAAGTCAACAAAGGAATTTAGAGTCAAAAGGGGCTATTCCATTCTAAAAAGCACAAAGTGCTAACTTTTTGAAAAAATCTTATTACTGCGTAACGATTGACACGAGAATCTAATTAGGTATTTAATTTAAGTGATTCGTTCATATCTCAAGAGTTTGTTAACAAATGAACCCCAATGTTCGATAGTAACTTTTAACTCTGAGAGAGATAGGTAGCTACTGAAACTTGAAGTTGTTAACGGAATTGTTAATGATCCTCGAGAAATGTAGTTCACGAGTGCCATTATAAAATCTGATCTTGCAATTAGCTACGGTTTTCAAAATTAAGCGAAAGAATATCCGTGCAATGATTACAAAAAATTAATCCGACGAGCGGGATTTGTTATTTATGAAATTATTGTAATCGATGAACCGGGACAAAAAATCGACAACACGGCTGATAATTTCCAAACGGCTGAAATTATTATAATAACTATAATTAAGAATACTCTTGATAAAGTCGCCTTTTAAACACTTTTTTTTATACTATTATAAAGTTATACAAATGAAATGTCTGTACATTAAAGATATTTTCAAAAAAAATATTGTTACGGACTATTTGGAGGTCACTAAAGCGAAAAATAATTAATTTGCATTTTATATATGTTTGTATGTGTCGTTGTGGCTTCATCACACAAAATCGGCAAAACAGATTTCCACAATTTTTGGTACACGGGTATCTCCAGATGGTTATAGGATACTTTTTACCCGACTACGCTGAAAAAGAAAACGACGGGTTATGACTTTTTCTCTTCCGCGAACAAAGTTGCGGGCATCTCTTGTGACCTCATCACGGCAAAATGGGTAAACGGATTTCAACGATTTCTGGTACACGGGTATCTAGGTATCTCCAGATGGTAATTGGATACTTTTTAGCCGACTATACTGAAGAAAAAAGAGGGTTATGATTTTTTTTCTTCTCCGTGGACGAAGTGAACGAACTACCTACCTTTTAGTAAATGATATTTATTAACTCCGATATGCCGGGATTTTTCGCAATACTACTAAAATTGAACATAAGATTTATCTACCTACATATTTACTATATTCTCTGAATTGCCCGAGCAATGTACTATATAACAAGATAATGGGAATAACTGTCATATATCTTATAAATGAAAATTAGTTTAATGAAAAGATTCCATGATCAGCAACAGTTAACAAACCAAAGAAAGCAATAAATCTCTTTGAAACTATCCGGCGACGGCTTTGCTAACCACTCATGTTTTGTCGTTTCGTAATCTTTAGGTAAATTAACATTACCTATTTCAGTCACTGTTTACAAAACCTCTGTTTTTTCATCAGGGGTTAGAAACAGTTTTCCGTTTGAATGGGTCAACCCAAGGAAGCAATTTGTAGCGCGATGCAAGTACGTATGTTCATCTGATTTTATTTTAAGATGAAACAGTGTGATCACAAAGGAAATTCGTGAATCTGACGGACCAAGCTTCAAGAAAATTGTAATAATATTATAGAACCGGCCAAGAGCATGTCGGACCATGCTCAGTGTAGGATTCCGCAGCCGTTTTTACAAAAAAATGCACTACAGATGAAAGAAAACCGGCCAAGAGCATGTCGGACCATGCTCAGTGTAGGGTTCCGCAGCTGTTCATGCCAAAAAATGCACACTACAGATGAAAAACATGAAATATGAATAAGTGCACTAGCAAAAAAGCGTATCTCCGCGGCAATTACGTCCTTTTGTTAAAAAGCGCTGTTTTTCGGCAATAACTCAAAAACGGTATATCCGATCATGGTTAAAACAATTTTCTATCTTTGTATTTTTTTTCATATTTTTAGACATACTGTTTAGAAAATAGAGGCGGGGGTATACAATTTATGCTACTTTTGGAGCAATTATTTCCGAAAATATCCACTAACTCATAAAAAATTGTAAAAACCTCAAAATTATTTTAAAAGATCTGTCGAAATAGGTGCGACACATTGTAATTGTTAAAAAATATATATATTTTCGGCTACATGTATGGAGTGCCCCCCTACAAATATATTTTATAATTATTTAACTATCAAACTAAGCAGCGGCTTATAAAAGACACCTATCCTCCAAATTTCATCAATATACATCTAGTAGTTTTTGAGTAAAATGCCTGTGGCATACGGACAGACGGACATGATGAAACTATAAGGGTTCCGTTTTTGCCAATTTGGCTAAGGAACCCTAAAAATGGCTATCTAAATTGTGTTAAAGCTGTTTGCAGTAAACAACATATATACTTATAGCTTGAATTCAACCACTTTATTTAGAAGATTCTTCTTCTTAGTCGCACACCCTTGTCAGACTGACTTTTCCAACTGACCACTAGTGATAACACTGCTCCTATTTTACCACTAGTGGTTAAATGGGAAATGTTTCGTTCCAATTGACCACTGGTGGTGAAATTTAGTGATGAGATGGTCCAGAGGGAATTTTCGCTACCGATAATGTCTCCAAACATTTTCAAAATTCGCACTTGCATAATTGACGAAAGTGTTTGTTTGATTCTAAGATGGGGAGATTAGTACGGCGAATTAGAAGATAACGCTTGCTTATATGCATACCCCGCAATCGAAGTAGCAAATCCGTAGCAAATGTACGTCAGGGTTGTCACTATGTACACTCGAGTTCAAAGATATATTTACAATTGAGAGTTCCAAAAATATTTTTACATTTAAAGATGTTTACACACAGTATAACAAATACTTGCTTACAAAGCATGTGTCAGCTACATCTTTTGACTCAATACTCCATAGTCATGTTTACAACTTTTCTTTCATTGAATCATTGTGACAAATATATATTCACATTACATGTTTACAGAATAATATTTCCTACCATTGTGCCATAGATATATTTAAGATAAAAGCAACACTTAAAAATATACGCCCAACCGTACATTTTTCTACTTACATATCTTGCTACATAAATATGTTTACAGTTTGATTCAAACCACCGTTCTTATTTTGAATAATGACAATCACCTGAAATTGGTTGAAAAGAAAGCTGTTAGGTCCTTAATAAACTGATTTAGTTTTGAAACATTACGATGTTTATCTGTAGCCAAATAAAGAACAATGTTGTGTTTTTTTTTGTAAAATGTAATGGACCTACAGTAAATTTTGTTATCTTTTACCTTTGGTTTTAAAGTTTATCTTTTAAAAGAACATCTAAATTTGAAGAGAAACCATCTTTCCTTGCTTGGTTGTTTCTACTAGCTAAATGTTTGACCACGTTGTGTTTCTTTGATTTTATATTCACTATACATACAATTTACAATACAAAAAAAATTGTTCGTTTTTTCCCAGTACGCCAATATTCTCAAGCAGGAAAGATTCCATATTTATATTTGAATGAAATACAAGAAATAAGTGATTTCACAAACAACATGACAGACACATTAAAACGCATGTAACATTGATGACATTGACATATTAATCAATTTTTTTGATCGAAAATTAAACAAGGTTATATCTATAGACGGTCAGTCTGGTTATCATTAAATTATACTTATTAATCATACGCACAATAAAGTAAGTAAATGATTCATCATAATTGCCATCCCTAACAAAGAACTGTCATATGCTACGGTTTTGCTACCTCTGTTGCGAGGTATGCTTATATGCTTCCCAACTAGCAAAATTTACTCTTACAAATATCCTAAGACCAAATTTTCTGTACTCTTACAGTACACTTTGAAACGTCTCTGTGTGGAATTGGGCGCACTTTATAAGAGAATTTCTGCTTATAGTTGTTGTATAAGTATGGTCTTATTAAGTGTAAGGACAATTGGACTTACAAGTATCATACAGTAGCATGCTGCAAGGTTAATAAGCCTAAAGTACTCTTACTAATACCGTTCTTAGTGTGATTCCCCTTATATTCCTCTGTGTGATCTCATTGTAAGAGTATTAGTAGTACAACCTGTCAAAGAGGCCAGAAAATGTTCGGACAAAGTGAAATATTAAAAAATATATAAATCCTGGTAAGTCTATAGTTTTATATGTACTCTTACTAATGCTAACTGTTATTTCTTTGACTGCAAATAATTTTGGTATTATATTGATGAACAACTTGCGAAGTACATTTCCTCTATAGTTTTGTAATGTTATTAACAATATGTTTACGGGGCCTTCTGGAATGTCTCTAAAATATTAATTTTCACTTAAATTATTAGTGAAATTGAAATGTGTTTCAGGAAATGACACTGTCGAAGCAGTTAAAAGTACAATTACTCTTGTTTAAGGTGCATGTAAGGCTGATATTTCTTATTTAACACTCGTGAAGTCAATGTTAAGCCTTTCGCTCTTGTTAAACACTTATCTGAGGCTATCTACCGGTGGCCATGTTAGTCAGTCAGTATATCAGCCATGCGATACTCTTAATAAAGAATGCCAAAGGTTCTTGTAAGATACATAGATCTTATAAAAGACTTATAACATGCTCCTACTCTTACATGTGGCTTAGACAAGACCAATTACACTTTAAATTGGTTGGTTTTTAAGAAGTTGTATACACAGCATTAGTAAGAGCAAAAAGTCTGATAAAACACTTACTATAGACACTTACTATAGATATCAACTAAGAACGAACTGACTTCTAAGGTGCTTTACTAAGTTTAAATATTCTCAAGACCAAGTAGGCTTATAAAATGCACTTGTAAAACCTTTGTTCTGATAAATGTTTTACAAGAATCTCTTATGTACGTCTACAAGAGTAGGTAATAAGTTTAAATGTTCACAAGACCAAATAGTCTTATAAAATGCACTTGTAAAACCTTTGTTCTGATAAACGTTTTATAAAAATTTCTTATATACGTCTACAAGAGTACTTAATAAGTTTAAATGTTCTCAAGACCAATTAGTCTTATTTAATGCCTTTGTAAGATGTACATTCTTAGTCAGGATACATATAAACCTTTTATAATGTCTTAGTTCTTACAAGGACATGTTTATACAGCAATTTTGCGAGTTGGGTTATATAGGCTGCTTTTCATTTCACTATCGAAATATTATAGCAACATGGAAAAGTAAAAAGGTTGGAGATAAGCCGCTGTCTGAATCTACCAGGGAAAAAATGGCATTCATGATATCATCAATTTATTACTTGTGACAGCTATAATATTTTATTAAATTTAAGTGAAATAAATTAAGGTATTCGTCGGGCCTTTGTCCAGAAGCGGACATCTACGGCCTGATATGATATTTGGATGACATAGAATTGGATAATACTCTCTATGTATCACGTCGTCGTATTATGTATGTGTGTATGGTTGCGATGATGGCTGAAAGGGTATGTTAGTAGTATGTGTGGGTAAAAAACCATACCTTAAAGTGCTCCTGAAGTAATGAAGTTGTTCGATTACGTTATACTCGTGGGCACGACATCTGAAGCATGAAACAAAGCGTGGTGACTTTGTTCAAGAAAGGCGACAGAACCTTATCGAAGTTTCTTCGAGCCTCCCGAACAATCCAGATCCCGGAAAGGCTTTAGCACCATAGCCTTAATTCATAACGCAGGTTATACAGAAGACCGAAGAGTACAATCGTCCACTGTGCGTTGTGTTTGTGAACAAAAAAAAGCCTTTTATTCAATCGAGATATCGGCTGTGCTCAATCGCTCCAGTGGTGCCGCATTGACTAAAGATACATCGCAGAAGACAGAAAGACGTAATTTCACCGAAACTTTTAACTGCTGCGCTGGAAGGTGCCTTCAAGCTACTGGATTGGAATGGACTTGGCTTCAACATCAACGGTGAGTACCTCTCTCACCTTTGATCTTCGGACGATATTGTGGTCATAGCAGAGACGATAGAGGAATTAAGCGCTATGCTCGAAGACGTCGGCAAACTGTCACAGCAGGTAGGTGTGAAAATGAACATGGACAAGAAGAAAATCATGTCGAATGTTCATGTTACACCGGAACTGATAGTTGTTGGGCGCTCTGCTCTCGAAGTTGTTGACAAAATGCCTGCTATGTTAGTCCAACTCTGTAATAAAATAATGCAATCCTAAAGAGTTTGGGCCTTAGATACGTCTCGATGAGTATGTGCTTATGTTAAAAAAAAAACTGAGTTGGCAATAAAAGTTTGTCACAAAAATGCTAATTTTGGCAGAAAGCTATTTTTGGTATTTAACTATTGCTAGCTGGACAGTGCACTTGCTAGGATAGTTATAAATAAATAAATATTACGGGACAATTTTACACAAATCGCTCTAGTCCCATGGTAAGCTCAATAAGGCTTGTGTCATGGGTACTAGACGAAGATATATTTAATAGATATATTACTTACATACATTGAAAACATCCAAGACACAAGAACAAATATTAATGTTCATCACACAAATATTTGCCCTTACCGGGATTTGAACCCAGGACCTCAGCTTCGCAGGCAACGTTACTCCCACTGAGCCAAACTGGTCGTCTGGTAGTTATAAGGTACATTTTACAAGACTACGTTAAAGAAGAAAAAGAGTCATGACTTTATTCTCATTCACGGCCACTTACGTGTCCTATAAAATATCAAGTAGTAAAATTACCACTTAGTTTGAAAACGTACTTGGAAAGCAGGTCAATCTAAGTGCCGTGTCCGGGTTAGCGGCCGAAAGAGAAAATTAAAAATAGAACAGTAGAACTTGAGAGAGCAGAAGTTTGTTCCAAAAGTTTTTGACACATTAGGAGACGTTCTCATGCATGATCTAGTTGTGTCCAAATCTTGGAAATGGACATGGAAATATACATTCGACGTTTAAAATGTCATTGAGTAACAAATCTTATGATCTTCACGAATTTAAATTTTAAGATTTAAGGAGGAAAAATTCATAACTCTCTTTTTTGCTCAGCGTTGTCGGTTAAAAAGTAACTTATGAACATCCTCGGATGCTTTACTATCCTTGTACTAAAATTGTTTAAGATGCGTTCAGCCTTTTTGTCGTAATGGAACCTCAAATATAGTCCGGTCGAGAGATGGTGCTTTTAACAATCGTCTTACTATTTTGACTCATTCGTCGATTGCGCTGTTTAGTTTTTTTTTGATTCATGACTCATGTCAGGCATCTGGATTCACTCATTCTTCTATCTATTTATTAATATAAATAAAAATCATTCGAAGTAATGTATGTCCGTGTATCTTTTCAAAATGGCTGCAGCTAAATAGCTAATACTTTGTTTATACTGTTTGTAATTGTCAGGACAAGGTTTATATGTAAGAAAATATACTAAAAATTGCATGGAAAAGTGAGTGGAAGTGAAATGTTTGGTTTGAAAATATCCATATAAGAAGTGAGTGAATGGGTGAGACAAAAGCTATACCTAAAGGAAATCTTAAAAAATATATATTTTTATTACATGGTTCATACAGTAAACGGCACTGGTTTCATCTTCATCCTTAGAACTTGATGAAAATGAGACCCCCACATAAGGAGAAAGATGCGACATAAACACCCGTGCACAGCCGGGGCAGACAGCTAGTAATTTTATAATAGTAAAGAAGTTAAAGTGGTTATTTAAAATATTAATTACTCACGGATGTAAAATTAACAGTTACTAGGAAAATGGTTCACTCGAAGAGTCTGCCCGAATATATTTTAAAAACATAAATAAACGTAAGTTATTCATTTTCAATGACTCCGTAGGCACGTGTTATTTTATTTGCTTTTCTTCGTGCTCTTTATCCTACGTTAACAGCACAATTTTATCACAGAGGGGAGACTATTAATTTCAGAATCCTCGCCTTGCGTAAAATTCAAATTATTGCATTTCTAAAAAAGTTTGTACATGATTCGGATCTTTACTTATTCTATTTTGTTGCCAATATTTTAAATAAATATTGATTCTTGGTTGAGGTTTTGTTGTTATTTTTTTCATAATTAAGAATAAAGAAGAAATGTTGTATATGAAAAATAATCAATACTTATTTTATTTTGATGCCAATATTTTAAATAAATATTGATTCTTCGTTGAGGTTTTGTTGATTTTTTTTCATAAATAAAAATAAAGAAGAAATGTTGTATATGAAAAATAATGTTTATCATTAAAGTAGGAAAGCTAACGTCTTTTGTGAAATTTAGCACGGCTGCAAATGAATGTACCTGCACACTTTGTATAAATTCTCATTAAGAGTGATTACTGAAGTGACAGGCGCGAGCAATATATCTGATACAGTTATTTGCACCTTATATTTTTTTAATGACAATATTGACATATAGCAAAAATCTATATTATATCCTTCACATGGTCGTGATTGTATTGAAATTAAGGATTGAAAAAAGTATGTCCAAAAATAAACTTTTAAACAAAAAAATAAAACCGACTCCAAAAAAACTAAAAAAAAAATAACGCCATGATTCAGTTTCTTCAAATTACTTACAAGTAACCGTTTGTATACTCAATCTATACAGTATATACAATTAATCTTATTTTGGCGTCGGTACAATATAAAGAATGTGTAAAATATTGAAAATTGACGATTTTAGTAAGTTGTGACACGATGGCACCGACTCCAAAATAAGATTAATTGTATATACTGTATAGATTGAGTATACAAACGGTTACTTGTTAGTAATTTGAAGAAACTGAATTATGGCGTTATTTTTTACTTTTAGTTTTTTTGGAGTCGGTTTTATTTTTTTGTTTAAAAGTTTATTTATTTTACACTTTTTAGTTAATCGTTACTTTAATTTATGTTATTTTGGAGTCGGTGCCATCGTGTCACAACTTACTAAAATCGACAATTTTCAATATTTTACACATTCTTTATATGGCACCGACGCCAAAATAAGATTAATTGTATATACTGTATATACAATTAATCTTATTTTGGCTTTTGGCGATTGAGTATACAAACGGTTACTTGTAAGTAATTTGAAGAAACTGAATTATGGCGTTATTTTTTACTTTTTAGTTTTTTGGAGTCGGTTTTATTTTTTTGTTTAAAAGTTTATTTTTGTTTTAGTTCCCGACGTTTCAGAAGCTTTTCAGCTTTTCATGGTCACGGGTGGACTCACCCGGTGGGTCCACCCGTAGGTAAGTTTTTACTTAGACTCAAGAGCCAAAAAACTACTTAATGTAAAAAAAATGTTTTTTACTTTTTTTATATAGGTAATTTGCATGCGTACATGTAGGCTGAATACATGAAACAAAAAATATTGTAAGACACTGCAAAACAATGTATAACACTGCATTCCTAGCATAATACATCTTTTGAATTTTTGAATTTGAATTATAAATGCCCTAATACTGAATGCAATCCATGGAATCCTTAATGTCGTTAAGGCATCTTAGAATGAGCAGCGTAGTTTAAATTGATACAAGGCAGTGTGCACTGGGCCCAAGTCTCGTGTACCTACCAACCTAGAACATTCCGCCGAAGTTGGCTCAGAAAACTATGTTAATCAGCCAACCGGGTTTGATTGCCGACAACTAGCAACTTCTACCGCGCCCTCTCCAGGTCACTTGTTTATTTTAACAATATACCCAATCCTGCTCGTCTTGATGTTATGTAAGGTATTGTTCCGTTAGATACTGTTTGAAAAATAACAAATATTGTATGCTGAAGTATTCTTAGTAAATGTAATGGCGTCTGAAAAGTTGCCATAAATAAAATGCGCTAGCCACTTTGGCGCGAGATTTTTCTTACCAACCTTTTTGGTACAGCAATTTAAAATTACATATATAAAAACTTACACGATTTTCACTCATTATCAAAAAAAGGGTTTAATCGCGTATCAAGTCCCGCAATAATATGCAATTAACACCGGTTTTGTTATGTTGTGTACCAAAATGAGTTTAGCCTACCCTCTTGTACAAGAGAAATTCCTACATAAAAAACCGAGCTAAACTTTAATGAAAAGCGTTACGAGATATATAACCGATATGGTCATTGGAGGCTACAGTTGCCCGCCTAACGATATCTGGCCAACTCCTCCGGATTGCTGCACTTCTGGTACAATTCATACAATATACGGTCGGCCACGAATTTGGGCTCCCACTTTTCGTCGGCTACAGTCGCAAACCTTGTAACTCTATTTTTTTTACAAAATAATATTTCGGCACTCTTAGATTGTTAAATTCTGAACACATATGATGGCAAAACTCTTAAATGCCAGGAATAAACCGTATAAGTTTAAAAACCGAAATAGAAAACCTCGCAATACCCGACCGCCATACTGTTAAAGTTAAGTTTTTTGTGCCTCCTGTAAAATTTAATCCGAGGGAGTTACGAGATTGGTGACTTTAGCCGACGTTTTGAACCTTCATACACATGAAATAGAGTCAAAAAGTGGTAATCCATTTTTTGACCGACCGTACTACCGACAGCTGGATTTATTTATTCTGCCCATCGCGTGTAACGTTATATATATCTACATTGATGTACTTTTTACTTCTAACGCCTGTTCCCACAAACAGACTCCCAAAAAACATTTGAAAAATCATCGCTGTGTTGTTGGACTCGACTCCTGTATTTTTACAAGGTTATTACTAAGTCCACCTGGAACTAACTGTATAAATATGTAGGTAACTATATATGTAAACAAATTTTGCAAGTTAAATTTGACCCACTTCCCAGTTTACGCTTGAGCTAAAATTTGACATAAGTAATAGAATATTATGACACCATCTCGGATCATAAGGATCATAGGAACTCTGGAATAAAAAAACGCAACCTTTCAGAGTTCGAACTTTTTAGAATCGTCGCCGTGAGTAGTTAATGGATGTTCAAGAAAAATACAGTTGACATAAAAAACTTTTCACAAAATTGATTTTTTTAGACAGAGACTTAATTCTTCTAAGCTGTGAGCGATGGTTTGCTGACCGCTTTGATCCCTTAAGTTAAAATTGATAGTTTTTAAAATGCATCAGTATGTTGTTCTTCAATTTTGAAAAGTTACTCAAAGCTCCAAAGCTCAAAGGTCCGATAATAATACTGATTGAAACCCGAAGAAACCGACTAGTAAATCTGAATAACACAGCAAAGCTGTAAAATTATCCACACAATTTATGTAACCGATTAGGGCGTATCGAATATACTACCACTAGACTTTGAGCAGAATCAGCAGAGTACAAAATGCTCTCATAAGAATTGCGTCGATTAGCAATAGTAAAACCTCAATATTTATTGAGGTTTGTGTTGTATATATATCTACGTCTGGGCAGATTTTTACGCTTAGGCTACACGTAGTCTTATCAATAACAAACCTTAATCGAAGTATCTTGTTAATGGGAATGTTTCCTCTGAGATCACACGTATGCTTCATTTATACATCTTAAAAATAAAAACAATCGAAATACGTTCCTTATTACGTAATCCGCAAAATCTGCGTGCACTTTTTCGTATCGTATTTCTATAATCTGTAGTGCATTTTTTTGTATGAAAGGCTGCGGAACCCTACACTGAGCTTGGCTGGACATGCTCTTGGACGGTTTTTATTTTTATATCATAATCAATTGGAGTTTTTTAGCAATTTTTACAGTAAGTTGTAAAATGTATAATTAATCAGCATCCCATGCATACTTAATAAAGACATTAAGTAGGCTATGACCCGCGGCAGCCGTATGATACGAGCCACATACGACTTCGGCGCGAGCCAAAAATACAGACATTAATTATGAATTTATGAACAAGTTTACCACTTACATTGCAAGTCTTCATAACTTACACCAACATTAACTCGGTCGGCGCTATGCCATCAGTGGCCATCTGTTCGTTGGTCGGCAATAAATAGCGCAGCCGTTCTGCATAATGGCTTCCAAAACATGCCAAAACCTTCACAGCGACTAAGATTAACTCATTCGGGAATGCATAACGTCGTCCACTCCACGGTGGTTCATTTGCAACTAATTATGAGCAAGTATCAAAATGCAAATTTTCGGTACAGTGTTACGGAAGCCTATTTAAGATTATATTAAAAGTTGCCCGTAACTTCATTCGCGAAGGAGAAAAAAGTTACAACCCTCTTTTACCTACTTAAAACTATTTAAATATAATAGTAGTTAAAATCCGTTCAATCGATATGATGAGCCCGCAAAGTGAGACATACAAAAATAAAATATCTTTCGATTCAGTGATCTTTAAATAGTTTCAATTATTATTATAAAAATATCGTCAACTAGAAAATGTCCGCAATTTCATTCGCGGAGGAGACAAAGTCTTAACCTCTCTTTGTTTCTTCAGAATCGTCGGATAAAAAAGTAGATATCCTATAATCCTCTGTGGATACCCGTGTACCAAGAGAGTGGGAATTCACTGATATGTATGTAAGAGGGTGGTCCCAAAAATATCCAACCTTACTTATACTCGTAGATAGCAATGCTAGCCGATTTGTAGCAGTGAACACACAAAAACACGTACAAACATACAAAAAATCCAAAAAATATATATTTTGATTTAGTGAATAGTCACTTAGATTTTTTTTTATATATCCTCCATATGCAGACATTTCATTTTTACATATTTATAATACATAGTATAGATGTAGATATTAAACTATTACAAACGTATAATATTCTAGAGTAGAATACATAGCAGGTGCTGATATTACAGTATGCGCTGGAGAGCGCGTTTACAAAGTTAGTCAGCCCGACTTCTCCCTAGGTACGACTCCAAGCTACAACGAGATTTCTGAATCATCTCACTATTAATTAATGTTCCATTGCATATAACACTGAATGTAGTGAATAATCATTTGCCATCAGGAAATTTTGAAACTACGACTAGTCCGGAAATATAAAAAGATATCGTATTAAATTATTGCCGTGTGTAAGTTTGATTAATGGAAAATAAATAATAATAAAATAATAATAATTCCTTTGCTTTTTCGCGAAATAGTGCTGTCTCGGTGAGATGTGACGATAAATTGTGCTCACATGCGAATATTTTCATGCAGATTACACAAAAAAAAAACGCATGCACATACGACAAACCACCACCAGACAGTATAATCCTCGACGCGTGTTTCGCCTCTCTACGAAGCATCATCAGGAGATGCAGGAGATGTTGACGGTCCGTGTCCCCGCCACGGCACGTAATGTTTAATATAAAACTTTATTAGTAAATTACATGAACAATTACACAATTTAATTGTATGATGGATACGTCAACCATTCAATACAATAATATTGATTGACACATCGTGACTTGCCGCATTTTCTCGATGGCATGTCATTTCATTATTCACTACATTTGTATTTTACGATGTAGGTACATAGTTTGAATGTATACATATTTAATTTTGGCAACAAAAATCTACACTTCACTCGCTTGACGAATGAAAGTTAGGTTGAAATGAAAAACGTTTATTAAGATTTTTATTAACATGTTTTACAAATAGACAAGGGTGGAGCCTCCTACTAAGCATAAAATCATATCTCTGTGACAATTGCTGAAATAGATTACGTAAAACATGAACTGTGGATGCCGTTTCGAATTTACTTAATTATACCTCAAAATATAGATAGAAGATCAGATATGGGCATTTTCTAATTTACAAGTCTCTTGAAAAACCATTAGGTAAAATAGAAACTAATATTAACTTTAATATGATGACTGATTTTGATGTATTACATTATAAAATACTTTTTTTTACACACTGAAGAAAATAACATTCAGACATTTAAATCTAAAACAGTATGAGAAATGGTAAACAACAGTCGTTTTATTTAGGGATTTTTGCAAGAAAAGCTGGGGGTGTAATAATCCTGGGATAATAAACCGATATTTTTTTTTATTTTAATGAATTCATCATTAAATAAGCTTTTAAACCATTAAACCATAGACACCATCTGTTCCAAAATAGTTTGTGTATTGTTTTTATCGCTCAAAATACAAGTGACAGAACTTATGATCCGACCATAGACTAACTAGAACTGGACTGAGCACTGCGAAAATAAAGTGTGTCCGACAGAGAAAGCAAACCAGAGAATTGCATCTCGTTTTAATTAGGGTGACCAAGAACATCTATGGTTATTAGCATTATTTTGAAATATGTCTATGTAAATTCATATTCAGTATGATCGAAAATGGTAAATTAAATAAAAATATTTAAATTTTAATATTATATTCTTTATTTATTTTACATCTTAAGCTGTTTTCTTACAAAATTAATATAAAAAGTAAAATCCAAAAGCAAATACAAAAGGCTGCACAGAGAGGAACCTCCTAACGATGCGGACCGTGTCCAGGACTACCGTACTTCTGTACATGACCCTTGATACAGCCATCCAGCAAGAGTCTCTTAAAATGTTGGTTACAATTATAAGGCGGGGGAGTATTGTGAAATCTGGCGCCCTGGGCGTATAGGTTTCGCCGCCCCAAAAGTTAAGGAAAAAAACCCGCCAAGTGCGAGGAGTTGGACTCGCGTACCGAGGGTAACTACTAGCTACGCCGCCCCTGGTTGTTTGCCGCCCCAGGCCATGGCCCCCTTGGCCCTAGGATAAATACGCCCCTGCAATAAGGGTTCCTTACCTACCATTTGGTCGAGCCATTTTCGAGTTTTTGCGAGACTAACGCATGGCAATTTATTTTTATTTATGTAGATAAATAATATATATAACGCGCTTATTACATCTTCAGAACACTGTTCAGCTGACAAAAGGACAAGTTAAAATAAACGTACCTTAACATTACTAGTTATGATTTTTGCGAAACCGGCCTAAATCATAGCCACCCTAATAAGTTTGACATATGGTCTTGTTGTTTTATCGTAAAATAAAACCAATTGTTCGTTACCTGTGAAATGATATTCCGTAAGCTTTCGCTTTTAAATCCCTTCACACTACATGTTTTGACCATATTCAGCTTATTTCAAGCACATTGATGCCATGAAACAATAATATCTCAGAATAATAACTAAAGCAATAGAAACCTTACTAAAATAGCAGCAGAATACATCAGTTAGTACTATTTTGACTTACGGCATTGAAAATGCGTCAGAAAGAGATGCAAATACTAAAATACATTCGATATTTTGAAGGTTGTCACTAGCTCGTTACTAACTTTCTTAATGCTAGTGATGTTGCTATTTCGACTTCAATATCGATACAGAAAACAAAAAGTTTAATAAGTAACGATTAATTGAATTAAATTAAAATAACAAGCCCGTTGTAGAACTCTTTTTTACGTATTTTAAAAATCGAGGTCTGCACTAAAATACGTTTTGAACTTATTCAACAAGTACAAATCGTATACTATTTTACCATCTTATATAGGGTACATTAGGTATGGTGCCAGTGGCAGGACGATAAAGGAGTAGAAAATAATAATACTTTTAGAGGCGATTTTTTATTTTTTTAAAGTAGCTGTGAACGCGGCTCTACTCGTCTAGGCGACAAGACCAAAAGAAATGTTACACAAATTTTTCAATGTTAATAAAATTAGTCAATAATACAACATAAACTTTGTCTCTCAATTATTAGGTCCTTACATATCAAAATTGGCGTTTCATATGGCAGACATGAAAACGATTTTTTTTATGAAATGTTTTTTTTTTTATTTAGTAGTTTTTATATTCAATGTATGTACCATGGCTATCTATGCACTTTTGCCATCTCGGAGGTAGTTCATTGATTCCTTTACAAAAAAAATGTGTGAGCTAGAATCAATAAAATCTTTGAAGGCCGTTTGGACAGCCGCGTTAGAATTGATTTTGTTTCCTTGCATGAAGTTATCTAAATTCCGAAAAAAAATGGTAATCAGTTGGAACAAGGTCCGGGGAGTATGGTGCGTGTCGAAGACATTCCATCCAACGAGTCGTTTCTGCAACACTGGTGCCGAGGTGAAACTCATATACGTAAATATAGCGATATTTTAAGTTTTCATTGAACACAAATGAATTCACTGTAAAGACTTGAAAAAATGTGGCTATGTTTTTTCGGTGTCCAATTGCATCTTGAAAGACGTTGTACCCATAATTTTTTTACACCGCTTCATCCTTGGGGAATCTAAAACAAAATGTATGGTTGGTCAACAATCACGATACAATTTCTCACATCACTACGATAACCACAACTGTTTGTTAATATTGTAAAAAAACAGGAGAAAATAGTCCAAAATATATGTAAAAACTGGAATTAACATAATTAATCACAAATAATGCAAATTTTACATCAAAACTCACCGATGAAATTTTATTAACTCATTCGTATTTTCTTTCCGTGTTGTATGAGACTTGCAGCCTTCAACCACACATCCCATGTTAAAAACACATTCCTTGAAAATCTAGACAGTCGAAATATATATTTTCGCAAGGTTTCTTTATTATTTTTCTAAAAATCTCTCGTTCGGACCGCATTCTCTAGTCTCTTACCACCACAGCATTGTAGACTGTCTTGCTCGGTGATATGTTTCAATTTTGATTGTCTAAGAGAAGTCAGTACTCAATCCAGTGTAGTTATTAAATCCATGGATCCGACTAAGTACAGTAGACATACTTTGACTTTTCCTGATGTGCGGCACAAAATTGTAGTACAAAATGACAACTATATGCTCTATTGAGCCCCTTCAATGTAAATCAGCGAAAAACTGCTGGTACTTGGAGCACACAGCCATACACTCAAATAGGTGCAAACAGAACTCGTTATGCTCACATGAACATATATCTAAATCTTTTGTACTGAAACCCACACGGCTGCCAAGTATAAAATACGTATGCATTTGAATGCCTATTGTTACTTGTAAATAATAAACCTGTTTGAGTGTATGGGTGTGTGCTCCATGTACCAGCAGTTTTTCGCTGATTTACATTGAAAGGGCTCAATAGGGCAGTGGTTGTCATTCTGTACAGTACTATTCAGGAATAGTCAAGTATGTCAACTGTACTTAGTCGGGTCATAAGTTCTGTCACTTGTATTTTGAGCGATAAAAACAATACACAAACTATTTTGGAACTGATGGTGTATATATGGTGTAAAAGCTTATTTAATGATGATTACTACATACTAACAATAGGCATACAAGTGTACGTATTTTATACGTGGCAGCCGTGTGGGTATAGTACAAAGGATTTTGATAGCCGTACCGCATATATAATTCAGTAATCAAACGTTACAATAAGCAAACAATCCTGTTGAAGTCCCTATTGAATACACGCCAGATCAATACTCTGCCCAATAGTTTCGAGGTACTCTCTCAAATTAAATCAGCTAAGTCATTAATCATAATAGTTAAACAGTTAGTTTGACCCTAGTGTACTAGTCGTTAATTAAACAGATACAAACCTTCAGATGCTTACCTGGCCCGAGGCTCGCCTAACTTTCGCAAGTACAAGTAGGCCGTGTTACGTAGGCACTTTACTAGATTTTATATATATTGCAAGCATCATATAATCTGAATTAAAACTAGATGATATTACTTGGTGACGTTTCTGTGTTCGATAATTCATACATTTAATTGAAGGTATTTTCAACAAAAAAAATATTGGTTCACAGTTCCCGAGAATATCGCAAAACAAATATATAAATATGTAGTGATAAACCTATGGTCGACTTGAGAACTTTTTTTAAATCTGTTTAAAATATTGAAGTAACATTACAACTTTTTTAGTCCAGGTCAATTACAACCAGTCGCCGTTTTAAATTTATTCAGCATGTGGTATATATAATATAACATATATATATTTAAATATCCTAAATACAAGGCGATTTTTTGTTGTGAATCAAAATCAGGGGGCACGGCAGTGCCCCCGCCAAGTCGAGCGCGAAGCAAACACTGCCGTACCATCCTTTACTGAAACAATTTCGCCGCATTTTCAGGCCCCTATTTGAGAACTTTTGGATAAGACCAGAACGCAGAAATTTTCGTCATCCAGTAAGCTATAATCACATACTTAAGATCCAAAATTTCAAGTTTGTAGGTCATTTAGTTCCGAAGTTAAGCGAAAGCAAAGTTTCGCATTTATGACACTCACTCACTCACTCATGATCATCACAATAGAACTAGTACTTCGCATAAACTCAGAGAGCTGAAATTTAGTTAGGGTTTAATGGCCACATAAAGGGAAAACTATAAAACTAGGATAATCGAAGATCTGGAGTAACTGGTGACCCTGATTAGAAAATACAAGAGCCCAACCAAACTATTAAAGATCGACATACCGCCTTTTCAATAAATATTCAACTTGGTGGGCCGCTTCATGTGATATCCAAAATCGAAGGGTTATGCCCACGTTTCTACAAAAAGAAGTGAAATCCCACCAAAAACATTCTATAAAAACTAGCCAAGTCTCGATGGAGCTGCTTGTTTATCTCTAAAAAGTAATGAAATCTACACGAAGTCGTGCCAAATCTAAGGTTATTTACTGCGATTTATTTATTATTATAGTTAATGTTGTGTGACTTGGCCGTTGAAGGGTACACAAGGGTACAAAACCAGGTGCTCCATGACACCGTCCGACGTCGTAATAAAAAACCTTAGACTTGGCACGACTTCGTGTAGATTTCATTACTTTTTATAGATAAACAAGCAGCTCCATCGAGACTTGGCCAGTTTTTACAGAATGTTTTTGGTGGGATGTTACTTTCCGAGCCTACTCTCAATGACGATCAAATTTTAGTATAAGACCAACGTCGAAATCGTTAAAAAAAAAACCTCCCATACTAACCGACTACGGTTAGCTTCAAGTTTTGTATAGAGAACTTGTTTTTTTATTACTATTTCGAAATTGGTGTCATACATAGTTGATCGTCATTTTGAGTAGCTTGGGAAAGTACCAATTTTGATTCACGACTAAAAAAATCGACCTGTATACTTACTATCTCTGAAATTATATATCCTTTGAATAAAATCTTGCTATAAAAGAAATCCCACATAAAGCCATATTAAACATAAAAATATATTTAAACGTAAAGCTGGAATTGTAAGAATTTAACGTTTGAATTCAACAAATTAGCAAAAAGGAATGCGCTACGAATAAGTTTTGGTAGGAAGTTCCATCGGGAAGTTTGCGGAAACTATGCTAATCAGAGGACAAATGACTTGATTGCTAATGAAAATACTAAAACCGGGTGAATTTCAAGGAAAGTTTAACTATCAGTACGTAATAAATATAAGCGAGTTGATTTTTGCTTAGTTATTATCAGGGCTCGAACATTAAGGATGGTTTCAAATAGTCTTTTCGTAAACAATTACCACTTATCAACCTCTTTAATTAAACGATATCGCCACTTCAAATTAGCAGTATACATAACGTCTTAGACTGACATAGTAATTCAGATTAACAATAAATAAATTGACGTTGTGATTTTTATTGGCTGTATTTGTACAAATTTATGTACGATTTATTAGAGAAATAATATATATACATATAAATAATAATAGTTTTCTTTGCATTTATGATTATACTAGCTTTTGCCCACAGCGTCGCCCGCGTACTACACGTAAGTTTTAACCGGCTACAGAAAAAGAGGTTTTCAGTTTGACCCTTATGTAGGAATGTATGTATTATCTCGCGTTTGGCTGAACCGATTTAGATTCGGTTTTCGAAAAAGTATTTGTTACCTTCTGGAGGTCTCGGTATACGACATTTTGGTAAAGGTAGTTCTTTTTTTTTTAAAGAAATGATAGCAATAATTGTTGAATTCCTACTAGTTACTACTACTAAGAGATTATGATTAATGCAGATTTCTACTCTTCTTTTCGCGGCTTCACATCGCGTCAAATTCGGGGTTATTTAGAATTTAAAAATCAGCTAAGAGCATGTCGGACCATGCTTAGTGTACTGTTGCGCAGCCGTTACTACAATAATAATCACTACAGATCAGCAAAAGAGCGTATCTTCATGCGGCTTACGTCCTTTTGTTAAGAAGCGCAGTTTTTCGGCAAGATCACAAAAACCGTCCGATCTTATTACACACAATTTTCGTTGAAAGTATTTATAAAATTTTACGTTTGTTATTTTTTTACGACTAACGGTTTAGAAAATAGAGGGAGGGAGGAAGGACTCAAAATATTCCCTAACTCAATTTTTTTTCTTAGAAACCTCGAAGTGGCTCAAAGCAACCCAAAGGTTGTCTGGAAGAGATCGCTGTTTAGCGATAAGACCGCCTGTTGTTTACCTTTCCTTGAATGTATTGTAATTAACGTCCCAAAAAAACCATAAAAACGACACCTATATTGATATTTTCACATTTCATCCCCATCGCACACCAACAGGGAGATGATATTTCACATCTGCTACGTTGGATTTAAAAATCAATGCTATTTTCGTAATTACCGTCCCAATGAACCATAAAAACGACAGCCATATTTATATTTAGACATTTCAACCCCGTCACACCCCGGCAGATTTCATGATCGATGCCATTTTCGTAATTAACATCCCAAAAAACATAAAAACGACACTTATATTGATATTTTGACATTTCAACCCCATCGCACATCAACACGGAGATAATATTTCACGTCCGCTAAATTGGATTTAGAAATCAATGCCATTTTCGTAATTAACGTGCCAAAAAACCATAAAAACGACATCTATATTGATATTTAGTCATTCCAACCACGTCACACCTCGGCAGATTTCAAAATCGATGCCATTTTCGTAATTAACGTCCCTAAAAACCATAAAAACGACACCCATATTGATATTTTGGTATTTTAACCACATCGCGCAACAACACGGAGATGATATTTCACGTCCACTAAATTGGGTTTCAAAATCGATACCATTTCCGTAATTAACGTTCCAAATAACCATAAAAACGACACCCATTTTGATATTTTGACATTTCAACCCCATCGCACCCCGAAACCCCTGTTGGTTGAATTTTCAAAAACCCTGAAACACGTATTTACTCATTTATTGTTAAAAATACTCGTGTGAGGTTTAGAATTAAATAGTCGAAACTGATCTGATTTCCCCATACAATCGTTGGACCCTCATTTCATCCTCTTAGGGGTTGAATTTTCAAAATCCCTGAAACACGTATTTACTCCTTTATAGTTAAAAATACTCGTGTAAAGTTTAAAAATAAATAGTTGAAACTGATCTGCTTTCCCCATACAATCGTTGGACCCTCATTTCATCCTCTTAGGGGTTGAATTTTCAAAATCCCTGAAACACACTTTTACTCATTTATTGTTAAAAATACTCGTGTTAAGTTTAAAATTCAATAGTCGAAACTGATCTGATTTCCCCTTACAAACTTTGGACCCTCATTTCATCCCCTAAAAAGTTGAATTGGCAAAAAACCTGAAACATGTGTTTACTCATTTATTATTAGAAATACTCCTGCGAAGTTTAGAATAAAATAGTCTATCTAATCTTGTTTCCCCATACAAACTTTGGACCCCCATTTCACCCCTTTAGGGGCTGAATTTCGAAAAACCCATTCTTAGTGGACACTAACGTTATAAAAGCTACCTATTGTGAAAAAATCAGCTCTCTAGGTTTAACGGTTTGGGCTGGGCGTTGATTTAAGTGAGTCAGTCAGTCAGGACTTTTACGTTAATATATAGATATAATACATCTACTTTTACTCTAAATAATCGAAGGGATCTTACAAGTTTTGTAAAGCTTATTTTTCTTACCATATCATCATGTGCAAAATTACGTAATTTTTACGTCATCCGCACTAAATGTCCGAGCCCTGGTTATAAATATACTTACCTAATTTGTAGGACGAAAAACAAAAGGGTCTGACCGGATTTCTATAGTAAAATCACCCTTGAGTAAAACTAGGAGTTTTGTATACAGGTTTATTTGTCATATAATAAGAAATAATTTTACCAAATATTAGCCCTAAAATGCGTTTAGTTTTTGACCTAACGTAATGCAAACCAATTGTTTTAATTTTTTTATAGCCTGCCTATTTTTACGACTAATACTAAATAATTCGATTTCCTTGTGATATAGGTACGAGCTAGCGTACTTACGAGTACATCGCATTACTGGATACTCAATTAGGGATCACTGGGAATCAATGCATCGATCAATGCATTTTTTTAAATTAATTCCCGAATGAGTTATTCGGTATTCATCTGTGTTTAAACATGGATGAAAGTCAAATTCCAGTTTTCTGAATTTCATAATTTTCATGGCTAATAAATAAAACGCTTATATTTACTTTATTTGCTCTGTCAATAAGTCTGTAGTTGTTTTACATTTTTAGGGTTCATGATGCATATTAATGAAATTTGAAGTAAACGAGTCTTGTATAAGCCACTACTTAGTTTCATAGTTAAATAACAAAAAAAAATATTTCTAGGGCGGGTACTCTATACAGGTAACCGAAACAGATTTTTTTTCAGCAGATATCAATGTGTGGCACAGACTTCGACAATTATTGAAAAACAAATAGACGTTTCTAGTAAAAAAAATTGTGATGATTTCGGAAATAATTGCTCCGAAAGTAGATAAATCCTTACAACAAAAATTGTTTTCAACCCTAATCGTATGTTTTTGAGTTATTGCTATAAAACTGTGCTTTTCAGCGAAAGGAAGAAAGTGCCGTGGAGATACGCTCTTTTGCTATTGCCCTTTTTCATATATTTTTTTTACTTGTAGTGATTTTTTTTGTTTCAACGGCTGCGAAACCCTACAGCATGGCCTGACAAAACTCTTGGCCGATTTTTCGTAAAAAAACAAAAGGTAACGTTTTATTTTCTTTTGGACAAGAATAAATATACTCTCATTTTGCGTTACATATCTGAAAAATAAAACTTATTGCTTTATTTCACCTTATTAGGCTTAGTTTGATATTTCTACGTTTGTTAAATACGTTACTAATGAGAAATAAACGCATTGCATCTTCTCCGTTCAGCACACCAAATGTTTCCTCTAATTTATCTATTGAATGCCAATAAATGATGCAACAAACAAGCTAGGTACTTGTTACCTAAACGCGATATACAAAAAAAAAAAACTCGATGAAAATGTTAAATCGTATATTTTATTAGATAAATTTATGTATTGCAGTCAGATATAAAGGTTAAGTTTGACCGCTGAACAATAGATGTCTCCGGTGGTACTGAGTATTACAAATTTTAGTTACATAATTATGTACTAGATGTTGCAAGCTGTCTTCGTTAACAGCAATTTATTTATGTTTACCTATTAAGCGATAGATGTCCCTGTTCCTTACAGGAACAAGCTAACGTTTGTTTGCTGAAGTTTATATGTATGTTTAGAAAATTAAATGTGAAGTCAATAACAAAAAGTAACCAATATAAACAGTGTTTGGCAAATATAAACCTTATAGAAACGCAGTGAAGTTTCTGTTTCACAGAAAGCCTGATAACCTTTTTTATTTAATTCAAGCAAAAATCTAGCTGATGCAACAAATATGCCATATATAAAACAAAAATTTGTACTTATAGCAAAACAAAAGTACTGACATTACACATTAAATCATTATTACACACTAATTTATATACAACGTAGGTATATATATATAATTATAAACCCAACTCTGAAGGATAACTTTCGGGTAGGCACGTAATATCTTCTCGTCCCAAATACCGCAGTGTCTAGACGAAGATTTTTAACCAGCGTGTTGTCGAATTGCTACAATGAAAACGGGAGCTCGCGCGCAAAGTCCCCCGGATTAAAATTCCAGATCACCTACTTAGCTACTGGTTAGGATCGTTAGTTACCTTGCGTCCCTTCGAGCGGATATAGAAGCCCCACGAAGCAGGGCTTCGTTGACTTGCTCCTAGCCCTTTACAGTAACGCAAATTACACTTCACTTTTATCTTCAATTAGCACATTATCATTACCTTTTTTATCAGAATAGGTAATTGTCCGCCGCCATGATTAATGATACATTCTATTTAAATGGGTTTAAGCATTTTGTTAGACACTGATAATTATAAACAATTTTGTTTGATTCATTAAACTGTGTATTAAATTTTACAGTATGAGGATTTAATACATGCCTTTTATAATTGCGAAAGGTTCAGAATATTTTTCAAACTACTTACCTACAATGTATGCATAATGCGTTAGGTAACATAACAAACATCACATACCAGCCAGATTTAGTTTCAAAATATCGCTCCTGTTTAACCTGCTCTATTAGTTGGATCAAATCTTGTAAGATTTTGACCCACTTCACGGTTTCCGATTGAGCAAAATTTTGGCATACTCGTGTAAGTTTGGTGACAATACAAAATGATGTTTTAATGATACCATGGAGCTGATCTGATGATGGAGCAGGAAGGTGGTCATTTTGACGACCGGTTTGGCTCAGTGGGAGTAACGTTGCTTGCGAAGCTGAGGTCCTGGGTTCAAATCCCGGTAAGCTCAAATATTTGTGTGATGAGCATAAATATTTGTTCCTGAGTCTTGGATGTTTTCTATGTATATAAGTAATACATCTATTAAATATATCGTCGTCTAGTACCCATAACACAAGCCTTATTGAGCTTACCATGGGACTAGTTCGATTTGTGTAAAATTGTCCAGTAATATATATATTTATTTATAGGGTCTCTTTAACAGAATAATGCTATCCTACCGAGTTTGGTAACTTTAGAAACATCTCAACACTAGACTTCGGACTTGTGATATTTTAATTTACTTTTTATTCACGAATTTCATAGACAACACAGATAAAAACTATAAACGCAGTCCGAGCAATTAAAAGTTTAATCATTCCGAGAGGTATTTTATCGTGTCGCGGCCTCTGTGAGAAATGCGGTGTGTTTATCGGTCCCCGCTACCACCACCGTGATTAACGACCTAGTGTCTGTTACCTTGTTAGCAGGAAGAGAAACGCTGTAACATGCTACCTTTACAATTTTATTGACCTCGCAATTTCTCCTGACAACTCTGACCTGGAACGTGCGACGATAAAGTATCTAATTTAATAAATGTGAACTCGATATAGGTAATTGACGTCAATTTGAAACTAGTGGGGTTCACGTTGTGTTACGGCAATATTGTTTACTTCTTTTTTCCTTGATTGCTAGCTTCGCAAGTGTATTTTGATTGTTCATATTTTTTCAGTTCCAAAAAGATCTTTCCTTGAAAAGTGCTTTACTTTTCGGCTCGTGTTTAATCTTTTTACTAGTTCGTTTTTTCTTAGACGTGAAATAAACCAATTTTATACGTAGTGGGTGAGAACGTTTGTTGTGTTATTGTGCTTTGGAACCATGTTGGGGTTATGTATTATGGTCATGATTTATTTATTTATTTATTTATTTATTTGGACCTTCAACAATAAGCATACTTTTACATGTGTTATAATTTACATTTACTGCTTAAGACTAAGCATCTTATTACTTACAGAAGGACACAGCATGCACGAATTAGCAGTAAAATTTAACTATAACAAATCTATTGTTACTTACTCCACCTTAACTAATAACTTTAGCTAAACTTAAGTTGTATACCGTTATTAACTAAGCGTAAATTATATATAAACATTTGTTTCATTTATTGCTTTGCCTTATTTCCTACTAACAAGTGTGGCTTGATGATAACTACTAAATCAACCTACGTTCGTTGTAACAATCTAAACAATTGATATAGTATGATTATTATAACCTAAGGTATTTAGGTCTGATCCGGCGGTGTAGTTTATCTGACTTCTGTCAAAGTGATGTCTAATAAAATATAATTTTATAAACCTCGTCGTACCTTAACCAATATTTAACATTTTCAAAAAATGCTACACCGTCGCTTGTAGCAGCGTTCTCCAGGTTTGTACCGAAAAATCCGCATAGAGCCAAGATGTTGAGGTGATCATAATGCTTTTAAAATGAGTAAGAGCTTATACAATTAATAAATACTTACAAGTCCCTTGCTTTCATCATCACCATCATCATTTCAGCCATAGGACGTCCACTGCTGGACACAGGCCCCCTCAATAGATTTCCACATGGGTTGGATAGAGGCCACCCACATCCAGCCAATCCCCGAAACCCTAACCCGTTCGTCCGACCACCGTACGGGTGGTCTTCCCAACTTGCCTTGCTTAATTTTTGATTAAAATTCTAGTTTTCGGTAAGGAACATTTAACCTCACTCATTTCAATCCTCCACAAAAAAGAGGGGTACCTATTATAAGATACACAGATACACCCTGTGTATCTACATGCCCATTTCATGTCATTGTTGCTCAGCAATCAAACAGACGAACACGATGTTGCATTCGTTTTTTTTATCAGCATTTTCTAGACGTTTCGACAAAAATTCAAATTGTGTTTCTAAGATGATTGATTCACCGTAGTAGCTTAATAGACATAAAAGGAAATTTAAAATGAAATAACACATTAAATAACGATGAAAACTGAAATTTACTTTCTGTTTTGCCCCTTTCACACCGAACTGAAAACCCCATCCTTTCTCACATCTTGATAACATCCCATAAATCGTGAACATAAAACAAAACTCGTAACAAAATTTGCTTTTTTGCAGATACCTACGGAAGTTTTTATGCCGCCGAAAAGCAATTATGCTAATTAGAAGCTAATTTAACAAGATTATGGTCCAGAGGAAACAGAGGCTTTGAATACTCGTATTTTAATTGAGAACCTAATTAATTATTTCGTATTCAAAAAGATTATTTTTGTGGGGTTCGCTGGAAATATGGTCTATCAGAATTCGGTATTAATTTTACGGTTATCCTCATCGGGCATGACCTTTTTCATCATAATCATCATTTGGCATAATGATTTTTTTTTATAGTATAGATTTAAAGACTTTTTAAGGCATCATCCTGTTAAATGCATGAGGTTAGGTTAGGTTTGTTTTATAACAATCCTGAAAAAAAATCTTTTTCAGAAATGAACGCATTACTTTGTGGCATAAACTTTTTTGTCATAATCATTATTAACCCAATGATGATTAGGACAAAAAAGTGTATGCCACATAAGGGTAAACCATTAATTTTGATTGTGTCTGACTCACACAATCAAAATGATACTGTAAATATTGATTTTATTTACAATTTTGATTATTTTGATTGTGTAGGTCAGATGTGACTTTCTATAAAATTTTTGATAATTTTGATTGTGTATGTTAGGTTGACTTTCTTTACAATTCTTGATAATTTTGAATGTGAGAGTCAGGTTGACTCTGTTTGCAATTTTTGGTAATTTTGACTGCGTGGATCAGGTCAGAGGTCAGATGGGCTTAATTAAAGTTTGGTTGTTAACCAAATTATTGTTAATTCTAATCTTTGAGCTATAAGGATATTTCAGAAATAGTTGGAAAATGGAATATTAAGCTGTAAGCCTCGCATTAAATAAAACTAGGTTCTCGCTCATGTTCCCGTGAGTCCCTAAAGACTGGTGGCGACAGTTCGCAAATTGACACTTTCGTCTCTTCTTTGGAGGACCACCTTTCCACGGGATATCCTCGGTTTCCAAAAAAAAATTATTCTGAGTTTATCAAAATTTATTTTACGATCATTATTTTAGTATGATTAAGGCTTTTTAGGGTTCTGTTGGCAAAATGGTAAAAATGGAACCCTTTTAGTTTCGTCATGTCCGTTCGTGCGTATCCGTCCGTTTGTCACAGGCATTTTACTCCAAAACTACTAGATGTACATAGGTATGATGTATGTAGTAGGTGTCTTGTAGAGGCCGCTACTTAGTCTGATAGTTAAAAAATAAAAAAATATATCTCTAGGTGGGGCACTCCCTACATGTACCCGAAACTAAAAAATAATAATTTCAGCAAATATCAATTTGTGCACATATTTCGACAGCTCTTTTAAAAACATTTAGGGGTCTTCAAAAAGTATGTTGAATTAGTGAATATTTTCGGAAATAGTTGCACCAAAAGTAGCATAAATTGTGTCAAACCAGTGACCTTCAAATAATCTGTATCTCATTTTTTTTTAATATATATTCAACGTACGAACACTTTATATTTTTGGACTTCTAAGTCACATTAGCGCACTTTTATCAAGCTTCTAGGAAGTTTACCGGTTCACCTAAGGGTAATATTTCATATATAAATAATTTCAACATACAGCGATGAAATTGCTACGTCTGATACTAACTTTTAGTGAGTGGTATTAAGATTAATTGATGTGTAATAGTGTATGCATGCCATATACATTTTATTTCATTAAAATCTTATTGTTCAACCTGTCGATTCCAGATAAGGGTATCGCCGTGGCTGTCCGTTGTTTACCCGCAATATGGATGCTCGGTCGGGCAGAAGTGCAAATTGATCGCATTAAGGCGTCCAGCGGCGTGTGAAGATATGGTCGCGATCGAGGTGGTGATAGAAGTGCTTATTGTTTATGTTTCAATTGTTTCGCAGCATTGTTTTGAGATATTTCATACATATGCTACTACTACGTAGGTAGGTATACTTCAGGATAAACACTATCATCATCATCATCATCATTTCAGCCATAGGACGTCCATTGCTGGACACAGGCCTCCTCAATAGATGTCCACATGGACCAGATAGAGGCGACCCGCGTCCAGCGAGTCCCAGCAACCCTAAACAGGTCGTCTGACCACCTTGCGGGTGGCCCTCCCACTCTGCGCTTGCCGGTACGCCGTCTCCACTCGAGAACCATTCTGCCCCAACGGCCATCGGTTCTTAGAACTATGTGCCCTACCCATTGCCACTTCAGTTTGTTTAGCCTGTAGTACCCGACGAAGATTATCGCTGGTAACCTACAACACGCGCACGTTAAGGACGGACGAGAAGGTCACAGCGCTGGAAAAGGAGGTCAGTAGGATGCGTTGGGACATCATAGGGCTATCTGAAGTCCGAAGAGAGGGGGAGGACACGATAGCTCTGAAATCTGCCAACCTACTGTACTTGGAGGGGGACCAGCAGTGCCAGGGTGGCAGCGGGATTATCGTTCAAACACTAGCGAAACTCCAATTCGCTATTTTGAAAATGCGCGCATTTTATTTAATTCATCAACATAATTGTATATTGAAACATACAATACAAATTACAAAGCTAAAATGGTTTGAAGATAATTATGCCAACGCATACGGGGAGCCATGTACGTAAAGTTGCGATAGCTCAGTTGGTCAGAGCACTTCTGCGTTAAAGAAGAAGTTGCAGGTTCCAATCCTACTAGCAATTTAGTAGTACGCATTGTTTTTTTCCTTACAATCAAACTCTGCGTTCTAAATAATATTAATTTGAATAAAAGTTTAGGCATACATTTATAAAAAAAAAACAATAATTATATTGATAAAAATTGTTCATTGAAGAACAGCGCCATCTTTCTTGCTGTCCTACATATATAATACTTGCTGGAGAAGCAATGGGAGACGAAGCGTGATACGCATGTCTTGGTAGCGGAGCGTAATTATGGATTTGAGCGGGAGCATGTCTGCTTTTACCGTCATTGTTGTGCTAGGCGGTAGGGCGCCGCAGCATCCTCGGCACCTAGCGTGTGGGTGCTGCCGCACGCGGGCGCACGGAGCAGCGGTAGTGTGCCTAGTCTACACTACATGTTTATTTCGGTGAGTCAGTTTGTATGTTTTATGTCGTCCTATGCTTGAATCTATTTGTTGTATCTATTGATGGGTGGCCGGCGGAGACGTCGATGTGTTAGTGCAATGTGTGGTCTGTTCAGTCGTTTCTGTCTGTTGCGCTCGTGTCGCGCTCGACGTCTGTCGTCAGGTAAAAGTCAGCTTTTCGTGGGTGGGGAATGTCGCTGTCAGTGTCGGACGAGTCATCCGGGTTGTCTTGGAGTATGGTTAATGCGCTTAGCATTTAAAAAATAAGAAAGATACAAAAGGTTGCTACTTGTGCTAACTAGATTTTATTCGAAAACTTCAAGTCAAGTACGTAAAGTTGCGATAGCTCCGTTGGTCAGAGCAATTGAAGAAGCAGGTTCAAATTCTGCTTGCAATTTTGAAGGTCGCATTTTTTTACTTGACTATCGAACTCTCCTTTATAATATTAATTGATTTAATTTACATTATTTTGAAATATACAATACAATACAAATACTCTTTATTGCACACAGATTAGCAATAAGCAGAGGTAAACAACAGACGGTCTTATCGTTAAATAGCGATCTCTTCCAGACAATCTTTGAGTAGCGGAGGTTCGAAGACAAAAATTTTAGTTGAATATAAGTATAAATACCTATCGATTTGACGACCGATTTGGCTCAGCAGGAGTAACGTCGCCTGCGAAGCTGAAGGTCCAAATCCCAGTTAGGACAAATATTTGTGTGATAAGCTTAAATATTTGTTCCTGAGTCTTTGATGCTTTCTTCGAGTGTGTATATAGTAGTAAATATATCTATTAAATATATCGTCGTCCAGTATCCATAATACAAGCCTTATTGAGCTTACCATGTGACTAATTTGATTTGTGAAAATTACCCGTCATATTTATTTTTTATATTTTTTTCGATTTATTCAATTTACTTCATAGATAAATCAAAAAAGATAATGGTAACGCGACGGCCGTCCACTGTTTACCCGCAATAGGACGTTTGGTCGGGCAGAAGTGCCAGTTGATTGTATTAAGGCCTCCAGCGGCGTGTGAAGATATGGACGCAATCGAGGTGGTGATAACAGTGCTTGATGTTTCAATTGTTTCTCAGGAAACTGTAGTCTATTGTTTTGAGATATTTCTACTGTTCTAAGAACATAACATCATATATAACATGATAAGCATGTTGCACCCCTCACACAGAATATCTTTAATTAACTAAGTGAGTTGAAATGCGACGCCTATCTTTATAAATATCATTGATTAATGTTTCTTGGTCTGTTGACGTGTCCCTTGGTTTAAAGGATTTAATATGACTACAGTAAAATAATAAGCTAACAAATTACATTTTAATACATCCCATAAGTACCCATTTCATTTTTCGTGATTAAAAACTCTCTTCCTCTACGGGCTTCTGTTCGTATGGAGTATAATTTTGCAAGATAAATTACCAAATGGCTCATCGAACCTTGTTTTTATTTATTTTTTATATATATAGTATGCATGACTTAAAATATCCTTTTGTATGCTGTTCACGTAATTGTATGTTAAATAAAATTATATTTGCATGTCGTTCACTACTATAATATAATACTTTCCTGATGTACCTTTGAACCTAATGCCACATGCTTTATAGTATTCTAGTAAATAAAACATTTATATTCTATTAAATTCTATTCTGAAGGATAAATCATAGGACAAGTTATTGAGTCTGCGATATAGTGTAGTGCCTGCTTGCCTGTTGCCTGCAGAAATGTTGATCTTAGAACTGTCTGAAATCTCAGATCTCATCTATTTTTAATCCTCTTAACCTTTGGATAACTTCTATCCATACTAAATACTATATACTTAGTAAGTAGTAAGTAAGTAAGTAAGTTCTTTATTTGCATTAAATGTGGTTAACAGCAGGTCTTACAAAACATTTAAAGGGATCACACATTTAGCCCTACTACGGCATGCAAAAATTACGTCTTAATAGCTCTAGTAATTAAACATTTGAATAAATAAGTTAGTACAATTATTAATAATAACTAATACAGTTCAAAAGGATTCCTCGTTATTATTTTGTCCAATAATACAAAATGAAATAATTAAATTATTAATAATTACTTCATCTACACACAACTCCTAACAATTATAATGTATCATCATCTTTTTATTCGTGTCAAAATTAAAATAATCCCTAATACTATAAAATATATTACCTATTAGCTATGAGTATAATGTCCGCTTAAATTCTTTTATGTCAGAAATAGTTTTAATATGTACTGGTAGGTGATTATAAGTCTTAATAGACATTATATAACAGTTATTCTTATACAGCGCACTTTTACATCTTGGCCCTATTAACTTTGTAGGATCTTTAGGTCTTAACTTCGGATTCGCTACAAGTGTTGTAAATAGACTAGGATTTGATTTGACAAAGACACCAATTTCCAAAATGTACATGTTAGTTAGGGTCAACAATTTAAGTTTTTTAAATAGAGGTCTACATGATTCAAGAGGTCCTACTCCGCAGATAGCTCTGATGCACTTCTTCTGGCTAATAAATACCTTCCCTATCAGTTGAATTTCCCCAAACAATTAAACCAAATCTGAGCATCGAAGCCACATATCCATGGTAAGCTATAAGAGCGGTTTTTTTATCAGACAGGCTCAGCCTCTTCATTGCGTATGAGAATCGTTCTAATCTAATACATAAGTTGTCTATGTGCGATTTCCAATTACAATGTCGATCTACAATTAATCCAAGAAACTTTGTTTCACTACTTTCTTCCAATATCTGTCCTCTATAAATAATATCTATCTTGGGCGTGTTAGCTCTAGTATTACAAAATTGTATATATTTTGTTTTACTTATATTAATGGATAAGTTATTTTCTGTTAGCCAATTACAAACAGATTCTATGAACATATTAATATTACTCAAATACATATCCTTATCTTTGTTATCATCAGGTATGAGAGAACAGTAATGTCATCAGCAAATAAAATTGTCTTATAATTACTTATCTTTGGCAAATCATTGATGTAGATAATAAATAGAAGTGGACCTAGAATACTACCCTGTGGTACTCCTGTACAGTTGCATTTTTCAGATGATCGGTAGGAGATTACATCGTTTCTTTCACCTATTCTCTTTATTTCAACGCATTGTTTTCTATCAAGGAGGTAACTTTGAAGCTAGGCTAAAGTTTTTCCTCTCAGCCCGTACCTTTCGCATTTCGCTAATAATGTATCGTGATTGACATAGTCGAATGCTTCACTCATGTCAAAGAATATTCCTGTTATTGGGAATCCTTGATCTATCTTCTCAGTAATTGATTCAACAAGTGAGTAACATGCGTGCGTGATTCATTTTCCCCTTTGAAATCCATTTTGCTCTTTAGCTATGATATTATATTTAGCTACAAATTGTGATATTCTACAATGCATAGCTTTTTCATACACTTTCGCAAAAATGGATATAAGGGTTATAGGACGGTAGTTACTTATGATCTTACTGTCATCCTTTTTAAACAGCGGTTTAACTGTGGAATGTTTCAATCTAGAGGGAAATTTACCTTAGCTGAAAGATTCGTTTATTAAATGAGTTAGAATTGGCGCTATGACTCGCGAACACACCTTAACTATATGGGTCATAACTCCATTAAAACCTACTGCTTTTGTATTGTTCAAAGATCCTATGTGCTTCACTATCTCGTTGATGGAACAAGGTGAAATGAACATACTTGCAGTCACAGAGTCCACGTCTTTAAGCACTGATTTCCAGTCACTGTTTTTTAATTACTTGTGAAATGGTCATTAAATATGTTCGCTATTTCAGACGGATCACTGATCTTTTTATCCTGAAAATGTATGGACTCTATTTGTTCATAATTAATTATTACATCAGTTTTATCCTGTATGATGCTCCAAGTAGCTCGACTTTAATTTTTTGAGTTTAACAAAAATTTCCGGTTCAAGTTAAGTTTTGACTGCTTAATACATGATTTTAACACCTCGCTATATTTCTTATACACTTTTTTTCGCGTGAGTTCTATGTTTGTAGTACGTAAATCTATGCAGTCTTTTGCCTTTACAAGATTTTTTTATACCTTTTTGGTCTACTATTGTTCGATGTTATTTTTACTCTTTGTTCTGGAGAACAAAGATTATAGATAAGACAGAACATATCATGAAACATACTGAAGGCAACGTCACTATCAGGTTCATTGAAACAATCTGACCACGTAAGCGAAGAAATGTATTCAAGGAATTTGTTTACATGCTCCTGGCTATAAGATTTCTTTCTGATGTACCAGTGTCGTTTATCAGACGTTATTTGGTGCTCGGTTAAAAATTCTAGTGTTTGGTAAGTTTCGTGATCAGATAAGTGGAGACTATGAACATTTCCCATTGCATTCTTTATGTTACTGATTATATGATCGATACACGATTTACAACGAGGAGGCACACTTATATGTAAATTACAATTATAGTTTAACATTAGATTTTTTAATTGCCTGGTCGCCGCGTTAGCCTTCATTGTATTTATATTAAGATCTCCTGTAAAAATAATTTTTTTTTTTACTGTTCTTTGTCACTTTCGATAATAGCGTGTCTAATTGGTCAAAAATTAAGCTAAGATTTTTTGCTTCAGGGACTCTATAAATACATATAACTATACACCTTAACTTTGGAATCTCTATTCCACAACATTCAAATGTATTCTCAAGAGACAGCAGTTTGCATATTGGCAAAGGTCTATATTGAATATTATGCCTAATTAATATACAAGATCCTCCTCGTTTAATGTTTTTTCTTGAAAAGTTATATGCTAAGTTGAAACCTTTGATTTTGATATTACTTTCACTACCTTGTTTAATAAACGTTTCTGTAAAACATAAAACTTGAATATAATTATTAATGTCAGCCATTTCATCAATACATAATTCTATGTCTTCACATTTATTTAGCATTCCTTGTATATTTTGATGCAATAATACAAATTTGTTATTCACGAATTTTTTTTTTCGTGAATAACAAATTTTATTTGGAGAAGATAATTGTAAATCTAGTTTGTTTTTGGTCGATTTCAGAGCAAAAAAGTCTGATATTTTTTTCTGAACATTTTTCATTCTTGCCTCCGAAGACACTGTTTGACTCTTTGTTTTGAAGGTTTGAATTATTTATTTATTATTTATTTATTACTTATTATACTTACTATATATACTATATAATATTATAAATGCGAAAGTGTGTCTGTCCGTCTGTCTGTTACCTCTTCACGCTTAAACCGCTGAACCGATTTGGATGAAAGTTGGTATGGAGATAGTTTCAGTCCCGGGAAGGACATAGGCTACTTTTTATCTGGAAAAATACCCTTATCCGCGATAAGCAAATTTAAGGCGGACGAAGTCGCGGGCAGAAGTTAGTACTATTATAAAGTTGTAAAGATGTCTGTGAATTAAAGGTATTTTCAAAAAAATATGGCAACGGACTATTTGGAGGTCACTGAATCGAAAAATATTTATTTTTTATGTTTTGTATGTTCGTATGGGTCGTTGTGGCTTCATCACGCAAAATCGGCTAAACGGATTTCAGCTATTTTTGCTATACGGGTAGCTGGATATCTCCAGATGGTTATAGGATACTCTTTACCCGACTATGCTCAAGAAAGAAAGAACCGCTCACGCCGCTTGGTGAGAGCCCTATTTTAAACAACGTGTGTAAAAAATATTCATTTTATGAAACGCTGCTAGGCTTTTTTTAAATAAAATAATTAAGCTCTTCCGGCACATTTGTATACACAAACATTATATATTTAACATATAACTCAGAAAGGGTACTTTGCACATTTTTTTTTCCTAGTCTACCCCGTGAACACGGAAGCTGCGTAAAGCTATATCTAAAGATATCTATATAATATAATCCGTTAAAATTGTTTTTTTTTAACGTATCAAACGCCTTAACAGATGTCGGCATGCATTTCTAAAACGACCTCTCACGGCAATATACATAGTAACTATTTTATAAACATGTAAAAATAAACTTTTTTTAACAAATTTGTTTTACTGTGTGTTTTACTTTAATAATTTTATCCGATCGCATAACCTATAATCATAACTTAGAGCATAACCATGTTATTTCATTTTAAATAATAGCCATAGCTCGGTCCGACCTTTTCCGCGTACATGTAAATTTAATTACCACGGCTAACGTGATTGTAGACTGGTTTTTCAGTTCGAGGTTCCGTAGTAAATTAGAGGCTGAATGAAGTACATTAAAATGGTATCGGTGACCGCTCTGGGGCAAAAAATACTGAACCACAACTCTGTAATCGTGTAGAACGTCTGAATTGTTCGCTAAAATGTTTTGGTACTTGTATTAAAGAGGCACGCGCGTTTAAGACAACGACGGGTGTTTAACGATCTGTTAACTAGTATGTGTGGTGATAATTGGCAGGTCGGCATCATATCATAATGCAGCTGGGATTACCACTTTTACAACCAAGAACGCGCTATGGGTGCTCTCCTCGTAGTAAGTTTTCGCTACATAAGTATTTCCCATTTTATCAGCTACTCTTGTAGCTTGATGAAATATCGGTCATGGAACTGTAGATGTTAAACACATGTCCTGTCGTCGCTACGAAATAAACGGTTTTCGTAGCGATGCGCGTAACCGATAACATGGGAAAGTGCGTATGTAGCGAAAATTTACTATGAGCTGCGCGCCCTCCTAGCGGGTTCCCGGTACGGAAAATGTTTGTACAGCCGTAAACTATTTAAAATAAAAGACACGGATTGCGTTGAACCTATTGCAGCTATTGACAAACGGATACTATGTAGGTATTAGGTATGTTGATAACCAAGGACACAATTTCTTGGAGAGCAAATGCTAATTGGCTTATTAGAGAATGCAAACTGCTCTTTGTTCCACGGTTTTCGCGAAAATGCTTTGCAGCGTGCGATGCTCCAACAGTATCATTTTGTATTGTTTTATTAATAAGACTTAATAATCACTGAAACGACAAAACCTGCCCGTTCATATCCAGCGGACTCCAGCGACCTGTACCTAGTGAGTGTGGACCAAATTTTTGGCAAGTAAATAGTTAAGGCATTTCATTTTCCAAATTTTAATTGAATAATTATTAATAATGTTCGTATCACAACGGAATCAATTATAATTAGGCAAATGAAATGCCTTAACTACTTGCCAAAAATTTGCTCCTCATCCAAGTCCGCATATCACCTTGTGGCGGGCTTACCCACGATTTTTCCTCGTACTAATCGTATTTTTTTCTAAACTCCGACTCCGTCAAACAAAATTATACGATACAATTAAAATTCCGTCCATACTTAAACTAATCAGAGCTAGTAGTTAGTAAGATTCGCTCGTTCTGTATTCAGATTGTTGTAACAGCATAGAAACAAAATGCATCAAGCGACGATTTATTTTTCTCGAAGAGTTTGTTTTGGCCGGTGGGTGAAGTTACTACATAACACTAAATGAAGCATATGAAAGTTGGCGCGCCGCAAATTGTCGTTTAAGCCCTTTATGCTGACGTGGTTGGTTTAATTGCAGCGTTGTCTGGTATTTGGAATGCAAACAGCGTGTCTCCTGTGCGAGACGAAAGCCTGCGTTTCGACTTACGCTTGATTAGGTACTCTGAAAATTACCGCGTTTGTTGTAGCGAGGGTGCAAATGCATATTTAACAAAACAGATAAAATAACTATGTCACTGTCAAAGGTGATTTATGAGAGGAACTTGTCTATTCTGTTCTTTGTCTACCTGTATGTGTTCACGTATATTTTTTGCCTATAAGAGTAAAGATGTGTTGGCGCTTTGGGTGTTGTAAACTGTTTTTGATGATAGCTGTACATAATAACCAGTTACAAATACCATCAAGATATATGACACAAGTACAATTGGTAATTTATCTCATCTCTATAAGGGATCTTTTCCAGGTTACCTTTGAGAAATTAAACGAATATATGATGAAAAAGCTAAATGCTCTTGTTTGCACGTCTATCACTCATTAAAAAAAAAAATTAAGCAGATTACATCTCATTTATGTTCCCGACGTCTCGGAAGCTTTACAGTTTCCGTATTATTGTTGTAGGCAAAATATGTAAAAAATTAAAACTATATAATAACCAACTAAATAATATAAATATGTATTAACCTCGACTACTTCACAAGTCATCGGAAGGGCACACACGTATTCATTTGACTCTTGAGTCATGCTACCGACTGCGACTGTCTGAAGGATAACGTCAGCTCGTTTCACAAACAACGCGTATTGTGAAATAAGTTCACGTTCATTAGATATGAATTACCATTTATAAGCATCCATTTTATGCAACAGACCGAAGTACACAATTCTTAAGTTGCCTAAAAAATATAATTATTCTGTGTCCATTATTACAATCAAGCAAGAGCCCGGTAACAGATTAATTAAGTTTTTATGCTCTTGACGTTTTGAAAGAGGGTCGTGGTACAACAGCTTATGCATCTCCAAATCGGAGCATAATTCGCTCAAAATTTTCTTCGACGACAGTAGGATGACCAATTCAGATGTCTTAATATGCAACTCTGTAAAAGACGGCCTATCGGCCGTCTACGTTCCATATGGGTATAGTATGGCTACATGTACATTGAGCACTTTATAACTAATTCGCCAAAAAAATAATTGAAATGAGTTAAGCCCATTTGGCGTGATGAAGCAAAAATGACACATACAAATATTTTTCGATTCAGATTCATATATTTTTTAAACATCTCCAACGTGCAGACATTTAATTTTTACAACTTTATATTATAATAGTATAGATAAAAGATAAATTAATATTACTTTAAACATTTCCTTGGATTGAATGTACTTACTGTGAATCAAACTAGTAATACCAATTAAACTCGCACTACTGACTTCTGTTTCATTACGGCAACAGAGGATCAATTTGTCAAAACAGAGCGATGAACATAAACAGTAATGAAATTACCGCACGAGCTTTTACGCAAATATCGATTTCACTACACAAGGAACCTACTAAACGTTCTAAACTTTTAATTCCGTAATTTCTTTACGTAAGACAACGAATAATTTATTTGAGTCTTCTGGCTTGCTACAAATAAAATGTGCATTCCTAAAGAAGTTTTAACATCAATTAACACATCTTGATTTTTTCCATTTTGTTACTTTATTTTTTTATGATTCTTGAGTGACGTTTTGTTGAATCATACACTAGATCGAATCACAATTATGCAAATTACACAAAAATAATACTTATTTATTACTTATCATAAAATACTGGAAACATAGCAAAAGCCGTGAAGCTTTTGTGAAAGTGTGAAAGTACAATTTTTTTTATCAAATGCTCATTTATCGGACCATAAACTCAAATTAACCAAGTCTCAAAAAAAGATCTAGTAAGCTTGTGGAGTGTAGTATGTACTTGACAGACGACGGTATACTATAATAGAATATATAGACGACAACAGCTGGTCATGGGCGCTCAACGCCACAGCAGGGGTTCTCATTCGGAGTAACCCCATCATGCCAATCCAACTGCTGAGACAGCCGAAAGGCTTCAGCCAAATGCCAATGCGTCAAGAAAAAAAACAGGAATAAATTCGTGCTGACCTTATTATACTTTTGCACCTTGCATCGAAATAGCGCTCGAACCCGCGGTTAGCGCACCATACGCATAGGGACAGCTAACATGTTTCTAAGCAATTAAAAGCAGAAACCAGGTCAACGTAAAAACAGGTCACACCACAATTTTCAACACTTTTGTGTTTTTCCTTGCGTTTTGATAGTTGGATCGAAATCACAATAAAAAAAGCTGCCAAGTGCGAGTCGGACTCGCCCATGAAGGGTTCCGCAGCCGTTTATACAAAAAAATGCGCTACAGATGAAATAAAATACGATATGAAAAAAAAACACTAACAAAAAAGCGTATCTCCCTGGCACTTACGTCCTTTTTCTGAGAAGCACAGTTTTTTGGCAATAACTTAAAAACGGTATGTCCGATCATGTTGAAAACAATTTTCGTTGAAATTATTTAATAAGCTTTATATTCGTAAATTTTTTCAATTTTTTTTAACATACCGTTTAGAAAATAGAGGGGGGGACACACAATTTATGCTACTTTCGGAGCGAATATTTCGGAAACTGTTCACTAAATGAAAAAAAAAATTTAGAAAGCTCAAAATGTTTTTAAAAGAACTGTCGAAATATATGCCACACATTGATATTTGCTGAAAAAATATTTTTCAGTTTCGGTTACATGTATGGAGTGCCCGCCCTAGATATATATATATTTTTTATTTAACTTTCAAACTAAGTAGCGGTTTACACAAGACACCTATGCTCCAAATTCCATCAATGTACATCTTATAGTTTTTGAGTAAAATGCCTGTGACATACGGGCGGACAGACAGACAGACAGACCGACATGATGAATCTATAAGGGTTCCGTTTTTGCCATTTTGGCTACGGAATCCTAATAAAAAAATGTGGTGTTAATTGACTCATTAAAAAACGCAGAAACAAAAATGTGTGTGTCACAAAAAAAAGCTAATGCCTTTAGTTTCTATATACTTGTATTTATCAATCAGTTCCGTGACTAATATTAGGATTGACGGACATCGCACATTTAGAACCACTGATAACAGAAGGATATTTTTCGAACTAACCTAAGTAAATCAATCAGTTCCGTGACTAATATTAGGATTGACGGACATCGCACATTTAGAACCACTGATAACAGAAGGATATTTTTCGAACTAACCTAAGTAAATCAATCAGTTCCGTGACTAATATTAGGATTGACGGACATCGCACATTTAGAATCACTGATAACAGAAGGATATTTTTCGAAGTAAGTAAAGATATTATAACACCTAAAAAGTTTCTGTGAAAAATTTCATTTTTGTTACAAGATTTTATTGCCGACTGTACTTTTCTTATACCTATTACAGTACGATTACTTTGAGTTTACCACTGACATATGCTTTTGTTCCATTGGATATTCGATTTTAATACTACTATAAAAGAGTTTATATTACGTACACACTGTCTAAACGTCGCTTATTTGTAATAGAAACTCTTTTTTATTAGTGTTAAAGTCGAATATTCAATGTAATAAAAGCATATGTCAGTGGTAAACTCAAAGTAATCGTACTGAACTATTACTACTCACCGAAACGATTCTAAACAGCCCAAACTCGGTAGGATCGCCTTATTTTATTACAGAGGTGACGTCCTATGGCCACCTTCCTGTTCCATCATCAGATCAGCTCGATGGTATCATCCCAACAAGCCAAGTATTCCTATAAATAAAGACTATAAGTACTTATTTACTAATAACGTTCCTATAAAGACATTGTCGTAGAGCCATTTACTTAACCGTTTATAGCATACGATAAGCGGTAACATACTCAAGAGCATTAATGTTTATATTTCAGCCTTATAGTTTGTTACAAGATTGTAGCACAGAACAGTTACAGGATACTTTTACTTATAGTAACATTTCACAAGCGTAGATAGTCTTAAGATCATTAGGTTTTATCTTACAGACTTCTAGTCAGCTTCAAGATCGTCTTTTAAGACAGTTATAGGTTTACGTCTCCTATAATAGTTTGCAGTAAGATCAAATAGTCCTGAATAGTATTTGATCTTATAGTAGCATTTTATAAGAGAACAAGATATTATAATATACTAAGCTGAGGTGATGACAAGTCCACATCGCTATTAGTCGTGTACAATGTTCTCATAACTGAAATTGTAATTGGTAAGAGCCTTATTAGATGAAACAATCATATAAGTTATTAGATCAAACACCTTACTAGTAATCGTTTGGTATTGTCACATGGACGATGTAATTTGTAATCTAGTATATTTGGAACGTCGGGATGAATTTAAGGAATTGTACGCGATATGATCCGTTTCAGTAGTTTTATTGAAATGTGTAACCATGGCGGAGATCAAAACATTATTTTTAACTAAAATTAACTTTCTTATGATTCATAGATAGTGAGAAGATTTCGTGAGGAACCCTAATACGTTACGCCATATTAATATGGCGGCATGTTCTCTGGACTAAAACTGCTATAAGTGCAAATTTACCTATAATTGTCGTATAACATACTCAATGCAGAGAATTATTAGAAAATGGCGAATGTTCATAATAAATGTGGGAATATTATTTTAACAACATATATGATATGTCCACTTTTTCAAGAAGCATTGTAAAATTAAACAATTTATGGTGGACATTTACAATAAAAATGACTTACCCGGGAAGTTAACACACTATACATATAGTATTTTACAATACTTAGATATGCTCTAAACTACATACAAATTATATTAGTTAGCTAAGAAATATACTTACGTTTGTTTTTAAGTACCACGCAAAGTAATATAAAATAAAATGATCATAAAATGTATAAATAACTAAGTATATTAGTAATGCGTTATAAATAAGATTGCTTTAGTATGGTGCTTATGTGAGATACTTATAAGAGTAAAAAAACTTATAAATGGGTAGCCTCAGAACATTATAGGAGCAATTGTATTCTGGTAGAACTTCTGTAAGTGTATTATAGGGCTTACTGACATTCTGCTAGTTGATTATAAGATCGTTATATGAAAGCAATGCTCCTATAACTGCGCCCAAATTCGTGTGTGTAATAAACTACAAGAATCTTATAAGTACAATAAAAAATAGGCTTGAAAACACTATAAGTACTGATTTTGCTTGTTGGGATACTAATTGCATTGTCACCAAACTAATATAAGTATGTATATGCCAAATAGCTCAATGAGAAAATTGGAAAGTAAGTCAAATACGTATAATTTGCAAGATTCCACCCGAACAAACGTAAGTACCTAGATTGCAAGTTGAATAAAAGCTTGTAAGAAGCAAAGACAAGTGACGAGAAGCAATTATCGCATAATCACCAATAACTATAAAAAATTACGTCGTAATTAACCAAAATTATAGAACCCATTTCATTAAAAGATTAAAGGTTTTAGTGGGTTTAAAACCAATGATCATACGTCACCAATACAATTACTAGGCTACCTTTATTAATGACATGCTTTCGTGTTCAGCAAAGCTAGTATTTATACTTATGTTCAATGCATATCATTATAAAATAGCCTGCAACGTTCTAATCATCTTTTTAACGTCATATCAGCTAAAAGATGTCCAATGTTGGACAAACCAGAAAGCATCTCCACAAGGACCAGTTGTGCGCTGCTCACATTCAACGGTTTCCTCAGATCTTGTCCACCTTGCTAGGAACTTTCCCATACGTGGCTGCCACTCAAGAACATCTTTACCCCAAAAGCAGTACTACAAGCAATGTCTCGTAAGTCTCAGAGCTACATCGACAACATTGGTATACCAGCTGTTCTTCTCATTCGGCCTTACTGAGAAACTACGAGCACGTACAGACAGCTACATAGTATGCAGCCGAGTGTACAATATAAAGCACATAAACCCTCGCATAATGTGGCGCGTTATATTCAAATCACAGCTTCAAATGAATGGGCAGGATGGAAACCCCTGTTCTCTAACTAGCAATAATGACTAATCGGAAGGATATTTACGGACATCGATACTATGGGTTTACCTAATCTGTGAAAGGTTTTTGCTTTCCGTTCGACGTATTACATACAAATCTAATCCTGCGAAACGGTAGGTAATGCATTTCGACGACCGGTTTAGCTCAGTGGAAGTAACGTTGCCTGCGAAGCTGAAGGTCCTGGGTTCAAATCCCGGTAAGGGAAAATATTTGTGTGATGAGCATAATTATTTGTTCCTGAGTTTTGGATGTTTTCTATGTATATAAGTAAATCTATCTATTAAATATATCGTCGTCTAGTAATCATAACACAAGCCTTATTGAGCTTATCATAGGACAAGTTCGATTTGTGTAAAAAAAATCCAGTAATATTTATTTATTAATTTAGTGTTTATTTATTTTGATGAGAAAAGTGAGGGAGCCAGTGTAATTAAATTTACAATAGATTCTGAAGTGTGATTATCTGCAATATTTTTTTTATTCGATGTTACTTGTGTTAATCACTTCTCATCTTCATTTGGGCAGAAAAACGGTCTAAATTTAGTATGCTCTCCGATTTTACATTTTTAGAGTGAAATTTCATATGTCAAAAATAAAAAATAATATTAATTTAAGTTAATTTATTTATACTTCTACAATTAAGTATAGTGTATTTAGCCAAAAATCAAATTGTTACTATATCTTTCGCACAGTATTTTCCTGGAAAACTCAAGCATGTGGTTGTTGTTAGCTTTATGTTCGCGCATAATAAATACTCAGAATAAAGTTCATATAGTTAATTTACTTCGGTATTTTATAATATTATAGTCAGCAATCCTTTTAACCCTATATAGCCTTTGCGCTGTACCTACCTCTCTCTTATCGTAGGCAGGCACACTAATATTATAGGTGTAATGTGTAATAGAACAAAGTTCATTAATTTCATTTGCCTCTATTAAAACATTCCAATATATAAATAATACAGCACCATGTTCATTCAAGAACGCATGAGCATAACACTTAGTTTCCATTCAACGTACAGGTATATTGCAAATCAAGAAACGGAGAGCACATATAGTGTGTATGTCTGCATGTACATCAATCAACGGCTTTAATTGGTACGGCATGAGAGCGTTTGAGACGTCTCAAACCATGTCTTAGTATATTGTCCTTGTTAGTTGCTGGGTGCTTGACGATAAGGTACCTATATTCATTAACGTCAATACCATGTCACTAACGTGCATTTTGTGCATTCAATTTATTTTGCAGATCTATTGATATCACCAACACGACTGAAATACATAAAACTATCAAGCGAACTGTGTTAAAAATGGATCTACATATATCGGAATCCCTAACGTCATTTGTCCTAATGTATCGTTTGTCATAATGTATCATTTCCCATAACGCATTTTTTTCAGAAACCGTAAACTTTTCAGCATTGTTATAAAACAAACCTAACCTAATCTATACGACGATATTTTAAAAAAATCTTGAAAAATTTACGGTTTTAAAAAAAATGCGTTATGGCAAATGATACATTTGGCAAACGATACATTAGGACCAACATTAGGGATTCCATGAAAAATGACCTATATTTCTTTATGTAATTTACGGACTCATTAGAATTTTGATTTTCATACCCCGTTATTATGCCTTGTATACTCATCATTAGTTTGTAAACAGCACCGATTCTACAACGCAACACATCTTTATTACTACAGGTACAAAGATGCGTCACAGACTATGTGAAGCTGACTGTACCTACTCCTGATTTCACGATCAAACAAACAAGATCCAAAAGTAATAACATAGAAGTACACATTTTAATTATTTCCCCCTACTAAGTAAAGGGCCATTACCAAATTTGCACAGGCATGCGAAAAAAATTACCTAAATCGTACTTAACAAAATACTAACTAATTTTATTTGAAATTATTTTCGAGACATATTTCCTACTAACTTTTGCCCGCGACTTCGTCCGCCTTAAATTCGTTTATCGCGGATAAGGGTATTTTCGGGATAAAAAGTAGCCTATGTCCTTGCCCGAGACTCAAACTATCTCCTTACCAAATTTCATCCAAATCGGTTCAGCGGTTTAAGCGTGATGAGGTAACAGACAAACAGACAGACAGACAGACAGACACACTTTCGCATTTATAATATTAAGTATGGATTTAAAATTTTATTATATATATTAAAATACAAAATACTATACTGTTTAGTTTTGCTCACAGTACAACTCAAATTTTCTCCATTTTCATATAATAGGATCGGCAACTCCAAAGACTACTTACTATAGGCAACTCGACCGATATCCACTCGAGACGATGCAAGCCTTGCGAGTTTGCTCAGTGAAGTGACAAAACGAACGTCATCTGTGGATACCATACTTGGAGGTCCAGCTATACCTAAAATGGTTGAAATTCGTTCAGCCGTTTTGACGTGATGAGGCAACAGATACAATCAGGTAATTGATACAAAATAATAAGTAGGTACATAACTTGTAAAAAGTCGTGGTCTATCTGCCTGGAGTTCTTACTAAAGTGCCGCTCTAGGTACCTAAAATCAAGGAAACCATCTCACATCGATATGCAGCGTGCCCGCCACATTATCAAAGGAACGTAAGAGAGTGATTCCTTTCACACCAATTAACCTAGTCTTGTTCGCTAGCAAACATAAAAGTAAATGCAAGTATTCCAGTTTATAGAGTAATTCGATGAAGTGGGTAATAGGTAAGTAAGTAGGGATAAGGTTTGCGTACTGACTTAAGTGGTTTTGTGTTCGTATAATAAGGTTAAATAAATACGTATTTAATAGTATCTAGTAAGTAACACCAAACATTACATAACACGTAACGATCAAAATGTCAATAAATGTTATTCGATAAATTTGTACAACCCTGCGCGCCCTAACTACTGTAGGTATCTATTGCGTCTACAGGGTCGGAGATTTACTTCGTATTGTCTTTATACTGTGACGCGGGTGAACGCTTGATAACTTGCAATGCGTGTGTAGAGACAATAAATAAGGATTTGTGTGTGGTCATATGACAACATTTTAATACAAAATTACTTTAAAAAAGAATTTAACGTAATTCATTAAGTATATTGTTTTAAGATCTTTCACAGTTTCAACATACCTAATCCAATATTGTTGAGCACTAAAATTCCGGCCTATATAAAACAGTTCGTTCAAAAGACCAACATTCAGCTGATTTTTTCTTAATCTTTTACAATTACGCTGCATTTTTAAAACTTCTTTTTTCACCTTCTATCTATACATATTATCATAAATAATAAAGCTGAAGAGGGTCGAAAGCAGTGCTCTTAATCTGGACCGTGGGAACCCAGAATTATACCTACGCTTTGCGCGCCGGCGGCGGTACGTGAGCTAGTTGGTCGCCACACGCGCTCACGGCCGGACGCCGCTACTCGCACTATAAAAATTACGACTATAAGAATGACTTCGTCGCGTTATAGAATGCAATAATAAAACTAATAGACACTTATCCTATTTTACTCTACCGACAGATGATGAAAGGTTTTAACTTACCTACTTAATATAATATTTATATCTTTTTCTACTTTTTTTTAAGTCTGCTTGAGTCTCAGTAATTTTGCACCGTAAGCCTCCGGCAAGTTTACTCTGCCACTGCCATTATGTCCAAATTATAGTTTACTTACTAAGATATTGACACAGTAGGTCAAAACTGGTAGCTGCGGCAAACAATAGACCCATAAAAACTACTGAAAATTAAGTTTTGTAGGGTGCATTGCACGGCCTAAGAAAGGGCGTAAACATTGTCGTTGCTATAGGGACTTATGACCTTTGCTGTAATTCACTCGCGAGAATAAAACGCGTAAACAGAATATTTTAAAACAACTTATGCCTAGTGACTAATTCTATGATTGTAATGCTACTTTTACACTATTATACAATATTAAGTTATTCAAAATATTTGTTATAAATAATGTAGATAGGCCACGCTTAAATTTAATAACCGAACATTTAAAGAAGGTAAAACAATAGTAGTCAGCAAATAATTCATTCAAATTATTTTAAAAAATTAACCGTTTTAGGTTTCACTCAACTATTTATAAATTGTTTCTATGCGGTGTCAACCCTAGCGTCGGTAGGCCATGTTCGGCCAACGATCCGCCCATTCAAAGCTGCTCCATTGTTAAATAAAGTAGGCATGTAAAGCGGTAGGTATGCGCTTTTTTACTAAGACATTAGTATCTGTTCGAAGAACTATTATAAAATCTGTGTCAAAAATGTGTACATGGAAGATATTCGAAAAAAAGTTGGCCGGGGATACTTAAGTAGAATCGATAACAGAACACGTTGCAATAGTTTTTAGAATGTTTGTCTGTTTATCTGTTTATTTGAAAGAGCAACATTCAGCTGAATATTTCTTAATCTTTTACAATTACGCTGCATTTTTAAAACTTCTTCATTCACCTTCTATTTAATAATAAGCACGTGGACACTCCGCACACAAAAGTAATTAAATTTTGTCCTTGGCGAGTAATTAACTGTATTGTCGACGGTCAGCGGAATTGTAGCCTTTATCGCCTTATACACATTGCAGCTCGCTTTGTACACTTCCCATTGGTTTATTTATACACGTGTCTCGTTTCATGCGGTGCCGACGCAAGCCTGTGGAAACTGGCAGCTTTTGGTATCGTGTAAATTAATAATTAAGATATATTTCCTCACCCTTTCATACGTAATTGTGTAATTGCTGCCAGAGTTTGGCATTGTAGCTCTTTGCTGTAGCTTTTTAATTGTGTTATTTAAGATTAAATGATTGAGTGCAGTCACAGAATAATATACTACAGAGGGTTCTCGCTTTTGATATTCGCATAAACCTCCTGTAAAACTGTACTTATTGGTTGTTTGCGTAATCGCGACGCTATTAGTCGCGAGGCGCGGAGTGGCGTGATGACCACCCCTACTTAATACTATGGCGTCAAATATGATAAACGGTGGTGGTGTAGGTGTGAGTATGGTGCTAAATATACCAGATTTCTTTTTAACAACTTACGTTTAACATAATTTTATGTACCATAATAATCCTATGGCTTATTACTTTTTTTAAGGCATAATGTTTTTTTCTGCTAGCAGAATAGTAGGTTAGTTTAGAACTGCGACACAAAAACAAATGCTTACTAGAAAAGTAGATTAGGTTAGAACTGCGACTAGAGAAACCAAACGTGTACGGTCACGTTAATCAATAAATTAATTAAATCTTTATTACACAAAAGAAAACTTATCGTACAAAAGGCGGACTTAATGTTATATGCTTAGGCATTGTTTTCGAATCAACCTTAGGGCAAAGCAGAAGAATCAATCATGAATTTCAGCAAAGTTAATGATACACATCGAACTACAGGCAAAAGCTAACTAGAACGCTTGCCGTACACAATCACTACTAGTTCGCCAGCAATTCTTCTCAAAACTGAATAATCGAGGAAGATAAATCGAGAAGTCGAGTCCAAAACATTGGGTCTCAGTCCATAAATCATCATCTACACGGCGCGCCGCCCTCTGCGGACGTACGCTCGCTTGCAAAATTAAATTCAATTTAGTCCTCTTGATTAGTTTGGCGGGTATAATGCCCCTTTATGAGACGCCCGCTTCCTTTATTAGTATTCCAATTTTAGATTTGATACAGGTTAGCGTTTGAATTTGGTCGGAAGTGTCGCACGTTTTAATAAGTGGCAATGGATTACGTTGTAACGTAAATACACAACATGCTTCATAAGGGTCCGATCGGTTCTCAAATTGCAACTATGCGTGGGTATGTAGAGAGCAGGTCATCTTGTAGATGACACAACAGCGTCACAAAATACTCTCTCTAAATGTATATTACAAAGTGATAGTGCTGCAATGATTTATATATTGCATATAGATATATAATTATGTATATCTATGTTTTATTTTATACGTGTTTTGAAGTTATAGCAGTAATGAAATAAAACAAATGGATCGAATTCGGAACACCACGCTACGCACCAAGAGCCAAATCATCGACGTAGGTCGAAAATCGGCCAAGTTGAAGTGGGACTGGGCTGGTCATACCTGCCGCATCGCATGCCGAACGAGTTGTTGGCCAAGATAACCACAGAGTAGAAACCCAAAACCTCGAAGCGGAGACGGGGCAGACCTCGTCGCCGATGGCAGGACAACTTATACCTCTTCGTGAAGGGCTGGCCAGAGCTAGTTTTAAGCCGGGGTCAGTGGAGAAAAAAGACGGGCCTTTGCCCAGCAATGGGACAGCTCGGGTTTACTATAATAACAATAATAGCAGTAATGAAATATGCAATGTAATGGATGTATTGGATGCGAAAGAGTAGATTGGTGAATATGATTAGGTATTTTGTTATTGTATTCTCTTCATTCTCTCTCTTATACCTTTAATCTTGTAAGGTGATGCCGTCCTTATAATAAAAGGCTACAAAAATTTGTGACCAAGCTGGCTGTTTCTCTTCCACACAAGAACTGCTCCACTCCACTCGCTCTTTGTATCGTATAGGTATGCATTGTTGCGTCTAAGTCAAAGCCGGATCAGTGATTGGACGTTTACGACACGCACATACGGAGGTCAAAAGGTATTATTGCCTTTACGACCCATGCGAATAATTTATGATACGCCTATTCACTAGTCCACCGGAAAGTCCACCAGTCCAACGGAACCCTTATAGTTTCGTCATGTCCGTCCGTCCGTCCGTCCGTCTGTCCGTCTGTCCGTCCGTATGTCACAGGCATTTTACTCAAAAGCTATAAGATGTTTATTGATGAAATTTGGAACATAGGTGTCTTGTGTAAGCCGCTACTTAGTTTGATAGTTAAATAATATATATATATATATATATTTCAAGGGGGGGTACTTCATACATGTAAACGAAAGTAAAAAAAAAATCAGCAAATATCAATGTGTGGCACATATTTCGACATTTCTTCTAAAAACACTTTGAGGAGGAGGAGGAATATTTTCGGAAAAACGTACAAATATAAAGCTTAATAAATACTTTCAATGAAAATTGTTTTCAACCTGATCGGACATACCGTTTTTAAGTTATTGCCAAAAAATTACGCTTCTGAGCAAAAGGACGTAAGTGCCTGGGAGATACGCTCTTTTGTTCGTGTTTTTTTTTTCATATCGTATTTTTTTCATCTGTAGTGCTTTTTTTTGTATAAACGGCTGCGGAACCCTACATTGAGCATGGTCCGACATGCTCTTAGCCGGTTTTTTTTATCTTGCACTGTTGTAGTGTGATTGTAGCAAACGGATAAATGTCTTATCTATATGTCTATCACAAAGTTAGTGGAAATCTCCTTAGTTTTAGGTGTTACAATTCGCGCCTGGTAATTTTGCGCTTGTGAAATTAGCTACTAACTAGTAGCTTCGCAGTAAATGGTTACATTAAGATTCCCAGGTATATATTTAACGGCGCGCGATTACGTTTAGTTTGTTGATTTGAGATTATTTCTATTAATCGGGTTATTTATAAATATTGTTGATTTCAGGTTTATTATTATTAAGAGCGGGTAACCCCGAATGGAGTTTTAAGTGTCATGGCGGGCGAGTGGCGCGAGATGTCATTCGTTGACAGCGACTCGCACGAGATTGTTAACCCATTTGCTCTTAATCCAAAGTTATTGTTGTAATCTTTGTGTAGTTTTAGTGTGTATTCATTGAAAATAAATAGTACAGTGATCAGATTACGTACTTAAGACTTTTTTTTTTTTGTGAAGACCTGCTCGTTCACACCCATCGGGACCCGACGCAGTCTCAAGATATCGAATCAGCCCCCGCACATGCCTTCTCGGCCTCCGGACGCTCCGACACATTTTATATTTTTACGCCATAGTATACGTTATATGGACATATAAAAAAAAGTCATGACATTGACAGCTTTTTAATTATTCCTTCTAATATGTGCAGTTCAAAAATTTAATTAGTTTATTATCTTTTAATTTATCGGCTTATATTGTAATCCTGCAACAAACATTTCAACTTCCAACATCTTCACAAACTTACTTTTATACTTGTAAATGTTATAAAAGTAGAAACCTAACTTCCTGTGTCTTGCTCATGATTCTAAAAACGATAGTTTATAATAAAAATCCAAAAGCTACGAACCTAGTTTAGGTACAATAAATGCTAAACACTTCACCAGTCTTATACTTAGAGAAAATAAACTAAATTGGAAAGAGTTCTCGCAAGTCTGAGGCCTTCTTAGCTATAAAACTACTGTGTGGTTCAAATATATTTAAAAACTGGCCAAGTGCTAGACGGACTCGCGCACCGAGGGTTCTGTACAAACTTTCTCTTAAATTAACCTAACTAGCCGGTTAAGTCTGCACCTGGTATCTATGGCGTTGTATACAAATGAGGTGCAAACTTAATGAAACAGAAGTGTACACTGGACAGCATAATTGCATGGACATTTGTCAGAAAGTTTGCTTTGCAGCGAAACGAGACTCCATCTATCCGGTAACTACATTGGTTTCATAAGATCTTACTAGATGGCGTTGATAACATCAAACTATTTAAAAAAAAAACTCGGTTGAACTTACGATTGCCAAACACACACGGCAAGTTACTCAAATATTCAACTTACATTATGGAACGTATTTTCAGAATCCAATATTTTTGAATGCACCTTCAATTAAATATTACTTAGATTCACCGTCATAACCAAAGCCATCGATGACTTTGCTAATTCAAACACAAAATACAAAAACGCTTTTTTCCTATACCGTGTTCGAGAGGATTTGAATCCGGAACATTCGTCGTATTGATCAAGTCATTAAACCCCTTAGCCATCAAGCCATATTCGACGTGGATGAAATTTATAACCGTATTTGTAATCACTAATCACCTACGTTTGCAAGGCATGCGTTTAGTGTTAATAGTTTTTTTTTTACTGAGATTAATTAACAGCTGCTTAAACAAAACATTTTTATTTAAACAAATAAATATTTATAATTAAGTCACATGTTGAATAGTTGTTGAATAATGCAACAATTATATAAAAGTAACCACACATTCTTAGAGGGTAGACTTAAGATTATGAATATACCGTAATAGTTTTTATACAAAGAAACTGATCGTTGGATCTCTTTCGGCTGCCGTCCGTTCGATTGTATTTTTGATTGAGTTTTGGCATTTATTTAGTTCTTTTATTTTGTTATAATGGGTTCTCGTTGCAATATTGACTAAGCCACAATGATACAAATAATTACTTTGCATAGTCAAGGCAAAAATTTGTCAGAAATTGCTAAAGAAACCGGTGTAAGCGTAAGTATTATTGTTTACATTTCTTTCTACATTTTTTATACTAGTTATATCTGTATGCTAATTTAACATTGATTTACGTTTCTGAAATTTGTTACAGAGGAAAACAGTTGTGTTATAGGTGCGACAATTCACAGAGGAAGGATCATATAGGATCTGCACCGCCAAAGGACCGGTAAACCTCGACGTATAAGCGCACAGCGGCGTCAAAGCATGATCAGGAATATGAAGAAAATGGTTTTCCACCAACAACCCATTACACCCGTTTATTTAACACAGGCGTGGACACTGTTCGCCGTGTTCTCCACACAGTGAGGGCATCCTCGCAAGCATGCAGTCAAACCCTCGCTGACTCCACAGCACAAAGAAGCGAGATTAAAGTTTCCTCTAGAATGCTTAAATGCCGATTGAAGTAATGTCATTTTCACTGACGAAAAACCGTTTCACTAGTCAACACGAACGTTTAAGCTTGTGGCGTTGAAATAATACGCGTTATAATAACGATCACGTAATGCCCACTGTGCAATCTGGTCGCATTACAGTGAATATGTGTTAGAGTTAGGTTAGATGAGCGGGGCTGACCCGGAAGAACTCGTCAGAGTGACCAGTCGGGCTAATTGCTGATTACGTCAATGTGCTGGAGGAGACCATGATTCGAAATGTGTATCCGGAGGAAGAATTACGCAAAATTTCATTTGTGCAGGATAATTGTCTTGTACTCCGTTCCCAAAGTGTGAGTGAGTGTTTTCGCCGGCGTTATAACATAAATATAATTTCGTGGCCTGCTAGATCTCCAGATTTAAATCCCATTGAAACTGTGGCTATACCAATTAAGTGGAGATAGGGTTACACTGATGTTTATTAGTAGGTAAACAGGGCGTCATTGCGTTAAGTATATTTTATTTTTATATTTTATTATACTATGATAGTAAATAACTACATTTTTATACTACAAAAAAATAAAAACATACAACCGAATTGAGAACCCCCTCCTTTTTTTGAAGTCGGTTAAAAACAGAAATCAATCACGTATTGTTTTTTTTGCATATACGCAATTTTGTGACAGTATTTTACGATATTTTTTTCATCACTCAGTCTTGGAATTGTTAAGAAATGATAAGTTAGTAAAACAGTAAAAGGTAAATGTTAAGTGCGTTCACCACCCATAACCAGTCTCAGATTTGTAATTAATTGTATTCGCTTATGATACTGTTTTCTTGAAGGGAAGCTTCAATCCTCTTTCCAATTTTGGAAATGAATACTTAAGCTATACCCTCAACAAAATCTTAAGAAGAGATTTTACTTAAATTATATATTAATAAGTTGTGAACGAAATAAAGTTATTTTTTTTTCATTTCAAAGTTGTATTATTTCCAGTTTTAAGTATAGATAGTTATTAATTGGTTGTAATGAAAAAAATAAAAACCATACTTTTGAGGAGTGTCATTATAAGAGAACTATTTTTCTTTTACCTTACCTTTTATGAATACACATAGTCAATTGTAAATTTTCTTGTAATAACTATATAATTTAATAATACTAATATTGAATCAGTATTTCGATTGCTATGATTGTAGGTATTCATAGTCAACATTCAGGCAAAGATCCAGGCCCAAACAATGATTATTTTGTTTCAGCTTAGTCTATGTATCAACTGACTATCTCTTCATATTATATGATATTATACTAGCTACAACTAGCAACGCAAGTTTTTACGGAAATTTGCATCCAAAGTAGAGTATTTTCCAAAGGAGGGTATTCTAAAGTTCCTCCTTACTTATTATATTATTTTTATTAAAGTATAGTGCCGTAATATTCACGTCATCACATATGTTATTAACCTCGTAGTTTCATGAAGAAACAAAGTGTAAATGGTGGTATATTTGCAATGAGTTCTTGTTGCAGAACAGTCTTTGTTCTGTTACAATAGTAACAATACGCTTGAAAGATAAATTTTAAAACAACCTTACTTAAAAAATAGCTTTCCGACGAACTGAGAACCTCCTCCTTTTTCTGGAAGTCGGTTAAAAAGAAGCGTGTTCCAAAAGGTAAATACAGGTGCCGTTTTAATTTCAGTGGAAGCTTTTTTCTAATAGTAGATTATTCTATTGCAGAACAATTTTAGTGTTTGTGAGACTTACATATCAACAAACAAAGCATTAAATTCTGTGTTCGTTTTGATAACAACGCCATCTAGTTTATTTTTTGTAACCATCATGCCATGCTGAGAGCTACGTGCTCTCAGCATCTTAAGACAGCCAAGCGATTATCATCTTTGCCATGTCCATGCAATTATGCGTGTTGATAGTACAAAACAGATTTTTGAAAATTAAAATATATATATTTATTTTATTCTGTTTTTAGTATCTGATGTTATAGCGGCAACAGAAACACATCATCTGTGAAAATGTCAAATGTCTAACTATCACGGTTCTTGAGATACAGCCTGGTGATATACGGACAGACTGACGGACGGAAAGCGGGGTCTTAGTAATAGGGTCTCGTCCTTTGGGTACCCTAATTATCGAACGGTCGACCAATCCAATGTTCCGGTAATCCGTCCGTGGTTCATAAACATGAGCATTTGTGGTCGCCTCCCGTTTCTCACAAACAACTTGTACGTCAGTTTTCTTCAGCAAAACGAGTGTAAGTGACTGTTTTGTAAATGGGTGTTAATAGGGATCCTGAAACTTGTAAATAGAATTCAAATTTCAAGAAAATAAATGGCATCTGTTTACATATAGAATTTTAACTAAATCATCTACATGTGTTAGTTATGAGGTATTGCGCTTTCGCCGACAATATTGTATTTTTTTTATTTACGCGACGCTGCATCGTTGTGTCTAATGATGAGCAAATTGCGGAAACTTTCCAAAATACTTAAAAAAGGTGTTAAACAGGTAAGTAAACACTAAGCTTAAGACCTTTTATATACTAAACAATGCTTAAAATAGGTCTTATAAATATATAGACTACACTAGACTTAACACCTTTTTTAAGCATTTTGGAAAGTTTCCGCAATTTGCACGTCAGTAGTTGTGTCCTATATAGATTTTTTTTTTAGTATAAGGTGGTCAAATACTGACGATTTACCTTACTTTCCGTCGGTTCAAGAGACCAGATCGATGCAATGCGTTGATTTTTCTTAATAATTGTATTAAGCAAACCGTGAAAGAAGAGCATGAGTTTTATCTTTTTTATAAATTACACAAAATTACAGTTTTTGTTTTTTAATCCAAAAGAAAATTTTAAGTTACCTTGTGGTTCTTTACGGTTCAATGAAGCAAAACAAAAATGACAACTATACACTTAAATGCACTTTGTAACGGCAAAAATAAGAAAATCACACACCTCACTCCTCCATACACACTTAGTCATAAGAAAACTGATCGGTATGATTGAAAAAAAAAAGTGCATCTTTTTTTCGATACGGCACGGCGATGCCATGTATCTGCACTACGCGTCAACGATTTTCTGTCCGGTGCCGCGCTGCCGTGGCAATCTGGGCAGGCACAAATATTATTTGCCGCCCGATACTAATATCTAATTACTTTGTCCCCGGCTAAAATCGATGGTGTGACTTCGAACCTACGTTGCTGCACGTCCGTACGAAGCTTATAAATCGGATACGATCCTTATTATCACTAATGACATCGCTTTATTACAAAATTGTTGATGGTTACTATGTGTAGGTTTATTTTACACAGGATATTGTATTGTAATATGTCGTGAATCTGTACATTCATAAAGTTATTTGCCTAGTATATCGGCATAAATGATTATTTATCTTATTGACAAATAAATAATTGATATCAAATAAGATTATGCTTTCTGCGTGTAACTGTACCGTTTTGAAACTATACATATACAGACAGCAGGTGCCCGCAACTTCGTCCGCGGAAGAGAAAAAAATCATTACCCTTTGTTTTAAGTCAGCGTAATTGATTAAATAGTATCCTATAACCATCTGAGGAAACCCAGCTACCCGTGTACCAAAAATAGTTGAAATCTGTTAAGCCGATTTGGCGAGATGAAGCGACAATGACATACACAAACATACAAAAAAATCCAAAAGTTTTTTTTTTAATTCAGTGACTTCTAAATAGTCCCGTTGAATATATTTTTGAGAATATTTTCAATGTACAGACATTTCATTTTACAACTTTACAATTAATAATTATAGTTAAAAATAATATTGTATAGCACTTGGCGCCGAGAAACTGGGCCCGTGAAGCCAGGGTGCTTTCGGGTTCCCGAGGAAGCTCAGGAAACGCTTGAGGGAGGTAACAGGATTCACGTTCGTACAACTTTCGCGCAAAGGCTTTTAATAGCCATACAGCGCGGGAATGTCGCCTGCGTTAGCCATTGGGCAGGACACCCTGCAGAAAGGACCTAATTTTTTATTAGTTTTTAATTTTTATTTAGTCAGATAGTAGTATTTACATAGTATTACTTTTCCTTCCCATAAGTCTGTTTTTGTGTTTCATGTTATGGTAATTTATATACTATTATAATTAATTAAAATAATTTATTATAATTAATTTAGACTCGAGAGATCTTTTGAACCAGCGGTAAACTTTCGATAACTAAATAAGAAATGTTTAGCTTGATAAAGTTATTGTTAAGTTAGTTTTGAAGAAGTTAGTTATTATTTTGTTCGTCAGTTGTTTCTAGTTGAAGTTAATAGGCCATGAACGGTTATAATGTTGGTTAACAGAAACGTCTTTTTAATTTGCTTGCGCAAAGTTTGAAGGAGTTTAATGACTTGATAAGTGGTAAGTAGTTTTATTGTTACATGACTGCCTTTAAGGGGTCTATATTGACTGCTATAAAATCGAAAGTTATAATGTTTGTTCGAATTTTCGTTACTCATTATTACATTTTTCTACAAAACCGTTAACTTTCAGGATGGTCACAAAGCAACCTAACTTAAGCTAATGGGCCTTACAGGATAACCTTTTTAATGATTCTGAAAATGTTACGATCTCAAAATTATTAATAGGCCATGAACGGTTATAATGTTGGTTAACAGAAACGTCTTTTTAATTTGCTTGCGCAAAGTTTGAAGGAGTTTAATGACTTGACAAGTGGTAAGTAGTTTTATTGTTACATGACTGCCTTTAAGGGGTCTATATTGACTGCTATAAAATCGAAAGTTATAATGTTTGTTCGAATTTTCGTTACTCATTATTACATTTTTCTACAAAACCGTTAACTTTCAGGATGGTCACAAAGCAACCTAACTTAAGCTAATGGGCCTTACAGGATAACCTTTTTAATGATTCTGAAAATGTTACGATCTCAAAATTATTACGAATGATTCTATGACTAATATTAATTACGTATGACTTTCAATAATTACGGCCGGTTTTTAAGTAACTGTGGAATTTTATGAATGGAAACGGATCCAATTATTTTGAAAAGCCCTATAGGTGTGACGAAAATAATAAACTTCAAGTGGAGATTTACTTTTTGAGCCCTCTACTGTTAAGGGAAAAAGTGAGACTAGGTGCAATTTAATTTGATATTTTGACTAAAACATATTTCAAAGTAAAAAGGGAAAATAAGGTAACGAATCGTGATGGTAATATAACCATTCAGGCCAAATCTGCGATATTTTTTTTTACCGTGTATAGCACTAGTTGTCATTCACCATACGACTCCTATATTCCTTTTTTCGTTCTCATTGGCTATCACTAAAGCCGTCAACCAACTCTATATTAAAGAATAAACTTCCTAAACCAATAATAGAACCGGAATCCTTTACTGACCTCAGCTGAACGCCCAGATTATTACGTGCGCCGAACTTGAGGAGCTGGTGATAATGTGCAATATACTGAGGCAATATTCGTAGCTACATTGACTTATAGGATTAGGGGCGACATCTGTCACCTGATTGCGTTATTGCTTAGCGAGCCTTATGCACAGTTCACAGAATATGCAGCGTAGGGACGTTTATTTGTTTTTATGTAGACTAATATGGGCGTGATGTTAGGTTTGACGACGGGTTTAGCTCAGCGGTAGTGTCGCTGCCTGCGAAGCTGACGGCCCTGAGTTCTTTTTTAACCGACTTCCAAAAAAAGGAGGAGGTTCTCAATTCGACGGAATGTTTATTTTTTATTTTATTTTTTTATGGATGTTCACCGATTACTCAAAGACTATTTGACCGATTTCAATGTTTTTTTTTTTTGTTTTATAGAAGGTACTTTCTAGTTGGTCCCAATTAATTTTGGTGAAGATCTGATGATGGAATCCATGAGGAATTGAAGGAACTCCTCAAATATTGTAAGCATTCATATAGCGATTTTGGTATTATAAGAAACATAATAAGCATTTGCATTCAGAAAGTGTAAATTGGTGATGTGGAACTGATGAAGAAAATAATGTATCCTAGCCGTGTTTGGGCTTGTTCGAATCGTCACGAGATACACTTTTAAGTAACGATTAACAAAAAGTGTAAATTAAATAAACTCATAAACAAAAAAATAAAACCAACTCCAAAAAAACTAAAAAATAAAAATTCGAGTCGGTGCCATCGTGTCACAACTTACTAAAATCGTCAATTTTCAATATTTTACACATTCTTTATATGGCACCGACGCCAAAATAAGATTAATTGTATATACTGTATAGGTTGAGTATACATACGGTTACTTGGAAGTAATTTGAAGAAACTGAGTTATGGCGTTATTTTTTACTTTTTAGTTTTTTTTGGAGTCGGTTTTATTTTTTTGTTTAATATTTCATAAACTAACGATTGACACCAGTAACACCTGGTGGATATTTTTGTCAACTAGAATGTTGCCTAATAAATCAAGAGAAAAATAAAGATTCGTAAAATCCTTTTTCTATCTTAAATTGATATAGGCTCCCTCGTCAAGAGACGCTTAGACAAGAGACTATAATCAATTAGTGAGTAACGATGTTCACTTTAAAAGTGTCAACTGGTGTTTCAATAGGTTATATAAGTTTTTAAGAAAAGTAGAAAACCTGGTTTCAAAATCATCAAATTTTTATAGCGTTTACCTTGTTTTCGGTGACTCGTGGAGATAAACTAAAACAGTATATTGTCGTCAACACGATGATACATATACAAAACAGAAAAGTGAAAGAAAGAAAGAAGAAAAGAAAGAATATACATTTATTCGAGGGCATATTTATACAGCAATACAAAAAATAAATTACTAAACTAAGTATGCCCCGAAATGGTCCCACCTCAGCATAATGTTTGAAGAGCTACGGATCAAAGGTCATTCACCTATGCGAGCCCCTTAAAGAGGCAACCTGGTAGAAATGATATTCCATGATACAAACATTCAATACAATCAATACAATAAACTTAATCCTTACACAAAAATACGACTACTGTGCCAAGGTTTCGGGCACGAGCCATACCTAATATATCGTATCTGTTTTAATATCTTGTTTACACACATGTTACAAGACAGCTCGAGTCAGCTCCATTTGAAGTCCCCAAATATACCCCCAATATTAGGGAATGTGTGTTCCTTTGATAAAAGTCGTGAATGAACAGGATATCGGTAAAATGAAGAAGTAAATAAAAGACTGATCTTGCTCTGAAAGATGATGCGGGAGTGAGAGGGATGATAAAATATATTAGGTTCGTGCTTAAGTTACATCAAAATTTTGTGTTTATTAGACACAAAACTTTGTTTAGATAAGATGAGTAGATCAATATTTCGCCGTGATTTATTGCGCAGTAAATTCATATAAATCCATACATATAAATCGAGTAAATGCTAGTTTTCACCTAAAATCCCTGTTTTTACGCCTTTTCTGTAATAATCATATTTTGACAACATACCGAGTCAATATTACATTTTACATCATTTTCTCACAGGTAATACCATAGTAATGTGGTAGATAATCAAGTATACCGTAATACGTACTTGACAGTTGCCCCAAATAGATATATTCCAAGTCACAGTGAAGTGGTAAAACTTATCATACACGTAACTACCCACGAGCGCATGGAACCCAAAGAAATTCCCGCCAAACCTCAAACACGCAAAGTTTTCGGTCCAACTTGTCACTTCGCCGCCTTCGCAACTGCGTAATAAAGAACAAAATTAATTAGCAAATTGTTCAGAAACCATTCGGTTTCTACACTGCGGCCCACGTAAGGGTAGGAAAAGGCTTTTGATGCCAGTTAATTAGTTGAAGGAGTAGGTTTTTGTGCGAAGTACACTGGCGTGCAAATTATCTTTGAATATTAGAGATGCCGGCGGTTTGGATACAGGGTACGGGGGAGTTATCGCGTCAAATGTTTTGTTATTTTGTTTTGATGCTTCATGATGTTGTTGTTATTTGTTATTAAAGCGTTTTGCATGTTGAGGTTCACGTTAAATTCCTTGACATTGAAAGGACGTCAGAGCCGAAAATGGGTTGAAGAATTTTAATTTAATATAAATTTTCTGGTCGTTAATATTACTTCGAGATATTTGTAAACATTGTTTATTCTTCATTATTGTCGTTACTCAAATATTAAAATAAGAGTAGAACCTAATTGTTCGCAATTAAGAAAAACAATTTAGTAATTTACTAAACTAAAATTCATTTATATGATCGTGTTAGACTTACATATTAGTGAACAGTTTTTACATGATATTAATAAAAACTTTATGACGACACGTTTGGCTCACTGGATTGCACAACGTCCTACGAAGCTGGCGGGCCCGGGTTCGAATCCCGGTCAGGGTAAGTGTTTTTGTGAAGAGCACGAATGTTTATTCCTGGGTCTGGGATGTTTTCTATGTATTTAAGTATTATAATTTATCTATACCTTATGTATATCATCGCTTAGTACCCGCTTAGTTTCTGAGTAAGTCGATTTGTGTAAGTTTGGCCGTGTGTCCCTGCGTTAATATTAACACACGTTCTTTAGCTTAGCCCTCACGGAAAGATAAATCTAATTTTTCGGTAACTTTGCATTTTTCCAGGATTAAAAGCCTAGCCTAAGTCACTCTATACCCTATATTTCTATGCAAAACAAAACACGTCAATGCATTGCTCTGTTGCTTAGTGAAAGCAGGATTATGTGGTGCTACGCCAAACAAACAATCTGTCGCTGCTTTTGCATTTATAAAAAAAAGGATTATGATGTTGTGTTATTCATTTATCTCAAACATTGTGAGAGTATTATTATTATTACACCAATTTCAAAAGCTCTTTAGATATCAATTACGTATATAACCCACCTCAAAATATCCTTCAATAGCTCAATCGCTATCAATATTACGTTCGCAAAGGCATGCCTCGGCTCAACTCGACACCAGTTATTACTAGTAATGAAACATGAATATCACAAACACAAAGATATATTATATCTAGGTAACAGTTAACTGGGTGGCGGAACTACGGGCATTAATCAGGCTGGTCCAAGTCGAGGCCAATAAGGTTCTGTATAACTCAGATAATCTAATTTGGCGCCGGAAGGGTTGGATGTATTATGCCGGGTGTTAATATTGCGACTTACGGTCTGGTTTGATCAGGAGTTAATTTTGTTAGCAGCTGTTTTATACTGGAGGATAGCAATTGCTTGAGTTTCGTTCGTATGAAGTTCGTTTACCGATTGTTTTTAGGGTTCCGTACCAAAAAAGTAAAAAAGGATCCTTTGGTTGCGACTCTGTCTGTCTGTCTGTCCGACTATTAGTGCGCCATATCTCAAAAACTACGTATGCTATCCATTTGATTAGTTATAAACATGGTCAGCCCACATGTTTTTGAAAGAAAACATTTTTTTTTTAAAGAAAAGCCCAATATGAGTGGGAGGGGGGCAAAGATGAAAAGTGCCGCTACTAGGTCAAGTAGGATATCATGTGAATCTTGATCAGCACATTTTCGAATTTTTAACTTTATTTTTCATAATTGTGCTACAATTTCATTTTATTAAAGAAAATGTTGAAAATATCCGCCCCCTTATCTTCGAAGTTTACCAAGCGAAAAAACTGTTTTTTTGTAATTAAGTATATATTTAAATATAAATATTACCTACACAAAAATTATAACCATATATATGTCTGTTTAACTTTTTTTTATCACACAAAATCATTTTTTAATGTGATACCAGAGGCAAACTTAAGTCAACCGGCCAGTTAAATCAGAATAAGTAAAAGTTTGTACGGAACCCTCGGTGCGCGAGTCAGACTTGCACTTAACCGGTTTTTTGCAAAAACAATAAACCTTTCAAGATGTTATGATGAAACAAACCTACCTTTATACATTAAACATTATTATAAGGAGACGTCTGAAAAAGTTTTAGGTTAGATTTATTAATTTCATGATAAAATAACACTATAAATTTGCTTATTGTCAAAGTTACACGTATTTAAATCATGATCGTCAACAAATTTTAAATCTTAATAAACTAGCAGAATTAATTCGATGACGAACATTAAAAAACCGGCCAAGTGCGAGTCCGACTCGCGCACCGAGGGTTCTGTACAAACTTTCACTTAACCTAATATTATTCTATTACCCGGTTCCAGTTAAGTTTCCACCTGATATCTATAGCATTGCATACAAATAAGTTGCAAACATAACGCAACCAGACTGTCCAAATATGTCTTTTGAAAAAGACTATACTTTTTATTATTTAATTACTAATGAATAGTTTTCAGATTTTTGTACGTATTTGTAGTATGTCGCGATATTACTTGCTAAATTTCATAGTTCTATGTCAACGGGAATTACTCTATCATTCTGATTCCATTGAGAGTGTCGAAATATATGTGGCATAAATAGCCGTATCTTTTTTTATATTAATGTAAAAGTTTGATTATTTCATAGCTTTAAGGGACAGTAGACTTGAGTACATGGTGTTAATTTCAACTTAATATCTCCACGCGTTCTTGAGATACAAGGACAGACAGATGGACAGACGGACAATAAAGTGATCCCATACGGGGTTCCATTTTTTCCGATTGAGGTACGGAACCCTAAAAGTACGCGGTGTGGAATATTTTTTTATTGGTAACTAACATAGACAGACGTAAAAAAATAAGATTTTCAGATTTATATCGTGGGCTGTTCTTTAAGAATTTCCTTTCCAACCAACCAAACTTAAAGTTTCTACAACTGGAAGTACCCTTTATTTTTTCTATAGATGGTTTGTACCTATGGAAACACCTTTTTTAATAACTGTATTTTTGATTGCTTTGGCTTAGACGCTTGATTTTTGTGTAACTTCAAAGCACCGTAGACATAAATATTCGATGTTAATTTCAACTTGACCCCTCCCACCCGTTCCTGAGAAAAAGAGACACACAGATCCCTCACAGGGATAATTTCGCCTTTGTGCATATCTGTGTTTTGTAAATACCAATTTTTTTGTATTAGTTTATGTGCAATAAAGTGATTACATACATACTTAAGAGACTTGACAGATAGACGAACGGACAGACGGACGACAAAGTGATCCTATAAAGGTTCAGTTTTTTCCTTTTAAGTTACGGAACCCTAAAATAGTAACGATTATGGCATTCGAATATACTTGGTATTTCATTCGCAGTATCGTGTCGCGTATTAAAAAATCCTTTTTAAAATTTCACATTGCCCATATTTTTTCTTTATAATTTGAGTTCATTACCAACATTTTACAAGAGAACTTGACAACGCCTCGTCAGGCAGTCCCACTATTAGCAATTCCCCCAGAGTGCCGTTTTATTTATAAAATTCCCTATTTCACGTTTAAAAACGTTCTTTGAAACCCTCAATTTATAACCCTGTCGATAAAGTAGCGACTTTATTGCCGACGGAGGCATTAGAGTATTGGATGTTGGGATGAGAATTCGAATAGGACACGACATTTGTTAGATACATATTAAGAAATTCTGTTAGTACGAGTAAGTATCTATACGTCTTTATCGAAGTTGAAAATCTCAGCGTAAGAAAAACATATTTTTTAAATATAAAATAGGCCGGTAACGTCTGCCGCATGCACCCGAAAAGGTGGGCTAGTGTGGTTACTAAATGGGTGCCACAAGATGGGCAACGTATACGGGGCAGGCCAAGGCGCAGATGGCGGGATGATTCTCAACAACTGGCCGGAGGTAGCATCTGATAGGGAGTCATGGAGATCTAAGGGAGAGAACTTTGCCCAGCAGTGGGACACTAAAATAGGCTAATAAAAAAATATATGTCACTTACCATCAGGTGAAGACTGGGGTCAATCGCTGGTCAGTTTATAAATAAATAAAAATTTGTTCCTACAACTTTTCAGCGAGCTATGACTTTCCATTGCTCGCTGAAGGAAGGCTATGCTCGGAATTTCTCTACGGGATCGAATCAGGAATGAGGAGATCCGTAGACGAACCAAGGTCACTGACATAGCAAACAGGGTAAGCAAACTGAAGTGTCAATGGGCGGGGCACATAGTTCGAAAAACCGATGGCCGTTGGTGCAGAAAGGTTCTGGAGTGGAGACCGCGTGCCGGCAAGCGCAGCGTGGGAGGCCAACCGCAAGGTGGTCCGACGACCTGGTTAGGGTTGCGGGGGCTCGCTGGATGCGGGTCGCCTCTATCGGGCCCATGTGGAAATCTATTGAGGAGGCCTGTGTCCAGCAGTGGATGTCCTATGGCTGAAATGATGATAATGATGATGAACTTTTAATAACGGTCAACGGCTTAATGTATAAGTGTACGTAAAAGTTATTAGAGTGATTGTATATTTGACGACCGGTTTGGCTCAGCGGGAGTAACGTTTCCTGCGAAGCTGCAGGTCCTGGGTTTAAATCCCGGTAATGACAATTATTTGTGTGATTATAGTTACCCTAGTTTTCAGAAATTATGTCGAAAACATCACAATATGGCAAAGTCTAAAAAAGATATAACATTAATTAATATGAATATAGTTTAACATTATTGACATGTTTCGGTCCAATCTGAGGACCTCAGTAACGAGCGCGGTTGTCGAAGACCAGTACTCGGCTTTTATGTCGTGAATAACCGTTATTATGATTTGAATAAACATATTATTTTTGCCTCTTATGTTACGGGGTTTATGAGTATGATAAGTTTCCGAAATAACAGATTTAAAAACAAATTAATAAAAATGTAATAATGTCATTCTTATCTATTGTCTTTCGTGTAAATGCAAAAGGCATAATTATCAGTGACGCAATAATATATACCTATCATCGATCCAAAGAAAACCTGTTTTAGATTTTTGTCAAAATGTAAAATACAGAAGAGCATAGACTTAATAACAGTGTTAATTTTGAGTTTTGAAAGGTAACACACAACTCAAATAAAAGTCAAATTGGACCGCGCTTTAGGGTCTCCTTCTCTATCTTAAGGCATTATTCATATATTGGCTACCGACTTCAGATGCGGTAAACAGCTAGAGCTGTGAAGATGCTCCCCGCAGTAGACGCCCCACTCAGCTAACGACTCCACAAATGGTCAATAAAAACAATAAATTGTATGGTCATTGATCACCATTTAAAGTTGCGGGGAATAACAGAGATGGTAAACATTTTAATAGAACGTATTCTTAATATTTTGTATCATCATTTTGGAACCACGTCCGTTGACAAACGAGCAAAAACAGCGTCGCAAGCATGTTGTGTCGAAATATTTGGAGATGTACAGGCCTAATCCTAGCAATATTTTACATCGATACATAACAAGAGACAAAATAACAGTCTAGCAGTGGACAAATCGCGGTGAACCCGCACCAAAGGAAACTACAACGATTTTGTGAGCCCATAATGTGATGGTGACCGTATTTTTGTATTCCAATGGATTGATTTTTGTAGGTAGGAAGAGAGAAAGAGAAACAAAATATTATGCTAATCTGCTGCAAAATCTCAATGACGGCGAATAAAAGTGAAAAGGCCTCAAGAAAAACCTACTACTAAGCCAAGACAACGCCCCGGTTCACTCGGCTAAAGTTGCAATGGTTAAAATCACGTAATTGCATTTCGAATTGTTACCCCATCCTCCATATTTGATAGACTTGGCCCCTTGCGACTTCAACCTGTTCTGAAATCTTAAAAAGTGGCTAGTTGGATAAAAATATTCCTCGAACACTGAAGTCATAGAAGCCGTAAATGGGTATTTTGAGGGACTTGAAGAAACCTATCAAAATAGGATAAAAGCATTGGAGAAACGTAAAGCAAGTGCGTGGACTTAGAAGTTACCAATGTCGAAAAATAAAACATGGAATTTATTTATATTTTATTATTTCTACTCCGTTTTGGAAACTTATCAGACAGCCCTCGTGGTGTAGGCCTAAATATCGATTCTTCAAACTTGCGTGCACCTTTTCCCACTGTAACCGCAGCCGAACGGGGTCTATAGTCGATATTAAACGGAACAAATCGACGGAGTGCCTCGGTATTTTTATTTAGTTTCCCCAAATAAATTTTACCTCTAAACGTACAGCGTTGCAATATTCACAGCTCTCTATTCAACATGCACCTGGCAGCGCTCTAGCTTCCTCCTACCTATAACTGAATATGTTAGAAAGAGTCGAGACATAGCTGTAATGTCGAATACTGGGTGAACAAGCACTGTCTTCAAAACAGCACTTGACAAGGCGTAAAATGAATATCACAGTGAATGTTTTCAGATATTTAATACGAGCGCGTTCAACATACTCCTAAAAAATCATTTATTTGGTTAAAAATAGTTTTACAGGTTGCTAACTCCTATTAAATTTAAGTGCTAGTTGTTTCGTAATCTCTGGCCAATGCATTACATAGTCAATGCGCTTTATCTAAGATTTTTTCGGAAATAGGTACTACATCGTTTTTCATTTCATAATGTCGCAGTTATTGACGACTTTTGGTTCAATTCAATTCAATTCAGTTCAATTATATTCATTAACAATCAATAATTGTGTTTGAACTAAATTTTAATACATTACAATACATATACACAGAAAAAAAACTACACTTACAAAAATTTATTAAATATACAATATCATAATCACATTTTTTTTTATGAATTAGACTGAATGGCATTCAAATTCATTAAGACTACTTATCACAGTCACCCCTGTTTCATGAATTCATCCACTGTGTACAGACACTGTTCTAGCAAAAGATTTTTAAGTTTTTTAACAAGTATGTGTTAGGGCCCTGTAAAAGTCTATAAGTACTTGTGTATATTACCCATTAAAGCACTGCTAAACGGTGTTTAATGTTGACAGAACAACATTTTCAGTATCATAGATTACAAAATCTAAGCTTATTAGTCTTTCCTTGGTGCATTCCAAGTGAACTTTAAATTAGGTACAGGCGGTTGGGTTATTTACATTGAATATAAAATTTAAAAAAAAATACCTGAAATCATCCAAATTGGACCCGGTGGGCAGGGTTCCCACTAGACTGGCTGCGTTCCCCATTTGTATTGATAAAATACTTTGAGCGAGGAACAAGCCAGCGCTATGGTCCCCGGGGGCGTATGTGGAGCGTTATTGATAGGGCTTGAACTGGCGAACAAAGTGGCGTTCCAGATGAAAGGCCGTCCCAGACGCCAAGGCATGACAGTCATACGATTGAGCCGCTTACCGTCGTCGCGCGCTAGGCCAAGTGGTTCTAACACGGCCCGCACGTTGGCACTACCGAGGGTCCGGCGGATGATGACGTTGATGCAGGCATAACGGGATAGTCGACCTGCACTTTTTTGCACGATAGATGGTCTACTTGAAATCCGCAGTGGCAGCGATGAGGCATCACTATATATATGGCCTGACTATAAATAATTGAATGAAAATAATTGAATCATGAAAATACATGCACATTAACGTAAATCCTATTTTGTATTTGATCGTTGTTGTCCTTCTTACGGTGGTAGCCCTACACTTAAGTACGTATTTCCGTTTAGCTTTAAAGCCTCCAAATATAATGTTATCTTCAAAGTTTGAAAAAATAACAGTTTAGTACAGCTAAAACTCGACAAATTCACTGACCGATTTTTCACAATTTAATTAACCTTGGATAATTTGCAAAATTGCTCCTTTACCCAATGTACACCGGTCCTAAACTGTTAGAACGTTAAGTAAATACCTCCCTTTCTATTAATTAAGTGCCCTGGGCGTGCCTGCCAGGTGGGGGAGTCCTAAATCACCATGTACGTGGGCTCTCGATGCCCGATATCCTTCGGCTTCGTGAACAGAAACGAGTTTGTTGAAAACGAGTGCCGGGTGTTAATTAAATTAACTAAAGATATATTTGGGCTTTATTATTTATATTTACCGTAATTTGTACTGATATTAGGCATCGTAGGAATTGTGAAACATTTGGCATTATTACATCTCAAAGGGATCTCTCTATAGCTGAGATCCTATTGCGATATTCCTTGCTCAGGCGGAGTTTGGTTCCGCGGCGCTTCATTAGAGACATGTTTCTCCAAAACATTGCATACTAAGCAAGCGTGACATGTATTCGAATAATGTATGAATGGCAAAAATACTGAGAAAAGTGTAAACAAACAAATTTGCCTCATTTTTCTCAAAATCATCAATTACATACTATATAAATAAATAAAGATTCTTAATCTCAAAGTAATATAGTTTAACCAGTGGCAACTAACACTAGAAAACATAGGCGGCCCGGAATGGTAGGTATAAACGTGTATTTGCGTTAATTGTTGTAGCCACGGTTACTTAATCTTAATGAATTCAGGCAATGAAAACTAATTGGTAAGATGTAAAAAAGTATAAGCTGTAAGGAATCGCAACATGACAGGTGATTTAAGATTTTTGGTTTAGATCATCACCTACTTTCAAAAATAAATAAAATAAAAAATAACCATATTTATATTTTATGTAAACATACATCAACAGCTAATTTCGAATTCCAGCAATTACTTTTTTTCTATCAATATAATAAAATATATGTTTAGTTAATCCAGGATAGTTCTGTACAAGGATATTTATTTCAGATCATACAGAAAGCAGCGTAAATAAATGATCGTTTAAACAAAAACCTAAGAGGCCGTGAGGGCGCGCGCCGCCATTGATCCAAAGATAATATTATTTCCTACACACGATTCCAGCACTTAGAACTCTCCCTAGCCTTTGAAATGCGGAAATTGAGCAGTTTGCCAGTGCTGACTCGGGGCACAGACGGGACGGTGTTTTTTTTACTTTTCACGGTCCCGTAGTCCCACTTGCTCCCGGCTTTCCTACGGTCAATAGAAAAGAATCCACTCCATTCAACGAAAACTTTAACATCCCAACTTCTAGGTTGAAACTCGAGTGCTCGCTGTTCCATTTTGAATACAGTAGGTACCTTTGTGAATTTAAGAATAGTAACTTTAGACCCGAGTTGAAAAGTTGCGAAGTTTGTTCGACTTAGAAATTATCTATTAAGTTCCCGGGAGACGAACTTTGACTTATATCTTGTCGTGTCTGAGAATACATAGTAACTTTAACCATAAAGTGCTGTTATGTACTGCCAGCTCTAGTTCCTTGATATTGGGATGAAGACTAATTGTAATTATTATAGTCCATTATGTACAGTGTAATAAAGAATATTAGGGACGTTTTTGTTTCTACGTACTAAATCAAACAATTATGGCGATACATTGAGTCAAAATGTCGCGTGACGAATATTTTTCGATATCTTTTTTTTATTATCTAACTGACAGACTTAATATAAATTTTGATTTTCGTACTCACGTATCACGAAAGAGATACAAACGACCCAACAAGGGTTCCGCAGCCAAAATGGCAAAAACGTAACCCTGATAGTTTCGTCATGTCATTCCGTCCGCATGTCACAGGCATTTTACTCAAAAACTACAGAATATACATTGATGAATTTGGAGTATGGGTATCTTGTGTGAGCCGCTACTTAGTTTGATAGTTAAATAATAAAATGACAAAAATCTAGGGGCACTCCATAGATGTAAACGAAACTAAAAAAAATCAGCAAATATCATTGTGTGGTACATACAGATCCTTTAATAACATTTTGAGGTTTCAAAAAAAAATATTTAGTGGACATTTTCGGAAACAATCGCTCCTAAAGTAGCATAAATAATAATCTGATCACATCAGATTATTATTTAAAGTATTTATTAAACGCTACTTTGTATTTTTTTCATATTTTTTGGACAAACGGTTTAAAAGATAAAGGGGGGGGAGATTACAATCTATGCTACTTTCGGAGTGTAAGAAAATACTTAGCAACCTTGAAGTGTTTTTATAAGTACGAGTACATTGTCGAAATATGTGCCGAACATTAATGTTGGCTGAAAAAAAAAACAGCTTCTGTCACAAGTACAGAGTACCCCAACTGCCAGCCCTTCGGTCCCCTTTGGTAACTATTCGTTAGCGTCTTGGGCGTTACTTTTGTGAAGTTTGTGAGCGTTGAGACGTATCTACACCAAAAGGTGCATAATATTGTATTCAGGGCAGAGACCCCTATAGTTATTTACTGATTTTTTTTTCGGCCGCCACAGCTGCCGCTCCCGCTTTTAAATAACTTGTTTGTATGGGACACCATAGATATGAGGTGCAAACTTGAAGTAACCACTTTAGCTAGTCTATTATAGTTCTTGAAATTAACATTTATTATTAAAAAAGGTGTTTCCATACAAATTGCCATCCATGAAAAACCTATAGGGTACTTCCACATTTCCTAGAAACTTGAAAGATGATTAAAGGTGCGCCCACACTTGTTACTCTTGTTTACTCGGATCCGATCACCGTGGCGTAGCATGACTGCGTATCTCACTGCTTGGACGCTCACAGTCGGCGCGGCGATCATGCCCCACTTGTTATTGTTTAAGTGTGCGATACGCGTAGCAACATGTATTTCGAGCGATCGGATCGGCGCAACGTCCAAACGCGTGATCGTGACACGCGATCATGCCACGGAACTAAGATCTAATCGGGCAAGTGATACAAATGTGGACGCCCCTTAATGTTATCTATATTATTATAAAGGAGGTGTTACTACCACCTGTTAAAATTAATGGAAATAAAATAAAAAAAACACGTGTGTAAAACATTGGTAGTCAGTTTGGTTTGAGAGATTCTCGGACTAAGGTGAGTGACACCGGCCGCCGCACCCTGCACTAGTCTGTTAACCCTTCCCGCACGGAATGGACTAAGCCGGCGTAGCTCGAACATTCTGACCCGGGACTCATGTCGAAATTGCCATAGTTGGCATTCCTCGGCGGGGTTACAGGTAAACTATGTTTTCACTTTTATTTTATACGGGACAAAATAAACGGGGACTGTGAAAAACTGTTTTTAGTTCTCGAATGGGCTTAGGGTCATAAGACTCACTTTCCCGAAATGTGCATTTTTTCTAAAGGTACACTTGTTTATAAAGGTAACTTTCTCGGCAGGTGCACTGTCTTAAAAAGCGCACTTCCCAATGTCTATTTTTTTTTTTTTTCAAATAGAGCTATTCTCAGATGGTATGTGTGTGGTATCTCAGAAGCCGCACTTTCCCAAAAACTTTTCTTCTCGGGTGGACGTCCGACCGTCAACATCTCCTGCATCTCCTGATGATGCCTCGTAGACAGGTGAAACACATGTCGAGGATTATATTAATTGGAGGTAATATTGATAGTATTAACTCTAATTAATCGTTTACTGTGTAACGGCCCACCCCTAGGGCGCTTTACCATGATGTCTGCCAAAAGAAATCTACCTTTACGATAGGGTTGGGTAAGAAAATCGATGTATCGAAATATCGATATTTTTTTAGAAAATAATCGATATAATATCAGCGATTGTTTTTTTTTTTTCGATATATCGATTTTTGACACAGAACTATATCAAGATAGAAGGAAAGAGTTCGTCGATTTATATGAGAACCGAGCGTGTAACATTTTGCGTAGGTACTTTGACGCCACGGATGTAATTTAGTGATGGGAAACATATGCCGCGCGAAAACAATTCAAAAGCATCGATTCACAGATCGATTAGGACACGGCACTGATTCTATACACAGCTACCCCCACCACACCGCGCCGCGGCCCCACCGCTGTCAGTCACAAACAAAAACAGTCGGATAACAAAATTAGAAGCGGGAGGTTGCGTGCGCGCTGCCCGGCGAAGTTCAAAACATTGGACCACTGAAATATCCATACTAATATTACAAATGCGAAAGTGTGTCTGTCTGTCTGTTACCTCTTCACGCTAAAACATAATAGTTTGAGTCCCAGGGAAGGACATAGGCTACTTTTTATCCCGGAAAAATACCCTTATCCGCGATAAACGAATTTAAGGCGGACGAAGTCGCGGGCAGAAGCTAGTTTTTTTATATATTTTTGTGCATCGGATGTTCGTCTTCGTTGTGAAAAGAAGTTCATAAATATATACTTTTATTCGTGTGATGAAAAACAATCTACTCGTACATAATTGTCATTCAATTATATTACTCAAGTTTTTGTAGGTGCATTTTAATCGATTTAAAATAGCGATAAGAACCGACAGAGGAAATGATAATTATTTTCGACAGAGGAAAAGAAAAAACCTCGTAATTTCAAATCGAAAAATATAAATGTAGGTAGGTACCTACCAAGTAAATTGCGTTACATTTGTCGGTACCTACTAGCTACTCTACCTTTTATCTGTTGCACAAATTGTGATATTATTAAGATAAAATATACCACGCACGTACGCACATTCTTAAAAATAATATTTAGTATTATGTAAATGTGTACCTTTTCATCATTTATGAAATAAAATAATGAAATAGTGATCTTTATTCTGTAAGTAGGCCACAAGGGCACTTTTACAAGTCTGACTCTACGGCGTTTCCCAAGAGGAGACCACTGAAGAGAAGAAAGCCGAAACAAACTCAACAGTCAGTAATTTTTTCGAAATAACTCTTATATCTATTACAATATTCGTGCCTAGCCTAACCTAAATATATGTTTTGAGTATAAACTCAATGCGTAGTTCTTCAAGGAAACATATCAAAACTTATAAAAGTAAAAAAAAAAAAAAAAACTAGAATATAAAAAAGCTAAATAGTGATTTTTATTTAAAACAACTTACATACGTTTGATATGCCACCTTATAAGAACCGTGTCCCGGTAAAAGTAAATTATTTGGTTTCTGTTTTGGGCCATGCATTTGACATCATCACTACATCAATAGCCGGATTAGCTGCACTAATTACTCGTCGGTACTTTGATGGGCCAGTAAAGGTGTCTTTGTAGAAATGTATAGAACAAATCCGGCGGATTTTTGTAGGAAATCATTTTTTAAGACGAGTTGCTTCACTTCTATACATTAATTTTTAATACGAGGATCATTCGGAAAACTGAAATAAAATTGTTATTTAGGAGTAACCATAACCTGCTGGTTAATAATATTTGCTTTGCACTACGTACCTACATTATATAGTTACATAATAATATAAAAACATAATAATAATTTTCTCTGCTTTCAAAATCTTTACATTGCTGGTTTTGATCGCACGCCAAGTCTAGCTTGTCAAATTAAAGCCGCAATGGAAAAGTAGCGTGGGATACACAATCGCCCGCTACTGTCTTGACGAAAATAATAAAAAATAATTTGTTTTTTAACTAATCACACATATTTTGGGACAAATAGTACTTACCGATGAAAGGAAATACCACGATTAACGGCTCCAACTTTGTTGGTAGTATTTGAACAGTTAATTATTGAACAACGAGTAATTTTGTTTTTTAAACCTGACGTTGCACACAGACCGCGGTCGGGAGCAGACCGATTTTCGCGGCGAGCAAGTCCGCTGTCGGGGCGAGTTTTCGCCACGCGAGGTACATACACTCTTTCCTTCTATCTTGATATATTTCTGTAATTTTTGATATGTTTTTTCTGATATCGAAATTGATACATTTTTACCCGACTACGTTAACACTCTGCAATCTTCGCATCATGTATCCGACCAATTCAATCTATATTCTAAGGAGAAGGCTAAGGTTTCTAAGGTAGGCTGTATGGGTAGTTTCCTTCGCCTAGAATATAAACAAAAATGTATCAATAGTCTATAGTCTCTGACCCGTTTGTGGTCTGTACTAGGCTTGAGTAAAAAAACTCGATATATCGAAATATCGTTATTTTTTGTAAATATATATCGATACATTTTAAAAGTATCGATATATTTTATCCCTCTGCCCATCCCTACTTTACTTCCACTGGTACCTACTATGTTTGCATCACTACGAAATATGACTTAATCACTTTTAACTATGATTTAATTCTTGTATGTAGTGTATTCGACTGACATATTATAATTACATTAGCGGTTACTCACATCCTAAAAGCCGAGTACTGTTCGATATATTTCGGTCCATTCCAAGGACCTTAGTCGTGAGGCACGAGTGGATCCCGTTGGAATTGACCGATACATGTCGAGCAGTAGTCGGCTTTTTCGACGTTAGTAACCGCCAATATAATGTGTCTGCGAACAAAAAGGTATAAATGCTATACCTTTTGCTATACCTTATGCTTTTGACGACACGTTTGGCTCAGTGGGTCTACAAAGCTGGTGATCCCGGGCATGTGATTGTGTGATGAGCACGATTGTTTGTTCCTGGGTCTTCGATATTTTCTATGTACTTAAGTAGGTATTATAATTTATATATATATATTGTGTATATTGTCGCCTAGGACCCTTAGTACGTTCGAGGTCAAAGATATATTTACAATTGAGTTCCAAAAATACCTTTACATCTAAATAAGTTTACACACAGTATGACAAATACTTGCTTACAAAGCATGTGACAGTTTCATCTTTTCACTCAATGCTGCATTGTTATGTTTGCAACCTGTCTTTCATAAAATCATTGTCACACACTGTCACATTACATGTTACAGAAAAATGTTTCCTATCGATTAGCCATACATACACATATGTTTACATTACAAACAACACTTGAAACTTTACATTCAAGCGTACACTTTATTACTTACACCTCTTGCTACATAAATATCTTAACAGTTTGATTGAACCGTTCTTATTTTAAATAATGATAATCACCGAAAACAGTACCATATTGTCAAATAATTTATAGGTCTCTTTCATTTTGGGCGTGACGTCAAGTGATGTGACAATTGATTGTATTATATGATTATTACTTTCAATATTTTTGATTTTACAAGGTCTCGCGGATTCACTTGAGGAATATACAGGATGTCATAAAAATATCCTAGTAACCACTAAAAGTAACATGTAGGTATCATAATTATAAAAAAATGATTTTTTTAAGAAATATTTATTCATTATTATATAACTTATATTAAACAAAGTCGTAAAATCGTGTTAGTAACTCAAGAATACACAGATATTTATGATTTTCCTATCCGAGAGTAGCAAAATAACGAAAAAAAATTCAAAATGTATTTGTTTTTATTTATACTAAGGCAGAACTAAGAGTTTTCCGGATAAGCAAAACATACATTATTGTGTGGTACTCGCCGAAATTGCAAAATATCCGTACAAAATATTCTTTATTAAAAAATATTGTAGTAGGTATCTTTTCTAGACTCCCCTGTATATTTAAAGCAAGATACAACTATTTAAAGACGATGTAGGTCCGTCCACTTGAAAACTATTATGTCGCAGACAGACACACAGATACACACATACACACTTAAAAATATAAGACGCAAATGATGAAAATAAAGGAAGAACCATTTCATATGCCATGACAATTCAAGGTCAGTATTCAAATTAAGAAGGGTTCAATCAACCTGTAAACATATGTATCTAGCAATAGGTGAAAGTATAAAAATGTATGTTTGAACGTAAAGTTTCAAGTGTCACTTCTAATGTAAACATATTTATGGCACATTGACAGGAAATATTATGCTGTAACGTGCAATGTAAACTAATATTTGTCACCATGTGTGATAATTTATCTATGGAAGAAAGATTGCTAACATAACTTCGGCGCATTGAGTGTAAAAATTAAAATGTCATGTACATTGTAAGCATGTGACAGTTTCATCTTTTCACTCAATGCTGCATTGTTATGTTTGCAACCTGTCTTTCTTAAAATCATTGTCACATACTGTGACATTACATGTTACAGAAAAATGTTTCCTATCGATTAGCCATACTTATGCTGTGTTGTGCACTTATTTAAATGTAAAAATATTTTTGGAACTCTCAATTGTAAATATATCTTTGAACTCGACTGTACAAGCTTTGCTTAGTTCGGAACTAGGTCGATTTGTACAGGGTTGTCCCTTTGGTACTTAAAAAAAGGATAAAAAATATATAAAGGGAATCAACATACTCAATGATCGTTCTATATTCAGTTCTATACTCCGAAGCTCGTAATTCGAAATTCGCATGATGCCGACCGTTCACTCAAATCAGGAGTACGGCAGTGCCCCCGCCAAGTCGAGCGCAAAGCAACCACTGCCGTACCATCCTTTACTGGAACCATTTCGCCGCATTTTCAGGACCCTATTTGAGAACCTCTGGAAAAGACCAGAACGCAGAAATTTTCGTCATCCAGTAAACTATAATCATATACTTAAAATCCAAAATTTCAAGTCTGTAGGTCATTTAGTTCCGAAGTTAAGTGAAAGCAATGTTTCGCATTTAGGACACTCACTCACTCACTCATGATCATCAGAATAGAACTCGTACTTCCCAGAAAGTCAGAGAGCTGAAATTTGGTACAGAGTTAGGGTTTAATGGCCACATAACGGGAAAACTATCAAAAACTAGGATAATCGAAGATCTGGGGTACCTGGTGACCCTGATTAGAAAACACAAGAGCCCAACCAAACTATTAGAGATCGACATACCGCCTTTACAAAAAATATACAAAATCGAAGGGTTATGCCCACGTTTCTACAAAAAGAAGTGAAATCCCACCAAAAACATTCTGTACAAAACTAGCCAAGTCTCGATGGAGCTGCTTGTTTATCTCTAAAAAGTAATTAAATCTAGACAAAGTCGTGCCAAGTCTACTGCGATTTTTTTATTATTATAGTTAATGTTATACGACTTGGCCGTTGAAGGGTACACAAGGGTACAAAACCAGGTGCTCCATGACACCGTCCGACGTCCGACCGTCAACGATTGGTGCAATGGTGTCATGGAACACCTGGTTTTGTACCCTTTTTCATTACTTTATAGAGATAAACAAGCAGCTCCATCGAGACTTGGCTCGTTTTTTACAGAATGTTTTTGGTGGGATACATAATTGAGAGATTCAGGCGTTACTTTGCAGAATTTCATATTAGATTAATGGACAATACTTCTTTTACTTTTCCACGTAGTGTCTTTGTTAGATCTGGCAATAAATTGTGATCACATACGCATAATTGATTCACTCACCACGAAAAAAAATACGCATGCAAATACAACAAATCACCAGCAGACAGCATATCCTCGCCTCGACACGCGTTTCTCCTCTCTACGCGGTATCATCAGGGGATGCCGGTCGGCAAGACAAGAACTTCGATCTTTGGAGTGATATCCTATCATGAATTTGGAACGATAATTGTGCATGTCGAACGTCTTTAAATGTATTTGAACATAAGTCCCATCCAATTGGCTTAGTAATTATTAAATACGAGTACTGATGTGCAAATTGCGGAAACTTTCCAAAATGCTTAAACTAGGGCTTAAGTCACCTGTTTAAAAGACCTTTTTTAAGCATTTTGGAAAGTTTCCGCAATTTGAGGCGTGCGGGCTTCTAGTGTATTTTTCTTCTATACGAATAGGTAACCACATCTTTATGACATGGTTGACATCCGACTTAGTCATATATCATCTTAAGATTTTTATAGTAATCCATACTATCTATCTATACTATACATACTTGATATTATACACGCGAAAGTAACTCTGTTTCTCTGGTTCCTATATATTCACGCTTAAACCGCTGAACCGATTTAGATGAAATTTGGTATGCTGATAGTTTAAGACCTAAGGAAAGACATAAATAATAGCTTTTTCACTTCTCCTGCTCAACAAGTACGCCACATTAGCTTCGCGAAGCGAGACTACAAGAGTACATCTAGCCCCTAGGGTTTAAAAGAAAGCCATATAATCCAAAACAAATTCTATGAAACAGAAAAAAAACTTGCGGCCAGCTACATACTATTTACGAATAATTAAAAACAAATAAAAACAAACTGATCAGATTGGCCAAACTTTCTGATCGAATTGCTCGAACTGTAGGTATTTTGAATTTTTAATGATATATACAATTGTAATGTTAAGTCTTTTTTATTTTCTCGCAGTCGAAGTGAAAAGCAGAGTGATTAACTCGTGGCTAAAAGCCATTATGACACTCAGACGTACAAACACTTGGTTTCATAATGGCTTATTTTAACGCCTTGACAAACAATCTTCTATTGTCCCAGACGTCATCAGAGGGTAAAAATGGGGGTGAAGGAGAGTTTGTATGAGAAATCTCGATGATGCGAGTGAAACCTCTGGATATATTTTGAAGGAATAGAATTAGAATGCTTAGGTTTAAATTTTATCCTAAATGCCGGGTTGTTTCGCCTCCCATTCTGATACAAAATTATAATAACACTAATTTAGGAAACAAACAGCTTTATGCTAATCGGAGCTAGTGGTATTGTGCTCTGATTTACCGCGCCTCGTTGGACATTACTTAAAATGCTCGTAAAAAGTGTCCAGATTACACCAACTAGCGTTTTGTGTCACATAAAAGGCCAGTAATAGCCGTTGTAAATATTGTTACCATTTGTACAAGATTTGGGTCATTTCTACCGAATTTGTGACCATATTAACGTGGACAGAAAGAGGATTGTGAGAAATGGGCGGTTTACTGTTGCTTGATACAATGGCAAAATTACGTTATAGTGATATATCGTTACCGAATTACGTTTATTCAGTATACGAGAATTTTCTTCAATAAAGTAATCGCCGAAACGGTAAAATCACCCTACTCATTTTAAATACAGCTTACAAACTTCAAATTAACAACACATTTGGTTAAGCTGGTTGTACAACGGCCTACTAAGCTGGCGGTACTGGGTTCAAATCCCGGCCAGGGCAAGTTATTGTGTGATCCGCACATGTTTGTTCCTCGTTCTGAAATGTTTTTTCTTTATTAACTCGAAAATTTAAAGAAAGGAAAACTTGAGAGAGAGAAGATTGCAAAATGACGGAGGAGGCAATTGCCAAAGGCCACACAGGAAAAGAACATACATTAAATGTATTAATATAAATTATATTTCCGAGGCTATAAATAAATAATTAATATTTATCAATATAAGAATGTATATCAGCGCTCAAGTAAATGAGATAAGGACAAGCAAATGGTGATCATCGCCTGGGGTGTCATTCTTAAAAACCGGTTTCAGTTCGTCCCTGATATGCCAAGCCATTATAAATATATCAGGGACAATCCTACACAAATAGACTTCGTACCAAACTAAGCAAAGCTATGGGTACCAGCAATGACATTCTTAGAAACCGCCTTCAGTTCATCCCTGAAATAACTAAGACACGTAAAGTACTGGTGCATGTTCCCGATCAGGAGTCAAAATACATTTTGTTTATTAAATAATACACAAAAGGTTTTTTACGACTGTATTACCACAGAATAAATGATTAAAATTGGTGGGGCACAGGCTCTTACTTGCACGGTATAGCCGAGAAGGAAGAAAATCGGTGTTGCCAGTGAAGTGCCACAATTTAATTGTTAAGTTAGGCATACACTATAAAATTATTGACAAATTATGTTCAATGTACTGAACACAATTCACACGGCAAGCTAACGAACCAATATATTTTGACCTGTGATCTGGAACATGCACCCCTTCTTCACGTGTCTTAGTTATTTCAGGGATGAACTGAAGGCGGTTTCTAAGAATGTCATTGCTGGTACCCATAGCTTTGCTTAGTTTGGTACGAAGTCTATTTGTGTAAGATTGTCCCTGATATATTGATCAAGCAACTCTCCTTTTCGACAAATAAATTAACTCAAAATCGGTCCATCCATTTAGGAGCTACGATGATACAAACAGACATCGTCCTTAGGCAGTCCCTCAAGCGTTGAGGGTCGTGACCCCGTCTAAGTATTAATTTCTCGTCATTGAAAAGCTGTCGCCAACGCCTTCACTCGTGCGCTGGGTCAGCCCATAGAATTTTTGCTAACTTCAATATTAAGTCCGTTCATTGCACTGGCTGCTATAACACACGTAGTTTTATGTCGGGGGTTAAAAATTACACACATAAAATGAGAATAAGACATTAGTCTGCGAAGAATGGAACTTGGGGTGGCGAATTTATCGTTCTTTGGTTTGTAATTTATTGTTCAGCGTATTTTTATCACGGCTTCGTTTGTATATGTGCAAAGTATAGTTTACCTAGCCTTTTTCATCCTCACCACACTGCTCATATATACACGGTGGACCGGAGGAACCTGACATGACTTTAACCATCGAGTTTAGTACCTCATTGGAGTATATTGGTCAAACCTTCAGATAAAAAAAATGTCTTTTAAAGAATATAAAAAAATTACGTAGGTATAATGAATATATTTCTTAAGGCGAGTACTATTCGACACGAATTTACCTTCAATCAAAATGTAGTCGGATATCAAACTGGCCAAAAAGCATGCAGACTGCTTCTATGGATAAAAGTATTAAATAAGTGGCTACATCACAGCATTAGGGCGTGATAGTCATATGCAATGTTAAGATTCATGAACTTATTAAAATAATTGATATCTAAAAAAATTAAGCGTTTTACGGACTATATGTTATACCACTTTATAAGACTCTACATTCGATAGTTAAAGTCTGTCGGGTTACTCGGGCCCACCGTACTTATTAAAATGAAGATTTCTTTATATTCATATAAAAATAATGAATGAATTCTAACTGCTTACTAAGAATTTCTTAATATGTTCACAAATTCTTGTGTTTCTGTGTTTTTATTGTGAGAAAATTAACACAACATTGTTATCTATTGTGATATAGATACAAGTCAAAGAGCTAAGAAAAATACGATTGCTCTCGCACGTGGTCACACCCTTGTAACCAAGGAGCACTGTTGTCATCAGCCTCAAATTTATTCATCCGCTTTGACCCTTGTACCATATTTTTTGTATAAGGCGGATGGCAAAATGCTCGCTGGTGGACGGGTGACACGCTCGACGCGTAATCGAAAGGTACCGGGTTCGAATCCTGGTGTGACCACGTGCGAGAACAATCGTATTTTTCTTTGCGCTTTGGCTTGTATCTATCACAATTCTTACTAAAAAGTTACCCTCAATAGCCTTTGCCAGGGTCTCAGGGGTCAGGGGTCGGCAACCTGCAGCTCGTGAGCCACATGCGGCTCTTCGGATGTGACGCTGCGGATTCTTTTTTAAGTACTATTTATTTTTGTCAAAAAAAAATAGTGGCTCCTTAAAACGTTGAAATTTTATAAGTTGTAATTTTTGACTCTTTCGACTCAAATGGTTACCCCAACGCCTGGCCAAGGTGAAATCATAACATTATTTTCTTTAGCCATAGTCAGATTGAAGCTCTTTTATAACGTACCTTGCAGGTATCTCCTGCTATTAAATTACCAAACATGATCAACACCTAAAAAACAATAACTCATTTTTTTCACAATTTTCTATATATCCTACCTCAGTAATTTTAATGTAAGGCACAGATATTTAATTTAACAGCTTTGTAATATTGTCAAGAGCAAATAAAATAAACACTCTTTGTATAAGAATTCCATGCGACGTGTACCCGTGATTTTTTATTATGATCTCTTGAATACAATAACACCAAAATTATCTGAAAGCAATCACCGCTCCAAATTGACCTGTCACTGTACATATTACGTCTCATAATATACGCGGAGCTAAAGTTAATTTATTACAAATTGGGTGAAACAAAATGGCCTCAGTCGGCCTTTGGAAAGCGATACACGGATTAATTCAATCGCCGCGGTTATGTAAATTAATTACCGGTTCAAATTGTTCATTGAGCATGTCCCTTTGTGACGTGGTGAACAATTTTGATACGTTTTTAAAGGCTATTCCAACATTTTTCACCGATTTACGATACTCGGACACATTTTGTCTTTTATACGGCATTTTAAATGGTTACCTAACTAGCGACGTGACATAGGTGACTGTACTTTTTATGTAAATAGTAGGTAGTTTAACACTTTTTTAACATCAACATTTTCGTAACGCTACGCTCGTAGCCAATAATATGAGGAAACCCGTATTTAGCGAAAACTTGCTACGAGCAGAGCGTCCGCCGAGCGGGCTCGCGGTCGAGGATGTGTTAAAGTTTAAATAAAACGATTTAAACGGATCATATCGCGTATACTATCTCATTAGAATTCGTATACGGCGGAGTACGTTCGTACAATAGTGTTCACGGAGTGAACTTTAAAAGAAAATAGTCAAATATAAACAATTAACTAATCTTTATTAGCGGTCCGAGACAAAAACAACAATCAAACAAAAGAAAAGGCTTTAGACAATCTATGTCGACACTTCGTTAGTGTGTTTCAGCGTTCCTAATAGTGACATCTAGGGACGTCAATAATAACTAAAAACTATACCTAACTGCTTAAACAATAGTCATTAATATATATAAACTAAGTAGGTACAGTTGAATTTTTCAGCATCGACTTTTTGATATCCGTCATCCCAGTTCAAACGCAATTGCGCGAAGGCGTGTAAATGTACTGAGATGACGGCTGCCACAAAGTCGTTGCTGGGACACATTTTTGTATGCATTTTTTTTCAAAAGATATTATTCTAGGAAATAAAAATGCGAATGTGTCCATATTCCGCTTACTTTGTCTATTAATGACTATTGTACGAACGTGCCTCGTGTACGAAAAGTCTTCCCCTCTTCCCCTAAGTACTAGTTATAAAAAATGCTCCGTTGTACATTAAAAGAAAACCCCGCTGCCCTCAAATTACGAATAAGAAGCTGTAATTTATTTATTTAATCTTTTTTGCACAACAAATAAAAATACAATTGGCGGATTTAATGCGTTAAGGCATTTTCTACTAGTCAACCATCAGATCAAACTCAAGTGTTTAGTTTTGTTCAGATTATACAAGGTGAAATCAAAGACGTGATAGAAAATATTACTTTTCGACTCTACTCACTATAACGATAAAATTTTAGTATGAGACCAATATCGAAATTAGTCAAAAAATGTGGAAATCCTATACTAAAGTAGTACCGACTAGCCTTAAGTTTTGTATGGATAAGTCGATTTTTTTTACGATTTTGAAATTGATCTCACACTAAAATTGTATCGTCATTACGAGTAGCCTCAAAAAGTAACATTTGGTATCACGTCTTAGATTTCACACTGTACTCATGATACTTATCGTTGGTGAAAATATGATTACAATGGATCCAACCATTTTCCATACAATATGGATATGAATGGACATGGCACTTTTCTCACGTTATGAAAAAAAAACTCAGATGGATCAATTCATCGACAAGAATTTTATTATATATTTTGTGTATGCATTGGGTGCTTTACTATTGTCGTTTTATTGTTTTATGTCGCACCGCTCACGGGACAATGGAGTCCCGGACCTTTGGGAGGCGTGCGCGGAGCCGAAGCTAGAATTTAATGAAATGTAAGGTGTACACCGCGCGGGTGCTGTTCCTGCCCGTATCATGGGACACGCACAGAGACAGCACTCGCTAGATGCGAGAACTATTGGAGAGCGATGAGATCTAAATATGCTGGGCTATGGGATTGAAATGATGGACTAAAAATACTGGGCTATTGCTTGAGACAATCGGACGTCTACCAGGAAAAAGTGTCCCATGGCTAAAGGCACTGGTAGACAATGAATTTCATTGTTTTATTATTATTATACATCGCATTGATTTTGATGCAATACATTTAGATACGAAAATGAACTCCACTCAGGCTATTTTTATCTTTGAAATTGACTTCTATGTTACTAAGTACTTTTTGGTTTAACACTAGATACGCTGCACACAACGGCGTCGGGCGTTATCTAAGAAAATGGGGTAGACTGTAATGAAGGTGGAGTATCGTAGTAGCTAAAGACGGCTTCAATTAACAGCACTACCTCCATTATCCGACGAGACTCGCTTTACCGGCGATAACCGGCCATAACCGGATCCCGGGCCGCTGTGACCGGTCTAATCCGGACAAATGAGACGCGAAAGATGACATCCTCTTACTAATTGGAGAACAGAATTAACAAGGCGTGTCGTTAAAGCGTTATGTCTTAATGAGCCGGCTAAGGAGATTGTTACCCGGGGTGTTCTACGTCCATGCAACAGATGATCTCGAAATTTCAGCGTAGTAGTAATAGTGTACTAAAATATACACTTTTAAAAGGTGCCCGCGACTTCATTCACGGTACAAAAAGAATGGCTGCTTTTGGTCCCAAAATGGCATAAACGGAACCTTTATTTGTCCGTTCGTACGAACGTCAGTCCGTATGTCACAGTTATTTTACTCAAAAACTGGAAAAAATATTTTTCGGCAAACATTAACGTGTGACACATATTTCGACAGTCCTTTTAACCCTTTACGGTTTCTAAGTTGTTAGGTGTTAATCGCTTCAAAAATAGCATAAATTGCGCGTCCTCCCCTCCGCCCTCTTACAATAACAAAGGTAAAGCTTAATAAACACTTTCACAAAAAAATATTTTCAATGCATGGTCCGACATGCTTGTGGCCAGTTTTTTTTTATTACTTGTCATGGCCTGATATGTGACGATAGGTAAGTAAAACTAGAAGAAATAAAAGAAAACTTAAAATATCCACTGTAAAGTAAAATAAAACTGCGTAATATTGTCTCATTTACTAACAATTCCGTACCGGTCTTTAGAGTGGATAATTTTTTATGTTGTTTCTGTTTTAGAACTTTCATTTGTCGTTTAAAAATACTATCTCTTTATATAAAAGATCAAGATACACGGTCCACTCGGTTGACAACGCCGTGCAACAAAAAGTTACACTGACGCGCATAGTGCATGTTATACGAACGTTTAATTTTGACGCGGTGCAACGGGTTGCAAACATTTCTTACTATCTTGTAGTTCGCTGATTCGCATTGACGCGTGGTTTTTAACTGAGATCCAAAGAAAGAGCCCTCTGTACGAGGGCTCTAAATCGGTCGGAATATAGTTCGGTCGGAATATAGTCGGAGTTTAGTGTCGTCTAATACACGTACGTGTATTAGACGACAGAACTATATTCCGACTGATGGCTAGTTGATGGCGGGGCGGACTGATGGTTATGGTGGTGTCCGTTATCAGTGCTCTATACATTTTAAGCAGATCGCTGTTAAGACTTTTCTTGCAATAGTGAATATGGTAAAGCAAAAACTTGAAAATTGTTATTTTTTATGTAATAATCCATATAGCGGTGATGTATTTTGTTCCTGTGGCGGTTGGTGTGGCTATGATAGAAACGTGACGGGAGTTTAGATATTGATTTCGCACTTGCATCGCACGATACACATTTTCCAGTAAGGTTTTAGTGAACGGAGGCTTTGTTTTATCCATGAATACCGTACAAAGTTATTAAATAGTAATTGAATTGTTACAGTGGGGAGGCTCCAGCAAAGCAGAAAGAGAAACAAACAATACACCTATCCAAAAACATAGTTTCTCGCAAAATCAGTTTAGTGTTTTTCAACCACTCAAGTGTTTTTCGCAACTGTCACCGTTATTATTTCAAACCAGATGGTGCTCTTTTGATTTTTATACCCCGTCATCGTGTCGATTAATAGCAGCTAAACCTATAACGAGTCTATTTTCATCAATGGCTTTCCCTCTACTAAGAACTGCTAGTGAATGAAAACCTTTCTTCACTTACCTTGTGCCAAAAGAGAACTATCCAATCCGACATTGCTTTACGAGTACTACAATCACAGTTTAATTGTCCCTGTCTTTTCACTAGACAACTTCTCTAAATCGCCCCAACTCGGTTGGTAACAATTCAGCCGCGAAGTGACCTGTAAATGCCGCAACTCAAACGCATTTAAGTTGTCTTCTTCAGTCCTCAAAGTTCGCTGTTTAGTGTTTCGATAATGCTCGTCACTAAAAGCCTGTTTACACTTTGATTAGTGATTCGTGTGAGTTCATACATTTCCTACTAAATGCAAGTACGAACTGTATGAACTCGCACTAATCACAAATCAAAGTTTAGTGTAAACAGGTCTTAGCCACTCACGTGCTTGTTATTTTGGGTTGAATTTTATTTATATACTATTATAAAAGTTATGCAAATGAAATATATGTACATTGAAGATGTTTTCAAAAAAAGTCACTGAATCGAAAAATATAATTTTCGATTTTTTGATTTCAACTATTTTTGGTACAGTACGATTACTTTGAGTTTACCACTAGCATATGCTTTTATTCCATTGGATATTCGATTTTAACACTAGTATAAAAGAGTTTATATTACTTACACACTATCTAAACGTCGTTTGTTTGTAATAGAAACTCTTTCGTATTAGTGTTAAAGTCGAATATCCAATGGAATAAAAGCATATGTCAGTGGTAAACTCAAAGTAATCATACTATACACGGGTAGCTGGGTACCTCCAGATGGTTATAGGATACTTTTTACCTGAATTTGCTAAAAAAAAGAGGGGTTTTGACTTTTTCTTCTCCGGGAACGAAGTTGTAGGCACCTTCTAGTCATTTATAAGTCAAGTCAATTGTAAAGGTCAATTTTTGTTTTCAAATGCGTACCAGCCAAGTTATTCTGCGACGTTCGTAAAACTCTCCGTAAACAAACGTCACAACTTCTGTAGGTACATTTATTCGTTAAGTCAGTACGTAATGTCTATTCTTAACCTTTTGGGGATGCTCGATTTAACTTTCGAACTGAATTTCACTTGTAATAAAGGGCTGCCGAAGTTAGGAGGCGCGTGTACAAGTTTCAGGAATAATTCGAGCAACATAAGGGTGACCGCGCCTGACGTAAGCAGATGCGGGCTCGTTTACACCGCAATGTATAATGTTTTTGTGTGCTATGGACCCGAGTATCAAATAAACGGTGTCCTTTTATTTTACGTAACTTTTAGTGAGACGTTTAAAAGATTTTTCATAGATGTATACAATACAATTCATACATAATTGTTGTAATAATTTCGCGTGTCCCGTTCAGATCTCTAACTGTCAATAACCATGCTTGCTCATTGTAATGCTCAGTTCATTCGACATTGCATGGTAAAGCTTTCGCTTAACCGATAAAATGATGTATGAACTGGGCAACAATTCAATATAATAAAGAATTTAAGTAACAAATTTAGGATAGTTTTAATTTTTGGATATTTTTGAGAGCTCTTTCTAATTGTGCTGTGCATACTTGTTTTGGATAACATTTTTGTCAGAATGCCTATATCTTGTTAATGTCATACATAAATGAATGTTGTCTGTTCAGTGTGCCTAATAAATAAAATAAAAAATAAAATAAAATACAATAATACTTTTGAGAAAATGAGAAATTATTTGGTTTATTAGATTTATAGATGTTAGATTATCGGATAATCTAAAAGCCCTATCATCCACATTGAAGAAGAAGAAGATACATTTATTTTGTAAACAACAATGAAAATGACAGTACATTGGAAAAGTGACATGTATAGACTTAACCTAGACTTAAAGCTAAACCTAGGAGCTATAATCAATCATATTTGTGTTTACAAAAATGGAGTCCACTCAGCATATGTCAGAGCACTCATGAGTGCCATGACGCTGATCTTCCGTGGATCCAGAACAGGACATGTGTGAGACAGCGTGCTGTGTATGTACGCTGTGTACCTACTCATTTATGTGCGTGCCAGTGTGAATGGCATATATGTATAAAGATAAATACATGAAATTAAATTAATATGGACAAAATAAACACAATAACCCTGATATATATATATATATGTACTTAGACCAGCCTATCTTTATCCATTATGCATTATACATACTATACTATCATATTAAAAATTCGAAAGTATGTCTGTCTGTCTGTCTGTCTGTTACCTGTTCACGCTTAAACCGCTGAACCGATTTGGATGAAATTTGGTATGAAGATATTTTGAGATCATTGAATCCTTATGCCTATAATAAATGTGAGATGATGGATTTTCTTTCTTTTGTGCAACAACAGTGCAACTTATCGGCTTTATATTTGGAACAGAATATAGGCAGTAAAACAATATAGCTACTTTTTTGTCCCATATACATGCACAGATCCCAAAGCCTCTGGAAAAGCCAATAATTATACACTAAAAAAATATGAGGCTACGAGTATCAAGTGGCTTTTTAACTTGATTGGAAATTTCTTTATAGATTTGATCACAATATGAACCAACTAATCACTTAACGCATGATTGCAGTGGTACGACTTAAAATTATCAAACATTTGAACATTTCACTTAGTACGACCTTCACCAGGTCGCATTGTAACAGCAAACAAACGAAGATAATGTTGAGTTCTACCAAAACTGATATGTGTTTCCATCACAAGTTCATTCGAACTTGATTGAACTTATAATGAACTTGTTTAGCGCAATCCATTTATCGTGTCTATCGCATAGAAACATCTAATTTGCGACAGTAGTTAAACTTGACAGCAATATAAGTACAACTTTTTTGAAATCTTTAATAATGAAGAAGTAATAAAATTAAAATTGTTGCTGGAACCATTGCACTAGATATGCTCTGGTGGAAACAAGTTTTTTGTTTGATTCAATCCTTCACCATGAACACGAGACAGGCTGTATGTAAAAGTAGTATATATTCAAAATGAATTATGAACGACAGCTGTCTCGTACCAGCTTTATGTCATTAGGCCTTAGTCTTAGGACTGACGTTGAATAGAAAAGCATCAAACCCGTACCTTCTACTTTTTATTGTATCCCACCATCTGAAAAGAAAAAATAACTATTTTACATATTTCTTACATGAATTTGAAGTCAATGAAAATATCTATACCATTAAAAAGTTGTAAAAAATAAATGTTATAAAAAGATGTACAGTACGAGAAACTGAAACACGGACACGTTCTTAGTGTCATTGTGGCAAGAGCGCAAAAGGTATGTTTCAATTTTCCGAACTTTACATTGAAGATATTTTTGAGAAAATAAGTGTGGTCATTGATTTTAATAATATTGTATCATCCCGGCTTCATCCATCGTCAAGACAATTGAATTGTAACCATTTTTAAGTTGATAATTGGACATCCAAGGATGATTTAGAATACTTATTACTCGACTACGCTGAAGCAAAAGAGGGTTATGGTGTTTACGCCTCCGCAAGCGAGATTGCGGACCCTTTTATTTATTTATGGACTTTATTGCACAATACAAGAAAGTACAAAATGGTAAAATTAATGCCATAAAAGCATTATCTACCCAGTCAACCATTGAGCTAAACAGAGAAATTATTGGTGCGGATATCGGTATTAAACTTGTACAAATTAATTATTACAACGCTAATTATTTAGTACACAAATACAAAGTAGTAAATTAATAATTCACCTTTTAGTGTCGTACTAAATCAAAAAAATACCTACCAGGAAAGAACTCTGTTATAAAAGTGACTTTTATGTACACTCAACCTTGCGGCTGCGTCAGACACACGCCATCACAGCTTTTGCAGTAGAAAACTACGAGTAATTATCTACCACGAACATAACAAGTGCACAAACTATGAAGGCGATATCCCAGAAGGGCCAATTTGCCGCACTAGTTCATAAATTAAGTGCTGCCTTATCTTTATTAGGGTCTAGCACGACGGGAATAACTTGTACCACTCACATATATATCCTAATTACGGCAGCTTCAGAAAATGGGCGGTATAGAAATATATTTGTAAGAAATCTGGCATACGAAAATTGATAATTTTTCTGCGTAATTCGGCAGTTTTATTCTGAAAAATGGAGCGTGGGTATCTTATAGATAACTCAAATCAGTGGAATGTTTTTGTTAATTTAATAATTTTAAAGAAATACAATTATATAAGTTATTTTCATAAATAACTTCAATACATTAGTGAAACGGCATATAAGTGGCATAAGAGAAACGGCCTAAGGTGATTGAGTAAAAAAAATCATAGATATTGGGATTTTATTTTACATCCATACAGGGCGGAATTTCAGTGCTTAACAAAATAATGAATTACGTGATTTTTACTGTCGTGTCATTCAATATTTAAATGTTTAGATGATCTCATAAAAAAATATTTAAAAAAAAAAAAACAAATTTTATTGTCACTACCCGCGGATCTAGTTTTCAGCGCTCGCCCCCGTCCCGTGGCACCCCCGCTTACCTTACACCGGGTCCCACCGCGTTGCAGAAATCAAAAACGAAAACATAATTATCGTTCATACTTTCACAGGCTTGAGACTGCAATCATGATATCTGTGGTTGGTGGGCCATAATTAATCGAATACCACAATATAAAATCAGAAGCAACTAAAGACATGCAAAATAGAACAGAGCATGATTCTTCATTATTTCATTGATAAAACTCACTCGATCAACGTGCACGACAATGACAACAGTGAAAAATCTAATCGCAAAGGCTTGCAGGCGAAACTGTTCAATCCATTACATAAACTTCAGTACAGAGGGGCTACTCTGAAATTCGAAATCCGAATTTCATATGGCGCTATCTCGCTCACTTGAATACAGTTTAACATGGTAGCGAGAGGGATGACACGTTACGAACTTCGAAAATCGAGGTTCGGAGTAACCACTTAGGTATCTTAAGGTGCGTCCACATTTGTATCATATGCCCGATTAGATCTTTGTCCCGTGGCATGATCGCGCGTCACGATCACGCACTTGGACATTGCGCCGATCTGATCCCTCGAAATCCATGTTAATACGCGTATCACACACTTAGATCTGAGGAGCGCGCCGACAGTAAGCGTCCAAGCAGCGCGATACGCAGTCATGCCACGCCACGGCATAAGTGTGGACACACCTTTACACGTTTTTGTACATTGTATTTTAAGTTATCTTTCTGTCATCATCGTATAGTACTACGTCACTCTCCATTACGTCAAATGCATTGATTATGCAATTTAGAAACATTTAACATATTTGGGACGAAAACTAACACAAAATCCGTTAGCGACGCGTGGTACGGTGCCGTGCGGGAAATTGGTGACTTATCCAGTCGGCTAAAACTGTTTTGTTTAACTCACATAGGTAACGAATTTTGTGATTTTTGTTTACAATTTGGCTTGGTAACCGCTCAGTGGTAATATTTGTCTAAAAAATAATATTTTTATTGTAAAAAAAAAATCTGGCATGTTTTTTTTTTTTTAATGGAGTCCTTTCTTAATGGTCGTGCATGGTTAATGTAACCTGCATTTAATTAATGATTTATGTGATTAGTTTCTTGAAAACAGGTGGTAAGTATCTACCCTAACAATCGTGCCCGACTGAGCAAAGGTCGCTCGCCCAGTCGGGCACGATTGTTGTTGGACACGACTGTATAAGCCTGTTTTACTGCGATTAGGTTTAACATTGTCCAAGGAGTCAAATTAGTTGATTGTATATTAACTTTTCTTAACGTGGCTAAAAAATACCATGCAACTGTTTACCTGGAAGTGAAATCGCTCAGCAATTTCGGTCAATTTGTTACGGGCATGAGCCGTGGAAATTGTTTGCGTACCTGCCACCGATTCTCCTTATTTTACAAGTTTTTCATGGCAACATTTACTTTTTTTATAAAGCTAGAATTCTCCAGCCTTGCCGTAAACTGCAGTGAAACAGACCTGAAACAATTCAATCAATGTTGTAGCAACATTTGTGGTCGTGGCGTGCAGTCCATATAAGCACAAAGGCACTGCCAACCCTGAACGACCATGGCTTCATATAGGCACAGAGAAACTGCCTACCCCGAAGTCCTGAACGACCATGGTTCCAAATAGACCCAAAAAACATGCCTATGCCTTGGGCAAGAATCCTGAGCACGCCAGTGGCTTGCTGCTAGGCTATATTATATAAGGTGTCTCGTCAGGAATCCAAATAATTTTACCAGCGTATACCTGAGGTCATTAGGATCAAAAAATGTTATAGGAAACCAAGTAAAAAACAACTTTTTTTTTAAATCTTGTTGATATTTGTACATAAAACTTGAATAACTTTCGCTTCTCTATTAAAATTATCCCTTTTAATAAAATAGTAACGATATTTTTTCCAAAAAACGATTACTTTAGTGAGTGGTACACAGGTACCACTCACTAAAGTCATGTTTCCAAGGGTCGTGTCGCTATTGATAGACTTCAAATTGACAGCAATTTGAAGTCTATCAATAGCGACACGACACTTGGAAACATACGTGGCAACGTCGCCATCAAAAGAGGTTGATCCACTTTAGTAATCACAATAAACAGTTTACATGAAAATTGATGATATCTTTAAAGCTAAGCTAGATTTGCCTGGGGTACATATAACATTTTTTGGTCCTAATTACCTCAGTTTTACGCTGGAAAAGATATTTGGGTTCCTCACGAGACATCTTGTATAATACCTTACGGTATCATTTATTTGCGATCATTAAAATTGTATGTAAAACAATGATGCCAAAGTATGGAAGGGGATCTAGTTAAACCACCTTTTATCATAGACAGACAAAATTCATTGAAGAAAACTCTTTTGTATATAGTCAAAGTCAGCAGTGTCACACATATCGTTCACTTGACACTATTTCTTCTTGAATTCTTTGGTATTGGATAATGTCATTTAATATTTATCGAACACCTTTCGTATTTAATTACGATGCGTCAGCTTTTTAAAACAAAAGGTAAATGTGCAAATCTTGCACTCTACTTTTAATGATTGACACCGGTCAGGTGACCGGTGGCTTTTTTTAGTATTTGTGAGTTGTCATCTGAATATCCACTAAGGTAAATATCCCAGCGCTAATAGACCTCTATTGCTATGAATTAAAGTTCTAGGTGACAAGTAATGGGACAGTATAGAGCGCTGGCATATTTATCGGCATTTAGATGACAACTCACAAATACTAAAAAAAGCCAACACGTTGATGCTAAATTCGAACCTGAAATTCTAGTGTTAAAGTTCCAATAACAAAATGCCTCCACGTACTGAGACGATTGCATAGTTTGTCTCGTATTCTCTTGATAGGCTGGAAGCAGCTTAGTAATGCAAACAGTCTTGTGATGTTGCTAAAGCCGCCTAGAATACTGTTGATATTATTAATAATATTGATGCAAATTCATGGGAGGAGGAGCTATTAAGTACCAAGATTAAACAGACAAGCACGGAGTTGCTGTGAAATGAAATGTTTACTATATCGCCTAATGACGATGTTCATAAGTAGATGTTAACAGCTATTTTTATAAGCAACAGTCCGAAAGTGTCAATTGTTTGAAACTATATTCGATTACAAATAGATAAAACGAACATTATTCAATTTGTTTATTCATCGGTTTTATGAAGCCAAGTCTGCACAGAAATAATTGGCAACTTCGCCATAACGGTTCTGTTATGGTAGGTAATGCAGAGTTGTGCAGACTAAGGGCCTAAGTACACTTCGTTATTAATTTGCGCCGTCGACGCACGTCTTTATCGATTCAAACGCGATACACACGCGAGTAAATACTACTCTATGGAATATAAAACTTATTGTGGAGGAGCATTCCTAAAACGCGCCGCGACTGGTGCTTAAAAACGCGGTGTAACAGCTCTTAGGTTTGCCATACTATATCAGATTTTCGTAGAAGGGTGTCAATACATATTTTATAAAAATTTTGCTTCGGCTGTCCCTATTATATGTAACTTTAATTCCTCCTACTTTTTCGAATCACCTTGAGTCATCTTTAACACTTTCGCTTCCAAGCTTTTCGTAGCGCTATGCACTCTCTTCTACATACCTACAGGTAAACGCATGGTATCGGCTACGCGTCTACGAGCAGAGCGCCCGCTAGACAGGTTCCTGTCAATAAATGTGGTAATAAATGAATTGATCTAGTGTTCGGGAGCAGATTATAAATACCAGCTACTTGTACAAGTTTCTTATCGGGAAATTGAGCCAAGTGTAGAATATGAAAGATATAGGGCTATTTTTTATTGCCTAGGTAACTATACTGACGATTCTGACGAACAGGTTTAACTTACCTACGTAGGCTTTGTACCTTGCGCACCGCGTCCCTCCCCTATTCTAAGTGGCCAAGTGTATTGTGTTGCGCGCCCCACAATGAGTCCGATTACTTCATCACATCACCATCATCGGCATCATCCCAAGGCCTACATTCCAAATTATTTCTACTACATTTACTTCTTTGAGACATTCTCATCCACCGGCCACTCGTCTTATATCATAAATCCATCTAATCGGCGGACGACCTGTGACTCAAATTCCCAATGAACCCAGTACCTACTCTTTTGGCCCAATTCCTACGAAACATTCTGGCTAGGTGTCCTGCCCATTTCCTATTTCGTTACTCCATGGTTTTAACAGCATTTGTAATGAGTCCTTATAAGCTTTTCTCGAATGCTCTAAGCTTACCTTATTAACACCGTTCCACGCGTTATTTCATTCAAATTCTCTGCTACTGGGGCTATTCTCGTCCAACATATGGTTCATTATCTCTCGTGTTTGTGCCGGCCAGTATGCGGGGCGGTGGCAAACATCTGACCCGGTTGTGTTTGTGTTCCCGCCGGAACAACCTTCCCCTTTCCTGCTGTCTTAGTACTTTGTTCGCATCTGTTTAATTGAAATGTCTTGTTGATCGCATCGATGTAAATAAATTAAGTTCACAGCCAAAGTTTCAGCGTAGTTCGAAAATAGTTGTCGCGTGTTGCGTAGCTTTTAAGACAGTTACGGTTACATTTAAACAAAGGCTGATAAAAGGATGTCACGTTATATCCAATATTCGCGTGTCTATAAAATTAATAGAGATAATTTAGCTATTATTGTAATACGCCTAAGGAAATGAATGCACATATATTTTTTGTTGCACAAATAAACATGTTGTCATTAACATCGTTAATTGTAGTAAAAAAAACCGCCCAAATGCGAGTCGGACTCGCACAACGAGGGTCCTGTACAAAATATACGCTAAAAACGATCGTATTTATAAAAAATCCAGTGTAAGCAGAGCCTTACTCCTAAGCAAAATTTACGCGGTGTGGGGTCATTTTCTAGTGATACTAACATAGACAGACAGACATCAAAATTATACATTTTCAGATTTATTTAGTAGGTTGTGCCATAAGCGCTACCGACATACCAAATTTCTAGGACACTTATATGCCGTATATTAAAATAAGCGATCTCATCACACTGGTATTTAATGAAAATGACGAAGCCTGTGTTGCAGATTACATCATTAGTTTGTATGGGAAGAAGTCTGTTGCTCATTTGTTATTGTCTATTGTAACCCACCTGATGAAGCCTACGAATAGTTAAATAAAGTAAAAAAAAAATTAATACCTAACCATAGAATATTAACCCTAATCCCTTCCCAAATAAAGTTATAACTATAAAACTCAGAGGATAGACTCCGTAAAATTTTACCGTTTTACAGTGGGCCTTAAAATTTACCGTTAGTGTCTCAACGCACGTTTGTGCCTCGTAAAGCTGTTGATAACGGCCCAGCATATGATACGATACGCATTTACTGAGTTTTGTGGAATACTTCCAGTTTAATGGCCACTGTAGATTGCAACATTGTTTTTAGCACTCGCCCATTCGCGGGTCGTATTTTTGTGATAGACTGCCGTTTAACGCTGGTGTCGCCTGGCTGTAAAATGTCTCGGAATGGCTACGTTTGATGATAACATTTATGTGACCTTTATGGTAATGGCTACTTCACTAATAAATTAATACAGACAAAAATAAGTGATGGCATTAATTCAACGCACGGACATGCAAGATTTTACAAGAGAGATAGCGCTGGATGGAGACTCCACTCGGCATTTTTAGGGTTCCGTAGCGAAATTGGCAAAAACGGAACCCTTATAGTCTGTCCATCCGTCTGTCCGTCCGTATGTCACAAGTATTTTACTCAAAAACTACGTAATGTTTATTGATGAAATTTGGAGTATAGGTGTGTTGTATGAGCCGCTACTTAGTTTGATAATTAATTAACAAAAAAATATATTCCTACGGGAAGCTCTCCATACTTGTAACCGGAACTGAAAAATATAAAAATCAGCAAATATTAGGTCCATATGGCAGATATTTCTTTTATGAATTTTTTTTTTTTTAGTCAAAGTTCATACCAAGTACATAGCATAGGTTTTATCGCTCACACCGAAGCCTGCCGCTAACTGACGTGGTTTGCGATGGATCTGCTTCCACAATTGCTTTTAATTCTTTGTTGTCAACTTGTATCTCCAGCCGTCCACGGGGCTTGTTCTGTAGTTCAAAATTTCCAGAACGGAAATGTTGGATCCAATAACGTACCGTATTTTCTTTTACAGTAGCTTCCCCACACGCATTGTTAATCCTACGAGCCGTTTCTGCAGCACTGGTGCCGAGGTGAAACTCATATTCGTAAATATAGAGATATTTTAACTTCTTTATATTGTGAACAAAAATTGTGAAAGAAAAACAAATGGCGCGATAAACGCGCGACAAATAAATTTCGAAATTCGAGCACAAAAATACATGGTCTTAAATTTAAAATAAATTAGAATTTAGAATTCCTAGCCGATCGCCACATATTTTGAACCAAAGTTGCCAGTTCGCCAAACGCCAATTTCATATGTAAGGACCTAATATCAATGTGGGGCACATATTTCGACGGTTTATTTCAAACATTTTTAGGTTACTAGTTTTTTATTTATTTAGCAAGTATTTTCGGAAATAATCGCTCCGAAAGAAGCATAAATTGTCCCCCCCCCCCCTCTATTTTCTAAACGGTATGGTATGTCTTAAATATATGAAAAACAAAATACAACCGAATTGAGAACCCCCTCCTTTTTTGAAGTCGATTAAAAATTACAAGATATGTTCGACATGATACGATATACCGTTTTTGATTTATTGTCAATAAATTTGCCTTCTTAGCAAAAGGTCGTAAGTGCCGTGGAGATACATTCTTTTGGTACTGCACTTTTTAATATCGTATTTTGTTCACATGTAGTGCATTTTTTGTATAAACGGCTGCGGAACCCTACACTGAGCATTGTCCGACATGCTCTTGGCCGGTTTTTATATCGCAGTCTTGCAGCTCGTAAACGAAATCAGTTACAGGCCTGAAATTATATAATTTGGTTTCGTATTTCCCGTGAGTCTACGTACGAGCTTATCATCTAATCCAGTTTCAACTCTTTCGTAACTATTGTTTTGGCAATGTAAAATAAATATGGAAAAACTGGAAAATACACACAATCGTAGTCACTGGCAATGCGTGAGTTATACGTTTTAGTAATTAAAATACACGAGATATAATGTCGAAATTGAAACGTCCAAATTGGTGTTCATTCGCGCGACGGTCCGGCCTGGGCAGCCAACACTATTGTCAAAGTTGTCAGAATTGATCAGTGGAGTGCAAACATTGGTGCGGGCAGCATTGTACCGCGATTTAGTTGATTCGTATTTCCTCATTATGACGACGTATTACTTACACTCGATTTATCATTGCAGTGTTAAACAATTTTGACATTTTGATCTATGTACGTAAACACCGCACCCTAATACTGAACGCTGTTTAAATCATCTTGCATGAATGTATGAGGCCAGTGATGGTGATGATGATTAAAACTCAAACAGCTTTACATATTTGTAGAAATTAAATGTCTATACATTGAGACAAAATAATTAAAAAACAAGTGATATGGAGTATTTGAAGGTCACGGTTTTTTTTTTGGGTTTTATTGTGTGTCGTTGTGGCTTTATCACGCGAAATCGGCTTAATGGATTTTAACTATTGAAATAAAACAATTTAACGGATTATATCGCGTTTATTATCTCATTTTAGTTCCCGACGTTTCGGAAGCTTTCCAGTTTTCCTGGTCACGGGTGGACTGACAAAAGATGTTTTTTCCTCTGCCAAAGTTACAATTTGTGCAAACTACCCATTTTTGAAAAATCAAATAAAGGTTTACATACATGCCAGATGGGCCTAAGCTATAAAGACAGGTACACATGTGCCAGAAGGGCTTAATTATTTTATTTTAATTTACCAAGCAGCATTTCACAAATGAGGCGTACTGAGGAGAAAAGAAACGCTACAAAGAAATTTAAAAGGATTTTAACAATTTTTTATTTGTCTTTTCTTGACTAGGCTGAAGAAAAAAAGAGGGTTATGATTTTTTCTCCTCCGCTGTCGAAGTTCACAAGCGAACGTTTAAATAATCTGCACGAATTGTCAGACTTGAGGGTATTGACTAGCGGAGTGCAAACATTGGTAGACTCGTCATTGTTCTGTAATTTAATTTGTACATATTGTACTTTCCGTGTTATGTATGAAAGGGTTAACTTATCCTCAATAATTAATTACCACTGCTTTCGCAGCTTCATGCTCGGCATCATCATCTATATGCGTATGCGGCTCTTGTCTGTGGTTTTACATGCTACTCTGTTGTCAGAAAAGAAAGCTGTATACATTTTATATATAATGAATGTGTCCAAATATTTACTTCTTTTACTTTCATTGGTTTTCTTTGAATAATAAAAAAACGAGAGGTAGACCTAGAAGATCTTATACTGGCTAAATCAAACAAACATAAGCAGTGAGGTGTATTGAACAGAATTAATTAAAAGGAGTTAAAATGGTTTCCGGACCTCATAAGCCAGATAAATTAACGATAAAATAAATAAACTTTTTAACAAAAAAATAAAACCGACTCCAAAAAAAATTAAAAAGTAATCAAAATAACGCCATAATTCAGTTTCTTCAATTTACTTACAAGTAACCGTTTGTATACTCAATCTATACAGTATATACAATTAATCTTATATTGGCGTCGGTGCCATATAAAGAATGTGTAAAATATTGAAAATTGACGATTTTAGTAAGTTGTGACACGATGGTACCGACTCCAAAATAACATTAATTGATTATACTGTATAGATTGAGTATACAAACGGTTACTTGTAAGTAAATTGAAGAAACTGAATTAAGGCGTTATTTTTTTAATTTTTAGTTTTTTTTTGGAGTCGGTTTTATTTTTTTGATAAAAAGTTTATATATTTTACACTTTTTAGTTACTCGTTACTTAAAAGTGTATCTCATGACTATTCGAACAAGCCCAAACACGGCTAGGATACATTATTTTATTACATAGATCTGGTGCCTACCCTCCGGCTCCATCATCAAATCAATTCGATGGTACCATTTTCATCAGGAACATTTAAGTTTGTGACTATGAAGTTGCTTATCTAAATTAATCAAGATATCTTATCGCCACCCGTAAATCATTTATCATTGAGGAGTTCCGATGCTATTCTGTGGTCTTCTTCATCAGTTCCACTTCACCAATTTACACTTTCTGAATGAAAATTCTTGACTTTATCAATAAATTACCGAAAGCGCCGTACATATCCCTATAACATTTGAAGAGTTCCCTCGATTTCTCCAAGATTCCATCAACAGATCCCGACTTAGTGCCAACGGGACCAACTCGGAGTTATACCCTTTCGATAAAAAAAAAATGAAAATCTGTTCACGGTTCTCGGAGATATCGAGTCCTCCTTTTTGAAGTCGGTTAAAAATGTAATCCTTCAGTGGTATTTGGGTTTCTAATTTAGAACGATTGTTTCTTATGACGTTATTAATATAGGTACTGAAAGTTTACATCATATTTAAAGATTTGCAATGTAACTTAACAAAGGGTACACCGTTCCTTTATTCCATTCTCGCGTCGTTACAACGCCAAATAACTATTTGAGCGTCCATTTGAAAAATCGTGAATCTTGCGAGAGAAATATTGGGGTCCTCCATAAGGTGTGGACCACAAATCCAGGGCCCCTGTCAATTTATCCGGCAGACCCCAGGTTATTTATGTGCGACTATCAGTGTCGAGTGATTTATGGTCTTGTTATTAAAATGGGTCGAATATTAGCGGCACAATTAGTAGGGTCGTCGAGCAGGTGTTGGCGGTGCACGGATACAAAGTTTTGGTCAAGTGGCGTGCTAGGATAGGTTAGGGTTGTCAGCAATGGTGAGTCGGCAAATGCTCAGATACAGAAAACATAGATAACCTCCTAGAATGGAGGTTATCTATGTTATCTGTATCTGAGCATTTGCCCTTAATTATATGTTTACGGTTTAGTATACCTGCTGAGATTCTATTTTTTATTTGATAATAAAGAATAACTAGGTGACTGTATCTATGTTCTGCAGAATTTTTATTTTGCACAAACAAATTAAACGTTTCATGGCAGATTGCAAATTGCAAGTGAACTAACCCTGGGAACAGCAGACGCAGAAGCTTAAAAAATCGTTTGCTTTGTTTTTGGCGTCATTATATTATGTATTTAGGCAAATTGGTGAGAAGCAACTTCTAACAACAATTCTACTCTAGTCGTCATACAAATAATAACAAAAATGGGGTTTAAAATGGGGGAAAAGCTATTTAAAACGTATTGCAGTCAAATGCAAGGCTAACGGTACCTAATAAACCTGGCTGCGCCTGTTCTTCGTCCATTTTGGGACCAACATCACATAGAATCGAAAAGCGACAAAGTTTTATATTCGCTAACTATACATTCTATCTGCCTAGAATAGTTTCAACTTTTTTTAGGGTTGAGTATCGATACGGTACCAACGGATCCTATTTATCCGTCCATTTGTGCGTCCGTCCATTATTTGACTGGCTTTCTTTCTTTCTGTCGCTGATTTTCTAAACTTCTTAGGTCATGCTTGCCTACTAAATATTAAACTCAGCTGTACATTTTGTATTGTGCTAATCCAATCAAGATCTCTACTATAATTACTAGACAACTCGGGCGTCAATTGCTAAGTGTGTCAATGTCTAATTTCTACAATTCACAACGGGAAGTTTCTTGATTGCGGCAGCCACACTTAATGTGTGGGTTTAATTAAGTGTTCGATCGCAAAGCTCCCGTTTTGGTCGCTAGATCCTAACGGGGCCTAGTTGTGCAAAATAGAAAATATGCTACTGGGGAAGCTACGAACTGTCAAACACATTAGTTTAAAGACAAAACCTATGTTGAGCATTCATCATCATTATTGGGCTCTTGTATGTTTAAAAGATTATTTAAACAGCATCTATTGAAGTGCCGCAGTCTTTTTGTTGATTAACGTTAACTTAATAAATGTTGCAAGCATAACACATTAACGCAACCTTGTAAAGAATTTCTATTGATTTGATTGATTTTTAAGTTTTTCATACTTATATTGATTAATAAAGAAGTACAAGCTTTTATTTAACTTGCCCTGTTAGTATGTTAGTTTGATTCAAAGCTTGGAAGCTAAATTATAACTTCTTTCTGGCGTTCAATTGTTCAAAATTTTTGTATACTTGCTTATCATCGGTGACAATGCAATATTATAATACCATTGAGCTGATCCGATGATGGAGCCGAATCGTGGTCATTCCTATATTCTTTTTTTAATGTTTTAGGGGGCAAAGGAGCAGACAGATCTCCTGATGGTAATCGCCGTCGCTCATAGACACCTGCTAAACCAGAGAAGTCACAAGTGCGCTGTCGGCTTTTCAGGTGTGAGAACGCTTTTTTCTTGAGGACTTGTAGGTACTGACTCTGTAATAAAATAACGCAATCCTACAGAGTTTGGACCCTTTAGAGTCGTCCCGTTGTGAGTACTTGATGGATGTTCATGGGAAAGTACAGTAGAATAATAAAAGTACAGGGGTATTAATTAAATTGTTTAGCTTTAAGATTTATAAGCCTATCGAGTATGATAGGTTTATAGCCAAAACAGTTAACAAATGCCATTCTTGCATGAAATTACAAGACTATAAGAACAGAATTAATATGGAATTGGCCATTTTTCTAAAACAAAAGATGTGCACGCGAAATCGTCTTCACTAAATATGCCGTTGACCAATTCTATAATATTACTATGGATAAATGGCACCACAATTCTGCAAAAAATTGTAATACGGCAAAATAGTTTTCATAATAGTTCGTCCATATATATTTGAAGATTGAGATACACTTTAATTTTGAATATACCATTATATTCAAAATTAAAGTGTAATAGCTCAGCTACATAGTGTTTTAATTCAGTGAAATCCCACAAAGAAGGTTATTACGTAAGCTCCGTTACTGTTGAATGAAAGGCCAGCTTGGGCCAGCGTCCCGTTTTCTTAGCTAATCCTGAATCATACCGGAAATGGGATTATGACCGACTTTATACAACTTTATACCGTCTGAGGACATTTCCGCAGAACAGAATTGCTATTACTTCGAGTTCAATTTTCTATAGTGACTTTTTAACAGTTGCTAAACGACATTTATGTTATGTTATTGAGGTTACAATGCATTACATTATAGAAAATGTCGCTACGTAATGAGAAAAAAATCGTGGTGTCAAAATATTGAAAATGAATTTTGACAGTAGGTAGGTACATGCAAAGCGCAGGGTAAATGGAGTAAGAGATGTGCGACCGTACGCCCCGCCTCGTATGTCCGCTGGTGTTATAAAACAAATAAAAATAATTTAATAATGATTGTGTAACAAGACTATCGCATTCTCCTTGCTTAGCTAAATTAATTTTACCTTTTGTGAACGTTTTATCAAATAGCCATTAATCAATAATTCATTTCTCACGCAACGAACCGTTCAGAAAACACGTGTAAAATACAGAACAGATTAAATTTTCGATGAGGTTACACTATTAGCGAGCAGTGGCTCGCTAGGACTATGACTGCTACATTATTTTTACCTATAACTTTTCAAACTAGGAAAATTACCTAACTCGGACTTAAATCTAACCCAAAAATCTTGAAAATGCCAACAAACAAGATGGTGAAAACTCACTGACCACAGGACGCGGACGTAGATATTTTTACGTCCATATAAATTTGGATTGATAGAAAAATTTTTTCTTTACTATATTTGTCACCATGACGCGGCGGCCTTTAGATGATTACAAGAATAAATACAACAATATGTGGTTATCATAATGTCTTAAAAGCGTAAATATTGTGCATAATTTTTAATAAAAAAAAAACAGTGTTATCACTGACACTAGACTAGATATTATAAATATAAAGTTACTACAAAAGGTATATAGGTAAATACTTAATCATAATGGTCTACACTTCAGATATACCAACAATTATTTTGAAATTTAAAACGAAACTGCACATTATTTCTGTTTCTTACGTAATATCGTACCCTTAGCTGTGAACGCTTTGTTCAAACGAGATTAAAATGAACAAAAGGGTTAACAAAAAGCAAAACACTGCAGAAACAAGACCTAGTTACACAACAAAGCGATACCTAACTAGTGGAGCTAATAGTTTAAACCCGCCAGCGAACGAAATGAGCGGCCATTATCGGGCTAAATCACGAACAAATAGGTAAGCGCTACGCGCTGAACAATGCACGCCTAACAATTCTAACCAAAATTGGAGACTACGTTTAACAATCACTTAATTTTAGTGGGTCATTAGCGATCAACTAAGCGGCGCCGTCCGCGCCAAACCAAAACGGCGACAATTTTACAAAATATTTCCTAGAATCGACGACTCTAAGCCGATCCCTTTATAGCTCTTGTTCCCGAACCGTAATCAACAGATTGTATATTAATTGTGTAGATTTTTTTTCATCTATGGAAATTAAATTATGAAAGCAAAGTTTTCGAGAGCGACATGCTCCGACGAATTATTCATTATTCATGAGTCCGATCTCCGATCGAGCTTTTTCCTAATTAACTTCCATTATGTTCAGAAAATAATGAGCTCGCATTTCGATATCGTTATTGGGGAAAATAAAATATGAAGTTATTTTGTTTGATACAGTTTAATTATCTGCATAATCATCGAGAGTTTGATACCTACCTTTGCTGATAATCTAACAAAGTTATCACATTATTATGATTCATTTATATGTTTACCTCGAGTCTGGAACTTATGCACCTAGAAGATCCCCCACTCCTTCAGGGTCTTCTAGATCTAGGGTACAATAAAAAATCTGAAAGATCCAAGTATAAAAAGATCATTCATCTTATTAGTGACACTATACTGTATCACAACAAATCAAATCTTTTGATTGCAAGAACATAGAGTAGTAAACTTAGGGAAAAGCAAACCTTTAAACCCGTTGACGGCCAAGTATTGTATTGTAAACACTTTATTGTACATAAAAACAATAAAACAAAGAAAGTAAAGTAACAAATTTCAATAATCACATCACACAAAGGCGAACTTATCCCTTTAAGGGATCTCTTCCGGTTAACCTTAGAGCAAATGAGAGAGAAGAATAATTATCAACGCAGATAGACAAACCAAAAAGTTAATATGCACAATGACATTAAAACTATTAAAAGCTAAAGTAGCATACACATACACACAAACCCTAAATAATAAATAGTAATATAATAGCATATATATCATCTAGATAAATAAATATACGTGTGTAGATGTATGTTTATATATAGGTACATAATAAATCCTCCAAGTCCTCCTGGTATTTAAATAACTTGCATTCATAACTTAATTAACAGTTAATAGTAGATGACAATCTTAACTTTAAACGTCACATCTGCACGACTGCTGGTAGGGTTCGTAAACTTATTTACACAATAAAGTTACTAAGGGAAGCTGCTGAAGCTCAACTCCTCAAAACCGTGTACCTGGCCCTGTGTCAGTCTATTTTGAGCTATTGCATACTTGCGTGGGGTGGTTCTGCTAAATCTAACTTAATATTGCTGGAGAGGGCACAAAGAGCGGTTTTAAAAGTGTCTTTGCGACGAACTCGTCGGTACACTACCTCTGATCTTTTCAAAGAAACTCAAGTTCTGAGTGTCCGGAGACTCTTCTTATTGCGTGTCACTATGTATGTTCATAGTAAAACTCTAAGATCGCCAGAGTATTCTGACATTGCACTTAAGAGAATCTATAAAATCCCTAAACCTTATGTTAATACTGCCTTTGCGAAACGATTTTCAGCATTTCTCTTCCCACACATATATAATAAAATGGTAGGATTTTGTGATATAAGGTATTTTCGGGTTAATGAGGCCAAAGCTTGTATACAGAACCTTTTGCTATCGTGGGACTACGACAAGTCCGAGAAAATACTTAATGTGTAGGAGGGTAGACGTAGTGATCGGCAATTTTGTCATCGATCCCAAGAAATGTTATCTCTCGTAGGGCTGCTGCTTACCTTTCACACTTCTGCTTATTCACTGTGCACATACTTACATATACTAACTTACACACTACACACATATACAAACATGTCCACATCTTAAAATAATGAGTGTAATACCTATGTATTTCTGCCAAATGTTTCTTACAGTATAACACCTATAAATAGCCGCATTATTATGGTAACTCTTTTGGTACTGAATTCCACGAAACAGGCCTTGCCTAGTGTGGAAATCTCTGTTCTTTCTTTGTCATTTGTAACTTATGGTAAATAAACTGTTTTTCTTTTCTTTTTTTCTTTTAGTTAAACTTTAAAAAAATTGTTTACAATTATCGAGTTGTGCTTATTACGTATGGCAAGACATAACTTGTCACAGGTGATACAAGAGCGCTGAATTTGAAAAAGGTAAAATTTAAAATGTTAAATGCCATTTTTTTCCTTTGTAAATACCTTATGGCATTAAGTTTGCCCTTTGTACTATAATGTTAAGTTAGTTAATAAGTTTTCTTTGGTGCAAATAAATGTATAAAAAGTATAGTATGGTACTAAACTCGACTCGGTCGTCAAGAGGTTTAAGTATAGGTTTATCTTTCGTAAGTTTACACTCAACTGATACATACGAGTGACTCGTAGTGAGAAAACTCTACAACTCTTCCTACTTCTAAAATATGTTTTTTATTTTAAAATAACGAGTTATATTGATTATATGAATATTGGAATGATGCACAACTAGTCATACACCATACTAATTAACTCAAAATTATTCAGACGTGTAAGGTATCTGTATAAAATATAAAGGAGAGACCACCAGCTATTACGGAGAAGTTATATCAATAAGGCCCTCCTATGAGTTTATTTCCAAACATAAGCAAGTGTTTACGACTTTAAAAACAATCCCAACGACGCAGACATCGTCTATTTCCACACAAGTACATGAACTTAGTAGTAACTGCATCGACTTAGCGCAAAACGGGATCATTTTCTCGAATGGCTCTATTGTATGAAAGTTGCAATGGAATTCGTTGGTTATTGGGCACTCGCATTGGCCGCTTTGCTCGCTGTTGCAATAATGTTCATTGTTTGAACTAAACTATTGTTGTATGTCCAAGTTTACTGGCAAGCTGGTTAAATTGTCTTTGTGTGTAATGTGTGAGGTCTGTTATAAGAATTGAGCTTAGGTAATCTTTTAACGAAATTGTAACAAAATACCTAGGTAGTTTTGCGACTTTCCTCAAATAACAAACGTATTTTTATTTCTTTCACAGAAACTGTGTGCATTTTCTAGGGATATAAAGTAACCTATGCATCCGCAATATAAATTTAGTAGGTATTGTGTATGCAAACATTTAAGTTCCTGTCAAAAAAACTTGTGACTAGCTTTTATTTCTGACTAATTTTCTTTACGCATCTACAAACTAGTTACCGGGACGAGCCCAAACTCGACAGAATTACGTTATTTTATTACAAAGTTCCTATGACCACCTTCTGACTGCATCATCAGACCAGCTTCAATAGCTCCGTGGTGCCATAGTGTTGTGTTAATCCATACTAATATTATAAATGCGAAAGTGTGTCTGTCTGTCTGTCTGTCTGTTACCTCTTCACGCTTAAACCGCTGAACCGATTTGGATAAAATTTGGTATGGAGATAGTTTGAGTCCCGGGGAAGGACATAGGCTACTTTTTATCCCGGAAAAATACCCTTAAACGCGATAAACGAATTTAAGGCGGACGAAGTCGCGGGCAGAAGCTAGTAAATAATAAATAACAAAATATTACGGAACAATTTTTACACAAATCGAATTAGTTTCATACATCGTAAACTCAATAAGACTTGGGTTATGAGTAACTGGACGACGATACATTTTAATAGGTAGATATATTTCCTTATATCCATAGAAAATATCCAAGACTCAGGAATAAATATTTATGTTCATCATACAAATATTTGCCCTCACCTGGATTTCAACCCAGGACCTTCAGCTTCACGGGCAACTTTACTCCCGCAGAACTAAACCGATCGTCAGATTTACGTATGTATACCAAATTTCATTTAAATTGCTACCCAAGAAGTTGTTCAAATTTTCCTTGCAAGATTTGTAAACATACTCGTACATACCAATGTGAAGTTATATAAAAGCTTGTAAAAGTCATGTCCATCCATCATTTATTATTATAATTTCAGCCATAGGACTTCCACTGCTGGACAAAGGCCTCCTCCATCCGACGGTTTTCCGCAATTTTCACAAAATTGAATCGAACTTGATGGGACCCTCTCCACGCTAAGTCGTCTTGTACGCGGTCGCCACTCAATAACCTTTTTGCCCCAGTGGCTATCGGTTCTACGAGCAATGTACCCCGCTCACTGCCACTGAAGTCTAGCAACTCTTTGAGCTATGTCGACGACCTTGATTCTTCTGTGGATGTCCTTATTTCTGATTCGATCATAAATGGAGACTCCAAGCATAGCTAGCTCCTTTGCCCTTTGAGTCACTTTGAGCCTTCTCATTAGCCTCATTGAGAGTTATTGGTTATTAGGCCTTCAATGTGTGCTAGGCACATCCCAGTTATTAAGTATGTATAATCTTTATTTACCTTTGCATTTGCAAATGCTGACTGTTCCCAGTTTGTAAAACTTGGTCCTTGTCACTGACCTCTTGAAAAATTTGCCCAAAAATGGAAACTGATGAGAAGATTTGCAGAGGAGAGGAGATATGCAAACAAATAGCAAGAGACAAAAAGATTTGAAGTGTTACCTGCAGGCCAAACTTAAGTTGGTAAGTCATTGTACTCATTGTGCACAGTATCAGGCCACTCATTTTTTTTATATGCTGCCTGCTTCTTTAAAAACAATTGGTGCTGTAAATATTTTAAAAAACTCAGGTCATTACAGTTGGAGAAGTGACTACTATTTTACTAGTGATTTTCTTGTGGACGAAATATTGTAAGTAAAAAGGGTAATGAAACATCACGTTCTTCTTATAAATACTTATATTCATATCTATTACATTAGTTTTGGCATATTATAGGACTTCTTATACAAGATTATTGTATTTATTAAATTAGCTGTGAAATCATTGTATTTATTATTAACGAATTATTCATATACAATGTCAGTTGGTTCTACTTATAGAATAAATAAATGAAATGAAATACCCACACATTAATAAGTTAGTATATATCGTCGTTCGTATAAACATTACTAATAAGTAGTTAAGGACTAATCGATTTGTGGAAGATTGTCCCCAGTAATTCCAAAGACGCGGGTCAAAGCGAGTGACACAGATACAAAGAGGTGGATTAATTGAGGATAGTTGGCTAACGCCCGCCGCTCGTACATCATCAGCCTGATCCGGGTATATTATTTTTATTCGTCCCTTGGGCCAAATGTGTCCATTTGGCTGAGGATCAGCATATAATTCGAGAATATTTCCTCTGTATCGTATTATGGATTAATACTAACCTACTGGGCTTAGATTCGGAAACTAATACGCACGCACATAATACGGTTCAATCGCATGAGCGGTTTTATTGCTACGAGTTTTTAACAAACAAAATTACATATAACGTTGTGAACTCGTAAGTTTTGTTTTACTTGTAAATCGCTTGCGCTAAATAAGATTTATCACATGATGTCATTTTTAAGAATTGATTAATTCAATAAAATACGTTTCTATGGGTGGGCATAGTAACCTTGTGGGGTCAAAGTACCCTGACCTTACGGTATTGAGTAAATGATACCAAGATACAGTACAAAACATACTCTTAGTTGTATACATAAGTATGCAAAAAGAAACAGGCCACTTAAATAGTTATTAGATTTTTTGAAGTTTCTAAGTAAACATGGAGTTAAAGTTCCTAGTGTTTCGTAGAACTTTTTGTACACTCACTAGTATACAAAACGTAGTTCAGGTTTGTCGTTTGTTCATTTTTTGGAACTGTCCATTTCGGAGGTTCCAGTGCCTACGATCCTCAATGAGGGACCGATTGGAGAGAGAGAGTTCTGTTGTAGGTTAAAGTCAAGAAGATAATTGTTTCATTATCCTACATCATTTATGGTATATAAAAAGTGCCATCTTGCTTCGTAACATTTTACATATCCATAAGAAATTACAAAAAATAGCACGTAGTGCACGTACCGACACTTGAATAAAAATAAAATATCTGTATGGTAGTCACCATACTTTAGCCGTTTAGAAGAGTAAAAATAAAATATGTTTATCCCTCAAAATTTGTGGACCTCAAAGGTCCTGTGGCACATAATTCGTTTTTCATTCAATAAATCTCATCACAATAGCGTCACAAGAATTTTACCACAACACAAGGGTCAATAATTGCCATTAATTTCGTCTATCTACAATAAGCCACCAACGAATACTTTCGTATTTTGGCCATATAGTGCGTGGAGGGCATGAAAGGTCTGGAGATGTTGATAACACGAATGGAAACACGTTTGGAAACACGAATGCCAAATGAGCTTCAGGCCAATCTCCAACCAGAAGAACTGATCAACTATAAGACTCATCTTCCTCCAAGTTTTGCTCAGCCGTAAGGGAGGCAATGGGCCAGATGTAGGCAAATCATCCAATCCAAGTGTAAACTACCCAATGATGACCACGATCCTCAGTCATGAGGGAACGACAATAGAGATAGGCAGAGTCAATGAATGCTTCATGACATACGTGACCAAACGCACCTGCTCACCATGTAGTTTGATTTTCCATATAGTCAGTACGTGACCACTTCATCGTCCCACCAAAATACTGGAGCATTTCCTCTGCTGTATTTTCTTTCCACAGATCCGAGGATAGTTATATTTCTTTAAAAGCCTAAATAATCATAAGTAGTATTCATCTTATCTCAGTCGTAACACGCTTGGCGGAGTGGTCGCGGTTACTGATGTGCAAGTGCAAAAGTTACCACTAGACTTAAGAACTTTCATAAACAAAAAATGCTTAAAAAGGTTTTATAAACATGTTAGTTAACACTAGACTTAAGACCTTTTTTAAGAATTTTGGAAAGTTTCCGCAATTTGCACATTAGTAGTCGTGGTCAACACATCATAAGTCCACTTGTATTTGAGGCAGATGTAGCTCGTCTCACGATATTTCACCATTGCTCCCTGCTGGCAGACATTCTAGGGCGTGTACAGGGCCTCCCACCAGGGCTTTTATTTAGTCAGTCGGGGTCATTACAGGAATAAAAATTAAGCTAAACTAATTTATCTTCACACCTGATCCGACCGTTCAAGTATTATTGTATAACAAAAGCCTCTCAAATCAGGCGTATTATTACCGGTAAAAGTTAAACTTTAATCCATTTTACCCGAAGCCCGGTTATTTATGGCAACACCGACGGTAACGGCACATTAATCAACGGTTAGCGTCATCCAGGTATTATTTTTCCCGGGAGACGACCGCAATGGCCGTATTACCTTAGAGAACCTTTTATTTAAATAAAATATTTTTGATAATGTGCTTGTTATACGATTAAACAGGAAACCGTAACATAAAATCGTTCGGTGAGGATTTATATAACAACGACCAATTAATTTTATTAAGGTATTTTATTTTTAACAAAGAATCCATAGCACAAATTAAGATTACTGTACTAGAAGGTGGAGCCGGTGGCCCTCTTTTTTACTTAGACCGCAAAGACACATACATGCATACAAAATCGGTTCAATTACCTTCAAAGAGCCCTCTAATTTATTATTCCACAAATATCTTTCATTAAAAAAAATAAAACGATGGTCAAAACGGCTGAACAGATTTCAACTATTTTTGGTACACGGGTAGTTGGACATCCACAGATGGTTACAAGATATTTTTACCCGATTACGCTGAAGCACAAAATAGGGTTGTGCATACGTGAACACATCTTCGAGTATATACTATTACTAGAAGGAATAACTTCGTTCGCGGAAGAGAAAAAGTCATAACTCTCTTTTTTAATTCAGTGCAATCGGTAATAAGTGTCCTATAACCATCTGTGGATACCCACCCAGCTACCCGTGTAACAACAATATGCAGGTAGTTGAGATTTGTTTAGCCGTTTTGGCCTGATGATGAATGACACAAATATCCGAAACATAATAATAAAATATTTTTCGATTTAACGACCTTATCTTTTCGAAAAGATATTTAATATTTAGACATTTCATTTATACAATTTTATAGTAGTAATATAGATAAAGTTGTAAAATTGGAATGTCTGTACATTCAAGATGTTTTCCAAACAAAAATAGTGAAACGAGTTCTTTGAAGGTATCCGAGCCGATTTTTTTTTTATGTTCGTTGTACGGCTAAACCGATTGTGCCCATTTTAGGTAGTCCACAGATGGTTATAGGATGGATACTTTTCACTCGACTACGCAGAAGTTAAAAAGTGGATTATTACCAATGACTTATTTTTTTCACCGTAAACGAAGTCAGTGGCACCTTCTAGTTTGATTATATTTGTGTACAAAGATATTACCCATTTTCTTTGCCCTCGTACCGGCTGATGTAAAAATGCGGCCTTTATTCAACAAGAATATTTTGTTTCAAGCGCATCTGCAACATCAGACTGCCGGGGGACAAATTCGATGTAAGAAATGAATTTTCTCCGAGATTTACGGAGTATATAACCATAATCTAACTATACTATTATATTATATATACTAAAATATAAAAAAGAAATATCTGCACATTGAAGATATAAAAAAAAAAATGTTACGTACTATTTGGAGATAACTAAACCGATTTTTTTTGGGTTTTTGTATGTTTGTATTTCTTGTTGTGTTATCATCACGCCAAATCGGCTAAACAGATTTCAACTATAACACTGGTAGCTGGTTATCCACAAATGGTTATAGGACACTTTTTACCTGACTACGCTGCCGAGAACGAGGGGCTATGACTTTTTCTCTTTTGCGAACGAAGTTATGTGCACCTTTCTAGTATTATAATATAGACCTCCGCGGCTCGTTCGCTTCGCTCGCTCGTTAGGGTCGCAGTTCAACCTAACACTCCTCCTTATTCATGTGTACAATTCATGAGTACATGTACAGAGTAAGACAAAACCGTTTACACTAAAGATATTTCCAAGTTAGTTAATAAAAGATCTGGAAAAGAAAACCAGTGACCAAACAGGGTGTATTCTTAAGTACTTATAATAGCGTAGTCAAAAGTGCAATTTTACATGAGAATTTGTTGTGAAATAGACAGTTTAATTTTTATTTTTTTTATACGTATATTAAAGTATTAATAAGTGATGCCCAAACTCAGCGAGCTATGGAAAGTCCTATGGTCCAGATCTCTCTAAGAGATCGAATCAGAAATGAAGAGCAAACAGGGTAAGCAAACTAAAGTGCAATGGCAATTGGTAGGGCACATAGTTCGGAAAACGATGGCCCTTGGGGTAAAAAGGTTCTCGAGTGGAGACCGAGTAATGAGCTGCAAATGTTGTGCAGTGTAAATGGTTTCGTCTTAATCTGTACATGTACTCATGAATTATGAGCACAAGAAATTCTTATAAGCGTCAATTTTTAGCACAAACTTCGGCATACGCTGCGGCTTCCCTTGTAAATTTACTGATGCCACGCCTCTGCTACTTTGTTCTACTATATGAATCACGCATGCCATATATAGACATTGAGTTATAACTCAATGGCTGTAGCCATCAATGAGGCGGCATGTTTTCGTGGCATGCGTTTTAGCAAGTGACCCCTACTTAACGAACTGAAAAACGTTTCACATCAAAATGGACGACAATAGCCGATATATGACTCAGTTGGCGACTTCGCTATTGTCACATCGACTTTAGGCCAAGCATCGAAATCTCAAAAGAGAAGCTAGTAGTCACAGCAAGAATTCTTAAGACCTTCACAGCTTCATTGATGTCAAAGGAGTATTTTTCACAATCTGAGTAATTTTCCGCGACCGGCCGGATAAATCAGTACATTTACTAGGATCTGGGTCAGCCTAACTAGCACGTACTGTTCGAACTATTACTTAACTTAAATTAAGTATCGGATTGATGCATCGCGTTTCATTTGAGTTTTCCAATTACGTTAGGAAGCCAGTTGAATATAGGAGATTTCCCTTAGGAATACTAAGGTACATGTTTTTGTTACGCTGTGAAAGTGATTCTTCATTTTGGTTGGAACGAGTTGACGTTTGTGAGATTGAATAAAAAAGATCGATTATTTTTAAGACTCCGCACCAAAAAGATAACAGAGGAAGGCTTATGGTACGACTTTGTCTGTCTGTCTGTCTGTCCGTCGGGCTGTTACAGAGCTATATCTCAGGAACTATTTATGGTATTCATTTGAATTTCACATGTTTTCATTCATTTGAAATTGGGTACAGTAGGGCCAAAAATTACAAGTCAATCACTTGGTCAAATAGTATCATAATAAAGGGCTTAATTTTAAAATTTCTTAAACAAAGTTTTTTTTATATTGATAAAATATTGTTTTATGAAGGAAAATGTGGAAAAAAATACTGTTCCACACCCTTATGTCCGAATTTTACCGAGCGAATTTTTTCTCTGATTATATAAATATAACAGCAGCATTATAAAATAAAACAATTTAACGGATTATATCGCGTTTATTATCTCATTTTAGTTCCCGACGTTTCGGAAGCTTTCCAGCTTTCTTTTTTCTTTGCAGCGTTTCTTTTCTCCTCAGTACGCCTCATTTGTGAAATGCTGCTTGGTAAATTATTAGAATAAAATAATTAAGCCCTTCTGGCACATGTGTAACTAACTGTCTTTACAGCTTAGGCCCATCTGGCATGTATGTACACCTTTATTTGTGTTTTTTCAAAAAATGGGTAGTTTGCACAAATTGTAACTTTGACAGAGGAAAATACATCTTTTCTCAGTCCTCCCGTGACCATGGAAAGCTGGAAAGCTTCCGAAACGTCGGGAACTAAAATGAGATAATAAACGCGATATAATCCGTTAAATTGTTTTATTTCAATGAGTAATAATCGCGGAAACAGAAGAAAATATTAGCAACATTATAAGTTATAACCATATATAAATACCTATCTAGCTTTTTAGACGTGATAAAGTCTTATAAATCGATTATCGCCGGCTGCACGCACGAAATAGCATGACTCATTGTCACGTTCCGCTGTCGCGTTTCGCCGGAACCGAGCGTGCAAGCGAGAGCGCGGAACAAGCGATAGAGAAGCACGATCGGCCTAAGCGTTCGGCTTGTGAATTTATAAAAGTATGAAATTTTCATCAATGTTTACTTATGACATTTTCACGTAAAATTATCGTTCGTAATCCTACTTCACAGACAACCAGTTTTTTTTTTCAAAAATCATTTTATATAAACTTAACCCGGGTTATGAATGATTGAACGGCACCCTCGATGCCTGAGTCAGACTCGCACTTGGCCGATTTTTTCAATGATACTAATCGATTCGGCTTCTTATGATTAAGAAATGTATATAATGATACCCATTGAAAATTAAACACTAGAAACGTCAAAGTCGTTGTACCAGATTTGAACGGTTGAACGTTAAAACGCCGCATACAAATCGAGTAGCACGTGTGACGTCACTCAAATCAACAAGTGTATGGGGGAGTGAAATAGAGCACGAGCATTTTCGAATTTGCCGTGAAAAAGTGCGTTTAAGTGGAAGATATGACAGCAATACATCTTGTCATATATATATATTCCTTTATTGAACCGTTCAAAATCACAGGGTATAGTTTAATTTTCATTATTTCTCCTTTTTAGGCTCAATATTCTATGGTTGTACATTAATTACTTATAAAATATAAACGACTGCATCCTCATTGTTGTTTAGTTCGTTAGTTATTTGTAGCTGTGTGAAATAACCAAAAAAAGGGGATAGGTTATATTTGAAGCGATATTTAGGTTCCCCTGATATAACATTTTTTTTTATACTTCAACTTACTTTATTAATAAATAGTTTGATAATATTTACAAATTGATATATACTTGTAATAAGGAAATAATAAACATTAAACTAAAGTATACCTATTAGAAGTAGAAAAAAAAGGAATCATAATATTATCCTTAGCACGTCTATAAGGCTTTAGGTAAGCCCTAAAACATTTTTACGCTAGATCACAAAGGGCTAAAATCCGATTAAAACAACGGAAATTGATACTCGGATGATCGACCCGCAACAATAACGTTGTAATTAATTCCGCTATCCATAATAATGAGCTCACAATGCCGAACGAATGGGGCGTGGATTAACAAACACTAGGTAATTTGTGTAGATATTAATCTCCATAGATATTAGTTAGTGGCACCACTGTTTGTTGCCAATGTTGCACTTTTAGGGCTAAATTCCGCATAATTTTGACCGTTTTAGCAACAACATTTTACATTTGCACTTTGCACCATTTTTATCACTTTTTTGACGTCTACTTAAAAAATGGGTTTTAATTTTTTTTTTTGTATTCATCTTGATAACGATTAGTATTATTTAACATTAATCTTATTGTTAAAAGCTCTTTCGTATTTTCAGTAAAAGTAGCGTCAGAAGAAACAAAAAAGATGCTAACTTCTGATAGCTAATTTACATAAGTCAGTTTCTTGTTTGAATTGGCCTTATTGATTAGAGTAGCACTGTATATTTTAACTAATATCCGACTACCAACAGTAGTTTTCTTAAGAGTACGCGAAGACTAAGTTGGAGCCCTTGAAACTTTATGAAGTTAGATAAATAAAAACCCAGTTGTTTAAATATTTTTTCACAACCGCAATATATCCTTTTTTACAATACGGCATCAAATTTTAATTAGTTCTTATTTATACCATATTTTTAAAGAAAATCTCACTGAAAAAAATGATTTTACTATTTAGTTTTGAATTATTAATATTATGCATCGTACGTTATATTCAAGTTCATATTTGTAACAATACAATTCGGTAAGAAAAAGTTAACTAACAAAAAAAAAATTTTTTGTTCTTAAATTCTATAAATCTTCGTCTGTGGCTGGTTTCGTGAAAGGGCACTTCTGAGCGAATGTGTGAACTTCTTGCTTTCTTACTTTAAATTCGAAACTGTGTTTGTTTTCACTTTCTTTCATACAATAACGGGGCAACTGATTGACCTGCCACATAGGCTACTTCGTATTTTGAAAAAGAGTGTCTAAGGGATAGACAAAATAGTTGACCACGCGGGCAAAGCCGCAGAACTGTCTTAGTACTTATTTTAGCTCCAATTTTGCTTGTCATAGTTTCGTATATTTACATTGTTTGACCTAAGTGAATTTCCAAATTGGCAACACGGATAATAACGTTTATTGACCACGCTTTTCATAGCCAATAACGCATAATTCACTGCTGCCCTCTAAATTTTGTTGATTCACAGCAAATTGCTTTTTGGTCTACTTATGCTTTCATTATTAATTCCTCATTACCGGCGCTTGAATTTTTATTTACAAATTGCATTATTATTTTCATGCACTCATACAATTCAATAGCTCACTTAAGTTCACAAATACGTTAAGTTCACACGTAGACTGTGCATACTACGAAACACTAACAACGACATAAAGATGTCAAATATTTTTTTTCATTTTCCATTTTTTTTAAATACATACGTTAATTGTACTACTATATGCAGCAACAAACCAAAAAGGTGGACCGATGATCTGGTGAAACTCGCGGGTAACTGTTGTTGGATGAGGGCATCGCACGACCGGTTGTTATAGAAATCCTTAGTGAGGCCTTTATCCAGCACTCGCCTTCCTTGGGCCGATATGAGGATGATACGATAATGATGAATGCAGCACAAAAACTCAATACATCTTTACTATTATACAATTGTAAAACTAAGCTGTCTGTACATTGAACGCCTAGATACCTTATAATCTCTGAAAAAAAAAATAGTTTATATTTTATATTAACATTGATCTGGAGAATTTGTACATCTCCTCTGCGTGTATCACTTATAAATTAGTTATAACACAATTGTAAAAGTTTTAAGTATAATTAAGACAATATTGTAATAGTTAATTGGTACACGCATATTAATTGTTTTATATACTCTGACATTTAGAATTTTATTCTAGACACATTCTAGATTTTTTTCTTTTTATTGACAATCCTTTTGGGATTTATCTTATTAATTATTTTAATTTTTAAAATGTTGATTTTATCAATAATAAGTAAGTATTATACTTAAGTTAAATGATCTGATTAGGTTTTTCTGGGTTTCCCTAATCCTTGCAACAAATGTTGGATCATATTGTATGTTTCCCAGCAAAGACTTCTCTCATTGTAACTGACAATTCGAAAGTGCTTATATCTAAGCCTACTTGAATAAAGGATATTTTGATTTGATTTGAAGATATTTTCAAAAATAAATGAATAGTTAAAAAACACGCTTTACAAGACTTTTCTAACAAATCCAAACACAGCTATGATACGATGTTCCATCATGAAGTTCCAGTTCATACCTTCCGGCTACATCATCGGATCTGTTCGACAGTACCATGTTATCAGAACTACATACAGCTGCCAATTTTCATGACGGAAGATGGTTAAATTAGTTACCTTAGATTCTATTACATAGTTACATACAGGTCGACCTAATAAAAACGTGTTAAAAAAATAAGTGATAGAGACTATTGGAAGCTCACTGAATGGAAAAATAATTTCTTTGGATTTTGTGTACGTTTGTACGTGTCATACTCGACTACATTGAAGATAAATGGAGCGTTACATTATTTTTCTACTTCACGGGTAAAGTTGCCAGCACTTTATAGTAGTAACTAAAAATAGTCAATGAAATTTTACCAAAGCAGAAACGGGTGCTAACGAAATGTAAATCTGAATATTACAACAAAAAGTTGAAAATTTATATAGGTGGAGTAAGATTTGAACGAACGTATCGTCTCCAACAGCTCTCCGGGCCAACATGGGCAACCTACCAATTGGTACATCGACACTCCTACTCAACACATTTTATTTTTCAACCAGTTGCTTCATTTTCAATACGCCTTAAGAAGGCCTGCAGTGACTCTCGCGTAAAGTTCTGTGATTTTTTTTTATTCAGTGAACTTGAAACAGTCTGTAGCACTATTTTTTTTAATATTACAACTTTATAATAGTATAAATGAGCTCCTACCGTCAATCCCGTCACTACGAAAAAGTCCCGATAAGGTCATAAAATATATAAGAATTACTGCCAATTCATACAATAAATAAATCTGTCATTATTTATTATACCGTGAGATAATAAGTACGAATACAAATATTTTATTTTACATAATTTTAGGTACAATTCAGATCTTAAAAAATAATATTCGTATCAATAAAATCTACCATACATGGCACGTGAAATTAAGGAGTGTAGACTAGTGCCTACAAACTACTTATAATGTAACAAAGTATATGACATGACATATGCACAATGCACATTATTGCCATTCGTAAACTGTTGGTAGCGACAGTATCCCAAGATCGTACCGTAAATTTTCGTCTTTACACACATTAGAAATATTTTTTTGCAATGTCAATCAGTAAATAAGTAATTTTAATAAAAATACAGATACAAAAAAATATTTTTCTCACTAATATTCTAACCTCAGAAAAGTATCATGAACATCAAGCACCTGACCTGAAGTAACTAACTGTAATTTGAATTGAATACATTTATTTTAACCTGTTAAAGTAACCAACTCCTGGGCAAAGGCTTTCCCTCTTTTCCGCCACTTTCTGCAAAATGCGGCCAAAGTCAACCCACAAGCTTATTTTTGGCCATTCTCAGCAATCTCTGTAAGCCATTTTAGGGAATCCATTTGGTAGTTATTTTAGCCCAACGTTCGGGATAAATTCGGCAGTCAACAAAAAACAGCCTCTAGAGTACCTACTTTAATTTAAAAAATCTTCCATTTCCGCTCTGCATTCCAGTTCTTATTAAACTGTGTCCTACAGAGTCGAAAGCATCACTAATGCCAGTAAACTTAGTACCTAAGCTTTATTTCCGATTCAACTCCGCTGCAAAGAGAAAATGCAGCCAACCAGAGTACCGGGTTTCATACCCACTTCATCGGTTCAAATAAACCGAGGTATTGCATAAATTGGAATTTCTTATTATGGGGGACTGCACTCGCTTCGAGGGACCGTGATTGTATTGAGTTAAGCCGGTCTCATGGCAAAGTAAAACTGTTGTAGTGTTAAATAACTGGCAGTTCATACTGCGACACCAAAAATAATACTGAATACCTGGCTCTGTTCTAGTTTGAAATATGCTTGTTGCTCTTGTAATAATTATATTTATGCTTAAATCAAATTTCACCTTTATCATATTATTCAGCCTATATAATACGTATTACGCATTTTATGTACCCACATCGACGCAAGGGGATCCCCTTGCAATCCTACTGCTGTATTATAAGGGTTCCTTTCCACTAGAGATGTGCCATGCTGTTCTATGAATAAATAAATATCATTATATGCTATATTAGCATATATAGGGCTATATATGCTAACATAGCAGCATAGCATATATCTGGTGGAAAGGAAGAAAGAGAAATTAGAAAAATGTTTTTTATTATTACAATACCTTTGCAGGCTCCTGTTCATGGGTGGCATCCGAGAACGAAGTTAGATGGTGTAGATCTAGTATATTACTTATGTAATCTAGACTACAAACTTCGTATACATATCCTATAACCGTCCCCGGATTTTATGGTAGTATAATAAAAATAATCAGTGGCGTGCGGTTCATATAGGCATAAAGGCACTGCCTACCCTGAACGACCATGGTTATATACAGGCACAGAGAAACTGCCTACCCTGAAGCCCTGAACGACCATTGCTCCATATAGGCTCAGAAAAACAGCCTACCTTGGCCAAAAACCCTATGCACGCCACTAAAAATAATAATAAATAATAAAATCATTTCATTGAAGAAACTGTGGCTCATTTTGGTAGTACTATAATGGTCCTTATACTATGTATTAGATTTACATGAAGCATGCAACAATGAGCTACACACTATTGTCTTGTCTGTCCGCTATCATTTAAAGCTTGGTGTAGGGGCTGGCCCACATGCGGTATGGATGTCATCTATACCACACTTGTGAAAGTTTCTTAAGAAGCCATTCGTATTTTTGCTACCATAAAACCGTCAGAAGTGGATTTTTGACGTTGTATTTCCAGGAAACAGAAAAAATATTCAAAATTCTCAAGTTGGTTCCTTATTTTTTTATGTTGCCTCCTCAAATTTGAGGGGCATTGAATATCTTAACAATTTACGCGATTACGGCCGGTAGTTGTCTGAAGAGTGCGCGAAGTCATAAGTTTGAGCCCTTTAAAACTTTATGATGTCATTTAAACATCTAGTTGTTAAAATAGTTGTTCACAACCAGAATTATCCTTTTTTTACACTGCGGTCTCAAATTGTCGTTGTTTTGTACATACACATAATGTAAATCGTTCTTATTGAAAACAATGAATTACTATTTATTTTTGAATTATTAATAGTATACATTGTACATTAAATTAAAATATACATTGCAGCAGATAAATCATTAATAAAGTCAAAACATATTCCACCTTTTTTTTTCAATTATTCGAAAGTTGTATAGATATTTGGCTGCGCGGGAAAAGCGATCAAATTCCGCGCGGGCGTGTTTCGTAATAAGTTGTTTTGTTATTTAACTAAAACGGCCACGGATCAAAGTTACGGGTAAAAGCTATATCATAAGTTTAAACCTCCAATATCTTCATCCGTCACACCCGAGTGTGAACACGCACCTCGCGTCCCTCTCTTATCGTCGTCGGTACACTCTTTAGCGGCTACTGAATGTTCTCGACGACCTTTCCAGGATTACAGTCGAATAGATTCGAGAAGGTTCGAAACCGATCTGTGTTTCTATGCCCGTATGGGAGATTCGGTGATAGCGTTCTACTTTTGTTCCCATCGCATTGTGAGCCATCTGAATGCTTAGGCGAGGGTGGGATTTTCTGTGTTTGTACGTTGTGTAAGTTAACGTATTTTGTGTTCGAAATTCAAAGATTCACGCTTATTTTTCTCCTTTAAAAAAAGGGGTGTTATTAAAGTTTGTGCCGTTTTTACCCGTATATCTGTCTGTGGCATTGTAAGTCCTAAAAGAATGTAGCGACTTGATTTCCTATGTTTAAAAGGTAACTTAATCGCGATTGTTTTTTACTGTGATTCAAGAAAATTTGTCGATTCCATCGACTGTAGCTTTTTTCTAGGTGTTGGGATTTTTTAAAATTATTTTAAAGATTAGTCAGGTACTTACAGCGGAGCTGAAACTAATCAGTAATAATGGGATCTAGCTCAAACAACTACAATTTTGTTAGTACTAGTAGTAGCTGGAAGTCAGCTCGTTATTCTTTAAGCCAAAATAATTGGGCCTTGAAATGTTTACTCATAGTCCTGAATTCGAAACTTTATTTTATTTTTGGTAGTTCCTCCTATCACGAAATTATATTTAATATAGCATTTAGTTTTACGGAGCGTCTTCTATACGTGTGATAAATATTTTATCATATTTATAATTTAACCTTAATAATTAATATGTGTGATAAATCTTTTATCATATTATATACATATAATCGTCGCCTAGTATCCATAATTCAAGCTTTGGTGGCTTGGCTTAAGTGGTTCGACTCCTACCTCGCCGACAGGCTACAGAATGTTGTTGTGCATGGATACAAATCGGAAACATACTATGCTGATTCAGGGGTGCCTCAAGGATCACACTTGGTTCCTGTTCTTTATTAATGATATTACGCATCATATCAAGCACTCGAAGTATTTGTTGTACGCTGACGATTTAAAGCTGTATAGATCTGTAGTGTGTGACGGAGATGCAAGTCTGATCCAGATCGATCTAAATAATGTGGTATCATGGTGCAAGGTCAATCGTAAGACTCGGTGCGAAAAAGTGCTACTTTATTAAAAATTGTAGAAAGAAAAAACCACTTGTAACGAGGTACGAGATAGGCGGCGTCGAATTAGTAGAAGTCAACAAAATTCGAGACCTTGGTGTAACACTTGATAGCAAATTAAAATTTCATGCTCACATAGACTTTATAGTCAAAAAAGCTGCGCAAATGCTTGGCATCATAAGAAGGAATACCAATGGTTTCAAGCAGCCGCAAACTAAAAGTGTACTATATAGCACCCTAGTTCGCAGCCATCTTGCCTCAGTGGTTTGGAGCCCTTTCTATAATGTTCACTCGCAACGCGTTGAGAGTATACAGAGAGTCTTCACAAGATATGTGGCGTTTGGTACCCCTGGGTTTTCGCATAGAAACACGTACGATTGTCGTCTGTATAGATTTGGCATGGTAGCTTGCGCGATCGGCGTCGAATGCTGGATTTCTGCTTCTTGCACAAGGTAATTAACGGCCAAATAAGAGACCGACCTGCTTAAGAGGATTTCGTTTACTACGCCTCCCAATTATGCCAGGCGCCCCATAGCGACACCGTTTTCTGTACCCATATCCAGGACTAATCTTGGCTTGCAGTCACCTTTGGTACGAATCTGCTCAAGCTATAATGCTTATATTAATAAAAATAATCATTGCCTTGACATTTTTCACGACCGTTTGGCCGTGTTTAAATCTAAAGTATTGCCAAGCAAGAGGTAATGGTTGTGGTACCTACCTCGCTATGTTGTGTTAACTTTAAAGTTAAATTCGATGTTAATATTTATTTCTTTCTTCTTTTCCGTGTGTTCCTAATTTTTGTTCGCATATTTAAAATTCTTAAATTGTTATTATTATTGACTTTTTTAATCTCACTGCATAAATATATTTAAAAAGCGTTATGTACACCGTTATTGTTGTGTATATCAGATGTAGATACCTTTAATAATATAATTAATGAGAATGTTATAATATATACAATGTGGCTGTACTTTAATAATAAATAAATAAACTCGCAAAACTTTTTAAACTCATCGCAAAAAGTTCAAAAGATGTCAATGTAAAATAAGCCTTAATTAAATGATATTGTGCTTAATATTCGGTTGATGACTATATTGCGATTTGACTTTTGACAAGGTAAAATTATACAATTGGAAAATTGTGTTATTATTGTAATTTTTAAAACTATACTATGACTCTAATGTTAAAAAGGCACATTAGAGTCATTTGTATTAATTATAAATCGGTCACTATAATCGACTATTTTATTTTCATATATACGGAAGTCTTCTTCACATGTAATTGCGTGTTGATAAACTTCTTTCCATTCTTGGTAGAATTGAACCTTTTCGTAAAGTCTATCCTTTACGCTTGTAAAAGTCGTGTCAATACTACGCTGGTCTTCATTGGTATAATTTAAGTCTGTCTAATTAAAGTCTGGGTGGTACGAAAGTAAACGCAGACCAGAATAAGCATGTTCAGCAAGTATTTTGTCTATGGGATATTAAATATGTCCTTTTTTGTATTGCAAGATAATTTCAAAAAATTTGGTTTTGATAAGCCGGGGTCGACTGGATTATTTTATGTTGTCAACCAATGTATCATATCGTTTTTGACCGGCACCTCACGTTTCGGCAGCACATTCAAAATGTGGCTCGCGATGCGTACCAGCGGCTTGAATTTATGTTGCGCAACGCTACTCCATTGACTGTTGCGGCGACGCGTGCGCTATTTGCAGCGATTGTCAGGAGTATCCTGGAGACGAATACAGTGGTCTGGAATCCGCATAAGAAAAAATGCATTCTCATGTTGGAACAAGTCCAGCAGAAGTTTCTTCGAAATTTATGTAAAAAGTCATGTAGTTATTATCCTCTTATGTACTTAACACAATTTCCACAGGGACATTTAGGCTACGACTCATTTGAGTTGCGTAGAAATTTAGGGCTAATAAATTTTTGTAATTAACATCCTGAAAAAAGAGGTATCGGTCTTGAAAGGTTCCTGAAACTGTCCGTACCCGATGAGTACTGCAGCAGACGGCGGCGCCCGCCCCTGCTGGCCGCGGAGCACGCGCGCACGCGCCTGCGCCTGCACTCGCCCGTTCTGCGCGCGACCGCGCTCATCAACTCCCTACTCTTTGGACAATCTGAATGTGATTTGTTTGCGAGTGGGATAGCGAGGCTGATAACAGAATGGCAGAGAGTGCTAGAGAGAGAACAAGATAAACACTTTGTACCTAGTTGTAAAATAGTTAAGTAGATTGTAGGTAAGTATTAGGTAAGCTTAAGAATCCATGTACCGTTTTGGTGTTAAACTGTCATGTTGCATTTTATATGATTCGATAAATAATTAAATAAATCATGTCTTGTTTTCGGATATTAGAATTGGGCAGTTTTTCAGTGTCTTTGTTGTGACATGGGGCATCAACTACTAACACTGAATTCGTGGGCAAATTTTTAATAAGCTGCATTTATTTTTCTTCGTTCTCGTTATTCATCTATTTGTGATAATAACCTGTTGTATCTCTACATTTTTACATAAGCAACGAACCAGGTATAAAACCATATTCACTGCCAGCGTGAGCTGTTATAAGGTTTTTTTTAATTCCTGCGTCGCTAGTCTGACTAATTTTTGCCACCGACGACTCGTCCGTATACACTATTTCTCTTCCTTGATTCCTATTTTTGTTATTTCATCCAAGTATTTGGTCTTTTACAGTCGCACATCAAGTTTTTCCATCAAACCTTTTCAATTTTCCTTGGTATTACAGCACCGAAATTCCATTTTTCGTAGATTTTTTTTTACTTGACTATAGAACCGTATTCAAACTTGGGAGTTCCTTGAATTTATTATCGAAATCATACTCCTGATCGTAATCAAAACTATCCAGATTTAACACAACATCGTTTTTCGGTCCGGCGTTTCAAAGGGGTCGAGTTCGGCTTCATTGAATATTTTTCGTGATGTATTTTTTGATATCCATGTTGCTGTTCTCACCCGCACTTAAAATTCATTAAAATACTTACTATGATCACTTTTCTTAAAAGATCCCGCTTTTTGAAAAATATTTATATTGATTTTATATGATTTCCCGGATTGACTATTTGCATAAGTCCCCTTTTTAAACGTGTCCTCATTAAAATCGATTGACAAAAAATATGAAATTAAATATTACCTATTAGTTATGGTGGTATTAACTACTCTATAGTTTAAGGCCAAAAAGACGACAGCATTCTTGGAGTGTTCGATTGTAACTAAATCAGTAATACATTGTCAGTTTCTATTTCGGGATTACGTTCGATTTTACCCGAAACACGAATGCGATCCTGAGAGTTAATGGACTGTACTCGTATACTGAAAGTAGTTCAAATCCGTTAAGCCCTTTTTAACCGACTTCCAAAAAAAGGAGGAGGTCCTCAATTCGACGGAATGTTTTTTTTTTATGGATGTTCACCGATTACTCAAAGACTATTTGACCGATTTCAATTTTTTTTTTTTGGTTTTATAGAAGGTACTTTCTAGTTGATCCCATTTCATTTTGGTGAAGATCTGATGATGGAATCCATGAGGAATTGAAGGAACTCCTCAAATATTGTACGCATACATATAGTGATTTTGGTATTATAAGAAACATAATAAGCATTTGCATTCAGAAAGTGTAAATTGGTGAAGTGGAACTGATGCAGAAGACCACAGAATGCCATCGGAACTCCTCGATGATAAATGATTTATGGGTGGCGACAAAATATCTTCATTAATTTAGCTAAGCAACTTCATACTCACAAATTTAAATGTTCCTGATGAGAATGGTACCATCGAATTGATTTGATGATGGAGCCGGAAGGTAGGCACCAGATCTATGTAATAAAATAATGTATCCTAGCCGGACACTTTTAAGTAACGATTAACTAAAAAGTGTAAAATAAATAAACTTTTAAACAAAAAAATAAAACCGACTCCAAAAAAACTAAAAAGTAAAAAATAACGCCATAATTCAGTTTCTTCAAATTACTTACAAGTAACCGTTTGTATACTTAATCTATACAGTATATACAATTAATGTTATTTTGGAGTCGGTGCCATCGTGTCACAACTTACTAAAATCGTCAATTTTCAATATTTTACACATTCTTTATATGGCACAGACGCCAAAATAAGATTAATTGTATATACTGTATAGATTAAGTATACAAACGGTTACGAGTACTTGTAAGTAATTTGAAGAAACTGAATTATGGCGTTATTTTTTACTTTTTAGTTTTTTTGGAGTCGGTTTTATTTTTTTGTTTAAAAGTTTATAGCATGATGGAACCACAACGAAGCAGAAACGTGACCTTCAAATAGTCCGCATCACTTATTTAATTGAAAATACCTATCTTCAATGCTCAGAGAATTAATTTTTTACTTTATAATAGTATAAAAAACGACGAGGAAGTATTTGGCTGAGAGTTTTGTTCAGTAGTGTATAGTTCAATTCACAATAAGATTCAAACAATCTTTGATCCATCATCATTTCTGTTATAATATATGTATTTATTTTTCATAATTATAAATACGAATGTTTACCCGCAGCTTCGCCTGGAATGGACTAGAAATGAGCTAGGGACCCAATTTTCTAATCTATGTCTTGATCTGATCTACATGTAATTAATGAGTCTTCAAACCTTCAAGAAAAGAGCGTACTCCCATCTGAAAGGCCGGCAACACACTTGTGATTGCTTTGGGCAAGTGTCTATAGGTGTCGGTGATCGCTTATCATCAGGCAATCGATCTGATTGTTTGCCCCTATAACATAATAAACTATACTTATTTAAAAAACAGCTATAAATCTCTATAAGCCTCTGGAACGGTCTTCCTCTTAAAATCAAACAGGCCCCGAATAAGTTCGCATTCAAAAAGTCCGTGAGCAACTTCTTTGCTGGCAGAACCGAAGACTCTTAGTTTATCTGCTTAATTCGTTTCATCGCTATATATATATATATATATATAGAAAAGGTTAATAAATATATGTTATATATTTATTAACCTTTTGTACAATAAATTTTCTTTTGTGCAATAAAGATTAAATAAATAAATAAATAAATAACTATAATATGAGTTTAAGTAGTGCCCCTAATTCGGAAGCCGCATTGGCTCACAATAAGGTCCGCGTAATGCACACATATTATGGCGGCGGCTGCGGTTGTTTTTCAATTTGTCGGCGGGTTTAGCTCCGCCAACGCTATATTAAGGGAAATAAGTGTGTAAGCACAGCTCCTCAAAGTTTATGTGCGACATTTTGAATTTTACTCCCAACATAATAAGTTTACAATTAATATGATATTGAAATAAAACAATTTAACGGATTACATCGCGTATATTATCTCATTTTAGTTCCCAACGTTTCGGAAGCTTTCCAGATTTCCATGGCCATGGGTGGACTGAAAAAAGATGTATTTTTCCTCTGTCAATGTTACAATTTGTGCAAACTTTATTTATTTTTTCAAAAATGGGTAGTTACTTCCGAAACGTCGGGAACTAAAATGAGATAATATACGCGATATAATCCGTTAAATTGTTTTATTTCAATGAGTAATAATCGTGGAAAAAGAAAAAAATATAATTAATATGATAACCAAAAAGACAAAGATCAGTTTAATGAAGTGCCTTGTCTTTCCAATATTTCTTTATGGCGCTGAAACCTGGACTCTGGACGTGATGAAGACTGGAGACGCCTTCTGAAGATCCCATGGACGGCTTTTGCACCAACAATTCTACGCTCAAAGAGTTCCAGATCCAGGATAGACTCTCGGCGACTGTGCAATTCCGAGTCTTCAAGTTCTTTGGCCACATCTCCCGCAATAAGATCTCCATGGAATGATTGGTAATACAGGGCCAGATGGAAGGCAAGAGAAGACGAAGCCGATCAACGCCACGCTGTATACTAGTGTCCGTCCACAGCGGTGGCATTGTTTTAATTTAGCGGATTGTTGGCGCTCGCTCTGCTTAGCCAACGTAAGGAATATAGAATGATTGATGAATTTTACTTATGTGATATTTTTATATACGATGTTTTCTGAAGCAATGGTTGACAGTGGATTCAAAACTAACAGAACGTTTATAGTCAGAATACACATTTCCAAGTTTAGGCTGACACGGTTCTACGCGTCAGCTCGTTATACAAGTACATTAAAAAGGTCTGGATATCACATTAAATCCAATAGAGTGTCTGTCAAGGCCCTTTTTCTCAAGAACGCGTGGAGGTATCAAGCTGAAATTAATACCAAATACTTAAGTTTGTAATCCCTTGCAGGTGTAAATAAATCAAACATTTCCGTCAACGCAATAAAAAAATACAGTAATTATAAAAGTTGTTTCTATACAAATTGCCGTGGTATGGAAACCCATACTTAAGGTACTTACAGTTGTTCTAGAAACTTGAAATTCAGATAAATTAATCCATATTTTGTTAGTATTACAACAGACTTAAATAACTATGCTAGTAATAATTATAATAATAATTAAGCCTTTTTATTTCCAGATAGAATATTTTTTTTTTGTTTTTATATTTCATCATGCGATATTCAATTTAAACCTTATTTACAATTATTTATATTAATTCCACATTGTATTTAGTAACAAAGAATTATAATTTAGGTTTATTTTTAACTTACACATTTTGTTGATCTATAATTAAGTGTTAACATATTTTATTTTATTGAAATAAAACAATTTAACGGATTATATCGCGTATATTATCTCATTTTAGTTCCCGACGTTTCCTCCCGTGACCATGGAAAGCTGGAAAGCTTCCGAAACGTCAGGAACTAAAATGAGATAATATACGCGATATAATCCGTTAAATTGTTTTATTTCAATGAGTAATAATCGCGGAAACAGAAGAAAATATTATATTTTATTTTATCCTATTATTCTCATTTATCATACATGTATTAAAATTTAAGATATTTGTATATTATTTTATGTTACAATATTATTTCATATATTCAATATAATTATTTAGTAATACGTATTCTAAGGGGATGTCCATTTCTTGTCATAGGCCTCCTCCCTCCTGTTCCATTCATCTCTGTGAGCGGCTACTCGGGTCCAGGTGACGCCCGCCTCGGCGATGATGTCGTCTCGCCAGCGACGGCGCGGGCGGCCCCGCGGTCGCGAGCAATCGCGCGGGTACGAGTACCAATGTAGCAGAGTCTCGCTCCATCGTCCGTCTGTGGTTCGAGCCGTGTGTCCAGCCCAACGCCATTTTAGTCTGCATGCCATTTCTGCTGCGTCTTTGATTTTAGTTCTTTGGCGAATGTCTGTGCTTCTTACTCTATCATTTATCTTAAGGCCCAGCATACTTCTCTCGGCGGATCTTTGAAAGACCTGGATTTGGTGTATAACTTCTTTTGTTAAAGGCCAAGTTTGGCATCCATATAACAAGGTAGGTGTTACTACGGAGTCCATTAATTTCTTCTATAGTTTAGTATCCATTTTGAACTTAAATATATGTTTAAATGACCAGTATGAACTCCAGGCCTTTTTAATTCGTCTCTCTACCTCTTGGACGGGAAATCGATCTTTTAGAGATATGTTTTGACCAAGGTATAGGTATTCATCGACGTACTCGTATTCAATAAGATTGGATTGTACTGTAGTTGCTTTAGCGTCGGTCGCTATTTGTCATTATGCATGTCTTTTCGGGGTTCATCTCTAACCCGCATTTACAACTTTCGTTATGCAACGTTTCTAGCATGAATACTAGCTCGTCGTGGTCTTCCGTAATCAAAACAATATCATCCGCAAAACGCAAGTGATGAAGACGTTTCCCGTTTATATGAATACAGCAGTTTTGCCAGTTCAGTTTTAGGAATATATACTCGAGCAGAGCGGTGAATAAGTTGGGCGAGATTGGGTCTCCTTGTCGGACGCCACGTTTTATTTTAAATTGTTTACCTTTCCTTTCAAGTTTTATAAGTGATTTCCCTTTACTATAAATTTTTGCCAAGATATTTATAAATTTGATGTCAACACCTTGTTGTTTAAGCGCTTTCCAGAGCTTTTGGTGCGAAATTGTGTCAAAAGCTTTTGTATAGTCCACAAAAGCTATGTAGAGTCGTTTGCCGTATTCTCTATATTTTTCTATAATTTGTTGTAAGGTAAAAATGGATCAATCGTTGAATAGTTTCTTCGAAATCCTGCTTGCTTTATTGTTTGTTCATAATCAAGTATTTTTCTAATTCTGTTTAAGATTATACTCGTGAACAGCTTGTACGGACTGTAACAGACTTATAGGGCGGTAATTATTTATTTTGAATGGGTCTCCTTTTTTAAAAAGTAGCGTAATAATTGATGTTTCCCATTCTTTTGGTATATTTCCTTTATTTATAATGTCATTAAATAGATATGTGAGTAAAGGTGTCAGTGGCTCACTTATCGCCTTCAGGATATCATTAGTTACGCCGTCTTCTCCAGGACTCTTCATTGTTTTTATTGAGTTTATGGCATTTCGTATTTCGCTTTTTAGTAATGGCGCTATATTATCTGCTGGTAGTTCTGTCTCTCTTAAATGAAGCTCTTGATTTGCCGTATTATACAAGGTATCGTAGTATAACGTCGTCGTCGTTTTAATAATACTGTGACGGTTAGTATGCATCATTCCTGTATTATCTTTTAGCGATGGTATCCAGTTCTTGTGTTCTTTTAAACGTTTATTTCCCCGCTTGGCAGATCCTCTTTTTGCAAGTTCCTCTTCTATTATTCTCATTCTGTAGATCAGTTTACTTTTTTTGAGTTTATTGCGAATTTTGGAATATATTTGTTTTAGTTTTCTTTTTTCTAGAGCTGTTTTGAATGTTTTATTTTTTAATGTAGTTCTTTTATTTATTAAATTTTGTATTGTTTCTGTAATTACAGGGGGGTTCTTTTTCGATTCAATTGGTAGTTTTCGGGTACAGTTTTTTATTTTGTCGTTTAGGTTTGTATAATAGTCTTGAATGTTTGTATAGCGTAGTGATTTTATAGATTCTGTAAAAATATTCTTTAAGGACTTTTTCTGCAATGAATTGAATTCGTTATGTTTGTAGGTTATCGACGATTCCAGGATCAGCAGGCGGGTCACTTCAATGATTTCCTCTTCTTATTAGATTTTATAAATTTTGGTTTATTGCAAATGATGATTATTTATATTACAGGCATGAAAATATTGTTATAGACTCTAATTTATATAAATGTGTAGCAAATACAATGACAAAACATGTGCGCTGTTGCGTCCGTGGTAGTAAAGTAAGGAAGCGGCTCTCGTCGCGCGCCCTCGCGGCCATATTGGGAGGCTCCGTCTCCTCGCATAATTGTATAGATGGCGTTAGAAGCGCCGACATGCCCCCGGCCTTGAAAGCACCGGCTTTCAATGTGATTGTGATGGGGAGGCTCCTGCAGCGTCACCGTCGGGCGGCATCAGAAGCGGGCAGAGCTTTGAGAACGCCCTTCGTATGAGCCCGGTCGCAGTTTGGATATCAGCGACCCGCGAAACTCCATCTTTGCCTGTAAACAGAGCTACCACCCGACCCAAACGCCATTTGAGGGGTGGTAGGTTATCTTCTTTCACCAGAACCAGGGAGTGGAGTATAATATCCTGGCCGTGCGTCTGCCATTTCGTTCTGGTTTGTAGTTCCGAAATGTACTCCTTCGACCATCGTTGCCAGAAATGTTGCCGTATTTGCTCCAGCCTCTCGTAACGGGGAAGCCGGCCTGGCTCTGCTGTAAAGTCCTTGCAGGGCGGTGCTGTCATCGGTCGGCCAATAAGGAAATGAGCTGGAGTAAGTGCGGCTAGGTCATTGGGATCTGTGGACATAGGATGCATGGGTCGGGAGTTCAGGACGGCTTCGACTTGTGCTAATACCGTGCTGAACTCCTCGTATGTTAAATGTGCGTTGCCAACAACGCGTTTTAAATGATGTTTGCATGACTGTACTGCCCTCTCACACAACCCTGACATATGTGGAGCATAAGGAGGGGCAAATATTAAATTAATGTTATCATTCGCGGCATGGCTAGCGATGCTCTCATTGTTACTTAGTATGTACGATGAAAGTTCTTTCATCGAACCAATAAAATTTCTCCCATTATCGGAGAAGATCGCCTCTGGTTTCCCGCGGTGAGATATAAAACGTTTCAGGACTAGTAGGTATCCCTCCGTACTGAGTGTAGTGACAAGATCGAGATAAACCGCGCGCGTCGCGAAGCAAACTATCAGGCATATGTAGGCTTTTTCTAACCTAGCGCCCCTACCTTTACGATTGAGTACAAATACGGGACCTGCATAATCTACACCGCAGCGCATGAAACAGAACCCTGGGTCCAGGCGCTGCGAAGGTAAGTTACCCATAATAGGCGTGAAGGTTTTTCCTTTCATGCGAATGCAGGTTACGCAGCTCCGTACCACTTGCTTTGCTAAGTTCGTACCACCGAGAGGCCACCAACAATCCTTAATCGAAGAAAGCAGCAGTTGCGGCGGCGCATGCAGTAACTGTTTATGTTCATTCTGAAACAAAAGTTGTGTGAAACGGTGTTTCGAACAAAGCAAGATGGGATGTTTTTTGTCGTATGAGAAATCAGGCGAATTGCTAATACGACCTCCGACCCTTATCAATTTGTGTGTGTCTAAAAATACATTTAATTTTGCAATGTTACGTGTGTGTCTTATAGGTAAGTTTTTTATTAATTTATCGTATTCTACGGGAAATGATTTTATTTGTGATAGACGAGCCAAGCATTGCGCTGACGCATTCAATTCGTCAACCGACAGCGGGCCGATTTTGCGATTTGTTTTATGAATGCGCGTGTTGTTTATAAATCGCAAAACATAAGCACCGGTGCGCTTTAGGCGATTAAAAGAGGAAAACCTATGGAATTGGAATAAATCGGCGTCAACTTGGCTTGTCAGGCTAATTGTGTTTGTTTTTATTTCTGGTAATTCTACCGGTATTATTTTAGAAGTGCGTGATGTCGTGTTAGGTAACCAGGTAGATTCAGGTTCGCGTAGGAATGACGGCCCGTGAAACCAAAACTTGTTATTGATAAGCGCATCAAGCGCGAGCCCTCGCGATACTAAATCGGCCGGGTTACGATTACTACTTACGTGTAGCCAACGCGCGCTCCCACACAGCTCGTTTATTTCCGAGACTCTGTTTTGAACGAATGTTTTAAGCGTATGCGGCGACATTCGTAACCAGCCTAGAACGATAGTAGAATCGGTCCAGAATGTCACAGAATCAAACTTCACTTTGAGTGACTGCACTATTTTCGCGTACAATCTCGCGCCTAACAATGCACCTAACAACTCGAGCTTCGCTATGGATACGGATTTTAATGGAGCGACCTTACTCTTAGAACACAATAACTGCACTGCGATTGATTCGTTATCGTCTCCCGAATGCGTGCATACATAGGCGCAAGTACCGTAAGCAGCCTGGCTAGCGTCACAAAAAATATGTAGATGTGTGCGTTGCGCGTGAGCACCCATGACATAACGAGGAATACGCAAATTATATATGTGTTGTGTATGCGTGTTTATATATCTACACCAAGATGATGCGACGTCATCCGGTACTTGGTCATCCCAGCCAATATTTTTACACAGCCATAACCGTTGCAATAATATTTTTGCAATAATTATGGCAGGCTGGAGTAGACCAAGAGGATCATACATTTGAGAAATAACCGACAATATCTTGCGCTTAGTGATGACATTCGTATCATTTTGTATATTAGCTGTGTAATGAAATTCGTCTGTGTTATTTGTCCATCCTAATCCGAGCGTTTTACTTTGACAGTTATCACCCAAACATAACTCGCGTGACGTAATTTTAGACGATGAAAATGGTGAAACGTCGAAGTTAAAAACGAATTTTCGGAGTGGAAAACAGCCTGACTGTAGTACGTCGCTGACCTTTTCGCAGATGTCTATTAAAGCGTATTTATCATTATTTCCTGTGATAAGGTCATCAACGTAACAGTCCTCGAGAATGGTGCGAGAAATCGCTTCGTCAGTACATTCTTTAGCCAATTGATTTAGACATCGAATGGCCAGGAATGGTCCTGAACACGTCCCGAAGGTGACGGTATTTAATTGATAAACATTAAGCGGATCAGTAGGGTTCTCTCGCCACAAAATGAGTTGGAGGTTCCGTTGGTCAGGTTGTATAAGTACTTGCCTATACATTTTTGCCACATCTGCGCAAGCGACGTATTTATATTCGCGAAACCGAAGCAATATAGAAAATATATCGTTTTGTAGTGTCGGTCCGGTCAGTAATAAATCATTAAGCGACTTATTATTAGAGGATGTGCGCATACTCGCGTCAAATACAACGCGCAAAGGCGAAGTTAGGCTATGTTCTCTAAATACGCCGTGATGTGGAAGAAAACAGTAAGGCTTTGTGTATGTGTGTATGAGGGACATATGTCCTAACTCGATGTACTCGCGCATAAAATTACAATACATCCTTTTATATTCTGGAAGCCGCTCGAGTTTACGTTCTAATGATAAAAACCTATTTCTAGCAATATCGTAAGTATCACCGAGCGCATTCGCTGATTCCTTTAACGGGAGGCGCACGGAAAAGCGACCTTCTTCAGTGCGTTGCGTAGTCGCCGCGAACAGCTGTTCGCAGGTACGTTCGTCGTCTGTCAGTCCGTCCCCAATCTTAGGAATTTCTTCGAGCTCCCAGAACTGTTTTAATTGTGCGTCTAAAGTCTGTGTGAAATGACAAGTGGTTTTATTTGATTTTAATTGCTTATTTTGAATGGGACCCGAAATAACGTATCCCAGTTTAGTATTTTGTAAATAAGGCCCTTCTGCGAGACGAATACGGCCTTCATTTAATAAATCCCAGAAAATATCCGCGCCTAGCAACAAATCGATTTCTGACGGTTTGAAGTAATTAGGGTCTGCTAGTTGAATATCGTCTGGAATGCGAATGGAACGTGCGTTTATGGTAGCTGTCGGTAGCTGATCTGTTATGCAAGGAAGTACCATACAATTAATGCGTGCATGGAAACTACTTGTAGTCGAGCGTAGGTTGAGATAACACGAGTGTGTGCTTTGCGTGACTACTTGACCTACGCCCGTGATTTTATAAGAGGACTGTATCACAGGTGCGTTTAATTTGTTTACGAATGATTGCGTGACGTATGAATGTTGACTCCCGTTATCTAAAATCAGTCTAGCCCGATGCAATGTGTTGTTGCTATCGAGAACGTTTACTAGAGCTGTTGACAATAGAACCGGTTGCAAAGATGATGCATGTGTGTGCGAATTAAGACTGGTGATAGTGTGGTGATTAGCCGAGTTGTCGGGTGCGGAGCTCGTCGGCTGTGTGTTGTTTATACTGACAGCCGAAGTCGAAGCGCCGGCGCCGTCACTGTTCAGGCTATGAATCAAGCTATTATGTTTTTCCTGACATATTCTACACGGACCGAAAAAACATTTGTCAACGGTGTGACCAGAGCGCAAGCAGTTGTGACATAACTTCTTATCTTCGAGCAACTTCAATCTATCGTCGACGGCTAGATTAAGAAAGCTATTACACGAATAAAGCGGATGATTAGCGCTGCACATCGGACAAGTGCGTGGAGAAGTACGTTTGGAGCTAGATTTGTTTGTGTGTGTGACAGTGGAGCTAGAAACGTAGCTATGAGCTGAGTGCCCGTGCTGTGATTGCGACTGATTTGATGATTTTCTTATCTCATGTGAATGTGCGTGTATATTCTTTGAATGATTGGCAGCGATAGATTCTAACATATCGGCCCTATTTTGCAAGAAAGTAATCAAATCGGTCAGCTTTATTTTCGACGAAGAATCTTGCCTATTTAAGTTGATTGAACCCTTGTACTGTTCCCATTCGCGTTCTGAGGACGCGTCTAATTTAGTTACGATTAAATAAATCACTAACGTGTCCCAGGAATCGGTGGGTTCGCCTAAAGTTTTAAGAGCCCGAAGGGAACGCAGCACGGAGTCAATCAGCTTTCTAATTTGTGGGGCTGATTCTTTATTTAACGATTGTGTGTTAAAAAGCGACTTTACGTAATTGTGTGTTAGTAACCTATTATTGTTATAGCGGTTTTCGAGTAGCTCCGATGCGGATGTATAATTCTCTGCTGAGAACTCCAAGGACTTGATCACTTGCAATGCATCGCCCGTTAAGGCTGCGCGTAAGTAGTGGAACTTTTGTATAGCACCAATGTCCTTGGAATTGTGTATAAGAGAGGTATACGTGTCCCTAAACCCTAACCACTGGTGAAAAGAACCGTCAAAGGTCGGCAACGAAATCGTGGGCAGTTTAATCGGGCACGAGCTAACAGGATTGCTGCTGGCAGCGGCAGCAGCGCTGTCGCTGGCATCGGCTAGCCTGGAGGCCAACGCCATAGCCTGATAATATTGCTTCTCGAACTCTTCGCGGTACCCTAAGTGACTAGGAAGTTCATTTTCTTCTGCTAACTCCTCGATCCTACTTTGAACTATATCGAAATCAGTATAATAGCGCGTGGCATTTCCTATGCGTAACTGTAACTCGACCTTTTGAATGTTAGTTAAATTGTCATTAAGCGAAGCGACATATTTAACGAATAACGTAAGTTTACCCTTAACTGTGCCTCGTCTTTGTGTCAAGTTGCGTAAGTCATTGTAGTCGATAGTTAAAGAAAGTGGAGATAATCCTGGTTTGGGAGTAGCCATGTTGTGTGAGAGTAGAGTACTTACATGCAGTTTATCCCGAAAACGCGTATACGGCACGTAATGGCGGCCACGTTACACCACGCGGCACGTGCACTATATGTAAGGTTACAATGGACACGGTATTAGCACAATGCGATTTTGGAGAAAAAGGTGAAGGATGGATGACCTGACCGTGTCTTGCTGCTCCTGTCGCTAGTAGATTGCATCCGGTGAGAAGGTCCATTGTTTGTAGGTTATCGACGATTCCAGGATCAGCAGGCGGGTCACTTCAATGATTTCCTCTTCTTATTAGATTTTATAAATTTTGGTTTATTGCAAATGATGATTATTTATATTACAGGCATGAAAATATTGTTATAGACTCTAATTTATATAAATGTGTAGCAAATACAATGACAAAACATGTGCGCTGTTGCGTCCGTGGTAGTAAAGTAAGGAAGCGGCTCTCGTCGCGCGCCCTCGCGGCCATATTGGGAGGCTCCGTCTCCTCGCATAATTGTATAGATGGCGTTAGAAGCGCCGACACGTTATTTTTTCCTTTGAACGCAACTCTAGATTTTTTTATCTCTGTGTTGTGTGCAGTATGTTGCTCTTACGAGTCTATGGTCAGTTGGATATGAGATATTTAAAACTTCCACATTTTGAATAATTTTAGTGTTTCGTTTTCTAGTTATAATGAAGTCTATTTCATTCAGAGTCTTTTCATCTGGCGACTTCCATGTCCAACGAAGCTTCGGCTTTTTCTTGAAATGGGTGTTCATTATATAGAGTTCGTTCTCTAGGCAGAAGTTGATTAGAGCCTTACCTCTGCCATTTCTTACCCAATAGCTCCATGGTCCAATGACTGCCCTGTCGTCAAGAGTGGACAAACCGATCTTTGCATTGAAGTCTCCAATAATTATCGTACTATAAGAGGTCTGCTCTAATGCGTGGCGTATGTCGTTGTAAAAAGCCTCTACGTTTTCTTCAGTGCCTTTTTCAGTGGGTGCATAAACCTGAATGATATTTAATTCCATATTGTTAATCATTAAGTCCAATCTGGCAACTCTATCGGATACTGGTATGAATTGAATAATGTACGGTTTCATTTCCTTTTTTACAATAAATCCCACGCCGTTTTTGCCGCTTATTTTGCCGGTGTACATTAGTATGTAGTTTTCAAATTCCTGTATATTGGTTCCTTCTTTTTTGACTTCTGAGATACCGAGACTATGCCAATTTATTCTCTTTAGTGCATGTTCAAGTTCTTCTCGGCGTCCTATTCCTACTAACGATCTTATGTTTAATGTTCCAATGTAGAGTTTCTTAGTATTGCTCGAGTTAGGAGTGGAGGGTAATGGTCTAACACTCCCGCGGAGACCAGCCGTACTGGGAGGTTTCTTAGTTGTGGTTTTGTGTGTATTTGTTATTAGTGGGGAGAGGGCCCACTGTGTCTCATACAGTCACGGTGAGATCTGTCTCTTCAACAGTCGTATTTTCTGTAGGTTTCGAATATTCAGTGATCAGATTGTTATTTTTGTGTTTTTTTAGTTATTTTTGCCGTTTTTCGTCTTCCCAAAGTCCCAGGATCTTCATCGTGTACTTGCGGCGGAGACGATGATGGCGCTCGCTTATTTCCCTGTTTTTTACTTTTTCCTGTTACTATAAGTTTGTCATATCATATAAAAGCCTCATTTCCTTTTTCCTTCACTATGTTAGTACCTAAACTTAAATGTAGAGAGGACCAGTGCCTGATTAGGCCACTGTCCCATCTGTCCACTACAACCCTCAGGAAACTGTGACGGCTACCGTGCACCCTGTGGAGCGTCACGGCGCAGCGCTTGCGCAGCGCCGCGTGGAATCCGTCCACATGCGCGTCCGCGAACATACCAGACGCACTGCAGTAACGCGGTAGCCGCAGCAGAATCCTGAACGCGTCGTTGTAAAGGACACGTAGGGCATTCATGGACCTTTGCGTGTACCTAGTCCAGAGGCTGCAGGTATACAGCGATGTACAGTACGCCCGAAATAGCGTTACTTTAACTTGCGCTGTACATCGACTGAACCTGCGAGCTATTATATTGGCCCTGACGGCCAATGCCCTACGTTCCCTTTCGATGTCTTTATCGTCACGACAGTCGTCGGTAAGAATGTGGCCCAGGTATTTAAGAGTAAACTCTTTTAAGTTGCTCGCCGTTGAGACAAATGGGTGGGATGTATGATGGGCACTTACTTCCTGCCTTGAAAACAATAAATTCACTCTGGAGCACATTATATTTTAAATTATGTCGAAGGGCATAGGACTCACACTTCTCCAGTAGTACCCTGATACCTCCAACCGATGGGCTGCATAACTTATGTTATTAAAACAAACCCTGTCTATATGACAACCGACACGCGTGCTGCTCAGCTCACTGATCTTGTGGATGGACCGGGGGTTTTGGTTGGGGCAATGAAGAGACACCGTGTACTCGCTATCCTGTATATTCGGAAAAAGTGGTCAATACTTAAATCTATACAATTCTCGACAATTTATTACAGCGCCCCCTATGAGATACGCCGTGAATTAGTAACTTAACAATCTTATAATCTATATATCTTACTATGCTTATCAAGCCATCTAGGTACCGAGTTATATTAAAGGTAGATAGATGGCGCTGTTCTTAACATGCTCCCAGGCCAGGGAGTTTCCTTTGAACAACAATCTGTCGTGCCGTTCAGAAAGGGCGCAGTTGAACGGGTGTTTAACAACACATGCGTCTATTCCGCTCAGCATGGCAGATTCTTTGTTATACCTCTTTCAACGCATCGCATGATTATAGTTGCCAATAGATAAGAAAGAATTTGAGATAATCATGTTGTTTACGTTGAAAGGGATATAGCATAAACTGCTTGGTACTTAACTTTAATTATTAATTGGGTGAAAACGAATGCTAAGTTGTATGTGCTAAGTTACGTTAAATATTATGAGATAGAAAGGTAAAATTTCCGTAAGTACCAGACAATTTGTTTAGTAGGTTTTATGGAAACAACCAGAGTGCAACTTTTTATTAAATACATAAGGAAACTTAAATAACATAAGGTATTTGTACTAATTAGGTACGAACTTATATGGTTAGCTATAGGTGACTTATTAGATAACATTATTAGGTTATTAACTTATATATCCATCGCGTTAGTCGGGAGCGGACAGATATTGTTGAACGCTCGTTTGATGATCCCTCTCGCTGTTCGAATTTCGGCTACCCTCGCGACGCCGTCGCGACCCATGCAGCAGTTGACGTTGCGACCCATCCTCCACAGGCATGGCGGCAGCCTGTCCTCCCGCACCAGCACCACGGTGTCCACGCGGAGAGCGCCACCCTTCGAACATCTCCATTTCGTGCGTTCCTGCAACAGGCCTTTGTAGTCCCTTGACCATCGGTTCCAAACCTGCTGCAATTGTTGTAATTGTTGGTACAGAGTGAGTCGGTTTATAGGTACATCTCTATAGTCGTAGTCAGGCATTGAATTAGGTGTTCTACTAATCAAGAAGTGGGCTGGCGTTAAACATGTAATTTCATCGGTATTTGAATTTGGAATTGGGCATAACGGACGAGAATTTAAAATTCCTTCAACTTGTACAAGTGTAGTAGAAAATTCCTCGTAGGTTAAAAGCGCCTGACCTAGTACTCGTTTTAAATGGAATTTACATCGCCTAATAGATGACTCATGTAGACCTCCCATATGGAGGAAAGAATTTCCATTGAATCCTCTCCATTACACAAGAAGATGTCAGTTCATTAGAATGCTCGTCTAAAAAATTTTAAAGATCTGTCAACTCGTTACAGGCTCCATGGAAGGTCGACGAGCTATCACTCAGCATCTCTTTCGGGATTCCCCTTCTAGCTGTGAACCTTCTGAAAGCCAAAAGAAATGCTGAGGTTTGCAATCCTGAAATCAATTCGATGTGAACAGCCTTCGTTGTCATACAAGTAAAAATAGCGATATAACATTTATCGGTTTTGTATCCACGTCCCCTCCTGTCCCGTACCGTATACGGACCCCCGTAATCCAATGTCGTGAACAAGGGGGGTGACTCTAGTCGGCGGTAGGTTACCCATAATTGGAATATGTACTCTAGGTTTAGCTCTGAAGCAAGTCACACATTTTTCCACTATTTTGTTTGCTAGACTCTTACCGTTAATCGGCCAAAATCGTTCTCGAACCGCCGACAACAACAGCTGAGGTCCGGCGTGCAGCAGTCTCACATGTTGGTCGCTCATAATGAGCTTGGTAAGAATGTGTTTGTGTTATAGAATGATGTTTTTTATCGTAGCTGTAATCGGACAGGCCCAAACGACCTCCTACTCTTATAAGTTTGTTTTCCATAAAGGGATTTAGAGACAATAAATTTGATGATTTAAGTAATGGTTTATTGTTTGAAAGTGAATTATATTCGGTTGGAAACATTTCGATTTGTGAAATTTCGATTAATTTATTTAATGCAAAATTTAATTCATTAACGGAAAACGGACCAGTAAGTTTATTATTCCGCTTTAACCAATTGTTTGTGAATCGGAATATAAAAGCAACACAATTGATAAGTTTATTTACATCGGACTTTCTTTGAAATAACCGGTCTGTGAATAGGTTAGGTTGTAAATTTGTAGTAATGATACAATGAGTCTCGGTAGGCTCATAATTTGAGTAAGGGGTAATAGACGGTTTATAGGTAGGCCACGTAGAACTACTTTTATTTGGCCATGAAGGTCCTTCCCACCAGAGGGCGCAGTTGGCTAGTTTATCTGCTTGCAGGCCGCTGGTTAAAAGATCCGCGGGATTATCGCTCGAAGAGATCCAGTGCCAATCGCTATCGTCGGTTTTAGTTTGAATTTCTATTACTCGGTTTTTCACGAAACAAGTAAGATTATTGGGTCTATATTGACTCGTAGAAAATTAAAGTATCGATTTTTACAGTGATTACCGTTTTATGTCATAATTATTGTTACTCATATTGTCGAAAGCCATGATTTCAATGTTCATATTTTTGAATGTACTATTTTTGAGACTCATACTCATTGATTGTCATAACATTATTCGTCATAAAATTTTCCATTGCAGTTGTATTAATTTGTAGAATCTCAAATTGAATAATATCAGAACGAATAACAATCAAAAGGAATAAAATTATAAACAATAAAATCTTTGACTATAAAAGTTAAATACATAACTCAATTTGTGTATAACAATCATAAAGAATAAAAACCTACGCAATGAAAGCAAAATATACATAACTAAATTTACGTAGAAAACATTGAAGGAATATTATTTTAAAGAATAAAATCATACGCCATAAATAACAGAACGAATAACAATCAAAAGATATAAAATTATAAACAATAAAATCTTTGACCATAAAAGTAAAACACATAACTCAATTTATGTATAACAATCGTAAAGAATAAAATCCTAGGCCATGAAAATATAATATACATATACATAACTCAGGGGGTCGCAGTTCTAACCTAACTTACTTTTCTGGCAGCTGTTCCTTTTTCGGTTTTTGAAATACAAACCTAACCTAACCTACAGTTTTCGGTTTTTGACCCATTTTGACGCTTCGCTCGCTCCACTATACATGGTCACAACAATACAAACCTAACCTGACGTACAGTTTTCTGTTTTTGACCCATTTTGACGCTCCTTTCGCTTCGCTCGCTCCGCTATACATGGTCATAATACAAACCTAACCTAACCTACAGTTTTTGGTTTTTGACCCATTTTGTTCACAATGGTCACAATGGTCAATTTTACACAATTATTTTGTAATAGACAATATGAATTATTTTGTAATAGGCAATTTAGTGTAGGCAATATGAATGCAAATAATAGTATGGTTCAATATATGACTAATTATCTTTAGGCAAAAAATGCAATATGAATTTAAACAATAGTATGATCAAATATATGACTAATACACTTTCGACAAAATGACAATATGAATGTAAATAATAGTGTGATTAAATATATGACTAATAAACTTTCGTCAAAAAGGCCATATGCATACAAATAATAGTATATTTAAATATAGGACATACAATATTTCTACAGAATGATTGATATGACTTCAGATATTATAGAGATGTATTTTATGACTTTTTATACATATAATGTTTGACATTATTGTACATAACTATTCGATTCAGCAATCAGTATGCTAAACAATTTTTATGTCCATTGATAATTATGAGCATAAGTAATATGGAAACCATTTTCTGAGTATCGAAAATCGACACAATAAAATTATAGGAAACAACGGGACCCCAAGATTATTTGGTTGTTACGATTTTATCCAAGCCAGTGCTACATTCGAGTCGCACCAAAAATATTTTTTTGTGGAGTTACACTTTAATGCGCTGTTTACTTTTTTTATATAACTGTGCAAGCAACAATGCAGCCCTTAGTTCAAGTTAAGGTATCGTTTCACTGCGTGCCACCCTTGTTTTAGAACACAATAATCTAGTTAAGATGTTCCCGTAGCTATCTATAGTACGTAAGTAGATAGCGCAGCCGAATCCCGTCAATGAGCTGTCCGAGAAGCCGCGCCATTCTAATGTTACGTAATCGTTGATAAGCGCATGTCTAGGTATACGTAATGAGTTTAGTGTAAACAACCTTTTGTAAAATGTTTCCCATTCGTTTCTTATGTTTGTTGGTAAGGGTTCGTCCCAGTCGATTTTGTATTCTTTCCATAATCGCTGGATAATGCATTTAGCGATAATTAAAGTTGGATTTAGGAGCCCAATCGGATCGAAAATGGCGGAGGCTAAGGATAAAATCTTTCGTTTAGTTAAGAGCTCTGGCACTGGCTCATCAGAAAATTGGTACATTCAACTGTCAGTATTACTACACCACGCAAGTCCTAACACTTTGTGCGTATCGTGTGCGAGTGAGGTCGGTGATGTGGTTGTGTGAGTGTGTGTATTACTCACGGTTTTTAATATATTAGCGGAGTTCGATTTCCATTTTCGTAGGTAAAAGTTCGCTCCATACAAGATTTGCTGGATGCGGACAGCTGTTTCTGCTAGTTGTTGCTCATCGTCACCTCCATGTAGAAGGTCATCTATATAGAAGCTGCCACATATCGCCGCCGCTGCTTCTGGATACTGCTGCTGGGTTTCCTGCGCGAGCTGTTGTAGGCAGCGAGTAGCTAAATAGAGTGCACTTTTTAAGCCGAAGCTAAGTGTGGTAAGTGTGTATGTACCCAAGGGTTCCGTAGGATTTTCGCGCCATAAAATGCATTGTAAATTTCGTTGGTTAGGGTTGATATATATCATTCTATACATGCGTTTGATGTCTGCGCTAATGACATATTTATTTTTTCGGAATCTTAGCAATATGTTAACTAAGTCGTCTTGGTTTATTGTACCTTTATATTGAATATCATTAAGTGACTTTTTATTATCAGTTTCAAATGACGCATCTATAACAACTCTCAAAGGTGTCGACAGTTTTTGGGGGGTTAATACTGCATGACGAGGCAAATAATTGCACCAGTACGCAATATTTGTTGACTCGGCTGTTTATGCAACGTAATGGCGGGCATGGACGACGGCGGCAGCGCAGCTGTTGGTGCGCAGCGACGCGCCGCCTCCAGCACATGCGCAGACGCGCTGTTTGTTTCGGCGCTGGTTCGGGTCGGCTCTTCGACCGGTTGTCGCGAAGGCGAGCGAGATCGCAAGCTACCAGCATCATGACGGCTCGAGTGGGATAGTATTGTTTTGTTGTGTTCTTCGGTGTATTCGTTACTTTGAGATGATACATCCACATGTGATAGCCCCATTGGCCCACTGTTTGACAGCTCACAATAAGCACCCCGTCTAACGTTAACATTTAATTTTGAATGACTATCGTTTCTATAAAACGGGTCACTTTCATTTTCATTGGAAGTTCTTCTGCTCTCAATAACCTGTTTTTCCAGGTTTTCGAACTGCTCCATCGTAACATAAAGTGAATTTATCGCTTGTCATTCATTTTTAAGCACCACGATATCATTTAAAAGAGATGATAGGTCCACAGAATCGAAGTGTAACGGAGGTAATTTATGTAAATCACGAGCCACAAACACCGGGAAATCGTCGGAATCCGTAACTCGTGCCAGTCCAAATATGTCATCTATATCACGGCGTTCCTGTCCGTCGTTTCTTCGATTAATCTTCCTCTTTAATGGAGGCACAGATAAAAACAATAGATCCTTAGCCTTCTTGATATCCTCGGCAGAAAAGAACGCAAGGCAAATTCTAGCCAAGCTCGCATCGTCAATAAGGTTCAACTTATTCAACACATAAGATAGTAGTTTGTTTACATAGATTCGGCAATAACAACACTGCAAATTATTGGCGGCCATAATACGTAAACACAGCGGCTGTCAAACCGCGGCGCGACCAGAGCGTACGAATGCGCACGCGCAACTGATGGTAGCTCTTATTTGAATTTTGGGTATGAAGGTAGCTCTTATTTCATACTCTTATAACACAACTAATGAGAAAAAATCTTAATGAAATAATGAACTTTATTCTGTAAGTAGGCCACAAGGGCATTTTTAAAAGTCTGATTCTTCCGGTTTTTCCCAAGAGTAGACCACAGTAAAGAAGAAAGACAAAAAACCCAACAGTTAGTATATTTTTTGTCTATTCCAATTTCACTGCTTGGCCTATCTTAAACATATTATGTTTAAGGATTCACTCTATGCGTAGTTCTCCAAGAAAACATACAGTGTTTTGCAATATAATAGCAGTGAAGCGGATTTGCAGAATCAAGATGTAAATGTGAATTAAGATTTAAGTTATAATCGTGCTATGAGAAAACAATAAAGTGCAGTTACTAGTGTTTGTTTTGAAAATAATTTAATTATTAACGAGGTTGTCTGAGAGTTTTCTTTGCAGCATTTCTTTCTCTTCAGTAAGCCTCATTTTGTTAAGCGCTGCTGGTACTTTATCTATAAAATAATAGTATATTGTTTGACAAGGGGCTAAAATAAGCCATTATGACTGAGTGTCATAATGGCTTTTAGCCACATCTTATAAACACTCTGCTTTTCACTTCGACTGCGAGAAAATAAAAAAATACTTAACATTAAAATTGTATATTTCATGAAAACTAAAAGTACAGTTTTAGCAATTCTATCAGAAAGTTTGGCCAATCTGATCAGGTTGGTTTGTTGGTTTTTAATTATTCGTAAGGAGTATGTACCTGGCCGCAAGTATTTTTTTTCACTGTCATAGAAATTAGTACGGGATTATATGGCTTTCTTCTAAACCCTAGGGGCTAAATGTACTATTTAGTCTCGCTTCGCGAAGCTACTATGACGTACTTTTTGAGCAGGAGAAGTGAAAAATATTTTTTTTTCCAAAGGACTATTAAAAAGCCTTCTCCTAGTCAATGATCTTTGTGTCATTTTCTATCAGGACAAAATTGCATTTGCTTTTTGTCGTTCTAATTTAACTCAAAGGCGATACAACCGCCTACACTCTTGATTCAAATTCCACTGGTAAATATCTTTATATTTATGGTGGGTGGCTACAAAATAAAGACATTTTAAGACACTGTTATTTATATGGATTGTACGATTTGAATTTTGTGATTTTTTTTATACTTATCATCATCATCATCATCATCATCATCATCATCATTTCAGCTATAGGACGTCCACTGCTGGGCACAGGCCTCCTCGATAGATTTCCACATGGGCCGGATAGAGGCGACCCGCCTCCAGTGAGTCCCCACAACCCTAACTAGGTCGTCCGACGACCTTGCGGGTGGCATTCCCACGCTGCGCTTGCCGGTACGCGGGCTCCACTCGAAAACCTTTCTGCCCCAATGGCCAACGGTTCTTCGAACTATGGGCCCTGCCCATTGCCACTTCAGATTGCTTACCCTGTTTGCTATGTCGGTGACCTTGGTTCGTCTACCAATCCCCTCCTGAATTTTGTATACTAATTTAGAAATATGAATTGATTCGATGGCCAGTAGAAGTAGTTCTTGGGTACGTAGGTTCTGTTTAGTGGCAGTTTTTCGCGTCTGCTTTCCTTTAGAAACTACTTACCATGGCACATACCTACATAGCTACTGCTTTTATTTTGCACACAGCTGTAAAAAAGTGTATAACAGTAAAATTATACGTAATAGATGAAATAAGCAAAATATAATGTATTAAAACGACGTACGTTTGATATGCCTTTTTATAAAAACCGTTTGCCAGTAAGTAAGTTACTTGGTTTTTTATTTTGGCCACGCATTTTTGTCTGTTATATTTACGCCTCTACCCTATAATATGCATTTCGCATTAAAGATTTTTTCAAGTAGTTTTTAAGGTCTGGAAATTACAAATTTTAAATCATACTATCGGTCTTTATTTTTTATGTCTGTCTGTCTGTGTAGGTAACTAATATAGAAATACCCCACGCTGCGTACATTTTTGCTTAGGAGCAGGGCTCCGTTAACACTAGATATTCATAGACACGGCTACGCCGGATTTAGAAACCTAGATTCCCGTGATTTATTTTTTATTGTCGTCTGTGATCTCTTTTGGCCCGTAAGGCCATTTTAGAGTTTCTGTAGATGGCGCTTCGACTCCGAAAGAGGATGCGCCGGGATTCCCGTGATAGATGAACTATTTACATACCTATAGGGGGACACGCTGCTCACGCTACGCACAAAATCACCCGCCCCCAAATCCCCACACTTCCCCGGGACCGGGGACATTCATGCATAGCGTGGACAGCGTGTGGTGCTATGGAGAGTCGTCCTAAATGTACCTCCTTTTACTGAAAAGTGTTCCATCATATACTTAATTTCGTCGACATTCATCATTTCATCGAACACATTTTTCTCTGAAACAGTTAATAATTTGGGGTTTTAAAACAAACCTAACCTAAGAGCTTCTAGTTCTACATGAAGATTTTTTCAAAAGATGACTTTTGGGAAGATCTTCATGAGAAAAACTGAAACCATACAATTTTCAAGAGAAACCATACAATTTTCTAGAGAAAATTGTATGGTATCAGGGGAAAAAGTTATTGAGGAAATTAAAATTATATGAAAAAGCATTCTAGGAAACGTTTGTCGTTGAAATAGAAGGATACCCCGAAGGATTTGTTGGAGACAAATTCGTACAGAACCCTCGGTGCGTGAGCTCGATTCGTACTTGGCCGATTTTTTGAAAGATGACAATCGATCCTGATTTTTATAGAGATCAAAATGTCTGTATGGGACTAAATACAAATAGTGTACTCTAAAAGTCAGAAATGATAGTTAAAGTTCGGCATTCCTACTGAGTGCTGAAATTACTGCATACATTTGCTGCAAAGGTATGACGTCATCCCTGACTCGGGGTGCCAATTTTTTATGGAGAATCGAGTATTTTGGCATTTGGTCGTCACAACTGCAATTAATTACACGGTTGCTCGTTTAATAGAATTGGGAGGATTCCTTCAGAGAAATCTTTAAATTTGACCTCGGATTTAAAGAAAGGTTTTTATTTCAAAGCTATTTAGAATTATTTGGACTATTTGGAGGTCACTTAAACTAAAAATATTTTTATTTTTATTTTTGTATGTGTCGTTCTGTCTAAACATATTTCATCTATATTTGGCACACGGGTAGATCGGTTTCACAGATAGTTAAAGGATAGTTTTTACTCAACTACGTTGACAAAAAATGGCAAACTTCATACTGTGGTTGACATAACTCAAATAGACTAAAAACTTGAGCTACATCGTTACGTACGCAAAACCCAAAGAAGGTCGTTAATTAACGCAGGCGAAGCGTTTCGTTCATTCCCCGAGTCACGCGTCGCACACTGTGTCACGGAACATCATGAATACATTCAATACGGAGGTATTGCTTTATGCCAGCTAAGTGACGTCGGTGTTTTTATGGATGTGAAAAACGTAACCCTTAAGGCCCGGCCACACCGAATGCGTGTGCGCGTCGTGCCCTTAAACATGCGCGTGGCGTGCGCATTGTAAAGTACGAATTCTTATAAGAGATAACACACCGCTTGCGTGACGTGTGCGTACGCAGCGGTGTGTCATCTCTTAAGGCTGAACCACACCGGATGCGTGTGCGTGACGTGCACATAGACGTGCGCGTGGCGTGTGCGTTGTAAAGGACGAAACCTTATAAGAGATGACACACCGCTTGCGTGACGTGTGCGTACGCAGCGGTGTGTCATCTCTGGCATAGGATCACCCGTGTGCACATCTTTCCGTCTTGGCAGGGCACATCGTAAGAGCGATTACCGATGCAGCAAAAAGGTTCCTGGATGGCAACTGCGTACTGGACGTCACTGCGTAGGAAGACCTACAACAATGGCCGAAAATCTAGTACAGATAGCTGGAAACCGTTTTCGTGGGAGACCTTTGTCCTGCATTGGACGTCTAAAACACTATAAGGCCATACTATTATTTACGCTGGCACATTTTCTCTGCTGCGTTTAGTCAACATTCCACAGATTAGGTAAGCGAATTTAACATTAGCAAAGCATTGAGAAAGGAATATAATGAGACATGAATATAAGACACATCTCTTACGAAGACACCTAATATCATACTCGTACATGCCAAAGAGTATAGATACGCAGAAAAAGAGTAATTAATTTCATAGACGAAGACTCCCAAAAAAGTAATAACGACCGTTTTTGCTTCGGTGTAGCCGGGTAAAAAATATCCTATAACAATCTGTGGATGCCCAATTGCCCAGCTATCTATGCAATAAAAATAGTCGTAATCCGTTTAGCAATTTTGACGTGATAAAGCCACAAAGACAAATACAAACAAACAAAATATTTATTTAGTGACCTTCAAACACAAAAATCTAAATAAAGAAAAAAACGAGACATGACTGGGCTCTGTAGCTTAATTGGCAGAGCGTGCGCCCCGGCAAGGCACAAGGTTCTGGCCTAAGTCCAGTTGGAGTCTTGAAATGTTTTCATTATTTAGATCTTTGTATTTTAAGAATATGATTTCTTAGTGAACTTTATATTTATCACGAAGATCGGGATGGTAAGACATCAAGATTTTCGTAAAAAATCAATGACAAACAGTTCGGTTTACTTTTTTAAATATCTTCAGTGTACTAACAATTACAAAATGCAAAAGGTGTCAAATTACAAGCTGATCCGCGGTCTTTAAGTGAACAGTCTACAGAATTTATGTCTCCGATTTCCGACATTATCAAAACATTGAGAAAGTAACATAATTAAACATGACTAGTAGACACATCACTTACGATGACTTAGGAGTTTTTTATTATTTATGTATATATAATTATCAAATATTTACGTATCGTATGAACTATTAAATTATGTTTTTTCCAACATAACGGATTGATATGATCCTGCACCAAATGTATGTTTCTGTTAGGCCTGATGACTAGTAGAGAATGTCTTAAGGCATTAAGTTCGACAATAGTATCTTTATTTGTTCTGCAGTAAAAAAATAAATACATAAATATAGATGTACCACCCTTTATTTGTGTTCGTTACAGCTTGAGTGTTTAATCAAAAGGACCACTCTACCAACTTCGTACTCTCTGTACATACTTACATAAATGTCGTTTAAAATCTGTTTGAGTTTCATCTTTAGCTTATTAGGCAATTTGCTGCTAATGCATGCTAATGGATGGTGTTTGACGCTTCTGACTTCGAACATGGGCCTTTGAAGTAAACGCTTACTTACTTGGTAATTAAATAAATGTAGCTATGAATACTGACGGCTTCTTCGGGTGTCGAGGAAAGAGTAATGACTTCTAATATAAAGATCTTAAAAAAGGCTTGAATGTAAAGATTGTTTACACATACAATATTGCATCCATATAATGCTATGACAGAACTATATAGCACGTTTCTCACCCGTCACTGTACGTATGATTGGTTTTTTGATAATAAAAGTCTTTTTTTTACTATCTACTTTAAAACTAATTTTGAGCAATAGGATCTAATTTCACGATACTGAATTAAATTTCTGCAAGAGCTTTTTAAAAATCTTGTGGCTCTAACTATCTCTTTTAAACCACCTCAGCACAGCTGTTATAACCTACTTCTTCGACCATTCTAGAAGCATTTATAGAATTATAGGCTGTATAAAATGTGCCTAATTGGCGCTACAAGAGCTCTACAATACCGTAGGAGCCAATGTCGTAATGATGATCCTCCATCCGGCTATTTGTGCAGGTTGTTATAGCGCTTGTGTGCTAGTTGAGCGGCGATAGATTACGCTAAGATGCTAACTAAGCATGTGCATATCTTTAGCTTGATCTTCATTTCTCCATTTGTGATAGAGAGATTACCAGTATCCCCTCTTATAAGGAAGTTAGCCTAGAAGTGCTGTTAGAAAAACATCAAATAGCCACAAACATACGCGTAACTATGTGTGCTTCAATATATACTAAGGCTACGTACATTGTCTGGAAAGATAAATACAAGTACGAGAAGAAACTATAATAAATAGATAAGACAAAAGTAATAGTTGGATGTAATTAATTAATAAGTTGGGCAACTAATAGTGGCAAACTTGAGCACAAGTTACAAGTGGTTCCATCTTTTATTGGGGACCGTGTGCAGCCATATTGGAGCAAACTTTCGATATTGAGGCCCCAGAAAATTGGGGTGAAACGATATTTCGATTTGATTTGTTTCGCATAGTTTTGGTACATGTATTAGTTTCGTTGGCGTTTGTAAATCTATATTGACGGCTTTATTTAGTTTAAGTTTAATTGCTAACAATTGAATGCAAACTCGAATTCAATTGTTAGCCATTCTTTTGCTAGTCAGAATAGCAAAATTAATGTGAGGTAGCACTTATAATAGATAAAATTGGTTATTCAAATTTGACGTCTTACCCTATCATCATCATCTCTGCTCTGCCAAAAAATGTCCACTGCTGAAGAAAGATCTCCCTCAGGGCACAGAAATAAACACTCCCTAGGATCTTCACAATTAGTGATGTGCCGTTTCCGGGAATATTCACTGGAATATTCCCCATATGGAGTGGAATTTACTCCCCGAGAACAGGAATATTCCCAAGGCACATCGCTATTCGCAATAGCCGGTTTGGTATCGCAACACGTATCCTGCGAGTTTACTTACTTTACTACGACACGACTACTGATGATGTTCAAATAGCGGAAACTTTCCAAAATGCTTAAAAAAGGACTTTTAAACAGGTAAGTTAACATTAGACTTAGACCTTTTATATAATTATAAATGCTTAAAAAAGGTCTTCTAAACATGTAAGTTACCAGTAGACTTAAGACCTCATTTGAGCATTTTGGAAAGTTTCTGCAATTTGCACGTTTGTAGATACGACCCTCACAAAACTTACCTTGTCTTCTGGTTTATGGTATTGGTAGCCACCCGAGAGACTTTCTGCCCTCAGTTCGGTATCTGATGTATCCCACTCTGAGCTCCGAACCGGAATTTAGAAATCTTCTAAAATAAATACTATTTTTCGAATGTTTTGAATTTGTATTTAAGAGCAGACAAATATATTTTGAAACACCTGATTCAAGTTCTAGGGTTTTAATAGAATGTATAAAAATATCGTAACTGAACGAAAACAACCAAATAAAACCAGTTATTTTGTATGAAGAGAATACCGGTTTCCAAGCCTTGGACCAGGGATTAGAACCGGTATTTTTAAAATCTTTTAAAGTACACGCTATTTCTGGAATGTTTTAAAACTATATTTAAGAGAAGAGAAATTAATCACAAAACACCTATATCAGTTTCTAGAATTTTAATAAAATATACGAACTTCTCCCACCACTTCCCCTTCAGTTCAGTAATTCTTAATTTTACCAAAGGGATTCTAATTTCTATAATGAATATAAAATATGAAATAATAATCTTTATTCTGTAAGTCGGCTGCAAGGGCACTTTTACAATTCTGACTCTAAGGCATTTCTTAAGTAAGACCACTGCACAGAGAAAGCCGAAACAAACTCAGGGGTGGGTATATTTTTTTTCTCAATAACTCTTAACTATTATAATATTAGTACTTAGCCTTTCAAAATCAATAGCTACTTTCGCAGGATGAAACGGATTGTAAAGATGTTTCCGAGACAGCTATTAGAGTATACTATAGCCATTTCGCCCCAAACAACTGCAATTCGGGCGACATCAAAAGACGTACTAAATATTGGAAAGTGCGTCGGCGTCATAAAAACTCGCATCCAAACTTTTTTCTTCGCGGTGACAGATGTTGCGGCATTAGGAAACGATTTATCTTTATGGCGTGATTTAAATAAAGACCCACAGGAAGCCTACAATGCGAAGCCAAACTTTCAAATACTCCCATCCTAATTTCTCGAAATTTTAACTTTATTTTTCTAGATGTAAGATTGATATTGGTTTTTAGATTTGAGTCAGATACGAGTATATGAAGGCTTATCTTCGAGTGTTCTTTTATAATCGTTTGAAATTTAATTCGAAATTATGCAGAATGGTTGCAATGAAAATAAACAACTTACGCGTCGGATTGGTGAAGTTTTTGAATGTTCCATCTTTCTGTTAAGACAATAAAAATAACTTGTAAAACAACGAAATCTCTTCAAATATGTACCTTTGTTAATATTTACTTATTATTTTTTGTAAGAAGTTGTTAGAGCAAGAACATAATACTTATACGCAATGACATCCGCAATCACATCATTTCATACTTTTTTACTAATGACAGCAACTGTCACCAATTCTAATATTTGCTTTCTTCTCTTCTTCTCTGTCGTTTCGCCCTTGGCAGAGCGGTCGTGGTCACGTTGATGCCTCAACGGTGGCAGAGGCGGACACAGCTCTCCGCACGATCTCCCGCCATCTCTCCCTGTTGGCAGATTGTCTGGAGCAGTCAGATACGCAGTTTCATACTGCTGATTTTATTTGGTCAGTCCAACGCATAGGGGACCTGCCACGCGATCTGGTTCCATTCACTTTTCCCTGCACAACCTGCCGCTCTATGGACTTGATATCCCGCCGAGAGAGTCTCCAGAGACATGGCCAAAGTACTGCAGTATGCGCGTCTGTACTACAGCCGATAGACGCTGCGTGATGCCGAGTTCTTGGAGTATGGAAACGTTGGTGCGGAACTCCGTCCACGATATTCCGAACAACTTTCTCCAGTACCACATTACCAGAGCATCTATCTTCCCCTTTTCCAACTCATGCACTGTCCACGTCTCTGTCGCGTATAGAAAAATCGGGAACATAACTGTCCTCACGAGCCTGACCTTGGTTGTTTTGGTGATGTTGCGATTTCTCCAGATTTTCCTCAACTTCTCCATTGGAGTTCTGGTTATGGCCATACGTCGCTTCACTTCATCCACACAACCGCCATTATTTGATATTAAAGCCCCAAAGTATACGTAGGTCTGAACCACGTCGCAATTCGCAATTTGTGTGACTTCGGGCGAATTGGAGTTGACGCGGTCGACGATCATAATCTTGGTCTTCGATCGGTTTATTCTCAGTCCAAAACTAAGGCTTACGCGTTCCATTTTTTAAATTATTTCTTCCAAAAGGTTCTATAGGTCTACTTGCAAACAGGGTGGTGTCATCTGCGTACCTCAAGTTTGCAACTTTGTATCCACCAATCGTAACACCATCGGTCCAGTCCTCGAGAGTGATTCGCATTATAAGCTCGGTGTAGATATTAAATAGCAAAGGTGATATTATGCATCCCTGTCGCACGCCCGCACTTGGATGGAAGCTGAGAGGAGCCTATCTGTCCGCACTGAAGTTGTTTCTCCTTCGTAGAGCTCCCTGAGCAGGTGTACGAGGTGTTGAGGTGTACCCATGTCCAGTAGAGTTTTCCACAATGCTGGCCATTTCACCGAGTCAAATGCTTTGAGGAAATCAACAAAGCATAAGTATATAGGCTTGTTGAATTCTCTTGGTTTCTCGATGATTTGACGAACAATGAAGATTTGCTCACGGGTACTTATACCTATAATTTCTCTGGTATCTTTCTTACTTCTGGTATTCATTTAAGAGCTTTGCGCTTAAAACCACTAAATTTCATACTACCTTATTCATTAAAACCCCCAATTTTCAAATTACCATAAGCTCATAATACCTAAATGTCAAATTGTCTCTTTCTTAAAATGAACGAAATTTATTATGACTGATCTAAAACGTCATATTCTCTAAATACCTAAAGATTGAAATGCACAATTCCATCAAATTCCGAATGACAGTTTGATAATAAATACAGAATATGTTGTTTTGCCATGAGTGTTTTGACATTTAGGCTTTATGAGACTAAGCTCTTTTAAAATTCGATCATATTAAGATTCCGGTGTTTTCAGAAAAAAAAATAGGCATTCTGCAATGTAGGTATTTTGAGACAAAGAAGTTTTGAGGTCTGGGTATATTGATAAAGAAGTAAACTGCAATTTAGTAATTATAAGCCCAAAGCATTTAAGATGTGTAACATTATTTTGCTAGCGTGTGATATCAGGGCAATAAGTAAGTGGCTTTGCACTTTAGCAAATGTTTTAATTCAATTAGGTTGATTATTATATTCTTAAAAATATTATTTAGGGTTCCGTAGAACCTAAACCAAATCAAAATCCAAAAAAAATAAATAAAAAAATTACAAAGATGAAGCTTAATGAAAAAAGTTTTGCATATAAACTATGTCTAAACTAAATACATCATAAATAAAATAGATTTCTTTTATATCCTGCATACACTGCTGTTATTCTTAAAGAGGCACTTAAAAGCATTAATCTTCTATTTAATTCGGAAAAGAGGGCAAAGAACAAAATAATCCATTGCCCGGATAAAAATTGAAAGCTCGAATTTTCTTTTACAAAAATTATACGCAGGCCCGTTGCTTGTTGCAGCCAACATTATTTATTCATAACGTTTTCAGCATACCGCAATAACATTCCAAACAAAGAGGAAAGGAAGAATTTAAATACCTCTACAACTTGTACACTTTTATAATTTTCCCACTGAGTTCCTTTTCAAATTAAATTCCGTGCACTTCGAAACGTATGGCGCGAGTGTTTTGTTTATGCCCGTTGTCGGCCTACTCTGCTCGAGCTGAGTGCAGTTAGACTGCCGTGACTGGGAGGGTTTTAAACTGGCGGACTGCATTTCAACTGAAACTTATAAAGTCCTAAAAATGATATGAAATGTACATTGAAGATATTTTCAAAAAAAAATTTGTAACGGGCTATTTATAGGTCACTGAAAATGTATATATATTTTTTATATGTGTTTTGTATGTGTGTCGTTGTCGCATCATCACGCTAAATTAGGTAAACAGATTTCAACTATTTTAGGTACACAGGTAGCTGGGTATTCACGGACGGTTATACTATATACTTTTTACTTGACTACGCTGAAGGATTAAAGAGGTTTTATGATTTTTTATTCATCCGCTGACGAAGTTTCGGGGCACCTTCTAGTAAATAAATGAATATTACAGGACATTGTTTACACAAATCGAACTAGTCACATGGGAAGCTCAATAAGGCTTGTGTTATGGGTACTAGGCGATTATATATTTAATAGCCCTATTTACTAATACACATAGAAAAAATCCAAGACTCAGGAACAAATATTTGCCTTTACCGGGATTTGGACCCAAGACCTTCAGCTTCGCAGGCAACATTACTCTCTCTAAGCTAAACCGGTCGTCGACTTATAATTCTGAAAACTGCAAGCCTGCCACCTGCACACCGCTATGCAGTCTCCATACAAATGGGAGTTGCTATGCTATCAACCAGCTTCAACTTTAATTCTACCATGGAACTCGCTTCACCTCACCTCAGGCCCCAATACTCGACTGGCGTGGCATCATTCCCATGGTTTATACGGTAATTTTAGAATTGTAATTTAAAAAAACTGGGTCATAATTATTTTTAGTATGAGTTAGCGTTATGCGTCTTTCCTGTGGACACCCGAAAGTTAAGGGCTTTAAATACTATTTTTTCTTAGTGCCCTATTAGGCGATGTACAAAATGATTAATACTCTAGATCTAAGCGATAAAAATATCAGTTATATGTACCCCAGCCCTTAACTATTGCGTTGTCCACAGGAAAGACGGCTAAATTCTAGAACCAGTATGACCCAACTGTGACAGGGACAATCTTACACAAATCACCCTAGTCCCAAACTAAGCAAAGCTTGTACTACCACAAATACGAGTATACATCATCCTACCCATATCATAATACCCATAGGGGTACAAGGCAACGATATAAATACATAATATGTAGATAACTAATAATACTTAAATACATAGAAATAATCCAAGACTCGGAAACAAACATTTGTGCTCATCACGCAAACACTTGCCCTGGCCGGGATTCGAACCTGGGACCACCAGCTTTGTAGGCCATTGTGCAACCCAATGAGCCAAACGTGTCGTCGTTTTTCTTGGCTATTCTCGATGATCAGTTTTGCGCCTGTTTGTATATCTATTAATTTGAGGTATTGCTAAGACAACCAATACGAGACTACTGGCAGTATTAAAAACGAATACACCCAAAGAAAGTTTATAAATCGTAAATTATATACGTTGCCTAGCATTATACATTTTCTTACAGACCAGTTTCCATTTCATAAAGTGTGCACTTTATTACACAGATTCTTGACCACATGGCCATTAATAACAAATATACCGTTGAAAGTTCGAAAACGTGCCAATAACGGCCTTTGTTGCATTGTCGGAGAAAGAATCAATGAACCGAATAGTATGTCTAGGACACACTATCAATGCCTGGCCATAGAGTGAAGCTACAGGAGAAGTAACTGTAGGCGCAAAATAACAATTGGTGCCAATTACTAAAATTACAACTGGCACTAGTTACCAAAATAACAATTGGCGCAAACTACGAAAATAACAATAGGTATGATGACTTAATTTAATATGTAGATTAATCGGAGTTTCTCTTCGTGATAGAATCAGAAAAGAGGATATCCGCAGAAGAACCAAAGTAACCAACATAGCTCTCAGGATTGCATCGTTGAAGTGACAATGGGCGGGCCATGTAGCCCGGAGAACGGATGGCCGTTGGTGCAGTAAAGTCCTGGAGTGGCGACCACGCATACGAAAGCGTAGCGTGGGACGGCTCCCGACTTTGTGGACAGATGACCTCGTAAGGGTCGCTGGGAGTCAGTGGATGCGGTCTGCGCAGGATTGCACCCTGTGGCGAGCTACAGGGGAGGCAGCAGTAGACGTCCGTGGCTAATAGATTGATAGATAGATGTAGATTAATAAAAATATTGGAGACGTATTTTTTCTTTTTAAGTAATCAAAATATAAAGGCGATACATTGAGTCAAAATATCGCGTCAGGGCGTTTTGAAAAATTAAAAATACATTTCCAAATTTTTTTTATTATCTAACAGAAGGACTAATTAGAATTTTGATTTTCATACCCCGTCATCATGTCTATTGGCACAAATTACAAATATAACAATTGGCGCAAATCCATACTTAATATTATAAATGCGAAAGTGTGTCTGTCTGTCTGTCTGTCTGTCTGTCTGTCTGTTACCTCTTCACACTTAAACCGCTGAACCGATTTGGATGAAATTTGGTATGGAGATAGTTTAAGTCCCGGGGAAGGACATAGGCTACTTTTTATCCTGGAAAAATACCCTTATCCGCGATAAACGAATTTAAGGCGGACGAAGTCGCGGGCAGAAGCTAGTTAAAAATATAACAATTGGTGCAAATTACAAATATAACAATTGGCGCAAATTACCAGGCGTAAGTTGATATAGGCACCAGGCGACCACGGGGGTAGATCGATAGATAGTAATCCGAGAGGATCAATCGCTGCTGGTCGTCCGATGAGGAGAGGCCCCAAAATGTCTTATGGTAGACTCAAAGAGGTAGTCACTCTAAGCAAAATTTTGAGCGAAGCAATAGCGAAAAAAAATGTATTTTGAGAACGTGTTTGATCACTGCATATGTGTGCTATCATGTAATATACACTAGATTAACTGACATATTTTTTTATTATAGTGACATTTTACTATTAGATTATGACTATTCTGACTTTAATTTACGTTGGATGATCATTGTACTATAATGAGAGACTGTTATTGCCTTAAACACTTTTTATATTTATCGCAACACAAAAACACCGCTTAATATTATAAGTAATCACATACGTATATTATCATATATGCAATGCGTGTAAGCAGAGAACATATACGAGTTATCATCATCAACATCATATTTGTGTAATACATAATAAATATGTATCACAGAATCGAACTAGTCCCATGATAAGCTCAATAAGGCTTGTATTATGAGTACTAGACGACAATATATTTAATAGATATATATTACTTGATAAGCATAAATATTTGTTTCTGAGTTTTGGATGTTGTCTTTGTATATACGTAAATATTATCTGTTAAATATATTGTCGTCTAGTACTCAAAACACAAGTCATATTGAGCTTACGAAACTTAAATAAAATAAACAAATAAATAACACAGGGACAAACTTACACAAATCGACCTAGTCCCAAACTAAGCAAAGCTTGTACACTATGGATACTCGGCGACGATATACATAATATATTGATAAATAATAATACTTAAATGCATTGAAGCCATCCAAGACCCATTCGTGCTCGTCACACTCGAACCCGGGACCACCAGCTTCGTAGGCTGTTGTGCAACTGACTGAGCCAAAAGTGTCACGAAACTTACGATATAAGTCCATTTTTCAAGAGCCCATCTCGTCAGTATCGTAATACCAACAATAGGTTATTAGCATTTCTCTAAGTAAAATAGTGACCCTAATTAAACAGATTTTTAAATTGTCTTCTGAATTACAGGGCAGAATAACAATAAGAAGAAAATTATCCACCTATCTACACTCGAGAGTAAAAGTTACTGGTCACCCTAATTTAAATGCTAGCAAAAGGTTTTTTCACTTCTGCTCAAAAAGTAAGTCATAATAGCTTCGCGAAGCGAGACTAAAATAGTACATTTAGCCACCAGGGTTTAAAAGAAAGCCACATAATCCCATACATATATAAAAAAAACTTGCGGAAAACTACATACTCCTTACGAATAATTAAAAACAAACAAACCAACCTGATCAGATTGGCCAAACTTTCTGATAGAATTGCTCAAACTGTACTTTTAATTTTTCATGAAATATACAATTTTAATGTTAAGTCTTTTTTATTTTCTGGCAGTCGAAGTGAAGAGCAGAGTGTTTAACACGTGGCAGAGTGTTTAAGCCATTATGACACTCAAACAAATTTGTCCTCGCTCACTTTGTGAGCTCGTCAAAATAATCACTTCGTGTCATAATGGCTTATTTTAGCCCCTTGTCAAACAATCTACTATTTTTTATTATTTACCACTAGTCTCATGAACATACTATTAAGAAGGCGCCCGCAACTTCGTTCGCGGAGGAGAAAAATACATTAGGTACCCCTCTTTTTTTCGACATCGTAGTCAGATAAAAAGTATCCTATATCCATCTGTTGGTACCTAGCTACCCGTGTACCAAAAATAGTTGAAATTTGTAAAGCCGATTTGGCGTGATGAAGCCACAACGACACATCATCATCATCATTTCAGCCATAGGTCGTCCACTGCTGGACACAGGCCTCCTCAATAGATGTCCACATGGGCCGGATAGAGGCGACCCGCATCCAGCGAGCCCCCGCAACCCTAACCAGGTAGTCGGACCGCCTTACGGGCGACCCCCAAGGTGCGCTTGCCGGTACGCGGTCTCCACTCAAGAACCTTTCTACCCCAACGGCCATCGGTTCTTCGAGCTATGTGCCCTGCCCATTGCCACTTCAGTTTGCTTAACCTATTTGCTATGTCAGTGACCTTGGTTCGTCTACGGATCTCCTTATTCCTGATTCTATCCCGTAGAGAAATCCCGAGCATAGCCCTTTTCATAGCTCAGTGAGTGACTCTGAGCTTCCTTAAGAGGCCCATAGTCAGAGACCATGTCTCGGCTCCGTAGGTCATCACCGGTAATACGCACTGATTGAAGACTTTCGTCTTCAAGCACTGAGGTATGCTGGACGAGAAGACACTTCGCAGTTTCCCGAACGCTGCCCATCCGAGTTGGATCCGTCGACTGATCTCTTTCTCGAAGTTGGACCTGCCTAACTGGATTGTTTGTCCTAGATAGACGTATTCGTCGACAACCTTGAGGACCGAGTTACCAACCAATACTGGGGTGGGCGCTACATGGACATTCGACATGATCTTCGTCTTGTCCATGTTCATCTTAAGGCCCACCTGTTGGGATACTCTGTTGAGATCTTCGAGGATCAGACCGAGATCCTCCAGCGTCTCTGCCATGACCACGATATCGTCGGCAAACCGAAGGTGCGTGATGTACTCGCCATTAATGCTGATGCCTACACATACGAACATATAAACATACAAAAACTAAAAAGGATATTTATTTTCAATTCTGTGATCTCCAAATAGTCCGTTACAATATTTCATTTTTACAACTTTATAAGAGTATAGAAAATACTTTTCTTCGCAATACCCAACTGTATTAGCCATTTCCGCGATCCTATCATAAAAATATCAACATCCGAAAATGAAGATTTTTGCGTTATCTCACTCCGTTATCGTCTTTTTTGTCATGGGTTTTTACGAGTCCGATTTAAATCTGAAATTGTTATTATTTTTAATGTTATTTTTGCAATTTAGATGTAAAATTAAATAAAGATCATGACAGGACTAAAAAATGTTTACAACTCTGCACTATTTTAGAAAATATGATAATATTTTCTTCTGTTTCCGCGATTATTACTCATTGAAATAAAACAATTTAACGGATTATATCGCGTATATTACCTCATTTTAGTTCCCGGCAACGAAACGAAACGTCGGGAACTAAAATGAGATAATATACGCGATATAATCCGTTAAATTGTTTTATTTAAATGAGAAAATATGATGTTTACGTCCCGGCTACCGCTGCCATGCTACCTGACCGGAGCTGCATTATCTGCCGATTGCTCGCAAGCCCGTTCCAGGCCTAGCGGATATCTCAGGATAATACCGCTACTTCGCTACTAGGTTGATATCCAAAAAACCAACGTATCAGGGTGGTGCAGAAGTGCCTAAGGCAAAAGTGACCCAGACCTCTTACTTAACTTATGTATACTAATATAAAGTTGTAAAAATGAAACGTCTGTCCATTGAAGACATTTAAAAAAAAAAAAGTTGTTACGGACTATTTGGAGGTCACTAAATCGATACTTTTTTGCATGTTTGTATGTGTCGTTGTGGCCTCATCAGTTCGTCACGTAAAATCGGCTAAACCGATTTCAATTATTTTTGGCACACGGGTAGCCGGGTATCTCCAAATGGTTATAGGATACTTTTTACCCGACTACGCTGAAGAAAAAGAGAGGGTTATGACTTTTCCCCCTCCGCGTACATAGTTATGGGCATCTTCTAGTTATACAATAAATTGTGTAGTTGTTCTCTCATTTAACACTGCCCTAAAAACTTCAACACTACAAGTGGCTTTGCCGACCCGAAATTTTTGCTCTCGAGTATATTCTTAGCGATGTGACAGTATGAAAATATCGTGTACATTTTGATTTAAATATCGGCAGCTCGGACGGCTTCAGATTGGAGACCCAATGGTTATACAGCGACATGGGAAACTTTATACAGGCTGATACGAAATTGTTATTATTTTTATGGTTTTACAAAGGTATACTTAGGTCATCATCATCATCAGTGACGGCCACTGGATATAGGCCTTTCCAAACGAATGCCACTAGGACCACCAGCTGACTGCAGTGACCTTCACTAGGTCGTCAGTCCACCTTATGGGGGCCTACCCAGGCCGCGTCTCCTGATACATGGTCGCTAATAAAAACTTTTCCTTGGGTATACCTAAGGAAAAGTTTTTGATTAGCCAAATTTTGAATATAATTGTTTATAACAATTATATTCAACTTTCACACCCATATCATTTTGTTTAGCTATGTGCACTTCTATCCATACTAGTTATTATAAATGCAAAAGTGTATCTGTCTGTCTGTCTGTTCCCTCTTCACGCTTAAACCGCTGAACCGATTTGGATGAAATTTGGTATGGAGATAGTTTGAGTCCCGGGTTAAAGTTTATAAAATTAAATGTCTATTCATTGAACATATTTTCAAAATAATAAGTGAAACGCAATATTTGAAGGACTCAGAATCGATTATGTTTTATTTTTTGTATGTTTGTATATGTGTCGTTGTGGCTTCATCACGTTAAAACGGCTAAACAGATTTAACTATTTTAGTACACGGGTAGCTGGGCATTCACGAATAGTTATTAGGATACATTTCACTCGACTATGCTGATGAAAAAGAGAGGGTTATGGTTTTTTTCTCCACCGCTGACGAAGGTGATTCATATTATTGGCCAAAAAGAGGAGAAAATGATTTTGAACAATATGTAATAAGCCATCCTACTAACCATCACTTATAATTCGTCACACGGGGGCATCCTACGCTGTTTTTCCCGGTACGTGATCTCAGAACCAGAATAAATGGTCGTTGTTTTTCTGCCTCTGTTGTCGTATTTCAATGCTTTATTAAAAAAATCTATTTATGTTGTTTCCTGATGTATTAGGTAAACATGTCAAAAATACAAACAGGACAGACAATTTATGGGTTATTTTATATTCACATCAAAAAGAAAGGTCACCTTCCTATACTCGTTACCTTACACAATTATCTGTCTCATCGCCTTTCCTTTCACTGTAGAAACTCGAGATTTTTTAAACTCATCGCATTTTAAATACAAATTCCCTTTAAATTTGATCAAATCCCGCATTCGTCTATAGGATACAGTATAAAATAACACTTGCTGGATTGGGAAAGGTCCTCGTGCTATAATACACGTAGAGATGGTGGGTATTTACCCAATCTACCCACCCAGGTAAATACCCGGTAAATAGGTATTTACCGGGTATTTACCCGTATCTACCCAAATGCTCGGGTAGATACTTTTTACTGTAGGCATGCCGATTCACGGATTCAGGTTTGCAATAAAAGTCTACAGAGGTTATTTACTACTTCTTTTAATCAACAAAATTAAAAATGAGCAAGTGTAACGTGAAAGGCAAATAAAATCAACAATAAATCACAAATTTTGTAGACGAGAATTAAATGTATTTAAAAATATGTTCATATTCCTTATTTATTACGACTAGGGCATACCAATCCGAAAATGTTCAATACCGGTATTGAAAATCGGTATTTAGACTCAATACCGGGATTCCGGTATCAGTCTCGGTACTGGGAAGTTTTGAAAAAAAGAAACGATTTTAATGGAAATTATGTTAATACTAATATTTTCTTCTGTTTCCGCGATTATTACTCATTTAAATAAAACAATTTAACGGATTATAACGCGTATATTATCTCATTTGAGTTCCCGACGTTTCGGAAGCTTTTCAGCTTTCCATGGTCAAGGGTGGACCCGTAACTGAAATGATTTGGCATAATTGTATAACATCGCAGTAATAATCAGCCTTAAAGTAGCATAGGATGTAAATTGACTAGTTCCAACACCAACAACTAAATTAAACACATGAAGTAAATAACATTTCACTTCTCCTGCTCAAAATGTACGTCATATTTACTTCGCGTAGCGAGACTTAAATAGGTAGTACAGCTAACCCCTAGGGTTTAAAAGAAAGCCATATAATCCCATACAAATTTCTATGAAACTAAAAGAAAACATGCCGCCGTTTGCACACTACTTACGAATAATTAAAAACAAAAAAACCAACCTGATCTGATTGGCCAAAATTTCTGGTAGAATTGTTCAAACTGTACTTTTAATTTGTCATGAAATATAGAATATTAATGTTAAGTCTTTTTTATTTTCTCGCAGTCGAAGTGAAAAGCAGAGTGTTTAACACGTTGCTAAAAGCCATTATGACACACAGACATATACTCGCGCACTTCGCAAGCTCGTCCAAATAATCACTTCGTGTCATAATGGCTTATTTTAGGTCCTTGTCAAACAATCTACTATTATTGACGTTAAGGGTGGAGGTGATCTGGGCGTTAAGGCAAGTCAAATCCATCCAAACTAATCCATATCCAGACTAATATTATAAATGCGAAAGTGTGTCTGTCTGTCTGACTGTCTGTCTGTCTGTCTGTCTGTCTGTCTGTCTGTCTGTCTGTTTGTTACCTCTTCACGCTTAAACCGCTGAACCGATTTGGATGAAATTTGGTATGGAGATAGTTTGAGTCCCGGGTTAAAGTTTATAAAATTAAATGTCTATTCATTGAACATATTTTCAAAATAATAAGTGAAACGCAATATTTGAAGGACTCAGAATCGATTATGTTTTATTTTTTGAAGATAGTTTGAGTCCCGGGGAAGAACATAGGCTACTTTTTATCCCGTAAAAATACCCTTATCCGCGATAAACGAATTTAGGGCGGACGGAGTTGCGGGCAGAAGCTAGTAAATTTTATATATTCGGCGAGAGTCGGTTGCTATTGAACATTATAATGACACCAAGAATTAGAACATTTTCCGTTATAAGTTAAATATATATATTTTTTACTTTTTAAGTAAATTTTAGTGTACAATCATGTATTAACTCTTAAATGCTGGGCTTGTTAATGATTACCAATGACAATCAAAATGTTATTTAAATTACAGTGTAAATATAAGTTTTTTTAAATTAAATATTACAATAAATAATCCATTTAGCATTAGCTATAAGCCCAGATATGACTAAATATATAAAACTTAGAAATAAGAATAAATACCCGCGTATTTAACCGCGGGTAGGTAAATATCGGGTATTTACCCGGTAAATACCCGATATTTACCTACCCGCGGTTAAATACGCGGCAACATTGGGTATTTACCCATCTCTAAATACGCGTAAGTTTGCGTTATTTAATATCGGATATGCAGCCCTCGCGAGCCCTATTGTATCATCTTTTTAATTATCTTTGCATAGACTCTTTTACTCAGTCGTTGTTTTTGTTAGTAAAATCCAAATCACCTGTCCGTAGTCAGCTATATATGTGGAATTATTCATCACCAGTGATCGTAAATTTGGTAGTATTTTTAGAGCAGTGATCAGGGTAGTGCGCTATAGATGTGGAAAATACAAATTTAAACGATTAAACATAATTCATATTGCCTACTCTCTCTGTGGTCGCTCCCCCATGACTGAGGATCGTGGTCATCGGTAGATGTGGATGCTCTACACATAGTTTTTATAATCTGCCTCCACCGGTGTCTGTTCATCGCGTCTCTGAAGGCTGAGCAAAACTTGGTTGAGGATGGGGCCCCTTTCACTTGATCGCTTCATCTGGTTGGAGACCATCCTCGGGCTCGTTTGCCCTCCGTGTTGCCAAAAATGATCAGCTTTTCAAGGTTTTCGTCTCCCCTCCTCATTATGTGGCCAAAGTAGGTCAATATGCGCTACTGACAGATTGTGGATAGGCGGGTTCGGACACGAAGCTGTGAAAGGATCGATACATTGGTGCGCATGGCGGTCCAGGGTCTTCCAGATGACATTCAGCCTGGTCATCGCATCCTTAGCCATGCTAATACGCCTCTTTATCTCCGGTACGCAGTTGCCATCATCGTAGATCAGTGCACCCAAATAAACGTAGTGGTCTACGATATCAACCCCTGGGATGATGTTAATTGTCCGAAGTAGTTTTTCGGCACGGTCTACTACCATTAGCTTCGTCTTGCTCCTGTTTACTGCGAGACCCAGGCGGTTGCTCTCAGTCTCAAGTCTCTGAAACAGCTCCTGTCTCTTCCACAGACGTTGCTAAAAGGACCGTGTCATCGGCATATCTCAGGTTCGATATCCGCTTTCCTCCTACCAGAAATCCCTTATCCCAATTTTCTATTACCTTACGGATGATACACTCCCCATATATATGGAAAAGGGCCGGGGATAGGATGCAGCCTTGCCGCTGCTCCCATCTTTGTTTTGAACACATTAGAACAGTCGGTGCCAATTCCGACAAAAGAGCGGTTCTCAACATAGTTATAGGTGTTGAATCAGGCCAATTAAATGTTCAGGAGTTCCCATCTCGTGTAACACGGTCCACAACTTGTCCCACTGCACGCAGTCAAAGGCCTTCGTGTAGTCTATGAAACACAAGACGACTGGGCAATTAAATTCCCTGCTCTTCTCGATGACTTGGCGGATGTTAAGAAGCTGCTCCCTTGTGCCCTTTCCTTTCACGAAGCCAGATTGCCTTTAAAAAAAAGAAGAGGTAGAGGCAGACCAATAACATCATGGTAGGGACTGGACCGGTACTATTGACACCGCTACTCTCGCCAGGACGGCGAAGAATAGAGAAGACTTTCGCATGATGATTGCCGACATCCGTCAGGATATGATACCCTAAGAAGAAGATATTGTCAGCAGTAACTGTATTCCATCATCGCTGCACCAAAAATACTTCCAAATTTACGATCACTGTTCATCACCTAAGTATCCTACCACAGCAGAAACATCACGATTTTTTTAAAGTCATTGCATTTTCCATATACATTTTCTCACCATCTGACCGATTCCGGCACTCGTCTGTAGTCAGCCTGTATAAGGTAATACTTGCGGGATCGGGAAAGGTCCGCGAGCTAAACGTGTTAGTTCGCGTTATTCAATATCGGATATGACGCTCCCGCGGGCCCCGCTGCATCAGCTTTTTACCTCGCCGCCCGGTAATGGAATCACGATGTACATGAAAATGTATTTTGTTAAAGTGTGATGAATATGCCCGGTTATTTAACATTGTCTGACCTTTTTTGGACGATATTTCGTACGTGTAATGCGGGTTTATCTGCGCGCAGATATATTTTTGGGGCATGTATTTTTGTAAGGTTTAAGCACATGCACACACATTTGCTTAAAAAGGACATGTTCAATGTTTGACACCTTCATTTAAATAATTGACAGTGTGACAGTGACTACCATGGGAGTGTCACAAAAGAACTTGTCAAGCCATAGCTCTGTAGGAAAGTGGATGCTCATAAGATTCGTTTTACAGTGTCAAGATGAATTCTTCGCATTATTCGTTACATTTAGTTGTTGATAATAAGGGTGAGGTTCTTGTCTAGAGTTCTAGACGTACAGTAAAAGTCAAATACTGAAATAACTCAACCGAAATCTAGTCGAAGTCAAAATCGAAGAAAAGAAGTCATTCCCGCTTTAAAACTATTATTCAAAGGGCTAGTAGACCACATTTCGATCATTTTAGCGACATAGACGCATTTTAGCGACATAGACACATTTTAGCGACATAGACACATTTTAGCGACATAGACGCATTTCGTCTGGAACAACACCTCAACAATTTTATTTTGGACAAATACTACTAAATAACACGTTGTTTGTAAATAACAGAGGCAACAAATCATACAGTTTTTAACCGACTTCCAAAAAAGGAGGACGTTATATGTTCGATAGTATGTATTTTTCTTTTTTATGTATGTTCACCGATTACTCCGCCAATTGTGGACCGATTTTAAAAATTAATTTTTTTATTTGAAAGGATATACTCCCGATGTGGTCCCATTGCCACCAAGTTGGGATCTCGAGGGCAATCCTCAAATTTTATAGGCACTTATAACGTTTTTCATATATTTTCTTAAGCTATTTAAGTATTTGCATATGGTAGTCATCATCTCATCATGCTGAGCTGATGACGGAAGGTACAACTCCTTAATAGTTAAGAGTTAGAGAATAATTCTTAAAAAAATCATCTATTATAGGTAGATACGTTAAAACTGTTAGTCATATTCTTTTTAGTGTGTCCCTGAAGTAGTCTCCTTATCACCTAGTCAGGATTAGATGATGGAATACTAGGAAAATCGAGGGAAACTCTCAAATATTATAGGCACTAACAATGTTTTGTATATATTTTTCTAAAGTTATCAGTTATTTTCCTCTGGTTGTCATCATATCATGCTGAGCTGATGATGGAAGGTACAATGAACTAACCAACTTTTACATTTCTTACTTCCAAAGACTCGAGATGCGTGCAAAGTGCCTCCTCAATCTTCCCATTCTGGGCTCTACAAAATACTTTATATCACTAATAAAATCATCACTAAAAAAAAAATTATAACTAAAAAAAGAACCGACTTCAAAATAAACTAAAAAGCCAAAAATAATCTTTTATGTAGGGTACGGATCACATTTGAATCACCTTTTGAAGTCGGTGCCAAACCATTCATTTATTACTATTAAGAACCGCGGCGGCGAGCTTTAGTTATTATCTACCTACATATATACCGTTTTTGCTGTAAATATAAGATTATAACAAAATGTTTATACCACTTAGGTATATATATATATAAATAAAGCCCGGACTAACTGATTTATCAGAGCTGAACGTAAACGCAATACCAGAATTTTTAATAAAGTTTTCTGTTATGATGAACCTAGATATTATTGAAATTCCAACGGAAGCGAAGTTGCGAGCAGAATATGGGTGGTATAATTTATAACGAGAAAACCTTTTCTTTTAGTTGTACAAATAATATAAAGTCGATGTTCCGTGTTGTTAAAGCAGCTATAATGATACGTTAAAAACTTTACATTAAGTGAAAATACACTCCCTATTACGATACGATAGTTAGAACCATGTGACAGACAGACAGAGGAGGCCCAGTAGTAGGGTTTTGTTGGTAGCTTTTAAGTAAGGAACCCTAAACTCTAGATACATTTTAATACGCTGGTAATAAAAGTTGTTAAACACCTACACGAACTTCTAATAGCCGTAACTTGGCATTAAATAACGAAAAGAACGAGCCAATAACTCAAACGAAAAGACGGAAAACTTCGTGAAACAATAACCTCGGCCATAATTCATATTTTCATTTCGTTGTGTCGAATATTGTTTAGTTTGTTTCCCGAGTTCATATGAAAAGAGGACGTTGTCTGCTTGCACGTTTGACGATTTATATTTTTCATGAATGAAGAATATAAAAAACTGAGCTCTGTTTTCGTGCTTTTTCTTAATAGATTTAAAACAAAATCCGCGAATATGAATGTGACACACAATGAAAACACATGGAACTCTTTACAAAGTTTTTTTGTGTTCGTGAATTGCTCCGACAGTAGCATAAATTGTGTCCTCGCTCTTTATTTTCTTAACGGTCCAAAAATATGAAAAAAGTTATAAAGATAAAAATTAATAAATACTTTCAAAAAAATTCAACACGATCGGATATACGGTTTTTGAGTTATTGCCAGAAAACTGCGCTTTACAGTAAAAGAACGTAAGTGCCGTGGAGATACGCTCTTTTGCTAGTGCACTTTTTCATATCGTATTTTGTCGTCTGCATTTTCTGTATGATCGACTGCGGAACCCTACCCTACTGAGCATGGTCCGACATGCTCTTGGCCGGTTTTTTACCTTACCCTTAATGTATGTAAGTTGTGGTAACAGTGGATCAAGTGTACACAGTGAAACATCGCTAGATTTAGAAAATTAATGTATAGGCAGAGGCGGAGATGTCTCACGGCATACTTTCGGTCATTTTATAATTCAACTTATATTATACTGTACCTTACGCCACATTTGTTGGGCTTTGGGCGTTTAAAATAACTTACCTCCATAACATTACAAACGAAAAATAATTTCAGATATAAATGTAACAGAACGGTAGTAAGGGCCCATTTCCATATCGAACGATATGATTGTCGAATTCCGGTATCGATTACCGGCTGCCGTGCGATTGGGAATTATTGTTTACGCCCGGCCCCGGCACGGCAAAAAGTTCCGAAAGATATCGACTTTCTGGAAGCAATTAAGATAAAACTCCGATGGAGGGACGACGGTGACATTATCGGATGTAGGGTGCCCAAGCTTCTGATTATAATACTGGTATTTCACTTTGGCGCTAGTGGCGATGAGGCCAAAATACATACCGTTTTTTACCTAACTGCGCTAGAAAGAGGGTTAACATAACATAATTTCGAGTGTATGTATGAGAGTAACAATGTAAATTTTTTGCAGGCCGCCTAAACGGCCTGATGGATTTAACGTATGAGGTGTCGTTGGATTCCTCTTGGTGTTGGGAGTGAGTTGGGAGAGAGTGGCTATCATATTTCGCTGATGGATAATTTCATTATACTTATTCCTTATTTTCAATTTTAGTATACTGACGATATACTAAAAAAAAAAATTAATAGGGTCAATATTGACTGCCATAAAATCGAAAGTCATAAATGTAATGTTTGTCTGATTTTTTTAAAGTTATAATCGCATTTTTCTACAAAACCGCTAACTTTTTAGAATTGTCACAAAACAAACCTAACCCAACCTAATACTTGTAGCAAAGTGATTAGGTTGAACAAACATACATCATCGAAAACCAGCCGTGAAGAAAGAAGCGATAATCGATGTCGGTCGTAATCCAACATGAAGAGGAGAATGAGAACTGGCACATTTCATACAAAATCTCTTAACAAAGTCTTTTCATGAGAGTATCGCCAGGCTGCGTTGAATAAAAACAAAAACCATTTGCCTTTAGACCATTAGCTAATATGCTAACAATATTATCAACAAGGATTTCCATAGGCTCAGCGTTGCAAACCACCATAAGTAATTAAGTAATTAATGATTAGTTACTCGCTTTTGCTCAATAAAAGCGCATTAGTCGGTAATCTCTCTATGTAAACACAGCTCGGTGCAGCATGGCTTTAGCAATCCTAATCCGTTTATTATAAGCCGTGTTGAATATTAACAAAGTATTCCTTAATAAAGTTTGCATAATATTTCACGTAGGTAACCAAATTATTTAAGCAGAGACAAATTCAATTAAATGTTTGCGTATCTAATAACACGAACATTATATCAATAATTCAATTTGATATGAACTGCATATATTAGAAATATAATAATGACATGCCAATTTAGGTATGTACATACATAATATTGAAAATCTTACTTAAGCCAAAACGTTGCTATCTAAGTAATTTTTCGAAATATATACTACATTGATGAATTCCATATATGAGGGTGAAACGCCGTATGTTTTGCGTAATAATCGATTTGATGGCAAACATTAATTATGGCAAAAAGCTAAAAATTTACGAATTCCATATATGAGGGTGTAACGCCGTATATTTTGCGTAATAATCGGTTTGATAGCAAACATTAATTATGGCAAAAAGCTAAAAATTGACGAATTCCATATATGACGGTGAAATACCGTATATTTTGCGTAATAATCGGTTTGATAGCAAACATTAATTATGGCAAAAAGCTAAAAATATTAAAAAGAAAACAACTATAGCAATTTCCATGACTACTTTTACGGTACGGAAAATAAATAACTCATGACAGCATATACTCGTTCCAATATTTATTATTGAAGTAATAAAGAAACCATTCGTGTGTACACACACATGACACACTTGTGTGGTGTCTTGTATAAGTACACAAGATACGAAAATGATCGTTTATCTAAATCTTAATTTGTACCTTTAATAATGGTTTACTTCATCTTTCAAATATTTTCCACACACGACTCTCGGTTTAATTTCTAATTAGAATTTCCAACTTCAAAGACCCAAGATCTTACTTAGCACAAGGTTTTACTACGTCAATTAGAATTCAGTCAACTACGATAATTCTAATTTAAGTTCAATAACTACGTTTTGTAATAAGTAAACTAAAGCTTTGATCAAGTCTATGGATTGTTTTTAAAGCTTTTCCGAAATATTTATTATCAAGTAAGTTAGCCTTTGTGTACATGTACGATGAATTCATACATTTATTTATATAGTCAATACCAAAATGGAGTCGTCATTAAATATTTATAAACAAGCAATAAGAAGTCTACTTTTGTACATCTGAGTCATTTTATTTCAACAAACTACATTCCTGATTTGTGTTGTGTCCATTTGACATTATGAAAACACTCTGCTTCAGTCAAATTGTTAACCATGTTATGTTTATGGGACTATCCCCGTAGTGCCACATTTACAACAAAAAAAATCATCAAAATGGTTTCACAACCGAAGGTTCGATATTTTCGACACACACAAAAAAAAAACCCAAAAATTACAAAGACATATTAGCGTGCTGGGAACCTTCTCCATCTTGCAGAATAACATACTTTATTAAACAGTTGTTCACAAAAATCTTGAAAAGCTAAGGAAAGTCTAAAAAACAAGACAAGTTCTGCCCTCATGGTCACTACAGTAGAAATGATAGGTACGTCCATTTAGAGCCCCCGATGTGATCAATTTTACAAAATTTGCCAAACAATCAAACCTATCCCCAAGTTCTCTTTACTCCGGTTACTCCGGTTCTCTTTACTCTTTACTCCGGTTTTACAAATCAAATCATTTATTTACGAGTATTCGCTCGTTTATACCAGAAAAAGCTCTCAAAAAAATGACAACCAATTACAGAATTATAAGGTTTCATAACTAGACGAACATCAAACGAGACGTTTATCGATACTTACCTATAATCTCCATAAATCTGTTCTTTACATTATTTTCACAAAGTTTTAGCTCGTTATCTGAATTACGTAGTTAGTGATATTTTTTCTAAGACCTTGATCCGAAGTCGAACGTTTATTTGGAATTTGGTCATACAATTTTAATATTTCTATGAGGATCCCATGTACGAGGAAACTAGGAAGATATTACACGTTACAGTTCTGAAACAAAAGTTACTATATTATACCTAGTAATAGAAAGACACCAAAATTAATTGATAAGTCGAACTTTGAATTAACTCCAACTATCACACAATATTGATTACCGCCCTAATAACATCAGCCAGGAAACCACAACATAAAGGATCGAGAAACTTCACCCGCCATAACAATATTTCGGTAAGGACCGGGGCAAAGTTGAGGAATCCGGGGCGAGTCGCGGCCGTAAAAACGGATGCTCTTTATTAAGGTTGCCGATTACTGGATTGGTCGTGTAAGGGTCCTGTTGGGGTAGAATCCCGATACGTAATTAAAGGACAGTGTTCTAATTGACAACCTTCGGCATTCCCCGATTTGTTAGATTTTTTGATCATTTTCCACTTGCTTTCAAGCTCGTTATTATCACTCTTTACAAAGTTTCCGTTTCCATATGGCTACTTAGTTTTCCGACGTAAAAGTAGCCTATCTCACTGTCTTACCAAAAAGAAAAAAAAACAAGTTAATGCCAGGCCCCATTTTTTTATACTGGTGGCAAGCAAGCGTACGGCTTGACTGATGTTAAGCAGTCACCGCAGCCTATAAACGCATGCAAAGCCAGAGGCATTACGTAAGTGTTGCCGACCCTTTAGGAACCTAATCACGCCCCTCTTGATTCTTCAATACACGCGATCATGGGGGTTACAGTATAGGGTTCTCCCTATACTGTAACCCCCATGATCGCGTAATAGAAAAACAAACACGCTTTCGTATTTTTTATTGTCGCATACAATTAGTGGGGGTAAGAATATTATAATGGTGATAAACAAGCATCTGCCTCTCTGCATCCGCAACCTCTTTAGTGAGCTCATTTTTCATATGATGTTCAGCAGTTCCCTGATAGATTTTATAGGCCTATCTAACGGAAAGTAGTACTTACTAATAATTATATTTATTCTTAGAGCATGGAGATAGTACGGATGCATACCCTCTGCCAAAGTACCTGTAAATATATGCGAAAAATGTATACGATAAGTTGAAATTGTGTGTGAGGTTTTTTTTGGTTTTAGGGTAATTCCGGGGTAGATGGCCATAAGTTTAAGATGGCCAGTCGATTTTTTTCCAACTTATAGGATGTTAATGTCGCTTGTTTCACGTAAAATTTATTCGTTCAAAAGATAACACTTGATATAAGTGGAAAACAAGTAGATCACCAGAAAAATTCTCATGAAAAATAACTTTGCTTAAATTACGCTACTAGAAAATTTATAAAGAAATTGCCGATATATAAAGTACTGGCTATTTGTTTTTCACCTTGCCCAATAATAATGATTATTTTAGAAAGTACCGAGGTTTGCGTACATATTAAATGTATAATAACTTGAATGGGCTCACTACTTTTTTTTTTATTCATTGATATAATGAACCGGCTATATCGGGAGAGATGGCCATACGCAGTTAATTACTACTGGAAAGCCTTGAACTGGGATCTCAGATACCAAAAACAAAAGAAAAACAGATTAATGAAGAATTGACGACTATTATGTACAAATATCTACTGTGGGTTCATTAAAATTATACCGAATTAAAAATTCTGTTTATTTTATTAAAAAGAAGGAGAGAAATGTGCACAAGAATAGAAACATTTAGAAATCTACTCATATTCAATGTTATGGCCATCTTTCCCGGAGAGATGGCCAACCCTAATTTGATTTCAAAATATTTTTTGGCCATGTTCGCTTAGTTTTAACAATGTTTGCGGTTTTGTTTACGTTAGATAGATAATCCAAGTTTAATTTTCAACTAAAATCTAAATTCTAATGTTGATAGTTACCGCATAATCGGTCTTGGAAAAAACTATGGCCATCTACCCCGGACTTACCCTAGGTTATTTTTAGGGTTCCGTACCCAAAGGATAAAACGGGACCCTATTACTAAGGCTCCGCTGTTCGTCTGTCTATCTGTCTGTCCGTCTATCATCAGGTTAACTTCGGCTAACGATGGTCCAACTTTTTGGGGCTCACCCGAATCTGAATATACTCAATATGTTTTTCATTTCAACGATTGCGTGTGGTAAAGCGTGGGATCTAGCCTTATTATATTTGTGTTGCTGTCAAGATCATAATAAGGAAAGTGGAAGTTTGCTATTAATAAAGGAATTGTAGCGTCGGCCCATTACATTCAGGTCAGCTTATTACAGATGATATTGATCAAAGTCTGGAGAAAAAAAATTGCCATTATTGTATGTACAAAGTTCACGCTCGATAGGTAAAAATAGGTGCGCTGGCGCTGTCAAATTATGGCGTTGCCTTCTGCCATTATGATGAACACGTATTGAACGAGTGATATAGGTGTACTCGACCTGTCATCATTCCTAATGTCATAAGAATAATACAATAGACTATACTAATGACGTTCGGGTTAATTCGAGCCACACAGTGAACAGTGGCGAGTCTTAGACTTAAATTCAATTCCCTTTTTATCCAACTGATCGCAACGCTCAATTAAAATGTTTAAATTACGCGCATATTATCGATACAATAAATGTGTTAAAAAATATGATGACTAGACAACAATCAAAGGGTTACATGGCACATCCGAGACTGAAGTGAAAGTCTTTATCAAAGACGCCTGAAGTTTCTGAGTGATAACTCCGTGCTCCAGTCAACGCCTCGCGTTCAGGGTCAGTAGCTCCAATACCATCGCTTCCGTAACTCCAAACAAGACTTCCGATAAAACTTTGCTGTCCCGCAAAATTTCCAGCACGATACCCGAGGATGTTGCAAATGATAAATTATTGAAGTTCCCAGATTCTATACAGTTCATTATCTCGCTTTTGTATTATTTATAAGGGTATCAGAGTTATGTGAAGTTAGATGCGATGTGAGTTGGGTTATTTCGTTTGACGTACAACGTGTAAGGGTGATACAGTTACTTCCTTCCAAAGTTGTGTTTAGGCGTGTCCTTCTTTTTGAAGGTTCGTATTCGTGTTTGTATTTGTGTGAATTTTATTAAGGAGTGTCTTGCAGCAAACGATCACTTTTAAAAGGTTCGTATTTGTTTCTTCTTAAGATTCGTGTAAGATTCAGCCGTCGGATGATGCAAAAATTGCATAATGTGTATACATACTTAAGTATTCTGTACTCAAGTAAAGAAGAAGTTGCGTGGATTGCGACTAGTGTGCAGTTGTTTTGTAAGTATATATGGTACCTACTGGCACTGTAGTATGTAGATAGAATAATAAATAATAGAATAAGAAAGTATCACAATACTTTACGTATATAGATTTGGTTTACTGACTGCGGGAAATTGAAAACCGTTATAGTTTTTTGGTTTTTGTAGAGAGTGAGTTTGTTGCAACAAAAATATGTTAGCGTAGGCTACGTTAGTTTTACGTCGTAATAAATCCTAAATTGACGTTTTTGTACGAATAGTGAATGTCAAGCTTTTGAGTTTCAGCCTGTAAACCGTCCGAATCCATCTCTTGAGGTCGCCTCGTAGGCAATGCCATTCGAGTCGGTCGGACGTCCACACCTGCCCGCCTCGCTTTGGGAATAGGCGAATCTTTGTACTGTGGCTGGCGGAGAAAATGATTCACAAGCATCCCTTATGTAACATCAAGATTCATGGTCCTTTATTTTATAATACCGTAAAACCTCTCAACTACTTATTAACAAAATCTCAGAACTAAATATGTACCTATACCTAATTTTCAAACATTCAAGAAAAGAGCGTACTCCCACCTGAAAGGCGACAACGCACTTGTGATTCTCTGGTGTGGGCGACGGTGATCGCTTACCATCAGGCGATCCATCTGCTCGTTTGCCCTCTATAACTTAAAACCTTTGACTAAAATACTACTTTTGTATAGTAACTGTCTTTATAGTTTTTGATTCAGTTGTGTGAATAAATTTGGTGTAAAAATGTAATATAGACCAAATCTTACGCTCATAATAATGAATTCGTAGTGGTGTCCTCCTTGCATCGGTTTCCTCATTGCTGAGGGTTGTGGAACAATCCATTTCCTCGGCACAATCGCTCGAATGATGCGCCTCCATCTGTTCCTGTCCGAAGCCGATTACAGAGCATCGTGCCCGTAGTGGGGTACCTTACGGCCCGGCCACGACATCGAGCGGCGGCAGCAGCGGTTTTTCTAATTCATTGCGTGTAATTCCAACTAACCACAGTTCTTTGCGCGTCTCGGCCGCGCAATGAACAGATAAAACGCTTGCCGCGCCGCAATTCGCGCAATGTCGTGGCCGGTCCGTTAGACTATATTGACTGGTGGGTTTACAGTACCTATGAAATCTAACCTATCCTTTAACGCATTCTTAAAATAAAGCCGAGCCTATCTATATTTTCATAAAAAACTCCGAAAATTTAAATTATTTGAATATTACCTACTGTTTAAAATTATTACTATTTTACTTTTCTAAATCATAGTGAAATAATAATATCGGTCACTCAGATTTATTTATATGGCCGGAGAGATAAGTATAATACCGGAATGTACCTATTCAAGTAACAGTGGTATTATAATATCTGTCTGATATATAAATTTATCCTCATTCCCTTGTCTTATCCACTATTTATAATTTCATGATATTAATTATTTGACTTATTACTGAAACGTTCAAAACTTTCTCTTCTTAAACAAATTCGATTCATTGAATTCGACGTGTTCTCGAGTGCAAAAATAACAGTTACGAGATAAATGGACTTTGTAGTATACAAAGTGTAAGGTAAACGCCCCAGTGTTTGACCGCTTATTGACGACCTGACTGTCACCTCTAAGGTACCTCTGTCGAGCACTGAGACATTTTATTTTTTCCCGTTTTATTTACCATTTACTTCAAGACGTAAAGCGTAAGGAAGGTAATAAAAGTATCTTCTTAATGTGGCAGAGTAAATGCATTTTATTTCTAAAATATTGAGTAAGTGAAAATACATTAAAAAAACTAAGCAGTAATAAATTTTCGGCATGCCAAATTATCTTTTTAACGGTGTACAAAAACATTACACTATTACTAAACTGGGTCACACACTATCAACAAGTGACAGGTGTATCCACCATGGAAACTTTCTCCCCTCACAACACCCCACGTATTTACCGTAACTTGCCTGGTAAATGAATGGAATTCCTTGTTTCAGACACGTCTATTAGTTACCAAATAAACTAGTTAAACGTTATATCGACGCACGGGTTCCGTACAAAAAACCTCAAGCTCTCATCTCGTTTCATTCGACACGGTACTAACAAAAACAAGTATTTCCTTATTTAGGTTAAGAATTTGTTCATAATTTTACAGTGACAAGTCATTTATATTAAAAAACATTGGTTTGGAAAACATATGTAGGTACTTAATTTGCAAAACTTAGCTAATAATAATCAATGATGTCTGTAATGCCACTTTATTATTGTTTCCAAATTAAATAAGTTATTGGCATAAAGGAGCAAATAAACTAAAATTAACAACAGACGCGGTTAAACTAGTTTTCAAACAGTTTTACTCCACTGAAACCTTTTAAAAACCCAATCATACTTCGCGCGACATCATACGGCTCCCTGAAAAGTAGCGAAGTGCAAACAAAACTCAAAGGCGCGGAGACAATACTAACATATCACAAAGTCGAGGAACGCAAAGTAAGAGCGTTTGCTTGCCAAGTACCCGGCTTGCAAACACGGGGAGAGCAGAAGCGCGGGCCAGGCGCGAGAAACATCGTAAACGACCCAAAAGCAACGAGCCAAAGTCAACGCTTATCCAACCTACACCAAGTTCATGGTTGCCTGGTACTTTCGACTCTGAAAGAAAGCCAGCTGCTCACATTTATTCTCAGTCGGAATGTGGCTGTACAGTGATATGCTAAGCAAAAGGTAAGCAAACAAATTGGAAGAGAAACATTATAAGACCAAAATATTTGGGATGGAAATATTTGAATAAGCCAAATTCTACTTGAAGAGTTATTGTTTAAAGGATTATAGTGTCCCGGAAAATAGTGGTACAGTTGTTACAATTTATTTATTTTCGTAAATATAGCAGAAACTTGACACAATGTATAACTAAATAAAACCAGACATACATTCTTTATATTCTGATGGGATTGCAGCTTGACTTTTTTTACGCCTGCAATGAACCGTACTCAGTATTTTTTTAAGATATCGATTTGTTGATTTACCCATTATTGAGAACAATAATCTTGAAAGCTAGACAAATGGCAAGTCAAAGATACTAAAAAATTAAGCTTTTTCGTTCTGTGAATTCGTAATGGTGAAATTCTGAGGCGCACATCTCCCTGACACCTATTTTTGCTAGGATTAGGGTATAGGATAGGCTTATAAATGTATTTTCGTAAACCTACTATTTACAAAACTTATGCTGAAACCCCCAAAAACGTGTCTCAAGTTTTATTTTAATACCGTTATTTCTATGTACAAAACGATTTTGATATTTTTGAATTTAATAACCGCTTTGCAAATAACTAATGACCATATAAGTTGACCATTGTTTTAAGACTGCTGTGACAAACATCCCCGACCCATCTAGTTAAGAGGGTTTAGACCTGCTTAACTGACAACGTCGCATATTTTTTATTATGTGAGAAATATAAATATGCATGATTTCAATACATTCATTACGTTTTCGGTAGTTCTACGAGTGTCTACTAGCCACGGGACGTCCACTGCTGAACTCTAGGCCTTCCCTGTAGCTCGCCACAGAGTGCAATCTTGCGCAGACCTCATCCATCGACTCCCCGTGACCCCGCGAGAAGTCGCGGTCATCCATCCACCTAGTCGGTGGCCGTCCCACGCTGCACTTTCCTATACGTGGTCGCCACTCCAGAACTTTACTGACCCAACGGCGATCCGTACTCCGAGCTAAATAGCCCGCTCAATGCCACCTCAACCCTGCTACGAGTATGATGCGAGCTATGGCGGTTACTTTGGTTACTTTCGGTACTTAAGCTATAATTGCCACAACTAAAGGTCTAAAAATGAGTTCATGCCTATATACACTGTTTTATAAAAATGGCAAATGCGATTAATACTTGAATTAAAGACAATATATAAAGGATGTAGTGTATGTATTTAACATATATTTAAGTTGCATTCAAAAACCACAAAATTATGAAACAAAACGAAAATATATGCGACGTTGCCAGTTAGCAGGTAGAAATGCTCTTAGAAGATTCTGAAAGGAAACAACATTTCTGAAACAGACACGTCATAGCCATGTGAATGAACACTGACATTGAAACATTAACCAATCTTGCTTTTCTCCTGCATAAAATTAGGTCATTATACACAATTTGAGGCACAGACATGATAACCTGTAAACCGATAATGGTCTCATCGAGCGTGCACACCGCGCAAACTTTGGCTCAACTTGAGTCCAACTTGAACACAAGTTCACACTGAGCGCGGAGAATCAACAAGCGTGTTCCAAACTATGTGATGCAAGAATCTGTGGCTGAGTGTCTCGGATATACTTGGAGATTCCTGAGATGACCTGTAGGCTAAGGTAGTAGATATACAGTTTGATTGCGCAATATCTTGGCTATCCCTCATGCGAGTACGTTACCTACGTTGAACACAGGGCTCAGAACCAGTATTTATACATTTACTAAAATACGCGCTATTTCTGTAATATTCTAGGATATTCATTTTTATGAACGGCATGAAGTGTCTTTTAGAACACAGACCAGTGTTACCCCAAGTACGTCCAATGTTTGACAATGAAAAAATATACCAACGCGATCTTTAGACATATAATAAAACCGGCCAAGAGTACGGACCATGCTCAGTGTGGGGTTCCGTAGCCGCCTTTGGCGTTTGGGGGAGGGTAGAGAGGAAGGGGGTCATAGGTTTTTCAAGACGTTGATATTTATGAGTGATCAACATGATTAACATTGAAATTATGGTAACAAAACAAATAGTTATATTATTTTTACGTATTAATAAACTAATGTCTTACTTTGATCGGCTATATCTCCGTAATGTTGGAGCTACAAATCTAGTTTACCAACGAGCTCTTAGGAAGTTCAATGTTCGTCATCATTTCCATGCAATGTGGTATCCAAAACTTGCTTAGTTTAAGAAAGTTAAGTCAAAAACGAAAAAAAAAACACACAATCCTCAAGGTCGAAACCTTGGGAAAGTCTTCCTAGTGTACCCCCAAACAACCTATGGGAATTCCATTAGCTTCCGAATACTTTCCAGGTAAAATTAGGTACACAATTGCTAGACTATTTGTAAAGATCTCACATCAGGCAGCTTGACGCTAGGTCAGATATTTTTGAGCAGTGTACCAATGGACATCGCCGGCTCAGAATAATGAATACTTGCGATAATGACACTACTACCCTCTGAAAGTAATTAGTTTAATAATTCAGGTCTAAACTCCACGACACGAACAGGCGTGTTCCAATTCACACTATAATGTAGGACACTCCACTCGTCCGATCCGCTTACACTCCGCGAGTGTTGCGACAGTTGATTAACCACGTACCGGATTAAAAGACCGGCTTATAATATTTATGAAGCTCGAAATTGTAGGCATACCGAAACATTTTCCGGCAACATTAAGTTTTATAAACAGCCCGACTCTCTAAATTCTTGCTTGTTTCTTCAAATCCGTCGAAGTTTTACCCGAGATTTATTCATGACTTGGCCAAATATTTGATTGATTACTGTGTCTAAGGCAATCAGGCCTTCGATAAACTTGCCGACCACTTCATTTGGCGAAAAATACCCTTGTTTAAACCCGAGCGCAGTGATGAAGCTGTTTTATGTTTTTAGAAGTACGCAGTCTATTCAAACTGACGACTTTGTTTTGTGTACAAAGTTTTACCTAATTATTTTTTAGTGATTATAATACAAATTATCTAGTAGGTATACATTAATTTTGGCCGCAACTTTGCTTCTTCAGTAAGCATAGTCTTGGCGTATCGATTGGTCAATATATGAGACCTGCTTTTATGACATTTTCTAAACTATGTTTATGCAAAAAGTTACACCTTTAACTAAAAAACACGACAAAGCCTGTCATTTTCGCATAAAAAATCAACATTTCCTATATTTTTTAAGCGCCTCCTGCGATATGAAAACAATACGACAACTATAACTTAATAAACATAATCACCACGCGAAGTAGGCATCGGGTGATCAGAGCAGAGGGCTAAGCACTTTCTTAGCACAGAGAATCAGCATTGTCATTCGGCTTGGCTAATATGCTACCAGCCTTCTAGCCACCCTGCCGTATTGGAGAGCCCCCTTGTCTCTCCAATACAGCAGGCTCTCGACGGCTTTCAAAACTTTTAACCTATACTTTGAGTTTTATAATTATCAATGCACATTGTTTATACTTAATAACGCACACACAAACAATGTCGATAATATTTAAAATAATTGATTACATTGATATTTAAATAAAAAAAATACAAAATAAACAACAGATATTACTGAAATACTAGAAGCCACATTCGGCAACTTCGTCAGTGGAGTAGAATAAAATCATAACCCTCTTTTTTCCACAGAACAGTCCTAAAATAATAAACATCAATCAATGAATAACCGGCCACCGGTAAAATAAATATGGTTGAAGTCCATTCAGCCGTTATTACGAGATAAAACCGCAAAGATACTTCAAAAGTTCAAAAAATATATTTAACTTTTCAGTGACCTTCAAATACTCGTAGTCCGAACACTTAATTGTTTTACATATCTACGGCAAAATAACACATTTGGATTGCAAGGAACAAATGAAATGGTAATAGTAACACTATACCTACAATTAGTTAATGATCTTCACAATCAATCTCTTGATCAATCCGCACTGAACAATCCAATTAGGATATCTTGAATGCCTGCTTATCTCGGCAAGTGGTTGTCGACTGACCGTCTCTTGATGAAGAGTCATGAGACGGTCATTTGATCAGCGCCAATCATAGAGTACAGGCTATGCGCCAAATAGGCAACTGACCAATGATTGATTTTATTTCGCGATGCAAAGGACAATAAACACTATTTTTGGTGTGAACCACGTGCTTGGTCAACATAAAATTATACTACAAAAGCACTATAAAAGCTTACACTTTTAACAGACAAATATGCATGGTCCCAACCAGACACTAAATTATTTACTTTTAACGGGCCACGATGCTTATAAAAAGGCATATCAAACGTAAGTAAGTTGTTTTGAAAAATTACATTTTGGTTTTTCCATTATAGTTTTACTTATATAGCTTTTGATATATTTTTTGGTATATATTTCAGATAAGATAAGTGTTAATATAGTAATAGTTAAGAATCATTTAGAAAAAAATGACTGAGGCACTGGTCCCACCAAGGGCGAGGAAGCGATTTTCTCGCCCAAGAAACGAACAAAAGATATAGATCCTGTATTAGTAAAAGAGACACAAATATTAATAGTTCATCGCTGGCTGTTCACTCTGCCGGCACGAACTCTCTCATATATGTATCTCTTTTATTGACACGGAGGCGTTATTGACACTTCTATTGCGCGTTTCTTGAGCGAGTTGGGCGAGAAAATAGTCGATAGTTGCACCCTTTCTCGCCGGCGGTGGGACCAGTGCCTGACTGTTAAGTTTCTTTCGGCTTTCTTCTCAACTGTAGTCTCTTCTTGGGAAATACCGGTAGACTCCGACTTCTAACCTGTGCCCTTATAGAATAAAGATAATTGGTTCATTATACAAATGTGTTATTTGTGAAATCCATATGAGCCTACAGCGCTATTATGCCAAAATTAATGATAAGGAGCTTTTTCACAAAACACTATTCTGCAAGTGCCAAATGGAGACAAGTTGAGTGTCAGACGGCTAACTTCGTGTTCACGGTCTCTACCAAGATACGATTACACTTTGGGTAAGTTTAATTTCTATATTAACAACTCTTGCAAGTGAAGTTAGCTTCGACTTCATTAAGGCGTTCAATTTAGTTGCAAGTTTATCTTTAGTAAAACTTTAATTATTATTATGCACCTAACAAATCAACACATTAAAAAGCTAAATTGGTTGCGCAACTATCAGATTTTGATTTATTTATTTTTATAAATATAGGATTACTAAATTGCAAACAAAAGTAATACAGTGAAATAAATAGATTTTAACAATATTTTTTTTTTATTAATTAGTCAAAGTGTAGCAAGGCAGGAGTATTCTAATGTCCAGCTAAACAAATTCATATAATGTGTTTTGGTTGCGTGTTTTTATCTTTTCTTGTGTCTATAAGAAGGATCGCCCCGTTTACAGGCCGCTCAAGGGCATTTTTATTTAAAATTGTACGGTTAAACGAAACTTAAACTATAATTAAATGGCGTCTAGCCTGTCCGTTTTGTAACAAAATATATGCTATTTGACATTAATCGTCAGTTTCGTGACAACCACTAACCTCTAATGAAAATGCCCTCAAACGTGGCCCACAAAATACAGGCGCGCTGCCCCTTCCTTTGAGCGTCCTATGCTGTCATTAATATGAATTAATATGACAGCACACCATCACGGCTGATACTTTAAATGCCTTCTGTCGTCGGTGGGCGTTTTCTTTGTTTTCATCTCGGCGTGCTGACTAAGTCAACAATTTAAGCGTCATAAGAATCCGCCTTAGGTATAAAACAGGTAAAGTTAAGCCGAGAGCTGCGGTACTTTATTGGGCCTCCCAACGGTCTCAACTTTTACGGCTTAATTTTGTTTACTCTAACCTGAGGCTTTTTACATTTTTATAATATCCCCTATAGATATCGCGGGCCGTCCTTCGGGACCAGATGTGTACTGTAATAAAAATATTTCAACATTTTTACGCTTGGAAGGTGTTGAAGGAAAATGTCTGCCATAAATTTCACATTAGGTCGCTCGCTCACTAGAGTAATCGTCGAGCTATCGGTCACCTGTGCGATTTGTCGCCATATTTGGATGCTTTATTGATTATAAATAGCGTAGACTTCACATTATTTTTGGTAAAAGCTGACAGACAAAGAAACCTCTTTAGCCGGACCAATCGACAACGGACTAACTACTTCAAATAATTCGTCATTACGCGATAATAACGATGACAGAGCAGTAATAATAACTTATGACAATAACTGAGCTGATAAGATTAGGTAATTTCGTGAAATTGGACCCAAATAAACGTAATACATTGAAGAAGTAAATGAAATTTGGGCAATTCCGAATATTGAAATTTTGAAAGCCTTGCATTTGTATATTTTTTCATAGCGCAATAAGTTTTAATTAATAAAGAATAATAATGAATAGTTGTACTGACGATCTGCTCTAGTTCGCAAGAAACCTTTCGAAGACTCCAGCGCACGATAGATCGTTGAAGAGATTTTTCTAGAAGGCCCAGAAATAAACGTCTTTTGGATTCGGGTTTCGATATTATAAATAGTATGATGGTTGTATTTCATTTGCACAGTAAATATATACATTCCATTCGGTGGCAGTGTTAAATTATATGTTAATGGCAGAAATACGAATGATTTTCCACTACCAATCAATGCATCGGAGAAAGAATCTTAATAACCCCTATCCATTATCAAATAATAATTACCACATGACCGTTATCTCGCAAAGTATTTCGTTCCCTACCATCCTGGTGTACTTTAATGAACTGGTAACTTTTATTATTACGTGCCAAACAGTACTTTGACGGAGTTTATTAGTTTTAATTAGTTTAACTTTCAACTTCCGCAGTATGGCAACTTCACGCGTCTTGAGTGCGCATCCCATTTATTTTTATATAGATTGTTTGAGTGTTTTACCGCAGGACTCCTCTGATCGAAGAAGACTTAGTAAAAAGCCAAACAGTCCATAAAAACTGTAGCACCACAATTTCGTCATTTCGTCAATATGGTGGCTAGAAAAAAATCTAGCTGTTAAAAAGTTAGCGTTAATATAACCTTCCTTCAGCAGACTTCATAATATATATCGCGTCATAATTTGCAAAATGCTCTTACGGTTGTTCAACTTAGTTTTGACAGCTTTTTCTCAACTTTTTTATAACTTGTTCACTTGTCAATTACTTCTTATATTTGATTAGCCTAGTCGGATACAAAGTACTTGTTTTTTTTATCTTTCATATTATCCGATCCTCCAATCTCCACAAGTAGTCGGGTAAAAAGTATCCTGTAACCATCTGGAGATACCCAGCTACCCGTGTACCAAAAATAGTTGAAATCAGTTTAGTCGAGTTTTCGCGATGAAGCCACAACAACACAATATATACGAACATACAAACATACAATTAATCCAAAAATATTATTTTTCGACTCAGTGTCATCAAAATATATCAAAATATATCCAAAACAATAGTTTTTTCACTTCTCCTGCTCAAAAAGTACGTCATATTAGCTTCGCGAAGCGAGACTAAAATAGTACATTTAGCCCCTATGGTTTAAAAGAAAGCCATATAATCCCATACAAATTTCTATGAAACTGAAAAAATAACTTCCGGCCAGCTACATACTACTTACGAATAATTAAAAATAAACTAACCAACCTGATCAGATTTTCTGATCGAATTGCTTAAAATTGTAATTTTTCATAAAATATACAATTTTAATGTTAAGTCTTTTTTATTTTCTCGTAGTCAAAGTAAAAAGCAGAGTGTTTAACACGTGGCTAAAAGCCATTATCACACACAGACATACTTGTCCTCGCTCACTATTTTAGCCCCTTGTCAAACAATCTACTATTTAATATTCACTGACATTTAATTTTTACAACTTTATAATAGTATATAGATTGAAATAAAACAATTTAACGGATTATATCGCGTATATTATCTCATTTTAGTTCCCGACGTTTCGGAAGCTTTCCAGCTTTCCATCGTCACGGGTGGACTGAGAAAAGATGTATTTTCCTCTGGCAAAGTTACAATTCGTGCAAACTACCCATTTTTGAAAAAACACAACCACCTTGGCAACTGTCAAGCCGAGGATCTTTAAAAGATACGTAGATGATACCTTTACTATTTTACCTAGATCTAGTGTTTCAGCTTTCTTAGACCATCTGAACTCCATGCATAGTAAAATTAAATTCACTATGGAGTTGGAAAATCAAAATTCACTTGTATTCTTAGATGTGCTAGTAATTAGAGGTCCTAACAATGACATAGGTCATACTGTATATAGGAAACCTACGCATACAGATAGGTATTTGAATGGCAAATCTCACCACCATCCCTGTCAACTTGCTACAGTGGGTAAATGTTTGTTTCAGAGAGCCAGGGGTATCTGCGACGATCAACATCTGACTGCTGAGTTGCAGAATGTCAAACGTGCGCTTCGAGCCAACGAGCTCCAGATACCACGTTCCAAGCAGAATCCCAGTATGAAGCAACCAACAGTCGAGCGTAAACCTGCCGTATTACCATATGTGAAAGGGGTCACAGACAAGTTCGGAAACATCTTGAAGCGCGCTTCTATAAAATCATATTTCAAGCCGTTGAAGAAGGTGTCTCAATACCTTAGAACCGTGAAGAGTAGCACCCCTTTGCAGAGTGCAGGCATTTATAAGCTCGACTGCGAGTGTGGTCTTTCATACATTGGTCAAACGAAACGCAGTGTATCAACCCGGGTGAAGGAGCACATAGCAGATGTCAAGCACCGTCGGTGTAATAGGTCTGCAGTCTGTGAACATGTCATTGACAAACCAAACCACTCAATTAAGTTTGATAAACCTTCTATCCTTGCCAAAGAAAAAAGATATTTTCTCAGAATGCTACGCGAGGCTACTGAGATTAAAAAGCATCCTAATTTCAATAGAGAAGATGGATTGTCACTACCACCAGCTTGGGATCCTGTAATACATCTCATCAAGGAACAAGCGAGACACAGGACGGCAAACCCTTAATTTCCGAACGGTGTAAAATATCTTATCTGTTTAGAAGTAGTTTAATAGTCTCTGTTTTTTAAATATTACAATTAGTAATGAGGTAGTCTGGGAGTTTTTCTTTGCAGCGTTTCTTTTCTCCTCAGTACGCCTCATTTGTGAAATGCTGCTTGGTAAATTATTAGAATAAAGTAATTAAGCCCTTCTGGCACATGTGTAACTGTCTTTACAGCTTAGGCCCATCTGGCATGTATGTACACCTATATTTGTGTTTTTTTCAAAAATGGATAGTTTGCACAAATTGTAACTTTGACAGAGGAAAATACATCTTTTCTCAGTCCACTCGTGCTGGAAAGCTTCCGAAACGTCGGGAACTAAAATGAGATAATATACGTGATATAATCCGTTAAATTGTTTTATTTCAATGAGTAATAATCGCGGAAACAGAAGAAAATATTATAGTATATAGATGTCTAAACGGGGTGTGTCATGATTACAAGGAAAAGCTTAACAGAGCGATGCACATGCACAATCAGCTTAAAAATGGATGGGCATTGATAACGGCCGCCTCCATAAGGCCATCCTCAGTCGGAATATAGTTTTTGATATTGTATACTTTTTGCGTTATACCCTTTTCTAATTCCGCAAACGTGAAGTTGCGGGCAGCGTCTAACAGGTTATACTACATTTAATTTACAATACAAATCTGCTTTCATGCGCACTAAAATAAATGTACAAAATGTGAAACACAAATATTAAATTTCATTAATTTGTTTTAAGAGGCATTTCACGTCGCTCAATTACTTAATGCATTGTTATTTAACTTTTGTTTGCTTATTCACGTTTTAGATTTTCATTTTGTTTTTATATTTCCATCAAATTATCTACAAACGTGCGCGTGTGTCAAATTTTGGCAAAATATAAACGGCAATATTGGATTACTTGTTCAGTCCTGATAAATATGATTGAAATGACGTAATGTCTTCGTTCGCCAATACGTTATCTATAAATGTCAGCTAAAGTATTTATGTGACGTATTACTAATGGAAAAATATGTTTTGGCATTCTTCTTCGCATTTTGTGAGACGCTTATGATATTTTTGAAAAAATTGATTGATAGTATTTCAATTTGTCTAAATCCTCAGTGAATTGTAGTTTTTGACAAGGACTAAGCCATTATGACAAGATATATCTCACAATGTTCGCTTCAGTTGAGAAATAAAGGACAAAACTATATAAAAAAATCATAACCCTCTTTTTCTTCAGCGTAATTCAGTAATAATGTCCTATAACCATCTGTGGATGCCCAGGTACCCTTGTACCAAATACAGTTTAAATCCGTTCAGCCGTCGTGGCGTGACGTGACGAAGTCACAACGGCACATACAAAGATACAAAAAAATCGATTGTGGAACCTTCAAATAGTTCGTTTCACTATTTTGTATATCTTCAATGTACAGATATTTCATTTTTCCAATTTTGAACTAGTATATATAAGAACGGTTACATACAACTACGAGTTGCGGAAAGCACGCAAGTGGTAACGTCTGTTTTGTCAATTTTCTTGAAGGGCCAATATATTTTGACCTGTGATCTGGAACATGTACCACTACTTTACGTGTCTAGTCTAGTTATATTAGCGATGAACTAATGTGAGAGTTCTTAGTTTAACGACAATTTTCAGAGTGATCACTCTTAGATTTACTGTTTGCTTCGTGTCATTGTAATGGCTAAAGTCATTACCATATTCATGATATATTACTGATGGTGGTACTTGGCGGGCCACGTAATTAATTCCCATGCACTCGGAATGGTGGGTTTATATACATAGTTATAGTCACCCAGTGGGGGCCCAGGATGAGCGGCGACGGCAGGATTGGCTGAGGCGAAACTGGTGCTATAACATACACGTGTTCCTAGTCGGAACCATTTTTGGAGGCAGCTGATAATTGGACGTCGTGGAAATCTAAAGAAGGACCTTCTCCAGCAGCAAGGCACTCCCCTTAAAAAAATACGTGGTATTATAGGGATTTTCAACTATATCCCTAGGCTTCGTCGCGAATCGCGCGATAGTTACCGATGTTTGGCCTATCAATTTACAGCTGACTCTGTATAGGACACATGGGCGCACCAACGCATTTATACAGTGTCTTCCGCAAATAAGTAAGCAAGATTTCACTTGTCAGTCGTCGCACTCCCGTATACCCTGTACTTTATCTTGGACGTAACAGCCCATTTTTTTATCAAGGCACGTCGTTAACACTAAAACTATTCAAAAATTCGTCGAGGATTGTAAGCGAGCAGCTTCTTATATTGTTTAAATCCCTGGTTTCGTAACAATTGCTCGTAATTGGACATCAAGGTGCTGGTTTGTCAATTGTCAATAGCGTTGCACGAATCCGATTTCCAAATAGATACAAAAAGCCCATGAGCCGAAATATATTTGACTTCTCATAGAGCAGTGTCGAGAATAAGAAAGTATGAATAGCATCCCAGTATCGGGAACACGCACATTCCATTTACTCGCAAATTCTATTTAATGAATACCTAGCTTCATATATTTTTGTTTGCCTTGACGTTAGCGACGGGCAATATCAGTAGGTTATACCGGGCAATATTATAATTGTAGGTGCCCCCAACTTCGTCTGCAGAAAAGAAATAAGTCATAACTCCCTTTTATACTTGAGCATAGTCGATAATAAGTATCCTATAAGCATTTGCGGATGCCCAGCTACCCGTGAACCAAAAATAGTTTAAATCCGCTTAGCCGTTTTGGTGTGATGACCCCACGACACATACAAACATACAAAAAAACCATAATAAATATTTTTCGATTAAGTGACCTCGAAATATTCTGCAACAATAGTTTTTTTGAAAATATCTACTTTACTACTTTATAGTACCTATGGATTTTTAGCTCGTTGGGTGGACGACATTTGTAAGATTGCGGGTCACTTCTGGATGAGATTGGCTCAGGACCGGGATAAGTGGCGTGCACGAAGAGGGCCTATGCTCAGCAGTGGGCGATAAAGGGCTGATATATATGATGATGATGATGATGGATTTTTAGAAAGAAATTATGAATGTCATTTTCTAATCAAAAGTAGTTTCGCAAATTAGACCTCTGGTTTCTAAACGGAATACTTACGGATTAAGCAACCTGCTTAGTCAAGTGCTTACCTTGAGACCTTAGTCATTATCTCTCATAATATTACCATGTCAAACTGGACTCGCTGTGTCGCTTAGCCAACCTAGATTTTATATAGATAACTATAGATTTAAATGCTGGAAAATTTTACGGCGTTCTTCATATTAACCGAAAATTTAATGCTGATCATCAATACTATTATAAAGTTGTATAAATAAAATATCTGTACTCTGTACACTAAAGATATTGGATTTGTATGTAGTCAATGTGTAGTAGTATTTTGACTGCATCACGCCAAAACGGCAAAACAAATTTCAACAATTTTTGTTTACATGGGTAGCTGGGAATCCTCCGATGGTTATAGAATGCTTTTTACTCAATTACGCTGAAGAAAACAGAGGATTATGATATTTGCCTTTTCCGCTGAAATTGCACCTCCCAGGTAGCACACAAGCTGTATTATACAGCCAGTTTGAGCGTTATAAGTGCTGTATAAACTCTAATACGGCTTGTGTGCTCCTTGGGCTTCTAGTTTATCATAAGACTGCTAATAAATAAATAACTTCACAATTTTGTATTTTGTAGATAAAGTTCACATAACATATCGGCAAAAAATGTAAAATGCACACCTCTGAAGAAGCTTAATGTTCCCCATTGGTTGACATAGGATTGCCTTTGAGCTATTTATTCAGAGCTCCGGAGAAAAAACAAAAACAACTTAGGGCGACTGTGCACTACAAGAAATTGACAACATTTCATATTTTTAAGATTAATATTTAATTAATTCGACAACCATTTCTGTAAAAATGTATTTTGTGATCAAAAAAAATATTTCTGTTTTTTTTTCCATTCACTTTGGAAAAAATCGCCAATTAGTGTGAACCGGAAGTGTGACGTCACTTTCCTTGCATTATCGAGAGAGACTTTAGTACTGAAACGATTAAAAAGTTTATTGTATCCTGTTGTCATTTTCTGACATATTTGCTGTCTGCCGTTGATTTTAAAATTGTCACAACTGTTTATCGGTATTAGATCGTTTAATTTTCTTACTGTTGGTTCATTAGCACGTTTTTGTAGACCATAATAGACTTGTCAATTTCCCACTGGACTCTGGATACCGCATCCAAAAATTATACACTTGGCATTCCATAACCGGACACCGATTTTCTTTTCTGATATAATGAAGACTTCAGATGGTTTTTCTCAGGCTGATAGCATGAATCTACCGCATGTGGAAATTATGATGATGATGGATGAGTACGGCATATGATAAATATAATCCAGCCCAAATAAGAGGAGCAAAAGCATTGTTGTCTTTACGAACTTCCTATGTCGACAATGCTGTAGGATATGTGGAAGTCATACGAGATGCAGGAAAATGCATAACGCAATGCCGAATAAGTTCGGAACAGAGAATGCGCACAAAACTAAATAAAGTCACTGCACGTTGATGAAGAAAATGAAACTATGATTTTCGTAGCTACAAATCGTGCGTAATAAAAAATGAAAGTGTTTTTGACTTTTCCAAATTATTGTTTTGGTTTTATATATAAATCTGTGTAATTTTTTCGCAAATGTTTAAAAATAAATTGATTGACCCACATGCGGACGTATCATCTTCATTCTTCCCGAGTCTCCCACATCGGGACTCATGCAAAATGACACACGTTCCGCACTTGTATCAAAAAGTACTATTTCATGTCATGACATTTTTATTTCATTCCTGTGAAAACATTCCTACTTGTCCCCATGGTCTCGGGATACCAAGTGGCACATAGCCAATTATTCATATGAAACAATTGCATAAAAGCAATATTATATACTCTTTATTATAGGAGATTGGACATTTACTAAGCCACATGCCACAAGTGTGTCGCGAGTGTCAATGTCAAATGTCCTTCTCACACTATTTTCACGTATTTTAACAACAGATGGCACTAAACAGCTTACTTAAGCTGGTTTTACACGACCAGCGATCTGAATTGTAGAAAACACTTAACTACTTTTTAATACCGCTGGTATGCTTGCATTACTGGTTGGGAAAATGACGTCATTTTTTATACGCCCTTTTAGAACGAGCTACTTTTCAAACTTCCATTTTTGTATGAAAACATGAGTTACTACGAAAAAGAAAAAATAGGGTATCCTAAAATTTCACTTATTTTCTAAACAGCTCATAAAATAAAGGAGTAAAAATTTGAAATATTGTCAATTTGACTGTCCGGCAGTCCGATTTTTACGGTCCCATATTAAATTTATACTAGTTTGTGAAAAATCGAACTACCGGACAGTAAAATGTCTTGTAGTGGACAGTCGCCCTAACAGTTTATTCTCGCTTGACCACGCCTGGCCGGGGGCACTAATGATTAATACAAATAAGAGCATAATGGTAAATATTGGGAGAAAGTATTGTTATTTGTAGTTTCTTTATTTCGGCGTTTTGGTGACTAGCGCGATTCTCCCTTGCGGCCGTTTCTTGTTTTTGTCTCTGTACATTTTCTTTTCGTAGCCATAGACAGAGTAGAAGGGAAGCGGCACCACCGTTGAAGATACTGGCTGGAGATCTGGAATGAAGTAAATATTACTTATTAGAAAAAGGAATTCGTTGCACCATGCGGGAGAATATTTCTGGCATTCAATTAACACAGCGTGCAGCGTGGGGGTGAATGAAAACCGACAGTAAAATAGTCAGATACTAGAAGCTGCCCACAACTTCATTCGCGGAGGAGATACCTCTTTTTTTCAGCGGAGTCGGGCAAAAAGTATCCTCTGACCATTTGGATATACCCAGGTACCCGTATACGAAAAATAGTTGAAATCTGTTTAGCTGATTTGGCGTGATGAACCCACAACGACACATAAAAATATTTTTCGTTTCAGTGACCTCCAAATAGTCCGTTACAATAGTATTCTTTTTAAATGTCTTCAATGTACAGACATTTCATTTTTACAACTTTATAATAGTATAGATACTGATATAGGTACTGATTTTTTTTTTCGGAGTAGATGGCCTCGATTTGTGGCCGAAAGCAGGCTACAAGCCCGATGATTCGATGACATCGTACAATAATCAGAAGGAAGTGGAAGGAATGGATATTAGGGAAGACATATGTACGATCCTGACGAAAACTTGATTGATCATTGTGATAAAATATTTGAGAGACGCACGTGCGCAGTGCAATAGTGACAATGCAGTGCCAAGGAGTCAAGCTGTCCGCAGTCGATAGTCATTCTACGTTGAATGCAGTTCTCGAATTGAGATGCCTCTCATTTCACTGAACGTGTCTAGTGAAATGATAAAACGAGTTGACTTTGCGAGTTCGTTTCGTCAACTCACTGACGTATTTCAGGGATGTTCAAATCACTAAACAAACCTGGTGAAATGAAAAAACGAGTAGCCTTTTTTGGCTGATTTCGTCATATCACTAAACAGATTCAGGGATTAGATCAAATGACAGATTATTTCTAGGCAAATAATAAAATGGATTCGCCCTGGGATTCGCCATTTTAATGCGTGATTTGGTCATACCCCTTCTTCTGTTCAAATCTCTGTTTTGGCCAATTCCCTACAACTTACATTGCGTGCTGTATTATGGATGAAAAAAAAATAAAACAGATTCTACACGAAATGTATGTGAACACGTGTTTAGAGTCATATACCTAACTCCCATTTCCTCATTAAATACCATTTCATGCGGCCGTATAATGTTTACTCGCCTTATATTGGGGGCAGTTCTTCATTATTCGATAAATTGTGTACGTAGGTCCTGTACATTGCTACCTTGACAGGTATTTTTTTCTAGATTCATAGATAATACTTTATATATTACTTGGTACAAGTTACCTACGGCACTATGGGAAGATAATAAAGGTACGTCCCATTTTGTGTACATTTATAAAGCCAGACTTGCATGTGGCACGCGAGTGCAACGAAGCGTAACATTTGACATCTAATTATACGATATTTACATAATACCCATGACATAATGTCATTAGGATGCGACAAAATTAATAAGAACGTGGATTTATTACGACAATAGGATGATTAATGGTATTTTTTTGTTGACTCCAAAACACTTTTACATTACCGCGAGTGCAGCGTTCAAGGGCGAAATTCCACATCGCTAGAGTGGATAAAGAACAGAATTAAGATAATAGAATAGATATATTATAAAGAATAAGAGAAGGTGTGGATATTACTGGTACACTGGTAGAAACCAGTGTACCAGTAATATCCACACCTTTCTCTTATCACACTGTTCTTTCTGGGTATCCACAGATGGTTATAGAATACTTTTTACCCGACTACGCTGTCGAATAAAAAAGGGGTTATAACTTTTTCACATCCGCGAAAGTAGTTGCGGGCGCCTTCTAGTGTATGTATATACGAGTATGTAAAGTGGAAATGACAGGCGCAAGTAATATATCTAATCTTGATATATTGTGCCATATCTCCTGCTTTGATTATGATATATATGGTTAACAACTTTCCTCTGTAGTATTAACATACTACAGAGGAAAGTTGAAAGAACGACCTCTCAATAATCGAAAAGTTAGTGAAAAATTTAATCTCTAAAAAAATCCCCGAAACAAAAATGTTAAAATCTCATTTTTGAACGTTCCCAGAAAACATATCAAACTATAACTACTAGCTTGTGACGTCACACGTACAGTGCTTTGTATTTGGAAAATAATAACTTTGTTATGTAGCTATGTTAAAACTTGTGTTTATCTAAACGATTTCATAACAAAAGCGATATATTTTATGGGTTATTCGTAGGTTTTTTTTATTTTTTATTTTGGTTTTAATATATTCATATTTTAAAAATGGTCCTTCCTACCTGAATTTAAAAGCTCCTAAAACAAGCTACACGTAAGGTATTGAACTCATAAATTTAACAGAGTTCCTTATTCTGCTTCTTTTGTCAGGATCTTACATACTTTCTACAGATTTTGAGATCGAGCAACATCCCTATTACATAGTGTTACCGAACGGTTACCTTTTAACCTACAAATTTGAAATTGTATACATTCGCAGTCCGGTTCGGGCGCGCCGCGCAGGCTTGACCGTGGCACGGTTGACAAGGCCGAGCCACTTACCGCACAATACTCGCGCCAGCACTCGCCTCAAGTGCGGGACCTGCATAGCTGTATATGTACATGATATAGCTGTGTTGGGGTTAAATTGTAGATATTAATCTTAAATAAAATATTACTTCCACGTATTCATCATTTCTGGTTTAGTTTTGTATACGATGGTGATAAGAGGTTTTGTAGTTTAGCGGCGGGCATCCCCGCTGGCGAAAGCGAATTGCGGTATGTGATTGGTTGATTTTGCACAGCTCCGCTTCGATAGATGGGCAGCCATATCATTAGCTCACATTGACACTTAACGATTGACTACATCACAGTACAAGCGCTTTTCTTACGGCAGCAGTCATTATAAACACAAAAAAAATGTATTGTTAACAATATTGTACTGAACCCACACATTTCACACGAAAGCGCCGTACTGTCTGCGAACAGAAGGCATTCAAGCCATTTCATGTAATCCCTGTTTCACAGTCATTAGAACTCATTATCGTTTACATTGCCTTGTACAAAATCTACAATCTAATTTAGCTGCTTGTTTTTGTCAAAAGTGCAAGCGAGGCAACGAAGGTAATGCACCTGTTTGGCCTCCATTTAATTTTACAAACATTGAACATTATATTTTCTTCCTGCGTAATAAACTTGTAATATATCTGAATTTTGTAAAAAAAGTCACAAATGAAGAAGTACTCAGAAGCATTTTTGAACCAGGAGCTAAGTAAAAACGATAGAGAACAAGGAGAGGAACAATTTTTATTCACCTTATACGACATGACGCTTTTTTAATAACATAGTCAAAGAAAAAGTTGAAGGCAAACGAGGAAGGGCAAGACCAAGGATAACATAAAACAAATGAAAGAGAAGGTTGACGTCATATTGTCGTATTGGGAGAAAAAGGAAGTGGCTCTGGACAGGGCAAGATGGAAACGGCTTCTTGCTTCATCAGCTACACTGACAAGAATCGGACGCTTAAATTTATAATAAATGTATAAAACACTTTATTATAATTAATAACCTGTTACAAATACAAGTAACGTAGATGATACAAGTATAAAGGCGAACTTATCCCTATAAAGAATCTCTTTCACTTAATCTCTGTGTGAGTATGCGAAGAAGATAGATCAACTAAGACCATGTTGAGAATGTGTAAAACACTAAAATTAGTTTTATACATTTAATTTTTTTATTCGTTTGTGTCTAAACATATATTGTATGCAATAACTACTTGAATAAAAAATTGGTCGTTGCAAAGCCTCAACTTATTCAAAAGGTTAATTTAAAATATCTGTTTATGTTTAAATCCACGTATGCGTAATTTGGATATACTCTAAAAGAAGGTCAGATCGTCATTGTCGAGCGTAATCAGCGATTAAAACTAAGAAACATGAAAAACATATTGAAATTTGGCCTTACACCAGAAGATAAACGATAGACGGATAATTATGAACAATCTAGTTAACCCGCAAAAGAACATGCCGAATTAGTAATCACAACACGCTCATGCACACAAACTAACCATAACACATACATTAAATACATACACACAATTACCATCAACTACGAAAAAAGCAAATACTGTTTGTATAAAATGTATATAGAAAATTGTGTTAATTTAACACTTGTTTTGTATTTGTAAAGCTCTTTATTGTACTTATCGTAGGTAAAACAGTATTTAAGAGAAACGTTGAAGAATAGGCATCTTCTTTACACATATAACCACAACCAGAAAAACGGGAATACTTTGTATTGTATTTCTATACAAATAGTACAGTTTTTTTTTGTCCATGATGCGATAAAGGCAGTGTAGGCGACACCGTCTTCATCGCTTTGCTAAAGCAAGATCAAGGTCAAATATCATGGAGTATTTGTATATGGATCGTGGATAATGGATAGCGGCCGGCCACTCTTTAAAAAATTTAATATCTTGCCATTGCCATGCATGTATATAAAAAAGGCATGCTTACATGTAAAATATCATCCACAATTATTTCAAAATAGATGTGAGGTTTTTGTGGGTAGGCAAAGAGCACAATATCAGAATCTTCTGTTTCAACTTCCATGTCGCACTTTAATCTACCGGAAAAAATCCAACAATATGTGCATAGTTTTATATAATAGCTTACCGGAGAATATTAAACTATTACAGGGTAATGCTTTTAAGAACTCTATTACCAAATGGCTCTCAGAACATTGTTTCTATAGTGTTAATGAATTCATGGACCATAACAGGCAGAATAGAAGAACGTAGTAGCCTCGTCTATTTTTTTATTTTTTTTTATTTTTATTTATTTGGAACATCATATTGTATCACAAATTAAATACTATGTGTAAATATTTCTATAATGTTAATAATGCATGCATTCATTCATTTTTTTAACATTTATTTTGCATGTCGATATCATTCGACAGAATACTTAACTTATATGTTACAATAAGACCTTGTACCTAGACTTAAGTATTCCAGCAAATAAACCATTATTTCTTTCTATAATCTCATTTAAGAGAGACATCGGTAGAAACAGATTTTTTTTAAATAAAATACGAGTAAGTACCAAACGTATAAAAAGACACTGATCAAACTTTAAAATAAATATATAGAAAAATAATAACGTTCCTTTCTAAAATGTAAAATTTTTATTTTGACAAAAAAATTGATTTGATCGGAACTCTAAACCACTATTCAATAGGTTGTACGTTATATATATTACTCGTTTAATTCACGTAACAACGAAATACAGTTGTCTCGGCGCCCAATACGACTTCATACCCTTTGGCATCGAGTCACTCGGCCCGTGGGGTCAGGGTGCACGCGGGCTCACATAATTATACACAGAACAGAAGTAATAAATCTCAATAGCTGCCTTGTTTTCTTTACAAAAAGTCATCAAAAACATAAATGTAAAAAAGGAGAGCCAAGTTCAATACAAAAATTATGCTTGGCTGTGGGCTTCGCCGCAAAAATACTGGAGATCTAAATGAGTGCCAAGTTCTATGCGAAATTCAAATATGTATTTATAGGAACAAAAAAACATTATGAACAAGTATTTAAACTCTATTTCTTTGCTTTATTGTATACCTATAACAATTGCTGTTATTTAAAAATGTGAGATCTTAAAGTAGGTTAGATTTGACTTGGCCAGTTTTTATCAGAAATAAAAAAATCATATATATATTCTGAATAACTTAATAAAATGACTGATTTAATGAAAACTGACCCAGTCAAATCTAATCTACTTCCTATAAATACACATTTGAATTTTGCATAGAACTTGGCACTCATTTAAATCTCCATTCTTTTTTAATAATCAATGTTTAATTAGGTAGTTTAGTTGTTATTTAATATTTCTATGTATAATTTCTATCTTATGTACATTTTCAATTATATGTAAGTAAGACTCATGAAAGGAATTAAAAAAAGTAATTACATTTGTACTAAGAAACGAAAAGAAAGAAAATAAATTTATTCAGACGCATAGGATATAAAAGAAAAAAAAAACAAAGTACAAAAAAAAAACAATGCCCCGAAGTGATTCTACTTCACTCAGCATAATACTCGCTCGGCAGCCAGCGCTGATTAATACTACTAAATATTACACGAAAATTATAACTATGTCTCTTCACGTACCTTATTTATAGTATTCATATATCTCTATTTGTTTTTCAAAATACCTAAAAAATCCTTCTTTGCCCTTTTTGCATGCATTAGCTATATAAAAATGTTCCCGTAGCGAAAAATTATTAATTTAAATAACTTTTTATACTCAAAATAATAAATTTCGGTAAATTACATAAATTGAAACGTGTTTAGCGACATAATTGATCCAAAAAACATTAAAATAACCTGCTTTGAAGGTCGCATACAAACTTGCTTAAATTATGTTTATTTAAGAAAATGCAAATTGTTGTCAAACGTAAGATTCGACACGAGCACGAACTGTTTATATTAGCATTACCTACGTTTGATGTCAGCTAATTTATTATGCAACATTTTCCTTTAATATCGCTTTAATTAATAATACTAAGTGAAATATTCATCAAACATACAACCTGTAATATATAATGACAAATCGAAATAAAAACATACGAAGAACTGCTCTAATCTACTAACATCACCTCAAACAAAACACGACAGCGCTCAATTTAATCAAAACAAATAAAGTCCGGAGCGTTAAATCAAGCTGAACTGATAAATTATTTCGATTAAACTCACCCGGTTTTAAAACATTGTCGGCATCCCTCCTATACAACATCCCTGAGCAACACGCGAAAATACATAGCACGAAAACCAAACAAAAATTCATTCTTCAAACGACACGTATACAGGGGATCACAGAACACGACAGCAGATATATTTCAACCTGTATTTATTTGACACCCTTCCGCGTGGCGCCGCGTACTCGCATAGACTCGAATAAAGTATCGAACGTATCGGTGACATTCTGATATGGCCCGCTGCCGTTCGAGTTCGCAAAATCTAATATGAATACGCTTTTGGTAAATACGCTCGGGTACGGGATCACCTACTTTCTTGTAAATAATGTTCGGACGTGGGCCTAATAAAATGGAGCACGGAACGGCGGATTTCACGTACATTTGTTTTGCGAAAAGAACAATTGAATACTCGTAAGGAGTAACGAGTGTCGCGTCGACATTTTCTTGCAGAGTCAGGGTCTGGCTTGTATTACGAGCAGTATCAGTTAGTGTCCTTGCCGGATCAGGGTCGTTTCTAGCACAATTTACGTTTATTTCACGTTTTCATGTACTTGCAGTTATTCATAACCCTTCTCTATCTATCTATCTTTTACTACAGGTATTATTTTCTCCAGATCGATGAATTCAATGAACAATTTTTACCGTACAAAGTAACACTGAAATATCAGTGTTACTTTGTAAACTGCTGAAAATTAAATTAGTTTTCATCAGCTCTACTAACATACCAGTAAGTTTGACTTCATTATATTTACCTAAATGTCTGTGACGTTTGACGATGTTTGGTACTAAAGAGACTATTAAACATCAATTTGCAAAATAAAATAAAATAATAAATATCCATGAGAAACTTACACAAATTGACCTAACGACGACCCAAACTAAGCAAAGTTTGTAGGTATTATATACCAGGTGACGATATACACACTTATGTAGACAAATATAATGCCCAAATTAATAAATAGAAAATATCCAAGGAGGAGACATTGGCCCTGGCGGGGATTGGAACCTGGGACCGCCAGTTTCATAAGCCGTTGTGCCAACGTAGCCTATCAGTCGTACCAACTACTTAGCCAAATACGATTTAATCCATACTATACTATATATACTATATACTATATATATAATATTATAAATGCGAAAGTGTGTCGGTCTGTCTGTCTGTCCGTCTGTCTGTCTGTCTGTTACCTCTTCACGCTTAAACCGCTGAACGGATTTGGACAAAATTTGGCATGGATATAGTTTGAGTCCCGGGAAAGGACATAGGCTACTTTTTATCCCAGAAAAGTACCCTTATCCGCGATAAACGAATTTAAGGCGGACGAAGTCGCGGGCAATAGCTAGTTTTGTATAAAACATCACTATTACCACCTGATTAAATAAGCAAAGTTTCATCATTGTTCTTTCTTAAATGTGAATGTCGATGCGATTTTATAAATACTTACAGTTGTACTGACCTAGAGAAAATATAATGAACAAAATGTTTTGATATTGCAAGACATTTTGTAATGAACAGAATGTTTTGAAATAGAAAATACTACAAAGAAAAAAACACTTGATTTTTCGAAACGTTTCGTTTCGTAAATATTTTAGTGAGTTATATATAAAGTACGTAGGTACTTAGGAGTACAAGGGGGGTTTGATGGTGGGATCAATGAGGAATTGAAAGTACGCCTCAAATATTAAGGCATAGATATGGTGATTTTAGTATTTCAAGAAACATAATAAGCATTTGCATTCAGTAAGTGTAAATTGGCGAATTAGAATTGATGAATAACACCACAGAAGGTCACTGGAACTCCTCAACGATAAGTGATTTACAGGTGGCGACGAGATATACCTCAATTATAATGGCTAAGATTCTTCATAGTCACAAACTGAAATGGTCCTGATGAGAATGATACTATCGAATTTATTTGATGATGGAGCCGGAAGGTAGGCACCGGATCTCTTTAATAAAATAATGTATCCTAGCCATGTTTGGGGTGTTCGAATCCTTGCAAGATATACTTTTAAGCAACGATTAACTAAAAAGTGTAAAATGAAAAAAAAACTAAAACGGACTCCATAAAAAAGTAAAAAAGACTGCATAATTCAGTTTCTCCAATTTACTTACAAGTAACCGTGTTTCTACTCAATCTATACAGTATTAGTAATAGAAGTTAATTGAAGGAACTAAATGATGAAATTATTTTTATATTTCTTTGTGTTTTTGTGGAGTCGGTTTTTTTTATCACTTTTTGTTTTTGCTTGCCGTTTTTAATGTGTTTTTTGTAGGATTTACGATTGTAACAACGAATACGATAAACAAATATGAAGAGTAAGATATCTCACATTAAAAAAAAGGTTCAGTAACTAATATAAACATGCCCGCATCTTCCGGAGTCATCTTTATTTCCACGGATGAGATCACAGCGACCGTGAGTCAACGCGGGGGCGGAAAACATGTCGCGGGCCTTCTTCCAACTAACATTTAAGTGACACTGTGTCGACACAAACTTTACTTAAAAGTCTTCAAAGTACAAGTTCTGTTAGGTAGGTACCGTTAACTTTAAAATTCAAACTATTTTAAGATTTGTTGTTTTCTGTTAACAGTACTGGTACTGAACAAGTACCAAGTAGGTATGCATAATCAAGTAATATTCTATTTATAAAAATCTCAATATAATAAAGCACTAAAAGCCTTCTGATAACGGTAGCTGTAAGAAGTGAGTGCACTATAATGCACACATAGTTAATAATTCTATGTCCTTAGTTAAATATGTATAGTAATATAGATATATAAGCAGATACTATAGAATAGATATATAAGCAGATACATAGAATTATTAACAAACTGTGGATCTTATGTTGTCCGAATAAAGAAATGTACTATTACTTTTATTTATTATAAGACCTTCAATGACTTTATAACTTGTTTTATACTTTCTGTTGTTGGAAATAAATTTCTTGCTTTACTAACGGTCAAACGGTACCGTGTGTATATTAAAATAATATAGAGTTCTGGGAATGTTTTAGAAACAGAATCTCATATTTATCAAGACGTAGTTTTCAAAACACAGTGTTTTCAAAGTGTGGTATGTTTTCCGTATTCTTTATGTTTGCTATGATTCACGAGATAAATAAAGCATACACTTAATGTCCGACCGTAGTCCGACCCGTGAGCTAACGTACCGGGGTTCCGTAACAATTATATCTACTTATGTACTCGATATCTCTGTGCAATACCGCCAATCCGTACACATAGATCATCATCAACCTGTTGCAGTCCACTGTTGGACATAGGTCTCTCCAAGGGTGCGCCAACTGACCACGATCCTCAGCCACTCTCATCCAGCCGCCGCCAGCCACCATGCTAATATCATCGCTCCACCTTGCCTGAGGACATCCTACGCTTCTCTTGCCGAGTACACATAGATCTGTAAACATATTCTGATTATGATATATTATATAGATATTATGATATCTATATAATATATCATAATCTGAGAAAACCTTAGAACCGCCGCATAAATAAAAGCTGTATTGGTTCAGTAATTATTACATTTATAAAAAAAGACAAGTGTTGAGGCGTCCTAGTAGGTGTTAAACACCTTTGTCAGGAGGACTCGCTCTTCCAAAAGTTATTCATTCTATCAGTATAGCCTTCTTTTAATAATAGCCTTAAAAACTTTAACTTACTTTAAACTACCAGTAGTAACTATGAAACTATGTATAGTAGTCTGCGCGTCCATGTGTCTGTCTGCCTGTTTGTATGTCTTTTGTAGTTTACACCTTTTTTAGGTGCCCATTAACAGTAGATCTTCTGTTTTATCATACAAAGACACGTTTGGCTCAATGGGTTGCTACGGCCTACGAATCTAGTGGTCCCGGGTTCGAATCCCGGCCAGGGCAAGTGTTTGTGTGATGAGCACGAATGTTTGTTCCTGGGTCTTGGATATTTTCTACGTATTTAAGTATTATAATGTATCTATATATTATGTATATCGTCGCCTAGTATCCATAATACAAGTCTTGCTTAGTTTGGGACTAGGTCGATTTGTGTAGGATTGTCCCTGAATTCACTAATTACAATTTAGTTTCAGTAACAACTTAATGAGTACTTTTTTAAATATGATTAAGTTATTTGCGCAGCGTAGATCCTTGGCGCCTAACTATGATCAATGATAAACCTTACGAAATTATCAACGGAGTTAAAGCGGTAAGGTATTAATTAGAAGCTGATGTTCCTACACGGCAAAATCAACACAAACAAATGTAGGTCACTCAGTGTTTGGCCCGCTTCGCCCAGGCGTACTCCAGGCATAACTTGCTTATTCCTCAGAAATCATGCAATTTTCTGGGTCTGTAAGTATCCTTTGTCACTCTCCGGCTCGTATTCAATGGTTATACAAAACTAGCTTCAACGGCATTGCTTCCGTTGAAATTCAAAAAATCCGACATTGTTCTTAGTCTACATTATACTTTACATTCGAGGATAGGCTAATAACACCGAAACAACTACAACTTGATAAAAGTATAGCGTACAAACCGCAAGAGTGTAAAAGTTTTATATAAACAATTAAAATCGGTGTTTGTTTCTTAGCAACTGGTAAAGATGCTGAATGTGTAAAATTATCTTAGATTGTTTCATCTTACCTAGTTCGTGTGCTTAACCTTCCTAAGTATTGATCTTTATGCAGACGCATGCTTTGATACCGCGCAAAGGTATCCGGGTCATTCCGCCATTTCATCCTTTTGGTTGGCATCATTTTGCATCTGATATAACTAACTGCAAGTAACACGTGGTTAGAAGCAATTTCAAATATTTCATGAAAATGCTGCCACATCGCTGTCGAAAGTACGCTGACGCAACGCAATGACGTGACTTACGCCACATTTTCCATAATATCTTACCTGGCGGTACGTTTACGCAGCTGGATCTATAGAGAAAACGTGACGAACAAGACATATCAACGTTGTGCTTCGGTGTGGAAGGTATGAAATGAAGTTTAAAATCGTGAAGCATAATTTACGTAACTGCGTATACTGTGCAGCAGTGTGCAGCGTATTTTAAGCAGCGCCGCTGTCGATGCTTAATAGTTTATTAGAGTACTAAAGCCGAAAATGATTGCTTTAAAAAAATGTGTAGAAATAAATGTGTAGCGACGTATTTGGAGGCTAAATATAATTTTAATTTTCTATATTAGGTTAAGTTCGAATCTGATTTGTCGAGATAAATAATATTTTTGAATTAACTATTCATGATTATTAAATATGAGACTGTTAAAAGATATGACGCAGTCATAGGGCAGTAATACTCATTTGTAACTTTCGTTGTCCACAGAAACTGAACAAAACATAGTCCAGCACATTGATTTTTGTGGTTTTACGCTCCGTATATTTAGCCCAAAGAGATTGATCGCGTCCTTAACGTTGATTAAATTGGATAGACCTTCGGCCTTACTTGATTTTCGCATGCAAAATAAAAGGATTTACGATAGATTTATAGTATACGGATCTAGCGTTTTACGATTGTCGAGCTTTAACCCAACAACGGTAAACTTTTTATGCAACCACCCAAAAGGAAACTTGTCTCAAAACCGGCCTGCCTCATTGCCATAATTAAGTAAGTCAACACGAAGCCACTCAAAGAGCTTGGTTAGGAAGTCGTCAACTAAGACTGAAGTTGGGAGCTCGCGAGGGGTTCCAAAGGGATTTTTAGTTGCGCAACTATTTAATGAAGCGCATTGTTTTAAATGCTGTGGCAAGTCGCTAACTGGCGGCTTAAGGGCATTTAGGGCACCCCGAAAGTGAGAGTGCTGGGTTAAAGGGAAGTTTTATGCTGCGGATATGCTTATAAACGCTATTAAGTACTAAAAGCTAGATAATAGAAACCAACGGCATCGTCAGTAACAAGCTAGATGAGCGTAATTTAGATTACATTGACGGTTACTTTTCGTAAAAGCCGAGTTTTACTCGACGATGTTTCAGTCCATTACGATGACCTTATATAGTCATGTGCGACCAGTGAAGTTCGGCTGTGGCTGTACATTCAACGAATTCGAATTTGTCGCATGAAGTATATTCGGTTTGACAAGATATCCGCATTGGCGAGGGAGAAGTTATTACAAAGTACGCGAGGTTATTAAAATCGTCATCCGAATTTCTGAACTGTGTGGCGCTGGTAGTTGTAATGATGCAATGAGACTTAATTGAGAACTGACCGTTGTCATGGCAACACGTTACTAAATTTTTGGTACTTGTGACATTTAGCTTTACAATAATATATTTTTCACTTCTCCTGCTCAAAAAGTACTTCATATTAGCTTCGCGAAGCGAGACTAAAATAGTACATCTAGCCCCAAGGGTTTAAAAGAAAGCCATATAATCCCATAGAAATTTCAATAAAACTGAAAAAAAAACTTGCGGCCAGCTATATACTATTAACGAATAATTAAAACAAACAAACCAACCTGATCAGATTGGCCAAAATTTCTGATCGAATTGCTCAAACTGTATTTTTAATTTTTCATGAAATATGCTATTTTAATGTTAAGTCTTTCTTATTTTCTCGCATTCGAAGTGAAAAGCAGAGTGTTTAAACACGTGGCTAAAAGCCATTATGACACTTGATCATATTTGTCACTTCGTGTCATGATGGCTTATAATTTTAGTCCCTTGTCAAACAAATTTACTATAATCTGCTTATCTGAATGTTATTATGAACAACTTTATTAGTTTTTAGGTATTTGGTTATTGTGCTGTGATCTGATATTCAGTTTAAAATACAATATTATTTTTTATAATCTATCGACACTACGTCGGCATTACACTTATACACTGCATTTCAATCGTGATGGGGATTGTCGGTGCCCCCTAGTAGAGAAAAGTGTGAACGCGGTTTTAGAGTGTGATGTAGTCAGTGTCATGTGCAACCCTACTATTGACAATGTAAATGAAGACGAAAACGTGGGTAGTTCGGTGGCTTCACGGACCGCGCCTGCGCCTTCTGCGAGAAGCAGGGCTGTCAGAGCCTTGGCACGCAGTGCAAGGCGGGCAGCGTTGCGTCGGTGTTCACTCGTTGCTCATGACTAAGATCCTCGTAATGGACCGACACAAATGTTGAGCAGAAGGGAAGGAACCGCTAGTTTAATCTAAATATGTCTGAGTCTCACGGTAGTTTTCTAGTTAGAAGCTATTTATTTATTTTGAATTGCTTACAAACTTAATCTATCAAAGAAAAGAACCTAAATTTATGAAACTATTTTCAGATTGGTTGGCGTGTTTTAGAGTTACGGGTAAAGACCTTCTCACCATTTTTTTCACTTTTTTATTGATTTTACTAATGGTTGCTTCTGTTTTCTTAGATTATTATTTTTTCATCCAATTAATGTTTTCCATCCTCGGTCAGCACCATATGTCAAAGCCCTCCGGTAATTCCCTGTCCCTTTGCGTTATATTCCCCACCTTCCTCCCCAAGGAAAGTATACTATTAATAATTAATTATATTGACTAGTGCTCAATACACCATTAGAACATTGGTTACATCCATGGTTAGTTTTGCTGCAGTGTACTTGTGGTTCGACCTGTCGCCTCGCCGTAATGTGGTGTCGCGTTTCCGGCTGAGTGACTGAGTTGACAAAGCGACGTGGGGTTAATTGGCACACGCTGATCAATTGAGACTATGTTATTAGATGTGTAGCTCCAACAATTAAAATATTAGTAATTTGCCTGTTGTTTACCTCTGCTAATTCAAATGTTACTGTCATTGTCTGTTTTTCTGTGTATCTGAGGTGTGCAATAAAGAGTTATTGTATTGTAATTGTCAAAATGTAAAGCTTCGTTAGATTGTCCTTCCTGTACTCTAGAATAAAAATGTAAGGTTTTAATTCGACTCCAAAATTCGAAAATGTAAATATTAAAACAGAAATGCGAGGTTCTCCCTCATGAGGAAGTTACGTTGAGCATGTTACAACATGCTAAAAATTGTTTTACGTGGGCGGAGCCTAAATATGGGTACGTATGTTGCAATTTGGTCTCTCACCAGGATGATAAGGCGTTTGGTTTACAAGAGAAGGTATTGTTTTTAATTTTTCTATGACTGTAACAATACCTTTCGCTTTAATATCGCTTTTTAGCGATAAGACCGCCTGTTGTTTACCATTTCTCATACTGGTTTAGATTTAAGTGTCTGATGTTATTTTCTTTTGGTGTGCAATAAAGAGTACTTATTATTATTATTATTATAATACCTTTACTGTTAATTATTCCCAAGCCGTCTATTATACCGTACCCACTAAATATACCGTTAGACCAGTTAAATCCAAGTTAGTTTTGCTGCGGTCTGTCTGTTGTCCGACCTGTCATCTCACATTTGGTAGTCTGTGTAATTGACTAAGCCGAAAACACGTTGATGTCATTTGCCCTCGCTGATTAGTTGAAATTAGATATTAGGTTTTAGCTAAAGCCAAGACAAACTTATAGTAACCGCGAGACATAGTAATGTGGCAAATAATGGATTATTAAAAAAATAACAAATAACATTGAATATTAAATATTATTAAAATGTGATGCTTTGTTCCGTTGTCCTTTATACCCAAGAATAAAACTATAGAACTATACACGTCAGAGGGTGACACTCGAGTGAAAAAAATAATATTAAATAGATAAGTTCAATCTATAAAGTGGTCAAGAGAACACTAATTATGACGGAGAACAAAAGAGGCAGAGGCCGCCCCCCATCATCGTGGTGGACCTGTATGAGCAGACTTCTGAGAAAAGGAAATATACCTAAGCGACAACCATATAGACCGAACATGACACAGACATATTAGGAGAGCCGACTCCACACTAATGTGGGAAGGAGCAAAGAAGAATAAGAGAGATAAGTTCAATTTATAACAAAGAATTGCCTTCATATACGTTTAATGAATCTTCGTTAAATAAACCTTTGACTCAACCTCTCAATAACCTTTAAGTGGAAGATGTACATCAATTACGCTGGAGAATCCTCTAATCTTATTAGTATTTTTCCTTCCGATATAAGTTCACTTAGTTACTTACTTCTTTATTGAGTGTTACTTAAAATAAAGAAGCGGAAGGAACGTACTCGTAATGAAAAGCTGCGCGCGAGCTAACAACGTTACGAAGTAATAAAGGTACCGTAGATTATTCAGGAATCATATTCAAAACCAAAGCCGAACATCAAAAACATTCTCGTAGCCCATTTTCAAGTAACACAAAATTTCTCACATAATATCAGTGACTACAGGTGCAAATTACTGCCCTGCGGGGCAAAGGGACCCTTGTATCACGTATATCAGGACCAACCGTTCTTGACCCCTCGAAATTTAGTTAGACTTACGAACTTAAGGCGCTTACGAAGGGATTCCGCCGCCAAGGAAGTCCTCCTTAAAATGGTCCCGTGAAAGCCCAGTTGCAATATGGGTATCCAGGGAAATAACACAGCGTCGTGCGGAGCTGTGAAGTTATAATGTTCTGTTAGCTAGTTCGCTAACACCCGAACACGTAAATAAGGCTTAATAAATAGCCACATTACCTCCGCCCGGCTTGCCCCGAAGTTTACGCTTCAAAAGAAAAATCAAAAAGCGACCATTGGTTATTTAAGAACTATTCCAATCGCAACACGGGCGTTAGCGGCAAACAAAGTAAAACACCGAAAACGGGCTATTCAAAAGGAGTAAGATTGGACATTTGGCCAAATAAATGTCGGCGGACGCGATGAGAAATTGACTCTATTATTCTTTCATACAGTCTTTTATCGTGTGTGTGATCTTTGGCACGGAGTTCGAAAATGTAATGAAAGGCGAACTAACATTTTTATAGGGGTCCCAACGACTCTGGGAGCGACGGGGAGCGCTTTACATTTAAGGAATCCACACTGTTATATGTGGCGTCACAGCGCACGCTGCGACAACTATTGGAATACATTACTCGTCCTGTTTGGCTGAATGATCTCATACACGAGCTGTTTGTCTCGTCAAGTGTTAGCGTAATATTATTCTAATACCTGCCTTAAAAGTGTGAGTACTTCTTAGCCAATTTCACCTTCCTGCCTCCTTAACTTATCAATTCAGTTAATGGCGTTCTCGCCCATAATACCTACATCCCTAAATAATAGAATCAGTGATAAAAAACATATACTCTATTGTTATTTTTACATAATACAAAGACAAACCAATTAACCAAGATAATCATTTTTGCATTTTATAATATAGGCAAAACTATCGGTCATAAGCGATAGATATACTGAGTCAGTCTCGCGTGATGGTTCACGCCTAGGTACAGTTTGTAGTTTTTTTATTAATTTTAAAAAGTAAAAAATACATCCCAAGTATTTTATTTATAATCTAACTTCCGGAATAATTTCAATTTTAATTTCCATACCCCGTCACCGTGCCTATTAAAACGTGCACTCTGTACTTACAAAATAATGATATGCAATCTAGTCGCAGGGCAACTTGTGGCGAGCTATTGGGGAGTGACAACCCGACGAATCTGAGATCTCGAGAGGCTCGGTCCGGGTCCTCGCCTGTGGTGTGTCTTCATCGGATGGAATGGAACACTAAGAAGACCCGTAGGACTCTCAGCTCTGGCTTGGCTTCGTTGGCTGTTCAGAGAGGAGCGTTAGGGCAAATGCAGGGATGGTAGCGTTATAGGGCATCAAAGGCCTCTTAGACTTTTACGAACTACTTAAACAGTGTCATATCGGAAAACAACGTTTTTATTATAGGGTATAACCCCGCGAGTATCCTCGGAGAAAGCGCAGCACACCTCGCGTCACCCCTGAGCTCTCACGTCGTATTGCTTCCGGCAGTCTTCATGGCGGGAAGCATGAGTGAGTGGCGAGTGACTCGCCAGAGATAACAATCGCTTTAGTGGTTTTAGTGGGTGCAGTATTCCTTTTGCAATACCCAAAACAAAACGTCTAACCAAATTACAATCTCATAGCCCGATTCTCTTTCCTTCAAATGCAACAGTTCCAACATCGGTAGGGACCTGCTCATGGACGTATTCCCTCATTGATATGCTCATGAACACGACGACGTCCCAGTTACAGTACAGAGTACAGTTACAGCAAACTTTTCAAAAGGGGCTCTATGTGTTGGATCTATGTACACGCAGCCCTTTCAAATTTGGCACGGATGAGCCTGTAACTTGAAGTGAGGCATGCAATCTCATCGAGTTCAATAAAGATATAAGAAATGAAAGCGTTTTAAGATGTTTGGTACATTAGCACTTCTACATTTCTAGCTGTTGCCCGCGACTTCGTCCGCGTAAGCAATTTATATAATCTATGTTATTCTGATGTCTAAACAACAGGGAAAGTATCATTGAGATCCATTCAGCAGTTTTAAAAATTAAGAGGAACAAACTTTCACGTTTATAGTATTAAGATTTATTTATCTATATATCGAAGCTAATAATATAATATTTTATTGTGACTGTAATTACCCTACACATTTCTTCTTAATACCAAATTAAACAGGTACTGATGGAGAACATACCTACTGTCTACCTATGAGTTCTGTTCACAAGCGTACAATATTGCGCTCTAGCTCCGCAATGACATTGCGAAACACACCTAGGGCCTAAAACTTCCACCATTTTTGAAGTCACTTATTTCTGCTGGGTCCTATTGGTAATTAACTGGTAGAGAATGTCCATTTGTGTTTATTTGTGACAGTTTTTGGGAAAAGGTCCCACTTTGTCAATATGGAGTTATGAGTAGTTCCTAAATACTACATACAGATCATACGCTATCTTTTGGTGAAAGATGTCTCTAGGTGCTATAGTTTTTTTTTTTTAATTAATCAAATTTGCAAAACTGAAAAAGCGACAATTGAGAAAACGTTGGTTAAAGTTTGGCACGGCAAAAAACACACTTGAACTTTGAAGTTATAAAGTGGTTAGTATCAAATGAATTGGCATACTTTAAGGATTTCAAATTAGTCATGTATGTAACCTTAGTAGTTTGTATGTTACGGAGGCTTGAACATAAAAAGAGAACGATAATATGTCAATCTTGAATATGGGTTTATTTTCTACATTTATAACATGACACGCAGATTTATCATTAAAGTTGTATTTATAAATGTATTCTCGTACTGAAAAAGACAGAAATAATTCTATGGATCCCTTTAGTTAGTTATTATTTCAAAAAGTTAAGAAAAACTGAATTGAAAAGTACAGCATAAAAAAATACAAATGAATAGTGTATTTTTAACCGACTTCCAAAAAAAGGAGGAGCTTCTCAATTCAACGGAATGTTTTGTTTTTTTTTGGATGTTCACCGATTACTCAAAGACTATTTGACCGATTTCAAAAATTTCTTTTTTGTTTTATAGAAGGTACTTTCTAGTTGGTCTCATTTAATTTTGGTGAAGATTTGATGATGGAATCCATGAGGAATTGAAGGAACTCCTCAAATATTGTAGGCATACATATGGCGATTTTGGTATTATAAGAAACATAATAAGCATTTGCATTCAGAAAATGTAAATTGGTGAAGTGGAACTGATGCAAAAGACCACAAAATGCCATCGGAACTCCTCAATGATAAATGATTTACGAGTGGCGACAAAATATCTTGATTAATTTAGCTAAGCAACTTCATAGTCACAAATTGAAATGTTCCTGATGAGAATGGTACCATCGAATTGATTTGATAATGGAGCCGGAAGGTAGGCACCAGATCTATGTAATAAAATAATGTATCCTAGCCGTGTTTGGGCTTGTTCGAATCGTCACGAGATACTCTTTTAAGTAACGATTAACTAAACAAAAAATAAAACCGACTCCAAAAAAACTCAATAGTAAAAAATAACGCCATAATTCAGTTTCTTCAAATTACTGACAAGTAAGAGTCGGTTTTATTTTTTTGTTTAAAAGTTTATAATATACAGGGTGTTTGGTAACAGTATGCAAAGTTGAAAGGAGGTGATAGCTTAGGCCATTTAGAACATTTTAAGCGATATATGTGTTACGCAAATGTTATTAGTTTTTTTTTTATTTAAATTTTAAGACTTTTCTGGGAAAACTCTAAAATTTCAGACTACATCGGCAATAGTACTTTTTTTTACTGTAGGTAGCATTTTTTTGCATTTTTTTGTATTGTGAAATGTCTATCGTACACTATAAAAGTTAATTAAAATATCTGTGTCTAAAGAAAGAAAAACTACAGCGATTTAAAAATTAAATAACATGAAAAAAATGATTTAAGTGTTTTCTAAGGACGGTAAAAATAAAAATAAAATAGCTCCGGTTCTTCAAACTATTTAAGAAACATGTTTGGCTATTGCCCTTTTATTTAAGCTATCAAGCACGACTGTAGCTATCGTATCTTTAAAAATAAACCTCTTAAACCAACTCGAGGCCTAAAATGATTCACTCTACTTGTGATACTTGTGACAAATCTAATTATGATTTTGTAATGAAACATTGGTTCTTAATGCTAAGTTGGCGTTTACCTGACATTTGAAATGTTTTGAAAGGGTTAAGTGCAGTGGACAAATCTGTCACATGCGATTTTAATAAACAAAGGTTCGCGGTAGTGTGAAACAAAAGGGACCGATAGCGGCGGGCGGCGTTTAACAAAGAGGACTCAAGCCGTTTTATTATGCTTTATTGTTAAAGATAAACTGATTTGCTACTTGCGTATTTATGCAAAAACTACTAATTGAGTCTAATTACAGCTTCAGTGGCGGTTAGACGTTCATTGTGTTTTTATTCCCTCCGTCATCCAAAATTTACCGTGTCAAGTTGTAGCTGCCGTAGGCGCTCCTTCACGTGTAATTACGATTCCTTCGTTGTAAACATGGAGTTTACGAACGAAGAACACACCGACATTGTCTACATGTACTGCAGAGCTGACGGTAATGGAGCAATGGCTCGACGGTTATACCAAGAGCGTTTTCCAAACCGGAGGTTGCCTAATGTGAGAGTGTTTTATACCTCATTCCGAAGACTACGTGAAAATGGAATTGCTGGGCAACGTGGAGGGAACCCAGGACGTAATCGCCCTGATTTGGAGGACGATGTTGTACGGGCATTTGCAGAGGATCCGACTACGAGCGTCAGAGTGGTAGCTCGTAATCTTGACATGTCCATATGGAAAGTATGGAGTACCATGCATCGGGAGGGAAAATATCCTTTTCACGGCACCGGAGTTAAAGGACTGGAGGAAGGAGACCCTGCACGTCGAGTAGACTTCTCGCACCCGCTCGGTCACCCGATTTAACTCCACTTGATTTTTTCGTTTGGGGCCGTGCTAAGGAGCTAGTTTACACAAAAGGGGAAATTAATACCGTAGAAGAGTTGAGAGAGAGGATTTAAGCAGCGTTCGAAACCATAAGGGAAGAAATGACTCTCGGAACAACAACCACGGAAATAAGAAGACGGGCTCGTGCTTATATTCGATACGGCGGGTCCCATTTTGAAAACGATTGATGATTGTTTCTCGTTTTTAAATTAAGTGTGGAAATAAATAACTTAACTTTTATGCTTTTGTTTGATTTCGTCGTAAGTAAAAAGAAATACAAATTCCCTCTTATCAGTTCAGGTAGCTTATTTTCAAAGGTACAACGGCTGAGTCATCTTTGTTAAACGCCGCTCGCCGCTATTGTTCCCTTTTGTTTCACACCACCGCGAACCTTTGTTTATTAAAATTGCATGTGACAGTTTTGTCCACTGCACTTAACCCTTTCAAAACATTTCAAATATCAGGTAAACGCCAACTTAGTATTAAGAACCAATGTTTTATTACAAAATCATAATTAGATTTGTCACAAGTATCACAAGTAGAGTGAAACATTTTAGCTCTCTAGTTGGTATAAGTGGCTTATTTTAAAAGATACGATAGCTACAGTCGTGCTTGATAGCTTAAATGAATGGGCAATAGCCAAGCATGTTTCTTAAATGGTTTGAAGAACCGGGGCTATTTTAGTTTTTTTTTATCGTCCTTAGAAAACACTTAAATCATTTTTTTTTTCATATTATTTAATTTTTAAATCGCTGTAGTTTTTTTTTCTTTAGACGCAAATGTTTCAAATAATGGTGTACGATAGACATTGCACAATACAAAAAAAATACAAAAAATGCTACCTACACTAAAAAAGTACTATTGTCGGTGTAGTCTGAAAGTTTGGAGTTTTCCCAGAAAAATCTTAAAACTTAAATTAAAAAAAAAACTACTAACATTTGCGTAACACATATATTGCTTAAAATGTTTTAAATGGCCTAAGCTATCACCTCCTTTCAACTTTGCATCTTGTTACCAAACACCCTGTATAACATAAGATTACTTAAAAAACACACTTATTAAGCATAAAAAGTATTAATATCAAATTCTAAGTACTTTTTTATGCATTATAAAGTTTAGTGATTTTCTATAGGTAGCGTCCCACTTTGTCGATTTACTAAACTTTAGTGCTTGTTCAGTGAAAAGTATGTGTTTGGTATATTTATCCCATTTTATGTATGAGATAAAGGTTTGTTATTGTTAATCTAATAGTCATTGATACTAATGTCGTTTGTTTGATCTTTTTTTACGGAATTTGAACGGAATTTATTTCCGACTCAAGTTTAGTGTCCCACTTTGACGGTTTGGTTTCGTTCGTATGGACATACGCTAAAAAAATACTACAAGTATAAAATCAGGTTTTAAAACATAGGTGTAATGTTTTTCGAGTTAGTATTTATATAAATGTTATTTCATATCTATCGGTTTATTATAATTACTAAATAATACTGTTTTTTATTTGGCGGAATCATCGATAAAAAAGTCCATTATCGATGGTTACCCAACCCTACTATTCATATTTCGTATTTTTCTTTTCTCCTGCTCAAAAAGTACGTCATATTAGCTTCGTGAAGCGAGACTAAAATAGTACATTTAGCTCCTAGGGTTTAAAAGAAAGCCATATAATCCCATACAAATTTCAATGACACTGAAAAAAAACTTGCGGTCAGCTACATACTCCTTACAAATAATTAAAAACAAACAAACCAACCTGATCAGATTAACCAAACTTCCTGATAAAATAGCTTAAAGTGTACTTATAGTTTTTCATAAAATATACAATATTAATGGTAAGTCTTTATTATTTTCTCGCAGTCGAAGTGAAAAGCAGAGTGTTTAACACGTGGCTAAAAGCTATTATATGACACTCAGATATATTTGTCCTCGCTCACTTCGTGAGCTCATCCAAATAATCACTTTGTGTCTTCTATTTTTTTGAATCTTCTATTTTTTAATCGTATTTTTAAATGCTGTACTTTTCAATTCATTTTTTATTAACTTTTAGACATAATACTAACTAAAGGGATCCATAGAATTATTTCTGTCTTTTTTAGCATGAGCATACATTTATAAGTACAACGTTAATGATGAATCTGCGGGTCGTGTTATAAATATAGAAAATAAACCCATATTCAGGATTGACATATTTTCGTTCTGTTTTTATGTTCAAGCCTCCGTAACATTCAAACTACTAAGGTTAAATACATGATTTTGATTAATTTGAAACCCTTAAAGTATGCCAATTCATTTGATACTAACAACTCCATAACTTCAAAGTACAAGTGTATTTTTGCGGTCCCAAACTTTAACCAACGTTTTCTGAATTGTCGCTTTTTCACCTTTGCAAGATTGAAGAATTTAAAAAAATAAGTATATCACTTAGAGACATAATTTTTTCACCGATAGATAGCTTATGCTTTCTTATATTACAAACTACTCATAACTCTATATCGACAAAGTAGAAATGTTTCCCTATAACAGGCACAAATATGATATCGACGATTTTATTCGGTATTCGACAAAGTGGGACGCTGGGCACTAAACTTTAAGGCCTTAAAAAGGTGCTTAAATTGGTCATTTATGGATCGACATCAAAATCATAGGTTTATTACAGTATGTTCTATCAGTTTTCATTGAAAGTCGATTTTCGGTAGGTTGTGCCATTTTTCACTAAACTGCCCGTAACTCCGAAACTAGAATCGACAAAGTGGGACGTTTTACTAAACTCCCGCACATTTATATTTTGTAATTAATATATATATGAAATATCAACAGCTATTCGAAGCACCAGCTAAATAGCTGAACAATAAAATTATAGTTATAAAAATTATTACAGTCAAATGTACAATTCCATCAAATTAAATAATAAATAGGGAACTGCGTTACTCAGTATCACCAAAAATGTCGCTTATTCCTCTTTTCAATGGTCGATTTGAATCCCACCGTGAAATTGGAATTTGATTCAGTTCTAAACGGACATCAGGCTGAATATAATCCGTCTGTAGAAATGATTCTGTTTCGTGAGTGGAAATGACATCTGTGGGCAAAATCTTTGTTCAGCGGTCGGTTAAGTCCGAGATGGAGGGTGCAGGAGATTAGTGGCTTGTAAGAGACATTTCAGAGATACAGTTCGTTTGCTTTGAATGTTAATTACATTAGTCAAAGGCAGATATATCTATGTGAAGACTCGAAAATAGTCAAATACCTACGAAATCTGCGTTGCTAAGGTAAAGTGACGCGTAGCTGTAAGTAGAGGGAGTATTTTTTTGTTTGCTCTTGAAGGCAAAAGTGAATAGGCTGTTACTGACCCATCGAGTAACATTTTCGACCCCGTACTTAGCCACCTAAGAACCATCAGCTGGGGTAAATCGTTGGTCAGTTTATGAGTTAAAAATATCGTAACATAACTCGTATATAACTATATTTACACTACTATAGTATAACTAGTTTGTTTAGGTTTAGTCTAGGTTAACTATATGTATTGAAATAAAACAATTTAACGGATTATATCGCGTATATTATCTCATTTTAGTTTCCGACGTTTTTTTCAAAAAATGGGTAGTTTGCACAAATTGTAACTTTGACAGAGGAAAATACATCTTTTCTCAGTCCTCCCGTGACCATGGAAAGCTGGAAAGCTTCCGAAACGTCGGGAACTAAAAAAAGATAATATACGCGATATAATCCGTTAAATTGTTTTATTTCAATGAGTAATAATCGCGGAAACAGAAGAAAATATTAACTATATGTAACGAAACGATGCGGGTCTTCAGTCAATCAAAGTAATCTTTTCTACTTTACTATTTTTTAAATACATTAAGCCAACAGAGGCGAGTCTCAAGTTTCAAGCGAGTTTCTAGCCAGCCAGTTATTCTTCTTCAATATAAAGAAGTAAGTATTATGCCAAAGCGTGCAACCCCATGCGATCGTGTTCGAAATTCAAATTTGCGCCCACACGCGTGACGCGTCATAGGCTAATGCGTGAAATCAAAATGTCCGCTCCGATAAGAACGCGTCGCACGCCGTCCGATTCTGTTACCGACAAATGTCTTTCCAATCTCGAACATATACGGACCAACTGTAATAGAGAGTATTTTGCGGGGTCTTTTCTTATTTTTTACGAGCGAACGCCGGGCGGTATTACGTCGACATGTGGCCAGGAGCTCGGTTATTATTTTTAGGGACGATGGCCCTGATACGTTCTGCTTTATTTGGATCATGCGGTTAGAAATTGGAATAGTTTTTTCAATAAGCTTCTTCAGCCTTGTCTGCGTTGTGAATTGAATTGGTAGTGAAAGTGGTTTGCAATGTGCAAGTTTTTTATAGGAGTGCAAAAGCAAGGATGTTTTTTTTATACTATTAAGGTGGCAAACAAGCGTACGGCCTGCCTGATGTTAAGCAGTCACCGCAGCCTATGAGCGCTTGCAACGCCAGGGGCATTACGAGCGTGTTGCCGACCCTTTAAGAACCTATTCACTCCCCTCTTGAAGAACCCCATATTGTAACCTCCAGGGAAAACCGCGACAGGGAGGTCATTCCACATACGGAGTGTGCGCGGTAGAAAATTCCTTTGATACCGTACGGTGCGCGACCATTTTGGTTCCAAGGTGTGTGGATGAATATCCCGCCGATGGCGAGCGGTGCGATGGTAGAAGGTGGTTTGTTGGCATCATGTCGAACAATTCCTCGAAACACAGCCCATTTACAGGCGGTCGAACACACATTAAGAGGCGAAGTCTCTCCTTAGACTTAAAAGTTCAATACCGTCTGTGAGCATGGGATCGTCAATAATTCGTACAGCGCGATTTTGAACCGAGTTAAGAGGGCCAAGCTGATATCCAGGTGCTCCAGCCCAGAGGTGATAGCAGTACTCCATATGGGGATGGACCTGCGATTTGTACAGCAGCAATCTTTGCACAGAGGTTAAGTACCGCTTCACTCTATTTAGGACACCCAGCTTTTTTGATTCCAGCTTCGCCTTCTCTTCCAAGTGACTTCGGCATTGAACGTCGCTCGAAATATCAATACCTAGGATCCCAATGCTCTTCGAGATGGTGAAAGCCATGTTCTGGAATTGTGGGGCCACAGTAAATGGGGTTTTCTTAGCGGTAAATGATAAATATATGGAACTCATACATAGAATCGTGCCGTGGATTGGAGAGAGAGAAGGTGCCCTCTAGTATATAAATATATATATATATATATATCAAATCTAATCAAATCAAAATATTCTTTATTCAAGTAGGCCTAGTTACAAGCACTTTCGAAATGTCAGTTACATGAGAGTGAATGTTTGCTGGGAGAAATACAATATGATCCAACAATTGCTGCAAGGATTAGGGAAACCCAGAAAAACCTAATCAGATCATTTAACTTAAGTGTAATATTATTGATAAAATCATCATTTTTAAAATTAAAATAATCAATAAGATAAATCCCAAAAGGATTGTCAATAAAAAATAAATAATCTAGAATGTGTCTAGAATAAAATTCTAAATGTCAGAGTATATAAAACAATTAAGATTAAAATAATAATATTACCTTAGGTATTCGTTAAAATAATTATTCATATACCTACATGAAGCTATAATTTACATTAATCCCACGCGGCTTCATCATTCATGTAGTCTTGTGTGCTATAATAAGCTTTAAATAATAATTTTCGTTTCACAATATTTTTGAATTTACCAATAGACAACTCAGTTATGCTGCTAGGAAGTTTATTATAAAATCTCACACCCATCCACCCATGAATGATCTCCTTATTTTATGGAGCCTAGTAGCAGGCACTGCGAGCTTATGCTTATTTCTAGTATTAATATTATGTTTATCACAGTTCTTCTTAAAGTCGGTAATATTTTTATGTACATACATAATATTCTCATAAATGTATTGACAATGCACTGTCATTATATTAATGTCCTTAAACTTATCTCTAAGCGAGTCTCTATAGTTCATTTTATATATCGCACGAACAGCCCGCTTCGGCAGAACAAATATAGTATTAATGTCGGAAGCACTGCCCCATAGTAAGATGCCATACGACATAATACTGTGGAAATAACTGAAATACACGAATCGAGCCGTTATCACGTCTGTTAATTGACGAATCTTACTTACTGCAAAAGCTGCAGAACTCAGTCTATTCGAGAGATTAGCAATATGGGGACCCCTATTAGAATCTAATGTTATACCGAGAAAGACTGTACTATTAACTAGTTCCAGTTCCTCACCTTTAACCATAACGCTTGCTTGCTCGTGTTTTACGTTACTCGTGACAAACTTAACACATTTAGTCTTTTTCTCATTCAACAATGAATTATTTACATTAAACCAATTTACTACTTCACAGATAGCATTGTTTACGTCATTGTAGGATAGGGAGTAGGACTTTGCAAATTAGAGACGTATCATCTGCAAACAAAACTATCTTATGGTGGGTCTTTACGAGGTGTGGCAAGTCGTTTATATAGATAAGGAACAGGAAAGGTCCCAATATTGATCCCTGCCTCCTATATATATATATATATATATATATATACTCAAGTAGCAACCGTAGTCGATAAGCTGAGACCAAACCGCCTACGGTGGTATGGACATGTTATGCAGAGGGATGAGAGTCATGTGACAAGAAGGGTATTAGATACGCATGCGGAGAGAAGCAAGTAGGGTAGGCCGAGAAAAAGGTGGATGGTTTCCGTGAGAGATGACATGAACAGAAAGGATGTGAATAACGAGACGACGGGTGATGGGTATGGAAGAAAAAAACATGCTGCGCCGACCCCAAGTAAATGGGATAAGGACACGCGAATGATGATGATGCAACAATTGTTTGTTTAAAGTGATGGGATAATCAGTTGTAAGTACGCGTATGATAAAAAAGGGATATTTTTTTTAGTTTATATTTCCAAAAAGGTGTACATAACTTCATGCAACTTTAATTAACTCGCCAAACTGCTAAGATAGTTTGTTGGAGAGATTGCGCCCATATTTTCGCTATTATGTACCTAACACTATTTATAGCTTACAATCATATCAAAACTAGAAGACGCCCGCAACTTCGTTCGCGGAGGAGGAAAAGTCATAACCCCTCTTTTTTTCTTCAGCGTAGTCGTTAAAAAGTATCCTATAACCATCTGGAGATACCCAGCTACTCGTGTACCAAAAATAGTTGAAATCCATTTAGCCGATTTTGCGTGATGAAGCCACAACGACACATACAAACATACATAAAATCCAAAAAAAATATTTTTGACCTCCAAATAGTCCATAACAATCATTTTTTTGTAAATATCTTCAATGTACAGACATTTCATTTTTACAACTTTATAATAGTATAGAAGTTAATTTTACTACTTACAACCATGGGTAATAAGGATATATTTGGAAAGTCTGTCCTAGGGCAATATGTACATTTTAGTATGGTAATAATGAAATTAATACATAAAAACAGATTATTTTCTCTACTCTTTTCGTTTTTAGCCATTCAAACAGAGCGACGCAATTAAAACGAAATGTGCGATATGACATTTGAGATATTGTACCGACTTCCACGTATTCACTTCAACACAAATACTCGGAGTCCGGAGCAATAACAGTATTTCAGTGGCGGATCAAATAGTTCGGTGTGAGCAATAAACCCTTCGGTGGGCAGCCAGCAAATAAAGCTAAATGTCCGCCGAATGCTAAAGTGAACTGAAGTGCACTCATGTTTTTTTTTTTCAGGACAAAGATAAATCTCACTAAGGCATGGATCTTAACTTAACTCTATGAGTTAACTATTTCAAGTCATTTCTTCAGCATTTCATGTGAATATAAATAAATAAAATAAATATTACGGGACCGTCTCACTTAAATTGAACTAGTCCTACGGTAAGCTCAATAAGGCTTGTGATATGAGTACCTACTACTCTCTCTCTCCAATCGGTCCCTCATTACTGAGGAGCGCGGTCACTGGAACCTCCCAAATGGACAATTTGTCTCCTTCAATTCCGGTCCGAAGTAGCCCTCACCACCTGATAAAATTTTGACGATGAAGTGGCCCTTTTCACTTGCCCACCTACTACCAGATGACGATAATTATATTTTTACTTACATACTCAGAAACAAAAAGTAACTAACCTAAAGTAAGGAAAATGTGGTTTCAGTTCATCATCATCATTTCAGCCATTGGACGTCCACTGCTCATTCTGCTCACACATTCCTCCTCAATAGATTTCTACATGGGCCGGATAGAGAAAACCAGGTCGTCCGTCGTTGCCACGCTGCGCTTGCCGGTACGCGGTCTCCACTCGAGAACTTTTCTGCTCCAACGGCCATCGGTTCTTCGAACTATGTGCCCTGCCCATTGCCACTTCAGTTTCCTTACCCTACCCTGTTTGCTATGTCGGTGACCTTAGTTCGTATACGAATCTCCTCATCTCTGATTCAATCTCGTATAGAGAGATTCCGAGCATGGTCTTTACCATAGCTCGCTGAGTGACTCTGAGCTTCCTTCAGAGGCCATAGTTAGAGACCACGTCTCGGCTCCGTAGGTCATTACTGGTAATACGTACTGGTCTTCAAGCACTGAGGAATCTTGGACGAGAAGAAACTTCGCAGTTTCCTAAACGCTGCCCATCCGAGTTGGATCCGTCGATTAATCTCTTTCTCGAAGTTGGACCTGCCTAACTGGATTCTTTATTTTTTATTCAATTTAACTGAAACCACATTTTCATTACTTTAGGTTCGGAACGGTCCTATATGTTCATCACACAAAATATTTGCTCTTACTGGGATTTGCACCCAGGACCGTCAGCTTCGTTGAGCTAAACTGGACGTCAAATAATATAATAATTAGTAGGTTATAATAACTATTATTATAACCTATTTATTTTTAACTTACTAGTTGATTCGACGATTCGGTAAACGGTGTTACAGCGACTCGACCAACATCTCAAGACACTTTCTAGATAGCCGGGTCAAGTGTCAGATACAGAAGGCGGTACTCCTGGACACGGCATGCATCGTCAGGAGGTTCCTCTCTCTGCGGCCCTAACCAGCGGTAGCTTATACTCTGATTTTTAATTCAAGGCCAAATTTTAACGTCACTGGGCGCACATTTGCTGTGATCAAAACATATTGGTTTTAAGCGTCAGTATTTTTATCAATGAAACTTACAGTAATATTACTGGCAGTACGATTTTTCATTCATGTATTTATGAAAGAATGTTTATTTATTTAAATAATCAAGATGAGAACTGTCAAATAGTTACGAGCATATTCTAGTTTAGAATATTTGTATCCGATCCTAAACCAACCTTAAGATGGAAGATTAAGAATAAATCAAGAAACACACACGGCACGCGGCACAGCTAACGGTAGAATAAAAATTTCTGCACCATGTGGGCACGTCTTAACCTTTCTATGAAAAGCACATTGAATGTAGTTCTGTCTAAAAGTCTTCAAAATCAAGAACAAAGACCAAATTGGAATGCTAATGGCACTTTCATTTTGACTTTTTACATGACGTATTCGTTCTTCACCCTGCGTATCTCACATAGAGACAACAAGTTCTTCTTAGTATACAAATTAAAATAAATACATGCATATAGTCGAACATAGAATTTCAGCCTTTTTGAAGTCTGTTAAAAAATACTTATTATTTTACTTTTTTAAATCAGCTCGACTAGATGGAAATAAAAATCCATTAAATGTAATGGATTTACGCAAGCTATTCTATTTCACAATAAATATCCATCTACAGCGTCGATGTTCCCGGCCGTGGCCCGGGGGTATTCGTAAGTATTTGCAAGTATCTGCAAGTATCCGCGAGTATTTTCGGTCGCGGTATTCGTTTGGCGTCAAGTACAATTTATATCGGCACCGAGTCCCGCTAAGTGGAAACATAGCTCAGGGCGACATTCACGGTTTTTCAGAGAATTCCCTCAAAATGAAATTTGTTATAGGTTATTGAAATAAAACAATTTAACGGATTATATCGCGTATATTATCTCATTTTAGTTCCCGACGTTTCGGAAGCTTTCCAGCTTTCCATGGTCACGGGAGGACTGAGAAAAGATGTTTTTCCTCTTCCGATTAAATTGATCCGTTAAATTGTTTTATTTCAATGAGTAATAATCGCGGAAACAGAAGAAAATATTGTTATAGGTTATTTTATATATCTCGGTGCCGGGAAACTTAGAGGATGATAAAAGTTTGTAAGAAACGTTACTTTTAAGTTCAAAGAGCGTAGTTTTACAAACTCGTTGTTATCTTGAATTAAAGTGGTTTAATGCAACTTAATGCACAAATACTTTCCTGCTGTTACGGTTATGGAAATAACTTTAAGATAGTAGAGAAGGCCAAAGTCGCAGAGGCAATTTTTATAGAATCTTCTAGATATCTATTAATATAAACAGAAAAATACTTATCTATTAGACTTATCAATGCCTCGTCCAAACCCATAAAAGCTGGATTTGGGGGTTTCCTTTAGATGTAGATCAAGGATCAGTCTTATTCATGTTTTTTTTTCATAATGCTCACAGTAAGAGCTAGTGTAGTATAAATAATGTTAAACATATAACTCGTTATTCGTATGTCATGCGATTACATTTAGATTCGCTTACATAATATAAGGACCTATGCACACTACGTTTTTAGAGTTCCATACCCAAAAGTACAACGGAAGCCAATAGGTTACGTCATAAGAACTCCGCTGTCCGTCTGTCTGTCCGTCTGTCACCAGGCACCGACATAGCTAGACAACAAATCTATACTAATATTATAAATGCGAAAGTGTGTCTGTCTGTCTGAGTGTCTGTCTATTACCTTTTCACGCTTAAACCGCTGAACCGATTTGGATGAAATTTTGTACGGAGATAGTTTGAGTCTCGGGGAGGGACATAGGCTACTTTTTATCCCTGAGAAATACCCCTATACGCGATAAACGAATTTAAGTATAATAATTTTATGTCGTAAAATAAAATCCTTTTTTGGGGTACCTCTCGTACACCTAAAGTTGGGGTGATTTTTTTTGTTCCAACACTAGTTTCTGGGTTATCGTTGAATAGGTCTTTTAAAAATAAAAGGGCATTATTTTTTGAATTATTATTTTTTTAAGTTAGCAGTTTTGTAAATATTCGCTCCGGAAATCCAAAAAATAGCGTCCCGTCCCCCCCCTCGAACTTTTTAACCCTGGGGTCAAAAAAAGTATGGAAAAATTCATGAAAATGAGAACGATTAAGAGACGATTCCGAATGATGAAGAGTTAATAAATAAGTACTTTCAATAAAAACTATATTGAATAAAATCAGTCGAGCCGTTTTTGAGTTATTGTCAAAATACTGCGCTTCTCAGCTAAAGGACGTAAGTGCCGTGAAGATACGCTCTTTTGCTGTACACTTTTTCATATCGTATTTTGTTCATCTGTAGTGCATTTTTATTGTATGAACGGCTGCGGAACCCTACACTGACCATGGTCCGACAATTCCGACATGCTCATCGCCGATTTTTTCGTGCAATATTCAATAAAGAGTACTTATATTTGTAAGTTACGACAATTTCCTCCGTTTCCCAATAAGTCCAGTTTTCAACAAAGAACATGAAAACTCCTAAGCAAAGGTGACCTAGTGTGCTTAAAATTAGAGTCGGCAGATCAAAGACGCGCCGGCGGCGTTACTTGAGCGCTGCGCCACAAACGATGTTTAAAGCCTTGCTACTGCTGTTTGTTATTACGATTTTTTTTGATACTAATTAATCTTTGCGAAGGCTTTGTGAGTTCAAGCACCTAGAGTGTACAGTTCACGTCAAAGATATGTTTAAACTTTTCGCCTTATTACAACTGGATAAGGTGCAAAAATGTAAACAACGTATAGCGCTTTAGAAATCATTTCGAGGTACTGCTCTGACCTGAAACGATTACTTTGATTAGATGTTTTTTTAAACAAGCTGACCACGACGCGCAAAGGACTTGAGTACCTACAAAACGCAAACTTTCGGTCTTAATGGATTTCTCGTTTTAGTTGCGTGGTACAAAAGACATCAAGAATTAATTGTACCGTTGTGATATGTCCTTATTCCTCTCTAGGAGCATTACATCTGCTCAGATGCAGAGGTTGCAGATTAAATGATATAACCACATGTTCTACTCTCGTATTGTTTGCTTCAACTAAGCGCATGGAAACGGACTCAGTTTGACAGCGATGTACAGTATTCGCAAGTATAGTCCAGAAATGAAAAGGTTTGTCACTTTGCGATTCTATATGATGGTATTGAGGTTGAAAAGTGACGAACCTTTTCATTCTGCAACTGTACGTACTTTGCTCGCGATCGTGTTGTAGGACTTTTATTATTTCAATAACTGAACGGCAAAGAAAATAGCCTAAATTATACTTATAGGTATTACTCTACTATATACTTGTAAGCATTACAGTCATAAATAATCACGCTGAACCTCTCTCATTAGGAAAAACAGCGAGTGAGTTTGAGAGGTTCGTCTAAATGATTGTGACTATAAGTGCACTTTGATTTAAGCCCTACAGATGAGCACACAGGTACATGTACAAGTTAACATATAGACATCTTCAATATATTAAAGATTCCAAGTGCGTTTCACCCCTGAGGCTATAAGATGCTACCTAGTATTTTTTCTGGTTGACTTTAGTACTAATAAGAAATACAGTGCTGCGAATACTTTTGGCATTTTGTTGAAAATAACATTAAGTCGTAATTTTCTGTGATAAATAAAGTGTCATCAATAAAAAAACTCCTCGTTTCTCAGAAATAAATGCATAAAAATATTCAACATTGCCGCGCGCCGCTCCCCATTCTTACCTTCGGGAATTGCGCAAAGTTCTGTATGAAGTAAACAAACAGGTTTTATACTAAGAGAAATTCTTTCTTATTTCTCAATTAGGAAAAATATTTCATCAAAGGGAGGAACTTAAGATTCATTGAAAAAAATATGACGTTTTATTGAACTAATAAAAATCATAACTACATATGTTCAGAAGAATTGGCGGTTTACATCCAAAAAATTAACATAAAAACGGTTTTTTCGTAGTTAATTTTTTTAACTAAATACCATAGCCATAAATACCACGCAACTTCTTCCCAAGAGGAGACCACTGTGTTGAAAAGAAAGCCGCAACAAACTCAACAGTTAGTATTTTTCCTAAATTATCTATTGGTCATGGAGATAAAGTCGATAATCAATTGAACTTTCAGGGTGGTTGTGACGATTTTTGACACTATGGTAATTCTAGTGTTTGCCGGTGTTAGTTAACAAAGCTATTGTTCCCTTAAGCCGATTGGACACAGCTTAAACCTTGACAGAGACTAAGTATATTGAAATTTAAATAAAAAAAATAAAAAAACTGCAGAGCAAGCTATAAAATCACCGATAAAACGGAAATAGTGAATCGCACCAGCCGCACCAATCAATCGTTCAAATATTACAATATTTTCTCGCACATCCACATATTTTTACAGCATAACTTTTGCTTAACCACTCTGAATTCTGTGTGCTTTAAACTACACATGGAGGATTACCCTTACATTCCAGTACTAGAACATGTCTAATCCTTTAAAAGGTTTTGACACGCCGCCAGTGAAGCCCGTAGAATTTATCGCTGAAATACTATTGAAAATATTTTGATTTCCCCAGGTATAAACTTCGGGAGGCTGGGGTATGTAAATTGTGTTGAGGAGTTTTCTACTACAGTTCAACTGAGATGTTTATTAGGATGATTTAAATGTAAAAACTTTTTAATGCGCACATCCAAACTAGATTTACAGTTAATACGGCTGGTTATTACAACTTGCATAGCAAATAAACGCTATTTGCTTGTATTTTAACACTTTGTGACAACATTCCAAACTTTCGTTGTCTCAAGGTACGGAAATGACAATAATTTCAAGTCAGGTACGGATAATACAATTCAGCAGTGTTGGGGTAACATCAGATAGATCTTTGACACCTCAGTAAGCTCGCGTCTGATTTTTTACACGATAATTACGTGGGTTGTTTGAGGTAGTGCAGTAAAGTTACCTAGACGTGTTGCTAGCGTAAGGTCATGAATTATTGGACCCTAATCCAATGCTTAACCCAACATGCTTTATACAAATTCCATTTCAGATGATAAAGGCTAATAATGACGCGAATGTATTAGATATTTATACACACCTAAATAAACGTAATATGTTATTAATGGCAATATCAGGTTCTCCTCAAACCAAGCATTAACTTCCGCCGTAACGTAAACACATATAAAAATCTATAAAAAAAAACGTAAGCACATCTAATAAAGTTGATAAAGAATAACGATGCTGCGTAAACATAATCTCGTCGCCGGCCCGGCAAATGGAAGTTTCATGTTTCGCTGTTTACCTAAACATTTCATTGTTCGATGTCAGCCAATATTACACCGTGAGCCGGCCGTGAAATACCTAAGTCAGCGAGTAAGACAATCAAATTACATCAGGCAGAATAAGTTCTATATGAGCGACCAATCGACGCAGTAGTAATCACTTAACCATGTTCCATCCCTGTAGAGTAAACAACTTTAGATTGTTTTATTTGTAACCGGTTACAAATAAACCGATATTCATTTAAGGTATACCGGTAAATTATTAAGGTTACGTTCAAACGAATTGATTTGGGAACGTCATCCACTGAGGGAGCACTCTCTAACCGGTAAATGTATTTCGTTCCCTGTTTGCGCTCCGAGATATTAACCGGTTACTCCGAGCTTTTATTAGCGAACGTAACCCTTATGATGGGTAAGGCTCTCAAAGTGTGGCTCTAACCTGTACGTTAAGTAAAGCCTCGAGGGAGTCAGGTAAATAAATATCTTAACACGCCGAATTTAAATACACAAACTAGTCTACCAGATGTGTAAATCTATTTGAAGTATTCAGACTAAACTAATGTTTACACTCGATCGCAAAATTTGATACAATAAAGCACTGAAATAACTTCTTCCATAATCTAACTGCTTGTAGCATAGAGTTGCAACCGATATTTTTGCAGATATGGTGTAAGTACAAATATATAAAATACAACATGCATACTGAGCTTGTTATTGATTTTCTGTGCTTATTATTTTTAAGTAAATTGAAACGACTTACTTCTTTCTCTCTTTCGAATACTGCTAAAGACCGGGTAATAAATTCATCATGTTCCTATATTCGATTTCGTGTATTTTATTTCGTAGAATATAACCTGGTTCTTAAGGTGACTTTCCGAGATGGGCTGCAGATCGCAACCGCACGTCCCGCTGCACTCCAAATTGCACCTAATAGTAAGATAAATAGGTTAAATTTTCCGAGTGCTGAGAGTGTCGCCGCTGCACTTCCATTGCACACTGAAAATTGACCCTTTTTGGCTTTACCATTAAGGTTCAATTTGGAGTGCAGTGGGACGCGGTTGCGGTCTACAGCCCATCTCTGAAAGCCACTTTAAGAACCAGCGGGCCTATGATGGTTGCGTTTGTCACGCGATAAATAGGTGACATAGCTGCCGTCACCTTCTGACACGTATGTGAGTGCGAGAGTGACAAGCGCGTTATCATATTATTTTTAGTGTGATAAACGCGACCATCATAGGCCCGCAGATTATATTCTACGAAATAAAATATTCGATTACTTAACGTCGTTGGTTTCTTGCAGCTACCTTAAAGACTATAACGCAACGCGCTTTGTCTAAACCACCTACAACCAATTTGTCACCGGTGACTTTGGTATGAAAAAGATATCCTGTCGTGTGCTGCCTACTTTATATAAATAGTATTTACACTATGAAATGAATAACAACATTTTTGAGTATAATTGTTGTATTATAATCCCATACACTAAATCTTGAGTAGGTATAACTTTGTTCATTAGGAAAAATCACAATCCTCTTTTTTGTATTACGCGTTATTGAACGTATTTGCGTTAGTTTTTTTCGAGGTTCTATTCGAAAATCGAACTTCGGATTGGCCTATTTTTATTAATATTTTTTTTCGGATGGGAAAGAGAGCACAGTGAAGTCCGCGTTCGCACCGAGAAAATACATTCGCGGCATTCTAAATTCAATAAAACTAAAGGTTATTCTGCCTCTTGCTTGCAGTGAAATGCAATTATGCTGACTTTTTGTTTGCAGTAAAAACTGCCAGTTTGAATTCCTGCACCACCAAACGTTAATTCGACGTATGCCAAAATCGTATCTGCAATGCTTACGGTTTAATTGCTAATTTTTGATTCGCTTTGAAACATTCTACGAAAGAAAGCAAACTGGATACCGGTAGCACGTTACATGAAACGTTAGCATGTAATTAGTGTAAAAGCAATGCAGAACCCGACTTACCTACCTCACCATCCTTGACTTTCACCTTAAGCTATTGCCCTTTACCCTTTGCAATATTTTAAACACAAACTTGTGTTTTTCGGATCTCATTCACAACAAAACAGGACTTATTAGCATTTATATGATTTATTTAATTATCTCGCGTTATTATTTTTTAGTAGATCAAAGCCATTTTAGCAGTACCTAAAGCAAAAAAGAAGGGTTATGATTTTAGGAGTATAGGTAGTATGTTTTTGTTTTGTTTTCACTTATGTTCCACGACAGCACTTAAAGTACTCAAGATTGTGATAAAATAGATGTCAATCGATTCGTTATTAAAGTCTGGGTGGCATAGGCTACATTTTTAACCGACTTCAAAATTGAAGGAGGCGATGCAGTAAAAAACATAAATAACACCCAAACAATCCCGATTTCAACCGATTTTTATATTTTTTTTGTTTGCATAATCAGCATAATAAATTAGGAATATAAACACATACAAATAAACACGTTTTAGCAGTCGACTTTGAGTTTTCAAACTTGTTTTTTTCGGCCTTATGGACGTGTCATTACGTCTACGGTCGGTATGAAGTAAAAAAGTGAAACGTCCAAAATTACTAACGCAAGATTTTTTATATAACTCATAGTTTTCCTGTAATAAAAGTGTGGTTTTTCTGGCACAAGTGAAAGAATTCCAGGTGTTTACATTAGATCAATAAGACACGTCGCCATTTTGCCCTAAACCCACAACCGATCCGTCACCGGCGTGTTTACATTTGTATGAAACCAAAATTTATCTGGCGAGTGGCATAATGGCATTTTTAAATGTCACGTTGTTTCCCTCGTAATCCCGTGATTTATTTTTTTCGACCCGAAATTAAAGCGAACGGGTGAGTTTATTGACCCTGCCCGATAATAATTCCAATGCTTTTATTGGAGCTGTTGTTTGGATGGTTTGCGATCGCGTACAATCCGATAGATTGATTGATAACGTCAATACAATTGCTTTATATCAAGCTTGGCTTTTTATTTCAAAGATTGATTTAGTTATCTTCCAAGATTTACCTACTTAGAGACGATGGCTTACTCATCGACCACTCTTTTGTTAATTATCAACAGGTGAGATGGAAGTGAATTGTCAATTTTATATTCATATAAGAGCTCGTCCAGAAACCCCTCCCTCCCCTCCCCCAATCAAGATCACGTGAATTTTTGGGACTGAGTATGTATTAAGTTAGCTATTGAGTAACGGACTTGGACGTGGACGGCTTAAGATTAAGTCTTGGAAAGAAATGGAGGAGGCCTTTGCCTACAAATGGGCACCTAGCGACTAGTATTAATTATTTCAATAATGCATGTGTTATTTATTTTATTTAACTCTCCTGCTGTGTAAAAAAATTACACGTGATGTCTTTCGACCCCCCCCTTACCCTATCGTGGTCGTTAGTGATATTTTTCTTAAATAATCTGACACTGAGACTGATTTATTACTAATAATTAACTAATGCGGAAAATCCCGCATTCAATCAAAAGCAATCATTATTTTTGATTGTTACAACTTATAACACCTTCTAATTAAGGTCTCCCGCGAAATTTAGGCAAATAGGCACTAACTATTCCGAGCTCCGGTACTAGGTACTACATATTAGATGCGTACAGTCAAGAGCAAAGTTACAAGGGCAAGAATTGACACCAACAGTTTTAAAAAATATGTACTCAAACTCATCAACGCTACTGTCATAGTAATAGGGTTTGGATATATATTTATCCGAGTTTGTGTCGGGGTACAGTGAGCCGGCAACAGCGGCAACTCGCTCGTATGCTGATGTTTTTGTGTTCGTCGTAACCGAACCTCCTCACGATACGGTTGTTGTTGGCTACCTCTACACAAATCCTCCTTTCGACTACTTCTACACAAATATTCACCAATTCTATCACCTCGCTCTCTAACCGAAAATGTCTATAACGCACGAGATCCGGCCCGAAGGACCAATGTGGGGTGCGGTGCGGGGACGACGTGAATGTAGGTGTAACTCCGGTGAGAAGTAACAAAATGTTTACCATCTAGAAGTCTTAAGTAGTATAAACTGAATTAAACTTATATTAGAATTATAGTAGAACTAGAAGGCGCCCGCAACTTCGTTCGCGGAGGAGAAAAATTCATAACCTTTCTTTTTTTCTTCAGCGTAGTCGGGTAAAAAGTATTCTATAACCATCTGGAGATACCCAGCTACCCGTGTACCAAAAATAGTTGAAATCCGTCAAGCCGATTTTGCGTGATAAAGCCGCAACGACACAAACATACAAAAAATCCAAAAAAATATTTATTTACCTCCAAATAGTCCCTTAAAATCGTATTTTTTTTGTATTTTCTATGTATAGACACTTCATTTTTACAACTTTTTAATAGTATAGATAGATATAGATTTTGAAAAATGTTAAATGTTTTGTTATGTCCGAATGCACCCCGTCACACATTGGTTCAAGGGCGGAATAAAGTCCGAAAATTACAAATCAACTAAAGTTATTTATTTGACTTAAATCTAACAGTAGAATACTTTTACAACCCTATACTGAAAGAATTTTAATTTTGGTGTATTATTTATTTGTAAATAAATAATACAAAACACATGATGCTGAACACTAACAAATTTTCCGTCAAAAAAGTTGTTTCTTTCTGGTAATATATTTCTAAAACCGGCGCTAAAGTATACAAAATGCTATTTTTATTTGATAAACCATATAATAAGGTATTTTTATGTTTTATAATATCAGTAATTTCGGCTATAGGTGTGGGTATGGCTTGGATTAAAACAACATGGTCGTTATTTTGGCAATTTTTAATATTCAATTGGGTATTACTTTCCAGCCTCACCTAGCCTTTCACCAAAAAATAGCACAAATGATACCTTAATTATCCAAAATAATGACCTAATTGATTCCAGCTGCCGGTGCCTGCAATCTTTTGAATAATGACCATTTAACTAAACAGCGTATTTGGAGGTAGGAAAAATAATGACATAGATAAACACATTTATGAGGGTAGTTAATTAACAAATGGCTTGATTTGGACATAAAATGCGTACATTATTGTCTTTTCCTTCATTTACTATTATCAACTCGAGGAAGTTATACTGTTATTATTTATAGTCATGGCAAGTTTCAGCATTTCGTATGCAGATTTAGTCGAAATTGCTATTTCAAGTGACCGGGAAGTGCATAAGTGTATTGAAAACCTGAAAATTAAAAATCCAAATCTTTCAGAAGCAATACTAGACCAAATCTGTATTGAGTTGACTAAACACTTTTTACCTACTTTCACGAAAAAGTGGAAAGCTGCATCAAGGACGCGAAAATATTTTTTTGAAAAAAACAAGGATTGGCTGAGTGGTATGTTTTCAATACATACGGTGCCTTCAGTTTCGAATGCTGATGCTGCCGTAGACGCCGAACCAGGACCTTCAAAACGACTTCGAAATGGTCGTCCAGAAAAACCTTTTGAAGAGTGTTGTAGCCGTACAAAACGAAAAAAAGTGAGAAGTTTATGTGAGAACTATCCCGAAGAGGCGATTTTGTCTGCTGCCGATAAAATTCGACAAAACCCCGTAAAATATCCTGCCTTCAGTCCAGAAAAGGCTTTGGCTTTGATGTTAGATGCGGCTCTAACAAAACATCAGTATGAAGTGCTTAGAAACGCGACGAAAGAAATAGGTTGCGACATTTTTCCTAACTATCATAGAGTCCTTGACTCAAAAAAACAGTGCTGCCCTAAATTTGAACATATAGATGTAACCGAATATTATGCCTGTGTTAGCTTGCAACCATTACTGGACCACACTGTAACCAGGATTTTACAAACAAAAACAGCAGATGAACTTTCAAGCATGAATGAAGATATGACTCTTATTTCCAAATGGGGCTGTGATGGTTCATCTGGTCATAATGAATACAAGCAGAAATTTAAAGAAGAAGACGTCACAGATGCGAACATGTTCTTGACTTCTTTAGTCCCTCTTCGCCTTGCCCATAACAAAGATGACGATACATCTGTGGATTGGAAAAATGAAAGCCCATCTTCTACGAGATTTTGTAGACCGGTACAGTTTCAATTTAGTAAAGAAACAACTGAATTGACCTATAACGAAAGGTCAAGAATGGAATCTGAAATATCCAATTTACATGAGACTTCTGTCTGCATTAGTGGCAAAACCTTTAAAATAAAGCATGAGTTGTTATTCACGATGATCGATGGCAAGATAGCACAAACGGTTACCGATACACAGTCTAATGCTGTTTGCTTTATATGCAAGGCAAGGCCTACAGAAATGAACTTATTAGATCTCGTGCGAAACAAAGTAGAGAATCCTGATGCATTAAAAGTGGGCTTATCGCCGTTACATGCCCGAATTAAATTTATGGAATGTATTTTACACATCGCCTATAGAAAGTCTTTTTGTAAATGGAGTACAAATGCAAACACACGGCCACAGAAAGAAGCAGAGAAAAAGAGAATACAAAAAGAGCTGTTTGACAGATTGGGTTTAAAAGTTGACTTCGTGAAACAAGGTATGGGGTCATCTAATGATGGCAATACTTCCAGGAGATTTTTTAGTAGCCCAAGTGTAGTTGCGGAGGTTACCGGTGTAGATGAAGAATTAATTCGCCGGTTTTCAGTCATCTTACATGCAATTAATTCGGGTGCCACAATAGATGCTGAAAAATTCGGAGATTACTGCAATGAAACAGCAAAAATATATGTTCGCTTATACAAGTGGTATTACATGCCAAACACTGTTCATAAAGTACTGATGCATGGAAGTAGAATAATATCAGCTGCTGCTCTGCCAATTGGAATGCTAAGTGAAGAAGCCCAAGAAGCTCGGAATAAGGATTATCGTCGGTACAGATTGTACCATTCCAGGAAATGCTCACGGGAATCTGCGAATGAAGACATCATAAACATGCTATTGACATCTTCAGACCCTTTTATTAATAGCTTAAGGGCTAAACATAACTATAAAAGAACAGAAAGAGAGCATGAAGAAATAAAGGATTTATTATAATTAAGTAAATGTGTTTTTTATATATTTTTTTATTTTCTTGAAGTATATAAGTACCATTATTTAATGTAATTTTATATTATACATCTACTTTGATAATCCTATAAGAGGTATTTAATTTATTTAATAATTATTTTGTATTTGATGGTACATTTTAGATGATTTTAATACAAACTATACACATTTTTTAATGTTTGTTATATTTATTTTATTTATTTTATCTATTTATATTGATAAAATCACATTTCATGACTTTTAAAATGCCCGCCTGTCATAAAAACAATTAATTCCGCGCTCCCATACAACCCGAACCACTGTGCGTCATGATGATTCCGAAATATGCATTTTGTTAATATAAATTACTAATCGATGCGCCTTCGGCTGAGTGGGCTCTTGAGGCTAAATTACGTGTTTGGTGCAAGAACTGCACCGAACAGTTAGTTCCGTTACCGGAATTGAGGTAGATTCGGTATTACGGCCATCCATAGAACCAGTATTACGACACTCGTTTAGAGAAATGCACGACCATCGGACCCCAATAGCAAATTCGACACAGTTGATTTCCACGCGCTCAGTCTATATAACAAATTGACAGAGGCTTAATATATTTTTTATGTTTCTTTGAGTGTGGTATGTCTACATAATCTGTGCTAGCGTTTTTTTCTCTATGAGTCAGAACAGCCTAATAGAACACAAAATAAACCTGCGCTTGTTTCTGTAGCTACTCAACATCATCCAAATTGAGGCAATTTTCTTTGCCGCGATGCAATTAATTAAAAGAAATAAATAAAACAAACTCCCATCTTGGAGCGCCGTAAGCCGCTGCTGTGTCGGCGACTGTGTCAACTAGGTCCTCGTTAGTCCGGAGTTACTTACCGGAATTTCCGTACCTAGATACGGTATGACGACCATCCATCGAGCTATATTCATATTCATTTATTCAATTTAAGGGGGTTTAATCGACCTCCAGTATTACGACACTCGTTCAAGCCCATGCGCCGGCAAAAGTATAAGCGACCCCAACCGACCGTGTTCAGCACAGTTTGCTTCCACGAGTTTTATCTCGCAGACTAATGAGCAGAGACATTATTTTTTGTTAATAATATTTGAGTGTAGTATCTAAATTTTTTTCTATCTGTGTCAGTACAGCCTAACGTAGTTAACACAAAATAAAGCTGTACTTGTTTCTGTTTGTTAAATTGCTTAACAGCTACTCAACATTATCCAAATTGAGGCAATTTTCTTGCCATGTTTCAATTAATTGAAACAAATAAATAAGCAAATACAATTTCGCCTCGCATGTCGGAGCGCAGTAAGCCGCTGTATCGGCAACAGTGGTAACTCGTTCCTCGTTAGTCTGCACTTACCGGAATTTAGGTAGATTCGGTATTACGACCATTGCAGCATTGCCCGCAATTTATTGCGAACACCTAGCCGTTCTCACGGCGAGCGATAGACATTTCTGCGAATGTAAATAAGGATTAATATTGGTCCATTACGGAATAAGTTTTAAGCCAAGAATTAACGTCATATTACCTTGTCATTTTGCTGCTTAATTTCTGCATAAGCTGTATTCCAGTTTGGTTTTCAGGATTCTGAAAAAGAGTTGCATGTTTAGCTAGCAAACCATGGATTCGGAATTTTATCATGTTTTGATCCCTTTGTATGACTTAGTAGTATTTATGTCAACATATAATTAATCAACCCATCCGAGAAGTTTGGTCGATGCCTCTGTAAAACTTCAGACGTTTCAGTAAGATTTTTTTTGTTGGACGTCTAAAAAAATATTCTAACATAATCCAAACCCAACCCGTTTAAAATGCTCAATTTATACTCTTCAAAATTCACGAAAGCAACGCCTCACAAAATAAGTGAGGCTACTATTTCAGTTCGCTTAAAAACGAAACACTATATAAACAAGCTTCGTTCCTCATAAATTTCTCTTCATAAAAGAGGTAAAACATTGGACGAAATGTTTTATATGCACTAAAAATTGCACGACAGGTCATATTTTCATTTTGCTAATCCGAATACATTACAGCCCTATTCAACTCAATTAATGGGCGTTTAGCACGAATGCTTTCTTGCGTCCGAGCGCGGAGGAGCGTTTTCAATAAAAATTCAAAGCCTGAACCCTGAGATGGATCTACGGTTAACTGATAAATAACTCTGGACCGGTCCCGTTCATTCGCAATCCAGACACGCGCGAAGCACCACGATTTATATACAAATGCGTCCACTGAAGTCGGCCATATTTATTTTTCTGTGCCCTAATGCGTCTCTTGAAATATTCATGCAGTGACCGCGCCATCCGTCTTGCTGATGTCTCCTGTAATAACATGATGTAATGTCTCATCTTCATCTGGTGTATCCCGATGTCCCTCTTATAGGACGGACAATGCCAATGCACATCAGGGATTACGGTGACATGTAATTCGGAAGCCTTGTTCCGGTGTCATGGGCCTCGCTGGGGCGCCTATTGATGGGCCGCTTACTAAATTGGACGTGGAATCTGATAGTGAATGTATTGGATACGTCTTTTGTTCAATGCTGGACAGGCGCTGAATGGAACATTACAGATGCTACCGTAAATCGACTTTGGTATAATGTATCTTTCGTAAGTCAAAAGAATAATATTTCGGTACTACCTTTCTAAGAACCTAAACACAAAAACACATCATTCATAGGAAATTCTTTAAAGTTTAGGTAAAACTATTTTTTTTCTGCATATATCTTATAATAATTTAGCGCAGTAATCCCTGTTACTATACTTCCGTATTTAATCTACAATTTGATCAACTTAGGGAATGACTTTTTACTAATTTCTTTTCTCTTTTCATGTATGAGAAACCTTATACCCTTATACTCAGGTTTCAATATAAGAGAGAACCTAATTATATCGGGTTATCGTGAGATAAGAAGGTATATCTTTACTTAGGCTTATATGTATAAGGTCGCAAGTTACCGCACAGGAAGCCTAACTTTTAATTTTGCAATAACCAAACTACAACAGGCCGTTCAATTCATCTAGGAAGACGATTCTGACTTGCACTTGCCCGATTAGATTTTTTGTAACCATAGCGAAATGTTTCACATAACCTGTATATACCTAGCCTACAGCAGCGCAATTTTGAGTCTAAAAGGCCCCAATTACTGCAATGATGCCCAGCTTAAAATTCCGCGGCCGTGCAACTCGTGCCGAATTAAGAATCAAGATAGCGTTTACAGACAAAGTGTCCACGAAACTTACGGAGGGGCCCAATTCATTCGGAATACCAATTTCATTTCAACCACGGACCTCATTCCGCGAAATTTGGTTACAAAACGTCTGAGACAACAAAGAAAATTAGACCGCGAAGAAAAATAAATGCGGAGAAACGACAGAGCATACAAAATTAGAGACGGGGTACGCGATGTGTAGGGGCCGCCGGCTTTTGCACCTGAATTCAACGTGTATAAAGACATAGCTCAGCTATATATAGCTGTGATGCTGTTAATTTTAATTTCTGTTATACACGCACTTATACGGGAAGATAGAATAGCGCACGACAATAGCGTAGATATGTACCTTAGGCGCGTGTTAAATTGAGGGCCAACAAGCCCAGCACGTTTTTGAGCACCGGTTATAACTAAAAAAATACCGCAAATTTCGATTTCCATACAGGTACTCATAAAAGCGAAATAAGAAACGCTCTATAAAGGACGTGTATTTTTGTCGCACAACTGATTAGTGAAAGCGTTAGTTAATTCTAAGTACTTAATGGATAGATTCTAACTACCTATATATTGTATTTAGATATGATTTTAAAGAAGTCCTCTCATACTTTATACGAGCAGTAATTATATTCATGTTTGTTAAATTAAACGAAGTCCTAGACAACCTCTATTCTAAGGACTTCAAATTGTGCAAGGGACGAAGACTAGATAGACCCTACAAAAAACAGATTATTTATAACTCAATTCTTGTGATGAACATCACAAACTAATGAAGCTATAATAATCTTGGACGTTTGACTAATTTCTTTTTATTAGAAAGCGCCAGGTATGAAGCAAAACCTAATATTTTTGGGCTACGATTAAATCTGGTCGCGAGACAGATATCTATTTATGGAACAAAATTTCAGCCTGGTATCTTATTAGCTGAAGGAATATAAGGAGTGTGTTACACACACAGACAGAAATGGTGAATCCCAACTTATGGGGTTCTATAAATTCGATTAATTACTTAAACTGATAACAATTAATAGAATTTTAAACGCGTGTTTATGTTGTAAAGTTCTGAAGCAACATTCTTGATTGAGTAGCCAAAGTTATTGTTGTTATTAATTCTTAGCCGGCGGCGCGAACTATCGTAGAGCTGGAGTTAGGGCGCAAGTCAAAGATAAATTAATTTTGGAATTGCAAAAACAATAAATAAAAACCGACCAAGAGCATGTCGGACCACGCTCAAAGTAGGGTTCCGCGGCCGTTCGTCCCAAAAAATGCACTTAAGATGAAAAACATACGTAATGAAAAAAGTGCGCTAGCAAAAGAGCGTATCTTCACGGCACTTACGTGTTTTTGCTGATAAGCGCAGTTTTTTGACAATAACTCAAAAACGGAATGTTCGATCTTATTGAAAACAATTTTCCGTGAAAGTAATTATTAAACTTTATCTTTGTATTTTTTTACTATTTTTTTGGACATATCGTGTAGAAAATAGAGGAAGGGATACAATTTATGCAACTTTCGGAGCGAATATTTCCGAAAATATTAACTTAATAAAAAAAAATCTAGAAATCTCAAAATGTTTTTAAATATTATGATCCTAAATGCTTGACCCACAAATGCAGGTTTACACATATGGCATGCAGACTTAACATGCATGAAGTCACTTGAAATTCAATAATAATAACAAATAATAGGAGTGGATCCCAGCAGGAGTACAACCACAGCACACTTCTCGAAAGGGCCTCTACGTGTTGGATCCATATCCCCACGCAAGCCTCCCAAGAATCCGGGACGTATGAGCCCGTGACTCATGGTGAGATACACAATTAATAATGATGTATCATTAAAATTAAGGTATAATATTTTTGTCGACCGGTTTGGCTCAGTGGGAGTAACGTTGCTTGCCTGCGAAGCTGAGGTCCTGGGTTCAATCCCCGGTAAAGGCAAATATTTGTGTGATGACCATAAATATTTGTTCCCGAGACTTGGGTGTTTTCTATCTATATAAGTAATATATCTATTAAATATATCGTCGTCTAGTACCCATGAAACAAGCCTTATTGAATTTTTTCTTCAGTTTCCGCGATTATTACTCATTGAAATAAAACAATCCACCCGTGACCATGGAGAGCTGGAAAGTTTCCGAAACGTCGGGAACTAAAATGAGATAATATACGCGATATAATCCGTTAAATTGTTTTATTTCAATAAGCCTTATTGAGCTTACCATGGGACTAGAGCGATTTGTGTAAAATAGTCCCGTAATATTAATTTATTATTTATTTATTATTTTATAAAGGTGCGTCCACACTTGTATCATTTGCTCGTATCCGATCACCGTGCCGTAGCATGACTGCGTATCGCGCTGCTTGGACGCTTACTATCGGCGCGCCGATAATGCCGCACTCTTCCGATACAAGTGTGTGATACGCGTAGCAAATGGATTTCGAGTGATCGGATCGGCGCAACGTCCAAACCCGTGATCGTGACACGCGATCATGCTACGCGACGATGATCTCATACGGGCAAATGATACAAATTTGGACGCACCTTTACATTTAGAATGTTAGGAGTATGTTTAGTTGATTAGCAAAATAGCTGTAACAAGCAAAACAATTTGGCGTCTAGTTATAAAAATGTTTACTCCAACAACGTTTGTTATTAGCGAAACTGAACAAGCACGAATCGCGAGCTAGACAAAAGTTACAACCGTTTTGTGCTACCGTGTTAAGTCATGTTATCCCATGCCAGTCTTTGATGCGACAAATTCATCACAAATGTACATCGCAGCACATTCCGCCGCTGCGGAATAGTTCGCTTGCGGCTGCCTGTCCTATCCTACCTCTATTATTGGCATCTGTCTGCCACGGGCGTTCTCTGCGTTTGTTTCGAATCAAATTGACTTTCTGCCATTCTAGTTCCGGGTTTTGTTGCGGTACAAAACAGTAGTCGTATCCTCAACAAACTGTCTATAAAGACATCCGATACGAATATAAAAATCCCTTTCAAATTGTCTTTCGTTATTAGTTTCATTATTTTTTTTACATTTTTGAGACACAAACATTAACATTCTCATTACTCCGCGCTGTCCAAGTAAATCTGAACAAAAACAAACCACTACATGATGTCGCTTTTGTCTGAAGCTGAAACTACAGCCACAATCCCCACGTTGCCATTCCCGGGTGGAAATTGTTGAAGCGTAATGTAAAATTTGGCTTAACGTCTACGTGTAATATCCCGGAAAATATTCGCAAGGGACAGTCCGGCAGCTGCATAAATGCGGTGTCTTCGTCCGCTCACGCCGGGGCCGGACCATCCGGGCAGCCCGGTCTTATCGTGAATGACCGTTACCAAAAATGGTCGCAAGTGGAGTATAGTTCCATCCGGGTAAACGACTGCCTAATGAGATACGGGGATAATGGAGATAGGACAATAATGACCCGTTGCAAATAAATGAAGTAGGAATAAGGGGTAACATTAAATCTTTATCGTAAAATGAAGTGGTTCCACACAGCTATCATTTGTTAACGGATTTCTGAGGGCAACATTATCACATCAACGTAATCGGACTTTTTTGACTTCAGTGGTATATCAATGGAAAGAATATTTGAAATTATATTTTTGTATAAATTGTTGATTTAGCGACAGAGATAGTTTATTAAATTGATTCCTGACACAATGAAGAGACGCTCGGCTCAGCGGAGAGAAGGCGACCTCTTCTTCTGAAGGTTGTCTTGTTGCCCTTAAAGGAAAAATAAACCAACTTGTCTCCGGCTTACGAGTAATGAATTCGAAACTTAAAAACTATTTATGTCAAAAATATTTTCTAAAAGACGAATTATGTACTTCCAGCGTGAGAGGCAAAAATCATATGTTCCTAAGCCGCTCCACGTTCCTAAGACGGCCGTCAAAAACTTGGCAAATGTTCAGAAGAAAAGCAAGCTCATTGCAGCGTGAACAATAGAAGCAAGCAGGCCACGTCTCTTCGCCGGCCGCCGCGGAGGCACCGTGAGCTTACTGTCAGTGCGCTGCCAACCCGATTGCATTCCAACTTTATTCATACCCCCACTTTCTACCGAACTCTGTCAGTGTCTTCCGAACTCCCAGCTTCCATTGAGAATTTTAATTCAAAACGGACAAAGTTAGGTAAACGGCGAAAACAATTTGTTTGTTTATGTTTTTTTAACTTTAATTCCTGATTTAAATAACGGCGGAGTTAGGAAAAATATATTTGTTGCCAAAGTTTCCGTGTTTCTGGAACGGTTTTATTTCCGCTTCATAAATATTATTTCAGCAACTATGGAGTAATAATTTCCTAATTTTTGTAATAACTTTTCTTAAGTAACTACGGAACAAAGAAAAATTCTCAATGAAAACAACTTTTTGCTAATTTTCGTCGTACCGAATTGTTAATAGAAAAAACTATGTAGAGTGAAACCAGAATTCTAAAATGTAGTAGGTACTCGGCAATCTTCGCGTTTCGTTGTATGGGACACGAGTGGCAAATATTTAGCAGGTGGGAGTGAGATAGGGCAATATACAGCTATAAACCACCGTTTTAACTGAGTCGTTGTATGCGCAATCTACAAGTCAAAGCGCCCGCCCTGTCGCCAAATCCCCGTGCCTCTCATTCCGCGTGCGATGACTCAGTTAAATGGTCGGCCAACAATTAGTTACTTACTGGTACACGTGTACCAGTATTTTTTTATCCTAACCAATATATTCGTAATACGAAAGCGTGTTGATTTGTTGTTTCATGCAAATATTACTCCGGAATTGCCTATTAAGTCGAGAATTCCTAACAGAATAAATAAAGAATATATACTAACATCATAATAATTCGCGAGCTCCAATTATGATCGATGAGAAGCATCTACTACAACATCGTTACGGGATCTACAAGTAGGGTTACCAGATATATATTTTGGAATGCCTGACAAAAATCTTAGTTTCCGAATTGAAGAAAAAATGTATGTTATGCGTTTTGTTTTGTTTCGTAAAAATAAACATTAAAATATTCTGGTATTTTCGTGTTCCGGCCGCATTCCTGACAAACGGCCAAAATTCCTGACATGTCAGGAAAAATCCTGATGTTTGGTAACCCTAACAGGCCCCATGCAAATTCACGTAGGTACCGATATGCCTCATTAGGTAACAGGAAAATTGTTACATGAGTAATCACGCGGATGACATGCTTACTCCTGACGATGCTTTCTTATGTTGATTTTATATTGGTAAGAAAATTACATTTTGGGATCAGGTGTATTTTTGAGTCGGGATAAAAAAGGGGCGTTATAAGTTTTTTTTTACATTTATTTTTTCACGGAAACAATATTTTTTTTAGTCTGTCGTACTTATAACTGCATGGAAGAAGTTTAATGGAGGAAAACAAAGTACCCATTATAAATTAACCCCGTGTAAATGCATAAACGACAACAAACCTGGCCCTATCCACAGGTTTTTTTTTTTATTATTTAAAAGATGACTTGATTTATAATTAATGCATTAACAAATCGCAATGAAAGGTAGACAACAGGTGATCTTACCGCTAAAGAGCTCTGCCAGCGTTTTTGTCATAATCATCATTTGGCATAATTCATGATTTGACATAAAGATTTTTTTTCTGAAACTGTAGAATTTTCAGGACTTTTTAAGGCATCATCAAGTTCAATGCATCAGGTTAGGTTAGATTTCTTTTATAATAATCCTGAAAAGTTTACGAGTTCAGAAAAAAAATGCATAAAACCTAATTATAAATTATGCCAGATGATGATTATGACAAAAAAAAAGTTAATGCCAGATAAGGGTAAACCCTCTGCCAGACCTGAACACAGAAGGACCATTAAAATAAGAGGACTGACCATCTCCATACAAAAAGCCGTTACCCGATATGTACAACGCCGCCTATGTCCAGACATTTAGTTTACATTTATTTAAAGGAACTTGACTTATGCTTATTTTAACTGTATTTTCTTTTTCTTCTGTTAATCTGATTATTATCACTCTATTAACTCCTTAATAATTTAATTACTTACAATTTTAAATTTATCAAAATTATAATCTTGAAATTGTATCTTATTTTAAATGACTGAGTGATTGTACACACATGACATGTCTATCTTGACTGAATGTATAATGAGAAGCAAATAAACTAAGATCGTATGTTACCATATGTTCATTGTGAATAATCGATTTCATACATTCATTGACATTTATAAGAATTATTTGTTACAATTATTCAACTTTGCAAGCGTGACACGGTATTTAAATGTTACGATTTATTAATTATTAGGTATTTGCGATCTAATTGTTACTATACTTTGTTTTTTTATTCAATTACAACATCGTTTAATGTTTCGTTTTAAAGCGCTATCTAGTTTTTTCCAAAATATCTCCTTTCAATCGGAACAGGAACACGACTCACAGTATGGCAACTGTCAGTCCTCCTAATCCCTAATCCGAATCCTTTTAATGGTCCTTGATAGATAGTTAGTATGTACGTCTAATACGCATAACACAAGCCTTCTTGAGCTTACCATGATACTAAATAGTTTTGTGTAAAATTGTCCTTTAATATTTATTTAGTAATAACTAAACTGAATGATAGAAGTGTTTAACCCGTTTGTAGATTATTATCGGGTTTTTTGTTCGATTCAGCGATTACTTCTTATTACAGTAGTAAAGTAGCATCGCCAATGAAAAAGCCATTGTTCAAACACTACATCTTCTGATTTTTGACTACGTTAAAATTGATATCTGCTATCTAGATCTTTCTGACGAGCAACTTAATAAACTTGAGTGAGGTTCTTTAGGTTCATATTTGCTTGGTCATAATACTCACACTATTTCTCTTTTCTATAATACACTTTTTCATCCTGCTACTCCCCGCTATCTTAAAGATTGGTTTAGTTATCTTCTATCAGCAAGGTCCGATCAAAACTTTCTTCTAGCTGTTCCCCCATAAAAGTATTATTTTAAGAATAGTTTTACATTCCAGGCTACTAAGTCTGTTGTAGAACTCTGTTCCGCTCGATTTAAGGCAAGCGAAGTGTTTACCTTTTAACTTTTAACCAGGCCATCAGTCTTCCTTGTGGGTGGCCTACCCACGCTGCGTCTTCCAATACGAGGTCGTCAATCATGAACTCGATGACCCCAAAGGCCGTCGGTTCTACGAGCGATGTGCCCTGCCCATTGCCACTTAAGTTTTGCTATCCTTCGAGCTCTGTCAGCGACCCTGGTGTTACTACGGATTTTTTCATTTCTGCAGGTCTAGCATAACTCTCCATGACTACGCTTGCCGCGCGACATAACATCCCCCATCTTTCTCGCACTGTATTGTAAGGAAGGAGACAGGCAATATTTGACGTCACGTATAACAGTTGTGTGAGAGGTGCTGGTTCAAGACCACGTTTCAGTGCCATAAATTACATTGGCAACACACACTGGTCAAAGACTTCTCTTTTAAGATACTGCGGAATATTGAATGAAAATATATTGCGCAAACGCTGCCATGCTCAATTGGATTCAACGACTGGTCTCTTTTTCAAAGTTGGGCCTACCTAGCTGAACAGTTTGTCCCAGGTAAACATACATAATCATCCACCACTTCGAGCGAAGAGTCTCCGATTTTCACTGTTGGTTGACCGTCGTTATTGGTATAAGATTGACAATCTTCGTCATATTCACCAATGTATTCATATTCATATTCATTTATTCCATTGTAATCATGTTCATTGGTTAGTCGTGTTACAATTCTTAGCTTCGTAGGTACATGATACCCTGATAGGGTATACAATTTTGGGTTATTATATAATATAAGAAGAACTTAATGCTACAAAGTAAGTGAAAGTGTAAGTGCTATCCATACTAATATTATAAATGCGAAAGTGTGTCTGTCTGTCTGTCTGTTACCTCTTCACGCGTAAACCGCTGAAGCGATTTGGATGAAATTTGGTATGGAGATAGTTTGAGTCCCGGAGAAGGACATAGGCTACTTTTTAATCCGGAAAAATACCCTTATCCGCGATAAACGAATTTCAGGCGGACGAAGTCGCGGGTAGAAGTTAGTACTATTATAAAGTTGTAAAAATGAAATGTACATTGAATTTTTTTCGAAAGTGACAATTATAACGGACTATTTTGGAGGTCACTGAATCGAAAAATATATTATTTTTATTTTTTGTACGTTCGTATGTGTCGTTGTAGCTCCATGACGCCAAATCGGCTAAACTGATTTCAACTATTTTTGGCACACGGGTAGCTGGGTATCCATAGATGGTTATAGGATACTTTTTACTCGACTACGCTGAAGAGAAAAAGGGTAGGTTATTACTTTTTCTCCTCGTCTAGTATTTCATAAAGTTTTTAATCTAGTAAAATGTAATGTTTCATTTTTATATCAGTTTCTTTTTTCTGACGCCACTTTACTAGTATGATTGCATTATCTCTAGGACTACATGATGCTCTGTTTCAAAGTAATCCGAATACTTTTATTTAAGAGGATAAAAGTAAAGCCACAAACTTCATCAATTAAAGTAATAAGCAGACGATTCCTTAAATTAGAGCAAGATTCCTAATAACATCTGTTCTAGACGAAATATCATATCATCAACCCCCGCAAACAACTCGCTAGAACGACACCACCATTTCCCGTCGGCCCCATAAAGTAGGATACTCTAGCGCCAGCTCCACAAGTGAACATAAAGGTAAATATAGTTGCCGTCCGCGTCTGGTCGCGTAGCCACTTAGATGGCGGCCAATAGTGGTCCATTATGTCCATTAGGGCCCGTCCACGATTTGTTCCAGAGCTGAAAACTTTAACACTTTTCTTCATTTCACCGTCACGTATGTTGACGTCGCCGGCAACATACGTGATACGGTTAGAAACTTTAATAGTTCAGACAGAATTTATTTAATACTGGAAAACATTTCATACGGACTTAACTTTATTATTTGAAAAGAAAACGGAATATGAAATAAAATGATTGGAAGGAAAAATAAAGATATATATATATATATATATATTTAATACAGAAGCAAGCAAGCCGATTATTGTTATTCTGGAGTCGGTGCCAACCATTTAACAACTTATTAGAGTCGTCAATTTCCAAGATAATAATAATTGTATATACAGATATACTTATTGTATATATCGAGCTGAAAAAAAGTTAATTGTAAGTAGATGAAAAATACTAAAGCAGCATTTTATTACTTTTTAGTGTTTATTTTTAAGGGATTTTGAAGTATTTTAATTGATGCCCGTAACGCACCTAAAATGTTGTTAAATATCCTTTTTCGTATATTACATTACATATGATTTTGATTGTGGAAAGTCCAATACTTCAAAGGGAATATTTTCCGTATGCGTGAGATAAGAACTATTTCTAAAAGGGAGACGCAAACGCAACAAAGCTACCGAAAATCGTTGAACGTTTTAAATAGCAATACAAGGGAGCCTTTTAAATGGTAATTCGATTGTACCCAGTTTGCAGCTTCAAAAGAGTGAAATATTCTTTTCAGGGGCCAGGGACGCCTCGGGAGAATTATTAATGGGAACGAAACTGTGAAACTTTCACGCGGCTGTGCATGACATAGGCGGCAGCGATTTCTGGCGTATCTTTAAGATCAGTTCTGTATTCAAATATTGTTGATGGTGTATTTTTTTTATATTACTCAGAATAGTTTTGGGCGGGAAATCGATTATGATGTATATTTTACGGCTTAGGGCCAATTTCACCAACAATCAATTTACACGAGAGTGGCTAACCCAGTATAAACTAAATCTAACGATTTACCCAATGGTTAACTTCATTTCCATGCTTGAGCAATGGTGCCGCGTATTTTTTAAATTTATTCGAGTAATACATCAATTGTGAAGTAAGTATTGAATTCACTTGACAGTGACAATGACAATACTAATCTACATCTAACAGTTTACTCAGCCAAAATTGGCGGTGTAAGATTGTTCTCTAGTTTAGACATTTTATCTTTACGTTTATTATTGGTGAAACGTAAAATGAGTTTACGCACGTGTAATTAATGATTTACTATTGGAATAAGGCTTACTATATACTACGTCGGTGAAATTGACCCATAGTGGAGTAAACTAGATAAACAGGCGTTCAGAAACTTTGTATATTATGCGAGAGCGAACAATGCATTACCCTTGCGAAGCTTTTTGAATCCCTTGCGAAGCTTTTTGAATCCATCCTCCATCGGACACTATCTGCACTCTTAAAACCTTTTTTGTGCGACTCTCAGCATGGGTTTAGGCAGAACCGTTTACATTTAGTTTCACAGTGTATTAGATCTAGTCTGTAATGCTGTGTGAACATACTTATAAATAATAATTACTTGCCAGGGCTCATAATTTCTAATAAATGAACAAGCGCGTGAGTCCAACCTTGATGTTTATTCTAGAAATGTATTTTATTCGAGGTCGCAGCGGAGGAATAGCTCTTGAAACGCGCTAGACGCACACGCGTGCGTCTAACGGTTTTTGAATTTAGAACATAGTTTCCACATTCATTATGATTCAATTTTCATTTGATTTTCTTTTGAAAAACGCTGCACAGGGTGATGTATGATAAAAATATTACGCCAAAATAATCGGAAATGGCTTACCTACACAAAACTAATACAAAAGTGTCACAGGGCAAGTTCGCATCCTAGTAATACGTATTATAAATTTGATAGTTTGCTAAAATATTAGAGGTGTATAAAACTACTATCGCGTTAATCATCAAACGTATTTAATAAAACCTGTCATACAAATAGATCCGGGGGGTTATTGCTTAGTTAAATTTTGACAATTGGTATCCGAATCAACTGTCTTAGCCCATACAAAATCATGACACTTGATTCTGATTCCCAGCGTCAAATGCGTTAGGCAATAGGGGGGCAGTAGCGTTATTGCTTTACGAAATTTTGACAATTGGTATCCGAATCAAGTGTCATAACGCATAGAAAATCATGAATAAATAAATAAATATATGACACTTGATTCTGATTCCGAGCGTCAAACGCGTTAGGCAATAGTGGGGCCGGTCCTGCGGGCCTATGATGGTCGCGTTTATCACGCGATAAATGATATTATAACGCGCCTGTCACTCTCGCACTCACATATATGTCAAAAGGTGACGGCAGCTATGTCACTTGTTTATCGCGTGACAAACGCAACCATCATCGGCCCGCTGAATTAAAATAAAACAAATGAAACTTCATTTCGGGTAATGTCGTGCTACGTCTTATAACTTGCACCGACCCGCGCGTTCGAATGAATAAACTCCGTCACAAGCGTGATGACGGCGTGTGAGTCCAAACTCGCGGTTTATTCTAGAAATGTACTTTTTACGAGCCCGATAAATCTCGGCTCTCGGCTCGCCACGAGATGGCAGCGGAGTTATGTCTCGGAAAGGACATTATTATTATGCGGGGCATTTTTGTACGAATTTACTCGATGACACCTCAGTGGGGAAGTGTGTTAAACATCTTAGTAACGCTCTTTCTTAATGAAATTAAAATTTTACTGTTATTATGTTATGTTACTTCTCACCCTTATTTTTTTATTATGGGTGTCATGTGTTACAAGACCGAGGTCTCTGTTTCCTATTTAGTGGAAAAGATAGTCTGTTGGTTACAAAAAAATAGAATCATGAAATGACAATAGGAATCATAGAATATACTACTTAACAGAAGAAAGCTAACTGCCCTTCAAGCAAAAGCGATATACACGTGTACTACTGCCCCCGGAGTTAGTTAACTAAAACACAAAAGCGGGAAATGTAAATAGGTGCCATCAACTCATCATTCAAAAAGTGACAGTTCGAGATGTAAGGGGAACTCTTTCTTTCAAATACTTAACTAATATGGCAAAAAACTAATTCTAATGAAATGCCTACTTCATAATTATCATCACATCAGGTAAGTATTTAGAGGTGCGAGTTTCCCTTACATCTCTGGCATTTGTGTCCATTTTGATCATTAGCTTGTAGATGAAAGAAAGCGAAACCAAGTTTAAATTAACATTCTTTTCTCAAATATTCAATGAAATATCGACGTTGTGTTCCTTATAATACTCCGAAGTCTCACATTTCGGGTGCGGCGCAACGAGGGGCTGATAATTTCATACGAAATTGCGGGCCATGCCCTGCAAAGCGACCTTCTTTAGTTTCCATTCGCTCCGAGTGCCGCGCGTGTCATACCATATACCTTATGTGTATTAAAATCACGTTATAGTGGGATCAAAATACTTGTTATATAATAAAATAATGTTTTTTATTTCATTGCATGTTTGAGCCTATGTACAAGCCTCGGCGCGAACAGGGATTGTCGGCCTCGTATCTCTATAGTACGGTCCAAACGAACGTTCCGGTGAGGCCATAAATCATTAGGGCGGCCCCGCCCCTTTTACTACCTGCTTGTAGGGATGCGTGTCGCAACCTTCGCAGATTATCGATGGCGTTACATATTTATAATAATAATTAGTTATGTTAGTTTTGAACTTATTGTTAGGAAAAAAAACACAAATACAGATGATAGTAAATTTATTATATTAAAGCGAAATAAATATAAGACAACCAAACATTTTTATCTTAACTTTACAATAAATAACATTAAAAGAAATAACATAATAAAAATCAATGTGAATAAACTTAAAGAATAAACTTAATTTACGTGGTCTTTGGATATATTTTTATAAATCGGCTAATACTAGGTCTTCTGCATGTTTTACACACTTTTTCCAGTTTTCTCGGGTAACATGAAATTGAGCTGCAAAACATTTGTCGGGTCACTTTTCAGTTCGTCAAAAAATGACAAAATGTTGTGCATAAGGCACCGAGCACATAATATCATCCTTCAACTTCAATAGCTTCACGTTAGAAAATAAGGTCTCCATTGCTATACTGATAGGCATGTAATGAGGTTTTATCCGATCAGCATTTTATTTTATAACATACAAATGCCACGATAGCATTTTACTAATTACTGTTTAGAAATTAACATTGACCTATGATATATACTTAATAGATAACTAATTATCATGCTTTTAAGTACTCATTTAATAGCTCACATGAAATAATTAGGTCATTCCTTAATTACCGTAATTCTAAAATAATACTTAAACCTGCACTGTATGTATAATACTGTATCATCGAGCAAGCGTAATTCATCGACAAGCAATATCGACTTTAGCTACATTCTTGTTGACAGCTCGGTTTATTACCCCACCGGAACGTTCGTTTGGACCATACTATAGATGGCTTCGTTAACACTCGCTCACCCACAAAAACCCATGTTATTAAACTATAATTTTATCAAAACGATATTTTAAGACTAAATTGATTTATCTCATCAGTTGGTTAAATAAAAAAAAAACAGTAACTGTATTTTACTGGGTGTCTCAGGGCTTGTAAACCGGTATTCTCTTCATACTTCGTTCAATCACGAGATTTTCGTTTCTCTTCTTCTTCTTTGTCGCTACACTCTTACCAAAGTGGTCATGGTTATCGTGTAACACCCTCAGCCGCTGATGACAGGACTCGTCGCACCACTTCCCGCCACCTCTGCCTGCTTGCAGTCATACGGGTTCACTAATGTAGCGGCCCACCAACAGTCGCCTTTTATTTGGTCTGGCCACCACATTGGAACGATTGAATTGGACGTTCGTTTATTTCATTAAAATTCTAGAACTCAAAGGGGAAAAATAGGTGTTTCCGAAGATATTTGTCCTCTCCTAAATATAGATTTAAAACATTCCAGAATTAGCGTGTATTTATTAATACCGGTTCTGAGCCCTGGGGTAGGCTATGTTACTCCGTAGGGCTAATGTAACCCGAGTTTACTTCACATAAAAATACATACATTTTTGTCCATCGTGTCTTCTTATTGTATCATTTTCTTAAGTTTAATGAATGAAACAGATAATTTTAATACCAATACATAAATATTGATTTACAGGGAGAAATTTCAATTTAAATGCTAAAGTGGCCAAGATCGACGATTCTACTCCCACGCGGAGTCACCCCTACATCCTCTGCAAATAAAGCCTGTTAACCTTTCATTTCCCAAATTCTAACGATTAATTAATTTCAGTAGGAATGACAACAGATTATCATCCTATTATACTCTTGAATGGATAAGCCTTTATTTTATGATTATACTGAGTAAAATGTGCAAGTGCGTAGCTTTTGGAAATTTCTTTCGTATGCCTACACGATAGCTAACTTCTAATAATACAGACTGTAAACTGAATACAAGCACATACTTTAACCAAACATAGGTTTACGGGGTGCAAACGGTAATCAAGCGGTGGTTTTTTTAATATTTGCTCGTATTGGTTTTATACGCTGTAATAGAACAAGATGCAAGTGTTAACTGATACTTGCATTTTGTTCTATTGCAGAGTATCTACTACGACCTGAGGGTTTATTGCCTAACGAAATTTTGGCAATTGGTATCCGAAGCAACGTTCATAGCCCATACAAAATCATGACACTTGATTCTGATTCCGAGCGTCAAACGCGTTAGGCAATAGGGGAGCGAATTGGCTTCAAGATGGACAAGATATGTAGAATAACAAAATGTAGTGTTAATGGATAGATAGGGTGCTCTATGATGATCATTTCGTAATGTGGAAGGTCAGCCCAATTTGTCGAAGTCACTTGAAAAATGTATTCAATAGTGACAACTGAAATCAAATTAAGTCGAACAATGTAATTCTAGTTCGTTACCCGGGCGACGACGAACTACACGCAAACAACGCCCGGGGCGGCCCGCACAACCGAATAATATGCAAATATTCTTAACTTGGCGACGAGGATGCCGCGGTAACCGTCTTTAATTCTGCAAATGAATGTGTTGTGTCACACGTGACTTTAAAGGACCATTTACTTTGAGATGAAACTTTGTCTGTGCAATTCGAGCGCTGGTGTTTTAGCGCATGTGGGAGTTATCTAATGGAATAGTTGACGGTAATTAAAAATGTTTTACTGTGTATTAATTTAGGATGGTGCACCTTGCACAATTATCTTCTTGGCGGTCATAAGTGGCGTTAACAATTTTAGGCCAAGTTGTAGGAACAGTTTTTCTGTGCCTGCCTATATAGAGCCAAGGTCGTTCAAAGTATCCAGGTAGGCAGTTTCTCTGTGCCTGTACAGAGCTATGATCGTTCAGGGTGGGTAGTGCCTTAGTGCCTATATGGACCACACGCCACTGGCGGTCATCATACGAAAGTCTTCTTTTTTGTCATTCTGCTGAAAGTGCTGTCGTTCCTGTTCCTGTTCCTGTTCGTTACCTGTTCAGTACCTGCTTGATATTATGAAACCATGTGTGCGGATTCGTGCGAAGAGAAATGGCCATAAACATAATTCTAAATAATCACCTACCCTACATTTTACCTAAAGATAAGTTTCTTTACTTAGGGTCATGTCGTCTGAAAGTGACTATTAAAATTGTTACTCCTAAATTTACATAAAATACAATTTAACATGAATCAAGAGTATCATTAGAATAAAAATATTATATCCAGAATTCCGAATCAGTCCTCACAGACGAAGAAATCCTTTGAGAATGCCAATTAATTAGTATGACACAGTCCCGGTTTTGAACGAAACAATTTGAAACTTGAACGAAACAATTTGAAGCGATATTTTCAAATTAATCTACGTCATTTACTCTCGCCTCGGCTAAGTGGCCATTCGTCATCGCTGAAACTATTTCGAAATAAGTCACCAATTTCGTGGAATTTCGCTATAATTGAGTTTATGTCTAGAATTTTCTTCATTGATGTCGCCGCCCCGAGTTACTAGTTGTCTTTAATTAAATATTTAATCCTCGCCTCGAATTAAGTCTACACGCGGAGGCATATTCTAGACATTAGACATGTTATGAAAAAAATAAGAATTTTCACGATATACCTACATAATTTGTAGACGAATTGTATACATGTTAAATTTTAATAAGTTACTTTTCCTCATCATTTTTTTTTTTGGAATCAGGTTTTTTCCGCGGCTTTGCCGGTGTGGCTAATGTCTATTTTTATATCCTCCGGGAACTCTACATTTCTCATTAATAAATAGTAGCCTATAACTATAATTTTATTTATATGCAAAAATATCATGTTCGTAGCTCCATCGCTGCGTTGCAAGACACTCCAACGACAATTTATAGTTTTATTTATTATTATTTATTTATATCATCATCATCGATCGACAACCGGTTTAGCTCAGCGGGCGTAACGGCGCCTGCGAAGGCAATGGTGCTGGGTTGAAATCCCGGTAAGGGCAAATATTTGTATGATGATCATAAATATTTGTTTTGAGTTTTGGATATATTATATGTATACGAGTAAAATATGTTCATTAAATATATCGTCCTGTAATACTCATATGACAAGGTTTTTTCAGTCTACCATGGGTCTAGATCGATTTGTATAAAATTGACCCCTAATATATATGTATTTCTTTATGATGTCATCCGAAAGATGTCCGCTAGACAAAGGCCTCGTCCAACGATTTCAGCGCTGACAGACATTGAACTGCTTGCACACAACAATCCGTGATCTTAACAACATTGTGCAGTCAACTGTCTTGCCTACGCTCCATTTCACGGCGTTTGAGTTCACGAACGGTTGTCACATCATTAAAACCTGCTTCTTCAATTCCTCAATACGAGTAGGTGCGTATTTAATAGCTTCGAAATTTAAAATTAATCGTCTATCATTGGATATTCTTGACTATTTAGTATCAGCCGATTTCAGCCACGACTGTGTATATAGACTGGATACTCAGGGTTGACATATTATTAGAGTGCTGCTGCTATTCTACAATTAATGCCCAATTATCTCACGGATGGCTGCTCACTGCCTCAGCTTTTAGCGAAATTCTCATTCACTTGTTTCGATGAACGAGCAAAATCAGTGCATTTCCCCGTATCGGTAATGAGCTGTCGAATATTTTATACATACGAGGTATTTTATTAACGCATTAAAATAAACAGAATAATAAAATGGAATCTGGAGATGCATGTCACGGAAAGTAAGTATGAAATGAACAAAATATACGAATGCAAAATATTATTTTCATTTTGATATTTTTGCATACCAATTCTGCTTGTGATTGGTCATCGTACCCTTTTGTGTCCATTAAGTTATTGAAACGGTAGGTAGAAACATTTGGTTTTACTGAAGTATACAAATTATCTTGTGGACTTTTCATCGCAGGAATGCAACATGTAATCATTGAAATGATCATTAATCAATCATGGGCTGAAGAGATCTTCTTGAAATATAGCTAACACTCTCGATCATGTCAGCGTTCAAACGAAAAAAACTAAAGTAAAATCGTTCAATCCGCTTAAGAGCTACGATCGCACAGATAAACACATAGAAACAAAGATACACACAGACACACACACACACACACACACTATACACACACACACACACACAGATACACGGAATGTCTTAGCATCGACTCCACCGGCGGGGCGACCACGACCAGCCCATATTTTGTGTTTAGGGTTCCATACCGAAATGGTAAAAAGGGACCCCATTACTAAGACTCCGTTGTCCGTCCATCTGTCTGCACGTCTGTCATCAGGCTATATCTCATGAACCGTGATAGCTAGACTGTTGAAATTTTCACAGATGTTGTATTTCTGTTGCCGCTATAACAAAATATAATAAAATATATTATATATATATATTTTTTCAATATTCAGTTTTGAACAATCCGGTTACGTTAATTTTGCACCTCATTTGTATGCATCGCTATAGATCCCAGATGCAAACTTAGCTTAAGGCCAGTTAGGTTAGGTTAAGAGAAAGTTTGTACGGGACCCTCTGTGGGCGAGTCCAACTCGCACTTGGCCGGTTTTTTTTGTTTATAAACACTCTATTGTACATAAAAACAATAGAACAAAGAGAGAAACGTAAAAGATATATACAAAGGCAAACTTATCCCCTTAAGGGACCTCTTCCAGTTAACCTTCGAGCAATTGAGAGCGATATAAATATAATATATTGTATTTGTCCATAGTAACTAACAAGTTACGGAGGCCTAACAAGACCTACTCAGTTCAAAATCAGGTATTAAAAAAAACGGCCAATAGCATGTCGGACCATGCTCAATGTAGGGTTCCGCAGCCATTTATACAAAAAAATGCACTACAAATGAAAAAAATACGATGAAAAATAAAACAATAACAAAAGAGCGTATCTCCCCGGCACTTAAGTCCTTTTGCTGAAAAGCGCAGTTTTTTGGCAATAATTTAAAAACGGTATGTCCGATCATGTTGAAAACAATTTTTTTGGAAGTATTTATTAAGTTTTATATTTATAATTTATTGCATATTTTTTGAACATACCGTTTAGAAAATAGAGGGGGGAAACACAATTTTTGCTACTTTCGGAGCGAATATTTCCGAACATATTTACTAAATCAACATTTTTTTAGAAAACTTCAAAGTGTGTTTAGAAGGTCTGTCGAACGATGTACCACACATTGAATGTATTCTGAAAAAAAAAATCAGGTTCGGTTACATGTATGGAGTGCCCCCCCAAGCAATATATAAATAAATAAATGATTAAATATTACGGGACAATTTTACACAAATCGAACTAGGCCCATGGTAAGCATGGTATATATATATTGTTTATTTAACTATCAAAATAAGTAGCGGCTTACACAAGACATCTATGTTCCAAACATCAGTATACGTCTTATAGTTTTCGAGTGCCTGTGACATACGGACGGACGGAGGGACATGACGAAACTATAAGGGTTCCGTTTTTGCCATTTTGGCTACGGAACCCTAAAAAACAGATATGGTTTTTTTGGCAGGGGTTTAAAACTATCTTAAAGTAGTTCTCATTGCGTGTCTGCGCCGCCGCGCCAGAATCCGGCGTGGCCCAGTCGGCTGCTGTTTGCCAACTTACGGGACGCGGCACTAATTTGTCAACCCTCATTAAGTTATCTTCCCCGCGTTTCGTGAGATTTTAATTCGCTTTGTCTCTCTTACTGTACTTTAGTTGTATAAAGGTTTTTCGTGTACCATGTTATGATATGGCAGAGGCATAGTAACAAACTGAAAGTAGGTTAGGTGTGTGGGTGCCAGGAGAATTCAATGTTCACAATACTCGTATATGCCTAACGGCAAACATTATTGAGTAAATAAGTCCTATGATTTTTATGCTTTGTCATCAAAATAATTTGGTTCAGTCACCAGCATCAATATCTGTCATAACAAACCGGAAAATATCTGACATGTCCTAACAGCCCTAGAAATAGAGTCGTGTCAGATATTTATGCGCACTTTGTTGTGGCTGATATTAATTGGGCAAAATGCAAGGGGGCCAAGACAGGGTAGGGGGAGCGGCATAAGGTTTTCCGTGGTAGGGTTAGCATTTTTACCGATTAAATAGCTATGAAAATGAATAAAACCACATCGAGTTGTGTTGGGCCGTATTTTTGCAAAGCTTTCATTGCATTAATAGAATATAAGAGAAATTGGTTACTTTTTATGCTGAAAAACTGATAATTCCCAAAGGACAGGACAAGCACCCTTGCCACGCGGGTGCAACCACGGGAAAAAGTTAAATAAATAATTATAATAATCCTCTAACTTTTTTATAACGTTTATATATAAAATGAAACAAAACATTGCCACAACACCATAAATAGTATCTGTGTACAAAACAAAAAGTCTTTGTAAATACGGTGCATTCACCGGGTCAACTACTTTTCTATTTTGACCATGGCAACTGTGAAAGCAAGAAGGGAAATAAATGTGCATTGTGGCTGCCTTGTATGTGAAAGAGCTTTTACCGCGGCGAGTTATAATTTGTTACTTTTGGTCATTTTAGTACGAGCACCCATTTTTCAAGACCTGGACTGTTTTAGGAATAGAATTTCTGTGGCGTACGGTTGACGCCATTTGTTTCTCTGTGGTCTGTGATAAATCATGCGTCAGTTGTTCTACAATTTATTAACTTAATGCTATATAAAATTGATACTTACTAAAAAAAAATAAAAGAAAATCCAGTAATGTGCGGCTGATGACCGAAATAAACTTCTACCCTACTTACTATTTTAAATGTGAGTCGAAAAATACAGACGAATTTGCGTGCGTAGAAATAAAGTTTGTATGAAATAAACTGGTGCCTGTACAAGGCTATGCTTGTATTTTGGGTAACCAAATAATGAAGTAACTAAACAAAATATTCTAATCTAAGAAATAAAACAACTCATATAACTTTATAAATGACATAGTAGTAGGTATAACTTAGTTACTACAAAAAAGAAACGTACTTAGCTACTAATAAGCATACAGTTTGAAAGAATACGCTCCATTTTGTTGTTATACAAGTTCTGGCTGGTAGACCCTTGACCAGACAAAAATGTTTCCTTCTTTACGATTCCTGTAATTTTTACTTGAATATTTATTATTTACATTTAAAGGTGCCCTGCAACTACTTTCACGGAGCAGAAAAAGTCATAACCCCTCTTTTTTCTACAGCGTAGTCGGGTAAAAAGTATCCTATAACCATGTAGATACCCAGGTACCCGTGCTCCAAATGTTGTTCAAATCCATTTAGCTGATTTGGCATGATGAAACCACAACGACACATACAAATAATCAAGCATTATTTTGATTTAGTGACCTCCAAATAATCCTTAACAAACTTTTTTGTGAATAAATCTGTAATATACAGATATTTCATATTTACAACTTTGTGATACTATAGATTGATTATGTAGTAATATAGGTGCCTACTCGTATATATTCATTTTATATGATTGCTATAATTTACACTTTAAGTTCATCATGTTTATTTCGACAAGAAATTAAGTACGGTGGATGGCACTCTACTCGTGAAGTACCGATGATCTCGTTTTCACTATGTATTTATTGCAAGCGACAAACGAGTTCAAGTTTCAAATAACTAAGGTAAATGTGCCAATGCTTGACACTTCCCAAATAGGTAGCAGCTTCGACCTTAATCCATAATTATTAATATAGTATGGGGACTACGCCACTTTAGTGTTTAGCAGTAACACAATAGTTTACTGCCACATAGAATCGCATAAAATTAAATTCGTATTGTTTGTATTAGCGATAACTTGAATGTATTAAAAGAACTGTTTCCCCAATAAACGAGGTTCTTGCTCTACATTAGGTACATTAACTTTGGGCATTTACGATAATAGTATAGTGGGGTAAAAGCACGATTTTTTTATCGCCTTTCTTAACAAAATATCAAAATATCGTAAAAACTATTTCAAAAACTGTAATTATCATTAGTATCGGCCTACTAATTAGATAGCGATTTAACATAGAGGTCCGTCATGTACGGTTACGTCATAGCGCACTCCGGCCATATATAAGTAAACTCGATATTAAATTCTGTGTTGCTAGAAAGAGATGGAGTGAAATGTTTGATGGCTTATATCTTTGTTAATTTTTATAGTTATTCGAAAAAATATTTTTCCCTACTGTTTGTTACACGAATGAGCTTTTAATTAAGCTAAAACAAAAACGTATGCATATTCCCTATTACGCAGAAGCCAATACGGAATCCATATCCGTATCCATGACTTTACTGTCACGAATGTAGTCATGAGTGTAGTCAGGTAAAAAGTATCCTATAACCATCTGGAAATGCCCTTAACCAGTGTCCCAAAAATAGTTGAAATCCGTTTAGCCCATTTGGCGTGATGAAGCCACAGCGACACGAACATATAAACATACAATTAATCCAAAAAACATTTTTTTCGAATTAGAGACCTACTATTCCGTTACAATCATATTTTGAAAACATCTCCAACGTTTCATTTTTACAATTTTATAATAGTATCGATGTAAATATTGATTCTCTGCGCGTACAAGGGTATTCCTCACTCCATTTTCATCAAACAAGGATCAAGAATTCACGACAATAAATGCATGGTATTCCACTGTAAAGTTTTCACTCTAGTTGCAAGAAAGTTGTGCGGCAGCTTAAGGCACGTTTCGGTCAGTTGCGACTCACGCAGCCTCTATTATGGGCCCTCAAATAGTTTGTTTTGGCTGCCTGGCTGGTATATATCAATTCATCCATTTGTACTTTTAACGTACGAACATATCTTTTTAAATCGTGATGCTCTATTTTTTTATTTTAGGTTTCTTTTTTACTTTACATTTTTATACTCACTGCTAAGAATATCAAACTGTGACTGAAATCCAATAAATATTAGTTCTCAACAACTGACAGATTAGTGCATGGCTTAAAATATTCACGAAGACAACTTACTTATTTTGCAAACACTTCTCTCAGTGTAACTGACATTTCGAAAGTGCTTGTACCTAGGCCTACTTGAATAAATAATATTTTGATTTGATTTGCCTAATCAACCAGATAACGTTGTTATGTTCTGATACAATGTTTAATGTAGAGATCCAATTAGATTTACATCAAGAATTAAAGGAACGAGAAACTACGCGTTGCTTTTTTTTAATAATCTGGGTGATTTTGGAAATTCCGTCATTTTTGTGATGAATTTTAATGAACTCTGAATCGCTCTTTTCGTATAACTCCCTTTGAGAGGTGATCTAATTGACTCACATAAACATTCCTTCGCATTCGGTTAGGCCTTAACCCACCATAAGAAACTCAGAAATCGATCCGCTACACTACTGCTTCACTCAGTTCAGTCGCAAACTACGGCAGAGTACCTTTAGAACAGCAAGTTTGATATCACGGTCTTTTGCATACGAAGCAGTGAGACTCGCAATTTGTCTGAGTTTACTATCTGTTTAGTGGTGTGCGGGTCTATGTTTCTGCTTCTTTCTATATTTAATGCACTGTTGTACTTCTGCTTGTATCTGAATATTTTTATAAAATAGTAGACTTATTAGTAAATAATAATCTATCGACTACAACCTACAAGGACCTAAGTTTGAAACCGAATAGTTAAGTATTAGATTATGTACTACCGATTATTTTGTAACGTATATCAGTACCACTGTAGCAGCTAATGCTCATACATCGTTAAAAACCTTTATGGATACTTAACTTTAACATTGAATAAAATTATTAAATTCCCTGTTGTGTTGTAGCATATAATAATAATGTCGTGTCGGTGGAAGATAAATTATAAAAGCGCCCAATGTGAAAACATGATTTTGCCCGTCATGTTTCCGTCTGGTCCATAGAGGTCACATGGCGATCGCGTCCCGACAACTGCCTGCACTGCCAAATCTGGGATGAGACTATCGTAAAAGATTTCTAAAAGAAGCAGAGAAAAGCGCGAAGAAATGATAAATGATGTATCTACCAAACTCCCCAAATCACATTCAAATTGGTCTTCATACCTACATAATCACGTAATCATAACTACGACATTCGCCCTCGGCGTGCCACGCACTCCATTTTTAGCCTACTTGACAGCATTGTTCCGTTTTCACACCAACCCTTTTCCTTGTCGCTCGCATTTATGATAATACAGTCGTGCGCGAGATATGTCGCTTAGAATTAGTCATGGCGGTACGATTTTTCGAATCCGTACCATTTTCCTACCGCGGAATTACATCCCAGGGGACATTGCGGGAACACAAGGTGAATGACACATTAAAAGAGATAAACCGGGCATCTGAGCGCGAGGGTGGGCTATTTATTCTGCGTAACACCTTTTGGGGTCACAACGCGTCCCATATCGCACTTTTAAGTTTAATGATCTCTCTAAGAGTGTTCTGGCGTCGTTCATAACATTAATAACTTAGTGCTCATGCTATATCTAAATAGGGGTTGGGCGTGGTGGAGTATAAAAACTTCAATCTGATCTTAATTAAATACGCCAGACGCGACGCAAAACGCATCGTTCTTTCATTCCGCACTACAGCGGGCCGACATACTATCAAAAATAAAACTGATTAAAATATTGCTATACTAGGGCCCAAAATCAACTGAACGTTAGAGTTATTAAGTAGGGCTTCTCGCTCGCGCTTTAGAAGAAACAGCATATGTGCAAGCGAGTGGTCCGACTTGGTGTTTATATAATGACGCTAACGTGGTATAGCAATATTTTTGTCAGTCAATCACATGGACATTTTTGTAGCTTCCATACCGATGTTGTGATGCCTGAATAGCCGATAGATGGTATTTGTAATTAACACATCCTAAATTAGATTGCTAACTTGTGCCTCCCTACTTATTACATTTTATTTAGCAGGGACGTCGTTCGCAATCTAAAAATTTACATTCCCGGTTCGGTATTCAAATGCAACAATGTGGCTAAAATGTTCAATTTTATTTTCACACACGCAGGCTTTCAAGAAAATAAACCAAATAAAGTAGAGCGTAAAAAACATGAGGTTTCGCGCGCGCGCGCCCAATCCTTTCACGCTTGTCGATAATGTGATTTAAGTAAATCAGCCAATTTCAATAAGTGCTGCGTCTGGGAACAAATCGACTGCTCACCCTCCCAGTCTCATATCTCTTCTTTTTCTCATCCTAATGCCAACTCTGTATCAACACAGCAAAGTTCCTTTTTCGATTAAATTTCTAGTAAGATAGGAGATTTCCGATGCAAGGAGCGCGAATCTATGCTTATTCACCAAGACCATAAATCTAGAAGACGGGCCACCAGACGTATCCAGATTGATATCGTAAATATTCCTCATCCGGTTTCCTATTGGCAAATTACAATAAATTCGACAAAGATGTGATAGCCGCGGGTTCCATTGATCCATAAAAAGCCTATTTCTTAATAAAATCCAGGCCGGACCTGCGCGTATATCACTTGAATTGAAACTGCCCTTTACATTTATGAGTACATGCTATTTCGCTCGAATTTTCTTGTGTGGTGGGAACTATAATGCTTTTTTGAAAATATTAATATTTACCTTCAGGCTTTTCACTAAATTTGAAAACAATAAAGTGGTCACAAGTGTAAAATTCTTATTTAAATTTGTAAAAAAAAAACACCCATTGAAAGACTGCGGTTGCGAATGCATTAAAGTAGGTAAATGAAATGTTTTTGAAGTGAATAGGGTACTTGACTGACAGATCAAATCAGTTCCTTTTTATGAACTGTATAAATGGTCAGAAAGTATGAAGTTTGAAAGGAAAAAAGGTCTAGGACGTCATAATTCTATACGGTCAAATTGCCGCCTTATTTTTAGTTTTTGATCGTTTTAAAATCACCAAAAGCTCAAAAATAAGTATATATGAATATTGTCTACGTATTTTCAGAAATAACATTTAAATGCAAGCGTGACATCATTTATGTTGACTACAGGAAACTACCCTACACACACAGCTGTAGAGTATAATGTAATGCGATTTAGTAAATATGTATACGACTGATTGCATATATTTACCGGAAGTAGGCAATACATATATGGGTTTTTTTTATAAAAAAAATCTATTACATCATCACAAGAAACTGTTTGTCGATTGTGCAGTTCGCTATTGAATTTGCTATCGGTGCGAAAAAAGAACACTAATTTCAAAATCCCATTGTCAATACTTAACATAGAGCTGATGTGCGTGATGATAATGACCTCCACTCTAGTGCCTATACCTATACCTATATTATATGTATCTACATAAGTATGTATATCGTTGCCTGGTACCCATAGTAAAAGCTTTGCCTAGTTTTGGCCTAGGTTGTTTGTGTAAAGTATGTGTTTGTTAAAATAAGGAGATCATTCATGGGTAACTGTGTGAGATTTTATAACAAACTTCCTAACAGCATAAGTAAGTTGTCTATTGGTAAATTCAAAAATATTGTGAAACGAAAATTATTTTCTAAAGCTTATTATAGCACACAAGGCTACATGAATGATGAAGCCGCGTGGGATTAATGTAAATTATAGCGTCATGTAGGTATATGAGTAATTATTTTAACGAATACCTAAGGTATTATTATTATTTTAATCTTAATTGTTTTATATACTCTGACATTTAGAATTTTTTTCTAGACACATTCTTGATTATTTATAATCCTTTTGGGATAAATCTTATTGATTATTTTAATTTTTAATATGATGATTTTATCAATAATATTATACTTAAGTTAAATGATCTGATTAGGTTTCCCTAATCCTTGCAGCAAATGTTGGATTATATTGTATTTCTCCCAGCAAACATTCACTCTCATGTAACTGACATTTCGAAAGTGCTTGTTACTAGGCCTACTTGAATAAAGAATATTTTGATTTGATTTGATTTGATAATATTTACATATTAATACTGATATTTATCTATTAATTGGCAAAGAAGAGTACAACCGGCTCTCCACTATTTACACCGCATGTTAACCGATTCCCGTTCACTCGAGGCATAGTCTCTTAACGAGGCCTCCCGCTGGAAGAAGGATAGAATTAAGTGATCTGGAGGTATTGTCCACTCCACGCAACAACTTTTAAGTATGCCTAGGCAAACTTTTTAGTTAACCTGTGGGGACAACAATGATCTGCGGTTTAGTGAAACTCAACGCATTTGCTTAAAACCTTTTAAATTGGTACTCAAATGGACCTTTGGCTTTATTTGCGTGTAAACGGTTCACCTTTCTTCTAAAATTCATCAGTTTCAGCATTTTTTTTTAATACGTAGTGTAGAAAAACTGCGCTACGATTAAAAATAACTGAGTAAATAATATTGACAACATAATAGTTATTTATTAGTTAATTAACTAAATATTTATATGATTAAAAACTGGAAAACGTCCATTTAAAACTGCGTCACTATTCAAACATAAATAAAAAATAGTAGGTACATAGTTATTTTCAAACGCAATGTATTTTTTTCACAGAAAGTATCTACTACAGAATCGATGGAATTGAAGCAAATATGAAACGTACATTTACAACTTGAAAGTAATACAAGAAAAAGCTTAATATCCACATTGCAAATAAAACACAAACCAAACGGGAAGGCCATGATCTCACCCCAAGGAATAGCTGCTTGTATGAACGGTACAATAGCTACTACACAATCTGAAAAGGTATTTTATAGAAATTCTTTAGAGAAAACTCCATTAAGTAACAAATCTCGCTGACCTCTGCAGGCTTACTGCGCAAGCCTCGCAGACACCTCGTCACCCGCCGTGATTACTGCCATTTGATGAATTACTTCACATTTCATATCGCTTCCAGAAAAAATACCTTAACGCGAAACCCATTCTGTTCCGCCAAGCTAGAGTTGAAACTTGAAAGAGAATACCGCCTCTTAAGATCTTCTTGAGCAGCGAATCGTAAAGGTCCTACGTAACCCGACAGTTTGAGGGAAGTCACTCTTACAACAGTGTCTACACTAATTAAATGTTGAACAGACATTCGCGGGATTACACGGCAAGTTGCGCTCTGTTCCACGAGGTGCGAACGGGTGGGTTCGTAAACGAACTTTTCTAATTACTTTTATGTGGGGCTCACACGTCGACCGAAGGTTTGCCGTTGCGGACTAAACATCGTTATCACTTTAGTTAGTTTTACTCAGTCGCTTCCGTTGCTCTTCAAACTTGACTTCTGTGAGTTTTGCCTTACAACTATACAAGTCTTTAGACGTTTAGAGATGCAACCTTGCTCTTATGAATACCAAGCGGAAAACGCGCCGTATTTAACACTTTTTATACTTCACTTTTCAACTTTTTTCTTTTCAGTTTTCAACATTTATGAAAGAAAGACATTGGAGAACTATGCTTTCCCAAACTATTAGTGTTAGATACCTAATTTACTATATGTTATTTTTTTTGTTTCAGTGAAGGACGCAGTTTCCGCTAAACAGAAATCACCCATTATTTTCACTCTGCCTCTGTCTGAGGTCTCTAAAATACAGCTGAGGTATGTTGTATCCCCAAAATGCATTAAGGAATGAATGTCACAACACGAAATCTGTTTTAAGCTAGTCCACAGTCCACACCCCGTTCTATGTCGGCCATTAAAATATACCCATAACACTGGTAGTTAAATATGAATGTACGCTGTCCATAAAAAGGGGTGAACATTAACGAGTTTTGTCTCTACTGTAGTACCGCGCCAAGGGACGTCATTAAAAACTTCCCTGAGGTAACCATCGTTTGGCCACATGCTACATTGGACTAACAACGATTCCAGGAGTATGCTTCGGGGAGGCCTAGGACTCCATTAGACCTCTTCGGCTCGGCCCCTCCGTATTAATAGGTACCTGACATAGCACGTCAAATTTAGCAAATTGCAGCCTAACGTGATCCAAAACTGCTTCGCCTATGTAAATAGTGCGTTCGTGACAATTTCATTTAAGTTTTTCTTTGTTAAAAGTGCGTTTTGGAGAACCGTAAAATACGCAGTGTATCAAAATGTCCAACGTCAAAAAAGTTTAATAACCTCTGGATTATCTGATTATAAATTTAATCACACGGGTAATTACGTGACCGGCCATGCCTGCGTGGACTTGTCGTTTAATCAATGTGGTCCTAATAAAAACGACTGCCGTCATATTTGGCTGCTGATAATAACGATAAAGCGTGGTAATTTTAGTTGTTATTCAAATAAAATGTCGAACGTATTCTCGACAAGTTGTAATAAAATAGATACCTCACCGATGCTTAAAATACACTGACGATGCACACGAATGGAGAAAACGTGACGCATAAGACACATCATTGTGGATACGGAGCGATGAAGCTTCTGCGTGGCATGTATGCGAAAAAACCGTTACCTAAATATGCATAAGATATACGTCACTGTATTTACGGGGAGTAAATTTAAAAATATTGTAACGAAAAAAAGAATATTTTAAAAATATTCAGTTCTGATTATTAGAAAAGAAATTTACTTACTGAATTCAGCAAATGTGTCACAAATACTTTCAGTCATTTATCAGCAGCGATGTTATGATGTATACGTTTTATTCAACGTTTTCATTCAACGGGGCCAAAAAAAACCTTTTCTCTTTTTATTAATTAATTACCTGAATACATCATTTTTCATCGCTAACTGGCATCCCTGTTTAGTAAGTAATAGCCGGCCGATTTTCCCTATCTATTTCTCGGTTCAAACAAAAAGAGTTCACCTGTCAAAGACAGGAGCAAACTTTTAACGAGTAAAAAAAAGAAAATATATATTTGATCTAGCCACAAGACAAAAGATAACAAATATTGAGGTTATGGTAGAGGTCTCAAGTAACACAGTCGGATCTGAAATTCCAACACTTTCTAATTATTTTGTAAAAGTTGCTACACAAAAATATCTTGAAAATTTTACGTTTTACCGACTCTTACTAGGAATCCTTGAAGTAAGCTAGGTTATATGCACAGACTAGTCTCGCGATGGAGTGGCAGAATACCATATCACAAATCGCAATACACCAAACAATGCGCGATCGAGTTAATTTAGAAGGGGTACTAAAGCTACTTATTATACAAAGTTCTGCCCACAAGTACTTCATTCCACGTTCATATCGTGCCGTCCTGTCCACTCAAAAATGTGTGTTACAGGAGAGCGAAAGAGACGGCACGAGACTTACTATAAATTTCGAACTTGGGAACCGCATGAAATTTGTGCATAAGAAAGTTAATCAAGATTAGATACAGGCCAGTTTCACCATGTTCTATTAGTTATTTAACGGCTGATTTCCGCATTTAATGTCGACTGTTTGATGTGTAATTAACCGTTTATCCTAATACTTTAACCTATCAATTAACACAAATCAACAATCTTACACAAATCTCAGTCCCAAAAAAATCAAACCTTGTACTATAAGTTCGATATAAATAGATGATATAAATACTTATATACTGAAGGGGCACGCAACATCGTCACCGGAGGAGAAAACGATAACCCTCTTTTTTTCCATTCTATAATCAGTAGTGAAATCCGTTTTATCGTTTGGGTGTGATGAAACCACAACGACAAATAAAAACATATAAAAATACAAAAAAAAAATCCATTCAGAGATCTTCAAATAAACCGAAACCTTATCATTTTTATACATCTTCAATGTACATACATACATTTTTATAACTTTACTAGCGGCCGCTCGCAACTTCGCCCGCCTTAGTTTCGTTTATCGCGGATAAATGGTATGTCTTATGAATAAATGAATTATTATTATTATTACCAAGATTTCAAGTTCCTAGCGTAAAAAAATATTTACTGTCCATACAAGTTTTTATCCCCTAATAAGGATAAGGATAATAGTAGGTATAGATCTACAGCTGTAGGTACAGTCAGCATTAAAGGTAGTCGACAATTTTACTACTGGTACATGTCAAATTGTATATTAAAATTATCACTTACTTTTGATGCTGACTGTACAAGGAGGCAGTCACTCCCAATACATTGTTCGAAAGTATCGCGTCTCATTTATTCGTGTAGCCGTACTAACAAGGATAATGTAAGTCTTCAACTTTATACAAGCTTAACAAAATTCGAAATATTAATTTCATGTTTGAAATTTTAATCAGAACATTTTTCGGCGAACAAATTGGTAAAACGATTTCGACGAATTCTAATATTATCTTTTCATTTTACCGTACCGTTCTATTTTATTAATAAATCCTCACGATCAAATGGATGCAACTAAATGCAGAATGCCACAAAGCCCACACGCGCAGTCACAAGCCTAAAACTATAACCGACTGTAGCGTCTAAATAACACATTACGGTGTTAATAACCCTATTCTCACGATTCAATATTTGAACGAAAGCAATTAAAACTGCAATCGATCATAAAAAGACAGCCGAGACAATAAGAAAGTTGGCTAGAATTGCCTTCGCAAGCGCTGTGAAATCGTAACCAGAAATGGAATGCAAATATTGGAGCCGGCAGCGATGCAGTAAAAGTGGAATATAAAAGCTTTTTATGCAGTGACACGCTCGATCTAGGCATAGGGTTGTTATATGTCAGGATTTCTTCTGATATTTCTGTCAGGATTTTAGGACTTTTGCCAAGATTGTGACTGTAAGTGGCATTTGTAAGGATTTTTTATAAAAAGTAATCTCATAAAATCTTTTAGATCTGACTGTAATTTAATTAGGGAATTAAGGTCTTGAGTGGTATAAGTGTTCTTCTGACATGTCCCGATATTAGGACTTTTGCCAAGATTGTGGCAAAGGTAAAATATATATTTTTATATGTGACTGTAATTCAATTAGGGAATTAAGGTCTTGAGTGAGGCGAGCGGGGAAAAATTCAATTATGCCACGCTTCACCTGGAGCTAAACACTACTGGAACTATCCATATTAGAACAATTAAAATTAACTGCGAGAAGTCAGAACTTTTCCATAGACGTTAAATCGTTTTTCAGACGGTTTCATTTTTACACTATGCCAACATTGCCAACCCTAGCAGCACACCCTGTTGGGCTTCGCTAAAGCAACGTATGCCGAGATTTGGTACGTAATGTGGGCCCTAATGTGAACTTTATAAGTAATAGTGATGTGAACTTAATATTATAAAATTATAAAAAAATTATGAATGATACTTTTTCTCTTCAGGCATATGGGAGTATTAAGTTCACAAATTATTAACCTTACCTTACGAATCATTTTAATTAAATACAATACATAAGAATATACTTACAGCAGCCAAATTATACTTAGTATGTAGACTTAACTTTGTCAGACTGCCTATTGACTAAAGAAAACTATACGACGACGGGACATTCCATACATTGAAATATTTAGGAACATAATGCAACGGCCTACGAAGCTGGTGGTCACGGGTTTGATTCCCGGCCAGGGCAAGTGTTTGTGTGATGAACACGAATGTTTGTTCCTGGATCTCGGATGTTTTATATGTATTTAAGTACTACAATTTATCTAAATATTATCGCCTGGTACCATAGTACAAGCATTGCTTAGTTTGTTAGATCGATTTGTGTAAGATTGTCTCTAATATTTATTTATCCCTTCCCTATTTGCACAGATTTTCTACTTTATCCTCCAAAATATCATCCCCAAAAATCCTTAGTGCACTTTGCCATTTTCCGGGAAGTGTACCCTCCTTTCTTCAGAGATTTTGGCTCTGCATTGTCTGTCAATTTTTGTCAGCCATCATGTTACATAAATTGCATATGTGCATACTAACACAAATATACTTATTAACACATACATCTGAATCACCAACATACACGTATGCACTTCGAGCTCTCAGTGCAGCACGCTGCAGTAATTCGGCCTCTAGCCTCGCATTCAACCTCATAACTGGGATATGTAGAATTCGACGTTTGGAAATGGTGCTCTAATTTGGTTCCGCAAGCTTCATAGCGTAGCGCGTGAATGCACGGGATTGTAACCCGATTGTTGGCAACACTAACAACTATTCAGTATCTGCGGTCGGTGACAACACTCCACGGTGGCCTAAATATACTTTGACAAATAATCGAAACAAAAAATATTTCAATATTTATTTGTTTTCATTCACTTCTTTTAAAATATATCTAATCAAAAAGTAAAACTGTAATATTTGTGAAACTAAAAATAATCTAATTTTCTTTAAAATACCTTCCTTTGGCGTTGATACACAAATGCAAACCTTTGTTAAAATATGTCGCAGCATTTTTCTGAGGAGTAGGGCCTACTTACTTCTACGCAAATTATACGCTGTGTTCGATCATTTTATATTGATTACTGATATAGACAGACAGACATAAAATTATACTGTTTTTTAGTATTTGTTGTTATAGCGGCAACAAAAATACAACATCTGTAATTTTTTTTACTGTCTAGCTATCACGGTTCATTACATACAGCCTGTCGACAGACGGACACACAGACAGACGGACGGACGGACAGCGGATTCTTAGTAATAGGATCCCGTTTTACCCTTTTGGTACGGAACCTTAAAAACCCGTGAATGTTTATGGGACACTTTTTGGCCGACTACGCTGAGATAAAAAGAGTGTTATGACTTTTTCCTCGTACGCTTGCGAAATTGCGGGCACCTAATATAAAATTAAACAGTACCGTTGCGAATTGCTATTAATTGCTAAATTATCTGATTTGTTTCCAGTACTGTCAGCGCTATTGCAAATAAGACTGTAGCTACAGTATTTATAACTTGAAATTGTTAGTGATAACTACTCGCTAAACACAACAATTTGAAGTGAGATTGCCTGGACTTTTATTTATAAATCCAACCAAATGTTTTGTAATATAGAAATACTTAGGTATAGGTATTGCAAGGAGATTTCATAGTAGTTTCATAGTAGTTTAGAAGCAGGTAACTAGTATGTATGTATATATATCTATGTATATATGTATCACGTTTATATATATTACGTATTATGTATAGTTTGTATACTATGTAACTTTGGTGTCTCGCCCTTGTAATTATTATTTTGTACAAGTCTGAAACCGATATCCCGCACCAATAATATATCTGCTTAGCCTAATGGTTGACTGGTAGAGAATGCCTTTATGGCATTAATTCAGCCATTTTTATTTTCTTGTATTGTGCAATAAAGTTAAAATAAATAAATGTCATCTCTCAAATTGATCACCGCTGCCTTGGAAGATGCCTTTAAGCTCCTGGATTGGGACGGACTTGGCATCAATGGCGAATACATCACCGCTTTGCTGATGATATCGTATAAGAAGTCATGGCTGAGACCCTAGAATACCTCGGCAAAATGCTCAATGACCTCAGTAGAGTATATCAACAAGTGGGCCTTAAGATGAACATGAAGAAGACGAAAATTATGTCCAACCGGACCGGTTTCGCTCAGCTGGATTAACGTTACCTGCGAAGCTGAAGGTTCCAGGTACAAATATTTGTGTGATGAGCATCAATGTTTGTTTCTGAGTCTTGGATGCTTTTTATGTACATAAGTATACTAGCTGTTGCCCGCGACTTCGTCCGCGAAGAGATGCAATTTATAGCTTACAAAGATAAACCCCCTTTTTCGTCCCTAAAAGGGATGAAATTTGACATAGGTTATAGCCTACGTCCTATTCTGACATATGGCACATAACTGAAAAGCTTCATAAAAATTCGTCTAGTAGTTTTTGAGATTAAGTGGAACGTACATACATACTTTCACGGTTATAATATAGATAGGGATAGGATAGGATACATTGTGTCTCGTGAGAATCCGCAAAATTTTAACCACACATTCCTAAGGTCATTAGGAGTAAAAAAGTGTATATGAACCCAAGTCAAACTCAACAAAAAAAAGTTTTCTTAAATTTTGTTTTGTTGATTTGTGTACATAAAACTTGAATAACTTTTGCTCATCTATGAAAAATATACCTTTTAATAAAATGGTTACGATTATTTTTCCAAAAAAGGATGACTTTATAGTCAGTGGTAGCTGCCACTTTGATGTCTACTAATAGCGACACGACACTTTCAAAGTCGCGATCATAAGAGCTTAATGCACTTTAGTAATCACAATAAATAGTTTACATGAAAATTGTTAATATCTTTAAAACTAAGCTAGATTTTCCTGGGGTTCATAAAATAATACGGTCCTAAAGACCTCAGGTGGTACAATTATGCGGGTTCCTCACGAGCAAGTTGTATATTTATTAAATATATCGTCTTCTAGTATTCATAACACAAGTCTTATTGAGTGTACAATGGGACTAGTTCGATTTATATAAAAAAAAGAATCTGGTGAAAATCGTGGGAAACCGTTGGATGCGGTTGGCGCAAAACCGATTGTTATGGAAATCCTTGGGGTAGGGTTGTGTCCACGTGTAGACGTGGCGGACATGATGATGATGATGATGATGATAATTATTATTATTATTGCAACGTAGTTCTAAATAATATAATCTTATATTAATAACTATGCGAACGAGGTGCCTGTTTTCACTTGACAGGACACTGCCCACTTAACAAACATTTATATGTTCTAGAGATAACTGACAGTCCCCTTTGTAGCAGTTGCCTGTCGGCCGAAGAAACTGGGGGCTGGCGTGATCTAGGAATGCGTCGAGGTAGCTAAACAAAGGGCTGAAATCCTCACAACACCGAGGTCGCTCCGGGAAGCCTGTGGAGCCATCAGGAGGATCCTGTGCTTCTGGACAGAGCTAGGCTGGCTAGACCTCTAGGCAGCAACTATCCCACGCACAATAACCATAACATTTTAATAACTGGACACAATAAGAAAAAATAAATAGTAAATATCATGATAATCTCATATGCACCTGTAGCTGATACTGCCTGATACTATGTAACACTCCAGTTAGATCAGTAAACAGAAAATACATACGAAGCTAGTAGGTGCCGGTTTCGAACAATTATTTGAGCAATGAGAAATATATTTAAATGCTGCACAAAAAAAAATCTAAAACATTCCAATATTCATGATATTGCTTTACAGGCGCCGAAACCGAAGGCGTGCAAAATGTGTAACTCGTTATAATAAAATCATATACGGTTATTCAATTCGTCTGTAAATTTCAATCGAGGACAATTCACCATGAAAAGATATGAGCTACAAATCGGGACCCGTGTCTGCGCGACGGGCACATGTCTTTGGATTTATACCGTCTAAAAGAAAATGTCTCAGCGACGAACGCTTTTATTGAAATTGGCCGTATTACCATAATAATATTAGAGGGATTGGCAGCCATCGGTGAAGTGTAAAATCTTAGTATACTATACCCTGTGTTCCCTCCTCGAAAGACTGCAATCTACATATATTATTCCTCCCGCACCATTACAGGGATTCTGTTATTACCCTATCTTTTCTTTCCGAGTTTTATTAAGGGTTATTTTACAAGTCTAGTTACTCCCAGTGCCTCAAGGGACTTGAAACGAACGTCTGTTGGACTGTGTGTTGAACTGACATATCATTATTTATGATTTGTATTGAAAATATTTCAAATATTTTTAACATTTGAAATAATTTCATGATAAATCAATTAGTTCGTAAACAGCTAATAATACATTTCTTATAAATAGATGGCGATGTGCATATCGGGGAACATCTTTTTGTATGAAAATTTACGGTCCTCTTGTTTTTATGTTCCATAAGTATCTATTGAAATATTTGGTTTGTGTTTAGACACTTCATTCGATTAGGTATTTCGATACCAAACTTAAAACACTCCTAGCAATGAGGGTTTTCTAGAATGGAAAGATCACCAGTTGGTGCCGTGACATAAGATCTGAATAACAAGAAGTGTCAGCATCTTGTGCTGTGGATTTCGACACTTTTTGTCAATTAGACCTTACGTCACGGTGGCGCCGACTGGTGATATTTCCGTTTTAGAAAACCCTCATTCTACTAATAGAACCTCTTGTTACTCGATTACATAACAAATGTTACTTGTAAAATAATTGAGAAAGGTTCCTCCCTTTCCCCTTCTCCAAGGCTGTAGTAGTAATGTGTCCGTGTAGAGTATTTGACTAAAAAAAAATTAAATTACATTATTGAAATAAAACAATTTAACGGATTTTATCGCGTATATATCTCATTTTAGTTAAGGGAGATTTTAGAAAGGAGTTTAGGGAACTAAAATGAAATAATATACATGATATAATCCGTCGAATTGGTTTATTTCAATGCGTAATAATCGCGAAAACAGAAGAAAATATTATAAATTATATTATGTTTTTAGCTAATAAACTATGAATTAATATTAACAATTATACTGTACGTTACAAATTTAACACAATCCGAAAACAAGTCAATACACTTAGTATTGTACAATTTTAATGCCACTACGGCTGCGGCGAGGCGCCCAAACAAGTGAAGTCTCTGCTAGAATATTTACACTGTACTCACGTAGTGTATCGTAACGCCACTGTCACAATCTCCAGAGTCGTTTTACGTAGAAGGAAAACTTTTTACGACTACCCGTTATAGTGATTACGTGTAAACGATTTTCTCCGTAATAAGATGTTTAAGAAGTTATTTTCCTTCGCAAACCCCTTTAAGTCTGGCGACTTTGTTAAATAAATTATTCTGTAGGTAGCTTCCCGCTTTGCCGGGACTGACAACAGTATTTTACTTATCTCGCGGGAGTCGAGTACTTGGGATGAAAACTAGCCTTCTTACTTTCCAGCTGTCCCTAGGCATTTCGCGTTCATCTAGCGGTTCTTGTGAAAGAGAGAGACACAGTTGCATATACAGATCGTTTATTTTATCCATCCATCCATCTATCAGCCACGTTCACTGCTGAACATAGGTCTCTCCTATAGCTCGTCACAGAGTTCGATCCTGTGCCGACCGCTTCCGACTCGCCGCGACCCTAGTCGGGGGCCGTCCCACGCTACGCTTTCCTATGCGTGGTCGCCACTCCAGGGCTTCACTGTCCCAACGGCCATCCGTTCTCCGGACTACATGGCTCGCCTATTTCCATTTCAATCATGCAATCCTGCTAGCTATGTTGGTAACTTTGGTTCTTTTACGGATATCCTCATTTCTGATTCTATCATATGGTCCCATTGTGAACGACCATGTCTCAGTTCCGTAGGTCATCACTGGCATCACGTACTGTTCGAGGACCTTCGTCTTCAAGCACTGGGGTATTTTCAACGAAAAGATATGACGCAGCTTCCCGAATGCTGCCCAATCGAGTTGGATTCGACGATTGACCTCCTTCTCGATTTGAACTAGCTGGACAATTTGTCCGAGGTATACATACTCGTCAACAAATTCGAGGGCAGAGCTCCCAACAACTATCGGGTAGGGTGTAACATGGTCAATCGACATGAGTTTTTGTTTTGTCCATATTCATTTTTAACCGACTTCCAAAAAGGAGGAGGTTGTATGTTCGATAGTTTGTATTTTTTTTATGTATGTTCACCGATTACTCCGCCAACTGTGGACCGATTTTAAAAATTATTTTTTTATTTGAAAGGATATACTCCCGAAGTGTTTCTATTGCCACCAAGTTGGTATCTGATGATGGGATCCCAGGGAAATCGAGGGCAATCCTCAAATTTTATAGGCACTTATAACGTTTTTCATATATTTTCTTAAGATATTTAAGTATTTGCATATGGTAGTCATCATCTCATCATGCTGAGCTGATGACGGAAGGTACAACTCCTTAATAGTTACGTGTTAGAGGATAATTCTTGAAAAAATCATCTATTATACGTTAAGACTGTTAGTCATATTCTTTTTAGTGTGTCCCTGTAGTAGTCTCCTTATCACCAAGTCAGGATTAGATGATGGAATACCAGGGAAATCGAGAGACCCTCAAATATTATAGGCACTAACAATGTTTTGTATATGTTCTTCTAAAGTTATCAGTTGTTTTCCTCTGGTTGTCTTCATTACATGCTGAGCTGATGATGGAACTTTATTTACTTCAGGTTTGGCACCAACTTCAAAAGGTGATTCAAATGTGATCCGTACCGTACATAAACGATTATTTATGGCTTTTTAGTTTATTTTGAAGTCGGTTCTTTTTTTATTTATTTATTTTTTATTTAATACGATTATAATTTTCAAATAACGATAACTTTAAGTAGTGTTAAAGGTTTTGTCAAAAAAGTTAAATAATTACTCTTGACACTTAAAGCTTTATCGAGCAGCAATGTAATGCAATGTGACATGTGTTAACACATATTTCAATAAAAAAACAGTGATTTGATTAATAGTTGTTACCGTTACTTTGCACCGGAATTAATTTGTAAGAAAAAAATGTTAGTTTTGATTCAATTCAATTCAATTCAAACATTTATTGATAAAATACACGTTTACATTATTATAATTCTATTTTTTTATTAAATAGATTTGTTAGCAATTATACTTCTTGTCCATAAAATATATGTTCGGATGGAATGTGTACAATACGAGCGACAATAAAAGGTGCAAATGGTAACAAAAAGTTTGATAAAACTAAATGTGAGCACTGCACTGAGTTCATATATAAACTCCACGTAAGGCAAGTAGTTAGTCGCGGCATGTACCGCCAGCAGTCGCATTGTTACGCGAAAATCGTTGCTAATGCATACAGGTCGAATCCACATTTCACATACATACTACGTGAACAAAACTCACTTCACATAATTTTATGTTTATCATTAGTAACTATAAGCCTTTAAGTGCTGTTTTGACAGTAAAATCGTAGCAAGAATACGCTATGTATTCGTGCAGAATTCAAATCCAAACTTCACATTTATATTCGAAAACAATCAATCTAGGGTCTCGTAAGTAACAACGCCTTTCGGGAGGGACAATATAATATCGCGTTACCGCAAGACGAATGGCAACATTATCTAGGATACCATTTGTACGTGCGCGTTTAAGTTGCGAGACACGTAAAGTGTTGCGATTTGTTCGCGTAAGTTGTGTTTATCCTTTTTGCGGGTCTTTTTTGAGTTATGAGTGATGGTGGGACGAGTGACGCGTGTCGTGTACTACGTTCCGAAATGCATTCGTCTTCAGTGGTTTATCTTCTTTGGTGCCACGATTTATACTCTAGGCAATGATAGAAACTACATGGTTTTTGAAAAAAAATGTTTTTAATTATTTTTAAATCTAGTTTCAGTTATTTACCTACGCTTAATAACTTCCAGTGCTTCCAATAAAGCACCCTCTTTTGTCTTCTGACATGAGTTTTTGATTTCGCATCGTTATATTAAAGTTTACTTAGTTATGTAAGAAAAAAATATCTATAATTTAAAGTTCCATATGTCATTGTCAGAAATGAGGAGATTCGTAGACGAACCAAAGTCACCGACATAGCAGGTAAGCAAAGTGAAGTGGAAATGGGCAAGCCACATAGTTTGAAGATACGATGGCCGTTGGGGCAGGAAGGTTCGCAAGTGGAGACCGCGTACCGGGAAGCGCAGCGTGGGAAGGCCAAGGTGGTCGGACGACCTGGTTAGGATTGCGGGGACTCGCTGGATGCGGGTCGCTTCTATCCGGTCCTTGTGGCAATCTATTGAGGAGGCCTGTGTCCAGCAGTGAACGTCCTATGGCTGAAATGGTGATGATGATGATGAGTGGATAATCAAGGCATATTCAAGTAAAGCTTGTTAAAATAAAGGGTGGCCTTATAAATGTGTGTAATATAACATGCTTATAAATAAATAGTAATGAATATGCTACTACAAAATTAGCATTATCTAGATTTCGAAGAAAGGCAGTGTATTCATTCAGAGATGACTATGCCCTATGGTAATTAAATGAAATGCAAGAATAGAAATATGTTATAATAACCATGACAGTTCGTAAAATCTAGTTTGAACTTGATATTTTCAGCAGGAGGCAAATATAAAGGCCTTTTGTTTTGTTAACGCGTTTGATCGCTAGTGCGATTTGTAATTAAAAGGGAAAATGGGAAAAGCAACGATGCGTGCAGTGGAATGAGGTTTTCAATGCTCGTTTTCAATTTACGCTCATTTATCACAAAAAAATAGAATTGTAACTTTGACAAAGATGGAATATAATATCTGAGTCGGAGATTGTGGACAGACTTCAGTGAATCTTTTTTAAATGAAAATAGCCTTATTTATAAAAAAAGATCTTTAACAAAGGTTTGAAGAGCATTTTATTTCATTAATACGACGTTTATTAAAAAGTTGAATCATAAAATCATAAATCATAAACTGTCTACATATACCTCTGTTAATAATTGTCCCAAAACTTGTTCAGACACAGGACTGCAGCTGTTGCACCCTCAGTGAGAAGCCAGTCTTCTGGGGTAAGAACTCCACCACGTCATCAGCCACGGCGGAGTAATGCAAGCGCGACACGTAGAGCGCCTTACTCTGCGTAGCAATCGGAAGACCAGAACTAACCGGCTCGGCAATGCTACAAAGAGTTCTGCGAGGTGCCCTACGCGCCTTGCTCTTCCTTTCCACCAGTGTGAGTCCCTCCTTATCCACATCAATGCGGGAGGAGTTTTTCTAATCATGAACCCATACTACACTTGCTTTAGAAGGCGAGGAGGCCCGGTTAGCTGCGACAGGCTGACCAGCGACGTCAGCATAAGCACGCTGACGTCATTTCGAAACAGAAGGCGGCTGCAAGCGGGGGGCGCGCGGGCGGTGGAGCGGCGGTTGCGGCACCTTTTACGGTGTCAGCAACACGCGAACAGTAGTTTTACCGTGGTCGGGTAATCCTATCTCTGTACCAATAATGGATCTACCACGCCACGAGGTCCATCACGTCACGTGACGTGATATAAAGACACATACAGATACATCAGAGGCGTGGCGTCATTAACATTACAAGGGAAGCCGAAGCGTATTCATTTACCCATATTTAAAGAAAAAGATAGTTATAAGTCTTTCCTCGGACAACCCGGTGGGAATCGGCTTAGATGTAGTGCATAATAGTTTTCCATCGTATTGTCATGGAAACGTACGAACGTGTCTTGCTGTTTCAGTCGGTCACAGTACAAAAAGTACTGAGGTTGATTGAAGTAGCATGACAAATACGAACGATTCCGAGATATTACGATGGAAAATAATAATGCACTATATCTGTATACTGACGTCACGCCACTGATACGCATAGAGATACAAACAAAAAAAATGATTTTATTTCATTTATTTTTGTAAAACATCATCAATATTTTATTTCTCTTCAATGTTTTATGAATTACTAGCTTCTGCCCGCGACTTCGTTCGCCTTCAATTCGTTTATCGCGCATAAGGGTATTTTTCCGGGATAAAAAGTAGCCTATGTCCATCCCTGGGACTCAAACTATCTCCATACCAAATTTCATCCAAATCGGTTCATCGGTTTAAGCGTGAAGAGGTAACAGACATACAGACAGACACACTTTCGCATCTATAATATTAGTATGGAAGTATGGATAGTCGATGTTGTCAACTTATGCAACGTTACATACAAATATTGTTCCTAATCAAGAGCGATTTTCCTTCTCTCCACTTCCGCTAACAACGTGGTTAACTTAATCGCATCCTAATCGGGGCTTAGTCGGAATTTACTTAGGTAATCTACTGTTACTTAACTACTTTAATAATTAGTTTTATGATATCAGCCCAACCGCGTCAACTGCTGGAAAAGGGCCTCCTCGAGTATCTCTACAATAAACAGTGGACCGACGCTTTAACGACAAGCGACGCACGATATTTAGTATTCTCAAAATCTATCAAAAGCTATATCCCTAGACTCTATCACTCCCATCCACAATTAACAGTGGACCGACGCTTTGACCGGCGAGGGCGACGCTCTATATTTAGTACTCTCCAAATCTATCAAAAGCTTTATTCCTAGAACCCATTACTTCCTTTCCCAATGAACAGTAGACAGACGCTTCGATAACGAGAACGACACACTATATTTAGTCTTATCCAAATTTATCAAAAACTTTATTACCGTAACCCATACTTCCATCTACAATGCACAGTGGAGTCGCTGTGACGACGGCGACGCACGATAAAATATTTAGTATTCTCCATATGACTCAATAGGTTTATTCCTAGAACCCATCATTTATCATTTCCATCCTCAATTAACAGTGGGCCGACGTTTTAATGACGAGGGTGTCACACGATATTTAGTTTTCTCCAAATCTATCAAAAACTTTATCCCTAGAACCCGTCACTTCCATCCCCTGACAATATTCCCGAATGGATAAATAAAATAAAGCAACCACGCCCACAACAAATTCCCGCGACCTCCTGCGATTTACGACAGCTGACGCGCACTTCACCACAAGTCGGCCGAGAAGTGATAAAACTGTATACCTATGGCCAGTTTTACGCATATTGAGAGTAAGTAGGTACCAACTATATCTACCATTATATGTCTACATTTTTAGTTATAGTTGTCTGCTATATATATACAGGGTGGAAAGGCACGACGATCGTTTTTTTACGAACAATTAGTAAAATAAATAATTAGTAAATTAATTAATGTTCTTCTTAGTGACCACCCTGCTATTACTACGTACTATCTACCTACATGTAAGTGTACACACACAATTGTAATATTGACTGGGAATTATTACGGGTAGAAATGATGTTTTGATAAAGGTCACTGACCCTTGTGTTATTGTTAAATGTTACTGCATTTTGCATTAAAAGTTAACTGCCTATAAATCAAAACGCATACGAATATGAGCCTAGTTTCTTTAGAGGAAATAAAGTACTAAATCTTAACAATCCCCTTTTGCGGAAAGGATCGTCGTACCTTTCCACCCTGCATATGTATTTGTAGAGAGCTAACATTTGAAAGAATACTCCGTTGGCTCAGCGACCCAAAATGAGTCTTGGCCTCCAACATCAGAGCTCGCCACTCGTCCCGACCCTGCGCCAGTTTCTGCCAATTTATGGCACAAAGCTCGCGCAGATCCGCCTCCACCATGTCCCTCCAGCGATACCTGGGACGCCCGACAGGACGCCGGCCTGTCGAGTGGCCCAGGTATGCTCTCTTTACGCTTCGATCTTCCTCCATCCGGTCAAGGTAGCCAAGCCAACGGAGTCTGTGAGCTTTCGTGTCTCCTATGATATTAGGTTCGGCCACCAACTCCTCTATCTCGGCGTTCTTAAGGACCCTCCAGCTTCCATCTGGTCTTCGTCGCGGGCCCAGGATCTTACGGAGGATTTTCCTCTCGGCAACTAATAGCATCGTCTCTTCCTTAAGTGGACCCTGAGGTCCATGCTTCGCACCCGTATATTAGGATAGGTCGCAGACGGTCGTGTAAATTTCGAGTTTAGTGGATGTCCTAAGAAGCTTGGACACCAACACCTTGTAAAGGGCGGCAGTGCCCGCAGCGTATTCTGTATGCGGATACTGATTTCTTCGTTGCGGTATTAGTATTGATGATGGTGCAGCCCAAGTATTTAAATTTCGCGATGCCTTTGTAGGTAGTATTTCCCACCCGTAACTCTTTTGGTTGGACGCGAGTATTTGAATGAATAGAGCAGCTAAAAATATAGCCGAGCTAAAGGACACATTGAATGAGCATGAGAAGCCTAACGCATAACTGAGTCTATTTCAAAGGTAAGGGAGCGGTACGGCAGGGGTGACAAGTGACGTATATGTGTATAGATAGGGAGGACTCGTCATGTCACGTCACTTGTCACCCCTCCCGTACCGCTCCTATACCTCAAGAATAAACAGTTAAGCGTTAGACCTGTAATTCTGCTAACGTTTCTGGTGTATGGTAGGTACCTGCGATACCAGAACTAGGTAGCGGCGTATGCAATTTTTAACCCCCGACAAAAGAGGGGTGTTATAAGTTTAACGTGTCTGTGACTCTGTGTATCTGTGTATCTATCTGTGGCATCGTCACGGATGGACCGATTTGAGTGCAGTTTTTTGTGTCATAGATAATTTTATCCCGAGTGTTCTTAGCTTTGTTTGATGAAAATCGGAGCACTCGTCTCCAAGATATTCACCTTTTAGTGGAACAAGTGACCGGATCTCAGCCGATATTGAAGCTAGGAACTCCAAATTTTGTTGTTATGTTCATGTGTGTCGCGGGGTTTTTTTTTCTATATTTATACCTATCCTATCCTAATGTAGCATTGGAACAATACTAAAATTTTGAAATAGAAAGGTGCAGGTAACTTTACTACTGACCTTCACTTGTTCCGTCCTTCACTTCACGAGCTTCTCGACCAGTGTTTACCTAGTAGATTGAATTTATAATTCCTACAACTGTGGTGTCGAGCAATTCGAGTAACATTATTTCTGAGTTGGAAAGTATTATCGTGTATTCGAGGTTTAAACGCTCGCCATTCACATTTTTACTGTTGTGTTGTGTGTTTATATTTAAACGTTTCAAGACCCTATTTGGGACGAAATTCCGATAGTACTACGCATAATTTTCTTTGAATTTTCCTTTACTAAAATCTCTCTAGAATTTGTATTTCATAACTAGCCTGGAATCGGGACGCATAATCTGCTAGTACAGTGGACAGGCGAATAACTCATAACAGACAGCACAGACAAAGTGATTGGATATTATATTTTATATTATATATTTCGGCCGTTAAAAATTTTGTTTAAGTGTATAATACTCAGAGGTTGGAATAGGTAGTGCCTATTTACCTAAATTTCGTGGGAGGACTTAATTAGGAGTGGTTATAACCACCAAAATAAAGTTAGATTTTTATTGAATGAGGGATTTCCCGGATTAGTTAACAGCACTGTAAGTTCAAATAACTAAATGTTGGTAACTGGTAAAGTCAATGAAAAATGGGCCATAAAGTACCGAATCTTTGATGTCCATTATTGGTTACTACTTAACATGTCCCAAGTGCCGTCACCCTAACGGACTATTTGGAGGATACTGAATCGAAAAATAATTTTTTTCGTAGTTTGTATGTGTCGTTGTGGCATCACGCCAAATCGGCTAAACGGATTTTAACTATTTTTGGTACATGGGCAGCTGGGTATTTCAGATGGTTATAGTATACTTTTTACCTGGCTACGCTGTCGAAAAAAACATAGGTTATGACTTTTCCTGCTCCGCGAATGAAGTTGCGGGTGCCTTCGAGTTACTAATAAATCACTCTCATGGTCAAATTATTAATTAATAACAATTATCTAATACAGATAATTCTAATATGTTGACAACCCAAAAGTGGACATTCAATAGGTCCGTCGGACATACTCGTAGGACTGACTCCGAGAGTGAATTTATGTGTATTAAGTATTATAAATAACTCATCCGGAAAATCCCGCATACAATCAAAATTATTCATTACTTTGGTCGAGGACCATTAAAACATGTTTCCATACTTTGGATCGTGTTCCGATCGCAAGGAGATATTCTAGCAAAAACCAGATGGCACTTTAAAAACAAACATTTCACTACATATGTTATAATTGAATAAAGAAACATAGTACAGTAACAATTACTTCACAAATAGCTAACAATAAATAAATGATAACATTTAATAACTGTGTCACGCTTGCAAAGTTGAATAATTGTAAAAAAATATTCTTATACATAGATGGCGTTGTACATATCGGAGAACGGCTTTTTGTATGGAGATGGTCAGTCCTTCTTTTGATGGTTATAGCCGCTCTTAATTACATCCTCCCGCGAAGTTTAAGTAAATAAGCACTGCCTATTCCGACCTCGGGTAATAGTGGTCATAAATTGTTTCCTTCATTAAACCCTAAAGAATAGTGATTCTTCTCTACCTAGTGAGGTAACGGTTAATTTTCTCTTTGATGAGAAAAAACCGGCCAAGTGCGAGTCGGACTTGCGCACCGAGGGTTCCGTACAAACTTTCATTTACCCTAACATTGTTACCCCGTTCCAGTTGTAGATGCAAACTTAACGCAACCGGGTTGTTCAAAAAGGTTTTTTGAAATTAAATAGGTAGTTACAGACATGGCCATAATTTCCGTGTAAAATTTATACAAACTGTGAAAACATCAAAATTTTCGTTCGGTAAACTTCGGAGATAAAGGGGGGAAGGGTGTTTTTGTTAAAACTTCTCCTTATTATTGGGCACTAATTATGCATTACATATTGCCTATGGGGGCTTAATTCTAAAATAACGATTCATATATTTACTACTCAGTACTGAACATAAATATTTTTGGTAGTTCAAAAGCGTAACATATAGTCAAACTTAGGGTTTAATTAAAATCTATTCAACCGTGGACTTTTCTACATTTTAGAGAAACCCTTTATACCTACTAGTCAAATAAATCCAATGTAAAAGTTTCAGGTCAAAATGAATATTTATTTACGAAAATACATTTTCACATCGGATTAATTTATCGTAACATAATAAATACCCTATTTGTTTTTGTACACCAGGATTCATTTCAGTACTTTCATTTGAGTAATGTATATTTTCATTAAATAAATTCACGTGAAAATTTACATGTTGATTTATTTCCACAGTTTGATCTATTTGGATTACAACAAAGTAATCATATTTTTTTAAATGCTATCAGTAAATTCTACTTCACCCTCACTTATCATTACGGATAAGAAGCTGAAGACATGAAAAATTGGAACACATGTTCTTAGGGTATAAAGAAGTGTTTTGAAAATCGACTCAGACGAAGACGACATACGTGGATAAAAGCTTATCGAATAAGTTAAAATCCACACGAACAAAGTCGCTGGGCAAAATCTGGTCAGTTTATATAGATAGAAGTCTAGTAGACGCCCGCAACTTCGTTCGCGGAGGAGAAACAGTCATAATCCATCTTTCTTTGATAACGTAGTCGGGTAAAAAGTATCCTATAACCATCTGTAAATACTCGTACCAAAAATGTACCAAAAATAGTTGAAATCTGTTTAGCCGAGGCGGGATGAAGCCACAAAGACACATAAAATCATTAAAAAAAACATATATTTTCCATTCAGTGACCTCCAAATAGTCCGTAATATTTTTTTTAAGTATCTTTAATGTACAGAGATTCCATTTTTACAACTTTATAATAGTAGTACGCGAGCAACTATTCGTTTTCGTGGGTTCATATTATTTAGTAAGTTTTACATCGTCCGCGCTAGAATTTAAAAATCCTACAGCAGTGTTAATTCTAAATGTCTCTACAACAAAACGCCAAGAAAAGGAAAAATAAGGGAGATTTCACTGAAGCGAACGTCAGATATCTTTTGTCTTACTCGACAAAATGCGAATGCAGTTGGCAGAGTGGATGTCGAGTAGTCGTTGTATGCATTGGATGCTGCAGCGGGAGCAAAGTAAAGTTTGCCGCGGGCTGTCCGGTTTTGTGACAAAGGAACAATGGTCGACCCGGATATTTGAAGGGAAGTAAAGGGAGTCATGTTTTTTGGCGGGAACGATCGTATTACAGTAAAAGGCGAGGCGATAAGAACAAGCTTATTAAGTTATCGTTACAAGTTTGACGACCAAATTTAGGAATGTTTGGATTTTGTGAGCTGTTTCAAACCTGTTGATACGAGTATTTGTTCTACTTCTGTTACTTTTGTTACATTTGTTAAATTTCATTTCGAATGGATTCGAGTTATCAATCTGTTTTACTGCAACAGTTCTTAATGCTTGGTCCTACATTTGCAATAACCAGAGTAACCGATATAGCTCGAAGAGTTGCAAAGCTTAAGTAGCATTGTGTGTGTGAGTGTGGTTTAAAAGTAATGGACAGTTGTGCTCCATATTTCAAGTCACTAAAGATCTTGACTCTGCCCTGCCTGTATATACTAGAAGTTGCGATATTAGTTAAATGTAATCTTAACTTATTTAGTCCAGTTGCTGATACACGCAGGCTACCTACGCGGTCACAATATCAAAATTCTCTACGCAGTAAGGAGTGCAAGACAGCACTAGTACGCAAAATTGTTTCGGGAATGGCACCTCAAATTTATTAATATAATAAAGCTGAACAGGGTCAGAAATCTGTACATGGAAGATATTCGAAAAAAAATTGGCCAGGGATTTAAGATTTTTCTTTGCGTTTGTCTGTTTATCTGTTTGTCTGTTTATTTGTACGCGCATCACGTGAACACGGCTGAACAGATTTTGATGCAAACTTTGCTAATCTGTTGAGGAAATTCCCGGCCAGGTTGTATGCTATAAAAATGTAACCCTTAAAGGAGTAGCCACTACACTTGACTCTGTTAAGTTTGCTCCTGAATATTATGGCGCTACTTAGGAAGGAGGTGCAAACTTTTCTCAAATATGTGCTACACGAGCCTACGACTACTATCATGTACCTTGCTAAACTAACAGGTGGCGCTAAAATTAATACCATGGCATTTTGCCAAATTAACTCTAAGTTTAGAAGAGGGGGTACCGATATCAACAAATTTAATTGAATATAATTGATTTAATAAAACAATAAAATACGAGATAAGGGGCTCAGTGGTATCAACAAGGAGGAGGCTCACAGTGCAAGAATTTGCCCAGGTACTGCTTCAGGTTGGAGAAGGACTTCTGGAGGAAACCAACAGCCTGATTCGATTACCAGAGACGTTATGCAAGATCGTTCCGTCCGTTGAAGATCACATTCGGAGCGTATACGGAGACCTGAGCCAGGTGACGCGACGTGAGAACTCTTCGGTTTGTGGGAGAGCCGTTAATGCGCGGATATTGGCGGAAATGGAAGGTGACTAGGCAGTATATAATTCCACTAGCTTCTGCCCGCGACTTCGTCCGCCTTAAATTCGTTTATCGCGGATAAGGGTATTTTTTCGGGATAAAAAGTAGCCTTTGTCCTTCCCCGGGACTCAAACTATCTCCGTACCAAATTTCATCCAAATCGGTTCAGCGGTTTAAACGTGAAGAGGTAACAGACAGACAGACAGACAGACAGACAGACACACTCGCATTTATAATTTTAGTATGGAAGTATGGATTAACACTGTCTTGGAGGCTTCTCTTCCTTTTTTCTCTTTCTTTTTTCACAACATACTTTGGAGTTCCTAAACTCATTGAGCGCTTCAGGACTCCCAGCACACACATGAACCCTGAAAGTTGGAGTTCCGATCATGCTTCTTCGGAATTTGTCACCTCCAAAGTTATGCAACGGAACCAGTCGAAAAGTAGTGCAGCTGCAGCGAAACCTCATCGAGGCGCAAATGCTGATGGGGTGCGGCGCCGGAGAAGCCGTGTTCATCCCCCGCACCCCCTTCATTCCGAGCACGCCCCGCTCCGCTTCAAGCGCCTACAGTTCCCCGTGAGCGTTTGCTTCGCCATGACTATCAACAAGTCGCAGGGACAGACGCTACGCGCCGCCGGCGTGGACCTGCGCACGGACTACTTCTCGCACGAGCAGCTACGTGGCGTGCTCGCGCGTCACCAGCTGCACGGAGCTGTTTGTGCTGATGCCCGCCGGGAAGACTCACAATGTGGTGTTCAAAAAAATATTGTAAAAGGTCAATGTTATGTAAATATACTTTACATACCTACTTTTGGAGTATGTAACTGTACATATAATTATATGTACATATTTAGTTGTGCATACATAAACATAACTGTCAATAAAATGTAAATACTTGGCCTCAATATCTATATTCTCCTTTCCTCTAATCCTACTTCTAAATAATATTAGACCTAAATTCGAAAGGTTGTTAGAAAGTATGGATATATTTTTATGTGTATATTTCTTACCTTTTCATGCTTAGACTGATTTGACTGGAGGACCAAGTTGGGTGATATTTGCCATGGACTTGATTTAGATAGTACTACAGTCAAGGACGTAAAAATAGAAAAGTGGTACTGTATCGTTCGATATACACCTCTAAGTATATACTCTATGTGTTTTAAATCACGTCAAAAATTTAAATAAGTGCGAAAAACGATTGATTTTGGAATGTACTTTTATTTCGTGGTATTTGTATAAGTTTGACTTTAATTTAAGTTCCGGCTCCAGGGGAGAGGGGTGAATTAGCCACATACTGACACAGACCGAATTTTACGCGGGCGGAGCCGCGGGCACAGCTAATTTCTAATAAAATCCCAGCTAGCATAAGGGAATTAAAATTGGAACAATTTAAAACAGAAACTGACATTGCTTTTAATCCAAAAATGTTACTATAATATTCAACACTTCGTCAATGACATAGATAAATCATTATTATTATTATTTAATTCGACATTCTTTTTTCTCTCCAGCCTGACAATGTTGTTAGTTTAAATTGTGCATACATTATTCTGCATTGTATAATGGGGTCTAAATCCCACGACATTTGTACGCCTATCGGCAAAACATAGAGGATATTTACCACATTGTAACATCAACATTGTACCTGTGTTTCACAAATAAATATATTCATATTCTTATTCATTGGGCAGCACACATTGCTCGTAGAGCCTATAGCCGATGAGACCAACGAGTTTTTGAGTAGCGACCACGCCCCGTAAACGCGGCGTAGGTAGCGTAGGTAGGCCGTGCACATGGTAGAGTGATGGCCTATTGAACGTCGCTGGATGCGTTCTGAGAAGGCCTATGTTCAGCAGTGGACGTCTTTTGGGTGAAAAGTATGATGATGAGGATGAATTGTTGTTATAGCGACTATATTAATATACGTTCCGTGTAATTTTTGTATATATATACCAGTGACGGTTCAAAATATATCTCGATTAAAATCATTAATGTAAAATTCCGTGTTTTTTTTATTAACAATTCTTTATCTTATTTGGTGTTATAGCGGCCATAGTAATGCGCACTCCGTCAACATTTTCGTTATTTGTACCCTTTTTGTAAGGCGACGACACCAATCATGGACATGTTAAGCATAGTAGTACCCAAAAAAGGACAGCAAAGATTCAGTGCTTTCTGGCTTAGTGTCCATACTGTACGTAGTACTCTTTATTATACTGTGCCCTTACTTAAAATTTGGGATTTACGGCAAAATTTATCATAATTGGTTGCTTGTCCATTACTGGTGCCGTCACACTATCCCCAAAAAGATTGGACCAACGATCTGGTCAGACTCCGGGAAAATATGTATTTGGATAAAGGTGGCGCGTGACCGATCGTCGTGGAGATCATCGGTGAGGCCTTTGTCCAACAGTGGATGTCTTAGGCTGATATGATGATGATGATCATGACGATAAGTCATTAGATTACGTTCCTGGCGATGAAGGAATAGAATAAACACATAGTTTACAACTTAGATTCCTTATCCAAACTTAGCTGACACGTTCGTGTGCGATACAAGCCGTAATACATCGCCCAAGTGGCCTCCAACACAGTAAATATATTAGCTGAAGCAGTATCTCAACTTACCTTTCTTTATTTATTACAAGCATTTACCCTCGGCTTTGCCTGCGATGACTTAACGAGCTTATATTTTAAACTATAACTGGATCCACCTGTAAGACAATTTTCATTTAAATTCGTTCAAATTATATTAATTATTGCGTTATTGAGTAGTAAACATTTAAATGTCTTCACAAAATTTTACATTGAATATTAGTAGGACTCCATAAACTCCATTGGCACCCATATTTGTTAGATTTTTTGTATGAAATAAATCATGAAAAAGTGATGTTGGATGATGAAGAAGGAGATGGAACTCATGTCAACAGCACGGAAAAACTAATTTGCATGACCACGGAGAAATCTAGATACGGAAAGATGGTCGTCGACCTCCGGGATGGAGATGGCACGTTAGGAAGAAGAAGAGCTGTTGACCTCGGGAGTCTTTCAACGTCTATCACAGCGATTTAAAAGAACGATTTTTTTTTTAAGAAATCCATACAATTATCTCATTTGCTTACAAAATATCACGTGAATCGGTTGAGAATTGCGGCCTGTAAAGAAAAATATCCGAGAAGATATACGAAAGTTTTTCTTCTCCTGAAGCCGTCTTTGACAGGACACCCTTGGACGACCGCTGCTTAGATTTCAGGGCAGTCACACGCTTAGATTCGTGTTAGATGTTTCTAACGCCGCTCGCCACGTCGCGTCGGGTTTCGTCCACCGTGTTAGATTTGCTATCTTAAAAATTTGGGTCTTTAGGTGTTTACTCCATCCAGTATACGGCGGATCCCTGTATACGACACTCTGCCAGACACTGCACCGGGCGTCGTTAGATTTGCTATCATTTGAGTTTCCAGATGTATACATACTCCACCTGTATACTGCGGGGCCCCGGACGATACTCCGCCGGTCGCCGCGCGTCCGTCCGCCATGCTAGATTTATTCACACGCGCGCCGGACACGACGCGTGCCACATGCCGCAGTCACGTGGAATACAGATTAAATAAATAATTCTGGTTTAAAAATGTTATATTTTTGTATTAACGGCCCGTTCTAAAAAAACCGTAGCCCTCACTTTACTACATTTTGGTACATTCCTTTCTGCTCCAAATCACAACCACTATCAATCCTAATTAGAAGGTTAAAAAAATCATATGTTTTATCGCTAGGCTAAAAGTAAAGTACACTTAATAATGTTGGACACTTAATAATAATCACTAAAAGACGTCGCAGTATGGCCTATGGTCCGAAATGACGAAAAGGAAAAAAAAAGTAAAGTATTGGTGAAATTTGAGCGGTTTTGTAATGTGTGACGTGTGACAATTTTTACTTTTCCAATCGAAACATAAAAATGCTGTTTCAGGCCATAAAACAACAAGATAGTGTCACCAGGAACCACTGATTTTTGGTATTTTGAACATTCTTCGTCTATCGTGATTTATTGGTGTGAGTGGCAGATGTTTTGTCGACAGCGACAAATGCGGCCATGTTACGCTTCCACCCAAGTAGCACAGAAGCTGTATTAGAGCTTATACAGCCCTTATAACGCTCAAACTGGCTGCATAATGGCTGTACAAACTCTTATACAGCTTGTGTGCTACCTGGGCAGTGTGTCAATTCAGCAAGCGATATTGGTAACTTGTTTCTTTGAAATAATTTCTATTACCAACGTAAAGTTTCCTGGCATGAAACTTCAAGTAATAGAAACTACCTAATTGCTCAAAATTGAAGCTTGTAAAAAAAAAATTTGAAATTACTTACCTAAATTTTTCGAAGTGAATCCCGGGTTTTCGTGTAAAAGCTTAATTTTATTTCGCAACATAAATAACTCACCGTGAACAAACAAAATCCAAACTCTGTTCTCTGTTACTCTCTCTTTTTTAAAGTAGAAAACTAAAGTCTGTGCTTTAGTTTTCTACTTTAGAACCGTATTATTACAAATTTCATAAATTGTCATTTCAATTTACCATCAACAAAGTTTAACATTGTCCCGGCATTCGTTAAAAGTTCGCAAGTTTACGGCAGAACGAGTTAACTGGCGACTACATTGTAACCGCCAAATTTCTATTAAGACGAACTGTATCTATAACTTTCTATTGCTCATTCGCTTAATTTTATCACATCAGTTACGTCGTAAAATAATTTAATACGATAAACCGTCAGATAATATTATAAATGTTGAGGAAACTCGTCTTTAGACGATCCCAGAGGAAATAAACCCCAGGCTAACGCGGCGCACTTTAAGTCGTCATTGTATTCATTTAGTTAACGACGGTCTTTATTTTTAGAGACACTCGTGAAATTAAAAGCGTACCGGACCTTAACGCCGGCAGGAATGGAAACTAAAATGTACGAGTAGGACGTACATACGGCCGGGAGAGCCGTTCGTTTAACTTTAGCTTAATGTCGGGTGTGTTGAAAATTTAAGTAACACGTTTTCTATTTTTTTTCGAATTCATATGACATCTTATATCTGGAAACAGTTTCTTTTTATATTGGTCGAACTTTAAAATCATATATATTGACATAGGTTATAAAGAGGTTATATAAATTTAATAATCGGTACCAGACTATTTGAGAATTTCTGGGAATGCTAGAGCCACTCAATTTGTACCTAAGTAGGTATACAAAACTATAGTTGCCGGTAAACTTCTTGAGCATAACCTAGAGTGCGCGAACTATTTTGGCTCAAGAAGTTTGCCGAGATCTATACTATCTACATAACTACTTCATTATGGGCATTGGGCATGCACAGTTGATGTAAGTTCACAGGATAACGCCAGAATTTTCGAATTGTACGAGATAAGATATGAGTGACAGGCTACTTTTACCAGAATCAGAAGGAAATAACCTACTCGTACTTACCCATATTATAAAAACATGGAAGTTATAGTGTCCACGTGTACAGTCGGTGACCTCACATAAGTATCCAGGCATATTCGTGACTATAAACGCGCACTGGAACGGAACTCACTAGTGGCGTGAGTTCGAGCCCCGGTTGTATGTCCATGTTGTTGTTTTTATTTTTTATTATTATTTTAAAAAGAATTTGCATGATTTACTTTAATATAGGTATGTAACACCCAGAATATATTTAAAAAAAAACAGGGGTTAAAAGGCATTTCATTTCTTCATAAATGGCAGACTTATCAATTTGCGTAAAATTTAAATCCATTCTTTAATTGACAATTGAAACCGTTGACAATATTTAAAAAAATATCAGTAATTATAAGAGGAAGTTACTATTTTTCTAAAACCTTTAATTTTTTCAAACTTCAAAACTTTATTCTGCAAGTAAGCCTGGAGGGCACTTTTACATTTAACATTCAATGTTCATATTTGATTGCCTTATTTTTATCAATTCAGCCTCTTTGATATTCGATGAGCCTAGGCGAACGAGTGTCTCACTAAACAAATTATTCGACCTCTTCAAATTATCATATTCTAGGTGGCAGCACTTACCGAATGTTATTTCATCATCATCTTGTTTCATTTACAAATATTGTATTTCTTAAGAATGCAATAATTCCCAACAAGCTTGACTAAGAAGTCAAAAAACATTCTCTGACATCCCAAGTCAGGGTTTGAACCTTCGTCCTTCTGATCCATTGTCAAGCGCGGTTACCACTAGACCACAGGACAGGTTGAAATCAGCTAAAAAAATGCGGACGGGTTGTTTCAAATTAACATTGCTAGGGCGCATCATATGTATAATTTTTTTCAACCGTATGAATTCCGTCTCATAACAACACACAATTTAAGCTATTTATTTGTGGGTATTAGGCAATTACATTAGTGGGCAATGTCGTTAATTATCTATAATTCGACTATTGCTCTCGGCACAACTCACGGTTGACATTACATATTTATTACACCTTTATATTTTGAAATAATACTTCAATTAACAGCATATTTGAAGGTGAAAATAGTGGTGTTGTTTGAAAACAACACGTTAATAAGCTAAATTGCTCATCAATTGCAGTTAACGGTAAGTTGAATATATTAATTATATTTTATAAACTTACCTATAGCTCATATATATTAATGATTTTAATGGTCTTTGCCTTCGTTTATTCATTTGTTTAGGGTATCAAAGGAAATAATTAAAACTGGTTTACGTATAACATGATATTACATGTTATTTATACTTTGTTATAATTTATAATTAAATAACAATTTGCATTGCGAATACCTTATAGTATAAGTATTTAGCATTATGAAAATGATGTTTTTCTACGCTATAAATGCATTGCATCATTTTATTTTGTTTATGGTCTATTAAAGTTATAAGGGTGATTAAATAAAAATTACGTTTCTTTACAGAGAAAAACCGTTACATTGTGAATCAAACGGCATCAGCATAGAGAAACTAAAGATATAGAAAGGAAGCGGCCAAGGTTTGCTCCTTTGATGTTTACTCCTCAGTCTGCACGGGATATAATCGCAAGGCATACTGAAGACCCGTTCCTTTCAACCAAAACGACAGTAAAACAGTGCGCAAACACTTACATGCATCCAGCAGGATTGAAGACATATGACTATTTTTGTATTTTACCTACCAGGACTAGCGGCAGAATAACATTAGCTTATTGGAGTTGGAAGTCATCATGGGGCCAGGCGAAATTATAGAAGTCGGTCGTCGCATAAATAGTAAAAATACTTGGAAATTGTCCGTGACGTCATGTTGCCAACTGTGCGAGTTGCCTATCCCGAGGATCAAATATACCTGATAAAAGATCAAATTGTACCAGATTGGCTCGGTTCCCAAAGTGATATCACAACAGTTATCTGGCCGTCATAAAGCCCAGACTTAAATCTGATAGAAAATGTATGGGGCCAAATGGTCCTTAACTGGGACCTGTCCAACGTGAGGACAAGCCAAAACCTCAGGGACGGTAAACGGCATTAGTGAGAGGTTGCAAAAAGTTATCGACAATGACGGCAGAGCCTTGAAGTATTAAGTAATATAATAAAAAAGAGTGTAGTGATGCTATTCTATCAACATTAAACATACAGTTTGTTTTTTTTATTGTAAGTAAAGTAGGTGCCCGAGTGATGTTATTGTATTTTAAGATAGAAGCGTGTAATGCATGTTTCTATCTACATACATGTTGATTCACTGGGTGCCTCTTCATTGTGGTTAAAATAAATACTTTAATCAATAGCTACATATAGTTATATTAATTGTAATTGGTTATTTTGTTTACCTCACTTTTTGTTTATTTTGGGTGTGTTTGACTACACCAGACTATCAAAAAGGTGGCAAAATTCTAGTAAAATGTAACATAAACATAACTAAATAGTTGTTTCATCTGTTAATCGAATTAAAATTGTTTAATGTTGGTGGAATGCAACATAAGTATGTTTACAAAATAAAATGTTTCTTATTATATGTTTTCATTCTTATTTATACCCTAAAACGAGCAAAATACCAGAATGTGAAGGCTTGTCAAGATTAATTCTAGATGGCGTGACCACAGCGCAGTCACTTATAATACTTATAAGGAATTTGTCCATCATATTGTCATTAATGATGATTTATTTACATCACACAATTTACTTGGTATTAAAAATAACTGTGGCATTTTGACAGTAGTCATCCCCATTGAACGAATTAAAATGGCATTAGCAGAAACCAGTAAGTAAAGTTTGCCAATGCGGTCTCAGTTAGATAGCGCTAGTTAAGTATGATCAAAATTGATTACATTTTGTATAGCGTTGAAATCCATCTTTAATAGTGCCCACTGAAAAGGTTCACATTGGTATTATTTTAGTTTTATTTACTAATTCAACAATTTATAAATTACCAGTCGAACAAAAAAGTCTTTGCAATTTTTAACATATGGGCATAGATGTAATGTTTTAACTACGGGAACTTTCTACATTTCCATTTAAGTTAGAATTATCTCTTATTATAATTATATTGTTATTTATTATTTATTTTTTCCTTTTTTTGACGCCTAGACATCCTATCTCTGAAAGTATAGGTTAAGTAATGTATCGGAGACAATATAAAGTCTGCCCTGGAAAGTCTGCCCAAGTATTTGTCTGTTGTATTAATACTGTTATTAACTTTAATGTAAGTATGTAGATTGCGAATGCATTTCTGTTTAGTCTAAATCAGACATGTAACGTGCCTTTGAGGACTGCTAGTAGAACGAAGTTTTTAATTTGATGTTAAAAAATATGTTTTTCTCCTCTACATCATATATGAATAATTATATAAGAATAATAGAAACTACTTAACTAATTAAAAACAAAAAAAAACAAAAAAGTAAGTTGAGCCTGGTTTCGAACCTGAACACCGTTGCAAATGTATACCGATTGTGCGTTCAAAACCACGAATATGCCTGGATACTTAAGTCAGGTCACCGACTGTTCAATCAGCTGCAGAGAAAAGTAACCCTTTGTCTTACAGGTTTGTAAGTACGTATTATCGTCGTTTTAGAATCCACAGCACAAACATGACTTACTCGTAATTTGGGATTAGGTTGATTAGATGAAATGACCCAATTATTTATGAAATAAAATGAAGCGATATCTTTTATTTCAGGCAACATGATCTACCTATATATACCGTACAGACTAACATACAAATTGTACCCATAAAAAGAAACTAAACACCTAGGTCACATTTTTAACAGCGGTGTGTTATGCAAGCTCGAGACACATGACACCTTTCGGCAAGATTTTTTCCTTTGTATATAGGCTGCGAGTTTGTCTGTGGGAATTCTCACCACGAAAGAATTTTAATTCACGTTGTGGCGAGACTCCAACTTCACGACTCTCAGGATGACCCTGGTCTTCACACGTACATACTCATGATCTCCTCAGCCTTCGTAGAGTAATTTAGAATCAATTGATTTACCAATTGTATGGCGGTGAACATATTATACCTCTCTTTGTACTACTTGTCCTTTATCCGCTATAAATGAGACATTGTTTTTTTGACGGCTAAACGAGAATCGTTATGGCAACATCTCTAAACAAGAATAAGCTGACGGTCCTATCTCACTTAGACAGGTTTAACAATGGGCGAATACATGAGTCAGAACGTTAAGTCGAGCCAAAAACAGTTATGCCCAATAATATAATTAATTTTCACCTCAGCAGCTCAAACATGCGGGTTTTGCTGCAACCTAACAGTGTGTAAAATGCAATTTTGTTGCAAGCGTCAGGCAAAGTAACTTTTTTTTTAAATTTAGAATGGCGCGAGTTGACATTTTTTTTGTGCTGGGTCTTGGCTGGGTCTATGACCAAATTCAAAATATTTGCACTTTGTCCGTTTCTTATCTGTATAAAACCTGTTCTACACCTTCCGATCCTAATCATCGGCTAAAATCGGATAGTGTATTATGCTACAGACCCTAAAAATAGGGATCTGTTACACAATACATTATCCAATTTTATCCGATAGGATCGGAAGGTATACAACGTATTTAAAGAAAGCGAGTGACAAGAACATTCCAATAAGGGTTTTCTACAATGAAAATATCACCAGTTGGGCCTTCACGAGAAGACGTGGCAGTATGGTCTATGGTCTTAGCCTGTCCTAAAGGGCGAATAGGAAAATAAAATCACAGTTGGCGCCACCATGACGTAAGGTCTGACTGACAAGAAGTTTCAACATCCACCAATCACAGCGCAAGATGTTGACACTTGTTGTCAATTAGACCTTACGTCACGGTGGCGCCAACTGGTGATATTACCAATTTAGGAAACCATCATTCGATTTCGATTTTCGAATTAGACCCTGAAAAAAGAAGTAAACCCACGGAGTGTAGAACTAACGATTTTATAATCCCTATTTGTCCGAAGAGTCCGTCAAAAGGCGTTAAAATGATGGCGCCACTGTAAAAAGTGCGTAAAATAAATTCGCTTATAAATGCCAAAAAATCCACAACGATGTAAGGAAAATCATTATTAGCACGATTGAATATTTACATTAGAAGTAGAAAGACGGATTGAGTAGCGTTTCGATAAAAATGATTTGTAATTGGATTGACTTCATCTTGATTTAATGGCAATTATTTTTTTATGATCTGATTACGAATTCATTTTATTTTGAACATAAAATATAGTTATTTTGTATACTTATTGTAAAAATAAACGATGTTTATGAAATTTAACTTGTAAGTTTTATATATTTTTTATTTGACTAAAACTGACTACAGACTATTTCATCATGAGTGCAGTTTCTAAACGCACTTTTTAAATAATGTTGTATAATAGGAATACAATTCTTGTTATTTATATCTTCTGCTACACAACAAATTGATTGTTTTGTACTTTTGAAACATATTAAAAGTACAAAAAAATATACACGTAATTTATGTTGTATAGAATAATTTAATGATTTTGACTAATTTGCATATGATTAGTAGGTACTGTATACTAGTATAATGTTCCCATTAAAAATAGAATGAATCAAATTCTTAATAGTAACTTTATTTGTTACACCATAAATATTTTTTTGTATGACATGTGACAATAAACTCACAGAATGGTTGAAAGTAAGTACAAATACAATTGTGTATAATATGTTCTCACTGTTACGCAACGACCAAAGATGCATCTCGTACTGTTTGAATCAGTCGCTACGCTCAGGATTATAACTTAGGATCACTTGCTACGCTCGTGATTCAATAATAGAATCATTAGCTTGCTCGGTATTCAACAATCAGCACTCGCAGCAAGAAACAGCTTTGCTCTCTTGTTGCACAAATAACTATTAATTATTTACCTGTGTACTCTTAAAGAATAACGTAATAGGTACCTTTCCTGAAGTAATTCGTTTTAATTAGCCAATTATATGAAATCTTTTTTTTTCCTGTTTTGAATAAGTACATACCGAAACACATTTCATAATAGCAAAAAAGTGTGGTTTCGATTGTCTCACATACAGAAATCTCTATTTGCAACATATATCGTCATATCAATTCGGGCTATATGCCGTATACACGGCATATGGCAACTTTTATATATACATAGAAAAGTTGTTTTAATTAATTTCAAGTTAAAACTAGTTTCAGAGTTGGATACCGTACATCGTTTGTTAATTAATATAAACCACGTTATTAAGCATTACTATGTGAATGAACCGCAAATTAGTGGAGCATACTGTGTACACATTGCTCCGATACTTTATTAAAGCAGGTATTCAATTAAAGTTTGATTTCCAGCTGAAAACCACCATTATCGTACAAATGTTGCTAACTCAACCAAACTTATGATAGCGATGTTACGACTCGACTTCACAAGTCGGTTCAAACCAAATTGGGCCTCAAGTCAACCAAACCGGTTCGGGTTTCCCTCAAATTGACTTGAAGTTTCGTTCTACGGTCTGATCAAATTGGCAAAAAATCTGACCGGCTTGACAAAATGAACATGATATAAATGTGTTCATTATAGAAAATATGCATAATACTTAAAGTATGTTATATTATATGATGTTCATTATTAGAAAATGCATCATACTTTAAGTAAATATGATACGAAATGTTTTTCAATCATAGGTAAAAAACACTGTATTAAAATTTGTTGTATGATTTGATAGTCACTATTAGTCACAGACTATTTCAAGTCACTTATTTTTTTTTAATGGCAAATTTACGCACCCACCTACGCGATGAACATAGGGGTTACTCCCAAACTCCAAAATCGTAAAGTCTCAAAGTTCGTAACGTGCTGTCTCTCTCGCTCTCATGTTATGCTGTATGTGAGTGAGTGGGATGGCGCCATACGAACTTCGTTTTTCGGATCGGAGTAGCCCCTCAGTTCAGGGGCCAAATTCTAATTATTATATTTTACTGTAGCGATGTGCATATTTCAAGGAAAACCGTTCTGACATTACTTGGAGAGTTGAATTGGTTGAAAAGCTTCATATTGCTATATTGATAACCACTTTGCCAAACTAGAAACCGGGTAAAATTGTTTTTTGGCACAGACCGAAATAACGTAGTCTAGCGGAGAGTTTCTTGTCGTCTATGAGTATAAAAATAAATACGCCAATTACATTTACTGCATAGTTAATAATTTTCTATTTGTAGTCTGCCTGACTAAAGATTTTTAATAACCATAATTAGTTTTCAGTGAGGCTATTCAAAACTCTATTATAAAGTTATTTGTTCTGATAATTACTAGCACTGGTAGAGATCGCTCGACGAAGATAAAACCGCCCCTTGTCTATCTCTATTTATTAGGGAACTGTCTAATAAACCTTTGTCATGCGATTTGTTGTAGTATATCTGTAGAAGTGGATATAATTGTAATCGCACGCTGTATTTGCTTTCATTCGCTGTATTAATGCTTTTGCACGCAATTATTAATACTATAAACAAATACTTATTTTCTAACCTGCGCGTAAAAACTACCATTAGTCCCCGAAATTCCGTTGGCAGTGACGTATTCCTATAGCTTATAAAGGCAAACCCGCTGATTTCTATATATGTATATCCATACTAATATTATCAATGCGAAAGTGTGTCAGTCTGTCTGTCTGTTTTTCTGTTACCTCCTCACGGTTAAACCACTGAACCGATTTGGATGACATTTGGTATTGAGATAGTTTGAGTCCCGGGGAAGGAGATAGGCTACTTTTTATCCCGAACAAATATCATCCTCCTTTGCACTACTGGCCAAAGAAAAAGTTGCTATTAAATTTTTAAATTATCTGACTAAAATAGTATAGTCCCTTACTCTCTCTCTCTGGGGTTGGTCCCTCATGTTTGAGGATCGTGGTCAGCATCAGGGTTGCATCTGGAGCGGATGATCTGCCTCTACCGGCTTCCGTCCACCGCGTCTCTCACGATCGCGTAGAATTTGAAGCTTTCACTAAATCAGTACATCTTATTGGTGACCGCCCAACCACAATCAGTTTTCCAAACTACTAAAATAATATAAGGTTATAGATACCAAACTTAACAAGTGTTCTTGCAGAAACTTGAAAATCTTAATATATTCTTTGTCTGTAGTAACATATTCTGTATACAAGACGAGCCTATGTAATGTTTTTTACCTTTATTTTTTCTATGGTTTTCAATTGTTGGACTGAATTTGTGTTCGCCTGTATAAATATCAATGTGTCCGCTAGCACTCGCACTTGAAGTATTCCAACAAAACCGGCCCTGGAAAGCTTAGCAGCATTAGCATTCCGCGTTATCTTGTTGGCGCGTGTTTAGGACGTCAAAAACAGAAAATTGTACATTTCCCGACGTCCCGCACCGAAACGCGGGCGGTTCTCTATAAACGTCGACATTCCTGGCGTTCTTCGTATGAAAACATTTCAGTCCGAATGCTGACAGCTTTTGACGACAAATATAGCCAGCTATGTTGCTAAAAAAGCTAGGGTGACGATTAAGCTACGTTATTAGGGTTCCATCGCAGACTTAAGGGTCGGTTCAACACAAATTGTACTAACATACTCGTACCATTAAAAAACAATGCGACTAAAATCTATTTATAATTTATTCAATTTCGCATTAAATATTTCGCTGAGTAACCTTTGGACATAAAGGGTAAATAAGGAAGAGGGGGGGGGGGAGGGTTAATTCCTAAAATTCTGCTATTCGTTTTATGCAAAATTTGAATTTGCAAAATGTTCTTATACTTACAAAACATTAAACACCCGTATTCAGATACATACTTACATTATTTAATTCCTTAACTAGTTAGTGCCCAAGTACGAAATACTTTTACGCCACCATTGAAATACACAAAACCCACACTTGGTCATTTCGCCTGCGTTGATGAAGATAGAACAATTTGTACTCAATTTAATACAAAGGCATTTACAAAGCAGTCATAATTGCGCAGAGTAAAGTTGAATGCAACATCAGCGTTCCAAGATTGCTTCTTGTTTTCAACTTCGGAGTCCTTTGCTTGTCGGACGTGCTTGGCGAATACCTTGAAAGTTTATAATAAAGCCTTATTCTTGTGAAGAAGATATGTTTACCATGAGATTGAAATACGACATAGGCTACAATTTGTATACGATAGAAATTTAGTAGCATTTAAACTTTGGTCCACATCTATGCCAAAATGTCTATTTTTCGAAATGTTTAATGTTTTAGCATTTAAATGGGCAAGGCGTTTATTTCACAACATAGCAGACTCTTTGCTTTGGTTTGTAAATATGGCATGCAGAGTATTCCAACTTACGTCTAATTTAAACATAGTAAGTTGGCGTCAAATAGTCTGTAGCATCCAAAGTGCCAACATATTGCAACACATGTTTATTCTTAGGGGCATAAACTTATGTGACGATATATTTGGCGCTTTGGATGCTACAGACTATTAGACGCTGACTGTACCTCTATATACAGAGTCTGTAGCAATGAAAGGGATCACTTGACATCCACCATTCTCCTATCTATATATAGTAGTCTTAGACCACCATTAGAAAGATTTATTTCCGATGATAACATTCTAATCTATGCTCGCGCCTTCCGATGTAAACAAAACAGTCTAACCTTTTTGTGTTAATTTATGCACAGATAATAAATTTGTAGCTACCCCAGGAATATACAAAATATTGTTAATTTTATTTATATTGTCGGAAATATACATATTTACAGTACCTGTTTTATCGGCCGACTCAGACGCACGTGCGCCGTGCAATAGTGGCAATGCAGTGCCAATAAGGAGTCAAGCCGATCTGAAATATGCTGGCAACCGACGATACGAGTCGTTCTCCGTTTAATGCGTTCCTGAGTTGAGATTTCTATAATTTACTTATATATATAACTACGTTCAGTGGAGCGTGTCTATTCAAATTATAAAACGAGTTAATTTTGCGAGTTCGTTTCGTCAACTGACGTGACGTGTTTCAGAGATTTGATCAAATCACTAAACAAATCTGGCGAAATGAAAACATGAATTGCTTTTTTTGGCTGATTTCGTCATTTCACTAAACAGACTTTACGGATTTGATCAAATGACTGATTTATTGTAGACAAATGATAAAATGGATTCGCCATTTTAACATCCTGCGTGATTTGGACATAATAATATCCCTTAGAGATTTGTTCAAATCTCTGTTTTGCCCATTTCCCTTCGACAGATATAATTAGACGCACGTACGTTTTTTCTTATACAGTGTTTGACAAAAACCTCTACTTAATCTAATCCTTGTCTTTTACGACAACGTACGTGATGAACTTGTTTACCACACGGAAATATACAACATAAAAATAAAATCGTCAGTTAAAATTGAGGCTAAAACAAGATAAAAGGGATTTGGCTCCAGGAAATGGATCAGTAACAACCGCTTGTTAATCCGATATTCAGGGAGATTACAAAGAGATATTTCACTTTGACGATGGAAAAGATTCTTAACAAAGGTCCGGCCTACATTGTCACTCTGCTGAATTATTTCGTCCGCTAATTCTCGCTGTATTTGTCAACGAGCTTAGTTACTGTTGGGGTTTGTTCGTTTGTAAGTTTCTAGACGCTGTAAGAGAAAGAATGTCACTGTCATTCATCTCGTCTGACAAGTTACGGTATGACCCGGAATACTCGTAGTTTCGCTACAAGAATCTTATAATTGTTTCTCTACAAACAGTTTACAAATTGTAAATGAGAATGATGTGCTATGACATGTATAGTCAGGACAGAGGGAATTGGCTTTATATTTTTCTAAAGCAATATTTTTTTGCAAAACGGTAAGAAGGGTTTTGTTACGGCTGTCACCGTATAGCATTTATAACCAAAAATTGTCCGTCAAAAGGTCTTTGATTACAGACGTTGAAGGGCATTTTTTATTAAAAGTTGTGTCGTTAGACGAAACTTAAATTATATTTAAATGGCGTCGAATATTTGACATTAATCGTCAGTTTCGAGACTAACCTCTAGTTAAATATACATATGTATTTAAATGAAAATGCCCTAAAAGCAGTTGAATGTCACCGATTTAAACAAAGAGAAATAAGACTAAATACTTACTCCACGATTATAAATTAAATTACCTTTTTCATATTCACAATATGAAAAAGGTAAAATGCTGGTATTTTTCTAAATTAAATAATGAAGCCCTTGGTACATGTGTAACTGTCCTTACATATAAGGCCCACGAGATTTATTTGTTTTCTCAAAGTGGGTAGTTTGCAGAAATTGGGCCAATTTTTTACAAAGTATTCAAAAACCCTTTCGAGAAAAATGTTTATTAAACCGCTTGTTTATATATATCAGATTTCAATAATATAGAAGATGCCCGCAACTTCGTTTACGGATGAGAAAAAGTCATAATCTCTCTTTTTTTTCTTCAGCGTAGTTAGGTACCAAGGATACTTAGTTGAAATCTGTTCAGCCGATTTGGCGTGAGCAATAAATATATTTTTTAGATGTAGTGTGCGGTGTAAGGAAGCTAGTAAAAAATTGGAAAAGTAAAAAGCGAAAAATCCAACTTTCCTCACGAATTCACGATAAATAGTTAAAACAAGTACCTATTATCTTTTTGATCAACTATATGAAAAATATGTTAAGTTGGCTTTACTGAAAACTTTAAGCACCTATTATTATCCGACCCCAACCCAGGTTCCCCCAATTCCGTCAAACGTTTCGATAAAAGAAAACTTACCAGACGATTTTGAAACGTTTTCGTCCGAAGCATCGTTAGTATAATCACCGCAAAAAAATCTTCTTGCTGTATTCCTTTGATGCCGTCTAGACACCTGGCCGCCACCGATGCGACCAGGTTGTTGCCATTGCAGTACACGAGGGAATGAAAAGATATATTCCAACTGAATACTTTCTGTACCATGTGTCTTATTTATCTACTAAAATTTAAGAAGCGCTTTGTTCCCTGAATATAAGGCTTACACTTGAAAATATCGCAAAATGTGATATATGACGGTTAGAAAGTAAATGTGCTTTTTAAATTAGTTTTGGTACTGGCAATGACTTAAGTTCGCAAGGTTGAACGAACGATTTCGGTATTTTGTCTCTTTTATACTGATATTTTCGGGTTTGTTAAGAACTAAACCAAAAACAGATTTTCGTCTTTAGAATCCGTGTTGTAATGGATCTTATACGGGTAAGATAAAGTTTTATACTTAATTTAAATTACGTTGTTATCAGCATATCAGAGTAGCCTCGTCTACCCAACACGAGCCAAAGGAAAATAAGAACGAATTGGACTCGCGTACCGAGGGTTCCGTACAAACTTTCACTTACCCTAACATTATTACCCATTTCCGGTTGAGTTAAGTTAGCACCTGATATATGCATACAAATGAGGTGCAAAGTTAACGCAACCGGATTGTTGCAATAGGTTTTTTGAAAATTAAAAAAATATATAGCTAGTTCGAGGACATAGGTAGTAATAATTTTCGTGTAATAGGTATATGTTTTAAGAAATTGCGACAATCTCAAAATTTTCATTTACTAACTAAACTTCCAGTAAAGTTCGGAGATAAAGGGGGGAATGGTGTATTTTTTTAAACAATTTCCTTAATAAACCTACTGGACTTGAGTTTGCGTGTAAGTAAGTGATCATGTTTACTTCACATGACTACGCAGAAATGCGTTACTATTACGGTTATGCTAGGGGGAATGCGGCGGAAGCTTCAAGGCTGTACTGGGAACATGTGGAACGAAGAGGCGGTTAGGTTAGGTTAGGTTAGGTAAGTAAACATGATCACTTACTTAAACGCAAGCTCAAGTCCAGTTAAATAATGCCAAGTCGTCGATTCCAGGTAATAACACTAATCCAAATCGTAATGCAAGTCAAAGTCAATATGAATAGCCAAAATGATTAGGGAAACGAACAATTAGCAGTATTAAAACACAATCTTAAATTATTGAAAAATAACAACGATGACCAAACAACGTGAAAATTTTCTCATGCGTCAACCGTCTTTTGTTTTTTGTTCTTTTTCTATTGATGGCCAGTGCGTAATTTAGAACGAAATTTATTTAGAAAGGTTTTGCTTTGCTTGCATTAATCATCATGTAAATTAAAATGTTGCACTTACCACATTTTTTTTATTCCATTCAAAGATCTAACGATAGTAAATGTTACCATACTGAATTGGCCTATCTATCAGCTTAGCACACAAAAAACAAGCATCTACCGCAATAATTCACGTCACCAAAAATAAAAACCTCATCGTACTCGGCGATAGATGAAAAATTTAAAAAAAAGTCATAACTCCGAAAATACGAAAAATCGCGGAACATACATGGGGGTGATTCAGATAGCCCCTAGGTCCTCTACGTCCCAGCTTCAGTATATCACTACTTCTTGGGACACCCTGTATAATAAAAAAAGGTAGATAGGTTTACCTACACGATAATCCACATGTGAAACTGGCCAGGCTTATGCACACATAAATCTGTGAATATTGCAATAACACACTAATCGTAAATGCTTTCAGACGCTTTTATTAAGTAATTAGTGCAAAATCTCATTATGCATCACGGCATTTTTGTTTATTTGATACATAATCCAATATATAACAAAGTACATTGTGCACGAGACTGAGTTAAGGTTTGCCAATTGGCGTAATTTTGGTGTGCCATTTTCGGAGTCCGTATATACCATCTACCTCTTTTTATGTTATATATCATTGTTAAGATAAAACTTTTGTGTGACGTCTCTAAATTCAATAAGCTAAGTAGTGTTTATTTTTAGTTTTTGTTAAACTAAAAATCGTTTCAATTTAAAAAATGTGTAATGTTTTTTTTTTTATTCTCCATGTCTTGTTCATCTCCAATGTCAATTAGTGGTTAGTGTAAAACAATTAATGTTGACTAGAGAGTTCAATACCGTATTTTAAAGTCTTAGTTTCGAAACTTTGTTTGCGGGGAAGGAAAAAATTATAACTGTCTTTTTTACTTCAGCGTAATCTGATAATAAGTCAATTTTCAATTCAATTTCAATATTTATTCATGAACAATATGATTGTGTGTGAAATTAGTACATACACTTAGTATTAGAAGAAAAAAATATTTATAAAATAAAAAAAAATTTTTGATTGATAATTGGTAAGTAATTAGTATTTAATCTTGTGCAAATATTTCTTCAATACTGTAGAAGCACCCCCTCAACAAATATGCTTTCAATTGTTTACTGAACGCGTCACAGTTTGTAATAATTTTTAGGTTAGTGGGAAGCTTATTAAAAAAAATACTGCCTGGTTCCTAGTACAGTGCTGCTCTATCTTCTGCGTAGGAAAGAAACTTGGCTTCAAATTTACGGTGCGCGTAAGAAAGCGCAACTTTTCCTCACTAGTCTCATATTGTGATATGTTTTTCACAAACGCAGTGAGTAGGACGAGCACATACAAGCTAGGAACTGTTAAAATTCTTAATTTTTTAAAATATTCTCTACAGGACGCAAAATGGATCGTATCGCTCTTTTTTGTATAAACCAGAGCTTTATTTATATTATACTAGCTATTGCCCGCGACTTCGTTCGCGTAGAGATGCAATTTATTGCTTACAAAGTTTCACCCCTTTTTTCGTCCCTAAAATGGATGAAATTTGACATAAATTATAGCCTATGTCCTATTCTGATATATAAGGTACATAACTGGAAAGTTTCATAAGAATTTGTCGAGTAGTTTTTGAGATTAAGTGGAACGTACATACATACTTTCACATTTATAATATAGTAAGGATAAGGATATGTAGCTATTTCCCCAGAACATAATGCTGTACCGCAATTTGGATTCAACTAGTGCGTAGTAGACTGTCTTGAGCTGTTCCACTGTCAATTCATCACTAAGGCTTCTCAGAGCGTAACAGGCTCAGTGAATGGAATTTTGAATGGAGTCTAGCTCTTGTTTCCAGTTTAGTGCTAAATCAATACGCATTCCAAGGAATTTTACGCAATCGACCGTATCTATTTGAGCTCCATTCATAATTACGATTATAGTATCAGTCTTTTTAGAGTTGTTCTGTAATAACATAATCTGCGTTTTTTTAGTATTCAGTTTCAAATTATTAATGTCAAACCAATATAAACCAATAAGTATCCTATAACCATATGTGGATGCCCAAAAACAACAAACCAAACAAAAATATTTAAAATCTGTTTAACCTTTTTGACGTGCTGAAGCCACACCGACACATACAAACATTAAAAAAATCTAATAAAAATATTCTTCGACTCTGTGACCTTTGTTGAAAATATCTACACACGTTAATTTTTACTACTTTGGAATAGTGTTACGTACTAGAGGGGCGGGTTCGTGATTGAAAAGCACTTTTAAACTTTTTTTAATTTTAAAAAGATGAATAAGATTAGGATTTATTTCCACACAGTCACTTTACGTTAACACACTTAAAACACAGTTGAAACACTTTTTACTTATTTCATATTTGAATTCTCCCCTCGCAGTCACTCATTCATTAATTTCATTAATTTATTATTTGCCATAAATTGTATGTGTGTACATAGAGGTGTTACAATATAAATGTTGCACTCCTTTCCGATGTTATCGCTTCGGTTTCTCTGTTCGACCTTGACATAAACAAGATGTTCTATAGGTACTGCCATCGTGCTCACTCTTTTCACGAATGTTCGGCATACTGCTATCTTTGTCTTGATCGTGACGTTACTGAAAAATTTGTCATATACTGACATGGACTTCAAAGGCCCATAATGGGTCCTGAAAACGCCTGAAAACGGGTTTTCAGGTTATGTTGTCATCTGATTGAGGGTGGCCTGAAACAGACTGAAAACATGTTTCAGGCAGGTTATATTTTTACACTTTAGCTCGCTCACTCATAAACAGTCACTCACACAAACACACGCTCGCGCACACTCGTACCAACATACGATCACAATATAGTAAATGAGTATTTTATTAGCTGCATATAGGCATCTATGTGCAATTTGTATAAATACATAGGTTAAGATATTGGAATAATGAAACTGGGTCTTGCAACACAGGGTTTCCTAGCTCAGGACACAGGGTCGTGATTTATTGTGGTGTACAATTTTAAACCATTATATTTTTGTCATTTTCATGTGATAGAAACTCTGAAACGGCCAGAAATGGTATTTCAGCCTGCTGAAAACGCCTTAAAAGACACAGAAAAACACGATCAAAGTTTGGCGTAACAATAGTACCTATAAATAATTCCCCCTCGTTTTTGCTATATTGCTGACGTTTGAGGGGATAGAACATTATTAGCAAAGTACTTGCTATTGACTTTGGTTTGCGTATTGGAAGCCTTAATTTCTATTTTCATATGGCGTTAAATTTATTCCAGGTACTGCTACGAGTGCAACTCCTGGACCACGTAAGCAATCAGACATGCCAAGGCCAAGACACCTTCTTGATTGATTTGAAAGATATAAGAAAGAAAACGCATTTATTGCAGCGAAAAGATAGCTCCACAACAACAAGAAAGCTTAAAGAGAGAATTAAATTAAAATTACCTTGAATAGATTGACAATAACACTTAATATAAGGATACAATACAATGCTGCCATTTCCGCAACAAAAAGTTGGAGGCAGCGTGATGCCGCGACATAGGTTAAACGATTTGGGTTAAACACACACGATTGCTGGTCAGCAACAGCCTCGAAAAAGAAGTTACGTATTTATAAGGTGATCACACTCTAGTAGAGGAGATGGTATAAAGAAAACCCTAAATATTGCTGATTTACCTTGTTTCAATTTGTTCAGCTATGTTAATTTTCATATCAATATACACGGTGGGCACAAGTAACCAGACAGACTTTAAACATCGAGTTTAGTGCATAATTGGTGTGCCTTGCAGTACCTTTTCTGTGGCGTCAGGAAAACTACAAAAGAAGCCGAAGCGTTACTCATATTTAAAGAAAAGGTGGTTATAAGCCTTTCCTTGGGCAACCCGGTGGGAATCAGTTTGTTAAAAACTTTTTTTGAGAAAAAAAAACCATACTTCTCTTACTATATTATATATTATAAATGCGAAAGTGTGTCTGTCTGTCTGTTACCTCTTCATGCTTAAACCGCTGAACCGATTTGGATGAAATTAGGTAAGGTGATAGTTTCTGTCTACTACTAGTCCCGGGGATGTACATAGACTATTTTTTATCCCGGAAAAATACCCTTATCCGCGATAAACGAATTTAAGGCGGACAAAGTCGCGGGCAGAATGAAGACACGAATTACGGTCAGTAAAAAAATGGATACCAAACTTATTGTAAAACTTAATTCAAGCTGGCCAAAAATTCGTTGTATAAAATTATTAAGTAAGTGGCTACACCACGTGATTGTGGTGCGATTTATGAATTTATAAAAATAATAAATATCTCAAATATTACGCAATTCCGGACTTCATGTTATACCACTCTATATCCTTAGACAGTACATTATTTGGTTGACGTATGTCGGGTTACTACGGCCCACGATGTATAACAGAACCCATTGCAATTGTTCGTTCTCTTTTGTAAACATAAAAACTCAAAACGAATCAATAATCAATTCAAGAGTCCGTATCATAGCCGATGCATCGAAAAACTTAAAACGCCCGACAAAGGTGACCATAATGTTTAAGTTACCTAAATAATGGTACACTTTGCGCGGAATTAAACACGGAGGCATAAAATATATACTCGTGTTGGTACATCTATACTATTATAAAGTTGTAAAAATTAAATGTATGTACATTGAAGTTATTTAAAAAAAACTATTGTAAAGGACTATTTGGAGGTCACTGAAGCGAAAAATATATATGTCTTTACGGTTTCATCACGCAAAATCGGCTTAACGGATTTCAACTATTTTTGGTACACGGGCAGCTGGGTATCTCCAGATGATTAAAGGTTACTTTTTACCCGACTACACTGAAGAAAAAAAAGACGTTATGAGTTTTTCTCCTCTGCGAACGAAGTTGCGAAATTTTCTTGAATTAGTACCTATATAGATAATCTAATACGAATATTACAGGAAAATTAAAACCATATATCGCCACTACTTTGAAAAAACCTAGGTACGTGAAAACGCGTTAAGTGTATATGGATCTAGTGTATACTTACGTCGTTTTTTCTGAAGTTGTTTAAAGATACAAGTTTTTTTAAGTAGTGACGATATCTATTCGTGTTATGTTTTTCTATCGCCATAAATCAGTATTTAATAACCTGGTTTGATGCTCCTCATTTGTCTGCGATGCCGTAGATACTAGAAGCAAACTGAACTGAGCCGGCCAGCCATTTAAAATAAGTAATTTTTTTTACAGAATCCTCGGTACGCGAGTCAGACTCGTACTTGGCCGGTTTTTTCTTTACATTAGTCAGGAACTAACAATGATATCAATTTAATATGGGCGCGTAAAAATGTATTACTCGTATGTGTAAAATACATATCAAATGAAACGTTTTCATCATGACGCTAATCAACGAAGTTAGCCATCCCTCACCTAGGTATTGTTCCTTAACTTAAAACTGTATATTTATTAATTACTAGAATGTGCTCGCAACTTCCTTTGCGGACAAGAAAAAGTCATAACCCCTCTTTTTTTTATTATCTTTGGACACCCAGCCACCCATGTACCAAAAATTGTTGAAATCTGTTTAGCCGATTTGGCGTGATGACGAGAATACAACGACACATACAAAAAATATTTAAAAAAAGGTTTTCGATTCAGTGATCTCCAAATAGTTCGTTACAATAGTTGTCTTTTTAATATCTTAAATGTACAGACATCTCATTACTGTAATGTTACTAGAAGGCAACTTCGTTCGCGGAGAAGATAAAGTCATTACCCCGTTTTTTTTGCTTTAGCGTAGTCGGGTAAAAAGTATCCTATTACCATCTGTAGATACCCAGCTACCCGTGCGCCAAAAATAGTTGAAATCCGTTTAGCATATTTGGCGTGATGAAGCCACAACGACACATACGAATATACAAAAAATCCAAAAAATATATTTTTCGATTCAGTGTCCTCCAACTAGGCCGTTACAATGGTTTTTTTGAAAAATATTCAATGTACAGACATTTCATTTTTACAACTTTATAATAGTATAGATAAATAGATGTATTTTCGCGTACTAAAATCATTACACTATAACGATATGTATTACGGTCTAATTTATGTCTATTTAGCGTTGCAAATCGGAAAGTGCATTTAATTTGTTTCGTACAGTTGAAGATAATTGATGGCCACCCTACACAGCCCAGTTATTGAAATGCAAACACCGAAAGAGTGCTTTGATAGCTGGGTACGGCATCGCCGCCGCACAAATTGCAATTTGTATTACGTTCATTTTGCAGGCGCCTGATATCGAGGCGATATTATACAGCGCTCCCGCTCCGGCGCCCGTCCGCGAATAAAGCCTTACTCAGCTAAAAGAGTTTTTAAAGAGATTTACTTTGGTTTTTTAAGGTTCCGCGGTGAAACCGCGCCGCGTTGACACGATGATATATGGCGAAGAGAATCTAACGAGATTGCAATTGTATTTGTTCTTGTTTGGAACGCTTTGATTGCGGCCCGTGTTCGAGATTAACAAAGCAAATAACACGCAATGAAAGGGCGTATGTTAAAATTGAAATCGACACTAATCGTTAAAACCGATTGGCGATACGGCCAATCAGTATGGCGGGATAATCTCGCCGTGGGCTTATTTGCACACACAGCACGTAACAAACCGAAGAGGCCTTTTCAAAAATTATGATCTCCCGTTAGGGTGCGTGTGGCTGAATTTTATTCCAACGTTCGCGCGTGCCTCGACCGACACAATTTGTCGGAGTTTTAAATATTCACATGTCCCCGTAGCGTATGCTTAATATATTCCTCATCTACATAATGTAATATTTCGCGCGAAGTGCCGTCTAAATGTACAACACCGTGTTACTGTTTTCTTTGGCCAAAAATTTCAAACGGTCCTTTTTATGGTGGTGGATTCGAGGTGTTTAATTTCGACCACGATTTTTTTATCCATGAATGTTTACTTTTTTGTTCATATGTTGCCAGGATGTAAAATTGCTTGCTATTTCATGCGCGATTTAATATGAACCTTTTTGTGGAGAGCAGCTTGAGAGCAAGGTGTTGCCACAAAAATCTTGTTGACTAATGGCGACATTATCTACTGCAATGATATTGTAGTTCTTCAAATTATTTTATTCAGTGCTATGGACATTATAAGAATTCTTAGATATCAAAACATATTTTTAGTTTATTGGTTTATTTGCGTTATTGTTTCTTAGAGATAGGTAAAAGACCGGAAGAAACGAAGACTTCTCTTTATCCCGGAACAGAGCAGGTTGCTCAAAGCCAAAGAAACTTTAAAAACGCGAAAAAACCCGGCAAGTGCAAGTAGGACGAGGGGTTCCGTATCAACTCTACTTAAAAAGAAAAATAAGTTTCTTGTATGGCAAAAATAACTAGCCAAATAAGTGTAGCTGTTCTGAATTGATACGCGTACGTATATTTCTTAACTAAATTTCTATTTATACATGTTGTTTTCTGCTTTCATCACTACAGTATAATACGCTGACTCTTTTGTGAAAAATTCAGTTGTTTACCTCTTACGATTCCAGAGTTAAGTAGAGCTCCGTGACAGACAGAGAGACAGTGGATGCTTCACGATAGGGTTCCGTTAGTACCATATAAGATACATAAGTTTTGTATCACAAATCGGCTGCTTTTGTAAACAATATAAATAGTCAGTGTAGGTATTCAGTATTCACGAATCGGCACATGCGAGTCCTTATGAAAATTTCGTTTTCTATTGATTAAATATAGGAAGAATTGATCTTTGCGCATATTATCTATGCATCCCCCAAATATTATCGCAAAAGCAGAACTAAAGGTGTCGCCTACGTGCGTCTCTCGCAGCGATCGGGGGCGTCCCTGCTAGTATTACTGCGGACTCTTAGTATTCCACTGGGATCCATTTATTTTGTCGGGATAAATGTAAGCACATGTTAATCCGAAACATAAACTACGCGCGTGTAAAGTTGGCCAACGGGGCGGATGTGAGTGTATTATCCTCGTTTCGTCTATTTGCCACTAGTTTCTTCCTGTTGGTTCACCCACGCGTGACCACCTCTTGATATATATCTCCATATTCGATTTCAAGAAAGTAACCCTCGTAATTTAATAAAAAGTGCAAGTATTTTTTTATACTAAGTTCGTATGCAGCGTGGTAAGCAGTTACAAGAGTATAACGACGCGAGAAGCTTCACGGGCGTGTAAGATTATCCTTTAGGAACCCGTTCACTCTCATTTTGAAGAACTCCAAAGTGGTTTCGTTTATTAAATTATGCAATTTCGTGAACAGACAGATATTTATACATGAAAAGTAAAGTAAGTTAAAGAGAGTAAAGTACCTACATAATCTAGTTGGCTGCATACAGTGAGCATCATAAACATTTGCATATTACATACTGCCATGTCGCTTTAATGTTGCTAATGAGGCACCGTATGTAATTACTCAAGGAATTAAAGCCACAAAGTAGGTAAATACTTAATGTGCAAAGTTATAACGCTGTATTTATAATTGAACAAGATATCGATCCAGTTTCCTATTACATACCTACACGTGTTACGTTCGCCCTTTCAAGAAACCTTTTCCTTAAATATCATAATAATCCCGATCATTAAAAACCCGCCTAAACCTTACGCGTAATCCGTACAACATAAGCATCTGAAAAGCATAACAGGAAAATGGCTTATCAAGATCCTTCTCGGCACGGTGCTGCTTGCGACGCCATTAAAATGTCACTCTCCGGAATCGTTAGACTTGTCAAAATACCATCGATCGTTAGTGGTCCACCGTGCCAAGCATTCCACCCTGGAGGATTCATTCTTTCCTCGCCTAACCCCACAATTCCATTACAAATTTCCGAAAAAAACAAACCTTGCGTTATGTGAAATAGAATTCCAATTCAGAGTGAATGCTCAAGCGATTTGAGAAAATAAGAAAGTTTCGGACTTTACTTTTGTGCCTACGGGATTTCGGCGGGTCGTTTCGGGGAAACGGAAAATGTGGGCTGATTTTTTAAGTTATTAGTTTTGGTAATGAGTTGTTTTTGTTCGATTAAAGGGAATTGCGTAAGAAGCACGGCGAAATGGGGAAGTATTTCCAACACTTACAATAAGACATGCGGCACACACGCCACGTAGATAGCATCAAAGCGAGACGCCTTGAAATTAGTATAAAGAGGCCATTTAGTTATTTGCAAATTATTAACTCTATAAATTAACATTACCAGACTTTCAATGCTTCTAATAGCCTAGCCTCCTCCTTCCACCTTCCAGGTCAAGATCCAAGTCACGCAACAATGAATAATAACAGCTTTGTAGATTCTAACCTTAGTATTTCTGCATGTATTGTTGGACATTGCCACACCTGAATGCGTTCTGAATATGTAGGTATGTTCATTCCTTTTCCCTTTGGTTGGTATCAGTGGCAGTACTATTTAAAGTCACTTCAGGTATTGTTGGAGTGCCAAAAGTCTAGAAAGATTTGAAAGATTTTGGCATAGGTATGTAGATGGTAAAACTGACTCAGAAGGCGTGATGTAAACTGGTGGCGAAGGCCAAGATCCATTTTGAATAGTTACACTGTCATACTCGTAGTTTGTCATTCTATGAAAACTGGATACCAGTTAATAGGGATGCCGAATGTCAAATATTACAACCGCAGTAGCTGAGTTAGATGATCGAAAAAATACCAGTGCATCTAGAAATCAAGAAAAAAATCTAATCAATTTAAATGCTCCAAAGTTACGCTCATTTTGTTGTTTTTTTAATCCTAAATATTTTTTTTAGTGGCCTTATAATTCAATAAAACAATATTGTATAGCAATCATGTAGTGTATGTAGTCACGAACAAAATGCGAAAATATTTTTTCTTGCATATGAATTTGGTACGGCAACGCAAGAATGACGTTACACTTAACTCATTTAAGTAACCAATAGTATGGAGCGTTTTCAGCGCTCACTAAGAATGCCGAATTGTAACTATAATTTCTGACCTTGTATTGATTTTTTGTATTTAGTCATATCCCAAATATGTCTAGACAATAGGCTATTTGACAACTTTTTGGTGGTATGTTATAATAACGATGTCTTAATAATGGCAGACTGTCCTTAAAGATTTAGGCGATCTCAAAGACAAATTCCACTCTATTGGTCTGGAACTTAATTTTAATAAATGTGAACTGTACATCTCCGAAAATGTTAACACCTCCCTGGCTTTTCAAATACATCAAAATTTTAATATTTTGGCACCTAACATCAAAATTTTATCTAAGGAGAATCTGTTCCTCCTCGGCTCGCCCATCTTCGACGAGGCCATCCCCCGGCTTTTGAGCAATTCGTTTTCAAAATTCAACAACCACTCCGAACGCTTAATCAAAATCAGTAGCCATTCTGCCCTGTTTATCCTAAAATTCTGTTTGCTCATTCCTAAATTTACGTACCTGCTCCGCTGCTGCCCTATCTGGAAATTCCCCAACCTAATTCGACCCATAGATTTATCTTTAAAATTCCAAATTGAATCCATAATTAATATTAGTCTCAGCGAACAGGCATGGACCCAAGCTTCCCTACCGATAAGGTACGGTGGTTTAGGTACCCGCCGAATTTCCAGTATTGCCCTACCGGCGGTCTTATCCTCAATCTATAGTACTTCCGATCTCGCAGGTAAAATTCTCAAAGTCAATACGACTGCAAACTGCGAGATCGCGTGCTTGGCTGAGGCTAAGAACGCCTGGCTGGCTGGAGCGAACCCAATTTTACCGGACTCACCCAAAAACCAAAGGGCCTGGGATACCATAGTATCAGACGCCACCCTAAACACTCTCATTCACAGTTCCTCCGGCAAAGATCAGGCTAGGCTGCTGGCAGTATCCCGGACAGAATCTGGACACTGGTTGCACGCCTACCCATGTCCCAATACAGGAACATACATCGACCCCAACACACTTCGCATTGCGGCGGGTCTTCTACTTGGTGCTGACGTGTGCGAAGAACATGCCTGCGCCTCTGACTCCACAGAGCCAGTGTGAACCGCCTCGGCCACCACGGGCTTGTTTGCTCCTCGGGCGTCGGCCGCCACTCTCGCCATGCTTCTGTCAATGACATCCTGAGAAGGGCACTTGTCAGCGCCAACGTTGGTACGTTGGCGCTGACAGCTGACAGCTGGAGCTGTCCTTGAGCCACAGATCGCGCGGGACGATGGCAAACGCCCTAACGGGATGTCATTGATACCGTGGAGGATGGGCCGCGCGATGGTGTGGGACGCGACATGCGCCGACACACTAGCAGCGTTCTACCTCTCGGCCACGAGCAGGCGGGCGGGTGCGGCGGCGGACGCCCGGGAGCGAATAAAGATTAGGAAGTACAGTTGTCTCAGCGCCCAATACGACTTTATACCCTTTGGCATCGAGACACTTGGCCCGTAGGGTCAGGGTGCACGCGGGCTCCACAAGGAATTGAGTAAGCGTCTCAGGGAGGCAACAGGGGACCCACGCGCAGGCAGCTTTCTCGCACAAAGGCTTTCAATAGCCATACAGCGCGGGAATGCTGCCTGTGTCATGGGCACCCTACCGAAGGGACCAAATTTTTTAAGTAATTTTTAATAATCATAGTTTCATTAGTTGTTATTAATATATCCTACTTATTATTATATATCTTAAAAAATAAACTGTTAAGACTTAATAATAGAAATATTGGTAAAAACAGTACTCCAAACTTGCGTTTATCGAAACGGTTCCATAACAAAAAATATTTACAAATTTAAATTTTTATTTAATTATTGACACTTTATGGGTTATTCTATGGTATTATTAGTTATAAATATTTTCATACTTTAAAAATGGACTTTAACACCCAACTTTAAAGACTAAATCTACTACGACTACGACTAGGAGTCGAATATAAATTTTTAACGTAGTTTTTTTATTCTGCTTCTTTATCAGAATTATATATTTATTACAATTTTTTACTACTGTCAAATGCCCTATTGATCATTACGAAAAACAGAATCAAATGTCACCTTGAAAAACCGCCATATTCCCAATTCAAACTAAGTTAGAAATTCCTTATAATTCGTGTTGGTTCCTCTCTCCCAGTAAAAGGATTGTCTAAACCCAATTTACGGGCGGCACATTTTAGCGCCGCTCGGTTCCGAGCGTTAATCGCAGTCTTCGGAATTAACTCCTCCATTTTGAATCGCCGATTGTCTTGTTCATTGAGAAATTACTGTTCCGATTGCCCTGACTTATCTTGCGATTAGATCGACCTTCAAGCTTTTATAGGTTACTTGGAAATGTTGTTATTTAAATTCTTCAATTGACAAACGGAAAAGAGGATTCAGTGTTACAAAACAAATAACTCAATTGAAAGCCACGTTGCTAAAGCTTTTTACGTCAGTACATTATTATGTTAAAGTACTAAAAAACTGCGTCATATTGCCTACTAGTTATTTTATACTCCTTCAAAAACGTGTTTTTCGGGTTCGGTACCTCAAAAGGAAAAAACGAAACCCATATTGGATCATTGGTCTGTCAGTTTACCTGTCTGTCTGTCTGTCCGCCTGTCAAGATATTTTTCTCAAGAATGCGAGGTATCAAGTTGAAATTAACATCAAATACTTATGTCTGCGGTCCTTTGAAGCTGTAAAAAAATCAAGCTTCTAAGTCAATACAATCTATAGCATACAGTCATTAAAAATGGTATTTCCATACAAATTGCCGTCCATGGAAAACCTAAAAAGAAGAAGCAAGTTGAAATGTATGAAGGTAGCTCTTACAGCGCAAACCACGAAATAAATCAGAAAACCTATTTTTTTATCTCTGTCTATGTCAGTAACCAAAGACCGCACAACGCGTGCAATTTGATTAGGACTAAGGGCTCTGCTAACACTGGATTTTTACACCGTCGTTTAAAGCGTATATTTTGTACGAAACCCGCGGTGCGCCAGTCCGACTCGCACTTGGCCGGTTTTATGTTTTTCAAGACATCAATCAAAAAATTCCAAACCGATCGAAACTAAGTTAAAAAGTTATTGAATATTTTCACGTAGTTTCTTATAACTACGCTTATAATCAAGCAAACAAGAATCGGTCGTTTAGGTCCTGAAGTTGGAGGATCCTATCCTAATCCAAACTTGATTTTTAGGGTTCCGTAGCCAAAATAGGAAAAATTGAACCCTTATAGTTTCGTCATGTCCGCCCGTCCGTATGTTACAGGCATTTATACGTACTGATGAAATTTGGAGTCTAGATGTCTTATACTCGTATAATCCGCTACTTAGTTTGATAGGTTAAATAATATTACAATATATATTTCTAGAGGAGACAACAAACATTGAGGTCTCAAAAAAAAAATTATTTAGTGAATATTTTCGAAAATTATTGCTCTGAAAGTAGCATAAATTGGGTCCCCCTATATTCTCTACATGGTATGTCCTAAAAATATGTAAAAAAATACAAAGATAAAGCTTAATAAATACTTTCAATGAAAATTATTTTAAACATCATAAGATATATCTTATCTTTGCCCTAATGTTGACTGGTAGCAAATGCCTTATGGCATTAAGTTCGCCTTTTGTACAGTAAGTTTCTTTTGTGCAATAAAGATTAAAAAATTAATACCGTTTTTGAGTTATTGTCAAAAAACTGCGCTTCTCAGCAAAAGGAGTGCCGTGCACATACGCTCTTTTGCTAGTGCACTTTTTCATATCGTATTTTTTTCATCTGTAGTGCACTTTTTTATATAAACGGCTGCGGAACCCTACATTGAGCATGGTCCGACATGCTTTTGGCTGGTTTTTTAACTTTACCCTTAATGTGTGTATATATAATTTAGAACAAAAACAAAGCGTATTAATAGAAAAGTTTGTTATTAACTGACATGCTTCATGTTAAATTCATCTAAAGAACCTAACAACATATTCCGCAAGGCAAAAATGCCTGTTTCATTTCATATAGATAAAAAAATATTCCAGTAAATAAATACTCATATCTAGGCACTTCATTACGGTAATATGCGGCTCTCAAAATGAACACCCAGTTTATAACGCCGTGGTAAAAAGCTTTACCAGTAATGTTCCACCAACAGCGTATTTAACCCCCTTTCATGTTGTCTGGGATAAATTCCAAAACCATTTGGTTGGAGTTTAATTTCACCAACTCATATCTGGAATCTACGGAAACCCTAAGCGGATAAGCTTGCGTTGCTGCCGGTTTGTTTTATTTGCTTTATTCGTTGGCTTGATCCAAGAGTAGAGAGAAATGTTACGGTTTACAACTGTAATAAAGTAATTCACAATTTTTAATAATATGGATTGGGTGCATCGGGCTTTGATCTTGGCTATAGCGGAAACGATGAAGCCTATTGCGGATTAGATCATTGGTTTGTATGGGACGAAGGACGAAGCCCGTTGCTGATTTGTTGCTGTAACCCACCTGACGAAACCTGCGTTTCGGATCTGAATTTATGTATACAAATTAGTCAATAAATATTTTAAAACTACGTGTTGGATTGTAACGAAGCTTTGCATATTCACAATTAGTATGTCAGAATAAATAATTATAGTTGAAAGTAACATTTTCTGAAGAAAGCTTATCCACTTATCTGTATAACAAAGGTAATATACTATCGACTGTTATGTTCTCGTAATCGCACACTAACCACTTTAAAAAAATTAAGTGCATTGAATGTAGATTTAATTATTAGCTTAGCCTATCCATCCAAAGAGGAAACGACGCCAGCTTTCTGGGCACGACATCCGGTGCAGGTGACCTCCAGGTCATCTTCAATCTTTACATAGTTAATTTATAGTTTTTAACTTAGCTTTAGATTCTTCCTTTTCTTTTCTTAGTTTCGATTTACATTTAAGTATAGTTAGTTGTAAATAATGTACATAACTAATTGATTTCGAGTTGATATAAAAATGTGGTAATTTCGGGGTTTGCCTCCAGTTCGTATTCCACAACTAGAATAAATATTTTATTTGCTTCTTTCAATTAAAAATATTGACATATGTAAATAGGCAAAAAATGAAAAAGAAAATTAAAAAAAATGGGGGAAATTTTAAGACGATATACGATAAACCCTTCGAAACCGTATCTTTTAAGCATAGGTAGCCCAAAGAAACGTCTAACTGATATGACTGTCGGGGCATGTCTTCTCGTAGAACTGATGGTCGCTGGCGCAGAACGCAGTTCTCATCTGGCGACCACGAACTGAAATATATTCATATGTACCGACGATCTTATGAGGAACACTGGAAGCCCATGGAGACCGTCGCCATGGCAGGCCTACCCAGTGGTTACACTGTTTAAAATGATTTTGTTTTACACAAAAAGAACACATAAACCTGGAAAATTCCCAAAAAACGAAGTTAAGAAAACTCTTACACACTTTACGAAATCATTTTCATTAATTTTAAAGTAAATAAAAATTAATACTTTCTTCTGTTTTCGCGATTATTACTCATTGAAATAAAACGACGACGTTTCGGAAGCTTTTCAGCTTTCCATGACCACCGTTTCCATGACCGTCGGGAACTAAAATGAGATAATATACGCGATTATAATCCGATAAATTGTTTTATTTCAATAAAGATTATTCATAAAAATATTCAACTTTCATACTTTTTCATGAATGTCCATCATTTTTCCGCATGTAAAATTACATAATCTTTACTATTATAAAGTTGTAAAAATGAAATGTCTGTACATTGAAGATATTTAAAAAAAAGTGATATGGTTTATTTCGAGGTCACTGAATCGAAAAATATATTTTTTGGGTTTTTTGTATGTTTGTATGTGTCGTTGTGGCTTAAATAAATGTCAATATTTTTGTTGTACACGAGTAGCTGAGACGCCCACAAATGGTTACCCACAGTAATAATTGAAGTACACATATAAAAACTAATATATATAGGCCAAACGCACAACTGAGTCTTCGGGGTATGCGAGCGGCACGGGAGGTATAGGCACAAGCGATGTATATGTGATAGCAAGACAGTTAGGACACGTCATGTCACGTCGCTTGTCACCCCTCCCTCACCGCTCCCATACCTCAAGTACAGACTCAGTTAAGTATTAAACCTGTACATACAAGCGTAGTTATATCCTTTCCGCCGGATGTGATTGTGAAACGAGTTAACAGTCCGCAATAAAAACGCCGCGTCTCCGTAAAAGCAAAATACGGTTCGTTCACGGCAAATTTCAAGAGTTGTTAACACCTGAACCTATTTAAGCAATCGCCCGCTTCATTACGCCCCGAATAGTACTCACAATAATTCGCACCAATTTAAATTGAGCTCTGCCAATCGTGATATAACCCTCATTATGAACTGGATCGGCGCTCGCGGGAGGTCCTCTTTAAATGGCTAGGTTATTAAGGGTGCTTGGTTAATATACCACCTTATTACTAACGGGTGAGATTAGCGCGCTTCGCCCGAAAATTGTTGGCATTGGATTTCAGTACCTATTCTAATGGACACGGTATTATTTATTACAGGCTCTTATTTATTTTGCAACGTTTGTATGAGTTTGTAATAAAAAGTAATGAAATCTAGACAAAGTCGTGCCAAGTCTAAGATTCTTTACTGTGATGTTTTTAATATTATAGTTATTGTTGTGTTACTTGGCCGTTGAAGGGTGCACAAGGGTAGAAAACAAAATGTTTTTGGTGGGATTTCACTTCTTTTTGTAGAAATGTGGGCATAGACCTTCGATTTTTGACATCAAATGAAGCGGCCCACCAAGTTCAATATTTTTTGTAAAGGCGGTATGTCGATCTCTAATAGTTTGGTTGGGCTCTTATGTTTTCTAATCAGGGTCACCAGGTAATCCAGATCTTCGATTATCCTAGTTTTATACTTTTCCCTTTATGTGGCCATTAAACCCTAACTCTGTAGCAAATTTCAGCTCTCTGAGTTTATGGGAAGTACTAGTTCCATTCTGATGATCATGAGTGAGTGAGTGAGTGAGTGTCATAAATGCGAAACTTTGCTTTTGCTTAACTTCAGAACTAAATGACCTACAGACTTGAAATTTTGGATTTTAAGTATGTGATTATAGCTTACTGCATGACAAAACTAGGGGCCTGAAAATGCAGCGAAATGGTTCCAGTAAAGGATGGTACGGCAGTGTTTGATTCGCGCTCGACTTGACGGGGGCACTGCCGTGCCCCCTGATATAAGAAGTGAGGCAATGAGACAATAGATGTAAGGGAGATCTTCAAAAACTATTTCATTACATGGTCCATAGGGAAGTTTAGGTCTCATCTTCTTCCTTTAGTACTTATAGAACCGTGCGGGGCGAGCAGCAAGTCCTTTATAAATATTAACTTGATACCTCTTTTTATCTGATAGAAGACGATATACAGCCGGACGATACAGCGAGAACGTAAATTGCTTTTTACCAACCCTAACCTACCCTAAAAATTATAGAACATGAAATATTTTTCTATTGAAGAATACAACACCTCTGTCTGAGCTGCAAATTGACATAACGAGCACGTACCTACATAGTAAAAGCAGATTATAATTTCCTTAGAAAATTAATAGATTATCGACTTTATTTTCATGACAGAAGATTATAAATGCGCTAATAGAATAATAGCGAAAATAAACACTCAAGTGTTCAGTATGCTATTTATCTTTTTTATTAATTTATAATCGGACCCGTGATTGAATCTAGTATCACCTGATGGTAATTCAATGTTTCTACATAACACAAAAAAAGTATGGTTTTGTATTAAAACATTTGATGCACTTCTGCCATACTTTTTGTGAAATTGCCGAATGCTTTAGTTTTTAATTGTTTTACAGAATAAACACTAATGGGTTAAACATTTGGAGAATCGGTATATTATCTCATTATAGTTCCCGACGAATTGTAACTTTGACAGAGGATAATACATCTTTTCTCAGTCCACCCGTGACCATGGAAAGCTGAAAAGCTTCCGAAACGTCGGGAACTAAAATGAGATAATATACGCGATATAATCCGTTAAATTGTTTTATTTCAATGAATAATAATCGCGGAAACAGAAGAAAATATTATACAATACCAGTAGTTTAAAAAATATTGAAAATCATAATTACCTTAATTTGTTACTGACTCACTCACTAAATAAATGATCAAAGGGGTACCATTTGATCTGGTAGATTCTTGCAGCTAGAAGTATCTAGCAGGCCTAACAAACTCCAAATTTTGAACCCATTAGTGTTTATTCTGTAAAACAATTAAAAACTAGGATAATCGAAGATCTGGATTACCTGGTGACCCTGATTAGAAAACACAAGAGCCCAACCAAACTATTAGATCGATATACCGCCTTTACAAAAAATGTTGAACTTGGTGGGCCGCTTCATTTGATGTCAAAAATCGAAGGTCTATGCCCACATTTCTACAAAAAGAAGTGAAATCCCACCAAAAACATTCTGTTTTGTACCCTTGTGCACCCTTCAACGGCCAAGTCACACAACATTAACTATAATAATAAAAAAATCGCAGTAAAGAACCTTAGACTTGGCACGACTTTGTCTAGATTTCATTACTTTTTAGAGATAAACAAGCAGCTCCATCGAGACTTGGCTGGTTGTTTACAGAATGTTTTTGGTGGGATAGAGATTTTTAACCCCAACATGTTCAGTTTTCCATGCATGGATAATTTGTTTTGCACCTTGTCCAAATTGCAAATACAATAGAAAAAGAATTATCCAAATAAAGCTTAGCCGTTCTGAATTGGTGCGCGAACATACTTTTCTTCGATTAATTTTTATTTATACCCTAGAAGGGGCCCGCAACTTCGTTCGCGGAGGATATAACCCCTCTTTTTTCGACAGCGTAGTTGAGTAAAAAGTATCCTAAAATCATCTGAAGATACCCAGCTACTCGTGTAACAAAGATTGTTGAAATCTGTTCAGCCGATTTTGCGTGATGAAGCCACAACGACACATACAAAAATCCAAAAAAAAAATATTTTTCGTTTTCGTGAACTCCAGATAGTCCGTAACAATATTTTTGATGAAAATATCTTCAATGTACAGACATTTCATTTATACAACTTTATAATAGTATAGATATAGAAGGTGTCCAGTAGGGATTGATGACAGAAATTAAATCAAGCTTCTAAGTCAATCCGGCCAAAAGACACATAATTTGATACATGAAAAATTTAGGGATGCTTTCCACATTTTGTGTCGTTGTATTATAGTATCCTCGGCGCCCGAGCCCGACTTGCACTTAACCGGATTTAGGCGTTCAAGCCACATCGAAAATGCAGCTCACAAACGAAAATCTATAGAGCAATTCAAAGAGCGGTCCTAGTACTCCTAGTCAGAGCGAATTCAAGCTAAAACTTTGCTTCAAAAGTACGACTCCGCATTTTTAAAAATAGCCGTAGAAAATGTAAGTTATAGGTTTAAGTCAGTGTGTCACGAGAACAAACGAGCCGCATTAGGGTCACCGCGCCACCGGACGTCCCTTTCAAAACGGTACGTTTAGGCGCAGTGCGAGGAATAACCAGAATGTTGACTTAGTGGTTAGTTCGACGATCGCTTACATGATGACATCAAAGAGTTACCAATTTATTTATTTAAAAGTAAACTTAAAAAATGGTTAATACGTAAAATTTTTATAAATGTTGACTGTGACTTTGTTTATTTTTTATTAGGTTTAGCTGTTTATTTCATATTAGTTTTGACATTTGAGTGTTGATTATTCACAGATTTGGTTTAAAATCACTATGTAATCTCTTTCCTTTTTTGCTTTTTGCATGCCAGTTGCAGCTGAAATGTGTGAATCTATTACCATCTTTTGTACCATATTTTCTGCAAAATATATATATTTTTCTACTCCTATACTTTTATCTGTCATTTAAATGATACCGATAATAAGTCGGCGAAAACTCTATGCTCTGTGGTCCATAAAAGCACTGTTTAGCGAACTTTTATAGTTCATAAATTTTTCATAAAAGCACTGTTTAGCGTGCTTTTATAGTTCATACATTTTTCATAAAAGCACTCTTTACCATGATAATAACAATAACTTTTTTCTTAAGTAAGGCGTCAGACCTAATTATTTATAAAGTAATTACAGCGGTGCCAACTTATTAAATCAATATTACAGAAAATAAACTCAAACTTACAAACATTGTATTATTATTATGTTAATTGCTATTCTATGTAAAAAAGCCGGCATCAATTTGTCTTCATTAACATTTCTTATTAATTTTATATATCTTTATTAAACAAGACAGTTGGTTTTACTAGCGAGTGCAAACAAATTAAAAGATAACGAACCATAGACAAGCGTGGTCATATTTGAGTTCCCACCAAAAATGTTAACTTTTTAACTTCCAATTTTCTATTTGAAAAAGAAAAGACAATAAAAGCTAATTAAATATTGTACTTAACCAGATAAAGTATTTTTTCCATAAATAAACAAGAAAGTGTACCTACATAGCATAATTATGTTGTATTTAATAGTAGTCGTAGAAAAAGTATTGTATGCAACGGTGTATAACTGGTTTAAAAACGCTCGTGGCGTCTTTACTTGCGATGTTCGCCAAGGCTCACATCGCAACCCACGCCACTCGCGTTTTAAGACCCTTCTTATACAACAGTTGCATAAAATACTATTGTATTTATGTATTTGTCAACCCTGGAAAAGCTTCATGGTGGCCTACCATGGTCGAGTTTATGGCATGATAAATATTTGATAAGGCTTCCATCACGCTTGCTCGGGCATACTTTTCAGAGTGTGACGCATGCTTCATCATTTATCAATCTCGTGATGAACATGACTCAGTTAAAAAAAAATATTTTTGCTTATACCTAAAAGTGTGAAAGTATTAAGAGAGCATGAAAAAAGAGGTAGACGATTAGTCTGGAAAAAACAAGCAAATTAAGCATGACACTAGCAGTCGCTGACAGTTGATAAGAGCTTAAAATGTAATTTGTTGTAATAATGTAAAGCAATGTTTTTTTCAACATTTTAATATGGTAAAATATACTAATTTAAAATACTTAATTTAAGGATTTGCGTTATGAATACGATTAAAATTATTTATTTACTCTCCTTGCGTGATCGAATCAGAAATGAGGAGATCTGCAGAGGAACCAAGGTCGTCAACATATGCATGGCCGCTGAAGCAGAAAGGTTCTCAAGAGGCGACCGCGTACAGGACGATGCAGCGTAGGAATGCCCCCAACAATATGGACCGACCATCTGGTCAAGGTCACGAGAAGCGGACGGCGCACGACCGGTCGTTGTGGAGATCTCTGGGGGACCTCCCCCAGTCCATCTGTCCAGCAGTAACCGTCTGTGGGCAACGTATTTCATATACATATATGAAGTTGAAATTCTGATCGTAATATTTTTCTGTGGTTTTAGGTGGTGTTTTTCTGCTCCGCTGAATAAAATTTATCCAGTCATGCTCTAGTTTTGTACATTTGTGTGCCATTCATCATGGACTTATTGAGGCGCAAAATTGTTTGCACTCGAGGTTTTGTGCGTTGCATGGCCTCGGCCATGTTTGTGCACCAAGCTTTGATGCATCTAAAAAGTTTTCAAGCTGCATATTTACATGCAGGTATTTGTGAATTTCATTCTACTACTATCATCACATACAATGCATGGGGTTAGCTTAGTTGATAACGAAACTGACTACAAAGCAAGCTGGCATGATTTGGTTCCTGAAAAGTCCAATAGTTTGTATCCGATGTTACATTTAAATATATGTTGCCTATCGCCTATATACGTATGTATATCTTTGTGTAGTACCCGTAAGTACCCGACGCCTAGTAGGTATCTACTTACATATTTATGTATTGCTTAGATTGGGACTATGGTCAAAAAATGGCAAAAAAGAAGTTTTTAATCATCCTCATCATCATTACAGCCATAGGACGGTCACTGCTGGACACAGGCCTCTCCACTTTCACCTAAATGCGCTTTTTGGAACAAGCAATAGAGTAATTTTTTTTTTTTTTAATGAGCAGTGTTATAACACCTGGTCGGGCTATCTGAGTTAATAGATTTCCACATGGGCCGGATAGAGTCGACCCGCATCCAGCGAGTTCCCGTAACCCTAACCACCGATGATGACCTACGGAGCCAAGACGTGGTCTCTGACTATGGGCCTCTTAAGCTCAGAGTCACTAAGCGAGCTATGGAAAGGGCTATGCTCGGGATCTCTATACGAGATCCGAATCAGAATTGAGGGGATTCGTAGACGAACCAAGGTCATCGACATAGCGAACAGGGTAAGCAAACTGAAGTGGCAATGGGCAGGGCACATAGTTTGAAGAACCGATGGCCGTCGACAGAAAGGTTCTCGAGTGGAGACCGTGGACCGGCAAGCGCACCGTGGGAAGGCCACCCGCTAGGGGGACGGACCAGTTTTTAATCAGATGTCTTTAAATGCGTGCGTACAGGGCTCCACAAGGAGCTCACTAGGCGTCTGAGGGAGACAATACAATACAATAACAGCTGCCTGCGCGTGGGTCCCCACGCGCAGGCAGCTTTCTCGCACAAAGGCTTTCAATAGCCATACAGCGCTGGTATTATCTCATCGCCATCGCCACCCGTAAATCATTTATGATTGAGGAGTTCCGGTGGCCTTCTCTGGTCTTCTTCATCAGTTCCAAATCATCCATTTATATTTTCTGAATGCTTAATGTGTTTCTTAAAATATCGAAATCGCTATATATATGCGGGTTGCCCTCGATTTCCACCTTTTTCAATTGAAAAAAGGTTAATACTATTGTTTTTTTTTTTTATATTAATGACAATGTTGTGGGTGTACCTACAGACATTCTATTTTACATTTTTATAAACTTATTTATATCTACTAAGATAAAAATTAAGTCATATTGGTTGGAGGGTTAACAATTTTTACATGCGGGTCTATGATGGTCGCGTTTATCACGCGATAAATGACGCGCCTGTCACTCTCGCACTCACATACGAGTCAGAAGGTGACGGCAACTATGTCACCACTGTCACTTATTTATAGCGTGACAAACGCAACCATCATAGGCCCGCTGAATGAAATATATTTTTCACTTCTTCTGCTTTAAAAGTACGTCATATTAGCTTCGCGAAGCGAGACTTAAATAGTACATTTAGCCTCTAGGGTTTAAAAGAAAGCCGTATAATCTCCGATTCAAATTACTATGACACTGAAAAAAAAACTTGCAGCCAGCTACATACTCCTTACGAATAAATAAAAACAAACAAACCAACCTGATCAGATTGGCCGAACTTTCTGATAGAATTGCTCAAACTGTACTTTTAGTTTTTCATGATATATACAATTTTAATTTTAAGTCTTTTTTTTTAAAGCAGAGTGTTTACCACGTGGCTAAAAGCCATTATGGACTCAGACATATTTGTCCTCGCTCATTTCGTGAGCTTGTCCAAATAATCACTTCGTGTGATAATGGCTTATTTTAGCCCCTTGTCAAACAATCTACTATAGATATAAACTTTAAAAGCGAAACTAACAGTTAAATATCACTCAATTAAGGGCGAAATCACATTTTCCCCACCGCTCTCCACAGCAGAATATTGAAAAATCCGTTGAAGGGTGTATCCTGTTTCTCACTCGAAATGCACTCGCGCCGTAGTGCACTAGAGCCGGCCGAGTGCCATCGCCGGAATAGGACCCTGAATAGACAGGCCTTTATTACTGCGTTACTGCAGATGCTCTAGCGATGTCGAGTGATATTTTAAAACAATATGCAGGAAAACGGAGCTTAGAAAGCGGATTTTTTACAAGCTGTATTCCACTTCATCTTGAAGTTACCTGTATAAAGTGATGAAAACTACAACGCGCAACGTAAAAGAAGGTTAGAAGAGGGGAGACCGGGTAAGGTTGTCTCACGGGTCGGTTATCACAGTGGCTTGGAGTATTTAGTAGATCATGAAACTCCCCGTATCTTATTTCTAAATAATTAAGGTTGAATATTTATTGCTCGAGTGATATTTTAAAACAATATGCAGGAAAACGGAGCTTAGAAAGCTGTTTTTTTACGAGCTTAAGTCCACTTCATCTTGAAGATACCTGTATAAAATAATGAAAACTACAACGCGCAACGTAAAAGAAGGTTAGAATAGGGGAGACCGGGTAAGGTGGGCTCACGGGTCAGTTGTCACAATGGCCATATGGACTGAACCGGTTTTGAAAGATCTCGAGAGCTTTATCTGGGTGGGAAATATATCGATTAACTTATTCGTTCGTTCAGTTTTCTGTTATGGCCGTCGTGTGACAACCAACCCGTGAGACAACCTTACCTGGTCTCCTCTAAAAACTTTTTGAAGATAGACTTATCGAAAGCTAAAGCTTGCTTCTTTCTTATTATTAAAGAACTTATTCCGGACAATGATTGTTTTTTAGACTTGACTTATACATAACCAAAATAATTATATGTTCCATCGCTAATCAAAATTTAGCAGAATTCCTAAGCGTGTATTCTCACTCGAAATACGCTCTCGGCGTAGTGCACTAGAGCCCGCCGAGTGCCATCGCCGGAATAGGACCCTGAATAGACCGGCCTTTATTATCTACTGCGTTAATGCAGATGCTCTAGCGATGTCAAGTGATATTTTAAAACAATATGCAGGAAAACGGAGCTTAGAAAGCGGAGTTTTTACAAAACTTAAGTTAACTTCATCTTTAAGTAAAATTGTAGGTACCTGTAAAAGATGATGAACATTTTTCATACGTGCAATACAGTGTGCCTACCATGAGCTGAGTTTACGATAGGCGCTAGCGAGTAACTCGTATCGAGAGTCAGTGCACCTCTCTCGCACGCGCGCTAATAGTGCGAAAGAGATAGACCGACATTGAGCGCTCGATACTCGCTCGTGCCAACTCATCAATAGGATTATTATTTGAAATAAATTACCCAAAATTATAAATTTATTAGAATAATTCAATTTAATTGTAAATTTCAAATCTTATATAATGTAATTGTAAGCCTGTGATTGGTATATTAATCAACGTATTTAAATTTATTTTCTGATTGTGACATGGCCTATTAATTTTTATTTAGAATTAGTTACATTGTATTGACATTATATATATATATATATATATATATATTGTATATTTGCATACCTTAAATAGGTAGAGTGTTATTGGGACTTAGAATCAAAGAACATCTGTGTACATAACCTACATTCTTGCAATTAAAAGATTCATTCATTCATTCATGGTAGGCGTACAGGTGTATCTTGTTTTTCACTCGAAATTTGCTCGCGCCGTAGCACTAGGGCTGGCCGAGAACCATTGCCGGAATAGGACCCGGAATAGATCGGTATGGCTGAACAATATGCATGAAAACGGATACTTAGAAAGGGATATTTTACAAGCTTAACTTTACATACCTGTATAAAATGAGAAAAACTTCGATGAGCAACGTAAAAGACGGAAAACTGTTAGAATGATCGCTCTTTGAAGTGAAGCTTATCGAAAAACTGGTTTCTAAAAGCTGGTTTCTTTCTTATTATTAAAGAACAAATTTCGGATAACTATTGTTTATTTCAATAAAACAATTTAAAAGGTTTATCGCGTATGTTATCTCAGATATTATTTTCTCCGACAAAGTTAATTTGTGCAAACTACCCACTATGAGAAAACAAATATAGGTGTAACTGACTATAAACAATAGAGCCATCTGGCATGTATTTACACCTCTATCTCTACTCACTCTTGAACAGTCTACAGATATACATATCTCAGTGAGCGACAGATATGAATCAATCTTCTCAATTCAGTGATATGTATGATTCGCGCATCTTTAGAGGCTTATCCAACGTTAATGCTGGCTCCTTTCCTATTATTACAGAACCTATTTTGGACAACTGTTCCTTAACCTTATCTTATACGTAGGAAGTGGCGTAGCTAGGCGTAGGCGAAGCCGACCCTCGCCCACGGCCTCGCACTTAAAGGAGCTTCGCGCGAAGCTCCCTTGTGGATGATGAATATTTTCTTGAAATAATAAAAAGTGTGTAATAAAATAACTTCTTAACAAAAATTATAACAGACGATCCAAAAAGAAAACACTAAAACGTAAAAAAATAACTGCATAATTCAGTTTCTTAAAACTTACAAGTAACCGGTTATCTACTCAATCTACACAGTATACACAATTATTTTGACGACGGTATCATCTGAATAATGTGAAAAATATTGAAAAAGGCACCGACTTATAGCGCTTTTTTACCGGTTCATAGATATTAACCGGATAAAAAGCGCTCCTTCCGTGGATAACGTTTCCAAATTAATTCGTTCGAACGTAACCTAAATAAATACCGGTTTATTTGTAACCGGTTACAAGCCTAGGTACATTTTGTCAGTTTTCAGAAAACGAAGCCAAGGGCGAGACCTATGGAAACGAATAGTTTATAGATTTCTAGGGTTCATATTATAATAGCGAAGACCCCGTCAGCGCCTCAACGACGAACATGATGCTGACGAACATTTTGTGAATGCTTATATCAGTTTCCAAGTGGTTGGTGGTGACAATATTGACAGTTAACGACACAGTAGGTTTTTACATCAAAGTGAAAAGTTTAGACAGTATTTAAATACAATATTAGTATAACCTAACGGATTTCTCCCCAAAAATGACCAGAAACAGCTCAAACAAAAAAAATAGGGACTTATGAAACAATCAGCATGACAAGGAATTATATGATAACTAAAGCACTTAACAAATCTTTTTAAATCTAAAACCCTTCCACCGGGATGAAGGTGAACATTTCAAAACCTACTTTTAAATTCACCGTAGGCCCGGTAGTATCCAAACAGACATAAATACATTCATACATATAAACAAACTCGTTCCGTTATAGACATAAGATTGACGAACAACTGAGACCCATAACTAATGGATAATACAAGGGATAAGAGTAGTTCTAGAGGCGTTTCACTCCTGTCGCATATTCTGAAGAAATAAGCCACAATGAAAGTAAAAATTTGGTGATAAGATATACTGTGCTAGCGATACAACCTTATTTTTTAAAATATTACCGTTATTGTGGCTAGGTAATAACCATAAGTACGCCTTTGTATTTTGACGTTAATTGCACTTGTAACTGGTTTTTATGTACAATAAAGTCTTTATATACATAGATTAAATTTGAGACACTGTTCCTTTAAACTTGGAGAGTTGCCGTCGAAACGATTTCCCGAAAATCGTGAAGTGAAATGAAAATGAGTGCTAAAAATTGGTATCAAAATCAAAAGTAGACTGTGGAGAATATACATGAATGAAGTCGTAGGGTGGAGACTGTCATAAGTAATATACAGAGTGATATCAGATTCGTGGTCAGAAATGGTAAGATATGATGAAGAATTAGAGGGTTGTATTGTTTTATTGGCTAGGTTTTATCTCTAAGGAGCTATAATTGCGTAAATTTTGGTCAGCCTACGCCAATCTACGTTACATCAATTTCCATACAGTGGCCAAAGGTGATTAATTAAATTAGGGGTAAACAAAACATGCCCGTAATAAACTGTAACAAAAATAAATTGTCTTGTTTCGTGTATTAAAAGAAAAAATCTGATCACTCCGATTTCTCCCTATACATTTTTTATAGTATTCAATAAATACCTCATATATGCAGTATAGTTTCGATAGCAAGCATGTATTGGTATAGTTGGATAGATAGGATTTGACCGGCGCTGTTTAAACGAACCACGATGCGGACGGCAGCCGTTGATTTCAAGCCTGATTGACAAAAAACGAACAAGAATTTAGCGAGTGTGTAGTTTTCAATTGCTACTATGTACCGCCAGTGAGAATATCTAGTAAATTTGCCTCGTTTATGCGGAAAAATGCTCTTCAACCAACCACCTTTTTTCAGAACTGAAATACATTGTACTAACTCGTATATCCCATATATTTAGATTTAAAAAAACACTGTCATCTTGATACGAGGTGTTTGTTTCTTTTTTTTGTTCACTTGCTTAAAAAACTGTTAATAGAAATAGTCTTGCATGATTTGCATGTAAGGAGGTATGTAAACCTCCTTACCTTACATGCTAATATGACCGATTGGAATGCATTTGATGCAGATATGTTTAATTGTTTCCAAAAGGTGTCATGTATTTCAGCACTGAAATTGATTATACTCTGGTTAGTATTTTTTAAACAGCTCCGAAAAAAATATTTTTTGCTTCATAATTATAAATAATATTGTACGATACACAGTCTACCTGTGTTAATAGCAATAATTAAAAAGCGTTAAGTTATGCAGAATACTGTATAATAAGCGAAGTGAACGCCAAATGCCAAAACTCAGTAGTGTCCAAGAATATATATACTAACGTAAACTAGTGTTCCATGTTGGTAAATCATTTAAAAGACCGGCCAAGTGCGAGTCGGCCGGGAGTTCCGTACAAATTTGATGTACAAACATGATTACATCATTAACGTAAAAAAAAAAACACTTACCCTAACTTTATTACCAGGTTTCATATCTATAATAGCATTGCATACAAATGAGGTGCAAACTTAGCGCAACCGGGTTGTTCAAATAGGTTTCTTGAAAATAAAATAAAAAATAGCTAGTTAGAGACATGGTTATAATTTTCGTGTAATATTTATGTTTATTTATAGAAATTGTGAAAATTTTATAATTCATTTCATAAAGGGGAAGAATGGTGTTTCTTTCACATTCTCCTTAATAAAACAAAATCTAATCACAATGAAAAATTAAAAAAAAAAATTTCGAAAATGTCAAGCTCTTTCATATGATGATACCCTATTTGACCCAGTAGCTAGACTTTTAATTTTAGCTTCAATTTCCATTGCCACCGTACGATTTTTTTCCGATTGCACGCCTTAATACGGCGTAACAAAAATATGTATGAAGTAGAAACTATCGGCATTTTAAAATTTAAACTTATACCTAAGTTATAAAATGAGAATTCGGTGGCGGTGGAATAAAAGTGGATGTTATAGAAATCGGAGTAAAAACGTTTTTAATTATAATATCCAAATCCAAATTAGGTATAAGAAGCGACCTATTCAACTGATAAATAAAGAAAAACCGCTCTAGGAGATCTGTAAAACAAGTTGCCCCAATTTAACCACAAGAATTGTATGAAAATGTTTATGAAATTCAACGTATTTTATGTTTATCTAGAAATACATGTATCGTGTGAGATTAAGAGAAAACTTCAAAGGGCTAGAGCTGTTGCTGCCGTAAGAAATTATCTTGTTTCTTAATCTCCATTGAAAAGGAAACTCTGAAGCTTGTCTGGGTTCTCGTATCAAAGTTATTCGGGGATCTGATCTGAACTCTGGTGTTTTATATTAAAGAAAAAGTTTTGGGTATACAGCGCCCAAATTATGTCATTATCAGATGTATTAAGTCCTTTCAATATGTTTAACGAACATGTTTTCAACTGAAATAAACGTAAATTTTGAATTAAATTGTAAGAAATTTCTTGCGTTCCTTTGACTTCATGCCGTTAATAGCTAAGTAACATAATCGAGGGAATTTGTAAATTTAATGAAGGAAATTAATTTCATCATCCAAATAATGGTATACTTTCCGACGTTCACACCCTCTTTTAGGATGATTAATTTCTTTAACGGCCATTATGAATTTTATGGGGGCTTTCAATATATAGCTGAATTAATAAGCACGGTTAAGTATCTAGGTAATGAGTAACCGTAATAAGTTTGGTGCCTCCTTAGGTTTCTACGCAAGACCTATCTTTTTAGTACTAGCTACTTAAAATGGGCGGTTGCTGGTTATGTGTGATGGCCCCTCTTCACGATGGGACGCGGTTATATGTTAGAAAGAGCACCATATATTGCCATCTCATTTTAACGTATTGCTGCGTCTCGCCTGCTCCCCAATGATCGGCGATCATGTAGAGGGGTCATAACGAGAATGAATAAAGCTAAGTGGGCCGAACTGAAGATCTACTCAAAAGTTCGAAAATAGAAGGCAATTTCGAGTCGTGCCATTCTTCGAACTCCCTCTTATCATTTCCCAGTTAATCACTGGACAGGAAAGTAGGTAAAAAGGATCGCACTATCCAAAACGACCGAACTTTTCTGAAATGCAGCGTAATCGAGAGATGGCGTTAGACTAAACAAAGGAGAATTTTAGAATAAACTAGAAGGCGCCAACACACAAGCAACAACTTTATACGAAAAAAATAGTTCTTAACCCCCTTTTTTGCGTGGTCGAGTAAAAAGTATCATTATACTACCTGAGAATGTTCGTCTATTCTAGTGCTAAAAATGGTAAAAATAAGTCCAGCTATTTGGCGTAGGAGAGCGTGGGGGAAATGGAGACCTACTAAGGAAAATTGAAAACGAAACTCATAACTTACGCAATTAAAAAAAATATTAATTATGAACGAATCCTTCAGTTATCTGGGCACTATGATCACAGAAAGAAAATTGAAAATAATAACATAATCAACAATGAGAGAACAAAAAACAAAAATATGTCATTCGCTATCTTCGGGAAATGGGAGCAACAAAAAACCCAATATACGTTAAATGGGAGCCGTTAAATTTTTCAGACTGAAATAAAGCCACATCTACGTTTATTACCAGATTAAAAAGCTTTTATTTTTCGTGTTTTTACGTTATGTATTAAACAAATTAAATATTTAGTAAGTAATAGATTTAGAGAACTATTAATAGCTCTCATTACCCGCATGTCACCCAAATAAAAGTAAAATATAATAAAATTCCTTTAATTTGATAAAAATACTGACATAGTCGATATAAATACAATACGTTATCTCTAGATTAGATGAAGTAAATTTGTATTTTTTTTATAAGCGCTAGGCGAGAAACACCAAATAGCCTCTCACAAATAAACCCAGAAAACTTCGGGGGTGCCCGTTGGAGGTGAACTACACCGGGCATGCCCGTATACATCCTAGCGTCGTTCGCACTACTAAAAGCACTATAGTAAGGTCCATTTTGACACCGCTACCATTACCCGCGGGCTTAGCTTACCCCACGCACCCCTAATGTCCCGACAATGACACATATAGGACATAGATAACACCAAGGACCATTAAAACAAGAGGACTGTCAGTCATCGTGCTCCTATCGCAAGGAGATATTCTGGCAAAAACTAGATGGCGCTTCAAAACTAACCATTTAACAATGTTATAATTGTACAAAGAAGCATAGTACAGTAACAATTTCTTCGTATACAGCTAATAATAAATAAATCGTAACATTTAAATAATAGCAAATAATTATTCTTATACATATATGGCGCTGTACATATTGGGGAACGGCTTTTTGTATGGAGATTGTGAGTCCTCTTGTTTTAATGGTCCTTGATAATAGTCAGACACCAAACAATAACAAATAAATATTAACGTTTCTAGCCTTCGAATAACCCTTACCTAAATACTTATAGACCCTTAATTTAATGCATTTTCTTCAATGTACAGACATTGTATTTTTAAAACTTTATAAACTGTATGCATATGGGAACTGAGAACAGTAAAAGCAGAAAAAATGGAAACGCGTTTGCTCTAGCAGTAGACGTAAAAGCGCTGAAAAGCTCACATTAGTGCAGAAAAGGGGGGATGCCTAAGGATAGTATAATTACCGATTACACAATCAAGTGAAACCTACAATTACATTTGACGCAAAATAAACTGGCGACTGAGATCTCTTTCAGACCTGCTAAGATCACGAAAGCCTGAAAAATATATAATTATTTGTTTTGCGGTTGAGTATGGCGCACTTCTTACGCCCCCTAACTATATACTCTGTATAGTACAGTATATAATATTTTCTTCTGTTTCCGCGATTATTAATCATTTAAATTTTATTTATTTATTTAAACACACAACTATCTTTACAGGTTATCCTAATACGACAGTGTGGTATCTCCTACTACCTAAGTAAATTTCACATATACATTACACATACAAACATTTCGTACGACATTAAATTAATTGGACATAACACAAAATGTGCAAAGCTGCCTTTGTGAATTCGTTCAGCGTGCAGCAGAAAATATCTAATTCGATCGCTACGCGGTTAAGAGTTCGAATGGCTCTACTAAAGGGTGCTTGGCGCAGCAGCTGCGTTCGCGCGCGAGGCTCGGCGAGCAGGCTCGGCCGCCGCCGTCGCCACACATACGAGTACCGCTGTGGGACGTTCAGGCCAACCTCAGCTAGGACTCCTGGGTTGAACAACTTGCCCCGCAATAACTTCAATATATATAACGCAAGGCTCAATTCCCTCCGAACCTCGAGTCTATTGTATCGTACCATACCTAACACAAACAACGTAGGATACATTAACGGATAAAAGGGATATACCCCGTACAGCTTTAAATATAAGAGTCTAACAAATTTATTTTGAACACGTTCCAGCATTAACCTATACTTAGCTTCATGCGGACTCCAGATGACTGCGTTGCATTCTAAATGACTTCGTACTATCGCGTCATATACTGCCCGTATAGCGTTCAAGTTAGTAAATGCCCGCGAATGTTGCATCATAAACCCTAAGTTTCAAAAACCTTTCCTGCATACCTCGGTAACATGATCTCGAAATTTAAAATCAGCTTTTAATAATACTCCCAGGTCTTTTACCTCCTCGACACGCTGCATCATAGTATCCTCCAGCATGTTAGTGAGCTCCGTCGTTAGCGGATTTCGAGTTCTGCTGAAAGAAATTACGGAACATTTTGATGCGTTAAATCGCAACTTATTCATTTGACTCCAGTAGACTACACGATTTATATCTTCCTGTAATTTCACACAATCTGAGCTGTCCCTAATCGTCCAAACGAGCTTAAGGTCGTCCGCAAAGAGTAGGCAACTTCGGGAAGATCATTTACCATTAAAATAAATTCTAAGGGTCCTAGGTTGCTACCCTGACTAATTCCAGATCTTGTGAAATATGGTTCCGATAGGTGACCAGCATAGTCTACGTATTGGCATCTATCTTGCATATAGTCAGCAAAGAAATGAAGAGTATGCGGAGTATATCCTGCGTTTGCCAACTTAATTAATAGGACGTCGTTATCAACGGTGTCAAAAGCCTTACGAAAATCTAAGTATGCGACGTCGACCTGATTTCCGCCATCCACCGCGGGTATTATGTTTACCATAAGATTCAGTAGATTTCCAGTAGTACGGCGCGCGCTCCGGAAGCCGTATTGAGCATCAGACAGCTGGCTACTCACCTGCGCTTTTACCGATTTGTGTATCGCGGATTCGAATACTTTTGCTGGAGTAAACAGGACCGCCACAGGTCGATAGTTATTGGTTTCCGGCCCTCCTCGTCCTTTTGGCACTGGTACCACCCTTGTTAATTTCCATTCTCTGGGAAAAACAGCCGATTTCAAACAAATAATAATAATAATAAATAATAAATATCAGGGACAATCTTACACAAATCGACCTAGTCCCAAACTAAGCAAAGCTTGTACTATGGGTACTAGGCGACGATATACATAATAAAATAGATAAATTATAATACTTAAATACATAGAAAACATCCAAGACCCAGGAACAAATATTCGTGCTCATCACACAAACACTTGCCCTGGCCGGGATTCGAACCCAGGACCGTCAGCTTCGTAGGCCGTTGTACAACCCACTGAGCCAAACGTGTCGTCAAAATTGTGTCATATTTAAAATATGACACAATGGCTCTGCTAAAACACTACGGCAGTCTTTAAAGACATATATATGGTGGGATTCCGTCCGGACCCGCCAAGTGCTTCGGCTGGAGGGCAGCCAAGGCCTGTTGTACTTCCGCCAGCTGCAGGCCCGCAACATGAACCCTCGCGCTATTCGGCGATGAAGAAGCTTCTGCCACTTTCACATCTAATAAAGCTGGTTTTGGATTGTAGACTGAATGAAAAAACGTGGCAAACTCTTTAGCGCATTCCTGATCTGAAAGGGCACGTCCATCACTTACTAATTTTGGCTTCCCTACGTTACTTTTTTTATTTGTAATAAAACTCCAGAAATCTTTAGGGTCTCTTGCCAGGTTGGTTTGGACACGATCCATGTATGTTTCATGCGCCACTGCTATTGCCTTCTTTACTGCGGCCCTGCATTCAGAGAACGTGACATAGTCACTTTTAGATTGGCTAGACTTAAATTGACTATGCAGTTTATACTGAATGTCGCGAATCAGTTCGACCGTGTACCACTCAGGGTAAGAATACCCAGGGTTTACACTTTTTCGCTTTTTATTTGGAACACAGTCATCCATAACTTTATCCAGTTTTTCATAAAAATATTTAACGACTTCATCCGGGTCCTTAATACTATTATATATGTATATGATCCCAATACACACTCGCCAACGAATAATATAGGCTATTGAGATCAGCCTTGTGAAAGTTTCGTTTTAAGAGCGGCAAGTCCGGATCAGTGTCACCGTCCCGGGTGGCAGGCGTGTCGAAAGGGGCCGTGGCGGTCGGAGCGCTCATACTCACCGCGAGCGGCGGGTGGTAGAGATCTACAGACTGCAAGCTGTCGTCTTTGGCGGTTAATAAAGCAATTTAACTGATAATATTGCGTATGCTCATTTGAGTTCCCGATGTTTCGGAAGCTTTTCAGCTTTCCGTGACCATAGAAAGCTGAAAAGATATATTTTCCTCTGTCAAAGTTACAATTTGTGCAAAGTACACTACCCACTTTTGAGAAAACAAATAAAGTTGTATACATGCCAGATGGGCCTAATCGAATTGAACTCAAATGAGATAATATACGAGATATAATCCGGTAAACTGCTTTATTTGGTATATGTTCAATACAATAATTCAGGATGCTGTTGAAACTGCCCAGGTGTGGTGTAGTGCCTCACTTATGTTTGCTGAATCCCTCAGTCCGCACGGACGGTTTTCTGGCCATCATGCGCAAGAAAATCGCGTTGCTTGGTAGACTTAAAGGGAGTACAAACAGTATCCTGAATGGTATTGCTAACAGATACGACTGCTCACTTTTACATCATTGGGTCGGTCAAACGAGGGGGGTGGCCCAATTTAGTAATAAATAAATAGTGGTGTAGTAGTGGACGATTAGCTCAGATAGTAGAGCGTGCTGCCCCGGTCTGGCTCAAGGCACTGGTTCAAGTCCAGTATCGTCGAAAAAAAATTTCATTTGTTTCTGATCTTTGTTTATAATAATAAATAAATAGTTTGTACGTCACTAACATAGGTTAAGTTCTACTAACACTCTATGGATGAAAAAAAAAATTAAAAAAAGATATATTATTATTTTATACTACGGTAGCATGTAATAAAAGACGAGTGATAAAATAGTGTAAGGTGAAGGCACAGTTTTACCAATTCATATACATATGCACAAACAGCCACACACTTAAATTACCATATGTAGGCCTTATACTTATATCAATGAAATGAAAATGAAAATGAAAATTGTTTATTTTTCCTTTTTAACAAGTACAATGCATACGGTGATTGGGACTTCCTTTTAGGTAAGTAAACCTGTGTTAGGATACCCCGCTCTTCCATAACTGGTAAATAGGTAGGAAATATAACATCTAGAGGTTCCTTATCTAAACTTAATACATTTTTAACAATGGTTTTTTGTTTAATTTTAATTTTGGTTTTAGCTTAATTTAAGTAATACTAATACAATACTATATTAATGGTAGGTGTGTGTGTGTGTGTGTGTTTTGTGTGTGTTTGTGTGTGTGTGTATGTTTGTGTGTATTAATGTTCAATAATTTTTGCCAATGGTCAGTTAAGTGTGTGGCTGAGGATGGGGTAGGCTAAGGCTAGGCTAGGTAGACTAAGGTTTAAGAGAAACAACTGAAAATCTCTTATGTGCTAGCTCAACCCATGATGAAACTGAATAAGTTTCCCAAAGAGACATGGATCGAATTTCCAAAAATGATTTCTGTTATTTCTGTTACACTAATTGTTATGCTGTGGTGTAGTTAAGGTTCAAAAGTAACCGTAAAAATAACCGTATTGAACCAAAGTCCATCTAAAAAACAATTCTCAACTCTCGCTCGCATTTTCTACCTACAATGCAACTTTGTTCTTGGCTTGAGTTGATGAATATTCACTATATACTGTTATGGCTTTTCTATTAACTTGACCTATATTTTACTTACTAAGGTTAACCTTGTAAAATCTCGCATCGCATGCCGATTTTGACCCACTTCGAGTTTACGAGCGCTCTAGCTCCGGTAATAAAATAATAACCTAATAACTCAGTTACGTACTTGTTTTATACTTGCGCGATAATCTAACTAAGTAAGTATTCAACTAGATTTGTCATCCTCGTGCGACGTGACGACATGACACGTCTTTGTTTATCCTTCGGAAACCATGCAACTTTCCAAGTTAAACACTGCCTATGCCAGACACCGATGTCGTTTAATGCAATCTGTATGTAATTGTAGACTTTATCTTATAGTTAAAAGGCGGACTTAATGCCTTAGGTCAGTTTCTACAAACCAAAGGCCATTAAAACAAGAGGACTGACCATTTCCATATAAAAAGCCGCTCCCCGATATGTACATTAACGCCATCTATGTATAAGAATATTTTTTTACAATTATTCAACTTTGCAAGCGTGACACAGTATTTATTTGTTACAATTTATTTATTATTAGCTATTTGTGAACGAATTCTAACTAAACTATGTCTGTTTATTCAATTATAACATAGTTACATGTTTACTTTTAAAGCGCCATATGTTTGCTTTTATAGCGCTAGTTTTTGCCAGAATATGCTTGCGATCGTAACACGATCCAAAGTATGGCAACTGTCAGTCCTCTTGTTTTAATAGTCCTTGCTACAAGCCAACCAATTCATGTATTTCAATGATGAAAATAAAATCGAGTCAAGCTCACGGTCATAACTTATATCTATTTTATCTTCCAACCCCTGCAGTAAGTCAGTCGCTTCAGTGACCCAATCTGTTAATGGAAGGGTCACAATTAAACATTCAAATGGCCGTTCTTAAACATGCCACGGCGTTAACAATTTAAAAACCCTCAGTATTTTTGTACGCACGCTAAACAAGCGGCCATTCTTTTAAAATTTATGAGCAAACTTTCAGAAAAAACGCAACCGACCTCAGTTCCGCCTTATTAAGACGAGAGCGTGCATCATTATTCCTTACGTAATTTAATTCGGGTCCTTACAAATTACGACGGCTCGACACTCCATTTCATCCGAGCTATCTCTGCCCGTGTAACGTAACGGGGGAATATATAATAACCGCGCCGTGTGAACGCCAGCCAGCGGCTGAATCACTTTATGAATCGTCTTGTGCGTAACATAATTTGTTAAGAAATTTCCTTAAGCGACGAGTGAATTTGTGGGGCTCCTGCCTTACGCCCATAAACGCCGCGCTATTACTTAATTTAATCAAAGTTGCTGCCAGTTGGAATTATTAAAAACAGAACGATTGAGTGAGGAAAATATTAACGTGCTAATTGTTTGGTTGGTCGGGTGAGTTAATAAGAGTACTCGAGCTAATTGGCAACTTCGCGACATTGCAACTGTGGAACTAGGCTTTAATGCGAAAGTAGGTAATTGGGGCCGTGGAAATTGCACGTTTAATGGCCCAAATCCGATCAATATAATATGCAAAAACTATAAAACCTACGAAATCGAATCCTGGTAAGGGCAAATATTTGTGTCATGCAGCATTTGTTCCTGAGTCTTGGATGGTTTCTATGTATATAAGTAAATGTATCTATTAAATATATCGACGTCTAGTACCATCTAGTACTCCTTACACAAGCCTTTATTTAGCTTACTATGGGACTATTTCGATTTGTGTAAAAATTGTCCTGTAATATTTATTTATCACAAATGGAGCACTATGACCAATTTTGTTCCTACCTCTCTTATCACGCCCGAAGTTGGGTTGAACCGGTTCAACCCACCTCTGCCGGCAGTTCTTATGCTTTACGCACCCAACTTTAAGTGGCTGCTGATGGCATCCTCATTTGTGGGCTTTCATTTCTCCCACTGAATCCTGTTATTGGTAAGGTTCCCAACAGCATTGGAAACCATTCAGTAGATACAGCGACCTAGACCAATCAGTCTACCAAAGGTGAATTCAAACTGCCAGTTTTAAGTAAAATGTATTGCTTATAAAGTTCTACATAGGATTAAGACTTTAAGTTCTACATTTCAACGCCCGAAATCAACAGGGTAGGCTAGGTAAGTGAATATTAGTTCAAATATAGGTAACTACTCGTACTTGTGGCAGGATCGAAACCACCTTACATTCACGAATTCAAAAATATTTCAATCAAATCTTACAAGTACAACCTCTGAGCTACTCAGCTGCTATGGGTATTTTTTTAACAATAAAAAACAGTTTATTTTCAAAACGTCTATATTCTTCTGCTTAGACTGTAATCTTTAGTTTAAAAGAATTTCTTGAATCTAATTAAGTTCTATTTATAATAAGTTTATACATTAAAAATAGAAACTAGCCGGGAAGGCTGCTTATTAACATTCTTTTGTAAGTGTTCGTCACCTGCGTTTCAGTTTTGCTGATCATGGAGTCATATGGAAGTCTATTCAAAGCACGCGGCAAGGCGTATATTTTTGTTGAGTATGCGTTATCGTCCCTATTAACAAACGACTCTGCTCGTACGTGTCGACACGTAATAGTACTCCCCAAGATTTAATATCCAGTGCCATTTACATATTAAAACCTAAACGAGCCTGATACGCGCCAACCATATTACCTATGATTAGCAATCTCTAAACTGGCAACACTGCATTCGATCAAAACCCAGCGCGCGAACAATTCAAATGAGCCTTTATACCTACCCGACTAGGCGGAATTACCGCGCCAATATTTGACAATAGAGGGGCTATTCCGACTTGCGTCCACTGAAATGCGGTCGTGTTCGCTTAGTTGTTATTGTAGTGATGAAGTCAATTAGTGGTTGCCCAAAATGGCTTCCCTTCGTTAGAAATTCAAAGACCGGCTGTGACAATTGTTCAACAACAAATCAATCTGGGATACTGGCGTAAAGTTTTCGGTACAAAAAGTTACTTCTAATGAAGGTGTATTTCTTGCTTTAAACGAGCAATTATTGTACTCGTTTGTATCGTATATATATATATTTACTAGCGGCCGCCCGCGAGTTCGTCCGCCTTAGATTCGTTTATCGCGGATAAAAGGTATTTTTCCGGGATACAAAGTAGCTTACGTCTTCCCCAAACCTCGAATATCCTCTACCAAATTTATAATACGTTACTAATTTAAATGAGAAGCATATTACTAAGATTTCAAGTTCCTAGCATAAAAAAATACTTACTGTCCATACAAATTTTCATCCCCTTTTTCCTCCCTAAAAGGGATGAAGTTTGACATACATTATAGCCTAAGTCCTATTCTGATATGTAAGGTACATAACTGAAAAGTTTCATGAAAATTCGTGAAACTTTCACGTTTATAATATAGTAAGGCTAAGTAAGTAAGGTTCAGGATATATCTAAATAGCATTTCTAGTATTTTTTATACCAACAATAGACTACATTTTGGATGAAAATTTGTGCCTGTGTTAAGTTTTACTGTTCAGGTATATAGGGTTTATCCACGAAAAACAAAAAATATGCACCCACAAAGCAATAACTCGATGACACGTGTTCTGTATATTATTGGTATCTTGTTTTTGGGTGAATGGGGAAAGAAAAAATAAAATGACACCGGTAATGACTAATGAGGCCTGATGAAAGTTTGTATACAAATTCCATGGGCCATGGGTCATACGATTTGTTCTTTAAACCATTTTTTTTAGCCTGTTGAAGTGTCCCACTGCTGCGAAAAGGGCTCCCCTCTTTTCCACCAATCAACTGTATGGATCACACTTTATTCGCACTCTCCGGCCAGTTCTTGCAAATTGCATCCAAATAGTCCCGCCATCTCCTTTTCGATCTGCCTCGGTTCGGGTATCAAACAAACTCCAATTTCTTTGTTTTTAGATGGATGGATTACAAGTTCTTTTGCTTTTTCGCGACCATCCCACCCCAGAACTTGCTTAACGGAGGATACGGATGATGACTAAATTTTAATAATAAGTCCGTCATGTAGATTATTAATAAAAATCGCAGACGTCTTTTCTTTTTTACGTTAACAAATCACTATAGATAATATAAAAAATTAAAAACCCCCGACTTGTTCCACTAAAAGCTGAATATCTTGGAGACCAGTGGTCCGATTTTCATCAAACAAAGCTAAGCACACTCGGGATAAAATTATGTATGATACAAAAAAACTGCACTCAAATCAGTCCATCCGTATGGGCGCTACGATGCCACAGACAGATACTCAGATACACAGACACACAGAGTCACAGATTCACAGACACGTTACGTTAAACTTATAACACCGCTCTTTTATGTCGGGGGTTAAAAAATAAAGGTGAATGATTAAGTCAAAATATAGGTACAAATTGTACTTAGGAGTACCACTCCTAAAATTTAATGCGATTTATCTGAGTATTTTCTTATTATTTTGAAAAATACGTGTCCAATATTGTTTTAGTATCTAAGTGACTAATTAAAATTTTCATTTTCATACCCTGTCATCATGGCCATTTATTGTACGCTGCATTGACTTCTCGGGTGGACGCCGGACCGTCAATATCTTCTGCATCTCCTGATGATGACTAGTAGAGAGGTGAAACACGTGTCGAGGATTATATTGTCTAGTGGTGGTTTGTTGTATGGAGTTGGAATTCCGCAAAGTAGCGCCTGAATCTATCAATTATTTTGTTTGTTTTGGTTTATTAACTTAAAATAAATAAAATTAACTTTTTCATTTACGCATGTATTTATTAGCAAAGTCGAGAATTGTCGTTTTTTTTTTCTTTAATTAATTAACTAACTGCCCTATTTACTCCACCGGGCTTATTAACTAATTACTAAAGGACCTATAAAAGGTATTTTAGCAAGATGATTCCGAGACACGCACGACCGTTTAATTTCACGTAACTAAAATTATATTAGTCGTAAAGATACGTGTGGTGCGGAGTCGTAACCCAAATATTACGGCCCGCCAAACAGCGGCCTAGCCCGATACCCCCCTCTGTTACCCCTTAGGGTTGCACCCTGCAAGATATAAATCATATGAGCTACTATATTTTGCTGTGGCTTCACTCGTGTTGGAAAATCCTGGATAGTAAATTATCCCATAAAAGCAAAGCTACGTAAATTTATTCTATGAGTGTGGCAAGATACACCCTAATCACCCCGTCACTACCTAGCCCAGACCTACCCAGGTCAAAGCCAGGTCTTAAGGGTCTCCAAGCAAAAATTTACGAATTTTCAGGGTTCTTGCAGAGTATCTAGTCCCTGGAATGATGATAATAATTTTCAAATCATAGTATATATTAAAAGATGCCCGCAAACTTCGTCCGCGGAGGAGAAAAAAATCATAACCCTCTTTTTTTCTTTAGCGTTGTCGAGTAAAAAGTATCCTATTACCATCGGGAAATACCCAGCTACCCGTGTACCAATAATAATTGAAATACGTTTAGCCAATTTGCCATGATGAAGCTGCAACGACTCATACAAACATACAAAAGATCGAAAAAAGAATCCATTTCTTTAAAAAACTTATATTTTTTAAGAAAAGTAGCAAAATCTGGTTATAGGTTGTAAAAATACTAAAGTTTGATGCCGTTTATCTTGTTTTGGTGACTTGTGACAATAAACTAAAACAGTATATTGGTAAAGACGGTCGCTGTCAACACGATGAGACATATAGGTACCCCTTGCGCGTGCGACTTTCTGTGTCGAAGTCACGTCAGCGTGCTTATGCTGACGTCACCGGACGGCCTGTCGGTGTCGCAGCTAACCGGGCCTTATTGCCATCTAAGACTGGCTTCTTGCTGAGGGTGCACTAGCTGCAGTCCCGCCACTACGTGCACTTCAGCTCGTTTGTGGTGCGCGTGCCGCGGCCGCTGCAGGACACTATCGCAAGTGCAGACTTCTTGCCGAAGGGTATAGTATTTCGGGAGTTCCAGGGCAATCTGCCAAATCCTACACCAGATCAGATGACGCAACGGAGCCACGGACTACATCGAATTAGTTTTTAAGTTTTTCTGTAGGTCATTTTTTTTCTACTCGTCGACTTTAATCCCTCAATAAGAACTTCATAGAGTAAACTTTAATAGCATACTTTTCAATGTCGGATACTCTATGGAACTTCCAACTGAACCGATATAATCATAAGCCAACACTTTTAATTGAAGTGTTGGCTTATGAATATGTCGAATGAATGAGTCGAAGATAATTAAGGTACGATGGCGGTGATGATGATGGTGATGATGGTTATGGTGATGGTGATGGTGATGGTGATGGTGATGGTGATGGTGATGGTGATGGTGATGGTGATGGCGATGGCGATGGCGATGGCGATGGCGATGGCGCTGGCGATGGCGATGGCGATGGTGAGGTGATGGTGACGATGATGATGATGACGATGACGATGACGATGATGATGATGATGATGATGATGATGATGATGATGATGATAACGATGATGATGATGATGATGATGATGATGATGATGATGATGATGATGATGATGATGATGATGATGATGATGATGATGATGATGATGATGATGATGATGATGATGATGATGATGATGATGATGATGATGATGATGATGATGATGATGATGACGATGATGATGATGATGATACCTACTCGTAGAAAAAGTATTGTATACAATAGTTATATAATTAGTTTTTTAAGTCTCGTACCTTACTTAGGCCACTCAGCAAGCTTCGTGGCCTAAACGCGGTACTCGCCTGGAAGTTAGTAGTACTATTGTAGTTCACAGTGCCTTTGTTTTTACTGTAATCTTGTGTAATTTTTTGAATAATAAATAAATATGCAACACGGAAATGTGAAGAACTAACGGATCAAAGGTCATTCAGCTGTAAAAAAATTACCCAGTCAAGAGTTTAGCCGCAATTGAATGAACAAACTTTTTAATTTTGCTTATTTAGGTAAAAAACGCCGTGTTTGTAAGTGGTTTTGTTATTTTGTAAACATACACTTGAGGCTCGGACTTCAAATCAACAAAATAGGTTGGCGATTGGAAAACAGGCAAATAATAAAGGTGAGTAGTAACTGAACAAACTTTATTGTCTTATCAGGTAGTAACTATAGTACCTACATTGTTAAAATTATGTAGATAATTTTACATTTCAAAAAAACCAGCCAAGAGCATGTCGGACCATGCTCACTGTAAGGTTCCGCAACCGTTCATACGAAAAAATGCACTACAGATGGAAAAAAATGCGATATGAAAAAGTGCACTAGACAAAGAGCGTATCTCCACGGCACTTACGTCCTTTAGTTGAGAAGCGCCGTTTTCCGGCAATAAGTCAAAAACGGTATATCCGATCATGTTCTAAACAATTTTTGTTGAAAGTTTATAAAGTTTTATCTTTGTAATTTTTTTCGTATTTTTTGGACATACCGTTTAGAAAATAGAAGGGGGGGGGGACATAATTTATGCTACTTTCGGAGCAATTATTTCCGAAAATATCCACGAAACCAGTTTTTTTTTAAAACCTCAAAATGATTTTAAAAGATCTGTCGAAGTATGTGCCACACATTGTTATTTGCTCAAAAAACTTTTTATCAGTTTCGGTTACATGATTTGAGTACCCCCCCCTTCCCCTAGATATTTTTTATTTTATTATTAAACCATCAAACTAAGTAGCGGCTTACATAAGACAGCTATATTCCAAAATTCATCAATGTACATCTACTAGTTTTTGAGTAAAATGCCTGTGACATACGGACGGACGGACGGACATGACGAAACTATAAGAGTTTCCGTTTTTGCCATTTTGGCTACGGAACCCTAAAAACACATAAACCTGTAAATTTCCTGAAAAAGCAAGGTTTACAAAACTTTATGTAAAATCACATAATTTTCATTTATTTTAATTTGAATTAGTAAAAAATATGTAAAATTTCACAATTTTTCGTAAAAATCCTTGGTTTTTCACGAATTTTACAGGTTGATGTATTTCTTTTTAAATGCAATATTACATAATCGCATGTAAATGTACATAATTTTTAACAGTGTAAATACCCTGTATTGAAACATCCTAATTGAGACACAATCGGGAAGGGTCAAGGCAAATCCGTGTCGCATGGCAACCCTACATGAAATGAACTATAAAGGACAAAGGCCAAATCTAAATCCAACCACGAACCGTGACCCTCTGATGAATATTTGTCCTTTTGACGGACGTACGGTCCAAAGAGTGGCTGCGTCAGTTTTTATACGGCTTCAGCGACGCAAAGATAAGAGGATTATGATTTACGAGTAGTAGTAACTATACATGTACGTTATGATCTGAAATTTTGAAAATGTACAGAGTAAATAAGCTAGTATAGGGATGTTTTGTGCGTAAAATTTCTGTATACTTCTCTAAACTATGGTAATGATGCTTAAGGATGGAGAGATGTTTTCAGTGGCACCAATGGCGTAGCGTGCCCTGTAACGAAATTTGTCAAGGGGCCCAAAATAAGTGTAAAGATTTTCGGGCCCCTTAGGCGGGGGCCCTGTAGCCCGGGGGCCCCGTATCAATGATACGGCGGTAGCTACGCCCCTGAGTGGCACTATACATTTTTAACATACTCAGCTGCTAATTGGTTGGATTCATTTCTTTCTTTCCATGAATAAACTTCTGTCTGACCGACCTACATATAGGACAGAACGTCTCACAATTTAAGATTCCTTGCATAAATTATAACTATCTGGATTAGACGTCAGTGTATAGATTAGATACATATAATTTAATATCTGTGTATATAGGTAAAACCAACGTCTAAGTGCTAATCAACAAACAATAAAGTTTGAAGCAGAAGTCATCATTCAAGCACATCCATCAAGAAATCAGTTATTAACATAAATATATACATTCTCGTAATGTTATGCACAGGGGTGAAATGAAATCAAGCTCTACACGTTCGTTACACACCAAAGTAAACATCTGCCGCGTCTACAAGTTAGGGATCATTAATATACATTAATAGCACAACTTGGGAACATTATCCAAATCAACATGTAAGTCGCGACCAAAGTTAATAATTTGGAAATAGTTCCGAATTAGTTTATAGCAGGGGCGCCATATTTTCTTATTAGGGGCGTGAGGTTAGAGATACCGAGTTGAAGTCTTTGGCTTTTGAGTTTGGGACTTAGAAGGGAAAGTTACTTGATTGACATCTTTGGTATTAATAACCCGTAATTAATGGGAAATGATTGATGTAAGTTATAGATGAAACAATTAACCAAAACATTGATGAAAAATTTGTAAATCTGGAGACTAAATACGCACTTTTGGAACAAAAATTGGAATCTCAGACCACAAAAATAAGTCACATGGAGAGAACCTTGAGCCAGAGTAATTTAGTTATATTTGGAGTCGCTGAAAATGAAAAAAGTTACTGGAAGTTAGAGAATAAGGTTCTTGCCATCATAAACAACAATCTAAACATCAAATGCGACAGCAGTAACATTAAAAGTGCAAGGAGGCTTGGCAAGAAGGGAGAAAAAGTGAGACCAATAATAATAACGCTAACTACAATGGGGCTGAAAATAAAAATCCACAAAAAATAAAAAGAAGCCAGAACCAACACCATATTATATTAAAGAATACTTTCCACCTGAAATTCTAAACAAGCGCAAGGAACCCCAAATAAAGGTTAATAAGGAAAGAGAGCAAGGCAGGCCGGCGTTTATTAAGTATGATAAAATAGTAATCCTAAATGACCGAAACCAACAAACCGAGAAGAATAGCTACGAAAAAAAGAAAGAGCTTTGTAAGAGCCACCAGAAACAGCGACATCTGAGTGAGAAAAGAAAAACCCACGAAAATCAATAAAACAAACTACATGGATAACTACGTTTTAAGACAACCGATTTTGCAATTGCCCCCCGGAAAAACAAATGCGCAACCTCAACAACCGAGCCCCACGACAACGATACCGAAATAGCAACTGGCACCGGCCTCCCCTCCTCCTCTCCCAACACGGCTAGTCACCGCGGGAGAGAACGACAGCAACCTCAAACTCGTCAAAATATATACATTTGCATTTACAATGTTAAATCACTACTCTCAACACAACGAATGATTTACTGTCATATATAAAATATAATATTGCAGGATTATCGGAAATCAGAAGGAAAGGAAATGAAATTATTGAGGAAGGAAACCATATCTTCTGTTACACAGGAAAGCTCCATGGCGTTAGATTTTTAATAAAAAAATAATATAAAAACAATATCGAAAATTACATTGGCATATCAGATAGAGTCTGCCTCCTAATTATGAAATTTGAAACAGTAACAATTTCAATAATTCAAGTCTATGCTCCCACTTCGGAAGCACCGGAAGAAGAAATAGAAGTTTTTATAATCAAATCGAAGAGGCCCAGAACGTGGCAAGGGGTGAAAATATTTTAATGGGAGACTTCAACGCAAAAATAAGACAAAGTAAACCCCCAGAAAATTCAATAATGGGACCATATTACTATGGAGAAAGGAACAATAGAGGTCGCAGGCTATTACAATACGCATTAACTAACAAATTTACAATCATGAATACATTATTTAAGAAAAACGTAAGAAACCTCTAGACATGGATTTCACCTGACAAACAGTATAAAAACCAAATTGACTATATTCTAAGCAACTACTCAAAGCTTTTCTCGAACATCGAAGTTTTAAAAACTAGTATATATCAAAGAGACCATAGGCTACTAAGAGGCACGCTGCAATTACAAAACCTAAGGAAAAGCAGAGCAACTTTCAGACAAACTCAAGCTGGTCTATCAAACGACGTAAACCAACAGGCGTATCTCGAGGCTCTGATAGACAAATCAAAGCCAATCCAGTGGGAAAACGGAGAAGATGTAGAGTCGTTTTATCTGAAGCTAGAGACGGCCATCAAACAAAGCCTCGACTCTGCCAGCTCAAGAAAAATATCAAAATATATACTAACAGACGAAACAAAACACCTACTCAGAAAACGTATCGCACTTCAGTCAAAACCATTCAAAAATAAAGAAGAGAAAAAGGAACTCTCAGCTCTTTACAAAACTACAAATAAGATGATAAAAAAATGACTACGAAAACCATAGAATGGAAGTAATAGAAAAATACCTAATCACCACAGGAAGTCAGAAAAAAGCCTACAATAAATTAAATACCGAGAAAAAATGGATACCTTCTCTGAATGACCCGATCACAACGAGTAAATCACAGACAAGAGAAAACCTTATTAACATCGCCTCGGATTTCTATCGAGATCTCTATCAAAGCGAAAGCAATCCTGTTAACGAGTATAAAAAGTGCGAAATACAATTAGACAACCCAATCGATTCTTTTAGGGGCAGCGAAATAATGAAAAATATAGAAAAACTAAAGAACGAAAAAAGCCCAGGTAACATCCCCAACGAGGCCTTGAAAATTGGGAAAGACGTACTAATAGACCATATTACAACTCTTTTCAATAGGATACTGGAAAGACAAGAAATACCTAGAAACTGGGGAGAATCTCGAACAATCTTGTTATATAAAAAAGGAAGTTCTTCAGATATCAATAATTATCGACCTATTAGCTTATTACCGTCCATGTACAAATTGTTCGCCACGTGCTTAGAAAAACGAATAGCGCCAAACATAGAGGCAAACCAACCAGTGGGACAAGCTGGGTTCCGCCCGGAATACTCGACTATGGACCATATCCACACACTAGACCAAGTAATGGAAAAACACCTGGAATAAAATCAACCGCTCTACCTCGCATATATCGATTAGGTACGCGAAAGCGTTCGATTCAATTTCCCACGCAAGCATCTGGAAAGCACTTATACAGCAAGGTATACCAACTATACTTATATATAAACATCATCAAAGATATATACGAAAAAAGTATAAGTAGAGTAAAACTAGACAGACTCGGACCAACAATCTATATACGAAGAGGAGTAAAGCAAGGGGACCCGCTGTCACCCAAATTATTCATAGCTGTACTCCAAAACGTCATGAAAGATTTAGACTGGAATAAAAAAGGGATACTAATTGGTACGGATTTCCTAAGCAACCTGCGCTTTGCGGATGACATCATACTTTTCGCGAACACCTCGAAACAGCTGAAAAACATGCTCGAAGAGTTAAACAGAGTCAGCCAAAGTGTTGGACTACAGCTGAATACCTCGAAAACAAAAGTTGCCACAAATAGCTATCAAAGACCTATAATGGTAAACGAGGCACACATAGAGTATGTAGACGACTATATTTACCTTGGTAAGCAAATAGCTTTCAAAAAAACAAGACACGAAGACGAAATAGAACGTAGAATCAGCATTACCTGGAAGAAGCTTCAAGGAAATATGAAAGTCAAAACTTCCACTAATGTTGAAAAAAAGGTAATGGGCTCTTGTTTGCTGCCGTGCCTATCATACGGTGCTCAAACTTGGAACTACACCAACAAAATCAAAAACAAATTACGCTCTTGCCAACGTGCAATGGAGCGAAGTGTACCAGGTATCAAACTCAGAGACAAGCAAAAGAACGAGAACATAAGCAGAAAAACTAAAATAATCGACGCAGTACAACACGCTAATAGTTGTTTATGCAACTGCTACATAAAGACCTTAAAATACGAGTGTAGTTTTATGAAACGAGCGTTAGCGAGTTTTATAATAGGATCACACGACTGTTTTAAGGCCTAATTATGTACAGATGCATACACTAATTTATCTACACACATATCATAAGTACTCTAAGATGGGTTCAGAAATAGCCGTAGGGAAATGTCCTGCATTGTTACTAGTGCTACCTGTAAAATATCAATAGGCCATAGGTATTAAAATAATGCAATAAAAAATAAACTTGAACAAATACAAAAGGAAACAAATTATTTATTCATATACATTCGTGCGTTTGTTCATTCTCAAATCTAAAAAATCTACTTTTTTACATCTTTTTCCTTCCTCAGTCATTTTAGGAAGGAGAAAAGAGGACCGGACGCATATTCGAACTTTGGTTTTGGAAGCAAATTTTGTTATCTTGGATTATGGGTCCGACATGCTCTTGGCCGGTTTTATTTTGTCATGGTCACTTTTTTGCTTGGAACGGAACGTGATGCTGTTAGCGTTTTGAAGTCGCTGTCGTTTTTTAAACATTTTTAAAAGTACCTATTACTAATTATAAAATAAATAATATTTTTACTTTATGCACTCGCGATCAAAATTCAACAAATTCATATCATAATAACGCCAGAAATAATACCCCTTTCACGTTTAACTGTTATAAGCTGGCAACAATAGAGATCGCTGGTATCGTCTAAAAAAAAAACAAAAAGAAAATAAAAATGTCGCGTGCATCTCCCGTTTTCATTGTTGATCTCAGAATTTGTTATTTTTAGGAATGTATAGCCAGTATAGATACTTTAAGAACGAAACTAACGTTAACCGTGCGATAAAAATATGTTAAGTTGGTTATAATTTAGTGCCTTAATGTGTCGGTGCAGTGAACGTTAAAATAAACATATGAAATATTTAAGTGCCGTTCATTTGTTTTCATTATGACGAAACGCCGAAGAATTCTTTACGCCGACAAAATTATACAAAATGTTGTTAACGTATTTTGTTTGTTAATGTTTTTACAGCTTAAAGGTACTATTTAAATTCAGAAATCGTGATAACATTAATGTAATTTACACGCGTAAACAAAAATATAACATTGTTGACGATCACCCTGTCATGTACTTACAAAATCAGCCCAACTCAAGCACCTTAATCAAGATGCAGAATTTCCTAAAGTGCTTGATTTCTTTATTTAGAAACTTAAAATCGTTAGAAGAGAAAGCTTATGTCACTATGCCGTATATTGTATTTTAAAATACCTCTGCTATTTACTTTCAGGGTTTTATTCTGTGGCAAGTATCCCAGTGCTCTTATATTCAACGGGAACAGATATCCGTGTGGCAAACATATCAAAACCTGGCAAAGTCAATGCTATCATCAAGGGCTTGGACCAGGGCTCTGCTGTTGACTTTTTGTACAAAAGAAACCTTATATGCTGGTCGGACCAAACGGCCGAGCTGATACAGTGTATGAATTATAATGAAACACATTCAGGTGAAAAGGTAACCTATTTGTATATCTTGAATATCAACTTCAAAAAAAACACTAAAAAATAAAAAAATACCTGCTTAATTTACTTTCTTCAATTTAGTTACAAGTAAACATTTTTGTACTCAATCTATACACTTAATCTTATTTGATCTTAAAATTGTCGATTTTATGTTGTTACACAATGGACTCCGAAATAACATTGTATTTAGGGTATAGATTGAGTAGGAAAACATTTACTTATAAGTAAATTGATGTTTATTTATTGTTGCAGATGCGAATAGTCTCAGAAGGCCTCATCACACCTACAGGAATTGCTATAGACTGGTACACAGATAAAATTTATTGGACTGATGGAGACACAAACCGTCTGGAAGTGATTAGCATAGATCAGAAGTATAGAAAAGTGTTATTTTGGTCAGAAGTAGACCTGGCCAGAGCCATAGCTGTTGTTCCTAAGGAAGGGTCAGTACTGCTGCTCGTACTACTTATTTGCTTTGCTTTTGTAAAATAAAAAGTATCAAAGAGCACAATACATGATCACTCTGACTAAGTGCAAGTTCCTAGTTTATGGTCGGAGTCCATCTAAAGAATTATTTCTTCAACTATGTTAACAAGTTATCATATATTGTCAAAATAATAGTGCTACTGCATACTGGTAGTTCACATGCTTATCATGAATTATTTATGTAACTCCTCAAAGGTTAATTAAGATTACTACTAAGAATGCTGACACTGACAACAATTTTATTATTATATCGACGGTGGATTGGAGAAATGGAAAAAGCTTCATTTTTGAGACATTGAACTATACACCTTATAAAATAAATTAAATGAGTACAAAAACAAAAATTAAATGTGTAAACTAAACACCACAAAGCTGTTGCTTATCCCATTTCTCATTTCTACCGTCAATATCTATAGTCCTGTCTCACTATCTGCACTTTCAAGAACAATGTACACTTATTCTTTATCTTTTCAGGTTACTCTTCTGGACAGATTGGGGGGAAGTACCCAAAATTGAAAGAGCTGGAATGAATGGTGACCCTGCCACACGCAAAGTCATAGTCAAAGACAATATTTTTTGGCCGAATGGCATTACCATAGATTATAACAATAATTTAATTTACTGGGTAGACGCAAAGCTTATGTTTGTAGATTTAATGGACTTCAATGGAGAAAAGAGAAGGAGGATTATCAAAGGGGGACTTGAGTACCCTTATGCTTTGACATTTTTCAATGACAAACTTTATTGGACAGACTGGAAAACATGGTAAGAAATAAATTATCAAGGTACTCATAATTACAATAGTATTGGCTCAGTTGGTTGCACAAAGGCTCATGAAGCTGGCAGGCCCAGGTGCGAATCCCGGCCAGGGAAAGTGTTTGTGTGATGAGCATGATTGAAGTTATGTATTTAAGCATTATAATTTATCTACATCATCATCATTAGCCTCTTGCATCTATGAAAGATGATTTAAACAATGTCCAACAAAGTGCGGCCTTTCCGAACGTGACTTGAAAGGCCGATTCGAGAGTGACAGCCTCGGCCGCATATTTGACATGTAAAGACTATGGATCGGAACAGCTATTTCTTTCATACAAAATATCTTAAATAACGATTCGTGTTTTTCGTTTAGTTTCGAGATTTTCGTATATTATATTAAAATTTTATAACTTGAATCAGGAGTTTTGCGATTAATTATTTCAAACTTAAAAATTTAAAAAACCCGTTTCATATCCCTGCCTGGTAGCCATAGTATAAGCGTCTCTTAGTTTTGAACTTGGTTGATATGTGTAACAATCATTATTTTTTGCATTTTAACCCATTTTAAAAATTTGTAAAAACTGAAAAGGGGAAATAGTTTTGACAGGCAGAATTTTCGTACTACTAGCAAAATTTGTTAGTTTTTTAATGTACGTCACATTTTGCATTGTCGGTTAATATTAGTTATGCATTCTGACATGAGAAGGTTATTCTCGTTTTTTTAATGTTTTTGTACAGTACAAAGCAGGCGAAAATATCTGACACATCCCACTGGCCCTATAAATATAATCGTGTCAGATATTTATGCACACTTTTTTGTGGCAGATATTAATGCTGGTGACTGTACCTACTTCTATATTTTTATATGTTCTATAATTAATATAATATAATTTAATTGACATCCTGTTTCTCATAAAATTTTAATTCTTTGAGTGATTATTTAATATTTTCACTACTTAACATTTGCATGTCGAGATTTTTGACTAATAATGTTACTATAATTCTTTGTAAGACCTTGTATTACGTATTATATTGCAAATAAATGAAATGAATTGAACATGTTTAATGTATCAAACATTTTTCTACAGGAAAATCTACACATGGGACATATCAACAAGTGGGCCAATGAAAGACTTGATCAAGTCGGAGCCGGTACCTGTTGATATCAGAGTGTATGACAGCAGCCGACAGCTCTCTGCCCCGGAAGATCATCCTTGCAAAATTAACAATGGAGGCTGCTCACATTTATGTCTTTTGGCTCCCACCCCACCAGGTATAATAAAAATTGTCTGTTCATGAAGAGAAACTGAAGAAATTGAGAAAGTATTTTAAAGACCAATTTATGATGCGTGAGCAGTTCGAACTGCCGATGTCATAATTTTGTATGCAAGTAGCTACACTTTGTGAATCAATGAAAAAAATTCAATTTGAAATAAATTACACTACCCGCGTCCACACAAAATGAGCCGCCTCGCGAGGAAATTGTCTCCGCGGCTTGGTCTGTACAATCTGTCTGATACAATCAAACTCATGAACTAGCACAGTACTTCTAGTCTATCGCTTTCCAGGTTATTTATGCGCGTGTCCAACGGGTGTGAAGCTGCATGAAGGCAGCAATACCACATGCTTCAACAGCCCTCAGTCCTTGCTCCTGGTGGCACAGCGCTCAGGAATCTCCAAGATATCCCTAGACTCTCCGGACTTCACGCCTTACACACTGCCACTTAAAGACTTGAAGAGAGCAATGTCTATCGACTTCGACCCTAAGACTGAGTATATTTATTGGGCAGATAGCATGGTAAGAATTAATGTTTTAAGGCTATTTATTTTTGTTTTTTAGTACTATTGCCAGACTCAAATGGAATTGGGCTGGGCATGTCTGCCGTATGAATCCAGATCGGTAGGCCAAGGTAAGTACCGAATGGATCCCCAGAATGGCTACCGGAACCGAGGCAGACCGAAGAGGAGATGGCAGGACGATTTGGACACATTTTGCAAGGGCTGGCGAGAGTTTGCACTGGATAGGGATGCATGGCGGAAAAGAGGAGAGGCCTTTGCCCAACAGTGGGACACTACAGCAGGCTAGAGAAAAAAAATACTATAGTAAAACAACCTTGCCAATGTCGTTGTTATTCGTGTTTCTTTTACAGGCAAAGACCATATCGAGAGCCCGTTTAGATGGCAGCGAACAGTCAGTAGTTATCCACAGCAATGGAGTACCAGACAGCATTGCCATTGATGCACTAGCTAGGAACATTTACTGGACCGACCCAGTCACTGACACTATCAGTGTTGCGAGGCTTGACGGAAGTGTCAGAAAGGTAATCCTCACCTTAAATATGCGTGCGAAAGTGTCAACTCCAAAATCGGCAATAAAAGCAACACAATAAGTATGTAATATGAGTACGACCTGCCAATAGTATCGCGAGAATTCTTAATGATCCTTCAACTTTTTTATGCTTATAACAATTACATTTTGTAAGCTACCAAAATTTATAGAAAATCATACTGGACTTACATGGTATTTAATCTAAACAACCAGTACTACTTTTGCATACCTGCTCCTTATCTCATTTTTAATGTCTATGACTATATTAATATCAACTCTCACCTAAATACTATGCAGATATCCCATTTCAGGATGTTTTTTAATCAAACGAATTCCTCAGGTGATCATATACGACGATCTATACGAACCGCGAGCCATAGCAGTGCACCCGACCGCCGGCTGGATGTTCTGGTCGGACTGGTGCGAGAAGCGGCCCAAGATCGAGCGCAGCAACCTGGACGGCAGCGGGCGCGTGCTGCTCGTGTCCGAGAAGCTCATGTGGCCCAACGGCATCGCGCTGGACACGGTCAGCAACAAGCTGTACTGGGGAGACGCCAGGACGCATAAGATTGAGGTAACCTTCCGCCCAGCATAAGGCGCCATAGCAGCGTCCGTTTCACGATTCTTTTTGAAAATATCTCAGTGTGCTCGCAACTAAATTCACGGAGGAGAAAAACTCACTACCCCTCTTTTTTCTTCAGCGTAGTCGGGTAAAAAGTATCCTATAACCAGCTGTGGATACCCTATATGGACCAAAGAAATAGTTGAAATCTGTTAAGCCGATTTGGCGTGATGAAGATCCAGTAACCTCCAAATTGTCCGTTACAATTTTTATTTTGAAAATGTCCTCAATGAACAGACATTTTAATTTTTACAACTTTATGATAGCACTAACTTCTGCCCGCGACTTCGTCCGCCTTAAATTCGTTTATCGCGGATAAGGGTATTTTTCCGGGATAAAAAGTAAAATATGTCCTTCCCCTGGACTCGGTTCAGCGGTTTAAGCGTGAAGAGGTAACAGACAGTCACACTTTCACATTTATAATATTACAATGGATAGATTATAGACTTATCACTATACAAAGTTTGTTTGGTTAGTGAAAAAGGCTTTCTATTAAATTCCATAATAATAATAACTTTCTTTTATTAGGTCTGTAACATGGACGGTACAAACAGAAACGAACTTCACAATAGTGACATCCTGCATATATTCGGGCTGACTCTGCTCGACCAACATCTGTATTGGTCCGATATGCAGCGGCGGACTTTGGACCGTATTGATAAAGATACAGGTATTTATTTATTTGAACTATTGCACAAAACAAAAGTAAATAGAAATGTGGACTTAATGCCAAATGGCATTCTCTACCAGTCAACCATAGGGCCAAACAGGCATGAAAATGGTGCAATGGGAAAAATCATTCAGTACGGAAAGGGTTAGGACAGAAGTAAATAATGCAAACATAATAACTCATACCTATACTATATTATATGATACAATATAGTGTAGCTTAGAGCTATCTTCGGGCACTTAACACTCTCACAACCGCGAATTTCGTAGCGCGTAACCGTCAACTTGGGAAAATGCGTATGTAACAAAAACTTACTACGAGCAGAGCGCCCACCTAGGGGTTCGCGGTCGAGAAAGTGTTAACTAATGGACATGACAAGCCGTGTTATTACCGAACAACTTTTCATACATTTTTAGCTAAGGGCGAGGTCAACACGTACAGCACACTACGGAAATATTCTTATGTCTACAAACGCACACAATATGCACACGTAATTCTTATGTCTACAAACGCACACAATATGTGCACTCCGGCCATATAAACTCCCTGTAAAATTCTGTTTCGCAAGAAAGAGACAGAATGAAATATTTGATGGCTTATATCTTAGTTATTTTTATAGCTATTCGAAAAATTATTTTTGCCTACTGTTTGTTACATGAATGAGCATTGAGCAATCATGCATATTCCCTATTAAAAGAAATCACCTACAAACAAAAAAACACCCTCACACTGACTGTACTTTTTTTCGCACTGAAATGACGTCACGCGGCGAGATTTACAGATATAAATAATAATAATAATAAATATCAGGAACAATGTTACACAAATCGAGACCCAGTCCCAAACTAAGCACAGCTTGTACAGTCGACTACAAAGAGATGTATCCACTTTTGGACCTTATTACAATGCCTTAAGGTGAAAAAGCGGATATTCGACCGTACTATGGGTACTAGGCGACGATGTACATAATATAAACATAAATTAAATTCAAATACATAGAAAACATCCAAGACCCAGGAACAAACGTTCGTGTATATTGTGACCGGATAGTAATTTCATATTTGTGTAGGTCTAGAAAGGCAGCCGGTAGTGGAGCAGATGGCCAACATGATGGGCGTGAAGGCGTTCCGTCTGAGCACGCCGCTCGGCTGGAACGCGTGCGCCGACAACAATGGCGGCTGCTCGCACTTCTGCTTCAACCGCCCGCGCCCGCTCGACCACGTTTGCCGCTGTCCTATAGGTAAGTCAAAAGTAGGCGCTCAGCGCAGGGGGGCTTCATCCGGTCTATTATTGATTGGATTTTTATAGATTTGCCTTGTGGCGACGGTATTTTGCTTTATTATCACAACAAAGATGGCCGATATGATGGGCGTGAGAGAAGGCGTTCTGTCTGAGCACGCCGCTGGACTGGAACGCGTGCGCCGACAACAACGGCGACTGCTCGCAACCGCCCGCGCCCGTTTGACCACGTCTTTTGCCGCTGTCTACATCTTTATAGACAAGTTCAAAGTAGGAGCTCTGCGCAGCGAGGCTTCATCTAATGTAATGACTGGATTTTTCTTGCTTTGCTCGTGTGGGAACAGTATTTTACACGGCGGCTGCTCGCATTTTTGCTTGAGCCGCCTGCGCCCGTTCGACTACGTCTGCCGCAGTCCTACGGGAGTCAAAAATAGGAGCTCTGCGCAGCGGGGCTTCATCGAACGTAGTGACTGGATAAAAGCAGAAAATACTCTTACCCATTGATATAATATTTTTTTTATAATTAGTGAAACAAAAAACAAGAAAAGCCGTAATGTGGCTAAGAATCAGAGAGTATAAAAATAATAAGAGTGATACTTGTCTTACAAGTGCGTATAATTTATTTGTTCAACACAGAGGTCCCTTTACAATAGCTGCATCACTAAATAATTGATCCATACATTCGTTGTATTGAAAATGGCCGACGATAGACGTCATCTAAAGATTCGGCTATTCTTAAAGTCACTATCACAATGTTACTATTGCTGCCATACATTCTGCTTAGAATAAATAAAATTAGCTGAAGTCTAAACTGACGTGGTAATGGGGCTAATTACTCGACTGTTTTAAAACTATTTCAACAATACGGTTACGCATTCTACATTCTCTACAAAAAGTATTCTTTACAGGCCTAGAATTGAAAAGTGATAAGAAAACATGTGCAGAAACAGAAGCGTTTCTCATTTACAGTCGCAAAAACTACATGGGACTGCTAAGCATTGAATACGACAACGAAGACAACCATGCCATACTACCCATGAAGGATTTAAAGGAAGTCAGGTGGGTTTACTTTATGAGTATTTTTTCTGCATAAATAAATAATAAATAAGTAACACAGGGACAATTTTATACAAATCGACCTAGTCCCAAACTAAGCAAAGCTTATACTATGGGTATTAGGCGACGAAATACATAATATATAGATAAATTATAATATTTAAATACATAGAAAACATGCAAGACCCACAATCGTGCTCATCATACAAATACTTGTCCTGGCCGGGATTCGAACCCTGGACAGCCAGCTTCGTAGGCCGTTGTACAACTACTGAGCCAAACATGTCGTGACGAACATGAACATTAAAACCCCTCTTCAGCATTTGTTAAATATACATCTTGGATACTACGGTCTGCGCTCTCTGAGACGGTTAATCCGTCGTTGGCATTGAACCGGGGAGTTACTCCGAATTTCGTATGCATCGTCCTCGCTCCTCTAAAGTTTAATAGCGAAGCGAAAACGAAGTCACGTTAGAAACTACAAACTTTATTTATTTATTTATATTAAACGTCTTGTGGGCTTACAGTTAATGCCCAACAAACCACACTTTCTTCCTGCTAAAACTTCGAAGTGAGATGTGGATTATGGTGTTCTTAGAAACCTTCAATACTAGTACTTTTCCGATTTATTCCTATACAATCACTCGTATGTTCAGTAAAGATGACCATTATAGCTGATTCGGACTATATGACGATAGAAAGAGATATAAAAATTAAATGGATTTTTGCTTTCAGTGCTTTGGCAGTCCACGTTCCAGGCTCGAAGATATATTGGTCTGACAGCAAAGCGAAGACAATTAATCGATGTTCCATAAACGGGTCACACATGGAAAAGATAGTGGAATGGATGGGCTTGGTTGAAGGTATGATTTATTTACTAATAGCTACACGGTATGTGTCTTGCTCCCTTTCAATTTTTCTCTGTGACTCTAGCCTTCCACTCACTCACTTGTGTCCTGTCGTACTCACATCGCATCCTGATTGCGCCCCAAACATTATCTATGAGTTCTTTCGAACAGATACGGCACTCAGAACACTAAAGATTGAAAAGAAATAATACCATTTTTTTTATTAAGTTCATTAAATAAGTATATTAACTTCTGCCCGTTAGTCTGCCTGAGGTGAGCACCCAATAAGATGTAAGTACTTTATCGCAGTACTGCTGCGAGTTGAGGATTGAGTCATATAACCACGTGGTGGTGGATATTTTGTGTTTCGATATTAACATAAGTGTATCGATCATTCGATTGTAGATATTTTGAACTTTCGATAATATAGCCGTTCGGTATATAAGTTTTAGGAATTCCAGACGTTGATATAATGATAGTGGATATTTAGATCGTTCGATATTTTAATTTTAGATATTTAAACCGTAGATTTTTTAACTTTAGATAACTTTACGCGCCCGTTTGTTAAAACAAATTTTAAAGTCAGATTTACAAAACTGTCTAGCATTAATACAAATAATTGGTAATTTGTGGTATTTTTACCACGAATTTTCTATACTATTATAAAAAATGAAATGCCTGTACATTGAAGATATTTAAAAAATATTTATTTATTTTATTTATTTATAGTATATTGTAATGGACTGTTTGGTAGTTGAATTGAAGCGAAACTTTTCTTTTTAATGTTTGTATGTGTCGTTGTGTGTTCATCACGCCATAACAGCGAAGAATTTCCGTCCAATATCTATACTACCTGTATTAAGTAAAGTTTTCGAAAAGTTAATGTTGATGGATCTGCTGGGACACTTCAATAGAAATAAACTGCTTAGTAGTAAACAGTTCAGTTTCACAAGGGGACGTTCCACGGCTGATGCAGCATCTGTACTCATTAAACATATTTACAACATCTGCGAGAAATCTTGTGATGCAATTGGAGTTTTTTGTGACCTTTCTAAGGCATTTGATTGCGTTGATCATGGAACACTCATTTTGAAATTAGAACATTATGGCCTGTCTATAAATGCCTTAAGCCTTACGTCTTCAGATCTCAGCAATAGAACACAAACAGTTCTTGTGAATGGAACCCAATCCAGTGGAGCTGCAGTTAAGCTAGGAGTGCCACAGGGCTCTATCTTAGGGCCATTTGTATTTTTGGTTTATATATGATTTACCATCTATAGTAGAAAATCTTTGTGATATTGTACTATTTGCTGATGATACATCATTAATTTTCAAAGTTGACCGGAAAGCAACAGACTATGCCGAAATTAATAGTGTACTAGTTAAAGTACTTGACTGGTTTAATATTAATAATCTGCTATTGAATGCTAAGAAAACGAAATGGGTTAGATTTGCTTTACCGAATGTTAGAGCAGTGGATTCTACTATATCGCTCAATGGTGAATGTTTAGAAATGGTGGATAGGGCATTATTCTTAGGTATAACACTGGACAAGAACTTGCAATGGAGTCCCCAGTTAGCAGTACTTGCAGGTAAATTAAGTTCAGCAGCTTACGCTATTAAAAAAATTAGACAATTGACCAATGTTGATACTGCTCGCTTAGTATATCATAGTTATTTTCATAGTATCATGTCATACGGTATTCTGGTTTGGGGCAAAGCAGCTGACATACAGACTGTATTTGTGTTATAAAAAAGAGCGATTCGTTCTATATATAACCTGAACTCCCGTGACTCCTTAAGAGAACTTTTTAAAGACATCAACATATTAACCGTAGCGTCCCAATATATTTATGAGAATATTATTTATGTTATTAAGAACCTAGAGTTTTTTACAAAGAATTCAGATATCCACAATTTTAATACTAGAAATAAAAACAAAATCGCTATTAGAAAGTTCCGCGTTCGTAAAGTAGCCAAATCATTCGTAGGCCAATGTATACATTTTTATAATAAGCTACCAGATGATGCTTTAAAATTATCGTTTCCAGCTCTCAAAAAGTACTTAAAAGAGTCCCCAATGGCAAAGGCTTATTATAGGGTAGAGGACTATTTAACAGACAAAAATGCATGGCCCGAAACAGAAACCAAATAATTTACTTTTACCGGGACACGGTTCTTATAAGGTGGCATATCAAACATATGTAGGTTGTTTTAAATAAAAAATCACTATATTGCTTTTTTATATTCTATATATATATTTTTTAACTTTTATAAGTTTTGATATGTTTTCTTGAAAAACTACGCATTGAGTTTATATACTCAAAACATATATTTAGTATAGGCTAAGTAAAAATATTGTAAAAGATATAGGATTATTTCGAAAAAATGACTGACTGTTGAGTTTGTTTTGGCTTTCTTCTCTTCAGTGGTCTCCTCTTGGGAAACGCCGTAGATTCAGACTTGTAAAAGTGCCCTTGTGGCCTACTTACAGAATAAAAATCATTATTTCATTATAAGAGTCATAGAGCACTGACTTATCATATCCACTTTTTTTACTGTGGATGTTGCTGACTTGGCTTCTATATGACTAAATTTGTGAGCATATTTTATTTAAATTGCTAGAATTCGACTGTGGTCATACATGTTTCGTTAGTCTAAGATGGTATTTTGTTGTGATGATTTCCAGGTTTAACGATAGATTGGTCGGGTCAGAACATCTACTGGACGGACAGCACCACGCAGCGCATAGAGGTGGCGCGGCTCGACGGCTCCAGCCGCCGTACACTCATCTGGCAGTACCTCAAGAAACCTAAAAGCATCACGCTGGATCCTAAGAAAGGGTTGGTTTTTAAACTTTAGTAGAGACAACGCCAGTAAATTTTACTCACAATGTCTTATGATTCAAAGTATCCTCTTCTACGACAAAACATTGATGGATATCTGGGATTGAGATGCCACGACGTCAACGGTTATTACCATTACTTTCAAAGGTTGGCACTCAGAAGCTAAATTGACATATGGACATTAGATGAATGGTCATATGTCACACATCTAAAAGAAGAGGCCGGTAAGTCAGCAGTGGAATACTTAATAATATAACTCCACTGACCGGCCTCTTTTTTTTCCATTGGCTCTTACGATAAAAATGCAAAATGTAGAGCATTCTCAGAGCTAGTAAGGTATTAGACATGACAAAGAACCTAAAGGAAGACAGTAATAGTGTTATAGAACCGTGTCCGAACAATTGTTTTGGAATTGTTTTGTGATGAATAGTATCTAGATCTTGCAGTAAATAATATATTTTCAGGAGTAACACGTACACAGTTGTAAAGAGACATATAGATACAATAAAACCTCTATTACTGACAGTAAAATCTTTTCTTCCACCAAAGCGCTAAAAACGACACCCACCCTCAAGAAAAAGTCCATGCATAAACATACGACTAAATAAATACTTTCTATTTTATAAATAAATAACAAGAATTAACAGAACCACCGATAGGTTTTAAAGTTCAATGTTACGAACAAAACTTCCATTTCTTGTATCGTAACGCAAAAAACATAACTATTCTATTCTAATATATTAACTATTTGAGTTTTATGAAATCATTTACATCTTTTGATGGCTGAACTATGCAATAACTATGCAATCCCACCCTTAATCAAAAGTTGTATAAACTAAATAATTATACAAACAAACAACATTTTTTTTTTTTAAACTAAACCAAGTAGTCCTCTCAACTTCTCGAAAGGTTGTCGAGGCAAAGATTTAGTTAAGATATCGGCTATCTATTTACTCGTATAAACATATTGAATGTCTACGATACCCTGAGAAACCTTTTCCTTTACGAAATGGTATTTTATTTCAATATGTTTCATTCTTTTCAGTTGTTCATGCGAGTTACAGGCCTTAATAGCAGATTGATTATCCTCATACACGGTTACAGTTTCGTTGTCATGAATCTAAAGTTCTGCTAGCAAGTTCCTTAACCAACATACTTCGCTAATGCAATAAGTGAGAGCTACATATTCTGCCTCATATGACGATAACGCAACTGTAGCCTGTTTTTTTGTTGACTTTCGGTCAAAAACATCGTCTCCCCAGCGTATGCGGATAATAGATTTTTACTCGCATTTTTATTGTACACTAATGTTAAATTTATAGTACCCTGGATATATCTTAAGATGCGCTTAAGACAGAGCCAGAGTTCATTACTCGCGCAATTTTGGAATCTTGACAAATATGTTATGCTAGCACATAGATCAGGTCTGGTTCCAATCATGGCGTACATACAAGCAATCAGTTGTCTACACCTATGTTCCAGTTCTTCACTTTCGGATCTCTCCTTTTGCAATGAAGACAAATCGAAGTTTGGATCCATAGGGGTAGCCACGCTATGACATTCTGACATATTAAATTTATTCAGCACATTTTTGAGATACTGCGTATAGTCCAATGTCGTAACACCATTATTCAAATCTTGCTGAATATTAATTCCTAGATACAGATTCGCAAGGCCTAAATCTTTCATTTCAAATACAGTTTTCATGTTTTTTTATAAATTCATTTACCATGGGACCATATCCAGTACATAGTATATCATCTACAAAACTAAAACATAAACTCTACTACTGTCATTGTAGCGAACGCAACCCTTATTTTCTATATTTTATCCGTTGCGAAGCAGTGTCGAAACGTTCATACGAGGCGCAGTTAGTATGCGGGGGGCTTCTTAAAATAGGCCAATAACATTGGTCCACATACGACTTTCACATTCTTACAAAATAGTATAAACAGTTACATAGTAGTATAAACAGTGATCACTTTTAGTTTATTAGTTTAGAAATCAAATTGATAAAAGCTGTGCTCGTTTCACTCTGCCTATTGCGTGGGGCTCAGTGAGAAAATGCTACGCAAACTACTGCGAAGAAAATATATGCGCAAAGTATATCTAAAGTCCATCGTGACTTACTTTTGATTGATATACCTCTCATGCTAACTTTTTTATTACAGCTACATGTACTGGTCCGAACTCGGTTCTAAAACCATCAAACGCGCTGCAATGGACGGCTCCTCGCCCACCGTCCTCTTCGACCAAGTGGGCAAAGTCCACGCTCTCGCCATCGACCTAGAAAAACGCACCATCTACTGGGCCGCGCTGGAGCCCTCGACCATAGAGTACGCGTTTCTGAACGGGACCGGAAGGAAAGTGCTGGTCAATGACACGACCATGCCGTATGCGCTGACGCTGTTTGGTGATCGGATGTTCTGGGGAGATTGGGATACAGGTACGTTGATTTGATAATACAAATTATTTTCAAATTATTCATAGATTCGCAGAATGGGTATCGCGCTAATTAGGGTTCCCTACCAAAAATGGTAAAAAAGGAACCCTTATGGTGCGACTTTGTCTGTATGTTTTTCTCACGAATTTACCCTCTGTGGCGATTCCGGAGCGGTATAAGATGGGGTTCTTTAAAAAAGCGAGTAAACAGGTCACTTAAAGGTCGGCAAAAATGAGCGGCTATTCGGCTCTAGTGTTGCGCATATCCAAAGGCGATGATATCTACTTTCCATCTGGTAGATCGTTACCTCATTTGTCCCGTTTATTCCGAGAAAAATGTCTTCTCGAGTTTCCAGAAAAGATTCCAGTTATACACGAATTTAATTCAGGATGATCTCTCACTAATAATGCTAAATGAGTCAGTAGTGGTAGTCAACCTTAACCATCTTCAGTTAAGATTGATTTTCAACGAAATCGGTGAAACTGTATGCTACTACTACTATATATCACTATAGTATAGTGATAAAACCGTCTCTTGTTTCAGGCGCAATCCTAGCAGCTAAGAAAACCAACGGTACGATCCGCAAATCAATACATACCACCCCTCCCCTGGACTACATATCGGACCTGAAAATATACCACCGCCGCACTACAGCCGGCAACCAGTGCGAAGTGGACAACGGCGGTTGTTCCCATCTCTGTCTGCCGCTGCCGGCTGAAACGAGAGCGGACTATCGGTGCGCCTGCCCCACGCATTACAAGCTGAATAGGGATAACCAGACGTGCTCAGGTATGTTAATTTTTCAGCAAAATCCAGGTAGTAGGCGTGTAATCCATTTCTTTACTACACTACTGTTTTTTTATAAGAAAGCGCAAAATCGGCTGGAACTAAAAGGTTGCTGAGAAAAACGCTCTCACGCTTAGCCAAATTTGTATTCTTCGCAAAATCCATGATTTTCCAACCCTACATATCGCGCATATGCTACTTACTTTACAGACTTGAAAATAAAAATAAAGTTTTATTTCAGAGCCGGAGGAATTCTTGTTATTCGCGCAGAAAAACGCGATTGGACGCATAATGATACTAAACGGCGAATGCAATGACGCATTTATCCCAGTGACTGGTCTGAAAAATATCAAAGCTATAGAGTATGATCCCGAAAACAAGTAAGTAAACATAGCGCCTTTTGTAACCATAACCACGCATGCATTGTAGCAGCGCCGAGAAATATGAGTTGAAGTACATAACAATGAGGGCTTTCTGAAAACGAAAAATCCTGTTACGTCTTGTCTTGTGTAATTTTCTGATTTCAGAAAACCTTCATTGCACATACAATACAATATTACCTCCAATAATAATGAAGTTCCTTAAAAACCACCACAGAAAGAGAAAAAACTTACTGACACCGAGCAATCATTATTTCCCCTTTTCCAGAATGCTCTATTGGATGGACGAAGAGTCCCACTCAATCCGCCGCGTCCCAATGTCGTACTCCGCCACCTCAGCGATAACGGACTCTGCGACCGTCGTGACCGACCTCTCGCGCCCCTTCCACATGGTGCTCGACGTGTTGGGCCGGGCGCTCTACTGGACCTGCTTCGATACAGACTCAATAAACGCCACCTCTATTGAGAACAATTCGTCGGCTGGAGTCATTTTGAGGGGGAAGAATATGATGCCGCGACATTTAGCGTTTCATCAGACTAAAAGGTAAGATATGCAGCTGCCGTTTGTCAATTTCGTTTTAAATTTACAGCTTAATAAAATTAAGAAGAAAACCGCTCAAGTGCGAATCGATCTCGCGCACCGGGGGATCTGATCAAAATATACTATAAAAACGGCCTTACTTGAAAATCCAGTGTTAGTCCCTACTCTTAAGCAAAATGTACGCGGTGTGAGGTTTTTTATTGTAATGTGTGGAGTAAGGTATTAAATGATACCACGAGTGTCGGACGAATACTAAATAAATAAATATTAGGGACAATAGTACACAAAATACTATACAATACCGTCCTTTATTCAGAGAAAGATAGGGTTTTATGGTGTTCTGCCTTTTCGCCGAAGTTTTTTTGGTCGAATTTCATTTGCTAACCAACATTTAGCCGAATGTTCACTTTGACAACTACTTATTGGCAAATTTTTGTATGCCATCTTCTCATTTTGGCCGAATTATTATGAAGACGAATATCAATTTGACTTTAAACTTTTGGAATATCTTTCACATTGCAAATGTTACACTAGGACGAAAAACTCTTAGACGAATAACGTTTCGTCAGTTTATCAATTTTCTTTTCTTACATTAGGCAACTTTTAACTGTAACGAGTAAGGAAATGAGTTTAACAGGCGTCACATATCCACAGAGACCAGTTAGGTACACACAGGTAGGAAACGTGGGTTGGGAAGTGATAATCGGCCATACAATTTTCTGCAATAAATAAAAGAACCAAGAAAATTATAATTACCTATTTAACCTTAAGGCAGGTCCGACTTGGGTTAGGTTAGGTACGACGACGAGCGAAGCGAGGAGGAGTTAGGTTGAACTGCGATCCTAACGAGCGAGCGAAGTGAGCGAGCCGCGGAGGTCTATCGAGTCCTGCCTTTTGTACATTACAATTTCTTACTCACTATTTAACGTTAATTTTGCTTATTATTTAATGTTTTATTTCACCTTAATAAAATAATGCCATATGTTGATTCGGCAAAATTAAATTCGTCCAAACGTTCGTTGGAAAGTGAAATTCGGCATTAAAATTTTCAGCAATACAATAGAGAACCATTTTCAGATTTATTTCCTGGATTGTGCTTAGAGGTACCTTCATACCAAATTTCAAGTTTCGAGAACAACTGGGAGTACCCTATGGATTTTCCATGGATGGCAAATTATATGGAAACACCTTCTTTAATTACTGTATCTTTGGATTGCGTTGACTTAGAAACTTGTTTTTTTTTACAGCTTCAAGTCTATGCTTATGTCTGCGGTCATAAGTATTTGATGTTAATTACAACTTGATACCTCCACGCGTTTGTGAGAAAAAGGCTCTTGAGAGACAGACGGACAACAAACTGATGTATCAGAGTTCTGTTTTTTTGCTTTTGAGAAACGAAACCCTAAATAAAGCTCTATTCTCTTTGTTTTATACAGTGACCATTTAAGGCCGAGCTACACTGAACTTAAAGAAAGAACACTGCATTCAAACGTTTTTAAAAATATTGTATTAAGTGGATCGCGAACCGCTTGTTCTAAACAACACGATTCTCAAAATCGAAACATTTGAACCTAGTTTTACACCATACCTACATTGCCAAAAGTATTTGCATGACTTACATTTATGAGGTGTCAAAATTTACTACTCTAATTTCTACACGTAAGATTAGGATTGTAATTCTCAACTTTAACTTTAGTAATAATTTATAACGACAATAATGTTACTTTTATTGTGTAGGTCAGCTGCACAGAAACTGGACCCTCCCTGCATATTACCGTTCTCTGCAGCTGACTGTACTTAAAAATGTAAACGTAAGAGAGTGAAATGACTAGCAAAAAAGTATTTCTGCGTGTTGCTACTGGTGTTTCAGGTATTCTAAAGATGCGTCCACACTTGTATCATTTTCTCGTATCCGATCACTGTGCGCGGTGCTGCTTGGACGCTGCTTGGACGCTCACTGTCGGCGCGCCGATCATTGCCTTGCTTGTCCGATCTAAGTGTGTGATACGCGTATCAACATGGATTTCGAGCGATCGGATCGGTGCAACGTCCAAACGCGTGATCGTGACACGCGATCATGCCACGGAACGAAGATGTAATGGGGCAAATGATACAGATTTGGACGCACCTTAAGACGTCAATAATCACTTAAAACCAGGTTGGAAGCCTGGTTGTGTGGTATAAATAAAAAAAAACAGCCAAGTAAGAGTCAGACTCACGCACGAAGGGTTCCGTACCATTATCTAAAAATAACGGCAAAAAATCACGTTATTTGTATGGGAGCCCCACTTAAATATTTATTTTAATATGTTTTTATTATTTTGTTGGTATAGCGGCAATAAATATACATCATTTGTGAAAAATTCAACGGTCCATGAGATACAGCCTGTTGTTCGAAGTTTTAGTAATAGGGTCCCGAACCCCATTGGGTACGGAACCTTAAGAATGAAAAAAAAACTTTATCGTGCGGGTAAATGAGTATACAGTGTACACATTTTCTGCTTGTGTACTTTCAGAAAAGTTCTAGATATATGCACAAACCATGCAGATGCTCATTTATCTACCTATTTTATTCCGCATTTGTGTTGTAAAACTATCGTAAAATTCGGATTATCGATATCGATACATTATAGATTAGGATTAGACCCTCGCACTAAATTAGTAGCGCGAAACTGATGCAATCTTCTAGAATGTTCGTTAACTATTATAACAGATAAAATTGAATCTTATCACACTTAAATAAGATTGATACTTGTATTATATTTTAAAATTTACGTAAAAAATAAATATTAATCAAATAACTATTACCGATGATAGGAAATGCTACAATTAGCTAGATTTTTTGTCCGGCTAGTATGCTTGCATACCAGAATGGAGCAATACGGCATATTTGCCCGTGTTATTCAAACTTTTTGAAAATGGCTTGTGCGTCTGTCACGCATAAGCGGTGGCGGCGTACTGAGCGTGGTTGAGCACTGCAGTGCCTATCGTTGACACACGTGCCACGCCTACTTTAGGCTTCTACTGTTTTTTCTGTTCTGTGTTTAAACCAAATAAGGAATGTAAGTCATTGAACATTGATGACAAACGACATGGATTCAAATACTTTTATCACGACACCTCAAGTTTAGAACAGCGTCGAGCGTTCTAAACCAGTCTTGTTATGTAGAGAGGTGCTGTCGTCAGTATTATCTACCTAATCATTGATGATCCGTCCTCTGCGTCATATTGATTTCTGATCTTAGCATCTGGCAGAGTTCTGGACTAGATCGCACCAATGAAGGTTTTCTGAATTTGAAAAATCACTTACTGGAACCATCGTGACAGATCTTTATGATAATGTCAAATTCATCAGCACAGATGTCAGCTGGTGATTCAACGATTTTAAAAAAAACGTTTATTTACTATAGTCTGTTCTTTTAGTTATTAAAAAAAAGGTAAACAACTCTGTGTCATTCCGCCGATCAAGGTAATCTTTTCTATCTGTAGTACAACGCCACGGGTTGAATGACACGACTTACGGGGGCTTTAACGCTTAATAATAATCACGACAAGACGTGGCAGTATGGCCTATGGTCTTAGCCTGTCCGAAACGGCGAAAAGGAAAAAAAACGGGGGTTTTTCGTTTACCTTTTTTAAGTACCTACCTAAAATAACAGACTAAAGAGTCCTCTGAGTGAAACGTTCTGTTCTTCTAAAATTATATATAGAATCTATATTTAAGGATAATTTTAGAAGATAATATGTACTGTTCAGGATCCTAATATGGAACGACGTGGGCCTGGGCGCCATAATGCGAGCTCGCGGCGACGGCACCGGGCGCGCGGAGCTGGCGCGGGCCGTGAACGCCACCGCGCTGGCCCTCGACCAGGCCGCCGGCGTCGTGTACTGGGCCGTCAACAAGCAGATACTCGCCGTCGACCTCGACGCCAACAACAAGTCAGTACACAGTGCTAGCCAACATTGTTAGGCTGCACTGGGTCCTAATATGGAACAACGCAGGCTTGGGCGCTGCATGGAACTTTATCGGGCGCTTAACGCGACCGGTCTGGCCATCTACCAGGTGGCTGGACTGGTGTACTGAGTTGTACCGACAAATCCCGCGAATAATGGCATAGTTAGGATTGGACGAAGCGGGTAGGGTAGTCTCACAGTCGCGTGAGTATGGGGCCTAGCTGACACGACTCCGCTCACGTGTTAATACCTGCATGTGACGCTACTACACACATATTACGCACACAGCGCTCGTCTATTCGAGCATTTGGAGAAATCGGTATAAAACTATCATAACCAAGCAAAATATCATAATTTGAGAAGGAAACAGACCCTAAGTTATCTTACATATACAATAACAAGCGATGTTAGAAAAGGAACTTAACCCTAAAGTACGTAAAGTACAAGTTATTGATACCGGTGACCAGCCGGACACGTTACCTGTCCTCTAAGAGGTGTATTATCTATTACTTAGTATCTATCTTACATATTAGTAGATTGCTGCAGACGCCGGGAAAGAAGGGCTCGCTGGGTCAGTAGGTATAGACGGCTGACCGTAGGGAGGCCGGATAGTGATACGAAGCCGGCAAGCACTTTTCACGGCCAGAGGCTTGTATAGTGCTTTTCTCAAACATATGCAATGAAATAAAAAATACACCAGTCAAAAAACTACGCGATAAAAGTTTTTTAAATTTTCCCTTCAATCCCTCCATAATGTTTTTTTTTTTTACGGAAGTCGTCCGTATTTCGCGTGTGTAGTGTTCGAGTAGACCCTTAGGGCCTTTATACACAACCTTTATAATAATAATCTTAATTTCTATAATAAATAAAATAATTGCAGAGGATTTTAAATATTGTCTATGGTCTCTGGTGACTTACGTATATATAGCAATATTTTAAATTTATTAATCAACATAATTAATCATATAGATTTGTGTTCTTAATATCAGTTCGTGTGTAATAGGCATTAACGCGGATATTATTGGTCCGACAACCATTCGACAACTAGAAAAAAAAACAGCTGTTTAGCCTGTTCATGAACACAGACGCCATGTTTAAATAAAAATTTAAAAAAAAATTACTTCCCGGCCTAGGCCTTCAATTTTGTATGAAATTCGTTTACAGTTCTTTCGAGTTGTTCCGCCCGTAACGTGATACTTTGAAGCCTGTTATAACGCACGTAATGACGACATTTCATTGCATGTTTGAGAAAAATATGTTATGCCCTGATTTAGATTTCTACAAGAAATTACAATATAAACGGTATTCACAGACGTATAATATGGCAAGGCGGCTGGGTGGGCTCGCTGTCGGTGTACAGCGGCTCGCTGTACCTGAGCGGCGGCGACCGAGCGCTCATGCGCGTGCCCCTGCACCGGCGCGACCAGCCCGCCTCGCCCGTGCCGCACCTCGCGCGCCTGCCCATGACACTCGCCGTGCTCAAGGTACTACGTACATGATATGGCAAGGCGGCTGGGCGGGCTCGCTGTCGGTGTACAGCGGCTCGCTGTACCTGAGCGGCGGCGACCGAGCGCTCATGCGCGTGCCCCTGCACCGGCGCGACCAGCCCGCCTCGCCCGTGCCGCACCTCGCGCGCCTGCCCATGACACTCGCCGTGCTCAAGGTACTACGTACATGATATGGCAAGGCGGCTGGGCGGGCTCGCTGTCGGTGTACAGCGGCTCGCTGTACCTGAGCGGCGGCGACCGAGCGCTCATGCGCGTGCCCCTGCACCGGCGCGACCAGCCCGCCTCGCCCGTGCCGCACCTCGCGCGCCTGCCCATGACACTCGCCGTGCTCAAGGTACTACGTACATGATATGGCAAGGCGGCTGGGCGGGCTCGCTGTCGGTGTACAGCGGCTCGCTGTACCTGAGCGGCGGCGACCGAGCGCTCATGCGCGTGCCCCTGCACCGGCGCGACCAGCCCGCCTCGCCCGTGCCGCACCTCGCGCGGCCTGCCCATGACACTCGCCGTGCTCAAGGTACTACGTACATGATATGGCAAGGCGGCTGGGCGGGCTCGCTGTCGGTGTACAGCGGCTCGCTGTACCTGAGCGGCGGCGACCGAGCGCTCATGCGCGTGCCCCTGCACCGGCGCGACCAGCCCGCCTCGCCCGTGCCGCACCTCGCGCGGCCTGCCCATGACACTCGCCGTGCTCAAGGTACTACGTACATGATATGGCAAGGCGGCTGGGCGGGCTCGCTGTCGGTGTACAGCGGCTCGCTGTACCTGAGCGGCGGCGACCGAGCGCTCATGCGCGTGCCCCTGCACCGGCGCGACCAGCCCGCCTCGCCCGTGCCGCACCTCGCGCGCCTGCCCATGACACTCGCCGTGCTCAAGGTACTACGTACATAATATGGCAAGGCGGCTGGGCGGGCTCGCTGTACCTGAGTATAATATCCTATAAAATGGCATAATTTTTTTTACGCAGTAAAATAATTGTTGCGTTTTACTGCTCTATATACTTCCAAATTGTCATTTGTCGCAATCATCCTATTTTATTACATAACACTACTTTTTTTCGACAATAGCTGAACCTTATTCCGAGCGCTCGCAGACTTCGCTATAGTGGGAATCCTTTGTTCTCCAACTTGCTCGGAAATGTTCCCATTAATGTAGTAAAAACACACCGCGAAGTCCATCGTTATATACGTTGATACGATAATCAATTTAAAAAAAAAGTGACATTACTTCCCGGACAGGCCTGGGAAGTGAACATTATTGTGCAGGTTTTTACTTTTAATTGCATCTAAGACTTTGAAAATTCACCATACAGCCAATAGTAACGTACAAAAACCGAGATTTAAAAAGCTTTAATTGTTTTCTGCGTTTAGTTAATCCATGGTGGATGCCAATAGTAATAGAAAAAAAAGGACAATAATTATTGTGCCCAAATCATAATACACTTTATTTAGTCTTAATGATCTTCTGGGACTGATAAATATTTTGTAGCAAAGGTATGTTTTTTTTACTGTTGTGCGTTTAGCAATTGCCGATTCAACTAAAAGTAATAATGCATATATTTATTTTAACTATTGCTATGGGTTTTCTTTTTATTTGTTTTCATTACTATATTTCATGTGGAACCAAATATACAATTCGGATCCAAAACTTTTAACTTTAATATACTTAAAAAAAATAAGGTGGGAACGTGAATTTCATTTTGACAAAGATTGTCTGTCGTGTTATTTTTACGAAAATAAGTTACATAAACATGTGTCAAATTTCCTCGCATATTTGGAGAAAAGCAGTATACATGCCTCGGCAGGAATGTCATTTCGTGGATTCGTATCTATTGAGGACGGGTACGCCTCGTCCTTCAAAACCGTACTCATCCACGAAATGACTTTTCCCGGCCTCTGCAGTAATATACTATTTGAGACCGAGAAGCGATACCGTACCTGCGAACGGAGCCATCGTCTTCATCGCGGACTACGATCGTTTATTTTAAAGCGGACGCCCGTGAACGCAAACACTTTCGGCACACAAAGGGCAATTTTACAATGAAAGATAACGGGTCCGTTCGAGGGTGCAATAGTGATCGCCCTCAGTCTCGAACACCGTCGTAACGACCGTGGTACGAGCAGGTGGCGCGCTCGCACCCGTGCTACGGCGGGCGCGCGTGCGGCGGCGCGCCGGGCGCATGCGCGGCCGACGGCGCGTGCGGCTGCGGCGCGGCGTGTCGCGACTGCGCGCCCGGCCACGCGCTGTGCCGCACGCCCGCCGCCGCGCCCAGCGACGCGCCCGTCTGCATTCCCGACGAGTGGAGGTCAGTGTCCACCTGCACCTTGCGTCGTTGCTGACTTCCTTTGACAGATTTAAGGCCGCGTCGCACCGAATGCGTGTGATGTGCACGCGTGGCGCGCGGGTTGTAAAGTACGAATCGAATCGATGTTTATACTTACTGCAAATTCCAGTTACTCGGGAATACGAGGGGCGCTTCTTTTTGGAAACACTGTTTTTATGTAGGTAATGAAAGATTTAAATATTTTATTTGGGCCCTCAGTAGCGTTACACGAGCAAGCTTAAACATAATATACACAATATGGATCTATATCGGAATCCCTAACGTCATTTGTCCTAATGTATCGTTTGTCCTAACGCATTTTTTTCAGAGACTGTTAACTTTTTAGGATTGTTATCAAACAAACCTAACCTAATCTATACGACGATCTTTTAAAAAATCCTGAAAATTTAACGGTTTCTGAAAAAAATGCGTCATGGCAAATGATACATTTGGCAAACGATACATTAGGACAAACGACATTAGGGATTCCGAAGGAGACCCACACAATATCAATCGTGTATCTCCTTCGCGATGTGAACACAAGACACATACAATTTACTACTTATACCCGTGCCGTGCCGTCAGTACGGACAACTTTTCGTTAAGACACGAAATAAAATTTCCTTTCCCTACATTTTGGTTGAGTCCCTGCCAATTTTTTGATTGATCGTACTACCACCTGTTGAAATTAAAAGAAATAAAAACACGGTGTATAACAAATTCAATTGCTTCATGATTTTTCCGGTGCTTAGATGCGACGGACAAGCAGACTGCCCGTCGGGGTCGGACGAAGCGGACTGCGGCTGCGCGGCGGGACTGCGCTGCGCCGACGGCTCGTGCGCCGAGTCGCTGGGCGACTGCGCCGCCGGCGCCTACTGCGCGCCGCCCGACCCGCCGCTGCCTGACGCCTTCCGGTAAGCGATATACATATCATACATATGTCACGGCTGCGCTGCGCCGACGGCTCGTGCGCCGAGTCGCTGGGCGACTGCGCCGCCGGCGCCTACTGCGCGCCGCCCGACCCGCCGCTGCCTGACGCCTTCCGGTAAGCGATATACATATCATACATATGTCACGGCTGCGCTGCGCCGACGGCTCGTGCGCCGAGTCGCTGGGCGACTGCGCCGCCGGCGCCTACTGCGCGCCGCCCGACCCGCCGCTGCCTGACGCCTTCCGGTAAGCGATATACATATCATACATATGTCACGGCTGCGCTGCGCCGACGGCTCGTGCGCCGAGTCGCTGGGCGACTGCGCCGCCGGCGCCTACTGCGCGCCGCCCGACCCGCCGCTGCCTGACGCCTTCCGGTAAGCGATATACATATCATACATATGTCACGGCTGCGCTGCGCCGACGGCTCGTGCGCCGAGTCGCTGAGCGACTGCGCCGCCGGCGCCTACTGCGCGCCGCCCGACCCGCCGCTGCCTGACGCCTTCCGGTAAGCGATATACATATCATACATATGTCACGGCTGCGCTGCGCCGACGGCTCGTGCGCCGAGTCGCTGAGCGACTGCGCCGCCGGCGCCTACTGCGCGCCGCCCGACCCGCCGCTGCCTGACGCCTTCCGGTAAGCGATATACATATCATACATATGTCACGGCTGCGCTGCGCCGACGGCTCGTGCGCCGAGTCGCTGAGCGACTGCGCCGCCGGCGCCTACTGCGCGCCGCCCGACCCGCCGCTGCCTGACGCCTTCCGGTAAGCGATATACATATCATACATATGTCACGGCTGCGCTGCGCCGACGGCTCGTGCGCCGAGTCGCTGAGCGACTGCGCCGCCGGCGCCTACTGCGCGCCGCCCGACCCGCCGCTGCCTGACGCCTTCCGGTAAGCGATATACATATCATACATATGTCACGGCTGCGCTGCGCCGACGGCTCGTGCGCCGAGTCGCTGGGCGACTGCGCCGCCGGCGCCTACTGCGCGCCGCCCGACCCGCCGCTGCCTGACGCCTTCCGGTAAGCGATATACATATCATTCATATGTCACGGCTGCGCTGCGCCGACGGCTCGTGCGCCGAGTCGCTGGGCGACTGCGCCGCCGGCGCCTACTGCGCGCCGCCCGACCCGCCGCTGCCTGACGCCTTCCGGTAAGCGATATACATATCATACATATGTCACGGCTGCGCTGCGCCGACGGCTCGTGCGCCGAGTCGCTGAGCGACTGCGCCGCCGGCGCCTACTGCGCGCCGCCCGACCCGCCGCTGCCTGACGCCTTCCGGTAAGCGATATACATATCATACATATGTCACGGCTGCGCTGCGCCGACGGCTCGTGCGCCGATTCATTCATATGTCACGGGTGAACTCTGTCGGGGTTATTAGACGAGTGCGCCGCTGACGTATATTTATAAGTTCCAACAGATAAACATACTCTGTATTTGTTACACGTTAACGCGTACCTGTTCACTCTTGTAGGAGCGACCATAAGGACCAAAAATGACGTTTTTCAGATTTTTTAAGCTACCTTTGAGAGTTTTTTCTAAGTGGGTAGTTTTCGTGAAGTGTAACTCAGACAGAGGAAATTTATTTTTTTCTCAGTAGACCACGAAACTTACACCAAATTAGTGTATATAGAATATCAATTAATTTTTCTGTCTAATACAGACGGGCTATCGCACGGGTCTTTGTAACGCTACAAATTGTGTTTGTGTTTACACTAAAACAGTGTAAAAAGTCGGGAACTTTTTTCCTGGCCTCAACCATTCAGCTGAATAGGATACTAATATAAAGTAATTCATGGAAGCCGTAACGTTTTCGAAACGTCGGGAATTCAAATGAGAAACACGATACACGATAAACACTTTTAAATAGTTTTATTCGTGTGTCTATTTGCAGGTGCGACGAGCGGCTCTGTCTCGGAGCGCGGCTGCTGTGCGACGGCCACGCGCACTGCGAGGACGGCGCCGACGAGGCGCCTGCGCACTGCGGCAACCCTCAAGGGGGCCCGGTACGTATTACACTTGCTGAACAAGCTCACTCTAATTAACTAATCAAATAAACATAGGAACAATGTCTGCGTCATCTCATTTCCTAGTGCAAACATACTTAAGTATGAGATGACGCGACACACACTCGGTGGGGAGACGAAGGGACAGTTGTACCATATACGGTCAAAAACCGTCGCAACATCTGTCCGAGCTGCAATGGCATCCACCGTCTTGGCATCACCCGGGTGCTTCCGAATCGCCCACGGACCACCGAACGACCTCGAACGATACCGGTCGGGCATAAATAATCCACGATATTTGCATATTATTGAAATTACATTTGTGAACGACATCGATCGTTTCACTTCATAAAATTCGACCGTCACAATAGACATAATATTTTTACGAAAAACAGAATCGAACGTCGCTTTAAAAAACCATCACCATCCCAATCATCACATAAGCACACTCGTATTTCGTACAGCAGCCGGGTGGGCGGTCGTCGAACGCGTTCGCCGTGTGCGGCAGCATCGCGGGCGCAGCGGGCGGCGCGGCGGCGGCGTGGGCCGCGCTGCGGCGCTGGCGCCGGCGTCGGCGCGCCGCGCTGCCGCCGCCGCCGCGCGCGCTCGCGCCGCTCAAGCACCACGAGCTGCGCGCGCGCCCGCTCGGTGCCAGCGCCACCATGTCAGTATACCGCTCCCGTGTGACCGCCTGTGTCGCAGCCCCCACTCGCTGTGTGCCGCGCTGCCGCCGCCGCCGCGCGCGCTCGCGCCGCTCAAGCACCACGAGCTGCGCGCGCGCCCGCTCGGTGCCAGCGCCACCATGTCAGTATACCGCTCCCGTGTGACCGCCTGTGTCGCAGCCCCCACTCGCTGTGTGCCGCGCTGCCGCCGCCGCCGCGCGCGCTCGCGCCGCTCAAGCACCACGAGCTGCGCGCGCGCCCGCTCGGTGCCAGCGCCACCATGTCAGTATACCGCTCCCGTGTGACCGCCTGTGTCGCAGCCCCCACTCGCTGTGTGCCGCGCTGCCGCCGCCGCCGCGCGCGCTCGCGCCGCTCAAGCACCACGAGCTGCGCGCGCGCCCGCTCGGTGCCAGCGCCACCATGTCAGTATACCGCTCCCGTGTGACCGCCTGTGTCGCAGCCCCCACTCGCTGTGTGCCGCGCTGCCGCCGCCGCCGCGCGCGCTCGCGCCGCTCAAGCACCACGAGCTGCGCGCGCGCCCGCTCGGTGCCAGCGCCACCATGTCAGTATACCGCTCCCGTGTGACCGCCTGTGTCGCAGCCCCCACTCGCTGTGTGCCGCGCTGCCGCCGCCGCCGCGCGCGCTCGCGCCGCTCAAGCACCACGAGCTGCGCGCGCGCCCGCTCGGTGCCAGCGCCACCATGTCAGTATACCGCTCCCGTGTGACCGCCTGTGTCGCAGCCCCCACTCGCTGTGTGCCGCGCTGCCGCCGCCGCCGCGCGCGCTCGCGCCGCTCAAGCACCACGAGCTGCGCGCGCGCCCGCTCGGTGCCAGCGCCACCATGTCAGTATACCGCTCCCGTGTGACCGCCTGTGTCGCAGCCCCCACTCGCTGTGTGCCGCGCTGCCGCCGCCGCCGCGCGCGCTCGCGCCGCTCAAGCACCACGAGCTGCGCGCGCGCCCGCTCGGTGCCAGCGCCACCATGTCAGTATACCGCTCCCGTGTGACCGCCTGTGTCGCAGCCCCCACTCGCTGTGTGCCGCGCTGCCGCCGCCGCCGCGCGCGCTCGCGCCGCTCAAGCACCACGAGCTGCGCGCGCGCCCGCTCGGTGCCAGCGCCACCATGTCAGTATACCGCTCCCGTGTGACCGCCTGTGTCGCAGCCCCCACTCGCTGTGTGCCGCGCTGCCGCCGCCGCCGCGCGCGCTCGCGCCGCTCAAGCACCACGAGCTGCGCGCGCGCCCGCTCGGTGCCAGCGCCACCATGTCAGTATACCGCTCCCGTGTGACCGCCTGTGTCGCAGCCCCCACTCGCTGTGTGCCGCGCTGCCGCCGCCGCCGCGCGCGCTCGCGCCGCTCAAGCACCACGAGCTGCGCGCGCGCCCGCTCGGTGCCAGCGCCACCATGTCAGTATACCGCTCCCGTGTGACCGCCTGTGTCGCAGCCCCCACTCGCTGTGTGCCGCGCTGCCGCCGCCGCCGCGCGCGCTCGCGCCGCTCAAGCACCACGAGCTGCGCGCGCGCCCGCTCGGTGCCAGCGCCACCATGTCAGTATACCGCTCCCGTGTGACCGCCTGTGTCGCAGCCCCCACTCGCTGTGTGCCGCGCTGCCGCCGCCGCCGCGCGCGCTCGCGCCGCTCAAGCACCACGAGCTGCGCGCGCGCCCGCTCGGTGCCAGCGCCACCATGTCAGTATACCGCTCCCGTGTGACCGCCTGTGTCGCAGCCCCCACTCGCTGTGTGCCGCGCTGCCGCCGCCGCCGCGCGCGCTCGCGCCGCTCAAGCACCACGAGCTGCGCGCGCGCCCGCTCGGTGCCAGCGCCACCATGTCAGTATACCGCTCCCGTGTGACCGCCTGTGTCGCAGCCCCCACTCGCTGTGTGCGGCGCTGTGCTCCCGTGCAATTGCCTATGTCGCAGCGACTACTCGCTACAGCTCGGCTTGTTACAACGTATTGTAATCAAATGTAACCTTCCGCAGATCGTCGGAGAGCATCTGCCGGTACCCGCGGCCGACGGCGAACCCGCCGCCGTCGCCGGCGACGGCATCGGGCGCGTCGCTGCCGGCGAGGCGGCGCGCCTACCGCCACTACCGCGCCATGAACCGGCCGCCGCCGCCCACGCCCGCCTCCACCGACGCCGCCGAGTCCGAGCCGGAGCCCGCCGCGCGCGCGCCGCCGCCCTCGCCCGACCCCGCCCAGTACTGAGCTCGACACGGACCCGACGCCCGACCCCGCTCAGTACTGAGCCCGCCGGGGACCTGACGCCCGATTCGACCCAATACTGAGCCCACCGCGGACCCGATGCCCGACGACGACCCCTACCACTGCGGAGAGCGACCTCGAGTCGAACGACGGAAAGAACCCCCGACTGCCAGACCCGCGTGCCCCGACGACCAGAACGAAAGCATCCGAAACCTGGCCTCTGAGACGCAAATACGGTTGTTAAATGAAAAGGATCGAGATATCGAGATTACTTATCACTTCACGACGATTCCGTGTCAAAGAAAAACGAAAGTCGCTTGCCGTGAGTAGGCTTTCAGTATATCTACGCTAAAACAATAAAAAGCACCTGACAATTCGAGAAAAAAGCTGATAATAATGTTTCAAATCATCTGTCATCCAAAAAATCTAGAACAAAATTAGTTCACCACTTTAAAGTTACGATGCCACAGAGATTTTTAACGGCCGTTTTTTCGCCTTTGGATAAAAATGCTAATTTGCTGAAAATTTGCTGAAGCTGAAGCTGAGCGCTCGATCTCGCTTCACTCGACAACCAATAAGATGGTGTGTTTTTTGTGACTAAGCGACGGCTCCGTGTCGATGAAAATCGGAAACCGTTTGCCATAAGTATTCTTCCAAAATAACTTTTAGGTCCCTACGAGGACTTGAACGACATTCGTGCCATTAAATTATAGCATGAACCTAACTTTTCTTAACTACTTACTCGGTTACTTCTGTTGGATCGGAAATGATTATGTTCAAACTGACCTAAAGTAGCCTGCGTGCATACGATGAGTCGGATAATCGGACTGCATATACCCCGATTTCAAGCCACAAAATGATCACGTATTACGTAATAGTTTATAACGTATAGCTCTTTAACAAAGCAATAATACAGGCAAATTATGCCGATATCACAAATGTCAGAATTTTATTCGTCTTACCAAGGACCATTAAAACAGCAGGACATTTCCATACAAAAAGCCGTTCTCCGATATGTACAGGGTAGGGCAGATTAAGTGTCCTACTTTAAAATATCCATAAAATTAAAACAACTCTCCAGATTAAAAAAGTATTTATATATTTAGTTTAAACATAGACCATAAATTATAAAATTAATTCATAAGCTCAAATCTCTCCATTTGCTTTAATTACCTTACGCATTCTCCCATAGAAGGAATTACACGCGGCACGCACCACCTCATCTGGAATATCGTCCCATATCTTCTCCAACCGATGCTTGAATGAATTTAAATTCATGCTCTGCGTGCTCCCAATCTTACTCAGCAAAAATCCCCATATTGAAAAATCCAACGGATTCAAGTCGGGTGGAGATGAGAGCCATTCTTGCCAAGGTATAAAATCTGTCAAATTCGTTCGACACCAGTCTTGAGTGCGTTTGGCTTTGAGAGATGGGGCACTGTCTTGCTGGAAACAAAAATAATCACTTCCATAACTTTCGGGCATTTTCCAGCAAATGACCCTGCAATACGTTCTGAATATAGTACTCTTGGTTGATTTTGACTGCTCGATCAATAAACAGCAGTGATAACTTGCCTCTAGGCGATATCGCACCCCACACCATGACAGCAGACGCACTTTGAAATCGTTGTACAGCTAATTTGTTTACTGGTATGTCCCTCAACGATACGCCATACACACGATCATTCTGTTGATTGTGGCTATCCTGTAATTGAAACATTTTTCATCGGAAAAAAATATGTCATCGCCCTCGTGCCATGCTAGTATCTCCTTACATTTTTTTACTCTAGCTTTTTTCTGGGCTTCCGTTAATCCGTGATTTTTTTGGTTCTTGTAGGCCTTCAATCCAAGATCATGTCGTAATATACGACTCATTGATCGTCGGGATATTTTCATATCTTTCGCGAGTTTACTTGCACTTTGGGCTGGATTACGCCTAATACGCTCACGAACATTTTTGATTACTTTTTTGATGCGAACAGATGGTTTACGTCCAGGTTTGGGCCTGATTCGTGAAGAACCTGTTTCCATGAATCGCTTGATGGTCCGCGATATGAACCATACATTGATATTGAAATGTTTCAGTTTCCTTAATATCTCGCACGGGCGAAATTTTTTCTTGTACAAATCGACAACGAGCTCACGTTTCGCGTCCATTGTTGAAAACAAAACAAAAACGAAAAAAATCAAGATAATAAAGTCTAGAAATCTTAAAAACGAATAAATTCTTTATTTAAAAACATATATACACGGTAAAAAAAGGTCCATTACGTTAGAAAAAAATAAGATATGCGACTAGGACACTTAATGTGTAAGATTTTTTTTTTACAATTAGTCAACTTTGCTAGCGTAACATAGTATTAAAAAGTTATGATTTATTTCGGACTAGCTATTTCCAAACTAATTGTTACTATACTATGTTTCTTTATTAAATTATAACATCGTTAAATGTTTAGTTGTAAAGCGCCATCTAGTTTTTGCCAGAATATCTCCTTGCGATCGGAACACGATCCAAAGTATGGCAACTGTCAGTCCTCTTGTCCAGTTCTCCAGTCCAGTCCAGTTTTAATGGTCCTTGGTCTTACACTGTAAGCAACCAAATTAAGAAAGTTATGTGATCACTATTAAATATATACTATCATCGAATTGTTGCGCTGTCTTTAAACGCAACACGAGTAACATAAGCGTGGTCTTAGCTTTCAAACGTTCATGAACATGGGCTTATTGGGCTTGGTCATATTAATAGCAATACTAATCCTAGAAAAACTAGGTCGTATTTTAAATGCTATAACGGAGAAAAATGTAGTATAACATTGTTACCATGTAACTAATAACCAACGACCCGATAAAAAAGAGCTGATAATTTTGAAACGGCTGATCAACCACACAGCTTGCAACACTCGATGAAGTCACATTTCAAACAAAACACCAAATCAAAAGCCTCCACCCGTTGAAGAGCTATGGTGCCAGAGACAGATACGCACATTTAAGCGCGTTTATACCCGCTTAACTGGCAACGTCGCATATTTTTTCTTGCTTCATTATTTTGTGGTATTTGAATTAAACTTAAAGGTATGTTCAATACATACCCTACATTTTTAGCATTTATATTGCGTTTAATTCATGTCCTCATCGCTTTTGCCTTTATTTTCATACAAAACAAGATATAGACATACATTCATTTTTAGAGCTTTGGTTGTGGCAATATGAAATTTTGCATTGTGCCAGCTTAACTACCGATAACGTACTGAATGAATTGAAATTATGTTCATGTTCCATTCACATTTCTCAAAAAAACAAGTAAAACCAAAAATATGCGACGTTGCCAGTTAAGCAGGTATAAACCCTCTTAACCCTTAAATGCATAATGATGCAAAAATACATCAAGTGGGTACTACTGAAATGACACAAGTAAAAATCAACGTCAATTTGAGACTTTGTCAAATCGTCACAAAATGTCAAATTGAAATGAATTTCTAATTAAGCCATATTTCAGAAATCAAACGCATGATATTGATATGTCATGCATCTAAGGGTTAACTCATAACAAATTTTACTTTCGAGGGCTAACAATCCAAGTACCTTATTTATGTTGCTATATTAATTCATCTTACACTCATGGGACTTCCCGATAACCCCAAGCGATGTGCCAATACAAGAGTATCAAGGTAAATAATATCGAGTGGAAGTTTCTATATTCACAGTGCTTGTAAAAATATAGTTATTTGACTAACCGTGTGAGACTAAGAGAAATGTGCGCAATAATTGAATGTATCAACTAACCATCATCATGCGTTGTTCGAAATATAATCTTGTCAAAGGGGTTTGCACAAATTGTGTTGATCCATATACCCACTTCTATTTTTGTTAGGGCATTGGATCTACTCCTGATACCTGCTAATATTTCGTATATAGCCGATTGAGAACATCGATAAAGTACAAGACGTTAAATGTTCTGAAAACTTCCAGTTGTGCGAAATCATTTTAAACATACCATTTTCAGAGATATACAGGATGTATGTGGCAGATCGTGTGCCAAACGACTAGGCTAGGGTACTTGGGTAAGTAGGAACACTAGCAACATTTGGGCTTATTGACACTTATCCCAAGTAATCCGTACACCCTGTATATTTAATTACTATTAAGTCTTAGTGAAAACGGTTATTAAAAGGCTCTTAGTTTTTTATCTTCGATACAAACCAAGTTTTAGTAAAAACAAATGAGTTACCAAAACTAAGAATCTTAAAATATACTTTACCCCAGTGAAAAGTAACGAAATATCCCTTAAAATGGTACTATCCGAAATGATACCAGATCGCAGAATGTAGAAACTTTCGGAACGGCCCTCGTACAACACGTATGATGATAGTTGAGTCGCTAGTGGAAACGCCCTAAGCTTCCTAGAGGCGTGTAGCAATTCGATAGTTTACAAGTATCGTGAACTCCCGTTTGGTGCTATTTCACTGTGTGTGCCTCTATAGATTTAAGATAGCAACTTGTTTCCGCAATGTCATAAATTAGCTAAGACTAACAAATTAGAAATAGGTGTATATATACAAATTTAATTTTAATTTAATGAGCATAGTATAAAGAGTATCGACAACATACAATAGTAAATTATAAGCGATATGACTAATGCAAAGAAGTATCTCAATATGTAAAATATTTGGTTCACATGACGTAAGATTTCAATTAAAATCTTGCCAAGTCCTTACTCTTCTTGTTATTCCTTAATTCGCTAATAGGCGTATAAGATCAGGTGGAGTAAAAAAGACAACATAGGAGAAACAGTAAAAAAAGCTAACTTTAGAATGCGTTTTTCCCCCATTTTTTCTCAACCAATTCAAAGTAAACCATAAAACGTCATATATTAAATCTACTCCACCTGATCTTTAAGATCATTGAGGGTTTCCTAAATTAGAAATATCGCCAGTTGGCGCCACCGTGACGTAAGGTCTAATTGACAAGAAATGTCAAAATCCACCAATCACAGCTCACGATGTTGGCACTTTGGCAATTAGACCTGACGTCACGGTGGCACCTGCTGGCGATATTTCCATAGTAGAAATCCCTCATTCAATGAAACCAAATGAACATGGTTTGAAACAACCCTTAATGTTTTATACTTTTCTACTGTATTTTTTTTACTGGCGTAAATATATATTATGGGCAGCTAAAGATATATTATCTTTATTGTATTAACGTCTACTAAAAGCGACTGATAACACTGAGATTTTAAATAAAACTTTTGTACCTGTTGGAAACAGCTGTTTTTATTTCTTCCTGTTTGGTTAAATACGTATCAAAGCTATTTATTTGTACAAATGTCGCAGAAAACTACTAAATGGACAAAAATCGATTGTACAATTTCTGGTTGATTTAGTTCAGTTATTACAGTTTGCCTATCACTTACTATAGCGATCATATTTACTTTACTGTTTTCTTTCTTATTCATTTATGTTATTTGCCTACGCTTTTATCACTTCTCGTTTACTCAAAGTCAAATGCTAGTAGGTTGGTCTATGAAACACAGTTTTAAAGGGTTTCGTACCATGAAGGTGAAATAGGAAGGAACCCTCATTCATAAATCATTTTTGAGCAACCCGATTGCATTAACATGTTTAAAAAACATTGCCGAAAAATTTAGTTGAGATTCGTTCAGTACTTTTTAAAATTAAGTGAAACGTACATACATTCGCACAAACTTTCACGTGTATAATATTATTAGAATATATATAGAAACATACATAAATGTATTGATCTAATTGTGTAATGTTTATATAGGTGTTAAAATATAAGAGGTTCAAATAAATGCAACTTGAAACGTCTATGGCCTTATCAGGGCACTCACTAGGGCAGATCTAACCAAATGTCGCACTAATGTCAAGTATAGTAAAATTCAACTAGTTTTGTGTTTTGCCAGTATTTGGCACCACATGGCCTAAACTAATCACCAAGGGGCGGATCCATGATTGAATCATGTTACCAGCTGGCGGGAAACGCCCCCACGAGAGCACCGTGCGGCGACCAGCCCGATAGTCAGTCGGCGCGGCTACAGCGAGCACTCTGGGCATTATGTCCGCTCTACTAATACAATGTCTCTTTTTAACCGTCTGGTTTGTGCACTTCGACTGTGAAGTGTATCAAGACCGACCCAAAATCAAAACTTCAGATGGGGACTTGATACTGCAGCCGGCTTTGGACAAAAATATATATCTGCTCCCCAACGGCCCCAAATCGAGTGTATTCATCGGTTCCATGGATCTACTGGCCATCAACCGGAGCAGCGGGCCCAGCGGTGTGCCCTCCGGCCCTGCACCAAATAACGGCATCGATAACTATGTCTCGGACCTCATTCGCAGAATAGAAAACCTAGAGAATCGGGAGAGCATCGCACCGAGTACCGTCCAAACCAATGTGACTATGCTTTGGAGACGAATAAACAGATTTAACACGAGAATTTCTAATTTAGAAGCCCAAATTAGTTCAATGACGAGAGACGCGTGCCAATCAAACCCTTGCAAACACGGCGGTACCTGTTTAACATTGGTGGGAGGTTATCACTGTCTATGCCCATCGAACTGGGAAGGAACGGATTGCGACGTCGATGTCAATGAATGCCGTAACTTTGCTGGAACGGACTTGGGATGCCAAAATGGTGCGTCTTGTATCAATAAACCCGGATCATATGAATGTCAATGTAAATTCGGATGGTATGGCCTGCACTGTACCAGAAAACAGAAGGATTGCTCCGGCGGCAACTACGAGATGTGCGGACACGGGACGTGCGTCGGAGTGACTACGGGAACGGGCGTCACGTGCATCTGCAATCAAGGGTGGACGCAGAACGACACGGGCTCCGCGTGTTTAATAGATATTAACGAATGCGACCCCAGTCAAGGCGCACACTGCTCTAATAATCCCAGGGTCAGCTGTGTTAATACCCCAGGCTCATTTAGATGCGGTCCCTGCCCGCCTGGATACGAAGGCGATGGATACGTTTGCTCCGACATTGATGAATGTATGACAATTCCAAACGGCGGTTGCAGTCCTTTAGTTTCATGCCACAATACCATCGGTTCCCGTATATGTGGAAGCTGTCCTCCTGGCTATCTTGGAGACGGAATCACCTGCAGCTGGAGAGGAACGTGTAGTATCAACCGCGGTGGATGCCATCCCGCAGCACAATGCATTGACAACCCAGGATTCCTCGGCCAGACGAGCCCCTGTGTGTGTCCAGCGGGCATGGCAGGTGACGGCATCGGACCCCATGGCTGCTACGTTTCTACTGGTGGCAATTCTACGCAGCGCTGTGAAGACAATCCGTGCGTTCACGGGCGATGCCACGCGCTGCACCTAGGTTACACTTGTATTTGTTTCGACGGTTACAGCGGCCTCCACTGCGACACACCCGCCGACCGCTGCGCCGGCAACCCGTGTTACAACGGAGGAGTTTGCCGACAGGATTCCAGTTTAACAAGAGGCTTCAGGTGTGAATGCTCGGCGCAGTACACTGGTGAGCTGTGCGACACTCCAGCCAAGACCTGCGGCGGCATCCTGGACAATGAAGAAGGTAGCCTTTACTATCCTTTGCACAATACTACTTATACTCACGATTCCAAGTGCGCGTGGGTAATCCGCACAGTTCCCGAAAAAGTGATTAATGTGACTTTTAGTAAATTTAATTTAGAACCCAACCCGGAATGCAATTACGATTTCTTGCAAATTCACGACGGCCGCAGCTCGGCAAGTCAACTTATCGGTAGATTTTGTGGAACAGAATTTCCTAAAGGAGGTAACATCATATCTAGTCATAACTATTTATACTTCTGGTTCCGATCTGACGCATCAATTAATAAAGATGGATTTGCTTTACATTGGAATAGCATAGCACCGGTTTGCGGTGGTGAGATAGATGCGACTAAACACGGGCGTATCAGTTCTCCGGGCTCGCCCGGCAAGTATCCCCCGAACAGAGATTGTTATTGGCATTTGCAAACTAATCTTAGCAAAAGAATCCAAGTACATTTCTTCGAGCTTGACATAGAATCCCATTCTAACTGTAGTTTTGACTATATAGCAATTTATGACGGAGAACACATTACCGACCCGCTAATCAGTCGATATTGCAACTCAACCCAGCCGGCGCCCGTCCAATCGGCTGGCTCGGATATGTTAATTCATTTCCATTCTGATGCATACGGGGCAGGTAAAGGTTTTCAAATTTCCTATGCCCCGACCGAAGGCGTCCCGGGCTGTGGTGGCTTGTACACCTCAGACAAAGGAGAAATTGTTTCACCGTCGTTCAACGGCAAATATCTCGACAACTTACTCTGTGACTACAAAATTCAAACAGACCCAGAAACAAAAATTCGAATATCTTTCGTATCTTTTGCGTTGGAGCGTTCATTTCGTTGTAAGTATGACTATGTTAAAATTTATGACGGACCTTCGCCAGACTCGAGACTTTACGGCAGATTCTGTGGCAGTGTGTATCCAAAATCGTCATTCGTATCCTCATCTAATACTCTCTTTATTAAGTTCCAAAGTGACTACAACATAGCCTCCGAAGGTTTCAAAATAACCTACGAATCCGTTTGCCAACAAACAATAGTTGGGGATAGCGGCGTCATTAAATCCCCAGGCTATCCCCACAATTACCCAGCAAACCGAGTATGCGAGTACGTCATCCGCACTGTACCTGGCAAAGCGATTCAATTAAGTTTCCAAGATTTTGATATCGAAGACAACTTGTATTATAATTGCCGCTACGACAACGTTGAAATCCGCGACGGACCAGACGTAAACTCAACTTCGCTGGGCAGATTTTGCGGAGGATCCGAGCATACACCGCCCACACAAACGTCTACTCATAATTACATGTACATCCGGTTTCGTTCTGACATGAGCCTGTCCGGCACTGGATTCTATGCGAACTATACGACGATTGACACTCAATGCGGAGGAATTTACAGAGACACTACTGGACTCATTAACCATCCCAAAACGAACGGTGATAACTACGAAAATGACCAATCTTGTACTTGGCTTTTAATAGCTCCTGCTGGATCACTCATAAAATTAACATGGAATAGATTTGTTTTGGAGGATATAGCCGAATGTGATAGTGATTATCTTGAACTCATAGAAATAGATGATAATAATGAAAAGGATATCCTTCAAAGATACTGTGGCTCGACCCCGCCGCCAGCCCTGACCTCTACAACGAATCGTTTAATGCTGAAGTTCCACTCTGACGCCAGTATTCGAACAAGCGGTTTTTCTGTACTGTATTCCTTCCTAGATGCGAAACAACATTGTGGCGGCTATTTTATCAAGAGTCATGGATACGTGTACTCGCCGGGATGGCCTAAACTGTATGAACGAAGTCGTGATTGTACGTGGACCATCTCGGTTCCTGCCGGCCAACAAATCATGTTAAACATCTCTCAGTTTGACCTAGAACAGCCCTTACGGGGGTCCTGTGATCACGGCGACTACTTAGAAATCAAAAACGGTGTTTCGCAAAACTCACCTGTCGCAGGAAAATATTGTGGAAGATTCCAATCCAAGATTATAAAATCTCTTAGCAACACAGTTTCTCTTCATTTTCATTCTGATAGCTATTTACAAGGCCGAGGATTTCAAATCGAATGGGACGGTACAGTAACAGGCTGCGGTGGCACACTTACTAGCCCTTCTGGTTCAATATCTTCGCCAAACTATCCACAGACATACAACGATAACGCAGAATGTTTTTACAAAATTGCTACTAGCTCTGGCTCGCGGATTCAGATAACCTTCACCGATCTAGATCTGGAACGCACTCGAAATTGTAAAGATGACTACATAGAGATATTCGATGGTCGCACGAACAACGATCCCAGTTTAGGTAGATACTGCGAAATGTCTCCTGCCCTGACCAGAATAGTTACTTCATCTAATTATGCTTTTATAAAATTTCGGTCAGATATATACATAGGTAGCAAAGGTTTTTATTTAAATTATAATACAATTTGTAACAGCAATATAACTGGTAGTTACGGCACTATTGAAAGCCCTGGTTTTCCAGGCTCTTATCCCGGTAATCTCAACTGCCTGTGGACTATCACTGTACCTAAAGGACACACGATTAACATTACTTATACGCACTTTGATATTTTTAAAACATCTTATAGAAGGCACCAATTTATTTATTATATGTCGCGACCGAGAATAAGTCCTGTTGATAGTTGCGATGTAGATTATATACAAATTAGGCAACTACCAGACAGTAGCTTCTCAGAAAAGCTCTGTGGATACACAATCCCGACTACATTCACTTCTAAGAGTAACGTTTTGCAGATTAAATTTGTTACCAGCCCTATTTCACGACACACTGGTTTCCGCTTAGAGTGGGTTAGGCACGGATGCGGTGGTCTTATTCAAAAATCGTACGGAATTTTATCTTCGGATAAAAATGCAATATCCGACGAAGAGATGGAATGTGAATGGCTAATAGAAGCGCCTGTGGGGAAAAGTATATCTATCACATTTACAGATGTATATTTAACCGAGACCAATAATTGCACCGACGACGCTATTGAGATTTATAGCGGACAAACCAAGAGTTCTCCGATGATCACAAAGCTGTGCCGTCGCCAGCCCTCGACAATTCAGTTCAACACAAACATAATTTTGGTTCGTTACATAAAAAAGTCGAATCTCAGGGGAGCTTACTTTACGGCTCACTACGATGCCTATCACGCTGGCTGCGGCGGCAGAATTGACTCACCGACGGGATTAATTACCTCCAAAAATTACCCTCATAATTATGATACTAATACGGACTGTATCTGGCAGCTAGCAGTCCCTAAATATCATCGAATTGAAATCAATTTCCTAGATCTTGATTTATACTCATCTAATGAAGACAATGAGGAAGACTGCCATGATTTTATCAAGGTTTATGAAGATGAAAATGTGTTGAGCAAAAACTATTCTCAAATAATATGCCCAAAATCTAGAATTACTCAATATATATCAAAAGCTAACCAATTAGCCCTTCAATTCGTTTCCGACAGTTTTGGAACTTCCAAAGGTTTCAAGGCCAACTTCTCAATGATATGCGGAGCTCTGATTACTGCTCAGTACGATGGTATTATCACTAGTGATAAATACTTAGATCATTCAAACCGAAGCTGTACATGGACTTTAGTAGCGCCAAAACCAGACCAAAAAGTCACACTTACCATTACTCACATTGCGATTCCTAAAAATTACGACACTTTAAATAATAGGAACTGCCCTTCTTCCTACTTACGAATCCTCGAAGGCAATGACGAAACTGGACCCGTCATTGGCGAATATTGCGGGAATAAAGTCCCTCAAATGATCGTCAGTCAAGGGAATGCTCTTACAGTTGAACTGGGTACATATACCAACAATATTACTGGTCGTTTCTCCGCCCACTATACTACTTTGAACAACGCCTGTGGAGGATCATTTACTTCAGAACAGGGAACTATCGCTTCTCCTAATTATCCTCTAGCATACCCCGGCAGTGCAGATTGTGAATGGATCCTCAGCACGTCACCTGGTAACAGAGTTTACGTTATGTTTGAAAAATTCGACTTGGCGTTCTCCGAAGGCTGCAATGAAGACTATGTCGAATTGCGTGAAAATACCGGAGCAGGGCTTCTGCTAGGTGTTTATTGTGGAAACTCAATACCAACAAATACAACCTCAGGGTCAAAAATATATATGAAATTTCATAGTGACAACAAGAACGCTGGCAAAGGGTTCCTTATGCATTACGGTTTTCTTCATGGAAATGAAATCACTGGTGTACAGAATGGTGAGATTTCTTCTCCTCTGTATCCTTCTTCATTCGACGGAAAAGGTGAATACAGTTGGAGAATAATGACGACAGATGCAGTAGAATCAATATCTATGGTTGTGGATCGCCTAGAAATACATACATATGGAACTGAATGCTCAAATCATTTGACAATTTACGATGGATATGATGATACCTCTCCGATCATACAAGAACTTTGCGGTATATTGCATGACGGTCCCAAGGAATTCCACACATCCAGAAATGTTGCCTTTATTAAACTAAAATTAGACAATTACAACACTGGGTCTTTGTTCCACCTTCGGTGGACAAAGACTGATAGTTCTGATATGAGTGTAGATGAAATAGAACATACGAACTGTGGATCAAATGAAACTCAAATTATACAACCGGGAGAAACTGTGACTGTAAAATCTCCAAATTATCCGCAGCCATATGGTGACAACTTAATGTGTGAGTGGGTATATAAATCTACACCTGGTCAACATGTACATATAGAGTTTATAGATGTCCAACTTGAAGAAAGGCCAAATTGCTTTGCAGACTACATTTCGGTATATGGTTCGAATACAGGTATGAAATGGAAAGCCATTAAACAATCCATATGTACAAATGCGGCAGCTCAAAACATCAATGCAGATACTACTTTTATTAAACTGGTTTTCAGAAGTGATTATTCAATGAGTGAAAATGGTTTCCATGCTGATGTCTCTTCGAGGTGCGGTGGTTATTTATCAGAGCCCTCGGGTGAAATCGGAAATACTTTGCAAGATTTACAACCCTTCCGGTACGGACCTAGTGTAAAATGCCAGTGGAGAGTCAAAGTCCGGCCAGGTCGAGTAATAAAATTCAAATTTGAGCATTTTAATATTACCAATAGAGACAATGAATGTTATAGATACGTTACTATTCGGAATGGAGATTCTGTGGAGGCACCTTTGCTTGGAAATGGCAAATTTTGCGGATATTCTCATGAAAAACTTGAAGAATTCGAGACCTCAAGTAACGCTCTCTTTGTGAGTTATGAGAGTATTCGACACCACGGACCATTGCAAACATTTAGGTTGCATTATGAAGAGAAAAGTATTGAATGCGGAGTGACTTCCAAACTAGATACTGATCACAGTTGGGAGGTTTTTACCACGCCCAACTTCCCCTCCATTCCTTTGCCGTATTCCGAGTGTGTTTGGATTTTCAGCGGTCCTGTTGGAGAAGTACTTAGAGTCGATTTTGTTGAATTTGATCTAAAAGCAGACATAGATTGCAATAGGGAAGTCCTAGAGATTCGAGATGGTTTATCGAGTTCAGCGCCCCTCAAAGGACGGTACTGTAATGAAAAACCAGGATCCATTAAGTCCAGTAGCAATGGCCTATACATCAAATATATCACGCAAAATGACGTACCAAACCGTGGATTGAAAGCTAACGTCTCCATCGACGTTTGTGGTGGGACAATAGTTGCCAACACTGGAGATATCTCATCCCCTGGATACCCTCACTTACCGCCTCTTAACGAGGGAACAGTGTGTGAATGGCGGATAACGGGTTATCCCGGTTATGTATTTCAACTTAAACCGCAAGCTATGGATCTACCTGATTCTGAAGTTTTATGTGCCACTAAAGTCACTATTGATGATGGTCATGGACAGAATAGTACCCTGAAAACATTTTGCAACGAGGACACGGAAGATTTATATACACCAATTGAAACATCTTCTAACGAAGTGATAATTAAATACTATGTGGGTAAAAAATCCAGTTATTTTAATTCTGAAAAGAAAGGATTTCGATTCACGTTCAATTCTTCCAGACCCATGTGTGGGGGTAGAATAACCACACCACAAGGTTATATAATGACTCCTGGATACCCTCGTAAAACAACCATGCATTACTGTTATTGGTTCATCACAGTGCCAGATACTTCCAGGCGAGTACGTTTGGAAATTGAAGACTATGACCTTGGAACGGATTCGCATAGAATAGGTATTTACAACGACAACCATTTTCAAACATTAATCCAAAGTATTTCTAATAAAGACTACAATCCAACAAATAAAGTTTTTGAATCTTCTGGGAATGTACTAGGTATTTATGTGTGGTTGTCACCCCTGTCTTCTCAGCATAGATTCAAAGCTAAGTTTAGCTCGGACGAACTGGCATTATGTGGCGGCACTCTAACGGGTAACAGCGGTGAACTCTCTTCGCCGTCTCTGGAGCGATCTTACTCTTGCAATTGGAATTATCGTGGGCTTGGAGGCGGGAATCAAGACGATCAAACTAACAACATTATGTACAATACCGTTTTCATCAACGTTAAGGTCAATTCATCTGTAACCAGAACGCGGTGCCGCTATAGCGATTCCAAATTAAGAATAAGTGCGGTTTTGAATGATAAAAGTAACATGTTCTCTAGAGAACTTTGCGGTAACAATGAAGCACAACTCCGTATACCATCAAACGGTGTAGATTTAAAAGCGACACAAAATAAAGATGCATCCCTTTACTTTCACATGGATTGGAAATTACAGCCTTGTGGTGGAATAGTGAGAGTGGGAGAAGGGACCGTTAATATTCTGAATGTCCCAAATAATTATAGTGATACGATGGACTGCGCTTGGATCATTAAAGCAGGAAACAGGATCAATATTAAATTGGAGGGTTCATTTATATTAAGTTGCCCTGATGAATTTATCAAGATCAGCCAGGGCTCTGACGCGAGTCAGCCGGCTATCGGAGACTATTGTAAAGACAAGATGCAAAGTAGCGGTTTAGTTCTATCATTTAGAGAAATTTATGTCCAATATCATTCTAATATCAAAAATGAAACTTCAATTAAAGTTATTGCAGAAACTGTTAGTCATCAATGTGGGGGATATCTCACTAGGTATGATCGAACATTTAAATCGCCTAACCATCCCAAAAATTATATTGAAAATCAAGAATGCACCTGGGAGATAGAAGCTGACTTAGGCAATAGAGTATCTTTGCAATTTATAGACCGGTTCGTAATTGAAGACACGCCTAATTGCACAAAAGATATGGTTATCATTTATGACTGGGATGACGACGCATACACAGAGATAGCGCGCAAGTGCGGTCGCAACCCTCCGCCAGCGTACAACTCAACGCGCAACAAAATGAAAGTAGTTCTACGGACTGATAGCGACATTAACTTGGATGGATTTATAGCTCGGTGGAGTCCCATCTGTGGGGGAAAATATAAAGCAAAAGAAAAAGAGCAGATATTATACAGTCCTGGCTTTCCGGGTGATTACAAGCCATCACTAGATTGCAGCTATGAAATTACAGCTCCGGGGCAAAAGATTGCATTAAAATTCCTAGAATTTGATCTTGAAGGCACATATCCTGATTGTTCCTATGATAACGTTACCATTTCTGCATATTATGATGACAACACCTATTGTGGATCTGAGATACCAACACCTTCACGTTTCAGAGACAAAGTGCAAATTAATTTTAAAACCGACAGATACATCCAGAGAAAAGGATTTAAATTATCTTATTCATTTTATTCTTGTGGTGGCAAAGTAACTGAACCCACTGTTATAACATCGGGCGAAGGTTTTAATTATGATAGAGATATGAATTGCACATGGTTGATCGAAGCTCCTACTAATAAAAATGTCATTGTAAAATTCATCACCATGAGGATTGAGGGCCGTTCGTGTTCTTACGATTACGTAGAATTATTTAACGGCAATTTAATAGATTATAGCAATCGCATAGCTAAAACTTGCGGTTTCCTTCATAATGAAAACCCCGTATTCAGAAGTACTGGTAACAAAATGCTGTTGCACTTTGTAACGGATGGGAGTGTCAGTTATGAGGGATTCAAAGCCGGTATTTTCTTTAGCTATAGCGGAGCTGTGGGTTGCGGTGGACATATTAACTTAACAGAAACATCGACCCAAACAGTCATGTCTCCACTTATAGGTGACAGTACTGTCTATGAAAATTTCTTAGATTGCCACTGGACCATTCAAGCGCCAGAAGACAGAGTTATCAAAGCTGAATTTATCAACTTCCATGTATCCCCTTGCGAGAACGTAAACCAAACGGCCTTAGGGTACAGCAAATGCGATTGTGATTTTGTCGAAGTTAAAGATGGGCTAAATCCAGACAGTTCCCAAATGGGTATGTATTGTGGCCATACAACTCCACCCGACGTCACTTCGTCTGCGAATCAAATGAGCATCAGGCTCTCGACGGACGGTGAAATCAACAGTTCTGGATTCAAAGTTCGGTTAAGTACCCTTCCAAGTATATGCGGCCAGACTACTTTTACAGTATCTACAGAGAAGCAGATTATACGATCCCCAGGATACCAATTAGGATCCATTGGCAGAGGACTGAGATGCGCTTATGAACTCTTACCATCTCAATCATACAAAGCAATTCATGTTAGAATTAATCAGCTAGATCTACAACCTGGCGATCCAAATAGAAAACAGTGCGATAGCGATAAATTAACTATATCTGGACGAACTATACCACGGAACCTCAGTCTTGGCACGGAGTACGTTCACGAACATTCAAATAGAGAAATATTTGAGTCACCTTACTATTTTGAAGAATCAATAACTTTACCCAGAGAACTGCAGTTGTGCGGTGTTCAAACTGCTAGTGATTATTATTTATATGGCACTACAGCTATAAATTTATTTACTTCTCCTACTTCTGATTCAAAACTACACAAAGGCTTTGAAATAGAGATATCCTACGTTGGCTTCTGTGGTAGAAACTACACTGAACCACAAGGCCGTATCCTATCGGTTCGGGGCGACGGCGAGAGAGAAGGTGAAAAACATTGTTATACTCTGATCACTGCTCCTGAGAATTACACTGTAAATGCGTATTTTATTAGTGTATCTCCCGATTATTGGAATGATGAAGTCTACCTGGAAGTGTTCGATGGTGATAAGACTAGCGCAAAGAGTCTCATTAAAATTGCCGGAGAATATGACTCTGATGTAGCATTATTTTCAACTGGCAGATACCTGCTCCTACATAATTACCAAAAAGATGGAGATCGTGTTGGCTACGATTTAAATTATATAATTACTAACAAAGGCCCAGGTTGCGGCGGTAAATTGCAGAACGCATACGGACAAGTGTCGAGTCCCCTGTATCCAACGACCTACCGCCAGACCAACACGTGTGAGTGGGAGTTGGAAACGCTAGTCGGTAGTAAACTAAAATTACATTTCTCGGTGTTCGATTTGGGAGTCGCATGCAACGATAATTACGTGAAACTGGTCAAAAGAAACGGAGAGTTGATATCAACGTACTGCGACGAGACTCCGGCAGATTACACCAGCGACGACAACTACATCAAAATCGTGTTTACTACGAACATGAACAATGGCGGCACGGGCTGGCTTGTTCACTTCATAGGTGTCATTTAGACAACGGAGTCCGGAAAATGCTAACATAAGAACTTTGTACAAAATAAACAAGTTTCGTGGCTTACTCGTATTTAAAAATACTGATCCATTGCAACAGGTGTTAATTAAAATCTTATTCCTCTTCCGTTTATTTTCCCACTAAGATTTTATTGTTATAAAAAAGCATACAAGTAGGTATTACAATGAAATGGAAGAAAAAACATTTATACAAGGAAGGTACACCCAAAGCCAAAAGTATGGAAACACAATTGTTACCTTTACTATTTACAGTTTTCATTTATAAAAAATACACCCAAAGTATTAAACATTATAATATATTTTAAGAAAAAAAACTTTAGGCAAAAATTACATATTGTCACGTAGGGTACTTTTTTAAATTGTCTTTCTACAAAATTTTGAATTGGCAATTTTCGTAAGCAGAATTTGGGTTATTTATTTTTAAAATGTTTTGTTAGAATTTTTACTGTTTTGTTTTGTAATTATCATTTGAGGATTACTTTTTAAATTTAAAAAGTAATTGTCAAAGGATCGATCATAGTTCATAGGAATATTAATATAAATGTAGGTTTACTTTATTAACATCTTCATGATTTTTGTTTGTTTTCAAAAAGTAACCATAGGTTTGTGTATTACTACACGAAAGCTATAAATATATGTACTTACGTTTTAAAAATACCATTGAAAATAATGTTGACCCTTTATTTAAAACAAGTGCAAAACTCAGCCATTCTGTATAGGCAGGCATGCAGCGAGAGGTATGAAATCTGCTATTCTTTTATTAGTTTTTTTGTTGCGAAGTTATTTATCACACTACTAAACCTGTAAAAAACGAGTCAAAAGAGTAACGTTAAGATCGGACTCAATATTTTGTGTAGGTATTCATTAAGGCTGTAATATTATTAACATAATGTATTTAATTCTACTATTAAGTAATTAAATTATTTTTTATCTCACATTTTGTTTTATTTTATATAGAAGTGGTTATAATTATAAGTTATGTTTATTTATGACTCGTAAAAAAATCATTAAACGCTCCGTAGTGGTAAGGCGCACTCTTATAAATTTACTTACTTGTAGTCAAAACTAAAAAAAATGCAAACCTCTTATCGTAAGTCATTTATTTGTCTCTTGCGTAGAACTTGATTGCCGTAGTACTGTAATAGTTATCCTCAAATAGCATCGAAAGCGCCATCTTTATTCATTTAAAAAAAACAATTTTAACGGATTATAGCGCGATTCACGTATATTGTCTCATTTGAGTTCCCGACGTTTCGGAAGCTTTTCAGCTTTGTTGTGAGAGGCATAAAGATACGTGACGGTATATATGGCGTTTGGTTGCGGCAGACTATTTGATGCTGACTGTACCAAAAATAGTTGAAATCCTTTTCGCCGTTTTAGCGTGATGAAGCCACAACGCCACATGCAAAAGATTTTTAAAAAATATGTTTCGTTTCAGTGACCTCCAAATAGTTTGTATAACTTTTTTTTTGAACTAACTCCCGAAGAAGGAGGTGCCTAGTTCTCAACTGCGCTGTTCGTCCGTCTGTCTGTCTATTTGTCCGTCTGTCACCAGGCTGTATCTCATGAACCGTGATAGCTAGAGACAGTTGATTTTTTTACAGATGATGTATTTATCTATTACCGCTATAACAACAAATACTAGTTAAAAACAGAATAAAATAAATATTAAAGTGGTGATTTTTTTTTGCCGTTTTTGATCGTCAACGGGCTGTATCTCATATCATAAACCGTTATAGCTGTAGACAGTTGAATTTTTTACAGATGGATGATGTATTTCTGTTGTTATGCAACAACAAAGACTAAAATCAGAATAAAATAATTATTTAATGGGGGCTCCTGGTGGTAACAACGCCGGCCCATAAACAATTCGACGTACGGAGAGCGCGGCTTGGAGTACCGTACCGACCGTACGCACAGTATTTTTTTTCCGCCAAAATTCGGACACGTTAATATATTTATAGTGATTTATTACAGAACTAACTGTGCCCGCGGCTTCGCCCGTGGAATTCGGTCTGTGTCAGTATCAGTAAGCGGCTAATTCACCCCTCTCCTCTGGAGGTAAAACTGGAAGTAAAGTCCAGATAATATATTATACAATTACCACTAAACAAAACTACACTCCAAAATCAATAGTTACAACATTTTAACGTGATTTAAAAGACATAGAGTACATACTTAGTAGGTGTATATCGGACGATACAGTACCACTTTTCTATTTTTACTGTACCTATCAAATCTAAGTACCAAATCAAGTCCTTGGCAAATATCATCCAAAACGGTCCTCCATTCAAATCAGTCTAAGCATGAAAAGGTAAGAAATATACCCATAGAAATCCATACGTCCTAACAAACTTTCGAATTTAGGTCTAATATTATTTAGAAGTAAGATTAGAGAAAAGGTGAATATAGATAACAAAAACGTGAGGTCAAGTATTTACATTTTATTTACAGTTACTTTTATGTATGCACAACTAAATTTGTACATATAATTATATAATATCTACAGTTACATACTCCAATAGTAGGTATGTACTGTATATTTACATATAATAAGATTGACATTTTACAATATTTTTTGTACACCACATTGTGAGTCTTCCCAGCGGAGCACGAACAGCTCCGTGCAGCTGGTGACGCGCGAGCACGCCACGTACAGCTGCCCGTGCGAGAAGCAGCCCGTGCGCAAGTCCACGCCGGGGCGGCGCGCAGCGTCTGCCCCTGCGATTTGTTGATGTTCATGGCGAAGCAGACGCTCACGGGGAACTTTCCCCGGATCCCGGTATTTGGGATTCGTTCAAAGTACCTAACGTTTCGCTGTGGCCATTATTATAATATCAACTCGGAACCGAAACTACTGAACTTAGTAAAAAAAACCCGCATTTATATATATTATTTCAAGAAAACGGTTGTGAGGCGCTATGGAGCCGACAAAGACCCATAGTGCCACTATGGCTCAGCAGGATCTGGCCCATCCTGCTGAGGGATGTCAACTCGAGCTCCGATCGTGTGACTAAGAGCAAGGAGGACATGAGGTCGCCAACCCTCATGTTGGTCAACGAGTGGCAAACAATGACAATGCTGTGGATCGCGCCGCAGCCAGCACTTCCCAAGCTCCGGCGAGTACTACTCAAAACTATAGTAGCATTTGAGTGACCAAATTAAGAAAAAAATATTTACATTGAAAATATTTTAATTTATATTTATTTTTAATATTTTTAGAATCTTCATTAAATGGGCTTTCGGAAAGTTTTTTACAAACCAAATTTAATACAAAAATATAAAAATATAAGGGTTTGTTTGCATTGTTTTACTACTAAAAGATTATAATTTTAAGTAATTTTTCATATTTTGCTATGGAACCCTACGGACTGCTGTCAAAAAACGATTATGAGAAAAATTCAACTATATCATTTGTGGCCTCTGGGAGATAATTAGAGATCGGTATTTATCGCGGGGCCCTTCAACGTGTGGGGATAGCCTGGAAAGAGACTAACAGTTTCCGTCGCGATTTTAAATTATCCCGCTCAAATTCGAGGTACGATGGCAGCAACAAGTGTAGGAATTATTGCATCCCATGACATGTAACGGCTAATAATCACTTATTTTTTCATTGCATTACTCACCGATTCGTATGTTGAACAGAAAAATGTAAGTACTGTTCTTTTAGTAGAATAGTAGAATGTCGAGCCTTAAGACTGATTGGTGTTGGTGATACCTCCTTTATTACTTAGAACTTAAGGAAACTAAGAAATATTTTTACATACAAAATTTTGGACACTTTTTAGGGCTCCGTACCAAAAAGGTAAAAAATGAACCCTTATGGTGCGTCTTTATCTGTCTGTCTGCTCGAGTATTAGCGCGCCGGTTATTTATAAACATGGGCAGCCCACATGCTTTGCCAAAGAAATATTTTATATTTTTTTATTAATATTTTCTTCTGTTTCCGCGATTATAAATCATTGAAATAAAACAATTTAACGGATTATATCGAGTGTATTATCTCATTTTAGTTCCCGACGTTTCGGAAGCTTTCAGCTTTCCATGTCCACCCGTGACCATGGAAAATGTGAAAAGAAAAACCATCCCCCCCCTCCCTTTAGCTCAGAAGTTTACCACGCAAAAATCTGAAATTTACTGGAATTATATATAATTGGCGTGTAAGGGGCTCCCAACCTACATCTCTCGGGAGCTCAAGCCAACCTCACCTGCTCGTGAAGTACGCTGCTGACCAACGGACGAGGCCCTGGCGACCTGCCAACCCGCACCGGACCAGCGTGGCGGGTTACGGTCCAAACCCTCAAATGAAAATGTCAATTTTACCACGGCCCCAAGTGCCCGGCTCCAGTCGCATAGCTGGCGGGGACGGACGTAGGCCGAGCACTGGAGCCAGGGGTGCTAAGAATCCTCGGGTGGGGCTCAAATCAAATCAAATCAAAATATTCTTTATTCAAGTAGGCCTATATAGTTACAAGCACTTTCGAAATGTCAGTTACATGAGAGTGAATGTTTGCTGGGAGAAATACAATATGATCCAACATTTGCAGCAAGGATTAGGGAAACCCAGAAAAATCTAATCAGATCATTTAACTTAAGTGTAATATTATTGATAAAATCATTATTTTAAAAATTAAAATAATCAAAAAGATAAATCCCAAAAGGATTGTCAATAAAAAAATAATAATCTAGAATGTGTCTAGAATAAAATTCTAAATGTCAGAGTATATAAAACTATTAAGATTAAAATAATAATATAAAACCTTAGGTATTCGTTAAAATAATTATTCATATACCTACATGACGCTATAATTTACATTAATCCCAGGCGGCTTCATCATTCATGTAGTCTTGTGTGCTATAATAAGCTTTAGAAAATAATTTTCGTTTCACAATATTTTTGAATTTACCAATAGACAACTCAGTTATGCTGCTACGAAGTTTATTATAAAATCTCACACAGTTACCCATGAATGATCTCCTTATTTTATGGAGCCTAGTAGCAGGCACTGCGAGCTTATGCTTATTTCTAGTATTAATATTATGTATATCACAGTTCTTCTTAAAGTCGGTAATATTTTTATGTACATACATAATATTCTCATAAATGTATTGACAATGCACTGTCATTATATTAATGTCCTTAAACTTATCTCTAAGCGAGTCTCTATAGTTCATTTTATATATCGCACGAACAGCCCGCTTCTGCAGAACAAATATAGTATTAATGTCGGAAGCACTGCCCCATAGTAAGATGCCATACGACATAATACTGTGGAAATAACTGAATACACTAATCGAGCCGTTATCACGTCTGTTAATTGACGAATCTTACTTACTGCAAAAGCTGCAGAACTCAGTCTATTCGAGAGATTAGCAATATGGGGACCCAATTGGAGCTTAGAATCTAATGTTGTATCGAGAAAGACTGTACTATTAACTAGTTCCAGTTCCTCACCTTTAACCACCTCGTTCCTCCGTCAAACGACCTCGGCTATTGATAGAACGGACAACCGACGTAGATTATCGCTGGTAACCTACACCACGCGCACGTTGAGGACGGACGAGAAGGTCACAGAGCTGGAAAAGGAGGTCAGTAGGATGCGCTGGGACATCATAGGGCTATCTGAAGTCCGAAGAGAGGGGGAGGACACGATAGCCCTGAAATCCGGCAACCTGCTGTACTACCGGGAGGGTGACCAGCAGTCCCAGGGTGGTGTCGGGTTTCTCGTCCACAAGTCTCTCGTTAACAACATTCTGACAATTTCGAGTGTGTCGAGCAGGGTTGCGTACCTGATACTCAGAGTATCTAAAAGATATTCGTTGGAGGTCATACAGGTCTAGGAGGTGGAGGCCATGTATGAGGACGTCAGTAGAGCCATACAGGCTTCCAAATCACACTTCACTGTTGTTATGGAAGACTTTAACGCAAAGCTGGGGAAGAGAGGTGATAACGAGCTGAAATTGGGGCAATTTGGATGTGGGCAACGGAACCGAAGGGGCCAGAGGCTGGCCGAATTTCTGGAGAGGGAGGGACTCTTCATGATGAATTCCTTCTTCAAAAAGCCGCCTAACAGAAAATGGACCTGGATGAGTCCCGACGGTTCCACGAAAAATGAGATAGACTTCATTTTATCCACAAAGAGACAAATATTCAATGATGTGTCAGTGATCAATAGGGTGAAAACCGGTAGCGATCACCGAATTGTGCGAGGCACATTGACTATGAACGTCCGCCTAGAAAAGTCTCTCCTAATGAAGTCTACGCTCCGACCAACTACAGCCCACATACAAAACCCCAAAGACTTTCAGCTGGAGTTAACAAATAGCTTCGCTTGCCTGGATAATTGCGTTTCCGTGGACGATATAAATAACAGGTTGGTGTAACTGTCCACGAGGTGGGGAAGAAATTCTTCAGACCCCGCCGCAAAGATAGATCCCAAAAAGTATCCGACCATACTCTCAACCTCATGGCTGAACGACGCTCGATGACGCTGCAGACTTCTGAAGACGCCTAAAGTATACAGGCAGCTCAATAGACAGATCCATTAGTCCATGCGGCACGATATTCGTCTCTTTAATACTAACCATATTAAAGAGACAATAGAGCGGAACAAGGGCTCTAAAGTGTTTGCAAGGGACCTGTCTATTGGGCAAAGCCAGCTGACGAAGCTGAAGACAGAAGACGGCAGTGTAGTGTCGACGAAGCCAGAGGTGTTGAGAGAGATAGAGAGGTTCTATGGGCAGTTATATACCTCGGCTGCCAAACCTGCTCATGACTTGGCCAAAGACCCGAGAGCCAAGCTTACCCGACACTATACCGAAGACATCCCGGACATCAGCCTGTACGAGATTAGAATCGCCCTTAAACAGCTCAAGAACAACAAGGCGCCGGGTGATGACGGAATCACTTCAGAGCTTCTGAAAGCGGGTGGAACACCGGTACTTAAGGTCCTTCAGAAGCTTTTCAATACCGTATTGCTCGAGGGCATCACGCCGGAGGTATGGAACGGGAGTGTGGTGGTGCTATTTTTCAAGAAAGGTAATAAAACGCTGCTCAAGAATTATAGACCCATCTCGCATCTGAGCCATGTCTACAAGTTGTTTTCCAGGGTCATCACGAATCGTCTCTCAAGCAGGTTTGATGAATTCCAGCCTCCCAAACAAGCCGGGTTTCGAAAAGGCTTCAGTACCATAGACCACATACACACGCTGCGGCAGGTTATACAGAAAACCGAGGAGTATAATCTGCCACTTTGCTTAGCGTTTGTGGACTATGAGAAGGCCTTTGATTCCGTCGAGACATGGGCAGTACTGCAGTCGCTCCAGCGATGCCGGATTGACTGACGGTATGTCGAGGTGCTGAGGAGTGTGTACAACAAAGCCAGTACATACTGGCGGTCCGAGTACAATACCAGATTACGGAGGCGATCCCGTTGCAGAGAGGTGTGAGACAAGGAGATGTAATATCAACGCAATGGAAGACGCCTTCATGCTCTTGGAATGGCAAGGATTCGGCATCAGCATTAATGGCGAGTACATCACGCACCTTCGGTTCGCCGACGATATCGTGGTCATGGCAGAGACGCTGGAGGATCTCGGTACGATGCTCGAAGATCTCAACAGAGTATCCCAACAGGTGGGCCTTAAGATGAACATGGATAAGACGAAGATCATGCTGAATGTCCATATAGCGCCCACCCCAGTATTGGTTGGTAACTCGGTCCTCGAAGTTGTTGACGAATATGTCAATATGTCTATCTAGGACAAACAATCCAGTTAGGCAGGTCCAACTTCGAGAAAGAGATCAATCGACGGATCCAACTCGGATGGGCAGCGTTTGGGAAACTGCGAAGTGTCTTCTCGTCCAGCATACCTCAGTGCTTGAAGACCAGTGAGTATTACCGGTGATGACCTACGGAGCCGAGACGTGGTCTCTTACTATAGGCCTCTTAAGGAAGCTCAGAGTTACTCAGCGAGCTATGGAAAGGGCTATGCTCGGTATTTCTCTACGAGATCGAATCAGGAATGAGGAGATCCGTAGACGAACCAAGGCCACCGACATAGCATACAGGGTAAGCAAACTGAAGTTGCAATGGGCAGGGCACATAGTTCGAAGAACCGACGGCCGTTGGGGCAGAAAGGTTCTAGAGTGGAGACCACGTACCGGCGCAGCGTGGAAAGGCCATCCGCAAGGTGGTCTGACGACCTGATTAGGGTTGCGAGGGCTTGCTGGATGCGGGTCGCCTCTATCCGGCCCATGTGGAAATCTATTGAGGAGGCCTGTGTCCAGCAGTGGACGTCCTACGGCTGAAATGATGATGATGATGATGACATATAATTTAACATAAATGTTACACGAAAATTATAACCATATATCTGTACGTGTTACTTTTTTTTTAATCACCCAAAATCAATTTTGAATAACCCGGTTTGGTTAAATTTTTAGTTTGTATGTGACCTCATATGACACCATATCAATACCAGAGGCGAACTTAACTCAACCGGCAAGTTAAGTCGGAATAAGCTGAGTGTCATAATGACTTTTAGCCACGTGTTAAACAGTCTGCTTTTCACTTCGACTGCGAGAAAATAAAAAGACTTAACATTAACATTGTGTATTTCATGAAAAACGAAAAGTACAGTTTGAGAAATTCTATCAGATAGTTTGGCCAATCTGATCAAGTTGGCTTGTTTGTTTTTAATTATTCGTAAGGAGTGTGTAACTGGCCGCAATTTTTTTTTCAGTATCATAGAAAGGAGAATGGGCTTTGTATGGGATTATATGGCTTTCTTTTAAACTTTTTTGTACCTGTTGTTTTAAAGTTTTAAAATTCATTTATTTTTGTATGTTCTATTCGTTTTGAGTTAAATACCTAATTAAGTTTATTTTTTGGTCAAAGTATTACAATATGTGCAGATGTAAGATTTTTTATTTATTTTTTTGTTACTTGTTTACATTTGTCCTGAAACAGATAATTTCTAAACGAGCCCTGTGTGTGTCATGCACAGATTGCACAGTCTGTTAAGTGTCAACTGTCACACCTCACGAGTCACGACCCTCATCGTCATGTCATATCAACTTCGTTTACGTTATCACTATTGCAGTTCGTATCATACCGCTAAGTTCTCTTCGGAATGTCTTTAGCCGAGTTGAATATTACATTTCGTAGCCAACATATATCATTTTTCAAACAGGACAAATAGTTACGAATATAAAAATAAAAAAATTGGGAACCCGAAAACGCAACCATGGACGTAGTTTCCTTATTATGGCTGTTTATCTTATATGGTGTTTTAACCGCTGTAACACTGTTAATTTTGGTATGTACTGCAACGACTTTATGTAAAGTACATAGAAAGAAAAGTTTAATGTTTTAAAGAACTCCATTGTACCAACTATTTAGTGCCTTGTTGGCATCCTGTAACTGAAATGGGTAATGTGGTAGCGTATACGTGTTCTTACGGATTGCTCGTCATACGAGCCTTAAAATAAAATGTAACTTTTCCGGCATTCTTTTATAAATATAATATGATAATTATATAATAATGTATGAGCCGATTTTTATTTAGATGCCTTTATTATATTTTTATGAAAACTATCAGTTTAAAAAAAATATGACTTATTTTTCATAGATAATTTTTGAGTACTGTTAGTCTATGTTACAATACCAATCTTGATTCAAAGGTAAAGAAAAAAAACCAACAAATTAAAAAGTGCCCATTTGTATCTACTTAAAAATGAAGTTTTCATTGCATATACTCAGAAAGCACTCCTTTATATGAGTCAACACATCTCCAGAAAGTGTCTCTTTTCCACACCACAGGCTTTAAAATTCTTATTTAAGTCCAAAAATGCAACAGGAAAAAAACAACTCTTAATACTAGTACATGTTCAAATTCTGGCAATGTAAATTTTTGTATTTCAATTAAAATTTTAAAAAAAAATACTAATGCAAATCCATATTTCAATAAAAGATTATAAAGTTACCACCTACATTATATTGTAAAATGTGTTATGATCTTCCTGTTGAAAATTAGGTGTTATTTCCAACTTTATCAGCAATATTAATAGCAATTATTTTATTTTATTTCAGCTTTCAATTGGAATTGTTGTTATGACAAATCCATATCCCTTAGTAGAACAATACAAGGAGGAAGAAATTTATGAAGACCCAAAGACAGGGGACAAGCTAAAGTTTCCATCTATCAAGGACCCTTACAGCCTGAATTTGAGTGTTGTTGTGCCGGCGTATAATGAGGAAGAGAGATGTAAGTCTGTGAACAAGATTTTTGCCCATTTTTCTTTGTTGTTATGTAATATAATTACAAAAGATACAAACATTATGTAGTGTCCAAAAGTCTATACATATTTTAAGTATTGGCAATAGTAAATAAATGTGTATACAAAACTTCATCTTTTCAAAATTCATCACAGAATCAAAATCGTCATCACGGCAGAATTTATCAGAGCAAAAATCAGATAAGTTCATATAAAGTTTATTATTGCTTACTTAAATGTGGATTTGAGGTCTATTTTTTTGTTAATAAATAAATGAAGATACACTTGGTAAATATAACTAATCAATAGTCGATAAAATTCAACATTCCAACTCTATTTTAGTTTGATTTTTGCCATGAAAAATTCTGCCGTAAGCTTGCTTATATGTCAAGGACTTTTTCATATCAAATGACTTCAAAGATTATTATCAAGACCAAGATGCTGAATATGCCGATTTTATGAGGTTTCCCGTTCAATAACTACATCATCATTTGTTGTTAAAAACTATAAATACTATGACTTTTATGAATGCCAGCTCAACTATTTTTGCAAATCACTGGGAAGTGAGAATAAGTTTGTACTCTATTACATATGATTATATTTGGTATGACTGCCTATGATTTGTATAGTGTAATCATTAAGCTGTACACTTATCATCATTTTTACCTAAATGTGTTCGAAGGGCTGTTATGCCTGTGTAGCCTGATGGCTTGATGGATTTTGACATATTTGGTTGTAGAATTGAAATGTCTATACATTTAATGTATTTTCAAAAAAAACTATTGCAACGGTCTATTTGGAGGACACTAAATCGAAAAAGATTATTTTTTTATTTTTTGTATGTTTGTATGTGTTGTTGTGGCTTCATCACGCCAAATCGGCTCAACAGATTTCTACTATTTTTAGTAAACGGGTAGCTGGGTATCTCCAGATGGTTATAGGATATTTTTTACCCCGACTATGATGAAGGAAAAGAAAGCGGTAATGAGTTTTTTCCTTCGCAAACAAAGTAGCGGGTACCTTCTAGTAGGCTATAAATATTCTCCATGAAGATTTTTTTTCCGAGTACTGAAGTATGCTTCTTTTTTACAGTGCCTCCTATGCTTGATGAAGCACTGGACCACCTGGAAAACCGGCTGAAGGATAATCCCTCTTATAAATATGAAATTATAGTAGTTAGTGATGGCAGTAAAGACAAGACGGTTAAAGTAGCACTGTCCTACGCCACCAAGTATGGCAGTGAAAAAGTGAGATGTCTAGAATTAGTGAAGAACAGAGGCAAAGGTGGGGCTGTGCGGCTGGTGAGTACTGATATGATACTGTGGGCGAAGGAAAAAATATAAAACAGTAGACAACACAAATAAAACCCGTCTTTCTCTGTGTAATAATGAAAATAACTTTTTTAAAGGAAGTTGACAGTTTTGTTTTTTAGTACCTATAAATGATACTATAATAATCGAATTGACCTGTTCACCGCTACACAGTTATAATATGATGAGAATCAAAATTAAAAAAAAACATATATTTGAGTAAACAAATGTTACAATTCATTTTATGTCCTAAGGCCAGTCTCATTACTTGTTTGATTGAAGCCTTATGAATAATAAAATGAAATTTTCAGGGTAAAATCCATATAGTTCGCACTTCCAATACTCATGTCCTCGTATGCTATTTTAAGACAGGAATAATAAATATAAGTTGTTCTTTAACTATAAGCCCGCCTATTGTCATTATTTATTTAATTCTTTAGTTTTTTATTTTCTGTAATAAAATTTTGGTATTCAATTAATCACACTAGTTGTTTATAACTGTATAAAATTCATATCCGTTCAAGATCTGTTTTTCGAATAAGTTTAAAACTGTAAATTCGTAGATAAATTCTTCATACTTACGTTGTATAAAATGGCGGCAACAGATTTTGTAACGATAGTTTCCTTGAAATATCGCCAATTGCTTTAGGAGGGCAATAGGCTAGCTAGCGCGGCAACATTACGCAATTTGATAGAAAGAAGGGTATACCACTTGTTAAATATAGATGTCGTTGTAATTTCGGTGTAAGTTTTTTTCTATTAGATGAATAATAGTAATCATATTATATCGAACATACATTTTAGTAACTACAGGACTATTACATTTAATTAAGTCATTAAGATCGTCAGTTTTGGTCACAACGACGCCATCTAGTTAATTATTGCAAAGTTAGCCTGCAACCGGCCAAGCCATTATCGCCCGCAAGGTGACCATCCAATTTTGCTGTCGATAGTACATAAAAATATAACCCACTTTAAGAAGAACTGTGATATACATAATATTAATACTAGAAATAAGCATAAGCTCGCAGTGCCTGCTACTAGGCTCCATAAAATAAGGAGATCATTCATGGGTAACTGTGTGAGATTTTATAATAAACTTCCTAGCAGCATAAGTGAGTTGTCTATTGGTAAATTCAAAAATATTGTGAAACAAAAAAAAATACTAAAGCTTATTATAGCACACAAGACTACATGAATGATGAAGCCGCGTGGGATTAATGTAAATTATAGCGTCATGTAGGTATATGAATAATAATTTTAACGAATACCTAAGGTATTATTATTTTAATCTTAATTGTTTTATATACACTGACATTTAGAATTTTATTCTAGACACATTCTAGATTATTTATTTTTTATTGACAATCCTTTTGGGATTTATCTTATTGATTATTTTAATTTTGAAAATGATGATTTTATCAATAATATTACACTTAAGTTAAATGATCTGATTAGGTTTTTCTGGGTTTCCCTAATCCTTGCAGCAAATGTTGGATCATATTGTATGTCTCCCAGCAAACATTCACTCTCATGTAACTGACATTTCGAAAGTGCTTGTAACTAGGCCTACTTGAATAAATAATATTTTGATTGATTGATAGGCTACTTTTTATCCCGGAAAAATACCCTAAAAAGCGATAAACGAATTTAAGGCGGATGAAGTCGCGGGCAGAAGCTAGTGTCTATTAAATTTAACTTTTAATGTACAGTAATAATGAGTTTATTAATAGAAGATTTATGTGCATTGATAGCAGAACTCTAAGAGCCTCAATGTTAAAAAATATATCATAAGGGTAAATTAAATATCTGGAGGCATGAAACACAACATGCTGTTAAACATTTGCCGCTCAAATGTTTAAGGTTAATGTCATCCACTAGCTCAATATTACAGGGTTCTATGTTTTATGCTTAACAAATTGAATTTTTGAACATTGGCATAGTGAAAGGAAGTATAATTTTGACTACCCTGAAAATTTAACATAGAACCTTGTAATATTGAGGCAGCTATCTGCTTTTAATGTTAACAAATTACAGTTATTACATACTAGCGGCCGCCCGCGACTTCGTTCGCCTTAGATTCGTTTATCGCGGATAAAGGATATTTTTCCGGGTTAAAAAGTAGCTTATGTCTTTCCTCAAATTTATTTACTATTTTAAATGTGAAGCATATTACCAAGATTTCAAGTTCCTAGCGTAAAAAAATATTGACTGTCCATACAAATTTTCATCCCCTTTATCGTCCCTAAAAGGGATGAAATTTGACATACATTATAGCTTATGTCCTATTCTGATATATAAAGTACATAACTGGAAAGTTTCATAAAAAATCGTCCAGTGGTTTTTGAGATTAAGTAGAACGTACATACATATTTTCACGTTTATAATATAGTGTGGATGAGGATATAACTTATTGCACACAATTATTGTTATCTTTCAGGGAATACAGCGCGCTAGGGGTGCTGCAATATTATTTGCAGATGCGGATGGGGCTACAAAATTTGAAGATTTGACTAAGCTGGAACAGGCTCTGAAGGAACTGATGAAGGCTGATGTGAACACCCGGCCGGGACTGGTCAGCGACTGCATGGCCATCGTCATTGGATCTAGAGCACATTTGGAAAAGGAATCTCTGGCAACAAGAAGCATTTTTAGGTACTTTTTACCTATTAACAACTTATACAATTAAAATTAATAGTGTGGAGTCGTTTCTAACATCCTGCAGCTACTTTGCTGCTTTGTATATACTTACTTACTCCGCTGGCGCAACGACCCCAAGTGGATCTTGGACTCCGATACGAGATGGCGCCGGCGCACCCTGTTTTGAGCGATCTCCTCCCAGTTGTCCGCATTCAGAGCGCGTAGGTCCTTGGCCACTTCATCTCTTCATCTGTATCTTGGTCGGCCGACCGGTCGACAACCCGCAGGCTGGCCAACGTACGCCTTCTTTACCGCCCTATCGTCCGAAATTCTTTCTAGCCGTCCGAACCAACGGAGTCTTGCTGCCTTTATTTCACCAATGATGTTCGGCTCAGAAACTAGATCTTCCAGTTCTAGATTCTAACGGATCCTCCAGCTACCATCTTCCCTCTGCGTCGGTCCCATGATCTTGCGAAATACTTTCCTCTCGGCAACGAGAAGCTTGTTGTCCTCTTTTAAGGTTAGCGTCCAGGCCTCTCCTCCGTACATTAAGATGGGTCTTATAACCGTCTTATAGACTCTAATTTTAGTCTTCCGCCGCATCAACTTGAACACCAACACCTTATGCATAGCCGCCGCGCACCTTAGGGCATTCTGAATGCGAAATTCAATCTCCTGTTCTCTGTTGTTAGAATCATTTTTCAGCCATCCTAGGTATTTGAATTTCTCCACTCTTTTATATATGGTAACATTAAAAAAAAAAACCGGCCAAGAACATGTCGGATCATGCTCAATGTAGGGTTCCGCAGCCGTTTATACAAAAAATGCACTACAGATGAAAAAATACGATATGAAAAAAAAACACTAACAAAAGAGCGTATCTCCCTGGCACTTACGCCCTTTTGCTAAGAAGCGCAGTTTTTTGGCAATAACTTAAAAACGGTATGTTGAAAACAATTTTCGTTAGAAGTATTTATTAAGCTGTATACGTGTAAATTTTTTCATATTTTTTAAACATACCGTTTAGAAAATAGAGGGGGGGACACAATTTTTGCTACTTTCAGAGCGAATATTTCCGAAAATATACACCAAATAAAAAAAATTTTTAGAAACCACAAAGTGTTTTTAGAAGATCTGTCGAATGATGTGCCACACATTGATATTTGCAAAAAAAAAATTCAGTTTCGGTTACATGTATGGATTGCCCCCCCTAGAAATATATATATATATATTTTATTTAACTATCAAACTAAGTAGCGGCTTACACAAGACACCTACGTTCCAAATTTCATCAATATAAATCTTATAGTTTTTGAGTAAAATGCCTGTGACATACGGACGGACGGACATGACACGTGACACGTGAATGAAGTTAATTAGTTTTTAGTTGAAATAAAACAATTTAACGGATTATATCGCGTATATTATCTCATTTTAGTTCCCGACGTTTCGGAAGCTTTCCAGCTTTCCATGGTCACGGGAGGACTGAGGAAAGATGTATTTTCCTCTGTCAAAGTTACAATTTGTGCAAGTTTTTAGTTTGTAAGTACCTCTGAATCAATGTAACGATTTGGTTTTTCTAACTGTTATGTTACATTATTTGTGATTCGTTTAATAAATAAATAAATGACGAAACTATAAGGGTTCCGTTTTTGCCATTTTGGCTACGGAACCCAAAAAACCGGTACCCAGCTTCTACTTACGAAGTTGCATTGGTGGTGCTGATGCTTATGATGCTGTACCGGACGCAGGCGGGAACCTGTTATTCGTACCGATATCACTGAGTGAGGACTATAATTTAATGGTAAAATCAATGTAAACCTTCTTGGTGAAATAACAGTCTCAACAACACGAGGTCTTTATACGCAATTATCTCGTATTTTATAAGTAAACTTTATATTGTGCGTCTAGTTAGCTTATTACTCAGAATTAAAAGTCAAAACCCACAAATTAATATAATCATTTAGCATTTAAGGCTCATCTATTGAATGTCTTCCAGAAATATCTTAATGTACGGCTTCCACTTCCTGGTGTGGCTGTTCACGGTGCGCGGCGTCAAGGACACGCAGTGCGGCTTCAAGCTGCTTACCAGGCGAGCGGCCGGCGTCTGCTTCAGCAATCTGCACGTGAACAGATGGTGAGTTGATATTCTGCCAGCGGCCACTTCTGGCGTGGCGTCCACGGTGCGTCAAGGACACGCAGTGCGGCTTCAAGCTGCTAACCAGACGAGCGGCCGGCGTCTGCTTCAGCAATCTGCACGTGAACAGATGGTGAGTCGATATTCTGCCAGCGGCCACTTCTGGCGTGGCTTCCACGGTGCGTCAAGGACACGCAGTGCGGCTTCAAGCTGCTAACCAGGCGAGCGGCCGGCGTCTGCTTCAGCAGTCTATCGCCGGCAGAATATCGAGTCACCATCTGTTCACGTGCACAGATGGTGAGTCGATATTCTGCCGGCGTCCACGGTGCGTCAAGGACACGCAGTGCGGCTTCTAGCTCCTCAGCAGGCGAGCGCTTCCCTAGTCTGCATGTGAACAGATGGTAAGTCGACAATCTGACAGCGACCACTCCTGGTGTGGCTAACAACAAATAGAGTAGCGAGGATTCATCAATAGCGGAGCAGACAGGTTTCATTCGGTCTTGGTGCTTATAAAATTCACTTTTAGCTTCTCTACTTTACTTAAAAGAAACAGTCCTATCATTATTAAGTGATATGTTTACCTTTGAGTTCGCAATAGCGGGGCATATTTCTGTAACTTGGTAGGCATATTGTGTGATCTGTGATTGGGAATGAAGCGGGGGCGATGAATCCAGTCACTCTCGCAATTCTCAATCATTGTTTACAAAATTGCTATTATTATTATTTAAGAGTTTCACTCTAGTCGATGCAGTTTTCTCCAGTCCGTTCTACTTAATGCAAGTTCTTTGACTTCTCGATACGACACGCTGTCTACCTTTTTCTTTATCTGGTCCAATGCTAATCAACATGTATTCAGATAGAACATAATTGACCATAGGTGTTTTCTTCAGGGCATTCGACGTAGAACTACTGTACATAGCGCAAAAACTACACATTCCTATAGCCGAGATCCCCGTCAGATGGACCGAGATCGACGGCTCCAAGGTGACGCCGGTCGTCTCCTGGATCCAGATGGGCTGTGACCTGGGCCTCATATGGCTCAAGTACCAGCTGGGCGCCTGGAAGATACGCACTGACAAAACCGAATAATTATCTACATGTATAATGTTAAATATGTATACTATTATGTTAATTTTAAGATAAGCGCAAACTATTTGATCAATGAGTAAATATATTTATTTACGTAATTAAGCATTGTTTTAAATCTGAATAACTGGCCACAGAATCGAGCGCTGTTGCAGGGTAACCTGAGCAAATACATGTCTAAGAGCATTAAATCATCGTATTATTACCAAACTATCTTCTAACCTTTTGAACGCCAAGCGGTAGAGCAATTTACCGTGCCACTGACGCGAGAGCAAAAAACATAAGAAGAGCTCCAAAATCAACAGGGTTTGAAAAATACTTGTAATTCAAAGTTTTTGATCATTGAAATTTAGACGACTGTGGCTGACGTGGCGTCAGTGCCACGACTTTTTAGCTGTCGGTCACAGCCGTCTTTGTCAAAAGGTGCACTTTTAGAAGGAGGCGGGGGTAAACATGTCACACTGCAGAAATATTAGCCCGACAAGTTGCTTTACGACCCTCGATAAGTTGCGGAGTTTCAGTAGTATTACTAATTGATTTTACTGGCAAGGATGTGTCTTTGAAAACCAACGTTGAAATGAAAGTCATTTAATGTCACCAATGTAACAAAGAGAAAACGATATTAAATAAATCTCGAGTGTAAAATAAGTTACCAAAATAATGGCAACAAATACACAACGATGCAAATCAGAATAACAAAAGGATTGAATAGCGTTTCGATAAACAAAAATGTTTTGGAATTCGTCCGGCTCCGGATGCCCCCTAGGTGGTCGAATGCTTTATGCACACATGTAGGTTTTGTCAGTTCTGCCGAGCGCATGGGCAGTACGTACTGTCAAAGTGTCAAGTATAACGTATCCTTATTCCTTATGAAAAAGACGCTCATTTCTTCAACCATTTGACCGGACGTGCACTTTACTTACTCTAATCCGGTGACTGGAAAACAACCTTGAGTGATACAGAGAAAAGTTTAGTGCGATAAGGACAGCGTGCGGGTCCGCTTGTATTTCACAACTAATTTTTTCGGAATAGACCGAAATATGGCGAGCAGTACTCTGTTTTTTCGACATGAGTAACCGGTAATATAATCTTAATAAGAAACCTTGAAATTTGAGGTTTGTAAAGTAAGAACCAGAACCTACCACCTACCTCTTTGAAAAAATCTGTTTCCAGCAGGTGTTCACCCATCTTCTAAGGCACGCGAAACGGCATGCAAGAAGCGACAAATAAAACAAAGATTACGACGATATTCGTGTATAATTGGAAAAGGTAATAAGAGCACATTTTGGGCGTACAAACAATAAATCCTTATTCCATCTAACAGGACAGTCAGAACATCAAATAATTATATAGGTACAATCGACATTCGCTTCTGAGGAAGATCATCCCGACTTGCAACAGCGTAGTTCCTGTTCAAAAGGAAATTATAAAAATATACGACGTCTGCTATTTTTAAATTTGTTGCATTCCTTATTCAATTAATTATAAGGATGAAACTACTTAAATTTCAGCTGTTGCCCGGCGGACGTCAGTTTCCCCCGATTTTGTATGAAAATACCAGCCCCCTGTTTTGCGAGATGCAACACATAAGTTTTAATAGTCTGTTTATCTGGCTATAAAAACTTTATATATTCCAATTGTGTTTCCGTACTGTTTTGTGACTATTTCTATTATTTCAGATCGATTTAATCGAAGTATCATATTCATATATTAACATACAACTATCACGAAAATCTACCAAGATTGTTTAATTTCAGAGTAATAACAGCGTTATATTTGAGAAATTTATACAATTTAAATTACAGCTAGTCTGCCAAAGTCACATTGTTGGACAATGTACATACACATATGTATAAGATAGATTTCATCATAAAACAGAGATTCAAACACGTCACCATAGCCTCTCGGCTATCAATGTAACTTGGCTATGCACTGCCGTGCACCTAGTAAGCTCATAGATTGAGCAGCATCCAACTGCATCACTACTAAAATTTGGCAAAGTGAGCGAAGACAGAAACACGACTAACTTACAACCATATCATCATCGTTATCAATTACAACATTTGTTTAAAAAAAGCTAAATCTAAGTTAGAAATGCCAATAAAATAATCATAAAAAATAAATGACGATCGGTGTGTTAATTTAAATGCATGCAGTTTGCGTGTCACGTCAGGTTTGTATAAAAACTACTCATAAGAACATGCCTTGTCAAACTATACAATAGATAAGTGATCGGCTCCCCTCCCGCCCCTCTAAATAGGTATACATTTTCTCATAAAGACTATTAGAGTTTTACTTCAATAGCAAGAAATGTATATGAGTCAGGTAAGGTTGAAATTTTGCAGGCACTAAAGTAAAGTGTTCCCAAACCTCGGTGACGATGGAACATCCGGAGCTTACGGCCAGCACTGGACGGAAAAAAGTCTACGGTTAGATCACATAGAATGAAACGTGGTTTCCGACATCCACCACATACAGTACAGTACTCATTATCTGTGAATGAATGGACACTGTAAAATATAATGTGCTAGTAATATATTAGCATCAGTAAATACGACATATGAAACATCCATACACATCTAATATCAAACTACAATAAACCAATCATATGGCTGAAATAGTAACAGAATTAACCATTTTAACTAAATAAAGTTTTATCATAAAATAAACAAAGTTTAATTGTATTTCTTATACAAAAATATGATCACAACACAACAAAACGGGGCTTTATCGCGTATAAATATGATTGATATACTTGTAGTGTTGTGATAATCGTAAGGTTTAAATCAACTAAAATATTAGTCTTACAGTAAGTAGTATCAAGGTAATATCTTTTGCGTTGCGTATTCTTTCAGACAATAACTATACATACTGCCAAAGCAATGAAAGCGTTAAATGGCAACATTATTATGCTCTCCTCGACATTTCCATTTTGTTAAAATTACAATCAATCGAAATGTACAATAAATTTGTCTTTATTTCCTTAATTATGAAACCACCGGAAATTTGACCACAGATAGTTATATAACGTTGTAGAATTCAATAACAGTCAAAATTGTATAAACTTATTCCATAGGGAAATACAGCATATTTCTTATTTGTTTTCACAGAATTATAATAATGTCTTTAACTTAACCCAAGCCAAATTAATAATACTGTGATAACAGAGGTGTGAGATCATCTCCATGGTCTTTATACCTTGAGGCCAAACACCATTTTCAAGAACTGTTCATAGTGGATTGTGATCACGCCATCTTGGTCTGTGTCGAATTGACGGAATGCCGAAGTTAATGTCTGAAAACATAATGTAACAAAAAATGCTTTATAAATGTATCTACAAGTAGGGTTTATAGAAACAACACATGGACGTAAACTGTGTAAGATGTGTAATTTTTTAAAATTATAATAGGCACAGCACAATGAAAATACTCCATAGCAATAAACTTATTTAAACATTTTAATTGATTTTTCTTAAAACAAGTTTGTTATTTAAATATCTAAGATACTTACATACAAGGTCACGCAACATTGGATAAAATCATCGAACAATATTGTGCCTCGTCCAAATCTATCAAACTTCTGAACCATGATGCCCACCACTTCGTCGGACAGCCGGTACCCGAATGCTGTGAGTGCATTTTTCAATTCTTGTCTATCAATATTTCCAGAATTGTCCCTGTCAAAGGAGCGGAAGCAGTTTTGCCAGTCCGTTACATATTTCCATAGTGCTCCAAAATCTTCAAATGATATGACCCCCCTGTTCTGTTTATCAAACATACCTGAAAACAAAGCAGAATTTGTGAGTCATGTGTGTCCATACTTTTAATGGGAAAAGACCAAGCTGGCAGCAGTATATTAGGAGTTGTACCCAGTATTTTACGAATGAGTACCACCTCCAATAGCCTATGGATTAAAACCCTGTAGAGTTTACTGTTCGAACAGCATGGACACTATTGGCTAGACACTTTTTTCTGGGTGTGTGAGTGTTTGTGTACAAGGTTTGTTATTGATAAATAAGTACAAAAGTACAAGTTTTAGTATTGGACTAACGTAAAATAGATTATGTGGAAAAATAAAATTTATTAACATTATAGTTTGTAATATCAATATTACAAATTCCTGCCCCTTGCAATATAAATAAACAGTTATACTACCACAGATATCCAATGATACATGAGTTCCTGATAAGCAGCAATGAGTAATAACTTTCTTTGGATATGAATAGAGTATTATGACCTTGTTTACTGCATATATATATAATCATCGGAAGTAAACAATATTGCAATTGCCAAATATTTTAACTAACTATCCAGAATGGCTATCATATTTGTGTCAAGTATCCTTATCAGATCTATTTATGATTAGGAATAACAATAGTTTAGTGTACTTACCAATCATAAGCCTCACAGTCTCAGGATTAAATGGGTTCCATGTGCCATTGGACAGGGCCTGTTGCAGCTCATCAGCGGAGATGTGACCACTCCGGTCTTTGTCCACTCTGTTGAAAATTAAATATTTTGAATTGCAAGCTATCACAATATTTTTTTAAGAAACAACTCTCTCTCGAATTTGAAATACCATTATTAACAGTATAAGATGGAGCCAAAATATTAGCTAGTTAAAAAAATATGTAGACCTATAAAGGATATCTTAGAAATAAAGTTCTTGAAGTATAAATTACAGTTTAAGTGCATAGTTTGTGACTTCATCCTCAGCAAACATAAAAACACAATGAGTCAGAGCTCTTACCTTCTAAAGATATCCCACAGGAACTCCCTGCTAGGCATTGGTGATTGAAATGACCTGCAATAAAGCCAGTTTAACACCATGTGCATCCTCTTTCTACTATATTTTTTGTATAAAAAGTATTTGTTAATATTTCGTCATACCCTGGTAAGGTCTAAGCTACTTTAACGACCTTTGTAATAAAGACCCAGTGTCCTTATTTTAGGCTCTTAAATTAGAGGGAAATCCACAATGTGAATGAGTAATAAACTGAAATAAGTTTTTCTAGTACTTACATTCTGCAAAGATAAAATTTCTAAGTATATTTCTAAGTCGTTGCAAAAAAAGCAAGTGGTTTTTCAAGACGTATGGGTAATCCCGCGACAAAAGAAACTATTAATATAATCTCCACTTTCAAAAACGAAGAACGGACGGGTGATATGTGACGTACACGTACTACTCTTGTGGTTGAGGTCAGAGAGAATATAAAATAAATACTACGTTATCGTCTTGGTCTTTTCGCCTTTTCTCTTCTTTGTGTCAAATTCGAGGTGAGGTGACAGGTGGTTGGCATGTCTTGGACAATGTTAAAACTGCTGCTGCATATAATAACTAATTGGTACTAATTAATGTGATTTGTAATGATGTAAATTATAGCGATTTGCTGCAATTTACTATATTATAATCCTTTTACTAATATATTTTCTGGATATAATAAAATGCTAGTCACATTGTATTTTCATAGTAACATTTACCTAGGTGATGTTGCCAGCCTTGCAGCTTCCTCTGCGTTTTGTTGTCATTTTCATTTCAACTCAATCAATGAGAAATCTTTGTAAAAATAATAAATGTAATCCATACGCACTACATATAGTTTATCTGATCCTAGTTTTATTGATACAAAGAATTTGGCCATTTGTTGATTCATATAATTTTCATTAAATAAGTTATTCAAGGAATAATTATTTACATCAGGTTTTGTTCGCGATGCTATGGCTGTTACGATGATTCGGTTATGCGTATGTAGCTTGCTTCGATATTAAAATGGCGGATGTCTCAAGTAATGACCGCAAAATAAAGCTTACTAAAAACGGAAAAGTTGTAAAACGACGTTCTCGGAACCCAGAAGGTAACTACAAAGATTATACGTCCAGCAAATTTACTATCTTATAATAAAATGGAGATAAACTTAATTATACCTTTCTTTGATGTATGCTTCGTGAAATGCTCCATTTTTGACTCTTATTACTTTCTTGACACGTATATCCGAGACTTGAAATAGTTTCACGTAAAGTTTTTGCATCTTATTGTTAAAGTTATAGAAATAAAAAGATTATATGATTTCATAATTACCTTGGGTACCGTGCACAAAAGCATTTAAATGACGCCAACCACGTACGCCATGATATATTTATTTAGAATTCCTGATTGTCCGTTCATTAAGTTTGTCTGATTCGTGCTTACCATTTAGAGACTCGTCATATTTTTTGGTTTCAGAATGGCACAAACAGAAACAAAAACGTCTACGAATAGCTGGACTCGAGTATATAAATGCAAATGGCAAAATTGTTCCTCCAAAGCAGCCCGGTCCCGATTGCAACTGCCGCCGTAAATGTTTCCAGAAAGTGCCGGAAGACATCAGACTGAGAACGTTCCATGGTTTCTACTCCATGAAGACACATGATGAACAAAATGCCTACTTATTTGGTCTCATGCGTCAAGTGGACGTTAAGCGCAAGAGAGTCAAGGCCAGCAGCAGACGCACATGCACATTTGAGTATTTTATCCGTGTGAAGGGGCGGGAGACCCAAGTCTGCCAGACAGCGTTTAAGAACATTCATGCTATTACTGAAAGAAAGGTCAGAGTTCTTTGCAAGAAAATGGATGATGGAGTCATGTTTCCCAGTGACAATCGTGGGAAAAACAGTCACCGTCGTTCTGGAGAAGTCAGACTGCCAAATGGAGTGATTGAACAAATCAAGAATCACATCTACTCTATTGTTCACACGCATCGCCTCAAGGACTTCATAAGGCTGGACAAGATAGCAGGTTTGGAGATCAACATTTCCAAGATGTGGAAAGACTACATCAAGACATATGATCCAGATAACATCACGGCTACCATGCCAAAGTCCAAAAGAGGCTCAGAAATGGCAATGCCAAATGAAGTTCCCTCACAGTCCCAGCAACCACCTATTCCTCAGGAGCCATTTGCACCCCTCGCATACCCAGGCAGTGGCCATCTTGTCAACCTGGCAGAGAACTATTTCCAAAACCAATATCAGTCTGCTGCATTGGCATCTACTGGCACTCAAACCAACTTCTATCAAACCCAGAATGGGGCACAAAGTATGGGTATTCTCCTGCACTCCTCGGCTGCGGCTCGTCCAGCTCAGCCAGCGACAGCTTACATTGTGCTGCAGACCAAGCCTGAACCGTCAGCATCCCAGAATCCGGCCATTGGATACAACCAAAACCTTGGCCAAGATAGAGAAGATGCTGCGAAGGAGAAAAAGGTTAAGAAAGAGAGAAGGAGAGGTCCTCTTGTGAAGCAGTGGAGATACACTAACATTTTCCACTATGAGATCAACGGAGCAGCTCTAGCTGCTATTAAAACAAGACTGGGCATGTACTATGCTGAGAGTGATGCAGCAAGGAAGAAGGCCAAGCAGGGTAGACCATCGGAGGGCACTTCTGCCCAAACACCGGCAGAACAAATAAGACCAACTCACACTGTTACTATTTACACCTAGAATTAACAGCTAGGTTTGCAACTAACAGCTGAAAGCATGCTCATGTTTATCACTGTTAACAGTATTTACCCCATACACTTAAAACATGTATTGATGCTAGTAGCTAGTGATCTACATGGCATGTGAAAGATCAGGTTGGGAGTAGACACAGGTAGCCTGATTAATAGAGCATTAAGACATTATTATGAATAGTAATTACATAAAATTGTTGTAACAATAATCTATGAATATTTGAATATTATTGTTTGCCTTAATATATAGAATTCCTATTAAGCAAATTGTCAATTTAAGTTTTACGTTAAGTTGCAGCTAACAGTGGAATATTGATAATTTGCCTGTAAGCTTTTTTTAATTATTACTAGACATACACCTTCGCAAGTTAATGCTTCATATTCAAGCCCGAATTAAACTATCCTCAGTAATATTGAGTTTGAATCATGGGTCAATGTTGGTAATACTGAGTGTAGTCCTACACTGGGATCTTACTAATTCATCATTATACTGCCTTAGGCTAAGTATCCAACTACATAATTATAGGAAATAATCTCAATAACACTAATGTTAATCATGTGCATGTGCATCTATCTGTGCACCTAATCTTATGCAATTAAATAAAATGATATTATTTATATATTGTGTGTTTTATTTATTGTTTCGGTTTAAAGACATTTATTCCTCATAAGAAAATCAGTTTCACTTACATGAGAAAATTTAAAAGCTAGGTAATATATTAGTTATAAAAATAACAAGTTAGTTCGCGCTTGGCGCTTGTTTCACTAGATTTTGCTTACAACATTTAGCAAATAATAAAACCCGGTCAAGAGCATGGAGCATGCTCAGTATAGGGTTCCGCAGCGGTCCAACCAAAAAAATTAACTACAGATGGAAAAAAATCGATATGAAAAAGTCCACTACAAAAAGAGCGTATCTCCACGACACTGCCGTTTTTCGGCAATAACTCAAAAACGGTATATGAGCAAAATCATTTTCGTTGAAAGTATTTATTGCACTTTATTTTTGTGATTTTTTAATATTTTTTGGACATAAGATTTAGAAAATAGAGGGGGGGGGGCGCACAATTTATGCAACTTTCAGAGCGATTATTTCCAAAAATTATCCAATAGAATAGATCAAAAAATCTTTTTAGCAACCTTAAAATGTTTTTAATAGTACTGTCGAAGGCTCAGGATGACTTCGGCCACAGTTCCATTTCGTCACCTTCTTAAGTCGTTCTCATTCGCAAATGGTCTATCTACTGTTCCGATTTGCCAGCATTCCTATAATCGTCACTTCCCTATCTTGTCCGCTTTCTTACGTGGGCCACCGTACCAACGCGTTTACATTCGTAATTAGACTACAGTGCCAACCAACTCTTCAACTATATAGAAAAAATATTGAACACCCAGACTCAAGTACAAACATTCGTGCTCATCACACAATGTTTGCCCAAAGTGGGAATAGAAACCGCGACCATCGCCACAGTAGGCAGTCACTACTAACTGAGCCATCCTTGTCGTCAACGTTATATTTTCCCTTGTTGATGTTAAAACTCGGTCACAAGTGCTAACTTAACAGCAAATAAGTAGTAACTGTAACTGCACGATAATAAAAGTGGATGAGATTCCACTTTGGTTGAAATAGGACTATAGACAATAGTGCGATATTGACGATATCAGAAAGTGGACGTTAGGAATTGTAGGCTGACGACATGGCACTGTGGACGATTTAAGATGGTGACGAAATAGGATTGTGGAGTCATCCTGAGCCAAAAGCTTGACGTCCTTTTGGCTCAGGATGACTCCACAATTCTATTTCGTTCCGTGGAGATACGCTCTTTTGCTAGTGCAATTTTTCATTTCATGTTTTTAGGGTTTGGTACCAAAAAGGCAAAAAAGGAACCCTTTTGGTGCGACTACTACTACTTATAAGCAAAAACTACTTATGCTATTTGAGATATTTATAAACATGGTCAGCCCACATGTATTGCAAAGGAAACATAAAATATATTTCTATAGCCATATATACCCAACCCAAGGCAAACTAAACGACACGTTTGGCTCAGTGAGTTGTACAACGGCTTACGAAGCTGGCGGTCCCGGGTTCGAATCCCGGCCAGGGCAAGTGTTTGTGCGATGAGCACGAATGTTTGTTCCTGGGTCTTGGATGTTTTCTATGTATTTAAGTATTATAATTTATCCATATATTATGTATATCGTCGCCTAGTACCCATAGTACAAGCTTTGCTTAGTTTAGGACTAGGTCGATTTGTGTAAGATTGTCCCAGATATTTAGTTTATTTATTTAAACTCAAGCGGCGAGTTAATTAGTCGGAATAAGGAGTCAGACTCGCACTTGACCGTTTTTTTTTCATCTGTAAGTAGTGCTTTTTTTTATATGAACGGCTGCGGAACCCTACACTGAGCATGGTCCAACATGCTCTTTGCCGGTTTTTTAAATTTATTTACTGTATCTTTTGATTGCGTTGACTTGGATGGCCGGTGTAATAAGACATAATAAAAATGTGGTTTTATGGAATTTATTGTACACTTAAATTACGCGGACAAGACGCAAACGCCTCCTACATCCTTGATCTTCTTCTCCGCCGTTTTTGAGAAGAACTTGGCTTTGACGATCACGGGCTGCTTGGGGAGCTTGCCTTTGCCGAGTAGCTTGTAGTAACCCTGAAACAAAAACAAAGGAACATCAGCCGTGGATTTCACTGCAAGACGTGAGTGCTGACATCAGAACGTGTCATAATCATAATAGCTGGCGTGAATGGGAATGATCGGAACATCATGTCACTAATATTATAAATGTCAATGGTACATCATTCTTACAAAGGTTGCCTATTCTGTAAATAATTTTCAGCGTTGCATACGAGTACACGCGCAAACACAGATTAGAATGCGGTTTTTTGCAACAGAGCTATGTAATTACCGTGCATCTTAGCTATGTTTAATGAAGCTGAACCAGCTAATCCTATATAATTTATTGTGTAATAAAATTAAAAAAAATGCTTGATGTTGACTGAGTAGAAACTTAACCTACTATACAGGCAGTATCAAAAACCATTCTACTGTCCCTATCGATGAATCCCACCTCTGCAAAATGGAATAGAGGGTTGATAATAAATATAAAAAGCTTTGCATAAAACCGTCCATGGTCTGTGTACGGTTAGTACAAAAAGATGATAAGATATTTAAAATCATTACCGCGTAGTGTATGTAGTTTAATAGCCTTTAACTCTAGAACGAATAAAGTCTATTTACTCATAATACTTTGCTTTTGATAATCGTTATATTATACTTATATCTTTTAAGTTATAATATAAAGTGTTTACATACATACATATTATACGCTTGATTAACCTTTTGACCGCGAAGCAGTGAAGTAATAAGATGTGACACTAGGGCTGCCATCCGTCCGGGTTTCCCTGGATTTGTCCTAGTTTGGAGGCTGTCCGGGGGCCGTCCGGGCGGGTTTTTAAGGTGTCCGGGTAAAACCCGGACTCTTTTTGTATCAGGGAAAACCTTATTGAACTGAATAAAATGTAACATGTCCGGGGAAAATGCGATTTCCTCCAAATATCAGGGTTTTTGAAGATTTTGTCCGGGTTCCGGCATAATCAAGATGGCAGCCCTACGTGACACAGACACCACAGCAAGAAAGTTGAACCATAAAATTTGGTCTGCATATGCCGACGGTGGCGTCAAGTGGCACGAATTTTCGGTGACCTGATCTGCCGACTGTTGCGGTCAAAAGGTTAAGATATTTCTCAGCTTTAACATTTGTGGTTTTAGATTCAGGGGGAAGAGACGCGAAACGCTAGCAAACTACACTTTCGGAACTCAATATTTCTTAACCCAGATGGAGCTCCACGTCATAAACCAGACCAAAACATACACATAATGATTTGTAAGAAGCCATCTAACAACCCTTCATTGGGTGCTGTAGGATAAAAAAATGTTTGTTTTACTTCATATGTTTGGATGTAAGGTGAAGGTAGCTCTATGAAGGGTGAAGGCATTGACTACTCAGCTCAGACAGTATTTATTTAAACTTTATTGCACAAAACCAAAGTACAAATGGTGTACTAGTATTGTATAACACCTGTTTGTACCTGGAATTTGCTCATTGCAGTGCCCTGTCAGGGTTCATGTTTTGGAACCAACCTTAATGTAAGACCTAAATGTATGACATGATTATAATGCAATAAATTATAACCAGCATTGAGGATAAATAAAGCTTAATGCAAATTCTCAGAGAAAAGCAGCAAACACAGCAAAATCAACAACAATCAAACTGACAAAATGTGATAGAACTGAGGCTGAACCTGGTGCCACATATGAAAACCTAGCAAGGGTCAATTTTTTTTAAATAAGTTGTTTGACTCATTATTACCCACATAGTTCACAACCAATGACGGATATCAGCTTTAAAATCGTTGTAATTACCAGAATGCCTCGAAACCTAGCAAGTACATACATTCCAAGTATTATTTGCCCGTTTTAAAACATAGTAACTCACTTAACCCATTTCTAAACCTCATAATTGATTAAGACTTACTAGGGTGTGGCATGGTCAATAGATTTTGAAGTAAGCTTATGTAAGAAACTTACATGGGTATAAATTATACATTTTCAAAGTTAGTATAAAACTTGATTGTATATTATAATAAATTATAAAATTTGGATTATCTTCTATTCTATATAAATAAAAAATCGATTCAAGAAATGGGTGTTTTATGCATGTTTTGTGTAAAAGTTGTCCTGTAATATTTATATTTATTAAATAAATAATAATAATAAATATTACAAACCATTTTTCTACACAAATCGAACTACACTCCCGAGCAAAATAATTGCATCACTGCATTTTTTCATCCGCACCCTATAATTTTGTAAACGGGGATCTATTAAAAAAATATTTTAATGAGGTTTTGTTAGCTGAAATATAAGCTCTGCAAAAAGCTAACAAACATGAAAATTTACACATTATTTTTCACATTGTGGGCATTTTCGTGGTTGGTGGGCGTTACCGCCCTAATAAGGGCACAAGTTGAGCTCCCTTTGTCGCCTATTTAACGGGGGTACAGGGGTGGGGGGTTATCAATCACTTATCAGAAGTCGACCGGTACACATGCCCGCATATTTTCCCATGAAGAATAACCTGGAAACATGGATACCACTGAAGCTGAAGTCGCCGCAGTCGTCCGTTTGCTGCAAGAGGGCCGTAGCCAACGTTCAGTAGCTGCCGAGCTGAATTTAACGCAATCTACAGTTTGTAGAGTCTACCAGGGGTTCCAGCAGACTGGAGCCTTCACTTCAAGACCAAGAACCGGCCGCAGAAGGTGCACCATCGGAGCGGGACGACCGCTTCATTGTTACGTCAGCTCTCCGAGATCGTCACCAGACAGGCGTTTCCCTTCAGCAGCAACTCCGTGAGGTCCGAGGAGTGACTGCCAGCGAGTGGACTGTCAGGAGAAGACTCAAGAAAGCCAACTTAAAACGTAAAAGACCTGCCACTGGGCCCAAGTTGCTGCCACAACACCGAAGAACACGGCGTGAATTTGCCGCAAATTATGTGAACTGGACCATCGAGCAATGGACCCCGGTTCTCTTTTCGGACGAGTGCAGGATGTGCCTGAACGGCAGCGACAGAAGAGTACGTGTCTACAGGAGACCAGAAGAACGATTTGCTGAGTGCTGCCTTTCCGAGAGAGTCGCCTATGGAGGAGGTTCTGTTATGTTTTGGGGCGGCATTTCTTACGACGGCCGTACCGAGCTGGTTTTCGGGCCTTCTGGAGGTCGCGGACGTGGTCTGAACGCTGCTAGGTACATTACCGAGATTCTGGAGATGCATGTTGTCCCTTACAAAGGTATGTTTGATGAGGGGTTCATTTTTATGCAGGATAATGCCCCTTGCCATACCGCAGGAGACACCACCACCTATCTTGCCGAGGTGGAAATCACCAAGTTGAACTGGCCAACAATGAGCCCGGACCTTAATCCCATCAAACACATGTGGGACTGCCTAAAACGAAGGGTTCGGAAGCGGAATCCTGCCCCGTCCAATGTTGCGGAGCTGAAGGAAGCCTTGCTGGAGGAGTGGGATGCCATCCCCCAGGATTACGTGAGGAAGTTGATGAGATCCATGCCAAAACGCCTGAATTGTGTAATAAGAGCTAGGGGTGGCAACACCAGTTATTAATCAGTAAAAATAAATTCTATAGTTGTTAAATTGTCCTTTTATTCCCCGTTTTTATAGATCAATTTTTCATACATTTCCGACAGCTTTCAGTTTTCCTACGTTTTTCAGTCCTTGGACTGCAAGTTTCTTGAAAGTTAATACATTTTCTACTGCATTATATTGCCAGCTTTCATTTGGTACCTCACTTGTCAGTCTTGGGTGCAGGTGAAAAAATGCAAAGTGATGCAATTATTTGTGTTATGGGTACTAGACAACGATATGTTTAATAAATATATTTACTTATATACATAGAAAACATCCAAGACGCAGGAACAAATGTTTGTGCTCATCACACAAATATTTGCCCTTACCGGGATTTGAACCCAGGACCTCAGCTTCGCAGGCAACGTTACTCCCGTTAAGCCAAACCAGTCGTCAAAATTTATTATTTTATTATTATATTAATTTATTATTTATTTATATTCCAGAATGGCTCCAACTATTTGGCTAATACGCTTGTGTCCTAAAAAAAATATAATAAGTCTGTCAGTTAGATTTATCCGAAAAAGTTGGACATGTATTTTCTCTTTTCTCAATTAAACAAAAATTGATGAAGATATAGCTAGTTAAATTTCCCCGTGACGTTACCCCGTGCGACAGTTTTTTGCACAGCGTGACGTCATGAGCCCGCACTCCCAAACTTTGACGCGCTTAGTCTTTATTTTTTTGTTTGAGTGACAAAAGAAAAAATACATGTCCAATATTTTTTGATAATCCATCTGCCGGAGTAATTAGAATAATATTTGTTATACCAAAAAAAACTAACCAATTCTTTGTTTGTTTTTGCAATGGTCTGGACAAGGTTTGTATGTACTAAAAATAACATGAAAAAGTGACATTTACTGCCTTTTTTACCAAAACATAGAGAATGTTTTGAGGCTGACATAGTTTGTTTCTATGTTGTCCTGTAAAATTTGGTCTAAAGTCTATACTAGAGTCTGATATAGAACAACAAAGCCGCTTGCTGATGTTTTTTTGTCATTTGCCAGGAGAACTCTGAACAACACTTCAGAATTCTGAACTGCAGGAGTCTGATCATTCTGTGCGTATTAGACTAGCTAAATACTACTATAGACACAAACTTAAATTTTAACCTAACTCCTGCAAGGTCAAAAGAAGGGGTCATTATAAGTAAACTAGCGTAGCTAAGGTAACAGAGCCATATTTTATTTGTATGATGCAGATGCTGAAATATTAGGATGTATGTATAATATACTCACAGCCTTGACAATGTTGATGACGGGCACTTTGCCGTCGGTAGCATTGGCATACTTGAGGCGCGCTTGCTCTGACACCAGTGTCCACAGTTTGTCCAGGTTCATGACCGGGCAGAAGTCCTTGTTCCGCCTCAAGTGGTAGTTCCTCATGCCCAACTGGAAACAGTTGCAAGGTTACTTGGTTGTTGGTCAATACACAATGTTTAGAAGGGCTTCCATATTTGTATAAGTACAGGGATCTTGCTATTGTCCATACTAAATCATATATATTGGCAGTTCTATATCCAAGTAGAACTTTTTGCAGCTAAATTACAATGTCGACTGGGCCAAACTTTAAACTTAAGTCTACACTTCTGGTTCTAGACTTGATGTTACAATATTTTATTTTATTATTATATGTATATTCCACTGATATCCCAAATGATGAGAATCAATTATTTGTCAAAATTATCACCAGTAAAAACCACTGCTGCTTCTAAAATAAGATCTAAGCACCACTGAACATCACAAGATGTAAAAAAATCCAGTTTAATTCCAATTAATAAACTGTTGACTGAATTAGTCACAATACTCTAATGACGAAAAATAACTGTTTTGGAATATTTTTGTCTTTTACTGTTCACATATTTTAAATCAATTCATATAAAAATATTTACTTTATTATAAACATTGTACCTTAGGCACTTGTCCCACCTCCAGCGATAAGAGATGAGCTATCGGCGTTTTTCTCGAGAGATTTTCTTAGAGATAGATTGCCGGCAGTGAGAACAGCCGGCGATGAACTACAAATATATATCTCTCTTTAATTTACACGGGAGTGATCTTATCTTATTTTATCTTATTGCTAGGGGTCCTTACGGATACACTTCGACCCAGTGGGATCTTTTGTGTAATTACCCCTTACACGGGAGTGATTATCTTTTGTTCGTTTCTTGGGCGAGAAAATCGCCGATAGCTCGTTTACTCGCCAGAGGTGCGACAAGTGCCTAAAATTTTGTATTTGTATGAAATGGACATTTTATAAATTTAACTTACTATAATGCCATAAGGTTCCACAATCGTGCTAGTGCATAAAGGAATTTAGACAATAAGTGTCCAGAACTGATTATTATTTACAGCAGTTAATGTTATATCAATCTGATCTCAAAAGTGGTCCAATAAGTAAACAATATTCACTATCTCAATTTATATTTGCCATGTATCATATCATCTTACCTTATTTTCAAGGCGGGAGAATATCAACGAGTAATATAAGTATGCATACCTTGCCGAAGTATCCAGGGTGGTACTTGTCCATGTTGATTCTATGGTGGTGCTCACCACCAGCGTTACCGCGACCTCCAGGGTGCTTGCGGTGCTTGCCTAGAAAATTACAACATTAGCATAATACAATACAGCTACTCGAGGGCTAGATATAAAAGTAAAACAAGTCGGCATTGTGAGGTTATTTTTCTAAATACCCGATTTTTGACTTATTACTACTGAGCAATAAAAACATACTCACCAATACGACCGTGGCCATGGCTCACGTGTCCTCTCAACTTCCTAGTCCTTTTTTTGGAGGTGGCCTGCAGAATAAATTGAAGGTTATGATAAACGTCACAAACATCGATAGAAATGAAATAAACTTTTTAACACCATCAGTTCCACTTTTCACACAAGAAACTCAGTTTAATTTCATTATATTCAACACGATTTCATTGATAAATTAGGATAAATCAGTGGGAAATAAACACCAACCATATTTTCGGCTTCAACGTCAAATTCACCAAAGAAAAAGAATGGTTGATAGTCGATTTGACATATGTCAGATTTTGGAGTTGCCAGACATAAAATATATTTTTTTTATAATTTGTACTGAGGGGTTACTCCGAAACTAGAAAAACGAAGTTCGTTACGTGCTGTCCCTCTCGCTCTCATGTTATGCTGTTTTTGAGTGAGCGGGATGGCGCCCAACGAACTTCCTTTTTTGGATTTCGGAGTAGCCCCTCTGCTATACAGTGAATAAGTACTGTCAGTATTTTTTTTATATATTTTATTGTTAGTTCTTGAATACGTCTCTCGTTATAATTGAGTTTGTTTGAATTTATTGTTACAAAAAAATAAGTTTCTGCTTTTTGTACTTCGACAACTAGAAGCAGAAACGTAGTAACCGTCAATAGCCTCATAGGCGGTTACTATGGTTATGCTTTTTGCCGTCGACTTGTTATTTTTCATACAGATAATTTCTACTACATAAATAATTCCTATTGAAAAGCAATTTATACATAAGAAGTTATTATAATTAATCCTATTAATAAATAGGTGTAGGTAAAGGAAGGGTTGAATAAATCTATATGTTACATTTTTTTTTCTTTTTGTCCTTTCGGGCAGGCTAAGACCATCGGCCATACTGCCACAAGTCTATATATTACAATGAGAATAGTGCCCCAGAAATGATATTAGGGCTACCAGGACTTAAAATAAAGTAGACTAGACTTTTATCTGACCCGTCACAGCTGGTAACTCGATTCAGTACGTTTCCAGAAAATGGCTCGGGTTGTGTGTCGAAGTGAAGTCTGACACGTATTTTCCTAAAAATCGTAGATGATTTGATAAAAGCTTATAATGGTTTTGTTTTAGTTACCTTATCGTCCGAGAAAACCAAACAAATCACACAAAATGGAGTTCCGGGAGACATTGCTCGCTGCTCAACGAAATCAACAACAAAAGTCATCTGTGAGTTCATTTCTTAGTTTCGTGAATACATATTACTGCGCCCTATTTAAATACAGTGTGAATATGTGATGTTTTAAGTATACTTTAGCTTCTTTTTTAATGTACACTACCAATTTCTATCGAAAATTTACGCTTTTGAGAGCAAACTTTTACTTTTAGTGTTAATTACTAGCATTGACAGATAAATATAAACTTGACTACTTTGTTTTTAGCGTAACATGTACTACAGAGCTGGCTTCGACCCTCCTAAGAAAGAACAGCGGCAAAAGGACAAGTTGTCTGAGAATATTTTAAAGTTTTTGGCTAAAAAAGACGAAGAAGAGAGGCAGAAACAAATGGAAGCTCAGAAGAAGAAGGAAGAACTGTTGGCTATGCGCGACCCCAAAGCCTTACGGAAGATCCAAAAGACGTTAAAGACAATTAAGTCAGCCAACAAGTCTGTGATAGAGGATGCAGTGGACCACAACAATACAGCCGTCACCCGAGAGGGCCCAGATCAGCCAGACCAGGATGACTATGGCTATGAATCTCAGGAGGCTGCTGCTATCTATGAGAAAATGATGCAGAAATATAGCAAGATACCTGATGAACCCAAATTCCCCATGGGCAGTAAGTTTGATTTCTAAAAATATTATTAATGTTGAGAATACCCACAGGCAAACCTATATAATATCAATCCTATGGATGCTTTTCCATTGATATTCTTTAGGCTAAAATATACTTCTCTGATTGTCTATGTGTGTTTTGGTAACGGTATAATGTAGCACTCAAAGGCTCTTGCAACCACACTAATGTGGAATGATAACGCTATGCACACTATGGATTGTGTATGACTAAAATTGTATAGGAAAAATATTTTAATTCTACAGTTGCATGGCACAGTTAAAATTAAGGTGCTCAGATATATTGAAACATTGTCCATTATCAAGTTGTTAGAGTGAGGTTCTATGTATTTCAAATTTGAATAATTTATTTCAGAATAACATTCCATAATTTGTTAGTAACAAAGAAGCTTAGTATGTTGGTAGTACATACAATTGCAACAGAACACACATTACAACACAATCAGTTAGAAACCCTGTGTAATTTTGTCAGTTTCTGCCCGGTCCCAGCCTGTGCTTTTTTTTTTCTTGAAGTGCAGTGGACGCTATACAACTCCATAGTGTATGTAACATCAGCGATAATTTCGTTTCAGGTGGTCTTATTTTCGCACGTGTGTGAGTTCTCATAATATAATTTTCATATGTCACAGAATTCTAACATGATAACATTGTTTCAGAGAAGAGTGTAAAAAGAGATTTAAAGGGCACCATGGAGCGTGTAAAGAATGCCCTTGCGCATGAAGACGACCCTGTGCCGCACAAGAGAAGGCGGCGAACGGAAAATGGTGGTATGTTATACTGTTAGCATACCACAGATTATTTGTCGTTCTTGTCGCAGGGCTCCCCTGAAGTGCAGAGGGCCTTCATAAGCTCGCGCGACGCCGTCCTATCCTTAGTAACATCTTCCACTTGAAAGCGGTGCTCGCCAAGATTATCTAATACCTCCTTTTGTAAATCGGCCCATCACTTTTAATTATAATTACTGTCAATTGATATAAATATGAAACAGTATATTGAATATATTTTTTCCCATCTGTTACTTGTGGTGGCAATATTCTCATATATGCAGACTGGGGAAAAGCAGTTGTTATTATTGATCACAGTTAGGATGTGACCACGGAATATGACCATTGTTAATCTTACTTTAGAGTCCGTATTTGACTGCATTACTAAAATATATAGATATAGACCTAGTAGCAAACTAAGCAAAGCTTGTGTGGAAACCAGGGGACGATATATATTCTTATAGGTAAAAATATAATACTTAAATAAATACTAATATCCAAGGCCCAGGAAGGAATGAACATTCATGCTCATCACATAAACCCTTGCCCTGGCCGGGATTAGAACCCGGGACCGCCAGCTTCGTAAGCCGTCGTGCAACCAACTGCAAGCCAAATGTGTCGTCAATTTAATTAATTGTTTAATAGTTCAGTAAGTTATGATAAAACATAACACTATGGATGAGCGTGAAAACAATATCGTATGTTTCAGAGAGGGAATCTAGTCCACCGCAGAAATACGAGCCGGAGAAAAAGAAAGATGAGAAACCGGAGAAACCGAAGTTCCGCAAGCCGGCGCCTCCGCCCATGGACTTCAACCAGCTGCTGAAGCTGGCTGAGGAGAAGAAGAGCGCGCCCGTGGAGGCTCCCAAGCCGGTCGCCGCCAAGCCCGAGGGCGCGCCCGAGCGGCTCATGACCAAGAAGCAGCGCCGCGAGTACGAGGAGGAGCTCGCGCGCCGCCAGCGCCGCCAGGAGCGCCTTGACGCCGACAAGCCTGGTCGGAAACGTGAGTCTGACTTACGTTTCACTTCAGATATCTTGCATTTTCCATGGGGTTAGCCGTCTCCGTTTGGATTTTTACAGAGAAAATAAAAACCGGCTAAGTGCGAGTTCCATACAAATTTTCACTCACCCTAACTTGATTACCCGGTAACGGTTGAATTAAGTTTGCACCTGATGTTTTGTTGGAGCTTGCAAATGAGGTGCACTTAACTTTAGGTTTTTTGCAAATTAAAAAAAATTGCTAGTAGGGACATGGCTATAATTTTCATGTAATATTTATATTTATTTATACAAATTGTGAAAATTTCAAAATTTCGGAGATAAGGGGGGGGGGGAGGGGGGAATGGTGTTTATTTTTTCACGTTCCGTAATAAAATAAAATGTCATCACAATACAAACAATAAAAAAAAAACGAAATTTCAAATTAAGGAGTTTTTGAGATATGGCGCTCTGATATTTTATATTTAAATAATCAATAAGATAAATCCCAAAAGGATTGTCAATAAAAAATAAATAATCTAGAATGTGTCTAGAATAAAATTCTAAATGTCAGAGTATATAAAACAATTAAGATTAAAATAATAATACCTGAGGTATTCGTTAAAATAATTATTCATATACCTACATGACGCTTTAATTTACATTAATCCCACGCGGCTTCATCATTCATGTAGTCTTGTGTGCTATAATAAGCTTTAGAATTGTTTTTGTTTCACAATATTTTTGAATTTACCAATAGACAACTCAGTTATGCTGCTAGGAAGTTTATTATAAAATCTCACACAGTTACCCATGAATGATCTCCTTATTTTATGGAGCCTAGTAGCAGGCACTGCGAGCTTATGCTTATTTCTAGTATTAATATTATGTATATCACAGTTCTTCTTAAAGTCGGTAATATTTTGATGTACATACATAATATTCTCATAAATGTATTGACAATGCACTGTCATTATATTAATGTCCTTAAACTTATCTGCCCCATAGTAAGATGCCATACGACATAATACTGTGGAAATAACTGAAATACACTAATCGAGCCGTTATCACGTCTGTTAATTGACGAATCTTACTTACTGCAAAAGCTGCAGAACTCAGTCTATTCGAGAGATTAGCAATATGGGGACCCCATTGGAGCTTAGAATCTAATGTTATACCGAGAAAGACTGTACTATTAACGATAGCATTGTTTACGTCATTGTAGGATCGTTGATTTCGTACGAATTTGAAAATTAGAGACGTATCATCTGCAAACAAAACTATCTCATGGTAGGTCTTTACGAGGTGTGGCAAGTCGTTTATATAGATAAGGAACAGGAAAGGTCCCAATATTGATCCCTGCGGCACACCCATAGACTAATGACCCCGGTGAACGCTTTCCATTCACGTCAACCCTTTGTATTCTACCATTTAAATAAGACTAATAAATTTAGTGCTGATCCTTTAACTCCGTAGTGGTGTAGCTTCCTGATCAGTGTCTCCTGATTAACGCAATCGAAGACCTTAGATAAATCACAGAAGATGCCTAAAGCATCTCGCGATTCCTCCCAGGCATAGAAAATGTGTTTTACGAGCTCAACTCCGGCGTTGGATGTCGAGCGACCCCGCATAAAACCGAATTGCTTACTATGCATCAAATTATTCAAATTAAAATGTTTTAACAATTGATATAGAATTAGCTTTTCAAAAATTTTACTAAATGTAGGTAGTACAGATATTGGTCTAAAGTTAGTGGGGTCAGAGGTACTACCTGATTTAAATAAAGGAGTTATTTTGCTATGTTTCATCAGATCAGGAAACTCACAGCAGTTAACACTGTTATTGAATATATCTGCCAAGTCAGGCGCTATTACTTCTATTAGGGATTTGACAGCATGGACTGAGACTCCCCATAGGTCATTGGTTTTTTGACATTAATTGATTTAAATGCCTTTACTACATCTGAAGGACTGACATGTTCAAAATAAAAGTCCTTACTACATTCTGGGACGTTTTCTTTTAACAACAAAACAGCAGACGGTGATGAATTTAAACACTTTGTTGTGGATACTGGTATATCGGTGAAGAAATTTTCAAATTCTGTTGTTACATCTAAACTAGAATCTATAATTTTGGCATCAATTTTTAATTCTAGATCACTAATTGCGTGCCTTGATCTACCAGTCTCCGCATTAATCACTTTCCAGGTGGTTTTGATAATATTAGAACTATTTTTGATTTTCGGGGATAAATAATTACGTTTGGCAATATGACAATCAATTTTGAATTGTTTCGAATATTGCTTTACATGTTCTTTAAATTCATCACTCGTATTAAACCGCCGTTCCTCATACATGGCATACAGTGCTTGTCTACGTTTGTGTAAATCCGCAGTAGCCCATTCGCTAAATACTGGTGCACCGCCAGCCACAACCGATTTGGAAGTAAATATTGTATTATAATGTTTCATAAAAATTGTAAAGAATGAATCATACATGTGATTAGGACTCATTTCAGAAGTCAGAACGGGTAGCGCCTGAAACAAATGTTGCTTAATTCTTTCCACACGGTCTGTGGTTACCGGTACAAAAGTAATTTCTTTTTTCACTATATTTTCCTTTAATATCTCAAATTCCATTAATTGGCCTAAATGATCTGATTCTAATTTACTGATTATACTTTGTTTAGAAGGAGAAATATCAGTGAAAATATTATCAATACAGGTGGCGCTGGTATTGGTTACTCTCTTGTACCTAAATCGATTTACGCTTTATCTATTTTCATTGGTAGATAATAATCCACCGTGTCGTTTGTTCATTATAATGTTCTCGGATCGAATCGGGCCGAGGAATATCTACCGAGTGGGAAATGAATTTCCGTCCGAAAAATCCGTTCTGTCGTCCCTTTCGCTCTCTTGTTAGATTTTGAGTGAGAACGACAACACGCTATCAACTTCGAATAAGGCGTTTCGGAGGTCAGGCTCTACGCGTACACTCTTGAGTATGTGTGAAAACACAGCAAATAAATCTATATAGCATGTAGGTCATATTGTATGTAACTAAACATTCATATAAAACGACAGAATGTTGCTGTTTCTAAAGAATAATATATATAAACCTAGCTTCTGCCCGCGACTTCGTCCGCCTTAAATTCGTTTATCGCGGATAAAGGTATTTTTCCGGGATAAAAAGTAGCCTATGTCCTTCTCCGGGACTCAAACTATCTCCATACCAAATTTCATCCTAATCGGTTCAGCGGTTTAAGCGTGAAGAGGTAACAGACAGACAGACACACACACTTTCGCATTTATAATATTAGCATGGATAAAGAATTGTTGTATTGTATTATGAGTAGTCCATGTTTCATTGTTGTAAAATTAAATTAGAAAGCTGGGTTCATAATGGCCCGTTCAAGACTTAATTTCTATAATGTGACTTTTTTGAAGTTTCATTTCCGCTGCGAGACCACATTTTATGTTATTTACGTTATATTTTCAGCTCAAAGAGATGACAGGCCCGCGGACAGAGCAGAACAGAGAGAAAAGAAACCTGAAACCAGCGGCTTTGGAAGAATCCCCAAAATCGGCGAGAAAGCCGCTGCCTCCACGTCAACCTCGCATAAAAGTGATAGTCCCAAGACGTACGAGCGCGGCAAAGACAAACCCACCAGCGACCGCGACAGAATCGACAAAATGCAGAGAGAGAAAGATAGAGCGAGACAAGATAGAGATAAGGCTGAACGAGAAAAGGAGAGATTAGACAGAGAAAGACTAGACAAACTGAAAGCTGAACGAGAAAGGATAGACAGAGAAATGGAGCGACTAAACCGAGACAGGGACAGATTAGACAAAACAAAGATGAAACTAGAATCTAGCAAATCTTATGATAGAGCTAGAGACGTAGATAGAAGTAAATTAGGTTCTAGGGACCAATCGAAACAGGAAGTGAAAAAGAGCATAGACTTAAAAAGTCAGAACACCTACAGGATAGATAAAAACTCTAACGACAAGAAAGTAGTCCCGCCAAACAAAAATGAGAAGTACACGAACGGTCACAGCTCACAGAGCAAATTGCCGCCGAAGAGAGAGGACGCGAGGATGAGCGACAGAGATAAAGCTATAGCCAAACAGAAGGCGTTGCACGAAAACGGGAAGCGTCCGCCCGAGACCAAGGGGGCCCCGAGGAGGCCGGACGACAGGCCGCCGGCCAAGCCCGCGGCCGCGCCCAAGCCCAAGATCTCCAACAGCTTCGACTTCGACCGCCACGTCAACTCGCTGGGCAAGGACAAGAACGGGGCCAAGCGCCCGGACGGCCGTCCGGATGTGCGGAAGAAGATGCAGGAAGACATCAGAAAAAAACAGAAACGTACGTATCTATCCGATATTCTGTTGTTTCCGCCATTATAACTCATTTAAATAAAACAATTTAAACGTATTATATCGCGTATGTCCTTTGAGAGCCCGACGTTTGCTTTTAAAATAATATAATTGATAATGAGGTAGTTTGGGAGTTCTCTTTGCGGCGTTTCTTTCTCCTCAGTTAGCCTCAGTTAGTGAAACGCTAGTAAGCTCGTCTGGCACATGTGTAACTGCCTATACACATTAGGCTCATCTGGCACGTATATACCTTTATTTGTTTTCTCAAAGTAGGTACTTTGCACAAATCGTAACTATGACAGAGAAAAATAAAAAAAATTCTCGGTCTACACTGTGAACACGGAAGCTGTAACGCTTCCAAAACGTTGGGAACGATATAATCCGTTTTTTTTTTTTTTTATTAGTATCTGTTCATGAAACTGTATTCATCTCATGAAAAATCTTAATTTTCGAAGCACTCCTTGATTAAATTAGGTGGGCTTGTCCCAAGTTTGAAATTCATATTATGCCGTCTGTCTATCAGTTACACGGACGCATAAAAGATGAGCTAGTAGCAGTAGTGGCTCATCTAGTATGCAGTCACTTTAAAAATAAGATAATGTCTCTTCAGCTAAGTCTACAATGTTTAACTCAATCATAATGATTGTGGAAAGTAGGTACTAAATTCAAAAATCATTAGAAGAACACTTGGGGTTAAGGTACTTTCCCTTAGTGCTAGTCCAGATGAAGGCTTTTACGTGCGTTTAGAAAAGGAAAACACTATATGCTAGGGTGAGAAAATGAACGCTCTTCTCATTCTGGTGTATAATGTTATCCTTTTCTGAACGCACGTAAAACGTCTCATCTGGATATGCACTTAATGTCGCACAGCCGTGAGACACCCTGTAAGGTACCTACTTGTACAAGATGGCCCATTTTCATCTTGTGCTTTAGTTCAACTTCCTTGGCTTTTAAAGTTGTAGTTTTATCTATGGTACTGACCGAACATGGCCGCGAAATTTAAACTAATTCGAACTTTAAAAAACACAAAATAATTGATAGTGCGTCATCTTGGGCGAAAGTGCCCTATCATGTTTTTGCGATTTGACCGGTCACCGGTGTGTGGCCAGTAATAAGTATTCTTTATGGTACATACAGAAAAAATCACACCAATTTATTGTGAAGAGACCAAAACCTTATAAAATGATGTTTTTTTGTGTTAGGACGAGCGATAGACTCGGAGTCCGAGTACGACTCGGAGATGGATGACTTCATTGACGACGGCGACGAGAACATGGACTACTCGACCCACATCAAGGAGATCTTCGGATATGACAAGTCCAAGTGAGTTGTTGCATCATCTGTGAATTCAAAACTTCTATGAACTGACATTTTTGTGTTTCTGTGTTTTAAATGTGGGAAAACTAACACCACATTACTATCTATTGTAACAATATACAAGTCAAAGCGCAAAGAAAAATACGATTGTTCTCGCACGTGTTCTCACCAGGACTCGAACCCGGTACCTCTCGATTACGCGTCGAGCGTGTCAACCCCTCCACCAGTGAGCACGGTGCCAATCGCCTCGAATTTATCCATACGCTTTGACCCACGCACCTATTTCTTTTTTTGAAGGGTATTATGTATGACCTTAGCGCCATCTATGAGAACACGTATTACACCTGTTCTCTCTTCTGCCATGTGATAGAAGTCAAGTATGGGCACCAGAGTTACAGTATATGATTACACACAACTGCTTAGAGTACTAATGGCAAAAAAATCGAATGGGATTGTATAATACAAACACAATATACTAGAAGGTGCCGCAACTTCGTCAGAGCTGGAGAAAACATCATACCCCTCTTTTTTTCTTCAGCGTAGTCGGCTAGAAATATCCGTTTAGCCATTTGGATGTGATGAAGCGAGAACAACACATACCAACATACAAAAAATAAAAATATATGACCTCCGAATAGTCCGTTACAATATTTGTTTTGAAAATATCTTCAATGTACAGACATGTCATTTTTACAACTTTACAATCAGACATAGGAATCCAGGTGGCAAAATTGTATGACAGGTAGGGGATTCCTATAAAATCAAGTCTGTTTACCATACATAGTATCTATAGTATGTAGAAGGGTGGTCATATCGATACCTTCACATTCTAAGGACGTAACCGCCATTGATTTTTGTGGAGTTTAATATCGATACCTCTAGACTCAAAGTCTAGAGGTATCGATATTACATTTTTGTTACCATTTTCTTTTGCGCTGTCAGTGCGGATGGAAATCATACGTCCTGCCTTTGAATCGAAGTAGAAGACTAAAATAGTCCTAGTATCAACTTCAATGATTTAGAACACAAACCCGAATGTGCAGGTACCGGGACATGGACGATGACGACGACCCGACGATGGAGTCCAGCTTCGCGCGCCAGCAGCGCGAGGAGTACATCAGCAAGAAGCTCGGTGAGTGCTTAACGGCCTGTTTACTTTACCATTTGCGCCAAATTGTATTCGTAATCATTTAAATCCGAAGAAGTCTGTTAAAATAAATATCAAATTACTTCCACAGCAAACGGACACATGCCTTCTGTATCTATTGATCAGCTTTTGTTATTGTGCGGAATTATCAGCGTTTGTTTCAATTTTTGATAGATACTCTTATTTATTTATTTATTATTTACTCTATCAAAAATGATAAAATTGACATGACAAATAATAATAGAAATCAATGACAATTGGGATGAGCCAATTTTTTACAAAGCATTGTTATTCATAAACCATTTCGAGGAATAGGTTTAATAAACCGCATGTCATTATCATATTACAAAAATATGGTTCCTGGGATAAGTTATTCGTGTTTCTAATTGTGACTTTTATTTGCCCTTGCCAATTGCTAGTAAAGACGTCAGTCAGTAGTGACATCACTCGAGATATCTCCTAGACAATAAAAAAATTAAACGCATCCAAATATAAAACGCATGAAAATAGTATTTTAGAACAAGCCCATGTTAACGAAAAAAAAAAACAAAAACAAGGGCATTTTTGTTTTCTCATCCCAGTTAGATAATTTGTGAAACTCCTCACAAAGTGTCAAATTAACGTGTAATTCTAATGGAGAATGGATAAAAAATTACAAAAATCTTGAAATTTTGTTTATAGGTAACACCTTTTCATCTTTTTATTTTTTCTAAGCCACAGAAAAATCTGTAATTTTTTTCTGACAATAAGGAGGCTTATTACCACCTATAAACAAAATTTCAAGATTTTTGAAAATTTTCATCCATTCCCCATTAGTCAGCCCAGAAATAAAATACATGATGTGATATGATCTGCGGTAAGAATAAGCTTCTCAAGTGGTTTGCTAACGCCATTATCGCTTTCCAGGTATAATGGAGGACCTCGAAGACATGCGGATGGAAGCCATGGAAAAGAAGAAGGCATCGAAGAAGAAACGTCGCATCAGCGACGACTGACCCTCGCCCCCGCCCGCGGACTCGGTTCCAAACACTTAGCTCAAGGCCGGGTTATCCACAGGCAATGTAAGATGCACTGGAGAAAAACACAAGTAGGGAGAAATCCGAAAGGTTATCTTTATTTCAGCGCCTTTATTTAGGTAAAGTTTTAGTCTTTCCCACACGTCTTACCCCAACGCACCTAACGCAACTGAGGACCAAGCGCCACCTAGGAGCTCCTCGATGAGGGGCTCCGAGACTTACATTGGCTGTAGCTTAATCCGACTAAGGGTTTTAGCAGTGTTCCTTCTGTTCCTGATAGTTATATTAAATTAAATCATCGTCATATTTCATGCTTTCATTCATCGTTTATGTATAAAAGTTGGAGGCATCTGTAACTACACACAGGGATACCTTTGAGTTTGAGTTGTGGTCTCGTTTAATTTATCCCTATGAGTGGATTATTAAAAGTCCGAAAAGAAAACCGCACTGCCGTGTAAATAAATTTATACTAGAAATCTCAAGTTTTCGTCTACCCACAGTTTCAAACATCGATATAAAATCATATAATTTCATACAGGCTATATATTCGGGCCTTAGACATTCGGGAACAGTCAGGGCTTTCCTCGCCGTCTGGGTATGACCCTATTTGCTATCTCGGACCTCGTAAAGTGCTTAACACCCGAGAATGGTATAGAAAATTGTGGCTAATAAAACTCACTAGCAAAAGTGAAATTAAATATCGTTATGACATTCGTTTGAAAACACTCCAATATAATTGATTTGATAAATATCAAACTCCATTATGTACAATTTTATTCTGTTTAAAAAAATAAGTAATTAAATTCAGTTGCTAATGAACGTGGACATATTGGAGTTTGATATTTATGAACTCTATTTTGCTCCAACGAAAAACGTAGTAACTGACGCTAGCATACATACTACTTACTACCTTTTTCCAGGTTGGTTTTGGATACAAGCTGTTTTTAAAGTAGTGGCGATATGAAATATTCACATAATTTGAGTGATCTTAAAACATAAAAATATTAATTGCATGTTTTTTGATAATACCTTGATAAGTCCAGCCGTTTTCAATCCCATTCCGATTTGTGTAATTTTATAATTGTATGTATTTCGATGTCATTGTCAAAGGCCTTTTCTCGACTGCATGCCAAAAACACACCAACCTTTTGTGTGGTGTCGGTCGAATTTGATTTTCACGCTTAATCTAAACTCGAAACGGTTTATAAACAAATATCACATATTTGTTTATAAACCGTATCCTGTTGACACATGGAATCAAATCAAGCTCTTATGAAATACTAAAAGTACATCACATTATTATTTTGCTGTATTCAGCACCTGAAAGAAACATCAGCATCTCCTTACAATTTAGATCAAACACATTGATTTTAAAGCTACATTTATGGAATAAAAAGAGTATAATTATTTCGTTATCAAATAATGTTCAATAGTTAATAATTTTTAATCGATGAATTAAATAAAAATTATCACAATTCTTAACTTTGTATTTGTCGCGAATCATGGTTTAGTTAAATTATAAAATATTTATCGACGCAAAATTACTTTAGCAGTAATTTAGTTTTAAGTGGAATTGTTTTTCATAGATTTGGTGTAGTGGATTTTGTTTTCTTTTATGAATGTATTTTACTTTAGTCTAAAATAGGGAAAAGTATTGAAATGTTTTTTTTATGAAATATGACAAATTATGTTTCTTATACTTAGCAAGTTTGAACAAGAATGACGTTTGCAAGTGAGATAGTCAAAACATTGGTACATTGGCACCAAGTAATTATAAGATTAAGATTTGTTTGGATTTGGTCAGATATAGTTTTTTTTTTAAAGAATAATGTTTGCTTTGTAATTCATTGGAGATATATTTAATTATTAGTTTTAGTTTGTAAATTTTGTGGATTATGACGAATAAATAGTTATTGTTTTATTAGTTTTAGTTCCGGTTGTGTGCGTGTTAAAAGGTGATCGCTGTAAATCGCTGGAAGTACGCAGTTTTCCCGCAATGGCCGCTGCTGTCTGTCCTCACAGACCGAAGTGATTACAATTGAACCATATTCGTGGTTCGCAGTGAACCAGATTCGATCGTATTTTAGCACTTAAAAGACCGTTTAAACTATTATAACACTTGCGGTTATTCTATTTTACTCGATCTGCAATGTTGTTATGGCGTTGAGTACTCCTCAACATAATATTATAGTTTTATAGATCTTATCAAGTGATTACCACTAATTTTAATTCATACTACAATAGGGATGATGACTAAATATTAATAATTAGTCTGTCATGTATATTATTAAAAAATATTGGAGACCTATTTTTGCTTTTTTTACGTAATCAAAAAATACATTGAGTCCAAATGTAGCGTGGTGTCACTCCTAGGTACAAAGTATACAGTACGATTAATTTGAGTTTACCACTGACATATGCTGTTATTCCATTGGATATTCTATTTTAACACTAATGTAAAAGAGTTTATACTACTTACACACTGTCTAAACGTCGTTTGTTTGTTATTGAAACTCTTTTGTATTAGTGTTATATCCAATGGAATAAAAGCATATGTCAGTGGTAAACTCAAATTAATCGTACTGTACCTAGGAGTGACGTCACGAGCCCCCACTCCTAAACTTTAATGCGATTTATCTAAGTACTGATTAATTAGAATTTAGATTTTCATGCCTCGTCATCACTCCTATTGTCTGATTTTAACCCTTTGACTGCTCCAATGGGAACTTGTTCGTGAATGCCAATCGCCCCGCGCTCATTTGGCGAAACTGTACATTATTAATAATGAGTGCCGTGGCTGTGTCGTTCAAAGGATTAATTGCTATAAGATTAATTGACGATTATTATTACTTATCACAAAATCGATGTCAATTTGTATCAGTACATCACCACTTAAATAAATACCACTAATTGCGTTAGGTTAGTTTATTACGCGAAAAACCTCTGACTCTTTCTATTGGGTGTGATGCGACAGAGACACTCGCTCAACATTACAGAGTTTTGTCATTGTGACATAATTTTACTGCCCAGCACTTCTAGCATAACTGTGATACGCGACTCTTTATCGCGCGACAAAGATTATCTGTCACTGTCCTTTCAAAACAATGCGAGAAAGACGGGTGATGCTATGTCGCGCGTCAAGCGTAGTCGCTGAGAGTTGTGCTAGACCGGCTGGTAATATAACATAGATCCCCTGTAATATTAGGCCGGCGAGCTGTCTCGCGTGATAACACTTTCAGTGCCAAGCTTCCCAATTCCCGTAAATAATGAACTCCCCTCGTTCCTAAGATCTCACAAGTTCAGGCATAGCTTTTTATTTGCTAATTGTCTTTTCCTTCTCTAACTGTTGTCTACTTAATATAGTGAATTATAAAACTTGTACAGATGTATAGCTTCATGACAAGTGAGAAAATGATAAAAAAATGTATGATTAAATAAATTTATATATATTCAGCAAGCATATTTACAATGTTTTACTTTGGAACTCTTAGCGCACAAAACCGTTCTCTATACAAACCCAGCTGAGTAGGTTGGAATGAAACATGACGGTTATAATTAAATTGTTTTAAAATTTTGAATTTATAACCCTAAAGGTATATCTCCATTTCCGACGGTAAGCAGCGGCCGCACGTTCCGCCTACTGATGTGCATATTACGGAAACTTTCCAAAACGCTTAAAAAAGGACTTTTAAACAGGTAAGTTAACACTAGACTTAAGACCTTTTTTAAGCATTTAGAAAAGTTTCCGCAATTTTCTCATCTGTAGTTCCGCCGCACTTCAAAAAGAACCTTAATTTATAAGGATAAAAGGTTCAATTTTCCGTATGCTGAGAAGTGTCGCCATGCAATCGCTACGCTTCCACTGCACACTCAAAATTGAAACTACAGTAATCGTATGGCAAATAACCGGCCAAGTGCGAGTCGGACTCACGCACCGAGGGTTTCGTACACACTTTCTCTTAACGTAACCTAACTGACGGGTTAAGTTTGCATCTGGTATCTATAGCGTTGCATACGAATGAGATGCAAACTTAACGCAACCAACCGCAAAAAAAGTATATTTATATTATTCTGTTTTTAGTATTTGTTGTTATAGCAGCAACAGAAATACATCATCTGTGAAAATTTCAACTGTCTAGCTATCACGGTTCATGAGATACAGCCTGGTGACAGACGGATTGACGGACGGCCAGCGGAGTCTTAGTCATAGGGACCCGTTTTACCCTTTGGGTACGGAACCCTAACTAGGGCCTATGGCCTATCATGATCGCGTTTATCACGCAATAAATATATGATAACTCGTTTGTCACAGTCAATTTTGTCTGAAATTTGACGGGTGCTTTGTCATTCATCTATCATCCATCACCTATCGCGCTCTATGACTGTCATATCATATATAGAGGGGCTACTCCGAAAAACGAAGTTCGTATAGCGCCCTCCCGCTCACTCAAATACAGCATAACATGAGACAGAGAGGGACAACATTTTTTTTTTTTTCCACACATACAACTATCATTACAGGCTAAACCCAATGCGATAATGTAGCAAAAAAACAACACGTTAAAAATATCTGTAAAACATGACACATTAAGATTAATCTTACAACTAAATAAATATCTTATCTAAGTAGAATAAGAAATCTTCCATACAGCTATTCTTTTGAATTCACTCAGAGCACAAATAAACAGGTCTAAATTTGTCGCGATGAGGTTCAGGGTATGCGCAGCGCACGCGTCAGCGGCGCCTCCCGCAGCAGCGGTGCGCGCGCGCGGCATCGCCAGCAGCCCCGGCCGCCGCCGGCGTGACCCGAGCTCGCGGGGGGCACACAAACCCACCGCACGCAGTACATCCGGATTACATAACTTTAAAGATATATGTAACGAGTGCAAGTTCTCTTTGGACTTTCAGCTCCTCATATCCGACCATGCCTAAAATAAACAATGTGGGATACATCAGCGGATAAAAAGGATAAACACCATATTGCCTCATATACATATATCTTATAAATTTGTTCTGTATCCGCTCTAACATGAGACTATACTTTGCTTCGTGGGGAGCCCATATTTCGGCATTCTATTCCAGCTGACTCCTTACTAAAGCATTGTACAACGCAGTTATCGCCTTCATATTTGAGAATCCCTTTGCAATCCTCAGCACAAAGCCGAGGTTCCGAAATGCTTTTTTGCAAATATTTGTTACGTGTTTTCGAAACGTTAGGTCAGTTGTAAAACTAACACCCAGATCTTTCACTTCGGTGACCCTAACCATGGGTATTCCGTCCACAGTATAATTTTGTCTCATGGGAGTACGTGCCCGCGAGAAGGTGATTATCGTACACTTCGCGGTGTTAAACTGCAAAAGATTGTGTTTGCTCCAGAGAATCACTCTGTCTATATCCCTCTGAAGTCTTTCACAGTCTTCCCCGCTTCTTATGACAAGAGATAACTTAAGATCATCTGCGAATAACAAACACTTTGCTTCTTATATAACTTCTGGCAAGTCGTTTATCATTAATAAATATTGCAGAGGCCCCAAGTTACTTCCCTGACTTACTCCAGATCTAGTAAAATAAGGTCTAGAGCGATATCCTACATAATCTACAAACTGCTGCCTATCCAACATGTTATGAACTTCGATTTTTGAGTTTCGGAGTAGCTAACCCTTCAATGTAGGTGAGAAGATGGAATGACTGATTGGCCATGTCTGCCATGTAATTCAAGAAAGGTAGGTTAGGGTCACTTGGAAACTTGGTCGGTGGGCAGCACACGCCGGTCACTACCGGAGCGGAGATGGCGTGACGGGCGCGATGCGCTTGCGAAGTGAATCATTGGCCATATGAAGTTAGTAACACAGTACAGTACTAATCCGGGGAAGTCCCATACTCGGCACTGAAAAGCGGCAACAATTCGCCGAAAAAAGAAACTCACGAATTTATATAATATGAACCTAGAAAACATTAGGTAAACTCTACTTTTTGTTTTACAAATATCATGATAATAATCACTGTTTTGCAATTTATTAGTGGATCACTCCACTGCCGTTATCATTATAAACAAAGATCAGAAACAAATGAAAAAAAAATTCGACGATACTAATAATGATGATAATATAACTTCATAGTTCTGCACTAGGCAGCGCTAACGGCTAAAGAGTCGGATGCACCATACAGAGATCCATAAGCAAGAACAGAACAAAATTCGTCAACTACTGGTGTGGACGATTAGCTCAGATGGTAGAGCGTGCTGCCCCGGTCTGGCTCAAGGCACTGGTTCAAGTCCAGGATCGTCGAAAAAAAATTTCATTTGTTTCTGATCTTTGTTTATAATTAGGTAAACTCCTTATTCTGGGCAATCGTATAAAAAGTACCTATACGAGATTATTGACCACACTTAAATTATTTGGCACGTATGTTTGGTTGAATAAATACATTTTATGACAGTGAAATAAAACTTAATAAAGTATCACCAAATTATACAGCTAAAATAGTTTAGTATAAATTCGCTTTTCAGATTATTAGGCTAAAGGAGGCAAAGAAATAATACCGTGTTACGAACACAAGCTTATTACAAGGATCACAGGTAGTGAAGCATGGGCAGGGCCGCAGGTATTATCCATAGAGACAATGTAGGCAACTTAAGACCTACATAAGTACCTACTTAAGGGTAAAGGGGCCTAGGGGCTCCATATGGCTGAGTCCGGCTTTGAGCATTGGTCGGTATTAAATCTGTGAGCGAAGGTGCATTTAATCTGGTTTAAATAGTGGTATAAATAAAATAAAAGCTAATAATCGGAGTGGAAGAATACAATAAAAATCGGCTTTCAATTTATTAGATCATCTGGCAACCCAAGTATAAAGTATCTTCAACCAATCTGTATGTTGTATCCGTCAGTTGGTAAATGAAGTATCCTATTCTTTTTAATTTCCGGCAGTGTTGCCCATCTGGAATATTTTATGCTAGATTTGGTATATTTACATATTTTCTTGATGTTTAGCATAATTATACATATATAAAAATAATTAATTCAATCATAAAAAATATCGGTTTTTTTAATGTAACCGGGATGTACATAAATTATTAATGATAAAACGTTCCGATGTCAGGGATTCACAAGCCGAGAAAACCTCGCATGTCCCCCAATAGTTATAGACCGATCAGCACGCTAAGCTCCCTGCTAGCTGATCATATTACATGGAATACTCAACTTTACGTATGAGCATTGGATTATAATCGATAAGCAGTTTGGCTCCAGATCCGTACGTGGCCGGTTTATTGTGTTATTTCCTATATTTTCTTGTACCTTTGAAATGTTCGAGTGAATTGTCATTCAGTATCCGCAATATTTTTTACGCGTGTTCTGTTTATGCTTAATTTCGACAATTCGGGGCGGTATAACATGCGCATTGGTTTGTTGTATAACACTACACTCAAACAAATAATAATCGTCGCAATCGCCATCACAATCGCCATCGCCAACGCCTATGCAATCGCCATCGCAATCGCCATCGCAATCGCCATCCCCACCGCCAACGCAGTCGCCATCACCATCACAATCGTAATCAAAATCGCCATGGCAAATCCATCGCGATCGACATCACCATTCCTTATAGAATCAATTAATTGAAAAAGGGGGAATAAGAAGGCCGATGGAGTGAAAAAGAGATAGGTGCGTCACAAACCGAAGCTCGGCTCATTGTCACTAGCGGCTCGTGACACGGCTCGTGACACTTTTTGTGCGTGCAGCCGGCGGTACTCATCGATTTACAAGACATTATCACGTCAAAAAAGTTTCGATGTCGCTAAGTTATTCCATGGGGGTGTCGGGTGCAGACAATATAGACATTTTGTTTGAAAATGACATCGATGTAGCGATTTAAATCTAAATTTGTTTGAATTAAATCCATACTAATATTATAAATGCGAAAGTGTGTCTGTTTGTCTGTCTGTTACCTGTTCACGCTTAAATCGCTGAACCGATTTGGATGAAATTTTGTATGGAGATAGTTTGAGTCCCGGGGAAGGACATAGGCTACTTTTTATCCCGGAAAAATAACCTTATCCGCGATAAACGAATTTAAGGCGGACGAAGTCGCGGGCAGAAGCTTGTGAATTATAAACATTAAGTGACGTTTTATTTGACATAGGGAACTGTTAGCATAATTTTAGCATAATTCGAGCTACAGTGTCGCAGATTTTATTTTAGCCCTGTGGGCAACACTGATTTCTAGTAGTGTACTTCAATACTTTGTGGTTTTGCGACGGCTATGTATAATAATCTATATTTTTTCTAATTTTTCGTGGTTTTAGTATAAAACAGAACATTATTTGCCTTCAAAAATTAAACGAATACTTTTACGAAAAGTATTAATTGCTTTCAATAGCATTTTTAAGGTAACATTGAAAACAAGAGACCTTGAATTCGGAATTATAATTTTTGTTACAAGAGATTGAAATTGTATTTGTGAGTAAAAAACATTTGTTACATAGATAATCAAACTGGAACCTCGTAGTAGATTTAAGTACTCAGATTACTATTTCTTGTGGAATTTTAATTAGTGATTTATAGATCATTCTTCGTGTATTAGTACTCGTGTCTTTGCCCACAAGGTAACGGTCACTATATTCACTAGTTAAGTGTAAACATTGGATCTTGTAGCCTTACATCATGTATTTTTCATTTTTAGGAGATAAAGAATCAAAGTTTGAACTCATTACAGTCATTAAATTAAATCATTAGGTAATGAATCAATCATTAAACAGAATTTTGCAAATTTGGCAGAGTTCCTATTAGAATTGAGTTACGAAAATACTGATTAAATTCTTGAAAGTTTGTATTTTATTATGTTGTATAGTTTTCCAACATGAAGCTGTTGGATGTAGCGGATATCCCAGAGATGATGAGGGAGAATGTGCATGTTGGTGACAAAGAGCTGCTACTGCAGAAGATCAACAAGCTGATCAGTGGAGGGCACAGGAGCCTGCAGATTGTGACCGACTTTGATCACACACTTACACGCCACAAGATGGACAATGGGAAAATTGTTCTCACCAGTTTTGGTAATTTATAGAAGTAACATTAATTTATTTTCTTCATTTTATTTCGTTATCTTTTCATATATCATTGTAAGACAAAGTCATAATCTAAGACTACATGATGCTACAAAGGAGAACAGAATGTACTTATTAAATTGATGATAAGATAACATTTATTGCAACTTAGTACCTACTTAAGTTTTGGTATAAAGGACCATTGTTGTGTGAAGTTTTACTTTTTTCTTTCTCTTATTGGAAACGTAAAAAAAAACGATGTACCTACTATAATTAATAACTAGAAGGCATCTTCGTTCGCGGAGGAGAAACAGTCATATCCCTTCGTACCCCCAGCTACCCGTGTACCAAAAATATTTGAAATCCGTTTAGCCGATTTTACGTGATGAAGCCACAACAACACATACAAACATACATAAAATCCAAAAAATATATTTTTTACCTTTTAGTGACCTCCAAATAGTCCATAACAATCATTTTTTGAAAATATCTTCAATGTACAGACATTTCATTTTTACAACTATATAATTAATAATACTTTATTAATTTACACAGAAAAAATTATATTGAATATATATTTTTTGAACAATAAGTAGTTAATATTTTCTTCTGTTTCCGCGATTATTACTCATTTAAATAAAAGAAATTAACGGATTATATAGCATATATATCTCATTTGAGTTCCCGACGTTTTGGAAGCTTTTCAGCTTTCCGTGGTCACGAGTGGAAATTTGAAAAGCTTTCGAAACGTCGGGAAGTCAAATGAGATAATATACGCGATATAATCCGTTAAATAGTTTTATTTAAATCAATAAGTAGTTGTGAATAAAATACTTTTCTTTTAACTGTATCCATTTATTTCAGGTAGGTATGTTCTAATTATACAAAGTAAAGACATGTTGTATTTTGCAGGAATGTTCCGGGAGTGCCCCTCCATCCCTCAACACTACAAGGATGAGGATACAAGACTATCGGGCATCTACAAGCCCATTGAGGCCGACCCTCACATGTCCACTGAGGAGAAGACCAAACACATGGTGGACTGGTATCATGCAGCTCATGCACTATTGAAGTGAGTAGAGTAGAAATTTGTATTATTTGCCCGATAGATCTTCGTTCCGTGGCATGATCGCGTGTCACGATCACGCGTTTGGACGTTGCGCCGATCCGATCGCTTGAAATCCATGTAGTTACGCGTATCACACACTTAGATCGCCCCAGCAAGGCATGATCGCCGCGCCGACAGTGAGCGTCCAAGCAGCGCGATACGCAGTCATGCCACGGCACGGTGATCGGATACGAGCAAATGATACAAGTGTGGACGCAACTTTAGGTATCTACTTTATTACTTGTAGACATGAAGTTATCAATATTTATTATCCATACTTACCATGATTTACATTTTCTGTTATACTGTATCCTGGTGGAGCTTGTAATACATACCCCATTATCAGTGAAGTGAATTCAATGTAGCAACAACATATTAGAGTTGACACAACAGCACTATAATTACTTTGTTGGCATCTCATGTTATAAAATAAACAGTTCTCAACCTGCAATCCTAGATATTAGAAAGTGAAGTTGACATTACATCAAATTATTTTCAATGAATTTACTCCAGTGATAATGGGTCTATAAATTATATTTTTGATGACGTTTAGTACAGCAGTAGTGATGCTGTCTGCTAAGTTTAAGGTCCTGGGTTCAATCCCATTAAGACCAAATATTTGCGTGACGAGCATGCATATTTGTTTTGGATGTTTTCTATGGTAATAATTATCTGTTAAATATATTGTTATTGTAGTACTCAATAACACAAGTCTTATTTATTTATTATTGAAGTACAGCCACATTGTATATATTATACCATTCACATTAATTATATTATTATAGGTATCTACATCTGATATACACAACAATAACGGTGTACGTAACGCTTTTTAAACATATTTATGCAGTGAGATTAAAAAAGTTAATAATAATAACAATTTAAGAATTTTGAATATGCAAACAAAACTTAGGAACACACGGAAAAGAAGAAAGAAATAAATATTAACATCGAATTTAACTTTAAAGTTAACACAACATAGCGAGGTAGGTACCACAACCATTACCTCTTGCTTGGCAATACGTTAGATTTAAAAACGGCCAAACGGTCGTGAAAAATATCAAGGCAATGATTATTTTTATTGATATAAGCATTATACCTTGAGCAGATTCGTACCAAAGTCTTATTCAGTTTAACATGGGACTAGTTGGATTTGTAGCTAATATTTTTATTTATCTGTACCTAAATGCCACACAATATATAAAACTAGAAAGGCAGAGGGCGCTACTAGCCGAGTAAACATTAGCTGCGTGAATAATGTTAGTTTAAAAATACAAATCATAAATATCATGTAAAAAAAAGTGCTAAATCCCGAGAAAAGAGCCGTAAGGTTTGTTGATAAAAAACCTGATGAAAAACGGACGATTAAGATAATAGGAGTGAAAATACCTATCCAGAAACCAAGAGAATATTTACTGGCCTTCATCATCAAGGTACATTAAATTGAATTTTATAATAACCCCAACATCAATATTGCAAATCATCTCCATATCGAATATTGAAAACAACGCCATCTGTTACCATAGGGCCGAACTACCACCCAAGACATATCAGTAACGTTCATTTACGACATCTTATTTCGGGATTAACTCGCGCGATGGCGCTCATCTGTGCGGCTTGTCATCAAGAAATAGCAGGAAAGAGATACTTAAAGTGCTCAGCGTGTATCCTGAGCTATGATTTGGATTGCGTTAGAGTTCCAGAAAAGATATTCGACAACATTATGTCTCCAGATCGTAAAATAAAGTGGAAATGCCCACAATGTCTTTCAAATGAACCTAAGAAAGATAATAGTAATACTCCTGCGCGTTCGCATCTACAGTCCGCCCGCCGCAGTACCAAATTCAACCCTCCTCGATTTACCTGGCTCAATTGATAACTCGAATGTCACCATGCGAAGAAGACCGTCCTCCCAGAATAAAACCGAAACGCTGAGCGACGATGACTCGACGATCTCCCCACAAGGTCATACATTCCTACAAGAATCCCCACGAAGTATTCAGGAAACAGCGACGCCCTCTAGCGGAGACAAAAAGAGTGACGAACAAATATCACTAAAAATGTTCAAGACAATTATAGAGGAGAATAATAAACACTTTTTATCGCAACTACAGATGTCATTGCAGAATCAAATAGAAAATGCTATATCTGAAATAAAGACAAGTTTCGAGCTTAACTTCAAAAAAATATCCACTAATCAGACTGAAATTAAATGTGATGTAACAAATATAACCTCCAGACTTGAAAAGCTGGATCAGAAATGCTGTGCTTTACAAGCCGAAAATGAAATCTTACGACTACAAATTCAGAACCTTACCAGGAATACAAACAGTGAGAAAACTAAGGACACACCTGATAAGACAGTGGTCTTACATGGCCTGACGGAAAACCATTAGGAAAGCGAAAGCGATCTTCTAGATAGAATCACCAATATTTTTTACGACCTATTAAACCTGAACATATCCGGATACATAGAAGAAACTATATTTATAGGGAAAAAAGGAAGACCAAGGCCTGTCAAAATCGAGCTAATTAGTAAAAGGATGAAGAAATATATACTTGAAAATAAAGCTTATGTCAAGGAAGCAGGCTTCAGTATAACAGAATATCTTAGTCCCACGGATTTGAAAAAGAAAAGGGAATTACAAAATATGCTTCAAAAAGCTAGACAGAACGGGCGGCATGCTATTATCCGAAATAACCGCTTTTTTATTGACGGACAAGAATTTCACCCCCTAGAACCTGACAACAGTTTAACCCATTAGAAAGTCCAGTTCAGACCACACACAGCCATTACCACAATCTTCCTCACCATCAACTCCGAGCGCGCGTGCGGTGACTGCAGCGGTACAACCCACAAATAGAGTAGGTACAAGTAACCCGATTTTTCGAGACTAAATTAAATATCTTGTACCAAAACATGCAAAGCCTATGGAATAAAACCCATGTTCTACAAGCGTTTATAGAGGACAATTTGCAATTACACGTAATATGTGTTTCCGAATCATGGTTAAATGTAGAAAAGAAAAACTTGTTTAATATAACTAATTATAACCTATGTGCGTTCTTTTGTCGTGAGGATCACGAAGGAGGCGGGGTATTAATATTGCTGAAAAATGGCCTGGAACATTACATGAGACCAGATGTGACATCAATATCCTTGGAAATGATTTTTGAAGTATGTGCAGTTGAACTGCCAAAATGTAACTTGCTTGTAATAATTTTATATTGGCCGAACAGTAAAAGAGAAATCGAAACATTCTACACATGTTTAAATAAATTATTGAATTTAATATCTCATAAAGATAAAACCAAACGCATAATAATAGGAGGCGACCTAAATATAGACTTTTCATCGAATAGTAACGAGAAAAACAGATTATCTAATGTGATGTCCACACATAACTTTCATCAAAGACTCCAAAAAGCTACGAGGATTACACCTTCTAGCTCAACTTGTATCGATTTAGTGTTTACCAATTTTAATGATAAAGATTGTGAAATAAGTGTAAATGAGTTCGGGTTCTCTGACCACAGGGGTGTTTTGTTCAGCATTCCCACCATCTCAGCTACTAAACAGTCCTGGGTAATCCGTAAAAGAATTTTTAGTCATAAAAATATAGAAAATTTCAAAAAAATTAAATGGGATAATTTAATTAAAATGAATAAAACGGTTAATGAAAACTATAATACATTTGAATGCACACTAAAAAATATATTAAATCAATGTATTCCAAAAATAAAGATGTCAATAAAACCAAAAAAATCATACCTAACACCGGGGATAAAACTATCGTACCGTAATAAAAGACGTTTAAAGTTATTAGCAACACAGTCCAAAAATAAAATATTACATAACCACTATAAAAAATACTGTAAAGTACTTAAAAAAGCAGTGTCCACGTCAAAAAAAAATCTATAACAAAAATCAGTTTGCAAACTCCCATAATAAAACCCAATCTATGTGGAAAATTACCAAAAGAGAAACAAATAAAAATACTTCAAAAAATATATCAAACTTTAAAATAAAAACAACCGAACAAGATTTAATACACGATCCCACAAAAATTGCGAACACCTTTAATACTTTTTTCTCTTCCATTGGAAATATACAACCCACCCTTATACCTAGGCTTCCTCTAAGAAATCCCATAAACAACTCATTCTTCTTCCGTCCGACTGATACAAAAGAAGTAACCCTTATTTTAAAAAACCTAAAATATAAATCTACCTGCGGCATAGATGAACTTCCCCCTACTTTAATAAAATCTTGTGCAGTCTCTGAGCACCCCCTTTACACTACTAATAAATCAATCTTTTACACATGGCGTTTTTCCGGATGTACTGAAAATATCAATAATAAAACCTATCCACAAAAAAGGAGACACAACAGATATAAACAATTACCGTCCAATCTCTCTATTGCCAACATCAGCTAAAGTATTTGAAACCGCGATGGTAAAACGCCTTTATAGTTTCTATGAAAAATATAAAATTATTCACGAAAATAAAACGGTTTCAGAAAAAACCATTCTACTACTTTAGCAATTTATAAATATGTTCAAGAGATCTTTGATGTAATTAATAATAAAAAATATGCTATAGGTCTCTTACTGGACATGAGCAAGGCCTATGATAGAGTCTGCTACGAAACTTTACTGGATAAACTGTGTAATACGGGGGTTAGAGGTATTGCTCTAGATTGGTTTCGATCTTATCTGAATAATCGTTCTCAATATGTGGAAATAGAACACACGGACTATGAGACAGGTGTAATACAACACTTTAGATCCGATAGAGTCCTTGTCAAGGGCTCTATCCCCCAGGGTAGCGTCTTAGGGTGTGTTCTATTTCTTATATACATAAACGATCTCCCTAATATATTGGACGAGCATTGTACTCTTTTCGCAGATGACATTTCTGTTTTGTTTCCCTGCTCTAGTATCGATGAAATTGAGAATAAACTAAATTGTACGTTAAATAATGTCACGAAATGGCTCCAATCTCATAACCTCCAGCTTAACATAAACAAATTAAAAATTATCCAATTTAAACCACACCAAAAAGCAACACTACCTATAGATTACAAATTCAATAACACTAAACTAGAAAACGTGAGTACTGCCACTATATTAGGTGTTGACCTTGACTCAAATATGAGCTGGAAAGGCCATATTCAAAAACTAACAAAACGACTATCATCTTTTATCTACGCACTCCAACACCTAAAGCGCGTAACTGACTTACAGACAGCTCTCACAGCGTATTACTCGTATGCTTATTCGATAATGTCCTACGGCTTGGTTCTATGGGGAAATAGTAGTGATATTGATAAAATATTTATTTTACAAAAGAAATGTATCAGAATTATAGTTAATATAGACCAAATGGTATCATGCAAACCTCACTTCATAAAACATCAACATAACAGTCATTTCAATGTATATATATGAATCATGCAAATTCGTCAGAAAGCATTTAAATCTATACTCACCGAATATAATAACTAAAATTAAAAGACATGAACGTGGTCAAAATCAGCTGAAAATGCCCTTCTCAAAACTAAAACTCGTCTCGTGTAGCCCCCACCACATGGCTATTAAAATTTATAACCGCCTTCCGAACTCAATAAAAAATCTGGAAAACCCACGACTGTTTAACAAACAGTTAAGGTCGTTTTTAGTAAATAAATGTTTTTACAGTCTAAATGAATATTTTAACGATGTTTTATAGCAAATGATTAATTAAAGTTTGCGTGCAATTAATTTTTATTTTAAATAATGTTAATGTGTAAAATAGTAATAATTTATGCCCTCTGACGTTGCTATGCCCTTGCAGGGCGTCACATGTATACCTATTATCTTATCTTTAACACCTTCTATGTTTGAAATGTGATATGCAATAAATGATTCTATTCTATTCTATTCTAACTCTTCCTTGAATTCTGTGATTGAACTTGCCGTCATCTTCTAGTATTCTTATTATAACAATATTTTTTATGCCGCCCAAACATTTTTTGTATTAAATTTAATCAGAATTAAAGTAAATATACTTAAAAAAAAAACATTATCATGTTTATGAATCGTGCTTTTGTTTCAGAGGCGTCAGGTTACCGCGGAATGAACTGGCAGAAAGCGGGAACAAAATGAAGGACTGTTTCAGGTTAGATACATTTATTTTAATGTCCACATGAATGTCCTTTAGACCTGGCAAGGGGTCCACAGACAAGATGGCTTTAAAGTCAACCGGGCTACTTGTGCCTGTCACACAAGCGTCTTAAAGATTTCATAAAATCCGAACCATGTTCGTAGTCACAAGCCCGTAGGGGCGTTTTATAGATATACTTTTTTAAAACCTTGATGCAACATTTGGTCTCTACAATCTACTGTAGTAATTTTTACTTTGGTCTAGGCCTATGGTTTAGTAAGAAAAAAAGTCATCACATTGACAGCTTCCTTTTTTCCCTTATCTATATATATCAACGTAAAAATGTATACAGTCGATTGTCGTGAACAAATGTCACATCCCGGATTTAAAAAATAGGTCTAAATAACAATATTGTGTTTGACGACCGGTTTGGCTCATCGGGAATACCGTTGCCTGCGAAGCTGAGGTCCTGGGTTCAAATCCCGGTAAGGGCAAATATTTGTGTGATGAGCATAAATATTCGTTCCTGAGTCTTGGATGTTTTCTATGTATATAAGTAATATTTCTATTAAATATATCGTCGTCTAGTACCCATAACAAAAGCCTTATTGTGCTTACCATGGGACTAGTTCGATTTGTGTAAAATTGTCCCGTAATATTTATTATTTATTTATTTATGTAAATGTTTCCCTAGACTTAATAACTTGTGTATGTTGTTGATACATGTAATATTGTTGTCATTGTCATTGTCATTCATTCATTCATTCAATATGACATGTAAATAAATCATCCATAGAATCTATCTCCACATAACGCGTACTCGATAATAGTTTTTTATGCTATCGTTATGTAATGTATCCTTTTTCAGTAGAGTATCTTAATTAGGCCATGAAGCTTGCTGAGTGGCCTGATTAAGGTACGAGACTTAAAAAGCTAATTATATAACTGTTGTTTACAATACTTTTTCTACAAGTAACCTATAAACAGTAAATGAGACATAGCTAAAAAAAACAACATTGTAAAAACACTGGTTTTTTTTAAAATTCATTGTAGTTCTGTGCGGAGTTGTATAATATAGGTATTAAAGTTCAGTCGCATCTAATGTAAACCACAGAGTATAGAGTGATGGTCTAATCTAAAAAGTATGCCTTTTTAGTATGACTCATGGAGTTCTTATTCACAGATTCACGAGTAGAAAATAATAATTATGTGAACACCTCTGCGATACTTAATGTTTCCAATTTTACGCCATTTATCTGTGGCTACCTGTATACCCGTATAAGTACCTATATAAAAATACAATATCAATACGCGATGGTCTGATACGGCGTACAGCATACGGCGGTCCATACGGCTTACAACTGCACCCATTGGAGGCAAGCAATATGTGCTCGCGATCCTCAGTATTGAGGAGGAAGAATACCAATACAATTATACTTAACAGCCAACATCGAAATTCGCACACCAAACATACTTAAACAGTGGAAACTGCAGTTTTTGCGAATGACACCTTGAAAATTAGCTGCACTGCATTTTTGATGCAGAAGTGCTTGCGCAAGCGCCGTGCACTAGGCGACTCACCTTGATGCAATTGTTTAGATATTTAGTTTCACTTCGCTGGCCGCCTATTTGACTGTTTCTAACGCCCGCAACTTCGTTCGCGGAGGACAAAAAGTCATAAAACCTCTTTTTAGACAGTGTAGTCGGGTAAAAAGTATCCTATAACCATCTGTAGATACCGAGCTACCCGTGTACCAAAAATAGTGGAAATCTGTTTAGCCGCTTTGTCGCGATGAAGCCAGAACGACACATACAAAAAATCCTTAAAAAATATTTTTCGATTTATTGACCTCCAAATAGTCCGTTAAACTCATTTTGAAAATATCTTTATAATAGTATAGATGTTTCAGCTCGATGAATTTATTAAGTTTGGGCTGACCTTAAGGGCTGCAGGTGACACTTCAAATATTTTCGTCTCTTGCTTTCACGTATTTGTCTGTTAATTGATAGATTCAGGCGTTACTCTGCGGAATTCCATAGTAGATCAATGGATTATAGTTCCTTTGCTGTTCCGCGAACTAGTGTCTTTGTTAGATGTGACAATAAATTGTGCTCACATGCGCATATTTTCATGCAGTTTCGCCTCTCTCGAAATCAAATTTCTCGGACCGGCGGACATCCGTCGCCGTCAACATCTCCTGCATCTCCTGATGATGCCTCATAGGGAGGTGAAACACGTGTCGAGGATTATACTGTTTGGTGTAGGTTTGTTGTGTTTGCATGCGTATTTTTTTTTATGGAAACTGCATGAAAATATGCGCATGTGAGCACAATTTATTGTCACATCTAACAAAGACACTAGTTCGCGGAACAGCAAAGGAACTATAATCCATTGATCTATTTGTCTCGTCTCAACCATTTCATATTTTTCACAAGGTTTGTGACAAGAACCAAGATGTAGAAACTGGGAACCGTCAAGTATCTCATTTACAGTCTTTTAAATGAGTGCGAGGCTTTTACCGATTATATTTTTAATTGGATAGTATTATTTTGTCAGGGATATTTGGGAATATGCTCAGGTAAAGTCAGAGAAAAGTCAGGGAAAGTTTGCTGTGGACAGAACTCCCTGCATCTCTCCCTGCAGGCATAAAATATTTGCATTAGTCTCGTCATTCATTAGAGTTAGCCTATTATTAAGCCTCCGCTGTCTGTCGGTCTCCCTGTTTCTCTTGAAGGGAAGCGTCGCGGACCACTCCACTCGTGTCCATGACTAAGGTCCTCGGAATGGACTGAAACATGTCGAGCAGTACTCAGTCGACGACGTGAGAACTGCAAATATAATCTAAATATGTATGAGTCTCACATTATTATTCTAGTTAACAATTTACTTTAAAATAAACGTCTGTAACTACAGAATAGGCGTGCGGGACATGATAACGTGGAGCGAGAAGCGCGCAGTGCCCGTGCTTGTGTTCTCAGCGGGCCTGGGCGAGTCTGTGGTGGCCGCGCTGCGCGCATCCGACCTGTTACTGCCCAACGTTAAGGTGAGCTCTAATCAGACGCCTGCGCGGTCCCGTGCCGGTGTTCTCAGCGAGCCTGGGCGAGTCCATCGGGGCCTCCAACCTGTTACGGCCCAATGGCAAGGTGAGCTCTCATCAGACGCCTGCGCGGTCCCGAGCCGGTGTTCCCAGCGGGCCTGGGAGAGTCCGCCGTGGCCTCTGACCTGTTACAGCTCAACGTCAAGGTGAGCTTTCATCAGACGCCTGCGCGGTCTCGTGCCATTTTCTCAGCGGGCTTGGACGAGTCCATCGTGGCCTCCAACCTGTTACTGCCCAACGGCAAGGTGAGGTCTCATCAGACTGCGCGGTCCCGTGCCGGTGTTCTCAGCGGGCTTGGACGGGTCCGTGGTGGCCTCCAACCAGCAGACTAAGCAGTCCCATGCGGTCCTCGCGGGCCGGAAGAGCCAACCGCCCAATATCCAGGTAAACTTGTCCTAACCGACGAAGAAGCTGTCCGTGCACACCATCACGTTTATTATAAAATAATTTCGTACTTTTTGTGTCATATAAACTATATTATGTTGTAATACAACATGAGACGTTCCTTTTACAGGTGGTGTCGAACTTTCTTGCATTGGACGAAAACGACTGCATAGTCGGCATAAAGGGCGAGGTGATACACACGTACAACAAAAACGAGACCGCCATCAAAAACACCGACTACTACGACCTAGTGAAGCACCGGAGCAACGTGGTCCTGCTGGGCGACAACATCGGCGACGCGGGCATGGCCGAGGGCATGGACCACTGCGACACGGTCCTCAAGGTGGGCTTCCTGGGCCACAACGCGCAGAACCTGACCAACTACCTCAAACACTTCGACATCGTGCTCGTCGACGAACACTCCGTCGATCTAGTCAACGCCATTTTTAAACGTATGCTGTGATTAGTTTTAATTGTTTAATCGGATTGATGCAATACCGAAATGAAGTAAAGAATGTAAACAATGTTTCCGTTCCCCATAAGTGTTACAGCCATTAATTAATCTTGCAACGGCTCTGTGATGAAGTAATGGATGTAGATGTATAGTGTATGAAGAATCGCCATCGGGAAAACTCGGAAACGCGACAAAACTCAAATTATGCATCAATTATCGTATTAAATGTACGACGTGTTATGTCCATGAATATGAAACTCTATTGATCAATGTGTAATGTCAATCTTCAAACGAGCGTTTCCGAGTTTTCCCGATGGCAGACCATTATTGACTACATCTTATGATGAAGATAAAGGAAAACTACGACGGCACTGTGAGGACCAGTCATACTTCCTTTTAATAGACTGATTTTAAAATATGTAATCAATCAGACAAAGTAAGTAACTTGATTATTTCGTGTATATTTTTGATAATTATATTTATCACTAGAAGATGGCAGCAACTTCGTTCGCGGAAGAGAAAAAGTCATAAACTCATAACCTGTCGTTTTTTCTTCAGGAGATACCCAGCTACCCGCGTACCAAAAATTGTTGAAATCTGTTTAGCCGATTTTGCGTGATGAAGTCACAACGACACAAATACAAAAAAAAAAATAAAAAAAAAAATTCGTTTTAGTGACCTCCAAATAGTCTATAACAATCAATTTATTGAAAATATCTTCAATGTATAGACATTTCATTTTTACAACTTTATAATAGTATAGATATCGGCTGTGCAGGTCTGTCTGTGTTTACATTTTTTATTTCATCTCAGGCTTTGCTTATATATTATCGTTGTTCTATATTTTTACTGTCGAGTTTTTAGTTTTTTAGACCTTGTTTGTTCTATAAATGAAAATTGATTAGGTTAAAACTAGAACCTCGTTCCAGATGGTAATACTATTAAAAAATCTCTGTCAAGTAATTTCGCTAGTGTAAAGCGTGACAAGACGACTGCAGGTTCAGAAACATGCAGCAGTGGCGACGTCTGGACTCGTTCGAAACTAATTTAACCTCATACGAAAGGCATACACTATATATTTTGATTCTATAGAACAAATGGGAGTAATAATTTTTTGTTACAGTTGAAAATATGTAAGAAATAATTTTTATCAATTGTTTGTGTAAAAAAACTTGTTCCTGTTTTTTGACATGTTTTTCTGTTAAAGTTAGTTGTGCGCAATATATGAATAGGCATGATGACGGGCGTAAGTTAGATAATAAAAAAATATTGGACACGTATGTTTTGCTATTTCAAATTAACAAAAAAAATAAGATAAATCGCTTTCAAGTTTAGGAGTAGGGGCTCGTGATGTCATAACTAGGTACAAACTGTATTTAGGAGTGACGTCACGCGATTTCTTGACTCAATATATTTATTTATTTAATTATGTTATATGTGTTTTAATATTTTAGTAAATAAAAATAAAAATACGTGTCCAAAATGTTTTATTAATCTACGTAACGGACTAATTATCGAAATTTTGTCATCACCCCTATTCACATTGGCTTGAAAGTTGAATTTCGATTGCAACAAAGTCATACGGACTCTAGGGAGAAACAATAAATTAGGCAAAATATAGCTGGACGTAATTAATTAATTAATTTGTTTTTATTTAGTAGGGTTGTGTTCGGTGTTTCTCACAAATGATAAATGAAGTGTTGCGCCAACGCAATTGCACTGTTTAAATGTTTTTTGGTTTATTTTTGTATTTTATGAAGTTAGAGTAAATTAAAAAAACAATGTACTGACGATTTTTTGGTAAAAATTTACTCACAGACGCTATTTAAGACAAAAAGTTGACACAATGGTTACCGTCATCCTCCTGCGAGGACTAGTACTCCTCGCTTTAAGAGCATCGAGTATGTTAGTCTTAGTCCATAGCAAAACCCATACATTCGGAAACGTTTTCAATGAATATGTAATATCAGGGGCCCCTTTTATAAACGCTTGTTACTTGTATTACAAGCGGAAGTCTATTTTTAATTCATTTTACTTGTAATACAAGTAACAAGCGTTTATGAAACGGGCCCCATGTATAATGAATCTAAAAACAACTTAATTATTTTATATTATCCAGATAATTTCAAAAGTTTAAACAATCCATATACAGAGAAGGAAACGTTTAAAAAGTATGTGTTTCGTTGTCGGTATTCGATTACCTTGAAATGTGAGGGGATTGGCTACATTTATAATAACTATATTATTATTCGAATATTAAAGACTTTGACTAAACAGACATTTTACTTTAAGGTCTGGTGGGGTGAGAGGAACATGGTATAATTCAGCCGGTTAAGACAAACAGTACCCGGATTCTCAACTCCATCGATATTGTTTAAAATATAGCTTATGTGATACTTCTCTTTCAACTCTGAGAATCGGCCATCATACTTCGAAGCGTTTTCCTACACGCAGTGTTCCTTTTGCCTCGACTAAACAAGAAACGCATAAAATGCGATAATTTTATATGTACATTTATATTGACATTTTGGAGGATTCATCCAATGTTTTATATATGGCGCTGGCCACTTCTTATATATTTTAAATAAATTCCAAGTGAAACAATGGAGTGGTTTGTGCTGAAACCATTTCCTGTATCTATGTAAAATGCCATAAATGTTGACTGAGAAAGTCAGTAGATTATACACAGTATTTTATAATTAGCCGAATGTCGCACACGTAGATTTTACATTGCAATGTAATTGGATCTATATAGGAATCCCTAACGTTATTTGTCCTAATGTATCGTTTGTCACGGGCGGATTGAGAAAAAATATATATTCCTCTGTCAAAGTTACAATTTGTGCAAACTACCCACTTTGAAAAAACAAATAACGGTGTACATACATGCCAGATGGACCTAAGCTGTAAAGACGGTTACACATGTGCCAAAAGGGCTTAATTATTTTATTTTAATAATTTACCAACCAGCATTTCACAAATGAGTGACCATGGAAAGCTGGAAAGCTTCCGAAACGTCGGGAACTCAAATTAGATAGTATACGCGATATAATCCGTTAAATTGTTTTATTTAAATGAGTTATAATCGCAGAAACAGAAGAAAATATTATAAACCTAACTTAACCTATACGATGATCTTTTAAAAATCCTGAAAAATTTACGGTTTCTGAAATAAACGCGTTTTGAGAAACGATACATTAGGACAAACGGCATTAGGGATTCCGAAGGAGACCCAATGTAATTATATTGTAGCAAAATTTAGATAATTGTCTCGAGGTTGACGAGAAGCAGCAAATAAAACAACACATGTATGAAATGTTTTGTTATTTTTATTAAAAAAACAACACATCAATATGTATTTTCAAGTCATCGCGGCTCCTCGCGGCGGCGAGCGTGGCCCACAGTTCAGACCGTTATCACAAAACATAAATGCAAATTTAAATACACATAGGTAGTATACAGTCAAGGCTAAAAACATGAAAGCGTGTGTGTCTCAAAAATGCACTCTACGACTTCAGAACTTATCTATGTTTTTACCCTTGTCTGCATTATCATATCCAAGACAGTTTTGAATATTAAATAATCTATATCATGATTGTATCAATAAAAATGATTGTAAAAACTATACTTCGTTGACAAAGGACTAGTTAATCATGATAAATTATAATTACTTAAATAGCCTAATGAATCATTATCATTACTAATGATAATGAAATAGTGGAAACGTAAACTTAGTCTGCAAATGTAAACATAGGTACTCATAATTTTGGAAATTATATAATTTGTAGACTCACGACCGAAACTTTCGGAGTCACGTTGGTGCTGTCTTATTGCCTGTATTTTGAGAGGAGACAGCAGCAACATTAGTTTTACCCCGTGCGTTTCAATTCGTAAACGATCTTTAGAAGCCTGGAGAGGCGAATTTTGGCGCGTATCCGAGTAGAAACGTAAATTTCAGTGCGCAGCCGTTTTGTTTATTCATCTTATTTGTACTGAACGTTGAATTAGATACTAATTTCGATTCATATGGCAAGAAACTCAAAAGTATTCGAGATATTCCGCATAATCTCAACACTCACAAAATGACTGGAAAATACATGATTTATATTCATTATAATACCTATTAGTAATTTAACTGAACAAATTAAAAGCTCTAAATAAACAACAGTCTTAGTACATACAAGTTATTTACACAAAGTTTTTATTTATATAAAAATATCCTACTGTACATATAACAATAACTATCAATGTAGAAATAGAATTTGTCTCTATGTACACAACTAGAAACAGTATTAAAAATAGTCAAATCTTCTAGGAATCATAAGTTTAGAATACGCAGACTGCCGAGAAACACGAACTCGGATTGGAATGTTACACACGTCTGCAGACAGCAGCCCCGCACAAGATGCAATGGTACCACCCGTCTCACTCTTCTGGGAAACAATATTTGAGTGAGCGGGACGGAACCAATATTTTTGCGGCCTTTGGAGCGAAATCGAGTTAGGAGTTTGGCGACTTAGATCAAATTCCGACGAATTCTGGAGCAGTCCTTTATCAAGATAAAAAGGCAGTGAGAAGGAGCTACTCGTCATCCATCGTAATTGGACACAACACATCTTGTTATCTCAGGTCCGTAGTCGGACGCTATTCACAAACGTTTTTTTCTGTCTTCTCTTTTGAATTTAATTACACGCACTGACCGCAAAGCTAACTCGATTTACAAGACCGACTCGTATCCGGTGCGTATTTCCCGCCACAGGGGGTTCGCATAGGCAGATTGAAGCGTCGTGCCGACACTGAGCTGCTTGGCCACACACAACGCTAAAAGCTTACTACTCGAACAAATAAGTGCGATTCGCATCTAGCGCGTCGCATCGAAACTTAGCTGTGACAAAGGGAAACTATTTCTCACAGTTACGCTTCATCATAAGTGTTGTTTGTGAGACCTTTGTTACACCTAATTACGATTCGGTAAGGCGTGTTAGACGTGAATCTTACTCCTACATCATAAGACCCAATACGGGGACAGTCTCGGGCAAGGCAGCGTTACCGCTAGAAGTCGACGGGAAGCCAGACACCACACACTAGTTCTACGGAATACTCACGGCCCACGGCCGCTTAATAAATAATTACCTACGATTACTGATGTGCAAATTGCGGAAACTTTTCAAAATACTTAAAAAGGTCTTAGTCTAGTGTTAACTTACATGTTTATAAGACCCTTTTTTAAGGATTTTTTAGTATATAAAAGGACTTAAGTCTAGTGTCAACTTACCTGTTTCAAAGACGTTTTTTAAACATTTTGGAAAGTTTCCGCAATTTGCACATCACTACCTACGATGAACACAAATGGGTAGCGACGGGTAACTTTCGAGAGCCTGAATATATCAGCAACATTTCGTTTTTTTTGCCTATGTGCTGCGTGGTTGATCTAAGATTGGGGATACCTGGGGCTCGTTTCACAAAAGCTTGTAACTATTATTACAAGTGGAAGTCTCTTTTTATTAATACCTCTTGTTGGAAAGAGATTTCCGCCTGATGTCTATGTCTATGACATATACCAAAATGGGTGTAAAATTCATCCGGACGTAGTCATTTGTGACTTTAATACAACCAATGCGATTACGAATCTTGATTGAATAACACAGGCAGATAAGTCTGTATTCCAACATGCTTACGTTGTGTATTGGACCCATCAAATTCAAATATTTTTATCTTACTGCATACATACCTATACAATTATTCTGTTAATAACTTAAGGTGGTTTTAGCCTCTGAAGTTTGCATTTGAACTTTTTTAATAACACCCCAAATATTTGCGAGTATTACAAATAGCACATAGAATAAAGCGTTTTAAATAGTTTCGAAAATTAACCGTCGGTACGCTAGCGCCTCACAAGCAAAGTCTACTAACGTATTTGTCTCTATCACTTTAATGGCTACAGAGAGGGACGACGCTACTTCGGTAGACTTAGTGTATGCACACTATCACTATTAATAAATTCGCTGATTTCACCAACTATTTTACTGAACGCGGACAAGAAATTGGAATTATATGAAGGAAGTAGAACTGCTAACACGAATAGAATATAATTATATAATATACTATATAGAAATTATGAAACAATTACACATATTATATAGAGGGTTGAGAATTGAAACCTTTTTCTAGAATACGGTGAAATGTACCTTTTAAAATAAATCATAAGTACATCTTTAGGATACAAGTTGCCGAATCACACGCGGCGGCAGTAAATAATGTAGGTAGGTACGATTGGAACGAGACATCCTTTAATATAATGATGTCTCTTTGATCAGAACCTTAAGGCCATCCCACACACTAATCTGTTGAGCTTAGTTTATACCTCGTATCTACGACATTGCATACAAACGAGGTCCAAACTTAACTTTACCGGGATATACTCAGTCACACATTTGCTAGGAAAATTGGTAATGATTACTAAACAAAAATAAAGGTACAGCTATTTTAGATTACGTTTAGATTGATCGTTGTATAATTCCAAATTAAAATCACCATTATATAAAAGGATGTTAGTTCGATTAATACTTTGGATCTTAATTCGACACGCGCGCGCGGCATGTGGCGGTAACGCTAACTTGCGGTATCGTGTGAAGCATTTGCGAGTGTCGAAAAAAGACCCTGTACGCACTACACAGGATTGGCAGATCTATCAACAATCGTGATTGAGCGCGCCTTGAACACGAAGAGCCGACATTTCTCGGGTCACTACCTGAAGGTACCTCTGAACCTGCACTGAGATCCTCTTCCTTTTTTAGAAGTTGCCTAAGACTATAGCCACAAACACGTACAATAGTGTGGATCATAACTACTAACAGTCGTAACAAGATGTCAATAGCGATGAAATCAATGATATGCTTCGGAAATAGGTAAGTACTATTTAATGGCCTGAGAAGTGCAGTGCAGAGAAACTAACAGGCCCAAACCCTTCCTTTAAAATCCAACAATCGTTGAGAACATTTCTCAAAATATTGCACCATATGTAGGTGAATTACTACAGCAGTTTTTAATTTTGTTCTGTTATCAAGATACCAAGCGAAGAACGTTATTCATAATTATGTATAAAGACGTTCAAATGACAAATGGAAATGCAACCTTGAATGTGTAAAAGTAATCAGTAAGTAAATAACATCAAACAGATTGAAAATAAGAATTTTAAATTAAGCTACTGACGCAACTATAGCTAGACATATTTTGTATATTTTTATGAGAAATCATTTCGTAGTGTCACAGGTCTTTTGAGAACTTTATAGGTGTTTCTAATGATGTTGCAGTTTCATTGTTAAATTTGACGTCACGTGATTAATACATCGATTACACCATTTGATTGGAGGCCCCATTCACAAGAAGCTGTCCAATAGTACAATTAAAGCTAAAGCAGGACCATTGTATCCATAGTCGTAATAACAGTGAACATATCGTTGCCTGAGAATCAAAAGGTTTCAACTACAAGTAACTCTATGGGGCTTACATACTCGTACAGATGTAGTGCATAATTATTTTCCATCGCATTTTCTCGGAAATGTTCGTATTTGTCATGCTACTTCAGTCAACCTCGGTACTTTTTTGTACTGTGACCGACTGAAATAGCAAGACACGTTCGTACATTTCCGTGAAGATACGATGGAAAACAATTATGCACTACATCTGTAGGACAATTTGATCCTTAAATTGTAACCTGTTAATTTTCAGGCTGGCAGGATACGCAACACGAAAAATATTTGGAATGAGTATTTTTCATCGACTTGTTACTTTCGTACGTTTAAACAGCAACAGACTAAAGCAACCATCTGTAGGCTTTATGTCAATGTCAATAAGGTCTACTAATGGTCACTTAGTGTGTGGCTGATGGTACAATCAGAAAACTATTGCGTGGGAGATTATTTCTCCGCCGTACGATGTATGTATATACTATTAACAGTCCGACAACACTGGGACATACTACTATATGAGAGTGTGCATGTAAGATAATGACTTACTATACTATACAATAGCGATGGCCACAATAACGTAACTCCCCAAGGCTCGTTTATAGGTGTCAATGCGCGCATGTTGAGGTACCACATTGCGAAAGTAACAAGTCGACATCTTTAACACGTTCCCACTCCAATGTACTGTGTACATACTACGCTAGTTGAGCTAAGTTTGCATCTGGTGTCTATGATGTCGCACAAAAACAAGATGCAAACATAGTATAACCAAATTACTATGAGGTATCAATCCACTTGAAACATTTCGCATGAAGACTGCGAATGTTTCAATCGGAAATGCGAATTATTATGTTTGGTCGTTAACTATTGTGTGAATTATCTCAATCCACATTATTACCTAGAATAAAGAGAACTTAAAAGTAAGGTAGTAGTATCAAAACTATTTGGAATTTGTAAGGCTCGCTCAACTCACGGCCCCTCGGGCCCTTTAGAATGTGACGCGTTGGTCCCAACATCGTACAACAGCACAATATCTATTAGTCTAACATCGAGCACGTAGTACCTTTGGCATCGTAATGAATTAAACATTATATCAACTGCACTTATTTCACTATCATTCCCTTCCTTGATCCGTTGAAAGGTCTGCTATAAATCGAGAATTCATAACACGCTTATTTCGCTCGCAAGCAATATTACTAGACTATCACCTCAATAAATAGGGAGTTGTGACGAAACGAAATTCAGCCAAACAATATTGGTTTAATTATGCACGCTAAATGCTTACGCCATATACACGTAAATGTATCAATTGTTTAGCGCCATCGAGAGTTTATTCGAGTTAGCGTGCCACGTAGGCATTCGCTGTCACTTTCTAATTTTCCATGATAAAAGTGGCGTTTGAAACTATCACTCATAAACTCAGACCTCGCAGCTAGGACAGAGAAAAATCTCTCCTTTTGTAGTCTATGGTCACCGGCGAAGTGAGACGAGTTAAGTCAGTCGATAGAAGGTTTAAGTGAGCGGTGCCGGGCGCGCCGACGGTACAACTACAATACGTTAAGACGATCACAGCCTCGGGTCGCGGCGCGCGCGCGGTCACGTGATGGCGGCCACGTCCGCGTTCGTTTTCTGCAGGCCGTCCTCGTCCGTCGATCTGTGGACAACGTTACATTGTTTTATATGTAAATACATACACGTCTCTATAAAGTTCGGAGCTAGAAGTTGACGAGAAACAGGGAGTCCAAAATTAGAAATTATTGTCGTGCCCTCGCGTTCCTTAAAATTTGGTTTAGGAATAACGAGAACTAACACTGGCCCCCTTAGATTAAAACTCTATCAGTAGGTGTATCACAGCATACCTACTCTAGACTAGAATTTTAAGGTATGGATGGTACGCAATAATATGTTAAACATTGGAGTACAAACAGAAACAAGTGTATAAAAGAATACGCTAATCTAAATACATATGAAGAAACCAAGCATGAACTTATTTCCTAGTCGCCGTCGCGACTATACGGCGCGGCCCAGCGTGTGTGCGCCTCGGCGCGCGTGATGTCGCAGTGGTGTTGCGCGGCGTAGGGCAGGCGCGCGCGGCCCAGCGTGTGCGTGTGTGTGTGTGTGTGTGTGTGTACCTGTAGACGTGCGCCTCGGCGCGCGTGACGTCGCAGTGGTAGTGCGCGGCGTAGGGCAGGCGCGCGCGGCCCAGCGTGTGCGTGTGTGTGTGTGTGTGTGTACCTGTAGACGTGCGCCTCGGCGCGCGTGACGTCGCAGTGGTAGTGCGCGGCGTAGGGCAGGCGCGCGCGGCCCAGCGTGTGTGTGTGTGTGTGTGTGTGTGTGTACATGTAGACGTGCGCCTCGGCGCGCGTGACGTCGCAGTGGTAGTGCGCGGCGTAGGGCAGGCGCGCGCGGCCCAGCGTGTGTGTGTGTGTGTGTGTACCTGTAGACGTGCGCCTCGGCGCGCGTGACGTCGCAGTGGTAGTGCGCGGCGTAGGGCAGGCGCGCGCGGCCCAGCGTGTGTGTGTGTGTGTGTGTGTGTGTGTGTGTGTGTACCTGTAGACGTGCGCCTCGGCGCGCGTGACGTCGCAGTGGTAGTGCGCGGCGTAGGGCAGGCACGCGCGGCCCAGCGTGTGTGTGTGTGTGTGTGTGTGTGTGTGTGTGTACCTGTAGACGTGCGCCTCGGCGCGCGTGACGTCGCAGTGGTAGTGCGCGGCGTAGGGCAGGCGCGCGCGGCCCAGCGTGTGTGTGTGTGTGTGTGTATGTGTGTGTGTGTGTGTGTGTATACCTGTAGACGTGCGCCTCGGCGCGCGTGACGTCGCAGTGGTAGTGCGCGGCGTAGGGCAGGCGCGCGCGGCCCAGCGTGTGCGTGTGTGTGTGTGTGTGTGTGTGTACCTGTAGACGTGCGCCTCGGCGCGCGTGACGTCGCAGTGGTAGTGCGCGGCGTAGGGCAGGCGCGCGCGGCCCAGCGTGTGCGTGTGTGTGTACCTGTAGACGTGCGCCTCGGCGCGCGTGACGTCGCAGTGGTAGTGCGCGGCGTAGGGCAGGCGCGCGCGGCCCAGCGTGTGTGTGTGTGTGTGTGTGTGTGTACCTGTAGACGTGCGCCTCGGCGCGCGTGACGTCGCAGTGGTAGTGCGCGGCGTAGGGCAGGCACGCGCGGCCCAGCGTGTGTGTGTGTGTGTGTGTGTGTGTGTGTGTGTGTGTACCTGTAGACGTGCGCCTCGGCGCGCGTGACGTCGCAGTGGTAGTGCGCGGCGTAGGGCAGGCGCGCGCGGCCCAGCGTGTGTGTGTGTGTGTGTGTGTATGTGTGTGTGTGTGTGTGTGTATACCTGTAGACGTGCGCCTCGGCGCGCGTGACGTCGCAGTGGTAGTGCGCGGCGTAGGGCAAGCGCGCGCGGCCCAGCGTGTGTGTGTGTGCGTGTGTGTGTGTGTGTGTGTGTGTACCTGTAGACGTGCGCCTCGGCGCGCGTGACGTCGCAGTGGTAGTGCGCGGCGTAGGGCAGGCGCGCGCGGCCCAGCGTGTGCGTGTGTGTGTGTGAGTGTGTGTGTACCTGTAGACGTGCGCCTCGGCGCGCGTGACGTCGCAGTGGTGTTGCGCGGCGTAGGGCAGGCGCGCGCGGCCCAGCGTGTGTGTGTGTGTGTGTGTGTGTGTGTGTGTACCTGTAGACGTGCGCTTCGGCGCGCGTGACGTCGCAGTGGTAGTGCGCGGCGTAGGGCAGGCGCGCGCGGCCCAGCGTGTGTGTGTGTGTGTGTGTGTGTACCTGTAGACGTGCGCTTCGGCGCGCGTTACGTCGCAGTGGTAGTGCGCGGCGTAGGGCAGGCGCGCGCGGCCCAGCGTGTGTGTGTGTGTGTGTGTGTGTGTGTACCTGTAGACGTGCGCCTCGGCGCGCGTGACGTCGCAGTGGTAGTGCGCGGCGTAGGGCAGGCGCGCGCGGCCCAGCGTGTGTGTGTGTGTACCTGTAGACGTGCGCCTCGGCGCGCGTGACGTCGCAGTGGTAGTGCGCGGCGTAGGGCAGGCGCGCGCGGCCCAGCGTGTGTGTGTGTGTGTGTGTGTGTGTGTGTGTACCTGTAGACGTGCGCCTCGGCGCGCGTGACGTCGCAGTGGTAGTGCGCGGCGTAGGGCAGGCGCGCGCGGCCCAGCGTGTGTGTGTGTGTGTGTGTGTGTACCTGTAGACGTGCGCCTCGTGTGTGTGTGTGTGTGTGTGTACCTGTAGACGTGCGCCTCGGCGCGCGTGACGTCGCAGTGGTAGTGCGCGGCGTAGGACAGGCGCGCGCGGCCCAGCGTGTGTGTGTGTGTGTGTGTGTGTGTGTACCTGTAGACGTGCGCCTCGGCGCGCGTGACGTCGCAGTGGTAGTGCGCGGCGTAGGGCAGGCGCGCGCGGCCCAGCGTGTGCGTGTGTGTGTGTGTGTGTGTGTGTACCTGTAGACGTGCGCCTCGGCGCGCGTGACGTCGCAGTGGTAGTGCGCGGCGTAGGGCAGGCGCGCGCGGCCCAGCGTGTGCGTGTGTGTGTGTGTGTGTGTACCTGTAGACGTGCGCCTCGGCGCGCGTGACGTCGCAGTGGTAGTGCGCGGCGTAGGGCAGGCGCGCGCGGCCCAGCGTGTGTGTGTGTGTGTGTGTGTGTGTACATGTAGACGTGCGCCTCGGCGCGCGTGACGTCGCAGTGGTAGTGCGCGGCGTAGGGCAGGCGCGCGCGGCCCAGCGTGTGTGTGTGTGTGTGTGTGTGTGTGTACCTGTAGACGTGCGCCTCGGCGCGCGTGACGTCGCAGTGGTAGTGCGCGGCGTAGGGCAGGCGCGCGCGGCCCAGCGTGTGTGTGTGTGTGTGTGTGTGTGTGTGTGTGTACCTGTAGACGTGCGCCTCGGCGCGCGTGACGTCGCAGTGGTAGTGCGCGGCGTAGGGCAGGCACGCGCGGCCCAGCGTGTGTGTGTGTGTGTGTGTGTGTGTGTGTGTGTACCTGTAGACGTGCGCCTCGGCGCGCGTGACGTCGCAGTGGTAGTGCGCGGCGTAGGGCAGGCGCGCGCGGCCCAGCGTGTGTGTGTGTGTGTGTGTGTATGTGTGTGTGTGTGTGTGTGTGTATACCTGTAGACGTGCGCCTCGGCGCGCGTGACGTCGCAGTGGTAGTGCGCGGCAAAGGGCAAGCGCGCGCGGCCCAGCGTGTGTGTGTGTGCGTGTGTGTGTGTGTGTGTGTGTGTACCTGTAGACGTGCGCCTCGGCGCGCGTGACGTCGCAGTGGTAGTGCGCGGCGTAGGGCAGGCGCGCGCGGCCCAGCGTGTGCGTGTGTGTGTGTGAGTGTGTGTGTACCTGTAGACGTGCGCCTCGGCGCGCGTGACGTCGCAGTGGTGTTGCGCGGCGTAGGGCAGGCGCGCGCGGCCCAGCGTGTGTGTGTGTGTGTGTGTGTGTGTGTGTGTACCTGTAGACGTGCGCTTCGGCGCGCGTGACGTCGCAGTGGTAGTGCGCGGCGTAGGGCAGGCGCGCGCGGCCCAGCGTGTGTGTGTGTGTGTGTGTGTGTACCTGTAGACGTGCGCTTCGGCGCGCGTTACGTCGCAGTGGTAGTGCGCGGCGTAGGGCAGGCGCGCGCGGCCCAGCGTGTGTGTGTGTGTGTGTGTGTGTACCTGTAGACGTGCGCCTCGGCGCGCGTGACGTCGCAGTGGTAGTGCGCGGCGTAGGGCAGGCGCGCGCGGCCCCGCGTGTGTGTGTGTGTACCTGTAGACGTGCGCCTCGGCGCGCGTGACGTCGCAGTGGTAGTGCGCGGCGTAGGGCAGGCGCGCGCGGCCCAGCGTGTGTGTGTGTGTGTGTGTGTGTGTGTGTGTACCTGTAGACGTGCGCCTCGGCGCGCGTGACGTCGCAGTGGTAGTGCGCGGCGTAGGGCAGGCGCGCGCGGCCCAGCGTGTGTGTGTGTGTGTGTGTGTGTACCTGTAGACGTGCGCCTCGTGTGTGTGTGTGTGTGTGTGTACCTGTAGACGTGCGCCTCGGCGCGCGTGACGTCGCAGTGGTAGTGCGCGGCGTAGGACAGGCGCGCGCGGCCCAGCGTGTGTGTGTGTGTGTGTGTGTGTGTGTGTGTGTGTGTACCTGTAGACGTGCGCCTCGGCGCGCGTGACGTCGCAGTGGTAGTGCGCGGCGTAGGGCAGGCGCGCGCGGCCCAGCGTGTGTGTGTGTGTGTGTGTGTACCTGTAGACGTGCGCCTCGGCGCGCGTGACGTCGCAGTGGTAGTGCGCGGCGTAGGGCAGGCGCGCGCGGCCCAGCGTGTGTGTGTGTGTGTGTGTGTGTGTGTACCTGTAGACGTGCGCCTCGGCGCGCGTGACGTCGCAGTGGTAGTGCGCGGCGTAGGGCAGGCGCGCGCGGCCCAGCGTGTGTGTGTGTGTGTGTGTGTGTGTGTGTGTGTGTGTGTGTGTGTGTGTGTGTACCTGTAGACGTGCGCCTCGGCGCGCGTGACGTCGCAGTGGTAGTGCGCGGCGTAGGGCAGGCGCGCGCGGCCCAGCGTGTGTGTGTGTGTGTGTGTGTGTGTGTGTGTGTGTACCTGTAGACGTGCGCCTCGGCGCGCGTGACGTCGCAGTGGTAGTGCGCGGCGTAGGGCAGGCGCGCGCGGCCCAGCGTGTGTGTGTGTGTGTGTGTGTGTGTGTGTGTGTGTGTGTACCTGTAGACGTGCGCCTCGGCGCGCGTGACGTCGCAGTGGTAGTGCGCGGCGTAGGGCAGGCGCGCGCGGCCCAGCGTGTGTGTGTGTGTGTGTGTGTGTGTGTACCTGTAGACGTGCGCCTCGGCGCGCGTGACGTCGCAGTGGTAGTGCGCGGCGTAGGGCAGGCGCGCGCGGCCCAGCGTGTGTGTGTGTGTGTGTGTGTGTGTGTGTACCTGTAGACGTGCGCCTCGGCGCGCGTGACGTCGCAGTGGTAGTGCGCGGCGTAGGGCAGGCGCGCGCGGCCGCGCCGTCGCGACTGCACGGCGCGGCCCAGCACGCCCGGCCGCGTCGAGTTGTGCACCGCGTGGTACGCCAGCCTGGGAACCACGTCGCCACTTAATAAGGAGAGCAAGAGTTCAACTTCAAGCGCGCCGCTCGTTGATGCCTCCGCCTCCGCCGCGAAACCGCGAAACGCCATACAGAGCGCGCGAAACTAAAGCGGAACTTCCTTGGGTTTGGCGTTTCGCGGCGGAGGTGTGCTACCGGCATGACTGAAGGCTATCCCGGACGCCAAACAATAAACTGATTGTATGGCCGTACCATATATGACGGCAAACGACCGTCGCGGCCTCTAGGACGTAGCTTACTGTCGACGTGCCGACAAAGAGGTAATCTTTGGCCCACAAAAGGTTACAGCCGTGCTTTATAGCTACAATACCATTGATACATTGATGGTGGGAGGGATTGATACAAAATGGCGGACATAGTTTTTTAGAATCTGTGCCCTTCAAACCTTGTAGTAAAGAAAACCTTTATGATTTTTTTCGAAAAAAAATGACATCCGCCATCTTGACATCCAAAATTGATGCAATTTATGGAATGACGATTTTTGAAAGTTAAGTCAGCCATCTTTAATTACAAAATGGATGCCAGCCAGCACATGATTGTGATTGTGTTGTTCTAAGCAGGCCGATTAGTACTTTGACTTGGTTGCTAGATTAATTTAGAAATCCTGTTATAATTGTATATTATTTACGCAATTGCGTTTTCCGCTAAAGAACCAAGGTCGTCGACATAGCTCAAAGAAGACAAAATGTTGTTAAACTTAAGTGGTAGTTGGCGGGGCACATTGCTCATAGAACCGATAGCCGCGGGGGCAACAAGGTTCTCGAGTTACGACCGCGTACAGGCCCCGACATGATGAACCGATGATCTGGTAAAGGTCGCAATAGACCGTTGGCTGAGGGTGGCTATTTATTTACAATTTTTTAAATAGCACTAAGGTCGCCTGTCATTTTAGTTAGTTAATGTAACTCATTAAATGATAAACATATAAATAAACTATTTTTAATAAATAAACTCGAGTGCTATTTGTTACTCTCGAGAATAAGAGAGAAGTCCCCTTAAACGTAGGGAATATTCCCGGGAACATAGGTAATTACATTTGCAGGTTATATTAACTAGATAAACTTTAGCATTTGTAGGAAGAACTGATGAAATATATGTTTTACAAATACAAATTCTAAATTTGGAACTCACCTGGGCACCAGCGCGGCGACGGTGGCGACGACCAGCACGAGCCAGTAGGTGGGGTCCGCCATCGCGTGGTGGATCACGTGGTAGGTGGAGGGCATCTTGAGGAACGGCACCGGGATGGAGTGGTAGATCAGCGTCGCCACGAAGAACGCGCCCAGCGAGCCCGTCAGCGCTATCGCGTGGATCACCGTCTGATGAAATAGGTACATATATGTGGTCAACTCCTGGATTATCATGGATGAGAGTAAACATCTTCATCGTACGTTCTTCGTATTAATTATCATGCGAAGAGCGAGGCTAAACACGAGTGCTTTGCTTGCTTTCGGGATTGCATTGTCAGGCCGCAATAATGAAATAATGATCTTTATTCTGTAAGTAGGCCACACGGACACTTTTACAAGTCTGACTCTACGGCGTTTCCCAAGAGGAGACCACTGAAGAGAAGAAAGCCAAAACAAACTCAACAGTCAGTCATTTTTTCGAAATAACTCCTATATCTTTTACAATATTTGTACTTAGCCTATACTAAATATATGTTTTGAGTATATAAACTCAATGCGTAGTTCTTCAAGAAAACATATCAAAACTCATAAAAGTAAAAAAAAATATAGAATAAAAAAAAGCAAAATAGTGATTTTTTATTTCATTACCTTATAATTAAAATTTCTTGTGTAAAGAAATGTAAGTTCATAGTGCTTAGTCCACCTCGTTTTTAGACGACAGTTAAAAACCACCTCTTGTTGCAAAAAGCACCTCTAATCGGACTAAAATTTCGTTGTTGCGAGCCCATCTTACTCTAACAGTGTGTCTTGTTCTTTATTGGAAGACGAATCTTTTAAGGGCCGTTTAGAAAAAAGTACAGTTTATTTAGAAAAAATGTGAATTCCTTTGTATAACGAAAGTTACCCAAACATTTTATGTTGTACAAACAGCTTTAACTGAGCATCTGATGCACTTATGTCAATGTCAACAAGGTTTACTAAAGATTACTTAAGTATGTCACTGATTGTACGAGTATGACGAACTTACGTTACGCAAATTAAAAAAAAGCATTTCGTCTATCCGTGATTACAAATGTCGGGAACTCAAAAGAGATGATATACGCCATATAATCCGTTTAAATGGTTTTATTTTAATGAGTGATGACCGCGGAATCAAAGAGTATATTATGAAATAACATTTTTTTAAATGAAATATTATGTATATTTTTTTAAAAGACCCTTAAACTAACGCAAATTGCTCGTTTATTGCCTGTTAATCGTAACTTTAGAGCTATGATCTTGTCGGTGAAGTAATCACCTGTATGTTATCGTGCATCCAATAGGCTGCCAATCTTAACTATAATTAAAACTATAAGCATGTAATCCAGACATTATACGGAGAGGATAGTACAGTAATAAATAAATATCAGACACAACCTTACCACACATCGACCTCGTCCCAAACTGAGCAAAGCTTGTACTATGGGTACTAGGCGAAGATATACATAATAGATATATATAAATTATAATACTTAAATACATAGAAAACGTCCAAGACCCCGGAACAAACATTCGTGCTCATCACACAAACACTTGCCCTGGCCGGGATTCGAACCCGGGACCGTCAGCTTCGTAGGCCGTTGTACAACCCACTGAGCCAAACGTGTCGTGAAATGGAAATAATTTATAATAGCTGAGTTTTCTGTGTATGTACCCTACATGTTTATTCTAGTAATTATGTAGTTCCAAATAGTGTAGCAAAGTACGAGTCGATGAAGTATTTGAATTAAAAAAATCATGAAAATTTAGAAAGTATATTAATGTAATAGTTATTTTTTTCTTAATAATGATAAAGTAATAGTTACCTACTTATTACTCATTGTTTCTGTTAACTTAGGATACATATCAGCCAAGCCATACATTTGGTTGATTTAGTTGGCTTTAAGTGTAAATTTTTTTGGAGATTTCACTTTATATTGCTATGCTTACGAATAAACAATATTAACACAATTTTTAATATTTACAAAAAGCGTTTTTTACACTCATTTTATACACCTACTTCCTTTAAAGTTTCTTGGGCTCATAAATATAGTGTCTTATAACATGTTATAAAATTGGAGTAAAAAAACAGGCTATTATGAATAAGTGTTTTGCAAATCCGTAAAATGTCTGGAGTAATAGTGAGGCACAAAGTGAACGTTTACACACAACACGGTGTCCACGGCGGTGACAGACAGACACGATTTGTAATGTCATCTATTTCCACACGTTATCCACTTACAAGATTACGATAGAAAAGCTGCATGGAAATATGTACCGGTTCAGTCAATACATAAAAACATCTCGTAAAACATATAAATTACATATACAAATGTTTGAAACATACTAATAAATATTTTACATATAACACAAATGTTGTAGGTACCCACATCTGTGTTTAGAAACAAACATGAGGGAAAATAACACCACATTATTATCTATTGATTTGATAAAAAGATCAAAGCGCAAAGAAAAACATAATTCGCACGTGTTCACACCAGGAATAGAACCCGGTACCTTTGTATTACGCATCCAACGAGTCAGCCGCTCCACCAGCGAGCACGCCGAATTACGCCTCAAATTTATGGATCCGATTTGATTCCCATACTTTTTTTGTCCTTCAATTCCTCACAACACGTTCGCGTGCAATGTCAAAACAAATAATTTGCGGAACACAATTATATTTTAAGTGTTTTTAATGTAGGTACAACATCACATTTGTGTTGATTGTGATATAGATGTAAAGATTAACACTTTGCACGAATCATATTTTTTATTTTTTATAATAAAGTAAGTATTGTTATAGCTAATAATACCATAGTCAATCTACGTAAAGCTTTTTGTTTTTTCAATGGTGAATCGTGGGTGCTGTTATTTAATTTTCTTCTTTGTGCTTAAATTTTTGTACCTACATCACCAGACATTTAAAGTCTTGTTCCAAAATCAAGAGTCCCCGGCAAGCTCGGCCGAATTTCACCTTCCCATACAAACGGAGTTTCGTTCTTATTTTAAAACTTCGCGTTGGATTGTAACGTATATCTAGGCCTGTAATTAGTTTATATGGCTCCACTTTATAAAACAAACGAAATATAGCAAAAACAAGTTTTGTATGAAATACTTAAATTCGTTGTTTTTTTTTACTATGGTATTTGAAGCTACATAAACTAATTACAGCCCTGCATATACCTTAACTTATTCTAAGTACAAAGTTTCAGAGTAAACTAGCTAGTCGATTTAAAAGGAGAGCGTAACTACGTTTGTATGGAGAACCGAGCTTACCGGGGACTCTTAATATCGATAACCGAGTTTATCGATAATTATTAAAACTTTTAAATTGATTTCACGTAAAATAACCGGTTATGGAATCGGTGAAAAATCAAGGAAAATTCCTCTAGCATGTGCGGGTAATTTGTGAGAGTTTAAGTTAGATTTTTTTTTCTTACTGTTCACAAATACCAATGTAGCAATGTACCAATGTTTACGTACCATCAGCTATAAATATAAACATTTATATGATCATCGGTAGATTGGTAAGGTCACGAGCAACACACTCAAGCAGCTGCAGGTCTTATGTTCACATAATAAGTCACCTGTGTTCACTCGAGTGTGTGGTTGTTTTTACGTGCAACGTTTTGTTTACGTTACTACATGCAAGAGGGTTATTCATTATGTTTTATTATCACACATTCGAAGCGGGTCTATATTGATGCTATAAAGTCATAATGTAATGTTTATTCGAATTTTCGTTAGTCATAATCGTATTTTTCTAGGATAGTTAACTCTTCAGGATTGTTACAAAACAAACCTAACCGAAACATTTCAAAGACTGAAAAAATTTACGATTTTAGAAAACATTTAGTTATGACTTTCCAATGATTATGGGAAACAAAGAGATCCACAGTAAAAGCAAATGAGAATAAAATGTCAACTCACCCAACTCCTAGTCTCGATGGCGACGTACGCGAGCATGATGACGAGGCAGCAGGTCATGTTGCAGATGCCGAAGGCCCAGAAGTCGACGTCGCTGTCCCAGTAGGCGCTGACGGCGGTGAAGAAGATGACGACGCTGATGTAGAGCGACTCGGCCAGCACGGCCCAGTACGAGTGCGTCTGGTAGGCGCGGCCGCGCCGCGACGAGCTGTACAGGCCGGGCCGCTCGCTCAGCAGCGCCGCGGGCGCCACGCGGTCGTACGCGCCTGCGCATACCGACACTTTGTACATGCGCACTAGTTTACTCTTATTCTAATTTGTGGTATTGGTCCGCGTTGACGCTTCGTCACTAGAGCGTTTTTCTGAGAAGCAGCTGGCTACGCTACTAATAGAAGGCACCGATGCAAAATAAAAGATTGGAGCCCCATGTCTCGAAGTTCTGTTAGTCGGGGACTAAGGGCCCCTAAATTATTAGGGTGCCCGGCACCGTCTAGCCCTATGGTAGCTACGCCACTGGTGAGAAGTCCAGTTAACGAGCGGTTAGCGACAAAACTTAAATAATAGCTAATGTCAAAGAGGTTCGGTAACAGAGTAGGAAATTTAAACAGCGTTTAATCTTATGGACTTTGCCCCGTCAAAATGACCAATAACCTACCCAATCCCCAACGTAATACAAGGTTCTTGCCATGAAGGAGTTAAAAGTAGTCGCAAACGAGAGAATGAATAATATACAGAAAGTTAGACACTTTGGGCACAGTTCAAAGCTTAACTTTGCAGAATCATCCACGCAAATCAAGTTTTCACGGATCATTCCCAAAGATTTTATGAATACTTGGATCATCTTCTTTTCGTTAACAACTTTACTTTCAAATGAATAACCAATATTCAACAAAAGATTTATAAAATTGACATGCTAGGCAAAAGTTTATGGATTCTTATATGCTAAAAGTTATACAATTAAAACGAAAATTATAGTCATCATGAGGTGGTGACGCAGCGGTAAATACATTATTTGTATACAAAAGTGAGGCCAGCGTTACTAGCTTTACAGATATTGTTACTAGCTTTATAGTCACAAAAAAAATGACCCACTTGCGTAGTTGGTATTTGTGTGCAAAGAATAAAGCTGCAGAGCAAGCTACAGACGAGCTCACCTATGACGAGCGGCGGGACCGCGGTGAACACCAGGTTATACGTCATCATGTGCAGCTGGTCCACCATCACGGCCGACGAGAAGCCGCAGTACAGCTGGTACCAGAACACCATGAACACGAACGTCTGCAACGATATACACGCAAATCGATAACTTCCTCCACGGAATATTTTGTGTAATGTTTTAAAACTACTTCCTTTTCTTATAAGAACTTCTTCTCTTTCTTCTTAAGATGCTTTTTAGACTAACTAAGGTTAGAAATCAGCTATGCATGCATGTATGCTACTTTGTAATTCTATTTTTCAATATAGCGGAGATATAGCAGTTGAAAGACTCGCGAGGTCTCCATGTGAGCTATAGACTCAGCTAGTCTTTCAGCCGCTATATTTCCGAGCCGCTAGCTGTATATATTTTAGTTCTCCCTGATTGGGTACTCACGGCGTTCTTGAGGAAGAAGTAGAGTATCATCCTGGCGAGGCGGTCATAGCACCAATGGCCGTGCACCAGTAGTAGCCTCTCCACGAACTTGAACCGCGACAGCGCGAAGTCTGACGCCATTACTGCTTGTCTACCTTCTTGTCCGGAAAGACCTAAGGGAATAATCATATTCTAGTTATTCAACAGGACGCGTGACATAAGACTTCTCGGTCGTTTTAAAAGTCACGTACATAAGGCTTTAGGTGTAACAGATCGTGGTGATTATACATATAGAGTACTAGAAGGTGAGAAAAGAAACTTCGTTCGCGGAGCAGAAAAAGTCATAAGCCCGTTTTTTTTTGTTTGGCGTAGTCGGAAAAAGTATCCTATAACCATCTGGAGATACGCAGCTCCCGCGTACCAAAAATAGTTGAAATCCGATCAGCCGATTTGGCGCGATGAAGCCACAACGACACATACAAACATTTCATTTTTACAACTTCATAATAGTATAGATCAGTATAAGAAGCATTCGACTTCATAAGACAAAAAACGGATTTATTGAGAGTAATTGAATTAATTGGAACGCATCATAATTGTGTAAAAACAAAGTGATTCTTAAGTTTCCATTTTTTTTTTCGTATTTTTTCGATTACTTACTGCAAGGATGATACGTTATTGCCGTTATTACTATTACCTACACATATAGAATTAGCCATTTTGGATAATAAAAGGTTTAGACCTGTAACTAGTGCTTCTATACTAAATAAATATATGTATACTATTTTGTATATATTATAATAGTGTTGTCTTAAGTATATTTAGGGTACAATATTGATACAAAGATCTAAGTAGAAAAGAAAAATTAATTGCGATCCACTGCAGTCTAAGCCGGAATCGAACCAGCGTCTCTGTTATACCGGAACAGCGTCCTATCCGTTAGACCATCAGACCGCTTCCGCGTCTAACGGATAGGACGCTGTTCCGGTATAACAGAGACGCTGGTTCAATTCCGGCTTAGACTGCAGTGGATCGCAATTAATTTTTCTTTTCTACTTAGATCTTTGTATCAATATTGTATCAAAAAATATGTGATGTTTTCACATTAAAAATATAAACAAACACTATATTTAGGGTATTTATTAAGTTTTGTTTCAAGTTGGGTGTTTATTATTGTGTTTCTTTAAGTGTAATACAGACAAAATTTCGCGTTTTCATAAATTAAATAAGAAAAGTATATGTTATGTACGTGCTTTGACATAAAGCACTTTCTACGTTAAAATAAAAACAAAAAAATTCGACTACAAATTATTCCCTAAAAATGAAATAAAATTAGAACTAAACAGACGAAGTAATCTTACTTAAGAATTTACTTATTCAATAAAAAAAATGTGTCTATAGGTGTACAGCGAATATTTGAATGTATTATTGAACAACGTACCGACTCCCACGTCCGCGGTCTGTATCATGGACACGTCGTTGGCGCCGTCGCCGATCGCCAGCGTCGTCACCCCCAGCTCCTCCTTCACCGCCTGCCACACAATTTGTTCATTGACAAATCGTCACAGCATAAGCAAGTTAATTGATAAAAGAGTCAATAGAGACTAAGATACCCCGTGCGTAGTAGAAGTAGGGGCGTACGCTAAAACATGCGCGGCCATGAATCCCATCATACGCGCCTTTTGTTTTGTATTTCCATTGGCTCTGTTTGGTCGTGAAGTGACAATTTTCGAGGTTGATGTAATTGCGCCTCACTCCGAAGCCCGCGTCTGTTAGCGCTGTTCATATTATTTTTCAATGCGGACACGCAAGCGTGCCCGCGCGTGTTTAAGTGTACGCCTTAAAACTTCCCAACTACAACGCAGGCACATAACAGAGCGAACATAATCTACAAATACGAGTAATCATTATAAATCTAAAGAACAAGCACAGTGTGATGTGAACAGTCTGTCAGTTTAGGATAATCTAGCTCCGTCCACCGACGCAGTACATAGTGTTGTATAACCTTGACGATGTACGTCTTCTGCAGCGGCGTGGCGCGGCAGCAGAGCACGGCGGAGCAGCGGCGCGCGAGCGACAGGAAGGGCGCCACGAGCCCCGAGCGCCGGTCCAGGATGTACGTGAGCGTGCGCCCGTCCACCACCAGCGCGCGCCCGCAGCCCCGTCCACCGACGCAGTACATAGTGTTGTATAACCTTGACGATGTACGCCTTCTGCAGCGGCGTGGCGCGGCAGCAGAGCACGGCGGAGCAGCGGCGCGCGAGCGACAGGAAGGGCGCCACGAGCCCCGAGCGCCGGTCCAGGATGTACGTGAGCGTGCGCCCGTCCACCACCAGCGCGCGCCCGCAGCCCCGTCCACCGATGCAGTACATAGTGTTGTATAACCTTGACGATGTACGCCTTCTGCAGCGGCGTGGCGCGGCAGCAGAGCACGGCGGAGCAGCGGCGCGCGAGCGACAGGAAGGGCGCCACGAGCCCCGAGCGCCGGTCCAGGATGTACGTGAGCGTGCGCCCGTCCACCACCAGCGCGCGCCCGCAGCCCCGTCCACCGATGCAGTACATAGTGTTGTATAACCTTGACGATGTACGCCTTCTGCAGCGGCGTGGCGCGGCAGCAGAGCACGGCGGAGCAGCGGCGCGCGAGCGACAGGAAGGGCGCCACGAGCCCCGAGCGCCGGTCCAGGATGTACGTGAGCGTGCGCCCGTCCACCACCAGCGCGCGCCCGCAGCCCCGTCCACCGATGCAGTACATAGTGTTGTATAACCTTGACGATGTACGCCTTCTGCAGCGGCGTGGCGCGGCAGCAGAGCACGGCGGAGCAGCGGCGCGCGAGCGACAGGAAGGGCGCCACGAGCCCCGAGCGCCGGTCCAGGATGTACGTGAGCGTGCGCCCGTCCACCACCAGCGCGCGCCCGCAGCCCCGTCCACCGATGCAGTACATAGTGTTGTATAACCTTGACGATGTACGCCTTCTGCAGCGGCGTGGCGCGGCAGCAGAGCACGGCGGAGCAGCGGCGCGCGAGCGACAGGAAGGGCGCCACGAGCCCCGAGCGCCGGTCCAGGATGTACGTGAGCGTGCGCCCGTCCACCACCAGCGCGCGCCCGCAGCCCCGTCCACCGATGCAGTACATAGTGTTGTATAACCTTGACGATGTACGCCTTCTGCAGCGGCGTGGCGCGGCAGCAGAGCACGGCGGAGCAGCGGCGCGCGAGCGACAGGAAGGGCGCCACGAGCCCCGAGCGCCGGTCCAGGATGTACGTGAGCGTGCGCCCGTCCACCACCAGCGCGCGCCCGCAGCCCCGTCCACCGATGCAGTACATAGTGTTGTATAACCTTGACGATGTACGCCTTCTGCAGCGGCGTGGCGCGGCAGCAGAGCACGGCGGAGCAGCGGCGCGCGAGCGACAGGAAGGGCGCCACGAGCCCCGAGCGCCGGTCCAGGATGTACGTGAGCGTGCGCCCGTCCACCACCAGCGCGCGCCCGCAGCCCCGTCCACCGATGCAGTACATAGTGTTGTATAACCTTGACGATGTACGCCTTCTGCAGCGGCGTGGCGCGGCAGCAGAGCACGGCGGAGCAGCGGCGCGCGAGCGACAGGAAGGGCGCCACGAGCCCCGAGCGCCGGTCCAGGATGTACGTGAGCGTGCGCCCGTCCACCACCAGCGCGCGCCCGCAGCCCCGTCCACCGATGCAGTACATAGTGTTGTATAACCTTGACGATGTACGCCTTCTGCAGCGGCGTGGCGCGGCAGCAGAGCACGGCGGAGCAGCGGCGCGCGAGCGACAGGAAGGGCGCCACGAGCCCCGAGCGCCGGTCCAGGATGTACGTGAGCGTGCGCCCGTCCACCACCAGCGCGCGCCCGCAGCCCCGTCCACCGATGCAGTACATAGTGTTGTATAACCTTGACGATGTACGTCTTCTGCAGCGGCGTGGCGCGGCAGCAGAGCACGGCGGAGCAGCGGCGCGCGAGCGACAGGAAGGGCGCCACGAGCCCCGAGCGCCGGTCCAGGATGTACGTGAGCGTGCGCCCGTCCACCACCAGCGCGCGCCCGCAGCCCCGTCCACCGACGCAGTACATAGTGTTGTATAACCTTGACGATGTACGTCTTCTGCAGCGGCGTGGCGCGGCAGCAGAGCACGGCGGAGCAGCGGCGCGCGAGCGACAGGAAGGGCGCCACGAGCCCCGAGCGCCGGTCCAGGATGTACGTGAGCGTGCGCCCGTCCACCACCAGCGCGCGCCCGCAGCCCCGTCCACCGATGCAGTACATAGTGTTGTATAACCTTGACGATGTACGCCTTCTGCAGCGGCGTGGCGCGGCAGCAGAGCACGGCGGAGCAGCGGCGCGCGAGCGACAGGAAGGGCGCCACGAGCCCCGAGCGCCGGTCCAGGATGTACGTGAGCGTGCGCCCGTCCACCACCAGCGCGCGCCCGCAGCCCCGTCCACCGATGCAGTACATAGTGTTGTATAACCTTGACGATGTACGCCTTCTGCAGCGGCGTGGCGCGGCAGCAGAGCACGGCGGAGCAGCGGCGCGCGAGCGACAGGAAGGGCGCCACGAGCCCCGAGCGCCGGTCCAGGATGTACGTGAGCGTGCGCCCGTCCACCACCAGCGCGCGCCCGCAGCCCCGTCCACCGATGCAGTACATAGTGTTGTATAACCTTGACGATGTACGCCTTCTGCAGCGGCGTGGCGCGGCAGCAGAGCACGGCGGAGCAGCGGCGCGCGAGCGACAGGAAGGGCGCCACGAGCCCCGAGCGCCGGTCCAGGATGTACGTGAGCGTGCGCCCGTCCACCACCAGCGCGCGCCCGCAGCCCCGTCCACCGATGCAGTACATAGTGTTGTATAACCTTGACGATGTACGCCTTCTGCAGCGGCGTGGCGCGGCAGCAGAGCACGGCGGAGCAGCGGCGCGCGAGCGACAGGAAGGGCGCCACGAGCCCCGAGCGCCGGTCCAGGATGTACGTGAGCGTGCGCCCGTCCACCACCAGCGCGCGCCCGCAGCCCCGTCCACCGATGCAGTACATAGTGTTGTATAACCTTGACGATGTACGTCTTCTGCAGCGGCGTGGCGCGGCATCAGAGCACGGCGGAGCAGCGGCGCGCGAGCGACAGGAAGGGCGCCACGAGCCCCGAGCGCCGGTCCAGGATGTACGTGAGCGTGCGCCCGTCCACCACCAGCGCGCGCCCGCAGCCCCGTCCACCGATGCAGTACATAGTGTTGTATAACCTTGACGATGTACGCCTTCTGCAGCGGCGTGGCGCGGCAGCAGAGCACGGCGGAGCAGCGGCGCGCGAGCGACAGGAAGGGCGCCACGAGCCCCGAGCGCCGGTCCAGGATGTACGTGAGCGTGCGCCCGTCCACCACCAGCGCGCGCCCGCAGCCCCGTCCACCGACGCAGTACATAGTGTTGTATAACCTTGACGATGTACGTCTTCTGCAGCGGCGTGGCGCGGCAGCAGAGCACGGCGGAGCAGCGGCGCGCGAGCGACAGGAAGGGCGCCACGAGCCCCGAGCGCCGGTCCAGGATGTACGTGAGCGTGCGCCCGTCCACCACCAGCGCGCGCCCGCAGCCCCGTCCACCGATGCAGTACATAGTGTTGTATAACCTTGACGATGTACGCCTTCTGCAGCGGCGTGGCGCGGCAGCAGAGCACGGCGGAGCAGCGGCGCGCGAGCGACAGGAAGGGCGCCACGAGCCCCGAGCGCCGGTCCAGGATGTACGTGAGCGTGCGCCCGTCCACCACCAGCGCGCGCCCGCAGCCCCGTCCACCGATGCAGTACATAGTGTTGTATAACCTTGACGATGTACGCCTTCTGCAGCGGCGTGGCGCGGCAGCAGAGCACGGCGGAGCAGCGGCGCGCGAGCGACAGGAAGGGCGCCACGAGCCCCGAGCGCCGGTCCAGGATGTACGTGAGCGTGCGCCCGTCCACCACCAGCGCGCGCCCGCAGCCCCGTCCACCGATGCAGTACATAGTGTTGTATAACCTTGACGATGTACGCCTTCTGCAGCGGCGTGGCGCGGCAGCAGAGCACGGCGGAGCAGCGGCGCGCGAGCGACAGGAAGGGCGCCACGAGCCCCGAGCGCCGGTCCAGGATGTACGTGAGCGTGCGCCCGTCCACCACCAGCGCGCGCCCGCAGCCCCGTCCACCGATGCAGTACATAGTGTTGTATAACCTTGACGATGTACGCCTTCTGCAGCGGCGTGGCGCGGCAGCAGAGCACGGCGGAGCAGCGGCGCGCGAGCGACAGGAAGGGCGCCACGAGCCCCGAGCGCCGGTCCAGGATGTACGTGAGCGTGCGCCCGTCCACCACCAGCGCGCGCCCGCAGCCCCGTCCACCGATGCAGTACATAGTGTTGTATAACCTTGACGATGTACGTCTTCTGCAGCGGCGTGGCGCGGCATCAGAGCACGGCGGAGCAGCGGCGCGCGAGCGACAGGAAGGGCGCCACGAGCCCCGAGCGCCGGTCCAGGATGTACGTGAGCGTGCGCCCGTCCACCACCAGCGCGCGCCCGCAGCCCCGTCCACCGATGCAGTACATAGTGTTGTATAACCTTGACGATGTACGCCTTCTGCAGCGGCGTGGCGCGGCAGCAGAGCACGGCGGAGCAGCGGCGCGCGAGCGACAGGAAGGGCGCCACGAGCCCCGAGCGCCGGTCCAGGATGTACGTGAGCGTGCGCCCGTCCACCACCAGCGCGCGCCCGCAGCCCCGTCCACCGATGCAGTACATAGTGTTGTATAACCTTGACGATGTACGCCTTCTGCAGCGGCGTGGCGCGGCAGCAGAGCACGGCGGAGCAGCGGCGCGCGAGCGACAGGAAGGGCGCCACGAGCCCCGAGCGCCGGTCCAGGATGTACGTGAGCGTGCGCCCGTCCACCACCAGCGCGCGCCCGCAGCCCCGTCCACCGATGCAGTACATAGTGTTGTATAACCTTGACGATGTACGCCTTCTGCAGCGGCGTGGCGCGGCAGCAGAGCACGGCGGAGCAGCGGCGCGCGAGCGACAGGAAGGGCGCCACGAGCCCCGAGCGCCGGTCCAGGATGTACGTGAGCGTGCGCCCGTCCACCACCAGCGCGCGCCCGCAGCCCCGTCCACCGATGCAGTACATAGTGTTGTATAACCTTGACGATGTACGCCTTCTGCAGCGGCGTGGCGCGGCAGCAGAGCACGGCGGAGCAGCGGCGCGCGAGCGACAGGAAGGGCGCCACGAGCCCCGAGCGCCGGTCCAGGATGTACGTGAGCGTGCGCCCGTCCACCACCAGCGCGCGCCCGCAGCCCCGTCCACCGATGCAGTACATAGTGTTGTATAACCTTGACGATGTACGCCTTCTGCAGCGGCGTGGCGCGGCAGCAGAGCACGGCGGAGCAGCGGCGCGCGAGCGACAGGAAGGGCGCCACGAGCCCCGAGCGCCGGTCCAGGATGTACGTGAGCGTGCGCCCGTCCACCACCAGCGCGCGCCCGCCCGCGCCCGCCACCCCGCCCGCCGACGCCAACAGGTAGCTCTTGATCGTCGACTCCGCGTGCTCCTGCGGTGACCCAGCATATTGTAATACGAAAACAAAAACATACACGTGTTTTGAACGACGAGGAGAGACTCGAAGGTAGCTTCTTAGATTATGGAACGGTTGTATATTTTGTGATAAACGAGCGCGATAATTGAGCTCCGAGAATCGGACCGAAAGCGATGCATCTCAAATGATCTTGTAAATGATCCTACAGATTGCGCCAGTTAACTGTGTACGCTATCCTTTACATGCTTAATGTGTACATCAATTTAAAAACTAAGGAAGGAAGGTCATTGCAGAGATCGTGACAGTTGAATAACGGCCTAACACAACGTAGAGTTAAGTGTGGAAGATTCAGTTACTGTAATTGCATAATGTCCTAGATGTCATGATGTATCGTCTTTACGACAGTTGAAAGTTCTTTTATCGTAGTTACGAACCTTGTCTCTCGACATGAGATGCAGCAGCCGGTCCCTCTGCGAGAAGAGAGCCGCGGAGTACGCGATGTTGATGGCGGTCTCCGGCTTGTCGCCGGTCAGCACCCACACTACGATGCCCGCGTCGAGCAACGCCCTCACAGTCCGAGGCACGTCCTCTTGCAACCGGTCCTCTACGCCCGTGGCTCCCACGAGTGTCAGAGCGCTTTCGAGACGGGCTAGCGAATCTCTGATACGCTTATCCCGGCCTGCAAATAAAAATGTTGTTCAGTTACATCAGGTCCTAGCATTTTTGTACTTGAATATCCCCAGCTTATAATTTTCGTTAGAGTATAGTCCAGGGGTCGGCGACCTACGGCTCGCGAAGCGCATGCTATTTCCAGTTGCATATTTCACCTGTACAAACCGCCATCTAAGTAAAAATTACGAAATCCTGAACATTTCTGCTTTTGGCTCTTCGGTCTCAAAATAATGCCGACCTTTTAACTATACATATAAAAAATAAGTATGTATACAGCAGACACACTGTCACAAATCACATTTGGTTCTCACATTCGAGAAAAATAACGTCACATTTCTGGATAAAACATTGCAGGAATCGCATTTATTTATTACCACATACTCGATCAATCCCCAACATTCGCTCTTACCCAGCGAGCGGAGACCCGCGCGCGAGTACTCTTGCAATAATGCGTAGATTTCCTCTAGGGTGGCTAGTCTTGTTAGTGATGTTATATTGTACATACCCTCTCCGATCTCCGACGCTCGCACGTGCGATGCGAGCCACTCCTCCCACTGCGCGGGCTTCATGACGCGCTTGGCCATGACCAGTGTACGTAGACCCGCGCGCGAGTACTCGGACAACAGGGCGCGAGTTCTTTCTAGAGCGGCCGCCTCCACGGATCCGGCGCGGACCGGTGTTAGAGCGCTCAGGACTGTGCTGTCCGCGCCTTTAACGTACAACACCACCTGGCAGCCAAACATAGAATAAGTGTGAGGATCAGTGGAAATTATTTCAGAATAATTACTACTTACTAATACTATAAATTCGAAAACATTTGTTGATTTGTTCTTCTTTCCCGCTATAACGGGGCGACTAGGGCTTGCAATTTCGAGATTGGCTAGTAGGTACGGCCAGTATCGGAAATTCCAATACTGGCCTAAATTCCAGAATTGCAAGCCCCAGAGACGACGTGTTGACTTTATTTTTTGCATATAGATATTGGAACACTCTCCAGTACCAGAAAAACCCACGGTTCCCACGGGTGAAGCCGGGAGGAAAACCTAATAGTTAGTTACCAATAAGGCATACTTTTTGATAAAGGACCAAGTCATTCAAACATTGTCACATAACAGGGAAACGGAATTGCCAAGATAAAAGACATAGGATTAGAAAGTTTATAAACTAAAATTTGCAATCTCTCTCTAAGTTTGGAAAGTTTGGATTTAGATTTGAAGTTCCGTCCGATACCGGTAACGTGTATTCACCCTCAGAGTCGCTCTGATGCGCGACGAGTCTGATGATGAAAAAATAATTTTTGGTCAGGGCAGGAGCCCCCCACGCCCCCAGTGCACATCGTGGACACGCACCTGGCCCAGCGGGTCGCGCATGGCCACGCTCATGCACTTGCGCGTGGCGTCGAACTGCTGCACGCGCAGTACGCGCAGGCGCGCCAGCTCGCCGCGCACGCCCACCTCCACCTCCTGCGGCGCGCGCCCGCGCAGCTCGTAGCCGTACGCCAGCGCCGCCTCCGCCAGCGCCAGCTCGTCCGGGCTCTCCGCCTCGAACCGCGCCGTCTGCGACACACGTCCACATTGTAAATTAACTCTAGGCGCATAGATCACAAACGATACTACTGAACGACCAGACATCGACGTCAATTTCAGACTTTTTCAAATTTATCACAAAATCTCAAATTGGCATGGATTTTTATGGATTTGAAGGGCCTACAACACATGCAATGAGGATGCCGTTGGGGCTGCCGAGCCACTGCGGTGCGTCAGGCATGTTCGCCGAGGCGCGCGTAGACGACTTTTGTGAGGTGAAACGAAGCGAAAAAGAATAGCCGCACTATTACCACGCGTACGTGGCTGCCTCCCGAGGACGTCGTTGGCCGAACGCCTCGGCAATCGAATCGCTCACTAGGTACTGGATGGATGTCCTAGTCGGGGGGGCTAAATAGCAATTCTGATGAAATTGTAATGACCTCATCTTCCGTTACTGACATAGTTTTTAAAACTTGTGTTATATCATGTACTAACAAAATACGGTTCAAACTGGTCTGAAATAAATTATTTATCATATTTATTTTTTTATTATTAATTAATTAATTAATTTATTAATAGGTTTGCCATCAGATACAACACAGAATAAAATTACACTGATATCATATGGATATAGAGACAAGAGTGTTACACAGCATGCTTTTTCTATAAGCTAGCTAAACAATGTGAAGTGACTGCTAGTACTTATTATACTACAGACAATATTATACTAACTGTATGATATTAAATCATAGTTCTGAAGGAACTTCTTAAATTTATTAAGTGACATTGCCAATAAGTCTACCCTAGTGTTCTTATACATTATATTATGCTCCTTACATATTCTAGGGATGACACTATGAGATCCAAGATTGGTCCGAAAATTACCTAAAGCAAAAGGACGGAAATTCGCTATGCGCGAATTAGATCTAGGTACCGTATATCCAATTTTAACCAGCTGCTGAGGACAATCTATTAACCCATTTTGAATTTTGAACAACAAGACCTGATCAGAAATCCATCGGCGATTTTCCAACGATGGCATGTTGAAAAAACGAAAAAATTTGAAAGGTTAAACAAATACGTAATCGATAAAAACCCCGTCACATCTAGAAAAAATGCTGATAATTTCTATCGGTTGAGCCGATTTTCTTGAATCTAAAGCTGAACTTTATATATTGTCCCTAAGGGGATGATCCAATTCGTTGACAAATGTTAACTAGAATAGTATAGAATTTTTGTTTCATCGAAAACTTTTTCCACTGAAACCATAAAATGTTCAAGAATTTTGAAAAGATCATCATGTTGAAGCCGTTAGCTGAGGTTAGGTTTGTTTTATAACAATCCCAAATTATTAACGGTTTCAGAGAAAAATGCTTTCTATAAAATGATAAGTCGACGAAATGAAGTATTCGATGAAACATCTTTCTATATAAAACACCTCATAAGGTTGCTTATATAAACGCAAACGTCCGTTTTTGAAGCTTAATGAACGATTATACGACAATATTGTAACGCTCGTCGTAGGTAAGCATAGTAGGAGCACATTTTTGTCGTCCTTAACACCTCATTACGAGCACAGGACATGCCAATTGGAACTTTTTATTTATTAACCCTCTAAGAACTCAGATGTTAACTAATAAGTAATATATTTAGTGGAATAACTTTGTCGTTTCTATTCACTTGGCACATTGCTGCGATAAAATTAGTTGATTAGAGTAATTATTAAATTAACCCTTGAATTGACTGAATACAATACCCACTGTCATCATTATCAAGGGCCATTAAAATCGTCTGATTGAGAATTAAGTTTGCGCGCGCAGCGATAAGAATAAGGAAAACGTTTCTTATTGAAATCATCATATTTTTTAAAATTATAGATTTAATTAATGGGCATTTTTCACATAAGGAAATACGCAACAAGTGTGCGAAATGCAGTAAAATCCATACTTGTTGCGCCTCCAATATTGGGTAAGCTTGCGTGCTCGAATTTGAATCTACATAACACGAAGGAACAAAAACAAGTAACAAACGTCTATGACTAACGCCACTTCGCAACTGCCCAATTTTTAGAAAAACCTGTTCTGTAATAAAAGTTCAACATAAACTCGTAGAAAATTTTGATCATTAAAAGCTTGCACAAAACGTACATCTGGGGCCCGTTTCTCAAAGGCTTGCAACTTTTTTTACAAGCGGAAGTCTGTTTCCAACAATATTAATTAAAAAGAGACTTCCACTTTTAATACAAGTTACAAGTGTTTATGAAGCGGGCCCCAGGAGCAAGAAGATTAAGTAACTCGGAATCTGTGGTGATCATCATTCAGCATTGTTATTGTAAATGGGAGGCGTTCCGTTCCGTGCGAACGTCCGGCCTCCCTGGCTCCAGCCGTAACGACGTCGTCGACCGCGGCTGCGTCAGTCGCCGAGTCTGTGTCGTCAGTATACCTGTTGGTCCGCGCTGGCGCTGGGCTCGCTGGCGCTGTCCTCGGTGCGCACGAACGGCAGCCGAGCCAGCTTCAGCCGCAGCGGTGACGTTGTCGATGGCGGCGGCGATGGCGTTGTCGATCGGGATTCCGTCAGTCTGGCGTACCTGTATAAGAAACACGTCATTTTAGTTAGCAGTTGGAACAACCCAACCCATATTCAAGAGTTATTTCTCAAAACAATTCCACGTATTACGTCCGTTCTGATGCACAAAAATGGTTAGAAAATTCAAAAACTACTTCGACCTATAATAAATAATTATATTACATTGTCCGATTTTTCTCACTTGGATTACGTGATTATTATGAGAAATACTCGAAAAATACACTTTATTGTACACAACATAGAATTGCAACACAAACAAATTGCAGTTTGCAGCTAGTGCAACATAGGCTGTTAGTGTAAATAGGTGTAGAGCTAGAGAAAAGCCTGTGAATAATGTAGATTTGAAACGTCGGTCACGACACGAATAAATATTTGCTCTTAGTTTGCGTGGAAGTAGTACCGAAACTAGGTAAATTGTGATAAGCGAAACATGGATACGATGAACGTGTTGATGTGAAACCATTAGAACTGATACTCCTATATTGTATGTGCAGATTAATTTAACCCAAAAATATATCAGAAGCAAAAGACTTCGGAGCATAGAAAAATCGATGACGTTCGTGGATTTTATCTAGTTAGGGTGCTTGTTTTCCAAGCACGTCTCGGCTAGACTGTCTGGCTCTCTAGCTGGCCAGTCTAGCGAAAACACTTTACTGCATGTATACGTCATACGTTATGATTTCGTTAAATTATCTACTAAAATTGTCAATAGTCTGATTTTCAATTGGGATTTGCCAAGGGTGTTGCCCGGGATTTCGTCCGCGTACAGGTGCAAATTATAGCCTATGTGGTATTTTGATGTCTAAACAATATGACTGGAAGGTTTGGTTGAGATCCGTTCAGTAGTTTTTTTATAATTAGGAGGATTGTACATGTCCACATGTACATACATCGGCAGAACCTTTCACGTTCATAATATTATTATTAGGATTAGGCTAGTGCACGTTGTTTGGACGCAGAATACACAAACACTTCTGGTTAATTTTGAAGGTATATGTTTTAACCTTGATATGACATTTGTGCAGTTTGCTCGACTGTATACGTTTTTATATTGGTCTTTATAGATTAATAAGTTTTTTTTTTAAAGTTAGCTGTCAATGTCATGACTTTTTCTTTAATTTTCTTACTAATCCATATAAATCAAAGAAGAAGAAAGTAAAAATGTATACTGTCGAGAAAACTGCACAAATGTCATATCAAGGTTAAAACATATACCTTACCTTAGACCTTATGTACATCGTGCAACGCAATAAACGAATTGAAATATATATAAAAACAACACAACATAAAAATACACTATTTGCACATTCTGAGTCCACGATCCGTGCATTATTCAGAAAAAATACAATATCAACATTACCACTGGAAACCTTATTGTTTCAATTGACAACATTGTAAATAAGCTTGGTGAATGCGCGACCAATGACAAATGATATTACTCCTTTACATAGTACACATATTACGGCCTCGGTGCTATGTATATGATGAGATTTTTGTAGGAGTATCAGCTCTAGACGCTATGAAACAAGCAGAGACGAAAAGCGTAAGTCTGCTAGTCTGATGGTGTTAATAATTCCCTAGCCCCTAGTGCTTGTATTACATATACTTTTATGATGTATTTACCGGCGAGGCGTTACGTGCCATGCACGGAACTCGAGAGGGTTTTAGGATGTCAAAAATAATACATGTGAATTATTCCGTAATAAAATAGCACAGCAGTACCTACCCATTAACTTGCAGCGCCATTATAGATTAAAATACTTTTTGCCTCAAAGTGATTAATAATGTTGTTAATTAAGGAAAACCGAACGCTATCGAAAACGACCTCCATTCACATGCAATAATTAGTGACTGCCAAAAACCCTGTCCAAAACCCAAATATTTTAGTAAATAATAAGTTTAGTACACAACTATTTAAAAGCATCATATCGCATATATTATCTGAGTTTACACCCCAACCTTTCGAGTCCTTTGCATCACTAGTCGCCACGGGATGGACTGAGAAAAATCATTTTTTGCGAAGTACATTCTACGATATATTATAAAAGCAATTTTATATCAATATACATACGTAAAATCTTTCTCATATAAAGTATTTTAAGATATTTAACGGTGTTATTTACTTTTAACCTAATATTTTGGTTGTTTGGTGAGAAATCACAACGCCACTAGGACAGTTTAATGTCAAACGCGAAAAGGACTCAACAACTCCACACTGGGTAATACAATTAGAAAATATACGTGACATATTCCGTTTAAATAGTTAACTTAAATGTATAATGATCGCAGAAACCAAAAATAATTATAAAGGTAATTTTGTTTCACGATGGGCCAGCCTTACCTAGCCCTCAGCATTGCCACCCAGCGGGGCAATGCTGCCAGCTTTTTGGACACCTTGCGCCCGCGCTCCGATCTGGGACAAGTCATTCAAGTCATATTTATATTTCAGTATTATTGAACATTTAGTGCTTGATTATGAAAAAGTTACCAGTGCCAAAATGCTTAGGAGTGGTGTTATATAACTTGTATTTAAGAATGTTAGATAGCTAGAAACTTGTCACTTAGTGTCATAGTCTAAGCGCGGCGCGTAAGTGATTTAGTGCTTAAAATATAACACTAAGCGTCACTAAAAACATATTAAGCTCAATTGAACGACTTGATTGAGTTAATAATTTGTAGATATATTAAGTGCGAAGCTGAAAGAAAGAAGTGTAATGTTATTAGAACACCATACTGGGTTTTATTTAATTACAATGTTTGCAAGAGGTGGTTGTGTAGATCTTCAAAAACGCGTTAAATAAGAAACCTGGACGTACGAAACTGCGAAGGCAAAATATAGTTTCGTTAAGACCCATTTTAGGTTAATGCCTAAATTGTCGGTTTCTTAAAGTCTCCTACTCAGCCAGGTAAGAGACTCTATTTTTAACACGCTTTTATTAGGTCGACCTGTATGTAACTATGTAATGGAATAGATTAGATACCTTAGAAGGTAACTAATTTAACCATCTTCCAAGGACCCTAGCGTCATGAAATTTGTCAGCTGTATGTAGTTCTGACGACAATACGATAATATGGTACTGTCGAACTGATCTGATGATGGAGCCGGAAGATATGAACTGGAACTTCATGATGGAACATCGTATCATAGCTGTGTTTGGATTTGTTAGAAAAGTCTTGTAAAGCGTGTTTGTCTAGTGTTTTTTAAAAACTATTAATATTTAGATTTACATTTATGGATAAATAACATTGCATACAGTACAATTACCATTACTCGTGCACTTTTTATATAAATAAAATATGGACAATATAATAACACTAATAGGGGTAATATAAGTCTACTTTCCAATTATAAATGTGTACCTAAAGAAATGAATGAAAAAAATCCACTAGGTCCCATATATTATAAAGGTTTTTTTTTTCCACTTATGCTATAAAACTTATCGACTTTAATTATAAATGTGGACCTAAAGCAATGAATGAAAAAAACAATTAGGTCCCATATTTTGTAAAGGCATTTTTTCAACTTATACTATTAACTTATCGATTTTTCAACCGCTCAAACAATGACAACATTTGGGAGGCTTCAAAAACCTCGATTCTCACCGAGTTGCCTATTTTAACCCTTTAGTACACAACGACAATATATTCCGCCATACATAAAACAAAACCAGATCGGTTAAAGTTCAAAAGCTGTCAAACGTCTAATGGGTTAATGCATTTGAACAAAGTATTCTACCTACTAGTATTGAAACTGAAATCTAGTTCTGATTACCCGGAATATGTTTCACGCGTCGCCGATATTTAATGCAGCTATTCGAGGTTTGGCTAAGTTAAAGTTTAAAGCTACGTACATTTCAGTTTGTGTTTAAAACTAAAGCATAAAGCGAATCCAATCCTAAACAGCTTGGCAGATCAGTCCGACTGATAGATAGTCTGTGATAATACTCGTTACACAGAAAATTAATCAAAACAACTGTTTATTGATGATTTCGTATGTATTTGTTTTATATCCCAAGCAGTTTAATTCAACGATGACAACGGAAAACCCATACTGATATTTATCTGAGAATATAGTTTACCTACTTGTATAAACCATCAACCAACCACTGTGTTCCATATTCCATCTAAAGAAAAGGTAACAGTAGATTCTCAAGTCACACGATCGCGGCCGCTTGGATCCGAATTACAATTCAGAATTCACTCACGCGAGCAATAATACATAATCCACAAGCTAGCCAGCGTTTCTTGTTCATACAACTCGCGACATTCGCTAGATCTAACTTTGATACTGTATCCGCCTGCTCTCGATTCCATCAGACGTTAGTCACGTTTAATTATGAAGAGAAATTAAATATGTGGTAATCCATTGCAAAATTAATCTTGACGTTCACACACACGGTAGGTATAGTAATGAAAAGTACGATATATTTGTCATTTTACTTTAAAAATAAGTTACATTTAAGGAATCGATTGACTTATTAGACGGCTCCTTCAAACAAAAAAACAGGTTATTTTCCCATTATTCTCCCACCTATATTTATAAATGATTGGGAACAGCCACCCAAAGCACGCAGAAGCTACAGTGTTCGTTCTGGTTTTTGTGGCCATTTAGACACGAATAGCTAGATTCGGCTGTAAAGTGTAAGCAGGCATGATAGACTAATTTCCGGTAAAGTTTTTAGCAATGATTCACGGCTTACACAACTTCCTAATAATGTTTGTATAACAGTTATAAAACGCGATTATAATATCTCGCATTATTTCTTATTTTCCTAACCAGAATTTTGCAATCTTTACAGTATGTTGATTATAGATAACTGAGTTATCATTGCTTACATTTTTGGAGTCATATAATTAGACGTTAAATATAAACCAATACAGTTCACTTTCGAAGTGAGTCTTTTCTACACACGCCATTCGTTATTATACAATTGGCGCTCATTTAGATTTATCCATGCACTGGCGCCAGCGCTGACATAGTCATGACATGACATAGTATTATACAGTCAAGAGTGAAAATAAAAAGGCATAAAATATTTCTGCAATATATACGGTCAGCCAAGAAATGGTCTACCACTTTTGAAACTTGATACACAGGAAATAAAGTCGAAAAGAGGTAGACTAATTTCTTGGCCAACCGTACTTATTACCATTTCTGGTCTTACACTCTTTTGTTTTTGATCGTACACTTCAACAGCCATGTAGTGACATCCCACTTCAGTACTATAAGCCATGAAAATGTCGCTGAGGATTTCAGAAATTGTTGCTTGACCAGCCATTGCGCCAGGACTTTTTGATAAGAAACTTTAAGCGATTCGTGCGCCACGATTGGTGAACCACTTCTGTCCAAAAACTTCGTTTAACGTCGCTATAACAGTGGCGCTATCTGATGAGTGGTGACGAAAGAATAATATCTGAAAACCGTTTTATACAAATGAACCTGAATGCTGCTACTACTGACTTGTCTTTGGAGCGCAGCGCGCCGTTGGAGCGCGAGGGCTCGTCGTCGCCGGGGCTGGAGCCGCTCATGCGCATCTCGTCCACGTGGGGCTGGCTCACGACCACCGTGTTGCACACCGCCAGGATCAGCAGGAACTCGCGCACCTACACACGCATCAAACAATCGTCATTCTTGATAATAAGCATGGGACGCTTGCCTTAATGTTATCAACGAGGCTCTAAACATGCAGGCACTGCCCATGATCTAATTTTTCCAACCATTTTTAAACTTTTACCATTACTTAAGAGTCCCCGGCAAGCTCCGCCAAATTTCACCTTTCCATACAAACGGAGTTTCGTTCTCATTTTAAAACTAAGTGTTGGATTGTAACGAAACTTTGCATATACAATTACACGAGGTATATCTAGGCTTGTAATTAGTTTATATGGCTCCAGTTTATAAAACACACGAAATACACCAAAAACGAATTTTATATGAAAAACTTAAATTCGCTGTATTTTTTTTACTATGGTATCTGAAGCTATATAAACTAATTACAGGCCTGCATATACCTTAACTTATTCTAAGTACAACGTTTCAGACCAAAACAGGTAGTCGTTTTAAAATGAGAGCGTAACTACGTTTGTATGGAGAACCGAGCTTACCGGGGACTTTTAAGACACGGAGGGCCTCCAACAACCGCATTGTTTTCTTCCTGACTGTCCTGAACAAAATAACCCGTTCACCGGGAGTCCTCCTCAGTCTTTGGCAACACGATGGTTGCGGTACTTTTGGTACGGTCTAGAAATTACTGTAGTGCCTGCCTGCCTTTGGAGGTTTTTTTCAGAGGTTCCCAACCTTATACAGTCAGCATCTAATAGATAGTGACACCCAAAGTTGCCAAATAGTTTGCAACACAATCCTTTTTCAACTGCCATAAAGACGTGTACCGAACTTTTTAAGGATTGTGGGCGTCACGAATTATTTGATGCTGACTGTCCCATATGTGTCTCTCTCTGTTATAAAATCACTACCCACTCCTTTCACGCTGTTGTGTGCCGCTGAATATTGAAAATTACGTAATAATAACAGTCCTGTGTCCCATTGTTAGTGACCTATGAGATAAGGTTTCAAGCGCAGAAGGCGCCTATTAATTATAATGATGTTAGACAATCAATTAATAATTCTATGATGACGAGACGAGAAACTTACCTTTTGAGTGTGTTCATTTCCATTGATATCGAGCAGATGTTGCAGTAGCCTGCTGTTCGGCGACACCTGGGTAACTGGGGTGACCACGGGAGGCAGGTCGATGGAGGGCTCCGCCGGTGGCCCCGGCGGGTGGTCGTAGTCTACCCCACCGACCGTACACCGCCGGAACAACATCTTGTTCTCGGTTAACGTCCCGGTCTTATCACTAAACAAATAGTTGATCTGGCCCAACTCCTCAGTGATATTCAACGCTCGACATTGTGTTCGCGTGTTCGTGGTCGGGTCGAACATTTCCACGTCCTGGTGTATATGGTACACTTGAAGGAGTTTCGTCATCTCTATCGTCACGTAGAGCGAAACCGGTATCATGACCTGCAAGACTATGATGTAGGTCCAGAAGATGATCAGTCCCTCGTATGCGGCGGATAGGGAATAGGGGATGAACATCGGCAGGTTCTGGAGACTGTAGCGGTCGAGAAAGGTTTTGCAGCCGACGGCACCCGAGCAGCAAAGGAAGAGTAGGACTAAGATGCACCAGATGACATCGGTGTTCATTCTCTTTTCTAATTTTGAACACTTGTAGCGGGGTCCACCGTTGTTGAGCATGGCTTTGGTCTCGTGGCCGGCGTAGACCACGATTCCCTCAACGAAATCGGTGTTCTTGAGGGTGCACTCTCGGAGCAGCAGGTGGTCGGAGTTGAGTGGCACGCGTTCCTTATTCGGGTGCGAAATGGTGCCCGTAAACCGGTTAATCTTAGTAGAAGGTCGCTCAACCTCCACTGTGCTCTTGAATTTCGATGGGCTAAAAGTTAAATGCTGTAAAAAAGAAGAACAGTTGACATATGAGCACAATATTGTCATGTCAAGCCAAAATAGTACTTGAGCTTTACGATGACGTATTTATATAATCTCTTGTTGTATAATGCAGTATAATAAGTGCTCATAGAAGTATACCTACTTCTATTTCAGACACTGTTCATAGAAATATACCTACTTCTATGAACAGTATCTGAAAACCGGTCAATTTGCAATGTATTAAGGGCTGTTATCGTATAAGTGAATAGTCATGTCATAATATCCGGTACTTAGATAGATGTCTGAGAATGCGTGTGTTAATGCTTTTGTCACGGACACCATATTGAGGTTTACCTACTGACTAAGGCAAGAGTACTGGTTTAGAAATGCGACACCTTTAGTTTAAAGTTCGAGCTGCTCGAGACAATGTGGCACACAGTTACCACTGTCGCTAATCTCGTTTTAATTGCTTAAACTTTAATAGTCCGTAATGCACGTTGATGCAACTCGCTCGCGGCGATCATTTCCGATTTTGCTTTGTGTTGCTAATATCGGAGAAAGTGTTCCCACGCTTCGTTTCTTACGAATACGCAGTTGTAACACCGTCTGTTAAAAAATAGTATGGTTATAAGAATTTTGAGGGATCTTACAACCTTTTTCTTTCAACCTTCGTGTAATGAGTGAGTCAAAATCAAGAAAAACCGCCATTATAATATTATGAAAGCGACGTTAATGCCAGCCTGCAATGAGGTTAAATGTGGAAGCCCAGTGAGCTGGAACGACGGCGACACAGTTTGGCGGGTAATCGCTAGACAGACACGGACCGAGCGAAGGAAATGATTAATGATCACAGTAATCACGCCTCGGAATTTAGGACATTAAATATGCATGAAAAGCATATGAGGCCTTGACCTTATGTCGCTAGATGACGAAATTGGTCCTCCCATTTTTATGATTAAAATTCCGACTGATATCTAGGTCAGAAAGAGAAAATTCGGTCCAATCGTATCCCTACATTAGGGTTGCAAGTATCGTGTACGGGGTTTTATTGACCGGACCGAGCCGTTCAATTCTTTACAGACAGAAAAACAAACTTGAATAATAGATCGGACAGAACAACTGCTGTTCGTAGTCGAAATTAAACTTTGTCAATATTTACACCAGAATGATCGAACGTATGCTGATATAATATCCTGATATATGCTGATATATTCGGGTCAGAAATTATGCATTTATGGCGCAGCGACGACCACTTGAAACATGATTTACGATCGTCCGCTACGTCTAGGCATTTTCACAAAAATAGATAGTGCTCCATCCATAACCTGACACGTCAAGTGGCGGGTACACCGTTTGCTATTTTAAATGCCCCTCTAATAAAGACTTGCCATTTCTAAAAAACCGGGTGGCAGCATCCTCTGCTTGAGGTTGGTCTCGCCGTCCAGGTTGCAGGTGTCGAGGTAGCAGATGCCCAGCGGGTTGGAGGTGTGCAGCAGCACCATGTCGGCCGGCACAGCCTCGTTGTTCGACAAGTGCACCAGGTCGCCAACGCGCACGTCTCGCCATTTCACTCGCACGTACCGGTCCACGTTCCTGCGGGAATGAGAAAGATTAAATTAATTTAGGAACGAGTAATTGAGAGGAAAATTTGTGAAAGTAGACGTTTTCTTATATAGTGCATAGCAGTCAATTTGTGGCATTCTAGAACTTTCAGTACTTACTCTCTCTAATAACATCCATACTAATATTATAAATGCGAAAGTGTGTCTGTATGTCTGTCTGTCTGTCTGTTACCTCTTCACGCTTAAACCGCTGAACTGATTTGGATGAAATTTGGTATGGAGATAGTTTGAGTCCCGGGGAAGGACATAGGCTACCGTTTATCCCGGAAAAATACCCTTATCCGCGATAAACGAATTTAAGGCGGACGAAGCCGCGGGCAGTAGCTATTATCAATAAACTAACATAATCTTGCAATATAAATAATTTTAGATAGCAACTTATTTATAGTAATATTTTAGACGATTACGAAGATTAAACGACATACCGATTGTTAATGTTAATGATTTTGCATTTACGAGAGACAAGACAACAATTAGATGCATTTTAACATAAATAACACTTATATATATCATTGATCCGTCTTTCGGATTTCCTTATACGACTAGTATTACATGAAATAGGTATATTATAACTATATTTTGGATAATTATTATGTTAATTATGGGCAGTAATTGATAAAAATATTAATATCTACCATGATCGCCGCTAGATGGAATACTTGAAGGCACTGGCGGAAGAGATCTAATCAATATTAGCGCCGAGAATACGGATCTATACCCATGTTTTTATTGCACTGTAAACATGTCATAAATAGCGTTTAGTGTTCTAGTGCAATGTTATAATCCACACAATAACACATTGCATTAGTCACTGCCAGTCGTGTGGATTGTAGTGTTGTAATAGTTTTTCTCAAGGGACATATCCATAATCGTGATTGTGACTAGATATTTATCAATATTGACGACATAGCAACAGATTTGAATAATTAATGTTGTTTACTAAATAGTCCTTGATTGTCTGGTTGGGTGAACTTGATAAGATTTATGTATCTAAATGGGGGTCAAGAAAGAAGACACGGAAACAAACCTATTTCGAACACTGAGCATTATTTAAGTTTTTTATCTGTAAACCGAATCGTAGATATACCACAGACAGACATGTTTCTATTTCATAGCGAGGCGCTAACCTTGTCATGTAAGTTGAAAAAACAGCAGGTTTAAACAGACAACATACTTTTACCGTTATTATGTACACAATCTAATCGTATGTCGGACCCTAAACACAGCGCTTCTGGTAAATAAATAGGTATATACTCGTGAAAACGGAAGCTGTATAGCTTCCGAAACGTCGGGCACCCAAATGAGATAATACTCGTATACAAGATACACAATCCGTTTACATGGTTTGATTTAAAAGAATATTATTACGTTAAATTTGTATTGGTGAACTTTATTTTAAACCAGCCTGCTACTGGAGAAAAACCAAAAACTGTAATAAGTCCACTAGTCTGTTTTTATATCTTTAAAGTACAGTCAGCATCAAATAATTTGTTCTTTATTCTTATGGGCATGAAGATGTGTGACGATATATTTGGCGCTTTGAATGTTACACACTATTTGATGGTGACTGTACCACCGTAGTAAAATGTACGGCTGCACGTTGCGCTCCTTTGTTTCCTTTATACATACATATAACTTGTATCAAGCACAACCCCCATACTATTATAAAGTTGTACAAATAAAATGTCTGCATTGAAGATATTTCAAAATAAATAAGTGATACGGACTATTTGAAGGTCACTGAATCGATTTTTTTGTATGTGTGTCGCGTCGTTGTGGTCTTATCACGTCAAAACGGCTAAATAGATTTAAAAAAATTAGTACATGGGTAGCTCGGCATCCCCAGATGGTTACATACTAGCTTTTTATCCAACTACGGTGAAGAAAAAAAGGGTTATGATTTTTTCACCTAAGCTGACGAAGTTGCGGGCATCTTCTAGTATGGTAAATAAAACTATTCTATTCTAAATAAAATAAAATAAACTACTTATAGTATTATGTGAAGTGTAGTATTTTTGTTTTGAGTACGTGGTGTTTTAATAGCCAATTACATTGCCAAAACTAGTAAAGTGTTGCAACTCTCTGTTATCGTATTGCGACATGCACATGTTCGACGCCGGTATCACTGCACCACTTACAATACGCCGTAACAGTAACAGTAGGTATTGCGAACTGTACTGTTTATGGCAACGTTTTTTGTTACAACTCCTTAACGAAACAAATCATTTTATCTCCATGTTTCTAAAGACATTTTGTCCTATATTAGCCAGAATTGTAAGCCAGAGCCGTTACGGTCAGCATATGAAAATTAACAAAATTTTATTGTATACGTGGATTTATTATCAGTACATGACATGAGACATATTTAAAGTTGGAATATTGATTCTTAGAATGCTGATGACTCCTAATGAATTCACAGTTAGTACAAAAGGCTGCAAAAAGACAGACCCTCCTTGGATCACAACCCTTTCTCTATGCTGATCATGGATAAAATTAAAACCATTTACATCGTTTTTCTATCAAATTAACCGTTTTCTCATGACGCATCATAAATCACAGCAGCTCTTATCACCGGCTATCACTTCGAATGTCACTCAAATAACAACAGTGCAGTTGCCACGTCCGACACTGAGCTATTGTATAATTGAAAAGAATAACCTGAAAAATGCAATGTGTATGCAAGGCACGCGGATGCCCTTATAGCTTTGAAAAAAGGATATAATTCTGCCCCTTCCTTTCCTGATCAAGAGGTGACTAATGTTTTGTGGCGATCGATGTAAGCAAGGCTCCTACGGGCTAATCTCTAGCTCAAATCGGTTGTATTTTTTTCCACCATCGAATCGAATTGATTGAGGGCTTCTTCGAATTCTCAGGAGATATAATAAAAACTTTTAAGTAACGATTAAAAAGTATGAAATAGATTAACTTTTTACCGAAAAATAATACCAACTCCAAAAAAAAAAAACAAAAAAGTACAATTAATGTTATTTTGGACTCGGTGCCATTGTGTCGCAACTTACTAAAATCGTCAATTTTCCACATTTTACATAATATTCTTTAGATGGCACCGACGCCAAAATAAGATTAATGGTATATACTGTATAGATAGAGTAGAAAAACGGTTACTTGTAAGTAAATTGAAGAAACTAAATTATGCAGTTATTTTTCACTTTATTGTTTTTTTTGAGTGGGTTTTTATTTTGTTGTAATATAAAATCATTTTTGATCTCTACCTACACTACTTCTGCTTAAATTGTCCCGGCCGGCATTTTTATGGCAACTCTAACCTACACCCGTATAAATGTATAGTACCTCCGAACAGAATAGTCAACAGACAAGGACAATGCCTAATAATCTTAACTAATATATGCAGGAAATCGGTCAGAATGTGTGGAGAGGTGTTCTACTGTCACCTCAGCGTGGCTTTTCATTCATTGTCTCTGTGAAAGTAGTAGCTACAAATTGCATTTCAACTGTTACAAAGCCTTACTCTACCGAGAATTACACAGTGAGTGGTTAGATACAATATGCACACATACTATGTGAATGTCATGCCCCAGACAGATAATGAAGAAATTTGGTATTGGGTATCCAAGGCCAAAGGAATTCCATCACAATAACTAAACATATGATTGCAGTGTAGTACGACTTAAAAGGATCAAACATTTGAAAATTTTACTTAGTTGGCCTTAACCGAGGTTGCATTGTAACAGCAACAACGAAGAGAATGTTGAGTTCCACTAAACCTAATATTAATTTCAATCACAAGTTAACTCAAACTTGATTGAAATTATAATGAACTTGTTTAGCGGAATCCACTTAGTGTGTCTATTGCACGCAAATAAGTTTGTGATTTTATTTGCAACAATCAATTTTAAACTTGACAGCAATATACAACTTTTGTGATATCTTAATAATGATGCAGTTATTATATTAAAATTGCACTTGATATGCTCGATCTGGTGGAAACAAATTTCGTGTTTGATTCAATCGATACTTTTTTCAGTGTGCGTTTCAATTTAACAATACAGGGGTATCACACCTTTACCCTGTAAACATCCTTAAAGCATACTTTGTCCGATTAATGTGTTTGTCGTGCAATCGATTCTGTGCTATTATATTAGGGTCGGCGTTAACGTCTCGAGTTTCGTTCCACGGTAAACAAATGGCTCAACAAACGCAACAGGTGACGCAACGACCCATTAAGATTGACAGAGTTTAAGCCTTCTATCGGGACATGGGTTCCGTCCATATAGAGTAGCTATATGTGTTAAACATACTGAAACTAGAAACAGAAAATCGCAATCATCATCGTGAAAGATAATGCTATTCTAGTCTAACTTAAAAAAAAAAGTGTAATCGGAATTCAAACAATTTATTCTAACCATACCACGAAAAAAGTATTCCCGATGGTATTTTCCTACTTTTAATATGCATTTTTAATGTATGTGGAGAACAAATACATTTAACCGTTAAGTACATGAAATTTTCCAGTGTTTTCAGTCAAAATTGTTTAGTTGTTAACTATTGAAAAAAAAGGGGTAAATTCCCTCATTAGTGTGATAGTGTAATCAGAGAGGGAAATCCAACGGGCCGGGAAGTCTTTTGCTTGGGGAGGTGCTTTTACCATATTTGCTCAAGTATACATAATATGCCTAGGTGAGAAAACCGCCCACATACTGCATAGGTATGTGCATATTGCGGACAGTCATATTAGTATGCCTACGAATAGTTTAATTTACGGACTATTGTTTGATGTTTACAATATTGCAAAAGGTTTGGCATGTTAAAACATAAATAAATGCCTTTGCGCGAGGCTCTACAAACAGCTTTGTCAAGTCAGGAAAATAAACGATTTAACAGTACCTACATAAAAATTTCGGTACTGTATTCGTCATAACCAAGCACACCAAAGGCACAAAGTAAGTAAAGAACGCTACACAACTGTGGGAACAACATTGACCCAGTCTACGTTTAAGAATAAAAAGACAACAAGGAGGTACGAGGTATTAAAGTTCTTGGTACCTTTTTCTCTTGGGCATTGGCGCTAGGGACTGCGATATGCGTTTTGCGGAACCATAATAAACGTCGTCGCAGACAATGGGCCGCGACGCGTTTAGTACAACGAAAGTGATTTGAGAGCTGATAACCCACTCTTCGCTGTTCAGGTACCGACTTTCTAACATTTTCCTTCGTTTATTGCTGTGATGTCATCAGTTTAATCACGAGAGTTGGTGGTCCAGCAGTCACAATATTTTATTCTGTAATTACATATTGAATATATGGGAATGTGTACATTGAAACTAGCGGGCTTGGGAATGACAGACAATGGGCAATACCATACCATTCAGTGTAGTGAAAGTGAAGTGATATCTGACGTGCAATTCTGTGCACGACACTTTTTTTTATGACATAGGAGGCAAACGAGTAGACGGGTCGCATGATGGTAAGGGATCACCGTCGCCCATAGACACTTGCATCACCACAGGAGTCACAAGTGCGTTGCCGGCGTTTCAGATGGGAGTACGCTCTTTTCTTGTGACTATTCGTTCTGTACTAGGTTGTTTATTTATAGTATTTACAACATATATTCATCGATGTTGCGTAATAGGATCACACATTGTTCAAAACCGTAAATTGAAGGCCAAAAGCATTCGCGCTTTTGGCGCTTCAAAGGCAAACAAATGTGAAAGGGCTATTTAAGTTCGATCTAATCTAGTCTAACATGATACATGTAGAGGGTTTTCCCCCGAGAGTCAAAGTCGATTATCTGGCTGCATGAGCCCGCTCCAATTTGCCGTTGGCGCTTGTGAATTGATAATGGAAAGCAGGATGCATAAATTTAGCGTCAAATTAAACGCACGACGGAACTTTGGATTTCGCACGCTCTGAAGGTAGGTTTGTTAATCGTCGTGTATCAAGGCCACTGGAGGCTTAAATGTACATTGCGGTTAGGGTCGCTCCATTTAAGATTACTACCAATTTCAGGTGTTTGTACCTGAATGCCGTTCTACTGTTTACACATAGGTTGACCAACTTGAGTAGAGGCATTTCAAATATCTAGAATAAAACTCGGCAGCTGGCGACGAATCTGGACAGCTTTACTGCACCTCGTGAACCCGTTTCCTTAAGACAACATTAGAAGTGCATATTAGCTTTTCGTACGAATCTTTTCACAATACAACCACGACAATAACTGACGGAGTCCCTCTGTCTTCGGAAACGGCGAGAACGATTATGTCTACTACTTTTTTGTATGACTCACCATAGATCACAGGTGTAAACTTAGTTCTATCGCACAGTAGAAATGTAGAGTTATATAGAGTACAGAAAAAAAGCAAACATTTTGATAGTAAACAGGCGTGTTTGGAAATGTGTCCAATCAATTTGTCACGACATTGCGATAAAACACAAAAACGATCTGCTATTTGTGATGTCGGTTCAACATTGTACAAATGAGTTTGTGATTATGTTTACACGTCATTACACTGGCCGGGGCGTGTGAAGAAATATTGGAAAGCGTGTCAAGAGTGGAACGTGACCAATGGATGAGTAACGAGACAAAGCCTAGACTCCTCCGACCAAATCCGAGCTGATGCAATAAACTGGCAATTATCGACACACCGTGTCCGGTCACTTTGAGACCATTACGTTTGAACCCTCGCTTTAATCGCTTTTCGTAATTGTTATCTACGGTTAAAATCTTATACAAAAGCCGAGCCGGCTATACACATGTACTTCAGGATCTATCATCAGTGTGATTTTCGGGCTGATCAGCCACCGTACAAAGATTTATGTGACAGTGACAAACCCTCCAGAACTCCTGGCCTAACACCGATTTGCCTAACACACGAAAACAGGTCACCAAAATATACAACACTTCTAGAATAAGCAGATTTTTGTGAGATAACACTACTAAACGGTGTTTTTATACTTCTACTGGGGAAGACAAATGTTACTGGATATTGTTATGTTTAGGTATTGATGTAGCAACTCGCCTTAATTTATTGACTTAGTAAATTGGCACCTGATCTATCAGTTTCGAGCGGCTTTTAGCGCTGGCTGTAATAATGTCAGTAAGGGGGATTCATTGGATTGCGACCTGATCTAGTTCAGACTGCTGAACGAATTCCCACCTAGCTCAGCCTTTGTCGACGCCAGAGTGCGTCCCGTACCTGGATATCCTATAATCAATCGAAACGCATTTTCCGAAACACTGAACAAGTCAAACGGCATACTTATTCTCGGACCTTTGACGATCTTAAAATTTATAAGCACTAACACATTATTTAATGGAACCAGCTAACAATGTTAAGTATACGTTGATAACGTTTATGACTTTAATACACTTAAGTTTCATACATAGTCACTAAGGTGACTTGTCAAGCAACTAGCATTCTGGCCATTGGTTTTTTAATGTTTAAAAAGGTCAGTTAATTCCAAGTACTCGATATACGAGTAACTGTTACCTGGTTCCATTAGTGAATCATTGTTTCGAACACAGTAAATTACTTATTGAAGTTTTAGTTTTTGCCATTATGCAGTTTCGAGATGTCAAATATATTCCGTAGTTAAGCCGTAACAAATCGCTTACATTTCATGCAAGTCCTTGACTTCAGTGAGGTAGGTTGAAGAATTACTATCACCCGCAATACTTTTTACTTATCACTTGACGTCGCCATATATTGTTATCGGTTATTACTTTGAAGTTTATGGGTAATTTGGTTTTCGTTCTATTTCGTAAGAAATATAGTGTCTACGTTTGTCCTTCGTTCATGCGACAATAGAAAATATCCCGCATAATATTACATACAAATTCAATATCATTATTATATACCTCTCAAAATATATAGGAATTATACCAATGCCGTAGTTACTATATTTTACTGAATTTACTATTAATAGGAAATCATAGTTCTCAAAATCCAACGTGATCTGTAAGCCTACTTCTTTGTTTCGACAAATACCGTCAAGCCCATAGATCTTAATCAGCTTGCGTCACCCCGATAAATACACCGTTTGTAAAACCCATGTACATGGGCAAGTGACGTCAGCTCTCTTAAAATATGAATTAGCAACATGGCTTCGTAACCTCGACAAGAAGACGACGAATGACATTTAAGTTCCATGGGCTGTCGTAATCCATGCTCCATCAATAGTTGTAATTACAGTTTAGCCTGTATTGTCTCGGTGATCGATGATGTAAGTTGGTCATCAAACAACTGAGTAAACTGGAAGGTAATACGTGACTCACAGCCCAAACGACCCAGTTGCGGAAAAGCACTAAATCCGGATATTGGGGGCGAAGATTTACTACGCTTATGGAGGGATATTTCCGCAACGATATACAGTAGCGTCAGAGTTCTGCTATCCTAAAGATCCTTGCTTACATACTATTTACTCGTACAATCACCAGCATCAATATCAGCCATAGCGAAGTGGGCGAAAATATCTGACACGTCCTAACGGCCCTACAATTAGAGTCGTGTCAGATATTTATGCGCGCTTTGTTGTGGCAGATATAAATGCTGGTGACTGTACTACACATGACATGAATCATCTATTGTTTTCATAGTTTACCAAAAATATGTTTTAATTTAAAATAATGCTTTTGTCAATAACGACATCTGTATCGCTTCGCTCTACGAAAGATGAACACAAGTTCAATTTTGGTGAATCAGAATGATTAATTATCATTTTTACTTAGCCATACCAAACAGGACAACTAATAACTATCTTTCTCTGTATAATTTGTAAATATAATAATGATTGTTTGTACGTGACAAAATTCAGTTTCTACCCGATCACAGAATATTATAATACACATCATATAACGAATAGTTGTGCTACGACATAGTTTGGACCCTCATAACTTGGGTTTGGATTATTATAGATAAACAAAATTCTCGAGATATAACGTCAATAGTGGACTTATTAAACATATACATTTTCAATCGGATAGCTCGTATACTTTAGATTTTATTGATTTTATTGAAATAAGCTAGTATTAGTAAACAAATAAAATCCAAAACTTGGAACTGGAACCCCAACCTCTTAAACTGGGGGGGTGGAAGTTTGTATGAGACTTCCGCAAATTTTGATGTTAGAACTCCTTGTTATAAATAATAAAATACATATTACAGGATTTTTAGTGGCATTTGTATTTCCCTCCATATTTGCGATATTATTTTGACTGCACATTTGAAACATTACATTAAACCTATCCATCCATGTCCAATAATACAAATTAATTTTCATTTAGTGTTAATTGAGTAGTATAAAACCCTTTCAAGCGCATTGTTCGATGAAACGAAATGCTCGATAAAATGGTTTGACACCTAGGTAAGTGAAACGACAATTTACGAGACCGCGAGGAGAATTCAATTGGTTACCGTTTTTATGGGCACTCTGGGAGAATCTGGCACCTTTTTAATTGCCGCTCGTGTTGCGACATTAAACTTCATGTTTACTCTCTACGCGTCTACTTAACACATGAAAATTACGAAAGTATTTGGTGCTTCCCTGACAAGTCAAATCAGCTACGCTTTATGGCGTACCAAATAGCCTACTACTATAAAACGTGTAAAGAAATCGTGTTAATTCAGACTAAGAACTGTCCGCTTTATTTTCGTTTTTGTTCATTTTAAAATAATTATTTATTACTGTGTAATCACTTGTGTCGACCGCAGGCCGATATACAACAATAACCATTAAAAATGAACTTAGACTTTTCGATATTTAGTTGAATGATTCGGCCTACGAAGCTGGCGGACCCGAGTTCGAATGCCGGCCGGGACAATCGTCTGTGTGATGAGCACGAATGTTTGTTCCTGCGTCTTAGATATCTTTTATGTATTTACGTATCCTAATTTATCTATATATTATACTAGCTGTTGCCCGCGAATTCGTCCGCGTAGAGATTCAATTTATAGCATAGGTACGTGTTATTCTGATGTCCAAACAATATTACTGGAAAGTTTCTGGTATGTAAAGTAAGCATCAAATAGGCCAAATATATCGTAAAACATCTATGTTACTACATGTAGAAAGTACTGTACTTACGTAAGTAAAATATCACAAAAGGGGATATTATTACTAAACTATTACGGTTTGAATACATTGCACACGAATATTGCCCGCAAATGTCTGATAAACTTTTGCCTAAGGGGAGACGAACGACCTGCCTGCGCATTCTACTCTGCGTTTAAACTCCAAACTCCATAAATAAAAATGTGAAATAAACATAGTAAGTCAGTTACAACAATTTATATTGCTTAGTGTTTATAATTTTATATTACTTCAATAAGAGTTATAGTTTTTATGCAATATCGAGGAACGTGTAACGTATATAAAACTAAAATGGCAATGGAGCCACTTATATGCAATGACGACAAATTGAAGAGAGCTATTGTATAATAAATGTAATGATGTTGATAGGAGACCGGAGGAGCGACGCACGCGCAGCGTACTATATGTCAATTTATCATTTTGCCGTGATTCTTTATGAGGACAACGATAATTATTAACCAACTAGGCAATGCTGTAATTGATAGTCAGGACACTGCGAGTAAAATTTTTTAGAGAACTCAAATTGCTCGAATTGAAAAAGTTGTGTGGGCAGTTTGAAAGTATACGAGGGTTGCTACTTATATATCCGGAAACAAAAAAACAAACAAACGTACACGGCTGAAAATAGTTTTATTGTTTTTCAAAGTATTCCCCTTGATGATCTATGCACTTTTGCATTCGCGTGAACCAATTTTTAAAGCACTTCTGCCACTCCGCCTGAGGTACCTCCATAACGTGTTGTTTGAATGCGTCGACAGCATCTTCAGCGGTCGAAAATCGTTGACCGCGTAATTTATTCTTTATATTTGGAAATAAATAAAAATCGTTGGGTGCCAAGTCAGGGCTGTACGGCGGATGACCCGTTAATTCCACGTTTTGACCCTCCAAAAATAGAGTTGTTTCGCGTGACGTATGACAGCTGGCATTGTCATGATGAAGAATGATTCTTCGTCGCTGGTTAGTTTTACGAATTTGTTCAAATACTTCCGGTAAGCAAATGGTCGTGTACCACTCTGAATTAACCGTTCTACGGTTTTCTAGTGGCACTGTAGCTACATGGCCATTAATACCGAAGAAGCAGGCCACCATTTGTTTCAATGTACTTTTTGCACGAGTAACTTTCGTAGGGTTCGGCTCATTTTGAAACACCCATACCGTTGATTGTTGCTTCGTTTCGGGATCGTATGCATAGATCCAGGATTCGTCACCTGTATAGATGTTATAAACGGCTTTTGAGTCACCACGGTTATATTTTTTAAACATTTTATTGCACCATTCGACGCGAGCATGTTTTTGCTCATTTGTTAAGTTGTGGGGTATCCAACGCGAACAAATTTTTTTTACAGCCAAATAATTATGTAATATGCTATTAATGCTGGTCATAGAAATACCCAGAGTCGCCTCTATCTCGCGGTACGTAACATGTCGGTCGTCCATTATAAGTTTTCGCACAGCCTCGATATTTTGTTGTACAACGACCGATTTCGGGCGACCTGCCTTAACTTCGTCCGTAAGCATACTACGTCCACGATTGAACTCACTAAACCAGTGATACACAGTAGTTTTAGATGGGGCTTCATCACCAAAAGTTGAAGTTAGTTGATCTATGCACTGTTGTTGCGTTAAACCACGCCGAAAATCATAATAAATCATAGCACGAATATTTTCACGAGTGAGTTCCATTCTTGCTGCGAGATGACATTTAAAACCCGTCAAAAACAAAACACGAGCGTTAATAAGGAAGAAAAAATATATATATATATACTTAAAAAAGTTCAAATTTTACCATGGCGGTCAAATATGCTATTTAAGAAGATTGTAATCCCGGTTTCCGGATATATAAATAGCAGCCCTCGTACTCGCCATTATTGGATTTGATTATACATTGATCAGCAAGTTCAATTAGACGTTCGAAACTAGCTCTTGTGACTTTGGAATAAGCGGCCATATGAATATTTAAGGCGATTAATCAAATTTAAAGTGATTATTATCTCATTTTCATATAAATCCAAAGTTATTTAGCAATTGATGTAAAACATTTTAGCCTCAATTTGAATCAGGTAAGTACCGTTGCGTGGTATGTATTGACTTCCATTTTGTTGCCTATGTCAATATTGGTAGCATTAGCATTTAAGTTTCCTTCGCACGAGTATCTTAATGACAAGATAAAGAAGACATTTAAAAACACCATTTGCGGTCATGAAGCATTGATGTTACGCTCGATTACACGACTAACGGACGAGAAGATACAGAGCCGTACTGTGAAATGAAATCTTATTACGAGTACATCTAATGATAGTTGTGCTTTAAATTAAACAAATCTAGGAAATGTACCTACAAAGTTGGACACAGTCTTGGTGCTCATGTGATGTATACAAGCAAAAATGTTCACTCAAGCGGAGGAAATATTTTGGTGCATAGCTAACGGATTTAAATATGAGAAGTTACACAAATGTAGCTTGAAGGGACTTTGCCGACAGAGGAGAAACCTTCAAAGCACCATAAAACTACAGGTACGGCACATAGCGAGGTTCATTTCTTTTTTGTCTCCGCAAACTTCATTGTCACGTAAACATCGCGCACGTATGATGTAGAATTGTAGATAATGATATCATTATTAAATATCGCAACCTTTTACGTTTGTGATTCGCGTAAACAAAGAGCGCGTCTGAATGGACGTATCCAGTGCGTCATGTCATGCAAGTATTGCTTACTATCTAGCGCCGCGGTCACTTTCTCCGATCCGGTATGTAGGTGAGGCGCGAGGCTAAAACTGTGGAAGTGTATGTCATCGTTACGTCGCGGATCTCGGCCGCGCGGGCGCAGGCAATGTGAAGGTCGGGACATTCACTGGCCTCACCGCTACCCGGTGACAATGTGATCAGGTACTCATTAACGTGATTTATCACGCGTGTTCGTTGAGCACTCGCAAGCAGTCGTCGAACCGGATACACGGTCTTAGAAGACAAATTCTAACGATGTTTTTGGAAACTAACTTTAGGTCGATCATTGCCAAGAACTTGACAGTTAATCGATTGAAACTACCAACATCGGTTGTAATCACTGGCGGCGTTAAAGAGAGTACGGCTATAAAAGCGTAATAAATGAAGTTGCTAATCAGAATCTTTTGCAATTCGCCGCAGCATCGTGGAGTTTCTAAACCTATAAAATAATATTGTAGCTCGTAGCTTAACTTATAGAAGAACTGTAATAATGAATAAAACTTGCACACTTTACTGCCTTCTTCGTCTGATTGGAAAAGCTGCGCTTCGTGCACTGCTCCAGGAGAGCTATTAAATCGAACATTAAAGTCTACTCGTAGATCGCCGCTATTTATATCTGTGGGTTAATGGGGATCTATCATTTATGGTGCATCAATAAGCCAGAATCAGCCTTGCGTGTGCCGCACCGCCGCGCCGCCGGGACCATGTTTATCCAGCAAATAAGTACACTGCTCCTAATTCATTATATGCACTGTATGTAACAAAACGGCAGAAGCCCTTTACACTGTGCTTCTGACAGGTCATTCATGTGATTCAAGCGTCTGAGGCGCCGCCGCCTCTGATGTCTTTTTAGAAATTCGTTTTATAACGCTCTACGGCTCAATTACACTTCCAAATGGCATTTTTACTAGTCCGCCATAGCCGCTATTATTCTTTGTACTACGCTATGCAGTTTTACTGCAGGTCTCCTACGAACAAGAGAGCGCGCGGCGCCGACCGCTCGGTCAAGTCGAGACTTATCAATAATTCCTCAACTGTCGACAAGTCGCCGTGATATTTTTCAAGCGATGATGTTGCTCGAATTTAAACTGTGTGTTATATGAATACGTATAGTAGCGGCGATCAATTTATAATATTGTAATTATTGAAAACTCATGAAACCAAGTACTGGAATTTTTGAAAACTAACCAAAAACGATTGTATTGACTTGTTCTTAACCGATTTACATACCAGGGGCCCGTTTCATAAGCTTCTCTTTTTAGTTCATTTTGTGGGAAAGAGATTTCCGCTTCTAATATAAGTTACAAGCTTCCCCTCTTGTTCATAAAAAAAGATTAATAATTAATTAGTTTTTCTTGGGGTTTAGCATCCGTCACTCGTAGTAAATAAATTAATAAATATTCGTGATGATTTGGTGCCGACATGGGAAAACCTCGTAGAAACAAAAACTGAACAGGAGCTATACGAAAAGCAGGGTATAAGAATGGCTTCACACAAACGACTATAGTCAGGCAATCAACGAATTCCAGCTTGACTATTTCGAAGATTTTAAAACGTGAAAAGGTTCACTGGCGTGTCAAAAAGCCAAACAGACCAGGTAGGCTTAGGTAGGTTACTTCACGTTTGGTTACCCGCAACATTTTACAATTGCAAGAGATAATCCATTCGACGATAAAAATGATGATCCCACATCATCTTTATCACATCCCGACTGTTTTTGGCCTCGGCTACTGGAATAATTTCTGACTACGGATGAGAGCGTCGCTCGTGAGCTCTCGGGCGATGGTGGTAACCCACTGGTAACCAATTTTGGCAACGAATTTGCTACAATATTCGCTACAAATCAGCACTCCACTGACGAAATTGGCACTGTGTCCTCCAACTCAGCCGTTGTTGTACTGAGGTCTCCCAGTGCGATGGGGCTATGGCAAATCACCGCATAAGGCGCTTCAGCAGATCTTTGATCCTCGGGAATCGGCCGACGTTTCCCTTCTTGCCTTCTTCCTGCAGTTCAGAGAAAAAATATTCGCTTCGGGACCCTATTTTTAGACACTCGAAAGACATGACAACTCCATCGCAGCTGTCGCTGCATTAGATAGGCTTCATTGCTATTGACATTTTTATAAGCTGAAAACATATATTTTAAACCCGATTTTATAATGCGTTCATACATAACTTTAAAAATTGTCGATTTCCGTAAAATAAAATCGTGCCATGTGGTGTAGTAACGTAATCAAGAGTCTGAATAAAAATACTTTTTATAAAGTGGCTAAATATGCTTGACCGTGCGAGAAATATTTGCCAGATCAGTTGGAGGTTTTCTAGGCGGCTTGGGGAGCCCGGTGCCAGACAGCGATATTGATTTGGTCAAAGGTAAAAAAAAAAAACACTTTCACATTCATAATATTATAAACCTAACGATATTTTCAACACGGGCATCGAATACACAAGGACACAATAAAGTGGATTAGTGCAAACAAAGGAAATCAATACCAGATTTGTTCGTGGGCGGTGCATCACCACTACAGATGACGTACTGCCGCCTACTAACACCTCGTTGTATGGTCCTGTCGGGAAACCATTATAACCGAAAATAAACCATCGATAAGTCACTCTCCTCGGTCAGTTACACTCTTGGCAGAGTGTTCGTAGACGTCACGGTCACTTCGCGTTGTACACATTCAAAGGTTTTCAAACTATGGGTTGGACTCCAAGGAGGAGAGGTGACAATATTCTAGGGGGGCGCGGAACAAAAAACAATTTCACTAGAGTTGGTAATTAGTTTCTTGAGTAAAAAATATATTATTCTAAGAAGTCCGTCAGTTAGATTATCAAAAGATATTGGACACGTATTTTTTCTTTTGTCAATCAAAAAAAAAAGGGACAAAGATAAAACGCGTCAAAGTTTGGGAGTGAGTGGAGGCGCATCTTCCCGATCCGTCACGCCGTGCGACCGTTTTTCGCACGGCGTGACGTCCTGACGTCACGGGGAACTTTAACGGGCTATATCTTCATCATTTTTTGTTAATTTGAAAAAAAAAAATACGTGTCCAATATTTTTTGATAATCTAACTGACGAACTAATTATATTTTTTTAAGACACAAGCCTATTATCACAAACATGATATACTTAATTTTGTTGGTACATTCATAATCCTTTCTTTTTGGTATTTCCTCAACGGATAAGTCTCTATTCGTCTCTACGGCTGTCTTCATCATGCAGTTCTCAAGTAGTCTGTCCGTGTCAGACGACGACAAAGATGTTCCCTTCACTCAGCCTTCGACAGTTTCTACGTGGCAGTGACTACAGGCTCATGGATTCATCTCCCCGACACCATACGTGGCTGAAGAAGGCTAAGGATACGAAATTTAACAATGGAAAACTAAGGGCATAAAATATAAAAGGACTCAGACTACCGTCACGGATTGATTAAGGTATTAAATATAACAATGCAAGGACGTCACTGGTTGAACAATGGATTCATCGATATCTGAGAATACTCTTAATGCACGGTATAGTACACGATGTGAATTATTTTAATAATATAATTGCTGATTGCGAACTTACATAAAGATCGCTACGCTTCTATTGTTGATTGAGTTAAGAATATAGGTACATATACTCTTAAGCAAATACAATATGGTATCTAGAGAACAGCGGTCCATTTTACAGTAAAGAATATAAAAGGTATTTAAACAGAAAGCAGATTAAATCGCTATATAAATGTATTTTATAAGAATATAAGGTTTGGAGTTTAGTTGTTAATTGCTTAAATGATTTGATAATAGAGACCTTATGGAGAAATTAGCTTAATCAGTTAGCCGATGAAAAAAGCTGATAATTCTCAAATATAGCTGAACCCATATTCTTGAAGCATAGATATCTAAGAATATACTGTCGTTGAAGTCATGCCACAGATACACATGTCAAACTTATAACACCCACCTTTTGTTCGTTGGCGGTTAAAAATACGTAAAAAAGTGAATTACTATTGTGCAGTGTTTATGTATGACGGTGGTGAGTGCATACCGTGGGTGGCTGGTTAAGTATTATGTGGATACTGAGAACTCGGACATATTGCAGAGGCGTTGTTTACTTACTTATTTACGTTTGAACTTATGTCAGAAGTAGATATAATGAGACATCCGTAAGTATTATGCAACTTACGGCACACTCTAGGAGTACAAGGCGGCGCGGCAAGCGCATTTGTGATACATTACGTGTGATGCCAATTAACTGCTGTACGGTGAGTGTCTCGACCGCGCAATGAAGAGAGAATTTGCTCAGCGCGCCACCAGTCGCGCCTGGCCGTACCGTAATTAATAATGCGGCGCGAATCATATTGATATAAGCGGATTTTTTATGTGATTGCCACTCAGGTACCCCCTTATTATTGTTTATTGATTTGTTTATCCTGTCAGCATTTTCGAAATCAAATTAAATCGACCCGGATTTTCTAAATTCAAAATAGGGGTAAAAACGAATATATCAATAGGCACTTTAAAAATAACCACTGCATAATATTAGCCTATTTGACACGCATAACCAAGACAAATCTTACATTAAATTGTTCACCCTGCATACACACCTCCTCCGTAAGATTTTTTTCCATTAAGTTTAGCCGTTTAAGCTGCAGAGCTAGCCAAAGAAATTTACATAAATAATAAACACTCGAAAAACATAACCATCCTTCTGACACAGTCGGGTTAAGGATGATTTAACTCCTGATGCGAGTTTAAGGCCAAATAAGTGGATAACAAGTTGTTTTTAACAACCATAAGTCTTGCGCGCGGGGAAACCCCGGAATGATAACTGCACCGCTCCAGTGGGAAAGTAAAGTATTATATCGATACATTTAATTAAATGCTTTATCATGAGTTTTATTTGATTTTGAACCTTATCAGTTACAGTAACAAAGTTGCTGACGCGTACTTGTGGACATAAATAGTATATTATGTATCGCTACGGAGATTATTCTTACCAACGAGCATGCTGATGTTTGGAATGTCTCATATACACCACACATTATATTATTATATATGTATAAACTACAATTGTTTACGTCACAAAGGAATCCGAGGACTAATAGCGAATTAATAGCTTTGGAATCATTTTTTTTTGTTTCTGTATTTTTAATGTGGAAAAATAAACGCCACATCATTATCTAATAGTGACATACATACAAAGATCAAAGCGCAAAGAAAAACACGATATCGAACCTGGTACCTTTGGATTACGCGCCCAACTTGTCAGCCTCTCCACTAGTGAGCATTGATTTTCTTTGTGCTCTGGTCTTTGTATAGCTTTGGAATTGGTTTGATCCGTGATTTCCGTATAAAATGACAGTTTTAGAAGCGCAGACCGATTTTCGGGTCTGGCCAAATTGACTTTATAAGGAGTGTCAGACCGCTAAAGTGATAGAAATAAAAAGTTTTCGACACCAATTTTAAAATCTCCAAAAGCACCAAGGCAATTGTTTTCGTGAATTTTCGAAAATTGTATACCGAGTCAAACAGAGTGAGTGTGGTATGATATATGCATGGATTCATTCGGAATTCCATTTGGTAAATCCGTATCGTGATCCTTGGTATCGGTTGACTCGACCTATTTCGCCTTTATTGCTCACCCGTAATCACAGGGAAGAAATAAACGAGGAGGTGACCATGATGATTGGAAGAAGTCTCTACGGACCTTAATGAATGGTAGTGTTTATCATATAGGTAATTCTCGAAACAATCGATTCCCCTGAGGAGTTATCACTAGAATTGTATTTGTGATTCCATCTCACTCGCATTTGTGGTCAATTGTTTTGTGTAGCACGTTTCTCTCCCAATGAAACCATTGTCAAAAGAATCAGCATATACATATTCACCAAACGATGAAAAACAAAGTCGCATATGGAATATTTGACATTTCTTATTTTACATACGTCATCATTCTAATCCCCATCATATCGGCATTCTTCACATTGACCGGTCTTTTGCTACTAACATGCACCCAACGGCTTCCTGCGATTCTCAATAGTCTGTCCAACTAGCAAGAATCTCTCTACGTTGAAATGTACTATTTCACATGAACAAAGTGATATGACGATTGACCATAATTACACCTTTGGCGGGAGACTAAAACGCTTTAATTCAATCAGCCGCAAACAATACAGCACAAACGAATAGTCCACCGCCGATAGCGATTTAACGAGTATTTAACGACTCCGGCGTCCATTTACCAACCGCGCACTACACTCCACTTCATTTACATTGGAACAATATTTTTAAGTACAAAAAATAATACGTATAAAATTCAACTGTAAGTAGAGTCGAGTCCAAAATGATATTTTTATGCGATACATAAAAATATCATTTTGGACTTTCATTTTGAACTCGTAGGTATATGACTAATTTTGGATTCGGTTCAGGAGGTCAAACTGGGTTGATGGTTAGAAAAACGTCGTAATTGTATATTTTACAGGTAGCGAGATGTCATGATGTGCAAATCGCCTTCATTACAATATTCCACAACAGGCGAAAGGACTTTGTTGTAAAACGTCTTAATGACATGTTTTAATAGGCATATGGTCAAAATTATCAAGGCCACAATGTGGCAAAACGTCTTTAGAGTATTAAGACTATGTACCTAATCAAATTGTAGAATGATACTAATACTTTCAATATCGCATAGTACTTCCAAAACGATTACTGACCACACTGACATTTCGGTATCTAATGATAGTAGATAGATACCAAAAAAAGGAGGAGGTTCTCAATTCGACGGAATGTTTTTTTTTTTTTTATGGATGTTCACCGATTAGTCAAAGACTATTTGACCGATTTCAAAAATTTTTTTTGGTTTTATAGAAGGTACTTTCTAGTTGGTCCCATTTAATTTTGGTGAAGATCTGATGATGGAATCCATGAGGAATTGAAGGAACTCCTCAAATATTGTAGGCATACTTATAGCGATTTTGGTATTATAAGAAACATAATAAGCATTTGCATTCAGAAAGTGTAAATTGGTGAAGTGGAACTGATGCAGAAGACCACAGAATGCCATCGGAACTCTCAATGATAAATGATTTACGGGTGGCGACAAAATATCTTGTCACAAATTTAAATGTTCCTGATGAGAATGGTACCATCGAATTGATTTGATGATGGAGCCGGAAGGTAGGCACCAGATCTATGTAATAAAATAATGTATCCTAGCCGTGTTTGGGCTTGTTCGAATCGTCACGAGATACACTTTTAAGTTACAATTAACTAAAAAGTGTAAAATAAATAAACTTTTAAACATAAAAATAAAACCGACTCCAAAAAAACTAAAACGTAAAAAATAACGCCATAATTCAGTTTCTTCAAATTACTTACAAGTAACCGTTTGTATACTAAATCTATACATTATATACAATTAATGTTATTTTGGAGTTTGTGCCATCGTGTCACAACTTACTAAAATCGTCAATTTTCAATATTTTACACATTCTTTATATGGCACCGACGCCAAAATAAGATTAATTGTATATACTGTATAGATTTAGTATACAAACGGTTACTTGTAAGTAATTTGAAGAAACTGAATTATGGCGTTATTTTTTACGTTTTAGTTTTTTTGGAGTCGGTTTCATTTTTTTGTTTAATCAACTTTATTCTTACGATGGTCGTTGGAGCAATCCTGGAGTTGCGACCACGCATAGAAAAGGGCAGCGTGGGACGGCCCCCGACTAGGTGGTCGGATGACCTCGTGACGGTCACGGGGAGTCGGTGGATGCGGTCTGCGCAAGATCGCACTCTGTAGCGAGTAATAGACGAGGCCATGTTCAGCAGTGGACGTCCGTGGCTGATAGATAAACATTATAAAACCTACACGTTGTCGCGGGGTCAGGTGAACAAAAAGTCCAGGGTGTCGGTATTTGTTGTAAATTGTAAAGGTAAAAAAAAGGCACGATTCCGTGCCTTTTAGGTACTTGTAAGTTTAAGTGTGTTGACGGCTACAGAGCCAGTAGCGTGGCCTTAATTTATTAAATAAGCTTTAGGAAACACTAGACACTTGAGGAACCTGTATAGCACTTTATGGAAGGCTTGAGGACCTAAGGTTATAATTATTTATAGATAAATATGGCGATTCGGATATTACGTATCGGAAGCTCTGAATGGAATCGGCTCTTCGAACATATGAGCGTTCCAGTATGGAATTATAAAATATTTTTTAATTTAGCTGTCAAAAGATAATCACTTTAAAACCTGTGCAAAGCCAGACAGTTGGCAAGCGACGAGATGCATTGCACCTTTTGCTAACATATATAGTCATCGTATGACCAAGACCTTATAAAAATTGATCATTTTTCCCTATTTAAATGACCTACATGTTTTACTAATATGCCTAAAACTAATACCATTTTCTAACCACGGCACTGTATGTCGGTGTACATTAAGCACCTAAGACGTTTTGCATACCATGGTAAAATACAAGTGTGACATCCTGAACCGAACCCCTAATTTTATCTGTCAGGCACGACGATATTATTAAAATGTACAGTCGCATCAAAACTGGACGTCAATATTGTGGCATTTACGTGAGAACGGTTTGCCGGTGTTTGTTCACAGACTAACGAAAATCAATATTATTTTACAGCTCAAGTGGCAGTTCAATATAGTGCTCTAATCAATTTCACTGGCAAACTTTATTCCATTAGCCCTGTTTAATCAAACGAGTGAGCACTCGTTTCAAACGATATAAAAAGTAAGTAAACATGGATTACAAAAACAGCTCAAACTAAAGCTCTAGACATCAATACTAGAGTTTCAGCTATATATATCGAAAGATTCAAAAGAACCAAATCAAATAACTCAATTTACAGCGCATCGCTCTTTTGTCATCATACCTTTGAAGAACGCAATGTAAATTAATCAATGAAGTAATTACTTATGAGTTTCAATCTGTACATTCAAAGCAATAAGTAATATATTATATAGCAAATAGCAAAAATGCACGTATGTTGTTTTCTAAGGACGCCGAGGCGATAGAAAACCAAAAGCTAGGTCTGACGACATTAGAAAGACACCAGGACCGGCTTACATAAAAATCTACACTATCACTAACCAAATTGAGAAGCACCCAAGAGTCAAACATACACCACGCAGTGGTGTGTCATGCAAATTTGTTTAGTATGTTCTCGTATGGAAAAAAATCTTTAATAAGCGTAGCACTAGAGTGACCTTACGTGGCCATCATGCATGTAAGCTCACTTCTGTGCTGCGCTAATAACTCCTAAGGAATACCTTGCAGAATAGTGTTACTAAAATAATTTATACGAGTATGATGTAGGAATACACGAGTAGCTACTTTAATTTGATACTAAGGAAAGGTTAAAAGGGTGTTGAAAGTTTCAAGTATCTGTATTACAGTTTGACCTAATTATTACACGAGCTGTAAATTAAAGGTCACGTACCTTACCGTACAACGACTAATCTACTTCTGCTGCTCCTTGTAGAATTTAAATATATATCAGTAACGGTGAATAAGCAGTATTTTGAAACACAACCACCTTCAGTTTGCTACCAACAACAGAAGACATAAGGTCGTCGATTTGTCTATCCATATCTTACACTTGCTCGTGCATATTTGGAGACTGGTTAGAAACTTAGAAAGAAACGCACGACATGTCAATAGCGAAAAGGTATATGAGTACATACTATCGTCTTCAGGATCATATCAATTGGATAGACATAATTGAGTAGATAAAGCAAAGCCGCCGGCCTCCACGTGTATGTAGTATTTGATGTTGACGCGGGTACCGTTACCGTTGGTATGGCTTTCTTTTCTCTCGCGCGTGCGCGGCGGGAGAAATCCGCTCGTACGCATGCGGAATTAGTCGTTCGCGGAAGGTAAATACACTGACCTTTAAAAAAGAAAAAGGACGTACCAGCCTGCAGGTTTCGTACACGATTAAGCCTTTTATACCCAACTACGGCAAAGCTAAGAAGGGTTATAATAACATTTCAGAGTTAGGTCATATCATTCAGGACAAATGTTTGGCAAAAATGTGAAAGTTAAGTCCTGGATTTGATCACGATTTTTTGACGTAGTTAAATTACCTTGATAAAGATATACTGTAATACTAAATGTTCTTACAGGACTCATGAAATTGCAAGTGTGTAGGGGAAATAGATTTTAAGTTATTGGGGGGTCAAAAGTGGCCCGAAATGGTTCGTGTTATATAATATAACCCACGGTCGGCGTGTCGCGTTTTTTACTTTGCGAACTTGGCTGACACCCTGCCGTGTGTCTATTTAATATTCATACTCAATGAGTTCCGTGTTTATGCAAATTAGACGTTTGACAAATTAATTCTACTTATACAGAGGCATTTTAGGTCTGTATTAAGTCAGATCAGAATTCAACACGGATCTCCTAATTTGAGTTATCTATTGAATCATCATAATCGTTTATGACGATAATCTAATGATTACATCAATATGCATCACAAATATAACTACCGAAGTTATAGAAAATGTTTATTCTTCAATCAGAATATTCAGAATGCAATAAAAATAATGAAACATACTATCCATTTTCAGACATTTTCGAGTATTTTTTCCTGTCATATACGAGTATAACAGGTGACTGCATCTTTTAACACTGATTCAACAGAGTGAGTGATCATATTGACCTAAATCCATTGATACTGGTTTCTCTTTACACAGAGAAAAAATACAAATTATGCTCCCCGCACCCAAATATATGTAGACCTTGAGTTCCAGTTATTTTGGCAATTAGTTTCTGTGTATAGTGATATGTGTTGAACGAACTTGGGCAGGCGCGGGCGCACGGAGGCCGAGCATTTCCGGAACAAGTTAGACTGATTCCGGTTAGCTGAGATCAAGGCTGTGACGTATAGCCGAGCAAAGTGAAGCAAGTTCAGTGCATGATTGTATGCTGGAGATAAATAACTGTTTACTCGTACGTAGTTGTGGTCATAAAAAATAGAAACACTACAGTCAGTTGCAGTTCCATGGTGAGTTTATTGTAGGCTTCCAAAGTCGCTTTAACTTAGGTTGGGGCGTAAGAAAAAAATGCGCTCATTGAGGGTTCCGTTCTTGATAAACATCAGTGAAAAAGTAAAAGTAAATAATTTTCTGTCAAAAATTTCATCTTTGTGACAAGCTTTTATTGCCGATTGTATGAACTACTCACCGAGACGATTCTAAAGAGCCCAAACTCGGTTGGATTGCATTATTTTATTACCGAGTTATTATTTTATTATAAATTTATTATTTTATTTTACCACCTTCCAGCTCCGTCATCAGATGAGCTCGATGGTATCACGCATTGTCATTGTCACCGAACTTACATATGCATGCTAAATTATAGCTCAATCGGAAACCGGGAAATAAGTCAAATTTAACTTGCAAGATTCCACCCGAACAATCATACTCGTACAATGAAAATAAGCTTGTAAATAAAATAGGCAGGCAGGTGCATTTTTGTATCTACTTGTGTATGGAGTATACGTCACTGATTACCGTTATAAATATTACTAAGCAGCTCGATTTTATCTGGTTTTGGCAACAATAGGAAACTTTACACAATTTTTCCTAAATGATTTTTTTTTTGCATAAAACGTTTAGTTAGTTTATACTTTAGTGCAAAGTGTGTAATAATTATTCTTCGAACCCTCCTTTGGCTGCCAACAAATACCAATAATATTAATAACTAATAAGGTAAAATCAGTTCAGCGTGTAACACGAAACCGAATGAAAATGCAAGAAATTTACCTATTTATGGCACAATTCTTTGGAAACCGCTGAGTCGTTGGGTTTGTCAGACTTCGACATTCCTCCCTAGCATGGAAAATTGCTTATTGATTATAGTTTTTTTCTTCCTTTATTTTTTTAAACCATGAAAAACAATCATTTGACATTGATCTTACCAAGATGCCTTTAGATGTCGATTCGAATGGAAGTTACTTTTATTTTTTAAGCACTCGTTACCTCCTCTCGCGGCAAAAGTGGAGTGTTTACGATATGATACGCTCGAATTCAGAGCATCTGTAATTCGTATCTGACAGTCGACAGAACAAGGCGCTTAACTTAACCGAAAATTAAAATGCTAGTACCAGCATATCGGAAAAGCGCACCAAAAAATAAGAAACACCAACAAAAAAACTCTTCAGTCGGCCTCTTTTCAAACAATAATAACATATGTTAAATGTTGTTGACATTAGGCACAAAAAAAATAGAGTTAGGTGTCTTTGACATTTCGAGGGCATAGTTCAGTCCTCTATACCATTGTAAAGTTTTAAAATGTAATTCCTGTACATTGAAAATATAAAAAAAAACGGACTATGTCACATTTTACTTGTTTTTTTTACATATTCGTTTTTAGGGGCCCTCATCACGTCAAAACGGCTGGACAGATTTCAACTGTTAGTGGTGCGAGCTGATAGCTGGACATTCACAGATGGCTATAGGGTACTTTTTACCCGACTACGCTGAAGCAAAATGAGGGTTATGACTTTTTTCTCCTCCCGGGCACCCTCTAGTATGTAAATATCACTGTACATCGCCACGTCACGTTACATCACGGAAGGCAGGGTTTTCAGTTTAGCGATCTTGAATGTGGTTCGACTTGGTGAGTCAGTAGTGATGTAAGGACGCTTCCGACCGATAAGTTGAGTAGATAATGATGTCAACCAATAGCGCTGCGACCTCTTATCTGACAGATCCCGCGTGTTGCTCGCCAGCAACATTACGAAGAAAATCTAAACCAGCTGCTTGACCTTGCCGAATTTAGCAACAACAAAGATAAGTAGCTATAGGTGTAGTCGAGGTCAACGTGTATATCTGACTCTAAATGAAGAGGTCATCGAAACCTTATTTATGTATGCTCCAGACTAAGTAGCGGCTTATACAAGACACCTAGGTATACTCCAAATTTCATCAATATACTTCATGTAGTTTTTAAATAAAATATGCCTGTGTAGTTTTTAAGTAAAACGTACGGGCGGACGGACATGGTTAAACTATAAGGCTTCCATTTTGCCATTTTGGCTACGGAACTATAAAAAAAGATATACCATCGAACGATTCTATGGTACATGTTTCTGCTTTTTACTTATTTAACGCACGTGTGTTTTAAATTGATGTAATTATTTGTTAGGGTTTTTATATCGATGCCTTGGAAGTGACGAAAGTATTTCAAGCCAGGTTTATAAGTATTTTTTTAGTTCATTAGATCATCGTTGACATGACCTCGACAATACTATGCGCATTAGTTAATCCCGTTTACAGTGTTTTTAAGACAAGTATTACTATGTTGTCCCGTAATTAATTCTACAACAGTGCGTGAACAATCAGGGCCGCTGAAGAGTAATATTATATATCGCACGACAACAATGATTTATAACGTCGACGGCAAACTAATACGTTCAAATTAATTACACGGTATCGTGCGACTACTTGATAGGTTAATACTAAAACTGAGATTATTAACGACACGTAAAAGTAAAAAAAAAAAACTACAATAAAGAAGACAGGGAAATAATGTTGTATGTGAGTTGTATAAAATACATCTTTTTGTAGCGATTTCACACCTATATTTAGTGGTAGTATTCAGCAATTAATTGGTAGCAATGTTTCCGTGTGGTCTTGAATTGGACAGTTGTCGGTCAAATCAAATACATCGAATATATTTAATCTTGTTTTGAGAGGAAAAAAGTTATTATTCAAGATTAAAGGAATAACCGTTGGATAAGAGTAGCACATGGCCGTTCGTTGTAGACATTCTTGGGAGGTAATTATCCAGCAATAGACGTCTTCGACTGATAGGAATGATGTGATAAAACAAGTCTAAGGGTCCGATAATTGTTTACAACGACATATTGATAAAATGAAATCCTCGATATAGATCCATCTCCTTGGGAGCCAGATACCATACATATACAAGACAAATATACAAAAACCGGACAGACTAGGCATCTAGCTTATAACGCTATTGCGTCGGAGGTTAAAAATAGCATTTAAGATTGTTCCAACTAATCCTTAGTATTTTTGCAGACAGTAGGAAGTGAGAGGAGCGTGTCGAGCGATATCGCGCGGCCTCGAGTAGACAACGCGCCCTGAGCAAAAACAGCCTGCCCAGCGAGACTCATTGTGTCGATGGCTAGGTCTGCCGGACGTGGGGCGGCCTTCGTGCGCCCCGGGGATTTCAACTAGTTCTCGTTCAAAAGAACTTATAAAAAAGACTAAAGGCCAGATCAGTTTTCTATACCTGTGAAGTTTGAAGGTCCCCTAATCTATACTATTGTAAAGTTGTAAAAATGAAATGTCTGTACATTGAAGATATTTTCAAAAAAATGATTGTTACGCACTATTTAATCTTGGAGGTCACTAAAAGTTTTTTTTTTTGGATTTTATGTATGTTTGTATGTGCCGTTGTGGCTTCATCACGTAAAATCGGCTAAACAGATTTCAACATTTTTTGGTACACGGGTAGCTAGGTATCTCCAGATGGTTATAGGATACTTTTTAGTCGACTATGCTGAAGAAAAAACGAGGAGTTATGATTTTTTCTCCTCCGCGAACGAAGTTGCACAGGCGCCGTCTAGTAAATAATAAAGATATCGTAAACGACATAACATATCCCTAACCAAGCTAGTACAATATTTTGAAGACTTTTCTGAGCATATTTAATAATAATATAACCCCGTATTGTACCTGTTTATCTCGACAACATACGAAAAGAAAACATCTAAAAACCAAAAGCAAAATGTTTCTAGTATAGTATAGATAAACAATTCCAACCTGTATTTAATTTTTTACAAGATTCTTCATTAAAATACCTTTTGCAAATGCAAAATCTGTGTCTGATCTTCAATACAGTTTTTAGTAAATTGGTAGATATGTTAATACGCTAATTTGTATTCATTTTTGAGACACATGAAGCTCATTTATGAAACTAAATTATGTGCATAATTGGTCACGAATTAAAAAAAAAATTTTAGCTCAAGAAAAAGAGTTATGTATATTTTTTTTCTTCGCTGACAAAGTTGCGGGTGGGTTCCTTCTAATCTATCCTTACTAATAGTATAAATGCGAAAGTGTGTCTGTCTGTCTGTTACCTCTTCACGCTAAAACCGCTGAACCGATGTGGATGAAATTTGGTATGGAAATAATTTGAGTCCCGGGGAAGGACATAGGCTACTTTTTATCCAGGAAAAATACCCGCGATAAACGAATTTAAGGCGGACGAAGTCGCGGGCAGAAGCTAGTCTATCCATACTAATCCATACTAATATTATAAATGCGAAAGTGTGTCAGTCTGTCTGTCTGTCTGTCTGTTACCTCTTCACGATTAAACCGCTGAACCGATGTGGATGAAATTTGGTATGGAGATAGTTTGGGGCCCGAGGAAGGACATACGCTACTTTTTATCCCGGAAAAATACCCTTATCCGCGATAAACGAATTTAAGGCGGACGAAGTCGCGGGCAGAAGCTAGTCTATCCTGCGAAAGTGTGTCTGTCTGTCTGTCTGTTACCTCTTCACGAGTAAACCGCTGAACCGATTTGGATGAAATTTGGTATGGAGATAGTTTGGGGCCCGAGGAAGGACATAGGCTACTTTTTATCCCGGAAAAATACCCTTATCCGCGATAAACGAATTTAAGGCGGACGAAGTCGCGGGCAGAAGCTAGTACTATTATAAAGTTGTGAAAATGAAATGTCTGTACATTGAAGATATTTTCAAAAAAATGTTTGTTATGGACTATTTGGAGGTCATTAAAACGAAAAACATTTTTTATTTTATTTTATGTATGTTTGTATGTGTCGTTGTGGCTTCATCACGCTAAATCGGTTAAACGGATTTAAACTATTTTCGGTACACGGGTTTTGTGCGTTTGAATGAGCTTTTCAAGGCAATGCACCAACACAATTATAAATGCTAGAAGTAGTCGGCTTGATTGATCGCTTATGCAATCGAATAAACATCGTGATGTAAGTTACGATTCCCAAAACAGAATTTAATGTCGCCGTCGTGTGCCGCATGTCTAATCACACAGACCAAGGATCGTGAGCGTTCACATTAGTTTATTGCACTGACGCGCCGGTGGACAGCGACTTGACTGCACTACGAAAGGTCAAACTGCAACATGAATGTACGATAAATCAAAACTAAAATATTATATGTCTATATATTTTAGTTTAGGCCGGTTTAGCTCAGTTGGAATAAAGTTGCCTGCGAAGCTGAAGGTCCTGGGTTCAAATCCCGGTAAGGACAGATATTTGTGTGATCAACATAAAAATATTTGTTCTTGAGTCTTGGGTGTTTTCTATGTATATAAGTGAATATATCTATTTAAAATATCGTCGTCTAGTACTCATAACACAAGCCTTATTGAGCTTATCATGGGACTAGTTCGATTGGTGTAGGCATTGTCCTGTAATATTTATTTATTTATTCATATAGGCGCAAGATGGCTACCCGCAGATCGAAAAGGTGATGATGATGACTTGAGTTAGATGCAAAAAGGTAGCGCGGCGGGAACACTCTATCGAGAATAGCGGAGCAAGGCACTAATAAGTTAAGCGAGCCGAAAACCACTATGAAATGTTTTTTTTTTTTTTAATTCTATTACACTCCCATTACTTTATTTGTACATTTCGTATGTACTTGTGCAAGTTTATTTGACGTGGCCGGGTTCAACAAGACATGATATGGCTTTATGCGATTTTTACTCCTGATGTCAATAATTCCATTTCATAACTAAATAGCGTCTGCATCAACATCACCCGCATTGGAGTGGCGCCAGCACTTTTTTATATTCATGGCACGTAATGCATTTCAGGTTTTCTATTCTGGATTCCGAAACTGTAAGCATTTCAAGGTTGGATGACACAGCGTAAGTTTTATTACAAACATAGAATTGTATATACGCGAAATCCACATGTAATGGTAATGCTACACGGCAGATGAATGTCGTATACTGGCAGTAGTCGGCGAAGCAGTTTCAGAGGTCTTAAATGAAGTCCAATATAATTTTTATTAGTTTCGCGAACGTCACCACGCGCGGAAGGCTCTCGGCTGTTAATGCAAAAATCACCAATTGACAAGACATATTCCGAATATCTATTATGTGTTCATGAGACATTTACTATAACTGGTACTATGTTGTTACAGTTTCCAGATAATACAGTTGAGTTATTGTCTTACAAACGAAACAGTTAAGTTAGTATGAATGCGGCGCCACGGCCCCGAGAGTCGCAGTGTGCAGAGCTACACGCGAGTGTGGGAACTTCCATTTAATTACGAGCGGGAAATCCCGTTATTCCGAGAATCATGCGAAAGCAAATGTGTTATAAATCATAATTACGATAAATATTTGTTAGCACATTTAAGGACACTGAAAAAAAAATAGTGGACAAAAGCGATATTTCCTGTACTACCGTTTACGATAACGGATGACCGATTAAGAACATTACATGTTCATAATTACGAGTACATACATGGTTAAAATATATATGATTACTAGCTTCTGCCCGCGACTTCGTCCGCCTTTAATTCGTTTATCACGGATAAGGATATTTTTCCGGGATAAAAAGTAGTCTATGTCCTTCCCCGGAACTCAAAATATCTGCATACCAAATTTCATCCAAATCGGTTCAGCGGTTTAAGCGTGAAGAGGTAACAGACAGACAGACAGACAGTATAATATGTATGGAGTATGGATTTTGGTAGTGGGACGATTAAAAAAAACTGTACAGTCAGCATCAAAATAGTCTGTAGCATCCAATGCGACAAATATATCATTACATATCTTTATGCCTATAAGAATAAAGGATGTGTTGAGATATATTTGGACTTTGGATACTATTGACTATTTGAAGCCGACTGTACATAGTTAAGTGTTTAATTAAAATATAATTTGAATCGATACCTGTGTGTGACTCCTGTGAGTAACGAAAGTTAGTCATACAATATAACAACAAAGTGTTTAAATTCATCACCTTCGTCTGCCGTTATGTTGTTAAAAGAAAACGTCCCAGAATGTAGTAAGGACTTTTATTTTGAACTTGTCAGTCCTTCAGATGTAGTAAAGGTATTTAAATCACTTAATGTCAAAAAAACCAATGACCTATGGGGGGTCTCAGTCCATGCTGTCAAATCACTAATAGAAGTCATAGCGCCTGACTTGGCAGATATATTCAATAACAGTGTTGACTGCGGTGAGTTTCCTGATCTGATGAAACATAGCAAAATATTTAAACCAGGTAGTACCTCTGATCCCACTAACTTTAGACCAATATCTGTACTACCCACATTTAGTAAATATAGTGAAGTAGTAGAACAATTTGATGCATAGTAAGCAATTCGGTTTTACGCGGGGTCGCTCGACATCCAACGCCGGAGTTGAGCTCGTAAAACACATTTTCGATGCCTGGGAGGAATCGCGAGAAGCTTTAGGTATCTTCTGTGATTTATCTAAGGCCTTCGATTGCGTTAATCATGAGACACTGATCAGGAAGCTACACCACTACGGAGTTAAAGGATTAGCTCTAAATTTATTAGAGTCTTAATTAAATGGTAGAATACAAAGGGTTGACGTGAATGGAAAGCGATCACCGGGGTCATTAGTCTCTATGGGTGTGCAGCAGGGATCAATATTGGGACCTTTCCTGTTCCTTATCTATATAAACGCCTTGCCACACCTCGTAAAAACCCACCATGATATAGTTTTGTTTGCAGATGATACGTCTCTAATTTTCAGTCGTACGACATCAAGGATCCTACAATGACGTAAACAATGCTATCTGTGAAGTAGTAAATTGGTTTTATGTAAATAATTTATTGTTGAATGAGAAAAAGACTAAATGTGTTAAGTTTGTCACGAGTAACGTAAAACACGAGCAAGCAAGCGTTATTGTTAAAGGTGAGGAACTGGAACTAGTTAATAGTACAGTCTTTCTCGGTACAACATTAGATTCTAAGCTCCAATGGGGTCCCCATATTGCTAATCTCTCGAATAGACTGAGTTCTGCAGCTTTTGCAGTAAGTAAGATTCGTCAATTAACAGACGTGATAACGGCTCGATTAGTGTATTTCAGTTATTTCCACAGTATTATGTCGTATGGCATCTTACTATGGGGCAGTGCTTCGGACATTAATACTATATTTGTTCTGCAGAAACGGACTGTTCGTGCGATATATAAAATGAACCATACAAATTCGCTTAGAGATAAGTTTAAGGACATTAATATAATGACAGTGCATTGTCAATACATTTATGAGAATATTATGTATGTACATAAAAATATTACCCACTTTAAGAACTGTGATGTACATAATTTTAATACTAGAAATAAGCATAAGCTCGCAATGCCTGCTGCTAGGCTCCATAAAATAAGGAGATCATTCATGGGTAACTGTGTGAGGTTTTATAATAAACTTTCTAGCAGCATAACTGAGTTGTCTATTGGTAAATTCAAAAATATTGTGAAACGAAAATTATTTTCTAAAGCTTATTATAGCACACGAGACTACATGAATGATGAAGCCGCGTGGGATTAATGTAAATTATAGCGTCATGTAGGTATATGTATAATTATTTTAACGAATACCTAAGGTATTATTATTATTTTAATCTTAATTGCTTTATATACTCTTGACATTTAGAATTTTATTCTAGATACAATCCTTTTGAGATTTATCTTATAGATTATTTTATTTTTTAAAATGTTAAATGATCTGATTTGGTTTTTCTGGGTTTCCCTAATCCTTGCAGCAAATGTTGGATCATATTGTATGTCTCCCAGCAAACATTCACTCTCATGTAACTGACATTTCGAAAGTGCTTGTAACTAGGCTTACTTGAATAAAGAATATTTTGATTGATTTTGATAATATTGGTAATTTTCGTTACCCATAGGTATCGACTCAAATTTTGTTTTAATTAAATCCCTTTAGCTAGGTACATTTTTTTTCCATAATACATTGTAGATACTTTTGATATGATTTTAGACGTATATAGGTACCTCAATATATATGGAACTATTAAACGCTACAATTTTCGCGACAAATTTAAGAGGCTCTGTCCAGAAATTATATAACGTAATAGTTGCCACTCATTTCATTTGCTGACGCCATAGCCTATTACATGTTACCATATTATTGAGCGCCGTCGCCAGGTCAACTAGATTGTTAACCTGATGTGCGAGGTGCGATTGATTGTACTTATTACGAACATACGCCACAAGCACCAAGATCACGGCTATCGCCAATTGTTGGCAATTGAGTTCGTTAGCTTTACTTATCGATACTCCGTCCATGCCAAAACGGTGTTGCGGAGCGATGGCACCGGCCGCTGACGTGGCACACGTGAACTGCATCGAAACATCGATTGGCATTGACCGTGCACTGACTTGCTGTAAATTGTACGGTGAGGCCTGGATTTCCAGCAATTTATAGTGTATCATGCACCGGCCGTTAGCTTTTAGTTCGCAGTTAGAGAGATGGGACCACGGGACCTGACAGGACCTAACGGCTTTACCTCGCCATTTGTAAGAGTGTGCCGTTAAAGCAATATTAGGTAGACGTAAATAGTTTACACTAGCCAAGTGCGTTATGATTTGAATTAAACGCTATGTTGTATACGCAGATTTTGGGAACGATGTCTTACAAAAACAACTTGCGTTTGAATCGCGGACTGCTCTCAATTTATGAATTCATATTTGTTTGATATCATTGAAAACAATTTTTTAATCATGATGTATTTAAAATTAGTAGCTTACAAAATCGGGCTAGTCGAAATTAAAATCAACGGACATCAATTAAAATATTTTAATGCTCTCGTGTTTGCAAACAGCAACGATTCCGTTCGCAATGCCTGGTCTGATGTTAAACAGCGATTAGACTGTAATGTAAACATAATGGACGAATTCACGAATCGAGAATAATCTAGCTTACAAATGATGTTGTTACGAGGATAAAGAGCTCATATGCAAGACCTAAACGATTCTATTTTCGTTGGAAGAGAAATAAAATTTGCATCGATATTTGAACTCGAGATGAGTTCTCGGAACGAGCGGTTTGTTTTGTTTTGTTCCCGATCACGAGCTTGGCCGTACGCGGAGAAAACAAAGAAGCAAAACGACACGTAATCGCTCCTAAAGCATTTACTTACTACAGAAGAGACCATTGGACGCGACTAATTGAAGTTTATAACTTCCTCAGAACGGGCTCCCGTTGTGATTGCTTGTCTTATACGTCACACAACGACTTTAGTTATTCATGTTTTCAACCGTCAAAATCCTCCTGTCCCAATCGTCCATATAAATTCCATATAAGTCCGAAGAAATACCAAAAACCGGCCAAGTGCGAGTCGGACTCGCGCACCGAGGGTTCCGAATAAAATATACACTATGCAACCGGCCGTATATCTATGAAAATATAGTGTTAGCAGAGCCCTACGAGCCTTAAATGTATGCCGTGTTCGATCATTTTATATTGGTTACTGACATAGACAGACATACTGTATTTAGTATTTGTTGTTATAGCAGCGGCAACAGAAATACATCTGTGAAAATTTCAACTGTATGTATCACGTTTCATGAGATACAGCCTGATCACAGACGGGCAGACAGTCACACAGACAGACAGACGGACAGCGGAGTCTTGATAATAGGGTCCCGTTTTACACTTTGGGTACGGAACCCTAAAAATAACCTTTATTGAATCAATGCGTCTCTGAAGTTGAGACGTCTCATTCGCGTAGGTCATTTCAATATCAATAAACAGTGCTTTAATTGTGCGAGCCGTTTATTCAGTGTCCTTGGCGGACCCAGATTGCATGGAGTGATTGTTCCTCGGGTTCGCGACGTCTATTTCTGGTGTGTTGTACGCAAGTTCGATCCGGCGCGAAGTGGACCGCGCTCCAGTTACGTCAACGTCGCCATAAAGTTACCGCCACGGATAAATATTGCTCACGGTTACCCGTGTCACGTCGAATATGCCAATGTTGTGGAACGTTACGTTTAGGGAATACGATCCAAAATTGTAGATGTAATATGAACCCACAGAGGTCTACATCGGAACTAAGTGATAGGAGCCGAGGTGGGTTTGTGAGTGCCTGTGCTCATAAATTCAACAGTGGTTGCATTCTGTTTAGATGGCACAGGACCGGAGTACTAGTCAAATATATTGATGAAGTTTCTGAAAAATATCAAAAAGCTTTTCTCGTAATGAGTTCATGTAATGCACAAGAACATAATTAGACAGAAATAGATATTAGAAATATAAGATACTAGCTTCTGCCCGCGACTTCGTCCGCCTTAAATTCGTTTATCGCGGATAAGGGTATTTTTCCGGGATAAAGGCTCCAACCTTTGCTATTGTAAAAATGTTCAATAACCGATATAAACTTTTTCATTCTTCATTTTCATTTTTTCAGATATTTACAAATACACCGAAGCTTTTGCATTTTGCCAAAATAGAACTTGTTAATAAGTACTTTTATTCAATTTAAAAAATATAATATACATATACTTCAGGTTTCTTTACAATCTTTAGACCTTTAATACATTGAACAGTAATACCAAATCTCGAGCTAACGTGCGACGGTTTGAAAGCCTTTGGCCTCTTTTTTACGAACGCAGCTTCTGACGCGCGAGCATACTCGTACCTCATCGATTCAAGAACTTTTAACGAGCTCACTTTACGCAAAGACCTATTTATTTTTCTTTACTCGCATTAACGAGACTTTGTTATGAACACGATGTTTAGTGATCCGCTCGTTAACAGTGTATTGTACACTTGTATTTAATCCTCGACTCGTAAATATCGTATGTGTTTTTCAAACCTAAACGTACATAAGATCTTTCTCGATTGCGAGGTCAATAATAGGAGGCTACCGTGAAGATATTAAGCGAATGCGAAGTGATTAGCAGAAGTCAGCGAGTTACCAATAATTAGCGCTTTAGTCAGCTTCTATTAACAATACATACGAATTACACAGCATTACTCCATATAAGGAAATGGCAGTACTTCTCTAACAAACCTGTTTGTGTTCTGGCCGATCATTTGCGGGAGTCTAGTTCTTATTTGCTTGATACTTTGTTAATAACTCAAGGATTTTAATGGTGGAATTATAAACGACCTAAGAGAAAATACTCCTACGCACGATTTGAATTTTCAATCTATCTTATTTATTATATATAGGTATACATACTTTGTAATAAACGAAAGTCGGCAGGCGCAGCGAGAATTGTATAAGGTAAACAGTAAAGGTTTTTATAGTACCCTAAATATTGACAGACATTATTTCCGCAACGTGCAAATCCGGAATAAGGGACTGCACTTTTCATCATTAAATTTATGTCAACCTTTAAAAACGGATTAAATGGGTGATCGCGCGAAACTCGAAAATAGGCATAAAGTTTAACTATCGAACCAGCAATTACTCGAGCTACACGAAACCGAGAGGCAATCAGATAATTACATTGCTTCTCCAAGGACTGCATAAAAGACAGAATCGATACTGTTTGGCGCATTCAATTTAAAGCAGTGTCATTATATCTACCATGGATGAATGCATTTTAGAACATCCATTAACGATCATTTGTACTGATTAGCAACTCATGTTTGATAATTTGAATATAGATATACCTACGTGGAAAAATTGTGTACAATCTTAGCATGGGATAATCAGAACAGACAACAGAACAGATGAATCAACTATAAACCAAATAGTGATCAAGTTTGGATATATGTTTGAGATTCCGGGAATATTATTACAAATTAGCATCTAATAGGTGGGCGAACGTTAGGAGGAACATTTATATAATACTAGCTTCTGCCCGCGACTGCCTTAAACTCGTTTATTGCGGATAAGGGTATTTTTCCGGGATAAAAAGTAGCCTATTTCCTTCCCCGGGACTCAAACTATCTCCATACCGAATTTCATCCAAATCGGTTCAGCGGTTTAAGCGTGAAGAGGTAACAGACAGACATACAGACAGACAGACACACTTTCGCATTTATAATATTAGTATGGATAGTATGGATTAGTATGGATGAAACTTATCTGACTGAAGAAGAACACACTGGCAGGTCATCGGACATTAAAGCGGCGTCCGAAATGAAAGTTTTACAGTGTTTGCCCAGCTGAAGGGTTCCAGAGAAAAGTGACGCAGGTAACTGAACAAATATTTTTCAAATGCCAATGTCCTTCAAATAGTTTGCCGCATGAGGTCGTTCTCCCAAGGCCAATGTGAAACACGCAATTAGTAGTTTTATTAGTGGGGCTTCGGGCAAACACCAATCACCTGCCGTCAACACTCTCTTGTATACTTTCTGCCAGTCACTTAGCTTTCATTCAAACTTGATTCGACACAAGATTGTATCTAGTTATTGACAGGCATCAAACTTAATTCACCATGTAGATTTGCATAGGTTTTACTTCGTTTGAGGTAAACAAACTTGCGCTTTGGCACACAATAATACCGGATGAATCATGAGAGCCTTTTTCAAACGTAAAGAATACCTATATGAAAGGGCAATTCTATGATTGATAGATTTTGACTCCTTTCGGCAAATATACATCTTGCTACAGTGACGACAACTGGTTCTAAAATTTCCAAGATTTCTAAAAGCCCTCGTCATTAACGTACCAGCTAGGGTTTCAACCAGGATCCATTTTGTATCAAAGATCTGGATTTGCAATACAATTTACCGTACGGCTCTAGATCAGGATTTTCCATACAAAATGGATTCAGATTAAAAACCCTAATACCATCCTCAGCCTATGCAAGTTTTATGCTCGCTGCGCTGCATAGGTGAGTCATTTTAGATTATAATCTGACTATAGGCAAGCTGTATTCGCGTGATCGAACACTGACGCGTCACAAGCACAACACAATTGTGTGATATGTCAATTTGCGTTATCATCACATCATCAACTAAACAAAGACTGTTGACCGAGGCCTCCCCTAAAAAACGCCAAATCGGTTGATCCTGCGCCACCTACATACAGCATCCAACACACTCCGGCGACTATCACCGGCTTCACCAGATATTTAGTCCACTTTGTGACGGCCTACTCACTAAAATAATATTCTTCAGTATCGATTGGTAATCCGCGAGTAATAAGGCAATTCAATTAAGCAATATGTGAGATCACGGCAGCTGGCTATCATGACGATTATCGTTCATAGTAATCAGTGCATGCAGGACTTGCACCAAAAAGCTAATGCAAAAGATTACAGTGGCCAAGACTAAGTCGAACGCGCGCACTCAGGGTTCTGCCCCTTCTTGTTATGCCTGAGACAGAACATTACATTATTCTAATAATGTAATAAAACCTGTCTTTTTATACAATCAAGACATTAGTCAAATCAGCAACTTATGACATAGACAACAAGTTAAATAATTTGATAATATCAAAATAAAATACAACATATTTTCCTCATCCGAGTTTAATAAAGTTTGGTGTAGGTTTCGTTACGAATGGAAAATATTATCATTTTCGTTGACCACAGAAACCTACTTTTGAACCACTGTGGAGATTTGGAAACATAACTTTATTTTTTATTTCGAATATCTATGTGATACTTCTAAAAGTCAAAAGGGAAAAATCTCGTTTCCTCATACGCAATATACGCTTTGGACACGAAACCTAAATAGGGAGGCAAATGAATAAGGAAGTTTTCGCTACAATTATCGTCTGTTATATTACAGAGCACATTAACAGCTATTATGCTCAATGAGCAAAAAGGAGCAGAAACAATCGAAGTTTGCACAAGTGCGAGCAAGGCTGACGCACTTCGCTCGCGCGGTATCAACGTATTTTACAGCACTATTTTTATAGCGAAAATCGTTTCATCTGTAAACATTGAATATCTCAAGTACACTTGAATATCGCCATTCGGGTGTGGACGGGTGGCCAGCCCACTGTTAGTGTTCCGTTTGTGTTTGAAGCGGATCATTTGGATAAAAAAAATCCCATTTCTAGGCTTTTGAGCCTTAAATGACGATTTAAGCAGTAAAAGCCTATCATCGTCTTACGATTTAGAGGCCATCGTCGTGGCCATTACGGATTACGTTCCACGCAGGAGTCAAGAGAACCTTGAGCTGGTTACTATCGAGGTGGCCTATCTATTCTAAACTTTTTTATTCTTGGACAACAAGCAGCCGGTGTGTTGATGCCTCTTTGCTGCCGATAATTGAACACGATATCTACATTTTACTGTATATAAGTAGAACCGTACAAAGTAACACTGAACACAAATTGCTCAAAGACGACTTGCACTCGGCTGGTTTTTTAATAGTTAATGGTATTTATTAGTCTCTGTGTAGGCGCACGAACAAAGCTTATATGGAAACTAGTCGGTCATCAGGATCTTATTAACCACAGTTCAGACCTTCGTTTTTTAGCTAAGGACTTAAGTCACATGAGACCACTTTTTGTTTCATTCGCGTGTTGGCTTGTGTTTATCCATGGATTATAGTCTATTAATTTTCTTTTTTAACTGCCTTTAAAAAAGGAGGAGGTGCTACGTTTTACTGTATGTATTTTTTTTTGTATGTTCATCGATTTCACTATCAATTGTGGCCGATTTAAAAAAAAAAAAAAAAATTAAAAGAGTATAGAGTGGTCTCATTGTTACCAAGTCAGGATTTGATGATGGGGTCTCGGGGAAAGCAAGGGCAACCCTAAACTTGTATAGGCATGTTTATAGCCATATAGGTATTTTAAGAAACAAGTCAAACATGTATTCAACAATTATAAAATGGTGAAGTGGAAATCATGAAGAAGACCACAGAAGGCCACAGTAACTTTTCAATGATAAAGTGATTTACGGGTGTCGAACTTGGTCAAACTCTGTACTCTTCAAGAGCACGCTTCTTACATAAAGGTGCGTCTACACTAAGAAGAGCCGAGCACGAGCAGAGCCGTTCTGGGCGTCTCGTCATTCGTGCCGTCAAGTTGGACGTACAACGATCCTACAACGCGAGCGCGATGCAAATCCCTTTGTGTTCGTCACCGAAACCGACAGTCGGCGGATCACAGTCGAGCACGAACGAAATGCTCGAAATGCGCTCGTTCGAGGCTTGTAAGTCGGTCCACACTACACGAATTGTGCCAGGCTCATGCTCCGCTCGTGCCCGCCTCGTCTAGCGTAGACGCACCTTAAGAGTCCCCGGTAAGCTCTGTTGTCCATACAAACGTAGTTACGCTCTCATTTTAAAACGGCTAGCTAGTTTGCTTTGAAACTTTTTACTTGGACTAAGTTAAGGTATATACAAGCCTGTAATTACTTTATGTAGCTTAAGATACCATAGTAAAAAAATACGGCGAATTTAAGTTTTTCATACAAAACTTGTTTTTGCTATATTTCGTTTGTTTTATAAACTGGATATAAACTAGTTACAGGCCTAGGCTATATACAAAGTTTAGTGACAATTCAACACGAAGTTTTAAATGAGAACGAAACTCATTGTTTGTATGGGAAGGTGAAAATCGGCCGAGTTTGCCGGGGACTCTTAAGGCATTGTGTTTCTATAGGAAATTTAGAATAGAATATTTTCTAAATATATATTTTCTTAAAACGAACCATATTGGTTGCAAAGTGGCTCTGTGTTGGTCTACGGTTACAAATGGAAACTATTGACGAATTAAATTGTCGGCAATTTTCAACACCAAATGGTTACGTTTTCAGTTTCGGTTCGTCTATAAACAAAACACACGGAATACTCTGTTTCCAGTGCCTCGCTCCCAAAGTAAGGCACACATTTCAGAAACTCAAGAATGACCTGACCAAGTGAGACAAAGGGAACAATAATAAAAAACCAGACATACGAAAGCGGGTCGATTAATCTGCACGATAATGTGTGCATTACGCTGCCCTCTACTAGTATACCTACCTATTTAATCTAATTAATCCTCAACTCTATTAACAGTAAATTAGAAAACTTAAGGTATTGATATCAGATTTGTAAATATCTTTTTCGAATGGAGCGAAATCAAAAGTATATCAGGAAACGCCCTCTTCCCCATCTAGGGGCAGCAGGATCAAGAGTCAATGACTTGGCTATGTCTATTCTAAGTAGGTACAGTCACCGGCATCAATACCTGCCGTAACAAAGCAGGCGAAAATATCCGATACGTCCTAACGGTTCTAGAAATAGAGTCGTGTCAGATATTTATGCGCGCTTTGCTGTGGCAGATATTAATGCTTGTGACTGTACTCATGTCATTTTATTTAATCTACCGCGTCGACGATCTCATCCAAGCTCTAGAATAATCACTTTAATCCCCAAGACTTTACGCGTCGTCATGTTATTATGCCATTATATTCCGTTCCACTTTTAATTGCCATGATTAAAGTAATCTTTTCATTAATCATGAACCTAACGTGATAATGACGCAGCGTGTAATAAACTAAAAGTTAATTGACATTTATTGAAATATGTAGTTCCTATGATTGAGCAGGCTGAGGACGATTAAAACGATTTAAACGGTTGTACAGTTAACGTTTTTATAAAAGTGGACGAAGTAATTTCGTGAAATGAAAAACAAATTAACCACATTTTACAGTCGACACGAAAGTTAACTTTCCATATCAAGGTAAGTAGTTTCAATCTTTTTTCCAAACGACATGCTATACCTAGATTAAAATGAAATAGAACGGCACTTCATATTACCACCAGAATGATGTACCTATAACGGACAATGACGTCAGAGAGTAGATAGTAGAGGTGAAAAACAAAAAAAGGGGCCTCACGGCGATTTCACAATTCCACGAACCTGTGGAATGGAGGCGTGTCCTACTTACGAGTATTCATGATGATTAAGAATCAGCAGTATATGTGTACCCAATTTCTCCGATTTATTTACTTAATGATTATTGCACAAAAGAAAATTTATCGTACAAAAGGCGGGCAAAATGTTGGGACGCATTCATAAATTGTGAGTTGTCAGACCTATATGGGCTAAAAGCACGGCCGTATTTTGAAATTTGGCGCCCTGGGCCAATAAGTTTCGTTTCGGCGCCCCAGAAGTTAAGGAAAAACCGGCCAAGTACGAGTTGGACTTGAGCACCGAGGGTTGCTGTTGCTACGCCGCCTGTTGGCTGCCCGCTGGCTGTTTGGCGCCCCGGGGCATGGACCCCTTGGCCCTAAGGTAAATGCGCCCCTGCTACCCGTCAGGTCAAGGGGCTCAGTACTTTGCCTCTTATTGCGTAACTATGCAGAAACCTTACTGAGTGTACAAAACTTATTTCGGTAATCCCATAATTTAAATTCTAAAACTGCATGCTCATCTAGATGTTTATTTTTTATCTCGTTAATCGACGTGTTAAATAAGACTGAGTTACATGAGGTGTGTTTAATTGCTCTTAACATTAATGAACTCCAATTCACTGCTGCGAATTCTATTAAGATATCCATTAGGCGGATTTTCAATGTCATTTTGGCCTAGTTTCTTATGACCGCGGTCACGGCAAACAATCTAGGCATAGAAAGACCACACCTAAGCTAATAAATAACAAGCCACGGGCAATAATAGTGGATTATAATGATATTGAACCTCAATGAATGTAGAGCGCGCAGTTCTGATAGGTAATCGGCTCCTATCTACCTATACTCTTTTCTCAAACTTTATGTTTATTACAAAACGCGGAGGAGAAAGAGTGACAACCCTTCTTTTTTAAAGCGTAGTCGGATAAAAGCTATGATATAACCATCTGTGGATATCCGGCTACCCGTGTGCCAAAAACAGTTAAGATCCGTTTAGCCGATTTGGCGCGAAGATGCCATAACGATACATACAAAAAATAAATAAAAAATATTTTCAATTCGGTGACGTCCAATATATTTTTTATGAAAATATCATCAATAACATTTTATTTTTACAACTTTATAATAGTATAGATGAATTAAACACAAGTTGCCACTCCCTAAATCGTCCAGATAAAAAGTGACAGCACATCTTCTAGACTACGCAACTGCTTAGTCTATATGCAACTGGAAATAAATAATAAGAATTTCGAAAAAATACTGGTACTGAAGAATACGTATAAAACGTTATCTTTTAATGTCACACAATAGAAAGTAAAACACTTTAAATTGTGTTATGCACAAATGCACATATTAATGATGGTATGAATTTAAAATATCAGCACAATGTATATTTAACATTCGCATATCACGTTACGACAATTTAAAATTTAAAAACTTAAGGAAATACTACCCACATATTAAACAATCCATTTCAAACAAAATGTATGATAACTCTTATTATTATAATTACTTCCCCGTCATAAACTTGTGTTTGATCAGTGATAAGGCAGATATATAATCCGCGTTTCAAAATAGTCTAGAACCTAATTATGTGTTATGTCATTAGCACGTAATGCTATAGCATTCACATAATGTGCGTCAACGTCGAAACAGCGCTGGCAGTCTCGTCGCTAGTATAATATGATCATATTATACTTACCTAGACTAAACACTTCGTTTAAATCTTCTCAAAACGAAGTTCTTATCAGAACGAATAAACTATTCGTTTTGATAAATCTCGCTCGCCCTTGACGGTCGTTTGATTTAAGCAGTTTTGACAGCCTGCTTAACGGACCAATATGTATATATTGAACAATGATATAACATAAAAAGAGGTAGATAGGTTATACGGGCTCCGAAAATGCCACACCAAAATTACGCCAATTGGCCAACCTTGCCGGTAGCACTCCTCCGCCGCGAAACTGTAGTAGCGAAACCGCTAAACGATCCGCGCGAGTTGTCCTTTGTAGGGCGCGCGGAACTCTAGCGAACTTGCCTGTTCTAACGCGGAGATTTAACTATGGCGCTGTCTCCGTCGCGCGCTGATCCGCCGATCTGCTCCGATGCCGGCTACATCTCCGCGTTCGTTTCGCCTTTTTGCTTGTTTCGCATTTACTTTCGCGCGCGATCTGTCGCAATCGACAAATTTTGGAGGCGAAACGTGTAATTTTATTAATATGTCAGTTGAATTTACCGAAAAATTTATTGAGGAGGTCCGTAATAGACCTATAATTTATTTATTAAGTCATCCTGACTATATAAAAAACTCATGGTTCAAGTTCTTTGCAGAATCTGTTTTCTCCTAACTTTTTCTCTCTTCATTAATTTCATGCATCCAGATTCTTCGTCTTTTCAAAGTTAATGACCAGAGCAAAATCTCTTCTTCCTCTGACACTGACGAAATTTCACTAAGCTACCCGCTTACGTACTGGCGGTTTCGCTTTAGGCGAACGCGGCGTGCGGGGCCAGGTTTCGCTGCGGAACTCGCGTCGCGGTTTCGCCTTGTTAGTTTCGCGGCGGAGGTGTGCTACCGGCATAACTCAGTCTCGCGCACAGAGTACTTTGTTATATACTGGATTATGCGTCAAATAAACAAAAATACCGTCGTGTATAGTGAGCTTTTGCACTAATTACTCAATAAAAGCGTCTAAAAGCATTTAAGATTAGTGTGTTATTGCAATTTATCAGATTTATGTCTGCATAAGCCTGGCCATTTTTACACGTGGATTATCGTGTAGGTAACCTATTTACCTCATTTTATATTATATCATTGATATTGAACTGTGATCTGGAACATATACCACCACTTCACGTGTCTAAGTAGTTTAAATTAGGAACGAACTAAAAGGCGATCGAGTGTCAAAACGATATCCCAATTCTGGTTTGGTTGGTGGAAGTGAATGATTGGTAATTAATTAGTTTATTTTTAAAATTTTGTACAAAAAATTGCAATATAAGACCAATTAAAGGTCAGTCAAGGACCGAGATTATGCAGTTATTACGATTTCATTTATGGCTAGTTTTTTTGTCCGTGGCTTTGCTCGCACATGGCAAGCGATTTTTGCGTAATTTCCTTTTACAGATTAGGTACTACCGAATGTCACTTTCTAAAATATATAGATTATTTCCACGCAATGGGTTAGGTATCAGCTTAAAAGCGACACTAGTGTAAAATATACCGGAGAGACCTCTGCGTAGCATTGCATTTCTTTTAACCGTGACAGGCAATGGAGAAATCCTACAACATTATCATTAAAGTAACATTCAAATAATCATCAAAGTAATAATTGCATCTTTTTACAGGGTAATAATATATTATTTTAAATCACAGTTAGCAATTATAATGCTCAATGATGCTACGACTAAGCTACGAAGCTAAAGTCCAAAACACACCGGATGCGTGCGTGTGCGTGGCGTGCGCGTTGTATCGTATGAAATGGAAACACCTAAATAATCCGAAATATGAAAAGTCGATAGAGGGCGCGCTAATGTAAAGATGTCATACTGTCTAGCTCTGTTTTAAAATTTCGATATTGTTAATAATTAGAGATAAAACTGATATTAAACAGTGATAAAAATTTGAGAATAATATAACCGTGACGGATTCATGTGATAAAGTGAAAAAAATCACGGATAATAGAGATAAAGACTCAAAGTGGTGAACTATATACCTCCAACTAATTCTCGTGATGAAAACCAATGAAAAGTTTAGTGTCGAGTGAAAATCAAGCAACTGAACAAGCACCTACCGAAAGCACTGTCCAAAATCTTTTTACACTGTGTGTAATTATTTGGGCTCAAAATATAACCTCAATTACGCATATTTGTGCCTGATCATCGTTCGGTGTTCCACCCGTTTATTAATAACAGCGCCATCTATGAACCACACCCGCAAACAACTAGCAAAGTACCATAGCCATCAGTTGCAGCCAGAGCACAGCTCCATCTATCGGCGAATAGCCAAACTACCGATATAAATCTATGTTCTTCGAGGCAATTGACTCAAATGGTACCCAACAAACAATACAAAGGGCACTGTCATTAAATACCACCCAGTAAATAATACAAGTTGGAGTTGGTTACTAAATAAAAACTACATAAAAAATGAACAATAACCTAATTCTAAAAACCTTACAATCAATACAAGACAAATTGTCTCAACAGCAAGCAGATATGAAAGTCATGGAAGAAACTATAACTGCAAAAATCAATGAAAATATTAATGAAAAATTTAAAAACTTGGAAATTAGACACTCTAAGATAGAACATACGATACAAGAGCAAGGGGAAAAGATTGATGCTCTAGAGAGGGAAATGAGGAAAAGAAATTTAATATTTTTTGGTATCGAGGAAAAGGAGGAAAGCTACTTCGGGTTAGAAAAACTCATACTAAATATTATAAACAATGTAATGAAAATATCTTTCAACAAGTTAGAGATAGAAAGCATACCAAGACTGGGTAAAAAGGGAGTGTGGACCGTGACTACGATGGGGAACAAAATACAAATATTAAGAAACAAGAAGATGCTAGACGAAGTTGGGTATTATATTAAAGAAGACTATCCTAAAAAAAATTGGAAAAAAGAAAAATGCTAAAGGAAGAAGCTGAACGAGAAAAAGAACTTGGAAACAAGGTTATCATCAGATATGATAAAATAATTAAAATAAATACGAAAAAACATGAGACAAACGCCACAACAAGCGAAACCTGTCAGAATCTCCATTACCTGAAGCAGAACCCAAGACCGCACAGGTAAAACAAACCCAAAAACAAAAACAAGTATCGAAAAAAAAAAACAAAATGGATATCCAGTCTTACGTAACCCGAGAGCCTAAACAAGGAAGTACCAACCTACAAACCGATGAACAACAGCGTTCCACATCAAGACAATAGCAATTAGCAGCGCCCCTCTAACACCAAGTTAATTCGAATGAACCGAGTAGAATCCCCAACCCGGCCGGTCACCGTGGGGACCACGACCAAAACCCTCCAACTTACACTAATAAAAACAAGCAATACTTAAACATTGCAACTTATAACGTTAGATGCTTATCATCTGTAGAACGAATGATAGAGCTCACCCATGCACTACGAAAAGTGAAGTTCGATATCCTGGGCTTAGCAGAAGTAAGCAAAATGGGCTGTAGTATTGAAGAGATGGAGAAGTTCATACTATGTTATAAAGGAGAGTCACGCGGGCAGCTTGGCTTCGGCTTCCTAATACAGAAAATACACAAAAACAAGATTCATAGTTTTACAGGCCTGTCGGAGCGTGTTGCCCTACTTGAACTTAAATATGACGAAAATATACTCTCTATTATACAAGTCTACGCTCCCACGGAAAGCTCAAAAGAAGAGGAAATCGAGGAGTTTTATAAGACACTCGAGAAAGCACATTCCATGGCTAGCGGTAAATTACTTGTCATCGGAGACTTTTACGCCAAGATAGGACAACCAAAGAAAAATGAAGATATAACGATGGGAAAATACGGCTTCGGAAAACGTAATGAAAGGGGAGAAAAAATGATAGAGTACGCAAACGAACATAAATTGTGCATCATGAACACATATTTCACAAAGAAACCCAGTAGAAAATGGACGTGGCTCTCTCCAGATTCGAAGACAAAAAACGAAATTGACTTCATTCTCACGAACCAGCCAAAGAATATAACTAACGTAGACATTCTAAACAACGTGGAATTTCCGTCGGATCACCGACTGGTTCGAGATACTTATAATCTCGGAAAAGCTCCTAAAAAAAGCAGGAAAAGATGCGCAACTCTACCAAAAATACTAAAAACGGAAGAGGAAATCGATCTATATAGGCAGAACCTACAAAATAACCTACATGGACTCTTTGTCCTACAAGAAAAAGAGGAATTGCAAACATATTATGAGAAAATAGAGACAGGCATTAAGAATAGCATAAATATAAAATCAGTCGATAGTACTTCAACGAGAGAAAATAAAATTATCAGCAAAACCACGACAGACCTTATGGCTCAGAGATCTGAACTAATAAAAACAAAAAACAAATCGAAAGTAGAGAAGCAAGAACTCAGTAGATTATTTAAAGTAACCATTAAAGAGAGACTATAATCAGTAAAGAAAAAACGTCATAACAAAAAAAATTGGTTATTTCAGAAGCACAAAAAGAGCCTTCAAGGAGTTAAATAATCATAAAACATGGATACAAAGTCTGAAGTCAACATGTAAAGAAGCAAAAAATAGACAAGAGATCATAAACAGCGCTACACATTTTTATAAGAAGCTCTACGAACGAAAAAAAACCTTTCCAAAATGAAATAACAACAGAAATACAAAGATGCGAATCGATAAACCCCATCGATGAAACAGAGGTAATAAACCATATCAAGAAACTCAAATCGCACAAGAGCCCAGGTCCTGATGGCATTCCTAATGAAGCTTTAAAGCTCGGGAAAGCTTCACTCGCATACGTACTGACAAACCTATTCAACGTAGTACTAAACACAGGTCAGGCACCAAGACAATGGAAAACGTCAGACATTATTTTGTTATACAAGAAAGGTAACCCGCAAGATATCGCTAACTATAGACCAATCAGCCTCTTGTCTAGTGCATATAAACTCTTTACATCAATCTTGCTAAGTAGGATGAGCGGCCTAATCGATAACAACGAATCGATAGAGCAAGCCGGCTTCCGTTCTGGCTTCTCAACAACAGACCACATACATGTCATGCAGCAAATAATAGAGAAGTACAAAGAATTCAATATGTAAACCTTTGTATAACGCTTTCATTGATTACGCCAAAGCTTTTGACACAATTTCACACGACTCTATATGGACGGTCCTCACACAATGCCAAGTTAATAATAAATACATCCAAGTGTTAAAAGATATATATAGCAACAGCACCAGCACGGTCAAGCTCGAGACTAGAGGAGATCTAATTCCTATACGTCGAGGTGTTAGACAAGGGGATCCGCTCTCCCCTAAGCTTTTCATAGCGGTGTTAGAGCACATATTCTCGAAGATGCAATGGCAGAAAGAGGGAATTCAAATAGACGGCAAATACTTGAGTCATTTGAGGTTCGCTGATGACATTGTATTATTCGCCTCTACGAGTAAAAACTTGGCAAGAATGATTAACACTCTGGGAAAGGAGAGCGGAAATGTAGGTTTGAAGATGAATGAGAGTAAAACAAAAATAATGACTAACAGCATCCAACAACCAATAAAGCTGAACCAAACACCTCTAGAATATATTAAAGAATACATATATCTAGGAAAACAAATTTCTTTCAGCGACAATAACACAGATGAAGAAATAGAAAGACGCATAGCTATTAGTTGGACAAAGTATTGGTCGCTGAAAGAGATTCTAAAAGGAAATTACTCTCAAAATCTCAAAACAATTGTGATGGACACTAACTTACTTCCAACACTAACATATGGATGTCAAACTTGGAGCCACTCGCTAAAAATGAAAAATAAAATAATATCAACGCAACGAGCTATGGAAAGAAGCATGCTCAAACTTAGAAAAATCCACAAAGTTAAAAGCGAAACAACAAGAGAACAAACAAAAATTACAGATGCTCTTCGTTTACTAAAAAGGAAATGGCAATGGGCCGGCCACTTAGCACGCTATAAGGATGAAAGGTGGACTACGAGAGTAACACTATGGACAGGACCCAGTGGCAAGAGGAAACCAGGACGGCCAAGAAAACGATGGAGTGATGACATCGTGGCCACAGCTGGAAAACTTTGGATGAGCAAAGCGGAAGACAGAGAAAATTGGAGTACTTTGGAGGAGGCTTATACCCATACGGGGGTTCCTTTAAAATTACCTTAATATAATAAATATTACTAATAAAATAAAGTAGATAAGGTATATCACTAACTTCCTAAATAAATAAAATAAGTAATGATATGTAACATATTCTAATTACTAATCCGAAATATCTCAGGCTTATTATTATTATTAATCCGAAATATCTTATTGCGAATTTCTTTTTCCGATTGTCGAAATTCCGAATTTTATATTTCCTTTGTATTAAAATATCGATTATTTAAAAGCACGAAATTTAGTTTACCAAATATCACAATTCCGAATTATTAATATTCCGATGTTGAAAATCCCGAAGTCAAAAGCCCGATGTTTATTTACCCCGAAAAATAATAATCCGAATTTTAGTTATCCGAAATGACATTGCTAATTCGGAATTTTGACATTGGGAAATATAAAGTTCGTGATTTTTACTATCGGAATTTTGACATTCGATAATATAAAGTTCGTTATTTTTAACAATCGTAATAAAAACCGAAAACTGTAGGTTAGGTTAGGTTAGGTTTGTATTGTGACCATGTATAGCGGAGCGTCGAAATACTTGCTTGCATTGTACACAATTGACAAAATAGGACATGGGTCAAAAGCCGAAAACTGTAGGTTAGGTTATTCTGATGTTTCGGACTTTTGTTTAGTCGGATTTATTATTGATCGGTGTAATGATATTCGGAATTTTGAAATTCGGCATTTTAGTATTCGGAATTCGTACTTTTGATATTTCGGATTATTATTCAGTCGGACTTCTTATTGTTCGGTAAATTGAAATTCGGAATTTTGAAACTCGGAAATGTAAACGTTACACATTCTTAAATTTCGGATTTATAATAATCGAATTCATGATATATCGGAATTGTCATATTCGGAATTTTGATCCATTCGGAATTATAAGAATCGGTATTATAAAATTCGTGATTCTGAATATCGGAATAAATTTTTTCGTATTTGTGTAGTGTACCCGTACGAAATATCATAGTAGATGACACACCGCTTGCGTGGTGTGCACGTGCGCAGCGGTGTGTCATCTCTTATGAGTATTCGTACTTTACAACGCGCACGACACGCGCACGTCTACGTGCACGCCACGCACACGCGTCCGGTGTGGCTTTGGCCTTAAGATAAAACGGAAGATAAGCCAAAAACCAGACAAAGGTGGTTAAAAGTTTAAAGGTGTTATAAAGACACCGATCAATGTTTATGACAAAAGTCGCTAGTATTACGATTCCGTCAGACATCGTGCATAGACAAACAAATAAACAACTGTAATATCGGTAGAAGACGAAAAGACACGTTTAAGTAGTTTAACTTTATGCAACAACAATTTTGTTTTACTGATTTTACTATTAACAAACGTCACGTCGCGACTTTGTCATGTCAAAGGATCTTCATTATAAAACGAAAAAGATTTGATAAGAGAGTATTCTACATATAGGTCGAAAAGGTGAACATATACTTTGTCAGAAGGTTTTGAAGGAAGGATTTGAGAGAATGGGTTTATGATAAAATCCTTCAATTCACGGTTGACATGCACACGTAGGATTTGAGAGTGATATAGCACACAGTAATAGTCTACATCCATACTAATATTATAAATGCGAAAGTGTGTCTGTCTGTCTGTTACCTCTTCACGCTTAAACCGCTGAACCGATTTAGATGTGATCTGGTATGGAGATAGTTTGAGTTCCGGGGAAGGACATAGGCTACTTTTTATCCCGGAAAAATACACTTATAATACGCGGTAAACGAATTTAAGGCGGACGAAGTCGCGGGCAGAAGCTAGTACCTAATAAATTAATTTCAAACATCTCAAATCGATAAGTAAGTAATTATACTAAAAGCAGCCCGACAACGGCAGCCAAACAAGGAATAAATCTTGCAAACTTTAAGCATTAATTACTCGCCAATTTGTGTTTGAAAGTTATGTGTTTGACCTACTTTAAATGAATCTAGATATATAAATACTAAGTACGATAGCCGACGGTGTTTTTAAATATCCAAAAATAGCTTAAATGGTTCATAAACATGTAAAATACTGAACAATTTTTTTTAACTCCGATCCTGTTTTCTTTTCGAATATATTACATAGTACGAACGTTTCAGTCACCGTAAATTCTACCAAGGAACGGGTTCTTTGGTAGAACTTACGGTGGCTGGTTAAGTTCGATTCTAATCTGCCGAAATTCTAACGAAACAACACAACAGTGTGACGTGATAAGTGTAACGTATGGAATTAGGTCCCGTAACGTAGCAAGAACGTTTACCAGGTAAGGCCCATAATGAAATCTCAACGATATTTTTCAACTTTATAATAGTATAGTATACATCTATACTATTATAAAGTTGAAAAAATTAAATGTCTATACATTGAAGATATTTAAAAAAAAAATTTTAACGGACTTCTTTTTTGATAATATCCTCAATTTGGATTTGGAGATCAATAAATAGATAAATATATTTTTTTGGATTTTTTGTATGTTCGTATGTGTCGCTGTGGCTTTATCACGCCAAATCGGCTAAACAGATTTCAACTATTTTTGGTACAAGGGTAGGTGGGTATCCACAGATCGTTATAGGATACTTTTTACCCAACTACGCTGTCGAAATAAGACGGGTTATGACTTTTTCTCCTCCGCGAACGAAGTTAACTAAAAGGCGCCCTTTAGTTTTTTATATAAAATTTAAGACAATTCGCGATCGTATGACAGGTCTAAAATTTAAAAAAAACGCGTGTGTACGTGGATATTTTTTGTAATTTTGTGCTTCCTTTTGTTATTTTGTCTTAACTTCACTTTATTATTTTGTTAATGTATTTAAGCACCCCATCTCAATGCGTCTGTTACCGTTATGTTAGTTTGAACGTGATCAGCCTATAAAATGTAAATCCGTTATTGGCCAATGTTAAACACATTTGTATCCGTTGCTAATAATTCTGAAATTTGTACTGTGGATTTTAATCTCAATAAAATAAAATAAATAAATAGGGTGGCCATGCTTGAGCCTTAAACTTCTTATTTGGCCCAATTGACGAGCGAAGCGCAATGCAACGCATATATTTTGGCTCTTAACTAAACATCCACGAGTAACACGTCAGCCATAGCGAAAGGTTAAATACGTGCATTTTCACGTGCCGTTGTATTTAGGTATCACGTGACACACGGGACAAACCGCCAGACATGAATGTGTCAACGAAAATACTGAAAATGTGTGAATGGACGTGTATATTGAGCGAGTCTTGGCACATTTTTTTGCAGTCTAGAGTCAGCCCAAAAGTATATCACGGCAAGGTTTCAAATCTAATGTATATGTATACTCGTAAGTTAAACGGTTATCACACTGTTGCGGAAACCACACCGGTGTGCGGTGCTGCAGTACAAAAAATATACCAAATACCTCACATGGATTCCGATTTTATGTAACGGCTGGTTAAAAAAGGTACTTGAATGATTTTTAATGCAGGAAAACTTCGAAAATGACATTTAATTTATCATAAATCAAATATTAGAAAGCTCTGCAGTCCTACTAAGTGTCTAACATATAAACGGTGGATGCCTAAAAGTTGGTAGCAGTTGAAATGGTCTCTGATTATGAAAAATAATGACTAATTTTTATAAATTAACCCAATACACCTTACCTTATTCGGAGTACGTTCGAATCGTTACTTTCACCTTAGCCATAACAGTGAACGTTGATATAGGTATTCTGAATATATCTTTAAAGGAAATATGCTAATATTCAGTTATGGTAACGCATAGATATGTAACTTATTTAAAATGATATACAGTTTTGCACTTATGGTAAACTTTACCCGCCTCGCGTCTCTCATTCTGCACTTAACTGTTTAGAAAAGGTTGAACAATATTTGGTTTAAGTATACAGATTTTTGAATCTCAAATCGTCCCGCCATCTCTGTTTCGCTCTGCCTCGGTTCCGGTAACCATCTTATGGGATCCATTTGGTAGTTACCTTGGCCCACCGTTCTGAATTCATTCGGCAGACATGCCCTGCCCAATCCCATTTGAGTCTGGTGGCTTTACTTAAGACTTATACGATACTAAATTAATAGTTTAAAAAACACTAGAAAAACACGCTTTACAAGACTTTTCTGTTCCATTATGAAGTTCCAGTTCATATCTTCCGGCTCCATCATCGGATCCGTTCGACAATACCATATTATTGTATTGTCATCAGAACTACATACAGCTGCCAATTTTCATGACGCTACGATCCTTGGAAGATAGTTTAATTAGTTACCTTAGATTCCATTACATAGTTAGTTACATACAGGTCGACCTAATAAAAGCGTGTCAAAAATATAAGTTGGTTGTATCCAAGCCATTAACTATTGTATTGTCCACAGGAAACACGGCTATATTCTTACGACTGCATGGGCCGGATTAAAAGTAAAAACTGTGTGGCTGACTCCTTATTACTTTAAACGAGCAATTTTTGTATAATATATGAGTATATAATAGTATGAAAGTTGGTGCGTCGGTCCATATTTGCTTTTCAAATTTTATTCTGTGAAGGTTATATCTCCAAAAAACAAACAAATCGTGCACCCACTGAGCAAAGCTCGGTCGCCCAGGTTTTACACATTAAGCTAAGAATAAATCGTACATAGAACCCACCCTAAATTAATCTTAAGCGCGGTACACATTATAAAGGTTTAATTCCCATCGTGTCAGTCCCGGGACCAGGCGGGCCTTGACCGGGGCTGACCCACTTCAGCGCCATCATTCACTATTCATGGCCCCGTAATCACCGAACGCTGCCTGTAATGGATTTTATGACACAATGCATTATAGAGTTCCGTTTGATAGACAAAACGGATTTGTTTTTACGTTTTTAGTCTTAACGGAAATATAGTAAACAGTTCCGTTACTAAAATAACGATTGGCAAAGCACAGCATAAACATGAAATAATATGTTCTATAAATATTTGAGTTGCATATCTTTCAAAAAACAAAAAAAGTAAATGGAAGTGACAGTCACAATTAAAAGAAAGAAAACGGCATATTTTGGGACATATTTACAGAAATACTAAAATTATGCCATAATAACAAATATAATAGAAAGAAAAATAGTCGGAAAATTGCATTAAAGACTGCCGCTTTAAGCAGAGTGGCAAAGAAAAGAAATGACTTTCGCATGATGATCGCTGACATCCCTTAGTATATAGCATAATAAGAAGATCTTTCAAAGCACGAATAACGCTTTGGCAATACAATCCAGTGTGGTACCGCCATCACTTTGTGGATGGTACACAAAGAAGAGAAAAGGGGCAAAAACGGGTAGTGGATTCTTTATTTTGATAACGAAAAACACTGTTGACGTTGTAGAATGCTTTAAACGTACGGATTATTAGCGAATTTGTAAAACCGGTCGAAGAAAAAGGAACAGGATGTAAAATTATGCAAACACGTACACGCCATAAGAATATAATAGGACCGTCAACCATGCGCGCTGAGATTTAAAGTTAATTGGGTTAACTTGTCTAGACTACAACTTCTGGGAAGTCGTGCCACTACTACTGTATTCATGTCTCTAATTTGCCAACGAAAGGTACGGTCAAGGAATTTAATTTGTGTACCCTTTCGTACCTTGTCATAGTAACATTGATATGGAATCTCTTTCGGCTTTCATACTGATTTTGACTGTGACAAGGTACGAAATGGGATATAAATTAAATTCCTCGACTGTACCACAATGGCGACAGTGAAAATGTTAGCGGTTGTGTCGGCGAAACATTTCGAAGAATCTGTGGTCGTGATCGCGAAAGACACAATACAACTGATTCCTCTTGCCTTTCTCCTAGAAGGAAGGCAAGCCTTATCCAATTTTGGTGGTCGTGATCGTCACTGTCCAAATATTAAATTTTAGTGAAGCGTTGTCTCTAGAAACAAAGCATCAAGAGAGTCTAACTACTAACAAGTATGAAAATTGTTTCGATATATACCTATTTTACTTATACTTTTGTTGGGCTGAATACATGTGCATATATTATTTATTTTGATACTGAAAAATACCGTGGATGTTGTATAATGCTTTAAAAGTACGGATTATCAGCATATTTGGAAAAAACGGTCGAAGAAAAAGGAAGAGGATGTAAAATCGTGCAAACACGTACAGCGCCATAAGAATATAATAGGACCGCCCACCATGCACGCTGAGACGCCTGAGATATAAAGTTAATTGGATTAACTCGTGTAGACTATATGCCACAACTACTAGGAAGTCATGCCACTACTTCTGTATTCATGTCACTATTTTGCCAACGAAAGGTACCACAATGGCGACAGTGAAAATGTTAGCGGTTGTGTCGGCGATCCATTTCGAAGAATCTGTGGTCGTGATCGCGAAACACACAATACAACTGATTTCTCTTGCCTTTGTCCTAGATGGAAGACAAGTCTCAACATTCATTTAGTAACCAGTGCCAGAGTTTGCGCCTAAGTTTAATAGCCATTGGATAACAGCTATAATATAATGTAAGTGTGTAACGCGGTATGCGCTAATAGTTTTGAACCACTAAAATATAGTGATATAAGACATTTTAGCGCTCTGTGAAGATGAGAACCCGTGCCGACTTGGATTCAAAGTCTGTATACATGTTGGTTTACTTTATGGGACACTAATTATTACCCAATAATGAGAGAAAGATCCACAGTGACCACAAAATAAAAGCGAGAAGGACGAACTCAACAACTTGTTTACGATATTAGTAATAAACAGTGTCTCTTTTCGCCCTGTTTCCTAGGGCGTAAATTGCTTAGTGTTTTCTACAAACCGAAATCACATTCTCGAAAACGTGATTAAATATAGGTACTATAAAGTATCTATTTATGAGAAGCCGGGCGTTAGCGGGCTTGAACGACGCCGACGGTTCGAATTCAGAATAGTTCATGACTATCGATCGGTTCCACCTGCATCTATTCAAATATTACTAAGAAGATCACAAAACTTGTAGTAGCACTTCTCATTTCGTCGGAATATGTGATAAAATCGACCTGTACTGTTTATTTTGTCGCGATAAGTATTAATTAAAAGACCTAGCGATAAGACGAGATGGATTATTCACCACTTTACCCATTGCATTTAAAAAAAATATTTCTACTTAGATATTTGGTTTATTGATGTGTTTCATCCTGTACTTTTGGCAGTGTGGAAAAAACTATAGTTTCCTATTTATTGTGGCATTTGAAAAATATGTCTGTTATAGCCTCGGACCCGCAGTAGGCGAGGTGAGGCTCGGAACTTGACACTGACATTTGGGAGCTGCCTTGATTTTACCCTATATAAACAGACCTACACATACAGGCCACTAAGCCGGTACGCACGCACCACCGCTAACGCGATTAGGGATTCCCACGTGGCTTACAAGCGACTGAAAGGTTGGAGCAAACAACATAAGAAATTCAACGATATTCTTTGATATCATGCCGAGCCACTTCATAAATCATGGAGTATTGTTTATGGGGCGTGCCACTGGCGGGCATGGCGTGTGCCCCACCACCACTCTGAGGAAATTGCCTTCGTGACGAACTGTCTACGTCAATAGACTTCTTCTAATGCTTAAGGCTTAGTACGAAACGAAGTTTTGTACGGAGTTATTTTCTTCTGTTTCCGCGATTATTACTCATTGAAATAAAACAATTTAACGGATTATATCGCGTATATTATCTCATTTTAGTTCCCGACGTTTCGGAAGCTTTCCAGCTTTCCATGGTCACGGGAGGACTGAGAAAAGATGTTTTTCCTCTGTCAAAGTTACAATTTGTGCAAACTACCCATTTTTTGAAAAAACACAAATAAAGGTGTACATACATGCCAGATGGGCCTAAGCTGTAAAGACAGTTACACATGTGCCAGAAGGGCTTAATTATTTTATTCTAATAATTTACCAAGCAGCATTTCACCAATGAGGCGTACTGAGGAGAAAAGAAACGCTGCAAAGAAAAAAAAAAAAAAAAAAAAAAAAAAACACACACAAATTGTAACTTTGACAGAGGAAAAACATCTTTTCTCAGTCCTCCCGTGACCATGGAAAGCTGGAAAGCTTCCGAAACGTCGGGAACTAAAATGAGATAATATACGCGATATAATCCGTTAAATTGTTTTATTTCAATTTGTACGGAGTTGCATTAAAACTGCAGTGCCTTTGGAATAATTATTGCCGCATTGTAACCGCTATGTAGCGGCTGATATACTGCTGCCTTTTCCTACAGGGAACTTTAACGTGCCTATAATTTGTAAAATTTATTAGCATAGTCGCAAATTTCTAGCATAAAATGTTACCTTGACATCGTTTGGAAATTTATTGCTGCAGCTGGTGGCAAAGTTTACTTATACTGTGGATGGGAGGTGGTTTATATAATGCGCTTTTCCCTACCAGGAAAATAACTCATTATATAAGGACATAATTAGACAAGTAGGTATATCCACTTGACGACTGCAAGCAGGAACTGAATAAACTAGATAGTTTCTCGTGGTTTAAAAGATATCTTGTGGTGACTTGAGATCTGAAATTGCTATTTGCTGTAGATTATGTCGTAGGTACCTGTCACGATTGCTTGCAATATTTTTATGATGGGTACATTACATACAAACTTAATTAACAGTTTGTGATTTTAACATAAGGGATACAGTTTATAGGTTTTTTTTCTTCTATAGGTAATCATTAAAATAAAACAATTTAACGAATTATATCGCGTATATTATCTCATTTGAGTTTCCGACCTTTCGGAAGCTTTTCAGCTTTCCATGGTCACGGGTTGACTGAGAAAAGATATATTTTCCTCTGTCAAAGTTACAATTTGTGCAAACTACCCACTTTGAAAAAACAAATAACGGTGAACATACATGCCAGATGGGCCTAATCTGTAAAAAAAGCTATCGTTGCATTGCTAGTTGCAGAGGTTATTTTAATTAGGTAGGTATGTATATAGTCTGTCTGTAAATCTAGATTGTATGCAATTTGTTTTGAAAACATATGCAGATAACAACGTAACATACACTTTGGTATTACGAAAACGGTTTAGATAGATGCGTATAATTATGTGAAACTATAATTTATGAAAGTATCTAAAATTGCGACACTTGGTTGCCGTTGTGGCAATGTGTCATTAAACATACATTATGTAAATATACCACCACGTTTAAGCACTTAGCTTAAACTATGTTTGAAGGACAGCTGATCGTACTACTGAGGTCTGTGAAAGCTTGGCCACAAAAAAAAATACCTAGATGCCTTAATGTCCTTCAACTACTGTGCCTAATTGATTTCTCCATGAAACAAAAGTAAAAATAGACCCACGCCATATTTGTCCTGGAAATTTGCATTATCCCCCAAGAAAGCCCAACGAGTTGTAAAAATTCAAAAGCCCGAAGAAAAGGCCTGATTTAGAATTTTCAACAGTTTAAGAATTTTCTCTTTAAGGAAGAATTTATATATATATATATATAAGTATATAGGTATGTATATAAGTATATAGGTATGTATATAAGTATATATATATATATATATATATAAGTTTGTTTATTTTTTTATTAAATATGTAAATCTTTAAAATGTACTGTATTTTATTGAAGATTCTAAAAATCCTGAGATTTCCTAAGATTTGCAAAATCCGGCCGCACTCCTGAGAAGAGTCCAAAAATCCTGAAATCTCAGAACAAATCCTGAGATATGGTAACCCTACATGCAAGGCAAGGCCTTAAGAAACGTATATAATAAAACGTGTATAAAATTGCCTACATAGAGTATTAGTAGCTATACCTACTACATTTTTACCCGACTGCGCCAGAAGGAAGAGTATGTAGGTATGTATCTGTGAGTGACCGACTGAAGTTTCGGTTTCGGTCAGTTTCGGTCAAATACTCGTTTCAGACAAGTTTCGGTTTCGTCCAAATAATGGCCGTAACTTATATTGAGGAGTATCTTGTCGAAAGGGCTTATTTCTATATAGAAGCCATAGAAAAATAAGACCTTTTAAAAAGATACTCCTCAATTGTCGTTACATTACGTCTTGGGTTGCTTCGGATTCTCGTTTTCACTGCTTCTTGCAGTGCGAGGGCCGGCGGCATTTGATGTAACGTTCATGTGCGGCGTATTATAATGATATAGGTATAAGGTAAAAATCCCAACGATTCACAGCTTAATACCAATAATTGACACCCTGTTTGTCACCTCTACCTAGAGTGTTCATAAGTTTTGAGACGATTGTGATGCTCGATAAAAAAAGATTAAAGTTGCTTGCTTTAAGCATTTTATATTTCGAAGATCATGAATCAAACAATTTTGAATTTTTCATTGTTTGTCAAAATGGCACCAACGCGTTCGGTTGCAGCGTTGCCCGACTGGCTATATAGAGATTTGCCAGGCTTCGTTCGCAGCGAAGATTGGCTGTCTTTGAGTCATTACTTGAATCCTTTGGATTATTCATTATGGACTGAATTTGAGCTTTCAGAAAGCCTCACCTGGATTCCCTCAATCGCGTTATTGTCAAGGATTCGAAATGGATTCTGCTAAAAAAGTATATTCTATAAAAGATACGTGCCCGCCATATAGGCGGATGGCCCGCACGTTTGAAGGCATGTGTATTCAAAACAAGAGTGGACATTTCGAATTATCTCTGTGTTGTTTTAACGTAAGCGTAATACCTAATGTTTATATACCTAAAATATAAACAATAAGGAAATATATTAAATGTCATCAAAATATATGAGTTTTACTTCGTCTCAAAACTTCTGAACACATGAGATATTGGTTCGAATTAAGGTTGAAGGTACGAGGGCTGCTATTTATATATCCGGAAACCGGGATTACAATCTTCTTAAATAGCATATTTGACCGCCATGGTAAAATTTGAACTTTTTTAAGTATATAAGGTATATTTTTTCTTCCTTATTAACGCTCGTGTTTTGTTTTTGACGGGTTTTAAATGTCATCTCGCAGCAAGAATGGAACTCACTCGTGAAAATATTCGTGCTATGATTTATTATGATTTTCGGCGTGGTTTAACGCAACAACAGTGCATAGATCAACTAACTTCAACTTTTGGTGATGAAGCCCCATCTAAAACTACTGTGTATCACTGGTTTAGTGAGTTCAATCGTGGACGTAGTATGCTTACGGACGAAGTTAAGGCAGGTCGCCCGAAATCGGTCGTTGTACAACAAAATATCGAGGCTGTGCGAAAACTTATAATGGACGACCGACATGTTACGTACCGCGAGATAGAGGCGACTCTGGGTATTTCTATGACCAGCATTAATAGCATATTACATAATTATTTGGCTGTAAAAAAAATTTGTTCGCGTTGGATACCCCACAACTTAACAAATGAGCAAAAACATGCTCGCGTCGAATGGTGCAATAAAATGTTTAAAAAATATAACCGTGGTGACTCAAAAGCCGTTTATAACATCTATACAGGTGACGAATCCTGGATCTATGCATACGATCCCGAAACGAAGCAACAATCAACGGTATGGGTGTTTCAAAATGAGCCGAACCCTACGAAAGTTACTCGTGCAAAAAGTACATTGAAACAAATGGTGGCCTGCTTCTTCGGTATTAATGGCCATGTAGCTACAGTGCCACTAGAAAACCGTAGAACGGTTAATTCAGAGTGGTACACGACCATTTGCTTACCGGAAGTATTTGAACAAATTCGTAAAACTAACCAGCGACGAAGAATCATTCTTCATCATGACAATGCCAGCTGTCATACGTCACGCGAAACAACTCTATTTTTGGAGGGTCAAAATGTGGAATTAACGGGTCATCCGCCGTACAGCCCTGACTTGGCACCCAACGATTTTTATTTATTTCCAAATATAAAGAATAAATTACGCGGTCAACGATTTTCGACCGCTGAAGATGCTGTCGACGCATTCAAACAACACGTTATGGAGGTACCTCAGGCGGAGTGGCAGAAGTGCTTTAAAAATTGGTTCACGCGAATGCAAAAGTGCATAGATCATCAAGGGGAATACTTTGAAAAACAATAAAACTATTTTCAGCCGTGTACGTTTGTTTGTTTTTTTGTTTCCGGATATATAAGTAGCAACCCTCGTATTAACCATATTCATTAGGTCTCATTTTTAGAGTTTTCTATAACCTGGTTTCATTATGTTAGCACCTCATTTGTATGCGACACCATAGATGCTAGGTGCAAATTTAAAGCAACCGGGTAGCAATACTTTTACTTTCCTGCTGTTTCCATATATGAGTAAATGTATACGTGAGCCCGAGTCCGACTTAACCGTTTGTTTTTCTTTATCACGAACCCAATATGGCCTGTTATATAGCTAGGTATTTCGTGATTAATTGTCTAAATGTGCATAATAATCGGAAAACTGGCATTTAATACTAATTGCCTACATGTGCATAATAATCGGAAAGTACATATTTTATTGAACATGTTCTGAAAAGTTTCGGTTTCGGCCGAAACTGAATCAAAGGCAGAAATTCGGTTTCGGCCAAAAAGCTTGTTTTGGTCGGACACTAATATGTAAATACACCACCAATGTATGTATGTGGATAAACATGCATATTTCTTTACCATTAGCACCCTCGGAAGCCTAAACGACTTGATGGAAACTAGGTACTCGATGGATGTATACCTATGAGATGTCGTTAGATTCGTCTTCGTTGTGGGAAGGATAGGGTAGTGCCTGCAACGTTTTGCAGAAGAGTTTCTTTTTCAAAACCTCTGATGATATATTCAATAAAATCTTGTCACCTCCAGTCTCCCTCTTTATGCGCAGGGACCATTATCGATATTAATTTATATTGAAATATTATTTAAATATGTGCAAAACTTCTAATTCTATGAAACGGCATTTAGTGATAATGATTTATGAACTTATAGATAAATAATATTACAGGGCAAGTTTACACAAATCGAACCAGACGACGATATATTTAATAGATACTAGAAAGCGCCCGCAACTCCGTTCGTTAACCCCTTGTTTTCAGCGCAGTAGGGTAAAAATTATCCTATAACCCAGAGAGATACCCAGCTCGTGTACCAAAAATACTTGCAATCCGTTTTCGCGTGATGAAGCCGCAACGACACATACAAACATACAAAAAATCCAAAATAAATATTTTTCGCTTCAGTGACCTCCGAATAGTCCCTTACAATAGTTTTTTTTTAAATATCATCTTAAATTAAACACTAGTTAATTAGTATGAAAATATTACCGGTATTCACTCTCACTCCCTGATTATGCATCATAATGCCTTAATTTAAAAAAAGTATTATGTGTACCTATAACAAATTACAAATGAATGGAATTTCGTGCCGGTCGCCGTTAAAACAGCGGGACCCTGGGGTTGCGAAGCTCGCGAGCTTCTTAAAGAACTCGGCCGGCGAATACGAAACAGAGGTGGCGATCCCCGCTCTGGGTCATATCTGGCTCAACAGGTCTCCATAGCCATTCAGCGAGGAAACGCTGCTGGCATTATGGGTACCTTTGAGCCAGGTACAATACAGGGTGGGGTTTTTTAAGTAAGGTTAGGTTAACTTTTGGAGGATTTGTACATTTTAGAATTGATTTATTTAGCTTAGAATACGTTTATTTTATTTTAGTTTTAGCTGAATTGTACATATTAATTTTTATGCAGTATTAAAATTTATGAAATACTCCTAGTTATTCGGAACAATGAATGGTAGGTACAGTCACTAGCATTAATATAGATCTGCCACAACAAAGGGTGCATAAATTATACGACAAGACTTTATTTCTAGGGCCATTAGCACATGTCAGATATTTTCGCCCGCTTAGTTATGGCAGATATTGATGCTGCTGACTGTACACAAATTGATCAGTAATACCTTATCTTGAAAATTTCATCACAACATGATGTCATTTCATTACAAGTATGTAAAGGACGTAATTGTTGTGTAGGTGTGAAATCTCCTTATTGACATTAATGAAGTTCACTGTCCTAAAGAGAATAACTAAGATGTTGAGTGTTATATAAGTACTTGGGCAAACATTAAGTATGTCAGTTCTTTGTATAAGGCAGAGAGGCTACACGGTCCATAAAAAAATCTTTTCATTGAATAGGAGGCTGGTATTAAAAAATGCAATTCAATTGGCAAGATTACAGAATACTAGCTTCTGCCCGCGACTTCGTCTGCCTTAAATTCGTTTATTGCGGATAAAAGGTATTTTTCCGGGATAAAAAGTATATGTCTTTCCCCAAAACTCGATATTTTAGTATTTTAAATGTGAAACGTATTACCAAGATTTCAAGAATGTAGCGTAAAAAGATATTTAGTGTCCATACAAATTTTTATCCCCTTTTTCGTCCCTAAAAGAGATGAAATTTGACATACATTATAGCCTATGTCCTATACTGATATATAATTGGAAAGTTTCATAAAAAATCGTCTAGTAGTTTTTTAAATTAAGTGGGACGTACATACATACTTTCACGTTTATAATATAGTAAGGATAAGGATTAGTATGGACTAGAAAACGCCCGCGACTTCGTTCGCGGAGGAGAAAAAGTCATAACCCTTCTTTTTTTCTTCAGCGTAGTCGGGTAAAAAGTACCCTATAACCATCTGGAGATACCCAGCTACTGTATCAAAAATGGTTGAAACCTGTTTAGCCGATTTTACGTGTTAAAGCCACAACGACAAATACAAACATACATAAAATAACAGAAACAAATATTTTTCTCTTCAGTGACCTCCATAGTCCCTTACAATAGTTTTTTTTTTAATATCTTCAATGTACAGACATTTCATTTTTACAACTTTATAATACTATACATGTTTTTAGGTTGTAAGTACAAGGGGTATGTAAAGAAACCTATTACTAAGCCTCAGATGTCTGTCTAACAACATAGAAGAACCATGATAAGTATTTAAAATGTTCACAGAATGTTTATTAGTGTGGCTGCTATAACAGACAACAATATAAATAAAATATAATTTGTGCGGGAGTGTAACTTGTACTTGGCTAAATATTTTTCCATTGTTGCAACTTTGTAATGCCACTTCACATAACTTATCAAACTTTTTCTACACATGAATTGTTTTATATGGTCTATCTAGACAATACAAAACAATAGTGAGACTAAGTACAATAAAAGTAGAATATGTAGTTATAAAAATAAGATTAGTTTCTTGTATGGATATAATCATAACCTGGTTAACTTAAGTTTTAAATACAAATACCGACGTAATGACTGCTACCTTCTTGACTTTCACCATTCTACCTACTTGCACCTAGTACCAAATCCTGTTTACTGAATGAAGTGCTTTAGGAAAAAAATATAGTCAGTAATCATGTAATCAAAAGAAGAGTGAACTTAAAGGTTTTAGTTATGCTACTAATTGTTGGTTCGGTCTGTTAAACTATGATCACAACTAATTACTTTCACTAGAATAATTAACTTAGTTGGCTTAAATGGTCATGGCTGAATTACAAGTATTGAATTGAACTTTGGAGTGGCACTGATAATTTGATTAGTCATATCAATCCATACTAATATTATAAATGTGAGAGTGTCTGTCTGTCTGTTTGTTTGTTACCTCTTCACGCTTAAACCGTTGAACAAATTTGGATGAAATTTGGTATGGAGATAGTTTGAGTCCCGGGGAAGGACATAGGCTACTTTTTATCCCGGAAAAATACCCTTATCTGCACTAAACGAATTTAAGGCTGACAAAGTCGCGGGCAGAAGCTAGTTGTTTAATAAAATAGTGATTATGATCATTCCTGATTGTTTAATTAAAGCTTTTGTTTCAGTAAAACATGCCTACCAAATAGTTTTTACTTATATCGATTAATAGTATCTATATGATTACAGTAATGAGAAAGAAAAGTTTTTTAAAGTACAAGCTTTTTTAACCCTTTGTTTAGCTATGTGCGATAGATTAGCTTATACTATGTAGCAAAGGGTAGTTGTGAAGAAAGATATTGTACTCACACTTTATACACTCTGCAATATGAGTTGTTTATCCTTTTATCAGAGAGATGTCTCCGTCGATCTTCAAACAGGTCCTTGATGGCAGTCACAGTGAGCACAAAAACAACGGGGAACATGGCAATCTCCTTGCCGAACGCATTCAGCGCCGGCACCCAGTTCAACAGCACTATAAATATGAAGTAAACGTTGGCCACTCTATGAAACTGTTCAAACAAATTTTTGGGAAGGAATGACAATAGAGTATATTTAGTAGTCCGTATTTTGTTGTTGCAGCGTTGGCCATTAGGGTGCTCTTTGGGAGGGGTTTTCTCAGGCACCAGGTGATTGGGAATGACAGTGAGATGCCTCGCATCGACCTGGGGAGCCTGCCGCCGCATCAACCAGAACAGCGTCCGGCGCCACGGACTCACTACGGAAGTGCGCCGCAGGGTGTAGATGGAATCCGAGCGCGAAGCCTGGCGCGAGTGCGCGCGAACCGAGCCGGTGCGTGGCACGGCAGGAGCGTCGGCGCGATGGCCGGGCGGCAGGATAAAATCCGTGCGGCTGCCCGTGCGGCTGTGGCCAGGCCCGCTGCCGCCCGAGCCGGCGCGCCCGTCGCCGATCTGTCCCTGCGAGAAGGCGCGCTGATGCCCGCGCAGCGCCGACTTGAGTGGCCGCGGCGGCGCGCCAGCCAGCATCGGCGTGCCCCCATGACTGATCGACCTGGAGTGTCCTTTCGCTTTTGGAAATAGATACGTCTGTTCCGGCGCCCCTGGCAGGCTCGGAGCGCTCGATGGAGTCTCTCCACTTCCTTCTGTTGACATTTTTATTCATCTGAAATGAGGTCGCTGGTCTCTTTCTCCTCATTAAAATCTACTACAGGCGCTCCTACGGCCGTCCCGCCGCTTTTGATACGATCCAGCAAAATTGATAGCGAGTACCGAAACATATGGTTCGATTGAAGTCATCTGTTTACAATTTCACACATCACTCCAATTTTCATTCAAAGGAACGAAATAAACACAACACTGCAATCGAATTGAAACTTGACTGACATTTATTCATTCTGGACCACGCACAATATTTGATTGAATCATACAATAATAAACGCCACGGTGCAACGATATGCACGAGAGAACGAAACTCGAAAACAAGCAAAACTTGAATCAACCGTCTGACAGCCAAGCAACTGACGACGACAGCCAGCGAGCTGCGAGCAGCGGCTGCGCGCAGATGACATGTACTAGTGTGGAGCCAATATCGATAATATAGAAATACAAAATAAGCCATTTTAATATAAATAACTTTCGGGGTATTCTACTCTTTAGCTTTATGTTTTCAGGGTTGCGCTAAAAAAATGAAAATATCTACAAAGACTAAATTAAAACTTAAACTTAATAAATACTTTGTACAAAATATATGTTTAACATAATCGCATATACCGTTTTTGAGTTATTGCCGAAAACTGCATTTCTCAGCAAAATGACCTAAGTGCCGAAGAGATACGCTTTTTCCTAGTGCCCTTTTTCATCTGTAGTGCATTTTTTGAATGCTTGGCTGCGGAACCCTACATTGAGCATAGACTGACATGCTCTTGGCCGGTTTTAAGCATTGCCAATAAACTCTTTTCAAGTGACCTTTTAACCTCCTTTCGTCTTTAGGGGTATTTTTGTAACACCCTGTAAACTTTATGACGGTAAAATAAGCAAATCGTCGTAGCAGATACTTCTATACTATTAAAATAACTATGCTTAGCCTAGGCTAAAGATAAAGATAAATACATAGGTGTCTTGTGTAAGCCGCTACTTAGTTTGATAGTTAAATAAAGAAAATAGATATTTCTAGGGGGGGGCACTCCATATATGTAACCGAAACCGTAAAAAAATTTTGATTTAGTGAATATTTTTGGAAATATTCGCTCCAAAAGTAGCAAAAATTGTGTCCCACCCCCCCTCTATTTTCTAAGCTGTATATCCTAAAAATATGAAAAAAATTATATAAAGCTTAATAAATACTTCCAACGAAAATTGTTTTCAACATGATCTGACAACCGTTTTTGCGCAAAAAACTGCGCTTCTCAGCAAAAGGACGTAAGTGCCGGGGAGATACGCTCTTTTGTTATTTTTTTTATATTGTATTTTTTAATCTTTAGCGATTTTTTTGTATAACCGGCTGCGGAACCATACATTGAACATGGTCCGTCATGCTCTTGGCCGGTTCTTTATTAGTACAGAAGTATCTGCTGAACATCTAAACCCCTGTGTGATACATTTCAATAAATGTATTACACAGGGGTTTGGATGTTCATACCATTCATATAGTATTTGAATGGCGTAAACACTTTATACAATTACTGAGTTCTAGGAGTGTGTTGGCCGCCAAGGAAAAGCGTAACGAGTAACCGGCTTCTGCTGTGTCGGCGGTTAATTTAGATTTAATGTCAACCTTTTGACATTTCGGATTTTCTAAGAAGTCGTTGGTAAGTTATAAACAGAGGAAGTTGTCACGAAATTCGATCAAAGAGAGCGAATGGGAAGGGGTGCCTGAGTCCAGGACTCCTAATAAGCTGAATGTTCAAGATGATTTCTAGGTTTGCGTTGATTAGATTATCCATGTGTGTAAGTGAAATTTTGAACTTAGCGCAAGGAACAGCAGCGAAATATACGAGTGAATTTTGGGACAAAACGACTAATTGCAAAATGGGGATTCATTTTGGGTAGATAACTTTCATTGTTTTTAAATTTAGAAACTAATTCTGAAGTAAAGTTTTTTGTATTTAGATATTAATTCTGAACTTTAAAGTAAAATAAGAGCCAAGTTCAATATTACGATATATAGCTTGGTTGTTGACTTCAACGATAAAAAGAGTGAGATCTAAATGGGTGCCAAGTTTAATGGTCAGTCTTGAAATTTATTTATAATCACATAAAGTATTTTATAACAACTTAGAATATCCTTTCTTATTGTAACTTGTAATAATATATTGACACTGCCTAGTGATAGAAATGACTTTGATTTTGTGTGTGTAAGCGAACATTAAAATTTTAATATATGATCAGTGTTTTCTCAAAGAATTCAATTAGTTTAACCCCGTTAAATTATTGATGTAGATAATGCCTCGCGGTTCCAATTATCGATAAAATATGACAACTTGCACTTCACTATAACCCGTAAGTGTGTCAAAATATCAATATGACCAACCTTGACGTATAAGCTGTCAGAATGAGTCGTTTTTCAGTGAGTTTACGACTACAAAAAAGTTTTAAATAGGTTCAATTGAAATGCTTGAAATTATGTAATTAATTTGATTAGTTTATTTGACAGTGATTTCTAATATATTAAATAAAAAATAAAATCACTTCATTAATTTATAGGCAATGCTAAGGCGGTGGTGTATTATGGATTCTGTGTAAGTTGGTATTGTCGGGTTGGTATCTAATTCGTCGACGTCATCGCTGGCGGACATTTTCGTTCCGACATTTTGACATTTATCGCCTCCCGGTTAGCGTTTTTATATTCAAAGAAAATTTGGCTGTCTCCAATTCATCATGGATGAAGAATACGACGCGATTGTGCTCGGCACGGGCTTGAAGGAATGCATTTTAAGTGGAATGCTTTCCGTGTCCGGCAAGAAGGTATTACACATTGATCGAAACAAGTACTACGGAGGTGAATCTGCGTCAATTACCCCGTTAGAGGAATTGTTCTCAAAGTTCAACGCACCGGCGCCGGATGAAACCTACGGTCGAGGACGTGACTGGAATGTGGACTTGATTCCCAAGTTCCTGATGGCCAACGGGCTGTTGGTGAAGCTGCTAATTCACACGGGCGTCACCCGCTACTTGGAGTTCAAGTCTGTGGAGGGAAGCTACGTGTACAAAGGCGGTAAGATTTCCAAAGTACCCGTGGACCAGAAGGAGGCCCTAGCCTCTGACCTAATGGGTATGTTCGAGAAACGTCGTTTCCGCAATTTCCTTATCTACGTCCAGGACTTCCAGGAGGAGGATGCCAAGACGTGGAAGGATTTCGATCCCAGCCAGGCTAACATGCAGTCTCTCTACGACAAGTTCGGCCTTGACAGGAATACCCAGGACTTCACTGGGCATGCTCTGGCCCTGTACCTAGATGACAATTATCTCCAGCAGCCAGCTATTCAGACGATACGCCGCATCAAGCTGTACTCTGATTCATTGGCTCGATATGGCAAGTCTCCCTACCTGTACCCAATGTATGGGCTTGGTGAGCTCCCCCAAGGCTTTGCCCGCCTTTCAGCTATTTATGGAGGCACATACATGCTTGACAAACCTATTGATGAGATTGTACTGGGTGAAGGTGGTAAAGTAGTAGGTGTTCGCTCAGGAAACGAGATTGCTAAATGCAAGCAAGTATATTGCGACCCCAGTTATGTTCTTGACAGGGTCCGCAAGAAGGGTCAGGTGATCCGATGCATCTGCCTCTTAGATCACCCTATAGCTAATACAAAGGATGCTCTGTCCACCCAGATTATTATCCCTCAGAAGCAAGTGGGTAGGAATTCTGACATCTATGTGTCACTGGTGTCATACACCCATCAGGTGGCAGCTAAGGGCTGGTTCATTGCTATGGTGTCTACAACTGTAGAAACTAACGACCCTGAGTCTGAAATCAAGCCTGGTCTCGACTTGTTGGGAGCTATAAGGCAGAAGTTTGTGTGTGTATCCGACTACTATGAGCCTACAGATGATGGCAGTCAGAGTCAAATCTTTATATCGGAGTCTTATGATGCTACTTCTCACTTTGAGACAACCTGCTTAGATGTGCTCAAGATCTACAAGCGTGGCACGGACGAGGACTTTGACTTCTCCAAGGTGAAAGTAGAGTTGGGAGAGGAAGAGCAGTGAGTGGGTGCTGTTTAAGTATATGTACATTGCTTGTTAATTATCGTATTTGTTTATGAACTGCTCTGGCAGCAATATAAATGTTCATTAGGGTTTTTTGGGTAAAGATTTATATAAGAGCTTTGATGTATTTGCGGTAGAAGTATATGTGCAAATTGTCCCATTCAGTGGTCAGCGTCTCCATTATTTTATTTACCAAAAATATTTTCAAAAATATAATATTGTTATACAAAGCATTTTATTCAGTTTTAAGATTGCTTTTAATATTAATTTAAGAATACAAAGTGAGTGATCTGCACAAGTGAAGTGAGAGGATTATCTCAAAGGATTGCATTCCACTGTGGTACATTTATTTGATCCTGTAACCATATCATTGTAATGTCAAAATTTAAATGCTCACTATACCTATATGTCCTGTGTAAGATCATGAATAAAATTACATTATACAAGGCATTTTGTGTATTATTTACATACATGTGTACAATTCATCATTATTTACTTAGGTGCACGAAAATTATATGAAGATAAGTCAAGAGTATATTTGAGACAGTATACATTATCATTTCTACACCCAATAAAAACGTAGTCTCCATATACGGCGGGCGAGGAGAAGGCTTCACCAGGAAGGGTGTATTCTGCTGTAATGTTGCCATTAATAGCGTCAATTACGCAAATTCTCCCACTGGTGGATACTGCCAGTATCAGCTTGTCGCCCATACCACAGGGAGTGGCGTAGACTTGGGAAGCCATCGGCGTCTTCCAAGACAAGCTCGGCTGGAAGTTCTTTATGTTGATGCTGTAAATGTGGTCGTCATGGCATCCAAACACAGCCTGCCACTTCAAATGGCTTACTTCTTTGATGTAGAGCGATGAGAAGATGTTCCCTTTCGCACCTTGATATTTCCATATCTGCAAAGAACAAAATAATTTATTTTATAATGTGTGTTATTGCTTGCTTAGTGAATAGTTCCGGTACGGATATTAAACAGGCAAATATTAATCTAATATTAATTCACTTATAATTTTATAACTAATTTTAGCTATGTGTGTAATTGTTTTTATAGTTATCTAGGTATTTCAAATAAAACAATTTAATCGGATTGTATAGCGTATCGCGGGACACGTCCAGTCGGGCGGCCCCGTTGGTGGCGTAATCAAGTCATTAAAGATTTGACTGAACTGCAGCGACAGCAATGGCGGGAGGAAGCTCACGATAGAACAAAATGGCGATCTCTGGTGTCGGATGCCAAGATCCACTTCGGGTCGCTGAGTCAGCGCAGTAAGTAAGTAAGTATCGCGTATATTATCTCATTTTGAGTTCCCGACAAATGAGATAATATACGCGATATACTTAAGCCGTTTCAACTGTTTTATTTAAATGAGTGATAATCGCGGAAACAGAAGAAAATGTCAGTATGTTACTTAACGAGGTACTTTTTATTGTTTATCCTTTCGATTATATATATTTTTTTAATTTCGTTGGATCGATTCCCAGAATAAGAAAGCCTTTTTTAGAAAATCTTTGAATGCTGTATTACTGGTGAAAAAACTACTTCAATCTCATAAAAACTCCCAGATATACAACAATCTTAAAATCACCGTGTAACGTCACACGTTCCTACCTTGTGTGGGGAAATGAAAAACTTTGTTCTGCAGCTATGTTAAAACTTGCGTTTATCGAAACTGTTTCTTGACAAAAGTTACCATACGTTTCATGGGTTATTCAATGGTATTGTTAGTTATTAATCCCTACTAATATTATAAATGCGAAAGTGTGTCTGTCTGTCTGTCTGTCTGTCTGTCTGTCTGTTACCTCTTCACGCTTAAACCACTGAACCGATTTGGATGAAATTGGGTATGGTGTAAATTGGGTTTGAGTCCCGGGAAAGGACATAGGCTACTTTTTATCCCGGGAAAATACCCTTATCCGCGATAAACGAATTTAAGGCGGACGAAGTCGCGGGCAGAAGCTAGTATTTTCATACTTTAAAAATGGACTTTCCCACCCAACTTTAACACAAGCTACACTTGAGGTATTGAACACAATTTTTTTAAATGTTTTCTATCATAAACTCCCATTTCTGTTAGTTTATGATAGAAAACATTTAAAAAAATTGTTATTTGAGTACAGTCAACATCACTATTACCTCATCCGAGTACCTATACAAGTATATACCTAAATAATCACCCCATTAAACAATCGCTATACGACTTCTAGTGATCTCAGCGGGGAGGCTTTAATTTAAATTACTTATGCGTGGATGATATACCTACTTTTACCAGCGATGTATAGCGCGCGATGTATCTTATTGCGAAAGGTCGTTAAATCTTATCTAAACATGAACGCACCCAGAAATAGCGCTTGCGGGCAAGGGACTGGGATCTGGGCTTAAAACTTCAGTCGTTATTTATTAAATAGATTATAAATCCGATTCGGTAGAACAAAACGAGGGCCTAGACTAGAGTACTTATCCATTTTATCTATTTACTGTCCATTTGTTTCAATGAGACTAAACAAATATGTATTATCAGTTTTTTAGGTAAATTATCATTATCCGCTGTTTATAAACGGGCTATTCCCAGTTGTCCGCACCCCATAGTTCGCACTGCGGACTACTGAGACTTTTTTTCCCAGTAGTCCGCAGTGCGAACGAATGGGAATATAAATCCTCAGTAGTTCGCACCTGCGGCAAGTGGTACGGACTAGTGGGAATCTATTTTCCCATCTGTTCGCACTGCGGACTACTGGGAAAAAAGTCTCAGTAGTTCGCACTGTTTTATTTAACATAACTGTGTACTTTTACGTAAAAATAATCGGACATCGATATCTCGTTTCGGAGTCCCTATATTTTTTTGTCCAAACTTTTGTTTTGTTACCTCGGCGTCTGGGGCACTAATTTTCGCCAGCACGCTGGGCTGTCAAAAGGTTAAATAAAACAGTGCGATCTACTGAGACTTTTTTTCCAGTACATACGTAGGTCACTCGATAAGTTTTGAGATGCTCGAAATTCGAAAATGGAACGCACCAGAATTATATGTTTTTAAAAACCAAATTTATTTAAAAATAGAACACAAGTTGCCGATTCGCTCCAATTTAAAAAATGAATATGTTACAGTCATTTTACTAAAACGGTTCCCGCGTTTTTTCTTTGTAACGATGGAGTTCAACCGCGAACATTTGCGTGCTATGATATTTTATGATTTTAAATTTGGTTTATCTGAACAATTGTGTTTGCAACGATTGCAGTCAGCGTTAGGAGATTCTGCTCCTTCACGGGCAACAGTTTTTAGATGGTTCAACGAATTTAAAAGGGGTAAAACCAGCCTCGAAGATGACCACCGAAGTGGTCGCCCGCAAACAGCAGTAACTGCAGAAAACGTGTGGACTACTGAAATGTTGGTGTGAGAAGATCGACAAATAACATACAAAGGTATAGAGAATATCTTAGGCGTCAGTTCGGGGAGCGTTAGCATCATTCTACATCAACATCTTGTTGTAAGGAAACTCTATTGTCGTTGGATACCACGTTTGCTCTCCGATACTAAAAAACAGGCTCGTGTAGATTGGTGTCGTGAGATGCGTCTACGATTCGACAACGGGACATCGCGGCTAGTATCGGAAATAATTACAGGTGACGAAACATGGACTTACCAATATGACCCGGTAAACAAGCGGCAATCGTCAGTATCGGTCTTCTCAGAGGGAAAGTTACCAACAAAACTACAAAGACCTCGTAACGCCCGCAAAAAAATGGTAGCTAGTTTCTTTTCACGGGGCGGACATTTATCAACATCAATGCTGGAATATTATAGGTCAGTCAACTCTGATTGGTATACTACAGTAGCATTTCCGCAAGTTTTCATAGCAGTGCGAGAGACGGGACCAAAGACTGGACTTCGGGGAATCTTGCTGCATCACGATAACGCCTCTTCACATACGTCCCTCAGAACAAAGGCGTTTATTGAGAAAGCTGGGATAGAAACCTTACCACATCCACCCTACAGTCCTGACTTAGTTCCCTGCGATTTCTTTTTGTTCCCGGTGATGAAAGCAAAAATAAAAGGGAAGTTGTTTTCGAGTGCTGGAGAAGCCGTTGGCTGCATATGAAGAAGCAATTTCGGATAAGATAAGAAGATAATGGAGAGTATTTTGAAAAAATGTAAAATAAATGATACTAATATCTTCAATAGTTTTTTTTTTATCTCAAAATTTATCGAGTGACCTACGTAGTCCGTAGTTTTTTACGTAAAAGTACACCTCACCTCAACACAGTTATGTTAAATAAAACGGTGCGAACTACTGACACTTTTTTTCTCAGTAGTCAGCATTGCGAACAGATGGAAAAATAGATTCCCACTAGTCCGTACCACTTGCCGCAGGTGCGAACTACTGGGAATTTATTTTCCCATTTGTTCGCACTGCGGACTACTGGGAAAAAAGTCTCAGTAGTTCGCAGTGCGAACTATGGGGTGCGGACAACTGGGAATAGCCCTTATAAACGCATGTAGGTACCATTAGGGTCCTAGTCCTAGCCATTGACGTCCCTGAGGGGGTATAGGAGTAATATATATAGGAGGGGGTTGTATAACCCGCATAATAATAGCGTATACCTGCGTTCATTGAAACTCACCACTCATCTCATACAAATAAAAAATATTTCGATTCAGTGACCTCTAAATAGTCCGTTTCAATCACTTTTTTGAAAATATCTTTAATGCACAGACATTTCATTTTTAGATATTTGATGCCAACGCCGCGATTCGGAAATACTTTTTAATTTAATGGACTAATAAGCGCAGCGTCATTAAAATAACGCAGCATTGCGGAAGCAATAAACTTACATTCTCACCTTGATACCTCTCTAGCGTGAGGCAGTGTAGCTCCGTAGGTATTTAGTTTGAATTGTAGGTCATCGTAGATCCCCATCACAATGACGTAACAACGAAGCCTCGAGGGGAACACGAGGCTCAGAACGATCCTTTTAGCATTATACACAATCTCACCTTGATCCCCTTCTCCACGGTGCGGCAGCGTATCTCCCCGGCCACCTCCGCGAACACCACATGCTTGTCAGTACAACACCAGATTCGCAAACACGAGGCTCACAACGATCCTTATAGCATTCTACACATTCTCACCTTGATCCCCTTCTCCACAGTGCGGCAGTGTATCTCCCCGGCCTCCGCGAACACCACATGCTTGTCAGTACAACACCAGATTCGCAAACACGAGGCTCACAACGATCCTTATAGCATTCTACACATTCTCACCTTGATCCCCTTCTCCACAGTGCGGCAGTGTATCTCCCCGGCCACCTCCGCGAACACCACATGCTTGTCAGTACAACACCAGATTCGCAAACACGAGGCTCACAACGATCCTTATCGCATTCTACACATTCTCACCTTGATCCCCTTCTCCACAGTGCGGCAGTGTATCTCCCCGGCCACCTCCGCGAACACCACATGCTTGTCAGTACAACACCAGATTCGCAAACACGAGGCTCACAACGATCCTTATCGCATTCTACACATTCTCACCTTGATCCCCTTCTCCACAGTGCGGCAGTGTATCTCCCCGGCCACCTCCGCGAACACCACATGCTTGTCAGTACAACACCAGATTCGCAAACACGAGGCTCACAACGATCCTTATCGCATTCTACACATTCTCACCTTGATCCCCTTCTCCACAGTGCGGCAGTGTATCTCCCCGGCCACCTCCGCGAACACCACATGCTTGTCAGTACAACACCAGATTCGCAAACACGAGGCTCACAACGATCCTTATCGCATTCTACACATTCTCACCTTGATCCCCTTCTCCACAGTGCGGCAGTGTATCTCCCCGGCCACCTCCGCGAACACCACATGCTTGTCAGTACAACACCAAATTCGCAAACACGAGGCTCACAACGATCCTTATCGCATTCTACACATTCTCACCTTGATCCCCTTCTCCACAGTGCGGCAGTGTATCTCCCCGGCCACCTCCGCGAACACCACATATTTATCTTCGTCGTACAGCACCGGACTCGCAAAGACTGGGCTTCCCAGCGATCCTCGCCACGCCACGTTCTTGCTCTCTGCGTTCACGCAAGCGCAAACCCCTGAGAGCGTCCCGACGAGGATGAACTGGTTCTTAGCGAGCACCAAGTTTGCGGATATCGCTTCCTCGACTATGCTGATTGTTTGTTTGATGCAGCCCGTCTGTAAACAGAAATACGACTATCATTCTTAGAAATAGATTTAAAGAGTTTAACAGGTCGGTTAGAGACAGTTATTTAAAGCATAATCTCTTTGTTTATAAATTTTAATAATAAGTAATATATAGACAGTATTTTTTAATTTTCATGTTGCAAAATGGCATGAAGGGCACGGACTTGCAAACAATATGATCAGGGCCAATTCGCGACCACTTGATCTAAAGAAAAATAATTAAGAGAGCCGACTTCAAATACTATTATTTGTGGTCGATCCTCTTATCTTTCTTCTCCATACTAAACTGTTCACTCTCTCTTTCTTTCTAGCATTATCCCATGTTAAAGTAGACAGTATACAAAACAATCTGTTTTGTTAGGTACTGTCCATTTCTAAAACACTATGTGATAATAATAATAAATTATTTATTTCGAAGCACAAGCCAAAAAGAAAACAAAACAAATTATATTAAATTAAACTATGTAATACAAAATACAAATTAAAGACGATAAAATTCAGTTGGGGCGGATGAGAACTACATTTTTAATAAGACCAACCCAAAAATGTAATGCATGTATGTAATATGGCCATATGAAACTTCAGTTTAAGATAAGAAGTGAGTAAACCTTACAATATTAGGTGTTAACAAATAACTATATAGTCTAAACGACAAGTTCTACCGCAAAACCACAAGTTAAATATTTGCTGAGTTGTCCCTCATAGTGTTTTCACAATGCATTTAAGTGTCGCCAGACAGATAAAAAAATCGACCATTTATTGAATTATTAACTCTATTCCGCTAAACATAAGGTGTCAAACTGTGCCGCACGTTTATTTCTGCTTTATTATTGTAACCGATCCAGTATTACTCATAATCATGTGATTACTTTTATCATTGCTTTGTGCACAATGTGTATAGCATGTATGTATATATTTTAAAACTAGAAGGCGCCTTTCAACTTCGTTGGCGGAGGAGTTTTTTTCTTTAGCATAGTCGGGTAAAAAATATCCTGTAACCATCTGGAGATACCCAGCTACCCGTGTACCAAAAATAGTTGAAATCCGTTTAGCCGATTTAGCGTGATGAAGCCACAACGACACATACAAACATTTCATTTTTGATAGTATAGATTGAATAGCTTACACCTTATTCAATGTCCATATCAGTTACATATAGGTATAATCTATATTATTATATAGTAGTAAAAATTAAATGTCTGTACCTACATTGAAAATATTTAAAAAATAATAAGTTATACGGACTAATTGCAGATCACATTTTGTAGGTATGTTTGTGTGTAGTTGTTGCTTCATCAAGTCAAACAGTTAACGGATTTCAACTATTTTTGGTACGTGGGTAGCAAGGCATCCACAGATGGTTATAGGATACCTTTCACCCAACTACGCTGAAGTAAAAAAGGGTTATGACCAGGGGTCGGACAAAGTGCAGATGACGTAAAAATGACGTACCTAATCTTGCACACAGGATGATTTTTGTATTTAAACTTCCGTGTGACATGTAGTAACGAAGTAGTATTAATGAAGTAACAAAATAAACGTAAGTAAATTCATGGAATTAATAATACAGGTGGTAGGGTGATGTAGTAAATAAAATAAATTTCACGAAACTTGTTACCATAAGGTACGATTATTTAAAATTAATTATGTCAAATCTGTGGAAACCTCAGATAAATAGGTTTAATACTCAAAGGTGGGAACAGTAGGTAAGAATAGTAAAAATAAAATAAAATATTTTGATGTTATTTATACTTATTATTTAATGAAATTATGCATAGATAAATGACAATTAGCAACATTTTGTTTCGAACAGTCTTTTGTCTCATCTACTGTAACATAAGTATAGGATTACCCGATATCTTTTCGTATAGAAGAAAAGGCATTTTTGAACATTTTTTGGCAAATAGTAGTAGTAGGGTAATAGCAGTAGTCATAGCAGTAGGGTAGTCTTAGGTTTGATTCGGTTGCTATGGTAACTGTTTTTGCATATTTACCATCAATGCATTTTTCTATGAAATTGCGGAAGTTTTCATTTTGTAGTTGCACCCAGGGTATATTTGCTGCTATCATAAAATTTGTAAAGTTCACATTAAATTCACGGTTGTCTCCAAATGTCTTGATATTGCTTACCTTGGTTGATATATCTTGATTACAGCAAGAGCAGTACACGTGTTTGTCACGTACCTCCAAAAACGGAAAATTGCCACAATTTTCGAGTAAAGATGACATTTTACAGCGTTTTTTTATACATTAGTAAATACAAATTTTAGCTAAATATAATCTTGAAGATACAATAGCTAAACAATAACGAAGTCAATTTATTGTTCATCTGATTGACAATGTGTCAGTCAAAAACTAATTGTTATGAAAATCAAAAATACTATTTGAAATCATTCTATAAGTGGTTTGACGTCATCCGCACTTTTTGACCGACCCCTGGTTATGACTTTTTCTCAAATCAAATCAAAATATTCTTTATTCAAGTAGGCCTAGTTACAAGCACTTTCGAAATGTCAGTTACATGAGAGTGAATGTTTGCTGGGAGAAATACAATATGATCCAACATTTGCTGCAAGGATTAGGGAAACCCAGAAAAACCTAATCAGATCATTTAACTTAAGTGTAATATTATTGATAAAATCATCATTTTTTAAATTAAAATAATCAATAAGATAAATCCCAAAAGGATTGTCAATAAAAAATAAATAATCTAGAATGTGTCTAGAATAAAATTCTAAATGTCAGAGTATATAAAACAATTAAGATTAAAATAATAATAATACCTTAGGTATTCGTTAAAATAATTATTCATATACCTACATGACGCTATAATTTACATTAATCCCACGCGGCTTCATCATTCATGTAGTCTTGTGTGCTATAATAAGCTTTAGAAAATAATTTTCGTTTCACAATATTTTTGAATTTACCAATAGACAACTCAGTTATGCTGCTAGGAAGTTTATTATAAAATCTCACACAGTTACCCATGAATGATCTCCTTATTTTATGGAGCCTAGTAGCAGGCACTGCGAGCTTATGCTTATTTCTAGTATTAATATTATGTATATCACAGTTCTTCTTAAAGTCGGTAATATTTTTATGTACATACATAATATTCTCATAAATGTATTGACAATGCACTGTCATTATATTAATGTCCTTAAACTTATCTCTAAGCGACTCTCTATAGTTCATTTTATATATCGCACGAACAGCCCGCTTCTGCAGAACAAATATAGTATTAATGTCGGAAGCACTGCCCCATAGTAAGATGCCATACGACATAATACTGTGGAAATAACTGAAATACACTAATCGAGCCGTTATCACGTCTGTTAATTGACGAATCTTACTTACTGCAAAAGCTGCAGAACTCAGTCTATTCGAGAGATTAGCAATATGGGGACCCCATTGGAGCTTAGAATCTAATGTTATACCGAGAAAGACTGTACTATTAACTAGTTCCAGTTCCTCACCTTTAACCATAACGCTTGCTTGCTCGTGTTTTACGTTACTCGTGACAAACTTGACACATTTAGTCTTTTTCTCATTCAATAATAAATTATTTATATTAAACCAATTTACTACTTCACAGATAGCATTGTTTACGTCATTGTAGGATCGTTGATTTCGTACGACTTTGAAAATTAGATACGTATCATCTGCAAACAAAACTATCTCATGGTGGGTCTTTACGAGGTGTGGCAAGTCGTTTATATAGATAAGGAACAGGAAAGGTCCCAATATTGATCCCTGCGGCACACCCATAGAGACTAATGTCTCTATGGGTGTGCCGCAAATCTCTTCCGGCAACGAAGTTGCGGGCATCTTCTAGTAATGGATAGACGTATATAATAATTCAATGTTATACACAAAATTCGAGGAGGATAGTCTCACCATAAATTAAATATAAGAAGATATGTCAACGCCATGTCTTGTTAATTTAATTTGTACGGCAGCATGTTTGCTGTAACCGTCGCCCTTTGTGCTAGGCGGCAGGATGCCACGACATCCTCGGCACCTAGCGTGTGGGGCTGCCGCGCGCGGGCGCTACGAGCATCAATAGTGTTCCTAGTCTACACACTATTTTGTTGTTGCGTCAGTCTGTGTGTCGGTTGTTTGTCGGCCTATGCTTGTCTCTACGGTCTTGTGGTTAAGCTGTTGTTTCCGCGGTAGGCGTCTCCGCCGGCGGAGACGTAGGCGTGCAAGTAGAGTGTGCGGTTGGTTTCGTCGTCGTGCCTGGTTGCGCAGGCGTCGTTCCTGTCGTCTGGCGTCACGTTCCATACAAAAGTCAGCGGTATGGTTTACGTCTCTGTAGATGTCGTCGTTATGTCAACGCCATACATTCAAATGAAAGCGCCTTAATTGCGCTGAGCACCAGGGGGCGTTAATTAACTGTGTATGCTCAGCACTGGATGGCGCTAATATCAATACGCCTGTTATGGAAAATCGAATAACCATCCAAATAATCTGTCTTCTCAGTCAATAGATGTCGCTTTGCAAACCACTGATAAAAAAATGGTATCTCGAATGAAATTTTACACTTAGCAAAACATTTCGAATTTTGAAAAATGACAATCACCGAAAAGAGTACCGTACTGTCAAATGATACATTTGTCTCTTTCAGTTTGACTGTGATATCATAAAAGTGTCATTAATCTTTGCTTGCTCCTTATTACATATTTTTGATATTTTCGATTTACAAGCGACTTGAAAGAGGTTTGATTATAAATGCTGATATCAAACCTCTCAAATCAAACTCAAACTGAATTAGACAAATGTATATTTTGACAGTACGGTACTCTTCTCGGTAATTGTCATGTTTCCAAATTACTCCCAAATTCTAATAGTTTTATTTGTTCACATAAATTTGGACGTCGTTAGAACAAATATTTTGGTGCCATTACCTGTTTACATTGTTAAAAAAACTCTTGTGCAGCAGGAAATGGCATTACATTGTGATCGATTGCTTAAATCAAAATCACTTTCCGCATTTCCCTAGACGTGACCTTGAATATTTAAAACGTTTGACGGTTGGTGTTTATCAAATTCATTTAAGTCCTGCTTATATACAGGACAAAATGCTCATGGACGGTACTGATGTGTTTGCGTTTGACGAATTGCATGAGTACGACGTGATACGCATAAGAATACTTTCGCGTTTCTGAAGAGCAATCGAACACCAATTATGGATATCGTTACAAAGCGAAAAAAATGAAGAAGAACCAATCCTGGGGTACTATTACAAGGGCAAGACTGGGGCCAGAACAAGTGGTTGTTGTGCACATGTTGCCAGCGTCATATGGTACCTAGGTTGTGCACGAAAAATAAATGGAAAATGTCAAATATCCAACCAAGCACCGCATTATTGAATTATGTACTTGATTGTGCATTGGCACAGGAATGACCGGTAAAAATAGAAGTACATGTTTGAGTAAGTGTGTATAGTAGCAGGAAATAAAATATATAATGTAAATAAATAATCTAAGTAAATAAAACGTTAAGAGTCGTGAATAAGTACGTGTGTATTTTATTTATTTAGGTCAAACATGCCTTTAAAGTTCGCTGTGGCAGATAAATGTCAAAACGATCGTCAAATTCATAGAAAAGTGCTACTCGAGTCTCAGGAGCACTGTTAGTATGGACTGTACAAAATCGATCGTATCTCGGATTCGGAAACCGTGGTAGCACTAGAAGGGACTTTTGATCAGCGCACTTAAGTCTACAACATATCTGAATTTAATAAGAATTTACTTAAGAAAAACACATTTTCCTAACAACTTTTTCGAGGTCTATTATAAAACAATCTACGATTTTTTGTTATTATTTAAAAATAATGTAATAAATAATATGTATTTAACAATAAAAGTACAAAAATATCTAGTTTTAAATCAGCGTCACCTATGGACGGTTTACCCATGAGTAGCAACTTTGTCCACTTACAAGCTTAATTGTATAAAGGTCAAGGTAGTTTCTACAAATGGTACTAGATGGCGCATAAGACAATGAGTGTCTTTATTACCATAAATAAAATAAAAACGATCAATGGATAATTCTGGTTGATTTTAACGAAATAAGTTAAAGTAAAAATTTACGGATGTTACAAAATGATAAGACTTTTGGTTTCGAATGAAATAAAATATAAATAGCCGCCAGCGGTGCTCCAAGCGACATCTCTTAAAATTCCTCAACATTATTCGACCGCAGTATGGGATAGTCTCTCTTTTTTATATTTTCTCTATGGTCTCACCCTTCGTTGTCGTTAAAGGAGAGTTACAACACCTACGAGTATTGAAGCTTAGGTGCATCTTAACATATTCTCGGCTTTATATGTACACCAGAAGGTACCGTTTTTCGTTAGAAAAAAGTCATAACCCTCTTTTTTGCTTCAGCGTAAACGGGTAAAAAGTATCCTATAAATAGGTAGTGTATCTGTGCCCACCAACCTGTTTAAAAATAGGTGAAATCTGTCAAGCCGTTTAAGGTGTGAAAGACACGTGTTTTCGATTCAGTGACCTCATCTTCAATGTAGGTATAGGTACAGATATTATGTTTTTACAACTTTATAAATAACTAACTTCGTTCGCGGAGGAGAAAAAGTCATAACCCGTCGTTTTTTCTTCAGCGTAGTCGGGTAAAAAGTTTCCTATAACCATCTGGAGATGCCCAGCTACCCGTGTACCGAAAATTGTGGAAATCTGTTTAGCCGATTTTGTGTGATAAAGCCACAACGAAACATACAAACATACAAAAAATTAAAAAAAAAAAAAAATCGTTTTAGTGACCTCCAAATAGTCCGTAACAATCAATTTATTCAATGTACAGACATTTCAGTTTTACAACTTTATAATAGTATAGATAGATAATAGTATAGAAAGGTACCTCAGCAAGTGAGCTCATCGGTTTGTTGACTGGTTACCTTATATAGCTTACCACAGAAGGTGATTTTGTGCAAAGACGTACTATTTTCCATTTCGGGAAAAATGCCTATTTCTCGAAAGATAAGCAAAAATAATATACCGGTTTTACGCGGGCGAAGCCGTGGATACAATCTACTAATTACTATATTTTATGTTATGTGTTTGTATGCATCTCAGTAGCTCTTAAACGCGTAAACGAATAGGTATTATTGTGATATATATGGGTTCAAATCCCGGTAAGGGCAAATACTTGTGTGATGAGCATAAATATTTATTCCTGAGTCTAGAAGTTTACTGTCTATATAAGTAAATATCAGAGGCGTGGTGTCAGGAAGATTACAAGGGAAGCCGAAGCGTATTCATTTACTCATTTTTAAAGAAACAGGTGGTTAGCCTTTCCTTAAGCAACTCGGTGGGAATCAGCCTATATGAACACCACGCTATTAAATATATCGTCGTCTAGTACTCATAAGATAAGCCTTATTGAGTTTACCATGGGACTTGTTCGATTTGTGTAAAAATTGTCCTGAAATATTTATTTATGTAAGATATACTTAGTTGGTTTCCTTACTATGGCATGTAGCTTTACTATCATCAAATCCATGCATCCAAAGCGTTAAATATATCGCAACACGTCTTTATTATTTTTACTAAAGGAACCAAGATGTGTGGCGCTTTGGCTGTTATAGACTACTGTACTGAATAGCAGCCAGGCAATCGCTCACTCAATCTTAATGGCGTGCAAGTAGGTAGATTTTTTAATATTGAATAATAGTGCCTGAAACTTATATTAAAGCAAATCCAACTCACCGTGACATCGATACACCGTATTTTCCCATCGTACGCGGCGACGTAAAACATCCCGTTGCAGCACACAGCTTTGCTTTTGATCATGGAGCCGGCGTTGATCCTCCACAGCTCCTCACAGTTCTGGAGGGCGAAGCAAACGATGGTCCCATCGTGAGCGCCGACCACGCCCAGGGGCGGCGTCGGCGGGCGGTGGTAGCAAAGTACGGAAGCCTCGATGCGCGACTTTATATACAATTGGCCGTGCAGCGTGCCGGTGGTCGCGTCGGCGACTATGATCTTGCCCGAGTGACTGCCGACTGCTACGTATAAGTTGCTAGAACAATAGATGGATGACAAGACACTTGAAGACTAGAAAATCATCGAATACTGAGTGTGAATGTAATAAATATAGAAAATCTGTCTGTTATCATAAAAAGCAATAATATATCCATTTAATTCACATACTTAAGTATGCCGAAAAGACGCTACCGTTTACTGTGGCAGTATTCGGGAAATACCTACATTGCATTTCCAGTTTCATATCGTTATAAATACTTTCAGCATAGAAATATGACGTCATATGTCATAGCATGCAATGAATTACGTTATTTATAAAGGGATCTTTAAGAAATTATGAATCATTGCACTGTAGGAACCACACAAGAGATATCACAGTTGTATGTTAGCCACATAACATAGAACTGTGCAATAACTTATACATATAGCAGTCTTAGCGGGAGTTAAAAGAAAGTAAATGAAGTGAATAGTATTTAGATTTGAGGCTATTCACATATTTTAGCTGCTTAATCGGGTCAATTTCAGAGTGTTTCAACCACACTCATTAGTGTCACCGCATTTATGGTGCCTTCTATTACAGATTCGAATGAGATAATATACCTCCTGTGAAGAGGCACTGTACCTCTACACAATATCTCAAAATGCCATTCGAATCTGTAATAGAAGGCACCATTAATGCAGTGACACTACTAAGTGCGGGTGAAACGCTCTGAAATTGACCCAATCATATTTTTATAAGTTTAGTTATTTTTGGTGTTGTGTTAAGTACTAACCAAGCTGAAATATATAATTCATATCTTACTGTCCAGACAGGAACAAAGATGGCGACGCATCCACACATTTGCCAGTGTCGTGGGTCCACAGAACAATAAAGTTGTCTGTGTTGGAGAAATATGCACTGGTGGACTTTTTGGATATGGAGCCTCCAGCATTTGATATGGATCGTTTATTTCTTCTTGATCTTTTCTCTGTGAGTCCTTCCTTTTCTGCTGATTCTAATATCTCATGAATAGTCTTAGTCTCTGACATTAAATGAGGCAGAATAAATTTACTTAGCCTTGGGCACAGCAAGGCTAGCCTATTGCACATTGAAACGGCAAGAAAAGATGTTCCGCCTATTGCAAAGAAATGTTTATGCTTGATTTCATCATAACTGACATCTTTGCCTAATGTCTCTTGAAGTTCTTTTAAAAAAATTGCAGTCATTTCACTTAGTGCTTGTGGTGTGTTTTGGAACATTGTAGCAAGAATAAGTTTTGAGACTTTTCCATGTGGGTTTATAGGTATGTTGTCTACCCTTATGATTTTGTCCGGCCAGTATTTTTGGTCTAGTTTGCACTTAAGGAAATCTGAGAGTTCTAGGCTGCCGAGCATTTCTGATGAGAAGTACACCACTAGTAACATAGGTTTAGGAAGCCACAGACAAGAAGATGATTTCACCCGTGGACACAACTTGATTGTAGATTCAATCACTTGTAAATTGACTTTGTTACCAAATCTTTTAATGACATCATCTTTGCGACCTCTGTAATATATTGTACCATGTTTTACTTCTGCTAAGTCTCCCGTGTCAATAGATTTTACTGAGCATTCCTCTTTATTTTTATTCAAAATAGTGCACCGTCTTGTTTTGCTCACTGTGAAGTAATAATTGAAATTGTTAGTAGGTAATTGGATTGGATGTGCCTATCAAAGGTTTTATGAGATGTAAACTATGCTTCCGAACACAAATTGTGTAGTAAGTTTCACAAAAGACTGAGTTTCTATTCCTTCTGTGATTAGTCAGGAAGGTAATTTATAAATGAAATGACATTGCATTAGTAAGTAATTTATTAAAATTACAATTACTTACCCAATACAACTTTACCAGTGTTATTGTCCTTATTAATAGATTCTACTATAATTTGGGTCTCTGATAAACATTTTCCCAATGGAACTTCATTATCATTTTGGATCTTCTCAAGGTCCAGTTCAGCTACACATGCCCAGCAGGACATTTCGGTGACACCATACAAGGTGAATATTCTAGTTTTATTATTCTTATCCTTCAGTTCCTTTAACCTTCTAATTCCTGTCAGGGGTTCTCCTCCTAATGCAAGTATTCTGAGTGTAGAATTTGCACTCAGAATTTTGTTTCTGATGTCAGCATCAGAATACTGAAAGAATCTTGATGGGGTGGTTTGCCAAAAGGTTATGGAGTTTTCATTATTTATGGGAAATAGAATCTCTGCTTCTTCAGGGCCTATGAGAAGGGATGCACCATTCATGCAAGCCAACAGTATTTCGATCATGGATGGGTCAAAGGTGAGAGGGGTAGAGAAGTATATGACATCATCAGCGGTTATGTTGAACATTTTCGTGAGATCATCCACATTTGGCTGGATGCTCTGTACTGGAACTTGTATGTGCTTGGGCTCTCCAGTACTGCCCGAAGTTTGTGCAATGAAAGAATGCTCAGCTACATGCCATTTGTTCTGCTGACTGTGTTCTTGATTAAAGAAATCCAGGACGAAGTCGAACACCTCAATGGTCTTATCTGGTTTTTTGCCAAAGAGCTCTGAAGTTGACCCTGTTGCTGCATCATTTATGATTATAATAATTTTGAATTTAATTTCATCTACTATACTTTGAATATTCTGTGCAGGATCCAGAAACATAAATGTTGTGCAGCATTTGTGAGCCCTGAAACAAAAGTTAAGTAAAATATGATTTAGGTCATATAACCCACAAAAAATCCGGGGATTATTTGCCGAATAAAAAACATACCACAGGCAATGCCAATGTTTCCAATGAGTTCAGGTCAGTTTAAATACTTACGCGGCTATAACGCAAGGAATGATAATATTTCTTTTCGATATCAGGCCGATTACTCCTTTCTTGTACTGAAGTTGCTGAATATTCTGAGATATGTATTCGCCAACCCCGTAGAGCTCCGAGTAAGTATATTTCTTGTACACGCTATCCTTGTACAAAGACACGGCAATCCTGGAGGGGTACTTGGCGCAAGTGCGCACAAAAACATCGTAATATCCTCGCTTATGTTTCATTTCTTTAAAGGTAGGCCACACTATAATTTAAACGGGTATGAATGATATAATGGCGTCCCTCTTGTAAAAGGGCGACATATCTATTTATGATAAGTAACACATAAGTCGAATAGATATTATTGCCCAAATAAAGGAGTAAATAAACAAATCAGATAAAAATTAAGATAAAATTTTGCAGTTGTCAACTTGTCACTGTCATGTCAGCTGTCAATGTCATTCAACACAATTTTTAAAAACATAGCGCGGCGTAGAATCAAAGTTTATTTAGTTTATTTTTATCAATTTAAAAGTTTATTGTATTGCATATCGTCTTATATTTTACAAGGTTTGTAATTTTATTACACATCATATATATTTGGCGATTCCATCGAGGACTCATTAACTCTTCACCATTATTTTAATACCTAAGGATAGGTTTGGCTAGCGAAACATGACATTAAAAATATGCGGCAAATTTGAAAAAATCATGACCTGGCAATACGGAATGCATAGAAACGAAGTAGCCATGGTCATGAAAACATTAAAAAAAAAGAAACGAAGTAGGTTTTATAATTTGAGCGTTTTTTTTTTTTTTTTTTGTTTTCTTGACCATGGATTCAATGTCCTTCAGTCGAAATCATAAGTTATATTTACAGCGTTTTTAATTTGTAAAATTGTTGCTATATAAAGAATTCTCTTTCAAGGTCAATATCATGTTTCTCTGGCCAAACTCTAGTTAAAGAATATCCATGAGTTTCAATTCAACCTCTTGTGATAGTTTGGTAGCCAGAACTGGCCATGATGTCAATAAAGAGACAATAAAACAAATGACTATAATATTTTTCATTTCTGTTGTTATCTTAAATATAGAAACAAGAGCTTTCATTTCAGCTACATTTTAGTTAACCATACATCAATGTTGAATATTCGATGCAACTAAACATCAAAATATTCGGGTAAGTTGTTTATAATTAATCCTAATTATTCACAATGCCGTGTATTCAGGTAGGCAGCACCGTTGATTCATATATTGAATTTGTGAATATAGATAACTTTCATGCCCGACAACATACATAACAAAACGCTTGCGTAGAATAAAAACTAACGGTCGCCTGTAAGATTGCATATATTTATTATTATTATAGTATAAATCCTCCGTTTTTTTTTGTACTACCGATTTATAGCCAGAATCATCACTTCCGATTTTTTTAATTCATAATTTTATTCATCAATCGCAATCAATACCGGCCATAAAGTTTATGGTGTTGATGTTTATGAGTAAAAACAAGTCGGCCTAAACTATATGATAGTGAAGTGGGTACAAATAAGTCTGCTTAAAAATATTTGATAGTGGAGTTTATGATTATGAGTACAAACAAGTCTGCTTAATAATATCTGATAGTGAAAAATAGGAGCAAGAACAGTTATGATGAATAAACGTATGACAATAAAAAGTAGTATAAGAGATCAATGATAACTGACATTATGGTTTTCAATGGTTCGGAGTTATGATCGGTAGAAATAATGACAGTGACTAAGTATTAATAGTGACGTTTTTGATATAAATTTGTATGAAAAACTTTCTCGGAGTTCCTATAATCGGGGTTGAAACAATGTGAACTTTGGAGCACCCAACGTACACTATACATTGCTTACCTTATTTATAATGTAACGCCTTATGCCGTCATACATTATTTCTATCTTAAGCTGTAGATGATTTGCTACCATACTTTTAGTAGGCGTTTAACATGCGCGGGCATGGAATAGTAAGAAATATTTCTTTGCATAAGGCGCGGTTTTATTATTGTAGCTAAACGGTATAGCTAATCCTCAAATACGTAGGTATGAAAAATATGAAAAACAACTGTTCTAAGCTAGTTCACTTTTGTTCTTCTTTTGTACCTATACGTAAAGCTTCTTCATAAATAAAGCTGGTCCGGACTCCGGAGTGCGAACTCAGCGAGATCGGCAAGAGAAAGTAAGAGAGATGATTTGTTTCTGGGTCTTGGATGTTTATGTATTAAATAAAGAAATATAAAACATCCAAGACTCGGGAACAAATACATATTTGTGCTCATCATACAAATATTTGCCCTTACCGAGATTTGAACCCAGGACCTTCAGCTTCGCAGGCAACGTTACTCCCACTGAACCAAACCAGACGTCAAAAATAAGCTTTGATTGGTCGGTAAGGACGATTTGTATAAGATGGTCCCAGATATTTACCATTAGACCTACCTATATAGGTATAAATGTGTGTGTATGTGTGCAAATTCTAGACTCCATCCTAAATTTCAACTTTCTAGGAAATCGGGAAGTTCCCTAGAGATTTTGCGGGAATGAGTGAGTGACACAATAGGTGTATTTTATGTAAATAATAGTTTTTATTATCTTATTTATCCCTCAGAAACATTGTGTATTTAATAATTTGACCTCATCATTTAAACTGAAAATCTTACGATATTTGAAAATATGACAAACAAACACTTTTAAGACAAGGTAAGGTAGGTGTAGTGCCAGTGCCCTACTTCATTTCATTTCAGATCTACCGTAGCCTTGGCCATACCCCTGGTGGTAACATCCATAGTAAATATTTATTTGTGTTATTTAAATACCAAACTAAGTAGCGGCTTATACAAGTCACCTATATTCCAAATTTCATCAATATAAATTTTGTAGTTTTTGAGAAAAATGCCTATGACATAGATGGGTAGACGGACGGACGGACATGACGTGACAAAACTATAAGTTTTAGCCATTTTCGCCACGGAACCCTAAAAAGAAGATTAAGCCTTTTTCTCCATCTCTAATGAAGTTGTGGCCACTTTCTGGACTCTATTAACTTGGTTGGCTTTTTAACCGGAACTTGAATATATTTTTATAGACAGGGATTACTCATACGAAGTTGCCTTTCCGGCATTTTTGTTATGGTATACGGGTATGCGACCCCGGCTCCCCGAGCTGCTACTGGCTCATACATAGTCTTCCGGGACAGTAGTATCCTTTAACCCTTTCTCCAGGCTAAATTCGTACAATTCCTTTCTTTACCCTGTTATCCTTCCTCCTTTTCCGCCAATCCAAGGTATGACGTGCCGATGGATGCGTGGCTAGAGGCGAGTCTAGTCGTTAGCGTGCCGAATTGCCCTGCGACTGGTGATCCCAGAATAAGGCTAAACCCTTACCTGGTATGCGAGGCTCTGCTGGGTTCGAATATTTTATCCCAAGCTGCTCGTGGGAACGCAAATGGCGGCGATGTGGTTCGCAACCAATCATATCTCGGTACCAGCGAGAGCGAAGTGTGGGCCATGGAGAGCCGCTTTGCTACGTTAAATGTAAGGGGAGGAATGAATGATAAAATAGATGAAGTATGCCAGATGATGAATGCGAGAAATATTGATATATTCTGTGTGTGAATGAGACAAAGCGAAAGGGTTGTGACAGCACAAAATGAAGAGATTAATGAATGTTGATGAAGCGGCAGTTGTATGCCAGGACCGTAGCAAGTGGAAGGAGGGGTAGTCTCTGCCTACTCCGAAAAGGGAAAAAGGCGTGATTTGAAAGGTATGAATTGTTACATTAAAAACAAAAAAATGCTGTTTTTGCTTTAGAAAAATAAAAATCTTTAAAACTATGTAAATATTTAATACTATAACCTTTTGAGCGCCACGCAGCGAAGTAATACGACGATACCCAGATGCCACAGCAATAACATAAATTTAACCATTAAAATAAAATAGTGATTTAAGAACAAGGTACTGATACTGATATTATATTTGGTGTTTTTGAACCATTAAATTTGGTCGGCATATGCCGACGTAGGGGGCTATTCATAAATTACGTCATCTATTTTTGTCGATTTTTAACACCCCCCCTAAAATCATCAAACCACCATAATTCGAACGCCCCCCCCCCCCCCCCCCCCCCAAATAAAATGTCATTTCCAAAAAGTGCGTTTTTATCAACAGTTTATAGAAACACGAATTTCATCCCCTTTTTACTCAGAAAGCACTTTTTATAGTTGCGAAAGATGATGTCATCATGGGACTGACCCCCCACCCCTTTCCTTCGTCATGCTACCATCATTTAATGTCTAGACTCCCCCCCCCCCCCAAATTTATAGCCCCCAGGCGTCAGTGTCACGAATTCTCTAAGACGTGATTTGCTGACTGTGGCGCTGTAAAGGTTAAGTTTTTAAGTACCTACGATGTTTAACAATGCTATTTGTCAGTGGTACCGTTAAAAATACCTACGGTACCATCTGGAGTATGGCGACGGGCACGGTGGTACTGAAGGGCTTCTTTTTTCTTGTCTTGACGGAGGCTCTATTGTTGATACTTTCAATGATTTCACAACATGGTTTTTGTTTTGGTAGTGTATTCTAGCGCTTTATACAATCTATACTATTATAAAATTGTAAAAATGAAATGTGAAAAATGAAACATTGAAGATATAAAAAAACACTATTGTAAGGGACTATTTAGCAATAAATATTTTTTTTGGATTTTTTGTATGTCGGCTAAACGGATTTTAACCATTTTTGGTACATGGGTAGCTGGGTATTTCGTGACGAGTACGCTAAAAAAAAACCAAACTTTCAAAATTTTTGATTTAAGTATGTTAATTGGGATATGCATGATTTTTTATTTTTGCTTTATTAAAAGCTCATTCATGAAACAAACAGTAGACAAAAATATTTTTTCGAATAACTATAAAAATAACCAAGATATAAGCCATCAAACATTTCATTCTATCTCTTTCTAGCAAAATGGAATTGAATATGGAGTTTATATGGCCGTAGTAGACTATAACGTAACAGTACATGTCTGACCTCTCTGTCAAATCGCCGTCTAACTAGCAATTTAAAATGCCTATACCATGCGTGTTTCTTGGCCGATTTTAATTTTAATTTCATTTTTTGAAATAGTTTTTATGGTATTTTCATATTTTTATAAACAAAGATCAGAAACAAATGAAAAAAATTTTCGACGATACTGGACTTGAACCAGTGCCTTGAGCCAGACCGGGGCAGCACGCTCTACCATCTGAGCTAATCGTCCACACCAGTAGTCGACGAATTTTTGTCATCTGTTCTTGCTTATGGATCTCTGTATGGTGCATCCGACTCTTTAGCCGTTAGCGCCGCCTAGTGAAGAAACTATGAAGTTACTTTCACCCCGAGCAGATACCTTTACAGGTACCATTGCTCGGCGAGAGGTGGCGCTATTATCAAGACTGTACTTTTTGTTTTACAAATATCATGATAATAATCACAATTTTTGCAATTTGTTAGTGGATCACTCCACTAGTGTTATTATTATAAACAAAGATCAGAAACAAATGAAAAAAAAATTCTTCACTAGGCGGCGCTAACGGCTAAAGAGTCGGATGCACCATACAGAGATCCATAAGCAAGAACAGATGACAAAAATTCGTCGACTACTGGTGTGGACGATTAGCTCAGATGGTAGAGCGTGCTGCCCCGGTCTGGCTCAAGGCACTGGTTCAAGTCCAGTATCGTCGAAATTTTTTTTCATTTGTTTCTGATCTTTGTTTATAATAATAACACTAGTGGAGTGATCCACTAACAAATTGCAAAAATTGTGATTATTATCATGATATTTGTAAAACAAAAAGTACAGTCTTGATAATAGCGCCACCTCTCGCCGAGCAATGGTACCTGTAAAGGTATCTGCTCGGGGTGAAAGTAACTTCATAGTTTCTTCACTAGGCGGCGCTAACGGCTAAAGAGTCGGATGCACCATACAGAGATCCATAAGCAAGAACAGATGACAAAAATTCGTCGACTACTGGTGTGGACGATTAGCTCAGATGGTAGAGCGTGCTGCCCCGGTCTGGCTCAAGGCACTGGTTCAAGTCCAGTATCGTCGAAATTTTTTTTCATTTGTTTCTGATCTTTGTTTATAATAATAACACTAGTGGAGTGATCCACTAACAAATTGCAAAAATTGTGATTATTATCATGATATTTGTAAAACAAAAAGTACAGTCTTGATAATAGCGCCACCTCTCGCCGAGCAATGGTACCTGTAAAGGTATCTGCTCGGGGTGAAAGTAACTTCATAGTTTCTTCACTAGGCGGCGCTAACGGCTAAAGAGTCGGATGCACCATACAGAGATCCATAAGCAAGAACAGATGACAAAAATTCGTCGACTACTGGTGTGGACGATTAGCTCAGATGGTAGAGCGTGCTGCCCCGGTCTGGCTCAAGGCACTGGTTCAAGTCCAGTATCGTCGAAAATTTTTTTCATTTGTTTCTGATCTTTGTTTATAATAATAACACTAGTGGAGTGATCCACTAACAAATTGCAAAAATTGTGATTATTATCATGATATTTGTAAAACAAAAAGTATTTTCATATTTTGTTAAGAAAAGCGATAAAAAATTCATGCATGTACCCTATTGTTTACACGGGTAGCACCGGCTCCAAAATAATAATAATTGTTTAGATCGAGTTAAAAAAAGTAAATTGAAGGAACTACATTACAAAAAAAACCACTACTCTACTAGAATTTTTTTAGTCTGTTTTTATTTTTTGTTAAAATTTTCATTCATTTTCCACTTTTTAGTGAATTGTTACGTAAATCTTCACTTCAAGACGATTTTAAGAAGCCCAAAAACGGCTAGGATATATTATTTTATTACGGAGATTTGGTGCCTACTTTCCGGTTTCATCATGAGTTCGATTATGGTACCGTTGTCATCAGAAGGATTTAAAATTGTGACAGTGAATTCGCTTAGCTAACTTAATTGAGATATCTTATCGCCATCCGTAAAGCACTTATCATTGAGGACTTTCGGTGGCGTTCTGTGGTCTTTTTCATGAGTTCCACTTGACAATACTTCCCGAATGTAACTGCTTAACTTATTGTATCTTAAAATACAGAAATCGCTATATAGATGCATGTAAAACTTTATGGTTGCCCTCGATTTCCCTGGGATGATCAAATTCTGACTTGATGATGGAATGGCCATCTTAAAAGTGTACACTGTCGAAAATAAAATATTTTTGAAAATCTATCCACGATTGACAGAGAAATCGGGGTTCATTCAATAAAAATATACATCCTTTTTGACGTCGGTTATAAATAGCATAGTTCAAGAAGGAGCTTTTACATTTTCAAGGACTTTGAATAACTTGAAGTATAAAACAAGTGTTGTTTTACTTACCTAACGTTAATTAGAATACTATTTTCGTAGTTAGTATTAAGATACGATTATTTAGATGAAGTGGTGTGCCGGATTAAGGTAGATAGGTAACTAAAAGTTGCGCCAAGGCTCTGCGGAACTGACCTAAAATGCGTTCGGCAAACGCGCGGGCCAATCAATTATGGGCGGTCAGCGATCTGCCGGAAAAGAGGGCAGCGCGCGCGCTCTCGAGGAAAGTCGGGAAATGGCGGCGGCGGGCGGGGCGGGCGGGGCGCGGGCCGCGGGAGGGGGAGGACTTGGAGGGTGCGTGAAGGCGCTTGCATCGATCGCGCGGGGCGACCGGCGACAGCCGCTCAGTCCGCCGGGACGGCCGGCGAGAGCGCGCGTGTCATGCGCTACCGCTGAGATGGCCCGCGCTCGGGCGCTCGTGGCCGCCTGCTGCTGGTGGTGGCTTACGATCGCGGCCGGTAAGTACCCAAACACTTATTGTCCCCCACGTTTCATTCATCCTCTGTGAAAATACCGGTGCCCCCGACACCGGAACCGCCTGAGCCTCATGGCTGAGCTTAAGAGGATTACCACTGTGAATACTGGCTCAAGAGCTGAGGCAGAGGCGGCGTGCGGTACGACTGTCAGCCGCATAACCCGATCAGCTGATTGCGCGCACGAACCGCCCCTAGTGATACGTCTCGTGATCCGCAGCCGGTTTTCCATATTTTTTCTCAAAGGTTCACGAAGAACTTACGTCGCGTGTGCTTTATCCGCGATCACCCCTCGTAATTAAGGTATACGCACAGCCGCTAGGTTTGCGTTACTTTTAATTATTTTAAGTCACCCTCGAGTGTTCGGTGCAGTACGAATACGTAGCTATTAAAAACATCACATAAAATATTGGTCGTCGATGTCGAAGTTGTAGTTGTCGTAAATATTGGATGTATAGTAACGTCACATAGTGCGGTAAGAGGTATCGGAAAGTCCGGTGCGGCCGGAGACCCGGTGCGGGGACGCCGGCACTCCAGACTTCGTCCTTGCTACGGTCGCGACTCGACACTATTAAGAAGTTGATATTACGTAACGTCAGGCGGTGCCGGCGGCATGGTATGACACATCTGCGTAAATATTGATCATAATCACGCCACAGCGAGCAGGCCTGGCGCTGCAGCCCACCTGTCCCCTGCTGCAGCTCTGGGCGACATACGATAGATAATACACAGTCTCTTACACGAAACATATTATCAATATCACCAGGTTCAGGTCAGGACGTTCTTTTCTTTTCTTTCTTTAGGTATCCAATCGATTGCTCATCATACGTATAAAAACATTTAAAATATTTTCATATACTTATTAATGACACTCGCATGTAGACGCATGTATATCTATTCTGGATTTCTAACCATAAGTTAACAAACCGATTTTTATAATTAGGGACCATTAGAGTTGCAGAGATCAAACGTGTAATTTTGACATTATTCATTTGTTCTAAAGTTTAGACCTCGCATACTAAATTTTAAATCATCCTGAGTTGCATAGCTTGGCAATAAGTAGAAAAGCCTCAAGGTCTGATTGAGGTCAGCGCCATGCAAGCTCGAGTCCCCTTTTAAAAGACTTCAACGCGTCGAGTTTCAAAGTTGAGGTCTATGCAATTATGCATTGACTCTCATCTTATGAAACGTTGGCGTTCCGCGATCGTCTTACGATTCCACAAACTCATTGTAAGTTTAAATTCAGCCACGTTTTTAAATTTTGTGACCTTTGCATTTTGAAATCTTATACTATTGTAGAGTCTGCCTTGACCATTAGGTACACGCTATTGTTTGTGTGTAAGAAAACCACAGTGTATGCACCGGAATATGTTGCACTTAAACATCTCGTCTGAACTATGAAATAAACTTGTATCTGATATCAGCATCGCGTAAAAGGCAGCCAGTAAATATTGACGTCATATAAAATTACTTGCTTTTTGTTGAGAAAAATGAAATAGTTACGAGGTTTTTTTTCAAAGTTTAGATGATTTATTACCATGGACTAACTTATACTCTAATCTTATTTGTACTCTTTTCAATGAGGTTTCTCATAGCTTACACCAGCACTTAATTTGTGCCAAACTATACACAAAATATTTAGGATTAAAAAAATAATTCGGCAAGTTGAATATAAGGTCCTATACCTAGAACGTAGTTATCTCTCTTACATAGGCGTTTAATTAATCTCGCCGGTTCTCAACTCCCATTTTCCGGCATTTTACTGTTTCATAATTGTAAATTAAAAGGCACCGTCAGTATATTAGCTGGCAAGTAAAATACGGAGGCCCGAGCCCTAAGTTACGTAAGGCGCGTTGAATTTTCATTGCTCCCGGCTTTGCATTCAATCACCTGGCTTATTAGATTTCCTAGTTTTGGAAATTTAGGGCGAATTCAGTTATGAAGTTCCACTTTACGTTTGTTATTTTATAAGCATTACATGCTTAAAAGGAGACAATGTGACTAATTGCAAAACGTTTGCTTCACCCAACATAACATAGGCCAGCACTGAGAACCGAATTAAAGCCTATATTATCGCCTGATTGAAGTCAAGCCTGCATACAGCGTAATTATAATGACATTGTGGCTACGATCAGCATAGACAATTAAAGTCGATATAGTAGTAGTAGATTTACTTGTCTAAGTCAGGAGCGTTTACGTGTAACCTGTAACGTTAATTGTATATATTGTATTATTTTATATAGAATTGAAATAAAAGTTAGTTGTAAATAAATTGAAGAATTTATGTTACGCAGCTAGTTCTTAAAATTTTAGTGATTTTTTTGGAGTCGGTCGTAATTTACTTTTAAATAGAAGAAAAAGTTATAACCCTCTTTTTTGCTTCAGTGTAGTCGGTTAAAAAAATATCCTATAACCATCTGGAGATATCCAGCTACCCGTGTACCAAAAATAGTTGAAATCCGTTAAGCCGATGTGGCGTGACGAAGCCACAACGACAGATACAAACGTTACAAACATACAAAAAAATATCTGCAATGTACAGACATTTCATTTTTACAATTTTATAATAGTATAGATTTGATTTATTTCTCGCTCTTATTTTTATCGTACCGTAAAACTTCATGTTATGATGAAGCCCAAACACGGCTAGATTACATTATTTTTAGGGTTCCGTATCAAAAAGGTACAAAAGGAACCCTTATGGTGCGACTCTGTCTGTCTGTCCGTCTGTCTGTCCGACTATTAAGGCGCCATATCTCAAAAACTACTTTTGCTAACTATTTGAAATTTGAAACATTTATGAACATGGTCAGCCCACATGTATTGCACAGAAAGTATTTAAAAATATATTATTATTTTCTAAAAAAACGGCGAATATGAGGGGGAGTAAAAATTAAAAGTCTGGCTGCTGGGTCAAATAGGGTATCATATAAAAGGGCTTGACTTGCACATTTTTGAACAATCTTTTTAATTTTTTTAATGTGATTTGTTTTTGTTTTATTAAGGAAAATGTGAAAAAAAACACCATTCCCCCCCTTTATCTCCGAAGTTTACCAATCGAAAATTTTGAAATTTTCACAAATTGTATTAATAAACATAAATATTACACGAAAATTATAGCCATGTCTCTAACTAGCTATTTTATTTATACGCAAAAAACCTTTTTGAACAACCCGGTTGCGTTAAGTTTGCACCTGATTTGTATGCAATGCTATAGATATCGGGTGAAAACTTAACTCAACCGGTACCGGGTAATAAAATTCGGGTCTCGCACTTGGCCGGGTTTTTATTAGAGATCCAGTACCCATTTTCTGGCTACATAATGAGTTCAATGGTACTATTCTAATCAAGACCATTTTAATTTGTAACTATGAAGTAGCTTAGTTAACTCAGTCGAGATATCTTATCGCCACCCATAAATCACTTATCATTGAGGAGGCCTTGCCAAGTGCATGATTTGTTTCTTAAAATAACGAAATGGCTTTATGGATGCGTACAATATTTCAGGATTTTCGATTTCTCATGCTCATCATCAGATTTTCACCAAAATTTAATGGGTCTAACTTGGAGATACCTCGCTTCAAACAAAAGGAGAATTTTCAAAATCGGTCGAGCCGTTCATTGGAGCAATCTTATTTATACATTTTGAGCGAAACATATAAGCTACCTATTGAAACTTGAACTGCGTTGTTTCAAAAAGATTGAAATGTCTATTGGCGTAGGTTAGTTTTTATTAGTTACTTTTAACGTTGATATAGTCTGTTTTTGTGTCTACGAACTTTTGCGTTATTATTTCCGTTGTCTACGAGACACATTTTGCACGGAGGGTTCATATCACCACATACGAAGATATTTTTTGTAAAAATAAATAAAGTAACGTTAATTTTTGGAAGACAATACTAGTAGTTTTTTTAACGAACTAAGTGATGTGTGTCGCGCATAATTAATTGGCATTTGAAGTTATCGTGATGTTGTCGTGCGTATCTTATCATAAATCTGTTTGGAGAGGATAATCCATAGAGATAGCGGCTTGTTACATCAGTTTTGATATCATTATATGCGTTTGTTGTTTGTGTACTCACAGTTGTAAATAGCAAGGCATGCCCAATGAACTAGATTAAAGCACGTGTGACAAGCATAAACATTTTGGTAAAAATACATTTTGAATACAAGCTTTTATGTTGACAGAACATCTTTTTATTAATAGTTAGTCTAAAAAAAGAGTCTTAGTCAAGACAAGTCAACCAAATCCAAATTCGACGGTGATAGCGTCGTTTCGTTGCAAAGTTCCTACAGCAACATTCCAGCGCTATCATCAGACCAGCTCTGACATTCATTAAATTGCATTGTCAACCAATTTACATGTTCAAATTTAACTTGCAACTTTTGATAGATTGTATTTTTTGGTGGATGTGTATCCACCCACTCACAGATGGACACCGGGTCAAGTGAGTCCAAAGAAAAGCTTCGAATGTATCGTTGGAGATGTAGGCTTATAGCCGAAAACAAACTTAAGTTTAAATAAAACAATTTAACGGATTATATTGCGTATATTATCTCATTTGAGTTCCCGACGTTTCGGAAGCTTTTCAGCTTTCCATTTTAATTAAGTTAATCAATAAAGATAATCCTTCTATACTTGCCAAAGAGAAAAGATATTTTCCCAAATTGCTACGCGAGGCTATTGAGATTAAAAAGCATCCTAATTTCAATAGAGAAGATAGGTTGTAGCTACCACCAGCAGATTGGCTGATCGGGAATGAGCTGAAGTCTCCTCGCTGGCCCAGTGCGGATTGGAGACTTCACATACACCCTTGAATTTCTTCGCATTTGTATGCGGGCTTCCTCACGATATGTATTTCTTAACCGAAAAGCTAGTGGTATAAATCAAATGACATTCCGTACATAATTCTGAGAAACTCAATGGTACAGCTCGGATTCAAACCCAAGACCTCCTGTTTGAAAGTCGCACACTTGAACCACGGCTCCAGGCGCTTGAAAGTTTGTATATTCGGCAGTAACAAGATTAGGTATAGCGGTCAATAGTTCAATACAGACATTCATACATTGATTTAGGTAATGTTGATGGACAGTTTCGTTAACGCTGATGTCAAATAAGTTTCTATTTAGATCCTTCCTAAAAAGCTTCAACTTGTCGGAATTAGAGGCAATGCTTTGGACTGGTTTGAAAGTTTCTTGTCAGATTGATCTCACTGCATAATCGTGGACTTCGGTGTCCCCCAGGAAAATATTTTGGGACCCAACTTATTTTAATATTAAATAAATGATATTGTGCGGGTACGGATATTCGCAATGTCGATATTATATGTAACGAAGAGGACATCGCCATCATTTTTCACGAAGACTGCTGGTCCAAAAAACTTGTACGGGCGGGAGCATGGTTTAGGTGTGGTTGCTAATTGACTTCCAAAAAACCTGCTATCTCTGAATATCTCGAAGACAAATTTTGTTTGTTTTCACAAGACAAAAGTCTCAGCACCGACCAATCTTAATGATAAGCTTTACACAACTGGACGCATAAAAAACAACCAACAGCAGCCTACACATGTGCTCGCGTCAATAGGTCTGCTGTGAAGTACGTGGCTGTAGTTTTTGATGAGAAACTGGACTTTAGACAGAATATACTAGCTATGGCATATCGCGTCCCCTAACTGGATATAGATTAGATTCGATTAGATTACTTTATTTCATTATATAAATTACAATATAAATTACATTTTAGTCAATTCACACGAATTTAAATTATGATCGTCAAATACAAAGAAAATATCACTAAAATCATAATAGTATAGGTACATATGTCACAGATGAAGAAAGGTACATGTCATTATCTATTAATTATTTATGATAGGCTGATTTAAAAATATTCTTATAACTAATCACATAAAAATTACGTCTGTACGGGTCGTACTGTAATACGTATACGTATGTGTGTATACGTCTTTAAAAGTGAACAGAATTCGGCGGACAAGTGATTGCTAAAAATAGTGTACACTCCATCTGCGAATCGGTCATATCATACTGTATAACCACCTGGGGTGGGGCTGCGAAAACATAAATGCTCCCTTTAGAGAGAGCTCAGCGTGCCGTTCTAAAGGTTATCCTCAGAGAACGTATTAAGTGTCCAAACATTTTTGTCTACCCAAAATATAGATGGGCTCAATGTTAGTGGATTTTTTATCATGCGAGTTATATCAAAATTACACCCAGGCGTAATAAAGTCCCCCACATACAATGCATTATTACGAAAGCGTAATTTTAAAATGCCGGTATCTCCCTCCAAGTCAGCCTTCGCTAGTTCAGCTTCTTTCTTCATCCTTTTGAGCATATAACAAAATTTGTGCTGTAATTCCTTCAAAAAGCTACTCAAAGAGAAAACATAAATCAAAAGTCCAATCTTGGCTTAAATCACTCTGTTTTGAGGATATTGAGGAAATTTTAAATTTAAAACATCCTACCTAACGTACATTATATACTCGTAATGTACAATAAATTACTGACTTACCTTCTTCCGTTAGAGGAACATCGTTATCGTTTTATTGTAAAAGCCTGGGAATAAACCTAGAAATGACGCATATTGTGGTAAGAATTTAAGGACCCCATACTCTTGTCATATTTATCGTTTACCTTGTTGGCCTAAATTAAAGTCGATAATAGTTTTATACCTACATAAGATTACGATTGTGTGCAAAAAATAAAGAAGTTTTGTAACTGTATGCCCCATCCCATGTCATTTAGCCTTCTTAGGTCCTTAGCCCTGCGTACTTTATACATAAAAAAAATGATAACCTTCTTTTCACTTCACCGAATAGAATGCATTGTGTAACCATCCTTGCATGTTCAAACATAATAATAGTGAAAAACCTTTCAAGCCTTTTTTATATTATATGAATATAAACATTTTGGAACTAGACAAATTTACTGCATTTACGTATAGTAATTGCATTCTGCACGGTGATTGCAAATGAAATGAAATTCAGGAATACTCGTTAACACTATAAATGTGGCACTTCATAACTATTTCCGTTAGGTACTTCCTTGCAAATTTACGCGGTAAGTAACGGAAGTGGTATTTTTTATGAATACTTGATAAAGTGACTGTACGTAACGTTCGCACGACTTTTTGACTAGAACACCAAAAGAGAAGATTATGTTTCATAATTACTGTACAAATATCAAAATGAGCCTAGAAAGATGAAATAAGGTGAAAAGTTTTATCTTTTTTGGATACCTAATTGCGACGCAAAATTACAGTATTTTCTCTTATCCAAAAATAAAATTAATCGTTACTTTGGAGTACACTACATAAATACGAAAAATTTAATCGCGATATTCAAAATCAGGAATTTTATAATACCGATTCTTATAATTCGGAATGGATCAAAATTACGAATTACCACAAAACCGATTTTCATAAATCCGAAATTTAAAAATGTCGTTTATTTTGGCCCATGTTCCATTTTGTACATGGAAGCAAGCGTTTAGGCGGCAATACATGGTCACAATACAAACCTTACCTAATCTACCGTTTTCGATTTATAATATGATTGTTAAAAATCACGAACTTTATATACCGAATGTCGAAATTCCGATTAATTAAGACATTTCGGATTATTTTTTTTCGGGGCAAAAAAACATCGGGCTTTTGATTCTTCGGGGTTATAAACACCGGAGTATTAAAAAATTGGTTTTTTGATATTCGGTAAACTAAATTTCGTGCTTTTCAAAAATCGATAATTTAATACAAAGGAAATATAAAATTCGGATATAAGATAATCGGAAATATCAAATTTACATTAAAATATTTCGGATTATTTGGGGGTTCCCGTTACTTTGTGATTCTTTACGGTTCAATGAAGAAAAAATATATGATAGCGATATAGCGATACACTTAACCGCACTTTTCAACGGCCAAAACACTCCGCACTTTTCCATACACTTGTGACTTGAGTGACGCCACACCTGCGTCCGATTTGTATGGGACGTTTTAACACCCATCTGTTGTGCCAGACTTTGAATCCCTTTTTAATGGGCGTCATATATATGTATATATATACATATATCTCTTGGTCATAAGAAACCGAATCGAATGGGATCATTAAAAAAAATGCTTCTTCTGTATTCGTACGGAGATGACAACATTTGAAGTTCAACACACATGCCATTCATATGACAATAACGAAAGTAAAGAAAGAAAGAAATATGCAGAGGTAACACGATTGATATTTTTTCCAGTTAAACATTTTCTGGGAAGTGTCCGGCGTGAGAACGCTGGGTTGTCGAAACAAAATAAATACAAACACAATAATTCCGTCTCAGCTAACCGCTATCGAACTATTGACACTCGTGCCTCACGGGATTATGAACCAGTCAATAATATTATATATACACTGGTTGTAATACAATATTTACTTAAGTTGCCACGAAATTGACTTGATCTTAATATATATATATTTTTATCTTTTCAGTATTTTTTTAGCATTGGGTACCCAAAGGGTAAAACGGGACCCTATTACTAAGACTCCGCCGTCAGTCCTGGTCTGTCTGTCTGTCACCAGCCTGTATCTCATGAACCGTGATTCTGTTGCGGCTATTCCAAAAAATACTTAAAACAGTAGAATGTAATGTCTGTCTTGTCAATGCCAGTAACCAATATGATAAGAGTAGGGCTCTGCTAAAGTGCTAACACTGGATTTTTATAGATATGGTTTGTAGCGTGTATGTATTTTGTAAGGAACCCTCGGTACGCGAGTCCGACTCGCACTTGGCCGGTTTTTTACTTTTTAGTATTTTATCTTTATTCCCAAAGAGGAGTTAATTAAGTTATAAGGGATTTTGTAAGAAAATTCTGTCGCAGACGAATAAAAGGTTAACTGGTAGAAATTATCTATTCCACATTACAAAAAAAAAATTGAACAAAGAATAATACCGACTCCAATAAATCACTAAAACTTAAAAAAGGTGTTTTTCTACTTTTTAGTATTTTCTTTTTGGAGTTACAAGTATCTCGTGACAATGCGAAGAAGCCTAAACACGGCTAGAATACATTATTGTATTAAAGAGACCCGGTGCCCAACTACCGGCTCCATCATCAAATCAATTCGATGGTACCATTCTCATCAGCAGTAGCGAGCATCATCAAGTAGCTTAGCTATTTTGAATCGAAATATATCGTCGCCACCCGTAAATCATTTATCATTGAAGAGTTCCAGTGACCTTCTGCGGTCTTCTTCATTCTGAATGCAAATGCTTAATTCGTTTCTTCAAATACCGAAATCGCCATATGTATGCCTACAATATTTAAAGACTTCCTTCAATTCCTCCTTCCGTGGGGCCCCAGCGCATTAAGCCTCTACAAAGACATTTTGAAGAGGCTTACAGATCTTACCGGCGAACGGAGATGCAGCTGGCAGTTTCCTCGCCCAAAGAATCAGTTTTCGTTTTCTCACGTTTTCGATTCAGCGAGAAAACGTCGCCGGCATCTTCGGTACAATGCCGCATTGAATCTAAAAATGGGCCATTTTTAGATTCAATTAGATTTAGTTAGTTTTAGTTTAGTTATATTTTTTAGGGTTCCGTAGCCAAAATGGCAAAATCGGAATCCTTATAGTTTCGTCATGACAGTCCGTCCGTCCGTCCGTCCGTATGTCACAGACATTTTACCCAAAAACTATAAAATTTATATTAACGAAATTTGGAACATAGGTGTCTTGTGTACTTAGTTTGATAGTTATTAAATTAAATTAAAAATATATATATTAATAGGGGGGCACTCCACACATGTAACAGCAACTGGAAAAAAAATATTAGCAAATATCAACGTGTTGCACATCATTCGACAGATCTTCTAAAAACAATTTGAGGTTTCTAAAAAATTTTTTTGATTTTGTGAATATTTTTGTAAATATTCGCTCCGAAAGTAGCAAAATTTGTGTCCCCCCCCTCTATTTTCTAAACGGTATGTTCAAAAAATATGAAAATATTTACACATAAAAATTATTAAATACTTTCAAAAAAAATTGTTTTCAACATGACCGGTCATACCATTTTTAAGTTATTGCCAAAAAAACTGCGCTTCTCAGCAAAAAGACGTAAGTGCCGGGGAGATACGCTCTTTTGTTTGTTGTGTTTTTTTTCATATCGTATTTTTTCATCTGTAGTCCATTTTTTTGGATAAACGGCGGCGGAACCCTACATTGAGCATGGTCCGACATGCTCTTCGCTGGTTTTTAGGTTTATTTTAGCGTATATTTTGAAACCTCGATTCCCGTGATAGACGAACTATTTCGTTTACATACCTACAAATTCGTACAAAACCTGCGGTGCGCGAGTCCGGCTCGCACCTGGCCGGATTTTTCAATAAAATATCTTCTTCTGAGGCTGTTTTATCAATTCAGTTATTTCGAAATTATGAACCGTTTTCACTTAAGCTACTTAAATTCTAGGATATTAAAAAAGTATACTAGGGTAGGTTGTATGACCTCCTAAAGTTTTAAGTTCTTGAACTAATTTGTATGGACGGTAAATATTTTTTTACGCTAGGAATTTGAAATCTTAGTAATATGCTTCACATTTAAATTACTAAAATATCGAGTTTTGGGGAAAGACATAAGCTACTTTTTATTCCGGAAAAAATACCTTTTATCCGCAATAAATGAATCTAAGGCGGACGAAGTCGCGGGCGCTGCTAGTAGAGATATATAATAAAACAACCCTGGCAGATGCATGAGTGTGTATCCTAGTTGTAAATATATCGAAACGTTTCGTTTATGCGGCAATAAAACGAAATAGAATTTCACTGCGTACGTCGACAAAAATTCAAGTATAATAAGTATTCAATACAGAAGAAGAATAACTTTAGTCGTAAGTATCATATCTGTTATCTAATGAATAATACAATAACGCAAGCAATTGAATTCAGACTTGTTTCTTGTTAGGTTTTACCTCAGTAGACTAGATTTAGGGATAAAGAAACGAATGTGTCATATTCGTTTAAGTATTTATTTATACTGGTATGAAGTTCGTAATAATGAAATGTTTGAATAATTAATGATATTTGTGAAATATGAGTATATTAATGGTTCCTAAGTAGATCGTTGTTTTTTAAATATTTTTTCCCCATGGCTGGATACATTACAATCAATCTATAAACGTTGATAGCTGGATATTAAAGGTTTGTTTTTTAAACTGTGGTACTTAATTATGGAGAAAGAAGATTATGGCATATTTTAACCTCGCAGGCGAAGTTGCGGGAAAATTCTAGTTATTCTGTAAAAATTAAATTGCATTAGCATATTATATTCCACCACTATGGTGTTTCCAACAATATCTTGAAGAGACTGAAAAGTTCATCGACCGATAATATAAAAAAAGAAAAGTAAAGAAGCAGTTTGCGTGTCACGGCGGCGCCCGCCCTCCGTCGCTCCGGGAATGCAACCTTTACTTTCGATGTACAATATAAACCGCGGCATTCAATGCATTTGTTACAACGGAGCTTTTTGTGTTGTAACACCGACAATATCACAGTGTAGCCTTAGCTAAGGAGTAGACAAGCCAATACCAAAATATATAGTAACATCTAAAACAATATGTGTCATATGGCACGTCCCATGACGACCAGTTTAGCTCAGCGATAGTGATCCTGTCTGCGAACGGACTGTCCTGGGCTTAAATCCCGGCAAGGCTAATATTTTGATCATTATTGAGCTTACTACGGGCCTAGTTCATTTGTGCATAATTGTCCCCTTATATTTAATATGCCTAGAAAAGAACTCCAAACCATTGTTGGAAATGTTCCAAATTAAATATCATCGAGATATGATGAAGATTTTTATCGTTCTTCAAAGAAAGTAGCTGTTATGTAAATTCCACACTATAACCCTTAAATCTGCCATAACCGTCCCCTCCGGTTGCGTGAATTGGCCTTTTCGTTTTTCCTTTCAAACATTTCTAGATTGATTTTTTGTACTATACAAACGCTTTGCTTACTACGAATAAGATTTGGTCTTGTTGTCTACCAGAATAACATACAAAGTGATGAATCATTTGAATCGTTCACATAAACGCAGGCCACCATTTTTCAGTAGCCCCTCTCTTATCAATTATTTATTTGCGTTTCCTTCGAATATATCAGGTATATATAAACTTACTGTACTTATACGATAAATAAGAATAATGGCATAAAGATAAGAACCTATTATTTGAAGAGCTTCCTGGCGGGCGGAACTTATTTGATATGTATAGTGATCACTTAGATTCGCATCCAAATATATGTATGACATATGGGGCAATCTACCGATGTTTCACCAAATTGTTTTCAGAAAGTTAAAGTACTCTAAACAGTTCCTTAAAATAAGCGGAAACCTCTGAAAGTCTGGATTTTCACTTCAAAATAACTTAAATGTGTCCTGTACATAGCTCTAAATATTGTTAATAATTTCCTATCAGGTAATGATATAGTCGACGTAAAAGATATGTTTTTTGTTCTTGCCACCTACTCGACTAAAATTGTTGTCTTTAAACACTCTGCTACCCAAAGGTTGTCTGAAAGAGATTGCTATTTAGCGATAAGACCTCCTGTTGTTTACCTTTGCTAATTCGAATGTTACTGTCATGCTCTGTATTTCTGTGTATCTGAGGTGTGCAATAAAGAGTATTTGCATTTGTATTTGTTTACACTTTTGCACCTTATTCCATTGTAATAAGGCGAAAACGTACAAATATCTTTGACGTTGACTGTACATCCTCTAGTCCACTCCTACGCTTTTGCTGTTTTCAGCTACCTACAGCAGATGAGAAAACGTCAGTAAATGGACGGAAAATACCAAAGGCCACTAAATTCATTCACATAAAGCTTAGTATAAAATAGAATATAGTTTAAAATAAAATACCTACCTAAAGACTTAACAATGTAAACAACATTTTATTAAGTATGTTTATAATTATACGACCTTTCGGAGAAAAAAGTTACTATATGAGTACTAGCAAACACAGTTACTGTAATTAAGAATGCATAATTTCGAGCTACTCGCTCGTAAAAAAACTCGGTCGGATTAAGGGTATTATGTAAGCGCGTATGTAAGTAAAGGTATGAAGGGGCACAGAAGCCAAAACCGTATTTGGTTACATCCATAACTAACTTTGTATGTATTGTAACTAATAACTATTAGCGCGCGCACACACACACACCCACACATAATATCGTAGTGTTCCTGCATAGTAAAAAAAAAACAATACATTTTATTACTCTTATATACCAGAACTCGAAAAATTTAATGTCCAAAGTAGGGATTGAAATCCGGTCCGGCGGATCCGGTAATCCGGCCGGGTCCGGTACTTTTTGGCGTCTACCGGATCCGGTAAAAATTTACCGGATCTGGACCGGATCCGGTAGACCCGAAGAGACTAAAGAGACGTACACAACAGACATACAATGCGGACTACCCAACCCAAGAAAGCTGATGTCAAGAGTCAATATGATCTAGATCTAGTTAAACTTTAAAGAACGATGTCTTTCTTCATTATTCTTTGAGATTAATTGTGTTTAATGGTTAATTATTAGAAAACCAGATTTTTTTCCAATTAACGTTATTACAATTATAAGATGTCTCTTACCTAGTATTTAAAGTGCAATGTGATGTGATATGTGATTATTGATTACATTTCTTTATGTATGTTTAATATTACGGGTGTTAATGGAGTATAGTATTTTATTATTGCTGATGTTACCTCTTATAGTATTAATAAAGTTGATTAAATATTACATACTTGAGAAGAAAAGTGGGGTTAAAGTTAAACGAACGATCATGAATCATGATCCAATAGACCAAATTAGTGGTAAATTCTTAGATTTTGGCAATTAAAACTATAAAAAGTCGCTTTAATTAAAGTATTTGTTTTATTTTTTATAAAAAAGATTTAATTTTGTTATATTTACTATGAGACAAGGTTACCATGTCTTCATGTGTGGCTGTAAATAAGTTGATTTTGTTATTATTAACTTAAGATTAAATAGTATTGAAGCAGATGCTTAAATTTTCATATTACTGTGAAATTAGTGGCTAGTGATACTGATTTTTGACTTAATAAGGGTGATTTTTAGCGCTAAACCATTGTTACATTAGTTAATTTGCAAAAACTGCTCCGCGTGTCTACTTTACGGCCAATAAACTGGACAAAAAGCATAATTTTGGATAGACGCAATAGCATAACTTCAATCCGGCCGGATCCGGCCGGATTGAGAATTGGACCGGATTGCAATCCCTAGTCCAAAGTTACCTTCATAGCTTTTTTGACGATATCGTTCGTAACCCAGTGCCGAGAGAACAAAGTTTTATCGTAGACGTTCCGTCAGAACTGATGATTGACACCCAACGCCCCACCGAGTAGGTACGGAGAGTCACGCAACTGAAATAAACAAAAAATATGTCATTTTTATTGGATTACTTCGACATTACTGTCTGAACTGAATTCGAAATAGAATGTTTCATTAAGTCAAATATTATTTCCGGGATAAAAAGTAGCTTATGTCATTCCCCAAAACTCGATATTTTACTCATTTAAATGTGAAGCATATTACCAAGATTTTAAGTTCCTAGCGTAAAAAAATATTTACTGTCCATACAAATTTTCATCCCCTTCTTCATCCCTAAAAGGGATGAAATTTGACACACATTATAGCCTATGTCGTATTGTGATGTATAAGGTACATAACTAGAAAGTTTCATAAAAAATCGTTCAGTAGTTTTTGAGATTATGTGGAACGTACATACACACTTTCACGTTTATAATATAGTAAGGAAGTAAGGAAGGATAAGGATAGATAATAAAAAAAGTGAAATGTTTCATTTGAGTACCTGAAGTAGAAGGCTAGGTCAGACCTCTTTTGTGATTAAAAAATAACTAGAAATACCTAAACGAGTGATGTCTCGACAAATATTTCACGTCATCGTCACTGTGCAAAGTGCAACTGTCTCTAATTTAAGTACATTCTAATATTTGATATTTATTTACACAAAGTCTGGCGCCAATTACGCCGCAGTATAATAATATTCTTGGTTGATAGGTGACAAATCGCAGTGCTCACAATATTTTAATCAGTGCAAAGACGTCCTCCAAGCAAAATATTGTTATTCCAACCTTGGCATTGACAGTGATTAGTTTAGCGAACCTGGCTATAAATAATACAGCGGTCCGATTTACATTCGATTTCAATGAAAATGTATCGGGAACGGTGTTGGTGTATTTGTCTGAACGCTAAAGCTGGCGATGACGTAGTTAGGTGATCTAAAATTCATTATCTATTTCCAGACGCATGCAAGCAGGTGTCTGCCGGGACCTTGATCAGTGACAACTGTTACCAACGGCTGTATACGTGTAATTTGCATATCGAATGCCTTCCTGGACTCCGCCGATGAAAGTGGACTAGTTCCAAATAGTGGTGCATTACTAATGCCCATATTGACCGCGTGCGGCTCCTTGTTTACATCGATATTTCACTTTCTTAGTACTAAAGCAGGTGGTGTTTACTTGAAGGCACGCGATTATCGATGAATGTGTAAAAGTCTGAAGCGGTACAGTCAGCATTAAATAATCTGTAGCATCCAAAGTGCTAAATATATCGCAACAGATGTTTGTTCTTATAGACATATAGATACGTAACGATATTTGGCGCCTTTGATGCTACAATCTAATTGATGCAGACTGTACCTATTCCTTATGCAGTTTTTGAATATATCTTTCACAATTGACTACGTTCGAACTCATTTAATCTATTGCAATGCAAGAAATTAAAACGAGATCTATCAATTCAAATAGGTTAATAGTAGGTTGAATATGTGACCAGGTGGAGATGAGGGGCTGCAGGTGCGAGTGTCGCAGCGAGCGCAATGCGGTGCTTATACTAAATCCAGACCGACCTCGTTTCACGGCCACGGCTACTCTCTTCAAAACTAACCTAATACCAATGAAATGATATCTTTATCGTGTGACAGATTCAGGTTAGCAAAATTTTCACTTAATATGCTAGCCAGGTAAGATTTGACTGCTCCAACTAAAGCAGCTAAATCTTACCTTTTCAGGTGTACACATTATAAAATTGACAATACTTAGGTACGTATAATATTACTCATAGCGTCTACATAATTTCAGTGCATTGTTAATTATTAATATATTAATTTACTAATTGCATATGTCAAATATTGCGTATATGTAATTAGAAAAATATCACTAAAAAATGACCAAAAACAATTTCCAAAGTTATTAAGAGGATGAATACTTTCGGAGACTTCGGATCGATCGTGTCATTTCTTTTCACAAACGCTTAGCTGAAAACATAGTGTCATTGTTTTAAAAAAAAAACGGGTGCGATGCGTGACCGATGATTTTATTTTTCCTTAAAAGCAATCATTTACTAGCTGTTTATTCCAGAGACGTGTGTTGCCGGGCGACCGCGTATCGGCAGCCGAAAGAACGGTATCGATTAGCCAGTACCCACCCCAGTCACATAACCGTACGTGGTAGCCCGAGTAACGTGAATTGTACAATAGCCGTAAATTATGGACGCCTACGACCCGCAATTAGGTCGTCTTAGCGCTCGCTCCGCCTCGGCCCTTCTCCGACACCCGGTATGTCATTACATTATTAATTGGCTAAAGAGCCCTTTTAAAGTCTCAATGACGCGTTTATCCTGTCGAACCCTTTATTAATATTACAAACACACAGTGTTAACTATTTACATTTGATTTAACGGGTAAAAATATGTAAATGTTAAGAAAGCAATAATGGTATTCAGGAATATTCGTCGCTCAATAACATTAAGTTAGTTAGTATTCAAAATAGTAATAGACATTGGACTTGTGTGAGCTGTAAGCGTGTCCGCCCAACATTAGGCACTAGACATTATTCATTCGTCCCCGCGGCACTCAAGGTCTAATTTCCTATTCCCTGTGGGACCTAGCCTGAGCCTCAGTGCTCAATATTATATTATTATGATAAGTGTTAAGTGTCGCATTTGTTTAACGTCAACTTCCCTCGTTACATTTACATTATACAAGTTAAAATAAAACATTTCTCCGAACAGAATCTATCTGAATCTGTGATACTGAGACGTTTTCCAAGTATCTTCTTTTTGTTTTTCATGCATCTTCATTTGTCAATGGCACTTCAATTTCCCTTATGTTAATGTAACTACAGTAGAGTACTACGCGCGCAAAATATTGTAGCCACCCAAAAGTTGCTAAATCAACTGAATGATTGCGTTTCACCCTTTCTAGACATTGCGAAAGTTGCGTTTGATGCATGGTTAAATGGAAAATTTTAATTTGGGTAATTTGTCAGGGGTCGCGAGTCACGAAGGGTGGTTGATAAGGGGTAGAGGCAGGTTGTTACGACTCTTACCGATGTAATCCAGTACCTTATAGTACCCAACCGCGGCTACGACGATGTTAATTTATATCATTCATGTTGTGGTATCATTAATGCTATGTGATTTAGCACTGGCGTCTTTTCAAATTTAATGCATGAGCATATATACTATGACTAAATATTAATCATGCATGCATATATTTCCAAATATTTGTTTTAGGGGTAATTTCAATATACTCCGTTAGTTATGTATAATTATAATATACTCGTGCGAAGTTCAAATCCTGCTTGTAATCAGTTTACCGCGTCCACAATAGCTGTGCACACACGTGCGCTCGCGCCGATAACGCATCTTATCTCGCGTGCTGTTTGCCGGCGCCTGCGCACACCCGAATGTCAAGTTCAAAGTGAAGCTGAAAAGTGTGGCCGTCGCCCGCCGTCCGCCACCAGCCGCCCGGTGCGAGGGCACTCGTATGAAACATGGAAAACATGTTGTTTCTCATTGACAACGATATGGATCTATTCATTGATGTTGATTCAAAAATTTATATTAATAATAATAAGAGTTGAAAAGTCCAGATTATGCTGCTTCTAATATGGTAATTAATAGTAATATTTTAGGATAAAGCGCTCGAAAAGTGAGCATGTCAGGCATTTTTGCTAGTAAAACGTTGTTGAGGATACAATCACTCTATTTATAAATGGACATGCAAAATTTGAGGAGAAAGTATTGAGATAAATTATGTTAAATTAAAATTAAATAATGAATTGGAATAGAAATCAATATCGTAATCAATAAAAAATTCTACAAATATACTTACAATACTTAGTAACGTAAACCAAAAATTGGTTATAATCTCTGAATTGATCATTTATGACATCAATAAATAATTGTATCCTTTGTGGTATGTTTACGTTGGTCACATATGTCAAGATTATAACAATGAGTGTTTCCAAGATGGTAACATCATAAAAGCCATAACATGTAACTATGCACACAGACAGTATGCACCTGCTCGTGTGTCATACGTAAAGCATCTATAAGATACTGATTTACCTATATGTATATATAGATAACTAACCAATATAGGCAAATGTGTACATAGATACATTAGCATTTCTATATTAAATCGTAAAAAAACCAATAAAAATGATAGGGTTGTAAAATAAATATACAAGTTCATTTGGAAGGGAAAAAATGCCCTTCTAAATAATTCTACCCGGGGGTAACTCGTATTAACTTACGAGTAACTCGAATTCAGATTTATTGATTGAGCGATAGCGAAGCGTCTTCATTTCAGCTTGGGCAAAAATGCTTTCGTCTGTCCAGCGGATATCGGCGGTTCTCTTCTACAGGTCGCTTTTCTCAGCTCCTCGTGTTCGTGAAATTTTGTGAGCAGGTTCAATAATTATATATGGAACGAAAATTTCGGACATCAAATTAGAAACAATCTCAATTTGAATCTTTTTCGTATACCAAGTTTACCAGTGCGTTGGGGTACGATGAAAGTATGGAAAAGACTAAAACTTTACCTAAACTACTCTTCAAGGCGTTAAACTAAAGTTCACCTTTCGAACTTCCGTCTTACTCCAACTCAAAGTGGTTTTTCCTCTCTCGCTTTTCCATTCATACACATGAGAATACTCGAGTTATTATCCTAATAGCATGATACTCGTCATATACACCACGGTGTATAAATAATCCACGGGATGTTTGCGAACGGAGGTACACGGCAAAGGGTAAGCGAAGGACAAAACCTTATCGGAATTTCAAATCAGCCGTTAGAATTGGTTTGACGGAGTAAACATGGGTGTAGCAGTCGCGGGTTTTTTCTGATCCGAATCTATATGCAGCATGAAAATGGAATGCATTAACAATAACTACTGTCGTCACATGTCCTGAAATATATAAACTTTGTCATGTCTCGGGCGACTCTAGTACCTAATGTAAAAAAGTTGTATAAATTGGAATTTAACCATCGATCACATTAGAATAATTAGAATAATTTATGAAATAAATTCATGCATAGAATCAAATCATCACAAAGTTTTAACCTTTACTTTTAATTATTTTGTCCAGTATGAAATTGAAATATACACTTTATAATATGTACACCTATTCCATTCGCGAGCCACCGTCTTCGAAAACTTGGATGAGAATTCGATAAGGAGTAATTAACAAAGTTAAGATCGGACAGGTCATTGCATGTAATAGAGTCTTATAATGCAAATAAATATTTAATTATAAAGGTGTTACAGAAATAAGTGAAAACCTCTTATGTAGCTAGCTCAGCCCATGGACACTGAACAATTTGTAAAATGAACATCAGCTGATCGATATTTGTATGGGTAGTCAAAATTATGTTTTGAGAATTCGTCCCATGTTCCTTCGGGAAAGTGGTTTAGTATCAAGGGCTGAGCTAGAATATAAAAGATTTTCAGTTATTTTTGTTACACCTTGTATATTTCAATTATACGTATTTTTGTAAGTACAAAATATCTAACAGACATCTTCATCGTAAGACGACTCAGAATTGTTATTGATCCACTTCGTGATAGTTTTTAATTTCACCATTACGACAAATAGTTTTACTATACTAATTTTAGCTGTCATAAAACTGCAAATATGTGACTGACAAAGCTATGACAGAAATATAATTAAAACTGGTCACATGTTCATTGCGATAATATCCTCTATAACAATAATTATATACATAATGACAACTCTATTGCATCTTGTTTTGTTTTATTTTCGTTTTTGGTAATGAACAAATTTTTAATAAATAATATGTAAATGTCTGAATGTCTGCATATAGTACCATCATAAGTTGAAAATGAACTATTTAAGCATGTGTCTAATTTGGTAAGTTAGTAAGTGCGTCCACCGAGCACGAGGACCGTACGGCATCGGCACGATATGGCACGGGGGGCGCAGCGGGCCGTGACCGCCACCTGTCGGGACACCGGTGCGTTCCCGGCCACCCTCGCCACTCGCCTTATTAACGGACTTCATTATTCCAAAATCCCGCATGCATAATATACACGAATTAGCTTAACACTTTCTTTCATCTTACTTCGCGTAAGTGATTAAATTTACATATTTCATCAGCATTTTCAAACCTTCACTTGGGAGCTTTTTCATTTTATACTGTATGCAGTAATATTACGCTACGTTTTTAGGGTTCTTATTGTCCCTCCGTCCATCCGGCCATCAGAATGCCGCAGGAACTTTAATCAAAACCTACAAGATTAATTGGTGAATATATATATATATAGGTGTCTTATACATATAAGCCGCCTCTTACTTTTTTGGTGGTTAAATACCAAAAATAAATATTTCTAGGGATCACTTCATCCCTGACTGCAAATCAGCGTCGATACATTACATGCACACATGCCGGGTGGGCTCTTTTTTTAAATACCACCAACACTCACACTTAATTTTCTTCTTTAGTTATAAGCACTATGATGATGTTGTACCTGTGTGTATTTCAAAGTAAATCATTCTTTCTTTCTTTTCCATGCATGTAACAAAAGCTGTTTTTTTACAGCAAACATCAACGTTTGACACATATTTCGACAGTACTTTTAAAAACACCAAGTTTTAGTTTTAGTTTTCTAAGCTTTTTTTTCGGTTAGGACAAAGGTAACGCTTAATATATAAACTCTCAACGCAAATTATTTTCAACGTGATCGAATTTACCATTTTTGCGTTATTGTCGAAAAACTGCGCAACTAAAAAAAAAATTAACTATTTCACATCGTATTTTTTTATAACGGCAGTGCATTTCTTTGTAGTAACGGCGACGGAACTCTACACTGACTGAGCATGGTCCGATATGCTCCTGGCCAGTTTTACAAAGTTTCTTTCATATTTCGTAACGGTTTACAGACAGAAGACTTTTTCAATTAAATAATACATTACTTAATTATTATTTAATAAATAAATAAGAAAATAGTTTTGTCTAGTCGGGCAAATTGTTTGTCAGATTAAAATATTTTCTGTCTGTCAGCAAAATTATAAGTGGTGAATCACTCATACATGTTTTGTTTACCTAGTCGTACGACGACGTCTTCTGCTGACGGCGGTCGCGAGATTCAATTGTTTCGCAATTCGCAACATCGCGTGGTCGCTACTGGACACCGAGCATTCTGAGATTTGACGATTGATTTTATTAATTGGTAGGTAAATAATAAATGTATTGAATACGAGTAACTACATATTGCCGTCACAATCAACGACAATACTTTAATAAGTAGTGATTATATTTCATTGGGTACCGATGTTGCGTTGTAGTGTCTAAACTTTAATAAATCCAGCATATTTACAGTAAAAATAAAAGAGTTACGTTCAGTATTACGCCTGGAGTAGGTCTAACTGCACGGTTGCAATCAATGCTCGCATGTATTGTTTTTTTAAAGCTCTCGTTATTATATTGTTTTCGAATTGTTCTGAAAAATTTCCAAAATTGCCGTTTCTTTATCTTCGAACTAAGTAAACTGGTCAAACTCAATTGAATAGATCTCGAGAAAAATCTGGTCTTAGTTCAAAGTGGAATTCAACACGCATAGTGAAACTTTGTTCTTCTCAGTATTTATATTGGATTACTAGAGGATGCCCACAACTTCGTTCGTGGAAGAGAAAAAGTCATAACCTCCCTTTTTTTCTTCAGCGTAGTCGGGTAAAAAGTATCCTATAACCATCTGGAAATACCCAGCTACCCGTGTACCAAAAATAGTTGAAAACCGTTTAGCCGATTTTGCGTGATGAAGCCGCAACGACACATACAAACATACAAGAAATCCAAATAATATTTTTTTCGTTTCAGTGACCTCCAAATAGTCAGTTACATTCATTTAATTTTTACAACTTTATAATGGTATAGATATCATGTAAAATTTTACTTTTTAGTCAGGGTGTATAATAGTTTTGGCGAAATCTCCTCTTTTAAGAATCTGTACCTTAAATGAATAAGGGTCCGATAACAATGGTATTCAAGAAAATAACCTTGTACTAATATTTTTCAACGAGAACTTAATTCGAAATTTTTATAATGCAATAAACCCGATCAAACTTATTGTAACATCTTGGTCAAAACAAAGGAGTCATGCAGTTGTATTTTAGATGACTTACTAGGACTGGAACTTTACGTTGTCGCCCAAGTAGGTAGTAGCTGTCAGGCATAAAAAATGGGCTCGGGGGCGCACGCGCCTGACATATGTTGTGGCCCTGCAAGCCGCTATTAGCTTTCGATTAGGTTTTTATGCGTGTTCCGTATGGGTAATTCCTACTTGATATTGGAACCAAACCGCTTACCGGCCGGCATGTGTGGTTTACACAAGATATTTAGCGTAATTGTTCATAGGGTCCCGTACCTCAAAAGGTGAATAATATTATAGGATCACTTTGTTGTCCGTCCGTCTGTCAATACCCTTTTTACCCGACTGCGCGACGCAAAGGAGAGTTATGTGTTTATCAGTCTATGTATGTATGTATGTATGTATGTATGTTTGTTCCTATCTGGCACTCTAGTGACCAAACGCGGGAACTGATTTTGGTGATTCTTACATCAATCGATTCGTATTAACTGTCTGAATGTCACTGAAGACATGAAAATGATGAAAACTCAAAATGGCGATAATGAGACGCCATATTGTGAAAAAAAAAAATGAAAATCAACGTACTATATCGAGTAGGGTATCATTGAATAGGGATTTGAAAATCATTATTAGGCTTTCTTTATCATTTTTAATTACCAGTTAGAAACTATAACGATTTAAGGTTGGTTAGCAAGCCGTTCTCACTAATATTTCATTTAATTGTAATAAATCTGTGCAAGCTTCTCAATAACCCCAACGATAAAGATTGCGAAATTTACAGACTTTTATAATTTTAACTAAAAAGTATAAAATTAAAAATTAAAAAAACAAAGAAACCCGACTGCGTAAAAAAACTAAAAAGAAAAAAACAAGTCCCATAAGAAATCTAGATTGACGCAAATCTTCCCAACAATGGGTCCCGACTGTTTAAAATCGCTATTTTCCAAATTAGAATTTATTATTTGTTTTATGTGAGTATCGATCATGAATCATGAAACATTTCCATTATAACTTAACAAATTTCTAGGGTACGGGACTTGTTTTTTTCTTTTTAGTTTTTTTTACGCAGTCGGATTTTTTGTATTTTTTTTATTATTATGATTTATTCATAGGAACGCTTAGAGGTATCAACCTGATATTAATATCGTATATTCAAGCCTGCAATCCCTTGCAGCAGTGAAAAAAAAACAAACTTCTAAGTCAACACAATCAAAAGATACAGTCAATAAAAAGTGTTGCCATACAAACTAAGTATAGGGTCACTGATCTCTTATTCCACTGGATAGACTGTCCAATACATTTGACCGCTAATTTTGTGTGCAAAATGAAGCGTCCACGCGACCAGCGAGAGTGTGCCATTGAAACTAATTTTGGCGTAAACTATTCCAAGGACGTCATATCGATAGTTTCGATATCGATATTGAAATAAGTAATTTTCTATTGAGATATGTAAATATTATGTACCTATTTTCATTTTATTTTATACAATAATTACGACATTTACATAGAGTTACATTTTAAATGCAGTCTTATTATACTGCGTAATACTGCGTAAGTGTCATTTCATGCTTGAAACAAGAGATAATGTCAGTTAGATATTGCATTTTATTCTGTGCCGTGTGTGATGAATTTTAGAATAGTATTTCCAGTCACACGCACCACCCACAGACACAAAACTTAGATATGTAATAACGAACGATCGATTCATGAGTTAAAAATGTCGAGTTGTGGACGTCACTAAATCTAGTTTCATGGACACTCGTATCTGCCTACCAGTGGCTGCAGTGCCAAAATGGCTATAATCAAATACGTACAAAAATAAGTTGACAGCAGTCAGTCCAGTGGTAATATATAGAGGTCAGTGTATATGATAACACTGGATGTTCATAGATATGGCGGTTTTTAGCGTATATTTGGACACCTCGATTCCCGTGATTGACGATCTATTTAGTTTACTAACCTACAACCTACAAATATGTACGAAACCTTCGGTGCGCTAGTTCGACTCGCACTTAGCCGAGTTTTTTCGGTGTGTCACAGTCCTGTATATTAGTGCCGGAGATACGAAATCGGATCATAATCGCTTTTATACATATTATATTTGCTCAAATGTGCTTAAGTAAATGAAATGCATTATGTAGGTATATCTATAGCTTAAGCTTACTATATTTATATATAATGAAGTTCAAGATAGTTTTTAACAGAATGCGGGCTATGTTTTTTGAATATGCATGTCGATATGTATATATGTTTATTTTTTTGGCACTGCAGCCTAAACGACTTGTTGAATTTGGATTCGTATGAGGTGTCGTTAGATTCGTCTGGTTTGTGGGATAGACATAGGTTAGCTATAATATTTTGCAGTTCAGTTTTTTTCAGAACTTGGATCATATAAATATTTAATAAAAAATATTTAATAAAAAATATTTAATAAAAAATATTTAGTGTTATATTTCATTAAATCTATTTCCTTATATTGAATTATACTGATGTTGCTTAGTTAAAATCTAAGATGAGTGCTAGAAATATAATGATTTAATGTACAATTCTTGGCATTAATATCCGCGTAAAATAACAAGCTACCTACTAGTTATTTGTGCAACTTTGTTGCGTGACTTTGATTCTGTCAGTAGATAAGAAGAAGCACACCGGAACACGACTGATGTCATTTGGCAACTTTGGAAATGACCTAATTTCGATAAGATATACATTAATACTCGTGTGTGGCTATCTAGTTCAAATAAATCTCACGCCACGGGCGAATACGCGGTATCAGGCGTTATCGCGGCACCTGAGGCTGACCGGTCATTGAATCGCGGCAAAGGACGAAGGAGCGTGCAGAATCACGCCACGCGTATTTACATAACAACATTGTTGATTTATTGTGAAGCTAGAAGGTGCCCGCAACTTCGTTCGCGGAGAGGAATAAGTTCCAAATCCTCTTTTTTCTTCAGCGTAGTCGGATAAAAAGTATCTTATAACTATCTGGATATCTCCAGATTGAATTTTATTGGAATAGTACATTAATTACCAAGGGCTGTAAAAGAAGGAAAGCCCGAAGAAGAATCGCAGGTATTTGTGACCCGAGCCGCAGGTAAAACTCACATTATGGCAAGGCTAATATCTTTAATCTACAGATATTTAATTTTTACAACTTTATAATATTATAGATATATCGTCGTCTAGTACTCATAACACAAACCTTATTGAGCTTACCATGGGACTAGTTCGATCTCTGTAAAAATTGCCCTGTATTAATTATTTATTTTATATAAGTACAATTTTATATTTACAAATCCTTCATCATTTACATCACAATTATTTTACCAGTACTTTTTAAGAATTTAGTTCTTACTTTATATGGTTATTTTATTAGTTACGTCGGTTCACACTTTTTGAACCGATCGCATGGTATCTACTCTCTGTACATACAATACGTACATGCATGCCGCTGCGACTTTTTGTCACGCAGTAGGTATACAATACATACCTATGTTAATATCGGGACAAAGACAACACAAATCATATGTATTATGTTCGGCAGCATAGATTGCATCGTCTGTATTTATTTGAGAGTTTCCTAACGGTAGGACAACCAAATTACTTCAATGCTGGTTGAAGTCCTGTGTAACATCAGTTTGTATATATGGTCAGAATATCGTTGGTCATACATAACTCTTTACGCATAAAGTTGTTGCTCACAAAAGTTTCATGACATAGATTGTCCTGTGTCATAATTGTTCCCTGTCGTAATTGTACTATGTCATATATTATTTAATCCAAATTTATGATTACAATTATTTTTAGCCATAACTATTGTAATACATAAATTATGACAAAAGACATTTATGCCATGGTGAGGTTTGCTTAAATAATAAATGAAGAATAATTTTAAGGATTTTTTTTGTATATCGTTAGGAAGAACCGCGACAAAATGGAAACCAAAAACTGTAGGTTACATTAGATTTTTAATGTGACCAATGAGGAGCGTCAAAATGCTTGCATGCTTGCGTGAGGGTTGCTTAAAAAAGAAATGAAAAAGGTTTTTAGAATTTTTTTCATTTACTCTAAGGTAGGTATCCCAGCGCCTGTCGTCTATTTGTCTACACCGTGTAGTGAGTTATTTTGGCCACATCGCACGAAGAGAAGCAAACAATCTGGAAAGACTGGTAGTGACGGGAAAGGTCGAAGGCAAAAGACCCAGAGGCCGAAGCCCGAAAAGATGGCTGGACCAGATCTCCGAACAGCTGGAGCTACCAGTCAGCGCCGCCCTGCACCAGGCGACGGACCGCATCAGTTGGAGGCAAACAATTAAGGGTCATAAAAGGAGTCACGATCCTCAGCAATGGGGTAACGATTAAGAAGAGAGAGGTATAGTGCTCACTGAACAAGGCAATTTACTGCTAACAAAAATATTGGGTTAAAAACTGGTTGTCTCATGCTTAAAGTTTTATGCGCAATACTTTTATGGCGATTGTATAATATGCTTTGAAACGTTATGCACTAAACTACTATGCCAGAGGTAAACCTTTTAAGTTTGTAAAGAGCCACATTATTTTCTCTTGCCCACAATAAATAGTACTATTGGATAAAAACTAATCTATAGAGCTGCAGCTTCACATCCAAAGAGCCACATGTGGCTCGCGAGCCGCAGGTTGCCGACCCCTGCATTATGCCCATCCATACTTATGCTTAAAGTTTTAATGCGCAAAAAATTATGACTATTAACCGTTATGTGTAATTATGCGTATGGCCAAACTAGTTATGCCCATCAACAATATGACTAAAATTTTTATGCAACCCGATATGGACCCCTTCTCTTTCATTAATCTTTTTGTCATAAAATGGACGTTCACCCTTCGACAGTAAAGCACAACAGTGACAGGTGGACATTGTCCATATGGTCAGTCAGCCCGCAGGTTTCAGGCACGCGCCGGCTCAGGTTACCGCAGGGACTTCAGTTAATTGTTATTAACCCTTGCTACTCGATCGCCGCACTCGATTGCCCATTCGATATAATATCGATGACACACTTAAACACTCTTTATGCTGAATTGGCTATATTTATTTATATGCGAGTATATACTAATATATATATATACTCACTATATATTAACATGTAGTTTCGTTTCCGTTTCGTTTCCGCGATATCAGACAACAAACATTCGTAACAAGTAAAGTGAATTAGTCCTACTAATTCTTCCTTCACGAACTTTAATTTTATAATATTAGTAGGAATAATCAACTTATACTTGCAAGAATTTAAACACAAATGTATAGTCGTAATGTTGCATTTCAAGGAATATAGTCTGTTTTGATTCGAGCCTTATTAAATTGTTTGATTAAAAATATCATGCGAAAATATCAAGTGTATTTTGGTTTGCATCATGAATCTACGACACGACTACTTCATACGAGTAAAACTTTGTGAACTGAGTTCAAAGTCCCGTAAGTTATTCAGAAATGTGAAATTCTCACGAACTTAATTTTTACACGTGAATCAGTGCAAAATAGTGAATACTAACAACGGAACTTTTGGGAATTCAAAGATGAAGTAATAAAGGGAATTAAATGTAACTAGACTACATTTACTACTTCCTAGCAGCAAAAGTGAGTTGTCTATTGGTAAATTCAAAAATATTGTGAAACGAAAATTATTTTCTAAAGCTAAAGCACACAAGACTACATGAATGATAAAGCCGCGTGGGATTAATGTAAATTATAGCGTTATGTAGGTATATGTATAATTATTTCAACGAATACCTAAGGTATTATCATTATTTTAATCTTAATTGTTTTATATACTCTGACATTTAGAATTTTATTCTAAAAACATACTAGATTATTATTTTTTTCTTTTTTATTATATTTAAGTTAAATGATCTCATTAGGTTTTTTTCTGGGTTTTCCCTAATCCTTGCAGCAAATGTTGGATCATATTATATGTCTCCCAGCAAACATTCACTCTCATGTAACTGACATTTCGAAAGTCCTTGTAACTAGGCCTACTTAAATAAAGAATATTTTGATTGATTGATTGATTTATTTATTTATTTCCCAAGTTGTTAATATAGAATATACAGGTCTGCATCTAACTGGTAGAAAGAACGAAAATAATATCTTGTTTTATTAATTTATGTTCTATTTTTATTTTATATACGTTTGTTACGGAAACATGTCCTTAATTTTTTCGAAAACTCCGGCGTAGGTACAGTAAAATCTCTCGACTACAGATATAATTCCAGAGCCATAGTTAAAGTGTTATAGTAAATATCTACTATTGTTTGTTAAGTTTTAGTTTAGTAACTATGTAAACATCTAATATGGAGGAGCGCATCATAATATAAAATAACAAGCACAAATAATAATTTGGATCATAGTGTCCATTGGATGTCCAAGAGACACAACTGAGCAATTGCTTGCATTATAGAAAAGGGGTTTTGGTACGCTTTTTCTCAAACACAAGTAGTTCACGTACTAGTATTGCTTGTATTGAGTAACATAGCTACACACTAAAGTGCTTATGAGATGAGAAAATGGCTTTTTCAGATTGTGGAGCTAGGGGTGCCTAGAAACTGTAGCAAAAATGATGGTTACAAAACTGACGAGTTTTGTAACTTTATTCAGGCTTGTTTTAAGCTCCGATGGCCCTAAGTGACTTTGAATGTACGTATAAAATAGCAAGTTTTATATGAATTAAAACATCGAGCTGGCAAATTTACGTGGTTTAGATGTTTACGCTTGCTTAACTCGGCATCGTCATAATAGCCTCTCACGCGCAGTTGAAGGCAGGCATGAGCTAATTAATCACACATTGATCGCCTTCGACGGCGGTTCACCCGTTCCGCCCAAACTCCGCGGAACCGCTAATTACCCGCCTTTCAGCCGCTTTGATAAATTACCCTGGCTATTACTTTCATCCAATAAAACCTTAAACGTTGCCACTTTCATGCAACACATTGCGTGTCTTAGCCGCAATAAACTGAAGGGTTCCGACCTCAAACCAATTACGTTCCCGTAAATAAATAATTCTCGGAATTGATTCGTAGGCGAAACACGAAAACCCTTTTTCTGGCCATTAAATGCGGCAAGGGCGATGAAAACTGCAAATGAATTAAAGTCGGCTTTAATGGCAGTCGTAATTTTCACGTTTTCCAGCCGATAAATTGCATTAATGCAACACAGTACAAAATGCATTGCGTTTGGACTGTACGAATTACGTGTTACGCGAACAAGGGTCTTAAACTCACAATGTAAGGCTATAAATGTCTGTTGGAAAAGTCTGGGTATCTTTTTAAAAGTCTGCCTACTTTGTAGTTTACGATTAGGCACTATCAAAGCAGACCGTGGCCGAATGGCAGTGTTTACGATCACATGAAGAACACTATTTAACGATCAGTATTCTGTAACCAGTCAGTATTACTGCTTGATAGTCGATACACAGCGCCTGGAAAGCCATAAATTTGGCTCTAGTGACCAAATGTCTTAGTGTAATTGTAATTTCCTTCAGTCACGTATATTTTTGTTGGAGCAAGTAACTAAATAAACAATTCTACGGTGTGACGAGTGACGTCAAAGCTGAACTTTTGGGTAAATTAGGTATTACTATGATTATGAAATATTCGACGAACACAAGAAGTATTTGTTAAAAGTATTAGACATAGTTAAGAAAATCACACACTGCAATCTTAAAATCCATCATTTTCTTTAGACCCCACCCAATATCGTTCAGAGTTGCTCTGTGGCAATATAGCTGCGCTGCATCCATTTTCCAACGTAAATTTGTTCTTCAGAGCTAAACCGCATTGAAATTGAATTTGCTTCACCGTCAATATCGGGGACATTAGTGAGCCGGCCGACTGCTGGGTGCAGATAGGCGGGAAGATGTGCGCACAGTTAGAATATAATAGCCCGTTCATTCATTTCACTGTGCTATATTTTATGCACTAGTTTCATATAACTATTAGTCTGCACTGATGACTCTATTAATATTCTCTTTGATTTCCACAATTTCATTAAATTTGTCGCGGTTTTCAAAAGATTGGTCTCCTCTTGGTCAGATATCCACCCATTCTTCCACTTTTATTAGATAGTTAGATTTTAGATAGCTTAGAGTGCGTGGCTGTTAAAGTAGTCAAAAATAACACTTCGCCGACTATAGCCACTACAGCAATTAAAGTATTACATTAGAGGCGCAGAAATTGTTTATAATGTATGATAGCGCTTCATTTCAATATTACTGTAGTGGATTATAACCAGGTCGGTACATACATTGTGGCATCAAAGTGTTTTCTCTAAATTAAAATAGTAAGTAAGTATTAAAATACCTGCGTCAGGAGGACATGCCGTTCCAAAAACCAAAATTGGCTTAAATGTTCAGTTTTCTTTTTTCTTATCGTATCAAGAGATAATATAACAAGTCGTCAATGAGCCTGGAAAGTTAGCATGCTGTTTAGGAGCTTGTGTAAGGTTACGAGGTAATCTGGAGCGCCGCGCCGTTATAGTTCGGTCGGAGGCTGGGGAGGCAGACGCGCCGGCGTCGCTGCCCCACGACATACGATAGGGTTTGCGACACGATGCCAATCTAATGAAATTGGATATAAATCCCTTTGTGGAAATAACGGAAACTTAGAAAGTTTTATACAATATGCCTAAAAATACTTAGAAATTTAAGACTCATTTCACCATGCTCATATTAATGTCCACCAACATGCTATATTTACTTGTAATTTTATTTTGTGTAGATATCCTTCTCTTTTTTGTGTTAAACGTATAAAAGGTATTTGAATCAATTCTTTCACGCCAAGGACACTTCTGTTAGGTTCGGGTTTACATTTAATATGACGTGTGAGTTACAGTTTTACATGTTAAGTGTGACATTAAGAAGGTTAATCACAGTTAAGGTTGTTGGCACATAAAACCTTAAACACACCTGCTAACCTGCTACTTTTTTTTCAGTCCCCACCTCGGTGGATGGCTTAAAAGTCCCATGACATCAGATGCATGCAGGGCGACATCTCCAGCATCGAACGTACCTTAACCGGGGACCTTCACTCCGGGAGAACGGCGAACGACTCCGTGGTCGCTTCTCAGATCCTCCGTGGAGTGGGAGGATGCCTTCCGGGAAACCGTCTCTTCAAAAAAACCTCCACTACACCTCTGTCCCCGATTAGCAGTGAACTTTGCTATTGCAGAGAAACACGCTGAGGGACACCGAGAAGATGCCGGTGTTTGTCACTGTTTTTATAAGATCCGTCTATCGCGCATCAATTAAGGCCGCCCTCAAGACCTTTTACCGTCAACCTGTTCCTGCACCACCGATTCGATTCACCAACATCGATTTAAGTAAAACACGGCAAATGACATATACTCGTAAATCTGTCGTCTCGTAAGTCCTCGTTCAGTGATTTTTATGGCGACTTACATTACTAACGACATTTGCATTTAATACATCATCTGTGAAGCGTAATGCATAAATATTTTGACGACCATCTATCACTATTAAAGGTTTAATAAGTATTAGTAAGAGACGAACCAATAAACAACACATCTATGTATTTAAGGATTATATTTTTTTCTATTTATTATAATTTATCTATATATTACGTTTATCGTCGCCTAGAGTATCTATAGTACAAGCTTTGCTTAGTTTGGGACTAGGTCGATTTGTGTAAGATTGTCCCTGATATTTATTTATTTTTATTATTTATTTATGTAGAAAAATGCTCATAATTTTCAAACGGCTGAACCAATTTTCGTGAAACATAGCTAAAAACAGTGTCGATAAAGTCACCTTTCAAACATAAAAACTAAATCAAACTCGGTTTCATTCGTTCAAGCGCTACGATGGTCAGACAGATACATAGAAACATAGACACAAATACATAAGTGTTTATAACACCCCACTTTTTTCATCGGGAATTGAAAATAGGATAGATAAATAAACTGGTATTGTTGGCAAGAGGCAGCCCTGCGCGCTGTGGCGGTGTAAATTGGAGCTGCACTTCTGTCACAGAAGAGATCTGTGACACTTCCTCGTGAAAGACAGATTAAGAGCGGGCTTTGTATGAACTTCATCACTTACTAACACACCTAGCCCGTCTACAAAACTAGTCCACTGCTTTTTACTCCCGACTTTAAAAGCTCTTGTAAAGATCTGTAGAATGGGTAATTACGCGACTGGATTTTAGTGTTTTGAATTTATGACTTTTTTTCTAATGCTTTTCAGATGGTTAAAAAATGATAACCATGATACTGTGGCAAAATGGTCTCTATCAATTTTTTGATGTATTTCAAGCTTCCTCTACGAAAAAAGGTTGAAATATTATTTGTGACAATTTGAAAGTTGCATAATAAAATAATTTAAAGTAAAACTGATCTTAAACTGAACGCCGCTCTAACGACCGGACCTAAATATGAAACATATATCTAAACTAAACTCAGTGGAGGGGCGTACATTTTAAAAGTGATTTTACTCTACCTACCTGTATATATGTATTAGTATTTATTTATTAGTAAATATTAGTAGATAAGTTAATAAAAACAATAGTTTTATATTTACCTCTTTAAGGTTGTTATAGCTTTCAGTACCCAGTCTTCTAAGTTGTTACACAATAGAAAGTAAATTTTTGGGACTCCTCCAAAAGTACGTAAAAGAATTCTGTAGATACCGGTGGGCGATGTGTCGTCAAGTAAATCTTAGGATCCCTATTTCGGAACAAATGTTGGTTGACTTCCTCGTTACGTCTGTCACCGTTCGTTAGCACATTTGTGTCGAGGCATATCAAAATTACAGAAATGAAAATATCACAAGTACTCTTAATGATTGCAAACTTTTATACCTTACAGTAAATTCAGTCACCATTCCCCATGAACAGGCAAGCATACTACCGATTTATTAGTTATTTTATGCGGTCTCTCGGGGACCAAAGAAGGAAGACTGCTTTAGTGTATAATCATTGCCAAATTACGTTTCGGTCATTACGAATGCGTTTAAACACGTTTTTACTAAATCTGTAACATCAAAATAAGCCAGTATATTAAACACTTGCCCAGAAGTGGAAGGTTCAGTGTGTGAACTGAGAGACCATACCTTTGGCTGTATAACTTTTTAGTGAATTCTTTACGAATTCCAAGATTTTTTTACAAAGTAATTCACTACTACTACTATATTTTTACACTTACTAAAACCATTAAAAACCAAGTGGTCCCTCAGTCCACACTCGCACATTATTACGACAAGACAAATAAAACATCCATGTGCGACTAGGCGTACAAATGATGATAATGTTATGCAGATTAGAGAGCTCGTCAATCCGCTCGAGTCTCGTAGCGGTTGCTACGCGGGCCGGAGCCGCTACGACCCGCTACGTGCCTCGCGTTCCTCCATGCTCACGTTCTACACTCTATTATTATTGACTCAAAATACCAGACTTTCTCGTGATATGAAGGCATTTATTTAGAAAAACGATTCTCTTTCAATTTACGACAAACCTAAACCAATTTATTCCAATGACAAGCAAAATATATTCATAGAATATCTAGACATGAATACAAAACATGGTTGAACGACACATTCTACCTCTTTCTAAACACAGTTTAAAAACGAAAGATTCAATTTAAGGATTCGATCATTAGCTAAATTGTGCTAGTTCAACTAACAGCTTTTTTGGTAATTATTTTAGTAGTTTAGTCATTCAGTTAGCTTTACCGAGACTTAATATTTCCTCCATGCTTATAGACGATGATAAATTGAGATAAAGTTAGGTGTGTTGCTGAAGTTAGTAGACGTGTAAGATACAGTTGCTTTGGCTCGGATCAATACGAGGCCGAGTCTGCGACTTCTCCGTTTTTCGGAATCGGTCTATTGATTGTCGGAATGTAGGGCACCACGTCTTCTGGCTCGTTAATATTTATTGCACGGAATACGTAGGCTATAATTATCGGTTATATTGAAAAATTGACACTAAAATAATACACACTTACCAGGTGAGGTGATTGACACGCTTGATTGATTACTATACCTACTATTATAATCGAATTGAGCAGTTTTACATTTTAATGGCCACGATATGATCTTCTAACGTAATTAGTTTTGACACATTGTTTACTTTACCATTCTAATAAGAATTTTTGAATATTAAGCGATAGTGTAATTTACTATTATAAAATTATTATCTATTATTATTGTCATACAACTTTTATTTTCCCTTTTTTTTTTTAGCTCCATGTATTTTTTTAATGATATATTGACATGTAATAATTAAGTATTGATAAATAAATGAATATGAATATGAATACGAGCATATGTATGTATTTATTATACAGTACTTAAATAACTATTGGCTTACAAAGATAATTTGAAAATTACTGTTTACATATCTCGTAACTTTAGATTGTGTACGATTATAACATACTACTTTGTTTGTACGACACCAAAGGTTTAGGAGAATGAATATAGATGGATGCATCTAGACGCACTTATTAAGGTATCATATATGTACATACATTGCGAGATCATCGAGGGTTATCTTTAGTGCATTTGAATTAATTTACTAAGGGTATACTAATATATAGTCAGTATGCATGAATTTTTATTATTTATTTTTTCGAATAACTATAAAAATAACCAAATCATCTGCCCATCAAACATTTGATTCTATCTCTTTCTAGCAAAACAGAATTTATATTGACGTAGTGTCGTGTGACGTAACAGTACCTACATGTCGGACCTTTCTGTCAAATCGCTGTCTCACTGGTAGTTTAAAATGCCTACTTTAATTCTAATTTAACTTCTTGACCTCTTTTTACGGTTTTTTTATATTTTGTAAAAAAAGCGAAAATAAAAATCATTTATTTTGTTCAAAAGCATACTTTTTATTTTAATTTTTTGGAATATTTTCTTCGTAGTAATGATGCTTTCGGACTGACAAAACTACTGAATTTTTGGGTGTTCCTTTACTACTCATACTAAATAAGTGTCTTATACTCTCAATCAAATTAATGTCACATTAAGCTACCATCACCCTTTCTAGTAGCTAATAAATTAAAAAGTTGAAGCTTCTCGTACAAACTATAATAAGTCGCCGGCGCTAGGAGTTCTTGAGCTGCGCAAGTTTGTAATTAATCAAAATACATCTATTTAATCTCGACTGAATTATGTATACCTACCCAAAAGTTTACAACCATGCACAGAATGACATGGGGTTAACCATAATTACCTGAAAGAAAGAAGAGCGTGCACGTGTCATATTAAATATCACGATTCCATTTTCTCGACTTCAATCCAGTGGCGGTTCCGGACGATGGGAGGTGAGGGTTGTAGGGGGTCATGCTCCCCCCCCCCCCAAATAGTACATGTCTATTGAAAAACTTCGTAAAAATTAGGTAACCATTTATGAACATTTTACTCATATGACCATATGAGTAAAATGTTCATAAATGGTTACCTAAAGCTTTGGCTACGTCCGCACCTCTTTTAATCCCAGTGGTACTATATGTCTCTTCTTCTTCTTTCTCTTTGCCTTTTGCCAGACCACCATGTCAAGGGAGGGCGTTCTCTAACCCTCTTGTTCTCTGGAATGTTAAGTGCTTTTCGTACCACGTGCTCATCATCTCTTCGCATCACGTGACCGTACCAACGTAGGCGAGTTTCCTGGAGCTTTTCGGGTACAGGGGCAACTTTAAAACTAACGCGGATGTATTCGTTCCTGATTTTATCTAATCTCGTCACTCCACCTGCCCATCTCAGCATCTTCAGTTTCGCAACATGAAGTTTGTTTATGTGAGTCTCCTTAACGGTCAAGACAAGCATTCAGCACCATATAACATTGCCGGCCTTATTGCCGTCTTATACACCTTACCCTTAGTTTTTATGGGCATGCGCGGATCGCAAAGAACCCCCGTTAGCGACTGCCATCTCTGCCAGGCAGCGTTCACCCTGTTCGAGACATCTACATCTACATTTGCGTCCCCTGTAATAACTGAGCCCAAGTGTTGGAACGAATCCACTGTTGGTACTGGCATGCCGTTCGGGTAATATATGACGGAGTTATTAGGTGTGCCGCTGAAACTGCATTTCATGTATTGTGTTTTCGATCTACTAACGCGAAGGCCATTTTTCTCTAGCGCATTGATCCATATTATTAAGGTATCTTGCAGATCTTTTGATGTTTTGCTGGTTAAGGCGATGTCATCGGCGTACAGGAGAGTGTGTGGTGTAGGCGTTTGGATGTCCTTTTTAATGAAATCCATTACCAGGTTGAAAAGGCAAGTGCTAAGTACTGAGCCCTGGTGTACTCCCACCTTGACCTCGAACTCCTGGCTGTGACCGGCTGCGCTTCGTACTCGAGTGCGTGTGTTCTTGTACATATATTGTATTATCGAGACGTAATGCTCAGGCAGATTTTGGGCTCTCATAGCTTGCCAAATGAGCGCTCTTGGAGTCCGATCAAAAGCTTTCTCAAGGTCAATGAAGGCGAGATGGAGATCTTCTTTGTTTATGCGGTGCTTTTCAGACATAACTCGGATCGCCTGTATGGCATCTGTGGTGGATTTAGATGGTGTGAAACCAAACTGATTTTGAGTGATTGTTGTTAAAGCCTGTGTATCCGTTTGTTAATTACCCGCTCCCAGAATTTAAGGGTGTGCGAAGTCAGTTTAATACCCCTGTAGTTGGCACATTGAGTTATATCACCCTTATTTTTATAAAACGTTACCAAAACGCTCAGGCGCCATGACTCCGGAATTGAGCACGTATTGATACTGGCATTAAACATCTTCGTAAGCCACTCTAACCCCACTGGGCCAAGTTTCTTCCAGATATCAGATGGAATCTGGTCTGGTCCAACGGTTTTGAAGTTTTTCATTTCCCGCAGGGCAGTTTTTACTTCTCCCAGTATGATCTCCTGTATCGGTCCATGTGTCTGTTTCAGTAGTTCAAATACTTCACTGGGGTATTTTTCATGAGCATCTTATAATACTCGTACCATCTCTTATTGATGTCGTCGTTTGACGTTAGGAGTTTTTGCATGGAGTCCTTAATGAATCTATTAGTTTTCACATCTTGGGTTGATTTATGTCTGTACTTTGCTATTTTGAATATTTCGGTGTCGGAATTTGCTTGGTCCAGTTTTAACTAGAAATCATCGCGTGCTTTGGCCCTGCTGCGGTTGTGTAACGATCTTTTTGGACAGTTTTCGCTTCTTTGTACTTGGCTTTATCTTCCGCCGCATTGGTTTGTCGCCATATTTTAAAAAGTTCTTTCTTGCGGCTTAAAGTTGTCTTAACTTCGACATTTCACCATATCGGGTCCTTCCCGGTGCTAATTCCACCCTTGGATATTATTAGTATTTCGCTGGCTTGTTGTTTGCATATATTTTCAAATTTCGACCACATCATGTTAGGCGTTTCGTGATCTATTTCAAGGTCATTTAGTAAATAGTTCCGTAGGTACTAGAATGTCGCCTTTGGCACTAGGTAATTCTTATCATTTAATCTTTGCTGTTCTATCAACTGTCATTTTTATTGGCTTCGGAAATTCAAGCGAGGATACCAATATCCTGTGTTGAGCAGTCAATGACTCGCCTGGGATTACTTTACAGTCCCAAAAGCAGTACTTTTTGCTTTTGCTGGAAAGAATATAATCTATTTGTGAGCATTTGCCTCCTCTTTTGTTTGTGATCAGATGTTCCGGCTTCTTTTTAAAGGTGGTATTTATAATTCAAAGATCGTTTCGTGATGCAAATTCCAGGATTCGTTCTCCTTCTTTATTTTGTTGCCCGAAGCCGTATCCTCCGTGGAAGTCCGGGTAGGTGTAGCATGTCTCACCTACGTGTCCGTTCAGGTCACCTAGGATAAGCTTGGTTTCTTCCGCTGGTATGTTCGCCATTAATTCATCCAGATCCTCCCAAAATGAGTCCTTTTCCCGCTCACTACATCCAACTTGGGGGGCATACGCGCTCACCATATTTATTATGCAACGCCAGTTTGACAGCCATAAGGCGGTCCGAGATACTTTCTATGTTGACTATTCTGTCCTTAAATGTTATCCAGAATAATGCCCACACCGTTTTGCATATTCTCCTTTCCATGGTAGACTAGTCTCTACCCCAGTCCTAGGTCTCTGGACTTGGATCCCTTCCATTTCGTTTCTTGTATACAGCATATGTTTATGTTTCTTTTATTAAGAATTTTTGCTAATTCTTGGCTGCTTCCTGTAAGGGATCCCAGATTCCACGTGCTAATCTTATTTTCTTAAGGGCAAACTGCATATACGCGTTCTTGTCATTATTGTCGTCGCTTCTGGGGGACGCCCTAGTATCGTTCGCATTCGAAGTATTCGCGTCGCTTCGGGGGTACGCCCTTGTATTTTTGCCCTTATTTTTTCAAGTGTATTTCATAATTAGGAGAAGTAGTTTAGGCTATGTGTTTTCCGGCCAAGGTTGTGGTCCTTTTGAAGGACTTGGGAGCCGCCGTTGACCGGTCGGTCGATTCAACCGCCGCCATCCCTACTGAGCACTCCAACCTAAGTGCACAGCACATCCACAGCCTCTGCTCCCAAATACGTTAGAGAAGCCCGTGGATGGGGTTTGATACGGAGTGTCCTTCTCCGGCCTTGTGGTCCGCGTGAGGTATTTTATTTTCCTCCTACCCTCCAAGAGTGCTTCACAGCACCCTCGGCGAGCTTTCCCCTGTCCGCGACCCGGGGACGCGGTCTCTAGGGAGTAAGGTTACCCCGAGGCCCAGTCGTACTAAATGTATTGCACTTTAATTGTTTGTGTAGAAATGTGGTGATTTACGTACATACAAACACGCCTCTTTCCCATAGAGGTAGGTATGTGATCGTTACTGATCGCTACTGTCGCCGGAATGCGGTCATCTATACTATTGTAAAGTTGTAATTTCAATTTGAAAGTCTGAATATATTTACGTATATGTACCATTCTATCCTCTTGTTACGAGATTTGACCAATCTGACCTGAACCTTCTTTAAAACGTCCGGACAACGTTTATGTGCCAAGTGTTATAATAGTTATTTGTTATGCAAGGCTGCAAAGTTGTTATCAGGCGCTTGAATTGAAAGCTGAGTAAACGAAGGAATCTAAAATTGAACTACGAGCGCAGCAAGTGGTTCAAATATAGATTCCTAAGCGTAACGAGGCTTTCAAGGCACGAGAAGCCAAATAATTTTGCAGCCGTGCAAAACACACCACTTTTCACCTCACTACAGGCAGCGAGGAAAATGTGAGATGTAAGAAAAATTATGAAACTAATTATTTTTTCATTTAAAATTAGTAATAATGAACCTACGAAACACACTCCACATGAGCTGTGCATACAAATGAACATATAAAAACAATCGAACTTCAAATGACTTTTCAACGCTAGCGGATAAAACTGACTTTTCCACGCAGATTTGGCGCTGTAAACTGAACTTTTCCGAGCTAGTGAGGTGAAAAATATTTTGCATTGTTGCAGCCACCGAGCTAGATCTGCTGGGCGCTCTGTCGCTGCACAACACGTCGCGCGCCGGCGTGAGCGTCGCGCCGGGCATGCAGCCGCAGCGCACCGCCTACACCCTACAAGGTAACCCACACAAATACCTATATACTTGGATCAGCGGTTTTCCAAGTGTGCTTCGCGGCGCCGTGGGGTTCCGGAAGACATCTCAGAGTACTCCACTGAATAATATAAATATGACAGCAGATCAATAAAGGCACACAATTTAGTAAACATAAAAATAATTTCAGAAGACTTTCCTTGCATTTATGTACTAAAAATAATTATTATAATAATTGTATAATCATACCTGGGTTTAATTTTTTCGGGTTCCTAAAACATGCCGTTATTAAAATGTGCTCCAACGTCAAAAATATTTGAGAACCACTGACTTAGATGAAAATTAATCAATGAAAAAACAACCCGGCACACCTTGAGCACATTATTATTAATTTAGTGAATTTCTCCATCCTCCTGTGCAGTAGCGTAGCGAGGAACAGTATGTTTTACTTGGTTATTCAATAGAAACGTTTTCGAGCCATTGGTGCCATGATATCTTATGATTATACATTGATCATTACAAATAAGCTTTACTCATTCTATTTTTGCTAGAAAAATATATTCCTCGCTACTCCACAGGTAAATAGAGAAAATCGATCACTTGATACAATATGGTCCGTATATTTACAACTAAATTGTATATAGTATGGAAAGTGGCCGCAATCTTGCTAGCTAGGTATTTAGTTTACGTCATTGAACAAAAGCTGGTATTTCGTACAGTCTTCAAGGCACACAGCTGTTGTGTAAGCCAGGCCGACATTTACTCGCAGGGTCAAAGCCCGAGCTTTGTGCCCTACTCGCCCTAAGCCGTTTGTTTTGCTCCTATCTAGATTGAACTCGTATATTGCCATTCATCGTGTCGATGTTGTCGATTTGAATACATTGTACCTGACTAACATTAGATACTTAGTTATTTAAGAATTTCAGGAGATCCGGAGATGAATAAATCAACTTAGTTTCTGACAGTATCACTAAATTATATTTAAAAACATAAAAAAGTCGCGAAGTAGTATATCATTATTATGATCATTACCATTTCCACTGAGACGAAACTACCACTGTGTACCACATAAACCACCCTAAGACTTATCACTTCCTCAAAACTTTTATATGTATTTACCACGAACCAAGGTCGCACGCCTTATTTTCCTAGAGCGGTGTCCGATCAGGGAAGCTTAACCAGGTTATAAGGGAACAGGAACCTTTATGCCCATGAGTTCTTCGAGCGATCCGCCCGTTGCCATATACATTCTTCTATTTTAGCTATGGACATTGATACGCAGCTTTTAATAAAAAAATTGTATCACACACTTCCTCGCGTAATGGATCGTAAACATCGCTCGTATTGGTGCGATGCAATCCATTTTAAGGTGCAATTCCATTCCACTTACGCCGAACGAACGCGGGCGGAGCCCATTAGGTAGTGTAAGCCTGCCAAGGCGCACCTATTTGCCTTTTAATGTTAGATATTATACGTTTTCTACAGCCCACAGTCTTATACACTGATCTCTATTATTGATAATATATAGAGACTAGTGGTCTTATGTGAATGTTACTGATCGCTACTGTCGCCAGAATGCGGCCATCTATACTCTTACTGTAAAAGTTGTAATTTGCGGTGTGTCTTTGCGGCTTCATCATTCAGTCAAAATGACTGAATGCATTTCAACCATTTTAACCGACTTCCAAAAAAGGAGGAGGTTATATGTTCGATAGCTTGTATTTTTTTTTAATGTATGTTCACCGATTACTCCGCCAATTGAGGACCGATTTAAAAATTGTTTTTTTATTTGAAAGGATATACTCCCGACGCAGCCCCACTGCCACCAAATTGGGATCTGATGATGGGATCCCAGGGAAATCGAGGGCAATCCTCAAATTCTACAGGCACTTATAACGTTTTTCATATATTTTCATAAGCTATTTAAGTATTTGCATATGGTAGTCATCATCTCATCATGCTGAGCTGATGACGGAAGGTACAACTCCTTAATTGTTAAGAGTTAGAGGATAATTCTTAAAAAAATCATCTATTATAGGTAGATACGTTAAAACTGTTAGTAATATTCTTTTTAGTGTGTCCCTGAAGTAGTCTCCTTATCACCAAGTCAGGATTAGATGATGGAATACCAGGGAAATCGAGAGAAACTCTCAAATATTATAGGCACTAATAATGTTTTGCATATTTTTTTCTAAAGTTATCAGTTGTTTTCCTCTGGTTGTCATCATTTCATGCTGAGCTGATGATGGAAGGTACAATGAACTAACCAACTTTTACATTTCTTACTTCCAAAGACTCGAGATGCGTGCAAAGTGCGTCCTCAATCTTCCCATTCTGGGCTCTAAAAAATACTTTATATCACTACTAAAATCCATCACTAAAAAGCAAAAAATAAAAAAAATTAAATAGAAAAAGAACCGACTTCAAAATAAACTAAAAAGCCATAAATAATCTTTTATGTACGGTACGGATCACATTTGAATCACCTTTTGAAGTCGGTGCCAAACCTGAAGTAAATAAAGCTCTTTATTCAACAAAAATACGAATTACCATGAATAAATATATATGTAGGTAGATAATAACTAAAGGCTCGCCGCCGCGGTTCTTAATACTAATAAATGAATGGTTTGGCACCGACTTCAAAAGGTGATTCAAATGTGATCCGTACCGTACATAAAAGATTATTTATGGCTTTTTAGGTTATTTCGAAGTCGGTTCTTCTTTTATTTAAAAATTTTTGGTACAAGGTTAGATGGACATTCGAGAGAGGATATTGTAGGAGGCAAGTATGCACTGAAGCAAAAAAAAAAGGTTTTGACCTTTTCCTTCGCGAGTGAAGTTTGTATGAGGTCTCTAGATTCTACCCGCGAGCTCAGCCGCGTGCGTGACGAGGCTGTGATGTGAGCGGCTCGAAGGTAATCAGTGAGCGAGCGAGGATATTCAGACTCAGCCCAATTCATATCGTGAGCCTACAAGGCTCTGCTTTACAAGGTTAATTTTCACTCATGCTGTTTATCGAAAATACGCAGACTCAGTGCGTTAGAACGACAAAATTTTATAGCCAGTTTTTAATGCAGCATACATCAGACGCCCTCCAAATGTCAGAAGTTCTTTTATAAATTATACGCGCAAATAGAAAAGAAAGCCGACGTTATGGCGACGACGATATGTTTTGAAATTTTAATTTGCATGTTAGCGTGTCCGAATCTTTAACCCCGGTGGGCTCCGAGGGTTGCCCGAGGGGGCCCATTGTACTTTCCCTTTCGTTCTGACATTTGCAATTTGAAGTTGAAAAGACGATGGAGATGTTGTGGCGAAGGAAATTGGTCGTGCGGTTCACTAGCGAGGGTGCTTTTGTGTCAGGGAGGAAAAAAAACAATATTATTGTTGTTTTGTTTTATTCATCAGAACAAAGTATCCTAGTATTTTGGTAAACAACCGTAGCATTAAGTCGTCGCAATAGGTTATTTGTTATTTACAAGCTTTTATTTAGTTTCACCTGTCCCGGGTGTGTAATGAAATCGCGCAAGTTAAATTTGATGCACTTTTCGGCTTCCTATCGAGTAAATTTTAACTCCATCGAAAACCGGAGCAGCGAGAAGCGGAGTCTTGGTGAGTAGTTGAAGAATGTTCAAAGAAAAGTATAGTCGGTAATAAAAGCCTGGCACATTTTTTTTAAGTAATTTTTTATTTTTAATTTAAATCCTTTTCCCCGGGCTTTTCAAAATAAAAAAAATATTTAACTTTCCGTGACACAAGAAAGATACAGTTTTAACTATAAAGAGCACTAGAAAGCGCCCGCAACTTCGTTCGCGGAGGAGAAAAAGTCATAACCCCTCTTTTTTGCTTTATATAACCCTCAAGAGATACCCAAGCTACCCTTGTACCAAAAATAGTTGAAATCCGTTTAGCCGATTTAGCGTGATGAAGCCAAAACGAAACATACAAACATACAAACATTTAATTTTTACAACTTTATAATAGTATAGATATAACATATGTGCTTTGTAGGCATTAAATATAAAGAAGATCTTTAAGAAAAGCTAAGTCTTAGCCGTAGCGTAATAATTATGCAATTGCAGAGTTCAGTTAATCTAACCATATAATAAAGCTGAAGAGGGTCAAAAGTCTGTACATGGAATATATTCGAAAAAAAATTAGTCGGGGATACTTAAAATCGATAACAGATCACGTTCCAACAGTTTTTAGAATTTTTGTCTGTTTATCTGTTTATTTGTGCGCGCATCACGTAAAAACGACTGAACAGATTTTGATGCAAACTTTATTAATCTGTCAAAAAAATCTCCGGGCAGGTTATAGGCTATAAAACTTCAACCCTTAAAAGGGGGGGTAGTCTCTACACTTGAATGAGTTAAGTTTGCACCTGAATCGTATGGCGCTACTTAGGACGGAGGTGCAAACTTTTCTCAAATATGTGTGTTAGCAAATAGTGGTTAGAGAGAATTAATATCAGTGTGTGATTTAAAAGTGTAGAATAACATACGTATAATTAAGCATTATGTTCAGATATTTAATATTGGTTGTCTTTGGAACCAATGTTGTCAACTTGAAAAACATCAACGTAATATTTTACATTTTAAATTAACTTCAGACATACTTATTTACCCATACTAATATTATAAATGCGATAGTGTACTGTCTGTCTTTCTATCTGTTACCTCTTCACGCTTAAACCGCTGAACCGATTTGGATGAAATTTGGTATAGAGATAGTTTAAGTCCCTGGGAAGGACATAGACTACTTTTTATCCCGGAAAAATACCTTTATCCGCGATAAACGAATTTAATACGGACGAAGTCGCGGGCAGAAGCTAGTACAGAATAAGAGGGCCCGCTAGATTCACCTAGGCTTATTTAGATTTGTCGCACGAGCATGTCAAATGAATTGTAAGTAATCCCTCGGGCCGGCTTGGGCAGTAATTCACAGGCTAACACCGGTCCGGAGCTCGGTGGATATTGTCACCCCGCACCAATCCCGGGCGGGTTACCGCCTCAATCCCATATAGCGCTGGTGATTAACTCGCTCTATCACCCAAAATTGAGATAATTGCCTCTACTCGTAACGCGTTTGGCAATGTTGAACTTTCAAGTCGATTAAGGAGGTTTGTTTCCGGAGAAGTTACTTTTAATGCTACTGGTTGGGACATATTTTTACTAAAAAATGTAAGTCAGACAAGTAGTCTCAATAATCAAGTTTTGGGATACAGGAATAAAGAAACCATTTATAACTTGCTGTTTTTATTTCTAATCTAACCTCCAATTTAAATTTAAGCAAACTATACATAAAATACAAGCCATTGAAAATATTTTTGTCGGTTGTTGTAATCTCTCCAAATGGAATTGCTTTTCTTCATTACTTCCGTTAGTTTCATTGATAGTACACGCGCCTATCCAATAATAGTCGTCAATGCGAAGTATCAAGGCTATCGAGTTTCTTTTTATGGCAGTCCAATCGATTAGGGGACCTGATGCATTTCGACTGGTACAATACCTTTCTTCCACCACTTAAATGCTTTTAGGCGCAAAAGCTGCGTTGTTTCTATTTACTAAGGGTTATATTTTAGGCGGCCGTGGAATGTGGAAACGAGCACGATAAAGTAACTTGTCAATTTGCCTCGTTTCACTTACGCGTAACGTAATCCGCACCATTAGGCACGTTGCGCGCGTTTGTGTAATTGTTGAAGGGTGCTGCCACTAATTTGAGGGGATCTTGTCTAAGCCATATTGTCTCGCCGCGAGCCGAGTGTCAAATGTCAACAGCAGCGTTGTCTGGTGCAGAAAATAGGGCATTAAAGTCTCGCAGAAAATGACATTTGGGGCGACGGAAGTTTCATTTTAAAGAACAATTTATTTAATGCCACGCTGGACGCTTTACGCTTTTGTGAATTTTAATTTTCTTCCCAGTGCAAGTAAAATATTATTTGCTAAACTTGCGATTTTTATGTAAGTAATAAAGTAATATGTTTTTTTTTCAAATTAAAAGAGACAGGTGTTACATAATCGTTGGTCAATTATTTATTTATAATTATAACATGAATAAACAAATACATTTTCACAAGAAATGATTAGCTCTAGAGATATTAAAATTTTAGCTAGACCTTGACAAAGTTACGAACGCAATCAATCGTGAAGAGAACCCGTACAACAACAGGCTAAGAAACACTATTGCTGTAGCTACCTAATGCTTAGATAGTGGATAGGTATTCGTAAACACGGATAAGAGATAACGGAATCCTAAGATCTCTCTTTACTTACACAGATAACAACGTTTTGAATGAAAAGCACTGCTATTTCAGCGTGTAGCCAATGCCTTGTCATTTGGAAAACGGTTTACCGATTTTCGTCGACAAGGCGTTTCATGTGGCCTCAATACAATGCCTGAAATTTCTGCCTAAAGCCTTTCTATGACGGCATTTAATAACATCGTTAAATAAACGACTGCCGATCAAATAGACCTTATCGCAAAATAGCCGCCCATTTCTTGCCCATTCAACGGTCCTCTGGTTTATCGATGCCAACAAAAGATGAGCGAGTGGGAACCATAACACTGGAGCATGCTTGTGACGTGCAAGAGCATCAATATTAATGTTTACACGAGCGGCACGTATTGTAGGCCTGTCAGTGTCCGGGCCAGATTGCGGAATATTGCTCGCATTGTGGTGGCAGGCGTGACATGCGACGCGGCGCCGCTTTGTGAACCGGGCGGTGGATGTTTGGATTCCAACTCCGTAATATACCATGTGTCACTGCAGTTAACTACGCGAGAGAAATTAGGGCGAGCTCTAGAAGTATGCAATTTAAGAATAGGTCATTCTGTTTCATCTAGTGTCTTTCCTGCTATCTGGAAGGATGTTGATATAATTCCCTTGCCGAAAAAATCCAATCCTGCCACCTTCTCAGATTACCGACCTATTTCCATTCTTCCTTTCTTATCCAAAGTCCTTGAACGTTTAGTATTTCAGCAACTTACTTCTTTTCTAAATCGGAATGATCTTCTAAATCCATATCAGTCCGGTTTCCGATCCGGTCATAGTACGACTACTGCTCTCGTAAAAATTACGGATGATATTCGGTCGGGTATGAATGACCGGAAATTGACGGTGCTTACGCTACTGGATTTTAGTAACGCGTTCAACACTGTTGATTTTGAAATTTTGTTGGCTATATTACGTTCTCTTAACATATCTCCTGCGGTTATTGAATGGTTTCATTGTTACCTGACTAATCGTCGGCAGCGTATAAAGGTGAATACTGCCCGATCTCCTTGGTGCAGCATACTTTTCGGCGGTGTGCTGTCTCCACTGCTATTTTCAATTTTTATTAATGCCATTACTCATAATCTATCTTGTTTTTATCACCTTTATGCTGACGATCTCCAAATATATTCTCAGGGTGTACTCGGCGATCTCCCGTCGGTTATAACCATGGCAAATTGTGACTTGGAGCTAATTTCGGAGTGGACTAGTAGCTATGGCCTGAAAGTTAATCCTACGAAGACGCAAGTTATCATCATTGGCAGCTCAAAGATGATTTCTAAAGTTGACTTTGCTGGCCTCCCAAGAATTGTATTTAATGGTGTTCAAATTCCTTTTTCTCACTCTCTAAAGAATTTAGGTATAATCTTGGATTGCACTCTTTCCTCGGTGCCGCAGCTGAATGAGGTTAGCAGGAGGGTGTTCGCCGCAGTGGGTTCACTGAGAAGGCTTCGTAATTTTCTTCCTATCGCCACTAAAATTGCGCTTGCTCAAACACTACTCCTTCCCATTTTTGACTACGCTGATGCTGCCTATCTAGATCTTTCAGAGGAGCAACTTAACAAACTTGAGCGAATCCAAAACATCTGTATTAGGTTTATATTTGGGTTACGCAAGTATGATCATGTGTCTAGTTTCCGTTTACAACTCAAGTGGCTCCCTATCCGTCTTCGTTGTAACACTCACATTCTTTCTATTCTCTATAGTACACTCTTTCATCCTGCGACTCCCCGCTATCTCAAAGAACGTTTTAGTTATCTTCTATCAGCAAGGTCCGCTCAAAACTTTCTTCTAGCTGTTCCATCATCACAGTCAAAGTTTTATACAAATTCTTTTACATTCCGGGCTACTGTGTTGTGGAACTCTCTTCCACTCGATTTAAGGCAAGCAGTCATTGCCTATTTTTAAAACTAAGTTAAAGGATCATTATTTATCTCTCCCATAATTTATATTTTTAATTCTGCTTCTGGTTTCTTAATCTTATCTCACCACCTCATCATTTCTAGCTATTTTATGTCATTTCCGCTACCCAAAGGTTGTCTGGAAGAGATCGCTCTTTAGCGATAAGACCGCCTATTGTTTACCTATTTTATGTTAAGGCTCTATTGTACTGTTTTTGTTGTTGGTGTGCAATAAAGAATTGTTGTTGTTGTTGTCATCTTGGGACTGAGTATTATTTCTTTTCCTATTTATAAAACTACCCGAGTCGTTTATATTTACCTTTCAACATTAAGCTAACTCTGAAAATGTCTTTCATCGGCTTCTTACTCGTGTATCAAACGATAGATAAGCCATATATGACAATGTCCTTAAAATAAAAATAAAAACTACCTTACCTTACTTTTGACTCTAAATAAAGTAAAGTACTGTGAATATTCCAGAATGAAATCCATTTTCCAACAAAAGGTTAACCTATAGTACATAGCCCTTGCCCACAATGTGCACGCGCGTCACTGGGCAGCGGTGATCTCCGTAGGCTCGTTCATCCAGACCACCAGTCAAATCACCTGGAAAAATGCAAAATCCCTATACAACACAATGCCCCTGTGTAAAGTTAGCGCATGAGCAATTTGATTCTATTCTATTCACATATTCACAATTGAAATGTATTAAGTGCACCTTTCGCAGTCATGAGCGCATTTGAGACATTTCAGGTTTCTTTTGGCACGGATCCAATAAGGGGAACTATAGAAAAATTGTTAAATTGAATATTTGGATGAGTTTTGCTGAGATTTTATGGAGTGAACGTCAGTCCACTTTGCTCATGTTTTTTACGAATGCAATTTCATGTTTAATCACTTTGGTTTATAGTTAGTAAGTACTAAGTACGTCACTGCTGTAATCATAATAATGAACGGGCTTTTTTTTCAATATTATATTAGGTTCCATATACCACCATTAAAACTGACGTTTTCTTTTTAACCGGCTTCCAAACGGAGGGTGGTTCTCAATTAGTTTTTACGTTTTTTATGGATGTTCACATATTGGTCACAAACGGCTCGAAAGATTTTTGAAATTCTTTTTTGTTTGTCTGGAGGTACTTACAAGTCAGTCCTATATCATTTTGCTGAGAATGAATCGATGAAAGTCCTCAAATATTATAGGCATCTATATAGTGATTTTGATATGTTAAGAAACGCGTCAAGCATTTGCATTCGTAAAATATAAATTGCTGAAGTCGAACTGATGAAAAAGACCGGATAAAGCCATCTGAACATCTCAATGATAAGTGATTTACGGGTGGTGATAGGATACAAGCTTGATGTTCCTGATGAGAATGGTACCATGAACTGCTTTGATGGTGGAACCGGAAGATAGACACTTGATCTGCATAATAAAATAATGTATCCGACCGCGTTTGGGCTTCTTGGAATCGTCACGAGATATACTTTTACGCAAGGAATAACTAAAAAGGTGGAGTAATTAATTTTTTTAACAAGAAATAAAACCGGCTTCAGAATAAAATACACTAAAAAGTTTAAATATAACTGCATAATTGATGTAGTTTCTTAAATTTACTAAACCTTTTTAGGTTTCCTAAGCCAAAATGGCAAAAACGGAACCCTTATAGTTTTGTCATGTCCGTCCGTCCGTCCGTATGTCACAGGCATTTTACTGAAAACCAACAAAATGTATATTGAAGAAATTTGGAGTATAGGTGTCTTGTATTAGCCGCTGTAGGTACTTAGGATTAACTGTCATTGGATGCAAATGGAAAATCGTTCACTTGAATCACCCAGTTTGAATTTGGACCAAAATAAATACCATCAAAAGAGAATTATGTCAAAATGTAATTGTGCTGAAAACTATTTACAACCAAATTTATTTTCGTTGTAAATTCATTGAGCCCGAATGGAATATTGTCCATTATAAATTAGAAGCAAAATGAAATAAGCGCAAAGTGATTGTAATCTAATGTGAATTGAAATATTCAATATATTAAGTACCTATTTGACATATTATACATCTATTGACACTAAATGTCACAAATGTGTACCTACTGGAAATAAAACTTACTTTAAAAAAAAAAAAAAAGTACTGACTTCAAAATAAACTAAAAAGCCATAAATAATATTTTATGTACGGTACGGATCACATTTGAAGCACCTTTTGCAGTCAGTGCTTTGGTGTGCCATTCATTTATTACTATTAAGAACCGCGGCGGCGAGCCTTTAGTTATTATCTATCTACATATATATTTAGTCATAGTAATTCGTATTTTTGTTGAATAAAGAGCTTTATTTACTTCAGGTTTGGCACCGACTTCAAAAGGTGATTCAAATGTGATACGTACCGTACATAAAATATTAATTTGCTTCGACGTCGAAGTCGTCGAACTCGTAAAGTGAAGATGAAGCGAAACTGTTATGTATAGGTTCAGTTATACCTACAAAATAAACACGAAGGCGATCATTATACTTTATATCCAAAACTCAAAGATCAGGAAACTTTTCCTTGTAAAAATACTTATTTTTACAAGTATTTTCGAATGTCCCGAGGAAGTTTTAATGAATTAACATACATCTTGAAAACTAACCTTTCCCGACAAGATACAATAATGCAGTTATATTGCAGTCGTTCCAACTGCCATGTAACTGCATTATGACCGTGCAGCCAGCTTGCAGTCGGTCTGCGTTTGACAGGACTGCGCGGCAAATGCAAGCGGACGGCACAATCGGTTTGCAGTTTGGATGCAGTTACACCAACTGCAGCAGAACTGCACGTGAACGTTGAAATGGTGTCCGTCTGTATTGGACCTAATTTTTAATAGTTCCATCGTCATGGACCTATTAAAAATTAAAACATAACATTTTTTCAGTCTATCCATATAAATATACAAATTTTCGTAATATACAAAAATACGTTAACATTTTTTTTTTGGCCGATTAGACGATGTACATATTTCAGATGGGACATGTATATGATTGGTGATGCTCCTGAATCTACGTAAATACAATTTTGGTCTTTTTCATTTCCGCATATATCAATTTTGTAAATTTTACCATGGGACAAGATTCCATTTTCGACGATATTCAGGATGGACAGTTTTCCTTGTTGATGTATTTCAAATAGTCATTTTTCTACTTTGACATATAATTTCGAGTTGTCCTTTTTCCCTTAAATTTGCACCGAATGACAGTAAACCGTACTTAGATAACAAAAAAAAATATTTCTGGGAGGGCCACAACTACAGTAACTCTAAAATGGTTCTACAGGCCAAAAGAGATCATAAACAACAAACAAAAAAAAAAAAACTTCATACATCGGAACCGTAGCTAAAAAAAATGTTCAGCATAGATCAACGTGTGGCACCATGTTTCGTGAGTTCTTCTAAAACACTTTAAGTTTAAAAAAACTATTTTTATTTTTTCGGAAATACTCGATCAGAAAGTTGCATAAATGGTGCCCCCTCTACCCTCTATCTTCTAAACCGTGTGTCCAAAAAATATGTAAAGCATTATAAACAGAACACTTAATAAATACTATATTCTTAAAATAAAAAGATCTAAATAATGAACAAAAATTCAAGACTTCGACTGGATTTGAACATTTGAAGACAAGCTGATAGGGCTATGTAGCTCAATTGGCAGAGCATGCACCCCGGCAACGCACAAGGCACTGGTTCAAATCCAGTCGGATACTTGAATTTTTTTCGTTATTAAAATCTTTGTATTTTAAGAATATAGTCTCTTAGTGTAGAAATTCACTTTAAAAATCACGAAGATCGTGATGGTAAAACATCAAGTATTTCGTAAAAAAGCAATTAATAAATACTATCAACGAATATTATTCTTAACATGATCGGATATACCGTTCTTGAGTTATTGGCGAAAAACTGCGCTTCTCAGCGAAAGGACATGAGTGCCACGAAGGTGCGCTCTTTTGCTGGTGCAGTTTTTCACGGCGCATTTTTGTAATCTGTAGTGCATTTTTTTGTAGTTAACGGCTACGGAACTCTATATTACACTGAGCATGGTCCGACATGTTCTTGGCCGGTTTTATTTCTAGAACAACTCCACAAATCTCTCACCGATTAGTTCAAAACCGCGCCAAGCAGACTGACTGTGTCTCACCATGATCCAATTTTATCCAGTTTTAATCTTCTTGCGCGCGGCATCTCCCCAATGGATTGTCAATAGTGTGCGCAAGTCATAAACGATTGGCAATAAATAAATTCTCCGCGGGAAGTTGCATGCGTTGACACAAGCTGCGCAAATATTTGCCCGATTGATATCGGGGTGCTTTAATTAAACCAAAACACGGTGGGGTCGGCCGCACTTTAATGCGCCGTTTTATTGCACTGTGTTAAATATGGCTAATATGTGTCAAACTGTTTTGATTTACGATTAAATTGTATTGTGAAAGATTTGCTTTTTATTATTCGAGAAATGTCAAAATTGAGCTTTGAAGATTTTGTTGCTAAGATTAGGAATAGATTTTTCTCCCACTCGTACTAAATGTTTAACCCTTGACTTATTCTTAGTAATCCTGCATATACTCGGTGATTTTTTGTCTGATATACTGTCCAGATACTGTTTATTCAATGAATATTTTATGTTTACGAGTATGAATTACTTAACACAATCCTTTTTCAAAATTTCCTTTAAAACATTATCTCATATTCTTTTACAATAAATCTTTTTATTCAGTCTCGTAATGGCCGCGAGGTAACACGCAGGGCTATTGTGAGTCACCCCAAGACTATCTTCCTCCAATATTATTCCAGCAACAGTCAAGTGAAATATGAAACAATTTTATAAGGATCTCTTACCCCTCGTCGCGTCATCGGAGGGTGATAAATACCATTCCAATAAGACCCCTCCCTTCTTTCTCCCCTCCTTTCTTTGAATATTGCATAATACGCTTAGAACTCGAAGCTGTACGTATTATGGGCCAGGTTTTATTCTCATGCCTCCCGCGCAAACTAATTGATATTAAATAATAATTTTGCGAAGGGGGAGATGCAGAAAAACGCAGAGAAGAGCCCTATGCATTATTTATCATCCCTCTGCCGGCAGCAGGTTCAAATTAAACTTTTAACATTATCATATTTTTGCCGCCCATCAGAATTTGCATTTCAATATACACACTTGAAAAGGCGTGCGTCTTAGACCGTGCCGAATGATTATTTTCGTATAAAAAACCAATAGCTTTTCGTACATATATCATATATATTTATATTTTTTGCCATCTCGTATTCGAAGTGTCGTTTAATATTAACACATTTGAGCCTCGTGTTAGGTACATGACTTGACTTAAACCGTTAGTATGCTGATTAGCATCCAAGTGTTCTGAAGCGAATTAATTCATACGATTAGCGCTCAATCCACTCAAGACAAATCTAATAATGCTAGGATTGATATTATAAAGGCTTACGCAACGCTTTATTTACTCAGTTTTCCGTATTTCGCTCTGTTTTCCTCGAATCTCATGAATAGCTGTGTAGGTAGAGTTATATAGTCGCGTCTCATGGCTGTCCGGAGTCATCGAACTCAAGTCGGGGAAGTTGGGGACTATGTCGTCATCTACACGGGAATAGTTTTGTATGTTTGTGTAGTGGGCGGAGTTGGTCCTGCTACGCAAGGTACTACAGGCACTTCGTAGCGATTCTAGCATGCCGTGGCGTCCCACGTTCTTCGTTCATTCTAGTATCATGCTACAGCCGCTACGCCGTAGCGATTTCAATGTTGTAGCTTAAGATTAAAACAGTGAATAATATAATCACTAACAAAAAAGTTAATTAAATTATGTACAAAAAACGATTGCCTTTTTTTATATATGCGAATAATAAAGTTAAAAAATTAAATCATTATTTCATTGCACTCAATCGTTTATCATGAATAGTAGAATAGCTTAACAAGACAAATTGAATAATCCCTGTACAGCACTTAATAGGAAGTCTCATAAGTGAAATTTATAAGTCGTGAAATCAGGTAAAGCATTGACCGCGTTTGACGGCCGCGTCCCTTCCGCGCGATTTCTGCCCCTCACTCGTGGGATAAACTTCACTTTCTCCCCCGTGATTTAAAAATATCTCTATTGCGCACTTTATTACATGATCATTGGGACTGTGCAGGCGCGTGCCTTGTGCGCATAATATTGGCGATGTTATGAATCGTGAAATTGTAAGTATTGGCAGAAATAGGGATGAAAATTCACTGATCGGGAGAAATAAACTGCATGGTTACCCGCTGTCTAAGCTGGGCTGTTGTTCAAGCAGGGTATTGTTCAGTAGTCATCTATTTTAAATTTTTCTTCATTTATGTCGACAAGTTTTTAGTACGGGGTTTTCTATGGAGTACTTTTCAATCGTTTTCTCTCATTTTAACGACGATGGCAGCTTTGATGATTTTTTGTGATTAAAAAAAAAGTAACACGGACAGATATTATGGTTATAATTTTCGTGTAATATTAATTTTCAATTATATAAATTCAGGAAATTACAGATTTTTCGCTTGGTAAATTTCGAAAATATGGGAATTAATTGAAATAAAACAATTTAACGGATTATATCGCGTATATTATCTCATTCTAGTTAAATTGTTTTATTTCAATGAGTAATAATCGCGGAAACAGAAGAAAATATTATGGGAATTATTTTAAATAAAAATATATTTTATAATGTTTTTTTTTGCAATATATGTGGGCTGACCATTTTTATAAATATTCCCAATTTCAAATAGATAGCATAAGTAGTTTTTGAGATATGGCGCTCTAATAGTCGGACAGACAGACAGACCGACACAGACAAAGTCGCAGCATAAGGGTTCCTTTTTTACCTTTTTTGTACGGAACCCTAAAAATCCAAAAAGATCTTACCCAGATATTTGTTCTATCGGCTATCCAAGTCGGCTACATACGGCAGTCATGGTCATGTCAAAATCCTTATGACTATAAGACGCGTATCCAACGAGCAACATTATCTGATTGTACTACCGCCGTGAGCCGGTTAAGCTTTTAGTCTCAATTTGATTAAACATTTAATCGTTATTTAAGTCGTAGTCCTAGTCGTAGAGCAAGCGCAGTGCGCACTACAGATGTTGTTTTCGGTCACTGCAATGAGATAGACACGTAATTTAGGATTTGGCACAGATTTTATTTCTCCGGATGCGCACATCAAACTTTCCTTTCCAGTAAAGTTATTAGCTGTCGAAGTTTTACGTTTTGAAACAGTATTATTTAGCATACTATTAAAAACTAAAACGCAATAAATATAACGTTTTATAGTTATTGTATAATTATCAGTTACTGTAATAAATTAATAGTTTAAAAAACACTAGAAAAACACGCTTTACAAGACTTTTCTAACAAATCCAAACACAGCAGTGATACGATGTTCCATCATGAAGTTCCAGTTCGTATCTTCCGGTTACATCATTAGATCAGTTCGACAATACCATATTATTGTATTGTCATCAGAACTACATACATCTGCCAATTTTCATGACGCTACGATCCTTGGAAAATGGTTAAATTAGTTACCTTAGATTCCATTACATAGTTACATACAGGTCGACCTAATAAAAGCGTGTTAAAAATGCGCCCATAGGAAGAGCGATTCTACTTTTGGTCCCGTTAACGATCCAATTATTTCATAAAAGTCGTCCAGGATACAATTAACTAAAATAGATGCGAATTACTTAAATAGGTAACAAGACACGTAATTACCTAACAAAAACTTTAGTGAACATGTCATTGACAAACCAAACCACTCAATTAAGTTTGATAAACCTTCTATCCTTGCCAAAGAAAAAATATATTTTCCCGGGATGCTACGTGAGGCTATTGAGATTAAAAAGCATCCTAATTTCAATAGCGAAGATGGATTGTCACTACTACCAGCTGGGGATCCTGTAATACATCTCATCAAGGAACAAGCGAGACACAGGACTGCAAAACCTTAATTTCCGAACGGTGTAAAATATCTTATCTGTTTAAAAGTAGTTTAATAGTCTCTGTTTTTTAAATATTGTAATTAGTAATGAGGTAGCCTGGGAGTTTTTCTTTGCAGCGTTTCTTTTCTCCTCAGTACGCCTCATTTGTGAAATGCTGCTTAGTAAATTATTAGAATAAAATAATTAAGCCCTTCTGGCACATGTGTAACTGTCTTTACAGCTTAGGCCCATCTGGCATGTATGTACACCTTTATTTGTGTTTTTTCAAAAAATTGGGTAGTTTGCACAAATTGTATCTTTGACAGAGGAAAATACATCTTTTCTCAGTGCACCCGTGACCATGGAAACCTGGAAAGCTTCCGAAACGTCGGGAACTAAAATGAGATAATATACGCGATATAATCCGTTAAATTGTTTTATTTCAATGAGTAATAATCGCGGAAACAGAAGAAAATATTAAAAACTTTAGTGTCCCAAGATTATATTTTTGTAACTTTTGTCCAGTAATACTTTTCTTGGAGGTAAATTAGGTTATGCCTTTTCACCTAATAAGGCCGACATTTCGGCACTAAATAAGACATAATTAACATAATTCTAGTTCGCATGCAAACTAAGACAACTCGCGAGGGAATTGTTGGTGCTGGCGGGCCGCCAATAGTGAGCGATCGTTATGAGCCAAGGACTCCATCACGGCAGCGCGGCGTGCGCTCCGCACCGATTGTATCACGATTTATTGCACCGCAAACCAGTGCTTAAGGTCAAAACCAGCCCAATTGAAGCATGGATCTTAGGCGACTTGTAGAGATTTAGCAGGTCGCCTAAGATCAGAATGCACTGCTAGTAGAGAGCGGCGAACAACCTTGCGAATACTGGAAAGAAGCATCATAGATCAGCGTTGGCACGACTGTGTCTCATTAGTGTTATCTGTCTGTCACCCTTAATCTGGCAATCAATGGTAAAACCTTAACATATAATTTTTGTATTTTTTATTAATTCAGACTTTTTAGAACTGTTCGTGTGATAGTATTTTTTGAACTCTTGTCAAATTAAGGGCTAATACAATGAATACTGAATACTTCAATAATCATGATCTTCCCGGCACTGCCGGATAAAGATTTTTACCAACTGCGAGACAAAAATCACATTCTCTCCGCTATAATTTCAAATGAAGGATATTTTCTATCTACTTAGCTTTCCCAAGTCAGCGCACAGCAGAATGACTCACACAGAAGCCTGAAAAACTGCTCTCAAATTATATTGTACAATGATTGCAGGGGATTCGCGGTCGCTGCAGGTGGAAGGCCCGGCGTTCGAGCGCGCCGCCGAGCTACTGCGCAGGTCACCTGAGTTCACCGTGCTGGCTTCCCTCAAGCAAGAGCCTGCCAACTCCGGCACCATCATCTCCTTCTCCCATGGGTACAACAGGTAGGAACCTTCTCTGCCTCCATGTTTCTTTCCTGCTTACTTATACGGTCTGCTGCAAAATTATCAAAGTAATTGTCTTACTCACGAATCTCTTTGCTTAAACTATAACAATAGAGTCCATTCATGACCTCTATTGTTAATGAGTTCATACTTTTTTTTTTGTATTATGCATGCTACACTCTCTAATTTTGTATGCCTTTCGGCAAAACATAGTGTTACTAAGCAATTTATGAAACACCCATGTACCTACCTATGTTTTACAAAATAAATTATTCTTATTCTTATTCTTAATGGACTCCATCGTGACTATGGTATTTTTGCAGCTGACTGTACACATACAAACGGGTAACAAATCTTCCTCGGTGTTTTTATTCATCTGCCGGAAATGTTTTCTTCGAAGGTCCTAGGTAGACTTGATATTATTCGTCCGTAAACTGATATAAAATTAACTGACCATTATTATAGTCGTATTTTCAATCCTTTGATTTAGATGTTGAGTTCTTCGCATATCTGCTCGTATTGCTCATATAAATAGGTAACGGGTAAAAATGTAACCGGCGCGACGCCCTTATTTTCTTCTTAAGTACCAGTCTGCCCTTCAAGTCATTGAGAAAGTTCTTAGCCTGATATAGTTCTTATGTTAATTTATGTTATACGCGCGTTGCCTTTGGTTACATTATACAGGGTAATATAAAAATATGTACTAAAACTTTGGCAGTTTAATAAAGTTAAAAGTATTTAAGTTTATACTTTTGCCGCTATTTGTACCCTTCATGTTATTGAGATGATTACAAAAAGTCACGATGTATAAGTTATATTTGAACGATTATTAATTTGTGCAATGCGCGTTATGAAGACAGCGATGCGTGTCGCAGGCGGGTGGCACAGCGCCGCCCCAATCAAGGGACTCCCCGTTGTCTTTACATGCGCGTGATTGATTGCTATGATTTAATGACGCAATTCGTTTGATGTCGGGTAAAGGAGCATGAAGCACCGGCGCGAGCGGGGCGCCGCGCGCGCCGGCCACCAGCGGAGCGGACCACGCCGGAGTGCCCTGACGGTGAGTTCTAGATCTCAACATCGCTGCGCGCGCACGCATCCCGCTTCCCCGGCGGGATCCGTGTGCGCGCATAGGGGAGTATCATGTATCTTGGAATGTCCTGTGCCTCGGAATGTCCTCCTCGATCCATCCGTTGACCCCATTGCGCTCACTGTGACCTTTGCATGGCCGTATGTGTGCGCGGGTGGGCCGGCTTGCATGCGCCCGCCCGGGCCCGCGTCCCCGCCGACCGTCTTGTGTTCTGTGTCTTGACGTGCTGTGTTCTGTATCTGTCTAACCCTCACGCGCGACTCTCTGTTCACTGGCTGTTGATGTTTGTCGTGCCGCGCTCGCGCCGAGGGGACACCGCCGGGCTCGGCCGCACTTGCATTCCAAGCGACATGGGAATCCGAATTGTGCTTCTCGTACTGTGTCCGACGGTAACCTCGACTCACGCCTGTCGCATCTGCGGACGGGCGGCCGGACGGCGCTACTCTTCCGGCCGGTGGGAGCTCACCGAAACGATATCGGACACATCGCGAGAGTTCTGTTTCTTTATAGCGGTGCTATGAGACACGTCAGCTAGTCGACACGATCGCGATTAGTTCCGAGGTACATGGTCCCCTATCCTGGCCGAGCGATATTGAGATGTAGAGCGAGCCGAGGTCCGCTCGCGGTCGTGCGCCGTACGCTGTCCGAATATGTTTCTTGTTTGCTTTGTTTATGTGTACCTCGGAACAGTTCGCGAGGGAGCGGTGGAGACATTCGGAGTGTCCCCGCGCGTCCGTTGACCGGCGCGACCTCAGGTCTCGCTCAGTAGAGTTGACGCGGTGTGCAGGTACCTGGAGGTGCAGTCGAGCGGGCGGCGCGACGAGGTGCGGCTGCACTACGTGGCGGCGGGCGAGGCGGGCGAGGCGCGCGTGGAGACCTTCCCCTTCCGGCTCGCGGACGGCGCGTGGCACCGCCTGGCGCTGGCCGTGTCGGGCGCGCAGGCCACGCTGCTCGTCGACTGCCACCCGCTCTACCGCCGCCTCATCACGCCGCCCGACCGCAACTTCACGCAGCCGCAGCTCTCGCTCTGGGTCGGACAGAGGAATAGCAAACATTCCTTATTCAAGGTACCTAGCATTCCTTAGATATGTCGCCCATGAAAATGTTTACCTCGCGAAAGGTTCTTCTTTCTCATTAAAATTACTTTATTTTAGTTCGTTAAGTTATGATATGGTATATAACAACATTAGGTTGTTCTGTGAATTACATTTTTTTTTATCCTTTTAGCCATAAAAGTTGTAACGGTATATTTTGTATGCGCTACGCATGCAACGGTTTTTAGTTAGTTAATTCCGATTATAATAGCATAGCGCAACCACGTCGTGGGTCACAAAGACCAGTTGCCTATCTGGCACGTACACCTGATAGGTACTATTTCTGTTGCGCGTTTACAGAAGGAAATGTGATTCCAGGGTACTCTACAAGACGTGCGCCTGGTGAGCGGGCCGCACGGCTACCTGGCGCAGTGCCCGGGGCTGGACTCCGAGTGTCCCACGTGCGGCCAGTTCGCGCTGCTGCAGGCCACTGTCCAGGAGCTCACGACGCACATCCATGACCTTTCGCTTAAGGTACCTATATCTCAACATTTGCAAAATGACTAGGTTGTACGAAGAATGAATGATGTACCGACGACTATCGACAGCAAAATTGTATGGTCACCTTGCGGGCGATAATGGCTTGGCCGGTTGCAGGCTAACTTTGCAAAAATTAACTAGATGGCGTCGTTGTGACCGAAACTGACGATTTTAATGACTTAACTAAATTTAATAGTCTTGTAGTTACGAAAATGTATGTTCGATATAATATGATTACTATTATTCATCAAATTGAAAAAAACTTATATCGAAATTACAACGACATCTATATTTAATAAGTGGTATACCTTTCTTTTAACAAATTGTGTAATGTTGCCGCGCTAGCTAGCCTATTGCCCTCCTAAAGCAATTGGCGATATTTTAAAGAAACTATCGTTACAAAATCTGTTGCCGCCATTTTATAAAACTTAAGTATGAAGAATTTATCCACGAATTCACGGTTTTAAACTTATTCGAAAAACAGATCTTGAATGGATATGACTATATAAAACATATACTGTATAAACAGTTATAAACAACTAGTGTGATTAATTGAATACCAAAATTTAATTACAGAAAATAAAAAACTAAAGAATAAAATAAATAATGACAATAGGCGGGCTTATAGTTAAAGAACAACTTATGTTTATTATTCCTGTCTTAAAATAGCATACAAGGACATGAGTATTGCAAGAGCGAACTATATGGATTAAAAAAAATATATATGAACTAGCTGTGATTAGGAATTAGAAAATAATTCGTTTTACTTCTTGCATTTATTTGTATACATTTTTCAAACCAAATAATACCTACCTATGTTATGGCTATGGGCTATCAATTAAAACATAGGGTTGCTCTAAAAATATTATTTATTCATTTATTGTAGGAGAACCTACAGCTAATGCAGTACAAATAGAAACTTAAATAAAAGTACAGAGCCAATTACAGGAACTCACGTATAGATATTGCACATGAAACAGTTAACTGACAACGCACATAACGACGCGCACACACAGCAAGTATATATAAAAACTATGAACATTTAAACTACATTATGTTATAACATTATATGTTTTCATAATGAAAATACAAATTTTAGACATATATTCGTATGAAAATATTTAATGTTAAAACATTCAGAAATTTACAATTAACAATATGAAACATGACTGAATTCATAGTTATGATAGGGATAGATCTATATTTCACTGTGTAGTGTCCATATTGTAGATAGTGCACGTTATTTGGACTCAGAATGAACGAACACTTTATTTTTAAGTCGTGTTATTTTTTGATAAACATATTTTTTTAACCTGATATGACATTTGTGCAGTTGTCTCGGTATACATTTTATTTTGGTGTATATAAATTAGTAGAAAAAAGTAAGGGTTTATTTGTAGAAAACCCCACTGAATAAGGAGTATTTTATTATTATTATTACTATGAAGTTAGATAAATGGGTATGTGCGTAAAATTAACCTAAAGGACTAATAGATATACAATAATAAAACAATAAATAAAATCAACAAACTTTATTACTCACACAGTACTTATTTTTAAAATATAATTCAAGTGTAAAACAAAAGATCAAAGATCAAAGATCTAACGATAGTAAATGTTACCATACTGAAGTGGCCTATCTATCAGCTTAGCACACAAAAAAAATCAAGCATCTACCGCAATAATTCACGTCACCATAAATAAAAATCTCATCGTACTCGGCGATAGGTGAAGAATTAAAAAAAAAAGTCATAACTCCGAAAATACGAAAAATCGCGGAACATACATGGTGGTGATTTAGATAGCCTTCTAGGTCCTCTACCTCCCAGCTTCAGTATATCACTACTACTTGGGATACCCTGTATTTGTATTATATATAAAACAATAGTTACATTTACACCGGTTTCTCTGGCAATTTCTGCCATATTTTTGCCTTACTTATGCAAGGCATTATGATGTTGTAATGAGAATTCATTTTAAAACTTGATAAGTAATAAAAAGCAATCAAACAAGACAATCGAACCGACGGGAATAGCTTTTGCTAGCGGACGAGCTGTTTCTTTTCAATAAAAACTAGAACGGTATAGGTATTTATGTTTTAAGTCTACCCTCTAAATATAAGTGTTAACCAATAAGTAATTGTTGCACTTTTCAACAACGAATACGAAGTGAATTTATTATTTGTTATAAATATTCGTGTAAAATTACAATTACTTTTTGATAAACCTAAAAAAAAATCAATTAAAAAATATTTATACTAAACGCATTGCTTGATTTTTTTGTAAACTTACGTCATTCTGAATTTGGTAATAAATTTCATTAGCTTTCACCAAGTCTCAATGGCTGAGGGGCTGAATGCAGCTGTTTAAAACGTCTAAGGTTCCCAGAGTTCGAATCCCGGCAGTTATAGGAAAGATAGTATTTTTGGATTTTTCGTAAATCATCATCGGTAGTAGATTAATATGATTCGTATTTAGACGTCCTTAGAAACATTTAATAAATAGTCGAAGATACATTCTATAATTTCTGGATTGGGATAACACCGAAAATAAACAAACTGACTCCGCTTACCAACGGAATAAAATATTTTATTTTACTTTAATTGCTGTTATCAGCGCCATCTATTGGAATCTCATGAAACTAATGAAGTATAGCACGTAGCGTAAGCGTCTCGACTTGCTTTAAGGCATTCGCGTTTAACAATGACCATCCACTTATGCAGCCCATAGTACTTATATCTCTGGTCTGGGGCAAAGCAACTGACATAGACTACATTTATGCTACAAAAAGCCGCCATTCGTTCTATATATAACCTCAATTCCCGTGACTCCTAAACAAAACTTTAAAGACATCAAAATTTTAACCGGTAGCGTCCCAATATATTAAATGAGAATATTATTTATGGTTTTAAGAACCTAGACTCCAACACTAAGAATTATGATATACACAATTTTAACACTACAAATAAAAATAAAATAGGAAGTTCCGCGTTCATAAAGTATCTAAATCTTTTGTAGGCCAATGTATACATTTTTAACAGACTTCCAAAAAAGGAGAAGGTTCTATGTTGGACTGTTTTTTTTTATGTCTTTGTATAAGAATAAGTTACCAGGTGATGCTTTAGATTACCATTTTCAGCTCTCATAAATAACTTGAAAAGTCTCTAATGTCAAACGCATAGCACAGGGTAGGTGACTATTTAGCAGACAAAAATGCATGGCACCACCCCAAAATGGTGACCAACTAATAAATAATTTAATTTTACCGGGCACCGTTCTTATAAGAAGGCAAGTCACAATCATCAAACGTACCTACGTAAGTTGTTTACATCATATTTTGCTTCATTTTTTCTATAATAACTTTACTATTATAAATTTTGACATGTTTTCCTGTTGAACTACGCAAGCGTTGATACTTAAAAAGATATATTTAAGAAAGTGTTACAATAGTTAAAAAATATTTGGAAAAAATACTGATTGAAATAATTAAGTATTGACATTTTACATCCTATGAAAATTGCTACTTAGATATTTTAAATATAGTTTTCTACTCCTGTACTTCTTTCTGTCGTTTAAATGGTTACCAACTCTAATATAAAGACATACATTACTTAGACTTGTAAAACTCTATAGTCTTTTTCCCAAAAAAGCACTGCTAAGCGTGTTACAATGTCGCTATTAACGTATTCATTGGTGCCACAGAGTACAAAATTTCAATCTAATAATTTATATTCAGTGAGTCTTAAACTAATATTATTTGAAATAATTTATATTACGAACTTAACAAACCACCGAATTCATACAGTTTTAAATTAAAAAATAATAATGTACGCAAAGCATTGCTGCCAACTTAAACAAAACATTTGTTACAATTTACGTACCTACACATATTTTATCGCCTATTTTTTCAAATCAGTGGTTAAAACATGTTTATGTTTTCACTGTTTTCATACGCGAATTAAAAAAATAAAAAGCCATAGATATTGACAGCTCGCTTTTTAATTTTCTTCGTGGCGCTAAATTTTAATCATCTTGAAGTTGTTGGTTGTTGTCTTGTTACAAGCTGTTGAAAGTGAGAAAATGGAGTTTCGTGGCGCAAGAAGTATCAAACAATTTGCTGCTAGAAAAATCTCGACGCAAATATAAATATTTAGATTTTTTGTGTTTTATTAAAAAGTGCTTAGGGGTCATTCATTAATTACGTATGGATCCCTGGGGGGGGAGGAGTTCGAAAAATCTGTCGTAATTAATGAATGGCCCCCTTAGTTGTAGAAAAACTATTGTATATAGACTTTTGTTTTAAACTGAGCTAAATGGCTTAAAGACTATATACAACGTTGTACAATTTGGTCAAAAAACGCTCGTGGCGTCTTCCTTTACGATACTTGCGATTGTCCTTACGTAATTAAAGAATGGCCCTTTACTAGTAGAAAAACTGTTGTTTGCAACAATGTATAATTCGGTCTAAAACGCTCGTGGCGTCTTTCTTTGCGATACTTACTCGCTACTGTCCTTACGTAATTAGTGAACGGCCCCTTAGTCGTAGAAAAACTATTGTATGCAACGTTGTATAATTGTGTCAAAAAACACTCGTGGCGTCTTTAGTTTTCGCAACTCGCCACTCGCCTCTTTTGACCCCTATTATACAACTGTTGCATAAAATAGGTACTATTATAACGATTAAACTGCATAGTCTTTAAACCATAAAGACTTTCTGCCACTTTGGCCGTTATGACATGTGGACCATTTGCCTATTAAAACGTTACACACATAAAGACGTTTTACAAACAAGCTACGAGTATTTCGTCTAAAATTGAATATTGAAATGCGGAGGTTTGCACATCAAGACACCTACCCACCAGGACAATATACAACTAAGACGTTTTCTTTACCATGCCAAAATACAACCCTTCTATCACCTCCTGAACCAAACCCTTAATCAAGGATGTCACTCAGCGAAGTCACGATCGTCGGAGTAATGAAGGACCGATTCAGGTTCAATTCAACAATTTTTTTTTGTCGTTTTAACACTTAGTCTCCAAAAAAGTCTTTCAGTTTGGATTAATAGAGCCTCAAAGAGATACTTGTAAGGAATAATGGTGAAAACAGCATCATTAAAGCCACCTTTCATGTGCAGTTGGTGGGCGCCGAGGCGCGGCTGGCGCGGTTAGAGCAGTGCGACTGCCAGAAGTCGTGCTACTCCAACGGCTCCGTGCATGCAGATGGCGCCACCTGGAAATCCGGAGACTGCAACCGCTGCTCCTGCGTGGTCTGTATACATATACCCGTCAATACCAACAACTTTTCCTATGGGGAACCATTTCGGAACCGAAAAACAAATCTGCCATTTCCTACATTTTGGTTGAGTTACTTCAAATACTAAGTATGTAATGGTAGTTTTTTTTCCGTTTTGTTTTTTTTTAATTGACGGGTACACGTATTAAAATTAAATGTAATAAAAAAAACACGGCGTTTTTGTCAATATCCTCCATTTATAATGTAAACTGTTTAAGTAAGCGTATTTTCTAAGCTTTAATTGTGCATGATTTAGTGACATCTCATGTAACTTCGTAGAGATAGCCGCTTCTCGTATCGGATGCATTTTGTTCTGATAATGCTCTACATCATCCTGTCATTGTTTTCTAAGTCAGTTGCACAAATACAACTTCTAACCAGCATTTGTTGGATTGCAATTCCCAAAAATTATACCCAAAACTGACTTAATCATTGAAATGATTGTGTCTAAACTTATTACTGCAGTTGCAGTAGTATCAAAAAGATGGCCACTGCGAACACTTCGGACGATGTCTTAGCGTTGACTCCGCCAGTGGAGGCGAACAGTCCATAGTCTCATTCTCTCCCCTATCTCCGATTCTTTCGCTCTCTCGTCTATGAGCCTCAAGTCGGGTTGAACCCGTTCAACCCACTTCCGCAGTCCTTTTATTAATAAATAGCGGGGATAAACTTACACAAATCGACCTAGTACTATAAATACTAGCAGACGATTTACATAATATAAAAATAAGTTGTAATACTTAAATACATACATAGAAAACATACAAGATCCAGGAACAAGCATTCGTGCTTGCCCTGGCCGGGATTCGCACCCGGGACCGTCAGCGTCATAGGCCGTCGTGCAACCAACTGAGCAAAACGTGTCGTCATTTTGCCTTGCGCACCGCGTCCCCGCGTTTCTCTAAGTGGCCGCAGTGGCATTCCCGTTTGTGAGTTTAGCGCTCTACGCACTGAATTCGATTACTGCTACGGAGGACATCAGGGTAGGTCCCTGTCCCTACCCAGGTCTAAGTCAGGTTCTATAAAAAATAACACTGCAGTGCTTTCACTTGCATTTCTGTGAGCAGCCTTAGCTCAATCAAGGTGTGACTCGTATCTCCTTACTGTTTAATGTCATATTATAGATCACATCTAACGTGTAATTTAATGTTACATTTCCAGCACGGTGAAATAACGTGCAGGCCAGTTGAGTGCGAGAGAACCGACTGCAAGAATCCAGTACTGCCTCCCGGGGCATGCTGTCCAACATGTTTAAGTAAGTCGATCATGTATTGTAAAATCAGGTACAGTCAGAATATCTATACATTGAGCATGTTTTCAAAATTGACAGACAGACGGACAGGCACAAAGTGATCCTATAGGGTTTCGTTTTTTCCTTTTGAGGTGCGGAACCCTAAAGATGATTGTAACAGACCATTTGCAGGTCACTGAATAGGGATGATGACTAATTTATTAATTATTAGTCCGTCATGTTGATCAATAAAAAATATTGGAGACGTATTTTTCCTTTTATGTAATAAAGGCGATACATTGAGTCAAAATGTCGCGTGACGTTACTTCTAGGTACAAATTGTACCTACGACTGACGTCACGAGACCCACTCCTAAACTTTAATGCAGCGATACTCGAAGTGTGCTCCGCGGAGCACCAGAGGGCTCTTCAAAGCTTCTGTTGGGGCTCCGTGATAATAATAACTGTGAATGAAGAAGCCCAGTCTTTCATTATTGTACGGCGCCGTCATATTTCCCTTTCCATAAGGGTTCCGTTGCCAAAAAGTTTGAGAACCAGCGTGTCCAATATTTTGTTAATATCTAACCGACGGACTAATTAGAATTTTGATTTTCGTACCCCGTCATCGTGCCTATTGAAAAATATATATTTTTTGTTTCTTTTTATGTTTGTATGTCGTGTTGCTGTTGCTTCATCACGGCAACACGGCTTAACGGATTTCAACTGTTTTCGGTATACTGTTTCGGGTATTATACTTTTTACCCGACTACGCTGAAGAAAAAAAGAGATGTTATGACTTTTCTTCCGCGAACGTATATTTTGAAGTATTTAATTTGCAAAATATTTGAGCTGGTTATATTTATAACTATTCCAAATGTTAAATAGATAGCATCGGTAAGTAGTTCCTGCGATATAGCGATAATAGACGGACGGACAGACAGATAAAGTCGCACCATAAGGATTTTTTACCTTTTTGGTACGGAACCCTAAGAAGATTAGCACATTGTTCCTTATATTCCTGATTTTATAGCCAAGACAATGAATCGAGCAAGAGTTGAACAAAGCTTTGAATATTCCAGGGCACTGTCTGCTGAAGGGTACGCTGTACGAGCACGGCGACCGCTTCGCGCCGAAGGAGTGCGCGGAGTGCGTGTGCCACGACGGGAACATGCAGTGCACGCGCGTCGACCCCGACACCGCCTGCCCGCCGCTGCCCTGCGACCCGCCCGACCAGTTCACCGTGCCCGGCGAGTGCTGCAAGTTCTGTCCCGGTATGTTCTGCTCACTCATATCTAGTGGGGTCGTCTCGTCTAGTGGGGGACAGAGAACCGATCGGGCTAAGAGTGCGCGTGCCGCGACGGCCATATGCTGTGAACAGTGCTACTCCGCGACCCGTCCGAATGATGCTACAACTTTTGCCCATGTATGCTCTCTTCAAAATTTGGACGAATGAGGACCGATCCGCCTGGCACACTTTAGTCCATGAAATAACTAACTCACACCTCAAGTGCTTTTATTTTCAGCCAGGCGGTTAGAAAGATGATAATATGTTCTGATTTTTATCATTAATTCTACCCTAGGTTTAAGTTCGAGGCCCCTTAGACCAAAAAAGGAACTTTATTACCAATTCGCAACGGATCCTTTGCATTTCTAATATTTTCGTCGGCTTCCAACAATCTTGATTCAGATTGTTGGAAGCCGTGAACATTTACGACACGTCGGCCATTGACTTTTGAGTGTCCAACGCATTTTTATTTAAAGTTTATGTCTGTAACACTGGTTTTCCTGTAGAATTACTCCTTTTCGACATTCAAACCCTTTTCAAAATTGTTCAAATAGGAATTGTAATTCAAGACTAGTGAATATTTAATATGGGATCCCAATTTCAGGAGTGGACTACTGCAGCATGGGGCATACGTGTGACGAGAACGCGACCTGTATGAATCTCAACACCAAATACACATGTAAATGCAACCAGGGTTTTGACGGCGATGGCCTCACTTGTGAAGGTAAAATCACCTCTTCGATTTTATTACCAAATACGAAAACGAGGCTTCCTATTCGAATAGCCTCTCTGTAATGCTGGGGACACACTATTGCGATAACGCGACAACATAATAACGCGAGATAAAGAATTCGTCCTATCGCGAATCATCTTCGCGAATACGAATGCCCCTCGCGCCCCTGTCGGTAAATTGCCACAAATCAAAGGGTTTTGTCGCGACAAAGTTCGTGCGGTTCCAGATTATCGCGATGTAGTGAAGTTTCGACGTACATGCAAATGATGTGGCCAAGCACTTCGTCATGGATCGAACACGAAGTTTTATCGTGACAACGCGAACATGAATCTTCGCATTCAAGTCTGGCCGTAGCATAATAGAACCTCTGGACGTCTTGGTACATCTCCAATGTACAATAAGTTTAAAATTTCAACACGTTATATATGTCGCAGGGAAATAGCCAAAACAGAGATTTGATCAAATCTCTAAGGGATATGACCAAATCACGCAGGATGTTAAAATGGCGAATCAGTTTTATCATTTGTCTACAAAAGTCAGTCATTTGATTAAATCCCTGAATCAATTTAGTGAAATGACGAAATCAGCCAAAAAAGGCAACTCGTTTTGTCATTTCACCAGGTTTGTTTAGTGATTTGATAAATCCCTGAAACACGCCAGTGATTTGACGAAACGAACTCGCAAAGTCAACTCGTTTTATTATTTCACTAGACACGTTCAGTGATGTGATGTACATTTTATCATATCACTAAACGTGAGTCATAAGAAACTTTATGATATCACTGAACTTATCTAGTAAAATGATAAAACGCATTGACTTTGCAAGTTCGTTTCGTCAACTCGCCGACGTGTTTCAGGGATTTTATCAAATCACTAAACAAATCTGGTGAAATGACAAAACAAGTTGCCTTTTTTGTCTGATTTTGGTATTTCACTAAACTGATTCAGGGATTTAATCAAATGACTGACTTTTTCTAGACAAATGATAAAATTAATTCGCCATTTTAACATCCTGCGTGATTTAGTCATATCCCTTAGAGATTTGATCAAATCTCTGTTTTGGCTATTTCCCTGCGACATATACACACACTATACAATAGGGTATTCTACTCTGTAAAAGTATTTTAATATGTTGATTTCCTAAAAAAAACCACGGAAAAAGATCGACATAAATAAATAGGTTTACCCACAGTTATATTAAAATTTAAGACTAGAGTAAATAACACTTAAAGAACAAAACATAACATAGCACTTTGAAATATGAGTGTTGTTTATGGACTGGTCTGACAGATGTGACGTGGTAAAACAATACACTGTGTATTTAATATTTTCCTCTGTTTCCGCGATTATTACTCATTTAAATAAAACAGTTTTAACGGATTATATCGCGTATATTATCTCATTTGAGTTCCCGACGTTTCGAAAACTTTTCAGCTTTCCATGTTCACGGGTTTACTGACCACGGCGGCGTGGTTTAGGCCCCGTTGATGTACAGATTAAAAATCGTGTGTATTTACGATTCAAAATTAGAACATGCATGATGTTTATTTCTATAAGTTTTTTTATCCAATCCTATAATTAATTGTTCACTATAGAAAGAACCCTATTCTAGTAGTACCTATTTTCAGTCTGGCAAACATAATTTACTCTACACTACTCTGCCTACTAAAGGCATATTTTTGGAATTACATGGCAGAAATCTGGGGGCTTCTCTGAAATTCGATATTCGAAGTTCGTATCGCTCCATCTCGCTCACTCAAATACAGTTTAGCATGAGAGCGAGAGAGATGGCGAGATACGAACTCCGAATATCGAATTTCAGAGTAGCCCCTCTGACAGATTCTCCATGTGTCAACAGTTTAGCAAATTGTATAGTTAAGTAAGCAAGTATTTTTTACCGTAATGTTTTAGATGTGGACGAATGCAACGAGGCGGGCGGGCTGTTCGGGCACCACTGCCACTCCAACACGCGCTGCGTCAACGTCGTGGGCGGCTACGTGTGCCAGTGCCTGCCCGGCTACACCAGGAGGGACAAGTTCAACTGCGTCGAGGTACTCTTACTGTCGTGCTCCACGGCTCTATTCAGACGTACCACAACCACACGACAACGCAGTAACAAAGTCGTGACGCTGTAGTTATGTGTAAAAGGTTGAGCTGTAGCTTCTTCCAGTTATTTTGATGTGGTCGGACCGACCACAGGGTTGCGTTTGAAGGCAAAATGTGGTCCGTGTGAATAGAACAATTTATTTTCATATAAATTATCGCCAGATCACGTGGTTGTCGTTGTCGTGTGGTTGTGGTTATCGTGTGGTTGTGATACGTCTGAATAGACCCTATAGCGGTAATTGGGTACAAAAAGTTTGTACGGAACCTTCGGTGCGCGAGCCAGACTCGTACTTGGCTGGTTTTTATTTGGAATCGGTTCTATCAATAGTAAAATTTTAACACCGAAAGCGCCGTTCAGTCATAAAGGCTGGAACCAGTGCTGGACCGATGGTCCGCGCGTACGGTCGGTCGGGCGGCTTTTGTATGACCGCATACGCGCTGACGTTCAGCATCAGTCTGAACGCGCCTATGCTTTCTACAGCGATAGCTACGCCCGACCGACCGTACGCGTGTACCATCGGTCGAGCACTGTATCAAGCCTAAATCCATTGCACGGTTGTCAGGTGGACGAGTGCGCGGGCGACGCGCACGGCTGCCACGAGGCGGCGCAGTGCAGCAACACGCCCGGCTCCTACACGTGCCGCTGCCGCGACGGCTACGAGGGCGACGGCTACACCTGCACGCGTGAGTACGCTTTACGGCTTACACACATTATGGTACTCGTATGATATAAACACTGCCCTTTATATAAAGCTCTCATTCGGGACTCTCCTCACTGTGCATGTACATATGTAATTACGTTACGCCAGTACCCTACTGAGGTAGGCAGAGACTACCGAATGCCAACTCTATGGTTCTTCACACTTCTTTCGCTTCATTTACATCCATGCATCTCCTTGTACACGCTCGTTGGTTGTGGGTAGTCCTCAAATGGCCTTTTCTAGTGTCTCTGCAATGAGGTCGAACTACACTCGCCGAGGCCCCTTCCGACTCTTCCTTCCTACTTCTCGACATGAATTGTCTATCTACCTTCGCTAATCCTATCGACAAGCCCAAATCACCGAAGTATACCTTTCTCAATTTTAGTTTCGAAATCCTCTTCTACTCGACACACTGTTTTATATCCTATCACACAACAACACCCCACATCTTGCTTTCGGTAACTCTAGTTACCTGTCACCGTCCTTATCAAATCAAAATCTTTTATTGCACTCATGTTAGTATGAATTTCTTAAACTAATATAAACTATACTTATTTCAAGTATAAATAGAGTTCAATCCTAAATCTGAAGCAAGTGAGTGGACAGTGCTCTAATTTCTAAGTATCTCATTCACTCTACGTATCCAATGCATTTAGGCATACATAATTACTACTAGTTTACTAATTAATATTACTCATTATCTTTGAACTGTCCTGCTAACACGGAATAACGGACGATATTGCCTAAAACTTTTTCCAACTCGTCTCACTTATTAAGTAGGTAGGTACCTATAGGCTTAAATGTGCGCTACGAAATAATATATTATGTTTCTTTTTTCTACAGTCAACTCGGCCCGTGAGTTTAGTCGATGTGCCGCTTCACGGCATTAAACTAAATCACCCGGGTGACCTTACTGAATATGTTCATCAACACGAATGATTTGAAGAGATAGCCTAGCTAGTCCTGCCATAAGTTCTGTCACAAGTATTTGGAAAATAATTAAAATTAAAAAAAATACGCGTTTTGGACTTCATGTTATAGGAACCACTTTTATGCGCCAAAAAGGCTCTTCATTCGATGGTTACAGTCAGTCGGGTACTCGGGCCCACCGTGTATTTGTTTGGAAAGGTACAGCCGGTGCCTACTTGTCGTGGGGCATGAAAGACTATACATCCAACTCCATGTGTAACTCTGTCGGTGTGACAGCGGTCTGCACGGGCGGCTGCCTGAACGGCGGCACGTGCGCGGCGCCGGAGCGCTGCTTGTGCGCGGCGGGCTTCGGCGGCGCGCGCTGCGAGCGCGACCGCGACGAGTGCCGCGAGCCCGCCGCCTGCGCGCCGCGCGCCGAGTGCGTCAACACGCCCGGCTCCTACTACTGCGTCTGCCGCGCCGGCTACCGCAAGCATCCTCTGCGGGACCATTGTGAAGGTATATGTTGTACACCGGTCACACTCTACCTGCCGCCTGCCCACCGCGACGAGTGCCGCGAGCCCGCCGCCTGCGCGCCGCGCGCCGAGTGCGTCAACACGCCCGGCTCCTACTACTGCGTCTGCCGCGCCGGCTACCGCAAGCATCCTCTGCGGGACCATTGTGAAGGTATATGTTGTACACCGGTCACACTCTACCTGCCGCCTGCCCACCGCGACGAGTGCCGCGAGCCCGCCGCCTGCGCGCCGCGCGCCGAGTGCGTCAACACGCCCGGCTCCTACTACTGCGTCTGCCGCGCCGGCTACCGCAAGCATCCTCTGCGGGACCATTGTGAAGGTATATGTTGTACACCGGTCACACTCTACCTGCCGCCTGCCCACCGCGACGAGTGCCGCGAGCCCGCCGCCTGCGCGCCGCGCGCCGAGTGCGTCAACACGCCCGGCTCCTACTACTGCGTCTGCCGCGCCGGCTACCGCAAGCATCCTCTGCGGGACCATTGTGAAGGTATATGTTGTACACCGGTCACACTCTACCTGCCGCCTGCCCACCGCGACGAGTGCCGCGAGCCCGCCGCCTGCGCGCCGCGCGCCGAGTGCGTCAACACGCCCGGCTCCTACTACTGCGTCTGCCGCGCCGGCTACCGCAAGCATCCTCTGCGGGACCATTGTGAAGGTATATGTTGTACACCGGTCACACTCTACCTGCCGCCTGCCCACCGCGACGAGTGCCGCGAGCCCGCCGCCTGCGCGCCGCGCGCCGAGTGCGTCAACACGCCCGGCTCCTACTACTGCGTCTGCCGCGCCGGCTACCGCAAGCATCCTCTGCGGGACCATTGTGAAGGTATATGTTGTACACCGGTCACACTCTACCTGCCGCCTGCCGACCGCGACGAGTGCCGCGAGCCCGCCGCCTGCGCGCCGCGCGCCGAGTGCGTCAACACGCCCGGCTCCTACTACTGCGTCTGCCGCGCCGGCTACCGCAAGCATCCTCTGCGGGACCATTGTGAAGGTATATGTTGTACACCGGTCACACTCTACCTGCCGCCTGCCCACCGCGACGAGTGCCGCGAGCCCGCCGCCTGCGCGCCGCGCGCCGAGTGCGTCAACACGCCCGGCTCCTACTACTGCGTCTGCCGCGCCGGCTACCGCAAGCATCCTCTGCGGGACCATTGTGAAGGTATATGTTGTACACCGGTCACACTCTACCTGCCGCCTGCCCACCGCGACGAGTGCCGCGAGCCCGCCGCCTGCGCGCCGCGCGCCGAGTGCGTCAACACGCCCGGCTCCTACTACTGCGTCTGCCGCGCCGGCTACCGCAAGCATCCTCTGCGGGACCATTGTGAAGGTATATGTTGTACACCGGTCACACTCTACCTGCCGCCTGCCCACCGCGACGAGTGCCGCGAGCCCGCCGCCTGCGCGCCGCGCGCCGAGTGCGTCAACACGCCCGGCTCCTACTACTGCGTCTGCCGCGCCGGCTACCGCAAGCATCCTCTGCGGGACCATTGTGAAGGTATATGTTGTACACCGGTCACACTCTACCTGCCGCCTGCCCACCGCGACGAGTGCCGCGAGCCCGCCGCCTGCGCGCCGCGCGCCGAGTGCGTCAACACGCCCGGCTCCTACTACTGCGTCTGCCGCGCCGGCTACCGCAAGCATCCTCTGCGGGACCATTGTGAAGGTATATGTTGTACACCGGTCACACTCTACCTGCCGCCTGCCCACCGCGACGAGTGCCGCGAGCCCGCCGCCTGCGCGCCGCGCGCCGAGTGCGTCAACACGCCCGGCTCCTACTACTGCGTCTGCCGCGCCGGCTACCGCAAGCATCCTCTGCGGGACCATTGTGAAGGTATATGTTGTATACCAGTCACACCCTACCTGCCGCCGCCCACCGCGACGAGTGCCGCGAGCCCGCCGCCACTCTACTCAAAGATTTGATTTACCGTTTCCATCATCGATGATTGTTCACTAATCCTCACCATACGCAATTTGTGATGAGTATCAATCATAACGCAACAAATCGCGTATACATATGATTTTTTTCATTACCTATCGCTGAGCTACTTCGAAACTATGGACGAAACGCAACGTCCGAAACGTCGAAGAATTACCAACGAAAGTTAATTAAATAAACTATATTTATAGGTAGGTATGCCGTTAGGGCCCGGTTTGTTGTATTGATTGTGATAATTCGTGATGTGATAAAGGTGTAAGTTTAAGTCGATGCGAAGCCATCTTTTGGTTTTTATCCTCTGCTCAAAAGATGAATGCGTGTTGGAAATGCGTGCAGCGACAAGCTTAGGTGTGGCCTCTGTTAACCATCATGGGCATGACGTTTCAGACGTTGATGAGTGCGCACTGAACGAGCACACGTGTCCGCGGCACGCGCGCTGCGTCAACACGGACGGCGGCTTCAGCTGCGAGTGCGACGTGCCGGACTGTGACCTAGGTCAGTTCTCCCTTTCAAGGCGATCCGTAGCCTCGCTCTCTAACAAACTCAGCTCGGATACAGCATTTGAGTCAATCAACATTTTTCTGTAGCTCGTGGCCATGGTCTCCTGAATCATTCTTGAAAACTATTTTTTCACGATATAAATGGAACACAAATATTTTATTGTAGCCAATATAAATCCATTTTTCAAGGGCCCATTTTGTCAGCACGTTATTGGCCTAAGTAGTAAGTAAACCTGTCACTGTATTGCATGTTTGAGAAAAAATACTTATCTCAAACATGCAATGAAATGCTGACGTTTGGGTCTATTACAAGGAACAGTCCTTGTAATAGACCCCGAAGTCTCTCATTTCGGGTGTGGCGCAACGAGCGGCACATAATGATAATTTCATATGAAATTGCCGGCCAAGGCCAGCAAAGCGACCGTCTTTTGTTTACATCCGCTCCGAGCGCCGCCGCGCGCCGTGCACCGCGCCTGCGGCGCGGCTAAGAGAACAAATAACTATGTATATTAAAATAACGTTTTAGTGGGAAAAAAATATTTATTATACAAAAATAAACGTTTTTATTTCATTGCATATTTGAGAAAAGCACTATACAAGCCTCGGCGCGAACAGGGATTGTCGGCCTCGTATTGTAACTACTCGGCCGGCAATCCCCTATTACGCAGCCTCTGCAGTAATGTACTATTATATCACTACTAAGATCTGTCACTAATAAGCAAATTAATAAATCATGAATTTACAGACAATATATTTTTAGACTTTATAATAGTATACCTAGATGTTGTGTGGCAGGGTGTTCGTGGCAGGGCGAGATGAAGCGCGACGGATCGCGCTGGAGTGAAGCGGGCGGCTGTCGCTCGTGCTCGTGCTCGCGGGGCGTGGCCGCCTGCCGCCGCGCCGAGTGCGCCTGCGACCACGGGAACACCACCCTGCCGGTCAGTACAACGACCAACACTGCCACGTATGGCCCGTTGCTCGTAGCGAGCCAAAGTGACGACGGATCGCCTTTTAACTAGCCTCGCAAATCCTAATCTCACATCTTGACCCAACCTCTTAACATTTCTAGTAGCGTCTCTCTTATGAATAGGTACATGAAACAAAAAAGACCTCCGGGGAACCATTGACAACAGGAATATTCGCATCGTATCAATATTTACGTAAAGATTGTCGTCTGGCAAAGACGAATGACGGGAATGATTGAGGGAGCTACACACGTCACTGCAAAAAATAAAATGTATTCGTTTTAAAAAAGAGTATAGTTGGAATTAGCTGCCAAAAATGAAAGAATCGAAAATAACAGCAATGTATGCACTTGCAGCAAGAGGGCGCGGCGCCGGCGGCGTGTTGTCCGCACTGCGAGCCGCGCTTCCACTGCCGCCACCAGGAGATGCACCACGTCACCTTCCGCAGCGGCGAGCGCTGGCTCTACCAGTGCCAGATCTGCGAGTGCCTCGTCAGTACCACACCCACTATATAATAAGCTCTCCTAACATAATAAGCTCACTAACATAATAAGCTCTCCTACCTAACCTCACCTCAACTGTTGCATTTTTATAAACTATCATCCTTAATGATTTTAGTCGGGCGTTCCGCCCTAACCACAGGCTCAGCTGAACGGATCGGCCCAGAGAACCTCTCTATAATAGACAGTCGCATATTCCCCCTTCCTTATATTCGATAGACGACACAACAGATAGATTCGTTCGCTCCGCCTGTAAGTTTTATTGTTTATTAATTTATGAGCCAATATTTAAGTTTATTGCAGAAAATATTATACGTTTCCTCTTTTTTATGAAGTCAGTCAGGGATTTTGTTGTAGACTTTAATTCATTGCTAATAAGGTCCAATCTTATACATATTCGACTTAGCTTCCGGGAGGGCTCATTGGTTATTTAGACAAGCGCTTTGAACAATTTGTATTCAGTTAAATGTTTTTTGCAAACAGCGCAACTTTCAATATATATATGCACGGTAGAGTCAGCAACTTAAGGTCGGCAACTTTCCGGGTGACGTATGTTAGCTATTATGCGTAGGTATACCCTTTTTGTGCTTTAAATAAGTCTTGGACATCAGTGCTATTTCCCCATTAGATAATGCCATATCGCAGCCATGCATATGCATACGCATAATATGCTGACAGTGCACATTCAGTTTTAATATTAGCGCATATACGAAACGAGATAACTTGTTGTTTGTAACTTCAATATGGTTTTGCCAATTTAGGTTTGTTGAAATAAAACAATTTAACGGATTATATCGCGTATATTATCTCATTTGAGTTCCCGACGTTTTGGAAGCTTTTCAGCATTCCATGGTCACGGGTGGACAACCCGTCCACCCGTGACCATGGAAAGCTGGAAAGCTTTCTTACTTTTTAAAACCACCGCGAGAAACAAAGACATTTTGCACATTTCATCTAATAGTGTGAACATCAACCAAGTAGAATCAGTAAAATTTCTTGGTGTGAAACTCAAATGAGATAATATACGCGAAATAATCCGTTAAATTGTTTTATTTCAATGAGTAATAATCGCGGAAACAGAAGAAAATATTAATTTAGGTTTGTGTCAATTGTACCTAAGTCCCAATAAGTTGAAAGTACTAACTTCGTTGATACCTATTTAATTCGATATATCTGTCACATCTACTCTATATTGGTACGGCCTGAATTTGTATTAACTTAGTTTTGTTTGTATTAAGTTCTAAACAGTGCTCGCGTCGCCAGCTATTTGCGTGTCGTTTATATTGCTATTGATGTTGTAATGCTTCGGGCATCTGAATAACAGAGAGACATAGTCCGCAAATAGTAATGTTCCGTAGTTTTTGGTAAATCATTTATATATATTACAAACAGGATATATCCCAGGACGCTCACCTGTGGTATTGAACAATTTTCCATTAGAGGTTCTGATAAAATATTAGAAAGTTCTCACGTTTTGTTTATTATACTGTTGTATCTGAACGCTTTGTACTCTGTCTTCTAGATATGATTTTGACCAATTTTAAGCTTCACCCCGTAATACCTACGCCAATAATTTTCCTAAAAGTATAGTGTGTGAGACTTTATCATATGCCTTGGTTATATATAGCAACAAACCTATGGCATATTGCTTGTCTCTGAGTTAATTAATGATTTCAATAACATATTTATACACCGCGAGGGTAGTGGAATGTTTTTTAAGGAAGCCATTCTGATTGGAATCTGTGAGATGGAACTTTTCTAGAAAATTATAAATACTTTTGCCATCGTTTTGTTAACTGCCTGGCGGTTGTATACTAGAGATAGACACTCACGAATGGAAATGCCCAATCTACCCGTTTTTCTCACTTATTGTTGTATAGTAATATTTAGATCTTCGCTGTAAGAAATACTGAATATTCACTTGTAGTCAATTTAGTCTCCCCTCGAACATAAACACTATAGTTCAGTGGGACAGCCTAAAGTATACTTTATGACTGTTTCAGCTGGGCGAGGTGGACTGCTGGGAGCCCGCGTGCGAGGAGAGCGGCGCGTGCTGCGCGAGCGAGACGCACGAGGGGGCGTGGCGCGCGCGCCGCCTCGAGCTCGCGGGCTGCCAGCTGCCGCACTGCCGCGGCTGCCAGGTACCGACCCGCCTCCACAAGACTTCTCGTCCACTCTGCCTTCTGACTCATGTGCCCCTGGTACCCTAGCATTTGTTCCGAAAGCGATTCTCGCATTTTAAGAACGGATGGTAGGTAGTTTTTCAAATATTTCACTTGACTGGGTTCGACTGAAATGGAATAGGGCTTTTCCATAGATGTGACAAATAATTGATGAATGCTAAGAATAAGTTTTAATTCCATCTTGGCCGAATTGAACCTTTTTTAATAAATGCTGCTTTTATCCCGATTCGACCAAACAGGAATAGTTAAAACGGGATCTCGGGTCGGAACGCGAGTTAGAACTGCGATTGTAGGACGTTTTATTAAAATCTCCAAAACCAGATCCATTTTGGTCGAATCGCGACTTCGAGAATGTATCATGTGCGATGAACGGTAGTGTTCCGAAAGGGCGAATGAAACTTTCAGGGTTAGTTAGTTCTTCTGCCTAACTGACGCACGCGGTTTGAAAAAGCTAACCGTCACGAGACTCCTCAAGCAACAAATCAGTTTAGTATCGGTAAAATATGGAAGCACAAAAGGAAACTTTTACTTAACTTTTTGTAGTTTGTAAAGTACAAACTGCAACATTCTATCAGTAAAAGTTTCCTTTTGCGCAGTAAGTTAAGCAGTAGGTAAACCGACAATAAATCGGGAACTTAGGCTGAAGACTGCTTATTTGTCTTTCAATTCGTGATTTTAGCGACTGTGACACACTGAATCATAAATGTTCTAAATGAAATTAATAAATGGGGGTTATTAGTTCAATAATGCAAGGTTCTTCATTTGTTCGAACGCTATGTCTAAGGCTTTCTTTTTCCGCTTCGATGTCGAACTCGCTTGATGTGTGTAACTCCTTGACCTGTGTTAATTAGTGACAACCAAGCTTCGGCTGACTAACCGCGAGTCGCTTGAGATGGTCGTGTGTGAACGCGTCGTTTCCGCTTGTTGCAGGGAGGCCAGTGTGCTACTTTGGTGAGCAATCTCGCGTGTTGTGTGCATCGGTAACCACCCCCACTCTTTTATTCATTCATACATTGCTATATTAACACGTGTTTATTTGTCGCTCGTGTTTTAGGTTTGATTTGTTAAGTGGCGCCCAAACAGGGACTTGTCAAAACCAACATCTAATATGGAAATTGATTTATTCTATGGGCTAATTATTTAATCTCTCTTTAAGCCTTTATCCCATATATGATGGCCGGTGTCCACATTATATTGAGTTATCACGAGCTTGGAAAATTAGCCCTATGATAACTTAACAAATCATATTCAAAAACGCTCCCATTTCAGGTATCATTATGTTGCATGTTTTTTCATTTCAATCATTAATCGAGCATGGTGACAATTGTTTCCAAATTTTCCGAAACGCAACAATTTTACCTAGCATGCTTCGAGAAGAAATTTCTACATGGCGCATCCAAGTTTTATTTATTTTTGACACTATCTCCCACTAGTCTAGTCTAGAAGTAGAAACAAGCATCCTCCGTTCACTATGATCATTATCAATCATAGAATCAATTTAGCAGCCAATAGACATGTCTCGGAAAACTGTATAAAAGTAGAATCCTTCCTAGCAAGTTTCAGTGGCGCCGAATGCGGGGCCACGCGACCAAAAATGCGGCGGTATTGGACTCTGTTCGAAAACAGAACTGCTACGGTTTTCGGAGGGTTCGATAGAGTCACGATAATTCCGTTTTCGGATACAGTCCAGTAGCCCACGCGTTAATCATTGTCCTAGAACAGACCCAGCGGGTGCCGAGACCGCTGTGTACTGTACCGTCGGTATCGAGTGCGCATGCCCCTGTGAGACAGTGACGTAACCTGTGTTGTTGTGGCGAGCAGAGCGGCGCCGGGCGTGGTGCTGCTGGCGCTGGCGGCGTGGTGGACGTCGCGCGCGCACGCCGCGGCGCACCGCAAGCACCGTGGCGCGCGGCGCTAGAGCCGCCCTGAGCCCGCGCAGCGCACTCTAGATAGACCTAATGTTAACCAATTGCGGCGGGCGCGCGCCCGCCCACGCCTTAACTTAGCGGCGGCCGCGCCCGCCGCGGCGCCCGGAACCGCCATGTGATACTGTATTATAACGCGCGGTCGCGATAATGTCGATTATATCAAAGTATTTTATCTTCGTTATAGCAATATTATAGTGTTATCGAGTAGTTAGGTTATAGGACGGTGTGCCGCGAATATTGATCGAATGCCTTTATTATGATTAGTGCGGGTGGCGCATGGAGCGAGCGGTTCCGGCGCCGGTGTCTCTCTCCCGACTCGCGGGACGTCTCGCCCCGCCCTGGACCGTACCGGCCGGCCGACGGACGGTCGAGGTCGGAGATTTGCGTACGTTTGCTCGATCTATCTACAGTTAAACGACGTCTGCACGTCTACGGCCGCGACCGTCCGGCCGGCCTTTTTTAACGTCTCGAGTGTTCGTTATCGCAATAATTACTCGTGGCGAGTAAAAGTCGCGACGGGAGCGTTAAATAATTAGTAGGTAATAGATAATTTTCGCTTGTAGAAAGTAAGCTCCCGGGGTGTTCCAGAGCGGGGTGCGATGTGCCGCGAGCGGCGCGGCACGAGTCGCGAGCGAGCGCGTGCCGCGCCGCCGCCCTCCCCCGGCGCGTTCCCACCGCTACAACTAGGTACTCTTCGAATTCTAAATTTAAACAATACGTCGATCGCTTCAAATTATTATACTAGACTTATAATGGTACTATTTAGCTATTGTTGTGAATATTGTATAGTGTCGCTACATTTGCTGTGAACGCGCCGGTGGGGGGCGCCAGTGTAGCGGAGAGTGCGCACGTCGGGCGCTGGCGGAGCGCGCGGCGAACCGAACCGAACCGAACCGGGCCGCGCGCGCCCGCGAGCGCCGCGACGTGCACGTTTAGGCCGCTGTTGTACGAAATTTTTCATAATATATTATAGTTTTTGTTTGTCTTTATATAGAAATCGTTTTCTTGAATAATTTGAAAATAACCAAAAATAGGTACCAAATATAGAAAAGACATGATTGTTTCTTAATTTTCATAAAGCATTGTGATGCTTGCATGTTGTATTGTGTTCAAAAAATTACAATTAAAAAGATATCCTCATGACCGTGTTTTTTTAAAGTTATTATTTAATTTTACTAACAGTGATATAAAACATTCCTGACATTACCTAGACGATCCATCAAAAAAAACAAAATGCCATTTTTAAAATTTATTGGGAATTTTAACGACATCTAATTTCAAACTTAACCGTACCGTAAGTATAGTATGCATTCCTATATTCAAAACAAAATAAATCGCCTATCTCTGTCTAAGGATGAAAGGGTTCGATATATTAAGTATCAACTATTAAATTGCCAATCACATTCAAAACAAAGACTAGAACTTTAAATGAATTTGATTAGCATTTCACTAATCATATTCATTCACGATGATTTATTAAGTGTAACTAAGATCCAAGTGCGAGAGAGTATGGGCCAAGAAAACTGCGGATACATCGGTCTTTGGTATCTGAGAGGCAAATAGATACAAGTTTGGTTGGACTTAGACGAATTTGATATTCGACGACACACGCTATGGTGCGGCAGTGACTGGCGGCGGTAGTGCGGATCTTGGGTTGGGAAAGGAGGTGAGGGAGGTGGCTGGAGGCGTGAGGTACGTCACTCGTACCATCTGAGGCTTCTGACGCTCCACCACGCCTGTTGTCAATGCGTGAGCCGCCGCGAATATAGTCACCGCCTGTACAACAGAATATTTTAGTTAAACAGGTGCTCCGTAGAACCATAGGGCATCCAATGGAATAATATCAACCTGACGGTCTCCCATCACACACCTCTAAAACAGTCTATATAGACTGAAAGAGATAAGGAACAAAAAAAAAAAATCAACCTGACGAAGCACGTCCTATAATCAAAATTAGACATTTTCAGAAAACAACCCTTTCATAAGTTGAATCAAGATAGTATTAAGTAACGACCCGGTTTTATGGATATTACTACCAAAGCCCGGATGACGGGAGAAATTATGAGTTGACGTCTCAATAGTGCGAGGACACACATTTTATAAGTCGATAAAATGTCGATAAAAAGCACGATGGACTGGACCACCGATACAAAATTCAGAAAAAATATAGGTAGTTGTAAATAAAATTAAAATGAGCTGTTTGTACTTTTTTTTAATATTTTATATAGTTTTCCTAATAAACAATTAGTATTTTTTCTACATTTTCCGATTTTAAACTCCTTCGCCTAGGTGGTAAAATCCATTTCAGCCAACTAAAGGACCGTTCTAAATCTACTGTAGTAATTGGGGCAAATTTAAATAACTCATAGTGGTTATGAATTACTTCTGTACTACGCAGTTCTACTTCTTTTCCGGATATCAAGTTATTTAAGATTTTTAAACTTTGCACGCCAACGTTTTTCTTCAAAACATTCTGATATTTATTGTGAATAACTTTGCCTTGAGGATGTAAACGTAATCTTGACAAGTGCACTTTCAACTTTTGAACGATATTCAAGCTGGTTTCCAGGCTTAAATTTTGGTTTTGTAACTGTTTTATGGTACCAGGTATTATTGACACATTACTGTTTATACATTTAAGATCGTTCAAAATATTGATATCGTTCATAGCACGTTTTACTTTCAAAATATACATTGATTCCCTATTAGGGAATGTTTGTATGACTCGCTTGATTTCAGGTAAATATTTATGATAATAGCAGGCCGCGTGTATCCATGTTCCCCATCTTATTATAGTTGGCTGCGGTGGTAAAGGAATAGTTGGTACCATTTGACGAAACGTTCTTATTCTTTTAGGCGATTTTAGGAACACTTTTTTTGTGTATGCGATTAAATTATTCACAGAGGGAAATAGTAATCGAACTTGTTCAGCTACCCTATTCACGCCGTGGGCTAGGCATGTAACATGCACTAGATTGGGAAAAAGTCTTTTTAAGTTCCTTCCTGCCTTTAGCATATAGGCTACGCCATCCGTAAGGAGTAACAAAACTTGGTCGTGTTTGTTATGGTCATTTCCCCAAAATTTCTCCAAGGCATTTGTAATAAGAGTTGATATAGTCACATTATTAACTTCGTCTAAACAAACACTAGATATGATGTGTGGGGTACCCATATATTTTTTTAATAAAGCTCCAACCATCACATTACCTATTTGACGTCCGTTGGCATCTGTGGATTCGTCTACGCTTACGTAAATTTTAGCATTTGCGAGTTCAGTCCGGATTTGATGCATTTTCTCTTTATACGCGATGTCCAAAGTAGTTTTTCTTAGAAAAGATACATCGGGAATATATATATCTTTACTAAATTTACCGGATATGCAATTGGAAATGAAATTGGTGAAAATGGGGTTCTTAATCTGGGTCCAGGGGATGTTGCAAGCCAAAATAAACTTTAACAGTTCAAGATTGAATACATTTTGAGTTTTTGTTGAAACGCCGCTGTGCCTTTTCCTTCTGATGTATCTTTGTACTGAAAATTTGGTATGTAACATTTTAATTTCACATTTTTTATAAAAGAAGTCTTCACCTCGATTTTCTATGTATTCCGCGTAATCGGCTATCCAAGTACGTAGTTTCTTCTTGCATGGCATGTCAGCTCGATAATGTTAATGATTTTATGATAGAAAATTAATTCGTCTTAATGTAATTTCTAAGATTGACATTGATTGACTTGAGTCAATCAAGTCATGAGTCAATAATGTCAGATAGCGGTTGTTTATAATTGCGATAAGCAAATATGATATGAAAGAGGTTTGTAAGTTATGAAAAAAGTATCTTTTTATAATTGTCACTCTTATTTTATTATTACAATCATTCCCGTGACCCGTAATATTGATAATAATTATAGTATGTAATATAATTAGTTATCTGAAATAATATATAATAAGCTACTAGATACCTGATGTAATATTATGTAGCAACCTGACATGTAAGATAATAAGTTTGATCAATCAATTTCTGATTCAAAAATTGTTCGTATGGATGTCGATAGAATAGTCGATATTTAATTAAGCACTAGTGAAAAGTGCATTTTTGTTCCCGTCGTCCGGGCTTTGATTATTACTTATAGTGAATTTTGCTTTTTTGTGCTACTTAAGCCGGTAGCACACCTCCGCCGCGAAACCGCGAAACGCCATACAGAGCGCGCGAAACTAAAGTGGAATTTCCTTACATTTGACGTTTTGCGGCGGAGATATGCTACCGGCATTAACGCATTCACTGACGAGCCACCTAGGGAACATACTTGTGCGTTGCGAGCAATGAATGCGTTAAAACGTATCATCACTTCTATGGGTACTATTATAAAGTTGTAATAAAGAAATGTTCAAACATTGAATATAATTTAAAAAAAACTATTGTAACTTACTATTTGGAGGACACTGAATCCAAGAATATATTTTTTATGGATTTTTTGTAGGTTGGTATGTGTCGTTGTGGTTTCATCACGCCAAATCAGATTAATAGATTTCAACTACTTAGTTTTGGTACAAAGGTATCTACAGATGGTTATACGATACTTTTTACCCGAATAGCTGTGGAAAACGGGAGGGGTTATGACTTTTTCTCCTCCGCTAACGAAGTTGCAGGCGTCTTCTAGCGTAATATGAATTAACGTAACCGTAACGAATGACGATTTTTCAGGAGAGGCCAAACTTCAAATTAGAAAAAGTGATGTAAGCAACCTGATCTATTAATAGTGCATTATACTGCAGTCGCCGGGAAAGGATGGCATGCCGGGTAAGTAGATATTATAGACGGCCAACCGTCGGGAGGCCTGAGGAATTTAAAGTGCTTTTTTTAAACATATGCATTGAAAAAAAATACACCACACAAAAAAATACACGACAAAAGTTTTTTTTTTTAATTTTCCCTCCAATCCCTCCGTAATGTTTTTACGGAAGTCGTCCGTATTTCGCATGTGTAGTTTTCGGATAGACTCTATTAGGGCCATTATACACAACCTGATAATAAGGATGTTAATCTCTAAGATAAATAAAATAAATGCAGAGTATTTTAATTGTCTATGATCTCTGGTGACTTAATTATAGACAATATTTTAAATTTATTCATCAACATTATGCATCATACAGATTTGTGCTCAATTCACGTGTAATAGGCATTAATGCGGATATTTTTGGTCCGATAACGAAAAAAGTACTTCCCGGCCGAGGCCTTCAATTTTGCATGAAATCCCTTTAGAGTTCTCTCGAGTTGTTCCGCCCGAAACGTGATACTTTGAATCCTGTTACATATAACGCACGCTATGACGAAATTTCATTGCATTGTCTCAAAAACAGCATTTAATTTAATAGTAGTTTATGCACCTGATACAGATATGACATGACAGTTAACAGCGTAGCGTAACGTAATGTTTAATTTAAACGGTAGCATGTCTGCTTTAACAGTCATCGTTGTGCTAGGCGGTAGGGCGCCGCAGCATCCTCGGCACCTAGCGTGTGGGTGCAGCCGCGCGCGGGCGCACGGAGCAGCTGCGGTGTCCCTAGTTTACACTACGTGTTAAGTACAGTCAGTCAGTTAGTGAGTTACGGTCGTCCTATGCTTGATTCTATGTTGTTTACTATTGTGCGCGCGGTGGGCGACCCCGCCGGCGGGGACGTCAGTGTGCAAGTCCGGTCTGTTCAGTCGTTTCAGTCGGTTGCGCTCGTGTCGCGCACGGCGTCTGTCGTCACGGTCGAGGTAGTAGTCAGCTGTTTGGGGGTGTGGAGTGTCGCTGTCGGTGTCTGGCGAGTCATCCGGGTACCATTCCTTGATGGTCGCCGTGATGACATCGTCCGGGTTGGTCAGTAGGTGTCGGAGTCGTCGTATATGTCCTCGCCTTGCCCTCTCGAAGGCGCGGAAATCGGGGACCTCCTTCGTCAAGCTGCGCAGTATGCCCAGCTGGACGAGGAGGTCATAGTCTATGTCGTCGTCCGAGTCGATGACCGGCATGGGTAGACCGGGGATCAACGGGGCAGTCGTTTCAAAATTGTCGATTTTTGGGGTTGGGGGGGGGGGGGCGACGTAGGAGGTGGCATTTTGGAGAAGTCTGTTTGGATGAATGTCAGCTTGGTCGAAATACGTTTTTGATAGGTCGCGGATGTGGTCGTGGATTGTCGGTATGCCAGCAGCAATGTGTATGTCTAAGTTACGTATCCTCCAGGGGGCGTCAAGTGCCCGTCGGAGGAAGTTATTCTGCACCACTTGTAGGTGATACAGCAACTTCTCTCCGACGTGTCTGAACACGGGGCTCGCATACGTTAAGATGGGCCTCACGCAGGCGTAGTAAAGTGCGAGTTTATTTCTAAACTGCATTTTACTACGCCTCCCGATCATTGGTCCGAGTCTGTTTAGTGTGCAAGTCCCGCGTTCCTTGGCTTTTAGAATGTGTCGTCTGAATGTCATTTTCCTGTCGAGCGTTACTCTCAGATACTTACCCTCGTCAGTCCAGGGTATCGGTCGGACGTCAAGTACGATCTGGTCAATTTTGTCGTAGATTTGGTGGTGACTCTGTCTAAACACTATGCCTGCGCTCTTCTCCGGGTTTACCTGGATTCTTCAGCGTTTGAACCAACGGCCTAGGTCGTTGATCGCCCGCTGGAGGTCCCTGGTGATGGCCAGGAGGTTCGCGCCAGTGGCGAAAAGCGCAGTGTCGTCGGCGAAAAGTGCAAGTCGTACATTGTCTGTCGGCCTGGGTATGTCGTTGGTGTACAGAGAGTACAGGGTCGGCGACAGCACTGAGCCCTGTGGGACTCCCGCGGCAATGCCATGCGGGGTGGAGAGTGTGCCATCAACCCTGTATCTGAACTGTCAGTCGTGTAAAAAGTCTTGTATGAGTCGTACCAGTCTGTCTGGCATGCCCATCTGATACAGCTTGTGTATCAGCCCGGCATGCCATACTTTGTCGAAGGCCTTGGCCACGTCGAGGAACACGGCTCCAGTCTTCAGTCCGCTGCTGAGGGCGCAGCCTTGCCTGTTGGCAAAGCCTTCGAGCACTTGCTCCACTCTCCTGTGTACTTGTTGGGTGCAGGAGTGGTTGGGCCTGAACCCAAACTGCTCCTCAATCAGGATGTCACCCTCAGCTATGAAGTCCTTCAGTCTTGTCAGTATCAGTTCATACAGCTTCCCCAGCGAGGAGAGAAGGCTGATGGGTCTGTATGAGGTCTGTAAGTTGAACGGTTTTCCTGCCTTGTGGATACCAATGACTGTCGCTAGCTTCCATTCCTTTGGGAAATGGGAGCAAGCGAGTGCGCCGTTAAATATCCTCGTCAGGATGTTCAGGTGGTCGTCAGTCAACAGTAGCAGTAATCTGTTAGGTAGTTCGTCAGGCCCAGGTGCCTTGCGTCTTTTGAGACCCTTGATGAGTTGGGGGACCTCATCACGGGTCGCCGGTTTAATCGGTTCGGCTGTCAGGTCCAGTTGTGCCCGTCTGTTTATGTCGTCGGTGATCTCGTCAATATAGGCCTGGTATATGTAGTGTCGGCTGGGGGAGCACTGCTCCTCGAGACTACCCGCTAGGCATTCGGCCTTCTCGAGGTCATCAATGGCCGGTGTAGCGTGATCGGATCTAACTAGAGGGGGCATCGAGTGTACGGTGTCTGTTTTCAGAGCCTTAGCTACTTTCCAGTGAGCGGTGCTACTGGGCTTAAACTCTGAAATCAGGTCGTTGAACGCGTTCGCCCGAAAATCGGCAATCTTCTCGCGAACGTCGCGCTGCAGCGCTCGCAAGTTCCTGCGATTATGGGGCGAAGGGTACCAGGTGGTGTGTCTGAGAAGAGCGTTTTTTCTCTTCAGAAGCGCCCTCAGTTCCTCAGGTAGGGGCCGACGGTGGATATCCTCCGCCGGTACCTCCCTTGAGGCCTCGCTTAGTACACCGCTGAGGTAACCGCTGAAGGTTGAAATCGCCCTGTCTGTCTCGTCCGTTGTTGTTATTAAGTCGGGTATTGAACCTAAAATGGTGGGCGTCTTTAAGAGACCTGATTTGACCTTTTCCCAAATTACTATGGATTTGAGAACGGTTCTATTATCGTTGTCTGCACCGAGTCGCAGTACTACGGGCAGGTGATCTGAGTCTAGTTCGTGGATCACCTCGATAGAAGGCAACTTTAGAGTTACATTCTTCAAGAGAGCCACGTCCAAAATGTCCGCTTTTAAAGTGTCTAGTGGTGGGTATCGTGTGGGTTCTCTAGGGACTATTCAATCAAAAGGTAGGCCATTGATAAGAAAATGCAACAGCTGTCTGCCATTTTGGTTCGTCGCATTGCATCCCCACGATGTATGATTTGCGTTTAGGTCACCTGCTATTATTACAGCAGGGCCCATTTTGCCAAGCTCGTCCAGGTCGGTCTTTTGCAGACGATTTGTCGGTCTGTTATAGGCGGACACAATGACAACTGATGCGTGGCCCTCCATTGCAATCTTGCAGGCTGATACCTCCAATCCCGTGAGGGCGGGAGGATCAACACTGCAGCACTGCAAATTGCGCCTGTAGTAGATCATTGTGCCACCGCCTTGTCTGTCGAGTCTGTCGTGACGGATCACCATGTAGTTTGTGATACCGAAGTGTCGGTGGGTCGGCTTGTAGAAGGTCTCCTGTATGAGTAGAATGTCGATGAGGTTTGTATCCAGGAAGGAAGTCAGTTGGTCCTTCATCCCCCTGAGTCCATTTGCATTGAAGAAGGCCAAGTTGAGCGAACCCAACTTGACCTTCAGTCGACTGCTGTGTACCTGTCTTTGTCCGTCACAGTCCATGTCTGTCGTTGAAGTCAGCCAAAATGGCGTCGTATTGGTCCAGGAGGACCAGGGCCTGTCGTGCGTCGACCTTACCCATCTCCTCCTCCAGAGCAGCCAGGCGGGCCTGAAGGGCCCTCACCTTATGCAGTGGGGAGGATCCGGCTGAGGATCCGACATGCTGTTGGTTCTGTTGATGTCTCTGTCCTTGTCTGCTTGCTGCTGGCAAGGTGGTCGGTCTGGTCTGTCGGTGCCCATGCGTGGCTGCCGCATATGAGGTAGGTGGTGCTTGTCGTGCCTGGGTAGGACCGGGGTGCGCAGGTCTAGTCTGTCTATTTTGTCCAGGGGCTGGTGCAGGATGGGTCGGGGGGTAATTTGCCTGAGGGGCGCGTGAGGGGAGTCACGGGGTGCTATTGTTGCTATTTAAGTTGGAACTATCTGAATTTAACTTGGGCAGTCTTGTCGTGTTGTGCGGGTTGGTGATCGGTCGAATGGGAGGAGCCATTGGGCATTTCCGGCTGTTAGCGGAGTGCCCTTCCTGGCGGCAGTTCACACATGCCACCGGGTCGTCCTCCTTCCTGTCACAGTGCCAGGTCGGGTGGTCGCGCAGACACTTAACACATCTGTGCTTTTCACTGCATTGTCGTTGGGTATGGCCGTATCTTTGACACCGGTGGCATTGGATGACAAGGCCGCTAGGAGTCGGAATGGCGACATGAATGCGGAGCATAAGCACTTGCTCCAGTGCCAGGAGCCTGCGCCTAGACTCGGCGTCCGTGTCGGCTTTTACTAGTACTGAGTCGAAATCTCCTCTTATTTTGCTGTACAGCCTATGGACCTCCCTGACAGCCAGCCCCTGGTCAAAAAGGTCATCGAGAATGTCGGACACGTCACATTCCTTCGGTAATCCCTTAATGATTACGTTGACGGTGCGCTCTTCCTGGTGAAGGTCTCGGCTATATGTAATTTTGTTGTCTCTCAAGAATTTGCAGATATTGGTCAAGCCAATCTTTCCAGTCCGTTCTATTCATGGCTTTCCTTCTCCAACTTTTCACCCCTAATATCCTGGTGTCCTGTTCCACGCCGTCCAACCATCTCAGCTTGGGCCTGCCTCTACTCCTGCGGCTCTCCGGCCGGCCTTCTAGAAGGCGTTTGGGTACTCTGGCCTCGTCCATTCGTAGCACATGACCTGCCCATCGCAGGCGTCCGATCTTTATGACTCTTGGCTCATCGTAAGTACATTTGGTATAGCTCGTGGTTATAACGCGTACGCCATCTCTCATCCTCCATCACAGTTCCGAAAATGCGTCTTAGTATTTGTCTGTTAAATAGTCCTCTGCCCTATAATATGGCTTTGCCATTAGAGACTTTTTTAAGTACTTTTTGAGACCTTTCTAGAAAGAGTTTGCTGCTTCCTAACGATTAACCCAGCGCCTGCAGGGACACCATCCAGGGTAGAGTCGCACACCATCTCGCGCTGTACGCCGACAAAATAAGAATATCTTGACAGCAGTGTAATGGCAAAAACCGGTGTTACCCAGGACAATGATGGTGGTTCGTAGGGACTCATAGGCAGCCTGTCTGAAAACACACCATTTGCGACGAGTCGCGCACCGTCTCGCGTTGTACACGACGAAATAAGCATGTCGTGGGCTGTTGTAGTATAATAAAATAAAGCGTTGGTTACCAAGACGACGATGATGACGGAAGAGAGCGCGGAGAGCGCGTTGGCGTAGTAGCGCAACTCCGCGATGGCGGGGCGCAAACAGCCCGCCTGCGGGGACGTCATCTGCGATGAGTCGCATACTATTTCACGCTGTACACAAAGCAATCAAATCAATGTAATCTAAGACGATGGTGCCGAATTACAGAGTTATAGAACTTAACAGTAGATGGCGCTACATGCCTCCCTAAGGTGTATTAGAAAAACCGGCGTAATATACGCTACAAACGGCCGTATCTTAGAAAATTCAGCGTTAGCAGAGCCCTACTTCTAAGCAAAATGTACGCTGTGCTCGATAATTTTATATTGGTTACCGACATAGACAGACACACATAAAATGATACTGTTCTTAGTATTTTTTTTGTTACAGCGGCAACAGAAATAAATATCTGAAAATGTCAGCTGTCTAGCTATCAAGGTTCATGATATACAGCCTGGTGACAGAAGGACAGATAGACAGCGGAGTCTGACTAATAGGGTCCCGTTTTAGCCTTTGGGTACGGAACTCCAACTGGTTGAAAAAATCGATAAATAAGCTCAAAGCATTGATGGACCAATGGTAGGTCGCCCATGTTCCGCCCGCGGAAAGCCATTGTAGGCGAGGGTTCAAATCCGGCTCGATTCATAAAAAAAATCAACTATTCGCTTTAATACTCGGATTTACATTAAAAAATATAGCGAGCAGAGACGCTCCCGAGCATATCTCTCATTTTAACACTAAGGTGCTAAACAATAAGATTTTTAAATATAACAGTTGATGCTAATTAAAAAATCCGGCAATGTTGACTAACTCGCGCACCGTAGGTTCCAAACTAACATACATTTATCCTAATTTAACTGGTCGGTTAAGTTTGTATCCGTGACTTTGGTCCTAAATAGGTACTATTGGCCTGGCCTCGCTTACAAATAAGGTGATCACTTTTATTGACAAAGATTTAAGAAAATAAAAAGAAATCTCTTAATATTTATGTTAAATTCATGTAATTAGAGAAAATTACTAACTTTTCGCCTGGTTAAACTTTGAAGATACTTTATAAATCAAAATCTTAAAATGTGCAAATCAAGCCCTTTCATTAATACCTTATTTGACTTTAAATTTTTGGTTAGTTTTCATTGACATTATTTTTTTAATTTTCCTCTGCACTTGGGCTACGGATGGTCATAACTATTCCAAATTTCGAATGGATAGCATTAATCATTTTTGAGATAGAGCGCTGTAACAGTCGGACAGACTGACAGGACAGAGTTTCCTTTTTGCCACTACGGAACTCTAAAAACAATATTAGGCAGTGGTATTTGAATAAGGTATCATAAGTTTGAGTTAAATTTGTCTATCCCAAAAAACACAATGAATTCTTGATTGTTACCTTATAATTGCGCAAACGGCCACAGCAAGACGGCGGCAGAGCGCGGCGGTGCTTGTACCAGTCCGCGGGCTCGGTCACCCCGCAGCAGCGCAACTGGACATGCGATCAAACTAATTAAATATGCGAGTACACAGAAAATATGGAATGGGGCTGTTCATTACGTAAGATGATTTGGGGGAGGGAGGGGGTCCGAACAAGTCTTATTTTTCTGACAAGGGCAGGGGGTCTGGAAAAGTACGCTAGAATTTATTAAAATAATAAGTTCAAATCTATTAATATTTAAGTATTACATTTTTAGGGTTCCGTAGCCAGAATGTCAAAAACGGAACCTTTAAGTTTCGTCATGTCCGTCCGTCCGTATGTCACAGGTATTTTATACTCAAAAACTGCAAGATGTATATTGATGAAATTTTAAGTCTAAATGTCTTGTACAAATTAAAATAAGAAAAAAATTCTCCGTACATGTAGCTGAAGCTGAAAAATACATCGATATAAAAAATATATATTAAGGGAATATTTTTCAAAGGTAATCGATCTGAGAGTTGCATACATTCTTAAGTAAGGTCAGAAACAGCGGGCTTATGATGGTTGCGTTTATCACGCGATAAATGATGCCTGCCACTCTCGCGCACTCACATACGTCTCAGAAGGTGACGGCAGCTATGTCACTTATTTATCGCGTGACAAACGCAACCATCATAGGCCCTGGTTGCTGGTTAAAATTGTCTAAAGTAGTAAATTAAAAGGCCTAATGAGAAGTTTTTGAAATTGAGAAATCGCTGGTTAGCAAATAGTTATTCGATCAAACAGAGTCTGTATCTACGGTACCTCCAGCTGCATAGCGGCGAATGCACTGCGCACGGCGGGGTCTGCGCCCGCCACGTTCATAGCGCGGTGCATGCTACTGTTGATGGCGACTGGGTCGCGCAGCGCGCGCGTCAGCCCCGATAGCGAGCACTGCCCCACGCTCAGTACCAGCATCGTAGTCACCGCCACGCACAACAGCTGCGCAACGTTTATAATACGGATAGAATACAGTAGAATAGAATAAACATTATTCAGTGCGCCTACCATGGGTTCGGCACGAGCGAGTATCGAGCGCTCGATGACGGCCTATCTCTTTCGCACTATTAGCGCGTGCGAGAGAGGTGCACTGACTCTCGATACAAAACACTCGCTAGCGCCGATCGAAACTCAGCTCATGGTAGGCACACAGTATAACATATTCACGATGACGAAATATATGCAAGCAGTAAAGCTCTCTTCCAAGAACCATTAAAACAAAACTTTTTACCAAAAAAATAAAACCTACTCCAAAAAAACTAAAAAGTAAAAAAATAACGCCATAATTCAGTTTCTTCAAATTACTTACAAGTAACCGTTTGTATACTCAATCTATACAGTATATACAATTAATCTTATTTTGGCGCCGGTGCCATATAAAGAATGTGTAAAATATTGAAAATTGACGATTTTAGTAAGTTGTGACGCGATGGCACCGACTCCAAAATAACATTAATTGTATATACTGTATAGATTGAGTATACAAACGGTTACTTTGGAGTCGGTTTTATTTTTTTGTTAAAAAGTTTATGTACTTTTTAGTTAATCGTTACTTAAAAGTGTATCTCGTGACGATTCGAACAAGCCCAAACACGGCTAGGATACTTTATTTTATTACATACATTTAGTGCCTACCTTCCGGCTCCATCATCAAATCAATTCGATGGTACCATTCTCATCAGGAACATTTAAATTTGTGACTATGAAGTTGCTTAGCTAAATTAATCAAGATATTTTGTCGCCACCCGTAAATCATTTATCATTGAGGAGTTCCGATGGCATTCTGTGGTCTTCTGCATCAGTTCCACTTCACCAATTTACACTTTCTGAATGCAAATGCTTATTATGTTTCTTAGGATACCAAAATCGCTATATGTATGCCTACAATATTTGAGGAGTTCCTTCAATTCCTCATGGATTCCATCATCAGATCTTCACCAAAATTACATGGGAAAACTTGAAAGTACCTTCTAAAAAACCAAAAAAAACTTTTTGAAATCGGTCAAATAGTCTTCAAGTAATCGGTGAAAATCCATAAAAAAAAAAACATTCCGTCGAATTGAGAACCTCCTCCTTTTTTTAGAAGTCGGTTAAAACCGTCTCCATATAAAAAAGCCGTTCCCCGATATGTACAACGCCATGTATGTATAAGAATTATTTTTAACAATTATTAAACTTTGCAAGCGTGACACAGTTATTAAATGTTACGATTGATTTATTATTAGCTATTTGCGAACTAATTGTTACTATACTATGTTTCTTTATTCAATTATAGGTAAGATAGTTAAATGCTTATTTTTATAGCACCATCTAGTTTTTGCCAGAATATCTCCTTGTGATCGGAACACGATGCAAATCAAAGCAAGGTATCTATATATAAGTGTCAGTTCTCTTGTTTTAATAGTCCTTGCTCTCCACTCAGCAATGCCACTGGCATGTCTAGGTACAAGTATGCCGCTGCCCACGGAGTTGGTTTTCCGATTTGCTATTGGTTGGATTAATAACTACGTCTAGTTCAAGGTATAATAATAATTTTCTTTTTAACCGCCGACGCAAAAAGAGGGGTGTTATAGGTTTGACCGCTATGAGTATGTTCGTCTGTGTGTCTGTCTGTGGCACCGTAGCTCTAAAACGGGCGAACTGATTTGAATGCGTTTTTTTATTTGAAAGCAGGTTTTCTAAAGGTGGTTCTTAGACATATTTTATCTAAATCGGTTCAGCCGTTCTAAAATCATCAGTTCTTTTGTTAGCTGCGGTAGGGATCTAAGACGCATAATGGGTATTTATTTTCGTTTCAAACATATGTATGACCTAAAATTTGAAACACCAAAGTATGCTACATAACTATGCAATATTATGGAATTCTGAGTCAGATGGTGCAGCTACGATATCCAGCACACTAGTACACTAGTCGTGTTTGGATTCGTTTTGGTCAGTATTTTAGATTCTACATGCAATACAATGGCCACACGATGAGCTGATGGTTTTTTTTTAATACTAAGGTGGCAAACAAGCGTACGGTCTGCCTGATGTTAAGCAGTCATCGCAGCCTATGAACAACTTGCAACGCCAGGGGCATTACGTGCGTGTTGCCGACCCTTTAAGAACCTATTCACTCCCCTCTTGAAAAACCCCATACTGTAACCTCCAGGGAAAACCGCGCCAGGGAGGTCATTCCACATGATGGTGCAGCCAGGATATCCACTATACTAGTACACTCTTGAATCAAAATTTAATATTAAAATAAATTAAATTGTGATAAAAACCTATGAAAAGTCAAAAAATATATGTTCTCGGCCAGGTCTGGAATATTACTTAATTAGTAAATATACCTATATATAAAGAAGTGAACTATCTGATTGTAGGATAGCGGTCCCCCGACGCGACGACGCTTGAAATCACAAAATATTACTAATTTAGTATTTAAATATTAAAGTTAAAGGACTAGGCCCAGAAATTTAATTTTTATATGCTGACAAGTTACAGTACGACCCTGGGATAGTGTAGCTACAAATGTATCATCTTATTATTCTTAATTCGTCTCATTCGACTTTGCCATCCATTCTACATTCGCCACTCTCGTTGGTAGTCTTTTGTCATCTTTGGTGACACTGTTTGCTTATGGCATTAATGTGCGCATGTAGGATTTTATTTTGCATAATTATGGTAATTTATTTCACGCACTTGCCACCAATGTATCTCCTTTTGACGGACACTTTGGATATATGAGATTATTCTCCTTAGTTTACTACATTCTATAATTCAGGTCTTTAGTCCAGTAGTAATAAGGGGCAGAGATGGCTTCATGTTCTCGAAACGCTAAGAATCAACAATGTGTACCGTAGCGAAAAGTGGGTGTGACTTAGGGTGGTAAGGCACGAGCGTGGAGAGCCAGCACACAGGCAGACACAGCAGCGCGCCCGCGACGAATGTCACGCTCGACGCCAGCTCGGTGCTCAGGTCCGTGGTCCAGAAGTAGTAAGAGAGGCGCAGGAGACTCCATATCGTCGAGCCGCCCAATATCGCACCGCAGCTCTGAGGAGAATATAGAAGAGAGAGAAGTACGTTTATTAAATACGTTTATTCCTTACAATAGTCGAGCCTGTGGTATATATTATTTGCTGGGGCTCATTATACTATGTAAGTATACAAATTCAAATTAGATTAGTGGTTCAAAAACTCTTGACATCTGTTCGCTACCATGCTCAGAAGACTATGACGACAAACATCATTAGACTTTTATAGTGGGAAACCCTTGTCCAGCAGTGGACATCTTTCGGTTGAGATGATGTGGATAACTAAAATGTAAAGAGTTTTGACAAATGTTACGTACGAGTAGCAGGCCCGCGCACATAAATAATACAATGCCACTGTTTCTCATGATGAGATATATTTGATTTTCTAATCTATTTTAGGAATGACATTGAATAAGGAGCGAATTATTTTTTTCTTTGTTTGTCACTTTGGGTAAATTTTAAATCGACATTTGGAGAAATCACTTTGACAGATTTTATTTTGTTATGAAAAAAAACACAAAAGAGTTTATATTATTCTTCCATTATAATTTTATAGATAATCAAGTCGCTAGCAGGAGAAAAAGAATAATATTTAGTGACATGTTGACTCTTATATTATATCTTGTCACAATAAATAATATAGGTTTGATGCTAGACTGTGTTAGTTTTATTTGCGGTAACGACCAAAATTTTAGTTTAGGGTTTTATTTATCCGCACTTTTTGGGGAATGTATCGGTCGAAATTAATGTATTTTTGGATACCTAGTTAACAAAAATTACAGCATAAGCTAAAATCACACACTCCCGATTTACTCGTTGTACTTATCGGATTCACGTAAGACCCACTTACTTCATTTACTTACTTACTATGATTATCGTAAAACAACTGACCAGCGATTGACCCCAATATCACTAGGTGGTAAAAGTAACACGATGGCTTCGCTCCCGTTGTAATAAATAAAACAACCTTGTTGTTTATACAATTAAGGGAAATCTATGCAGGATTTAAATTTTTTAAGTCCAATAGTTTAAGCAAGGCAAGCAATTAATAAGTCAGTCAGTAGGCAAAACAGTCAGAGCTTAAAAACTGACCTGTCTTTGATTGAGCCCTATATCACCTATGATGTATGATGTAACTACAAGGCCGAAGTTGCTGGTTAGTTTAGTAACAGCCTATTCGCACTAGGTAAAAGTGATAGGTTACCGATGAATGGACTCATTATGTTTCACAAACTGTTTCTTACTGCTGACGTTTAAAAATTTTAATGTGGCCTATTTGCAGAGAAACATATTGAGGTGAGGTGAGGCATTAAATTACACTTTTTACTATAGATGCTCTCGAGGACATCATCATCATCATATCAGCCGCAGCCCTTTATCGCCCACTGCTGAGCATAGGCATCTCTTCGTGCACGCCACTTATCCCGATCCTGAGCCAATCTCATCCAGAAGTGACCCACAATCTTACGAATGTCGTCCACCCAACGAGCCAACGGATGCCAGGCACTTCTTTCGTCTGAAAGCGGCCACCATTCCGTTAACATTTTGGCCCACCTGCCATCAAATCAAATCAAACATTTATTGATAAAATATAATTTTACATGTCAATTTGTACTATTTATTTAAAATTAATTATTAAAAAATATATGAAATTGGCTACATAATTTGTTACTACATACTGTCAAATGTTGACTAAGTAGTTGGTTTCTGGGTAAGTGACCAGGTTGTGTCGTCCAGACGGTTGAAGGAACTCGTCGACTGAGTAAAGCGCATCGTGTATAAGCTTGGATTTGAGTTTATTTACGTACATTTTTTCGCTAGGTGCGTATTTTATATCCGCAGGTATCGCGTTATATACTTTTGGGCCGATTGAGGGTAGACATCATCACTCTGCCTAGCTACGTGTCCCACTCGAGGACAAGTGTGTCATAATTTCAGCTTGTGCACGATGCACCCGCTACGCGAGCGCGCATGTGACGCCGTGCTTGAGGACCCGCTGTTGGCGTCGCCGCCGCCGGAGCCGGTGCAGCCGCGCCCGCCGCGCGAGCGCCGCCCACGCCAGTTCAACATTGTGAGAACCCTGTATATTATCGTAGCAGCACGGTGCAACCGCGTCAGCCACGCGACCGTCGCCCGCGCCTATATTAAGTGAGGGCACTATGTACTGTTGAACCGCGTGTACAGTTTAGTTAGAATTATGCCATTCCCGAAAATTCTGGAATGATTTCCATTAAGTATTTTTTCGTTTATCAAGAACCGCAGAACTCTGCGCACGCGTACGAATTCCAACGGCGCCAGTTTAATATTGTAAACACACTGATACTGTAATAATCATAACACCTAGAAGGTGTCCTTGCAACGGTCGCACTAGTATGTCGACAGACTAATCCAGATTTATGATTGGGACTTTTTAATTATAATTTTGACCACTTCAATTATTTGACGTAAATATATCAGAAAATATTATTCTTCAATAAAGAAGCATTAGGTACCAGTTTTTAATAGGAACCTGGGAAGAAATTCAAGTATTTTTTGCTATTTCAGCCTCCAAAATTCCCACTGCTCTCTGAAGACTTTTACGAGAAATGGGTCAACCATCTCAAACAGGTAGCATTTTGTTTTTTTATTAACTCCCGACGGATCTCTGTGTATATAGTCATATTATGTCCGTATTAGTAATATGACTTCGTCCTTTATTAATTTTCTACACTACCACATGCAAGAAGGACACTGGTTACATTTTATATATATATTGATAGGTATATTTATGAAGCGTCTTGCATACACGCCTTCCGTTCACGTCACGTCAGAAACAAAAATGTTCTCAAAGGAAATGCACTCTCACACAAAAATCTGAGTTATCTAAGTGCAATACATATTGACAATTGACAATGTAGCATTTCTGGTCTTACACTTACGAGCAATGTTCTGTACAAATTGTAAAACTAACCTGTTTTTATAGCTCACAGTGTATTTTCCCGTGGTTTCGTTTACAGCTGCAAATGATGCGGCACATCGTAGACGACCGCCCGCCGGAGCTGTTCCCAGACATGTACCTTAAGCCGCGCCGCCTCAACTACTACGCCCAGCAGCTCGAGGAGAACATGAAGGTCAACAAGGACCTCCTCAAGAGGATCAACATCATACAGAGGACTGGGGTACTCAACTACAACGTATAAAGCTTCTCTACATGATAGATAAGAATGAGAAAATGCACAGGAGAACCATCGCTACCGATGTAGCTCTCGAATTAGGTAAGCAAGTTGACTGAAGGTGTAGGAGTCTAACGTCAAGATGGAGGTCCAAAAACCTTTCCTTAATTTAAAGATAGACTGCTGATATCCAACAGGCCTAAGTCGGCCGCATTATTGCGCGATTAAAAATGATAAAACACCTGCAACTCTCGCGCTTCTTACTTTTGTTGGAAACTTCATTATTGGGAGATTCCGGATACATTATCATACAGGTACCTATATATCTCCTTGGATATACAAGCTGTTTTTATTTACTTAAATAAAAACACGGTATATAAGTTGTCATTACCGGGTATTACGATCATATAGGAGTAATACGATCATTTACCAGAAAAAAACAGCGATTGGACCGGTAGAAACTATGATTCTAAGGATAATGAACCCTTCTAATAGTACGCCTTTAACCGCTACAGGGTTTCGTGGACTGCTGGGCGAACCCGGAGCCGTCCTGCAAGAAAAACGAGCTCATGGTCAAGAAGCGGCAGCGAGACCTGAATGCCGTGCAGGACCACAACGCTTACTTCTACAATAGACTACTAATAGCGGTACTCGTTTACTACACCGAACAATTTTTCCCATACTGCCTCATTTCATTTCCCAACTCGCGCTTCACTGAGGAATTGAAAACCTTGCCGGTTATTTAATCATTGTGTACAACCCTTTTAAAAAATTGAAGAAGAGTTTATGTTTAAAAAAAACAGGCTGGGAAATGGATCAGTTTGAGAAAAACACGCTTGTTCGAGAATACCTCGAAACATGCTTTTCACAAATCGGATAAAATATTTTACTCCTTTTCAGGGTCCTGTACCAAAAAGGTAAAAAAAGGAACCCTTACGTAGCGACTCTGTCAGCTGAATGTTACAGCGTTATAAAGTACCTCAGAAAGTATTTATGCTATCCATTTGAAATTTGGAAACTATCAACATTGCTAGCTGAAGTGTATTGCAAATGAAAAACTTTTATTTTCTATGAAAAACTACCAATATTTGTATAGATTTTTGGCTCCCCACCAAAAATTTAAAGTCTAGCAAGTAAGTCAAGTAAGATATCAAATGATTTTTTTGTGCTGGTTAAATTTTGATTTATAAAGCAAAATGTAGAAAAAAGTGTCATACTTAATACTGGGGATAATCCACCCCCCCCCCCCCCCCCTCTCCCCCTTATGTCCAAAGTTTTTGAAATTTTAGAAAGTGACAATTTAAAAAAAATCTGTTATTATGTAAATGAAAATCGATATTACAGGAAGGTTATGAGTATACCTATTGTGCAAATTTAATTTTTTTTTCAAAAATTTTTTTTGAACAACCCGTTTGCGTTAAATTTACACCTCATTTCATAGCAACGTTATAGATAGTAGGTGCAAACTCTACTTAATGGGCCAGTTAAGTTGGGATAAGTGAGAATTTGTACACAACTCTCGGTGCACGAGTTCTGTACAGACTCGCACTGAGCCGGTTTTTATTTAAGTCACAATTTAATGCACTCATTTCCCTACGTTTTTTTTTTGTTTATTACCTATGGCTTGATTTCTATATTCCGAATAAAAAGTAAATAAAAGTGGGTAAAACTTCTATAACTATAGAAAACCCCCGACCCAAATGAACATAAAAACAAAATTTGGAGTTCCTAGCTTCAATATTGGCTGGGACCCGGTCTTGTTCCACTAAAAGCTGAATATCTTGAAGGTGAGTCAAACAAAGCTAAGAACACTCGGGATAAAATTATCTATGACACAAAAGAAACTGCACTCAAATCAGTCCATCCGTATGGGCGCTACGATGCCACAGACAGATACACAGAGTCACAGACACGTTAAACTTATAACACCCCTATTTTTTGTCGGGTGTTAAAAAACCTGAAAATAATCAGTAAAGAAAACATGAATCAAAGGATCACGCTAGGGGCACCTTTGTAAACTACAATACTTATATACTTGTTTTTTATAGCGGTCAGAACAGCCCACGACAAAGGAATTAGACGAAATGTGGAGAGACACGAAGCAAAAACTGATCCTTGGTGCATCGTAAGTTTAGCTTGCCTTGAAATATTGAACATTAGATTTAAAGCTGAAATACCTAGTGTAATGAAAATTAATATATAAATGCATTCATAGAACCTAACTTATATTGGATTGGTGTATTGCGAAAAAACATTTACTTGAACCCAGGAGAATTATTTCATTAAGTACATTAGAGTCCCACTAATCCGGCACTTCAATAGTCCTTCACGTCCATACTCGTAGAAAATAATAATCTCAGGGTACACCCAATAATCCGGCAACCTCCGTCCGCGCCCCAAAATTTTGCAAGGACTACCTTCAAGTTGCAAAAAAATTTGAAAATGATCCTTAGTTGAGGAACAAAGGATCATTTTACAATTAATTTATTGATTAGTCACCGTCATAAAAAACATGTAGTACTGGTAGCTTCAAATAGTGGGTTGCAGAAAGACCTACGAAGCTGGCCGTCCCGGGTTCGAATCGGATGTTTTCTATGTATTTAATTATTATAATTTAAATATATATATATATTATGTACTAGAAGGTGCCCCCAACTTCGTTCGCTAAGGAGAAAAAGAAATTACCCCTCTTTTTATCTTCAGCGTAATCGGGTAATTGTATCCTATATAAATTCGCAGCTACCTATGTACCAATACTTACTAAAAATGTGTTGCGATATATTTAATTGCTGCTGTGGATGCTACATACTATTTGATGCTGACTGTACAAAGACATTTACTTCTTCCCTTTATGAAATGTTTTATTTTATTTGTTATGTTTTTTTTTGGTAATCCGCATATTCCTAATATATCGTCAACCTACCGATTCTGACCTTTCTTGTGACACTCCCTTTAAAGAGCAGTCGTAAATGTTTTCAGATTACCCTTCATATTGTTCACGACCGGAACGATAGACTGTGGTATCCACGATCCCGCTTTCGATAAACCGCTACATGTATTTCGAACCAAGTAAGTCTCATTGAGTTCGGCTATGTTGTTATGTGTTAATGGCACTGATAATACCTTATTCACTCACTTGCCTTTTTGCCTGTCTTATTTCAAGTATAAATAGAGTTCAATCCTAAGTCTGGAGCAAGTGAGTAGTTATGCGCCAAGATCACAACTCGCAAGCATTTATTAAATACACATAAAAATAAATAAGCGATAAACAATTGAACGTCGGAAACCGCCTCGAAGCTTTGTCATGCAGAAAAAATATTTCCGTCAATTCGTTTAAATTCCATAAACGACAAGGCCTATCACATTTCTACTGTCCGGAGCCTCGTGCTCATTTCACTGGTTGTCGACGTTGCATTGTCGAAATGCATTATTATTATTAATTATGCGTAAAAAGTATTTAAAAGAAACAAAGAAGAGCACGCAATCTCAATTTATTTATTTTTTTATTTATTGTCATATAAAATTTACACAGCATAACAGTTTTCACCAAAGCGCTGGAAAATTCATTATTATATTATATTATATGCTATTATTAATACACATTACAAACTAATTAGGAATAATTCAAATTTATATATTAACCATTACATTTACACATTATTTCCGAATGTCAATGGAAGATTTACAGGGTGGCCATGGAGATCTGGGTGCTAGGCGGGTCGAAGATCGGCAAGGTGATGATCGAACTGTTCACCGACCTGGTGCCAAGGACCTGCCAGTTGTTCCTGAGCCTCGTCCGGGGTGAGAAGAACGGACACGCCTACGCAGGTTGCAGGATCTTTAGGTACGGCAACTCAGAGAATAAATCATCTTATCTTGAGTCGTCTAATATTTATTGGATGAAAAGATTGAAATATTGGACATTGGATTAAGATCGGCTCGTCGAGGTTAAGGTCGGCCTTCGAATACCGGATTTAGACCTACACTCCGATAATCTTCGGTTCCATCGAAAATGTCCACGGTTGACTTCCTACGTCAAGTATCAATCATTTCTTTCTTACCTACAAACATTGTATATATGGTGCACGGTGGACAGTAAGTGAAACCGGAACGTATACGTTTTAGTCCTTATTGTCATTGTGACAAGAGCGAGTTGATATAATAATTGTACATGCCGTCCTAATCGTTGTACTTGGGAAGCTGCGATGTTCCCTAAGATCTTTCCTGTGTTATGTTCGTCTTCGATGGCAAAATAGGAAACGACGAATCAGGTTTCTTTGAATCCTTACTAGAAAAAATAGTTCATAATTAACAGTTATTAAAATACAAATAAATGCACTACAGATAATAAAAATACGAGAAAGTACACTAGCAAAAGAGCGTATCTCCAGAGCACTTACGTTCTTTTGCTTAGAAGCGCAGTTTTTTGACAATAACTCAAAAACGGTATATCCGATCATGTTAAAACAATTTTTGTTGAAAGTATTTAGTAAGTTTTATATTTGTAATTTTTTCATATTTTCTGGACGTATGTCCAGAATATCCGTTTAGAAAATAGATACACAATTTATGCTACTTTTGGAGCGATTACCTCCGAAAATATCCACTACAGCATTTTTTTTTAGAAACTTCAAAATGATTTTTAAAGATCTATCCAAATATGTTTTTTTTTAGTTTCAGTTACAAGTATGAAGTGTTTTTTTTATTTTTTTATGTAACCATCAAACTAAGTAGCGGCTTACTCAAGACACCTATACAAATTTCATCAATGTACATATGGAAGTTTTTGAGTAAAATGCCTGTGACATACGAACGGATGGACTGACGGCCGGACATGACGAAACTACAAGGATTCCGTTTTTGCCATTTTGGCCACGGAACCCTAGTAAAAAAACATTTATTCTACCATACAAACTAAAATTCTTATCGTACCAACCCTGTCGTTGTCATGTTATAATTTTTTTATTATTATTGTCATGTTATAAAGTTTGACGACCGGTTTGGCTCAGCGGGAGTAACGTTGCCTGCGAAGCTGAGGTCCTGGGTTCAAATCCCGGTAAGGGCAAATATTTGTGTGATGAGCATAAATATTTGTTCCTGAGTCTTGGATGTTTTCTATAACATAAGTAATATATCTATTAAATATATCGTCGTCTAGTACCCATAACACAAGCCTTATTGAGCTTACCATGGGCCTAGTTCGATTTGTGTAAAATTGTCCCGTAATATTTATTTATTTATTTATAAAATATTAAGATGTGCTGCCTGCTGCTGACTTAGAACATCGAAATTCGAAATATAATATAAGGCCTGCTGTAGCTTCATTTCATCACCTCAATATATTTGTGGATCAAACAGGGTGGTGCCCAACCTGTACTGCCGAGGCGGAGACGTGTCGAAGGACAACGGCTTCGGCTGCTACGTGGCCGAGGGCGAGCAGGAGCCGCCGGGCGCCGAGAGCTTCAGGCTCAAACACACTGTGCCAGGTCAGCGCAGGGCCTATTGAGTGCCTAGTGAGATTCACATTTGTAATGCGATCATGAACTGACCGGCGGGGTTATTGCCTAACGAAATTTTGACACTTGGTATCGGAATCAACTGTCATAGCCCATACAAAATCATGACACTTGATTCCGATTGCGAGCGTCAAACGCGTTAGGCAATACTGGGGCGGGACAGGATGGCGCCGAAAGAGTTTAAACAGACGTACTAGACGTTCTATCCATCCGCACCCATTGAAGTTGCAGTTGAATTGAGATTTTGACTATATTCAAATAAAAATATTAATTTTTATTGGCCTAATGAGTGCCTAGTGAGATTCAGATTGCTAATTCGATCGTGAACTGACCGGGACAGGACGGCGGCGAAAGAGTTTAAACAGACGTACTAGACGTTCTATCCATCCGCACCCATTGAAGTTGCAGTTGAATTGGGATTTTGACTATATTCAAATAAAAATAAAATGTTGATGCGAAATGGTTGAGCTTTGGATTGGAGGACGGGGCACGGACGTGTCCTTAGTCATAAGTTTGGAAATGGAAATCTTAAAAAAACAACTGAGTTAGATACCTTATGTGTAGCTTGTTTTATGAGCCTTTAAAGTTGGATGGGAAAGTCATTGAATAACCCATGAAATGTCTTGTATTTTCTGTTACGAAACCGTTTCGATAAACACAAGTTTTAACATAGCTGTAAAACAGAGTTCTTAATTTCCCCATACTAAGTAGCCTTTAGTATGGAGTGGTTTAGGAAAGTCCAAAAAAAACACTAACATTGTTGTATCTGTATCTCGGGGAGTTTTTATCAGATTGAAGTAGTTTCTTCACCAAAATTTCTAAAGATCGTTCTTTAGCATACCATAAACGTTGTCAACATCCCTATTGTAGTATGTTAAACACCAAAGACAAGTGAGTTACGTTTATGGAAACAATTGTTTATTATTAAGATTAACGAGTTTTCCCGTGGCTTTGCCCGCATGACCTACTATTTGCTTAGCCCTCCGGGATTTTTTTGGGATAAAAACAACCTATTTAGACTCTTATCTACCGCTACGACCGGTTTGGCTCAGCGGGAGTAACGTTTCCTGCGAAACTGGAGGTCCTGGATTCAAAAACCCGGTAGGGGCAAATATTTATGTGATGAGCATAAATATTTGTTCCTGAGTCTTGGATGTTTTCTATGTATATAAGTAATTATATCTTCTAAATATATCGTCGTCTAGTACTCATAACACAAGCCTTATTGAGCTTACCATGGGACTAGTTCGATTTGTGTAAAATTGTCCCTGTAATATTTATTTATTTTCCATACGCAAAAAATCACGTCAATCCGTCACCTCATTATCTCATGACCGAAGGACAAACTAACGAATAAAACCTTTGCATTTGACGACCGGTTTGGCTCAGCAGTAGTAACCCTACCTGCGAAGCTAATGGTTCTGGGTTCAAATCCCGGTAAAGGAAAATATTTGTAAGATGAGCATAAACATTTCTTCCTGAGTCTTGGATGTTTTGTTATATATCAGGATGTTTCTTAAATATACATCTATAAATATATCATCATCTAGTACTCATAACATAAACCTTATTGAGCTTACCCCGGGACCAGTCCGATTTGTGTAAAAATTGACCTGTAATATTTATTTATTAATAATATTGTATGGTAAGGATGGTGTTTCCTTTGACAGGTGTGCTGTCCATGGTCGTCACGCCGGACAACGAGGTGTGCGGACAGTTTAATATAATTTTCAAGCCATTGGAGCAATTGGATGGAAAACACGTGGTATTCGGAAGAGTAAGAACTCAATTAATTATGCCTTAGAGAACATTTTTATATATTCACTAGAATGTGCCCGCAATTTCGTCCGCGTAGGAGAAAAAGTTTAAACCCCTGTATATTCTTTAGTTTAGTCGGGTAAAAAGTATTCTATAACCATCTGTGGATACCCAGCTACCCGTGTACCAAAAATAGTTGAAATCCGTTTAGCCGATTTGGCGTGATGAAGCCACGACACATACGAACATACAAAAAATAAAAAGTAAATTCGAGTCAGTATCCTCCAAATAGCCTGTTGCAATAGATTTTTTTTAAAATTTCTTCAATGTACAGACGATTCATATTTACAACTTTGTAATACTATAGATGAAAATATCTGCCATGAAAATCTCGTGAATATAATCACTAAATTGGCGTCCAAGCGAAGCACGCTGCCGTCGCGTGGTTTTAAATAGTGTGAAAAGCCTAAGCCTGGAAAAGCCTTTTTAGGGTTCCGTTCCTCAAAATTAAAAAAACTGAACCCTTTATAGAATCACTTTGTTGTCCATCCGTCCGTCCGTCTGTCTGTCTGTCTGTCAAGACCCTTTTTCTCATGATTCATGAGTCATGAACACGTCGGTAATCAAGTCGAAATTAACATCAAATATTATGTCTGCGGGCCCTTAAAAGTGTAAAAAAAACAACAAGTTTCTAAGTCAACTCAATCCAAAAATACAGTCGTTAACATTAAAAAGGTGTTTCTATACAAATTGCCGTCCATGGAAACCTTATACGGTACTTCCACTTGTCCTAATTTTAAATTTGGTATGAAGGTAACTCTAATAGCACAACTCGCGAAATGAATCTGAAAATTTTATGTTTTTGGTATAAAATTATATATTATAACACACAATTCGTATAAATACCTTATATATATAGGCAGATGAAATAACTAAAGGCTCGCCGCCGCGGTTCTTAATAGTAACCAATGAATGGTTTAGCACCGACTTCAAAAGGTGATTCAAATGTATCCGTACCGTACATAAAAGATTATTTATGGCTTTTTAGTTTATTTTGAAGTCGGTTCTTTTTTTATTTATACATTTTTATTTTTTGCTTTTTAGTGATGGATTTTAGTAGTGATATAAAGTATTTTTTAGAGCCCAGAATGGGAAGATTGAGGAGGCACTTTGCACGCATCTCGAGTCTTTGGAACTATGAAATGTAAAAGTTGGTTAGTTCATTGTACCTTCCATCATCAGCTCAGCATGAAATGGAAAAGGAACTGATAACTTTAGAAAAATATATACAAAACATTGTTAGTGCCTATAATATTTGAGGGTTTCTCGCGATTTCCCTGGTATTCCATCATCTAATCCTGACTTGTTGATAAGGAAACGACTTCAGGGACACACTAAAAAGAATAAGACTAACAGTCTTAACGTATCTACCTATGATAGATGTTTTTTTAAGAATTATCCTCTAACTCTTAACTATTAAGGAGTTGTACCTTCCGTCATCAACTCAGCATGATGAGATGATGACTACCATATGCAAATACTTAAATAGCTTAAGAAAATATATAAAAAACGTTATTAGTGCCTATAAAATTTGAGAAATTCCTCGATTTCATCAGATCCCAACTTGGTGGCAATGGGACCACCTCGGGCGTATATCCTTTCAAATAAAAAAAAGTAATCGAACATATAACCTCCTCCTTTTTTGGAAATCGGTTAAAAAATCAATGCGACCAACTAAATTGCATAAGTGCTCAAATTGCAAGTGACCAACTCAGCTATCGCGACTTTACGTACGTAGATTAAAATTTTCGAACACGTTAGCATTAGTAGCATCTGTGTTTTCTCTAAAATCTAAAAAACAATACGATGGAAAAATATATTTTTTTTAGATTCTTCTGTTCACACAAAGTATCGGGAAAATAATTAAAACGCACACCTCTGTGAAACGTAATTTTCCCATATATTTATTTAGTTTTCTTTTTTTTATGTCTATCTATGTCAGTAACCAATATATAACTACCCCACACCGCGTACATGGGTGAATCAACTTTTAGACCAACACAAATCTGTCCAAAACGTTTAAACTTCGCTATAAAATAATGATCCTCGTTTTTTAATTTATGGTGTATGTTAAAACGTTGAATGTCCCGTCTGTTAAACCCAATAAACAGGGTAATATCATATTAGAAGCCCGATTTCTTGGTAACGCCAGAGAGTGGGTCTAAAAGTTGATTCACCCACATTTTACTTAAGAGTAGGGCTCTGCGAACACTAATTCTGGATTTCCATTGATACGGCCGTTTTTAGCATATATTTTATACGGAACCTTCAATGCGCGAGTCCGACTCGCATTTGGCTGGTGCCGCACAAGTGCACAATCGCAGTTTTTTTTAGATAGTCGGGGGTCCGGCGCAGGCGTTGGAGCGCATCAGCGCCCTGGGCTTGCCACTGGGGACCACCACGTCGGACTGCGTCATCAGATCCTGCGGCTACTTCTCCCGCAAGGGCCTCTACCGCCCCGGCGCACCCAACACTAGGAAGTTCCCACCAAGGCGGAAGAAGTAAATATTCGATTAAAAGTTTTTTCTAATAAAGATAAAACACGAGCGGATTGCTTAGTACTTACTTTTTTCTACTCCTTTGCCCTGTAAAACCTTGATTACGTTAGTTTACTCTGCTAAAATGTAATATTATAAAGGTGAGAAACACTGATAAGCCTTTATAGTACTTAAATATTACAGTGTTATATAATAAGTTCTTGACGACCAGTTTCACTCAGCAGGAGTAAGGTTGCCTGCGAATTTGAAGGTCCTGGGTTCAAATACCGGTAAGGGCAAATATTTGTGTGATGAGCATAAATATTTGTTCCTGAGTCTTGATGTTTTCAATGCATATAAGTAAATGTAAATATCTGTTAAATATATCGTCGTCTATTACCCATAACACAAGCCTTATATTGAGCTTAACTTGGAACTAGTTCGATTTGTGTAAAAATTGTCCAGTAATATTTATTTATTTTGTGTTACTTACCCTTATCTTGTATTACTTACCCGGGTACATTGTCTAAAAATATAAGAAAATGGAAAATTCACATGAAAATATGTTTAAAAACAAGCGGATTACCTAAATTTTCGGGTAGTTAGCACAAACCCTATAAAATCGTGACATTGGGTGCGTCACACGAGATTAACAACACTATATATAATTTCATATTAATAACGTTCACAAGATATAACGAACGTTAGCTGTAACAACAAAATCAATACCGTCATAAGGAATAAAGGTAAATTTACATAATACTTCTGTATATTATGTTTTTTTTAATAACACTCATATTAACTAATTTTAGTTCGTATAATATACATTGTTACATAACCATCGTAATACATAATATCTTTTAGTATAAGGATTACAAGATAGGGTTCCCTCTATTTTGGCATAACTTTGATTGTCCGAAACGTTATACTAAACAAGCTTATATAAAGTCAGCGTATGTATTATATACTATTATAGTGTTATATAATAAGTTCTTATGTATCGTAATACTTCCCCCAAGCCCTATAAAACAGTGACATTACGTTAGTTACACTGCTGAAATAAAATTTTACGATGTTGTAAAACACAGGTATGATAGGTTAACCGGGTCCATTGTACAAAATTAATAAAATAGAAAAAAACTGAGTTTTAAAATTTTTATTGCACAAGATAAAAATGTACAAATACTTAAGGACGAAATTTTATCTCTATCTCAAATAGACGTCTCACTAGGCTATAGTTTTAACATCTAACTATGCTTACATAGCATAATAAGCAGAGAAAGTTAGATCACCTTTATAAAAGCGTAGGAGCACATACAAATCGCGGTACTACCAATTTTCATTGGATTTCAACTTTCAACGGAAGATTAGGCAAAACCACAACTGCGAAACATATAATTAAATTTAAGAACAAGACCAACGTCACACACAACGAGATGTGGTCGGTGCGATGTTAAATGTAAGTCTTTTATTTTTATTGTGATTTACTTTAATCTGCTTGCTATGACTATTTGCTAAACTATGCACTGACTAAGTTAAAATATCATCTGTTTTATTATTAACATTGTACTGCAAAGGTCATAAAATATCGTAATACCTACTCCAGAAAAAAAAGTAAAGAGAAATACGTACAAAAAGGTCAAAGAGTATTTCTAAGGGCGGTCATCGCCTGATCACTGTCGATTAGGTGGGTTTAAGGATGCAAAATATCAGAAAAAACGCTTTAAATTTTGTTTCTTACCTATAGTATATTAAGTATTTAAAAATGTCATCAAATTGACTTGTATATCTATAAATAACATAGAGCTATGAGTAGAAAAATGTCCCCGAAAAAGTTGAAAGCACGTGTTATTTATACAAAAATAGAAAGTTAGGTAAAAATAAGTTAGAGTAATTGTGCGATTTCACGCACACCATTGACTCTACCTATGGGAGTCTTAACAGACCGGGGTCCTGTTCTCTGCGTCGATCGAGTTGTCTATTCCAGATTCCAGAGAAGTGACATTGACATTCCATACAATCTCGCAATAGAGATAACGTCTCGATTGATGCGAGAATCGACCACAGGCGAGATTGCGACCTCCGTGTGTTCACTGTTTTCACTCTATCTTCACGAAGAGCCCACACGACAATATCAGACCCAGCAACTGCAAAACAAAATTCATCGATATTAGAAATTGAATGGTTACTCATTAAATTACACATCAATCTTAGACCTTTGTAAAATTAGTTTTTAAACACGGAAACTTTACGAGAAGTGTGCGCGAATTGCTATAACATAGTTATAACTACTGATATGGTGTCTAGAATGTTTTCTGATAAGTACTTAAGTGTGCAGATATAAAAAAATATAGCTAAGCGGTATGACATTGATTGGTATCTTAATCGATGTGAATTGCTCGTAAGATTAATCACTGTCCTTGTTCCGCCTACGCCACCTGACGCTCAATTGTTTTGTAATCGCGCAAAGGAATATACTTCGGATGGGGAAGGAATATACTATGTTGCTACATTCTAAATTTGGATTACGTGCCTATGAAGACTACACCTTCTTTAACCTCTTGACCGCCAAAGGTAACAGCGCGTTGTGCTCTCAGAGTCAAAGCCATAAATTCCATTCTGTGACCGTAATCGGCTAGGTAATTCCAACTCCAAAAAATCATAACCCCTTTCTTACTTCAGTGTAAATGGATAAAAAGTATCTACCAAAGATAATTAAAATCCGTTTAGCCATTTTGACGTTATGAAGCCACAACCACAACGACACACACACAAAATAATAAACATTTTTTTTTTCGAATCAGTGACCTTCCTATTGTTTTTTTTAAACATCTTTAATGTACATACATCAAATTTTTACAAGTTTATAATAGTATAGACATAAAAATATTTTTTTTCTTATTCTGTCATGATTGCGACGGTCAAGAGGTTAATTAGCTATAAGTTCTACGTGTAGTCAGCTTATACCATATTTTTTTGTATGGTAGGGTATAGGGCACATACTCTTTCCTACTTGAACTGTTAATTACACATATAGGTAGCTATATCGTGCTTTTTCATCATCATCATATCAACCCGTAGATGTCTACTGCTAAACAAAAGCCTTCCCAACGATGTCCACAACGACCGGTCCTAGGTCGCTATAATCCATTGTCTTCCCGCAATCCTGATCGAATCATCGGTCCATCTTGTTGGGGGCCTCCCTACGCTGCGCCGTCCATTATGCGGTCGCCAATCGAGAACCATTCTGCCCCAGCGGCCATCGGTTCTACGAGCATTGGGCCCCGACCACTGCCGCTTGAGACTAGCAACTCTATATCTTGAGCTATGTCGACGACCTTGATTCTTCTGCGGATCTCCTCATTTCTGATATCGTGATATTTATTTAGGGCATATACAGAGTCCAATTCCTCAGACTTTGAGGGCGGATATGGGGTTATTGGCATACCATGATGAAGGCGACGATGATGGCGATGACGCCGACGTACACGGCGTTCTCGCGTAGGAACGCGATGGTCTGCGGCAGGCAGCCGTCCATATACATGGTCGCCGGGTTGCCGGAGTACTTGCAGTCCATGCGCTGAACACAAAACCCTTATTACAAACATGCTAAATTATGGCTCTGCGGGGTCTATCGAATTGCCTCGGACTTTTATCAAATAAGCAGATAGGTTTGAAAACGTGGAATATTTTTTTTGAAATATCGCTTGGTTCAAACTTGACACTCACTATTTTGTGCGTCAAATGTCTGTGTGATGAGCACAAATGTTTGTTCCTGGGTCTTGGATGTTTACTATATATTCAAGTATTATAATTTATCCATATACTATGTATAGCCTGATACCCATAGTACAGGCTTTGCTTAGTTTGGGACTTTGATGGATTTGTGTACAAATTTTATTTATTTATTTATTTAATCCTTATTGCACAGAAGAAAACTTATTGTACAAAAGGCGAACTTAATGCCATAAGGCATTCTCTACCAGTCAACCTTAGGGCAAAGCAGAAAAATTTTAGGCGGTGCTGAGGCTTGTGTAATTACAAAAACACATATTTATATACTTTAAATACATGAATAACAAAATTTATATAAAAAATACACAAATATATATAAGTTTAATAAATATATAACATATATATTTTGACGACCGGTTTGGCTCAGTGGGAGTAACGTTGCCTGCGAAGCTGAGGTCCTGGGTTCAAATCCCGGTAAGGGCAAATATTTGTGTGATGAGCAATAAATATTTGTTCCTGAGTCTTGGATGTTTTCTATGTATATAAGTAATATATCTATTAAATATATCGTCGGCTAGTACCCATAACACAAGCCTTATTGAGCTTATCATGGGACTAGTTCGATTTGTGTAAAATTGTCCCGTAATATTTATAATATTTATTTATTTAATATTTATATATATATATATATAGCGATGAAACGAATTAAGCAGATAAACTAAGAGTCTTCGTTTCTGCCAGCAAAGAAGTTGCTTACGGACTTTTTGAATGCAAACTTATTCGGGGCCTGTTTGATTTTAAGAGGAAGACCGTTCCAGAGGCGTTCCAAATTGTCCCTGATATTTATTTACGGAAGTAGGTAGTCGAAAAGGTAGTAAATAAAAATGTTGTTCACAACGCTACCCATGCTCTCGTTACGGAGTCCATTTTGTCGACCCTGCTACTCAAATAGTGCATACGAGGAGAGTGAAAATGACAACCCTAAACAAAATACACAGTTTGAGCAAAGAACTTGGGAGTATACAGGCTTTGAACTTGGGAGTATAGCTCAATGCTTTTGTGGTGTAGCCATATAAACAAAAGTGGAATATTGGACAGTATCAGTAGTATTATGCCCTTAGGCATGTTGCCAGGGTACGAAAATCTTAATTTGAATTTGTCGGTCAGTTAAACAACAAAAAAATATTGGACACGTATTTATTTTACAGATCGCATTAAAGTTTAGGAGAGGGGTCTCATGACGTCATAACATGTAAAAACTGTACAGAGGCATTATGTGACACGCCGCGACATTTTGACTCAATGTATTATTTTTTGATTACCTACGTGAAAAGAGAAAAATACGTCTCCTATATGTTTCATTAATTTATATGACGGACTAAAAATTAAAACTTATTCGATTTCACTACTCTGTTAGTTTTTAACAGCCGATTACGGCTATTGAATGGTCGATGCTGTCGTCAGGTAAAATTGGACCTTAAAGCTTTGACATAACACACCTTTCCTGGGTAGACCTCCTTGCAGCAGCTCTCCGGTACGTTCCCGTTCCAGTCCTTATAGTTCTTGACCCCGCAGCACTGCAGGTAGGTCTGTGTGTCGTCCCAGGCCTTGGTGTACTCGTGCTTCACGCCGTAGTACGGGATGGCCGCGTACATCTCGCGGTCCAGGGTGGTCAGCACCTTCTCGCGGAACACGAACTGGAGGATGCCGCCGACCAGCATCAGCACGAAGATGATGAATACAAGGATGTAGTACTGAAAACAAGGTGGAGGGTCTTATTCAATTAATATAACTGATTTATTAATATGCACTGCGCATGCAAAAATCTAAGTAGGTTTTTTGGCAATTTTATTTCCCATTTAAATGGATGGATATAAGGCCATTAAAAAAAACCTTTTGGGCTCGTGTTACTCAGAATCAAGAGCTATCGACTTTACGAATAAGAAAAAATCCCAGATATTTCTTTGAAAATAAGCAGATCGTATTTTTTATTCTAAGAAGAATAAACCCAATTAGTCTTAGACACAAAGTAGGGGGGACCTACAGTTTTTTGTGAAAATACCCTTAAAATAGTTATCTAGTTTCCTTTGCCCTTCATCGGAATATAAAATTGGTCGAAATATCACATAAAATCACTCTATCATTGTAACGTCTGTAAAGTCTTATTACTTTTGACAATAAAGTTGTAATATTTTCTTCTGTTTCCGCGATTATTGCTCATTGAAATAAAACAATTTAACGGATTATATCGCGTATATTATCTCATTTTAGTTCCCGACGTTTCGGAAGCTTTTCATGCTTGCTTTAAAATGGGTAGTTTGCACAAATTGTAACTTTGACAGAGAAAAATAAAGTTGTTATCGAATATTTTGAAGTAATTTCTATTTTCATAAAACTACGCAGTCTAAACATAGAATTGGGGTTATAATTTTTTGTTTAACTATTAGGTACTGCGTTATCGGCGAAACAATTTACATATCAAATATCAGGTCAACTTAGTCACTGAAAGCGGGTACAATCACATACACGCATCAGCCTAAGTACATTCACAAACAAAGTAAACGAAAAAAAGAAAATTTTTATTCATAGAAAGAAAGAAAGAAATAATTTATTTGCATACACACATAACATAAATAAAACAAAATAAAAGGTGTAAAATAATTGCGGCAATGTGCAAGCAAAAAGGTTCAAGCTCAGCATGTGCTACAGCCGGGAGGCCGCAACGCTGATTTTCAGCCTGAACCTTGTTGGTGACAAACGACCACCACACAGAGTATCCGGCTAAGACCATTCCGTGAGACATCAGAAAAGAATCACAGTATATAAGAAGCATGCGAACAATAATTTCAACGATAATTACTTCAATTTAGAACCAAAAATAGGCTGCAATTTTTCTCCTTTTAGTCCTATATTGGTTGCTGTATATTTCACTTAAGTATCTAAATAGATGTGATATTAATTAGTTACTACGAGTACACTAATTCCAAACGCCCAATTATTGGTCCGCGGTGTAAATCGTTTGACGTTAACAGTTTGTTTTGTCACCGCCACAAACCGCTGGTTAACAACAACATCTCACTCTGGCATTGGAAAGGTCTACAGGAAACTAACTGTATTGTGCAAATTGTAACTAACGACGTTTTGCCACTGGAGCCTGTTGCGATAGTTGCGAGTAAGCGTGCCTCGTGCCTATTGTTGGCACTCACGAGAGGGCTATCAGGCACGCGAAATCGAACTTAACGCAAACGTTACTGCCTAAGGTTCTTCTGAATTGCTTTCTTTTATTATTCTAACTTTTAATGTTTTATGATTTTACTTCATATTAAGTATTACTTACTAAAAAAATATATAAATCATATAGGTAATATTTAATATTTTAATTTTGACACAAACCATATATCGCACGTGGTGTGGTTTGTTTATTTATAGTACATAGGTGCCTGCTGCTTACCCACACGCGCCCAATGTCTCATCAAAATCTGATCGAACGTAGGGTAAATGACACAGTAAATGGTATGGGCCTGCTTCAAATTTGGCTTACATTCTATCAAAAATTTCATATTTTTGAAAAGAGTTTACTGCTGACTGTACTTTTCTTTGAACATCCACCAACTAGTCACCGAGACGATTCTAAAGAGCCTAAACTCGTTGCGTTCTTTTATTACAGAGTACGTATGACCACCACCTGGCTCCATCATCAGACCAACTCAAAGTGACGTTACGTAGGATGTATACCAAATTTCAGCCCAGTCGCTCCCCGGGAAGTGGTTCAAATCTTCCTTGCAAGATTTGTAAACATACTAATCTCGGAGATAGAACAGGGGCTGTACCGTGAGCAGCATGCACTTGACCTCCTTGGCGGCGCCACAGCAGCCCAGCAGCAACAGCGCCGGTGGCCACCACCACGCCAACTTGTGACCTGTGTCTACGTTTGGAGATGGAACAGAGGTCGTACCGTGATCAGCATGCACTTGACCTCCTTGGCAGCGCCGCAGCAACCCAGCAGCGACAGCAGCATCATGGCAGCGCCGGTGGCCACCACCACCCCAACGTGTGACCTGTGTCTACGTTTGGAGATGGAACAGAGGTCGTACCGTGAGCAGCATGCACTTGACCTCCTTGGCAGCACCGCAGCAGCCCAGCAGCGACAGTAGCATCACGGCGGCGCCAGTGGCCACCACCACGCCCACGGATGCGATGAACATGTTGTTGCTCATCAGCGTGCTGGAGAAGGACCGTGTCACCCACACCCACACGCCCAGCGCCAGCGCCAGCAGACCTCCAATCTACACAACAATCACCAGTGGGTTTGATGTAATATCAAAATTCTAAATTTGTCGGGAGCCCCGATGACAGAGCGCGACGCTCTTTACCACAATCAAGGCTAAGCGAGGTAACTCAAGCGTTCCTTACAGCTTGTACGGGGGTTTAGATATGTATATGTTATGATCCTGGATGAAACCAAAAAGGAGAGAATTTGTGATGAGACTAGGCGCACAAAAGTGTACCTCTAGAAATCGGTGCCGGCTTCCCATATTTAAACGTCCAACCATTGTTGACTTTGGTATATTTTAAATACCCATTTAGCCTTGTTGTCGCCTAACAGTATTTCAATGCATATGCACAATCACGTCATCTAAATCATGTATGCAGGTGTTTTAGAAATTAGTACCAAGGAATTCAAAGTGAATATGCACTGTCTCGGTAAGTATGTTCCACCATTGCGTTCGGAATCAAAATATACGTTTGTCTATCTTGCATAACAAAAATTTGAATACATAGTAACAACCAACGCGAAGGCTATTGCAGATTTAAATCTTTTCAGCAATCTTAGCCAACTCGATGCTTGAATGATAACAGACTACAAACAACTGCAACATTATACATAACACAGCTGCTGCTATATACAATTAACTCGTTATATAGGGGATTATATGGACTTTATGAGCCATAGAGATGAATAAGATTAATACTAGCATCCTGTATTACCTACCAGAGTGAACCTCCGCAATCAAGACGGATTTCGATAGCAATGGTAGCAATTTATTAATAGGTTTACGTTTAGATATAGAGGTTTTGCATGCCATGGTAAAATAAAACGGGTCAGCCCAAGTTCCTGAACCAACCCAAACATATCTTCTCCCAATTCTATTGACGCTACGGGTAATAGAGTACAGCGAAGATATTTTGGAACAGATTAATCAACAACTCAGGTAAATCTTTTTGCTGCTGACTGTACATACTAAGCCTTAAATTAAAAGACTTTATGTCGACAGCCTCTATTCTATGTCTATGCACAAAATTACGTCAATTCGTTGCACAGTTAAAGCATAAAAGAAGGGCAAATCAACAAAAATACTCTCATTTAGCTAATATTAATAAGAATTAAGATCTCCACCCATAATACAGGCACTTGGCAGGGCTAGGACCATATAGCGTCGGTATACAGAATGTAGCATTGGCCTTGCGGAAATGTACTTCGCGCGTGCCCGTAAAATAGCGACGCACTACTTACTACTTCCAACATATACCTACATATTTTTGGTCATCGCGTGTCATTTGTTTATATATCATGTCGTTGACTTTAGGACTGCGCTGATCCCAGCTCTTATTATCATGTCGTTAAAGTTCACGCAATCCGTAAAATGTATCGAACCACCCTGAAGGGGCCACACGGCAGAGGTGTCGTTGATTTATAATTCACCCCAACTTCGCCCACACCAACATTAACACCGCGGAAGCTTAGATAAGGATCTAACTGCGCTGACCTCACAAAAATAGGTTGATTGTTAAATTTGATTGAGGTGTCGTTAATGTGACCAAAAACTGTTAATTCATCAGTATGTTTACTAAACCACTTACAATTTCATAGAGTAATGCAGTCTGGAGGATTAACATCCACTAGATTTATATTTAAACTAAAAGGGGCCCGCAACTTAGGAGAAAAAGTCATAACCCCTTTTTTTCTACAGCGTAGTCGACTAAAAAGTATCCTATAACCATCTGTGAATACCCAGCTACCCGTGTACCAAAAATAGTTGAAATCAGTTAGCCGATTTGGCGCCACATGAAGCCACAACGACACATACAAAGATACAAATAATCCAAAATAAATATTTTTCGCTTCAGTGACATCCAAATAGTCAGTAGCAACTTTTTTTTTTTTAAATATCTTCAATGTACAGACATTTCATTTTTACAACTGTATAATAGTACAGATTTACGACTGTTCCTAACTTTGCGTAGTAATAACTAATTACCTACGCAAAGTTAAAATATATATATTTTTTTTGAAGTCGGTCAATAAACTTTACAACACCGTCATGTAGTAAAAAGCCGATATTTTTCTAAATTATTATGCTGGGCAAACTTGGTCTGATAGAACACCCTCCCGTTTTTGACGCTGACTGAAATTCGGAGGCCGTATCCTGCCGTTCGTGTCGCACTTGTGTTAAACTGTATTTGAATGAGTAAAACAGGGTCATACGAAGTTGGACTTTCGAGCTACGGGGGCCCCTCAGGTGTATAGAATATCCTACTTGTAAATTTTCATATTTGTCACCTACTCAATAACTCGTAAACTGTTGACTGTTTGACGATCATGTCATGGATTAAAATAAATGTCTGACAAAAATTTCATTTGTGTGAAAGGCTTTGATTGCTGACTGTACCTACTTTTCTTTGTACATCCATCAGACGATTCTAAAGAGCCCAAAGTCGGCTCGGATTGCATTATTTTCTTACAGATTTCCTATGACCACCTTCCTATGTCATCATCAGATCAGCTCGATGGTATCAAACTATTGCATTGCATTGTCACCGAACTTACATAAGTATGCCAAATTTTAGCTAAATTGGAAACCGCGAAGTAGGTCAAATTTAATTTGCAAGATTCCTCCCGAACAACGACGTTGACGATCTTCAGTTAAACAAAAGCTAGTAACACAGTATACATCCCAGTGGCATGGCATCCATATAAACCGATTTCCACCGGGTTGTTCAAGGAAAGGCTTATAACCACCTGTTTCTTTAAATATGAGTAATGAATACACTTCGGCTTCCCTTGTTATTTTCCTGAAGCCGCACCTCTGATACGTACATCTTACTATATTATAAACGTGTAAGTATGTATGTACTTTTACAAAATTACAAAAGTATTTAATGTTTCCAAAAATAAAAGGTTTTTTTGCAGAATTAGCTATTTCCATTATTTAAGGAAGTTGCCGTTCATGGGAGCTTATTTTCACTTTGTTGATCCAAACTAATATTTAAAAAAATATATATGTCATAGAATATTAAATTGTGTATATTATATCAAAATATGGTAGGTGTCGCTAACTTGCAAGTAAAAAAAAAAAAAAAATTTTAACAGACAAAAATGTTGACTTTAGAAGAAGCTAGGACTTTTTTTTTTTTTTTTGTTAAACGTGTCTTATATACATATATAAAATATCCGAAGGACGTGTCAATCGGTAAAGTATTTTGACACGTCCTTCGGACCTTTCAGTTTTCATATTCAGCCAGGGGCGATTTTACTATATCAGTCCGGCCAGACCCTTTGGACAGTAAATATTTATTGGTAATATGCTTCACATTTAAATTAGTAAAATATCGAGTTTTGGGGAAAGACATAGGCTATTTTTTATCTTGGAAAAATACCTTTTATCCACGATAAATGAATCTAAGGCGGACGAAGTCGCGGGCGGCCGCTAGTGCTATTATACGTACTTACAAAGGTAACGACATTGATGCATATCAACGAGAACTTCATACAGCGGCCGCAGCTGTCCATCGTGCCACCCATGCCCATGTTGCTGGAGGTACCCGGAGGCCTGAAAAGTAAAATTACTATAGCAATCGTATGATACACAAGTTCAATACATTAACATGAAACTTACTCCATTATAATATTATTTATTTATACATCGCTCGCGTGCTTGTCACTCAATTAAAATCTAGAGGGCTCTGCCTTTTAGTGATAAGGCCATGTTCTTGTAGTAATTAGTGAAATGACAAACGAAACATACGTAGTCTGTCTAATGGTCAGTAGGGTAAGTAACCATGGGTATGGTTAAAAAAAAGTCAAAAAGGTCATTGTGGAGATCCTTCGGCAAGACCTTTGTCCAGCAGTAGACATGTTTCGACTGGTATATGATGATGGCTGATGATGAAAGACCTCATCCAAGTCTTTTTCTACAGGATACTATATCCTTATACTAGAGACATTTTACCACACGTTATCTCTGTTTTGTCCCGTGTTTAGTGGGAGAAATAAAGTATTTTTGTCTCTTTTTTATTTTGACTCAAAATAAAAATATTTCCTTAGTGGGGGAATTGGAGCCTTCTAAGGTCATTAGTTATCTAGGCACTATTAATCACAGAAAGGAAATTTAAAATAATACAATGTATAATAATAATAAAAAATCAAAAAACTATAATATGTCATTCGCTCCCATTTCTCATTACTCCACCCTTCGGGAAATGGGAGCCACAAAAAGTGCCATACGTCAAATGGGAGCCGTTATATTTTATCAAACTGAATAAAAAGTCAACAACTGAAAATCTGCATGTCGCCTAAATAGATATATAGTAGGTACCTACAGGAAAAATACCATATTTTGGCGGCAAAATATGTACAGTGTATATATGTGAAACTTTGTTTATCACTATGAGGATCTGCTGAGTCCAACTGAAATTTAGAGGGGGTCTACCCTCTGGGAGGCCCCTCGGTTATCAGAACTTGGAGTTCGGGTCTTGTTGTCCAACTTGGGGTTGTGTAGGTCATACCACGATGTGAAGATATTGGAAGCATCAGTAGTTATGGCTCCTGGGCATACGATTAAGCAGGGAGCGTTTGTCACAACTGTGATTAATATTTAAATATTTTATTTTTATTTACTCCTCTAAAGTAAGAGTAAATACGACTGTAGTAATATGTAACAATATGTAGGTACTAAATTAATTGATTACAATTACTTTTACATTCATTCAACATCGTCTTAGTCCTGCCGGCAGGCACGGGCACAGCAAAGGTTTGTCAATCACACGTCCACGCGGGTGCAGGTGCGAGGTGTATCGGTGTCACGATCACGACTGCACGCTGCATAGGTATATCCGTCAATCCGCCTCACGTTACGTCTTACGAATACAAACTTCGAAACTAAACCCACCCGACATATGAGCTACGAGATACTCAAGGTGATCTGTTAGCAAAAACAAGGTCCATCTGATCGCTGGTCCCTTCTCTAACTGATGATAGTCGTAAGTCGTAACGTAACAAATAAGTGAAAGTTCACATGCCATTGAAGACCGATTACTTTTAAATGATTTAAAGATTACAATACACCGCGAAATTTTAAGGTACGGAATGAATACCGTGGGATGAATTGGATACAGTTGCATAAGTTGCTATGGCAACCGCATAATTGTATCTTCGATAAAAACATGAATATTGTAACTGGATTTCAACAACAAACTCGTTTGTCACCTTAAGTCGTGGCGTCTTCTGCGTTTGGCGCGAAATCCAACAACACACTTTATTCACTGATAAGAAGATCCTTTCACTTTATCATCACTCTTACTTTTTACGTCACTTCAATTTACTACGGTTTGAGTCGCGAGTTCATTCAGCGTGGAGTCGCGAGGCAGGTGGTGCGCTGCCGACGGCGGGAGGGACTCAACTGGTTTTGTTGTCGAGTCCGCGTGCCCCTCCCCGCCATGCCAAGGGACAAACAACCTTCGAAGGCATTCCATGTTGTACCGACGTAAGTATGGTATGCGCTGGTCCACGCGAGTAGGTCAGCTAGCGATGTGCGTTATTAGCGCGTGTTCTTAGCGTCCAATTATGTGACACTGACACGACGACTGGCTTCGTTATTTCCTACCAACGATAGTATCTTTTACTTACTTGTAATATTTCTTTATGTTTTACACCACGCGGGTAGTTAGTAAATACGTGATATTAGTAGCTAATTACCTATACAAATACAATCTACAAATAGTGGAAGAAATCAATACCCCTTTGATGCAGTTTTCAGAATTTTCGTAAACAAATAAATCTTACATTTACTACTTGAATAAAATGATTTGACGGCATTGCCCCATTCGTTGCCACCGTCAACCTAGTTCATAGCAATAGAGGTGACAAGCAGAGTGCCAATTATTGAAATTCGTGTCAAACATTTGCACGTTTACCTTCTAAATATCGAGTAACACAAATGGGATAGACACGGGCGTACTGATTGGCGTCACGTCTATCGTTTCCCCGTTACCAGCAAACGACTCGAAATATAGAGATAAAAATTGGTGTACTTCGGTACAGTAAGCATCGAGTCTATAACGTCTCAAGTAAAGGAAGGTGGGTAACAGTGGATCTCGTGGGGAATAGTGGACCATTGCCTATAATTTAGACACATAATAAATGTATACCTTTACCACGAGTTGAATTGAAAGAGTGTCTAATACGTTATCAAAGTTAGGTACAGTCATCTGTAAAAAGATACACACGATAAGTCCGTTCAAAAATATCTTCGTTAGACTCAATTGCCCGTCAATAGAGTTGAGAGGATATTTTTGAACGGACTAAAGGTCTTTTTGCAGCTGACTGTACAAGCAACAGAGATATGTAAATTTATTATTCTCCAAAATACACGCAGAGCCGAGACGTGGTCTCTAACTATGGACCTCTTAAGGAAGTCACTTAGTGAGCTATGGAAAGGGCTACGCTCGGGACCTCTCTAAGAGATCGAATCAGAAATGAGGGGATTCGTAGACGTACCAAGGTCACCAACATAGCAAACAGGGTAAGCAAACGAAAGTGGCAATGGGCAGGGCACATAATCCGAAGAACCGATGGCCGTTGGAGCAGAAAGGTTCTCGAGTGGAGACCGCTTACCGACAAGCGCAGCGTGGAAAGGCCACCCGCAAGGTGGTCGAACGACTTTATAGTTGCGGGGACTCGCTGGATGCGGGTCGCCTATATCCAGCCCATGTGGAAATCAGTGTCCAGCACTGGACGTCCTATAGCTAAAATTATGATGATGATCATGATGACAGGCATCCACTGTTCCCCACCTTGCCTACCAAATATATCATAACATAATTTTATTCCTATTCTTTTTTAATATTTTATTTAAGGAGCTTTGATCAATTCATCATATATATTGTACTAGCTTCTGCCCGCGAGTTCGTCCGCCTTAAATTCATTTATTCGCGGATAAGGGTATTTTTCCGGGATAAAAAGTAGCCTATGTCCTTGCCCGGGACTCAAACTATCTCCATACCAAATTTCATCCAAATCGATTCAGCAGTTTAAGCGTGAAGAGGTAACAGACAGACACACTTTCGCATTTATAATATTAGCATGGATACGTAGGTCACTCAGATCTCACTCACATATTAGTGTTATTTATTTTACATTTTTTCAAAATACTCTCCATTACTCTCTATACAAAGTTCCATTCGTCTGAACCAACTTTGGAAGCACTTTTGCCAGTCTTCATCAGATAGGTCCGAAATTGCTTCTTCATATGCAGCGACGGCTTCTTCAGCACTCGAAAAAAACTTCCCTTTTATTTTTTCTTTCACCACCGGGAACAAAAGGAAATCGCAGGGAGCTAAGTCAGGACTGTAGGGTGGATGTGGTAAGGTTTCTATCCCAGCTTTCTCAATAAACGCCTTTGTTCTGAGGGACGTATGTGAAGAGGCGTTATCGTGATGCAGCAAGATTCCCCGAAGTCCAGTCTTTGGTCTCCTCTCTCGCACTGCTTTGAAAACTTGCGGCAATGCTACTGTAGTATACCAATCAGAGTTGACTGACCTATAATTTTCCAGCATTGATGTTGATAAATGTCCGCCCCGTGAAAAGAAACTAGCTACCATTTTTTTGCCGACGTTACGAGGTCTTTGTAGTTTTGTTGGTAACTTTCCCTCTGAGACGACCCATACTGACGATTGCCGCTTGTTTTCCGGGTCATATTGGTAAGTCCATGTTTCGTCACCCTTAATTATTTCCGAAACACGCCGCGATGTCCCGTTGTCGAATTGTAGACGCATCTCACGACACCAATCTACACGAGCCTGTTTCTCAGTATCGGAGGGCAAACGTGGTATCCAACGACAACAAGCTCTGTTGTCGTTGTTGTCCTTACTCCAAGATGTTGATGTAGAATGATGCTAACGCTCCCCGAACTGTCGCCTAAGATATTCTGTATGTCTTTGTATGTTATTCGTGGATCTTCTCGCACCAACATTTCAGTAGTCCACACGTTTTCTGCAGTTACTGCTGTTTGCGGGCGACCACTTCGGTGGTCATCTTCGAGGCTGGTTTTACCCCTTTTAAATTCGTTGAACCATGTAAAAACTGTTGCCCGTGAAGGAGCAGAATCTCCTAACGCTGACTACAATCGTTGCAATCACAATTGTTCAGATAAACCAAATTTAAAATCATAAAATATCATAGCACGCAATGTTCGCGGTTAAGCTCCATCGTTACAAAGAAAAAACGCGGGAGCCGTTTTAGAAAAATGACTGTAACATATTTTCATTTTTAACTCGCTTTTATTAGGTCGACCTGTATGTAACTATTAATGGAATCTAAGGTAACTAATATAACCATCTTCCAAGGATCGTAGCGTCATGAAAATTGGCAGATGTATGTAGTTCTGATGACAATACAATAATATCGTATTGTCGAACTGATCTGATGATGGAGCCGGAAGATATGAACTAGAGCTTCATGATGGAACATCGTATCATAGCTGTATTTGGATTTGTTAGAAAAGTCTTCTAAAGCGTGTTTTTCTAGTGTTTCTAAACTATAAATTTATTTCTTTAAATTGGAGCGAATCGGCAACTTGTGTTCTATAAATTAGCTTTTTAAAAACATATAATTCAGGTGCGTTCCATTTCCGAATTTCGAGCATCTCAAAACTTATCGAGTGACCTACGTATGTGTTCAGTCAGGGATTACTCATACGAAGTTGCCTTTCCGGCATTTTGTTATGGTATACCGGTATGCGACCCCGGCTCCCCGAGCTGCTACTGGCTCATACATAGTTTTCCAGGACAGTAGTATCCTTTAACCCTTTCTCCTTTCTAAATTCATACAATTCCTTTCTTTACCCTGTTATCCTTCCTCCTATTCCGCCAATCCAAGGTATGCCGTGCCGACGGATGCGTGGCTAGAGGCGAGTCTAGTCGTTAGCGTACCGAATTGCCCTGGGACTGGTGACCCCAGAATAAGGCTAAACCCTTACCTGGTATGCGGGGCTCTGCTGGGTTCGAATATTTTGTCCCTAGCTGCTCGTGGGAACGCAAATGGCGGCGATGTGTTTCCCAACCCATCACGTCTCAGTCCCAGCGAGAGCGAAGAGTGGGCTATGGAGAGCCGCTTTGCTACGTTAAATGTAAGGGGAGGAATTAATGATAAAATAGATGAAGTTTGATGATGAATGCAAAAAATATTGATATTCTGTGTGTGAATGAGACAAAGCGAAAGGGTTGTGACAGCAGAAAATGAAGAGATTAATGAATGTTGATGAAGCAACAACAATCAGCAATCTCTGCCTACCCCTAAATGGCGTGATTGTATGTATGTATGTATGGATATGCCGTCTTCAGTAGACCTAAACTTATGTATATCTTAACAACTATTAGGTAAGGCTTTAGACGTACGACGATCATACTTTACAAATTACAAAAAAAAATACTTACTAGGTGGACACCAAGCAACTTTGTTCGAGGAGAAAGAAAAAAGTCATACATATAACTCAATTTTTGGCTAAGCTTAGTCGGGTAAAAGGTATCCTATAACCTACCTCGGATGTCCAGTCAGCTATCTTTGTAGCAAAAATGGTTCAAATACGTTCAACCGTTTAACACGTTCACAGTGCCCATACAAAATGTTTCAATATCCTCGTACGTCCAAGCAAATTACTTCAATCACACGTCCATATTAAAGAGATACTTTTAATTTTAATAATATTTTTGGTACACCGGTAGCTGAGCATCCTCACACATGGTTATAGAATACTTTTTACCTGACTACTTTTTTCTCCTCCGCTGGCGAAGTACAAACCACAGCTAGTTATCGTCATATAAGCTTGCTTCCATCCTTTTGGCCTAGGGATCGAGTATCACGTCACACATATTTACGCCTGTGCAGGGTTCGTTAAATTTTTGGAGAGTTCTGAGACGTCCACTCTCCATCAAAAACTCTGTTATCTACTTCTTGAACACGTTTTTTACTTACAAGATCATTTCTTGTAAAATCAAAATAAATTTAGCGTGTCCTGCGGTGCACAGTCCAATGCACCGTTTTGTCCCCTAATCACCTGCCGGCCCGCGCTGGTTATGAATTATTAGTGGTAACAACGTCGCGAGGCCGGAAGTGCACTGGTACTACAGAAGGGTGGAGTGAGGTTTAATGAAACAACTGCGTAGTACACTTTCTTTTAATAGCTTTTTTGTTAATAAACGGTTTCCTTAACAGAAAATTGGTATCTACCTATACAAAATGTATCCATAACACTTTCAAAATAACCGTTGACAAAATATTGATCCAAGACGAAACAAATTGAGCTTTGGGTTACGAATTAAAAACATTTGAAAGACTATATGAATGGTCTAAGATACCATTTAGAAAATGAGGTGTAGTAACTTGTGTACAAGGAACGCATGTAAATAAATTAAACGTTAAAATTATGCAAATAAAACTTCATTAATCACGATTGCTGTGAGTTTAAAACACAAATGTTTACACGGTTAAGGTAAATAAAAATACTTTTGAAACATCTGGACATAGAACTGCAATAATTAATATATTACACTGTTTTGCGCTAAAATACAACAAAATACACTTATACAAGCTACGTGCTACGATTGGTTACATACAGGTCATAAACTATCGCGAGAGTTACACCCGTTAACACTAGATACCGTACAAACCTACGAGAGAACGCCGAAATCCAAATTGTGCAATTCTCTAGTCTACCTGTGTCCCTGTCCTATGCCCCACTTATATACACCCACGACCTAGCTCGTGGCTCCTCGGCTTTATTCCTCTAAAACCACGGCATAGTTGATAACCTGCATAAAACAAACAACGACGAGGCAGGGTATCCCGACAAAAAGCTTAACCACTGAGAGCTTGAACCACTTTTATTCGCGCTTTATCGCTGGACTACGTCACATAATTTAACAAAGCGTGGATAAAAAGGATGATCCAAGTTCGAACATGTGTTTCTGCACTTACCGGGCTTAGAGAATTGCAACGCAAGTGGACCACGAGCGGAGCGCTCCGTGAATGGCAAATAAAGGGCAGGGGAGAGACAATGCTTAGCAGCTGTTTAGTACATACATAGATTCGAGAACCTTACTCAAAAAAGTCGAATAAAGGATCTCTTTAGTCCAGAGCCAATACAAAGTGACATAAGTAACTTAATTTATTTCGTGGATCTATCTTCAAATGATTCCCCGTTATATCGTTTCTGCGCGATACACGATACACGCGATATACACGAGCCCTGGTATTTTGAAGCACACGTTTGCACAAGAACCGTCGACGTGTGGTACAACTGCTATTTTCCACTACTTGATACGCGAAGAACAATATTCATTATTATTTGCATAAACCTCGCCAAAACGGGCATCATCGAATTCTGATCATTAGCAACACAAAGATATAAATTTGTCACTTTAGAACTGAGAAAGTAAAAAGAGTTTACACCGTACTAAAAGTACTTAAGAAGTGCATAGAACAAATAGGAATCACCACAACTTAGGTAGTAGCAGTTGTGCCCTGAGTCGAGAATCGCTGGCCAGCTACAAGCGGCCAGCATATCGTTTTTGAACAATTGTCAAATACTAGCAACGAAATCACCCCTCAAACTATAACGACAGCCAGACGTAAAACCATCCGATCAGTCGATGACGAGCCCTGGTGGACGCTTAAAAGGGATTAAATCAAAATTGCTGATTTATAGTATTTGATTATTGGTGTGACTCGAGATTTGTGCTGGGTTACTTATAGGATATGTTAGGCCGTTGAACAGGGAAATAATTACCTATCTAAAAAGGTCGAGCCTATGATTTGATATTGGTGTTTGTGAAAAAGGCCATTTTTTTCCCAGGTTAATGATTCCACCTGTCCTAGTTGACAACACAAGTGTCGTCCTGCCACCCTGGGTAATTCCTCGGAATCAAAAGTAGATAGAAGAAAAACCAGAGTTCAATTCAAAACTTGATAATGAACTTACGCATGTCAGAGAGCGAGAATAGTATGATTTATAATTTCGCTTTCGAACTTGTAAATGCACCCGCAGTATTTCACTGCACGTGCACTACAAATGTGTAAATTGCGGAAACTTTCCAAAATGCTTAAAAAGGGTCTTTTAAACAGGTAAGTTAACACTAGACTTAAGACCTTTTTTAGGCATTTTTAAGTATAGAAAAGGTCTTAAGTCTAGTGTTAACTTACCTGTTTAAAAGACCCTTTTTAAGCATTTTGGAAAGTTTCCGCAATTTACACATCAGTGACGTGCACCAACTGCGTTACGAGAAGCCTATTATCGTTTTCGATAGAGTTACAAATGGCAATCGTATCGTACAATACAGCCACTATTTGTGGCCTGCACTTTAAAACTTCATGTTCATAGGAACTATAACACATGCTGGCCGTCATTGAATATTGGTTTCATGATCATATGCCATTGGTCGACAAATGCCCAATTGACAGCCCTTGGAAATTGTCCCTTAAAATAGCAATCTTTGTTATGGAGGATGGACATACAATGTACCAAAAAGACCACTCAACGGTACCAAATATCTTTCAGAGATAAAACTGCGTTCATATAAGCTAATATCGGTAGTCAAAATCTGGCTAGCTGCCCTCACTAGGTAGTATAACAACAAAAGAACAAGTAAAAATTTAACACAATAGTAATCAATAAAATATAGAAATGGAATACGGATAAATTCTCCTCTGCCAAATTATATGAACAAAAATGACACTTGTCACGTATATACGATAAGTCAATGTCCATGTGTTTTTTTTTATTGTGTTTGTTTGTAGAAATAGGAATATTGCCATAGTGCTGTACGTGTTTACCTCGTCTCCCTCTAAAAGTTCATGGAAAAATAGTTGGGTAATGATACGACTTGTAATTTCTTGGGGTGTAATGTTCTAAGCTTAAAAGTGGCAATACTCGTATTTCTTACAACTTAGTTAAGAACCAGCTTAATTTAAGCCATAACTACAAAAACACATTAAAATAATTTCTTGCGACTGAGTTACGTTATTATTCTCGCAATTAGGCATTAAGTTTTATGTACAGTCAGCATCATCCAAAGCACCAAATATATCGCAACGCATCTTTATTTTTTTAGGCATAAATATACGTGACGATATAATTTGGCACTTTGGATGCTACTAATTGATGCTGACTGTATGAAAAACTGCTGTGAATCTTAGCTATGTTGAATCATAGAACGGTTACTAACATCGTTTAAAGCCCGTGAACGGGGAGTGCTCAGTGCGCTGCGAAAGAGGACCCTGATGATACAGGTCCAAGGATTGGACCGAAACATGTCGAGCCAAATTCTAATGAAAGCAACGTGAGTAGAGTAAGATCATTACACTGTACAGTTGTAATCACACACAGTGCGGTTAACATAACTGCTTAACTCGACATTACCCATCCTTTTAAGGGCAAGTATTCTTGGATTTTCACCTGTTAGCACAGGTACGAGGAGCGGAAAAAAAATTATCCATCCTCTTCCATTCAGTACAGGTCAAAAAAGACAGGCTACGCTCAGTCATGCTATGGCCAGCTGAGGAAGCTGTTCCGACAGACCAATGTCGTCAGGCGTGGAATGAGGGGTAGACTGACTGCATTGACATGGACAACCGACGCGCACGTCACCTCTCTAGAGTTGTGGACTGGTCATGTCGGTGAGTAAAGACCATGTTATATTGTAGTCAAGTGGAGTCTATATTGACCGCCACAACGTCGAAAGTCATAATGTAATGTTTGTCCGAATTTTCGTTACTCATAATAGCACTTTTCTTCGAAACCGTTAACTTTTATCACAAAACAAACCTTATTGGGGTGAAATACTTTCCGGTTTCAGGATTATGACGAATGATTTTATGACTAAATTTATAAATCACAGAACATAGATTTGAAGAGCGCAGATTTACATAGGATGCAAAATGACGAATTACTGGTTTTTATGAAATTTGCATAGCCGGCTCAAGTATCGCATATGTTGGTTCCACTCCGGGTTCCTCCTGGATTGAAATAATAAAAGATTCTCCGAAAGTACAGAAAGTAATTTCTGTTGATCCACGTCCTCTCGATTAAATAGACGACCATATAATCTAGCAACATCTCATGGCTGTGATTTTTCCTGATGAGCTAGCTCTACACGAACGAAATTGCGTCAAACCAGCCTATGTAGAGAACGATACAGCTTGATCTACGGCAACCGACTTCAAGCCTCAAGCTGCTGTTTCCGTTGGAACCACAGGTTCTGACCGTGTATTTAGTCTTCCTTCTCGTTTTCAGGCAGGACTTTGAAACTCCCAGGGGGGTCCTATGGCGCCGCAATACAAGCAACGTGTATCACTAGCGTCGTCATATCAACGCTACAAAGACGGCTCTCTCAGATGCATTTTCTTGTTGCGACCGCTGCAAACAAATGTAATGCTTGTTTTGTATCCTCTTTATTCGGAGTAAATATTATACCTTCAAGTGTCTTCTTCGTCATCTTATTTATATAGCATCAACATCTCTCTCGCTATACATTACATTATGACTTTCAGTGACTATGGGTAATAAAGGCATCCAAAGCAAATTAAGTGTCGGTCGAGCCGTTTTGTTACACTTGGTAAAGTTGGGTAGCTACTAATGATACCAGCTAATGTCTATATTTATAGACGCAATGAAAGTAAATCCGACATTTTTATGGCAGTTTGCCGCACTTAGATTCGAAATAATATTATACATAAGACCTATTCATCCGTAGTTGTGATATCCGGTAAACATAACTCTATTCTCAAAATGATAAGACAACAGTATTTAGGACATATTTTACTTAGGATTGCCTAATGGACAAAGATGTAATCGTTTCAACTAATTATTGGCATTTTGAGATTAGAGGTGTGTTGATCAAATAAGATAAGTAGGGATGAATAGACTTAGTCCATTGGCCGGCAGAGCTTATTTCAGAACGTTTTGACCACTCGAGATTCATTCGTCAACAATTATTGCTGTAAAGAAACGACAGGCGGTGAGAATGAAAGTAAAATAACTGGAATGATTTACTTGGTTTGTATGTAATCGTGAATTCGTTCTTTTGTATCGTTTTTTAAAACGCTTTTTTATCGTTATAAAAAAGATAATTTTGATTACGTGATCCACAATCGTCAATAAAAAAATCCATGAGAACTAAACACAGAAAACGCCGGTCAAAACGTTCCAAAATACACTCGCGGGCACGGCCCAAAGGGAGAGTGAATTATCACTAAATCTTTCAAATTCTCGTCGCAGTTTTCCCTTCGAGCTCCTCACGGACACTTCACAATGAGCTAAAACGTTCACAGAAAACCTGGCCGAAGAACACGAGGGCGGCCGCGGCGCCGGCGACGGCGGGCCGTGTCGAGCCGGTCCGGCGGGTACTTCCCATTCGTTCTATAGAGTAATGACGCCGTAGAGCCATCGAAACTTTCTAGTCTCAGCGGTACAGACATATCCTTTCCGTTCTATAAAACTATTCGGACGCTCACAAACTGATGGAAAATGTCAATTCCAGACAGCAAAATAAACGGATACGACAATGTAGTCCCACCGGTTCAAACAGTTTCATGACAAAGTCGTGCAGCCGGTCACGAATGGGAAGTATCCCGTCGGCGACGGTCGGGGCTGCAGGCGGGGGGGCGGTCAGCTGCGCGACGCGCGGGCGGGCGTCGCGGGCGGGCCCTAGGCGCGGCGCGCGGGGAGCACGCCGGCGCCGCGCAAGTAGCCGTTGTTGCCGGCGCCGCCGCCCGCCGCTGGAACGACATTTCACTTTTATACTATTACACGATGGGGTCAATAGGGAATACAATGCGGGAGATTTTCATAATAGGGAATACGCATGAATTTTAATTTTTGCTTCATTAAAAGCTCATTAATGTAACAAACAATACACAAAAATATTTTTTCGAATAGCTATAACAATAACCAATATTAAGCTTTCAAACATTTCATTTTATCTTTCTTGCAAAACAGAATTTAATATGGAGTTTATATGGCCGAAGTGCACTGTGACGTATCAGTGCATATCGGACCTCTGTGTCTAATTACTAGTTTAAAATGCCTATATTATGCGTATTTCACATTTTGAAATAGTTTTTACGGTATTTTGATATTTAGTTAAAAAAGCGATAAAAAAATAATCATGCATGTACCCTATTGCTGTATTAAACGAACGTAAGAACATTAAATTGACCCTAAAAATGTGAAATATGGAATAAATATCTTTGTCTTTTTTTGATATTACTACACAAAGTATTTTTCATGATTCAATAAAAGAAATAATGTAAGACATGAACTAAAATATGGATCCTGAGGTCTGAATTAAATAAATTTATATTTTATAAACGCACTTTTTACCGGTAAAAATAATAAAATGGTCGTACACTCCTCCATACACTTTGTGTGAGATGACGTACATGTCGGGTGAAGTCTAAACATGTCTAGTGTTTAATTTTCAATGGGTATCATATATGCATTTCTTAGTCATAAAACACCGAATTATATACATATATATATATGATATTTTTTGTATATTTTTATGTATTTATATTTTGTATGTTGTATAAGAATATAAACAAATTTATAAACCTCATCAAGAATAAACAGCATTACTTTTTCTTCCCCCCTGGATGTACTTTCGGGCACCGCCATGTTGATTACTTATACTAAGATATAATTTATAAGCCGACGACGGCTCGTGCTTGTGTGTGCTCAAATTGGGTGATCCCGTAAACAGAATGCAATCGAAAATTAAAATTCAACAATTAATAAGTGCAGCGAAATTTAATTTGGATCGTGTTTCGACAGAAGGGTGTCCAGATAAGATCACGTCCTTAATCCAACAGCTTTACAGAATGTTTTAAAAGAGTGGTCGAAAGTTGCACCGAGGTGAATTATCAATACTTCATTTTCAAATTCAAACTCAATAAGTCTGCAAGTAGGCCTCAAGGGCCCATTTTCATGTCCGATTTAACAATAAACACAAAAACATTCACAATCTAGATAGTGAAATGACATTATAGTTAATAATAATATAACAGACAAATACCTGGACACACTTTACAGGGAGATGTATATTGTCTCCGGGCCTTATAGATCCCATTTTTTTTCCAAGTATGTAACTAATCGTAAAAAAACCCCGACACAATTATCACTGCAGCATTGTCACCGCTTCAAATGTAAATATAACGTCACACAATTTGTTGTGTATAATGTTCTAAAAAAACAATTCTGGGCCGCCGCGTCTACAGTTAGTCACCTGTCCGTCGTCCGCGCAGATCCACGCCACGCGGCGCTATCGGTTTTTTAAGTTTTTTTTACATCGTTTTCCATTCGATACGACCAAACGTATCTAAGGAAATGGGAAGTGCCAGCTGTGCTTCATAGATGAAAACGAAAACAAAAACAAGCAACTCAACAATCCTTCTTCGTGACTATTCTACCAAATCTATTCCCGGGGTAAACACTATTCTAATACGCATTAGACTACGCATGCGGCAGTCAAATTAAATAGCGCAAACTCGACTATTTACATCATAGGCAACTTCCAAATTGTCATGTTTCGATCAAAAATCACATACTCAACTCACATTGCGTGTATTCTGACTGTTAATTTGTTTTTAATAAGTACTGACCTTGGTTAGGGAACGGCAGGCAATTAGACTTGAGTACCTCCTCGTGGTTGCCGTACGCGCAGAACTTCACCACCACCGTGTTGGCCGAGATGCCCGTGATCTCCGCCTCGTAGAACTAGAATAACGGTACGAAAAAGATGACAATCTATATTTTTAGGGTTCCGTACTCAAAGGGTAAGACGGGACGCTATTACTTAGACTCCGCTGTTCGTCCGTCTGTCTGTCTGTCTGTCCGTCTGTCACCAGGCTGTATCTCATGAACCGTAATAGCTAGATAGTTTACATTTTCACAGATGTTGTATTTCTGTTGCCGCTATAACAACAAATACTAAAAACAGTATAATTTTATATCTGTCTGCCTATGTCAGTAATCAATATAAAATGATCGAACACCGCGTACATTTTGCTTTGAAGAAGGGCTCTGCTAACACTGGATTTTCATAGATACGGCCGTTTGTAGCGCATATTTTGTACGGAAACCTCGGTGCGCGAGTTCCACTTGCACTTGGCCAGTTTCTTTTAATCATTCAACGACATTTGTTTCCTTATTAAGAAATAATCAAATTACTGATACGCAAACACACCGTACACACTCGCGTGACTCATGCGTCACGATTTTTAAGCATGTTTTGTTTTCCACGCCTGAGCTCAACGCTGCGTATTACATCCGCGGTATCGTGTCTTACGCGTCACGTTATCTCCGTACATTCATTGCGTATTGAGCACTGGTGTGGGAGGTATTAGGTATGCATAAGTGACGTTGACGACACTGCGTATATGGTGCGTCAACGTATTTAGAGCAACCGTGTCGTTCATTTATGTAATAGTTTATTCCAATTACAGAATGGCTTTTTAGACCAAAAATAATTGAGTTGATAAATATCTAACTCCAATATGTCCACGTAAATGGGCAACGGAATTTGAATTGTTTTCTAACAAGAATAAAATTCAAGTTCCGTTAAAAAATTACGTGACCACATTGATGTTTGATATTAATCAACTCCATTCTAGATGTTAACATTTTTTTATGTGCTATGATATTGATTATAGTTATAGATTGGTGAAAAAACTACTTCAAGGTCATAAAAACTCCCCAAGATACAACAATGTTAAAATCACATTTTTGGACTTTCCCAAAACACGCTCCATACAAAAGCCTATAAATTATAGGAACACCTTGTATGAGGAAATTAAAAACTTTGTTCTGCAGCTATTTTAAAACTTGCAATTATCGAAACAGTTTCATAAAAAAAGTTACTATATATTTCATGGGTTATTCAATGGCATTATTAGTTATTCATATTTTCATACTTTCAAAATGAACTTTCCCATCGCACTTTTAAGGCTAATAAAACAAGCTTCACGTAAGGTATCGATCATAGAATCTACCGTTTCGCATCTAATTTTTTTTTTTATTTTAGTATTGCCAACATCCCAATTCTGCCAACATTCACTGCTATAAACCGTGATAATTAGACAGTTGAAATTTTCACAGATGGTGTATTTCTGTTGCCGCTTTAACAACAAATAGTAACAACAGAATAATTTTATGTCAAAGGAACTATAATTTTATGTCTGCCTGTCATTGTCAGTAGCCAATATGAAATGACCCAACCGCGTACATTTTGCTTAGGAGTAGGGATCTGCTAACACTGGATTTTCGTAGATACGGCCGTTTGTAGCGTATATTTTGTACGGAATCCTTGGTGCGCGAGTCCGTCTCGCACTTGGCCGGTTCTTTATTAATTTGTAATTTCGGAAACTTATCAGTCCGCCCTCGTACTATACATAGTACAAGTACATATATGACCTCAAATAATTCTATAAAAAATCTACCCTGACCTAGCTCCCATGCTCACATTTTAATTTGAAGCTACAATTATATGACATCACGAACTTCTAGTCGTTGATTAGTGAACGCCTGGCAGTACATAATTGTGTAAATTGTATGTAAACATTATTTGCTAAGATTTTTGTATCAGGCCTCTAGACGACTATTTGTAATAGAAAGTGTCATGTATTCATAGATTCAAAATAAAATGAGTCCGTGAGAGTTATCTCCTGCTGTAACAACATCACCTTACCTCGCAAAAATCAGGCGAGCGTGTAAATTTATCAATAAGAAAAATGTTAATTTTATCAGTGTAGCTACTCCCAAGTTCGAACTTCGAAGTCGTATGACAGTGCCCTTTGCAGTCTCACTCAAGTGCAGTTTAACACGAGAGCGAGGTCGGCACGATAAGGAGTTCGCAACAAGCCGTCAAAGTCACACTCACATTGTTGTCCTCCCAGTAGAGCGCGAGGCACCGGTCGCCGACCTTCCAGTGTATGTCGGCCACGCCCAGCATGGCGCGCGCCTGCTCGTTGACGGCCGCGTTCTGGAAGCCGAGCAGCGAGCCGGCCAGGAACGGGCCGCGCGCGCCCAGCTCGCGGCCCGCGTAGCCGGGCCCGTACTGCAGCTGGCGCGGGTAGTTGTACCCCACGCCGGGGAACATGGCGCACGCCTGCGCCTGCGCCTGCGCTTGCGCTTGCGCCTGCTCCATGTACCCGTTCGCCTGGCGCCGCTGGTACGGCTCCTGAATCGATGGAAAAAAAGTTAAGAGTTGTGTTTGAGACTTCTTTGCAATACGACTGACACACTCGTGAGCGGTGTTAGATTTGTGATATACGTTTATTAAATTGTTGTCCCGAATACCCCCGCATCTCTTGACCTTCGACTCCGATAACCCACAATGAATTTAGCTGTAGTTGACCCCTTTTGCCAACTTGTTTTTATGTCGTACGGCTTTATTTGATTCAATATGAATGAAATTTCGATGTTTTCTTGTTTTATGACAGAAATGTCATAAAAAAAGAAAACATCGAAATCAAAACATGCATCTACAATTTGATATTTAGGTTTGACAGCCAATCCCTAGCATCTGCAGTGAGCGCGTGCAAATCGGCCAGTTTTCCCACAAAGCGTCTCTCGGGACACTCCTTTACAATATGAGCAGATGTTTGCTCTGGTGCGTTACAGTCGCAGCTCGGTGAAGACTTGTAGCCCCAATTATGGAGGTTGTAATCGCAGCACTTGACGCCTGTCCTGATTTGATCAATCTTTCATTCCCTGTTTAACCTCATTAGGAACAATACACTTTCAAAAATCTTTAACGCTCGCTTACGATAAACATATTTACATTATGTTCTGCGCAAAATTGTATGCTCCTTTTTTAGGCTTTTATGGTCTGTTGTTAGTGAGTATAAAGAATTTAAAAGTAGACTAGAATCTGCTTGTGATTTGATTCGATAGGCTGACAGTTAAAACATGTTATTTTATTGACGCACAGATATAAGCAAAATGAGTGTGCTACGTGGAAAAAACCGCCGGAAAAATGAAGTGGACAAATATACGAAGGAAATAGGTGTAAATACCTGGTATTTGGGCATGTCGTTGTTCCGCCGGAACGGTGGGATCTCCTGCGTGTTTTGGTTGGGGATGTACTGCTTGGGCTGGTACTGTTGTTCCTGCTGGTAGCTGCGCTCCTCCGGCCGGCTCGACAACAGGTTCAGGTTGGATGTCGCCTCCGCCAGGCTGTCCATGTGGTTGTTGTTCCGGTACTGCGGCGGGGGCATATTGTCGCCCATGTTTCTGTCATTGCGCATGTTCCTGTCGTATTGAGGATGCGGTGGGTTGTTATACGAGTTTCCATAGGGTAAATTTAAATTGACGTTGGCTTGTTGCTGTTGCTGCTGCTGTTGTTTGTTCTTCTCCTCTAGTTTCTTCTGGAATCGCGGAGGCTTCTCGTTCTGCGTCTGGTACTTCCGCTCCTCCCGATGTGAATGGTGACCGTCGTAGTGCCCTCGGTTGTCCGACCGCTGCCTGCCGTTGCCATCGTACCGCGATCCTTGGGGCCGCTGGTTACTTTTGGAACCATTTCTGTCTCTGGTATCCCTGTAATTTCTATTATCCCTATCGTCGTTGGAATTTGGGTTGTATTGACGATTATTTCTGTCTCTTTCTGGGACATTGGGCAGTTTATCTTCTAAGAAGTCAAATAGAGATACTTTTCCTGAAGGTTTGACAGCAATATTGTCCTCGTCATTAGCATCCTTATTTCGTCCCTTGCGCTTAGGTTGCTCTGGCTCCTTTTGCTGCCTCTCTTTTCTATTTTCCGAGTTATCTCTCTTCTGCAGCATCCTAAGTGCTCGGTCGACATTATTCTTTGTATATCGTAGTGCATTTTCTGCCTGTTCTTCTGAGAAACCTGCATCAATTATTTTTTGCACATTTGCATCCAATAAAGGCTTTGTGCCTCCACCAAACACCTGAAACACAGTTATTTGTCTATAAATGCAATACATAGTAAAATTGATTTAGTTTGAAAAATCTTTTGAAAATTGGCAGCAAATTTTTAGGACCAATTGGAATTTTCATAATATAGTAGTCAAAACTACCTTCTTAACCCCAGACAGTCTCTGGGCCTCTGCAATAGCACCTTTCCTCTGAGCCTCAAACTCGGCATTGTCCTGCTTAGAGGCCTCCTGTATGCTCTTGAACTGCTTATCTACAGTGATGGCTTCAAGCCTTTGACCGAAGGGGATCCATGGCGGAGGGCCACCATCTACTCCTACACCGCCTGAAAACATTTTTATTATTATTTTCTAAATCAAGCAGCATATAGCTGAGGTCATTATTACAATGTCAGTCAACAAGTAATTGATGAACCAGTAAAAGACTCCCAACTGATATAGAAACTTAATAATTTTGAAATAGTAAACTGTAGGTACAAATTTTCTTGAACCATAGCTAAGGACACTCTATAAAATCATTTGTCAGACATACAAAACTAAATTAAATCCATTCTTTTCTTCAAGTCCAAGTTGCTACATAAAGACACAGGCAAACAGATATACACATCAAACTTATAACACCCTTACCTCTCTGTATTAACAAAAGTTACAATTTGTGCAAACTACCCACTTTGAGAAAACAAATAAAAGTGTACATACATGCCAGATGGGCCTAATCTGTAAAGACAGTCTTAATTATTTTATTTTAATAATTTACCAGCAGCATTTCACAAAATGTGGCTTACTGAGGAGAAAAGGAATGCTGCAAAGAAAAACTCCCAGACTACCTCTTTACTAATTATATTATTTTAAAAATCAAATACAACTAAACTACTTTTGAACAGATACAGTTAGTTGTATAACTGAACTAATGTGCACCACTCTGACATGCTATTTTAATTATTTCAGAAATGTTAAAATACTAAGTGTTTTTTGAATTATTTCTTGTTTTCTTTACATTATTATCCATGCTTCTCATTACGAAAGTTCAGATTAAAATAATGCATTTTATCCATAAGGTGATATTTTAGTGATGAATCAATTTTGCACTGACTTCTTTAAGTGAAGATTAGGAAATTTAATAGCCGAATACAAACTTTTGGCTGATCTTTGTTTGTCTCGATACCTTTTGTCTATCCATTTTTGCATTTTAATTCATTGATTGCATTGTACAATCTTAATTTATTAATTGCACCCACTACTATTTTAGTACAAAATTATAAAACTTCCTCTTTTTGCTTTAGCCCGAACTTTATTTTTTTCTTAGGCAAAACCAATTTTAAAAAACCATCTATAATAGTAAATTACATCATCTGTAAACTGAAGCATCAATTACTTAAAACAATAACATAGTTTTGTAGAAATTAGGTACAGACTTAGTCCGCTACAAAATGAATTTGTTCAACTAATTGCATTGATTCAGTTTTGCAACACCTACACATTCAAATTCAAATTCAAAAGATTTATTTGCTAGGAATACAGATTTCATATAGGTCTTAAAATATTTTTGGTTTCATGTATTCAGCCTACACGTAGGCATGCAAATATTTATCACACTAAATTATATTAATATTCAATTTCCAATCTAAATAATCAATACTAATATTATAATGTCAATAATGAATAATAATAGTATAATTAAAATAATCAATAATAATGGTATAATTAAAATAATTACCTAATTCTACATATGTCAAGAAAATATTTTACACTATAAAAACAATTTTCAATCAGCCAGCTATTTAGAGCAATTTTAAACCTATTCCCCTGAAGAGTTACAATTCCTTCAGGGATGCGATTGTAAATATTTTTTTTGTATATAGCTTTGCGGCATTGTGGTTTTAGTAGCAGGGGCCTCCCTTTCAATCGTGTCTGCCTCTGCAAGGTTTCTCCACGCTTTTGGAAGTAGTGTAAGTGGGAGTTTACAAAAACGCATACATCTCTGATGTACAATACATTGCTAATAACTAATGTCAAAATTTTCTGATTTAAGTAATTGCACACCCATTTTTGAGCGAATGGAATTTCTTATATTTAATGGGTTACTTAAACGAGGATGTCATAGAGAAAGTTGATTTTTTCGAAACATAAATGTCGTGAAATTTTAGTTTTCGGTATAAAAATACTAAAAACCAAATACACCAAGTAAATAATTTGCTAGGCAGTTTTGGAGCGGCATTCATGGAGTAATATTGTGCATTCAGCATTTAAATGTAAATTTGATTGTCATCAACTTATTCACATTCTACTAAGGTACTAGTATTGACTTATTTTTGCACTTATCTATAAAATATTACTAACACCGTTCGGAAATTAAGGTTTTGCAGACCAGTCTTGCTTGTTCCTTGATGAGACGTAGTACAGGATCCCAAGCTGGTGGTAGTGACAACCTATCTTCTCTATTGAAATAGGGATGCTTTTTAATCTCAATAACCTCATGTAGCTTTTAGTTTGTTATCAAGATGGTATAAGCATGTCTTCTTTCACCTGTTTCTATTGACTTTATGACCTTTTGAGAATTTTGAGTTGGGGTTGCCACAGACCTTCTATGGTGCTAATAATGCGAATTTAAATCTATAACTAGCATTTCATGCTATTGCAATTTTACTGGTTTTACTAATATTATTTGGAAATTATACTAAGAAGCTAATAAAATAACTCACCCCTTGTATGCTTGGCAAGACTCCGGACCAACTCCCACTTCTCTATCATGTGGGTCACCTTCCCTCCCAGCACCGTGACAACACTGGGTGTGAGCCAGATGACCCCGTGGCACACCTCCAGCCCCTCATTCTTAAGCAGCAACTTAGTACCCGGTGGTGTGTTTATACTCAGACTAGGAATTGAACTCGTCTCCAACGCAGTACACGAACTTTTGCCATCATTTAAAATAAGTTTTAACATGCGAGGTGCATAACCTGACTCTTCATTAGCTTTAGGGGCTGACACATTCCTTATCTTTTGTATTTGGACAACTATAGGTTTCTCGAGCTTGGTAGGGTCCTTGGTGAAGTCCTCGGGAAAGGCGGCCTCACCAACGTCCCGCAGGTCAAACTGGAAACAGTAGTGTTATTAGAATTGAGTTCAATTCGCGAGAGATGTATAAAACGAGATCTGCTTACATTCTTCAATACTCACGTCTAAAGCTCGTTTGCTTAGAATATTTAAATCCTGTATGGTTCCGTTCTCGCTAATAGTATCGAATCCTTCTGGACTAATGTGCCTGGAAGAATCACACGGTCATTAACTAATAGGAATGTGCATGGAGTGCAGGAAAGTTACGCAGTTTACTAATTCAATTACCAGCCCAGCTCTATGAGATTTTCTCTAAGAGACATGTTTTCATATGTGGTGCATTTCTTCGTCACAAACTAAATACAAAATTCTCACGCGAATCGTCGGGGACATACGGTACCATTTGTCAAACAATGTCAGAAACTGCATAGACAAAACGAAGCTATTTAATTCACAGATAAAAACGCCAATACTTTTCCAGTGTACTCACTAAACGTGACTCAAATTTACTGGACTAGTTAAGGTTGCAGCTCACATATAACTTTCTTGGAATTCGATCAAGGCCAATGATCTCATTCTATGCAGTATCATTTGTTTGCAAATATAAAATGGTAATAACGTTACAACGTTACCCGGCCTCTGGAACCGGATGGGACAAGACAAGACGGTGTGAGCGACGACCTTTAGAATGTGTAGTTTAGCAACAAAAGGTGAATGACCTATTGACTTTTCGAATGATTTATCGGTGATGACGTTACACCGATAACAGTAGCTAAACTCAGATTACTTGATTAGTATCCTGATGCCTATTGAATAGATCAGTAACTTTTGAGATATTGCAAATTAATTTAGTGTCTTACCTCGGCGCAAAACCGAACTACTTGAGTCCAAGCCGACATACACATCGAATCCAAAATAAAATGTCATCGGTAAGGTTACTTATTTCAATTAATTTGCAATTCCAATTTACTTATGTTATAAGGTATTGTGTTCATCATAAGTACTAGCATTATCATCAATTGAGCAGTTTCTTGCTAGAACAAGGCTAAAGAGTATTATTATTTTATATTATGACCAGGTTCTCATTTATTTTTGTTTCAGACCCATATTTTTAACGTAGAAATGACATGCGAAGGCTGCTCCGGCGCAGTGGAGAGGGTGCTGAACAGGCTGAAGGGACAAGGTGTGGAGAATGTGACCATAAGTATACCTGACCAGACAGTCTCTGTGACATCAACACTCAGTGCAGACCAGCTGTTAGAAGCCATTAAAAAAACCGGCAAGAAAACTACGTTTGTTAAGACTCAGTAATGCTATATAAATATTGATAATCAAATGTGTCAAACACTCTTAACAATCAAATGTTTAGCTAGCAAAAGGCTGGTTCCTAAATTTCAATTTCCTCATTAATAACTGGATCTATCCTTCCTCTGTAATGTATTGTCATTGTGGTTTTATCTGATTAAAGGGTGTTACTGCACTCTTATCAAAATATGCCAATGCTGGTGGAAGTATTTTGAAGCTAGTAAGCTTTACAACAGACAAGGTCACTTGAGTGTCAGTAGTTATGATAAATTTTTATTAGGTTGTATAAAACTTACAAATTGTCTAAACAAGTTTGTCTTGCTCATTCAAGTAAATTTGTAGTTAATGTCAGTATGTTAACACTTTCGCAACCAAGAACCCGCCTGGTAGGCACTCGTAATCTTTGCTCAGATGCCGGCTAAGCCCGCCAGGCGGGCAGTAGCTATAAACCTACACGCCACGCCAAAGAACTCGCCTGGCGGGCACACATGTCATCTTCGCCACCACAGGGCTGACACTAACCGAAAGGTTTTAATACTTCTGATTATTATGTGGTCGAAAAGTAAGTATGGTTGATTTTAAATATACAGGCAGTGTGTTTTTACTTCACCTAATGTGATTAAAAAATAAAAAATATTTAATTTTATTCACATATACGACAGTTACTTGGCACAGCCCTGAGCAACTGCCTAGTGCCCGCCTAGCGAGCACACGGCGTGCGGCGTTGCGTTGCTCGTCTTAGCCCGCCTGGCGAGTTAAGTCGGTTTCTGGGGTATTGTTCAAAATTTTGCCTGGTTGCGAAAGTGTTCATGCCAGTATCATAAAAAAATGTGTGATTATGATTCAGTAAAAACTTGATCATAAAAACAAATTCAATGCCTTTTAGATAATATGAATTGGTAGGTTCCATTAACTTTATAACAAACAGATTCATACGCTTATTAGCAGACCATAATAATGTCATTTATCATTTTCATATTATAAGTACATTTCAATGGCAAAGAATAAATAATAAATTATATACTGCTTAAATGAAGTTAATACAATGATTTAAAAAGTTTTCATTAATGTGTTGTCTCAAATATTATTACATATTTTTCCAACAAATATGTTGCTTTGTGACTTTTATATAGAATCAGCAGGAGTTATTTAGTTTTATACAGTATTTTTATTAAATGATATTTTTGAAGTGTTTTACTAATTTAATTTTCTCTTCTACAATGAAAATAATTATCAGTTAAGGTAATACATGTTTATTGATAACTTGAAATGAATAAAACTACTCAATATGCACTACATAGCATTTTCAAGGGTGTTAACTCGCAGGTCTACAAGATCGACAGCCTCATGAAGAGCATTTAAATGATCAACGATGGCATTCACTGTAGGCAAGACGTCTGCACAGTTGCAGTCCTTCATATGACTATCTTGACAAGTATAAGTTGCATCCAGTGTTTTCATTTTCTTTAGATGGGGTTCATGTCTCTGGCTCTCATTTAGAAGTTTAAAACCACTGTTGAGTGGAAAGCTCCTCTTCCTTCCGACCCATTCAATGGTGCCACTTGTGTAGCAGACATCATTCTCTTTTAACTTGATCATACCAAATATATCTTCCCCTGGATCACAGATAGTTCCAAAAGTATGATTATTACTGCTCTTAATGTGAGGTATAACATAAGTTGTGTGAGAAGGTGGGACACGAGGAATATGACTTATGTCTCCAACATTACCAACACCTTCACAAGTATCTGACTGACACATTGAGTCTTCTTCAGAATTCACTCTCAAGTTTGAATGATTAGAAGGATGACTGGAACACTCTGATTCACAACCCTGGCATGGCTCCAATATGGTACTATTTGCTCTTGGCTGCCCATGGAAACTTACAGATCTCCCACTGTATGAGGGACTTGAACTCCTGGCACCAACAGAGATCCCAGATCTATGATTCTGGCTTGAATTATTCAGTGGGACCAGTTTTGGCAGGTGTTCACTGTGTGTTCTTTCATTCACACTGCTTTCAGGCGAGTTGATATGGACAAAGGATGTTGCAGGAAACTTGGAGCTGTGATAGCACAGGTACCAAATCTTTGACCCCTGATTTGCATATATTGGACATATTAATACTTTTTATTCTATCTAACATGATGAGTGTTTAATATGACTAACATAATTGCAATTTTCTCTGAACTCTAGTTTTTGAATGGCAATAGCGTACTCTGAGGAAACAGTAGTCATTGACCAATCCTGAATATAAAGACATTTTTGTTTTAGTATACTTATTATATTATATAAATTCTATTCAATATTATATATATCTACAATACTTTTTACATAACTAATGGAAGTACTGAAGTATAACTATTATGCTAAGTGTTGACCAAAATAAATTATCTGAAGTACAAGTGCAATAATTCCCAAGCCTGATCAAGCTACATGAAAAGGTTTTTTCACAACCTGTTTCTTTCCTTTTACTGAAGCAGGAGGTTTGGAGTTCTGAGATCCCACATTTTCTTTAATTTCACTTGAAACTTCCGTAAAATTCGTATTCCATATAAGAACCTGTAAAAATAAAATAGTGAAAGTGTTACAACTTACCATAATTTCGAATGCTTCTAGCTTGCTAGTAATTTGAGTATGTTAATTAATGATTATATGTTTTGTAGTATATGCAGTTGTCCAATAAGAAACTCGCTGATATAAATGTGGAAGTTATTCTTTATGTTAATGAAATGATTTGTCTTGTTTTTATACCAATATGTTTCAAAATTTCAAAACTAAATGACAACATGCATGATATATCTGTAGGTATAAATAAAAGCATTATCCAGTAATATCAAACCTGTTTGTCTTCACCAGCTGAAGCAAATGTGTCTCCACTAGGAGAGAAATTAACAGCATTGACAGCTCCAGTGTGCCCAGTTAGGGTAAATAGTGGATGACCTTCCAGTAAGTCCATTATCTAGAACAGATGATTTTGTTGTGTAAAAAAACATTTTTGAGAGTTGAGATCTCTCAAAAATGATACCTAAAGCTTTTTCGAGAATGATATTATTGTAAGCATATCAAAATGTATACTGAACTGTCAATCTTTTCAAACTCACGGAAAAAATGTTAATAATACCTTACCAAACTCATTAGTGATCCCTTACCTTCATTTTCCCATCTTTGCTAGCAGTGAGAATGTAGCTGCCACTAGGATGAAACGCTAGTTGTGTTACTGCATCACTGTGTATACTGCAATCACAAAAATGTTGCATTAAACTTATTTTACTGCCATCCAAAAAATATTCTTAAGCCTTAGGAATAAGATTTACTTGCCAATGCATTTCTTGAAGTAAACGTGTAAATAATTATACAGTAAACTTAAACTGTTTCATGTCTTTAAAAGATAAATCCACAGTTAATACTTTACCTGTAGTACTGTACCAGGTTGTGTGTTCTAACATCATACAGTTTAATGTTGCCCTGACTTGTTCCCACAGCAATATAGCATCCAGACGGGTGCCATGCTAAGCACATCCCAAAACCTTTTTGATCTTTGTAGGTGTGAACAGCCTTTCCGGAATCAGGGTCCCAGAGCATGGCTGTCTTGTCATCAGAACAAGAGGCAATGATACAGCCATCATTTGAAATTCGGGCACAACGGACCCAGTTTTTGTGCCCAACAAAGGATGATATAAACTTGAATTTGTCACTTGACCACAGCTTGACGATTTTATCATCTGATGCCGTTAAGATCTGTAAATAATAATGATTGCTAATACACACATTACCCATAATACACATGTTAATGTTCATCCTTATCTGATCATGGTAAAATAAAAACCAGCCAAGAGCATCTTGGAACATGCTCAGAGGAAAAAAAATACGATGTGTAAAAGTGCAAGCAAAAGAGTGTAAGTGCTTACATCCTTTTGCTGAAAAATCCAGATTTTGGCAATAACTGAAAAATGGTATATCCAATGATATTGAAAACATTTATCAATCATATTAAAAACATTTATAAGTTCATGAACATATTTATTACCTACATAGACTGTACATGATAAAATCTAGTCACGCCTGATCTGGAATATTTTTCTATCAACTACTTGTTTAGAAACAGCACTTTTTTTAAATAATCAAGAGATAGTACTATAAAATAAAACTACAATCATTTTATTGTGTACAGTCCTTAGTTTAGATAATTGGGGAGGGACACAATTCATGCTACTATCGGAGAGATAATTTCCGAAAATAATCTCAAAACTTGTGTCATAAAAGATGCCTAGAAAGTATACTGGCCGAACCTTATACTCATCTGGTGTAAACTGAACAGAGCGCACGGTTTGTGAGTGGGCCTTGAACACCCCTGTGCTGCCTGTAACAGTGGGCACCCAGAGCCGAACAGTTTTGTCGCGTGACGCCGAAGCCATATGCTTGCCCGACGGCGAGAAAGTCACGTCCATCACCGCTTCCTCGTGCCCTTGGAACCGATAACTCTTCATACAACCACGCAGCTCCCATAACTGTAACACCAATATTTACTACCTTTAGAATCAAGGGTAGGCTTAAGAACAAAAAATAAGCTGGTTACTTACTAAAATGCTATTGTCTAAAGAACTTGTTGCTATTTGATGCTCATTTGCGCTGTAATAAAGCGATGTGATTCCATTTTTATGACCCTTCAATTGCTTGTCCAGTGAGGGTTCTAATAGAGTAGAATTCTCTTCCATAGCTTCGTGAACGCACAGACAAGTTACTTAACGTCAAAGTTGGAAAAGTAAGTAAAATTAGTACAAATAAGATTAAGTTCTTATTAAAATTCCTATCCAATTTCAAATTGAACTGACAGACTGAGAAACCACAACAAAAACCATCGACATTCTAGTCTTATTTACTAGTGCTGCTTTTACGGTTTTTACTATAGATGTACCCGATGTACACGCTCGCCGAAAACGGGCGAGACACGAAAGTCCTACCTTTCCCACTAGAATTGTGCGAAGATCACGACGGCATGAGTATACGGCATGAGTACTGAACCGCGATTAGTTTGGGATTGAGATAGCTGTCAGTTCATACAAACGTTGACGTAAGTATAAAGGGAAACTGTCATGTTCAATTCCATTCTCATCACGGCACATCTCGCGGAGGTGTCGTGTTCGTTCTTAGCGAGCGTGTACAGCTGTTCTGTGGTTATATTGCAACCAGCCAGTCAGTACAGATATAGAAAAAACAGTAAAATTGTTTATGGAACATTCAGAAAATTCCTACACGAGGTGTTTCGTCTGTTTTTGAATTTATTCATGCATTGTTCTCGCAAATCTACTATTTTAATTGAACCTTTTTCAATTAATCACTTACACGCTTATTCACAATCTGTACTATGCGTAAGTTTGGCCATAAAAAAAATGCACTTACGATCACACCGGGCAGGTGTCATATTTTAATTTGCAATAAATTCCAGCAATAATTTGCGAAACTTTATTTCAGTTTCGTGAAAACCGTGAAATGAAGTGAAAGAGTTATTCTATGGAGATAGAATTTCAGTGTGCAGGTAAATATGTAAAAAAAAGTTGCATTACACCATTGTTTTATTTATTTTCATTTGGCACTTCATGAGTTTACTATATGTGCGTGGTAATAATAACATGTTTCCAATAAATCACATTTTAACACATAGAAATCACGCTTTCCAGGTAAAAATCGTATTTTTCGTGTCGTTGAACTTGTTGTAAATTTATCTTTGGACCCAGGATTTGGTTGCAATGAACGTCAGTGGGATGGGCGAGCCCGGTAGCGAGGTGGCGCTGATTGCTGACGAGCTCAGCCGCGCCGTGGAACTCACTCTGAACCCTGCCATCTCCCATGAGGCTCGCAACCAGGCCTATAATGCATGTGAGAGGTATGTCAAGGCTATACTAGCATTTGTTATTGTTTTATATAAAATAATATAGCATTAAGTGATTGGCCTTTATTTCACCTGGTGATAAGTTATTGTCATTTGGCATTAAGCCCATGCTTTGTAAAGAAAGGTAACTAAATGTATCTCATTAGGTAGCCTATTCACTTTTAATTTTGAATGATAAATTTTAGTGTCTGATTTTGCAATCTAATTGAATGACTGAGTAGTAGTGTCGGCACCCTATCGGCATTCTTTGCGTCTAGAGCACCGAGAGAATAGAGAGTTATGAGTATTGCTAAGAGATACATAGGGTAGCCCATTGCACAAATAGACAGAGTACACTAATCTTCAAGACTTTGAGACATCGTCTGATTCACTAAATCTGATTCCAATTTCAGTATTGACATTGTTTAACAACTTTCTGAGTTCTTCAAACGAATTCACTCTGGCCATGCGGATTAGCGCCTACCTGGCTCTGCTCCAAGGATCTTCAACTCCCAGATTTACCCATCCCAATAGCAGAGTATAGGCTCATGAATAGAACTGATCTTAACTAGAAACTTTATAGATTTGAAATTATTGTTTTTACAAATGCATAATAAGGTAAAAATTATATGCCTATAATTGTATAGAAAGGACTAATACATAAATTCAACATTTGCTTTGCTGTGCTAATTTAATTTCTTGTAATGCTCACAATTTTTTTAAATAAACTATTATGTTGTTCCTAGCTTTAAGGAGAGTTCGCCATGGTGTGCCCAGGCTGGCCTATTGTTGGCCAGCGGACAGTACTCTGCAGTTGTCAAACATTTCGGGCTGCAACTTATGGAGCACACAGTCAAGTACCGCTGGACGCAGATAACACAGGCTGAGAAGATTTTTATTAAGGTTTCTAAAAAAATATTTACTTTTTATATATATACAGAACTGAGACATGGTTGCTAACTATAGAGCTTTTATGAAGGTTCAAGGTGGCCCGAAGAGTAATGGAGAGTGCAGATTCTTAAGAGAACCAAAATGACTGACATAGCTCAAACAATCTTTAAAATAACAACAAACCTTGGGGTTTTGAGCATTTGTCCATCTTACTGAAAGTATAATATAAATTGAGAGAACTAGTAACCTACGATGGAGTTTGGGAAAAACCTTCGGGTGGAATTGGCCATATGTGTCAACACAGCTCTTAGGCTGAGGTGCACCACTGTTAACACTACCTGATTGAGGATCAGAAAAATCCACAGCAACAAACAACATATCTATATAAATAAAAATCAATTGAATAAGTGTATGTTGATGCATCACTTCAGAACGGGTACACCTATTTGGCTAATTTTTTCTTTGTGATTTGGGATGTCAAGACAAGGTTTGTATGTAAGAAAATATACAATAAAATACATGTAAAAGTGAAAATTTTGGGTTTGAAAATCTCTTATAAAAAGTGAGTGGATGCAACAAAAGATAAGGGAGATCTTCAAAAAAATACTTCAATGCATGGTCCATACAGTAAATGGAAGTTTAGGTTTCAACGTCTTCCTCAGTATACCCCTGTAAAGCCGTGGCAATCAGCTAGTAAAAGATAAATTGTACTTATTGGGGTATTTGGGCAAACCCAGGCATATTCTCATGTAAAATCATGTTTTTCTCGAAGCTCACAATTGACATGGGCTTGAATAAACTAGCATACTTGGATATTAAGTAGGTTATCTACTAATATTTTACTGGCAAAGTAATCAATAAAGTTCAATGAGCTCATAATCTGGATCACCCAACTGCTTAAACAATAAATTCAGTAGAGGTGAATAGTACAAGTGTTTTTCGATACATTTGAATGTGAAGCAGAACAATCAAATCAAATCAAAATATTCTTTATTCAAGTAGGCCTAGTTACAAGCACTTTCGAAATGTCAGTTACATGAGAGTGAATGTTTGCTGGGAGAAATACAATATGATCCAACATTTGCTGCAAGGATTAGGGAAACCCAGAAAAACCTAATCAGATCAATAATAAATATACAAAACATATGGGACAACATCAGGATATGTAAGGTTCACTTCCTTACATATTGTTACTTTATTTTCTATCAGTCAATTCTAAAACAAAATATTGGAAATTTGAACCATTTCTCTATTAATTTATTTAAATTCAAAATACAACTGTTTATAGTAATCTATCCGATCCCCACAATACCTATATCTTACACCTATTACAGCATGATAGTCAAAAGGATACATACTGTCCTGAAAATATACCGTGATATGGTAATTAAAAATAGTATGTTATGGAATACATGAAATGTATTTATACAATAGATATATTATTTTGGTCAATGCCAAAAACAATTTACCAAATTATATTTCCTTACCTTGACTATACAAACCAAATAACTTACCAAATATTGTATGATACAGGAAAATGCCATGAAACTGCTGTACATCGGCGGCTGGGAGCCCGGGCACCTGAACGATGCGCTGGCGCGCGTCATCGTCGAGATGATCAAGCGCGAGTGGCCACAGCAGTGGCCCACACTGCTAGCAGAGTTGAGCGACGCGTGTGCCAGGGGACACATGCATACGCAGATAGTACTGCACGTCTTTCTGAGGCTGGTCGAGGACGTCGCCACCTTGCAGGTTAGTCAATTAGTTGCTGCTGTAGTGGCCTATCTGGGTACAGAGTTGAGGGACGCATACGCCAGGGCACACATGCAAACGCAATAACCGGCCAAGAGCATGTCGGAATATGCTTAGGGTGTAGGGTTCCGCAGCCGTTCATACAAAAAAATGAACTTGCAGACGAAAAAAATACGATATGACAAAATGTCACTAGTAAAAATGCGTATCTCCACGGCACTTACGTCCTTTAGCTCAGAATCACAGTTTTTTTTGGCAATAACTCAAAAACGGTATATTCGATCATGTTTAAAACAATTTTCGTTGAAAGTATTTATCGATTTTTATCTTTGTATTTTTTCTTCATTTTTTTGGACATACCGTTGAGAAAATAGAGCGGGGGGGGGGGGGGGGGGGGGTACACAATTTATCTAACTTTCGGAGCGATTATTTTCAAAAATATTCACTAAATTAATTTTTTTTTTAGAAACCTAAGTCTTTTTAAAAGAACTATCGAAATATGGCACATATTTATATTTGTTGAATTTTTTTTTTTTAGTTTCTGTTACATGTATGAAGTGCCCCCCCTAGAAATATTATTTGACTATCACACTAAGTAGCGGTTTATACAAGACACGAATCCTCCAAATTTCCAATTTACATTAAGTACTTTTTGAGTAAAATGCCTTGCATACGGACGGACTGACGGACGGACATGACGAAACTATAAGGGTTCCGTTTTTGCCATTTTGCCTACGGAACCCTAAAAATTCTGTACAGCTGGTCGAACACGTGACCACCATGCTGGTCAATGAGTCAGTTCTGGTGGCCCATGCTGCTAGCCGAGTCGACAGTGCGTGAACTAGAGGACACATCCACACGCAGATAGTAGTGCAGCTGGTCGAACACGTGTCCACCATGCTGGATAGTGAGTAGCTGGATACAGAAGGCACTGATCCTGGACACCGCGCGCATCGTCAGGAGGTTCCTCTTTGCGGCCCTAACTGCTGATTTGTATGTGTTTATATTTTGTACTTATTTGCATTCTTGTATATTGTATTTTTTACATACCTATTGTTACAAAACCTAATTTACGCCTATTCACACTACTCGTAACTCCAGTCATAACAATTAAAGTAATACATTGCCCAACGAAAGACAATTACATCTGATGATGCAACTAATGTACTGTTTAGGTACTGTTAGGGCAAGAAAAGTATGGATATGATATGCAATAAGTTTTTTTTTTGCACAATACCTATTCTATATGTCTTGGTTGTTGTGTTGTACCTTTAGTATTGTCTTATTTTGTTCTAATTTCGTCCCGAATTTAACTGCTGCGTAGAATTAAACGCCCCATGATGCATTTTGCCACGTGAAGGTCAAACTGCATTTAGAGGTTAGGTCATGTATAGACAGAATGTCACGCATGAAATCTATAGATAAGAGCTCCGCCGTTAATTGATATGCCACGATTTTCGCGCGCGTGAGCCACGCTGTTTCTTGTTGAGGATTTATTACACGATGTTGCAAATTACCAGTTCATTATATATTTATACTCTTCGTTCGCGGAGGAGATAAAGTCATAACCCCCTCTCTTTTTCTTCAGCGTAATCGGGTCAAAAGTATCCTATAACCATCTGGAGATACCCAGCTACCCTTGTACCAATAATATTTGAAATCCGTTTAGCCGATTAGGCGTGATGAAGCCGCAATGACACATATAAAAATTAAAAAATAAGTATTTTTCGATTTAGTGACCTTCAAATAGTCCATTACAAACTTTTTTTTTTTAATACATTCAATGTACAGACTTTTCATTTTTACAAATTTATAATAGTGTAGAAGTTTCAAGTATAATTTCAAAATTATAATTCATAGGAATGGAAAACTATGAATTTTTACAGATTATAAATGAATGGCATTACACAATAGGCACCACAATTATAGGTTTATTTATATTTATAATGATAAAAAATGATGTTGAACAATATGAGAGACCCGATATTACATCCTTATCTTTAGAAATGGTTTTCGAACTGTGTGCAATAGAACTACCAAAACTTAACCTGCTAATTATAAATATATACTGGCCCAATAGCAAAAGGGAAATAGAAGTTTTCTATACATGCCTAAATAAGTTATTATGTACAATTGGTCGCAAAGACAGTAAAAAACGTGTTATAATTGGAGGTGACCTAAATTTAGATTTTCTTTTAAATAATAATGAAAAAAACAGATTATGTAACTTGATGCTCTCATATAATTTTCGCCAAAGAGTCCAGGAGCCCACTAAGGTTACACTTTCTAGCTCTACTTGTATAGACTTATTGTTTACCAATTTTAAAACTACGGTCTCGAAAATAAGTGCTAATGAATATGGATTCTCTGATCACAGGGGTATTTTATTCATTACACCCACTATCCCAATAAATGTACAGCCATGGATTATCCGGAAACGAATATTTCGTGATAAAAACATAGACAAATTCAAAAATGAACTCAAAAAAATAAAATGGGATACTATAATTAATATAAATAAAACTGTAGATGAAAATTATAATTCATTCGAAAAAACGTTAAAAAAATTACTTGACCAATGTATTCCAAAAATAAAAATAACGATAAAATACAAAAAATCACATTTGACACCGGGATTAAAAGTGTCGTGCCGTAACAAACGGCTATTAAAATTAATGGTATCACAATCAAAAGTAAAATTTTAAAAAATCATTACAAATTATATTGCAAAATACTTAAACAAGCAGTGCATAAATAAAAAAAAATACAAAATATAAAGCAGTTTTCCAATTCCCAAAATAAAACGATATCTATGTGGCAAATAATAAACAATGAGACAAATAAACATACATCAAAAAACAAAATAAACTTTAAAATAAAAACATCTGAACAAGGCACAATTAACGACCCCAAAAAATAGCCAACATCTTTAATGAATTTTTCTCCTCCATTGGAAATATTCATCCCACTCCTGTAAATAGATTACCTTTAAAAAACCAAATAAACAACTCTTTTTACCTTCGACCTACTGAACCTAAGGAAATATTTAATATTCTAAAAAATCTTAAAAACAAATCGTCTTTCGGCATAGATGACATCCCTCCCACTTTATTAAAATCTTGTGCTGAATTTCTATGCTACCCTTATACCCTATTAATAAACCAATCCTTTTCACAAGGCATCTTTCCCGATGCACTGAAAATTTCAGTAATAAAACCCATTCATAAAAAGGGAGATACCTCAGACATAAATAACTACCGTCCAATCGCTCTATTACCAACGTCAGCTAAAATATTCGAAACTGCGATGGTAAGGCGTCTTTACAGTTTCTGCGAAAAATACAAAAATTTTCATGACAATCAAAATGGCTTTCGAAAAAACCATTCAACTACCCTAGCAATCTATAAATATGTCCTAGAAATCCTCAATATTATTAACATTAAAAAATATGCTGTAGGTCTCTTACACGACATGAGTAAAGCCTATGACAGAGTCCGTTATGAAATTCTTTTAGACAAATTATATAACACGGGTGTAAGAGGAACTGCCCTAGAGTGGTTTAAATCTTATCTAAGTGATCGCTTTCAATACGTAGAAATAGAGCACGCAGACTTTGATACAGCTACACTACAACACATCAGATCCGATAGAGTCCCCGTAAACGGCTCTATTCCGCAAGGTAGCGTCTTAGGCTGTGTTCTATTTATTATTTATATAAACGATCTTCCTAACATATTAGACGAACATAGTACGCTTTTCGCTGATGATGTATCTATATTGTTTCCATGCTCGAGTACTACAGAAATTCAGAATAAATTAAATTCAACGCTAAATAAAATTACAAACTGGCAATCTCATAACCTTCAGCTCAACATGAATAAAACTAAAATTATTCAATTTAAACCTTATCAGAAAGTATTATTGCCAAAAGATTATAAATATAACAATTTAAAATGAGAAAACGTAAATTATGCTACCTTATTGGGTATAAATTCGGACTCAAACATGAGCTGGAAAGGCCATGTCCATAAACTATCAAAAAAGTTATCATCCTTTATATATGCCCTTCAACACCTTCAGCGAGTTACTGACCTACAGACAGCCCTTACGGCATATTACTCATATGCTTATTCCCGCATATGATACGGCCTGGTTCTTTTGGGGAATAGCTGTGATATCGATAAAATATTTATTTTGCAAAAAAAGTGCATCAGAATTTTAGCAAATATAGACCAAATGGAGTCATGCAAACCTTATTTCATCAAACATCAAATACTAACTGTTACGCCCATGTATATATTTGAATCATGTAAATTTGTTAGGAAACACCTGAACTTATACTCGCCGAAAGATACAACTCAAATTAAAAGAAATGATTGCAATGTTAATAAACTGATAATGCCATTTTCTAAACTAAAACTCGTCACATGTAGCCCCCATTATATGACTATCAAAATTTATAATCAATTGCCAAATTCAATTAAAAATCTCGATAACCCGGGATTGTTTCAGAAAAAAATTAAATTGTTCATAATTAATAAATGTTTTTATAATATAAACGAATATTTTAATCATGATAATAAATGAACAATGTTGAATATGTCTTGTTTAAATATGCATGTGTATCTGTAGCGTGTAAAATAATTAAAAGTGCCCTCTGAAACTGATATTGCTGTGCCCTTGCAGAGTGTTACATGTCTCTACCTACTTATATTTCCATCTGTATTTTATAATGTGATATGCAATAAATGATTATGATTATTATGATTATTATTTCGTCGTATTTATTCAATTTCTGCCGACTATAATAATGTTAGTTAGAACAAGAAGAAACAGCTCAATTATTATACATGATTTTTTATGAAATCATGCTGTCTGAAATGAAATCCCTACATCATGGAAATCAGTTCAAATAAAAAGTCATTTGATTATATTTTGAAACATTTGATTACATTCAAAATGTTAGATTAAAATTTACTCATTTTACAAGCTTGTATTTTTAGTTCAAAAATAGTTTAACAATTCAATTGTATGGTCACTCTGATTGAGGTTAATGAAGAGAACGTGAAAAATAAATTTAATAACGTAGGAGTCATCGGCAAAGACTTACTACAGAAAGCCGTTATCAATTTTATGTCTCACGTTTTAACCACGCTCGAGTGTGTTTTATAAACGTCTAGGTCTTCGCTGATTTTCGCACATTTATGTACAGTCAGCGTCAAATAGTCTGTAGCATCCAAAGCGCAAAATATATCGTAACACAACTTTATGCCCATAAGAATAAAGATATGTTGCGATATTTCTGGCACTTTGGATGCTACAGACTATCTGACGTTGCCTCTACATACAGTAAGGAAAATTGAAACTCGAGGACCCCTTTCGTTCTACTACTGCAATAAAACAAATAATTTCGGTTTCCCTTACTGTACCTATTTTTTAGATTGATGAGATACTTGCAGTACAAACAGATTTTTAATGTAGTCTATAGTACATTACTAAAGAGGCTGCGAAGTAGGGGATTGCCGGCCGAGTAGTTATAGATCTAGAGATACGAGGCCGACAATCCCTGTTCGCGCCGAGGCTTGTATAGTGCTTTTCTCAAACATGCAATAAAATAAAAACCAACATTTTTAAAATATATTTTTTTTTCCCACTAAAACGTTATTTTAATATACATAGTGTATCGTTCTGTTCGCCGCGCCGCAGTGGCGCGGCGCCCGGCGGTGCTCGGAGCGAATGTAAACAAAAGATCTCGTTGCGCCGCACCCGAAATGTGAGACTTTGGGGTCTATTACAAGGAACACAACGTCAATATTTCATTGCATGTTTGAGAAATTAAATTATACGACGCTTAGTCAAATGAACATTTGATTATGATAATGATTCTATAAACGCTTATTTGTACGCTTTTGGCGACTTAATATGACCAAGAACTAAAATTAAGGAAGCAATTTGGTTATATAGAATTATGTCGTCATAAAACTTTTTCTTTGAAATTTCATATTCATTTAGCGTTTTGACAGTTCATAAAAGAAGCTCATTTGATCCGTCAGCCAAGTACCCTATTATCTGAGTATGAGCATTCATAAAGGAGTTATTTAGTTTAGATATTGATAACTAGAAGATGCCCGCAGCTTCGTTCGCGGAGGAGCAAAAGTCATAACCCGTCGTTTTTTCTTCAGCGTAGTCGGGTAAAAAGTATCCTATAACCATCTGGAGATACTCAGCTACCCGTGTACCAAAAATTGTGGAAATCTGTTTAACCGATTTTGCGTGATGAAGCCACAACGACACACACAAACATACAAAAAATCCAAAAAAATATTTCTCGTTTTAGTGACCTTCAAATAGTCCGTAACATTCCATTGTTTCAAAATATCTTCAATGTACAGACATTTCATTTTTACAACTTTATAATAGTATAGAAGTTGTATGTGCTTGCAGACGCTAGAGCAACACCAGCGCCGTAAAGACATCTACCAAGCGCTGACCAGCAACATGGCGGAGATCTTCGCCTTCTTCATGCGGCTCATCGAACTGCACGTGCAGGAGTTCCGCGAGCACACCGCCAAGGGCGACGCCAGCGCCGCCGCCAGCCACGGCAGGGTCGTGCAGGTACTGACGTCACCAGGCTGCCAGCAACATGGCGGAGATCTTCGCCTTCTTTATGCGGCTCATCGAACTGCACGTGCAGGAGTTCCGCGAGCACACCGCCAAGGGCGACGCCAGCGCCGCCGCCAGCCACGGCAGGGTCGTGCAGGTACTGACGTCACCAGGCTGCCAGCAACATGGCGGAGATCTTCGCCTTCTTTATGCGGCTCATCGAGCTGCACGTGCAGGAGTTCCGCGAGCACACCGCCAAGGGCGACGCCAGCGCCGCCGCCAGCCACGGCAGGGTCGTGCAGGTACTGACGTCACCAGGCTGCCAGCAACATGGCGGAGATCTTCGCCTTCTTTATGCGGCTCATCGAGCTGCACGTGCAGGAGTTCCGCGAGCACACCGCCAAGGGCGACGCCAGCGCCGCCGCCAGCCACGGCAGGGTCGTGCAGGTACTGACGTCACCAGGCTGCCAGCAACATGGCGGAGATCTTCGCCTTCTTTATGCGGCTCATCGAGCTGCACGTGCAGGAGTTCCGCGAGCACACCGCCAAGGGCGACGCCAGCGCCGCCGCCAGCCACGGCAGGGTCGTGCAGGTACTGACGTCACCAGGCTGCCAGCAACATGGCGGAGATCTTCGCCTTCTTTATGCGGCTCATCGAACTGCACGTGCAGGAGTTTCGCGAGCACACCGCCAAGGGCGACGCCAGCGCCGCCGCCAGCCACGGCAGGGTCGTGCAGGTACTGATGTCACCAGGCTGCCAGCAACATGGCGGAGATCTTCGCCTTCTTTATGCGGCTCATCGAGCTGCACGTGCAGGAGTTCCGCGAGCACACCGCCAAGGGCGACGCCAGCGCCGCCGCCAGCCACGGCAGGGTCGTGCAGGTACTGACGTCACCAGGCTGCCAGCAACATGGCGGAGATCTTCGCCTTCTTTATGCGGCTCATCGAGCTGCACGTGCAGGAGTTCCGCGAGCACACCGCCAAGGGCGACGCCAGCGCCGCCGCCAGCCACGGCAGGGTCGTGCAGGTACTGACGTCACCAGGCTGCCAGCAACATGGCGGAGATCTTCGCCTTCTTTATGCGGCTCATCGAGCTGCACGTGCAGGAGTTCCGCGAGCACACCGCCAAGGGCGACGCCAGCGCCGCCGCCAGCCACGGCAGGGTCGTGCAGGTACTGACGTCACCAGGCTGCCAGCAACATGGCGGAGATCTTCGCCTTCTTTATGCGGCTCATCGAGCTGCACGTGCAGGAGTTCCGCGAGCACACCGCCAAGGGCGACGCCAGCGCCGCCGCCAGCCACGGCAGGGTCGTGCAGGTACTGACGTCACCAGGCTGCCAGCAACATGGCGGAGATCAAATCAAATCAAATCAAAATATTATTTATTCAAGTAGGCCTAGTTACAAGCACTTTCGAATCTTCCTTCCTGCGGCTCATTGAGTAATTTCGAGTACATTGTCGGTACTTAAGCTACGACAAGGTCATCATGATACAACGTCTACCAGGCTGCCAGCAACACGGTGGAGATTTTCTTTCATGTTGCTAATTAATTGCACTTGCAGTTCCGCGAGGACACTGTCGCATACCTCATACATACATAAAATTAGGCCCGTAATCCACTGGGGTAGGCAGAGACTACTGAAAGCCAGACTACGGTTATTACACACTGCTTTTGCTTATTTTACATCATTGTATATCTTCATACACGCTCGTTGGCTGCGGGTACTATACCACGCCTACATCTGGCCTTTTTCAGTATCTCTGCAATTTGGTTGAGATACCCTCGCCGAGGGTGCCGTCTTCCGTCTCTTCCATCCATCTTCTCGACATAAATTCTCTTTGTCTGTATACCTTCACTTATCCCCTCGCCATGCCCAAACCACCGAAGCATATTCCCAATTTTTTGTGACTACATTCTCTTCTATTCCCCACCTTTCTATTATCACACTGTTCTTTATCCTATCGCACAACCACACTCCACACATATTTGTCCTATATCATATTCGCCCTAGAGTCAAACCTCTAGAACAACCCTTAAAATAAGCTTGCAGAGTAAATATTACAATAGGGCAACATTTTTCTGTGGTATTTTAAAAAACGACCATTCAGTAACAGAAATACTGGTGAAAAAACTACTTCAATATCATAAAAATCTCCACGAGGATACAACAACTTTAGAATCACACTTTTGGACTTTCCCAAAAAATGCTCCACACTGAACCCTACGAAGGTATGACGTAACGTCACACCTTCCTACCTTGTATGGGGTAATTAAGAACTTTGTTCTGCAGTTGTATTAAAACATGCGTTTATCGAAACGGTTTCATAACAAAAGTTACCATATATTTCATCAGTTATGCAATGGTATTATTATTTATTTATATTTTCATACTTTAAAAATAGACTTTCCCACCTAACTTTAAAGGCTCATAAAACGAGCTACATATAAGGTATCCAACTCAAATTGGTTTTTTAGGATGTGTATCATAAAAACCACCATTTTGCATCAAAGTTGTATTATTATTTGAGTACATCATCATCCCTATTGTACAAATTTTCGACAGGTGGTCTTGTTGACGCTGACCGGGTTCGTGGAGTGGGTTTCGACGAACCACGTGGTGACGAACAACGGGCGGCTGCTGCAGATTCTGTGTGTGCTGCTAGAGGACGCCGCCTTCCAGCTGCCCGCGGCAGAGTGCCTACTGCAGGTCGTCAACCGGAAGGGCTCGGTAAGAACACGGAGGCAATTAGAATAAGTAAAAAAAATTGAAACTTAAGACTCCTAGTTACGAAAACGAAAAACTTTATTAAACAAAAACGAAACATAAATTATACAAGGCTTATCATCAGTTATCGTTGTATCGTCCCTCTTTTTTTGAAGTCTGTAACGATAATTATGTCACCCGGACCGTAATAACCATACTTCTCATAAAAGGGGGACACTGAGCGGGCCTCACTGTTGTTTGTATACTGTCATGACGTCACGCTGGAATAAATAATAATAATGAAATGAAATAATGATCTTTATTCTGTAAGTAGGCTGCAAGGGCACTTTTACAACTCTGACTGGCGTTTCCCAACAGGAGACCACTGAGGAGAAGAAAAAGTTAAATTGTATGGTTTCGTGCCTTACAATGTAACTTTTTCTTTTGCAAATTCTTTTTCTGTGGCTTTTTATTAGGATATCAACATTCCAACGGACTAGAATACCCTATTAGATGCAACAATGATCTTTATGCGTAATTTGCAGACTAAGGAGCGCAAACCACTGATGATCCTGTTCAGCGAGGACGCGATCTCGTGCATACACCGCGCCACCTTGGCCAGCATCAACACTTTCGACGAGAAACACTACTTGTTTCTGAAAAAGCTCTCTCAGGTTTGTGGATTCTGAAATTTATCGAGTAGTTTTCACAGAATATGTCCGTTTTAGCCGTATCAAATGTTAAATATGCAGATAGTCCATTGATGTTAAATGAGCACTATGCACATCTGCATAGTGCTCATTTAACATCAATGGACTATCTGCATAGAAAGAATTGCTATATAAACAGAATCAAACGTCTCGTACAGACAACTGGGATTAGGACATTAGAATCGTTAGAAATGGGAATAAAAGTGAGGCTCGTGGCCAATGTTGTCAAACTCCGCTTTTAGGAGACCTCGCACGAAACTCGACAATAGTCATACGTTCAAGGAGGTGGATCCGTGATTTAAGCACATTTTTAAAACCGATAAATAAGAGTACGCTTTATTTCCTCCGTCATTTTACGTTAAAACACTATTCTCTTATTTCTTATTCACTATTCTCTTTACACTAATTTCACACGCGAACTTCCCAGTCGCATTCTCTCCTTTTCGATATTACCGCTTTTTCGCCGAAATGTAAATGTGAACTCAGTCTTATGGAACATTCGATTATGACACAGGTCGTGGAAGGTCCTTCGATTGGTACATCTGGTACATACACGGGAACCTTCCTGCCGTCGTCTCGCTCATTTTTTTCTCGAACGTTCGGCGTACTGCTATCTTTTTCTTGATCGTATTGTCTCTTTAACCCTTCAGGAATTGTCTTAGTGTAGCTGTCTCTTTTTAATCCTGCTATCTCTGACTCTGCTGAGAGACGACTACTTTCGTCATATGCTGAAATGTACTTCAGAGGCCCAGGCCCGTAAGGGGTCCTGAAAATTTCTGAAAACGGACTTTCACTTTATGTCGTCATCTGATAGAGGGTTGCCTGCCACAAACTGAAAACAAGTTTCCTGCGCGTGAAAACAACGGCAACTGGGGTAAAATTTTGATAAACTAGTATGTGATAAAGTACCCTCGGAAACTGCTCGCTGAAAACGTCTCCATGGAATGGAAAAACACGATCACAGTTTTAGCACCTAAGCCACCAGCGTAACAATTGGAACCGAGTACCTACAGATGCCTTTTCTGATGGGACACACCTAACCTAACATACATCTATTCGGCAGGTGGTAGCTGGTTTAGGCCAGCAGCTGTCGTCGCTGTGGAACTACGCAACGAACGTGGAGTTCTGGATGCCGGTGCTGCTGGACACGATGCTGCTGCTGACGGCGCACCCGTCGCTGACGCTGGCGCACGCCGCGAGCGGCGTGTGGCTCGTGGTGTTCCGCCACGAGCACATGAGCAAGCTGCCGCTCGTGGCCGCCGTCGTGCCGCGCTGGCTGCAGGCCGCCGCGCCGAAGGTGCTCAAGGTAAACACTGGTCGTCGTCAGGCGATGTGAGTACACTCGGTGGTGTTCCGCCACGAGCACATGAGCAAGCTGCCGCTCGTGGCCGCCGTCGTGCCGCGCTGGCTGCAGGCCGCCGCGCCGAAGGTGCTCAAGGTAAACACTGGTCGTCGTCAGGCGATGTGAGTACACTCGGTGGTGTTCCGCCACGAGCACATGAGCAAGCTGCCGCTCGTGGCCGCCGTCGTGCCGCGCTGGCTGCAGGCCGCCGCGCCGAAGGTGCTCAAGGTAAACACTGGTCGTCGTCAGGCGATGTGAGTACACTCGGTGGTGTTCCGCCACGAGCACATGAGCAAGCTGCCGCTCGTGGCCGCCGTCGTGCCGCGCTGGCTGCAGGCCGCCGCGCCGAAGGTGCTCAAGGTAAACACTGGTCGTCGTCAGGCGATGTGAGTACACTCGGTGGTGTTCCGCCACGAGCACATGAGCAAGCTGCCGCTCGTGGCCGCCGTCGTGCCGCGCTGGCTGCAGGCCGCCGCGCCGAAGGTGCTCAAGGTAAACACTGGTCGTCGTCAGGCGATGTGAGTACACTCGGTGGTGTTCCGCCACGAGCACATGAGCAAGCTGCCGCTCGTGGCCGCCGTCGTGCCGCGCTGGCTGCAGGCCGCCGCGCCGAAGGTGCTCAAGGTAAACACTGGTCGTCGTCAGGCGATGTGAGTACACTCGGTGGTGTTCCGCCACGAGCACATGAGCAAGCTGCCGCTCGTGGCCGCCGTCGTGCCGCGCTGGCTGCAGGCCGCCGCGCCGAAGGTGCTCAAGGTAAACACTGGTCGTCGTCAGGCGATGTGAGTACACTCGGTGGTGTTCCGCCACGAGCACATGAGCAAGCTGCCGCTCGTGGCCGCCGTCGTGCCGCGCTGGCTGCAGGCCGCCGCGCCGAAGGTGCTCAAGGTAAACACTGGTCGTCGTCAGGCGATGTGAGTACACTCGGTGGTGTTCCGCCACGAGCACATGAGCAAGCTGCCGCTCGTGGCCGCCGTCGTGCCGCGCTGGCTGCAGGCCGCCGCGCCGAAGGTGCTCAAGGTAAACACTGGTCGTCGTCAGGCGATGTGAGTACACTCGGTGGTGTTCCGCCACGAGCACATGAGCAAGCTGCCGCTCGTGGCCGCCGTCGTGCCGCGCTGGCTGCAGGCCGCCGCGCCGAAGGTGCTCAAGGTAAACACTGGTCGTCGTCAGGCGATGTGAGTACACTCGGTGGTGTTCCGCCACGAGCACATGAGCAAGCTGCCGCTCGTGGCCGCCGTCGTGCCGCGCTGGCTGCAGGCCGCCGCGCCGAAGGTGCTCAAGGTAAACACTGGTCGTCGTCAGGCGATGTGAGTACACTCGGTGGTGTTCCGCCACGAGCACATGAGCAAGCTGCCGCTCGTGGCCGCCGTCGTGCCGCGCTGGCTGCAGGCCGCCGCGCCGAAGGTGCTCAAGGTAAACACTGGTCGTCGTCAGGCGATGTGAGTACACTCGGTGGTGTTCCGCCACGAGGATTAAAAAAAACCAATATAAGTCAAATTAATGTGTAATTATCAGAAAAATAAATAGTTCCGAGAGTTAAAACAGAATCAGTTCGAAAAACAAAAAATCATAAGCTTCTACGTAATGAATACAGTGACTATTCTCACATAGATTCACGTTTATCTTCATCTTCAATTTCGCTACCGGAACTTGAATCATTGTCATCCTGCAAATTTATTATTATGGGGTCAATAATATTGTCGAAACTGTTGTCGCGATCCCAGTAATCGTTTTCATTTTTTTGGACATGGTCATCACACCTCTGCCATTTTTCTGCCGTGAACTCCGAAAATAATAAATTCTGTTCGTTTATCTTTTCATCTAGAGAAGAATGAATATGGTTTTGCGCTATATTGTTTTTAACATCAGCCCATACCAATTCGATGGGGTTCAGATCTGGATGGTATGGCGGTAAACGCAGGACTGTGTGCCCATGAGCTTTTAAGAGGTCATCGATTCTGTAAACGGGCTCTTTTTGAGTGGCATTTATAAGAATTTGCAGTTGATTTTTTTTCATATTTTCCGGAAATTCAACATTGTGACGCTGCAGCCAGTTCTGCATTTCACTTTTGAGGTTTGTCATGGTCGGTTTCTTATCAACTTGAACGCTGTGGTAAGACGCGTTGTCCATCACAATTACAGAATTTGGTAGCAGTTTATCTTTCAACTTTTCATCCACCCACTTATAAAAAGTAGGCCCGTTCATGTCTCCATGGTAGTCGCCAGTCTTAGCATCGGATTTAAATACAGTCAATGCACCTTCGACCAAGCCATTTCGACTTCCAGCGTGAACGATTACCAAGCGTCGTCCTTTCCCGATGTCAACGTGAATTCCAAGTTCCGACGATGATTGCCAAAATTTGCTAACATTGTGACTGGCGTTAATATGTCTCATCTAGGAAATATATGTTGCGATTTTCACTTCTATATTTTTTTATTTCTGTTAAATATTTCCTCCGCCTCTCTGTAATATTAGGCTGCTCTATAAGAAGATGTCTTTTCGATCTACATTTTTTGAACCGGTAACCCATTGTGTGTAAAAGTTTTCTTAAATATTCTCGTCCACAATTCAAAACACCATCTTGTCTTAAACTGGACAGTAACTTACGAATACTTGGCACTTTTCGATCTCATAAAATTGATGAACCTTTCTCCTGATCGCTCCCAAGTCAAAATCATCATTTACATACTTTTTCTTTATAACTATCGGTTTTTTGGGCGAATTAAACTTCGGTTGGCCCTCATTTTCAATTGATGAATTTCCTACAGATATTACATTTCGTACGGTTTTTTGGCAGTACGCAGTAGCTTCGGCCACAAGTTTGGCGATATTTGCGTCACTTTTATGTTCGAAGCTATTTTTGTCTGCTTTTCTTTTCCTAAAATATTCGGCCACTTTGAAAATGACAGCTTTAACATCTCGAGATAAAGCACGACCCATCTTTGGATATTCTATCTCATGTGCGTCTGACATAGAAAGCCCGCAACAGTTAACACTACACGCCGCCACGAGCGATGACGGCGGAATGACAGAGCGCAGTGGCTGCTCTGCCCCCCCGTCTCGCCGCTCGCATACCTCAGGAGCGGCACAGCGGTTTTGGTCAAGCTATAGTACCCATAACACAAGCCTTATTGAACTTACCATGGGACTAGTTCGATTTGTGTAAAAAATGTCCCGTAGTATTTATTATTATTTATTTATAATGGGGAGCACAAACCCACAGCCGGGAATGCCACCGTGACTTCTTGGAGTAGACGAATGAGTAGTAACATGTATGTCATGCGCAGGTGTCGTACCCCGCGTCGCGCGCGTCGGGCGCGCACGACGCCGCCACGTACGCCTGCATCGACTACGACAGCGAGCAGGAGTTCGCCGTCTTCTTCAGCCGCTGCCGCACCGAGATCCTCGACTGCTTCAGGTACCCACCGACGAACACTTCTTTCGCGCCTCCAAACATTTAAAGTGGCCCATACCACGTTGGGTCTTACGACATGTTTCTTGCGTACGCCTGATCTTATGATCTACCTACGGCTGATCGGGTTCTAGTACCCAATCCTCTAGCGGAAAACTGTGATCCAGACACCAAGTAGATAATAAACCAAATATACTTTTGTAAATAGACGTCGTGGCATCTGGGGCACAGTTTTTCGTCGTAGTGATCGGCCGTTTTTCGCACTCAAAAGATGCTAATTGCATAGTGTACTTTTTAGTGTTTCTTCTTATAACGTGGTATATTTCCGAAGCGCCGGCAGACCCGACGTGAATCAGACCTGCTAGGGAGTCCGCTAAAACATGCGAGGCCTGCGCTCGCTTAATACAGCGCAGGTAATATAATTTTGTGTCCGAGCGTGGACAGTTGTGTCCGGTAGATTGCTTTAATGGATTATTGACCTAGCAGAGCGAAGGTTTCCGTTTCAGCTTCGGCAAAAATGCTTTCGTATGTCCGTCTATACGGCGGATTTCCGGCTGTTTTCCTCTACTGGTCGTATTTCTCAATTGATTGTTGTGAAATTTTGTTGGCAGGTTCTATAATTAAATGGAATCTTTTCGTCGATTCAATTTTGTTTCTTTTTCTCAAAATATCTCCATATGGGGTTGAAACACTCACAAAGTCTGTAGCGCACAGAGCCTTTAGTAATATTTAGGAACGTAGGCAAATTACGAGCTTCTAGTTATTGCGCAATCTTATTTTTATTTACAACCCATGTGTCGTTTTTAGACACTGTATGTCCGCGGCGCCGCTGGTGACGTGGTCCTACGTGGAGCAGTGGACGCGCTCCGCCCTGGACAAGGTGGACTCGTGCCCCGCAGACCTGGACGCCGCGCATCCGCTGCACGTCGAGTGGGAGGCGTTGTCACAAGTCAGTATGCCATGTCCAATCATTCAATGTGTTCGGAACTCAATCTTCCTACTGACGACAAATCACACTGTATGGCTCTGTCATCTATGTAAAATGCAGTGACAATTGGTAACTTTAATGCCGGTAGCACACCTCCGCCGCGAAACGTCAAACCCAAGGAAGTTCCGCTTTAGTTTCGCGCGCTCTGTATGGCGTTTCGCGGTTTCGCGGCGGAGGTGTGCTACCGGCATAAGTTACAAAATAAAACCCATGTGTAAGGATACGATAGATTTCAATGAGTTTCGAGAGTAAAAGTAAAAGACCGCGGGTAGGTTGGCGATATTATATTTCAAACGGTCAATCGAACACTGACTGATAATGATAGCAATGCTCACATACAAACATAAAAAAAATATAGAATACTTTTTTGGATTCCTTATACCTTCAAATAGTCCGTATCACTTAATTTTTTTTTTATATTTTCAATGTACAGACGTTTAATTTTCATAACTTTATAATAGTAAACTCGTCGATTACAAGACCTTACGCGAATAATGCACCGTGTAGCGGCCAGTTAGCTGCTACACTTGATTTTTAGTTAAGGGTAGTTATTGGAGTTTGGTGAATGATAGTGAGAATTATAGAGAACTAGCTTCTGCCCGCGACTTCATCCGCCTTCAATTAGTTTATCGCGGATAAGGGTATTTTTCCGAAATAAAAAGTAGCCATGTCCTTCCCCGGGATTCAAACTATCTCCATACCAAATTTCATCCAAATTGGTTCACCGGTTTTGCGTGAAGAGGTAACAAACAGACAGACGGACGCACTTTGGCATTTATAATATTAGTATGGATATATTGACCAAATGATAAGAAACAGTTAATAGTTGTGTTGTATCGATAAAACGTCCCCACTGGGTTGGGATGTGGCAACACTAGCAGCATGGCGGACTGAGTGTAAAGTTGTGAAAACCTTGTTGTTCTCTCTGAATAAAAATACGTTGCATAAATATACGGACTGTATTAATAAATTACCCCAGATATAACAAGTTGCTTCTCTTTCTCTAGGTGCGTTAAGTTCAACGTTCTTGACCAGTGTCCAAATATTATATTATTTATGTAAGTAATATTCGTTGCCGTGCGACTCAAAGTAGGACGCAAGTAAGCACAAAGAAATGTACGGTGATGAAACCGTACACACCGCGAACTATAAATACGCATGTTTTAAATTAATATTGCATTAATATTAGTTGAATCTGTAACTTGCGTGATGTTGGCAGGTATTAGACGTGGTGCTGTCGCGGCTGCTGCACGCCGAGCCGCGGCCGAGCGTGGTGGAGGGGCTACAGCTGCTGCAGCGCTGCGTGGCGTGCGAGCCGCCCGCGCCGCTGCTGTTGTCGCTGCTGCTGTCGCTCGTCTCCGCGCTCTTCGTGTTCCTCAGCTGCGCCTACAGCCAGCTCGCCGGTCGGTACCGCCTCATGCCTCTAAATAGACAAGATGCATTATTAGGGTGCCGTACCAAAAAGGTACAAAAGGAACCCATATTGTACGACTCTGTCTGTCTGTCCGACTATAGCGCCATATCTCAAAAACTATTTATGCTATTTGAAATTTGGAATATTTATAAACATGGTCAGCCGACATGTATTTATTTATTTATTTATTTTTATTTTTTATTTTATATTGCACAGGAAATATTTAAAAATATATATTTATTTTCTAAAAAAATTACGTATATGACGGGGGGGGGGGGGTAAAAATTAAAAGTCTGGACTGGGTCAAATGGGGTATCATATGAAAGGGCTTAACCTGCACGCATATTGCACAACATCGCAACTACCTGTGACTACAAACTAAATATCTACGGTTCAATATAATTTATCGGTATGGTAGGACCGGGAGTGGGCGTAGCCGGCGCAGAGCTCCTGCCACGAGTGCTGGACAAGATCTTCGCGGCGCTCGTGCACAGCGGAGCCGCGCCCGCCTCGCGCCGCAGCCGCGCCGTCAAGAACGTGCGCCGCCACGCCGCCAGCCTGCTCGTCAAGCTCGGCTCCAAGGTACGTGTGGCTGTGAGTGAAGCCCTTCATATTAGTGTACCATGAGACGCATCAACCGTCTTCCAAATTTTGATTTTAAATGAAAATTTTTAACAATATATTTGTGTTGTCAGTACCCGTTGCTGCTGCTGCCGGTGTTCGGGCGGCTGCACGAGATGTGCCAGGCGGCGCTGTCGCGGCCCGGCCTGAGCGCGGTGGAGAGCGTGACCATACAGGAGGCGCTGCTGCTCGTCTCCAACCACTTCTGCTGCTACGAGCGCCAGAGCGCGCTGGTGGCTCAGGTAAACTTTTATTTCTATGCCATGAAAATCACAACTAAAAACCATTCATCTCAGTCACATGTCAGGTTCATAGTCGTATAAACTTTTGATTTGAATTTTTACCACGCGATCGAGCAGGTTCTGGGCGACGTGAGCGCGCGCTGGGCGGCGCTGGCGCCGCACGTGTCGTCGGCGGCGGCGCTGGCGCGGCTCATCGGGCTGGACGTGGCGCCGGGAGCCGGCGGCGACGCTGCCGAGGACGAGCGCGGCAACGCGCGCCGCACGCTGCTGCACGCGCTCACGCTGCTACTGGGCGTGGTGAAGCGGACCACCGTGCCCGCCGACCCCGACAAGTGAGTGCGCGTGCTCGGGCCGGACGTGGCGCCGGCGACGCGGCCGAGGACGAGCGCTGGTAACTTATTCTATTGGAACAATAACACAGTATACAATTGTTCTGTACGTTTCAGAGCGTCCCGCGGCGGCTTCAGCGCGGGCACGACGCCGTCGGGCAACCCCATCTGGCGCAACCCGTGCGGCGCGCACGTGCTGCCGCTGTTCCCGCACGCGCTGGCGCTGGCGCGCGCGCTGCACGAGCTGCACGCGACGGGCGCGCGCGGCCTCGTGCACACCGCGCATGCGCGTGCGCTCGCGCCGCCGCCCTCCGAGCGCCGCAACCTGCTGGGGCTGTGCGAGAGCGACGCGCCGCCGCCGCAGCCGCAGGACCGCATGCAGACCTTCGTACACACGCTGCACGATAATGTGAGTCACGGAACTACGTCCATGTTTAAATGCAACTCGTCGCATCGCCACTGACGTTCGCGTGACGAAAATGTGCGTCATTGTTGCGCTATTTTAAACCGATCCATTGAAAATGTGTTCGTTTTTCAGGTGTGCCACTTGGTGGGCGCGGCGGCGACGACGCTGGGCCGCGAGCTGTTCGCGGCGCCCGGGCTGGCGCGGGCGCTGCAGGGCTCCATCCTGCACGGCGTGGAGGCGCTGCCGGAGCACTGGCTGCGGCCCATCACGCGGCACGCGATCAAGCCGCTGCTGCTGCACTGCCCGCCCGCGCACTACGGCCTGGTGGCGCTGCCGCTGCTGGACGCGCACGCACCCTTCAGTACGTACACGTTACGCTAAAATCGGTGGAATTATAAGCTTGTAAATAAAAATAACAATTTTGTCAAAAATACTTTCCCACATCTCAAATCCCGGTAATGACAAATATTTGTGTGATGAGCATAAAAATATTTGTCCCTGAGTCTTGGATAAATATATGTATCCTTATCCTTACTATGTTATAAACGTGAAAGTGTTCCACTTAATCTCAAAACCTACTGGACGATTTTTTATGAAACTTTTTATGTACCTTATATATCAGAATAGGACATAGACTATAATATATGTCAAATTTCATCTCTTTTAGGGACGAAAAAGGTGACGAAAATTTGTATTGACAATAAATGTTTTTTTACGCGAGGAACTTGAAATCTTGGTTATATTTAAATTAGTAAAACATCGAGTTTTGGGGAAAGACATAAGCTACTTTTTATCCCGGAAAAATACCTTTTATCCGCGTTTTATTATTATCTAATGATAAGTATGTTTAGCCCAGTCGTTACAGCTGTAATATGTTTTTAATAACTTTTATTATTATTATAAGACAAGCCTTAAATAATTAATAATAAATATATATTTATATTTTTGTATGGATCGCGATGCAGTCGTAGCACATGTATGAACCGGGTGCTAAATTCATTTCCGAAGAGAAAACATAACCTAATAACCACCTCTCTAATGGTTTTCTAATCCAGTCGGTACCCAGTAAAACTTTGACAAGGTTTTGTGTTTGCAGTGTTAATACATTTATCTCAACGGTGGGAGTACATCGCTTCCCTGTATGAGTCCGGCAAACTGGAGGAAGAGGGCAGCAACGAGTCGCAGGAAGTTTTAGAAGATATGCTCGTCAGACATCTGACAAGAGAACATCTTGAAGTGCTCAAGGTTGGTAACACTGGATTTGCATGAATTAAGTGGTCTAAGCCCAGGCTGGGCTTTTCGTTTCATGATTCGATCGAAATTCGAATAGTATTCTCGAAGTTCGGACGCATTCGCACGGCAACCGCCCGTGGCTCGAAGTCTCCTATATGTACGGCCACATTTTGGGGGTTCCGAGAATGTTCGTTGTTGGCGTCTTTTTCATTTTTTAATGACGGAGAGGCTAATGCGGACCTCCGGCCAAACCGAAGTATGGCCGTAGTGGTGTACATATTATTCCACTCGGTCGCTAATGTTGTTGGTGTCGCACAGGTGTCACTCGTGGAAGGCGGCGGCAGCCCCGAGGCCGTGGCGGGCGTGGGAGACATGGAGGAGGACACGCCGCCGCCCGCCAGCACGCAGCGCGCGCCCGAGCACGTGTCGGAGCTGGGCGCCATGGTGCTGTCCTCGCCGTGCGCCGGCACCGCCGTGCTGCACACGGTACGTCACGCCCCGCTCCGTCGGTACATATTGCTCTGGGAACCCCACGTTCGGTCAAGTCAGATGGCAATTTAGACAAACGGCAGTGTTTAACGTATCCGTTTTGTTTAGGGACCCAATTAGTCGCTAGAACCACTTGCTGAATCGCGCTAACGTTGTGTCTCCGTAGGATATATAAGAGGCTTGTCAATGTTGTCAATAAATGAGTGTAAGTTGAAGTGACAGTGCAGTGTTTAATTGTAAATAGTAGTAAGTGACAGGTGTAGTGAGTGAACATTGGTCCTTCGAACCGGATGATTCGTGAGTACAGTGACATTGGAAAAACTGAAGTGTCAAAGACTTAGAATTTTCGCGGGTTTGTTTACTAGGACTTAAAAAAAATCCGTTAAAAATTAACTTGAAAAATTTCGATCGATTATTGACTTAGTGCAATTTAGTGAATCTTGGACTTAGAATAATTTGCGTTAAAAAACTTAGAAAATTTGTGTTATCAGAGACTTTGAAATTTGTGATTTAAAAATGATCTTTTAGTAACAATTTCGGTAATTGCATCACAAGAAGAGCTTTTTAGTCAAATTAAAAGACTTGTAACTAATTTTAAGAAAACTTCTACATCACGATACACGGAGAGTTATATGAAAACACGAATTGAATCTCTTGAAGAGTATTGGTCTAAATTTGTTTCTGAACACCGAGAGATATTGAAAGCTACAAGCAATACTGATGAAAAAAAGAATTTAAAGGAGCTTTAAAATAATGTCGAAGATCTCTATTTGGAATTCAAAACTATTCTGTTGGAGCAATTGGAATCCAAAAATCACAAATAGTTGCCTCACCTGTTCCTCAAATAATCACACAAAGTAAACTACCACCAATAAATCTTCCCTCATTCTCTGGAGATTATTAATCATGGATGCATTTTAAGGATTTATTTCCGTCAATTATCCATAATGAAACTGGATTGAGTGATATACAGAAGCATCATTATTTGAGATCGAGTTTGAAAGGTGAAGCAGAACAACTTGTTCGTCATTTCGAGATTACTGCTGCAAATTATGGAAATGCTTGGAATGCTTTAGTCAGTCGCTACAGTAATGATAGGGTTATAGCGAACACAATACTGAATCGTTTACTCACTTAGAAGAAACTCACATTTGAATGCCCTAAAGGACTTAAGGATCTTCTTGATACCACCAACCAAAGTCTCAGCAGTCTGGCAAGTTTGAAAATAGATGCGACCACCTGGGATCCTATTATCGTGCACATTGTGGTATCGAAGTTAGATAATGAAACGCACAAAGCTGGGAGCTGGGAGCAGTCACTCGGATCTTCTATCGAGTTACCCACATTTAAGAGCCTCACATCATTCTTGGAAGGACGATTCAGAGCCATGGAGACTCTACAACCTACACACAAGAAAGAGAGAAAAGAACCCACATTTCAACCACAGTAACTACACCTTATACAAAGAATGTGAAAGCATTTACCACTGAAGTTGATACGGAATGCACATATTGTAAGAAACATCATTACATTTGTTACTGCACTGAGTTCTCACAACTAGATATAGAACAACGCAAGGAGTTTGTGAAGAACAACAACTTATGCTTCAATTGCCTTGTCAAAGACACTCCATACGGAACTGCAGACAAGCCACAGCCTGTAAGTCCTGCAATCGGAAACATCACACGCTTCTACACTATCAAAGCGTAACAGCGCAGCCACTTATCGTAGAAAGCGCACCCACAGAACCCGATGACCCACAAAAATGTCTCAACTCACAAGTCTGAAGGTTTCGATAAGTGACAACCAAGTTGTTTTGGCTACAGCTCTGATTGGTGTGGTGGATTGTACTGGATCTCTAGCGTACTTAAGAGCCCTTGTTGATCAAGGTTCCCAAGCGACCTTCATTACGGAGTCAGCAGTTCAATTGCCACGACTGAAGAAGACACAGCTGTCAGCTAATGTCACAGGCATCGGCAGTCACTCTGTACAGGCACGACATGTCGTTAACTTAGATATTTACTCGCCAATTGACACTCACCACGTTATGCAAGTGCACGCTCACGTACTACCGAAGTTGACGCCGTTGCTACCCACCAAAGAGTTTGACATCACACAATGGCCTGCTTTGTCACAACTACAGCTAGCAGATCCACACTTGCACCGTCCAGGACCCATAGACGTCCTGCTGGGGGCCGATGTCTATGCTTGTATTTTACTAAAAGGACTTCACAAATTTGAATCTCTCCTCGCACAAAACTCCAGATTGGGATGGTTAGTCTCTGGGGCTACTAATCCATCGAGTGTTCGACCACCTCACAATATCACGGTCCAACATGCACACATAGAGGTAGATCAGCTACGAAAGTTCTGGGAGACAGAAGAGTACACAGCACATGAGAAACCTATGACGCCTGATAAACCTAAGAAGATGGTCGTTACGTCGTACGGTTACCCTTTAAAGATGGACACGAAGATAATTTGGGTGATTCACGACCCATCGCACTACAAAGGCTTAAGCACATGGAGAGAAGATTCTCACAAAAGCCGGAGTTTAAAAGAGATTATTCGAACTTCATTGATCAATATCAGGAATTGAATCACATGGAAGATTGAATCACAAAACAAGCCAATTCACAATGTTTGGGAATTATCTTATAAGAAACTGGTAACATTTTAATCCATCAAAATTCACTCTTGCATTCACCCTCGTATCCTCTTTTATTAGTCATTCGATCATTTTGCAAAATTGTCATTCACTCTTTCCCCCCTTCGCCATTGAGAACGTGCGTGCGCGTTACAAAATATTCTAAATATTAAGTCTTACTCCTAATCTTGACAAAACGGACTGACACGGTGTGCATTGAACTGGATTTTGGCTTGGAGGACATGCGGCGCCGCACAGCGTGGGATTTCTAAGCAAGTACTAAACCTTACACCTGACTCAATTCACAAGGTAATGTTCGCCAATTTTATACATTTGACCCTTTTTTCTATTCGCCCATGTTCTGTTTCTAACATAAAAATTTGTTCCTTCGACCGGATTAATCTCCAGTAATTTCCAAATTCAAAATAAAAGGCTAACTTAAAAATGTCTGCAAGATTGCATTTGTCTGCATTTAGTGCATAAGTTGTAACGCGTCTACATTTGTATTTTGTCTTAAAGGTTTGAAACAAGACGATTTCATACTTTTAATTGTCTGCTTTATGCATAAAATAACATTAAGTGTTCTGCAAATTGCATTAACATAACCGTACTTCCAGGATTGAAACGATTTTGTTATAAGTTAATCGCCATACTTATATAGGAAAAGTGGGTATATTGTGTCTAAAGTAAAATAATAAAATTACGTTTCGTCAGTGCTGTGAAGTGAGTTGTTCACGAACATAATCATTCATTCGGTAAAACGCTACGATTCAGTCGAGTCAGTGCGACGAATAATATTTATCTGTGGTGATAACGAAACGCAGCGAATCATATCATTCCTTTCATTCGGAACGAGTAATTTAGTTGTCAAACGCAAATCTAACATTTTCGGCGTTTTGATTCTTTGTTATTGTCGGTATTTTGGAACTTTGAAAGTGTTTTAAGCCAAAATGGCTGTGGATATTCGCTATAAGGTTGTTAAAATGCAAATAGACATTCTTTGTAATGCAGCAAACAGTGCGGTCAACGATCGAACTAAGTTATCTGAATTTCAAACTCGGTTTATGGAGTTTAAGAAAGTGAGAAGTGAATTCGTCGAATCGTATATTTCCGTCGAGGCTAGTAAACGAGCTGGCTTTGATGCCGATCAACATACAAAAGATTTTGCGGAATACGACGCGAAATTAAACCACGTAAGTGTGATTTATTACAAATTGTTTCCAATTCGCGAAACATCGTCTATGCCTGTTGATCGCGATGCCACACGAGGTCAAGGGTCAGATTTGCCGCGTATTTCACTGCCCACGTTTTCCGGGATAATTACTGACTATACGAATTTCATAAATATCTTCAAAAATTTGATAGATGAAAATGTTTGTATGAAGCCTGTAAGAAAATTACATTACTTGTTATCATGTTTGTCAAAGGACCCTCTTGACTTGGTGAAGCATTTGCCTTTAACAGATGAAAACTACAGTGTTGCACTAACTCTTTTGGAGAAAAGGTACTCTAATATACGTCTCATTGCTGATACTCACTTGGAGCATATTTTGACATTGCCTACAATTGTAAACATGAAGTCTGATTTGAGGTTGTTTCTCAATTCATTGAATGAACACATTGCTGCTCTGAAAGCATTGAAATTTAAACCGGAGGAGTGGTCATTTATTCTCTTGCACATTTTATTGTAGAAAGTGCCTAATGAAGCGCGAGGTCAATTTGAGCTAAGTTTGAAGACGGCAGATATACCAAGGTATACTGATTTAATAGACTTTTTAGAAAACAGATGTAGGGCATTTGAGACTGTCTTTACTATGAAACCAACATGCAGTACTGTATCAAAACCGGTACCGGTGAAGTTTTCATCTCCTCGAAATGTCAAAGCGGTTATGCATGTTCAACAGTTTACGAAGGAAATCAGTTGTCGCTATTGTAACATGGATCATTACATGTACATGTGTAATAAATTCAAGGCTTTGAATATAGGGCAGCGTAGAGAGTTTCTTAAGTTAAAAAACTTGTGCTTTAATTGTCTTGGTCTTCACAAATATCATGAGTGCACATCATTACATAAGTGTAAGGTGTGCCATGCTAAGCATCACACCTTAATCTGTTCATCATCGTCTAACATGGAGGCACCGTCGCCAGCCATTAAGTCAGCTGCTGTTATGGCTGATTCAGCTGAATCATCATCTTTATTGGGTGATGGTGAAATGAATCCACCCATTTCAAGTGTCAACAACCTGATGGTTATATCTTCCTGCTCTGCAGGCACAAGGCCTAATTTGCAGAATGTTTTATTGGGGACTGCCATGTGTCTGGCAGGGAATGGAGATGGGCATTTCCAGCTGGTCCGAGTCTTTATAGATCCGGGGTCTCAGTGTTCTATTATATCTGAGGAATGTGTTCTACGGCTCCAGCTTAAACATAATCATCAACCTGTAGCCATCCGAGGTGTTGGGTCAAGCACGCCTCACCGTTCACAGGGGATGACTACAGTGTTTTTAAAACCTCTACATTCTGATCAGCCATTACTGACAGTTTCGGCTATCATTTTAAAGAAAGTGACTGGCAATCTGCCATCTGTATCTCTGTCTGCGGACATAACGTCAAATTATCAGGACCTGCAGCTTGCAGATGATAATTTTCATCTGTCTCGGCCTATTGATATTCTTTTAGGAAGTGACATGTATAATGACATTTCTTGCGGTGAGAAAGTGTGGCTTTCCCATAAGGTACCAGCCGCTTACTTGACTGTCTTTGGTTGGGTAATTATTGGTGATGCTTCAAGGTTCACCAATGTGGTTCCTCAACTAATGTCACACCATGTGGCATTAGATGATTGTCTGTCTAGGTTCTGGGAGATAGAACAAGTTCCTGGAACTATGTTTCGTGATCCTGATGATCAAATTGTGGAGGATCATTTTCTGAAAACTGTCTCACGAGACGATGAGCAGCGTTTCGTTGTACGTCTTCCCTTTAAGGGGAATCAAACTGAGTTGGGTGATAGCCGTGAATTGGCAACCCGTAGACTTTTAAATCTCGAACGAAGATTTAATAAAACCCCAGCACTCAAGGCTGTATATACTGAGGTGTTGAATGAATATCTCGACCAGAAACATATGGAACCTGTTTGCAATCCACCTGGTTGTGGAAAATATTACTTGGCTCACCATGCAGTGACAAAGGAGGATTCTTCTACCACAAAATGTAGAGTGGTATTTGATGCATCAATGCCTTCATCTACGAATGTATCGTTAAACAACGTTCTGCATGCTGGTCCTAAACTTCAGCGTAGCATTGTAGACATACTACTGCGTTTTCGACTTCATCCTGTCGCATTCACTTGTGACATCAAGGCTATGTATCGACAGGTACTTGTTCACCCAGATGACCGTGATTATCAAATGATTCTCTGGCGTCAGAATTCTGATGATCCAATAGAGGAATTTCGATTAAGAACGGTCACTTTTGGCGTCTCATCGTCGCCATTTCTTGCAATGCGCTGCATTTTACAACTGGCAGAGGAAGGGAAGGCCTCACACCCAGATGCCAGTCAAATCCTGTCAAATCAGATTTTTGTTGACGACATCGTTACTGGAGCTCCTGACTTGGATACTGCACGGAAGCATAGAGATCAATTGGTGGATCTTCTGCGTCAAGGGTGCTTCGAATTGCGAAAGTGGTCGAGTAACAATCGTGATTTTATGTCTGACTTGCCTGACGATATTTGTGAAAGGCCGTTGTCTTTTGAACCTCATAACGAAGGGTCCATTAAAGTACTCGGCGTCAAATGGAATCCCGCATCAGACACGTTTACGTATCATAGTAAAATCTTTAATACGGCCATGACAAAACGCGCGGTGTTGGCTAACATCGCATGTATATATGATCCATGTGGTTGGCTTATGCCAGTCATATTTACTGCCAAGGCATTTATGCAGCGACTGTGGCTTCTCGGCATTGGCTGGGATGACCCATTACCCGAAGACGAACAATCGCAATGGCTCGCCTTTGTTGGCGAGTTTGCTAACTTATCGGAAATACAATTAAACCGATACATTCTGCCGACTGATGGCATTAAGTTTCAATTGCACAGCTTCTCGGATGCTTCCCTTAAAGGATACGCAGCTGTCATATATCTTCGCGTTGAGAGGTCCAATGGTGAGGTGGAAGTCCACCTGCTATTATCCAAGTCGAAGGTTGCGCCGATTAAGACGAAGATGACTGTACCACGGCTTGAACTCAGCGGCGCTTTGTTGTCTTCGAAACTTGTCAAACATTGTTCCACTCTGATCCATGTTCCGCATGAAATTGTAGCCTGGTGTGATTCCAGTATTGTGCTGTCCTGGATACGCACTCCTGTGCATCACCTTAAAATGTTTGAAGGGAATCGAGTTTCTCAAATTTTGTCAAACACTACTCCATCTCATTGGAGACACGTGCCTTCGTTGATGAACCCTGCAGATGCTGCATCTCGAGGACTCTTACCCTCGGAACTTGCCTCACATCCACTTTGGTGGTCTCCGCCATGGCTGAAACTGTCACCTGACACTTGGCCAAAAACTAACTTCGTCGCTAAAGGAGTGTATCCTGATACTGAGGTACTGGAACACACTGCTCAAACTAACAACGTCATGTGCGAAAATAATGCTACAGAAATTATGGCTAAATATAGCTCACTTCACATGCTTGTTAAGGTTCACGGATATTGCTTGCGTTTTGTTCATAACTTGAAACATCCAAACTTGAAACACACTGGTCCCTTGACCTTTTCTGAGTGGCGCATCGCTTTGTATTCTTGTATAAAAATTGTCCAAACCTACGAATTCGCCACGGAAATAAAACTAATTCGACAAGGGCTACCACATCGAACCAAGCTTCGAAATTTGTCGCCCTTTATCGATGCTGAAGGTCTGCTGCGAGTGCAAGGAAGACTGAGATATACCAATTTGTCTATACAACGTAAACATCCGGTGATTCTTCCAAAATCCCATTTACTTACCATCTTGCTGATAAATCACTATCACAATTTGTATTTGCATGTAGGTGCGCCCCTGCTACTATCTTTGTTGCGAAAACAATTTTGGATCCTCTCCGCCCGGACGGTCATTAAACAACAAGTTAGAAAATGTTACAAGTGTTTTAAGGCTAACCCGAAACCTGCTGACTACTTTATGGCTGACTTGCCTCCATCACGCGTCACGCCATGTAGACCTTTCTCGAAGGCCGGCGTAGATTATGCTGGATACTTTCTTATAAAGACTTCTAAATTAAAACGCGCACCTGTAGTGAAGGCATTTCTATGCATTTTCGTTTGCATGGTCACTAAGGCTTGTCATCTTGAATTAGTGTCGGATCTTTCAACGGACTGTTTCTTAGCATGCCTCACCCGGTTTATTAGTAGACGTGGATGGTGCTCAGATATATATTCTGATTGTGGTACCAACTTCGTTGGAGCAAACAATTCTTTAAACGAAATTTACACATTTTTGAAGAAATGCAGTGATCACTCTGACGTGCAAAACTACTTTCTTAAACACCAGCTAAAGTGGCACTTCAATCCTCCAGCTGCTCCGAGTATGGGAGGTTTGTGGGAATCCGCCGTGAAATCCGCTAAATTAATATTGAAACGCACGATCGGAGAAACAGTTCTTACATTTGAAGAATTGGCCACCGTCTTCGCGAAGGTAGAGTCAATTTTAAACTCCCGACCTCTCTGTCCTGTATCAGATGATCCTGATGACATTAATGTTCTGACACCAGGCCATTTTCTTATCGGAGATAATATGGTGTCACTTCCTGAACACGACTTGCAAACAGAGAAGTTGAATCGTTTGTCTCGTTGGCAGCTTCTTCAAAATTTTACCCAACAGTTTTGGCGTCGTTGGAACTTGGAGTATTTGCATCACTTGCAAAGACGTAACAAATGGTTCAAAGGTGCAGAAAATCTGAAAATTGACGACGTCGTGCTCATCATAAATGAAAATACAACATCCTATTGTTGGAAATTAGCTCGCATCGTCTCGTTATCACCAGGACGCGACGGTGTAGTCCGTGTCGCTACCTTAAAGACTGGTACAGGCAACCAATTGGTCAGACCTGTATCCAAATTGTGTCCTCTTCCTAATTTGCACTAAATCTAATTTGTCGTTTCTAGCATTAAGTAGTCATTAATATTCGGTTTATTATATTAGGTTGTGCAATAGCAGACAATTAAATTTCTTGTTTAGTCACATCTTAAGAAATCTTATAGATTTCTTCCCCGGGCAGTATGTTTGGGAATTATCTTATAAGAAACTGGTAACATTTTAATCCATCAAAATTCACTCTTGCATTCACCCTCGTATCCTCTTTTATTAGTCATTCGATCATTTTGCAAAATTGTCATTCACTCTTTCCCCCCTTCGCCATTGAGAACGTGCGTGCGCGTTACAAAATATTCTAAATATTAAGTCTTACTCCTAATCTTGACAAAACGGACTGACACGGTGTGCATTGAACTGGATTTTGGCTTGGAGGACATGCGGCGCCGCACAGCGTGGGATTTCTAAGCAAGTACTAAACCTTACACCTGACTCAATTCACAAGGTAATGTTCGCCAATTTTATACATTTGACCCTTTTTTCTATTCGCCCATGTTCTGTTTCTAACACACAAAGTTTATTATCTTCCTCATCACGCGGTTATTCGAGAATCTAGCAGTACAACTAAGCTACGAGTAGTTTTTGATGGAACTGCACGCCCTTCAGATGGCACGTCACTCAACGATGAATTACTTGTTGGTCCACCATTGTTGCAAGATCTTCGCGATCTTATTACTCGATGGCGTACTCACAAGATTTGTTTACTCGCAGACGTAAAACAGATGTATCGCCAAATACTCGTCGCTAAAGAAGACGTCGATTATCAGCGCATACTGTGGGTGTGTTAGATCCCAAAATCGGGACAGTAGTTCTGGTTAAGGATGAAAGACTCCCTCCCGGACAGTGGTTATTAGGCCGTATAATAGATAAGCATCCACGCAGAGATGGTCTGACACGAGTTGTTACTTTAAAGTACAAAAATAGTACATTTCGTAGACCTATTACTAAAATTTGCCCTCTACCTCTAGATTCTTAGTTATGTTCTGCTAGATATTTTATTTTTAATTCTTTGCAGTTTATATCTTGTTAGTTAATTTCGAAGTCTTAGTGTGCTAAGGTGTTGGATAGATATTTTTTTAATTCCAAGACTAAGCCGGTATCCCTTTAGTGTTTCTGGTTATTAGATACTTGTAAAGGACAAGTCGTCCTTGGGGGCCGGTAATGTTTAACGTATCCGTTTTGTTTAGGGACCCAATTAGTCGCTAGATGGCGTTGAACCACTTGCTGAATCGCGCTAACGTTGTGTCTCCGTAGGATATATAAGAGGCTTGTCAATGTTGTTAGTAAATGAGTTTAAGTTGATGTGACAGTGCAGTGTTTAATTGTAAATAGTAGTAAGTGACAGGTGTAGTGAGTGAACAGGCAGGATAAATTAAATATCCACTTCGAGTAATTAGATCGCTCAATCTTCAGAGTAAAGTTCCGTTCGGCCTTCATTCGGTCATTCGTTCTCTTCGGTCCACAGGTGCTCCGCGCGCTGACGTGGCCAGACTCGACGTCGTCGATGCGTGCCACCGCGCTGGCGCTGCCGGCGCTGCGGGCGGCGCTCAGCGCGGGGCTGGTGGGCGAGGCCGAGGCCAGCGGCGCGCTCGCTGCCGTCCTGCAGGCGCTGCGCGCGCACGGCCAGCACGAAGCCAACCAGGCCGCGCTGCTCGCGCTCGCCGTGCAGGTATGTCCACACCGTCATCCATCACTATACGCGGGGCTGGTGGGCGAGGCCGAGGCCAGCGGCGCGCTCGCTGCCGTCCTGCAGGCGCTGCGCGCGCACGGCCAGCACGAAGCCAACCAGGCCGCGCTGCTCGCGCTCGCCGTGCAGGTATGTCCACACCGTCATCCATCACTATACGCGGGGCTGGTGGGCGAGGCCGAGGCCAGCGGCGCGCTCGCTGCCGTCCTGCAGGCGCTGCGCGCGCACGGCCAGCACGACGCCAACCAGGCCGCGCTGCTCGCGCTCGCCGTGCAGGTATGTCCACACCGTCATCCATCACTATACGCGGGGCTGGTGGGCGAGGCCGAGGCCAGCGGCGCGCTCGCTGCCGTCCTGCAGGCGCTGCGCGCGCACGGCCAGCACGAAGCCAACCAGGCCGCGCTGCTCGCGCTCGCCGTGCAGGTATGTCCACACCGTCATCCATCACTATACGCGGGGCTGGTGGGCGAGGCCGAGGCCAGCGGCGCGCTCGCTGCCGTCCTGCAGGCGCTGCGCGCGCACGGCCAGCACGACGCCAACCAGGCCGCGCTGCTCGCGCTCGCCGTGCAGGTATGTCCACACCGTCATCCATCACTATACGCGGGGCTGGTGGGCGAGGCCGAGGCCAGCGGCGCGCTCGCTGCCGTCCTGCTAGGATTACCGCCCATTATTATGACTTCAGCTATAATTGAACACCTGTACAGACAAACCATGTTTGCATTTGCAGGCGTACGAAACGCTGCGACCGCGCTTCCCGCACGTGGCGGGCGTGCTGCGCGCCATCCCCGACGTGGACGCGCACGACCTGCGCCGCCTGGACGAGAAGCTCGCGCCCAACAACAACACCAAGCAGAACAAGATCGACAAGACCAAGCGCGATCTTTTCAAGAAGATTACCTCTAGGGTGAGTACAGCTACGGGAAGAAGTAACCATCCTACTAATTGGAATATCCCTCTTTACAGTAATATGTGGAGATATGAAGACCATTTTGGGAATTACGATTCCTTAATAATTGTGCATCATTAGACTTCATAAAAAAATTGTCATTATTTATTTAACAAACAATTATATCACTTATAATTCACTATTTACATTAATAGAAGCTAATTATTTAAGCTTAATTTTTCATTTGTAGTTCATTTGACGTCCAACTAACAACGTCGCACCAGATATTCAAGATTTCTTATGTAATCGCTGCCGTCCTTATCGTCGGTTATCCAAGGTACCGAGTCCATTCCATAAGAGGTCAAAAACTGGGGTGCACAACAGTTACGCTTTTTTTGCAGTGTCGGTGCATTATAGAGGTAGATTTTCTGCCCCGCGAACGTCTCGTGCTATCGAAAAAATGTGGCACAGAGGTAACCGACACGTACGTCATCGTTGCAGTTGATCGGGCGCAACGTGGGGCAGCTGTTCAAGAAGGAGGTGTACATCCTCGACCTGCCCACCATGGCGGCGGCGCGCAAGGAGCCCCCGCGCAGCGCGCTGGACGCGGCGGGCGGCGCGGGCCTGCCCGGCCTGTTCGCACCCGCGCCCACCTAGCCGCGCCCGCGCCGTCGCCGTCGCCCGCCGCCCCGCCAAGCCATAGGCCACGAGAGCTCCACTGGGAACGCCCGACTCCGCTCTGAACCGATACACGTTTGGGAAATATCTTAGTGGCCGCGTCCACACCGAGCGAGCCGCCGAGCGAGGAAATTGTGTTCGTGCCTCGCCCGAGCCGTGCGCTGTCGGCTGTTGTCCGCACTCGAAGGCGCCTCGGTCGTTGCCGTGCGCACTGTAGACGTACACGTGCCGCCGAGATCATATTTATGACGAATGAAACAAAATGGCGCGACTCTTACGCAAAACGGTTTAGATATAACAAACAACTATACAATTATATGAAAAGTTACATTATATATGTGTTACAATATGCATAGCCAACAGCATTATCCACGGATTACATACAAGAGTTGAGGTATTCTTGACTTATTTAGTAAAAACGTGGGTAAATTTGTACTTGCCACGAACCGTACCGATATTTCGATTAGTCTTGTCCTTTTTTTGAAGAATCTATCGAGTCGACAGCTAAGCCATATTGTCTTATAAGTCACTGGCGAACGAGTTGGCTCGACTTGCCACGCGCGCCATTGGGTGTACGAAATATCATCTTGCTCGCAAGGCTGTCGCGTGCGGCCTACGCCGAATTCCTCGCGAGGCGGCTCGCTCCGTGTGGACGCGGCTATTGCAAAACGAAAAACTATTTATCCGGCCAGTTAGATCCGCTATTTATAGTATCTTTTATATTATTAAAATAAAGACATCGATGACCGAGCTTTTAGTCGGCTCCTGCCGACGGCTCGTCGACGTAAGGATCAGTTTCGATCCATGAGACGCGGTAGAATCTGCACGGTTTGGTCGCAACGGTTTGCGTCGTTGATTTAGCTTACGGTACCGATTGGCCTATGCGTTTTTTAATATCTACAGATGAGAAGTATTCGTACTGGATAAATCTAACCGCTGCGCTTTCCTGTGCGTAGCCGCCAGTCCAGAACTTGATTCCTGATTGAGTCCTGGATGCAGCCTGCGCAGGATCGCACTCTGTAGCAAGTTATAGGGGAGGCCTATGTTCAGCAGTGAACGTTCGTGGCTGAAAGATGGAAATCTAACTGAGCCATCCTAGGCCGATGTAATGATTGCTTTTAACAGATTTGTCAAACGATGTCTGTGCAGAACCATCGAAAACTACACGAGCCTTTGTTGTTTCGCTATTATGGCGAGTCACAGCATGATGCGGCATAAAATGTGCCCGATTTTTTTACTGATGCCAATTTTCATATACCATTTTTAAATTAGCTGATGGCTTCTAATAGAACGTTGTAACGTTTTGGTCCTTAACTATCTTTAAAATGTTAAATATTACACTCGGGTGTTCCTAAACAATAATTAATCCAATTCTTGTAGAATTGTTAATTTTCGGCTTTCGATGTGGATGCAACTTGTAAACAATGTAAACGACGATATAACTTAATCTATGTACATCAGGATACAAAGGTCAAATAAACTATTGTTTTTATTTTATAATAGCTCGAGGGTTATGGAAATGTTTTATTACGATAAAGTGGGCAATTGGAGTTTGTAGTCCAACAAATCCGTAGATCAACTATGGTGAAATAGTAAAAATTGTAAAAAGCTGTTCGCCTTTTTGGGTGAAACAACGGTGATTTATAAAAATAGTAAAAGCAATACTACCGTGAGCGCATATCTACGTAGTGTCTTATTAATATCGAAAGTAACTAATACAGTCATGAAAGTTACATTATTGTTTACATGTTTCGTTGATGTCAACAGTTCGAAGGATTTAATTTATAAACTTCATTCGTTTTCTCTCTCTGATTATAAAAGGAACGAATGAGACGGCACGACTGAAGTTTCTAATTTTGTGTTAGGACATTAGCGCTCGAGCTCTAGATGTAGAATAATTTTCAGCGGTGTTAGTAGTAAACCTGAGTAGAATGGGTAAGAACTGATTAATCCTTAGAATGCTGAGGACATATCCACGCCACAGGTTCACGCCTACGACGGAATTATTCGTCAGAGAGTTCTGAGCAACACTTGCATGCGTTCGCATAAAGTAACTTTTTTTTTAATTACAATAATCGGCTGTGTATAAGATTAAATCTGAGGTAGCGTCCAAGAAGGATATAGATACTGTCGGGAAATTGAATTTGGTTTTTCTTGCTAAGAAACATGTTCCTATAAAGCCATACTTCTTAAACAGATTTTATTTAGTTTGGGGTCTTGAACGTGGGTGGTATTATATTGCGTTATCTGATATAAAGCTTTGTTGTAAATATTTTAATTGTAAAATTTATATGACACACAGGTTTCCTACTGACATCGACGAGGTCTCGCACAGATACTCTTAACGCGGTGGACAGCAACTTGAATGTTTCCAACTGCCATTGAACACCGACATAAGAATAAATACTGCTGCTGCCATTGCCAAGTAATTTTTTTAATGATATGAATTGTAACAGATGTGAACGATGTCATAACGGATTCCAACATTATATAAATCGATAAGTCGCTAGTCACCGCTAAAAGTATAATGTGTGCGATTATGGCCCTTGCTCACCGGCGCACTCTCAACACTGAATTAATAATTTGGCTTTACAAATTATGTATTGTTGGTGAGCCGGGGAGTAAAGGCCAATAGGCCGAGTCTGCGGACCAGCGTGTTTCGAGCGCAGGAGATTTAGCCACTTTTTAGATAACTGTCGGGACCTGTCGCCATGCCGACTGGCCCGCTAGACGAGGCCGAACCGACTGGCTACGCTACGCAACGGGCATACAATGGATTTGACTTTTTTATAAATTTCATTGCGCAGCGTAGCCGGTTGTAAACATTAGCCATATCGTACTCAGCTCCTACTCGTACTCGCAATGTTAAACATAATAATGTGAATAACCATTTATATGTTAATTATTAAATTATGTTATGAAGTGACACTGACTTTTTTTCATTTCTATACCTACTTACCGCAGGTCTCAAAATGTATATGCTCAGTACAATACGTCTCATCTTGGGATGAACTGAAGACCAATTCATTCACCTTTACTGTGAATTAATGACATTCTGCTATCTATTTTAAGACAGAAGCCGATTTAGCTATAAAGAGAGACAATATAATATTCTATTCATTTTTGAAACCCCGAAGAAAGAGATAGTAATCATCATTGGCGTACGCACACAATCATACAAAAAATTGATATTTTTCGATTCACTGACCTCCAAAAAATACTCACGTTACAATATCCTTGCGATCGGAACCACCATGATATTATTTATACATCTTGATAGATTTCATTTTTACAACTTTATTATGTCTGTACATTGAAGATATTTTCAAAGAAATAAGTGATACGGACTATTTAAAGGTCACTGAATCGAATATTACTTTTTGTTTGTATATGTAGTTGTGGTTTTAATAATAATAATAATAAGGCTGCAGGGCAGCTTGTGGCGAGCTATTGGGGAGTGACGACCCCATGGATCAGAGATCTCCAGAGAGTCGGTCAGGGTCCTCGTTTCCGGTGTGTCTTCATCGGCCGGAGTGGATACCCAAGAGGACCCGTAGGACTCTCAGCTCTGGCTTGCCTTGGTTGGCTGTCCAGAGAGGAGCGTTAGAGCTATATGCTTCAGGGGTGGAAGTGTTAAAGGGCATAACGCCGCGAGTAACCTCGGAGAAAGCGCAGCCTCTCGACACCCCTGAGCCCTCACGTCCGTGTTGCTTCCGGCTGTCTTGTTCGACGGCAATTACGGGGGCCCATCAAGTGAGTGGCGAGTCACCACCCGCCACAGATAACGATTGATTTGGTGGTTATGGCGGGTGACATATTTCCATTGCAATAGACAAAAAAAAGTCCATCCAAAGTACAATTTCATGGCCCGACATCTCTTTCCTTAAAATGCAATAGTTCCAACATCTGCTGGGACCTGCTCATGGACGTATTCTCTTATTGATATGATCAGGAGCGAGTCTCAGCAGAAGTACAGCCACAGCAAACTTCTCGAAAGGGTCTCTACGTGTTGGATCCATATCCCCACGCAAGCCTCTCAAAAATCCGGGACATACGAGCCCGTGACTCAATGTGAGATACAAACATAATAATAATGATCTTTATTTCGGACTATACATCCATATTACTGTTAGTAGAAGTACTTACAAAAGCTAAGGTTAGTAATTTATTTTACTATTAAAGGATAATTATTTATTACATATCAACTGAACCCCTCGGCACTCGGCAGTCCAGCATGTATCTTATTCTAATGCCGAGGTAAGGGTGCGTTCAATTTAGCAGCAAAAGTATTCCGAATACTGTTAGCGCTGCCACTGAGCCTCCTCATTAGTGACGCCGTTCGGTTGCGTATAATTGCATAAAAATCGTCCGTACGCTCTGTGGCGAACATTCCGGACGCACTGCAATATCGTGGCAGTTTTAACAGCATACTGAATATATTATTATATTGTATACGCAAGGCATTATAAGATTTTTGCGTATAGCCTGTCCACAAGCTGCAGGTGTAGAAAGATTGGCAGTACGACTTGAAAAGTGTGATTTTCACCTCCTTACTACACCTAGCAAACCTGCGGCTCAGCATATTTCCTCTTACAGACAATGCCCTGCGTTCCCTCTCTATGTCGAGATCATCTGAGAGGTCCTCGGTGACCCAATGACCAAGATATTTAAATGATTTCGTAACCCTGAGCGTCTCACCGCACAGGGTCACGAAGGGAACTGTCTTGTGGTATTTTTTACCGGCTCTAACGACAAGTACCTCACTTTTTTTTCCATTGTATCTTAGCCCATGCTCCACCGAATACCTTTCGCACACATTTAATAGTTCTTGTAGCGCGTCGATGGACGGGCTCAGCAAGACCATATCATCTGCATAACTAATATTATTGACAGATTTCCCATCTATGGAACATCGGACGTAGGCCTTGTTGAGCTCGTCCATCAGCTTATTAACATACAGATTAAACAATCTAGGAGAGGTCAATCCACCCTATCTGACACCAAACTCCAACTTATAATCATCCGAGTGCACGTCCGTCCACTTAACGGAGTTGATTTGGTTGCCATACCAGAACTTAAACATTTCAACTAGCTCCGCCGGGACGCTGGTCTCGCTCGACATCATGCGCCTTTGCGTCGAAGGTCTTGGAAAGGTCCAGGAAGCAGGCGTACACTGGTGTTTTCCTAGTGTTGTAGTACTGGACAGTGCTCTTCAAGCATAAAATCGCTGACTCTGTTGATAGCCCAGGCTGAAACCCAAACTGCGCGTCATTTAAACGTATGTGTTGTGATAAATGTTTGTCGAGCAATCTATCCAGCACCTTAGCCACCACAGTCGCCAACGAGATAGGTCTGTAGTTAATAATGTCGGACGCATTGCCAGTTTTATTTTTAATTATAGGCACTACAATAGTCCTCATTAAATCCGATGGCAAGTATGAATGGCTCTCTATGATGAACACTCGGCAGGTGTACACCGGCGTTCTGCAGATGTTCAATGCTGAGCCCGTCATGGCCCGGCGACTTCCCTCTTTTCATGCTTTTAATAGCAAGCTCGACATCTTTCGCCGAGACGCGCACAGAAAGTTTGACGGGCCTAGCAGCGATCATGCGTGATGACGTGTCAAGTGGTGACGTCACCCTAAATTGTTCCTTAAATAAGTTGGCAATGTCAGCGGGATCACTTTTACCACCAACGCTCACAAGGACACTTAGCTTAGGGTTCAAAAAGTTTGTTTGTTTCCAAAACTCGGCAAAGTTCTTAGCAGAGTGGTGGGATGCAATTATATTCATTTTAATTTGGTCCTGGTTATTCTGGCACCATTTTAACTTAGATTTAAAAACCTTCCGAGCTTCACTCATGTCCGCATGTATGGGTCCCGCACAGGGCTTCCCACATTACATCCATTCATGAAACGCACGCCGCGCCTCCCTGTGAGCATCCTTTATATATTTGTTCCACCCTGTTATGTAACCACGCTTTTTAGCCTGTACAGCCTTACATTTCGTTGACGCTTGTGATAACACATTAATTGTTGTTTTATAAAGGTCATCTATACATACTCTATGGTCTACATTAGTACAATACTGATCACAGCAATCCGTTAGCTCTACTGGTAAGTTTACATATTTTAGTTTAGAATTACAAATATTTTTGTACTGCTGTATTTGATTCTCGTCTCTCTCACCCCATCTTACTTTCTTTAAAGTGCCGCTGACGTCATTAAGTGTGATTTTGGGTTGAATAGACTCGATATCACACCTTATCACCAAAGGGAAGTGATCTGACCAGAACACATCATACAACACACTAACGTCAGTTATAGCTTGCCCGGCCGCTTCCGTCACCACACAATGATCCAGCCAACGTTTGCAATCTTTATGCGCCTCACTAACAAAGGTGTAAGTATTCGAGTCCTCGCCTAACGCCTCTATATCTGCACACTGCCAACTCTGCTCTGCGCAAAATTCCAGGAGCTCCGTACAAAAAAGTTCACCGGGATGAGCGTTAAAGCCACCTAACATAAACGCTGCCTCCACCTCCATTGAATCTATTATTGCGCAAATCTCACCCAAACAGTCTGTAAACTCGGCAAGGTTCTCCGCCGAGTTATTCGGCATATACACTGAGAACAACAATAGCGCGCGGTCCGACACATCGACTCTAATTGCTGTTACACACACACACACGCACACTATTACACGGTATTATAGTAACGGACTGAAAAACGGACTTCCTCCACAGAGGTTATATCACGTCAAAACGACCTAACGGATTTCAACAGTTTTTTTGGTATACATTGCTAGGGTATCCACAGGTATATATAATTATATATATGATACTTTTTATCCGACTACGCTGAAGAAAAGAAAGGAGGGTTATGTTTTTTTTTCCTCCGCTGGCAAAGTTGCACACACCTAGTATGCAATTAAGGTAAGCCTGCAAAGCCTGCAAAAGTGTAAGCATGACACCCCAAATGGTTTGTTACGTGGATATTTCTATTTTACTTTCATGTTTCATCTTTAATCGTCGACGACAAAATAAGAGGGGTGTTACAAGTGTACACCAAAGAGAATATAACCACTCCGTTTTAAGAAGCGGGACTCTCATACTAGCCAATGGATTCAATTTGCATGGCACACTGATACCAACATGTACGACAAAGAACCGTCAAGCAGCAGTAGTACCAATCTAACAGACTTTTCACACTTTCTGCATCTGAAAATATTCTATAATTACAACAGAGATATATTTTCTTATATCTAAGGTCAAAATATTAAATAATTACTACTCAACAAATAAATGTAAGAATCTTCATATATATTCTGGTATGGATGGCAGTAAACTTTTCAGTTGAAATGTAGGTTCGAAGTATTTTTATGATCATATTTCATGCAAGTTTTCACGCAATTCGAATTATTTCGTATAATTATTTCCACCGATAAACAAATAAGCCTGTAGTTATCGTTAGTTACAGTACATCGTACACAATGAAAATAGATATAAAATATCTAATTTTGTTTATTTATTTAGCATGCTGCACTTAAATATGGCTAAAAGAATCTAAGGCAATACTTACCGGCCTTCATCCCAGAGAAATTTCGCCATAAACATCCTTTATCGCAATTTTCATGACTAGCTCGATTTCCACAAATGTCACATGTGATAAACCGTCATTTCAGTGGCATTTTCACAAAATGTATTCACTAAATAGTGTTCAATCACATTTCACTACTTTAGATAACAATTGAGAATAATTTAATTAGAAATCTGAACACAAACATACAAAATGCGCGAGCCGCAATGAGAAGCAAAGCAATATGGTTGACAATGTATGACACTATGACATGACAGATAAACTGTACTGACGTACTAGTTCAGTGTCATGGCAACGGTTTGCCATGCAAAGTCCATATAAAAGTTTTTTTGTTCCTAGTTGCGTTAGACTGGTGTACGCGTGTATTTTTGTGCCTGTCTGTGGCTGCGCGGTAGCTGTAGTTTTGTGTTTGAAAGGTAACTATATCGAGATCGTTCTTAGCTACCATTGGTTCTAGAAAATGTTACTGCCGTTTAAAAATTATCAGTTTTTTTTTAATCTGTCGGAGCTATTTGTCGGTTAAGCGTTCAGATGTTCCGCAGGGATCCGCGCGTAAGCTTACGAGGGGTATATGTGGCTCCTGGCTCACCGGTGTCCGCCGCGATGTATGCACGAATCGTTCATACAAATAAAAACCCAATAAGTAGTAATAAATAAATAATTTATTTATAACTAGAATACTATTTGTCGTAGGTGTAGACGAGCTGCGTGCCCAGGTGGAGGCTGGCGCCGTCGTGCTGAAGGCTGGCGGCGGCGGCGGCGGCGGCGGCGGCGGCGGCGGCGGCGGCGCGCACGCGCACGACGGCGGGTGCGGGCAGCTCCACGCAGCGGCTCGCGAGGTCGCCGGGCGCCGGCAGTCTGCGCGGGCCCAGCAGCGGGTCGCTGTAACGCCAGAGCTTCAGACTGCTCACGTCTGCGACACCAAAACGCATCCAAATTAACGTCGGAATATAAATTTTCTTGTCAATGGGCATTCAACACTTTCATGGCCGGGAACCCGCTAGGTGGACGCTTTGCTTGTAGTAAGCTTTTGCTACATACGTATTTTCCCATGTAATCGGCTACGGGCGCAGCGCTACAAGTCTTGATCGTGAAAGTGTTAAAAAATCGTGTCTTTTCGCACTCGTTTCACTCAGAATCGATGTATAATTTTATATACACTTTTTATAATGCCCAAATATATTGATTTTGTTGAACAAAAAAAAACCACAATGAATAGAGGAACCAGTCTGCGTATTGTGATGGTAGTAAACTAGTGAGTGTGACAAAGTGTGACTAAACATTAAACCGTCAACTCTATAAGTGCTCAGGGGTAGCGCCCAGGAAAATCAGTGGATTCCCTTTTTGACAATTGTCAAAATCCTCTACTGAGATTGGAGAGTTACGCCACAATGGTATACTGGAGATTTTTCAATTTTAGAAAATATAGGTGAGCCTTCAAAGTATGTATTTTCTTTTTTTTTTTTTCAATGTGACTGGTCATCAAAATGGAGCTTGATCGTTCTACATGACGCATTACAATAGACGAATTAGGGCGACCCTCCATAGCAGCACACGCTACGCACGAAATTACCTGCTCCCAACTCCCTGCACTTCCCCGGAAGCGGGGATATTCGTGCATAGCGAGGGCGGCGTGTGCCGGGGATATGGAATATGGAGGGTCGCCCATATCCAAACGACGGCGACATCTGATCGCTTTTACTTTCTACAAAATTTCCTTCAATCAGCCGAACACTCATGGGAGTTGAAGTGAAGTGATACCCTTATCAAACATGAAGCCAGGAAGGATAGATTGAAATAGTTTTGGATACTGAAGCCTCACCTTTGATCGCCTTGACTTCCTTGATGACCTTCGCCTTGATCTTCTCGACTGTGTCTCCGTCGACCAGCTGCACGGTGACGGTGAACAGCCCGTTCATGGGCGTGGGGTTGACGAGCGTCACGGCCACGCCCGGGTCGGCGCTGAAGGAGATGTGCGGCAGGCCGGGCGCGCAGTCCTCGCGCGTCTTCTCGGGCGCCGATGGATCGTCCGTATACTTTATTTCTAAGTTGTCCAGCTGGAACAATAAAGATCAATGATCATTTGGAGGTGTGCAGAATATTGCCCATTTATCTATCTATACGTTTAAAAAAATAACGTGGCTTAATTATTGACAGACAACGCATAGCCTATGATGATGAACTGTATGAAACGCTTTTTGGAAAGCCCAAAAATGTGATTTTAACATTGTTTTATCTCGAGGAGTTTTTAAAGGTCTTTCTATATCATACCAAAGAGTTATTATCATCCCTATTATAAATATATAAATAATAAATAAATAAATATTAGGGACAATCTTACACAAATCGACCTAGTCCCAAACTAAGCAAAGCTTGTACTATGGGTATTAGGCGGCGATATACATAATATATAGATAAATTATATTACTTAAATACATAGAAAATCTTCAAGACCCAGGAACAAACATCCGTGCTAATCACACAAACACTTGCCCTGGCCGGGATTCGAACCCAGGACGTCAGCTTCGTAGGCCATTGTGCGACCCACTGAGCAAAACGTGTCGCCAAATGAATCGAAATCGTCGATTATAGAACGCATTCTTATGCAGTGATGCTCAACGCATGACGCGCGGCAAATCCTGTTGCGATAAAGGTTTCATGCTACCACTATTTATCTTGACGCGGCACGTCAACTTAATTGTACTGTGAGATTGTGACCAGGGACTGTACTCCAGGTGATTACTTTAGTTTTCTAATCTTATTGCATTGGTGTAAATTTAGCAAATATAAACGTATTTGTATACTCGTAGTAAATTACGTATTGAGTGAGTACGATTAGATATTTCATTTCCTGAAAACGCGTAGGCTTGCCGATATCTCGATTTAATGACGTTATAGGAAATAAACGAAATGCAGGTATAATCATATCAACCCAAAGACGTCTACTGCTAAGCGGAAACCACCCCCAAGGATCGCCACTCCCACAATCCTAAATAATAATAAAAATCTAAATTCAAAACTTTATTCTGCGAGTATGCCTCAGCGGCCTTTTTTCCTGACAAAATCGGCGGTCCATCTTGTTGTGGGCTTCCCACACTGCGATGTCCTGTACGCTGTCGCCACTCAGGGACCATTCCGCCCCAGCGGCCATGAGTCCTAGGAGCAATATGCCCCCGTGCCGAACAAGGTTAAGTCGACGTCCCTGGTTTCTGCGGATCTTTTCATTTCTGGTTCGATCGCGCAATAAACTCCGAGCGTAGCTTTTGCCCTTTTAATGGCTTTTATGAGGCTCATTGTCAGTGACCATCGAAATGTATGCAAGATAAATAAACGAATTGTATCATTATTATTCATACACATTAACCGGATATTGCGGAAGTGTGATACAAGAGGACACACTCATTTAATTATTTGATAACGCAATAATTACCCGTTGTAGGTTAAAAGTCAACAATGTCAACATATAAATATTGATACAAAATAAGATTTCCGCATTCACGTCACAGCTACACACTCTACTCCCCACGGACAGCGCGTTCAGTCCGATCCACTCAATGTACTCTCTGGTCATCTCTGGTCAACATCACTACATGCTACACTTACGTCCAAGGTGCTGAGCAGGTACTGTCTATTGTCGCTGAGCACCGCCATCTCGTCGAACGGGAGCCCCACGGATAGCGCGTCGAGACCGATCCACTCCATGTACTCTCTGGTCATCTCTGGTCAACATCACTACATGCTACACTTACATCCAAGGTGTTGAGCAGGTACTGTCTGTTGTCGCTGAGCACCGCCATCTCGTCGAACGGGAGCCCCACGGATAGCGCGTCCAGACCGATCCACTCCATGTACTCTCTGGTCATCTCTGGTCAACATCACTACATGCTACATTTACATCCAAGGTGTTGAGCAGGTACTGTCTGTTGTCGCTGAGCACCGCAATCTCGTCGAACAGCAGCCCCACGGATAGCGCATCCAGACCGATCCACTCCATGTAAACTCTGGTCATCTCTGGTCAACATCACTACATGCTACACTTACATCCAAGGTGTTGAGCAGGTACTGTCTGTTGTCGCTGAGCACCGCCATCTCGTCGAACGGGAGCCCCACGGACAGCGCGTCCGGGCCAATCCGCTCCATGTTTTCTCTGACCATCTGCACGAAGGGCATCACGCGCTTCATGTATTTCTTCAGTTCGGGGAGAGCACCGAGCTTGCTAGAGATCACTTTGTTATCGGGAAGGCCTGATGGCTGAAACAAAGAGTTTATGATTATGGACTACCAGCTCATGTCATGTTTCCTGCACTATCTAGCGCAACTGTGATAAAGAGACTCTTTGTCGCGCTCGCGACAAAGATTGTCCGACTCTTTCATTTCAATACAGTGCGAGAAAGACGGGCGATGCTATGTCATAGTCATAGTCATTTATTCCAAAAAACAATATATACACTGTGTTTGAAAATACATTGCGATGCGGTAAGTTACAAATTAAATTAAAATTATGATTACAATAATAAATTATCAATTTTATATAATATATAAGTAAATAATAAATTAGGTTGTTTAAATATGTCTGTATTTTATGTCGCGTTAGCCCTGCTGATGTGCTGATGTGCGACGCAACTCCACGATTTCGTGTACGTCGTAATAGGGTGACGTCGAATAAAACTTCGTGATCGCCTTGCACAGTGAAGAACACGGTGCGCTACATTTTGAAAAGTGTAAATGGGCGGATCAACTTTTTTTATTCTACTTTTTTGTTATTCTGTCCCATAACTCAGGAGCCAATAGTGACGAAGTTACCTGGAAAAATGCTAATAATCTAGGCTATTAACATACTGACGAGACGGGACCTTGAAAAATAGACCTATATTGGCTAGAACATGTATTTGTTGCCTTTATATAGTTTAAGAAGTACAGAAAAAAGTTGATTGACTCAAATGTTGGCATTTTTAAAGAAATTCACCGCACCTTGTATTATCGATGGGTGGTGTCGTAAATCCGATGTATGATTATTATTATACTACTCATATTATTGAGTTAATTCAGCATAATTAGTCTCGTTAAGTAGAGATAAAGAGATCATTGTTAAGATGCCATTTTGAGCATATTACTGTTGGGCAAGTTTCCCGTCGTAGTCGATCCTAAAGACTATTTCGAAAATTCATTACTTCCTAATACTCACGCCATTGAGTTCCTTCAGCGTAGTCAGTATAATATGCTGCCACCGCGGGTACTCCTTCGCGACCCACACGACCGCCCGGTTGGGTTTGCGCTCCGGCTTGGCCGCTTCCCCCTTCTTGGGCTTCTTTGCCGCGCAATGGTTCTTCAGGTACACGCGGAAGGCGTGCGTGGCGTCCATGAAGTAGTTGCTGGCCTTGACCGCCACCGCGTCCACCTCGCCGGCCGCGGGCCAGCGCGCGTGCAGGATGCTGCTGTTCTGGAGATTAACGATCCGTTATAAGTTTTATGCAATTCTTTTGGTGCAGAGAAAGACATGATTTGGGCCGTTTAACGTGTTCTTTCAGTATTTTTAGAGTGTAATTGACCGAGAGAGCGCGAGGCGTCTCCGTTTCAGCTCGGACAAAAAAGCTTTCGTATGTTTGTCCGACGGATATCCGACTGTTCTCCTCTACAGGTCGCATTTCTCAACCGATTCACGTGAAATTTTGTGAGCACGTTCATTTTTTTGTCGATTCAGTTACTGATATTTTTTAAAAGGGCGTAGATATGAGAGTTGAAAGACTTTCGAGGTCTACAGCTCACAGAGCCACTAGTTTAACAGAGCTATAAGAGCCTTGAAGCACTGTATCTTTTACACTCCATGTTTTCTCTAGCCTGTACGCGTTTATAGAAGGTATTAAGTTCATCTGAACAAATACATCGTTTCAAAGAAATAAGCGAGACGGTTGTAACAACGGAGCGCGATACTCGTGATATGAAAACGCAGCCTTTCGTGTCGGCGCACAGCTCGCGGTACTTGTCCGTCACTACATGCACAACACTCACGTTCCCCAGCAGCTCCCACACGTGCTCGGCCACGTGCGGGCACAGCGGCGCCAGCAGCCGCGCCTGCGTGTCGATGTAGCGCGTCACCAGCTCCGCGTGCATGCCCGTGTCGGCGCACAGCTCGCGGTACTTGTCCGACACTACATGCACAACACTCACGTTCCCCAGCAGCTCCCACACGTGCTCGGCCAAGTGCGGGCACAGCGGCGCCAGCAGCCGCGCCTGCGTGTCGATGTAGCGCGTCACCAGCTCCGCGTGCATGCCCGTGTCGGCGCACAGCTCGCGGTACTTGTCCGACACTACATGCACAACACTCACGTTCCCCAGCAGCTCCCACACGTGCTCGGCCACGTGCGAGCACAGCGGCGCCAGCAGCCGCGCCTGCGTGTCGATGTAGCGCGTCACCAGCTCCGCGTGCATGCCCGTGTCGGCGCACAGCTCGCGGTACTTGTCCGACACTACATGCACAACACTCACGTTCCCCAGCAGCTCCCACACGTGCTCGGCCACGTGCGGGCACAGCGGCGCCAGCAGCCGCGCCTGCGTGTCGATGTAGCGCGTCACCAGCTCCGCGTGCATGCCCGTGTCGGCGCACAGCTCGCAGTACTTGTCCGACACTACATGCACAACACTCACGTTCCCCAGCAGCTCCCACACGTGCTCGGCCACGTGCGGGCACAGCGGCGCCAGCAGCCGCGCCTGCGTGTCGATGTAGCGCGTCACCAGCTCCGCGTGCATGCCCGTGTCGGCACACAGCTCGCGGTACTTGTCCGACACTACATGCACAACACTCACGTTCCCCAGCAGCTCCCACACGTGCTCGGCCACGTGCGAGCACAGCGGCGCCAGCAGCCGCGCCTGCGTGTCGATGTAGCGCGTCACCAGCTCCGCGTGCATGCCCGTGTCGGCGCACAGCTCGCGGTACTTGTCCGACACTACATGCACAACACTCACGTTCCCCAGCAGCTCCCACACGTGCTCGGCCACGTGCGGGCACAGCGGCGCCAGCAGCCGCGCCTGCGTGTCGATGTAGCGCGTCACCAGCTCCGCGTGCATGCCCGTGTCGGCGCACAGCTCGCGGTACTTGTCCGACACTACATGCACAACACTCACGTTCCCCAGCAGCTCCCACACGTGCTCGGCCACGTGCGAGCACAGCGGCGCCAGCAGCCGCGCCTGCGTGTCGATGTAGCGCGTCACCAGCTCCGCGTGCATGCCCGTGTCGGCGCACAGCTCGCGGTACTTGTCCGACACTACATGCACAACACTCACGTTCCCCAGCAGCTCCCACACGTGCTCGGCCAAGTGCGGGCACAGCGGCGCCAGCAGCCGCGCCTGCGTGTCGATGTAGCGCGTCACCAGCTCCGCGTGCATGCCCGTGTCGGCGCACAGCTCGCGGTACTTGTCCGACACTACATGCACAACACTCACGTTCCCCAGCAGCTCCCACACGTGCTCGGCCAAGTGCGGGCACAGCGGCGCCAGCAGCCGCGCCTGCGTGTCGATGTAGCGCGTCACCAGCTCCGCGTGCATGCCCGTGTCGGCGCACAGCTCGCGGTACTTGTCCGACACTACATGCACAACACTCACGTTCCCCAGCAGCTCCCACACGTGCTCGGCCACGTGCGGGCACAGCGGCGCCAGCAGCCGCGCCTGCGTTTCGATGTAGCGCGTCACCAGCTCCGCGTGCATGCCCGTGTCGGCGCACAGCTCGCGGTACTTGTCCGACACTACATGCACAACACTCACGTTCCCCAGCAGCTCCCACACGTGCTCGGCCACGTGCGGGCACAGCGGCGCCAGCAGCCGCGCCTGCGTGTCGATGTAGCGCGTCACCAGCTCCGCGTGCATGCCCGTGTCGGCGCACAGCTCGCGGTACTTGTCCCGCGCCGCCTGCAGCTCGAACACGCCCGTCTTCAACGCCTCCTTGAACAGCATCTTGTTGTAGCTGTCGTCCGTCTGGTTGATTTTCGTGTTCATCTCGCTTATGAACACTTTGTCGTGGAAGTTGTATACTCCTAAAACAAGCAATGATAATAGTGGTATTATAGCAGAAGAATGACCCGTTGAATCGGAGGGTAGGGACATCAAATTTGATACATATATTGTTTAAAAACGTAGAGGTTGCTAAGGACCTTTTCAAATTCAAATTGTACGGAAACAAAGTCGCGGAAAAAAATTAGTAAACCCATAAGCAAGGAGCAGATTGGCAGCTTGAGAATTCAAATAGAATAAATATTGTTTGTAACAAATGAAAGTTTGGTCCAGACTACTAAAAAAGTTTAATGGGCTTACAGAAGATTCGTTTACATTCCTAGATCTTCAACAAGCCGCAATAAGTAATGAAATCATGACATCACCCATGTATATTTGCAAAGCTAAGTATTGATGCAACTAAAGTTGCGGGCATACCTGGCAACAATATCTGCGTTCGTTTTCTCCGATAATTTCGTATATTTTAGCATAAATACGCAATTCACTTGCCTGTCCTTAACGTCGATTTGGTGGCCATCATCTCCTTCACCCACTCAATGAACGTGTACAGTCTCAAGATAGCGGCGTCAGCCGAGCTCTCCACGAAGTTCGCGTCTTCCACGGAATCCCCGGAGTCCGCCAAGGTCAGTCTCATACCATCTGCACTAAACTTCTCAATACTCTCACTCAGAGTCAAGAAGTTCCCGTCGCTCTTGGACATCTTGGCCGAGTTCAGCATCAGATGCCCATTGGCCCGAATGCCTTTGGGCCATTTGTCCTCCTCGTTTGGCCAGATCGCGCAATGGTTGTAGATGTAGTATGTTAAATGGTTTTGTATCAAGTCTTTGCCCGATACCCTCACGTCAACCGGATACCTGAAATACCAATTGATTCTTAACACGGCGGACGTGTGGTCGGTCGACAAGTTTACTGTGAAATTATATTTTCACTAGAAGATGCCCGCAACTTCGTACTCGGAGGGGGAAAAGTCAAAACCCTCTTTTTTTCTTCAGCGTAGTCGGGTAAAAAGTATCCTATAGCCATCTGGAGATACCCGGCTACCCGTGTGCCAAAAATAGTTGAAATTGGTTTAGCCGATTTTGCGTGATGAAGCCACAGCCCAAAACGACACATACAAACATACAAAAAATATTTTAGTGAACTCCAAATAGTCCGTAACAACAATTTTTTTGAAAATATCTTCAATGTATAGATGATGTTATGAAGCTTGTATGTGAGTGTATAAACATAAGTCTGTATGTAAGCTACATTTAATAAAAAAACAAATGAGATTTATATTTTCTAAAACCTTGATGTTAGGACCGTATTATGGTAACATTAATAGAAATATATTCATACAATTCATATAAGAAGCCACCAGTGGCGTGGAGTCCATTTAAGCCGATTCCCACCGGGTTGCCCAAGGAAAAGCTTATACCCACCCTCTTCTTTAAATATGAGTAAATGAATATGCTTCAGCTTCTCTTGTAATTTTCCTGACACCAAGCCTCTTTAAGTTACACATGACAGTGAATGTTTAAAGACATAATAGTATAATATTAGATGCATGTCTATCTTCTTTTAACGCATGAACTGAGTCCGTACGAAAGAGACGTAACAAGTCCTATTTACATACCAAAAGTTGAAAGAGTTCTTCATCAAGTCCAAGCTCTTCTTCGGTATCTTGGTGCGTTTGGGGACTGGTGCGTCTTTGAAGAAGATATAGTCCCAGACTTCGAGCGTCATCTGGTCTGGCTTGATGTCCAGTGCATTGGGCCCGTCGCCACGGAAGGACCCGCCCTGGATGTAGTGCGCCACCGTGTAGTACGCGTTATATATGGTAGAGTCTGAGAGAGACTCTATCAGCCATTGCTGGTCCCAGGGCAGCTTCGTACCTAACAAATATTCGTCATTTACTTGGTAATGGAAAGTAATTGTCTTGAAGGAACAGAAGAAAAAGAATTCAAAAGAAGAAAGTAACTAAATAAAATCTTAGTATGTTATTAAAATTTTGTCAGTCAGCATCAAATATAGCATCTAAAGCGCCATATACATCGTGCTTTTTAAGATTCCGTACCCAAATTGGCAAAAACGGACCCTTATAGTTTCGTCATGTTCGTCCGTCCATCTGTCCGTATGTCATAGGCATTTTACTCAAAAACTGCAAGTTGCAAGGTCGGATGGACATAACGAAACTACCCTAAAAATTATAAAAAAGTATGGAAGTAAAAAAACAAAAACTTGACATGACTAATTTGGAAACTTGGATTGCCTTTGAAATACATTTTAGTACGTTATAGCTTGCCAGCCAAGATTTGGATAGACTTGCTCAATTACTTTTTTATTTGCTCAATTACATACAAACAGCAACACACTTTTTAAGTGACCATCTGTAGGCCTAATGTCAATGTCAATAAGGTCTACCAATAGTCACTTTAGTGTGTGGTTGATGGTACATACCCAATCCATAAGTTCTGGAGCAGGCATACTCGTGAAGCCAACTGAGCGTGGCCTGGAAGTTCTTCCGCACCTCGTCATGGTAGGTATTGATAGCGGCCAGCGACCGCTCCGCCTGCGCCTTCCACTCCTCGGTTCCGTAGTCCAAATACCACTGATTGCACAATGCTACCACACACTCATCACCCGACCGAGACATTATAGTTTTCTCCGGCTCAAAATACACTACAGCACCATTTTCTGACACAAGCTTGTTCTGAAGAAGCTTCTTCACATCTTGAATTTTCTGGCCCTTGTATTCCCCAACCAACAGCACTCCGTCATAGAAACCTTTTAGATAAACCAGTTCCTTAGCTTCGGTGAGCTTGTCCTTGTCATTCTGACTCTGAATCTTGAGTTTTTCATACAAAGTTACAGCCGAGAGGTTGCCAATGTCAGGGATTTCGAGGATGGGAACTGGCTTGAAGGGTAGCACCATTTCGTCGGCAATACCATACTTTTCGCGGAAGGCGGGTTTCTTCTGTAAATCGACCAGGGCTGCATAGTCGTCGGGAGAGTCCGAGGGCACACTGGTGACGATACCGGTGCCTTTGTCCTCCTTGATCGTGAGCATTGGGAGCGCATAAATCTTTGGATAGCAGGTCAAGGGCGATTTTAAAGATACTCCAAATAGCTCCTGCCCAACAATTTCTTTAAGTACCTTGTACTCTCCATCTTTTTCAGTGAAGTTTTGGTACGCCATGTTCCTTGCGGCGCGCCTCGTGCAGACGAATATCCCGTCCTTGAGGGTTTCGAACGCTATGTACTTGATGTCGGGGTGGACCCAGCAATTGGTTTGGCCATACATAGTCTCTGGCCTCAGAGTTGCTGCTACTAAACTAACCTTCTTTCCCTTAAAAGATCTGAAAATATTTTTTTTTAGTATTCGATGTGGCTCTAGATAATTCCGCGCATCAAATCTCTTTCAATTAATTCGATGTTTATTGAGAATGGCAAGGGCATCCTAAGTCCAAAAACATTAAGGCCTAATTTAGGTATGAGAAATTCTTGTATATAATAAGACGTGCTCGCAACTTAGTCGTGGAGGAGGAAAATGCCTTTAAATGACGCTCGGACATAGGTACGATACAATGAGATTTCATAGAAGGGCATTTTGCAAAGTCAGCCCACTTACTTGAAAACCTCCGGCATCGGTTCAAACACTTCCATCTTGATCAGGGTATACTCCTGGGGCCCGGCCCCCTCGCCCGTGCTGCGGTCGTGGTCCATGCACGGCTGGTTGTCGAGCGGCGAGAATATCGTGTGCCGCTTGCCGTACTTGATCTTGTTGCGCTCCCGAAGATGGTGGAACTGCCATTGCACGAACGAGTCGAAGAAAGGGTTCGCGTCTGTGGTGATGAACTTGCGTCGCCAGTCCACCTGTGAGAAACCACAAATTTTATTGCATGCTCAAATTATAATTCATTCCAAATAAAACAATTTAAACGGATTATATCGCGTATATTATCTCATTTGAGTTCCCGACGTTTCGGAAGGTGTAAAAATATGTTATCTGTTCAAAACTAATTTCGTAGTATTTTTTTTATAATAATATAATTAGTAAGGAGGTAGTACCAGACTACCTCGTTACAGCGTTTTGCAGAGATTTTCTCCTCAGTAAGCCTCATTTTGCTGGTAGTTTATTTTTAAAATGAAATAATTAAGCCCTTCTGGGACATGAGTAACTGTCTTCACACATTAGACCTGGCATGTATGTACACCTTTATTTGTTTACTCAAAGTGGGTAGTTTGCACAAATTGTAACTTTAACACAGGAAAATATATCTTTTCTCAGTCGCCCCTGTAAACACAAAAGCAGAAAAGCTTCCGAAACGTCAGGAACTCAAATGTCGCAACATTTCTTAAAATTCTTCACCATTCATTACTGTACCGTGTGAGAAGCACAGATTATACTATTGATATGTAAACGTGCAACCAATGAAGTGAGCTATGCTAGTCTGCTAGAACGTTTCGCTTATCGCGTTATGTATTTGTTTTCTTTCGTTTGATGTGCATATTCACTGTATCAGAAAAACGATAAGCTAATTTGTGAATGCAATGTATAAAATGCTTACATGAATACCCATTCTCTTTAGATCACTAACAGCACGTGGCGGGAAGTAATCTAGCCAGTAGTGCTCATCAGCAAACTCCTTAATCTCCTCCTCGGGAACCCCCAGGCTCCTCATGATCTGCCACTGGTATTTAGCCGTACCCGCTTTAGCAACTGCCTTGCTTTTCTTTCCTTTACTCTTATCTTTTGGCACTAAGTCGGTTTCTTCTTTGATTATAGCCTCCTCCTCTTCAGGGAAGACAGGTGGGCAGCCAAATCGTTCCATCTCTCTTTTCAGTTTATCAGCGCAGGCTTTGATTGGCATACCAGTGCAGTGGAAGCCAAAAGGGAATAGAACCATCTTTCCTTTTAGTCTGTAGTATCTTGTTGCAAACTGTCAATAGAACAGAATTAATGATGTTTGTGTCAAGAAATATAAGCAGACAAATAGATAACTTTTCAAAATAGAGAAGAGAAATAAGTGCACTTCTTTAATTTAGTTATTTAATTGTAGCCACTTTACCAAAGAATAAAATTAAAGCCAGAATTTTCCTGTTTGCTCTATATGTGACTCTGAAATTAAACTGGTCTTACTTCACACTTTGAAAGTGAGAATGTGTGTCCTAAGTGGAGGCGGCCATTCATGTAGGGGAAGGGGAAGGTGCACATGAACTTCTCTTGAGGCTTGCCATCTGTGGGCGCCTCCATCTCGAAAATTTTCTCTGCTTCCCATCTTGCTTGAACCTTCTTTTCTATTTCTTGAAGGTATTCTACCTTAAAGGTTCCTTTGCGGTCCAAGGTGGTCTGTAATATTGCAATCCAAGTTATAATAATGAATTATATGCAGCGGCGGCCTTAGGGGGTGGCGAACAGGACAATCGCCAGGGCCTCGCTCTTGCAGGGGCCTCGCGCAAGAACCCAAGCGTGGGTAAGGCGTCACTGATTATATTGTATATTGTGATTAGCATATGACGCAAAAAAGGGGTGACAAAGTCGGCATGTCAGGTACAATAACAAAATAAAACCCATTATTGTTAAATGTAAGTGCAACATAACTTTACACAACATATATTCATATTATATGAAAAATTTACAATTGATGCCTCCCTTTTCAACCCTTAGTGCTATGCCTGCTCAGCGCCACAGTGTGATTAGAATCTTTACATTCTTACGAGGGGCAAACCGAAATGATCGGGAATTTAAAAAACTATGTGCACTATATACATAAATTATATTTTATTGTTTTTCGAAGTATTCTCCGTTACATTCAATGCACTTTTGCATTCTTTTAAACCAGTCATTAAAACAATAATTCCAGTTTGAAGTAGGCATTGCCAAAATGGCCGATTTATAGGCTTCCACAGCGGCTTCTGGGTTCTCAAACCGCTGACCACGCAATAAATCTTTAATTCTAGGGAACGTAAAAAAATCATTTGGACTCAGGTCAGGGCTGTATGGAGGATGGGACATCAACTCAACGTTTTCGTCGTTCAAAAATTTAGTTGTTTTGTGGGCGGTGTGGGAGCTCGCATTGTCGTGGTGTAAGATGACGCGGCGTCTCGGGTTCCCTTGGCGAAGTTCGGCCAGCACCTCCGGCAAACAAACTGTGATATACCAATCAGCGGTAACGGTTCTTTGTTCTTCTAGAGGAATTGTGGCAACATGCCCCTTTTTTGAGACGAACGAAGCCACCATCTTCTTCGACACGCTTCGAGAACGCACAACTTTCGTTGGTTTGACCTCGTCATCGAAGACCCATACTGCCGACTGGTGCTTTCTTTCAGGCTCATAAGAATAAATCCAGGATTCTTCACCCGAGACCATATTATAAACGGCTTTTGAGTTTCCTAAATTGTAGCATTTCAGAATAGATCGGCACCAATCAACACGAGCCGCCTTTTGCTCTTCAGACAAATTATGGGGTACCCATCGGGAAATCAATTTTCTGACACCCAACTCACCATGCAAAATAGTGTGAATTGCAGTCATTCCAATGCCTATGGTTGCCCGAATCTGCTCGTATGTCACATGTCTATCTTCTTTTAGTAGTTTTTCCACAGCCGCGATGTTTTCAGGCGAAACCGCCGTTTTCGGCCGACCTGATGAAGGTACGGTGCCAAGAGAGGCACGACCCCGTCGAAACTCAGCATACCACCGATATATTGTCGTCTGACTAGGTGCTTCAATTTCGTATATAGTAACAAGCTCATTGCGACATTCATCTGGAGATAAGCCACGACGAAAGTTATGGTAAATAATTGCACGAAAATTTTCACGCATCAGCTCCATTTTGTTCATCGAGTTGTCAATTTAAAAATGGAATTAAAAAAATATATCGTTCTTTTTTTTAATTGTAAAAACGGCATCGTGATTGTAAGTCGCCAGTATGCATGTGACAAAAAAGGATTTAATGTAACTCAGTTTAAAGTACTCTATTCCCGATCATTTCGGTGTGCCCCTCGTATAAATAATTAGGATTATTCCAATTATTTGCCTTGCATGTGTATACACTGTAGCAAAATCTATAGCAAATAAATATTTAACATTTGAATGATAAGTTGAATAATGAATTTCGACAACCGGTTTGGCTCAGTGGGAGTAACGTTGCCTGCGAAGCTGAGGTCCTGGGTTCAAATCCCGGTAAGGGCAAATATTTATGTGATGAGCATAAATATTTGTTCCTGAGTCTTGGATGTTTTCTATGTATATAAGTAATATATCTATTAAATATATCGTCGGCTAGTACCCATAACACAAACCTTATTGAGCTTACCATGGGGCTAGTTCGATTTGTGTAAAATTGTCCCGTAATATATAAAAAAAAAACAATGATAACCTTACACTTGAAGGCAGATTACACAAATTATTGAGCTAGGTAATGGTAATTGATAGGTATGATATTGAACAGTGTCATTCTGGAAATAATGAAAACGGTAGGAATTTATAAGTATTGCAATTACTGGCAGTAGAACAATGAATAACTCTGTAGTCTGTTCAGTTTAGAAATAACGAGATTTCTCTAAAGATGTGATTAACGCAAGAAAATGGCTTATAACATGACATAAAATGGATGTCAAATTTCTTGTTGGATTTTATTCAGTCATATTAAAACGAGAATTTTATCTGTGTACACATTTCATAGGTATTGAAATTAAGATGACGGTACTTGATGATGAATACAGGTAGAGAAATGTATAGGGAATAAAAATAATAATACGAAAAAAGAACTTAGTTTTCTCACACAAAAAAAAAGAATTTAACATTCCCTAGCAAAGGCTACTCAAAATGGTTGTGATATCCTTTTTGACTTTGATTGTGAGCCATATTAATAGGGGCGGATCATATTACAGTAGTTTGGAATAACACATTATATTTAGTAGGATTCCTCATCCAAAATTATAATTACCTCTTAAGTTGAACTGGTGTTAATACACATATGTCTATAGTCTTGATAGACTTTTAATTATCTATGTATTTTATTTTATGTGATATTGGCATGAATTATAGAATAATCGTAACAAATTCCCAAACGTTTCTGTTATTAAACCTTGGATGGATCATATTTGTGACTATTTGCTTAGTGATGATATGTAAATACAACATTTTTGCATTTTTTTTTGCCTGACGTCAGCATCCTGATTCCATATCTATACGTTAAACTTGAAATGAGAATCAAGGGCCACTTAAAAAGTATGTTAACTTGTAGCATTCAAGGAGGAAAATCATGAGGACAGCATGCTAGAATAGTTTTCTTTCATATTTATTGAAAATAAAGTGATAGAATATCCCTCGTCATAACCTATGTTATTAATACATTTAATGAGAAATGTATAATATTGTGAGACACAGATATAATTAACAAACATCTTACCATTTGACCGTCTTAATATCCTACAGTTAAAATTAAATTTGCTGCAAATTCCGCGGACGGAACACACGTTGCGCTTTTTGTGTATGAAACTGTCAACAGACAGTGTCAACGTCACGTCACCGTGGGTGACAAGCAGAATGTTTGAGCCAGGCCTAAAACTGCTTTAAATATAAAAGTTATAAACAGTTACATCAATATAAAACAAGACAGCCTTATTAAAAACTTGTAAATCTAGTACAAGAGTGATCAAAAAATGTATTAATGGCGCAATAAATAAAAAATAACGCAATAAATAAAAGTAAATTGAATTTTAAAAACGAATCGATAATTCTAAGCAAGAGCATCACTAGTTGCAATATCCCTCCTGTCATTTTTACCGGAAACAATTCGCCCGCCACCAGCCATCCATCCTTCACTTAGAGAAAGACGCGCACAAGTCCCGCCGTTTGCTTTTTTCGGTACGCTTAGCGGTTAAAATTAGTGTTTCTTGATTATAAATTAAGAGTATAATGGCACCCCGGACTGCAAAAGCTAAGGTACGGTATTTTCAGCGATTTTTATTCTGTAAAACTGACGGATTCCGCTTTGGCAAACTGGTTTGCTTTGTTACTTAGCACCATTGAAATGCTTGTTTTATGTAAAAGTTGTAATTTTTTATAAGCCGGTAATGCTATTACTAGCGAGATGAATTCATTTTATGTATTATTATATACTGATTCACTTAATTACTGCCATAATTTAACTGGAAATTGCAATGCCGCGTGTTGGTGTAAACACCCTTGGCGCCTCTTTTTGCGATAAAGCGTGCTTATGTTAAGCAGAATTCCAATTTAAATTTTGCTCTCAACTGACAACCAGTGCATTGAGTCATCCCTGCGCTTTTTATTGTCGCTGTAGTGTATGGATCCTGAAATGAGCTGTTTTGAGTGACCATATTGTCGAACACACGTAGATTTGAATTTAGTTATGATTTCTCGATTTAGGCGGCAATATTTTGACAAATCTTTTGTTGATTATTGTTATTTCAGCTTTGTTCTGAAATTCGCGATGTTCGACATTTTCTTATAGCCTCATAAGCAGAGTATACAACAAAACAGCTTATAAGTAATGCTATTCGCCATAAACATGCCATCATTATTAGAACCTTGAACTTTGTATATAGCTAGTAACATCCTTAAACTTTATTTTGGGCATGGGATTGATAATAGGAATTTAAGCATTGCTGGCAATTTAAATAATATGTCTTAATAGTACTTTGTATTACCCTTTACTTTAATGCCAATGACTCAAAATATAATTAATTTACTAAACCACTACACACTGTTTGGTATACATGCTTAAGTTCTGAGTCAATTACTAAATATTTTCATATCACAAAATGGTGATTACCATTTTGAAGAAGTAAGTATTTTGGTTGGGTATCATTTGTGGTGATATGAAAATATTTAGTAATTGACTCAGAACTTAAGCATGTATACCAAACAGTGTGTAGTGGTTTAGTAAATTAATTATATTTTGAGTCATTGGCATTAAAGTAAAGGGTAATACAAAAAAATACTTACTTAATACAAAAAAATACTAATTTCTTCAAAATGGTGATTATCTCTGCCAGTTCAATTTTGCTATGATATTTTACTGTTGAAAACTGGCACTCAAAGCATTTCACAGCAAACCCCATCCAGTAGTTTAGTTATCAAAAACAATTTATTCTAACTTAAGTTTCCAGGTATGAAAGGCAATGAGCAGTTGTCCAATGATGTAACTTTCCTAAGAACAGGAAAACACATTTTTAGTACATATACTTGTCATAAATGTCCAGATTTGGTGCGGCCCATTTTAATTTATTGAATAGCAAAATTTTGTTTATTTTTATTTGTCATTACAGCAACAAACTAGCCTAGAAGTCTAATTATTAAATATTTTGATAATTTCAGAAAACCGCAAACACCAAAGTAGCAGAAAATGAAGCACCTAAAAAAGGTAGAGGTAAAACAAAAACTGTAGAAGATCCCGAAATTGATGCACTGGAAACTGAGGCGGGTGATGCTCCTGTTATTGAAAAGAAATCCAAACGTGGCAAAAAGGGTGAAAGCGAATCAAATGGACAGGAAGAATCCAATGGAGTGACTGAGGAAAAAGCTCCTCCAGCTAAAAAGGGCAGAAAGAAGAAGGCTGACACGCCAGATGAGAAACATGATATAAATGGTGATGAGGACAAAATTTCCCATACTAATGAAGAAACAGAGGAACAGGCAGAAAGCAATGGTCATGCAGAAGAAATTCCTGCTTCTGGTGGAAGAGGAAAGAAGAAGCCTACGAAAAAGGAAGCAGCTAGCAAACCCAAAACAGAGTCAAAAACTTCAGGTAGGGGCAAAAAAAATACTAAGGAGACGGAAGCTGAAGCTGAGAAAGAAGAGGCAAGTGAAGAACTAGTCAAACCAGCAGCCAAAGGCAGGAGCCGTAAACCTCCACAGAAAGCAGACAAAGAACCTGAACCACGAGAGAAAGGTGATGGTGATGCAAAGGTTAAAGAATCTCCTAGTAAAGGTAGAAAGCGAGGGCAGGCAAAACCTGCCAAAGAAAACACTCCAGAGAGTGAACAAGGTGACCAAGATGTGGAAGACAAACCAGCTGAAGAACCTAAGAAAAAAGAAGCTAAAGGTAAAAAGAACCAAGCCAAAAAACCGTCAGCAAAATCAGAAGCTGATGAGGATGAAGAGGCTAAACCAGAGCCTGCTTCTAAAAAAAGAAAAGTTGGAAAAAAAGGTAATATACAAATTTAACATGAACTTTGGAGCTAGTAATTTAGCACTACTCATTACTGTTGCAATAATATGTAATCTTTTTTTGGTAAAACATTAATCATTAAATTAACTGCAATCATAAAAGTGTGATAAATGAATAGTTTTTAATTTAACCTAGTCATCAAATGTGTTTTATCCCAGGCCTTAAAAAAAGTTAAAATGGATCGAAAAAACTGAGGTTTTGTTTAGATAATAATGACACACACACATCGATGAATATTGTGCAATTCGCGGCAAACTTAACTCATTTCAATATTTTCGTTTTAGATGAAGTAAAAGATGAAGAGCTTGCTGAAGAAGCTCCAGAACCAAAACCGGCGAAGGGTAAACGAGGGCAGAAGAAGGAGGCCCCGGCAGAGGCCGAGGAAGGCCCGGACGCCGGCGACCCCGCCAACAAGCGCCGGCGCAAGGCCACGGACGAGAAGGGTAACTAATACCGTTATTTGTTTATTAGGCCCTAAATTAATTATTTGTGTTTATTACCCTGGAACATGTTTTATTAATAAATGGTTTTTGAAATATTATAATGTTGAATGCTTTTATTTATCTATCATTCCCTTTCTTTACATATTTAAATAGTCATGCACAAACGGAAGCAGTTATTAGATAATGATATTGAATGCTTCTATTCTATTTATTAACAAATTATAGCTTGTAGTTAATGACTAACCAAAGGGGTCTATATCTAGGTTGTAAATATTGTATTTTAGGGTAAGCTTTCACCAGTTTGTGTCAGCTACTTCAGCTAAAAAAAAGCTGTTCATCAAACTTGACCAGGGGCCTGTTTCATAAACGCTTGTAACTTTTATTACAAGTGAAAGTCTCTTTTTAATTCATATTGTTGGAAAAGAACTTCTGCTAGTAATACAAGTTACAAGCTTTTGAGTAATGGGCTGGTGCAAACTCGCCCTTAGTATGAGCTTGAGGGTTTTGGTTGGCAATAACTTTGTTTTCTACATAATTGTAAATGATTCAAGACTTCGTCTAATGAAATTAACAGCCCTGTGGAAACAAATTTCGAAACAGTATAGCTTGATCAAAGTGCATGATAAAAAATATATTTCTTAACTCAACTGCAGTTAATCAAGATCAAGGACCATTAAAACAAGAGGACTATCAATTGTCATACAAAGGCCCGTTCCCTGATATTTACAACGCCATCTATGTATAAGAATTATAATTTACAATTATTCCATTGCAAGTGTGACACAGCATTTAAATGTTACGGTTTATTATTATTATTAGCTGTTTACAAACTAAATTGTAACTACTAATTCTTTGTTCAATTATAACATTGTTAAATGTTTCGTTTTAAAACGCCATCTAGTTTTTCCCTGGATATCTTGCGATCGGGGCACGATCCAACGTGTGCAAATTGTTAGACCTCTTGTTTTAATAGTCCTTTATCAAGATGCAATATTTGTCACAGTAAAAAAAATTAAATCCTATGTAGGATTAAATCTCCTTGCATCTGTACATTTTTTTATGATTAATAGAAACCACAATAAATTCTAACTACCACTTATAAAACATAATAATCACGGAGTACGACTATTTACTTTCAAGCCAAAACTTTGACTCTATAGGTTTCATATTAATTTTCCAGTACCGTCAGAAGACACAAAAAATAAAGCTCCGCTTAAAAACAAAGCCTCTACTGACTATGAGTCGATCGATTTTTCAAATTCATCAATGACCATACAAGGTAAAGAATGGAATTTAAAAATATCCAGCTGGAATGTCGACGGGATCAGAGCTTGGATGAGCAAAGGGGGTCTTGATTATATAAAGTACGAGAAACCTGACATATTGTGTCTACAAGAGACGAAATGTGCCAAAGACAAACTTCCAGATGAGATAGCGAACTTGCCGGGGTACCACGCCTACTGGCAGGGCAGCGACAAGGAGGGCTACGCGGGGGTAGGCATCTACACCACGAAGCTGGCCATGAATGTTCAATACGGACTGCAGAACGAGGAACTCGACAACGAAGGCCGCATCATAACGGCAGAGTACGAACAGTTCTACCTCATCTGCACGTATGTGCCGAACGCGGGGCGAAAACTAGTCACACTACCCAGAAGACTGCAGTGGAACGAAGAATTCCGCAAGTACGTTAAGGAACTAGACAAGAAGAAACCTGTCATAATTTGCGGCGATATGAACGTCGCACACAATGAGATCGGTAAGAAACCCCTTTGTATACCTATTTAGTTGCTTAGAATCAATTTAAAAGCAGGCAAATCTATTTCAAATTTATGAATAATAAGTAATACATAAAGTATTTATAACTACATTTGAAAACTACGTTGCCCCTGCCCGTTTCTACCATATAGCAAAAGTAAATGGTTATAGCTAGGTTAAGTGGGGTATCATATGAAAGGGCTTAAATCGCATGCACAAAAAAAAAGCCGGCTTAAAGCACGTCGGACCACGCTCTATGTAGGGTGTCATAACCGTTACTACAAAAAAATGCACTACAGATGAAAAAATAGGATGTGAAGAAGTAAGTAGTAAAATGCCTGTGACGAATGATGGACGGACTGACATAACGAAACTATAAAGGTTCAGTTTTTGCCATTTTGGCAACGGAACCCTAAAATGAAATTGGTTTTAAATTTTGTTTTACTAACGAAAAAGTGGAAAAAAATAAAGAGTTTTAAATCATACTGGCTAGTACATGGTTTTTGAACCGTCGTGTAACCGGATATTGGAAGTTCCTCCCATTAATTTGAACGGTAGTCCATTAGAAAGGGTAAGGAGCTTTAAATATCTGGGTCATATTGTCACATCCGATCTGAAGGACAATATGGACATCGAGCGGGAACGGAGGGCCCTGTCGGTGAGGGCTAACATGATTGCCCGTAAGTTCGCACGTTGTACTAGGGAAGTAAAGCTTACACTGTTTCGAGCATATTGTACCTCTCCATACACGTGCAGCTTATGGAGATATTTTACACAGCGGGCCTATGGGGCTCTCCGGGTCCAATATAATAATGCGTTCCGGGTGCTAGTGAGGCTGCCTCGCTTCTGCAGCGCATCAGGGATGTTCGCGGAAGCGGGCATTGACTGCTTCTATGCGACCATGCGCAAAAGATGCACGTCAAACAGTTGTGCATGTTTTTTTCGTTCATAAACTCTTTCCGATATTTGAATTTGAATAATATCGGCGGGATATTTCCAGATCTCGCGAATCCCAAGGCGAACAAGAAGAACGCCGGTTTCACGGCGGAGGAGCGCGCCGGCATGACCGAGCTGTTGGGCGACGGGTTCGTCGACTCCTACCGGCACTTGCGGCCCGACGAAACCGGCGCGTACACCTTCTGGACCTACATGATGAACTCGCGAGCCAAAAATGTTGGATGGTAAGTTTTTCTTTTACAGTTGTACCGACCAATCTGGTGTCTTGTCCACTCTTAGGGCGACCCTCCATAGCGGCACACGCTGCCCACGCTATGCACGAAATCGGGTGCTCACAACTCCCCACATCCCGTACGTACATAGCGTGGCCAGCGTGTGCCGTATGGAGGGTCGCCCTTACCGGCATCTCCGAGTCAAGTCAAGTGTTGGATGGTGCTTCGCATTGTCTATTCTAAAGAGAGAATAGACCTCTCCACATGATTTGTTGTGTTGTGTGTTTAATGCCCGGCAGTGTGAGCATGTCATGCTCGCTTAAAGGTCTTTGCTTACGGTGGCGTCGTTGATCGGGTCGCAACCTGCCCTAAAATATGGTTGAGGGAGGCGATGGCTGAGATATGCGTCATGCTCGTGAACGGGTGCCGTTTGTGGGGTCCGGTCTGTTCATGCTAGCAAGGGCCAAATTAATTGTATACCTAGTAACTGCCTACCAGTGTTTAATGAACTGATGACGTGAGAGACTTCATCCTGTACTCGATTGAAGTTATTCATTTTTATTTGATTTAGAGACTGTATACATCTCTAAGAGTTTTGTTTTATTTATAGAGGTATATCCTTAAACATTTCTGAGGATTTTAATTAACTAATTTTATCTTTTTGCATGTTATGACGCCTAGAGACCATATACATCTCTAAGAAATTTAGATTTAATAATAATTATGTTTAATGTTTTATTCACTTTGACCCCTAAGAGACATTAAACATCTCAGTAGAATTCAGTCAAATTATTATATTTAATTTTATCGCATGTCGTGACGTCTAGAGACCTTATGAATCTCTAAAAAAAAAAAAGATTATATTTTATATTAACATTGATCTGGAGAATTTGTACATCTCCTCTGCGTGTATCAATTATAAATTAGTTATAACACAATTGTAAAAGTTTTAAGTATAATTAAGACAATATTGTAATAGTTAATTGGTACACGCATATTAATTGTTTTAGATGATTTTATCAATAATAAGTAAGTATTATACTTAAGTTAAATGATCTGATTAGGTTTTTCTGGGTTTCCCTAATCCTTGCAACAAATGTTGGATCATATTGTATGTTTCCCAGCAAAGACTTCTCTCATTGTAACTGACAATTCGAAAGTGCTTGTATCTAAGCCTACTTGAATAAAGGATATTTTGATTTGATTTGATTGATTTGTAAATAGTAGATTGTTTGACAAGGGGCTAAAATAAGCCATTACGACATGAAGTGATTATTTGGACGTGATCACGAAGTGAGCGAGAACAAATATGTCTGAGTGTTATAATGGCTTTTAGCCACGTGTTAAACACTCTGTTTTTCACTTCGACTGCGAGAAAACATAAAAAAGACTTAACATTAAAATTGTACATTTCATGAAAAACTAATAGTACAGTTTGAGCAATTCTATCAGAAAGTTTGGCCAATCTGATCAGATTCTTTTGTTTGTTTTTAATTATTCGTAAGGAGTATGTAGCTGACCGCAAGTTTTTTTTTTTCAGTGTCATAGAAATTTGCATGGGATTATATGGCTTCCTTTTAAACCCTAGGGGCTAAATGTACTATTGTCGGCTCGCTTCGCGAAGCTAATATGACGTTCTTTTAGAGCAGGTGAAGTGAAAAAAATATTATTTCAATTATTGTTAACTTAAAAATCTCATTATAGAAAAGTTCATATATGGCACTGAAGTGATTGTTCCAAGGTCGGTATGATTTTTGTCAAGGATATAAATTGCCATTAAAATTGATAGATTCAGGCGTTACTTTGCGGAATTCCATACTAGATTAATGGATTATAGTTCCTTTGCTGTTTCGCGGAACAGCAAAGGAACTATAATCCATTAAGCACTTAAAATTGTTTTTGTATTATGAATAATTTAAATGAATTATTTTTACACTACTACTAAATCAGCCAACTGTCAAAAGACACCTCCAACATGAACTGTGGCACACACGCATTGCACGCTACGTTTACGAGTATCTATACCGTTCGGGGTTTCCCCTAAATTTAAACTAATTGATTGAAAAACATTAAACATAATAGGATATTACGAACAAAACATCCAATTTGAATTGAGTTAATCCGAATAAATAATAATTAAAATTGGATGCTTGCTTGATATATATGCCTACCGAGAATATCAAATTTCCTACATTGTATAATAATGAATACTTTATTTCAGGCGACTGGACTACTTCTTGCTGTCCGAGAGATTACTGCCATCTTTGTGCGACAGCGTGATCCGCAGCGAGGTGTACGGCAGTGACCACTGCCCCATCGCGCTTTTCTTGCACATGACCAGTGCTGCCAAGCCTAAGGAATAACACTTACTATTTTAGTAGGTCTGCGACGTCATAGATATTGATTTTTTACTTGCTCGTAACAGGAAGGTAACATGTCTTATTTAGCAAGAAACATTTTCCTAGAAACTACACTTTTGGCTGAAACTGGATATTTTGTATATAAAAAGCTATCACTTTTTTCGTCATTGGCTGTTCACTAAATAAGACATAGATATCTTTGACATCGACTGTACGATATAGGTTTCCACAAACCAAAGGCAGGTCAAGACGTAAAGCACGGCACACGGTCAATGCGTTACTACAAATGAAAAAAAAACCTCTAGGTTATAAAGAAAACCTTTCCGAAAATAGAGTTCACCCTGTGAACTCGAATAACATTTTCGGCTATAGCGGACACTGTTTTTATTATCGCCTTACAAGTTAAGCTGAATAATTATTTTACTTGACGCGTTGCCATTCGTTGCATTTTTGTAGTAAGTTACAGTACTATTACTTTGAGTTTACCACTGACATATGCTTTTATTCCATTGGATATTCGACTTTAACACTAATACAAAAGACTTTCTATTACAAACAAACGACGTTTAGACAGTGTGTAAGTAATATAAACTCTTACATTAGTGTTAAAATCGAATATCCAATGGAATAAAAGCATGTCAGTGGTAAACTCAAAGTAATCGTACTGTACTTGGCGAGATATTGTGATTATTATATTCATGAGATATGAGCAGGATAGACGGAGGTAATGGGAACGGCTACACTGAGTAACTTTTACTATAGGGACGACGACTAAATCGTGAAAAAAAAATCAGCTCTTCCATACATTTCGGATAATTCGCAATAAATTAAATCTTAATTTGGTGTTCGTGGTTGGCCCAATAGTAAAAGTTGGTGAGTGTGACCCTCCCTATCACCCCTGTCACTCCTGATCAGGACTCATGAATCGCCCAGTATAATATCGTCAGGAATTCTAGTGGCCAGAGTCAATACGCCGCCTTTGTCCCGCACGACGTTATCGAGTTCCCGTCTGTCAGGTATACTTTTGGCCCTATCTTGCCTAAAAAAGACGTGTGACCGATGTTCAGTTGTAGGATCCCTATATTGATAATGTCGTTCCAGCTCAAGGAACGAAATAAGGTGAAGCAATAAGATTGTGGACAAAGTCGCCCTGAGCCGTCGTTGCTTGCATTACATCTCGTGCTTTTAAACCGTTCGGCGTGTGACCTGCTTTTGGAATGTATGGTAGCAACTACCCTATAACATTTCTTGCACGTGACAAGTTCTGACAAACCTTTGTTTATAAGAGTTTACTTTGAATTTTTGTACCAAACTAGTGTCATACGGAGCGATGGGACGCCGTACGGCAGACCTATGCTGTATAACTCGTTCAGCAGGGCTTACAAAACTAGCTATACATCTTCCATCTCTGTTACGGCTCTACTCGTAAATAGGAAGAGATAGTAACATTGTCACTTTTTTGAAAAAAAGAACTCCCATTGTATTTTGCTCTGCGATCGAAAAACGCCAAAACTATTTTACCAATATAGGTTTAAGATAAAAGTTTTTTTTTTAAAGTAGTGACGATTTGTGTAGTAATAAGTAATTGTCGGCCAGTTGTGTAAGCCCTTTGCAAACCCAGTGCTGACAAACCAATAATTTACGAATTTTAGTGCAAGATAGGCATCACAATTTTTGTCATTTTTTGTTTGATTTGGTGGTTAATTTTTTTGTTTTAAGTTATGTAAAGGATTTTTGGACAAAATAAAATGTTCCGCTATTATCACACTTTTTTTACTGTTTAAGTATTAAACATAAAAATAAATCACTTAAAAATTAATACAATTTACCCGTGGTTTTATTTGTGTATAATTTAGAAATTGTACTTTATTTGTTACCAATACTGAGGACTGACATGTCTGGTCCTTTGCGCCGACATTTGAGGTGAGCCTGAAATTAAAATATGTATCAGCACACACCCTATTGTTGAAAGAATTAGGTATTATTTTATTGTACAGTCACCACCAATAATATCTGTCACAACAAAGCGCACATAAATATCTGACACGACTTTATTTCTAGGGCCTTTAGAACGTGTCGGATATTTTCGCCCACTTTGTTATGGCAGATATGCTGGCGACTGTACTACTGACTATACGGCACTTCATTAATTAACCTTTTTCACGTCAAGAATGGTTAACGATCGTTACCTACTACTAGATAGGATAGGTAGATACTAGTCTGTCAGGCAAGCAATGCAGAGCGATATCGAGCTATACGAGTGTCCGCACTTTATAAGGTTCTGCTTTAACATTGTGTTGACAGTTGACCCACCTTGTTGTGTATTTCAAAGGGCATTGAGTGGCAATGCGTATTTGAAGTTATAATTTACAAAGAAAGAAACAATTTATTCGAAGGCATACTCACAATAACAAAAATATTAATCTCATAAATGAACGAAATAAAGGGTTTTTATAATAGACCAAATCGATTACAGTAAAACTAAACTTAAACAAAATATTAAGTGAATAAAAAATAAATAAAACTATTATAAGGTATGCCACGAAAAGGTCCCACCTCGGCATAGTGCTAACTCGTCATATCCCAATCTTATTTGCTCCTTACAGCTAGTGGGGCGGTTATCCAAATAAGTCTGCACCATGAAGTTTGGTCCATGGTGGTCGGGTCAGGGGTATATTTTCTTTTATCAGAAGTCTGCTCATACAGGTCCACCACGTTGACGGGGTTGGCCTCTGCCTCTTTTGTTCTCCGGCAGAATTCGTGCTCTCTTGACTACAATGCGACCAAAAAGAGTAGAAATTAAATGAGGGCGCCACTTTCTACGTAACTCACATTTTTGACGCAAAATGCTTAAGCATGGCAACAATTAAGCATGGATTTTTTTTAGTTCCATTTTATTTAATTTCTACTCTTTTATGTCGCACTGTACATACTCTTTCTCCCTCTGCATGACGAGTCGATAATACCTCAAACAATGTTCTTTTATCTTTGTGGTAATCTTAAAACTTCCTCTAATGTGTTCGTTTCTCACTCTGTCCACCACCAACCACTCCCAACCAGCAAAGCATTTTCATTATGGTCGTATGAAGTTTCTGTGCGTAATTTTCCAGCACCGGCCAGTATTCTGTTCCGTACAACATTGGTAGTACGAATAGGCATATGCGGGTCACTCATCACACCAGTCAGACATCGCCACTTTTGCCAATGAGCTACGTCTGCTTCCAAGTTCCCACTCTCGGTAACCACTGCGCCGAGATATTTGAATTGGGTCACTTGGTACTGGATTCCGATCAGGATAGTGAACTGTGGCTGAATGGGTGCTGTTCCTGAATCGGCATTCTACATGTTGATCTGTTTACTTTAACACCTGCATTTTCGAAAGCGTTGACCCATAAGTGCAATGTAGCTTTTGAATGTTCGACAGAATTTGATATCAGCACTGGATCTATATCGGAATCCCTAACTTCGTTTGTCCTAACGCATTTTTTATGAAACTGTAAACTTTTCAGGATTGTTATAAAACAAACCTAACCTAATCTATACGATGATCTTTTAAAAAAATCGAACAAATTTAAACTAAATGTCAAATTTAAATAAATTTCGATTAGGTTACTATAATTGTAATGGTGCAACATAATACATTATATATGGAGTATTATAATACTTAAATATATAGAAAAAATCCAAGACCCAGTAAGAAACATTCGTGCTCATCACACAAAACACTCAAAACACTTGCCTTAGTCGGAATTCGAACCCCGGACTGTCAGGTTTAGAGGCCGTTGTGCAACCAACTGAGTTAAACGACTTAAACGTGTCGTCATTACAAATGTCTCCTAGAACTTACTTGGATTATAGTCCCAAATTCCGGACGGTTCAGCAGGGAGTACACAGAACACAGACTGTTCAACGCACTGGCCTCGAGCTCCTTCAGTCCAGAACAGAACATGTCGATGCCCACTTCGAGCCCCGTCCCGAAGTCGCCCTCGTCCACTGCTATGTTGGCGTATGTTATGACCGGCTGTAAATCTGATAAGATCTTGTCCTTATCTGCTTGCGATTTAGCTTCTTCCAGTTTTGAAAAAAGTTTTTTGATATTTGCTGTAACAAAACGTAATAATAAGTCAAGAGATAAGTCCACCTTGCAGACAATTGTACGGAGTTGGTTCATTTATATTATAAATCACATCATGTTCCATAAGGACTCCCTTGAATTTGTATAAAGTACATGGGCACCGGCAGCGGGGTATAAGGGGATGTAGTTATTCGTTACATTAGTTCGGACTCAATATTAGTAAAATCGAAAAAACGCATTTTTTAATCAGCAAAAAATTGAAACACACTGACCTAAGGAAAAGGAAAAGACTCCAGTCGTGTATCTTCAAAGCAAGTATGAATAGGTACTAAATCAGCTAAGCAAATCTGCTTTGCAGCCATTAGATATTATTCCAGATTGATCTCTGGTCAGTTAAAAATTAACTTGTTTTTACTTTATATGAAATCCACTGGGGTTTACGCGCGATTTCGCCCTTTTACGTAAATTGTTGGGGAACTGAGCTATGATCTTTTTTTTTACAACAAGAATTTGAACTGAAGCTATTTTATTCAGCCTTTACTCTATTTGTATGCAATAAATCGTGATGCTTTTGCGTATAATAATAGAACATAAGTGGAGAACGCGAACCAGCAAACGTAGAGCGCTCAGTTACTAGCGATTTACAATGATAGCAGGTATTGCAAGATAGTGAATGTACTAGTAAAGATTGGGTTCAATGGCTTGCCATAGATGTCCAGTAGTAGACTGAAATGGGCCAATGTTGATGAAACCAATTAATACACTTTACTTGATATATTAGTTAGGATAATCATACTGAATTGTGTTCTCACCATCTGATTCTACCAGACGTCTGTAACCAAGCTGAGTCTTCTTGTCATAGGGCACCATGATGCCAGCACCATACAGCGTCTTTGCTATGCTTAGGTTTGTTCTTCTTTTGGCGTTATATTCCTCTATTGAATAGTTATGCTTCTCAGCCCAAGTTTTAATCTTGTCCATAATCTTCTTATATGTCATAGCAGTGAAGGGAGACTTCTTTTGATTTTCAAGATATAAACTGCAATTTTAGTAAATAATTGTTTGAACTAGGGTCACACTGAAAGTATCTAGAACTGGCCACTTAGAGATTGTGCATTAAAAAAATATATTTGATTTTTAAGAACGGAACTCTATCTATGCATTGTGGGACTTTTTATTCAATTATCACTTGTTTTTAAAAATTGGCGGCAATTTGAAAATTGTGTTCACAACGTCGATATGAATGAAAATTGACAAGTCATAATTTTCTACGACTTTCGCTGCGGTCTATGTCAGCAACAAAGTTACGATAGGCTTCGATTGGCATTTAATGATAAAGCCCCGTCTCGTGCCACCATTTACAACTGGTTTAACGAATAAAACGCAGTAGTACTACTCGCACGGACGATTGTCGCGGAATCCGTCCTTCAATGGCGACTTCTGAAGAGAACATCAAGACTGTACGGCTTATGATAGAAGCTGACAAAAGACTTACGTATGAGGAGATTCGGACAGCCTTAGGGATTGGTATGAGCCAAGTGCAAAAAATCCTGCATGAATATTTATCCGTAAGAAAACTTTGTGCTCAATGGATACCCCACGATTTGACCAAGGCCCAAAACGCCTTCGAGTCGACTGGTGCAAAAAAATCATACAAAGATTCGATGGCAGAGACTCAAATGCTGTATGCGACATTATCAATGGTGACGAAAGCTGGATTTACAGTTACGATCCCGAAACAAAAAGACAGTCCGCTCAGTAGGTGTTCCCGTTTGAAGAGTTGCCTACAAAAATAAAGAAGGGACGCAGCGTGGAAAAGAAAATGGTTGCCTCATTCTTCGGTCGGACAAGACATTACGCTACTATTGTTCTCGAAAATACAGTTCTTATAGTCCAATCCTCGCATCGTGCGATTTTCATTTATTCCCTAAAATGAAAGAAAAACTACGAGGCATACAGTTCTCGGACGCTAAAGAGGCGGTGTCAGCGTACGAAAAGGCCGTGGCCGAGGCGCCCAAGGAAGAATAGGCCTCGTGCTTTTCTTATTCGTTCCAACGCATGGAAAAATGTGTACAGTGCGACGGGAACTATTTTGAAAAGCAATAAAAAAAATGTTTTTACTTAAGTTGGTCTATTATTGATATTCTAAAAACTATCAGTACTAGTTGTACTATACTAGGTTTTTTATATCTGTGAAGTACCTAATAAAATTATTGGCGTAAGTATTTATGTAGCGTACTTCGGATAGCGTAGTACTTTATTTTTTATATAATTACCTCAGAAATGCTACATACAGGGTGTTTGGTAACAGGATGCAAAGCTGAAAGTAGGTGATAGTTTAAGCCATTTATAACATTTTAAGCCAGACATGCCTTAGACAAATGTTATTCCTTTTGTTATACAATACTAGGAGTTTTCTCTGAAAAAATCTTAGAACTCATACATAAAAAAAATACATTATAACATTTGTCTAAGACATGTATGGCGTAAAATGTTTTAATTGGCCTAAACTATCATCTACTTTCGGCTTTGCATCCCTGTTACCAAACACCTGTATATGGCAAACAAGATTATTGAGTTAATTGTCAGTCAGCACATCTCGCAACTATTTAGGCATGCAAATATTAGTTCTTAAAATTAGTAGGTTGCAGTGGTGTGGCGTCTATATAAACCGATTCCCACTGGGTTGCCCAAGGAAAGGCTTCTAACCATCTTTTTCATTAAATATATATGATGAATATGATTCGGCTTCCCTTGTAATTTTCCTGATGCCATGCCTCTGGTAGATTGTATGATTTATTAAATTATAATTATTTTTAGAGTTACTTTCAAATATGAAGAAAGTGACATGATTCAATCTAAACAGCAAAAATTTTTTTTAAAAACCTTTAAGAATAATTATTACATTAATATTTATTAAACATTCATTTACAAACCATTTGTACTGGGCAGATATGAATGATTTCAGGGCAAGTTGCCTTATGCCGTCTGGTAGATTAATTTATTATAAATTTTGATTGCCGTTAGAAAACTGTTCTTGCTAAAGAGCATGTAAACAAAGTATTTCTATTCGTTTGTTACATGGCCTATTTCTCTGAGGCGATATGCATTTGTGCGCGACATGCTGACAATGCTAGAATGTTGTTTAAAACTTACATCATAAAGACAATGTCTATGCAAAAATTCAATTTCCTATTTATGTCCAGTGGTTTGATCTGGGTGCAGAAGTTGAATAAGGACTTCTTTTTAAACCCATCCATAACTATAATGATGTTATTTGTTTGAAGACCATGTGTGTTTCTCTGTAGCTAATGTAGCTTCACAGCTCTGGAACCAGTGGACTGATTTAGATAGATTTCTTATAGTTGGTTTTCTTCGTTTATTAGTTACTAGCTTCTACCCGCGACTTCGTCCGCGTATAGCTCAAATTTCAAAAAATCCCCCTAAGTGCGCCTCTACATAGATCTTCGGCTGATTGAGACTTCGCAGCAACATTACTCGAGCACCCACTTTTAAGATAAGTATGTGAGAAGGTAGACCAGGTGGGTTAAGTGCATTTAAAAACTCTACGCGATAGTTTATGGCATCATCCGTGTTCACTACAGAGTCTACAGATTTGCATTCGTATTCTGAACCTTCGAACAACTACAATAAAATGTTATTAATAACGGAAGCCTGGTCGTTCTTAGGTGTCAGAAGAATGATGCCTTAATGCAAGTTTTAACATCATCAGCTTGAGTTGCCCTCGGAGCTACGGGCAGAGTCTGACGGAAGTTTCCAGCCAACATCAGAGTGACTCAACCCATCCACGATCGTTCCCTCTAATATTTTTCAAAGTTCTATTCAGCGCTTCAAAACACCCATTATGCGCCATTGTACTTTCGTCCTAGACTGCTACCCCTTTATTTCACACCTTTCAGGGATGAATTTCCAAAAATGCTGAAATTAGTTTTCATAGTTTTAAATAAAGTCTATATGTTATAATATTTTGCATATAGACTTTATTTAAAACTATGAAAAATGTTACAACAGTATATTATAGCAGTTACTCAATTAATGACAGGATTTCCAAACAAATTTTCAACCCCAATTATACCACGTTAGGAGATGAATGTCAAAATATGCTGAAATTAGTTTTCCTAGTTCTAAATTAAGAGTCTCTTCGTGAAATATTATAACAGTTACTCAAATAATTAAAAGTTTGCAATACCATCTTTCAACCCAAATTCAACCCCGTTACCGTTAGGGGATGAATTTTCAAAAATGCTGAAAGGATTTATTTTTTTTTGAATGAAAAGTCTATACGCGAAATACTATAACAGTTCAAATAATTACAGATTTTCCATACAATCTTTCAACCCTAATTTAACCCTGTTAAGGGATGAATTTCCTAAAATGATGAAATTACTTTTCTCACTTTTAAATGAAGTCTATACTCGAAATATTATAACAGTTAATCAATTGATTACACGTTTTCCATACAAACTTTCAACCCCAATTTAACCCTGTTACTGGTTGAATTTTCAAAACTGCCCTTATCAATGTTTTTCACTGTACATTAGGAGATTGTGACCGAAGTTTTAAGTGTCTAACTTTAAAAAGAACATGTTTCCCATACAAACTTTCAACCCTTTTTATCCCCCTTAAGGGATGATTTTTTATAGCAACACTTAATTATTTGTTTTGTTTTTAGTAAGAATTTTTTATAGAAAGATTCGAGTCTATAACATTCCAAATTAACGATTGCCATACAACGGTTCAACCCCTATTTCAAACCCTTAAGGGTTGAATTTCGAAAGATCCTTTCTTAATACACATCCACATACTATAAAGAATATACGTTCCAAATTTCATGCTTATATTTTTAGCGGTTTTGGCTGTGCGTTGTCTGTCAATAGGTCAGTAACGCAAGAGTTTTATATATATAGATTATATTTTATTTTGTTACCATATCATCCAGCAAGAAAGACCAGACTTTATAAGGCAAGAGAGAAGTAGGCTACATTATTTTTCGTGAGTCCCCCCTGAAAATATTGCACCCCCACTTATCAAAATTGTGTATATGCATCATAAGATGGCTACTTACTACACTGCACCAAAAATATTGCTGGCGTAGGGTGTAATGTGACATCCTTTAGAGGAGTCACTATGGGCCAGGAACACTGGCTGTGCCTTAGGCTCATCCCGGAAATAGCCAATGTGAAACTCACTCTTGTCCTTTGATTTTAAAACTGCCTGTAACATATAAAGAACAGGTTTAAGCAAAAACTTGCAGTTTTTTGCAGCACCTTAAATAGAATGGCAAAGAAGGGAGGACATTGGAAAGTGTTGGGTTGGAGGAGGCCTTTGCCAAAGGGCACACAGGAGATCATAAATTTAATCAAAGAAGAAATGAAATTAAAGAGTGAAGGCTATAAATAAATAAATTTACCCTAAAACCTTTACAATAAGGTAAGATAATATATTTAATGATAAATTACAACATAAATTTGTTTATGTCAAAATTATACAAATTTAAATGGACAAAGCTGTGGGGAAAAACTGATGTATAAAATTACCTGAAATTCTGGTGGATCATAAAAGAATCTCCAGTGTATCAAGTAGAGATCCTTGTTTTCCAAGACTGGAAGTTTCCCCAGCAACAAGTCAAATGGCCCAATAAGTTGTATATTAACAGTTGATAACAATTTCTCAAAATCTTTCTCCTCTTTCAAACATTCATAGAATTTAAAAAAGTCATCTGGCATTTCAACTAAGAATAATTCCATGTATTTCTTCTGGTCGGTTGTGCTATCATGATAAGTTACGTCTTTCGGTATTTGGATGTCAATGTCTGGATAGCTTTCGTCGACATGAATTTCTTTATTTTTATTTTCACTTGCAGATTGTACCTCCGGCTCATCAAGGTCGTTCTTATCAGAACTAGTCCTGGGCTTGTCCTCGGCGACCTTGTCCTGTTTCTCGTGTTTTTCAGTGTCGCTTGAAGCATCTGTGCCTGATTCTGCTTTCTTAAGCTCCCTGGAATATGGTGAAAAGCGTTTGTTGCCACCTTTATGGGTGTTTACTTTGTGCTTGGAATTTTGCGGAGGATGTTTGAATTTATCGTGATGGTCTGGATTCTTTTGATAGCATTCTGCACCATACTTACAAATAGATCTCGGGTCTTGTACATAAGCTTGCCAATCTTCAGACATGTTTCCACTTGTAGAAATATTGTACACAAATATCTGTTCTGTTCCCGCTGAATCGTCTGACACTGACGTTGACGTTCACCATTCACACAGTTCATACTCGATTCGTTCGTTTTAATTCAACGGTTATGTTACGAACGTGTTTACCAATGCCTTTAACAGTATTAGGGTTGCCAACATATATGCTATGTACCATAGACTTGAAAAATTCATTGGAAAAGTATTTTCCGTACGTCACTTCACTATTGACAGACATTCGGTACATGAATTTTCAGTCCTCAGATTTTTGTCAGTGTCACTTAAGGCTCGCAATTTCATCTCGAGTTCTGATGAGATAGCCTTGAAAAAATCAGTTTTCAGCATTTGAATATTTTTATACGCCGTTGGTATATGAAAATACATTCGAAATCGTTTGTTTCACTTGTGGAATGGGTGCAAAGTGTAAATATTTCCACTCGTGGAAACCTGTCATGTATTTTCGTTTTTACGATTAATTTAATGCTAATTGTTCAAGGAAACTGTGTATAATGTAGTTAAGCCCTGGAAGTTTTTACTGAATGGGTACCTGACTTTTATTACAATTGACCAAGGACATGTACATAATAAATCATCGTCACTCACGCCATTCGTCAATATCTGCGAGCTCAAGAACATGCTCTCCTGCTGGTAAATATTTGTATAATAAGTTTGCTCTAACTGAATGCTTCCGCTTAAGTAGTTGATTCTACAATGTTTATTTGCTTATGTTCGTGGGTCGTCGCATGGCTTTTAATTATTAATGCACGTGTCTCATCAACCCACCTAGCTTTGACTGAACGAAACAATAACTTGTACTCGCTTTTATTTTCCCCTTTGTTTTTGCTCAGAAAATTATATCGGTAGGTATATATTTTTTATAAACACTTCTGTTACCCTTTTTAATTTATTTTAATAAAAAATCGAAATCTTGAAAGGAACATGTGGCTTTCTTTTTTGTTAATTGTAAATAGATCTCTGATATAAATATTAATTGAAGATGTATCTCAGTACCTATGCGTAGATATTGTAGAAAAACGAGATTTGAATATGCTTTTGTTATGATTCTTATTAAATTAAAATTACTTGTAATTGTAAATACATATAGATAAGTAATTTTAATTAGATCTTCTTCTACATGTTCTTATTTGTAGACATTTTGTTTTAATTAATATAAACTTACGTAATGTATTTAAGTACCTTGTCGTTCCTTGTAACTTGGGTTAGTATATAACTGCATAACAAATACGATAACCCACTTCAAACAAGAAGCGAGCCTACTAAACGAAATTATATTAGAAATATAGCTCCAAATTATTAGTTTTTTCTATGCGTGGAATTTGTATTTACATGCATTTATTTATCCGATTTTTTTAATGTGTTCTTAAATAAACATTGTTAGCTTTGTTGTTGCATTTAAGCCAGATGCACCTGATTTTTTTAATAAATACACAAATAACACTATAGCAAAGCATTGTGTTCGCATAGGTGCCTACAAATAAGTGTGTAAGGCCACGCCTCTTTCTGTTGATTTGTTTGTGCATTGTAACGAAAAATAAGTACATGAGACCTGTTTGTTTCTGTGTCTTATCGAAATATCATAAAAAAATAAAGACTTAGCATACACAAGTGTATATGGCCACGCCTCTTTGTTTTGATGTTTTTGGGTAATTAATCGAAATAACACGCGCAGAGGACCCGGTTTTAGGTAGCTTTTGATTAGACAGCTACCTACTCACAAATAGTAATGTCAAAATGTTTTAGTCTTATTTCAATTTCTTTATTTTAACCACCGCTGCTACTAATTTATTAATATATTTTTCCGTATTATATCCTTGTTTTTTTACCGACTGCGCGGCGTAAATCAAATCTTTTCATTGCAATTCATGTTGTACATTAAGGGTCTTAAATACTAGGTAAAGTCCAAAACATGAGCCCTGCCGGGCACAGCAATATCTTATAACGAAAACTAAAAATATCAATATGTAGGTATTCTATACATTTAAAAATTAATTAATTAATATTTCAATTACTGGTCTGTCAAAGGCGGGTTGGAATGTATTTATTAATCTATACATGTATGAATGTATGTTTCGTCCTTTGTTGCAGTTAAGAGATCAAACACGTTGTCCTAAAGTCACTAAAATAAATACATGACGACCGGTTTGGTTCAGCGGGAATAACGTTACCTGCGATTGTCCTGTAATATTTATCATTATTCTCTTTATTTATCTTCTTTCTTAAGCTAGGTCTTTTATAATACGCAGGTAAACAGTAAATTACAAAAAGCAAATATAAAATATAAACACATGATAAAAAACCTAACCTAGGGTGCCGCCGGCAGCGGGGCAGGGCTCAAGCTACCGGTGGTTAGGGCTGCACAGAGAGGAACCTCCTGACAATGCGGGCCGTGTCCAGGATTAGCCAGAAGCCTTCTGTATCTCACCCTTGATCCAACCATCTAGCGAGTCTCTTGTTGTGGTCGAGAGTCTTCGCTATAAGAAAATTTGAAGGTCACTGAATTGAAAAATAGAATTTTTTGGATTTTTGTATATTTGCTTATATTTGTTATTATTATTATGACAGTAAAAAACTCAATATGGCGACAATCAGATGCCATATTGCGAAAAAGGAAAAAAAAATCGACATACTATGTCGAGTGGGGTATCATTGAATCATAATACTTTTAACAGTTAAACTTTTGTTGGTGTCGATCATGAAGCGAGTAGCTGTTTCCATCTCGCTCTAGCCAGGGCCACCTCCTTGATCTCCCTATAAGACATGACGTCAACCGTCTCTTATTTTTTCACTAGGGGCGCCTTCTAATAACTTCGTTCGAGCAGGAGAAAAATTCATACCCCTCTTTTTTTCGACAGTGTAGTTAGTTATAAGTATTCTATAACCATCTGTGGATGCCTAGCTACCTGTGTACCAAAAAAGTTGAAATCCATTTAGCCGATTTGGTGTGATAAAGTCACAACGACACATACAACAAAAATCAACAACTTTATAATAGTATAGATGTACTTAGCTTATTCTTGGTTTTACCCTTCCTCGCTTGCCTTCAACCTTCTATTTTTTCTTCTTTTTTTGCCTCGCCTTAGCCCGTTACGCGGCGCCTTTCCCAATTATGCGACGCCATTTGTTTCTTCCTTCAAGAAGTCCCAACACCTTCATGTCCCTTTGGACATTTGTCATCCAAGTTGTTTGGGGCCTTCCTCTTCCCCTCTTTTTTGTAGCGATGGACAGGCACTTTTTAACCACGTGATCGTCTGGTCTTCTCATTACGTGACCGTACCATCTTAGTCTAGCCTCAGAATTTTTATGGGTTATGGGAGCTACTTTAAAACTCCCCCTTATTTAACCTTCTACGATATTATTTATAAAAGCGTCATGACCTATTAGGTTGACAAACATTTTTCCTCTCCTATTCTCTATCGTTTTTACTAAGCTGCTCCTTTCCTCCACCCTTCCGACTTCCGATTATTTCTTCATTGGTGACATTTTCCGTCCAAACAATGATAATCTTTTACATCCTACGCCAGCATCGTTTATTAAGGGCGACAATTCTTTAAAGACGGTGTCCATGGTGTCCGTAAGTGTAGGTCCTTATGTGTTTCTACAACTGCTGCAATATCATCTGCGTATCTAATAAATATTATTGGTTCGCAATTCAATTTGACTCCTACATCTCGCGGGCCGAACATTACAGGGTTCTATGTTTCACTTTTAGAGAATTTAAGTTTGAACATTGTTATATGTGACATATAGTCTAATTTTAATTAACTGCCCTGAAAATGTAACATAGAACCCTGTAATATTGGGCCAGCGACCTGTCAATTCCCAAACTAAAAGAAAAAAACAAGTTCAGTAACAGTAAGTAAGTAATATTGAATATAATTTTATTTTGCTTTAACGACGGGGCAGCGCCATCTCACACAGAACCCAAATGAATTATATAATATACCTTTGCCTTGCTTCACATCTTTGATTAATGTCAACCTCTCATGAGAACCGAAATATTTGAAAAAATATTGAATATCTAAAACATCGTACATAAAACAAGTAATAAATTGTAATGTTAAATAGCGATTTAAAACCGTTGAAACCCATAAGAAATTCTAGATCGGCGCAAACCTTCTCAATAATGGGTCCCGACTGTTTGAAATCGGCATGTTTCACATAAAGTTTATTACTTATTTGTATTATGTGAATATCCAATATGATCAATAAAATATAAATCCATGTTTAAACCCGTTGGTGAAAACCATTATTTAGCTTTTTTCAAGCCGCTGGCTAAGTAAAAAAACATAATCAAAATAAAACATTTTCACGTCTGAAATCACTATTTTGTTTGTTACTGTCAAATTACGAAGTTAGCAACGTACTATGTTCATAATCATATTAATCGCTACACACGGTGCTGTCGTCAGTGGAGGAGAAAATAATCATAACCCTCTTTTTTTCAGCTTAGTTGAGTAAAAATTATTCGTAACCATCTGTGGATGCCCAAGCTACCCGTGTACCTCAGACAGGTGATATCCGTTTAGCCGTTATAGTGTGATGAAGCCGCAAATACAAAAAATCCAAAAATATATGTATATATTTTTCCATTCACTGACCTTCAAATAGCCCGTATTGCTTATCTTTTTTAAATTACATAATACATATATATGAATTATTGTGTAGGAATATATATATTTATACAATATATTTCATCCGATAACAATGCAATTATCGCCTATAATACCACAAAAAAATAGATATTTCGTATGACACAGAGCAACGAACGGTCATGACACAGAGCAACGAAGAGTTGCTGCAATTGTTAAATCAAATGTTGGTCACCATTTTTTGTAAAATAAAAGAAGTTACTTTGTTTATTAGTAAAACAAGTTATTAGAAGGTAGGCAATATCGACCTTACATAATTTATATTAGGTATATAATTAGTGGAGTCCATCCCACTTGTGGCGCGGTCCTCGAGCTAAGTAGTTTCCTTTGTTTCGCGGAGCTTTACGCGCGAGCGGGGTTCACTCATTCAATGCCGTATACGTAGGTACCACCGCGACCTATGTATAGCAGCTGTTGTACATTTCGTACACAAATCGGTGCATTGCATTGCTTGTCTGAACGTCGATGAATAGAGTATATGCAAACATTCCTCCGTTAGGATTATATCTTGTAAATATAATCAATTTCTAAACGCGTTTATTTTGGTTAGTGCATGAAATGAGTTCTTTCAACCTGATGTAAGGATGCATTCAATATAAGGAGCAGAACGCCATGTATTAAACAGTTTCAAAAACAAAGCCAAGAGGTGATTCTCAGAAAAACGCCTTCTTATTCAGTACTTTTATATTAACAGTCGTAGTCAACGGCTTAGCACACGACTTAACCCTTCTATATCTTTCCCCGGAGTACATTTGAGGACGTCACAAAAGTTTGCTAATACACAATCCGTTGTCGCTATTTTGAATTTTAGTTCGTGCTTTTCTATTGTTTTAGGTACCTTTTCTAATGCATAGTTTTTGTTAATATATGCGTTTTAAAATTGTAAAGCAATAAATTATACTTCACTGTCAACCTAATACTTCATTATCATACATCTACCAGATTAGATTACTCGTAAGTAGATGTAGATTTACATGTACTGAAATTACTAGCTGCTGCCATGTTGTTCCCTCATTAAAGATCGAGTACTTCACCTGCGTTGCTATATTTAGTCTCATTGTGTGTTATGCGATAAATATCAATCAGCTTTAAACCCGCAAGCCACGCTAAGAAACAATATTATAATTCAACTAACAATCCTGGCGTACCGCATCCAAATGAGCCAAAACAATTCAGCTAGCTAGTCTAGCTACACAAAACTTTCACAATAACAACATGGAGATTGCCCTTGGAATGAAATATGAGATTCTTGAAATATTTTTTGTGATATTCACCATCAATTCAATACACAACAGTAGAACCAGTACGGTTATTTTAGGAACCACTTGTCCCACATAAAAATTGTTTATGCTATTGTAAACGAATATATTTAACCTAAAACTATAATAATAATACCTTGTTCATTGTAAGACAGTCACCATAAAACAGGGGCGTAGATGGTAAACATTGCGGAATTCATATTAGTCTTAGTCATGGGTCAGAACTAAATATTAAGCACTGAATTTTTAAACATAAAGGTGGTAAGTATCACAAGAACCCAAATTAGGTAACATTAACGTTTTATGGTCATCAACTGAGAAACGGACACAATAATGGGTGGGAATGATAGTAAATGAAGCCTGTCCTCTGTCCGGATACATTTGGGCACGGAACCCTCGAAACAAATTGCCGTAATTAGCCATTCAGAGTTGTTATTTTGCTTTAAGACCTGTAGTTGTTTTTCTAGTCCTAGAGAAACAAATGCAGACAATATAAGGATAAGTACTAGATTACCTACTACGGCATTTATCTGTCGGATTTCATTTTGTGTTAAGTAATAGATAACGAGAGTAATAAAAACTTGCTCTACCCTAATTCAGGAAATAATAGTATTTTATTGAACCCAAATACTTTTTACGTATCTTATTCTTCCATGTTCCTGAACATGTTCTGGAGTAAAGTAATATTGAGTAGATTTATGAGCTGGTGCAACGTGAACAATAAAAGGCCTAAGTGTACTCCAACATCTTTCGGCAGATGTTGACGAGTATACAATTCGTATCGAAAATGAAATATGATCGAGGCATGGGTATAATGTCTGACTAAGCCACAGACTGGTACGATACGTGGCTGCGTCCTAGATACGTCAAGCTGCGCTCTAACTGCTAAACGGAAATGGCCTAGCGACAACATTGTTGTTCGATCTCTCGCTAAGGTGCACTAGAAACCAGTAGGTTTTATTGAACTTTATATGGCATTACATTTACATCCAGTACCTACTTGTCTTTATTTTCATAAGGTGAAGCTACATACAAGCCTTTTTTGTCAGGATCTCAGGATTATCAATTTTTGTTATCTTAAAAGCATTGTTGAACATATCAATGCTATGAGCTAATGCAACTCACATATCTGTTGCGATAGCGAAAACCCATTCGAACGTATTATACACTTAACAAAAAAATATATATTAGTCTCATTTTGCAATGAAAAACTTAAATACAGGAAAATATGCATTAATATTCATATTACACCTAACAATATGAATCGAAACTATCGAAAGGTCAAACGTACGTAGTTTGAAAACTTTTTTCATTAAAGTTGAACATTTTCGCTGGTGGTGTTCATGCATAGGTCATACCAAACTTACTTAGAACATTTTAAAATACAGCAATATAATTATTACGTTATTTACGATAGGTACTCAAATTTCTTAAAAAAATGCTTATATTGTCGACTGTACCTACTTCTGTTTGAACATGCATCAACTACTGAGGATTGCGATATTATTACAGAGTTCCTATGACCATCTTCCGGCTCCATCATCTGATCACCTTCATGGTATCCTAATATTTCATTGTCGCCGTTGCTGTTAGGGCAATATTGCGATGGAATGGAAACCGGGAAGTGGGACAAAATTAGATTGCAAGATTACATACAAAAATATTTGTACACAAATTTGCCGTGTACAAACATGTAAGTTTGCAAAATATAAAAATAAAAACTATCAGGACTGTCATATTTTTAAAGTGAATTTATAATATGCAACGAAACCCAATTTCGAAAATGTGTACCTATTTCCTGATTCAGTCACGGTCACTTAACCGTTTCTACTAACCGTATTTCATACATACGTAACATTTTAGTCCTTTTTGTTGGCAGGCGATGAATACTTGACCAAACAATGGAGAATCGTGGTGGCTGGGGTGATGGGGCATCAGGAGCTTCTGGAAATGGTACCGATGGCTCGCAGGCGGAACACGACCGAGTGCGGAAGGAGTTTTACGCAACCTACGACGTCATGACGGGTGTGCGCATAGCCGCCACACTTGGCGGCTTTTTCGCGCTAATGGTATTTTTGATCGTGTATAAAAGCCGCAGTAAATCTGTAAAGGCTTTGAACGATCCAAAACTCGTCGAACTCGCAGAAGCAGTTGTAGCGGAGGAACAGGCGGTAGAAGAAGAGAGACAGCTGACAGCAGCTATTGAAGAGGCGCTGTCGGAGAGAGCAGCACGGTCACGTCCTTCGATCGGCGAGGAGCCACCTTGGCCGCGAACCTCCCGTTTTGCATCATACGGAGGTGGCTACGGTAGTCTACTGACTCCCCCACGACGGCTGTCAACCGTCCGTGGCGACTCGCTGCCTGGATCAGCGTTACGATTTGCAGAACGCAGGGCGTCAGGAGGGCCCCGTGATCGCCGCCTAAGTTCTGCTACTTGCTCTAGCTCTGGAAGTTCATACCTAGAACGACGAGGTTCGTCCGTGGTTTGCGCTCTGCCGGAGCGGCGATTATCGCCATGTCCGAGCGAGCGCCTAGCGCCACTGGCATCAGTAGGCAGCGTAGGACCGTCCTACGCTGTGGAATGTGAATTAGTGTCTGTTGGGGCGGATTCAGTGTTCGCCGAGGACGATGACTCCACGGATGACGAGGTGGAGCAGTTTTCGACTGACAGTGGCGGGGGTGAGCAGGGCCCTGGCGGGGAGAGCACGGAGCTCGCGAGCCGGCCCGCGCCGCCGCCGCTGCGTTTGGACCGCGTGTCACACTCGCGGGAAACGTTGTTCTAGTCGCCGTCGTAATTCGTTGGCGTTGATGTTACTCGCACATTAAAATATCGACTTTTCCAGTGTCTTGATTATTTTATAAAGTAGTTTTAAACATATCACGACAGACCTTTGAAAATTTGACATATCATTTAAAATTGACCAAATTGGGATATTTTATTTACAATGTGTTATATTTATATAGGTTGCTGTAAACCTAACAGGTCTGTTATTATTGATATATAATGGTTTTTTTTAATACTTTAATGTACTAAGTAGTTTGTGTAATTTGCCTGAGAAAGGCCGTACGAAATATCCATTATGAAAGTGTCGATATTTTAATATGTCAAAATAGAATGTAAATAGTTTGTTTTTGTTAATAAATTGATGTTTCACGTTGATGTTTTCAGACCACGATAAAGTTACGAATTTTTATTACTTACTAGTAGATGACCGAATATACTTTTGCTCATGTATTGTTTTGCGAACCGTTTATCGGTATTCAGAGCCAGCTGCTAGTTGACCTGTCTGCTAAAAAATATACGAGTAACGAAGCTGACTTAGTCACCATTTAGTGTTCTCTGTAAATGTATATACCTAATAAATAGGTAAAGATCTGCCGAATTAGTCGTTTATAGGCACTTTAATGTACTAATTTACTTACCATGAATAGTCGTTAAATAGTTTTCGAAGATTTATCTGATATTGGCCAATCTATTTACAGTACTTATAATTCTTCGTTGGGCTAATTGCCGCCTATACTCAAAGTGTCTGGTATTTTTCAGAACGACTGTTTAACTTTACTAATTCTGCATCGCTACCTTGTGCCAAGAGTAGACGTGTCGTCGTCAAATGTCACTGCTGCATCCCGCCTGTCTCGTGTCGTTGCTTGTCCAATAAACAAATGGCCGATCTATTGTTTCAAATACAACCAGTCACTGTTGGTTTCATAGTGCATAAGCGATTCAAATCTGCGCAATTTGTTTTATTATGGGTAAGATCAGCCTATCAAAAGACGTTATTAGGCGTACATAAATCTTAACAGGTAATACGAAAAAGTTGTGCTTTACGATAGAATTAGGAGCACCAGCAGTGACATAGTGTGAGGCACATTTTGATCAAAACATGTCTGTAATAAATTGTAGATAGATACTAACTTGTTAGGGTAGTTGTCAGTGAAAAGTCAATTTGAAAATGTGTAATTGTAATATTATTAGTATTGTTCGTAACTACCCTTAAACTTTAAAGGGCACACAAGACCAATTCGTCCTTTGAACAATAATAACGCTGGAAACGGCCTAAATTTTCCTCGAACCAATTTCACTTTTCCAAAAAAAAACTGCCACTAAGTATTCTTGTTTAATAACAAAATGTTAAACGGACACAGGAGTTTTATTGATTCCAGTGTGCCACTGATATCACCACGCGCGGTCCTGCTCGCGGTAGATGGACTACACACAAAGTCGTTTTTATTACAATTTAGATTTACGTGTTAGTTTATGTAACTGTTCGTTGCTCGAATTAAAAAGAGCTCCCGGTAGCCTGTAAAATGTTGAAATGTATGTAAAAAAAATGTAAATATAAAACGCAACTCATCTGTTGTTTCATTTTGATGATCACATTGTTGGTTACCCAAGTAAACATTGGCTGGTTTATTAATGCCTCATAAAACTAAAATACATATTAATAGGCAATATACGTACATCATTACAGTTGCAGAAGCCGCAGGCGTCACATTATTACTTTTTTATTTATACCTAACGTGGTTTACTTCTACTTGGTTTTAACAAGTGTGCTCAGTCATTTTTTTTCTAACAGACCCCCACACTACCAGCGTCATTGTAAGTATAGCGTTTGCAATTCGCATACAAAATTGTGCAAAATTTCGGGGGACTCTTAAGTTGGCGGCCCAGAGGATGTGGGTTAAATATTCGTCAGAAGCAGATGCTAGTACTCTTCTATTTTGTCATTAGAATATGGACCTATTTGTTCAACGTAAGGATCATTTTTAGGGTTCCGTATCAAAAAGGTAAAAAAAGTAACCCTTATGGCGCGACTGTCTGTATGTCTGTCTGACTATTAGAGAGTCATATCTCAAAAACTACTTATGCTATTTGAAATTTGGAATATTTGTATTCACCCCAGATGTATTGCAAAAGAAACTTTTCATAAAATACATTAATTTTCTTAAAAAAAACGACCAATTCAAGGGGGGGTGCAAAAATTTAAAGTCTTAAGCCACTAGGTTAAATAGGGTATCATATGAAAGGGCTTGATCTGCACATTTTGTTTTTTTTTTTTAGGAAAATGTGGAAAAATATACCTAAATGCAAAGATGCGACTTATTTGAAATACTTGTATTTAAAATAGAACTACAAAATACCTATTTTGTATCTTGCATTTAAGTACCTTTTGAAAAAAGCATTTTGTATTTTATTTGAAATACTTTTCGAGACGTATTTTCTATTTGTAAAATGTTGTTAAGTTGTGTGTACTGTTAAGTTTCGCCACTATTAGTCGACTAGAGAAGCTAGAAGCCTTGCGAGTTTGCCTAGTGAAGTGACAAAACGAACGCGCGTTATCTGTGGATCATGGCGTCTGTTTCGTTGCGGTGAAGTGTTCGTGGAGGAGAAAAACTCATAACCAGTGACCGGAATTAGGTGAGCTAAAATACCTAAAGCTCGCGAGTGGACATAATAGAGAGTGGTTACAACCGGACAAATATAATATTTTATTTGGATTCCGGGTATTCGATATTTATTCGGGTACTTGTCATAATATTGAACGTGACATGTTTTGTTTACAGTGCATCATGTCAGACAAAAGAAGGTATGTATAAGATTTCTAAGAAATAGTTGTAAAACTAAAATAATAATAGGGGTTTCCCCACGCATTGTTTATAAATGACTCTCAAAGGGGCGTGTTAGAGCCAAACGGTGTAAACAATTAGTGCTCAAAAGATAAGGGAGATAGTAAAAGGTCAAGTACATACTCAGGTAGGTAGATGGACTCATTCGCTCCTGAAACCTGGTCAGTTGAGTTAGTGCGTTGTGGCTTATCGGATTTATCGTAACGATTCGTTTTTGACTGGCTGGTTTTATGGTATACTGGATATTCTTCAAATGATGACCTTGGCCTGAATTTATAAGGATTACAATTTGCTGCGTTTCATATATTCGTTCACCTGGATCTCATACGGTAAGTCAACCCTAATTTTAATATGCCACGTGGGCATTTTATTGGACTAGATTCTTAATATTTAAGAATTTGTTTGTATGTATAAAAATAAAGGCTTCTCAATTGTTTACGTTTTTTTCTTTTATTTATTTGTTAATGTTACCTTTTGTGTACACACAAACAGAAAAATAATGACAAATCTGCCACAATGACTGTTTGAATATGGACAATCACATGTTATGCCTTCAGAAGCCAGTGAGTTACCTTCCTTATCTTTCTAGTACTAGTAGCTTACACTATTTTGACGCTAATACGCCACTCTGACAAGCATTGACAATGAATAGGAAAACACAGATTACTAACTTACAATATATTTCAACTTTATGGCTGAAATGTAACCATTCATCATTACGGCTAGTACTCGCAATGCCCGGATGAATATCGAATCCCCGGAATCCAAATAAATATTATATTTATCCGGTTGTAACCACTCTTTATTATGTCCACTCTCGAAGTTTAGGTATTTTAGCTCAGCTAATTCCAGTCACTGCTCATAACATTATTTTTTACTTAAGGTTAGTAGGTTAAAAAATATCCTATAACCATCCCTGGATGTCCAGCTATCCTTGTACCTCCTAAAAATTGATGAAATTCGTTCAGCCTTTTTTCGACTCAGACCTTCAGATAATCAATTCAAACATCAATGTACAAGTATTTAATTTAAAAAAAAAATGTGTTGAAATACAATATAATTAGCGATTACGTTGATCAAAACAGAAACCTAATTTCACCAAAAAGTTTTTTATTTCAATAAAGTATTTTGAAAATACCTATTTTGTATTTAGTATTCAAAATACAAAAAACAAAAGTATTTTGCATTTGAAATAGTTAGTTAAAAAACTATTTGCATTTTGTATTTAAATACTTTTTATAATAGTATTTTATGCAATCATTATATAATGTATGCTTTTTCAGTCGAGTACCGTGTTTAGGCCAACAAGCTTGCTGAGTGGCCTAAGTAAGGTACGAGACTTAAAAAGCTAATTATATAACTATTGTATACAATACTTTTTCTACGAGTAGGTATCATCATCGTCATCATCATCATCATCGTCATCATCATCATCATCATCATCATCATCATCATCATCATCATCATCATCATCTTCATCATCATCATCATCATCATCGTCATCGTCATCGTCATCACGATCACGATCACGATCACCATCACCATCACCATCACAATCACCATCACCATCACCATCCCCATCCCCATCCCCATCCCCATCCCCATCCCCATCATCATCACCATCACAATCACCATCACCATCATCATCATCATCATCGTACCTCAATTATCTTCGACTCATTCATTCGACATATTCATAAGCCAACACTTCAATTCAAAGTGTTGGGTTATGAATATATCAGTTCAGTTGGAAGTGCCATAGAGTATCCGACATTAAAAAGGCTATTAAAGTTTACTCTATGAAGTTCTTATTGAGGGATTAAAGTCGACGAGTAGAAAAAGTATTTTTTACATCTCTGCCTAAATGGTAGAAGTTTACCAAGCGCAACATCTGAAATTATCTGGAATTATATTATTTAATATGAATATTACACGAAACGTATAACCATGTAATATCTGTGTGTGTTACTTTTTTTTAATATAACCAAAAATAATTTTTGCATTACCCGGTTTGGTTAAGTTTGCCCCTAATTGGTATGTGACGCTATAGATACCAGAGGCAAACTTAACCGACAACTTAAGTAGGAATGCGTGAAAGATTGTACAGAATCCTCGACAGACTTGCAGTTGACCGGTTTTTATGTCTATAACATAACATACACCGTATGATCACGATAAATACCTACACCATGCTTTTTTATTTCCTTTAATTTTAACAGGCGGTAGTAAACAACTTTTCCTATGGGAAAACATTTCGGAAAACTGCCATTTCCTAGATTTTGGTTAAAGTTACTAAGAAATAACACGTAATGGCAGATTTTATTTCGTTTTCGAAATGACTTCCCATAGGAAATGTTGGTCGTATGGACGTGAAACACTACCTACCACCTGTTTAAATTAAAGGCAATAAAAATGCTCAGTGTAGGGTTCTGCAGCCGTTCATACAAAGGATGCATTACAGATGAAATTATACGATATAGAAAAGCACTAGCAAAACAGCGTATCTTCACGGCACATACGTTCTTTTGCTGAGAAATGATAGAGGTCGCATGTGGATCGGGTAAATGCAGGCTTAGCAGACGTATACACGGAGATCAGAACGGCCGAAGAATATTGACGAAGTGCTGAGAGCTCTTGATAATGAAAACAGCTTGAACGATTTAAGCGGATTACTTTTATTACAGAAGAACATACAAGTTTGGTACATTAACAGAGCAGAGGTTTCTGACAGTAAGCGGAGCCATATTGTTAAAAAAAAAGTTACAGAAATAGTGAGGCGGTCAGACTTAGTGATGCACCACCATAAAATTATTTTACGGTTATTATAATTATAATGCATACATCAAACTCAACACGCCCTCTTATGCTTTATAATGGTTACCCAAACAAGACATAGAGCAAATAGACATGCGAAGGAGCTTAGAACATATTTACACATATACCTATATACACACTAAACCCTAACAACATTACAGGCCTTCACAAATTTTACATGTTTGGTAGGGCCTAGCGCCTTAGTAAAAACATCAGCTATCATAGTATCTGTGGGAATGTACATAACATGTATAGAATTATTTAGCACTAAATCCTTTACATAGTGATACCGTAGGTCTATATGTTTTGTTTTCTTGTGACTGTATTCCTTGACTTGTAAAAGCTTCTGGGCGCTAAGGTTATCGTTGTGTAAATTTATACATAACTCTACATTTACAATTTCTGAAATAAAGTTTTTAATGAAGTAGATATCCTTACAAACATCACTCATCGCCAGATATTCTGCCTCAGTGCTAGAGAGTGCTACACAGCGCTGTTTCCTGGACTCCCAATTGATGGTGTCATTTCCAAGTTTAATGATAAAGCCTGTGTAGGACTTTCTATCAGTACAGTCATTCGCCCAGTCTGCATCGGCATAGGCATTTAAGTTACAATTGTTATTTTTTGTAAAAACCAAACCATAATCAATTGTCCCAGCTAAATACCGTAACACACGTTTCGCTGCCAGCCAATGAGTTTCATCGAAACAATTATTAAATTGCGATAGTTGGCTGCAAGCGAATGCAATATCAGGCCTTGTACATACACACAAGTACATTAAGGATCCCATAAGTTGCCTAAAGTTGAATACATCATCAATTTCTTTTTCTGGCATATGTAACTTACTATTTGGCAACATGGGTGTTGACACAGATTTACAATTTTGCATTCCATACTTGAAAAGTAATTTTCTTACATACTCGGACTGGTCAAGTATTAACATTCCCTTAGACCTGTCTCGAGTGACATTTATACCTAGACAACTTTTCAGAGCACCCAGGTTCTTAACATTAAAATTGGTTTCCAAAAGTTTCAACAATATTTTATAATTAGTGCTATCTTTACCATAAAACAAATAGAAGTCATCAACATAAAGAGCTAATATGACTAAATCATTTTGTGACTTCTTTGTATAGACACAGGGTTCACACTTACTTTGTACAAATCCATTGGAGGAAAGTAAGTTATGATATTCCAAATTCGACTGGCTTGTTTTAATCCGTAAATACCTTTTAGTAATAAACATACTTTACTATTATCACCACTATTGAAACCAGGTGGCTGTTCCATGTAAATTGTATCTTGTAGGTCCCCATTTAAGAAAGCTGAGGTGACATCTATATGATCTATGTTTAAGTCAAATTTATTTGCTAAGCTAAACAATATACGCATACTTGAATGACGGACTACTGGGGACGAGATGTCAGTATAGTTTACTCCGTGAACTTGAGTAAAGCCTCTGGCAACTAGACGAGCTTTGAATTTGTCGAACTTACCAGAAGCATCGCATTTCGTTTTATATACCCACCTGCACTTCACCACATCCTCTCCCACAGGACGATCAACCAACTTCCAGACATTATTGGCTAGCATAGAGTTATACTCATGCTCCATGGCAGCTTGCCAATGCTGACTGTTAGGACCAGATATTGCTTCCTGGTAGGATTGTGGCTCATTGAGCGACATACAATAAGCTATCAGTGAGTAATCTGTTTCGTAATCATCATACCTGGCCGGGAGCTTGGAACGGGTACTACGCACCGGGCGCGCGTTGAGTACAGGCGACACGGGATCTGCAATACCTTCCCCTCCAGCTGACGCCTCGTACGATGACGTCACACGCTCCAAGCGCGCGTCATGCAGTGGTGAGTCAGCAAAGACCTGGACATCTTCATTTTCGCTGCCTGTGCAGTACTCCTCCAGACCCGAAATCACAGATATATTTTGATTATTCTCACTAGAACTTATTTCAGTGCTATCACTATCATTTAAACAGATTTTTTGACTAGAATTTAATAAACTTAAATTATTTTCACTATCACTAATGGCTTTCTTAGTACTATGATTAGAACCCGGTTCCATATAATTACCAGAAGACGAAATATTATCATTTTTATTATTGTGATTATCAATATTTAATTGACTATTATCATTATTAACATGAGACCATTCATAAAAAGATAATTCACAGTCAAGTTTATTAAATTCAATATTATTCATGTCAGTCTTTTCATAAAACTTATTTTCTAAGAAAGCTACATTCCGAGAGAAAATCACTCTATTTGGATTCATGGGGTCTAACAACCTATACCCTTTGGAATTTTCACAATAGCCCACAAAAACATACATTTTGCTTTTAGGATCTAGCTTTTTGCGTTTTTGCTCAGGCACAAGCGAGTACGCGATACAACCGAATACGCGTAAGTGACTCAGGTCTGGTGTAAAGCCAGACCACATACCTTCTGGAGTCAGTCCCGACAAAGCAGATGTAGGACTCCTATTTTTTAAATAAATTGAGCACATCACAGCCTCACCCCAGTACTTATTACACAAACCGGCATCCTGTAACATGCATCTCGCTTTGTTCAAAATCGTCCTATTTAGGCGTTCTGCAACACCATTTTGCTGTGGACAGTATGGTATGGTAGTTTGATGAATAATGCCATGTTTGGCTAAATATTCAGAAAATTTCATATTGCAATATTCACCACCCCCATCGGAACGCAAAACTTTCACTGGCAGGCCTAACTGCTTTTCTACAAGTGACTTAAATGTAATAAAGCTGGACATTACCTCAAATTTATTCTTTAGTAGGTACCCAAAGGATTTCCTTGTGCAGTCATCTGTATAAGTAACCAAGTACTTCGCACCCCCATGGCTGCTTACTTGCATTGGTCCAACAACATCTGTATGTATTAGTTCCAGTGGTTTGCTGGCTCGTGATGCTCCTCCCGCAGGGAAAGGTTGAGCGCTCAACTTCCCTTCAAGACAAGCCACACAGTCCTCCAAGGGCTGTTTACTCTGAAACAGAACACCAGTAGCAACACCATCTTTTAAGGAACACATACCTTTAAGATTTAAGTGGGCCAAGCGCTTATGCCAAGTGTTTACTGGCACAGATGAAGCAGCAACATTTGCACTCTGTGCTTCCTGTCTATTACACAGGAACATAGAAGAATGCACCTCCTGCGAAGATACACCAAACTGACACACACCTACGTTTAACTTGTAGATACCATTCTTATTACAAGCAGTGCCTATACATTTGCCAGAAACTTTATCAACAATAAAACATCCACTGTCATCAAAAATAACCTTAAAGCCCTGTTCTGATAGTTTACTTACAGATAAAAGATTTGTTGAAAGTTCAGGGACATACAACACATTTCTCAAATGTTTTACAAAATTTCCATTTAAATTGATGTCACCAACACCACAACATTTCAATTCTCCACCATTAGCTATAGTTATAGTTTGACTACTACATGTTTTGAAATTTGACATATATTGCTTATTATTAGACATATGTGTAGAACAACCAGAGTCAATATACCAATCATCGGCTTGATGTTTCACCATGAAGGCAGACACTAGAAAAGTCTTGTCACCATCATTTGATATCTTCTTGTCACGCTTTAATTTGAAACATTTTGATCTGATATGCCCAAGCTTCTTACAGTAATTACAAGTCACTTTCTTCTTGCTAATAAATGCAGTGTTGGTAGTAACAGCATCATTTCCATTGTGTTTCCTGAATTCCTCTTGAAGGATTCGGGCACGCACCATTTCACTGGACAATGTACTCGCCATACATGCAGTCTCAAGATTTGACACCAAGGCATCATATTCAGTAGGCAAGCCACTAAGGAGTATCTCCGCTACTTCGCTATCATCTATTACTTTGCCAATATCGGCTAGTTGTTGTACTAATGTCATAACTGCTTCAATGTACTCACTCATAGATGCAAATTGATTAAATTCCATGTGATGGAGACGCCTCAACAGCAGTACCCTTCGATACAGGCCCTTGTCCTCAAAAACTTTAGCGAGCTTAGTCCAGGCGTCCTTTGCAGATGTAGCATCCCGGACATACTGGTAGCAAGCCGTCTTCATAGATAAACAAATCCTAGCCAGAGCGCGTTGATCACGATGGATATCCCCATCAGTGCCTAGTACGCAGCCCCAAAGGCCTTCCAAAGTTAATAGCATTTTTATAGTGAACTTCCACGTGTTGTAGTTCAGCATGCCTTCCAATTTCTCAATTTGCACGCCAGCACCGCCAGCGCCAACCATAGATGAAGGCGGCGCGGCAGGCGCGGCGGCCAAAGTGGGCGTTCCAGCATTAATCCCCATAGGATCGGCGGGCACGTGGCCGTCGCCGGCGTTTGAGGTGTCGGTATCGTTACTAGATATATTTCAACGTCAGCACGAACAAACGTACAAATAATATTATACGTACACGGACACGATCACCAGCGCTTCTCGCTGCTCCCTTAAAAGCCTTTAAATCGCACTGGGCCCATAACCTGATAGAGGTCGCATGTGGATCGGGTAAATGCAGGCTTAGCAGACGTATACACGGAGATCAGAACGGCCGAAGAATATTGACGAAGTGCTGAGAGCTCTTGATAATGAAAACAGCTTGAACGATTTAAGCGGATTACTTTTATTACAGAAGAACATACAAGTTTGGTACATTAACAGAGCAGAGGTTTCTGACAGTAAGCGGAGCCATATTGTTAAAAAAAAAGTTACAGAAATAGTGAGGCGGTCAGACTTAGTGATGCACCACCATAAAATTATTTTACGGTTATTATAATTATAATGCATACATCAAACTCAACAAGAAACGCATTTTTTTGGCAATATCGCCAAAAACGATATATCTGATCATGTTGAAAATATTTTTTTAATTAGTTTTTAATTATTTAAGGAGTTAATAAGAAGAAAAAAAACTTATGTTATAAATCTATTAAAATGTGAATACAATAAAATTAAAAAGAAATGAGCAAATAATTGCCTAAAGGGCAAGCCACACCGGATGCGTGTGCGTGGCGTGCACGTAAACGTGCGCGTGGCGTGCGCGTCGTAAAGTACGAATACCCATAAGAGATGACACACCGCTACGCACGTGCACGCCACGCAAGCGGTGTGCCATCTACTATAGCATTTTATACGATACAACGCGCACGCCACGCACACGTGCACGTGCTGCGCACGCATCCGGTGTGTTTCGGCCTTAAAACAGAAAAAAAAGTTTACGTTGAAAGTATTTACTAACCTTATATTTGTAATTTTGTTCATATTTTATGGATATACTGTTTAGAAAATAGAGGGGAGGGGGGCATAAATTATGCTTCTTTCGTAGCGATTTTTTCTGAAAATATTCAGTAAATAAAAAAATCGAAACCTGCTCAGTCTTTTTAGAAGAACTGTCGAAATATCTGCCACACATTGATATTTTTCGTGTTTTTCCTGTTTTAAGGGTTCTTTTTTTGCCATTTTGGCTACGAACCGTAATAAACAATGGTTTTTCAGATAAAAATAATGTGAACAGGAAAAACTCAATTTGTATAGTTACTTTTTCATTCCACAAAGCAGTTAGCACTCTTAGCGAGACACACGCGCCTTTACATCGATACAAGCGCATTTTTATGGATTAGGAATAATAGGTATCGATATAAGCACGTGTTGACGGCGCCTCTTCTCTGCTGTTTCGGTTTGCCCAGGTGAAAGAAGGACGGGCGCTTGTGAGGATCTACTCTATAAACAAGCGTAAGATCCGCGTCTGTATCTACACTATACAAACGCGAGACTGAAAAAATGCAGGGATGCTAAGGCATACAAGTTGTGTCTGACTCACGTGCGTATTGCGTTTGTATCAATACAAACGCGCGTCGATGGCGCGTTTAACAATGACGGTATGCATAGACCCTAAATTCGAATTAAACGCGGACAAATTTCGGAGGCAAAAGCTAGTTGATAATAAATAAACATATGCTGTCACTACACATTGACGCGAGTGGAGACGAAGGCGAGATCTTGCCGTTTTTAAATGCGGGAAGGACTGCCACACTTAGAAAAACATCAATGTATCTCGGCCTCGCGCGACTCGCGCCAATGCAGAATGTAGAGAATAGTAGCATGAGCCGTTGATTATGTTGCTATTATACTATTCACTGAATTATAATAATAATCGGTACGTGAAAAGACATACTGCATTATTTATTGTTGTTCTGAAGTGGTGTAAGTTCGCGCCAAGGAAGTTGAATTCATTTTTCGTTTCCGGTTGTATGTTGACAGAGTTGCCACATACAAATATGAAGTAAGACGGAAAATTCATAGTAACAGAGCAGCGATTTAAGCAGTACTTCAAACAAGCTTGACTGCATGTCATGTCATCTATCAGATTTTCTGTCAAGAAAACGAGAAAGGTGATTCTCTGTGCAATCGTCTTCGGCGTTTATTTTAAAGTTTTATAATTTGATCCCTTTTTGTAAACGAATATTAGTGAAAATGGACGACGATTTACCAACAGACTTCCAGGTCATCGTGGTTGGAACTGGTATGCTCTATATTTTTTATAAAACGATACCGGGCGTGACGGCAGTAACAGCAGCCTACTTATCGATCTGAGTTTTTTTGAAGGTTTACTAGTGAAGCGAATTATCTGGTTTATTATAAAACGTCGTAATTTTTATACAATTTAAATCAATTTAACATTATTGAAGAAATTTAATAATATGATATGAGTCGTTCTTACGTTCGTCCCACATTCATTAATTCAATATTTGCAGCTGGCTTGGCTCAATAGTCATTGTCTACGTATGCCACTACGTGCAAATTATATTATGCAGGCAGATACTGCCTGTGATTTTAAAAATACAGTGACTAATTGTTAAATATCATAAGTCACTTTAATGACATTGATTTAATGCATTTCTACAGCATTTTAGAACAATAAAACGTATTCTTTGAAGCAGGCGCAAAGAAGAATTATTTACACTATAATATATAATACTAAAATGACTATTATCTAACTTAGTTCATTTTTTATTGCTCAAAAAGTTTTGTAAAAAGAGAGAAAATCTAATTAGATTATTCTTACTTTTTGTTTATATATGGAAATAAAAAAATCATAAAAGAAAAATTACAATGGTATACAACTTCTATTGCTTCATAGCTACACCTACATATTAACAAAAAATAAAACGGACTGAAAAGTCTATAAAAAGTAAAAAACAAAGTTATTTAGTTCCTTCAATTTACCTTTTGTACGAGTTTGAACTGCTTTTTATTGTATTGAAATCAGTGTGAAAGACCTATAAAACTCATAATTGTGTATACTTAACTAAGAGTGCAACTATGTGAACTGTAATGTACAATTTTTTCTTTTTTCAATTATAATTTTACACTTATATTATGAGTATGATAGGGTTACATATTGTTGTTGAATTTACAAAGGTATGGTGGAGTCGATTGTGGCCGCTGCCTGCAGTCGTATAGGAAAGAATGTCCTCCATCTGGATTCCAGTGACCACTATGGTGGTCTCTGGGCCTCCTACAACTTTGATGGACTGCAGAAGTTTATTAAAGAAGTCAATTTTGACCCTAAACGCCAGCTACAAGTCTACAATTTATCAGAAAACTGGTATATTGAAAAGTAAGTAGGTCCTTCCTAATTGCTGTTTTGAAATGTAATCTAGTCCAAGGCAAACTTTAGTAAAGCTATCATAACATGCATGTGTTAATTGCAAGGAAATAATAGTAATAAAAGGTGCAATTACTACTATTCACTATATTAGATACAAATTGTGCACACTTAACAATATATGCAAATGCATGCACCACAATAATAAAAAATATGATACATAATTATTAATCATTTTGAAATAAATGAATACATAAAACAAAAAAATATATTTCTGCGTCTTTCTTTCATGCTTTGTTCAGGGATTCTCCACCAGAAGAAGAAAAGAAAGAGGAAGGAGAAGAATCAAAAGCTGACCCTGCTAAAAAAGTATGGAGCCAGGCTAGCTTCACAGCGGAATATAGAAAATTTAACATTGACATGACTCCAAAGGTACATTTTGATGCTTTGTTTGGATCTTTTTTTTCTTTACATACCATTTCACGACACAGAATTTGATCGACACAAAAACTGATTATTTGTAATGTAACAAGTACATAATCAAAACTACTGTGCATTTATTTAGTTCAATTTGGTTCTTTGGCTCCAACTGTAATGAGCTAAATCTGATTAACTGGGAGGAGGAATTTTCGCGCCACTCACTAGATGACTCACTTGACTTCTTCTATTCCACCCTTAAAACACTTAGATCGAAATTTATTCCCAGTAAAAAAATAAACAATGATTCGTTTCCTAAGTGGTACTCACCCGCACTAAAAAAAGCAATTAAAGAGAAGTTTAAATATCTAATTAAATTTCGAATATACGGCAACAAATCGGATCTAATCTCATTCAATGTATTGAGGGATAGGGTCAAAAAACTCGAGCATGAATGTTATGATGCATATATTTGTCGCACCGAGGATAACATCGCCAAGGATCCTAAGCAGTTTTGGTCTTATATGAAGTCACGGTCCAGCTCGCATGTTATACCAAGCTGTCTGAAGTATGGCAATCGAGTGGTCAATACAATCGATATATGCGATGCTTTTTCAGAATATTTCCTCACTACATTCTCAGGGTCAAGCTCTTGCCGTACAGCACCGCTCGACTCCACACTTGGTTCTATCTGTCATATATCTAATATTGAAGTGTCACTGGAAGTAATTGTCAAACTCCTACTTAAGCTAGATCCGACTAAATGAACCTTTAGTTCTACTCTTTAAACGATCACTTGCGGAGTGCAAAGTACCGACAATATGGAAATCCGCCTTCATTACTCCTGTACATAAAAAGGGTCCTAAAACCGAGATAATAAACTACCGGCCAATTTCGAAACTTTATATCATATCTAAAGTATTAGAAGAACTTGTTTACACCCAAGTATACAATGCAATCAAGAACTATTTTAGTACTAATCAACATGGTTTTCTTAAACGGAGGTCTACGGTCTCTAATCTGATAGTTTTCAATGATTACGTAACGGGAGCCATGGCGGGGGGTAGCCAGGTGGACGTCATTTACACAGACTACAGTAAGGCATTTGATCGAATTGACCACAATCTGCTTATTTTGAAACTCTATAATATGGGCATTCAGGGTGACCTACTGCGATGGTTTTCATCATATATTAACAAGAGGTCGCAGGCAGTTGTTATTAACAATTATATGTCTAGTTGGGTGACCGTTCCAAGTGGCGTCCCCCAGGGATCTTTGCTAGGACCTTTGCTTTTTAATATTTTTGTTAACGACATCAGTGACTGTTTTGCTTTTTCTGAATTACTCTGCTTCGCTGATGACATGAAGATCTTTGCCAAAGTTAAGTCTCTTTAAGATTCTGCACTTATCCAAGACGACCTGTCGCGACTTGATGCGTATTGTCAATTGAATAAATTAGACCTTAACCCGTCGAAGTGCTTCACGAAAACCTTTTCAAGACAGCGGTGCCCAATACCAACTACATATAAGCTCAAAGACCAGCTGCTGAAAAAGGTGTCATCTATGAAGGATCTAGGTGTTACGCATGACTCGAAGGTCCTGTTTGACATCCATGTTAATAATATTGTTGCAAATGCTACCAAATCATTAGGTTTTATTATAATTCATTAAATTTTACACGAGCAAAAACTATTAAAATACTCTTCTGTACGTATGTCAGAAGCAAACTCGAGTATGCGTCCCAAATTTGGAACCCTTGTTACAATACCTATGTAGACAGAATGGAACGGGTCCAGAAGAAATTCATTAAATACCTTTGTTTCAAATTAAAAACTCCGTTTGTGTCTATTAACTATGTTAATATGTGTAAGAAGCACTATCTCATTCCCTTATATAAGCGCCGGGAAATTGCAGATATTGTTTACATCCTTAATATAACGAACAACAATGTAGACTGCCCGAAATTACTCTCTGGACTTTCCTTCAATACTCCATCGAGGCTAAGAAGACATTTCCCTCCCCTCTCAATTCCCTTTTCCTCGAGTAATTATAGGAAGAATAACTTTCTGTTACGTGCTGGCAAAACTTAACTAAAGAGCTGGATATCGATATTTTCAATAGTAATATCCCAACTGTGCGGCGTAGAATAACGGACGGTTTCTTTGAATGAGCGTGCCTCAATTTTATTTTATTTTATTTGGTTGTAGTTTAAACTTGTTGCAGTTTATTTCACTTAGTCATAGTAATCACTAGAAGGCTCTGCGACGTTGTGCATTATGTGAGCGTCTCTATTTTGTATCATGTTACTACCGGTGGGAACCTGTAATTGGCTTTCTGATACTTATTCTATGCCGCAAATGTATTACTTTTAGCTGTTGGTTCTCCGAATAAATAAAATAAAATAAAATAAATAAACTGTGAGGATGGTTTATAGCCAATTTTCACTATCGCATAACATAATGGTAACAAACCTCATTCCACTGAATATAAAAACTTTTGCTCTTAAAAAGCTCATCCTTTTTAAGTATACAAGTATCTGAATTCTTTCCTTAGCTTTGGTTGCCTTGCGTCAACATTCTTGGTTAGTTTGTCATTTCCAAGGGCCTGATCTCAGCTACTGTTCTCCTTATCTTCAACATCTCGCTATGCGGACTTCCTTTGCGTGACAACGGTACCGTTGGATCACCTTCTAGCATTGCCATAACCCTTTTGTCTTCCCTCAGCTCTTGTTCTCCCGCGGCCCGCTGGTGGAGCTCCTCATCTCGTCCAACATCGCGCGTTACGCTGAGTTCCGCTGCGTTACGCGCGTCCTCACCTGGCTGGACGGCAAGCTGGCGCCGGTGCCTTGCTCCCGCGCCGACGTATTCGCCACTGAGGCCGTCGGGATCGTGGAGAAGAGGATGCTCATGAAGATGCTCACATCCATCGTCGGGTACAATGAAGAGGAGATGAATAACGAATTCAAGGGTAAGTGGCACTCAAACTGATTTCAGGCGCTGCCTTATCCGTGGCACGGATTTTGCAATGTATTAAGGTTTTTCCGAAATTTAACTGGCCAAATAATTAATCCAGTGCTCAAATAATGTTTGATGCGATAAAAACCTTTAACTTTTTGATGCGTTGGTTAAATTATTAATAAACTGGCGAAGTTGCGAGTCGATCTCGCGCACGAAGGGTTCCGTACGTCACCAAACTCTTTAAATTTTTATTTTATTTTTATTATCTGTTGTGTCAACCTCAAGCCTTAGCCCTGTGACAAACAGACAGCAGAGACTTAGTTATTAGCGTTCCGTTGCTGCCCCATTGAGTATAGGGAACCCTAATAAATTTGGTTCAAAAGGAAATTGATATACCCATCGACACTGATAGTACGTTGCCGAAGTGTGTCCTTACCATAAAAGATATTGTATTTGTACTTATAGCCCACTTTTAAACAAAGACATTATAATTTTCATTCGAGTTCACAGCATACTTTGTGGTAATAGGCGGGGCATTTTATTGGCTTAAACAACCTTGACGCATTTACACTTCCAAACCGAATTCCGGGGTAGATTACTCACGCTGTTTAATGCATTAACCTAGACATTCTAATGATGCCGGGTGACAGCTAGCTGTTTTCAAGGATGTATCTATTGTCTAGATGATTCGACTGAGCTTCATAAGCGCGCACAAGTGAAACAAAAAGTCTTTTTTTCCTCTTTTTACCTGACTTCTGACTAGAAGCTTTGTTTTTTATTTTTTGCAGTATAATTAGAAAGTAAATACACTATCAGAAAAACTGACAATAGAAAAGGAAGGCATCATAAAATTCATAAATTGAAATGCTAGGTGATATAAAAGCTTAACTAAAATGGTGTGAATATGTCAATAGGTAAATAGGAACAGAACATTTTCCACTATATAAACAGAAACCGCTTGATTGGACTCGGCTGACGATGACGATGTTATGTCACTTCACTTTAACCTGTGTCACTACAAAAAAACGACGTGAACTAATAACAAGTCTCAATCACGCAAACCCAACAGCCATCATGGTGGCAACAACGCCCTCATACGAGCCAGCAAATTTACCTGTTACCTTTGATAACATTAAATATTGACGCAGGTCGCTCAAATGTCGTAGTTTGACATGCCCGAGTCAGAGAGTGCCAATACCAACAATAGAACTGCTTGTTCAAACTTGCTTATTGCCACATAACATGCAAATCTCAATATGTGAGATTTCTTACAGACTGGAACGACAAGACGTTCAAAGAGTACCTGACCCACAAGGGCCTCACGCCGAATCTGATCCACTACGTGCTGTTTGCGATCGCGGGCGGCGACAACAACATGCCCTGTCTGGAGGGCGTGCGCGAGTGCAAGAAGTTCCTCATGAGCCTGGGACGCTATGGGAACACGCCTTTCCTATGGCCGATGTATGGCAGTGGAGAGTTGCCACAATGCTTTTGCAGGTGAGTCCTTTCACTAGCTGTTCTCGTGACACACTGTTTCTAGGTGCCATGGAAGAGGTTCCTCATGCGCCTGAGATGCTATAGGAACACGCCTACTAGATGTTCGCGCAACACGCTGTTTCTAGGTGCAATGGAAGACGTTCCTTATGAGCCTGGGACGCTATAGGAACACGCCTACTAAATGTTCGCGCAGCACGCTGTCTCTAGGTGCCATAGAAGAAGTTACGCGTGAACCCGGAACGCTATAGCAACATGACTTTCCTGCTGGCTGATGTATGGGAGTGGACAGTTGCCACAGTGCTTCTACAGGTGAGTCGATCCACGACCTGTTCGAGAGCTTGCTTCTTAAAATACTAGTAGATATAAATACGAAGTTGAAGTTTGGTTCACTTTGAAATTCGAAATAATGAAATGAAACGATAGAAGTATGCCTTCCATCGATTGAAAATTGGGCTTCTCCACTTAGCTTAATTAGAAACATGCCTACCGAATGATTACCTTGCCTTTCTAATTTGACTGAGTGTTGGTATTTTATTAATCAAGTATCATTTACCTTTATAAAAAATAAAACGATTACAGAATGTACCGTTTAGTCGCAGGCGTCTTGATGAGAGTTTACATCCCTTACGGAACAAGTAAACGAAAACGTGAAGTGAACTTTGGATAATCTGTCTTTCGAAGCTACTACTAGCCCTTTTTTGCGATGTACGAGGGCTGCTATTTATATATCCGGAAACCGGGATTACAATCTTCTTAAATAGCATATTTGACCGCCATGGTAAAATTTGAACTTTTTTAAGTATATAAGGTATATTTTTTCTTCCTTATTAACGCTCGTGTTTTGTTTTTGACGGGTTTTAAATGTCATCTCGCAGCAAGAATGGAACTCACTCGTGAAAATATTCGTGCTATGATTTATTATGATTTTCGGCGTGGTTTAACGCAACAACAGTGCATAGATCAACTAACTTCAACTTTTGGTGATGAAGCCCCATCTAAAACTACTGTGTATCACTGGTTTAGTGAGTTCAATCGTGGACGTAGTATGCTTACGGACGAAGTTAAGGCAGGTCGCCCGAAATCGGTCGTTGTACAACAAAATATCGAGGCTGTGCGAAAACTTATAATGGACGACCGACATGTTACGTACCGCGAGATAGAGGCGACTCTGGGTATTTCTATGACCAGCATTAATAGCATATTACATAATTATTTGGCTGTAAAAAAAATTTGTTCGCGTTGGATACCCCACAACTTAACAAATGAGCAAAAACATGCTCGCGTCGAATGGTGCAATAAAATGTTAAAAAAATATAACCGTGGTGACTCAAAAGCCGTTTATAACATCTATACAGGTGACGAATCCTGGATCTATGCATACGATCCCGAAACGAAGCAACAATCAACGGTATGGGTGTTTCAAAATGAGCCGAACCCTACGAAAGTTACTCGTGCAAAAAGTACATTGAAACAAATGGTGGCCTGCTTCTTCGGTATTAATGGCCATGTAGCTACAGTGCCACTAGAAAACCGTAGAACGGTTAATTCAGAGTGGTACACGACCATTTGCTTACCGGAAGTATTTGAACAAATTCGTAAAACTAACCAGCGACGAAGAATCATTCTTCATCATGACAATGCCAGCTGTCATACGTCACGCGAAACAACTCTATTTTTGGAGGGTCAAAATGTGGAATTAACGGGTCATCCGCCGTACAGCCCTGACTTGGCACCCAACGATTTTTATTTATTTCCAAATATAAAGAATAAATTACGCGGTCAACGATTTTCGACCGCTGAAGATGCTGTCGACGCATTCAAACAACACGTTATGGAGGTACCTCAGGCGGAGTGGCAGAAGTGCTTTAAAAATTGGTTCACGCGAATGCAAAAGTGCATAGATCATCAAGGGGAATACTTTGAAAAACAATAAAACTATTTTCAGCCGTGTACGTTTGTTTGTTTTTTTGTTTCCGGATATATAAGTAGCAACCCTCGTAAAACTGCCTAGCATTTATACAAGTGCTAGGCAGTTAGAAGAGAGGAATACACTTTCTACTTCACTCATACTCAACAATTCGTCAGTCCTCTTGTTTCAAGTTGTTGGTCCTTGGTCACTATGAAAGCAAAACTTGACCGTCAGACGCATGTATGTAGGTAATTATGTTTTCTATCAAAACGTAATGTAGTCACGGAACATTGATAAGCATAAATCCAGTTGAACCTGTGCTTTGAGAGCAGGGATTTTTTTGTGGTGGTTCCTTTCAGATTGTGTCGCTTTGAAGTAGTGCTAGCCTCACTACGCGAAAAAATTTGCTACGCGTTTTCTATATAAGTAATATAACCTCTAAGCATGCCAAGTCTGATACGACTTAAGTAGCACAGTTACAGTTTGGATGTTCTTATTGTTGCCTATATATGAGTGCGAGATTTGTACAAAAAAATATATAATACACTTTCGCGGTCAGGTTCGCTGTTAGCGGAAATTAAATAGCTGCTAATTGCTATCTTTCTAGGTCGCCCCAATTATTATTCTATTACAACATTACGTTTCTTATTATTCTACTAAAAAAAGTATTTTTATATGCAACTTCATATCAGTAAGTACCTATAATGAAGTGTGTAGATATATCGCAAGTTAATATTCACCCATATCCAATGGTCGGATTTTCTTCAGTTAAATGTATTTCTATTTTTAACCGACTTTTAAAAAGGAGGTGGTTTCTATGTTCCACTGCATGTTTTTATATGTATGTGTACGTACAACATACGATTTCTCTTTCAATTGTGGACCGATTTCCAAAATTATTTATTCGAAAGAGTAGACTCCTGACTGGTAGTCCCACCACGTCAGGATCTGATAATGGGATCCCAGGGAAATCGAAGGCAACCATAAAATTTTACTGGCATCTATAATAATATAGTGATTTCAGTATTTTAAGAAACAAGTCAACCATTTGAATTCAAAAAGTATAAATTGGTGAAGTGAAACTTGTGAAGACCATAGAAGACCACCAGATCTCATTGATATGTGATGTAGTGGCGATACGATAACTCGATTAAGTTAGCTAAGCGGCTTCATAGTCACAATTCATAAAATAAATCCTTTTGATGAGAGTGGTACCATCGAACTGATGGTGGAGCCCGAAGCTAGGCACCAGATCTATAATCGAATAAAGTAATGTATACTAGCAGTGTTTGGGCTTGTTACAATCGCCACGAGCTGAATTTTCACAGAACAATTCACTAAAAAGTGAGAAATATAATTAAATAAAATGACAAGAAATAAAAACCGACTTCAGATAATTACTAAAAAGTTAAAAGTAAAGCTATTTAGTTCTTTTAATTAACCGTTTTTAAACTCAATATATCCAAATCATATTTTTTTAGGGTTGGTGCCACCCGTGAAACAATTAACTTACTAAAATCGCCTATTTTGAAAATTTGGCCATGATATTATATAAGATATTGTATAGATTGAGTTGAAAAAAGGATAATTCTAAGTAAATTTAAGCACCGTCAAATAAGACTCGTGTGTCTGTACGCGCTCTGTCTATCGCATGATACGTGCTCTTTCGAACTTCAAACGTATGGAAACGAACCTGAAGTAGGGATTTTCCGCTACGTTTCAGTTTGTTTGGAAGAGATCGCTCAATAGCGATAAGAAGGTTTGTTGTTTACCACTACTTGCAATTGCTGAAGAATTTCCATCTTATAGACTGGTGAACTTTAATTTAATAAAACTGAATCGTCAACGATAAAATGTAAGTAATTTAAAAAAATACTCATGGAAAACCATTCAATGTTCCTTTAAGACTTAAAATGTTAATAGTTAATTACTGCAGAAAAAAAATGCAACAAAAATACGCAGAAATTGCAAAAAATGCACCATGAAAATGTTGGGTACTCGCGGTTCAATGACCGAAATGTGCAGCAGTCGGGCGCTCGAAAATGAGGCGACTTTCTAATATTGCATGCCGCGGGTTTCGTAATGCGACAAACATTTGGATGGACTAATTGCCACTTGAATTTGGATGAGCATATTATTTAAAAACAAATATGTCTTTTGTTGTTTTTAAATGGGCATTCGACGGCTGGACTTTAATAGGTCGATGAATAGATGATAATGTAGTTGCATATACTAAATATATCTATAACACCTGTTGAAACGTCAGTAATATTTCTCAGAATTTTGATCATTTCGGGATTCCGAACAGCTTTCTCTGGTCTAGGTACAACCCTAAAATCGAAAGAATCAATAGCATTTTGGATGTGCATTTAATAATAAATTTACTCACATTATAAGAAATATTTCAGTCTCAATCATGATATATTCCTTTCATTTGGGAAACATCGGTGTGAGAGAGATATTTATCTTATAGGTTCTATATATTAACTTTTTCATCCCAGACTGTGCGCCGTGTTCGGCGGCGTGTACTGCCTGAACCGGCCCATCGACAAGGTGGAGACTAAGACCGTGGACGAGGGCAAGACTGTGGTGTCCATCGCCAGCAAGTCCAAGACACTCAACTGCGACCACCTCGTCATCGGCATCAACGACTGCCCCAAGGAGCTCATCTCGCCTGAGCCCGTGGAGAGCTGCGACATCTCCAAGGTAAGTCAACACTGTGGACGATGTTTAGTAGTGCCTCCATAGCCAGCAAGTCCAAACCTTTGAACTGTGACCACCTCGTCATCGGCATCAACTACTGTCCCAAGGAGCTCATCTCGCCCGAGCCCGTCGAGAGCTGCGACATCTCCAAGGTAAGTCAACACTGTGGAAGATGTTAAGTAGTGCTTCCATAGCCAGCAAGCCCAAACCTTTGAACTGTGACCACCTCGTCATCGGCACCAACTACTGTCCCAAGGAGCTCATCTCGCCCGTGCCCGTCGAGAGCTGCGACATCACCAAGGTAAGTCCACACTGTGGAAGATGTTAAGTAGTGCCTCCATAGCCAGCAAGTCCAAATCTTTGAACTGCGACCACCTCGTCATCGGCACCAACTACTCACCCAAGGAGCTCATCTCGCCCGAGCCCGTCGAGAGCTGCGACATCTCCAAGGTAAGTTCACACGGTGGATGATGAAAAAGTAGTGCCTCCATAGCCAGCAAGTCCAAACCTTTAAACTGTGACCACCTCGTCATCGGCATCAACGACTGCCCCAAGGAGCTCATCTCGCCTGAGCCCGTTCTTTATTTTTATTTAAATCAAATAAATAAATAAAATAAAAATAAATGTAGAACAGTGCATGCGAATATATTGCACTTTATGAAATGAAATGAAATAATGATCTTTATTCTGTAAGTAGGCCACAAGGGCACTTTTACAAGTCTGACTCTACGGCGTTTCCCAAGAGGAGACCACTGAAGAGAAGAAAGCCGAAACAAACTCAACAGTCAGTCATTTTTTCGAAATAACTCTTATATCTATTACAATATTCGTGCTTAGCCTATCCTAAATATATGTTTTGAGTATAAACTCAATGCGTAGTTCTTCAAGGAAACACATCAAAACTTATAAAAGTAAAAAAACTATCTAGAATATAAAAAAGGAAAATAGTGATTTTTATTTAAAACAACTTACATACGTTAGATATGCCACCTTATAAGTACCGTGTCCCGGTAAAAGTAAATTATTTGGTTTCTGTTTTGGGCCATGCATTTTTGTCTGTTAAATAGTCCTCTACCCTATAATAAGCTTTTGCCATTAGGGACTCTTTTAAGTACTTTTTGAGAGCTGGAAGCGATAATTTCAAAGCATCATCTGGTAGCTTATTATAAAAATGTATACATTGGCCTACGAATGATTTGGCTACTTTACGAACGCGGAACTTTCTAATTGCGATTTTGTTTTTATTTCTAGTATTAAAATTGTGGATAACTGAATTCTTAGTAAAAGACTCTAGGTTCTTAATAACATAAATAATATTCTCATAAATATATTGGGACGCTACGGTTAATATGTTGATGTCTTTAAAAAGTTACGGGAGTTCAGGTTATATATAGAACGAATCGCTCTTTTTTGTAACACAAATATAGTCTGTATGTCAGCTGCTTTGCCCCAAACCAGAATACCGTATGACATGATACTATGAAAATAACTATGATATACTAAGCGAGCAGTATCAACATTGGTCAATTATCTAATTTTTCTAATAGCGTAAGCTGCTGAACTTAATTTACCTGGAAGTACTGCTAAATGGGGACTCCATTGCAAGTTCTTGTCCAATATTATGCCTAAGAATAATGCCCTATCCACCATTTCTAAACATTCACCATTGAGCGATATAGTAGAATCCACTGCTCTAACATTCGGTAAAGCAAATCTAACTCATTTCGTTTTCTTAGCATTCAATACCAGATTATTAATATTAAACCAGTCAAGTACTTTAACTAGTACACTATTAATTTCGGCATAGTCTGTTGCTTTCCGGTCAACTTTGAAAATTAATGATGTATCATCAGCAAATAGTACTATATTACAAAGATTTTCTACTATAGATGGTAAGTTATTTATATAAACTAAAAATAGAAATGGCCCTAAGATAGAGCCCTGTGGCACTCCTGGCTTAACTGCAGCTCCACTGGATTGGGTTCCATTTACAACAACTGTGTGTTCTATTGCTGAGATATGAAGATATAAGGCTTAAGGCATTTATAGACATGCCATAATGTTCTAATTTCAAAATGAGTGTTCAATGATCAACGCAATCAAATGCCTTAGAAAGGTCACAAAAAACTCCAATTGCATCACAAGATTTCTCCCAGATGTTGTAAATATATTTAATGAGTACAGATGCTGCATCAGCCGTGGAACGTCCCCTTGTGAAACCGAATTGTTTACTACTAAGCAGTTTATTTCTATTGAAGTGTCCCAGCAGATCCATCAACATTAACTTTTCGAAAACTTTACTTAATACAGGTAGTATAGATATCGGACGGAAATTAGTCAAGTCACTCAAGTCACCTGATTTAAAAAGAGGTATGACTTTACTAAGTTTCATAAGATCTGGAAACACGCCCTCTGATATGCAATTATTATAAATCAAGGCTATATATGGTGCAATTGAGTCTATGATGAACAATTTTTACTGAAGTTCCCCATAAATCCTCTGTTTTCTTTAAATTCAGTGACTTAAATGTTTTAATAACGTCTATTGAATTTACTTGACTAAATTCAAAGCTTACATTGCATTTGTTAAAATTAACATTAAGTAACAAATGGGCTTCGGTCGCAGATGATTGAAGATATCTTGTAGTATTAATTGCAATGTTGGAAAAATAATCCTCGAATGCCGAGGCAACATCGTGGTTCGACATAATCTGACCATTTCCTGTCATAATGTTGACTTGACTATTGCGAGTTTTTGTTTTACCAGTTTCTCTATTAATAATATTCCAAACAGTTTTCACTTTATTGTCAGACATTTCGAGTTTAGAACTAATATAATTTGCCTTAGCGGCTATGCACACCTTCTTAAACATTTTTGAATAATTCTTGACATAGTCCAGGAAATCAGTATTCTTGTTTACCTCTTTCTCTCCATATAATTCATAAAGCCTATTTCTACTTCTATGAATGCCGACAGTAGCCCATCCACTAAACTTCGTTTTTGACCCAGAAATAGTTTTCATTTTGAAATGAGTATTAAAATTATTTATAATTATGCCAAATAAATTTGTGTAAAAACAATTTAGGTCATCATGTGAAATGGATAACATACATAGATAATTATGAACTTCATTTTTGAATAGTTCTAAACGATTACTAGTTATGGGTCTGTATGTTATAGTTTTTAAAGGCCAAGCCACACCGATTGCGTGCGCAGCACGTGCACGTGCGCGTGTGCGTGGTGTGCGCGTTGTATCGTATGAAATGTCATAGTAGATGGCACACCACTTGCGTGGCGTGCGCGTGCGCGTGACTTGCACGCAATGCAGCTCCGTCGAGACAAAACGGCTGCGTGCTGCGTGCACGCGCTCACGCAGCGGAGTGCTGTGATGACGTTGTATTTACCGGCGTTCTCTATGAGACGGCGAACCGAACAGGTAGGGACATGCACTGTTCGGTGCTGCGCAGGTGCTGTACAGCTCTCTTGTGTTTATTTACAACTTGGCCGGGGCGCGTGGAGCTTTTTGTAATGGATTGCCCAATAAATAACTAAAAACACAAACATTATAAAAATTCGTCGTATAAAAGCTTGTTATGGGAACTAGCCTTCCTGTAGTTCGTATTATTTTTTAATATACAAGGCTCCAATAAACCATGGAGTTCTTCAAAAGAAGCTCTAGACATATGAAAATACCAAGAAAAAAACGATCTTCATACGATTCTAGTTCGCGGCACAGGTTGTGATATTCACTGTATTTTTGTCTGCTTGCATTTATGTAATGAACCCACAGTCTTTTTGGCGATGAACGAGTTTTTTTTAGTAGAAAGTAGAGCAGTAAAGCTTCTTCTTCGTCTGACAAATTGCTATCGAGCATAATGAAGACTACGCAAAACAAAATGGCGGCTAGTCACGCAACGGTGCTGCAGCGTGCGCCACCGTTGCGTGCACAGCTCTACAGTACGCGTGCGCAGTTCTGCGTGCGCAGCTCTCGGTGTGACATGGGTGCTGTGCACGCCACGCACACGCGCACGTGCACGTGCTGCGCACGCATCCGGTGTGTTTTGGCCTTTAACCAATAAAATATAAGGACGGCAACAATTCGTTTTAAATGCATCAGTCATATCATTGTATAAGAAAACAAACGTTACATTTATTTGCAGTGCTATAAACGCCGGATTTTGATTAGTACAGTCACCGTCATAAATAAGTGATGATTTCTGTGTATCTCGTCGCTTTTAATCGTTTGACAATTTCGTATGACATTTCAAACACGACGTTAAATGGACAAGGTTACCAAACGATAACTTATTTATGCCGGTGACTGTATCACTATAAAATATCATCTGAATATTACGGGGCCGTTATCGTTTTAATCATATGTTATTGTATATACTTGTATTAATATATACTCAATTATTTCCAGCAAACATCCCATACAAAATGAAATTGACCGTTTTTTAAAATTCTCGTTTCTTAATGTTGGTTGTTATTGTATATTTAGATATCCCAGTTTGGACACCCCGCCTTTTACGACTCGTTTTTCGTGGTGTCGTTTTGCGATGCTTGTTGTGCTTCTAGTAAATAGTTCGTATACTTTATAGTATACTTTTTAAGTATACTAGAATTTAAAATAAATGTTGTATAATTGTAGGCGGTGTTCATAACGAGCTCGTCGATGCTGGCGAGCGAGAAGGAGCCGCTGACGCTGCTGCGCTTCCCGCCGCTCGGCGACGGCGCCCACGCCGTCACCGTGCTGGAGGTGGGGCCCGCCACCGGCTCCTGCCCCAAGGGCCTGTGTGAGTACATGTCCTAATTGTCGTATGTTAAACTGATTAACATTTTAACCATAGCGCCCCAATATATTTATGACAATATTATTTACTAGTTAGAAGGCGCCCCGCAACTTCGTTCGCGGAGGAGAAAAAGTCATAACCCCTCTTTTATCGACAGCGTAGTCGGGTAAAAAGTATCATATGACCATCCTGGATACCCAGCTACCAAGAATAGTTGAAATCTGTTTAGCTGATTAGGCGTGATGAAGCCACAGCGACACATTATACAAACATACAAAAAATATTTTTCGATTCAGTGACCTCCAAATAGTTCGTCACAATTTTTTTTAAGTTTCTCAATGTACACTGTACAGACATTTCATTTTTACAACTTTATATCAGTACATATATTGTTAAGAACCTAGACTCATTCACTAAGAATTGTGATATCAACAAATTAATTATATAAATAAAAATAAAATTGTCATTAGAAAGATCATTTTTGTAATAAGTTACCAGATGATACTTGCAAACTACCATTTCCAACTCTCAAAAAGCACATGAGAAAGTCTCTTATGGCAAATGCATATTATAGGGTAGAGGACTATTTGATGGACAAAAATGCATGGCCTAAATCAGAAACCAAATAACTTGGTTTTACCGGGACACGGCGCATATAAGAGAGCATATCAACCGTACTTAAGTTAATATTTTCTTCTGTTTCCGCGATTATTACTCATTGAAATAAAACAATTTAACGGATTATATCGCGTATATTATCTCATTTTAGTTCCCGACGTTTCGGAAGCTTTCCAGCTTTCCATGGTCACGGGAGGACCACCTCAACGTACTTAAGTTGTTTTAAGAAATCATAGTTTGCTTTTTTTCTTATATTATGATTTTACTTTTTTGTTTGTAATGTTTTCTTGGAGAACTATGTGTAGAGTTTATACTTAAAAAGATATATTTAACATAGTCGGTACTAAATTGTAATAGTTAAGAATTATACAAAAATAAGTAAACTGTTGAGTTTCTTTCGGCTTTCTTCTATCAGCAATGGTCTCCCCTTGGGAAATGCAGGTAGACTCAGATTTATAAAAGTGTCCTTACGGCCTACTTACAGAATAAAGATCTTTATTTCATTACTTCCTTCACAGCCCCGATCTACGACTTCTTCGAATCGGGGACTTTTCTGCTAGACGCTTTTGTAAAAAAATTAAATGTTTACAATTTTATGAAGCCCTCTGCGCCCTCTGAAGCCGCCGGGGGCAGACAGTATAGCCGGTAAGACCGGATCAAAGGTAAGATTATATGAAAGCAATTTCCAGCGAAACGATAGATATTTTTTTATTACTGGCAACATGTGTGCGTCGCTATTTTATCCCTTACGCGCACTATGTTGCCTGTGATAAAAAATATCGTTCAGCTGCTATCTACCGTTTTGCTGGAAATTGCTATCATCCGATCTTACCTTTGATCCGGTCTTAACTGGGTATACCTGATGTCCCGGTTTGCCAAACCCTTTAGATCGGGTCCTATACTCGCTTGTCAGAGTGCTCGTAGCTGTTTGGGTGCTATTTTTACCGAACGGTAGTAAATGACGCGATGTACTGACCAAGTCAAGACTCTGACGTGTATTCGTCGTAGTCAATATGCTTGTAAAGCTTAGGCCAGATATAACGCACGTGCTAGGAGCCTCGCTTCTTCTCTAAAGAAACTTATCTGCATATTATTTTGATTAAAACAAGTTTCTTATACAAAATCCCATTCAACGTGGAAAGAAAAAAAAAACTCAAATTCGAACAAAGAAAAAGCCCTTGTTTAGTTTTGTTAATATGATTCCGTTGTTATTTCATTAGTCAATACCGTCCCATGAACGAAATACTTTTTCTCCAAATCACAGCGGCACTCGCCGCTGGCCAGTTTTTACGGCATTTTTTGCCGGAATGCAATGTTCTTTTTATCGCGACCCGTTTTTACCACGCATGACTCACGGGCGATTGTCAAGCTAAATAGGCAAATTATAGGTATGGTTACCGTACATACATCACTGGGAGGTTTTTTGCTACCAACCAACGGTATTTCTACTGAAGTGGCAATGGGCAGGGCACATAGTTCGAAGCGCCGATGGCCGTTGGAGCAGAAAGGTTCTCGAGTGGAGACCGCGTACCGGCAAGCGCAGCGTAGGACAGCTACCCGCAAGGTGGTCGGACGACCTGGTTAGGGTTGCGGGGACTGGCTGGATGCGGGTCGCCTCTATCCGGCCCATGTGGAAGTCGATTGAGGAGGCCTGTGTCCAGCAGTGGATGTTCTATGGCTAAATTGATGATGATGATGATGAACGGTATTTCGAAATTCCTTTTTACTATGTGTTATAGGAATCACATTCTGAAAACGGTTATTAGACTTCTCACGGTTTTTTTTACGTCTCAAAAGCTAACCGATTTTGCTTTATAATTTTGTAGAGAGTATTTTCCAATAACTTATTTGTATTAAAAGAGGATTGTAGTGTCGCTATCTTAAAACCACTATTTATGCGAATTGTTGAGATAAGTATAAAAATATTTGAAACATTAAGAGTCCCCAGTAAGCTCGTTTCTCCGTACAAACGTAGTTACGCTGTCATTTTCTAACGACTAGCTAGTTTGCTCTGAAGCTTTGTACTTAGAATAAGTTTAGGTATATGCAGGCCTGTAATTAGTTTATGTAGCTTCATATACCATAGTAAAGAAAAATACAGCGAATTTAAGTTTTTCATACAATACTTGTTTCTGCTGTATTTTTTTATATAAACTGGAGCCATATAAACTATTACAGGCCTAGATATATCTCATGTCATTGAATATGCAAAGTTTCATTAGAATCCAACACATAGTTTTAAAATGAGAACGAAACTCCGTTTGTATGGGAAGGTGAAATTCAGCCCAGCTTGCCGGGGACTCTTAATATTACATGAGTACAGTCACCAGCATCATCAGAAATAGAGTCGTGTCAGATATTTATGCGCGCTTTGTTCTAGCAGATATTAATGCTGGTGACTGTACAAGTGTGACATTTTGTATTATGGCACTCATCGACGATCACCGAGAATGAGGTATATTCTGTGGTGAAAATCTAATGAGTGTATCCCGAATGTTCCAGTCGTGGTGTACTTCATAACGAACAAGGTGAAGGATGCCGAGACGGACCTCATGCCGTACGCCGAGCGCATCTTCCACATGGGCGCCGGCGCGCCCACCGACGACAAACCTAAGGTAATGTCACAGTGCTGGATATGTCTATAAGCCTAAGACTACCAACACTTTCAAACCTCGAAACACGGTCACAGCCAGCCGGTGATATTGCACAAGGTCATGGAAGAGTAAAACTTTCATAAAATAGTCTACTCATGTACTTGCGAGTGTGTGTATCTGTGAATAAGAACTCCGCGAATCATACTAAAAAGGCATACTTTTTAGATTGGACCGTCACTCTATACTCTATGGTTTATATTATATGTCACTGAACTATAATACCTATAGTATACAACTCCGCACAGTACTATAATGAATTTCAAAAAAAGAACGCAGTGTTTTTGCAATTATTTTTTCACTTCTCCTGCTCAAAAACTAAGTCATATTAGCTTCGCGAAGCGAGACTAAAATAGTACATTTAGCCCCTAGGGTTTAAAAGAAAGCCATATAATGCCATACATATTTCTATGACACTGAAAAAAAAACTTGCGGCCAGCACATACTCCTTACGAATAATTAAAAACAAACAAACTAACCTGATCAGATTGGCCAAACTTTCTGATAGAATTGGTCAAATTGTACTTTAAGTTTTTCATGAAATATAATTTTAATGTTAAGTCTTTTTTATTTTCTCGCTGTCGAAGTGAAAAGCAGTGTTTAACACGTGGCTAAAAGCCATTTTGCCACTCACACATATTTGTCCTCGCTCACTTCGTGAGCTCGTCCAAATAATCACTTCGTGTCATGATGCCTTATTTTAGCCCCTTGTCAAACAATCTACTATTTAGCTACGTTTCATTTATGGGTATGGGCACTCATAGAAAAAATATTGTATACAATAGTTATATGATTCGATTTTTAAGTATCGTACCTTAGTTAGGCCACTCGGCAAGCTTCGTGGCCTAAACGCGGTACTCGATTGAAAAAGCATACATTATATAACGATTGCATAAAATACTATTATATGTATGTTAGTCTATAAGGTTTATTTATATATGGGCCATGTTGGTTGGTCTTGACGACCGGTTTAGCTCAGTGGGAGTAACGTTGCCTGCTGAGGTCCTGGGTTCAAATCCCGGTAAGGGCAAATATTTGTGTGATGAGCATAAATATTTGTTCCTGAGTCTTGGATGTTTTCTATGTATATAAGTAATATATCTATTATATATATTGTCGTCTAGTACTCATAACACAAGCCTTATTGAGCTTACCATGGGACTAGTTCGATTTGTGTAAAATTGTCCCGTATTATTTATTATTTATTTATTTATGTTGCCTGAATTAATTTTTAACGATTAATATAATAATTGAACGATTTCATTTCATTTCATAGTGCTGCATATTTCTATAAATCTATTAACAATTTCAAACCGCCAAACGCAGTCGCAACCAGCCAGTGATATGAATGATTTCCTCGCCTATCTGCAACAAAAGGAGAAGCTGCTGCTGAAAGGCAAGATGGATGTGGAAACCGCTGTCCAGTTCAGTTCGCGAGCATCGGGTTTCACCGTCGAAGACATCTGTGAAGCTAAGCAGGTGTTGTGCCAGTCCCTGGGGATGAAACCGGAAATAAGACACTTGCAGATATTAAGAAGATCTTGAGGGAGAACCAGGACCGGATTCCGGAGTTGGTGGCGACGGATGCCTCTATCCTGCCGTCTCAGGTTCCGGATAATATCGACGTTCGCTGCTTGTTTAAGGATATCGTGGCCCTAAAATCAAGTTTAGCAGAAGTTATTTTGAAGTTTGAAGCGGCGCAAGTCACTATTGCCCAGTTACGCAACGGAGTCCATAGTTTGCGAAATAGTGCTCCAACACGGTCGGTGGCATCAAATTTCAAAACCGATGACCAGCTTGCTGTTTGTTCGCGTGTTGCTGACACTAAAAGGTGCCGCACCCGCCGCTTCACCGCCCGCGCGTGCGGCCGCCTTCCGTTTAGAAGTCACGTCAGCGTGCTTATGCTGACGTCGCCGGTCAGCCTGTCGCAGCTAACCGGGCCTCCTTGCCTTCTAAGGCAAGTGTACTGGTTCCTGATAAGGAAAAGTCCTCCCGCACTGATATGGATAAGGAGGGATTCACACTGGTGGAAAGGAAGAGCAAGGCGCGCAGGGCACCTCGCAAAACTCTTTGTGGCATTGCCGAGCCGGTTGGTTCTGGTCTTCGAGTTGCTACACCGAGTAAGGCGCTCTACGTGTCGCGCTTGCATCACTCCGCCGTGGCTGATGACGTGGTGGAGTTCGTCCGGCAGAAGACTGGCTTCTCGCTGAGGATGCACCAGCTGCAGTCCCGCCACTACGTGCACTTCAGCTCGTTTGTGGTGCGCGTGCCGCGGCCGCTGCAGGACACCATCGCAAGTGCAGACTTCTGGCCGAAGGGTGTAGTGTTTAGGCAGTTCCGGGGCAATCTGCCGAATCCTACACCAGATCAGACGACGCAACGGAGCCACGGAGTTACGTCGCCTAAATCAAACTAGTTTTAAGTTTCTCTATTTGTTTTTCTTTTATTGTAGTTCACAGTGCCTTGGTTTTTACTGTAATGCTGTGTAACTTTTTTGAATAATAAATAAATAAATAAATTGCACACGGTCAAGAGTAAAATTTTCATAAATTATTTAAAAGGTTTTTCATGGATTGTGACGTTTAGGTGATTAATGTATGGTGTTCTAAGGACCATGATATTTTTAAGCCGTGTTAAATTGTCACGTTTTGCAAATTTATCAAAATATGCGGCCGTATCTATGAAAACCTAGTATTATCAGAGCCCTGCTCCTAAGCAAGATGTACGCAGTGTGGAGTCATTTTAAATTGGTTATTGACATAGACGTAAAACTACGATTTTCAGACTTTTCTCATAGATTGTGCTATTAGAGCTACCTTCATACCGAATTTCAAATTTCTAGGACAACTGGAAGTTCCCTGTAGGTTTTTATTCGATGGCCATTTGTATGGAAACACCTTTTTAGGGTTCCGTAGCAAAAACGGAACTCTTATAGTTTCGTCATGGTCATTGGCCGTCCGTCCGTCCGTATGTCATAGCCATTTCACTCAAAAACTACAAGATATATACTGATGAAATTTGGAGTATAGGTGTCTTGTCTAAGCGGCTCCTTAGTTTGATAGTTAAACAAAAAAAAAATATTTTCAGGGGGGCACATGAAACCGAAATTGTTTTTTTTTCAGCAAACCTCATTTAGTGAACAGTTTCGGAAATAATCGCTCTCAAAGTAGCATGAATTGTGCCCCCCCCCCCCTCTAAAAATTATAAATATAAAGCATAATAAATACTTTCAACGAAAATTGCTTTCAAGATGATCGGATATACCGTTTTTGAGTTATTGCCAAAAACTGAGCTTCTCAGCAAAAGGACGTAAGTGCCGTGAAGATACGCTCTTTTGCTAGTACACTTTTTCATATCGTATTTTTTTCATCTTTAATGCAATGTTTTGTATGAACGGCTGCGGAACCCTACACTGAGCATGGTCAGACATGCTCTTTCCCGGTTACATTATATAAGTATGTATCTCTTGATTACGTTCACTTAGAAGTTTGATTCTGTCACAGCTTCAATTAAATATGTTTTTTTATTCCTGTGGTTATGTGTGCAAATTCCGTAATCGCCGTCCATTTTGGGCGGAGATGGCGGATACGACTTTTCGGGTGCGCTTTTTATGTTTTTGCCGTGAGAAAATTGATGTGCCCATACATCGACATAACTTTCAAATGAATGCTAATTATGGAATCAAGACCCGGAAAAACCTGAAGAACGACATTCATGACGAAAAAAATGTATTATTTCAAGATGAAATACAAAATGGGTGCCATTTTTGGAATTTACCCTCCTAAAACCTTGAAAAGGACACCCATGACGATTTTATGAAAAAACTGATGCTCGCTATCTTAAAAGTTAAAATTGATGCCATTTTTAGGGTTCCGCACCTCAAAAAGAAAGAACGGATCCCGTATAGGATCACTTTGTCGTCCGTCTGTCTATTCTATACATTGATACTAAATATCATAAATATAAGATAATAATAGGTGGAGACTTAAACGTAGACGTTCTTATTAGTAATACAAAAATAAGTAACCTATTAAACCTTTTGTTAGAATATAATTTCACACAACATATAAAAAAGCAACTCATATCACTCAACGTTCGTCAACATGTCTAGACCTCTTATTTACCAATTTTAATAACCAACAAAAACATACAGAAATTAAAGATTTGGTGTTTTCAGACCATGCTGGTACACTTGTATCATTAAAATTACCGCATTTAGAGCAAAATAAACATACATGGCATACAGAAAAACGGATATTTAACTTGACTAGCATCGAAAAATTCAAATCCCAGTTGAATAACATAAATTGGCAAAACACCATTTCCCTAGATAAAAGTGTAAATGATAATTATAAAGCATTTAGTGAAATAATAGATAAAACCTTAAAACAATGTATACCAAAGAAAAAAAAAAAATTAAAAACTAACTACAAGAAAAAATGGCTGACACCTGGTATTAAAATTTCATGTAAAAACAAGCGACTGCTAAAACTATTATCAATAAAATCAAATAATTCTATACTCACAGAATATTACAAAAAATATGAAAAAATACTAAAAAAACTATAGTTACCGCAAAAAAGTTACAGTACATCAACAAAATAAAAAAAACAGACAGCAAAATTAAAGCTATGTGGAATATTATTAGGGAGCGTAGTAACAAAAAACAAAATAGTGAGAAAAATAACATTATATTGCGAATAAACAACTCGCTCTCATCTGATCCAAAAAAAGTTGCAACTACTTCAATTATTTCATCGCTTCCGTAGGTGAAAAGACCGGCTGTACGGACAACGGGCAGGGTAGCGTGCCCTGTCGCCAGCCTGCGCAAAACCCAATACCAAATTCTATATTTCTCAGCCCTGTGAACTACAAGGAAATACACAAATATATTAAAAATCTAAAAAATAAAAATAGTTACGGATTAGACGAACTTCCCCCATCTCTGTTAAGACAATGTGCGGATCAACTAGCATTACCTGTTACTATCTTAATAAATCAATCATTTAACGAAGGGGTTTTCCCAGACCTATTGAAAAAAGCTATAGTTAAACCTATATATAAAAAAGGTTCTAAAACCAACCCAAATAATTACCGCCCTATAGCTCTGCTGCCCACAGCTTCAAAATTTTTTGAAAAAGCAATGTGCGACCGCATTTATGCGTTCTGCGAAAAATATAAAATATTAGATGACAGCCAACATGGCTTTCGAAAGAAACGATCTACGACTCTGGCGGTCTACAAATACATCCAAGAAGTCCTGACACTCTAGATAAGAAAAAGTATGCCGTCGAAATATTATTAGACATGTCAAAAGCTTACGACAAAGTTCAATACTATATCCTACTAAATAAACTGTATAAATTAGGAATCCGCGGAATAGCACATAAATGGTTCGCTTCATATCTAAAAGATCGTCAGCAGTGCATAGAAATGGAATATTTTGATAAAATTATTGGCCAAATAAAGAGAATACGATCAGAGAGCAGGACAACTGGTGCTTCCATTCCACAGGGGAGCGTGATCGGATGGCTTTTGTTCATTTTGTACATAAATGACCTCCCCGTAACAATGGATGAGCCATGATGATGATGAGATATCGCTGACGATATCTCCATACTTACAACATGTGAAAACAATATAAACTTAAATAACAAACTTGAATCAATACTTGATAAAACTAACAACTGGCTTAGCGATCAGAACCTAGAAATAAACTTTAAAAAAACTAAAATAATGGTATTCCACCCACGCCAAAAAACATCTTTGGAAACACAATTTTGCTATAAAAATAAAAGGTTAGATGTAGTCAATAAATTTTCACTATTGGGCTTGACCATAGATACACATGTAAATTGGAAAACGCACATTGAAAAAATCAAAACATAAATATCATCTTTTGTATATGCACTCCGCGAAATAAAAAAAATCTACTGACTTAAAGACTGCACTCGCCACTTATTATGCTTATGCTAATGCATGGTTTAGCTACGGTATAATCCTTTGGGGCAATAGCACAGATGTACCATGTTTATTTACTTTACAAAAAAAACTTATATTAGTAAATATTGTCAACATGGATAGTTGCAAACCCCATTTTCAGGAACAGAAAATATTAACGTTGACTGGGTTATATATTCTGGAAATTTGTAAGTCCGTACGGAATTATCCTGAATACTACAAGAAACGCGAAGACATACCGACATCTCATCAGCTCAGATATAGGGAAAAACTTATGCTACCGTCGTCAAAACTTAAAATGCACTCAGATGCAACATATGCCATGTCCATAAATATATACAATAAACTGCCAGATGTAATTAAATCCGACAAAAAATATTATACATTCATAAAATTGTTAAAAGAACTCCTTATTAATAAAAGCTATTATACATAAATATATGGCATTAAGTCCACCATATGTACTGATTTTGTTTTGTGCAATAAAGTTTAAATAAATAAGTCGTCTTCTCTCCACGCATTTTTGCTGTGCCCAACAGGGTTCACAATTAAGTTCATTGTCATGTAACTTTTATGCAACTTAAGTTTGCCTAATACCTATCCTGTAAACTAACATTGTGGAATGCAATAAACGATTGAGTATTGAGTATTCCTCTGTCAAGACCCTTTTTCTCAAGGAAAGCGTAGAGGTATCAAGTTGAAATATAATATCAAATACTCAGGTCTGCAATCCCTTAGAGCAGTGAAAACATCAAACTTCTACGTGAACGCAATCAAAAGATACGCCCGTTTATGCCGTATATTTTGACTCGCAAGGGAATCAAAACCGAAACAGGGGATTTAAAATTGTTGGTCAGTCGCCAATTTGTCGAGATTCGCACGCGTTTGCATCGATACAAACGTGCATATGAATCGATTCAACAGCGCGGATGTATCGATGCAAACGCACGTTTTTATTGATTCTTAAGAGCTATTCCATGAATACGATCGCGCAGTGCGATACAAACGTCTCGCCTACCAATCGCTAGTGTTGCGATATAGTCGTGCGTTCGTGAAATGCTGACGGTCCATGATGATTATGTATAGTTTGAGAAATGTCTATTCAATACAGTTTGATTTTATGAGTTGTTCTATTTCTAGTGCCTGTGGTCACTGTTCTACAACGTGGCGGACACGAGCACGGGTGCGGTGAGCGCGTCGCCCGCCGTGCACGTGTGCGCGGGGCCCGACGCCGGACTCGACTTCGACCGTGCCGTGCACCAGGTCAGTACCTGTGGTCGCTGTTCTACAACGTGGGGGACACGAGTGCGTCGCCCGCCGTGCACGTGTGCGCGGGGCCCGACGCCGGACTCGACTTCGACCGTGCCGTGCACCAGGTCAGTACCTGTGGTCGCTGTTCTACAACGTGGAGGACACGAGTGCGTCGCCCGCCGTTCACGTGTGCGCGGGGCCCGACGCCGGACTCGACTTCGACCGTGCCGTGCACCAGGTCAGTACCTGTGGTCGCTGTTCTACAACGTGGGGGACACGAGTGCGTCGCCCGCCGTGCACGTGTGCGCGGGGCCCGACGCCGGACTCGACTTCGACCGTGCCGTGCACCAGGTCAGTACCTGTGGTCGCTGTTCTACAACGTGGGGGACACGAGTGCGTCGCCCGCCGTGCACGTGTGCGCGGGGCCCGACGCCGGACTCGACTTCGACCGTGCCGTGCACCAGGTCAGTACCTGTGGTCGCTGTTCTACAACGTGGGGGACACGAGTGCGTCGCCCGCCGTGCACGTGTGCGCGGGGCCCGACGCCGGACTCGACTTCGACCGTGCCGTGCACCAGGTCAGTACCTGTGGTCGCTGTTCTACAACGTGGGGGACACGAGTGCGTCGCCCGCCGTGCACGTGTGCGCGGGGCCCGACGCCGGACTCGACTTCGACCGTGCCGTGCACCAGGTCAGTACCTGTGGTCGCTGTTCTACAACGTGGGGGACACGAGTGCGTCGCCCGCCGTGCACGTGTGCGCGGGGCCCGACGCCGGACTCGACTTCGACCGTGCCGTGCACCAGGTCAGTACCTGTGGTCGCTGTTCTACAACGTGGGGGACACGAGTGCGTCGCCCGCCGTGCATGTGTGCGCAGGGCCCGACGCCGGACTCGACTTCGACCGTGACGTGCACCAGGTCAGTACCTGTGGTCGCTGTTCTACAACATGGCGTACTTAAAGAGTTGTTGGGTTTGTTTTAAAGCGCGGGCTCTGCGCCCCCGAAATCAGCTTTGACCTTTCGGGACGGCAAATGAGACCTCTGAGAAGTCTTGAGTACAACTTTCCTGGGTTTTGAACTTGACAGAGGTGTCACTTGGAGGTTGCATATTGACAAGCTCTGTTCCAAATTGTCTAGCGCCTGCTACGCCCTAAAACGATTGGCACGAATAGTCCCGGTTGAAATGGCTCGAACATGTTACTTCGCGTCTGTGCAAGCGCTCTTGCAGTATGGGGTCGAGCTGTGGGCGGGAGCCGCCGACTGGGAGAGGGTTTTTCGGCTGCAAAAGCGAGCAATACGTGCTATAGTGCGAATCCCGCAAACAGAGTCTGCCAAACCCCACTTCCAGTCGCTTGGCATCCTAACGCTCCCTTCACTTCTCATTCTGCAAGCAGCGGTGCACGCGCGAGAGAACAGGTGCACACAGCCCATAAACGAGCCGCCTCCCCGACATATGACCCGTAGCGTGCGCGCTGGGAAGCTGCCCTTGGTACCTCACAAACTGGCCAAATCCCAAAAACTTGTCCACATCTTGGGTCCCAAGGTGTACAATCACGTCCCGGAGGACAGTGTCGCTGCTCAAAGTGCACCACTATTTAAGAGAAAACTTAAATATGGCTTGTCGAGCAGGCGTTCTACGACTACAAAGAGTTATTTATAAAATAATATTACCGATACTGTAACATATTTATAATATGTATAGATATTGAGAAATTGTGTTTGTGTACATTTATATACAAATAAATTACATAATAATGTAATTAATAATTATTGACCTGTAAACTGATATTACCAATAAATATGAATATGAATATGAATATGGAACACCCCTTTTTTGTTTCTTCGAGCTTAAGTGACGTTCGGTGTCTCGGTTCATTTTAGTCTATTCCTCGATATTATCCTCTCTCCAATAGGCTTCAAGGTTACAGGCAGGGATCGGAACCAGTATTTTTTAAATCTTCTAAAATACACGCTATTTCTGGAATGTTTAAAAACTGTATTTTGAGAAGAAAAATAATCACAAAACACCTGACTCGTGGTCTAGAATTTTAATAAAATGAGCTGTTTTTGTGGCCATGTGATAGGAAATTGTCGTCGACACCCAGTATCATATATGTGCAGTACAAAAGCCAACTTTTTGGATAGTGTTCTGTTTATTTGCTTTTAGAAGAACCCTATATTATGGCAAGAATTAGCGCTATGCCCGTTTGTTATTATGATACAACGCATGGCATCCAGAAAGTGGGGATGTACCTTAATTGTTCTTGAGGCGAGCGGTGTGATAAGAGAAATGTAACAGCGCTACCAGCTCTAAGTTACTCGCAACATCCCCCATGGAATATTTGTGTTAGATTCCGTTAATTACATGCAGATGTAAGTCTTCTGTTAAGTTAAATTCCATTAAGTGAAGTCCACTCAAGTGCCTTCTGTCTCCATCATCAGAACAACATCAGTTATTGTATGTTGGAGTAGCACCTTAAGAGCTGTTACGAAAAACGCGGGTGCGGTACTGAGAGCTTTTCCCGCATTTTTTTTCAAGTACTCTATATTTATACATCTTAAAAGTAATTGAAACAAACAATTTTGTTGAATAAATAAAAAGCAAAGAGTATTTTTATAAATTTTACTATCATGAAATCATGATAGTAAGATTTTTATATTGTTCACTTGTTCATTATTTCTGAATTAACTAAGTTATAAGTAACTAGCTTCTGCCCGCGACTTCGTCCGCCTTAAATTCATTTATCGCGGATAAGGGTATTCTTCTGGGATAAAAACTAGCCTATGTCCTTCCCCTGGACTCAAACTATCTGCATATGAAATTTCATTCCATTTGGATCAGCTGTTTAAGCGTGAAGAGGTAACAGACAGACAGACAGACACACTTTCACATTTATAATATTAGTAAGGATTCATCTGCTCTCATTGTTTGCTTGCCGACTCAATTAAATTATTAGTTTGATATTTAAGAGAAGTATACAAATTTATTTCAAGCTTAGTCGTAAATTTTTCTGATAAAAGTTTTTATTTAAGGACTTTTTGTGATAACGACCTTCTTGACAAAATGTGTCTTCCCTAACAAATGTGCAAGTATCTACATGCAATATAGATACTTGTACATTACCTAAGATCATCTGTACACTGCCGACTTTTAAGCGACCTGCTTATTGGCTTTTAGATGGCAAACAAGTAGCGCTATGCTCGTTTGTTATTATGATTCATAGCATCCAGAAATTATGTATGATGAAGTAGCACAGTTATCAGATAATTTTAAATCCAATTACAAGATTACTGTTGTAAACTGGTGAAGTTCCCTGAACTACCTTCCGTCTCCATCATCAGAATAACTTGAGTATCTTGTGTTGTTAGAACCGTCAACAGAGCTATATCAAAACAGAACACATAAGTATATCGAAACAGAAAGATTCGGATGCCTAGTTATATCTAATCCATCAATCATTCCCTATTTTCAGAGCCTTGGTGGTAAAGTTCAACCTCACGCTTTGCTTTCATATTTAAATGCAACTTGAAAGTATCACCTATCCAATAAAAAGCAATGATCATAATTGGTCTATTAAGTAAAAAGTTATGCGTGGTCATACATAAAATAATAAAAAGCATGTACACGTCAATTTAAGAATCTCGTCTCTTTTCTTTCATCGGTAAAAGACAGAGTTACTCGCGCAAATACGATTTAATTAATTACCTTGCGTCGGTAATTCTTCGATGTTACTCTTCATCAAGGTAATTAAAAAAATCAGCTACGCTCGAGTAAGTCCCGTCTCGCTATGATAAATAATGGTGTGAGAATCGCCTAATTTGAAGTTAATACTACCCGTGCCGACCGATCGCTGATTGAACCAAACGTATTCCCCAGGCCGAGCAAATCTTCAAGCAGATATGTCCGGGCGAGGAGTTCCTGCCGCGCGCCCCCGACCCAGAGGAGATCGTGTTCGAGGATGACGTCACGCACGGGCCCGAGTTCGAGCGCGGCGACGATGACGACGCCAAGCAGTAGCCACGCGTCACGTCACGGTGTCACGTCGTGTCACAGGTCACGTGATGTCACGTCGTGTCACGTCGCGTCGCGCTCTATGCCGCGCCCAGCTGCTATGTTTGTGTCGCGTTACGTACCGCTCATTTTGAACACGCACTAGGGCACGTTGATCAGACACATTTAACGGACCGTTTATTTTATTGTTACTTTAAACATTCTTGTGATAAAAATCCCGAAGGAACTCTTTGGAAAAGATTTTCAATGGTCTGTATGTTTACTTATTTAGTTCTTAACGTGCGATTAATTGACGTGATTAAATATTAGCGAAACACAGTTATTAATCGGAGATTTTGTCGATATCAAAAGCAGTGTTTAAGGACTGCATTTCTAATTACGTCAATGTCGTATTAATGATCTCTATTACTTGGCGACATTAGGTTTGTGTTCATATGAAAGACTACAGACCGGTCGAGGTTTTTGACGAATAAAATTGGAGAAGAGGCTTCCATTTGCTCCGAAGAACGATATTCGATGTTGCTTTGATGGCGTCTCACGTCTGAAATGATGATATAAAACATCTTTTCAACAACATTCTCATTTATTTCGTCGGAGTGTAAGACTGCTGATAGACCGGCTGGTTTTTAAGTGTTATATTTATTTTTTAACTTTATATGTAGGTATATGACTTTGTATGACAAAATCAATTAATTTATTTCAAATTTCGACAAATTGTGTTTTGAAATGGTTGTGTTTAAATAAACTTCATATCAAACGTGTTGTACGGTCGGCACAAGCAACGCAGCGGGAGCCCCAGTACGTTTGAGCGTTGCCCAATTCGGTTCCAATTTTTGTGATTTCAATTTAATCGATACGCTCAAGGGTGCTGATTATTATTAAGATGTAATCTCGGTAAGATTTGTAAGCTTTCGACGCTTCTCTTAATGCATTCCGACTGGTGCGTTTGGTTTACGGCGCGTGATTCGACGAATTTCGAACCACATTTGGGGACAGAAAAAAATATTTTTGAAATTTTTGATCTGCTGTAAAAGTAAAATAAAACGTAAGGAAATTATCATACAAAGTATTAATTTCTGTCTTTAAAATAGGTATTTGCTAAATATCGTGCTGCATCTCTTTTGTTCTGTACGTTTAAACAAGAGAAACATAAATGTGTATTTGGCACAGCACAGTAATATAACAATTAGATTGCGCGCCGCACGGAGACGTGATAGGGAAGATTGCAGACTGACCTGCCAAGTTTACAACATCACAAAAATACTAAAAAGATAAAAAACATTGTTTTCCTAATTACGAAAGTGTAACGATAACTTGACGCCTGATAACCTCCGCGTCTTATTTCGAGTTAGGATAGTAACAATTAAATATGTTGGCAGGAAACTTGGCAAGAAAACGTAGTGTTAAAGTGGTATAGCAGGGTCGAGATGAGAAGCTGGCTAGGTTATCTTGATACATAATAGCAAGATCAACACGTAGCATACATAAGCTTATCACTACCCGGTTGAGCTAAGTTGGCACCTAGTGTTTATGACGAACTGTACAAAAGATGCAAGCTTAACTGGGTAGTAATGCTGAATCGCATTCGTTTCAGTGAAATCGAAGTAGTGTATTATTGATTCCGCGTAAGCCAACGAAATAGTCCTGATAGCAGTGCATAGATATAATTTTTAAGCATTATTTATTCTCATCACAGTGCAGTGTTTATGCTCTCTAATCGGATGGTAACGAAACAGCTTAGTTTATCATTATTGATATTTCAATGAGTTTATATCTGAACTAAATGTAATAATAATAATTTTTTTTGTAATAATAAACAATTGTATAGCTAATCTGAACTCGAAAACGTGCAATTACTATAGTCCTAGGGACTAGCAGTTTAGAAATATTAAGTTAACACTTCGGACGCACCAGTCTTAAGCATAGATATAGCACTTCTGATTTATTATTGTTTAAAATTAGAAAGCACGTTTAATCGATATTTATTTCAAATGAGCATAATCATGCCTTTGCTGCTTGTGCATTTATAATTCCATTAAATTGTGATTATTAGTATTTGGTTTTTGATCCCCAATGTTTCCTCTTAACTCAGTCTTGGGTCATTGGGTTCATTTCAAATGCGGGATGATTCCGAATATTACTTATTTTTCATCATAAATAAACTGGATCTATAGCGGAATCCCTAACGTCATTTGTCCTAATGTATCATTTGCCATAAAGCATTTTTTTCAGACACCGTAAACTTTTCAGGATTGTTATAAAACAAACCTAACCTAACCTATACGACGATCTTTTAAGAAATCCTGAAAAATTTACGGTTTCTGAAAAAAATGCGTTATGGCAAATGATACATTTGGTAACCGATACATTAGGACAAACGACATTAGGGATTCCGAAGGAGACCCAAATAAACTATTAAAGGCTTTGCGAGACATACAGTGAGGTGTCTAAAATCTGAGCAAAGCCTCGGAAATTTTAGGTTATTTCTAGGACTTCGGTATTTTGTATTTGAAATGATCCCAATGAAATTATAAAATACTAACATAGAACCTTGAAGTCTAACCGACTTCGACTACTTTGGAAGTGGTATTTCCAAAACGGCGCCTATGCTAGCTGGATATTCAATGAACTTTATTGATAGAATGAAGCCTCAGGCAATTTCTAATAAGGAATAAAGTAAATGCTTTGTATAAAAACATTGCAATTTTGCATATACCATTGGCTTGTGTCGAATAATATGATAACTTCAGTATCAAGAATAATATCTTTCACACATAGGTATTCATAATTATATTTTGCATTTACAACAGCGCTGGGAATATACATAAGTTCCATATCTACCCAAATACTTACTAAAGATGGGTGAAAATGACAAAATTTGGCGCCATCTAAGAACTTGTAAAATACGATATTAGTAAACGGATTACAAGAAATATTAACTTTGGGTAGGTATTACCAGTTGCTTGAAGTTGCGGCATAACAGGATAAGAGCAGACGAAGCCGGATGTGGCACGGCGCCGGGCAGCCTTCACGATGTAACAAGATTGCATTCAATCCTATTACTTAACATCACAATAGCCCATTAAAGATCGGCCTTTATATTTAAATAACTTTCCAAATTTGCGACATCGATCAAATTATATTAAATGGTATTAAAGTATGATTGAATTTTGAAATTAGCTTAAAAATATAAATTGTGCAATAATACCTAGCTTTGTGCTTTTAAATACCTACGCCATTTTGTTACGTGGGACCTCAAAGACGATACAGACATCGAACGGGAACGGAGGGCCCTCGCGGTCAGGGCCAATGTGATTGCCTGCAGGTTTGCGCGCTGTACAAGGGAGGGAAAAGTGACCTTGTTTAGATCTTACTGTATACACGTGTAGCCTGTGGCTTCAATATACGCAACGAGCCTAGACGGCCCTCCGGGTTCAATTTAACAACGCGTTCCGGGTGTTGGTGGGGCGGCCCCCTTCTGTAGCGCATCAGGGATGTTCGCAGAAGCGAGGGTTGCCTGCTTTTATAGCACAAAACGCAAGAGGGCTGTATCCCTGGTGCGCCGGGTGCGCGGCAGTCCCAACAACATCCTGAGAATGATAGGGGACAGGATTGATTGTCCCTATTTATGCCACTGTTGTGGGCTAGATGCCCTGATTGTGTGTATTAAATTTTACTAACTAACCCATAGATTTTAAGATACTAACAAAATATGAGTGTAATTACTTGAAATAGAAGTTTTATTATTAATAATAATGTGACATAACAAATTTAAATAATTTTCACCCAATTCGAAGTAATAGACTTTTTGTTGAGGCTGCAATATCTCGAGTCATCAGTTTATTTTATTTTAACTTGGGCAAGGTACCATATCAGCCACACATTTAACTGACCATTGGTAACCTTATTGATATTGACATAAGGCCTACAAATGGTCGCGTAAATGTGTTGCTGTTTGTACCTACTCTATTAGACATTGAATAACACAATTATATTCCATTCAATTACAACTTGTTTATTTCTTATAAATTACTCAGACGCCTTTTGTAAACACAAATACAACATTGTATTAGACAGTTTAATATTGTTAGTTGGTATCCTGTACATTCGAGGTCAGTTATATAATGGACTCGTGTCAAGGGGTCTTGCTAATCAGTCCACACAACTTTGTTATTTGGCACCTGACTTGAACAGTAAAAACACCACATATTCGAATTCACACTTTAATCTTAAATATTTCATAGCATCTGGTCCATTACATTATCTGCCACAAAGCTTACACCAACTTCATTATTATAACACTTAACATTATGAACATAAAACATAGAACTTCTCCAAAATGCAATAATTTGTTAAAGTAATAGATTTTCTGTAAATGGAATAGCAACTTTGTTTGAACATTTCTTAATATATACACACAAAATATATATTTTACTGGTTTTTGACTTAGATTCTCAAAATACTTTGTCTAACACTTTCTTAGATCACTATAGACTTTGAGGAAATTATAATATATTGTATCACTAAGGTACAAAAGGTGGAATTATGCATGTGAATTCTAGAATAATCTCTTTTCATAAGAGAACAAGCCATGTACATTGCCCTCCAGCTGTGCCGAGTAAGTTCTTTTCATGAATCTCAGATCTCCAGAAGTGCTCATCTCGCGGAGGCGGCCTACGGAGCGCGCGCCTATGTCTTGGCAACTATGTTGCATGCCAGTCTGCAAGTATGGCAGGAAGCGTAGCACAGAACCTTTGTCAACAATACTGCCACTTACACCTTGTGCTACTCTGTGTTTATCAGACTCTTTGTGGAAATATCGGCTCATAGCGGATCCTTTACCCTCTTTGTTTTCCATGGCCTCTAAGCTTCCCATTCCTCTGTACTTTTTAAGCCTAACACCATCAGAGAAGAAATACTCCCCAGGGGCCTCAGAGGTGCCAGCGAGTAGGGATCCCATCATTACTGTTGAGGCTCCTAATGCCAAGGATTTCACAATATGGCCGACTGATTGTATACCACCATCAGCAATAACAGGCACATTGAATTGATTAGCATAAGATGAGACTTGGTAGACAGCAGTGGCTTGAGGACAGCCACACGCCATGACTTCTTGGGTGATGCAAATGGAGCCACTGCCCATGCCGACTCGTAGCGCATCAACACCAGCGTCAATGAGATTTTTGGCCTGCATTCTTGTGACCACATTTCCTCCTATTACTTGAATATCCGGGTAATTGCTCTTAATGAATTTCACCATTTCTATCTGGTAAATGGAGTTACCCTGTGATGAATCTAATATAATGACGTCTACTCCATTGCTGACAAGTAATTTAAGGCGTTCCCTATCAGATTCACGGGTACCAATAGCAGCACCAACTAGAAGTTGTTTATTGGAATCTTTAGAAGCATTGGGGTAGCTACGTGCCTTCTTCAAATCTGTTCTAGCAATCAGTGCAACTAACTCACCCGCTCCGTTTATGATTGGCAGTTTTCCTTTCTTGCTTTTTTCCAAGATGTAGTTAGCATCCTGCAGTGTGACGCCGGATTGCGCGGTTATCATGTCTTCAATGGGTGTCATAACTTCTTTGAGGCTCAGGTGCGGATCCCCTTCCCGGAAGTCTACATCTCTTGAAGTAACAATACCAATAAGACGACCCCCAAGTTTACCATTTTCTGTGATGGGATAGCCTGTGAAACCGTTTTGCTTTTTGGCATTGATGACATCGGCAACTTTATGTTCTGGACCCATGCAGACTGGGTCTCTGATGAAGCCGTGTTTGTATTTCTTAACTTTGTGGACTTCGTTGGCCTGGTACTCGGGCGTGCAGTTGTGGTGGATGATGCCGATCCCACCGCACAGGGCCATGGCGATCGCCATGTCGGCTTCTGTCACGGTATCCATAGGAGTTGATACGAGAGGTGCTTTTAGGTTGATTTTCTTGGTGAGCGGAGACGTCAAGTCGACTTCCTCAGCCGTGAAATCTATGTAACCAGGTAGAAGTAAGAAGTCGTTGTACGTAAGCCCCTCGCTGTTGATGAACATTTCGCGAGCCGACAGGCCATCTCGGAGATCACCTTCAGCCTTCGTAGCCATGTCCGTAGCAGATCTGGTTTCACGAATCAATGAATGGCAGTAGAATATAACACGACTTTTAAGGTTACGATGCGTTTCCAATTGAAAACAATGGCACGAAAATGTGTGTACACGTGGTACGTGTGTGACAGAAGTTCCAGGAACTACGTATTCCGATTAATATTTGTTCGTATTTGATTTGGTTATTTCTGAAGCATATGGTAGAGTTAAAACTTTGTTTAGTACAAAATATATTTTTCGGAAAATGAAAAAAATATCTATTTAAGGTGATAGAAGCACGACACACCCGGCCGGCTTCTTTGACAAAATGACAGAGGAGAAAACAGATTATCGAATATATAGATGTTGCTAGTGTTGCCGTACCCTAGAGGATGTTTGTATTATGATTTAAAACGCTGATATTTCAATTATAGTAAGTGACTGCGCTGCGCAATTCAATATCAATTTATTTCAGACTGTTTACTATGGTTAAATTTATTGGTAAATGACAAATAATCTTAATCTCGGTTAGTAAGTATATAATAAGTGATAGTTAACAGCGATCTAGTAAGTTTTACCAATATTCACGCGGGGACAGTCGAATTTAGCAGCTATCATTTTCTGGTAGTTGTTGCTACTCCCGCGCAGTTTCTACAGTAGAAGATTGTTTTGCGCCAAATCGCATGATTAAACTTACTTCTTCTTTCCTTTATCTTTCAGCTCATTTTATCGCCCGCTTTCGTATCATTTTTTTTTTAATTCACCGAGTACAAGAATTGGCAATACCACATTGCAGCGCTAAATTCAAATTAAGAAACTATAATTACGTTGGCTAAAAACGTTCGCGCAGTTTTTTTCAAGCGTTGTATTTATACTAAACTGGAGGAGAAGGACTACAATTAATTATTATAAAATTTTCTACAATGTGTGTGTAAGAGTAGCTGAATTAAAACAATCAACCAAGTATAGTTATTTGTTTATTATTTTTATGAAATTGACAATCAAATGCATAGTGGCGCGAATGCTGTTGGGTCTTAGCACGAACTTCGTCGTATCATGTTATTCCGCTTCCTCAAATATCGTTTAACGAAAAAGAAACGCGAACAGTATGTAACGAACGATACCACTTGGGAGTTGACTTTCAGCTTACCAGGTATACCAGCTAAACCAAGCACGAACTGGTGGTTTCTGAGTACTCGAAACAATTCTGGTTGTTTTTCCGCTATGTTTGGCTCGTTCATCCTTTAAAGCTACAGACCCGAGGCCCAACGCCATAGCACACAGCAGTATTAAAAACAATTTCATGCCTGCCAGATTCTTAATTATTTAGTGCCGTGGTACTTAATTTATGAGGTAACACTGATAACCAGACACAGGGTGCAAATCCTGGAGACGCAAAAATACTAGATCAGGATCAAGGTTTTTAAGAGCATAGTTATAAAAACCTACTGTAAATATTTAAAATTATGCTACACAAAGTATGTACATGAGTTTTGTAAATTTAGTATGGCGTAGAACTAACACTAAGTGCTGCAATACCTGCCTTATACGCTTATATTCGTGGTAGGTAATCTGAGAAAGGCGAACGATAGTCACGCCATCTAGCTGGACACTACTTTAAGGGTAAGATAAGAAATCTCTTAGAGTAACTATAAATTTCATATATGTACTCTGTTTCGTAATCGATCAAAAATAAAAAAAGGACTATATTGGAAATTTCCCTGTCTTGGAGAGGAAGGAGACTTGGGAAGACCTTTGTTGAACTACCTTTGGCACTTGTCCCACCGCCGGCAATAAACGATGAGCTGTCGGCGATTTTCTCGCCCAAGAAACGAACAAAAGATGATCACTCCCGTGTAAATAAAAGAGAGAGATATTGCCGGCAGTGTGAACAGCCAGCGATGAACTATAAATATATCTCTCTCTTTTATTTACACGAGCGATTATCTTTTGTTCGTTTCTTTGGCGAGAAAATCGCCGGTAGCTCATCGCTCACTCGCTGGCGGTGGGACAAGTGGCTTTAGTTGAAAATCATCATTTCAAACATGGGAGCACTTTTCCTCCATTTTCTTTAAAGAGTATTGAAAGTAAGGTCGCCGAGTTTAATTACCCAGTATTCATTTAAATGTGTGAAAGATAATGTTAATATATTTCACAAATTTGAGACAATTTTGGGTAAACGTAACGAAAAATGATATAATGTACTTACTTATCGTGTCGTATATCATAGGTCGTTTTCGGTCTTTTTAGTAATTATTGTCATCGACCTTACCTCTGACTACATTTTACTTTGACGGTTCCTTACAAAATATACTTTTAAAATCGTCTAATTAATACCTACGCCACATAACGAAAGCCATGAAATTTCAAATAATGAGCAAGACATGTCTTATTATCGTCCATTTGCACGGTAAAAGTTTCAATTTAGATGTTTTAATGGTACCGCAAAACTCCCAACTATAGACCAAAAAAAATAATTATTAAAGATATTGATTATGACAGAATAGTAGTTTGTTATGCAAGGCTGTAAAGTTGTTATTTGGCGCGAGTGCTTGAATTAAAAGCCGAGTAAGCGAGAGAATCTAAAATGTTGCATTTTTTTCGCTGTTAGGTCAACAGTTGTGTGTTTCGCACGGCTGCAAAATTATTGGACTTCTCGTGTCAAGACACGAGCCTCGCTACGGTCACAAATCTCGCTTCGTTTGTGTTTCAATTTTAGATTAATTCGCTTACTCTGCTTTCAATCCAAGCACTCGCGCTAACAACTTTTTAGCCTTGCATAACAAATTACTAATTTACTCTATACTCTATACCCTCTATAACTTCGCGCAGCCTGACGAGCGGCTCCAGCGCTGCCGCACCGGCCTCTGCCGCCACGGCAGGGCCCCACAGGCAGCGGCGGCCTTACCCATTGCGAGGCTCCGGGCGGCAGGTCTTTGCGACGACCTTTGTTGTTTTTTTTTAATTTGCTTGGGCTGTTGCGCGAGACGCCTGCAAGAGCGAGGCCCCGGGCGATTGCCCTGTTCACCACCCCCTAAGGCCGCCGCTGACCACAGGCATCCCCAGGACCGAAGGCTCATTATTAAGTATCTATATAGCAATACCAACACGTCATTTACGAATTATGAATAACAAGAAGGTGCCCGGAACTTCGTTCGCGGAGGAGAAAAAGTCTAAACCCCTCCTTTTTTACAGCGTAGTCCGGTAAAAAGTATCCTATAACCATCTGTGGATCAGCTATTCGTGTACCAAAAAAAGTTGAAATCTGTTTTGGCCCGATGAAGCCGCATACAATTTTTTTTTGTAAATATCTTCAATATACGTACATTACAATTTTATAACAGTATAGGTAATATGTCTTTATTATAGGGCTCTTTTTTCACATTTGAAGTGAAAAATCTGTAACTTTAGAAAATTAGAGTTTAATAGTGTTCTAGGCTACAAATTGGCTAATGTTTTTATAATATTTGCGCAGGCTGGGTTAGCCGTCTTACCTGTCACTTACTTAGGTACAATTTACTGCACAATAGTCAAGCGTTTCATTGTTTCTTACGCTCCAATTTGAATTAATCACTAGTAAGATTACAGTTAAATTAATCGGGCTCTGTTCTTTAGTAATTGTGTGTTACCTACCCTTATAGCGGCAGTTACCTACTGCTTTTCATCAGGTGGCTTGCACGCTTGTTCGACACATTTTGATTCAATACCTTTTTCGTTAAAAATTACATTTTAATAACCAAGTGAATGTTTTTTTCCTGGTTACCAGATCACCGTCTTCACCAGATTTACTTCAGGTACTCGTCAAATATATGCATTTGGCATTTGCATGTCTCTGGACAAAACTGTAGTTCTCTAAGTAGATTTAAGACCACCTGTATTTACCATGTTTAAGCAAATAAATTACTGATTACTTACTGATTAAATTTCTACTTAGTCAATCCAGCTTCTTAAAGTGTATGCAACTAGACTTGCTAGATTTCATTACTTACAAACTTCGAACGGCGAAGTTAAACAAAAGCTACAAAAAATAACACTCAATAGTGTATATAATTAAAACTTAACTTTAACATATGTATCGCATACCTGATGTATTAGGTGTAAAGTATTTTTAAGTTATGAAGGCTGTAATGGAATTTTTGTCAACGCTGTAAAACGAATATCTAAGCAAAATAAGAAATAATAACATGTAATTATCTCTTTAGGTACCTAAATACCACGAATACTTTATTTCACTTATAATCGTATCGGAATCTTATAATTATGTTATCTTAAAATAGTAATATTGTTTTTTTTTTTATGTCACTAGTCCGGTTGCACACACATTCCATTCACTCTGACGTAGCCCGTCGGACACTGGTCACCGTCGAACGAGGACCGATCTTCGAGGGTCACATTTGCTGGCAGCGGTATTTCCGTCACAGACTTTTTTAAATCTGTGTTCCCTGAGGATCCATTATTCGCTGGTCTCTGAGATATGACCGAGTTGATCTCCATTGGAGGATCATCTTCAAACATAACTTTGTCATAAATATCTGTGTTATTCCGAGCACCGGTTGAATTGTTGCGGTTGTTTTGAGCACTGGTTGCATTGTTGCTGTTATTTCTTGCACTTGAATTAGTGGTGTTTTTGATCACTGGATTCACAAATGGCTGGTTTTGATTCATTATTCTTGTTTCAAGTCGCGATATGAAGAGCCTCCGTTTCTGTTGATTCGGATTTGGCGACTGCTGCGTTGCAACGCGGGAGTTGTTTTTATTGACAAAGAGGATACACTTTTCAGTTGGCAGCGGCGAATATGGGAGCGTTTGAAGCGATGCGGTAGACGGATGGAAGTGCCGAGGTAGATTTCCACGTCTGGGCAGAAAGGGCGACGGCGGGTATCTGACTTCTTGACTCACTTGTACTTGGCAGAGTATTTTCCCTAACGCCAATATATATAAGGCAGTGAGTAATACAAACATGACAGAAGTTTCCTTATTGTTAGTGGTATTCACTTTTTCCTGCTTTTAAACTGTTTCACTCGAACCGAACACACGGAAGCTGTTCGTTGAGAAACAGCTGGCCGTGTAATAAGGGACCGGCGTCCGCGCGGCTCGACGCGATCACGATTTTCGCGTTAAGGTCAAGATAAGTTAACGTTGCTCCGTAAACAATGAAATGAATGGGCTAGCAGATACGCCAAGATTGCGGGTTTTCACAAATCGTCACTGCCGCTCTAGCCGTTTTTATTCGCATCTTTATTCTCTGTGAACGCGAGGCGCCCCGCCGCGGAGCGCCTTCGATCGCAAGCTGGATGATGTTACGGTTTTGCTGCATTCATTTGCCCTAGTGTAACAGGTTCCTAAGTAGGCTTTGCGACAGATGTAGGCCTTTACTTGAAATACTACACTCACTGTTTTCATCTCTTGTTACTAGGCTGTAATTCTGCCAGGGAGGTACCTAACCCATAATCAAGACGGTTTCAATGACACAAATAAACTTACCTACGATCATTTCTACTTCTGAGTATATTCTGCCTACCCCTACCCTACGTGATATTGTTCCCTACCCGCTTATTGTTAATCTGTTCTGTGTTTACTGTGATATATATTTATTTATTTAGATTACTAGCGGCCGCCCGCGACTTTGTCCGCCTTAGATTCGTTTATCGCGGATAAAAGGTATTTTTCCGGGATAAAAAGTAGCCTATATCCTTCTCCGGGACTCAAGCTATCACTATACAAAATTTCATCCAAATCGGTTCAGCGGTTTAAGCGTGAAGAGGTAACAGACAGAAAGACAGACAGACACACTTTCGCATTTATAATATTAGTATGGATTAATCATTAGTGTTAAATCTGGATCTTGTTTATACTTATCTTGTGGTTTGGTTAAGCGAGTAGGTAATTAATATAACTGTGCAATGCAATGAAATATCATACTTACTGCAAATATCTACAATGGACCATGTAGGTCGAAAATGTATGTCAATGGTGGTTAGTGATACGGTTGGTATACTATATACTATATAGATAGTTTTTAGTTGAAACTAAAAACCGGTCAAGTGCGAGTCTGACTCGCGCACCGACGGTTCCGTACAAACTTTCAGTTATTCCGACATCATTTGCCGCTTGAGTTAAGTTTGCCTCTGGTATCTATGGCGTCAGATACAAATGAGGGGCAAACTTAACCAAACCGGGTTATTCAAAAATGATTTTTGGTGATTAAAAAAAAGTAAGACAGACAGATATATGGTTATAATGTTCGTGTAATATTCATATTAAATTACATAATTCCAGAAAATTTCAGATTTTTCGCTTGGTAAACTTCGGCGAAAGGGAGGAATGGTATTTTTTTCCACATTTTGGTTAATAAAACTAAATTTAAGCCCTTTTATATGATACCCTACTTGACCTAGTGACTAGACTTAAAATTTTTGGTCGTTTTTTTAGAAAATAAAACTATATTTTATAATGTTTCCTTTGAAATGCATGTGGGCTGACCATGTTTATAAATATTTCAAATTTCAGATAGATAGCATAAGAAGTTTTAAAGATATGGCGCTCTAATAGTCGGACAGACAGTTCCTTTTTTACCTTTTTGGTACGGAACCCTAAAAAGTATTTTTATTATCTCAGACGTTAAATGAATTTCAGTTCAGTTCAGTTTTTAAGTTTTATGTCTTCTACCCATGTATTAGGTCAATTTAGCGAGCGTTAAAGTTCAAAAGCCAAGGTACGGTTTTATATTAAAAATCCACACCAATTCATGACGCCCGCCCGTCCAAGATGGACGACGAGAATACGATTTCATTTTAGAAGCTTTATATTTTAAAAAAAAACCGGCCTAGCCGGAGCGAGTCGGACTCACGCACCGAGGGTTCCGTACAAATTTTCACTTACCCTTTCTTTATTACCCGGTACCGGTAGATATCTATAGCATTGCATACAAATGAGGTGCAAACTTAACTCAACCGGGTTGTTCAAATAAGTTTTTTGCAAATAAAAAAGAAATGCTAGTTATACACATGGCTATATCTAAGCTATAACTTTCGTGTTTATTTATACAAATTGTGAAAATTTTAAAATTTTCGTTCGGTAAATTTAGGAGAAAATAAAAATAAATGTTTGAAAATGTGCAGGTCAAGCCTTTTCACATGATACCCTATTTGACCCAGTAGCTAGACTTTTAACTTTTGACACCCCCCCCCCTCATATTCGTTTAGAAAATAAAAATATATTTGTAAATATTTCCTGTGCAATACATGTGGGCTGACCATGTTTATAAATATTCCAAATTTCAAATAAATAGCGTAATTAGTTTTAGAGATATGGCGCTTTAATTATCAGACAGACAGACAGACAGTCGCACCATAAGGTTTCCTTTTGTACGTTTTTGGTACGGAACCCTAAAAACAGTTGAATTTGAGAAATGATAAATTCATGCACATTATTAGCAATCCAAATGTGCGTCATAACTTGTGGTCATACTTTTTTATAGTAAATTCCAAGTGGACGGATAATTGTGATTCTCATCACAATGAGTAGGTATTTCCATCTGTAGCACGCAATAGAATACTAACAGGTCTCTCATGGCATCAGTCTCTCAATGTTGAAGACACCTCATTAAATCTTATCAGATCTTGTCATGAAACGGTAATTTATGATAATACGCAACTTAAGCTACTCATCTCCGATTAAATTAAAGCGTGAGAGTGGCATATCTTTGTTAGAATAAGTATAATATGAAATACGCAAGATACACTTTTTGATTTAATTAGTGGGATCGGTTTCGATATTAATCTAATGACTTAAGGCATTGAGAATTTGGTTGAGGCGAATTTGTTCTAAAATATTTATTTCTGAGTAGGTGAATACTTACAATTTATTAATGAGTAAATAAATATTCGATTTCATTCATCTTTGAACCTTATGTCTATTGGAAATTCCTCTTCAACCTTTTCGGTGGTTGCCTTGTCGGTTTCTCGTTTGGGCGCGTTGACGGTAATTTTATCACCTCCATAAGTGTAGTCGTTGAGAGGCACGAACAGCGGTCCGTCGTCTTCAGGTTTTGTGGTGGATTTATCATTTGTTTCTTTGTGGGTAATTTCTGCTTGATGACCGTCGTTATGCTGCTGCCCATTATACGCTTCCGTTGGTTTATAATTACCATTTAGATTTGGGTTATTCTGTTCCGGGTTTTTGACGTCATTTCCATTTGGGATGGGGTTATTGTTTATTACATTATTGTTTGGATTCCCGTATCCGTGTTGATCGTTTTGGTTGTAACCTTGGCCATTATGATTGTTATGTTGTCCGGGTTGGTTCGGATAGCTGGGTACGTTTTGATTCTGTCCGTAGTGTCCATTGTGTTGTCCGTTTTGATATGATCCTTGTCCGTAGTTTACCGGAGGGTTGGGGCGCGGATTATAACCTTGGTTAGGATTGTATCCATGGTTTGTGTTGTGTCCTTGATTGGGGTTGTATCCATGGGGCGGGCGGTACTGGCCTTGTTGCGGCGTTTCATACAGCCCCTGAGGTTGTCCTTGGTTGTCCTGACTGGTCTCCTCGACGATCACGACGATGGTTTCTCCTCCGCTGTTAGGCTGTTGTTGCACCGGCTGCCGGTGGTGACCGACGTGACCTTGAACGTTGAAGCTGAGTCCCCCCAGAACCGCACCGGCCACATCATGTACTTTGTTGTGGATCTCCTGACCCGCTCCTATCAGCAACCCACTCAGTTTCCCCAGATGACCGTGCCCGCTGCACAAGCTTGATGACAGTATTAAAAATAATAAACACTTTTCCATTTTTTTTAAAGATCAAATACACATATGGTCCCGCCGTCCGTCCGTTTCCGACTGGCGCGATGGAGCTTCGTCTGTTATCCTCTAGCAAAAACCTGTTTTGAATCGGTAGTTCACCGAAGAGTTACGATTCCTTTTATTCATTATAATTATGTTTACACTGCCGTAAAATAATAATTAGTGTTAGCGCACTGTTTCCATTACATCACAATAAGTTCTTACGATTTCAACAAATGACGATTCATTGAATGTAAGCAAGTTGGCATTAATTAACAGTAAATAGATACCTAATGAGGGTAGTCTATAACCAGATATAGGTGTTTTTCATAATGCCCAATTAAATTCAAAACTAATTTATTTAGAGATTCGGTCGGTATTAGTCTAATAAAAAAATTGCTTTATACTTTAAATACTTTGAGTCATGCCAGACCTATGAATTTTGTCTAGGATTCATCGGAAGCAGCACGTATGTCGATATCATAATCATCAGCGTCCAATTTCCCATTCTCCGGTTTTTGTGTACTTTGCACATTCACATTTCCAGTCGGATTCGTAGCGGGAATCGTCGGTCGAAATGGCCAGTGGGGGAAATCACCTTGATGCGACGGAGGTCGCGACGTCTCGAGAGGTCGACTCGGCAATGAATTAATAACATGATTTGACGGCTTTAAAAAGTTACCCAGTAATCCCAGCGGTGAGAAGTTTGGAGCCTGGAAATTGTTGAAATTAGGGTTGTAATTGTATGCTGGCTGTGTCAAGTTCACGCCCCACTGGGGTCCGAAACTTAACGGTCCCGCGTTGGATCCAGTTAGTCCTGTTATCACATTGTTCATGTTCTGAAAGGCGCTGTCTATTGTCGCAGACAAGAAAGTTAGCGGTGGCAGGTTGGCCGCACGCTGCGGAATGTTCGCACCGGGCGTCGAAACCAGTCCTTGTGAACTACTAAATTGAACTCCTAATACGCTTAGCAACACTGCACTGCTTATTTTTATTAACATTTTTATTTGGTCGAAAAGATCCGACAGCAAGCTCACATGAAGCGTTACTAAAACGAATTGACACAAAATATTTGAAGTCTATTAATGATCAATTAAGTTATGACCAAATAATCCGCAATTAATATAATGGGCTTGTGTCCTAAAAAATATATAATTAGTCTGGCAGTTAGATTATAGGAAAAATATTGGACACGCATTTTTTCTTTTGTCAGTTAAACAAAAAAATATGAAGATATAGCCCGTTTAAGTTCCCCGTGACGCCGTGCAACCGTTTTTCGCACGGCGTGACGTCATGCGCCCCACTCCCAAACTCTGACGCGCTTTATTTGTCTTTTCTGTTTGACTGACAAAAGAAAAAATACATGTCCAATATTTTTTTACTTTTACTAATTAAAATAAGATTGTTATTACCCAGAAAACTACCCTATTACGACAGTAATTTTATTTAATCTCAGAAGCGAGTCTATCTAAACTATTATAAAGTTGTAAAAATGAAATGTCTGTACATTGAAGATATTTTCAAAAAAATGGTTGTTACGGACTATTTGCAGTTCACAAAAAATATATATTTTTGGATTTTATGCATGTTTGTATGTGTCGTTGTGGCTTCATCGCGCAAAATCGGCTAAACCAAATTCAAAAATTTTTGGTATACGGGTAGCCGATTATTTCCAGATGGTTATACGATACTTGTTACCCGACTACGCTGAACAAAAAAAGAGGGTTATGACTTTTCCCCCTCCGCGTACGAACTTGAGGGCACCTTCTAGTAAAGTTATAAAAATGAAATGTCTGTACATTGAAACTATAAAAAAGTGATATGATATATTTGAAGATCACAGAATCAAAAAATAATTTTGGATGAATGTCTTTGCGGCTTCATCACGTCATAATGGCTGAATAGATTTAAACAATTTTTGGTACACGGATAGTCTGCTAGTCAGCCATAGATGGGTTACAGGATACGCTGAAAAAAAAGTTATATTTTTTACTTCCCCACTGAAGAAGTTCCGGGCATCTCATAGTTTCTAAATACAATTATACATAAATGGACAGAATCTACAAATATCTTATTTTTTGTTTTGTGGATATCAATTTTTAATCAGCCGACGTCACATTTGTAAAGTTCCCTCGTAATCCTCGTATGAATACATTTTTACTTTGGTAACATATATAGAAAGTAAGAAAAATTAAAATGTTAGCTATAAATATCGTGTTTTTAACAGACTCAAAAAAGGTGGAGGTTCTCAATTCATCGGAATCTTTCTTTATGGATGTTCACCGATTACTCGAAGACTTTTTTTTTTTGTAAAACTGTCACGACGAGCATTTAAAACATGTATCGTAGGAACGATGATAAAATAAACAATTTGTAGATTCTGAGTTTACATTCACAACGTATACCTACTACCAAGAAAAAAAATGCACATCTCTGAGAAACTTTAATATTTCCAATTATAATGGACTTATTATTTTGATGCCACAATAATAAAATTAGTGTATTATTTTCGTATATCACGGGCAGCGATAAAACAGCCTCTTTAATCGCTTGTCATAATTGCCGAGATAATCGGTGGTTGTTTCCTATAGTAGGTAGGTACTTGCTATGAATACACAGTCATATTAATTTTAGAAATAAAAGACACTCTGTTTGTTAATATTGTATTAACACAACAAGAACTTCAAAGGTGATAAAAATTTAAAGTGGACAATTAATTAGAAGTGAAGGTCGTACAATGTACAGTGCAGAACTTGTTAGAACAATGATAAACTTAATTAGCGGCCATAACACAACATTGCATTACGAAAAAATATGTTTTTCTGAAGTTTTTCCGTAAACTGTATTTTATGAGACAATGACTAGTGCCAAATACTTCATAGCAAAGAAAACAGACATCTATACTATTATAAAGTTGTAAAAATGAAATGTCTGTACATTGAAGATATTTTCAAAAAAATGATTGTTATGGACTATTTGGAGGTCATCAAAACGAAAAATATTTTTTTGGATTTCATGTATGTTTGTATGTGTCGTTGTGGCTTCATCACGCAAAATCGGCTAAACGGATTTCAACTATTTTTGGTACCCGGGTAGCTGGGTATCTCCAGATGGTTATAGGATACTTTTTACCCGACTACGCTGAAGAAAAAATGAAGGGTTATGACTTTTCCTCCTCCGCGAACGAAGTTGCGGGCGCCTTCTAGTGTTCTATAAAAATGTCTATACAATGTGCACACAACTCGGCATCCTTGCTGTTTATTAGGTCCACCCGCAACTAAATCAGTTAGGTACCGTATGTAAAGTATATGTATAGGTAACTATGTAAACAAATCTTGCAAGTAAAAGACCCCCTTCCCGGTTACTGATCGAGCTAAAACTCGTAAGGAAGTTAGGTGACAATGACAATACAATATTATTTGACCATCGAGCTGGTAGCAGTAGTAGTGGTCATAGGAACTTTGTGATAAAAATGGAATTTTTGGCAGAAACTTTTTACTTCTCCAATAAAAACAATCTTGAACCATTTCCAGTGTACCGACGGCATTTAAACATCATGGTGGGAGACAATAGGTCTTCAGTAGGTAGGGATAGTGGTTTTCAAATTTGACTGAACCGAAAACTTTTTTGATTATCTAAATAAGAACAAAAACAAATGTAGCCACTGAACCCAATACTAAATTACCAGGCGAAGATTTAGTGGAAAATAATTCTAAAGTCGAATAGTAACTTACGCGCATATCTCCTTGACGGCAGACGACCGCAAAAAATGTGGTTAAGTTTTTTTCCGCAAGTCAGGCTGTTTTTAGTTTCTCACAATAATGGGCGTCGGAAACTTTTTGCTTACAAGTGAGTCTGTACTCTCAGATGAACCGAAGTCACGGGAATTCATTTACCTACGAAGTTAACGGAGAGATGTAGGTAAAGGTATAAAACTGTAGAGAAAACTTGTAATTACTGGATTATTTAGTCAAAAAAAAGCGGATAAGTACACAAAAATATTTAACGAAATAATTTTATTCAATTTATGATGGTCTTTGTGGTAGACAATAGCAGTAACTAATTAATGACTTTAAACGGAAAATGTGAAGCGGTGGACGCGTCATCATGTTCTCGGAGGTAGCTCTTATGCGTAAGGCGCATTCGACTTTATCCCGAAATTCCTCGAATTCAGTCCCATGATCATATCTGTTACTTATATTTTGAGTTAAACAAAGTATACACAGTTCTCAGTTATCTCGCTTATCTATACAAGCGTTAACAATTTCAGTGCCAAGCTACCCAATTACATGCTAAAATGGACCCGCCTAGCGGGACCTTGAATGGTAGAAAAACTGTCGTCAGGCAATGTTGTCGAATGTCCAAAGAAACTTAACAATATACTTAACCGTACAAATAACTTACTGACTGGTTAGATTTTTGGTATCATAAAATGGTAAATTAAATACATAAATAAATTAAACTTTAACACATAATATCCATAAATCGATACTATAATCTAAGCAACATTTACAATCTTATATTAGTAAGGCACAGTTCTCTTAGGTGTAGGTTACAATGTGGATAACGTAGATGATGTAAATAAATATGCATACTTAACAAGAAATTACATATAGGTAACTTAGGTTTTTACTTACATTGGCATCAAACTTTGTCATTACTCAATTATTTGTGTTCGAGCTAAGTTTCTGCTCGCATAATCATCATTTAGGAAAAATCTTGTACTAGAGAGCTAGGAAACACAAAAAAGATTAGATGATGCCTTGTCTAAGCGGACCAGTACATCACTTATTCTGTCAATTGTACTTAAAAACTGGCATTGTGCAAGTAAACTGTATTAATGATAAGTTAAAGTTAAGTAACTGCTTGCAGTAAGCATTATAGTGAACGCGTTTTTTGTGAGTGGTAGTGACAGAGTATACGATAAAATACGCTAAATACACGAGTTGTTGTGTATTGACAAATGTTATTTGTCTCTTTTCTTTCAACGCAGCGTGGATAAGACGGGTAATTATAAGTCAGCAATCACATGATGTCTTTTCATAAGGGCTTATATTATCTGCAATAGTTCCCCGAAAGTAAACGCTGTTCAATACAACTTAAGGACGAATTTGGAAGGAGCCTTGAGAAACAAATAAGCTCTTTTGAAAAGACATCTCTCAAATGCTGGAATCCGTGTGATATTTTAGAATAATTATTTCCCGACATTTGGATGATAAACAGCAGCGTGCATTGTCTAAATACAAGATTACTGTAAGTAATACAAATAGATTTGCAAGCAATCAGAGTTTATATGTAAGTAGATCAGAAATATTTCTTTTACATATTTCTAATCGAAAAATTGTCGTGTTGTATAAAAATGGAAGATTAATTTTAAATTTAATTGATGTTGTGTAAAAAAACACAGTATTATATGCAATCGGCATAGCTAAACAAAAAGGAGTTTTCAACACTGCTGGGAGTTTAATGAAGTGAATCTTGTACACTTAGGCTCATAGTCCAAATTAAAAGTCAAGTTAATAACTTATTAAGTACCCTCATTTCGTTTTCAATAACACTTGAATTTTATAATTACAATAGTTCATCATTGAAATCATTGTCGTTGACTATATATCATTAAGTACTGACGTTTATTGATAACAAAATATAGCACCATCTTACAAATATTAAACATCTCTAACAATTGTTGTCTAACACACGTTCTTAGGGTAAGTACATGTACATATAAATTCGGTGATATCGATAGCTCCAAGCAAAAATATCATATGTTTGAATAGTAGTACATTACGACTATGTGGTATTCTGCTATTGGCACTGTAATCAAATATTAGTAGCCAATTTTTGGTAGAATTACCTCTGAAGGCTTAAAAAATCTACTAATAATTTGAGTGCTAACCAATGCCGTTTACCCCATTTCAGCAGTTCTTCTCTTCAGCCACGCACGTCTACTGCTAAACATAGGTCTCCCCTATAGCTCGCCACAGGGCGCGATCCTGGGCAGATCGCATCCATCGACTGTCATTTTTATTGGCCTAATTTTCGATCACCAAAATATTTTTGCTTCAGGCCTTCGATGTATTCTATTTTACTATCTACCTACTTGACTATTGAACAATATGAACATTTTTGTTTGATCCTTTACCGTTATGCAGCGTTCGGTGAACACATCAGCGCATAGTGCTTAGATAGCTCCTATACAAATACAATATGAACCGCGTGGCGGGTTCATCGCAATTAAGAAGATGAGAATGTAAAATACACTGAGAATAAAGTTCTATCTAATATGTTTTGAACCTTACTTGTACAGTCAGTTGCAGAGACATAAACCCCCTTTTCACAGTGTAAAAAACATACAGTCGGTTGTCGCCTTTGAGGTTTGCGTAAAAACAATGACATGTCCCGAGCTACTAAATAATACGGACTATGCAGCTTGGGCTCGCCCCACCCGCGTCTCGCCCCTCGCACCCCGCACGATTGCTCTGTCTAGACGGCTTCGTCGGATGACTGTATTGATTTCTAGACTGTGCCCTCGTTACGGTTACATGTTTGCATGGTAGAGGGGTTACTTTTCACTATCGCAACTCCACAATGAACTGTAAAAGCGAATTAAGGCTATAATAATGTAATTTAAATAAATATCAGATCAATCAGTTTTGGTAAGTATGCAAACTTTCGGTTATTTAGGAATGTAATTTCTGCGGAAAAGGCAGGTACATACGTACAGATGTAGTGAATAATGTTTTGCCATCGGGAAAACTTGGAAGCTACTACAACTAGTTCCGATGTGTCAATGAGTTATCGTATCGAAAGGAAAGTGAAGAATATTGACATTATTATTTTTTTTACGATATTATACAACTAAATTGTATTTAATAATAATTAATCATTTGACAAACATTTATATGAAATTAATAAAAAAAATACATATTTCCAACTATATACGAAGAATGGAAAATACAATCTTAAAAGGAAAAATATAAACCACATCTATTATGATTACTCGATCCAATTCTCACGTGGTCCAAAAGTGCCAAAATTAAATTAAATTAAACTTTCAAATTAATGGACATTATCACTTCAAACATATAATACGACATACGATAATTGATTGATACTTCGGGTTTTCCCGATGGCTATCCTTTATAGACTCCTGTATAGGTATCAAATCAAACCATCTTGAAAGGCAATATAATGTTTACGAATCTTATACGAATGTAATCCTTGAAGCAAAGCCGCCGAATAATTAAAATACCGAAAGTAATTATTAATTTGAAGACAATTTTTATACATGTTTATCGCCATATGGATTTTCCGCTTCTGTTCCTATCACATCTTATTGATGGCTCAATTACATTAGTCCCACGGCACGGTATAGTAGTCTGAAAGTAGATAACTGATCTCGCGACTGTAACCATTTGGACACATTAAATTTGTCACAACTTAAACATTGTTAGTATACACCCGACAAAAGTCAGCTTTTAAAAATTTAAATATGATTTTAAGTTTTCAATCTCACGACATTGCAACGGACCACAGCACCATGTCGTGCCGTGAATTTTTACGATGCACGTGGTAAACTGCTGGGGCATTTACAATGTCGAGTCGCGGTATGGTGTTTTTATCGTGTCACATATGGGAGGCCGAAACTTTCCTTCGGGGAAGGGCGGACGCCTGACGCTCTACTGGATTTAAAGCCGTTCAAAGATCATCGGTCTCATTAGGGAAATTAATCGTCCATACCTCGGCTATGCACGTCTACTCACTTTAGTAGAAAAGCGTCGTGGACTAATATAAATAAGCTGAAACCCTATCTCCCAGTCCATATACCGACATCGTCGCTTATAGTCGCTGCGACGAATGTGACGGGGATACAGGGCGGTCCCTTCATCTTACGTCACGCTAGCGACTCAAACGGCTATCGGCCGCTGCAAACTTCCTTTTCCAACTAGTTCATAATGTAAATTTCACTCGGTGGGCTAGTGTAACAGAGCCAGAACACGGTTTCACCGTCTATATGCTGACGTTGTCGCTGATGGTGGCTATGGGCACGGCGGGCGGCAGCTTGCGGTCGGGGTGCAGCGGGCAGGGCGCGCGGGGGGGGGCGGCGCGCTCGCGCCCGCGCCGGCGCCCGCCGCGAGCTGCCCGCCGCCGCCGACAGGTCGCCCGCCGACGCCGACTTGTCGAACACCTGCAACTCACACTATTATAACGATGGGTTTCGGATCGTGCTATCCGTTTCCCGAAACACCGTTTCCAAAATAAGTTTCGTTAAATGACCGTATGCCAAAAGACCCGTTTTGCGTAATATCTGTGTGCCAAAGGTAATTAAACCCTTCTCTTATAGCATCCATATGAAGAAAGATCTGTTTCTCATGACACCCGTATGCCCGAAAGTCCCGTTTCTCGTAACATCTATGCCAAAATACCCATTTCTCATAGCATCTATGTGCCAAAAGATCCATTTGTTAATATACCCCTAGGAAAATCCCGATTTAACTTTATTACAGTTCAAAGACCTTACAATGTGTGACGGGCCCGATCTCAAAACGTCCGTACGTTTTGAGATCGGGTGTTTTGGGAAACGGATATCGAGGCAAATGTATTTTTTGGGGTAAACACATTCTGGGAAACGGATTATTACAGTAGTGACGGGAACGGTCGTTTCGGGATTAGGTCTTTTTGGGAAAAGAATATGAAGCCAAACGTATTTGGGAGAACTACGTTGTGGGACACACATATATAGGGAAACGGATTATATTATAAGGAAGCGGTAGTAACGGATACGAATGTTTTGGGAACGGGTGTTTTGGGAAACGGATAATACATTCTGAAACATAACGATGCATTCGAAAAAAACTGGACTAACACTGAATACGAAATCAAGTGCCTAAATAATTAAAAAAAAATACATTAAACTTCATTCGAATTAAACCTTTTACGAGTATAATAGAGGAAAGACATAGACCGAAGAGCGACATAGCCTACTTTATAGCGAGTGAGTACTTAGTGATTTATATTCGTTACAGGTTTAAATAACATATACAGGTTTACCCTTGAAATTTCGACAAACGTTTAATCGAATTTCAGTTCAAAGTCAACGATACACATTTTTTCATTTGATCGAATATTCATTACATCGAACAGTTAAATGATGTATTTTTATGACACCGATTTTAAATCTGTAGAAATATTATTTACTATATACTTCATTTCGCAGATCTTTATTTCATATTTTATTATTTTGTTTTCACTATAGTTGGGGTGTAGTGGGTCGTTTAGCACTTAACCTTTGGAATATCACTAACCAGCCTATTGTAGGCGATGATGCTCCACTGACTGCAGGCGATCTCACACTCTCACCAGTGGCTCCATGAAGCTGTTGTGCATGCAGCGGCCACACCCCGGTAAACCGCGTCGGTTCGCGGGCTAAACTGGTGAGGGGAGCCTGCCTCTGGTAGGCCTAGTAGTGGAAACCTCCCACTTCAAATGCATAAGTTTATCCCGGTGGGGATGGCAACTCAACGCAGGTATGCAATCGAGCTTGGTGGACCCGGCGGGATAACAAGGCAGGGTTATAGTTATCATCGGCCAGACACATCATCTGATCCCATCTCCGGTCGTATCGGTCCTCCGTTCCACTGGGTCAAGATGGGTGAAGACGAGTGTGTGCATCTGCGTTTGCGCGTACGCTTATGCACCAAAATATCTCTTGCGCACCTGACTGCTTCCGTATAATGGACTCTGATTTGGCGTTAAGTCCAGTGGCGATGGGTTGAGGTAGAGAGGTTCGGTTTGATGCAAGCCGGGCTTTGTCTGATGCCTGCACACTGGCGGCTCTGGGGGCGCAGTATGCGTCGTGGTCGCCTTCGCTCTGCACTGGGGTGACAGAGAGGATTCGGCAGCACCCAGAGTGACAAAGCAGCCCTATTAGGGAAGCACTGCTTTCCCCGCCTAGCCGGGGAGGGGGCTAGAAAAGGTGCCCTAAAAAAAAGGTCACCCCTCAACTAGAGGATGGTAGTAACCGCGGCTGCCTCCGCATCTCTTAAATCGTGGTCGACGCAAGCAAAATAATTCCGACCTGATCGGGGAACCTGTGAGGCCATTTTCTCACTGCGTCAACTGCACGAAAAAAGCAGAGAACAGAATCAAGGCCTTTACCTTTGCTTCGTTGATCTTGAGAAGGCTTTTGACAGTGTCCCCCGCGAAGCCTTGTGGATGGTGTTGGAAAAATTAGGATGCACGGAGAAGTTCATTTGACTCCTGAGACTTCTGCATGACGGTATGAAGTGCTGCGTCGCTGTGGATGGTGATGAGACCAGCTTATTCTCCGTTACCTGTGGGGTAAAGCAGGGATGCGTCTTGGCGCCCACACTCTTTGCCCTGTACTTCGCAGTCGTTGTCCGTGATGTCTTGCAGAGACAAATTCCAGAAAAAGGAATTCGCATTCGGTTCCGCACCGATGGCAACATCTTCAACCTGGCCAGGTTTAAGGCACGCACCAAAGTGTCGTACGCATTGATCTCTGACATTATGTATGCGGACGATCTATGCTTCTTTGCGGAATCTCCAGGTGACCTTCAGCAGCTTGTGACCGACTTTCACGAGTCTTGCTGCAAGTATGGTCTGAAAATCAGTGTCAAGAAGACGGAAGTAATGTCGCATGACGTTCATGGTTGCGAAACACTGGTTGTCAACCTTGGCGAAAACGTACTGAAGCAGGTCGACAAGTTCCGTTACCTGGGGAGCACAGTAACTTCTACGTGTGACCTTGACGCAGAGATCAACAGCAGAATCGGTGCTGCCGCTGCAGCATTCGGTAAGCTGAATACCAAGGTCTTCCGCTCATATGATCTGAAGTTGGCCACAAAGGTCTCCATATATATGGCTGTTGTGTTGCCCAATATTCTGTACTCCTCTGAGACGTGGACCGTGTACCGTCGTCACATCCGCACCCTAGATCGATTACTAACCTAAAATGCCTGCGTAAAATCATAAAGATCAGTTGGTCCGACCGCGTGAGGAACACCGAAGTTTTACGGAGGGCAAATGTGGGTGGAATTGAGGTTTACCTCATGCGACGACAACTTCGCTGGAGCGGTCACGTTTCAAGGATGCCCGAGGGTCGGGTGGCTAAGCGCATTTACTCGGAATTGGAGGAAGGCGAACGAAAGCATGGCGGGCAACTCCTTAGGTATAAAGATGTGCTTAAGCGTCATATGAAAAACTGCAACATAGATCCCTTGCAGTGGGAGAATCAGGCTGCCAAAAAGAAACAGATAAATTTGAATCCCGTAGACTTATAAATTTAGACGTCAGGCGGGACGAGCTGATAGCCCGACCACCAGCAGCTATCAGCTATAATTATATAAATGGTGTGCTAACGTGCCCGTTGTGTGCGCGGGTCTTCACTACTAAGATTGGCTATGTGAGCCACACGAGGGCACACGAGCGTAGCCAACTACGGAGTTGAAGCGGTCGCCGTGGCCGAAATCGGTCAGGAGTGTATATATATTTTGTTTTCAATTTTACATTGTAGAAAATCAACTACCTTTTTGAACTTAGTTTTCTAGTAGAGAGATTTTTGTTAGGGAGGCAGTTCTAGTTATTAGGCGGAAGTTGGTTCTGGCGTTTCGCTCGCTCGCTTTGCTCGCTCGTTAGGGTCGCAGTTCAACCTAACACTCCTCCTCGCTTCGCTCGTCGTCGTACCTAACCTAAGCCAAGTCGGACCTGCCTTAGAACTAGATTAATGCCGAAAAGTATTTCAATAATTACTTATTCAATAGCAAAATAGGAACCGCCATAAAGTTATATCGTAAGCAAGTTGGTATCCAAGCATTAAACAAGCTCGGAAGGCACAATAAAGTGCAGCTGGTATGGATTCCAGGGCACGAAGGCTTCATTGGTAACGAAAACGCCGATGAGCTAGCTAGAAAAGGGTCTGCAACGAGCTTCGTAGGACCTGAACCATGCGTGGGACTCTCACATGGGACCATAGTTACGGCCATTAAGGACCATGCCAAAAACCCACACCAGCAAGAGTGGAAGAAAGTGGCGGGCCTGAGGCATGCAAAGCTATTCATAGAAAGAGTAGAATCGGGCTGGTCCAAGAAACTGTGGAACTACAGCAAAAGACAACTCAGAATTATAATGGGGGTGTTTACAGGCCATTTCGGAGTCAAACGACTCCTGGCCAAACTGGGACTTTCTGACAATACAGATTGTAGAATACGTGGTGAGTAGACAGAAACAATGGAGCATTTATTATGCGAATGTCATGCCCTCGCCAGACAGAGAATGAAAGAATTTGGTATTGGTTACCCACAGCCAAAGGAATTCCAGACTCTACCAATGGCATCTATCATCCGGTTTATGGAGATGGTAGAACAAACCATTGAGTAGCAAGAAGGGGTCATTACACAAAAGATCCCACTGGGTCGAAGTGTATCCGTAAGGACCCCTGATATCAAGATAAGATAAGATAAGTTGGACCTCGGCGGCTAGCTCGCTTCGCTCGCTCATTAGGGTCGCAGGTTCAACCTAACACTCCTTCTCGCTTCGCTCGTCGTCGTACCTAACCTAAGCCAAGTCGGACCTGCCTTAGAACTAGATTAATACCGAAAAGTATTTCAATAATTACTTATTCAATAGCAAAATAGGAACCGCCATAAAGTTATATCGTAAGCAAGTCGGACCTCGGCGGCTAGCACGCTTCGCTCGCTCATTAGGGTCGCAGTTCAACCTAACACTTCTCCTCGCTTCGCTCGTCGTCGTACTTAACCTAACCGAAGTCTGACCTGCCTTAAAGTAGAATACGTAACCTACTGTTCTGGGAGCGCATTATTTATGTTAGGGACGCAGTTCTAACCTAACCTAACCTACTGTTCAGATTATATTTATTTTATTTTTCAGAAGAATACAAGCCTTAAAACATAAGTTCTCTATACTTGCTTGAGTTTGTTTTATTTTTTCTTAAAATATGTATTTAAGTATGAAATGAATTAGTTGTATAATACGTCGATGAAATAATATAAATTATTTGATGTTCTATCTTTAAAATAATCTATTAAATGTAATTTTAAGCATTTAAAATTCCCTATATCATTGCTTTAATAATTGTTATAATATGTAATGAATAGTCGATGAAGCCATAATATTTATACTGAATATTGTATGAATCGTTTTCGATGAAATTAAATTCGATGAAAAGTTTGTCGAGATTTCAAGGGGCACCCAACATATACAGCTTGAATCAGTTTGTAAAATGTTAAATAGACTAGAAGTAAGGGCCGCCACTAAACCCCTTGCCACCACACGAAAAAAAGCTTAGGGAAACCTTCAATGACTTATTTTATCATTATTACAAGCCTGTTATTCCACTGCTAGGCAAAGGCCTATCATCTCTTCTTCCGTTGGTCTCGACTTTGAACAACGTCTGGCCAATCCTTTGCAAAGATCCAAGATCCAAGTCGTCCCGCCATCGCCGACGAGGTCTATCGCGTGTCCGTTTTGAGTTATGTGGCTTCCACTCTGTAGTATTTTTAGCCCACAAATAATTCGGCATGCGGCAGACGTGATCAGCCCTGTCCCACTTCAACTTTGCCGCCTTCCGAGCTATATCGACTATCTGAGTTTGTAAGCTCTATTAGCTCTAGACATAATATGCTGCGCTCCATAGCTCGCTGGCAAACCCCGAGCTTGAACTTCTGAGCTTCTGTCAAAGACCAAATCTGAGAACAGACTTGTTCAAACCTACAGACTTGTAGGTTTGAACTGGAAGTATGCACATATCCATGATCTTAAGTTTAAGTGACATTGGTATCACTTATCATTAAGTGTTTCATGGACTTATAGCTCTTCCAAGAGTTTTCAGACCTTCTTTCAACCTCTTTCTCTTGTCGCGAAAAGAGACTAATCAGCCCAAGTAAAGGTATTCATGGACATATGTAACGAGTTCTCCGTATACCTCTACCATAGACTTTGGTCTTTGACATATTCATCTTTAGTCCAATCTCAAAGCTTGTGTTGCTAAGATCTTCTAGCATTTCACGTAGCTCGGTTACAGTTGACGAAAATAAGACGACATCGTCGACGAAACCGAGATTAGTTAATCTCTTCTCTCCGAGGGATCCCCTTGCTTTTCCCAACGCGACGCAAGTTTCTGGAAGACGTTCTATAACGTACTGGTAAACAGTTTCAGCGATAGTGGATATCCCTGTTTAACTCCTCTTTGTATCGTACTCCGGATAACAATTCCTCAACAATTTCTTTCGATCGCGGCGTCCATTCCGAGATTTTTGAATTGAAGATGACATTATGCATTCTTTATCCCAAAATATGTGCGGTTCTCAAGACAGCTACGGAAAAAAAATACCAGGCGTGCATAACTTGCGGGTGATGGTGGACTTAGGTCCTTAGGTGTCGGTCAGTCGCCCACGTACTATATTGACGTATAACGCGCACGAGAACAGGTACCATCCAAATTACCAACACAGTTAAACAAGTTGAAATGGCGATGGTGCTATGAATAGCCGATAGGATGTAAAGTAAAAGTTCTCGAATGAAGGCCACGAACCGGACGACGCAGCGTAGCTAGCAGTAGCTGGATCCCAATAGATGCAGAAAGAGTGCAACCACTTATTCTGATAGTCCGAAGGAGATCTATACTCAGCAGTTGCCGTCTATGAATGATGGTTATGACCGCCTTACGATGTCCCACTATCCAGTCATCTCATCCAGACACTTTAACCCCCAAAAAGAAAGGTCCCGAAAACCGCTACTGGTGGAAAGTACTAAGAGCGCATACCTTGCGGGTGTTGGTGGACGACGGCTTAGGCCTTGGTCAGTCGGCCACGTGCTTGATCTTGACGTACAGCACGCACGAGAACAGGAACCCGAAGATGGGGATCACCGACATGCCCACGCCCACCGCCGCGAGGATGATCAGGTGCTCCCGTATGTGGATAATGAAGTGCCGCACGCAACCCTGAAGGTAATAAAGATGCATTTTTTTACCCGACTACGGCAAAGCCGAAAGGTATGGTTATGATTTTAGCAGTTTATGGATTTTCGAATCTATTAAGAGTCTCCTGCAAGCTCGGCCGAGTTTCACCTTCCCATACAAACGGAGTTTCGTTCTCATTTTAAAACTACGTGTTGGATTATAATGAAACTTTGCATATACAACGATATGCAGTATATCTAGGCCTATAATTAGTTGATATGGCCCAGTTTATAAAACAAACGAAATACAGCAAAAACAAGTGACTCTTAAGATTTTTTCTAAATAAGTACAAATTGCGTGCATTTGTTTGATATATTAATAAATACCAAAACAGATAGTTGTGTTGCTGGGGAGATGCTCTCCAGCAACCTCAAATTCATTTGACTATCTTTTCGTATATATTAAGGTACGAAATTTTCTATATAAGTACAAATTGCGTAATTTTTTTTTATACATACATTTATAAATACCAAAACAGGTAGTGGGGTTGCTGGAGAGCATGACGTGATATTTTTTTGTCGGAAAGGTAATTAGTAGTCAGGTTTCAGTTTTTCTTACTTATTAATATTTATTCAACGATACTAATCGATCCGGTTTCTTAGGAATGTAATAATAAATCAAAATTAATAAAATCATGATTCAAAGTCAGGCATATCGAAAATAAAAGGTGACACGATAAAGCGGTAGACGTTCTATTCTGCGTCGGCTAAACTGAAGACGAGCATATTTGCACTTGGCGAAATATATTTTTTTATCACTGGAATGTTGTTAATTTTTATTTTCACATGGCAAATAAAGTTTTATTTATAATCAATACTAGCTTCTGCCCGCGACTTCGTCCGCCTTAAATTATTTTTATCGCGGATAAGGGCATTTTTCCGGGATAAAAAGTAGCCTATGTCCTTCCCCGGGACTCAAACTATCTCCATACCAAATTTCATCCAAATCGGTTCAGCGGTTTAAGCGTGAAGAGGTAACAGACAGACAGACAGACAGACAGACAGACAGACAGACACACTTTCGCATTTATAATATTGGTATGGATTGTTTTTATGAAACATGTTCTATTAAACATCTAAGTCATCCTGACTTTTTCCGGCCAGAAAAAAATCATTTGCATTGGGGCTCGTATCACGTAGTTATGACAATGTTGAAAAGCGGCCGTGAAAAAAAATGGTTTAAAACTCATTAAAAAGGATTTACTATATGGGTGTAGGTAAAAAATATTTTGATCCACTGTCAATCAATAAAACAACGGACCTTCAATTGCAGGTCTGCAATTTTTTTCTAAAATTTCTTTATGCCATTTGACGTCCTGGATTATATTTAGTCCCTATTGTGGGCAGAGTGGTCGCGTGCTTTACAGAAAATAGTGCCTAAATAAACTGTCTTGTTATACGAAATTACCATATCATATATGAATCTAACTATCATAAAGTTTGCGGGTACCTTTTAGTTTCATATATATATCATACTAGAAGGCGCCAGCAGGCGGCAGGCTTCATTCGCGGAGGTGAAAAAGTCATAAACCCTCTTTTTTCTTCAGCTTAGTCGGGTAAATAACCTTTTGGAGATACCCAGATTTCAACTATTTTTGGTACACGGGTACCAAAAATAGTTGAAATCCGTTTAGCCGATTTTGCTTGATGAAGCCGCAACGCCACACGCAAACATACACAAAATCCAAAAAATGCTTGCGTGACCTCCAAATAGTCTCTTACAATAGTTTTTTTTAATATTTACAATGTACGGACGTTTCATTTTTAAAACTTTATAATAGTATAGATTAGGCCCACTAAGGGCCTCTTTCGCCAACCAGAGGTAGTCCTTAACCCACAGTTGCCGCCTAACCTCGAATTAGGTCGCCAACTCTGGCTTTCTCAAGTGGGCCTTAGTAGTGTACTATACACGTTACATCATAAGGCTCACCATATAGTAGATGTTGGAGGGGTGGTCGCGCGCCCCGCAGCGCGTGGTGACAGTCTTGCAACACGAGTCGGGCACTAGAAGCCCCGGGTCGTACTCGTGCCACGCGCTGTGCCGCCAGTCTTTGTAATCCACGGCACCGCAGCATTTAAACTGGAATAAACAAACCCAATATCAATATACACATTTGTAGTCGTGACATTTTAAAGATTAAACACACGAAATAAAAGGGTATATGCGTGATATTTTTGTATTGCAATTCTTAATATATAATGAAAATACCGTAAAAATGATGCCAAAAAGTGGAGTTGAAATTAAAATCGGGCAGGAAATACGGATGAACAAGGCATTTTAAACTACTAATTAAACCGCGATTTCGAAGATCCGACATGTACAATTACGTCATATGACAGTACGGCAATATAAATTCTGTTTTGCTCGGAAGAGATAGAATCAAATGTTTGATGACTTATTTGAAAATTCAATTTAAAAATAATAATAAAAAAAAACAAAAAAACCCGACTGCGTAAAAAACTAAAAAGAAAAAAACAAGTCCAGTGCCCTAGAAATTTGTTAAGTTATAATGGAAATCTTTCATGATTCATGATCGATACTCACAATATAACAAATAATAAATTCTAATATGGAACATAGCGATTTTAAACAGTCGAGACCCATTGTTGGGAAGATTTGCGTCGATCTGGATTTCTTATGGGTGGACTGTTTAAAATCGCTATATAACTTAACAGATTTCTAGGGCACTGGACTTGTTTTTTCATTTTACTTTTTTACGCAGTCGGGTTTTGTTTTTAATTACAATTTTTTAATATTTTCTTCTGTTTCCGCGATTATTACTCATTGAAATAAAACAATTTAACGGATTATATCGCGTATATTATCTCATTTTAGTTCCCGACGTTTCGGAAGCTTTCCAGCTTTCCATGGTCACGGGAGGTCATGGTCATGGTCCTCCCGTGACCATGGAAAGCTGGAAAGCTTCCGAAACGTCGGGAACTAAAATGAGATAATATACGCGATATAATCCGTTAAATTGTTTTACAATTTTTTATTTTATACTTTTACGTAAAACTATTAAAGTCAGACAATTTCGCAATCTTTATCGTGGGGGTTATTGAGAAGCTTGCACAGATTTATTACAATGCAATTAAATCAAAATTTAGTGAGAACGGCTTGCTAACCAACTTTAAATCGTTATAGTTCCTAACTGGTAATTCCAAATTAAAAATAATAAAAGAAACCTAATAATGATTTTTAAATCCCTATTCATTGATACCCCACTCGATATAGTACGTCAATTTTCATTTCTTTCTTTTTTACAATATGGCGTTCTCATTATCGCCATTTTGAGTTTTCATCATTTTTATGTCTTCAGTGACATTCGGACATTAAAGACAAATCGATAGACGTAGGAATCATCAAAATCGGTCCACGCGTTTGGTGTCTAGAGTGCCAGATAGGAACAAACAAACAAACATACATACATACATACAAACATACATACATACATACATAGACTGATAAACGCATTACCACTCCTTTGCGTCGCGCAGTCGGGTAAAAACGTAATCAGCGGTTCATTGGCTATAAGAAAAATCCTTTTTTTAATTCCAAATTGAAGCAGTTATTTAATAATTACTCATTTTAGGCGGGTATTTTTCGAAAAAATCTAAAAACTCCGAATAACTTAAAACCTCTTTCGAACCCGGGTTGACTGGGCTAAAATCATTGCAAATGAGCTATAGAATAACCCCTTTCAAGGAATACGGCGAATTTCCAATCATTCTGTATATCGACGGCAAAAAGCGGAAACGTAGTAACCACCAATGGATTTAGTTGGCGGTTACTACGTTTCCGCTTTTTGCCGTAAGTTTATTTCTACATCAATTTAAATTTTTATACAATTGCCATTATTGAATGTACCCTACTGGACAACTTAGGGTTGAAATTATGATTCTGATAGTGATAACTTACTTCTGCCTGCATGCGGTCCACGGCGACCGTGATGACATTGTCGAGCGCGTAGTTTGACACGAACGTGGTGTTGAGCTCCGCCTTCAGCTCGTGCTCCACTGCCACCTCGTAGTAGTAAGCCAGCCCGCCCGCGCCCGCCTCCAAGATGAAGGTTATCAGCAGGAAGTATGTGTACTGCAAAATATACAATAATCTATTGTGACATAGATACAAGTCAAAGCGCATTGAAAAATACGATTGCTTTCGCACGTGGTCACACCAGGACTCGAACCCGGTACCTCTCGATTATGCGTCGAGCGTGTCAACCCCTCCACCAGCGAGCACTGTGCCAATCGCCTCGAATTTATCTACAATAATCTTTTTCTACTCGGGTACTTTAATGTGTGAATTTTAGAACTCCGAGAATCATACTACCATACTACAAAGGTATACTTTTTAGAATGGACAATCACTCTATACTCTAAGGTCTATATTATATGCCACTGAACTATAAATAAATATTATACAACTCCGCGTAAATAAGTAAGTATTATAAACTCTTTTACATTAGTGTTAAAGTCGAATATCTAATGGAATAAAAGCATATGTCAGTGGTAAACTCAAAGTAATCGTACTGTAGAACACTATATATTTGAACTACTCATAACAATCTTTTCATTTGAAACCCCACATGGTATATTTAAAATATTTTTGTTTCATTGTACAGCGCCATCTTTAGGTGTACAGGAGATGATACTGAACGCATGGACACCAGATGACATCATACCCGAGATAACTTGAATGGGAAGTTCCAAAGCCTCATTTTTCCGACCTACCATATCAGGGTAATAGTTAAGACTTTGTGTCACTATGACAATGTTTAGATTTCAATTAGATAAAAGTGAGACATACACCCTTTAATATTTGGCCCGCGGAGAGCTGACGGGATTTTTTGACAAGAAACTAAACCACCGCGAGACGAGATAAACTTATCTTACCTCTTTTTCTCACGTTTTCCTGTATTATCGCCGGAATTTCAAAAGTATTTTATAAGTTGTATTCCCCCATTTGTATTTTATCTTACTAAATCGCTTCAATGCGCCCCGTTATTGCGTGAAAGGGAGACACGTCATCGAATCGACAAAGATGTTAACGCGTTTATGATTGTGTGAATAAATAATATGGTACTTATGTCTCCTTGCTTTTGTTGTCACTAGCTGAACGGTCGGTTATTTCCATCTCGATTTTGTAATTTGGAATCGCTCCAAATTGCATCACCGTTTAGTTCATCTTTACGAGGCGCTAATGTAATCATATCCCCCAAAACGAAGGGTGATACAAGGTCAATTGATCGACATGAGTCAGTGGTCAGGTTCGTGACCTTAGACTGATCAGTGATGACGTATGACCACAGAACTGACTCACTCATCTGTATGCTGAAAGTGACTGACACTACAAGATAATAAAGTGTAGATGTCTCATTTAAGGCGTGTATGTACATTTTAATGTGTATTACCGAACCATAAAGATAATATTGATATTAGCGTGTGAATCATATGAAGAGTTATCGTATTTAGATAACGTTTTAAAGTAATATTTAAGTAGAAAAATTCACGCTTTATTATTAGCTAGGTAACCCTTTGAGCGCCAAAGACGGAATATCACGTCAACGGAAAATTGTGCCTCAGAAGCCGTCATTTGCGCTATACGGTAACTATTGGTGTATTGGTTGGCGTGTCGCGCACGGTTTCCCGTCAAATGCTGGGCGCTCAAAAGGTTAAAGTAGTAATGAATCGTGGAAACTATAAAATCCTACACCAGATCAGACGACGCAACGGAGTCACGGAGTTACGTCGCCTAAATCGAACTAGTTTTAAGTTTTTTATTTGTTTTTGTTTTTTGTAGTTCACACTGCTGCAGGAATAATAAATAAAAAACCCTCAACACCCTGATCTTTAAACAGCTGATTAGATTATCTTAACAACAGTTTAAAGATAACGAAAATTTTTGTAATGAAGCACATACTCAGCACTCTTGAACATGCCACAGACAGACACTCAGATACACACGTTAAATCATATTTAACACCCATCTTCTTTTGTTGGGAATTAAAAACTATACAGATAAAAAATGACCGTCGGCACTCACACACAGTAAACTGGTTCTGTTCTCAGTCTTGAGCCCGCAGCAGCCGAGCGCGCTGAGGGGGAGCCCCGACGCCCCGGCCGCTATCAGCAGGTACGCGATCGCGGGGTACGTCGGTGTCGGTAGGAGTACCACGTAGCGGTGCCGGGACGAAACCGTCCAGGCTCCGACGCAGAGCACGCCTATGCCTGCAAACTGCACCCATGGGATTCTATATTCGTCTGTCAATGACTACGATGAACCACAGAATCTATATATCGACGGCAAAAGCGGAAACGTAACCGCCAACTGAATCAATTGCCGGTTACTACGTTTCTGCTTGTTGCCGTCGATATCTACGGGACAATTTTACACAAAATTACTAAAGAATAGCCTTAACTTAATACCTTATGGCATTAAGTCCGCCTTTTGAACGAAAAATCATCTTTTGTGCAATAAAGATTAAATAAAATAAATAGATAACAGTTCATTATACTAAATACAAGTACACTGACCGAACTCTGTGGGAATGACAAAACACCATTACTCAAACTCAAGTAATCTATGTATGCTATCATAAAGTTGTATACATGCAATGTCTGTACATTAAAGATATTAAAAAATATATATTGTAACGGACTATTTGGAGGTCACTGAATCGATTTTTATTTTATGTATGTGTAGTTGCGGCTTCATCACGCCAAAATGGCTAAATGGATTTCAATTACTTTTGGTACACGGGTAGCTGGGTATCCACAGATGGTTATTGGATACTTTTTACACTGAAGAAAAAAAGAGGGGTTATGACTTTTCTCCTCTGCGAACGAAATTGCGGGCACCTTCTAGGGAGTCATATTATTGTGACAGGAGTCCTAGGCACGAGAATCACTTGCCCTTACTGTACGGAAAGCTGAATTGACGTAAATAACTTTACTGTTTTGAGTAATATGAGAGGTTTCCATTCAGGCTAAATTATTTGCCAGCCATATATAAGTTTCAGTCAAAATTACATTCTAGTGACAAGCTTTTATTGCCGATTGTACTTTTCTTTGAACATCCATCAACTACTCACCGAGACGATTCTAAAAAGCCCAAACTTGGCAGGTTTGCGTTATTTTATTACAGAGTTTCTATGAACACCATCCGGCTCCATCATCTGATCATAATCTTGCGTTGTCACCGAACTTAAATACATAAGTATGCCAAATTTTAGTTAAATCGGAATTTAAGTAGGTCAAATTTAACAGGCAAGATTTGTTTTCATAGTTACCTACTTACTTCTTTCCTTAGTTACAATGGACCTAATATAAAGCTTATAATAATAAAACTTTTAATGGCGATGGACTTGTTTAACTGGATTGGGTCATAAGTACAGGTTTTGTACACGGACTTAAGATTGGTTTTCAACCTTTTCAATTTAGGCCCCGATAAGAATATTCTCGAACTGAGTTTGGATCTAAAGTAACTTCTTTTTGAAATCGTAAATATTGTTTGCGTCGTAAATCAATTCAACAAAACAGTAGCATTGACATTTGATTAGAGTATTTTGATAGCACAGCAATTTTGTGTGGATCAGATAAAACGCATTTTTACATTCATTGTTATCGCTTTCTGACTATTACGTCATTTTCCGGAGATTGAGTAATATTTAACTGTTGGTGATAACAACGGCTGAATAGTTCACGTATTTCCCCGTTTACATACAGCTGATACAATTGTGATGTAAACAAAGTTAACTCAATAGTAGGTATGGTTAAGGAATTTGATTAGACCCTTTTGAACCTTGTCATAGTGACAATGATATGGAATCTCTATCGGCCATCATATTGATTTTGACTGTGACAAGGTACAAAATGGTATATAAATCAAATTCCTTGACTGTGTATCTAACGTCACCTAAAATGTCACTGTCCTTTTCCTATCTCTTTAGTCCTAATTTTCACTTCGCAATGCATTTTGAAACCCAGCTAGCTATACATTGGGTATGGCGAGAATATTGTTCTGCAAATAGTACAGGAACGAATTAATTAATAAGGAAGTCGATTTGTCAGATTTCAGTAGCCCATAACTACTGAAATCTGGCTTGTCAAAAAAACTTTTTTGTAAAACACGGAGCTTACCTATAACATATAGGTATATGTTATATAAAAATTGGATCTTGCTTAGGTCATGCGATGCGTCCGATAGGGATAATTGGAAGGGCAAAATAAGGAAAGAGAGCCCCACTATCAGATTGGAATAATGATTAAATAATAATAATTGGGGAGGTGTCATAGGTTATAAACGACCCCCACGCGAGTCCCTCCTGTCCGTTGAAAAAAATCCTAGACATAGGCAATACGCTTTTCTTATCAAAATATGAAAATACCGTACAAACTATTTCAAAAAGTGAAATTATAATTAAAATCGGCCAAGAAATACGCATGATATAGGCATTTTAAACTGCTGACTAGACGGCGATTTGACAGAGAGGTCCGACATGTACTGTTACGTCATAGTCCACTCCGGCCATATAAACTCCATATTAAATTCCGTTTTGCTAGAAAGAGATAGAATGAAATGTTTGATAGCTTGGTTATTTTTATAGTTATTCGAAAAAATATTTATGTCTACTGTTTGTTACTTGAATGAGCTTTTAATAAAGCTAAAATGGAAAATCATGCATATTCCCTATGCATGAAAAGTTTGCTCTTATGACCGCATCTGAGAGGGAAAACAAGGCAAACAGATCAAGGTGCACCCATCCAGATTGAACCTAGAAGACAGAGGTGGTAGAGTTAGAAAAGAAGAACATTGCTTACCAAAAATACCACATTGAATATGTGTAGAACACATTTCAGAAAATTAACGCTACAGCAGTCTGCATCCCTGGACTTCCGCGGTTTGACTTTCTTCTTTTTGCTTATAAGTGCACTTCCATCCTTCTTCTTCTCTTCTGCCATGATCACTGGTCAATCAGCACTCTCACCTCCGGCTGTTCATGGTTCAGTCTGTTTATCCTGAAAAAAAAAAACAATTGTTATATTCTGTGGGAAACCGAAAATTTAATCTTGTTCGAAAATGTACTTACTAGAATTCCTTACGGCATTAGGAGTTAATACCGAGGCTTAAGGTATTAGGGAGTCACGCTACTAAGGGATATGAAGCTAAGACTTTCTATGGCTTTCATGAAGGCCGACAGCTTAACCCATTCATGGCCAACGCCTTCCCAAGCGAACGCTATACGCCGGGCCACCATACAAACTATTTTTTGCTAAAACATATGACGCAGCTTGAGCGTCATGAGCCCGGCGAGTCCGCCAATAACACCACCGCTTACGATTCCGGCAAAATGAATGAGTTTATGCCAAATTTTCGGTAACCAGTATTTATTTAGCATGATTTTTTATTTCGAATATTTATTTTTTATTTTATTCGACAGATAATTTTTACATGAAACCATTGTCAAATCAAATAAGAAATAAATATCTAATCAGTTTCATAACTAAAGCATAGAAAGTTTCATATGAACGTGATTTTCTGTATGGGTTTCGAATGTAGAAAATAAAATCCCATGGGTTATCATGACATATTTATTTGTATCAGTTATATTACAAATGTGTATTATACTTAATTATTACTACTTATAAATATTCTATACTATAATACGAAATGAAACCAATTTGTCGATGTTGTAGTTCTTTTATTAGTAACATTTGAAATATGTATACGCCTTACATTACCTACTTAAATTATTTTATACTAACTTACCTATTACTAATGTATACTTAACATTAATTATTATTACGGTCGAGCGCGTCGTGATAGTCTATAAAACATTTTCCCTGGCATAGACCTGACTGTGTTGGGCATTTAGGACAATAGACCGTCGTGTCTACTCTTTTTTTGCCGTTTTTGTAACACACCACGCATCTTTTTCTCTTAATTTTATTTTTGTTGTCACGTGGTAGCTTAAAAGATGCGTGGCGGAGACTAGGAAGGGCTGGAACTTGCCTTGGCAGACGGCCTGCTGTCGCGCTTGAAACCAATGCTCTTATTATATTTTTTCTAAAGTCGTATAAAGGCATTGGTTTCTCGCCGAACCTATTATATAAATTATGAGCGTTACATAACATGGTACTAAAAATATGTATGCCCAACTTCTTATACCATCTAAGGGTCTTATGCTCAGGATTGTAATATGACATCATCTGATCGTGTTTGTCGATTCCCCCCATATATTTATTGTATTCCAAAATTACATTAGGTTTGGACTTTATTTCATTATTTTTTGAAACATATTCTTGCCATTCACCGTCATGCTCAGATGATATCATAATTACTTCACGACGGTCATTCCACTTCGTAATGCAAGTTCCATTTTTCGAATAACATGAAAAAGTTTCATTTCGTGCTAATTTTTTGTTCTTTATTTGCGTGGGAAGGCCTACTCTATTTGGGAGCAGGGTGCCGGTTATATGAGTATCATTTTCTATTAAATAGTTTGTTAATGAAACGGAGTTGTAGAAGTTGTCCGTGTAAACCGAGTGCCCAACGCCCAATTTTCCCTGTAATAGGTTTTTCACAACTTTATTAACATGATCTTTTCCTCCTACGACACCATCAGCTTTCCCTCCGTAAACTAAAACTTTGACAACGAGGCCGAACTGGTCTGTTAAAAGATACAATTTTATCCCATATTTTGTGGCTTTCCCTTTAATATATTGGCGGCACCAAAGCCTACCGCGCCAAAGGACTAAGGATTCATCGATGCATAATATTTTATCAGGATAAAATATGGAATTCATAATATTGTTGAAATGTTCGATAAGGCCCGATATTTTATTCATTCTACTTTCGTCCCCGTTGTTAGTCATAAAGTTTAGGCATCTCATAATTAACAAAAACCTGTTTCTTGCCATATTTTTCGAAAAATACCCTAACTGAAATTGCTCGTCTGTACTCCAGTAATCTACTAACCTAGCGATTTTAATAGTTCCCATGTGGAACAATAGCCCAAGAAATACACGGAATTCCGATATAGTGATTGGCTTCCATTTTGTTATCCTTGCGTGAATTTTGGTGTTGACTTCGAGAAGTTTCGTTGCATATGAATTAATATTTTCTATAAGATATACTAGAAAATTGGCATTAAATAAGAGTTCAAAATACTCACTCGGAGTATTTAGCCTCTCACCAGTTAGTCCACGTGGACGGGTAAAATTTGGTACATTGTTATTCTGGCGGCGCTGGTATGCCCATTCGGCAGTCTCGTTCGGCGGCTCTTGTTGGTCCTCTTCGTCAGACGAACCAGAATCTTCATCAGAAGATCCCAAATCGGTCAAATCGTCATCAGATCCACCCAAAATGTGTAGCAGCTCAGCGTCCGTGAAGACCTCACTGGAGGTATCTGTACCAAACAAAAATAAATTAAACAAGCGTATTTAAACATTTATTAAAACATCGGTTTACTCACGAATTAAATTATTAATAACTAAAGAAAAACTTTTGTCTATGCTAACCGACGCCACACGCTAATTAATACAGAATAAATTATTTCATTAATGTTTTCATACTTACAAACTTCATGCTGCGGGGTGTTTTTGACATTTCGAATAAATTAGGCGAGTATCATCAAATACACATATGCGCAAAAATACACCCTAATATACAGGGTGAATTTTTCCGAGCTAGTGAGTGAAAATAAATAAATTACTTACCAGCAAAAGCTGCGTCAGGTTCATCTAAGTTATTTATCTCCTTCTGTATAAGTGCCAAGTCCGGGTGCATAGCCGAGTCAGTCGTAATAGGCGGGTTCAAGTTTTCCGAATTCGTAGCCAGGTCGTTCGGGTTAAGCAGGTTCGGAGTCCAGTTAGCACAGTCAGTCAGATTAGGCGAGTTCATATTCCGGTAATCCATAGCCAGGTCACAAAATGCACAATACTAAACAACGAAAGGGGGTTTAAAACTGCCAACGAGTAAATCGTGACTAATGCATTTGCGACATATTATTTAAAAGGAAGGGTCGGATAAGTGGGAGTATTTCTCACCATTTGTACATAGTACGAAAACTACCACGTTTTATGATGTCAAGTACTAATAATCCTTTACAAGTACACCGACACACAAGTGCATGATTATCGATAGCATTGTTTATTATTTCCTATCACAAATGTATTGCGTGGTCGTTATTCAGGTAAGCAGCATTTAGCCTTTAATGACACCGCTTCTTAAATTGCCATTGTCTTAAAGGGAATGGTATTGTTAAAGCTTTAACATGTAATAAAATGTGCAGCTGCGCCTACTGTGACTGATAAGACCACGCGGCCAGTCATTATCGCAAAACAAGGAAGCGGTAAATTTAGTAATTAAGTAATTGTAAATTTATAAAAGCTTTCGAGAGACGTTTAGTTACGTCTCATTTTATATCGGAACCGTTTTTTGCCTTAATTACTTAACCGTAATTTAACCTTTCGTAAGCACTATCAAAAAATTGAAAATATGTAAGTAAATAAGAAAAAGGCACATAATTTCTATATCACTTGGTTCTCGTGAAAGTTGCATACCACCGTCCCCGCTTTGGACCAACATGATATAGAAAAAAAATAAACCTTATTTAAAGGACATTAAGTTCATTTTGCTCTGTTACGAAATTTTAAAATTTTAACTGGACTTGTCAGGCCACCATGACGAACACCTTGCGTCATGACCATAAGTCTCAAATATATACATTTATTTATATTTTTATATAGCAGATCTCCTGGCGAGAATATTATGTACACATTTAAAAAGAAACAATAAACAATAAAGTTATTTACGTATACGAAATCAAAACTATTTATTTAGTGTTCTGTAAAAATGTTAAATATTACGTTTGAAATTTTCTCGTCGAACGTTATTTATAAATATACTCCTTAACTCAAATGTCACATATGTAAGCATTTCATTTTATGTATCGTTTATATTTAAATAGGGAATTATGCATGACGCGTTTACGCGTCACGGGCATGGCGACAGGCGTTCGAGCATGACGCATACGTCGCGTCATTGGCCGTGAATGGGTTAAGGACTGGTATTAAAACACAAGTAAACGAATTACATTTTTTATTAGAACCCTAAACTATCTTACAAATGGAATGGGATATAATATAATACAACACTTAGTCTAAATTAGATACAATACAAAAATGTCTCAAAATAATTGATTCATAGCAATTCAGTACAGTTTGAAAATATATTGTATACATAAATTGATAAAAAATATTATATCACAAATTATTGATATAGATAGCATTAGTTGTAGTAGTTATATACACAGAACCCATTCGATTAACCATACAGTAATACATCATAATTAGTTCAGTCCATAATTTCATCACAATACATATTAAATTCATTATCCACTTAACTTAATTTCGCACAATCCTTTGGATTATATTATAAACAAATGCAAGTTCTACAAACATTTGATACTTGTAGTTTGTGCTAAGAACCTTTTGGTTCTCAGAACACTGAAAACCAAACGTTGATCACGTTTAGCCTAGTCTATTAAGCTATATTAAATAAGCTATTAGTCATCAAACTGGTGCAAGGTGCACTCTAACTTATCAACTATCTTTTTGTAAAATGTGATCTGCTGCATCAAGAACTTTTGCATAGTGGCTTTCAAGTCTACTGTTCTTTCTGCCTTGAAGTGGTTAATTTCGGCAAGCAGAGCGTACGAAATAACATCAGTCCTTCTTAATACTTCGTTTAGCTGCGCGACTTCCATTTTGTGTTCTGCAGTGAGTTTTTCGCATTCTCGTTTTTTGGCAACTGCGCCCTTGTGATTATTTAACGCGTCGGGAAAGCTGCCGACAATGCCTTTATAGAGGTGGAACTTATCGCCCAGAGGTTCCCAATCGTACTTAGGCTGCTCTTCATACAGTCTACCAATCTCTATGTACGCGCCGCCAGTCATCTTTATTGCCGACGTCAATTTGGAGGTTGACACTATTGACCCCTCATCTAAGCTAAGTGCATTACCCAAATTATAAAACGCTTCGCCCGCCTTCTGGCAGTCGATCTTGTACTGGCTCTGGAATTTCTTACTTTGTGCAACACACATATTTGTGAGGAATTTAACAGAAGTGTCCATACTACCGATAAATGTGTGGGACTGTTCTGTGATCTGGTCTACCTGTGACTGTAATAAAGCTTTCTCTGGGACGACTAGAGATATGCAGTAATTAAGACCTATCAAGATATCTTTTTCGGCCTGCCTCTTGCCAGCCTTCCAGCGCTTTTCATCAGTGCATGTGAGGAAGTGTTGCCAAACTTCACATTTTGATAGCACAGGATGCTTACACATCCAGTCTACAAACTCTTGAAGTTGTACTCTTCTGCGCTCAATTAGCTGCTCATCATATCTGCCAGAGATCTGCTTGTCAGGCAACGGTGGTATAGGGATGAGAGTGAACTTCTCTTGCAATCTTTCATGTAGCCAGTCAAAGTGTTTGTATCTCCTTGATACTTGTATGTTATTAAATGAAGGAGTGAGTTGGTATGCAATGAAGCTCTTTATGCCTTTGAATTTAGATTCCTTTTTCGGTGAAGCTACTGTTACATAGTAAGGCTGAGTGATGGGCGACCAAACATATCCTTCCTCATTCTGTACTATGTATACTTTTTCTGAATCAGGCACTTCCACATTGAGAGTTGCCAGGAGGTAGCTCTCACCACTGACTTTAGATGATGGTGCAAATTTATTTTTCCTCACTGTGCCAACTGTAGATCCAAAGGTAGATGCGGTGTCATCAATATTCTGATTGTACTCATTAATAGGCATGCCGGGGAGGGGTGCCAGGGGTGTTTGGTGGTTGTACTGTTTCTGTTGTTGTGCGCTTGGTCCTATTTCTGAGTAAGTGTCATCATCCCAATCATCGTCCCAACCTTCTTCTTGTGAAGGGTTGCGCTGGTAGTTACTGTCTGCTGCATAGTTCTCACCCCAGTCATCATTAGCCGTGTCATATCTGGGTGCAGCAGGGGCAGCTTTGGTTTGTGTGGGGGCCACTTCCTCTATTTTCTTCACATAGGCGGCAGGAAAGAGTCCAGTCTGACCATGTGCATTCTGGCCTTCCCACCAACCTTCACCAATCTCAGTATTTAGCAGCGTCAGCACTTCCCCTGTAGTGATGGACATCTCGGTGGTTCCCGGCTCACCGGTGAAGTCATATAAAGCCTGCACTTGGGTCATGTTGTGTCTGCTTTACCTACAACAATTTCAAAACAGATTATTGCAGGAAACTTAAAGTATCTAACAGAGTTGAGACGCATATGATTGGTTGGATATGTTTACACTATCTTATCAGTGTTATCTAGAAATGTAGGGAGTATGCAGCTATTGTGATAAACATAATCTTAACATGGATATAGTTGATGTGGGAGCGTGAAAAGTATAAATTAGGGCGTCGCTGCGGACGCGGCGCGGAGCGGGAGCGACCTGACACATTTTCATAATAAACTCAATTAAGCAGCACACAAATAGCAATTGACCAAGACTGCTCCCATTATATTACAGCTTAACCATGACTTAGGAAAGTGGACTAATGACATTCTAAGGCGCTTTCTTTTATGTAAAAATACAATAACAGAGTAAACCACCGAAAATTAGCGTTAAGTTCAACCTCATTGTGATTGTCAACGCGTAACGTTAATCGTAAACTACCAACTATGCCAATGCGTCACACGACGTAATTAAGCTTACTTATCACTACATTACAGTAATTTCTTTTGAATAGAATTAGAACAAAGCAAGATAATGTCGTTTTATAATGAAAATCAATGACGTTAATATAGAGCAGTGTAAGAGGAAACAAGTCCTCCCATATTACAATAGCCACATATCTAAGTTTACATACAGTGGCACAAATATGTAAATTCATAGTAAACCCTTTTACTTACTTTTATTCACAATAAAACTGATTAATTTTAAGGCGGATACACTGATTGTACAGTCATCTGAATGACAGATTCCGGAGAACTTGTTTTTGACGTAGCACGTTCTCGATTATGTGGCAGCGAATGAAAAACAAGCCTTCGTTATTGGTGGAAACGCTACCAACGTTCCAATAACCAATAGAAAGCTAAATATCATAATAACCGACATATTGAATTGAAATACTTTTGTGAAATGGAAAATTGTAATCAGTATAACAGAAGAATCATTGAAATATTTTAAAAACGCCTAGCAGCGAATAAAAGGATAAAGCAGTTTTACGCTACTTCGTACAACGAGAACCTACTACGTTATGTTAGATCAAAGTGCGTTAGATAATAACTAGATGGCGCTAAACTCAAAGATTCCAAGTTTAGCGCCAGCTTGATTACGCGGTAGATGTCGGCAAAAGCAACACTTGAATGAGCAAGCAAAGAGAGCCGAATAAGTAAACAAGTATATTTAGTTCCTGTAGCATTTAAATAATTAAACAATAAACATCCATGACTTTTGCGCCTCGTTTGTATCATGGAGTATAGAAATAGGAAAACCGATGAAAAAGTGTCCAGCGCAAAACAGTAATAATAGTTCCATATCCGTCCAGAATGGCGTTGGAGTTAAGATAAATGATTTTTATTGAATGGGAAATGGATGAAAATTTTCAAAAATCTTGAAAGTTTGTTTATAGGTAGGATTAAGCCTCCTAATTGTCAGAAAAAAAATACAGATTTTTCTGTGGCTTCGGAAAAAAAAGATGAAAAGGTGCTGGTGGGCCTATATGCCCGCCTTATACGATACGGCAAGAGCAGCATTGAAGGAGGCTTATTTCTACCTATAAACAAAATTTCAAGATTTTTGAAAATTTTCATTCATTCCCCATTGCTACCCAATCCTTCGTTCTTTTTCCGATATAAATATTCAGTCGTGATCATAATTATTTTTCTTGCATCGTTGTGATTATTTTGAAATTATTATGATAATAGTATTTTACGCACTTGCAACAGTGTGCTCACTCATGTCATGATTGAATTTACGGTTACTTTGGATAGATATTGTTCTCCTTAGTTTCCTACGCTCCATAGTTTGTATGCGTAAGGGTCGTTGTAATCACAACCGTAAATGAGATGAGTGATTAAAAAAATAACACCACAATCGCGTAAGCATGTAATTTCCGTGTTTCCGGGTCTCTAGTCAAGTTCAGGCGCGGTTGATCCGGGATTGCAGGGGTCTTGAAGGGTCCGTGGCCTCACTTGACTAATTTTTCACGGGGTAAATTGTATTGGTATCTAAGCTGGCCAGACGCGGGCTCGGTGCGGCTTTACACGGGATTACTATGGCTCCTCCGGATCCACACAGGGACCGTTAGCGGAGATTCAATTCGTTATATCCTTTATACCTTTGTTGGTTCAGAGATAAAATTCACCTTTTGTTAAGTTCACGATGTATTTTACCTTGACTTGAAGAAAAAAGATCGACTAACGAGTTCACTATCCCCAATAATATAAGGCCTATTAGGTGTATATCTCAGCGAAATTGAACCGCCCGCCCCGCCTCCAGTTAATAGGTTTCCTATACAAACTGTCTTTTGAGTAGGTAGGTAAGTATATAGATACTCAGCAATAGGTGGATGGATGTGGACCTCTACCTGGGGATAACAAAGGATCGGTTATGGTGGCGTTCTTTAGGAGAGGCCTATGTGCAGCAGATAATATGCCGTCATGATCTCTAAAAGCGTGAGATCACGAATCACGATAGATATCTAATCTTACGTTTTCATATTCATAAATGGAATAGAATAGCGTTTTTTCATTTCTCCTGCGCAAAAAGTACGTCATATTAGCCTCGCGAAGCGAGACTAAAATAGTACATTTAGCGCCTAGGCTTTAAAAGAAAGCCATATAATCCCATACTCTATGAAACTGAGAAAAAAAAACTTGCGGCCTGCTACATACTATTTAAGAATAATTAAAAACAAACAAACCAACCTGATCTCAGATTGGCCAAAAATTCTGTCCGAATTGCTCAAACTGTACTTTGAATTTTTCATGAAATATACAATTTTAATGTTAAGTATTTTTTATTTTCTCGCAGTCGAAGTGAAAAGCAGAGTGTTTAACACGAGGCTAAAAGCCATATAATCCCATACAAATTTCTATGACACTCAAAAAAAAAACTTGCGGCCAGCACATACTCCTTACGAATAATTAAAAACAAACAAACTAACCTGATCAGATTGGCCAAACTTTCTGATAGAATTGCTCAAATTGTACTTTAAGTTTTTCATGAAATATAATTTTAATGTTAAGTCTTTTTTATTTTCTCGCTGTCGAAGTGAAAAGCAGTGTTTAACACGTGGCTAAAAGCCATTTTGCCACTCAGACATATTTGTCCTCGCTCACTTCGTGAGCTCGTCCAAATAATCACTTCGTGTCATGATGGCTTATTTTAGCCCCATGTCAAACAATCTACTATTGTTTTAGTTTATATACTTTTTCACGGATCGATCGGTGATATGCGTCTCCAGCACGCCATTGAACCCGATGTTCGGTTTTTTCATTGTTTGCTGTGTTCTCTCTTGGTCACATGTGACCATTTTAGAGATTCGATATTCCAAGTTCGTATCACGCCATCTCTATCGCGCTCATGTATTTGAGTGAGCGGGTTGGCGCGGTACGAACTTCGAATATCGAATTTCAGAGTAGCCCCACTGAAATATCCTCCTTCGGCGCGAGGCATCCGATGTTCGGATTGTCTGCTCTACTCACTTCCTACCAAGGTGCTCTATTAGATACCTAGTTTGCAGAATCGGTATCTTTTTGTATGGCAATAAATTAGGCCATTTTTCCAAGCCACTAAATTCAAGGCAAAACTGTAAGGAGGCATGGCTGAACAATCGATGGCCTTTCCCGGGCTATCGTAACGTATTTGTTACCTGTATTTGTGTTGCCAATCACGCGTTTCACGATCGTCTGAACACGAAAGCCTCGGAGCCTCCGCGCGGCCGAGCACAAATTAGACAAGCTGTGATTGCGTGCCCGTGGGGTCGGAGGAGAGGAATTATTGGTGTGTGATTCGGGATTCCTCTACGTGTTTCCAACCCTGATGAAAAAGAGAGGTGTTCCAGTTGAAGTATACGTGCCTCTCTTTTAGCATCTTAGCTCTCACACGTGTGGACCTATATGAATTCTATTTTTGACAAAGTTCGAATAGTTCACTCACTGAATGATCAGTTTCCTGAAACCCTGGCTTGCGGTATTCCAACGCTTCTGCCACCCGTTCGAGGTCTCCAGTGTAGCGCTCGTTGACTCCACCTATCATCGTCTCTGCGACATACATATATGGCCAGCTCTTTGCCACTTTAGTTGCGCAACTTACCGATGTCGGTGACTTTCGTGCGTTGGCGCGTTTCGTATTCTATCTCGCAGAGAGATTCCGAGCATTGAGCGATCCATAGCTCGCTGTGCCACCTTCAGACGGTGGATTCGTTGCTGACTATGGCTCTGTTATTAGGTACAGTCAGCGTCAAATACTCTGTAGCATCCAAAGTGCATCAATGCAAGACATCTTTTTTCTTATGGGCATAAAAAAGTGTGACGATATATTTGACGCTGAATGTACGTGATTGCTTATGGCAGTCAATCAAAGATATTGAGGGTATGAAAATTTGTAATTTATAGAGACCAGTCTTTGCGAAATGATCAACTGTGAACTAAAACGGGTTCATGTAAGTACAGTTTTGCGCCCCACCGCTGTTATTTATACTACTTTTTGTGAAACTCGTTTCGGTCAAATCTTGCAAGTCGATTTTTTATCTTGACATAAAAATTTCGCAATAAGACTCGATGACCATAATATTTTTTAATTTTTTTATTAATAGAAACCAGTGCCTATACATTCCTCTTATAAAACGATGGCAATAATAGTAGACTTTATGAAAAGGGGACACAAGTCAAGGTGACAAAGAAGTGATTATTTTAGAATTTCAAATGACGAAGCCTGTTGCGGATTACATCATTGGTTTGTATGGGACGAGGCCTGTTGCTGATTTGTTGTTGTAACCCACCTGACGAAGCCTGCGTTGCGGATCTGAATTCATGTATACAAATTAGTGAATAAATATTAAATCAGTCGTTTTAGAATTTCTGTTTTTCTAAAAAGTTACTTTCCCAAAATGTGTTCATTCTATAATGTCAGCACGTCTATAGTATAATTTCTGCTTGACATTTTAAGAATACAGACATTTTGGGAATATAATATTTTAAGAAAACGAACATTTCAGGCATCAGGCAATAAGATAATATACGTGATATAATCCGTTTAAATTGTAGGTAAATTGAAGATATTTTCACAAATAAAAGGGAAACAGTCTATTTGACGGTAACTGAATCGAAAAATATTTACTTTTGATTTTTTGTATGTGTGCTGCGTGTTTTGTTGTCGGCTAAATGGATTTTAATTTTTTTTTGCTACACGAGCTGGGCATCCACAGATGGTTATAGAAATATTATTTACTCAACTACGCTAAAGAAAAAAAGATAGTTATGATTTTTCTCCTCCTCTGACGAAGTTGCGTGCGCCTACTAGTTAATTATAAAAACTCCATTATACTTAAACTGAACCACCAAATTCGCGAAAATTAGTACAGTTTATTTTAAATTGTTAATTATTAAGTCTGTCTGTGTGTCATCTATGTCCTTCTGTCACGCACATCTCAGTAAAACATCAAGGAACGGCTTCATAGCACTTTGAAACGCTCATTAAGCTGTGCAATCGATTCAATCCAACAGTTTTATTAAAAATATTGGTAGATAAAATAAGAGAGGCACAGATTTAGTGATTTTTTTTCTTCACATGCTACTAGGAAGCTCCATGAGTAATGCAACCGTTACATATAATACGTTACATCACCATAAAGTAGTTACCTACTGAAACGTTTGCGATTCAGCAAAAAGTCGGAAGAAGAAAATAACCTCGTGTACCGGAGGCGAGAAAATCTAACGTCAGAGTGAATTGAAAGTTCAAAGAATCTCATCCCGCCATATCTCTTGGCAAGATAAATGGTAAATGACAAATTTACTGGAGCTTAGTAACGGCTAAAAAGTTTGAAAGCCATGCACAGAGTGCCCTGATGTTTGCGGCCCAAGACAGCCGAGCCGCGGGTGAAGTGGAACTTTTTGAAAGAAACTAATTAAAGTGTCGATGTAACTTTCTCTTCGCAGTCGGAATTAAAGCAATAAATCGAGGATTTTCTCGCCACCGCTTCACGCACATTGCTTTTGCTTCAACAAAAAAATACAACTTTCCAACCAGGTCATGAAATACATACAATGCAGGAATGAGACAGTCCCCGTCGAGCGATTTTTAAGAATGAGCCGGTGCCAAATGCGGAATCCCCGACCGAATGGTCCATTAAACCAGTTCAATTTAGAGCAAACGCTTTCGGCTAATGTTAAAAACTTCGCCGTCGACACCCACAAATCACTTGTGAAAATATTTATGACCATTAAGGGAGATTTTGCCGCATATTTCGGGTTTAAAGGAAAGCGTTGAATGAAAAATCTCAATTTTCATCGGAAATTAAATTTCCTCCAATGCGCCGAGTCGACATTTTCCCGCTTTAAAAAGCTAAACCCATTGTTAAGTTAGGATAATAATAAATATAATGTTGGTCAGAATCTAATTTCAGTTCTGCTTATAAAGGAAACTAATTAAAGTCTGGCCTTTGTGTGAATTTTAAATGAGCAGAGGGTTTAGTGCGCCGCGTAAATCTTGGCCGCAAGAGTTATTCGACGCGTCGCTCAGGGCTCTCGACGCGCCCCGTGCCCGAGGCGTATAACGGCTTCTTTGAGAGCCCTCCGCGGCTTTGAGATTCCACTTCTTTATGGTCACCGAACATCGTATACGTTGTAGGGAATGAAGATGAATCTCGCGTGTATCTCGGGAGGGTTAATCCTACCTGGAGAGATCTACGTTTCGTTTAATTTACTCGGTACTTAAATGGGCACGTGAACTCGTTTGTTTAAATTACGCATTTGTTTGAATAGGTCGGCATGTATCTAACTTGAGTCTCTCGCTCTAATCATTTATTGCAACGCTCTTTGAAATGTTCCTGCATAGTTAATAATTTATTCATTCCCTCATTAGGCAGACGCTCATTAGATATTCGTTCGTTAGCGCTTTAAAAATTAGGCAAATGTGGAAATTACGCTCGACTAACAAGACTACACGGATTATTATAAACAAAGATTTCCGTGTAGTATAAGACTACACGGAATTTTGTTGCATTTATTTACTGGAAAATATGTGTTTAAATCATAACCAAACGCAAGACTATATTTTAATAAATGGAATTGCAAAAATATAGTATTTTCTCCCTTATATTACAAGATAAAATAACTGCAGACGACCCCGTCCGTTCCTAAGCTCCTTTGAGCGCATTTGCGAAATCTTTTTGACGGTCCTGTTATTTTAAGTTCAGCACAGTTTTATTCAAAGGCTTCACTCGAGGAATGCGAAATATCGGTATGCGGAGAAAGTCTCCAGATTTAAGAGAAAATGGTTCCCGAATGGTGTAGAGCAAAAACGTGAGTTGACCCTTCTCGGCCCTGCATCGTGCTAAATGATTAATGAATGGTATCGCTCGCTGACTTTTACAGAGGGCACGACCCACTATTGTCTCTAGCGGACCGCTCCCAGTTCAATTACAAAAAAAATGACATTTGTCAGTTTTTGATCTTCTATGTTTGTTATTCTATTTATATATCGCCTATCAGAGCTGCGGCATCAAATGACATTGGATAAGTCAAAGTACTTTTGACTTAAGTATACCTTGAGGGTGGAGAAAGTTCCAATAGGTACTCGGTTTCTCCGAAAATCAAATCCTAAGTGGATTAATGTTTTCGTGATTCATCGTAATGTACGTATATAACGAACGAAATTAGTATAGCCAGTTTTGCATAAATGCCAAACATTAAAGTTATCAAGCAAACCATTAAGATTAAACCATCAGCGATTCTTCGTCTCTCCTAATGGCGAATTGGCCTACGTCAAATTTCTCGAAATGAAAGGCCAAGATTTCCTTCGAGAGGCTTAATTTGCATAAGTAGCTTAATCAACAAAAGGCATTTTACGGCAAATAGATGTTGCCGCGGCCGCGGTTCCGCCTGGATGATGGATTTCTTATTGATTTCTTATTTTGTACGTGCTACGCGATTTCGTTTATTACGAAGGTTCTGCTTATTCGTACAATACCAATACTGTATAGATTTCATGTTTATCTATTTTGAAAAGTAGTGGGATTGCATTTGACTTCTAAACATTACCTCGGCACTCACCCTTATCGTACTAAATTTTGAAAATATAAGACTCATTTGTGTCCGGAGTATTCAGATTTTTTTTAATGTGTATAGAATACTATTAATTAATGGTGGGTGGACCATGGAAGGCCATGCTCCTTTGAAGGCCAACTATGAGAAAGTCATAGTTATTGTCGTGTGATGACAAATTCCTTCCACTGACACTAAGCTCCATCAAACTTAAGGATAAAGACGCGGCGGCGAGTCGCTCGCGTCGCTATTTTGTGAATGAGGACCCTCGCTTCGTAGACTTCGGTCGTCGATGATAAAATTGTAATTCGCGCGCACAGCAAAAGGATTTTTTAAATGTAAATAACCTATTATTATCTTGAAATAAAACAATTTAACGGATTATATCGCGTATATTATCTCATTTTAGTTCCCGACGTTTCGGAAGCTTTCCGAAGTGTTATTTAATACGTTGTTTCTTTCATTTATCCAGTAAATGACCGAATAAAAACTGTTTATTCGTTACAGTGGCCTTCCATGGTCCACCCACCTTGTCTCTATAGTATCTTAAGATATGTACTCAGAAGTTCATAACAAAAACAAACGTGAAGACAAAACGTGCTCAACGTTTATGCAGAACTATTTAAATATTTACTAATTCGATCTTGTGAAATGCCGTCTCTGGATTTCCAACTAATATTCTCACGTACTCAAATTAAACATCCTACTAACTCAAAGCATTGTACTCGTAACACGTGTATCTACCTTCTTAAGTTGTATCTGAGCTTATATGCTTTACATTGATGGCAAATTCCAGTTCAAAAATTGTTTGAGTGTTCTTATAATGTTCCGTTCGCCGATGGCGTACAGTAAGCGCTCTGTCAAAATAGTTTCAATACTGGGCGAATTTCAGTTTAGCATTTGCGACATACATATTATTGTCTGCTTGGACATCTCTAAATCTTATATTCTTATCTATACCAACTGTTATAAAGTTGTAAAAATAAAATGTCTGTACATTGAAGATATTTTCAAAGAAATGATTGGAACGGACTATTTGGAGGTCACTAAACGAATCGATATTTTTTTTTTTGGATTTTTTGTGTTTGCATGTTCGTATGTGTCGTTGTGGCTTCATCACGCATAATCGGCTCAACGGATTAAAATTTCGGTAGCTGGGTATCTCCAGATGTTTATAGGATACTTTTTACCCAACTACGCTGAAAAGAAAAAGAGGTTGTATGATTATTTCTCCTCCGGGAACGAAGTTGCGGGCACCTTCTAGTCTTAAATAAATTACGCGTTTTGGTCTTTGATATGCTGTTTCGTCCAATCTTGGTTGTCATGACAAGAAGAAATAGTAGATTGTTTGACAAGGGGCTAAAATAAGCCATTATGACATGAAGTGATTATTTGGACGAGCTCACGAAGTGAGCGAGGACAAATATGTCTGAGTGTCATAATGGCTTTTAGCCACGTGTTAAACACTCTGCTTTTCACTTCGACTGCGAGAAAATAAAAAAGACTTAACACTAAAATTGTATATTTCATGAAAAATAAAAAGTACAGTTTGAGCAATTCTTTATAGTTAAATTGACAGCTTATATATAATTTTTAACTACTAATGGCTATAGACAATTTTTACTGTTTAATGTGAAGGGCTGCAATACGATCAGAAATTTTGGCCAATCTGATGAGGTTGGTTTGTTTGTTTTTAATTATTCGTAAGTAGTATGTAGCTGGCCGCAAGTTATTTTTTCAGTTTCATAGAAATTTGTATGGGATTATATGGCTTTCTTTTAAACCCTAGGGGCTAAATGTACTATTTTAGTTTCGCTTCGCGAAGCTAATATGACCTACTTTTTGAGCAGGAGAAGTGAAAAAATGTTTACGACAGTAACACTCCAAAGTCGTCTATTAAGTAGGTACCTACTCATTGTCTGTCATACCTACTCATAGCTACCTCAATGTGTAAATGTATTACTACTATTTAATAAATGTTCGGTATTGTTATGAAATCAATCGTTTTGAGATTATATTAACAGCTTTTTTTTTTTTATTGATATTCCTTTTGTTGGAACCTTTGTTTGTGTAGTACAGTCATTAATGTATGAAAATTGGTACCGTACAAATGTACTCCAAAAAATGTTTATTAAGAATATGATTATAGCTAAAGAAGTTACGGATTAGAGAGTGGGACCTGTAACGGAAGAAAACACTTGTAACAGTGATTCCTTAAAGTATATAGAACATCATGAAATCGCACTCTATGGCGAGCTATGTTCAGCAGTGGACGATAGATAGATAGAGATAGATATATGTATGCTTATGGATCTTTGTTTAATTAATAAACAAATTTGAATTTATTTTAATTTTATGTCTTCTTAGGTGGTATATGGCTAGAGTAAGCTTGGTGCTCAACCGCAAGCGATACCCACTGTCATAATAACGCCATATAATTGAATTTCTCCAATTAGGCTCTACATTTGATGGTTAAACTCTATCGGGTTACTTGTTCGTTTACACCACGTATAAGAAACTACTTCGGTCTTCTAAGACAGGGATCAATATCAAAAGCATTACCAAGTTTTGCATTGAACAGACGCCGAAGGCGAAGATTGAAAGCAAACATTTTTCATAGCTCACACCACGTGTCTCCATCAGCATCGGGGATTGATTATCATCGGTTCTGTATTCAGCCGGAGATTTAAAAGGCTAATACAACGTGACGTTCATTTCCATTTTGTTTTTGACAGCTTGAGTTGAAATGCTAATCGGAAGGATTTTATGAATTATTCAATAACGAATTCCATTCCGCTCATTAATTTACTCGTTTACTTTTCGATGAGTTATTGTTGTCGTATTCTAATTTGACAAATGAAAGGGATTTTTTGCTTTACTGTTCGTTTCCGCGCTCCGCATTCTTGGAAAGATTTTTCATAAGCTGTTGTTATTTTTTGATTACCTGGCGATAGGTATTTTCTCATGAACGGATCCTGATTTTTAACGAAAGTCATCGGAGTCAGTATTTACGGGTTTCTATATATAAGGCACATTTTTTCTGATCCGGTAGCGTCGCAATTCATACGGGAGTTGCATCAATTCGCGTTTTTATTGCGCTGGCAACAATAGTGCTCCCTCGGAGGCCGAGGTGCCACTATAAAACACAATTTTATTATCCGTATAGATTCTCGTGCTCAATTTGAGCTGTATCTACATGTTACGTCTTTTCTATCTATCGTAGAGCGAGCTGAGTAGACTTATTTGCGCTGCATCGTGGTTAAGTGTTTAAAAAGGGTTATATGAAACCGACCAAGCTACGTTTTATTGGCTAAATAAAATCAATGTCTGTACATAATATACAACGAATCAGAGTTTGTTTATTTGCATCTATATAAAAGATAAAACATTAGAATTGGAATTGAAGGATTTACATATTAAAAGAAACAAATTGTCTTGTGTTTTGTTCCTTAGCTTACTAATATTATAAGTGCGAATGTTTGTTTGTCGGTTTTTTGGTTTCTCTTACGATCACGCAACAACTATTGACGTGATTTTTTGCATATAGATAAAATAGAGGCTGTAGAGTGACATGGGCATTTTTTATCTTGGAAAAACATGCGGGCAAAGTCGTACTTAGGTAAGATGTAGTCCCTTATATTAAGAATAAGAAAGTTATAGACGTGTAGCGTCCTGTCACGAAATATATTCATACATTTCGTAACGAAGCCTTCATTGCCGAAAAATCGGCCGCATTATTTTTAACGAACGGGGATACGATTACGACCATACATGTGAATGCAACATTACAAACATCGCAATGTAAGTTTAAACAGTTGCTGTGAGCCGCGCGTCGCCAAGGCGCGGCTTAATTGAGTGTACTCAAAGTTTACAAGTTCCGCGAGTGCAAGTTCGCAAGTTTGGCTCCGCCTGTCACTGACTCGTGCTTCCGGACTCGTAACACAAGCTTTCTGACTTTCAACTCAATGAAGTTGCTACTACCTAATGTTTCTGATATAAAGTCAGACAGCAATGTATGAAGAAACAAACCATATCAATGTCCCTGAATGCACACAAGAGACACTCACAATACATTTTCATCATCATATCCCCGCAAATTCATTATCTTTTATGAAACTCCGATGCAAAGACTCGACGGAGCAACAAAGACCATCATTTCCAGTCCCGACTCCAGAATCAGAACAGCTTTACAAGTCTGCATCATAAACCCGGCGTCGTGACAAGTATAGAAGCGGTAAACTGGTATAAAATTGTAGAGCAAATGCTACAATTTGCATCTATATAGAGGGCTGCACGCCGTCAAAGCCGGATTTTTCTTTTGTGTCGGTTTAATCTGTTCTGGACGAGTTTCCACGGGCGGGGCGTTGCAATAAATCTAAATAGAGGGTACCTAGTTTTTTTTATTAAGTTAATTGGTAAAAAACCGTTCCAATTGAGAAGCTGAATATAAACGTCATTTAAATTAAAGCGTCGAGAGGGGAAGTCTTCCGGGCATTGTTGGGGAGAACTTTCAATAAATCGCTTAAAAGAATCACTCGGCAGGCTCAAGCTTCTATAATCGGGGACTCGGCCCCCTCGGATTCTCGGACGGAGATTGATGAGAAAAATAATAATTTCGTGATTGTCTTCTAATAATACGGAGTTTGATAAAGCCCTGCTAATTGATTTTATAATAATCGCCGAGAACCTTCAAACTGAATCGACAGCGTAATTTATGGAAGGATGATTATTGATCCCTTCAATTTGCAACGAATTTCCCAAGTGCTTTTTAGAATAACTTCATTTCAGTCAAATTTAATATTTTAAAAGTTACTTGTTAGGAGGCTTGATAAAAAAAATATCTACAGCTAACTTTTTCTTAACTTACGAGTATACTTATCAATTGGAAACTTCAAATATGTGATACTTTTTAATACTTACTTATATCAATGTAAGTAACTATTGCGTTATTACCGTCAGTGACACCGCTATGTTACGACTATGTAAGACATAAGACATTTTGTTACTAAAAAAACACATGTCAATTAATTAAATTACACTGGTCCCTGCACTAGGTATCGCCTGCCTTGCAAGAATCCAAAAACAGGATCGAAACCAAATAAATAAATAATTATTTTTTTAAATAAAATTTAAAGCAAGATACATAATATGTATGGGTGTGGGTATGTGTATATGTGTATGTGTGTGTGTGTGTTGACTGATGACATGTGACTAGTTAGATGATTATTTATAAAGTCGAGCCTTCCTTTTATAATGTGTTACGTATTTGATATAAAAGCTAGCTAAGCTAGTAAACCTGAACTATTTTTGGTTCGTAGATTAAAGTTTAAATAATCTTTCATAGTATAAGATTTAAATGGCAATGGATAATGTAATAAAAATTTGATTGAAAATATTTTCCATGGCCAGCTTGCTTATTGTCTAATGTATGTATAAGCTGCTCGTGGGAACGCAAATGGCGGCGATGTGGTTCGCAACCTATCACGTCTCGGTCCCAGCGAGAGTGACGAGTGAGCTATGGAGAGCCGCTTTGCTACGTTAAATGTAAGGGGAGGAATGAATAATAAAATAGATGAAGTATGTCAGATGAATATTGATACTCTGTGTGTGAATGAGACAAAGCGAAAGGGTTGTGACAGCACAAAATGAAGAGATTAATGAATGTTGATGAAGCGGCAGTTGTATGCCAGGACCGTAGCAAGTGGAAGGAGGTAGTCTCTGCCTACCCCGTAATGGGAAAAAGGCGTGATTGTATGTATGTATGCATAAGTTGCAGAGGTGTGGCGTCCGGAAAATAACAAGGGAAGCCGAAGCGTATTCATTTACTCATATTTAAAGAAAACGGTGGTCATAAGCCTTTCCCTGGGCAATCCGGTGGGAATCGGCTTACATAGACGCCACGCCACTGGTAAGTTGTCCTTTAATTTTAAGTCTGTTTGAAACTCTGTTATTTAAGCTTGTAAATATAAATCGACGTCTTCACCCTTAATATTAGGTACCAAGTTTCCACCAACCATTTGTGTTTATTTAATCTCATGTTTTTGTTTCAGAACTCTGTTCATTACGCTGTGAACGATAATCCGATTACCGTAGCATTCTGCCGTGAATTGTATGTAGACTACACTGGCACGGTTATAAACGTGTCTCGAACGGTCTCGCACTGTGTCCTCGGTTCTGATCCGTGCACTCCGGCTCTTGACGTGTAATTCCGCCCGGCGACTGCGACACCTGTGGCACGATGATATTTCAAAGACAGTGTCTTCTTCTGACGACCGGTTTGGCTCATTGGGAGTAACATTGCCTGCGAAGCTGAGGTCCTGGGTTCAAATCCCGGTAAGGGCAAATATTTGTGTGATGAACATAAATATTTGTTCCTGAGTCTTGGATGTTTTCTATGTATATAAGTAATATATCTATTAAATATATCGTCGTCTAGTACCCATAACACAAGCCTTATTGAGTTTACCGTGGGACTAGTTCGATTTGTGTAGAATTGTTCCGTAATATTTATTTATTATTTATTAACTTCGTGCTTACCTACACTCTACGTGGATTACCCTGTGAAGCGCTCTCAGTATCGAGTGCAAACCATTGTCCACATAAAGTGTAAGCAGGCTGTGCTTATTCAAGCGAAGGAAGTTAAAGTACTGGCTAAGAATATCTCGCTTTGCTTGTTACGTATTACGAGATCTGGAGTCTCGTTTTATCTCGTCTCTCGGAGGCTCGAGTTACGTTTCGGGACTTAAGACTTCATGTCCGAGCAAACACGAAGTAGTTGTATTTATGATTGTTATCGATTTGTATTCCCAAGACAGTGATGTTTGCTTGATTTGTTTAATTTGAAGATGATTGTCGTAATATTTTATGAAGTTTATTTGTGTTTAATTCAACAAGTTATTTGTCTCAATGATAAGAAACAGAATAAAACTGATAAGCTTCAAATTAATCTTAAAGAAAAGTAAAATTATATCAAAATCGGTCCATTCTTTTAGGCGTTACAATACGACACGTGAAACTTTTTCTCTCTTTTATCTTTGAGGATTAAAAGTAAGTAATTTGATGTGGCTTTGGATTACGCATTTACTCTTTTATCTAGATGTAAAAAATTGAAAGTAATCATCTCGAAAGAAAGGAATCTTGCTCGAAAATATTCAAAACCCTATAAAAATTCTTCGGGAAAGTTGTCTGTTCGGTGTTTCTAACTTAAACTTGGTTAACAAAGGATGAGAGTGCTGTATCGAATGAGGGGGGAAAATGTCAATAGAAACGAACTGAATACTACAGTACAAAAGATGGCTACAGTAAAAGGCAAAGCATTCGGAGCGGTTCGGCGCTGAAGGCTTATCCGGGAGCGTATTCATCTCATTAAAAGCACGACCTTTTGAGGGACTTTTAATGTAAAGTCTGAACTACAAACTTGTAGTGGCTGAACTACGCTTGAGCCCAATATGCAGAGTACCTAACCTCGAATACTAGGCCGCGATAACAATGAAACCCGCAAATCTAGTTTTGCGTAAGCTAACAAGAAGAAAAACAGAGGAACGTTAATGCTACCTCGGATTTTCTGCTCTAAAATCGGACCGCTAGAAACTAGCGCGAATTAGTAAACGTGAAATAGGAAATTGCTTTTAAACTCGCTAAATAAAAAATGTAGCCTCGCTTTCTCGAGCCCAATATGGGAAAAATTTAACCCAAAGGACTGTATTAAGGTCAGCGTCCACTATAATATGTTTTCCTTAACTATATATGATTGAATTACTACACCATACAACATCTATATAAGAAACAAATGAGGGTGCCGTACTACAAGTATTTACTATGGGAAGTAATTTATAGTTAAATCGAATGGTAATTAATCCGCTGCGTCTAGTCGAATCACCTACGCACTTCTCATGTTATGCTATAAGCAAATATCAGGATGATATCGACTAAAGCTTATCTCTGATTCAATTTGACTCGATGCTTTGTTGGTTTGACATAATCGATTCTTTACTGTTTTCAATATCATCGACTCTTTAGGAAAAAAACCGTATAAACGAAGCTGAAATAATTTACAAAAAAAGTAACCTTTTCGCTTGAGAAAAAAAAACTTCATCGAAATGAGTATTGGGCGCAAAAGAAAAATAATGACATTTTGTTTAACGGAAGACTTTTTGACCGAGCGAGCGAAGCGTCTCCGTTTGAACTTGGGCAAAAATGCTTTCGTATGTCCGGATGTCCGGCTGTTCTCCTCTATAGGTCGCATTTCTCGTAACATTTACTGAGCAGGTTCAATAATTATATGTTTTATTTATCGATTCAGTTTTTGGAAATTTATCAATATGGCGGAGATGACGTTCAAACCCAAGTAGCAAAATTGTCCTATAAAATAAAGATAACTATAAGTTTGTTGACTATAAGTTTTAAAACCGTCTTATAAACGTTACTTTGAGTTCATTAAGTTGCATAGTAGTGTTTTATAAGACAGAAACGTTGTATAATACTTTGGTTGATTAATTAGGTCGAGTAAACGTTTACATAACTAAAATATATGACCATCCTATAATAGTCTAAGCAATGACATTTACAAGACCATATTATACAACTCTTAGTCGTAAAAACGTAAAGTATATGACCATCTTTTAATAGTCTAAGCAATGACATTTACAAGACTATATTATACAACTCTTAGTCGTAAAAATGTAAAGTATCTGACCATCTTATAATAGTCTAAGCAATGACATTTACAAGACCATGTTATACAACTATTAATTGTAAAGGCGTAATGTATATGACAATCGTATTGTGGGATATTATAAGACCACTACCCGATGACTCAATATGATCTTTAGTTATATAAAGGTCATATCAAATATGGTTTTATAAAGGGTTGTACTATGTCACTTACAGGACTATTATATAAAACTTTTGTCGTATTAATACCTTCTATACGACTATCCTATTAAAGGATTAGGCATTCTTATTATATGACATCCTGTTATATAAATGTCGTGATAGTAACTGTGTTATAACCCAAATTACTTTTCTATGACTGTCTAAGGACTGTTATACAACAGTCCTATTATTGTTTTAGCTCTACATATAATATGACATGCTGCAATATAGGTGTTATAATAATAACTGTTATATAACCAACAGTACTTTTATATGACCTTATCTCAACCACAATAGGACTTTTTTTACTTCGTTCCTAAAATGATCATTATGCCATTTCTAGTCGTAAGAAGATTTTACTAGTTGCTATTAAAATACTTTTAATCGATAAGTCGTTGTATAAATTACTATTTCAAGGGTTTAAATCATATAACAGGGTTTATTACGGGTGTTTTATCAATTTTCTTCGGTATGTCCTTCGAGCAAGGGTTCTTGTTTTAGTCTTTTTTTGCAAAGCAACGGAGATTTATTTACCAAAAATGAATTTATAAGACTGGAAAAGATTAAAAAGAAGTGGTAATTTTAGACGTAAAGTTAAGAAAGTATGTTTAGATTTAAACAAAAAGTGTGAGACAGACAATTCACGTTCATTTGTGAATGTACAAGACGTTAACGACAGCATCTCTTCATTATCTGTGAATATTTTACATGACACTGAAGAGGTCAAATTGAAAAATCAAGAGTCGCCTTCATCAAATAACATTTTACAATATGATTGCGAAAGTAACGATGACATCATCTTTGGTGAAGAAATTGACGATAGCGATGATGAAGATCAATATGTTACAATTAATGATGATGATTTTAGAGACAATTTGAGGAGATGGGCTGTAGAGTTCAATTTATCACATACAGCATTAAGAGAGTTGAATCGAATTTTGAATGAAAAAAATCCCTTTATCGTTCCCGTAGAATCAGATTTAGTTAGGTAGCCATCGATGTCGGCTAGGACTACCATTTTCAACCAATCAAACCGCGAGTTTAGGTTTATGAGTGCGGGTTGTATTCCACCGCCACCTTAAAGATAAAATATAGTTTGAGTGGTGATTACATTTACTGGACTAGTAGTTGGCGTAACCTGCAAGTTAATTCACGTGAAATTAATACATAGTTTAATACGAGTAACTTTGAAAAAAAAAATATTCGGCGACTTAGGTATAGTGTGGTATGCGAATTAAACGTTGAACCGTCTTTCAAAAGGAACCCTAAAAATGGTGGCTGCCAAATCCAATATGGTGTGGAATCGACTCGAGAACCCGAGAACTGTCGTGTAAACATCATATTAAAGTAATTAATACTAGCCCATATTAAAATAACATTAAATTTTATGAATTTCACCATTTATTAAGGAGGGCATTGAAAATGAATTGCAAAATGTATATATGATTATCGCAAAATTAATTTACCACTATCAACCTATCAATATACTTCAAGACTACTGAAAATAATAAATTTAACAAAAAACTAACATGGCTACCATAAAAGTAAATAGGAAAAGATAAACTTACCGGTCGAATCCTTTTATAAACACTACACTACTTATTTTTTGTTTGTCATAGATACGCGCACGCGTCTCGTTTCTCATATATGATAATAATAACTTAAATTATTTTTGGTTACGTTTATACGACCACTATACAATTAATACGTCGGATAACAGTCGTTGATATGACCACTATGCAAATGTTGATCGCAATTTTTACAATAACACGACGTGTACATGACCAATTTGTTTTTAATATAACCGCAATACGACTATTATACGATTCTAAATCGAATAATTTGCGCCCTTTTCGCGTTATATAAACGTTTTTGTGACTTTTATACGACAAATTTACAATGACTTATAGTCTTAATCAAAACGTTGTATCAACCATTATAGGACGAACTTTTGCTAGTTGGGAAGTCTCGTGAGGTCTGCAACTTAATAGAGCCAGTAGTCAATAGATTATCATTGAAATAATATCTACCGACTTCTGTAAATACGGCGGCCTTTTGCAGTCTTCGTATCTATAGTTCCCGCGATGCTCAACTGTCTACAGGAATAAGATTACAAAGTTTATTTATTCGCCGCCGGGCAGCGAGGGCACACAAAGTAACCACTTTTCTCCCCTTAAATAGATTCAAAGGATTTCGTATCGGGGGAAGCGATGGCCTAATTCTTTATTTGTTGAAAGGGATCCGTACTGACCTGATGCAAAGCGTGCCTTGCCCCGTAAATCTGAAAAGTAAAATACAATGACTTTAGAAAATGTTGAATGCCCTGTTAGAAAGAAAGACGAAACTAAAAAAGAAGTACAAGTCAAGTTCTTGTATTCATTGAATTGTATGTATCTTACATATGTGTTGTAGATAATAGAACAATTTGTTTGCATCTTCAATCTTTAGGCAGTTAATGTATAGTTTTTAACTTAGTTTTAGATTCTTCCTTTTCTTTACTTTTATTACTTTAGATTTACATTTATACTAAGATGTTACATTAACCCTACATAATATTGAATTCAAATTATCTGATGTCATTTGTATAGTCATCTATTTTTGGTGAGCTAAGTCTTGTATCTAGTACCTTCCTGGAATCCTTTTGGGAAAATAGCGTAAAAGTTTCGATGGATAATATTTACCTTTTGTTAGATATATACATGTGCGTGTGAGCCCTGCATACTGTAACCTGTTTGAGATGATTAAACAGTGTTTAACTAGCTCGCTTGTTTGACGGTCGTGTACCTCTCCCGTGACAGTTAACCCCATATACAACACGTGGCGACGAGGATGGGATAATACTGAGCACTTCTAATAATACCTTATTACAAAGCCAAATATGTAAATTTTTGTTTGACTATAGGAACTCTAAAAACAGCACCACCGGTAAGTCACCCGCTGAGTTGGTTTACGGACGCACTTTACGTTCGCGACTGGACTTAATTAACCCGTTCGCGGCGTCTCCTTCGTCCCAAGCCGTCGCTGACACCGTGGAACGTAATCAGTGCTTACAGGCTAAATATTATAAAGGGATTCGAAGACCAGAATTTACAGTTAACGATAATGTGTGACAGTTAACCCCATATACAACACGTGGCGACGTTCGGACTCGCGTTTCGATTTAAAATGGCCACGGGAGTATCGTTCGGTGTTCTGTCGACGTTCGATCATATTTCACACGACTGGAACAGCTATAAATTGCGTTTAAATCAATGGTTTATTGCAAACGATTTAAATGAGCAAACTGACAAATCTGCGATTAAGCGTAGGGCGATATTGTTGAGCTCACTGAGCGAATCGTCGTTCAAGTTAGCTAGTGACCTGGCATTGCCTGATAAGGTAGAAGAACTGGATTATTCAAGGATAACCAAACTGCTAGACGATCATTTTACTCCAAAGCGTTTCGGATTCGCCGAGAAATCTACCTTCTATTCGGCAACGCAGCGGCCAGGTGAAAGTCACACTCAATGGGCTGCCAGGATCAGGGGGTTGGCGGCACATTGCGCATTCAAAAATTTGGAAGAAGCCTTGCTGGATAGGTTTATCATGGGCATGGTGGCGGGACATGAAAAGGACAAACTGTTCGCGCAGGAACAAAAGGATCTAACCCTGGCCAAGGCCATCGACTTGGCAGAGAGCGTGCAGTGCGCGCGCCGCGCCGCCGGGCCGGCGCTGGCGCCGGGCGCCGCGGGCGCGACCAGCACGGACACCGTGTTTAACATCTCCAAAAGGGAAAAGTGCAATGTGTGCGGGTTTACCAACCATAAGTCTGATCAGTGCGGGTACAAAAACTATAAGTGCAAGAAATGCAATAAGAAAGGTCATCTTCGTAGAATGTGTTCGTTCAAAGAGAAGGTGAAATACGTGGAAGAAGGTAATGAGGACGAAGGAGACGACGGTAAGCATTTTTTTAATATTCGGTGCATAAAGGGTAAACCCATGACGGAGTGCGTCCGAGTCGGTGATCTGTTTTTAGAGTTCGAAATAGATAGTGGATCAGCTGTGAGCGTTATTTCGGAGAATACTTATAATTCCCATTTCAAAGATTTGCCATTATCGATCACGGATAAAAAGCTATTAAGTTATACGGGCGACAATATTATAACGAAAGGTATATTAAGTGTACCTATATCGTATAGCGGTGAAACCCATTTGTTGTCATTGTATGTGGTTTGTAATGGAGGGCCGCCGATCCTTGGTAGGAACTTCATTCGCGCGTTTAATCTGGAGCTGGCGACGGCGAACGCCGGCGCCGGCGCACGCGCCGTGCATGCTGTTTCCGCGCACGTAGATCACCATTGTGACCAAGATCTTATCAAGGAGTTAACTGCTAAGTTTCCTCAAGTTTTTTCGGGAAATCTAGGGAAATTTAATAAGTACACTGTTGATTTACACTTAAAACCCATACCATATGCGTTAAAAGAAAAGATAGATAAAGAGTTAGATAGATTAATTAAGTTAGGTATTTTAGAACCGGTTCAACATTCAGAATATGCGTCACCGATCGTGCCAGTTTTGAAGAAAGACGGGGGGTTGAGAATCTGTGCCGACTATTCCGTCACTATTAATAAACAACTAATCGTCGACCAGTACCCATTGCCGTCTGTTAACGATCTATTATCCAAATTATACGGGGGAGTTCAATTCAGTAAGATAGACTTATCTATGGCTTACAACCAGTTCGTTCTTAGCGAGGAATCACAGAACTTAACGTGTATTAACACCCACCGTGGAATTTTAAGATTTTCAAGGCTCGTTTTCGGCCTCGCCCCTGCCCCATCAATTTTTCAGCGCGCTATGGAGGGCGTGCTAGCGGGAATAGACGGAATCATTTTTTTGTTAGACGACATCCTCATTACGGGCGCGAACAAAGAGCAACACAAAGAGAGGTTGACCGCGGTGCTGCAACGGTTAGAGGATGCACACTTGACGGTACAAATGAGCAAGTGTGAATTTTTCAAGGACGAAGTTGCATATCTCGGACACGTCATAGACAAAAATGGAGTTAGAAAATCACCCGAAAAAGTAAAGGCTATTCTAGAGGCTTCAAAACCCTTGAACGTTTCTCAACTACAGACATTTTTAGGTCTTGCGAATTATTATCGGAATTTTGTACCGGCTGCGTCGTCAATCTTAAGTCCATTATACAAATTATTAAAAAAAAATGAAAAATGGAAGTGGACGTCGGCCCACGACGATGCGTTCAAAAAAGTAAAAAATATCCTCGCGTCCGAGGAAACATTAGCGCATTTTGACCCAAATGCTACCTTAATCCTGACTGTTGACGCCTCCCCCGTCGGCTTAGGGTCGATATTATCCCAAATCGGTGCCGATGGACAAGAAAAACCTTTATCTTACGCATCTAGAACTCTTACGTCAGCAGAACGAAAATATGCGCAGATTCAGAAGGAGGCTACCGCGATAATATTTGGGGTAAGGCGATTTCACCAGTACCTATACGGTCGGTCTGTACCATTTGTGTTGCGGACAGATCACAAAGCACTCTTATCAATATTCGGCCCACACAAGGGTATTCCCGAAATATCCGCCAATAGGCTACAACGTTACGCGATATTTTTATCAGCATATAACTATACAATAGAGTATATAACTAGTAAACAGAATAGTGCTGATTACTTATCGCGAGCGTGTGTACCGGCGCGGGCGCCGGAGGAGGCGGCGATGCGGGCCGAGGCTGCGGAATGCGAGGAGAGGGCGGCCTACGTTAATTTTGTAAAGGAGGGTGGGTTGCCCGTGACACTAGCCGACCTGCAGCGTGAGACCGACCGCGATAGCGTACTTAGTACAGTTAAGCGTTACGTCATGCACGGGTGGCCGAGGAAGACGACCGATGTCGATATAAAACCCTATTTTTACTGTCGATCACAACTATCGTATGAGAATGGGTGTTTAATGCGCGGGCATAAAGTCGTAATTCCACCGACGCTGAGGGAAAGCATATGCGATGAATTGCATACTTCGCACTTTGGCGTGGTAAAAATGAAAGCTGAGGCGCGGAAGAGATTTTGGTTCCCGGGCGTGGACGCGACACTGGAGCGGCTGGCGGGCGCGTGCGCCGTGTGCGCCGCGCTGCGCGCCGCGCCGCCGCATGCGCCGCTCGCTAGCTGGCCGGTGCCCCCGCATTCATTTTATCGACTTCACATAGATTTCTTCGGACCCTTGAATAATCACATTTTCCTAATCATTGTTGACGCATACAGCAAATGGGTTGAATGTTACAACATGTGTTCATCGCACGGGTCGAAAGCAGTTATCGACCGCTTATGCGATTTCATGTCGCGATACGGTATACCTCACACCTTAGTGAGCGATAATGGCACCTCTTTTACTTCTCAGGAGTTTAAGTCATTTTGTTCCGTTAATGGTATAAAGCACATTTTGTCACCTGTTTATCACCCATCGAGTAACGGCCAAGCCGAGTCGTTTGTTAAGATTGTTAAAAAAGGACTTAATGGAATAATACTGAGCACTTCTAATAATACCTTATTACAAAGCCAAATATGTAAATTTTTGTTTGACTATAGGAACTCTAAAAACAGCACCACCGGTAAGTCACCCGCTGAGTTGGTTTACGGACGCACTTTACGTTCGCGACTGGACTTAATTAACCCGTTCGCGGCGTCTCCTTCGTCCCAAGCCGTCGCTGACACCGTGGAACGTAATCAGTGCTTACAGGCTAAATATTATAAAGGGATTCGAAGACCAGAATTTACAGTTAACGATAATGTGTGGGTAACAAAATATACAAATACAAATAAAAAAATCATTTGGATTGAGGGCTTCGTAAGGCAACAAATTGGCAGAGTTATGTATATAATTTATATACCACATTTAGACTGCGAGGTAAAGAGGCACATTGATCAGATAAGGGCCCGTCTGTGTTCCATTCAAAGTAATCACTCGCAGTGGGATCCAGACGTCGTGCCGGACATAACTGACAACGCATCGATGTCAACGACCATGGCAAACCCAGCTGCTGCAACTATACCTGCTACAGCAGAAATGCCTGCTGCCGCGGTGACGCCTACTACCTCAGCAACGCCTACCGCCGTAGCGACTACCGCTGCTGGCGATGATGAGGCGGGTTCGCCAGAAGAGGGAGAAAGAGGTAGTTTAACAGTTGGGTTAGAAGAACCGGAGTCAGGTCAGAGCCTGGTGCCGGTCACACCGCCACCGGACGTATGCTCTAGGCGGCGTCACGCGATCAGCCCACAGTTTGCTACTCCTACGCCAGTGCAGGACGATGACCCGGACACTGATAGTCAAAGTGTGGACTTAGTTTAGAGCGATTAAGATATTTAGTTCTAGCTATAAGGTGGAGGGATGTTAGATATATACATGTGCGTGTGAGCCCTGCATACTGTAACCTGTTTGAGATGATTAAACAGTGTTTAACTAGCTCGCTTGTTTGACGGTCGTGTACCTCTCCCGTGACAGTTAACCCCATATACAACACCTTTTAACTATTACGGCGCTTCTATATTAAGTATAAGTCGAGTAACAAAATATATATCACAATATAAATACATAATAAAAAATGTCCTGTAATTTTATTTATATCTTGTTTCTCTTGAAAACGCTATTGTTGATTTGATAGCGGCATTCTCACACGTCATATTAAAATGTTAGAGCGAGATGGTAGTAATTAACAATGCAAATACATTTTGGCAGTAAAGTCGGCCAGGATATGACATCGAAAAGTGCGTAGCAATGTGCTACGATTGTTTTGTAGACTACGAACTCGTAGCTTTCAAGTTCTACGAAGATAATCCAGTGGTTTGTTTTTTACCATCTGGGCTGGAAATTCACTTGTTATAAAGTGATATCACTAAACGAGATAGTAACATAGAAAGGCGAGAACAATGAGATACGACTATTTTGGTATATATTCCAGTGGCTCAAAAGTACAGTTGCTGTCGGGATTTTCTGGATACAATACAATAAAATTATTTTTCTTGAGAGTTAGTCGATCTAATTGTATTTGGCCCGCCAATATCTTAGAACAAGTAGCGTAGCGTCGAACTTATGCCTGTGCAAGACGAAGCATAGTTTGGCTTACTTTTTTCTTAGTAATAGTATAAGGTGCTCAATAGGCCTAATGAAGGCACGTTCAGTGAAATCGGGTTCTATAGACGCTCCGCCACTAGTACGAAGAGCCACATACACAAAGAGAGTATTTAAGCACGCAGCTATATAAACTTGTATGGGGTTATTATTATTTGTTGACTGTACGTGTACAAGCCAAGAACGGCTAGAATTTAATCTGTGACTAAGCCGATTTGTGTAAAACCCTCCCACGATACTAAAACTCTTTTCACCGAATTCAGCAGGTGAACCTTCTTTAACAAAATTACCATTTTATATAAAACAAGGTGGAACGTGTACATATATTAACGGTATCAAGGGGTGATAAGAGCAAGCGATCCAGTGTATCAGCGTGTACGAGGGTGAAACCGCACTTGTGGTTATCGGCCTAAATCCCCCTGCCGTCTTATTTATTAACGCCGAGATTTTAACCAGAACTAAACCATATTTTATTCAGAAAAGAGGATTTTCTACAAAAACGTTCCAGGGTTAATTCTGCTGTTGCTCTACTATATCAGGATTTCTTCTGATAAATTAGTTATTAGTGTAATGATCCTCAAAACTCGCTTAAATGTGGGGTGTGTAATTTACATTTATGAAGTTTGATATATTATTCATATTCATATTCTTTATTGTGTACCATGATAATTATAAGGTGTTATAAAATATACAAAAGTATCACATGGACCCTGTAGGGGTATTGCAAAATCTTAAAAACTATATTCTTACTTGATATTTATAATTTCAATTTTTTTTTCAAAATTACACAACAATTTTGAGTTTAAGAGCATCTTTAACAGTTGACCTCAAAAAGTTCTTGTACAGTGTAAAAACATTTTTGTGCTAGGAATGACTTTAACTTTTTTGCGTATGTTTTGTCGTTTTCTTCTTTTTTTAATATCATCTGGGATTTTATTATAATATTTAACTGCTGCATAATGGGGGCTTTTCCGAAAAAAATGTATGTTTGCTGCAGGTAATATAAGTTTATATTGGAATTGGAACCTTTTATTTTGCTGTTTTTTAAACATGTCTATATTTTTACGCACAAACATACATAATTCATATATATATATATATATACATGCACGGTAGCGTAAGGATACCATGCTCCACAAAATGCGGTTTGCAGCTTCCTCTGTTTGGTATTCCCACTAATATACGCATACACTTCTTTTGCATCACGAATAGTTCGTGTACATTAGTACTGTTGCCCCACATTGTAATGCCATATGACAACCACGAATGCGCATAGGCAGAGTAGGCTGAAAGTGCTGTGGAACAGTTCGTAGTTTTACGCAATGTAAATAGTGCATATTGAAATGTAGAGATTTTGGTTTTTATATTTGAAGTATGTTTTTTCCAGTTCATGTGTGTGTCGAGTGTAATACCGAGAAGTGTGAAACATCCTGCTTCTTAAATTTTCTTGTTCTTAATTATTAATTCTAAATGTAGTGATGGTTTTTGATAGGGGTAAAACTGAATTAGTTTTGTTTTGTCAGTGTTTATTAGGAGGTTGTGGTCGGTCATTCAATTATTTATTTGGTTCAGTGTCTGAGCTAAAATAGTATTAAAGTTATCGTTCTTATTAAATTCAAAGATAACTGAGACATCATCTGCAAACAAGGTACATTTTTCTTCTATTTCTTGCGGAAGGTCGTTTATATACAGTAAAAACAATAGACATCCGAGAACACTACCCTATGGAATTGAACCTCTTACTTCCACAGTATCAGAAATATAATATACACAATGGGCGCGATATTATATTTTTTTGGTCTTAAACATTCTGTCAAATTCTATAACCCTTTTTTCGTTTTTTTCTCGATTACTATTTTTTGTTTACAAGAAGATTTATTCCGTTATTAAGAATGCTTGTTTAGGTTTTTTTTTTAATGCTGGGTGACGTGAGCGTGTCGATGAAACCCGCTGCGCTGGGCTTCTATTTCTGTTCTGCGAGACGCAACGTTACTAACGAACCTATCCAGCTAAAAAAAAAATTGTTTGCATTTTTATGAATGCTGGGGTATTCGGGCGTTTAATGGTTCAGGGCGAGTTACATCGACAAATGAACGCACCGAATAAAGATATAAATCAACGATAAATAAGCCATACACGATTAAAACAACTCGCTCTTAGGGCGAGTTGCATCAACAACAAGAGCAAACCGACTAATATTGAAAATACCACTGACAGACGTCATCCGACAGATAAAAGTCATACCCTCATACCTACTCCTGGTGCCAAACATATGACTACCGACAGATTGATTGAAATAACCCCCCTTAGTCCAAGTATCTGTTGCCTATGATACGCAATCCTTGTACTTCTTAATGTCACATTTATTTTATTTTCTAAGTACCTACTTCGCCCCTCACTCATTTTGACAAATTGGTACGAATTTTTGTTTTCTCCCCAACGGCTGTGGGGCCAAATATTTACAACCTTCTTACAAAGCACTGTAACATAATAAGGTAATTTATTTTACGTTCCGGGAAGGAAGGTATTCTAGAGAAAAAACGTATTTATTATACCTTGATCATTTGATGAACATGCATCTGATTGAACACCAATGTTTTGATCATGTTATGTAAAAAACCGTCACATTTCCTAAAATAGAGCAGAATTGTAAAATTTTCTAATCCTCCCTTCTGCCAACAGTAACAAAAATTACGTTTTCAGTTAAAATCGGACTCGTAAAAACCGATAAAAAAAAACAAAAATCGTCATTTTTCTATATGGATATTTTTATGATGGGATCGCGGGAATTGTTAGTACAGTTAGGTATTGTAAAGAATAGCAAGTTTAATGTGTAGTAACAAACTAGACCGGCAAATAATAAAATAATACCTATTGCTGTTATTTAAATTAGAGTGATCCGAAATTGTAGCTGACAAGTGTAGGTACGTATATTAATATTACATATATATTCCGGCAAATTGATAATCTATAAGGGCGCCTACAGTACAGTGTCATCTGTCATCTGTAATAATAACAGCCGGTGGTTCTAGTATCGAAGTAAAATTATTTATACGTAATTCAAATCAAGCAGTCTAGCCATAGTCTAAGCAAATTATGTTTTACAATAGTTTAATAATTTAATTACGCAATTTAGCAATCACAGTCATTTTCAGTTAGTATTAATATCAAACTTTGTGTTGTTGTCAAGAATAAAGAAAAAATAGTATTTAGGCCCTGTATAACTTATAACATACAACGGATGCAGATTACACATTTTCAGAATAAAAAATAAGGTGATATCGTTTTGTACCAAAAATCATAAGCTAAAGGTGTTTTTGTAATTTTGGCTCAGAATTACAATAGGCTATTTAAAAAAAAATGTGGTATGTTATAGAACGACCTCTTATTAATGGAAATATTGGTGAAAAAACGAGTTCAATCTCATAAAAACTGCCCGCGATACCTACAACAATGTTACAATCTCATTTTTGGACTTTCCCAAAAAATGCTTCATTCAAGCGCTAAACTAGCTTGTAAAGTCACACATGCGTTACAACTTGCGTTTATCAAAACAGGATCATAACGAAAGTTACCATACAATTTATATTAGGTATACCTATTTTCATACTATAAAAATGGACCTTCTGACTTAACTAAAAGCTTATAAAACAACTATACGTATGGTATCGAACTCAACATTTTTAAACATTTCCTCTTTTGCTTGTGTTAGTAGGATCTTATTTTGCAAATTTTAAGAACAAGCGACATCCCTATTACCTATTATTGCCTGATTGTCTTTCTTAGGAATTATAGGCGAGAATTATTAAATTTAGTTTAAATGAAGGTTGTTTTCCTTAGTCGGTTTATTCGTTTCATTAATTACGTGAGCAAAATTACAAGTTAAATGATACACATGGCTCACCGCGCCCTGCTCGTTGTTTGTGTTTTCCATTTGGCTAAATCTAATGTTCAGCTGGCACAGACATTTATTTTCGTGGCTGTTATACGGGAAAACTGACTGTTTAGATATGGTAAATTCTTCAAAGGGTTTTACAAATTAATAATAGCCAATTCAAGTCTCAGTGAATTGTTGCAGTCGATAATCGTTATATATTTTCGGACAGTTTGACACTCCGAATTTTTCTACCATCTGTGACTTAGGTCCAAATTTGCTTTTCAATTTCAGTTTTAACTACTGATTAAGCTGGTGTTTTTGGCCGTTAATCGGCCATTAGCAAATATCAGAGCATAGTGAAATCGGGCATCAGCCCCGTCTAGCTAGTAATCCTGGTAATTAATCGCCTTTAATACCACGACTATTGCTGGCCGAGCTCGCGGTCAGATGTCGCCGTCATTTTTTGCCTTTTGATAGGCATAATCATCCGTTAATCAACCATTAGCGAGTAATAGAGCATGGTGAAATTGGGTGACAGCTCAGTCTAGCTAGAAATCCCTATATCGAGACGCCTTTAATACCGACCACGACTATCGCCGGCTGAGCCTATAATTAGCGCGGTCAGAGGTCGCCGTGCAATTGCCGTCGCTCTAGTTTCAGGCAGTTCAGGCTTTGTGTAGCAATTTCGCCAGGAATCTTCGCTGGACATACAGACAATGCCTGGAAAGGGGCAAAAGATTCAGGAACGTTGTTTCACTTTGTTACTTGTATATGTAATGCTGTATAATCTACACTTATGGCTTGGATTTAAGGAAGTAAGCAACGAGATGACATGACAGGTGTACGCGGAAATGATGGAAGAAAATATAAATATATAAAGGTATAAAGGTAAATAATCAGATACGTCTCTGTAGATTAAATACGCTGTACGTATTTATCTATATCGTTGTTTCAATTCCTGTTGGTATATGTACATAAGTAAAGGACGAACATGCTAAATGAAAATACCTATACACTTTTATAACAAGCTAACAGATGAAATGTAATTAACTATTAATAATATAAAGAAGGTTTCAGACTTGTCTAATATTGAACTTTTAAGATATTGAAATGAATCCACTCAACTAATTTACTCTCAACCACTAAGTGTAAGAGTGCTTTTACATTTAGGCTATAAAAAAGCTTTTTATTTGGCATGACTGAACGCAATTTAAGCCAAATATTGTTTGCGACGACATTGATTTCTCGTTTCCTATAATTAACGCGGTCAAAGGCCGCGTCGACTGCCGACGTCCAGTTTCAGACATAGCTCAGACAAAATGGTATTCATGACAATTAATTTCACTAACCTCTAGTGTTTTCATCATTAAATCGTTAAATAACCAGTCACGCGGGCTAAGCCGGTTTATGAATCAGGATTCGTGAATTTCCGGACTAAAATTTGTAATATAGGTACTTTAAGTACCTAATTACGTAGATCACTCGATAAATTTTGAGATAAAAAAAACTATTGAAGATATTAGTATTATTTATTTTACATTTTTTCAAAATACTCTCCATTACTCTCTATACAAAGTTCCATTTGTCTGAACCAACTTTGGAAGCACTTTTGCCAGTTTTAATCAGATAGGTCCGAAATTGCTTCTTCATATGCAGCCACGGCTTCTTCAGCACTCGAAAAAAACTTCCCTTTTATTTTTTTCTTCCATCACCGGGAACAAAAAGAAATCGCAGGGAGCTAAGTCAGCACTGTAGGGGTGGATGTGGTAAGGTTTCTATCCCAGCTTTCTCAATAAACGCCTTTGTTCTGAGGAACGTATGTGAAGAGGCGTTATCGTGATGCAGCAAGATTCCCCGAAGTCCAGTCTTTGGTCTCCTCTCTCGCACTGCTTTGAAAACTTGCGGCAATGCTACTGTAGTATACCAATCAGAGTTGACTGACGTTAATTTTCCAGCATTGATGTTGATAAATGTCCGCCCCGTGAAAATAAACTAGCTACCATTTTTTTGCCGACGTTACGAGGTCTTTGTAGTTTTGTTGGTAACTTTCCCTCTGAGAAGACCCATACTGACGATTGCCGCTTGTTTTCCGGGTCATATTGGTAAATCCATGTTTTTCACCTGTAATTATTTACGATATACGCCGCGATGTCCCGTTGTCGAATTGTAGAAGCATCTCACGACACCAATCTACACGAGCCTGTTTCTCAGTATCGGAGAGCAAGCGTGGTATCCAACGACAACAGGGCTTCCTTACTCCAAGATGTTGATGTAGAATGATGCAAGCGCTCCCCGAACTGACGCCTAAGATATTCTCTATGTCTTTGTATGTTATTTTATTCGTGGATCTTTTCGCACCAACATTTCAGTAGTCCATACGTTTTCTGCAGTTACTGCTGTTTGCGGGCGACAACTTCGGTGGTCATCTTCGAGGCTGGTTTTACCCCTTTTAAATTCGTTGAACCATCTAAAAACTGTTGCCCGTGAAGGAGCAGAATCTCCTAACGCTGACTGCAATCGTTGCAAACACAATTGTTCAGATAAACAAAATTTAAAATCATAAAATAAACTTTTAAACAAAAAAATAAAACCGACTCCAAAAAAACCTAAAAAGTAAAAAATAACGCCATAATTCAGTTTCTTCACATTACTTACAAGTAACCGTTTGTATACTCAATCTATACCGTATATACAATTAATCTTATTTTGGCGTCGGTGCCATATAAAGAATGTGTAAAATATTGAAAATTGACGGTTTTAGTAAGTTGTGACACGATGGCACCGACTCCAAAATAACATTAATTGTATATACTGTATAGATTGAGTATACAAACGGTTACTTGTAAGTAATTTGAAGAAACTGAATTATGGCGTTATTTTTTACTTTTTAGTTTTTTTTGGAGTCGGTTTTATTTTTTTGTTTAAAAGTTTATTGATTTTACACTTTTTAGTTAACCGTTACTTAAAAGTGTATCTCGTGACGATTCGAACAAGCCCAAACACGGCTAGGGTACATTATTTTATTACATAGATCTGGTGCCTACCTTCCGGCTCCATCATCAAATCAATTCGATGGTACCATTCTCATCAGGAACATTTAAATTTGTGACTATGAAGTTGCTTAGCTAAATTAATCAAGATATTTTGTCGCCACCCGTAAATCATTTATCATTGTGGAGTTCCGATGACATTATGTGGTCTTCTGCATCAGTTCCACTTCACCAATTTACACTTTCTGAATGCAAATGCTTAATATGTTTCTTATAATACCAAAATCGCTATATGTATGCCTACAATATTTGAGGAGTTCCTTCAATTCCTCATGGATTCCATCATCAGATCTTCACCAAAATTAAATGGGACCAACTAGAAAGTACCTTCTATAAAACCAAAAAAAATAAATTGAAATCGGTCAAATAGTCTTTGAGTAATCGGTGAACATCCATAAAATAATAAATAAATAAATAAACATTCCGTCGAATTGAGAACCTCCTCCTTTTTTTGGAAGTCGGTTAAAAAAAAAATTTGTTTAAAATGTTCAACTATAACTTAGATTTTAAAACTGTGACAATTGTTGTAGGAGAAAAGATCTTTTCTCCAACTTGCTCGGAAATGTTCCCATTAATGTAGTAAAAACACACCGCGAAGTCCATCGTTATATACGTTGATACGATAATCAATTTAAAAAAAAGTGGCATTACTTCCCGGACAGGCCTAGGAAGTGAACATTATTGTGCTGGTTTTTACTTTTAATTGCATCCAAGACTTTGAAAATTCACCATACAGCCAATAGAAACGTACAAAAACCGAGATTTAAATAACTTTAATTGTTTTCTGCGTTTAGTTAATCCATGGTGAATGCTAATAGTAATAGAAAAAAAAGAACAATAATTATTGTGTCCAAATCATAATACAGTTTATTTAGTCTTAATGATCTTCTGGGACTGATAAATATTTTGTAGCAAAGCTATGTTTTTTTAATGTTGTGCGTTTAGCAATTGCCGATGAAACTAAAAGTAATAATGCATATATTTATTTTAACTATTGCTATGGGCTTTCTTTTTATTTATTTTTATTACTATATTTCATGTGGAACCAAATATACAATTCGGACCCAAAACTTTTAACTTTAATATCCTTAAAAAAAATAAGGCGGGAACGTGAATTTCATTTTGTCAAAGATTGTCTGTCGTGTTATTTATACGAAAATAAGTTACATGAACATGTGTCAAATTTCCTCGCATATTTGGAGAAAAGCAGTATACATGCCTCGGCAGGAATGACATTTTGTGGATTCGTATCTATTGAAGGACTCGGCTACGCCTCGTCCTTAAAAACCGTACTCATCCACGAAATGACTTTTCCCGGCCTCTGCAGTAATATACTAATATCACACAGATGTGTATTGTAATAGCTGATATTTAACAAGTAAGTAAACCTAAATACATTATATTATACATTGATAATTTAAATTACGACATTAATGGAGGTTTCAGGTAAATATTACCTGATGGAACGAATCATGTAATGAATGATTTAAATTAAGTCGCTAAGCGTCTGTAGTTATCAGCGTATACGGTAGTATCACAATCATATTTCCTGGTGTACTGCGAACCGAATTTGCATGCATCTCATAAGCCGATTAGCCTGGTCTAAATTTGGATGCGGTGCTAAGTTAGCCGTCCGGCCACTAGAGGTGTTCTCGTATTTGCGAATACAAGTTTGGTACAAAGGGAATATCTAATCATTACGTACAGAAAGTTGGTAGTAGGACTTGTATAAAATGCAACAATAGACATTAAAACAGTATATCCATATCATACTGATATTATAAATGCAAAAGTAACTTTGTCTGTCTGTTTGTTACCTTGTCACGTTTAAATGGCTGGACCGATATACATAAAATTGGGTATGGAGATAGTTTAATTATGTTATTTATTTATTTATTTATTTATTTATTTATTCCAACAAAATATATACAGCATGACAGTATAAACCAAATCACTGCATAATTTAGAATTAAAGACTAAAGTACAAAAGTTAACAGTACATAAATAACAAATACAAAAGTTACAAATACAAAAGTTACAAAATAATTCTAAGTAATCTGACTTCCATCCATCGCTTCACAGTACTTCAGACATATACTACTTACATTTGCCCATCGGTCTGCAAACACGTCACTTTCAGGAGCCCATGACAGAAGCGAGTTCAGAAGTTTTAAAACCCGAATAGCAGGGGAATTTCTGTGTGCTACAGTTCGTGTTATCGGAACTGCAAGCAGATTACGATGACGCGGCCTAAGTTCCTGCTTGGGTAAGACAGGTATAGCGAGCCTCACTATCTGCGCAACCAAATCCGGGCAGTCCGAGTCACCGCGTAAAATACTACAAGCCGTAACTAGAAGGTTGTAGTTACGCCTTACTTGCAGGGAGTTGAATCCAAGTGATCCCAACAGAAATTTAGTGGGGTATAAGAAGGGATAATACTTATTCACGTTTTTGTATAAGAACCTCAGGAATGCTTTTTGAACTTTTTCTAAAAGTAGGACGTACGTACTCTCGGAAGGATTCCATACAATGCTCAACAAGGGAGGTATATAGCACTTTAATTGCCCTTGGGTTGTTAAAATCTCGAGCATTCCTGGTGACGAATCCCAGTCTTTTGTAACTGGCGGCAGCTAGGGTCTCAATATGGTTGTGAAAGGTGAGACGCGTATCAAAAACAACCCCGAGGTCCTTTACTGTTGTTACGCGAGTTATAACTTGTGATCCAAGCAAATATTGAGTTTGGAGTGGTCTTAATGAACGTGTATAGGTCATAACACAACATTTGGAGGCATTAAAAAATAGCTTGTTTATCGTGCTCCAATGTAAGACTGCGTCTATGTCCTCTTGCATAGCTTCGCAATCTGCTAGTCCTTTTATCCCATATATTAGTTTTAGGTCGTCTGCATATAGAAGACATGTGGCATGTTTCAGCACTGATTCCAGGTCATTGATCATGATGCCAAATAAAAGCGGACCAAGAATAGAGCCTTGACTGACTCCAGAAAGGGTTGGAAAGAGAGAAGATATATAACACCCGTGCTTCACGAATTGTTGCCGATTACACATGTAACTAGCAAACAATTTAAGAAGTCTGGAAGAAAAACCAATGCAAGACAATTTGTTAAGCAAAATATCATTATCAACCTGATCAAACGCTTTCCTAAAATCAAAGTAGAGAACATCAACCTGTGTACCCTTGTCTAAGTGCTCAGAGATTATGTTTGTAACAGTTAAAAGGTTGGTCTCCACTGAACGCTTTGATCTGAAACCATGCTGAGAGTCACATAGGAAAGGTTTGACTTGTGGAGTAATCAATTTCTTTAGGATTGATTCGTACAGTTTAGCCAGAGAGGAAAGAATAGCTATAGGGCGGTAATTGTCAACGCGGGATGTGTCGTTAGTTTTAGGGATAGGAGTGACTCGCGTTACTTTCCACCGGCTAGGATACCTTCCTGTAGCTAGGGACATATTAAGAATATGGTATATAGGGAGAATAAAACTATCTTTACATCCCTTGATAACATATGCAGGAATATTGTCTGGCCCCACTGAACTTCGAGGCTTTAATTGTCTAATGGCTGTCTCTACGTCCTGCGGAGTGATAGAGTGAACGTGCACATAGTTTGCAGAACTTGACCTATCATTGCTATTAGCGGCCTTATGGTCAAGCAACGGGGCAGTAGGTGTGAAGACGCTCGCAAAGTATTTCGCGAAGGCTTCAGCTGCGTCACTACCTGCGTATTCTTTCCCCTCATAATGAAGACAAGCCTCAAAGCCACCTTTTGATTTTAATGAACTAATGTGCTTCCAAAAAGCACAAGGGTTCTGACATATTTTGGCTTGCAGACCATCAATGTAGTCATTATAGGCATGAATCATCCGCTCTTTTAAATTAGCGCGTAACTTTGAGAATTCATGATAGGCATACATACTACCTGTGCGTTTCCATTCCCGATGGAGATTCGCCTTATGAATGATGCCATTGATTAGCTCACTACTAAACCATACTGGATAACATCTAAACCGCTGTTTTGACCGCCTTTTTCTAGGAACTGCTATGTCAAATATACTGTACACAGTGTTGTAAAAAGCATCAACGGCATTATCGACATCTTGAGCATTTAGTACGTCTAGCCAGGATACTTTAGATATTAAACTGTACAATAGGTCATAATCACCCTTCGCGAAATTCCAGTCCAGCTGGGACTCAATATTGCTTGGATCAATGAAGTCAGCGTGAGGTCCCTCTCGAGATCGGTCAAGATAGAAGGCTACGTCTAGTGGAGGGTGATAAGCATCACGATACGGTACAAGTCCGCCTCCGTCAATCTCCATAATACCGGTAATCCGAACGCGTTCAGTCACAAGTATTACGTCAAGCTTACCCCCATACAAATTTTCTATTTCGTTCATCTCAGTCAAGCCACAAACAGTTAAAAAGTAACAGTAGTAGTGTAAAATATTTTGAGAAGTATACTGGGGGTTGAGATTAAGATCTCCTAAAATAACAACTGTATCACTTAGTGCCTCGATTACAGATTCCACTTTTTGAAACCACTGCATATACACATCGTCAGTAGCTCTTGGGTGAATATATACCACACATATATGCAATAGAGATCCTCCGATCCGTAGCGAGGCCCATATATCTTCACCGTCGGAAGTCTCTAGGTCTGTGCGCCTCGCCAACTTGATGCCCGGGCGACAAGCGAGCAGTACTCCCCCGCCACGAGCTCCAGTTGCCCGGTCACGTCGCAGTAAGCTCCAGTCGCCGGAGACTATTTCAGCGTTATCGACGGACTCCGTGAGAAAGGATTCAGTAACAGCAATGATGTCGCAATTTGCATTTGTGAAATTCTGTCTAAAATGCTTAAGTTTGGTGTTCAGTCCTCTTACATTCTGATATATGACATGCAAGGTATCTTGAGATATTGATTGTGAGCGTGGTTTGTCTTTAGCTACTATTTTACTGGGTTTCGCGCAAGGGTCTACGAAAAAACCATTCCTTAACTCTGGCATTGCAGGGCCATACATCGGCAGAAAGACATTTCTGTAAGTATTCGGCCGGGACTCCAATCTTAAAGGATTTATAGGCACCTTTAGGTTTCAACTCATCCACAGTACATGACCCTTCTGGGCATAGTGTTTGAAGGTACTCACGTATGTCGTCAGCTCCGGATAACATGTTCCACAAGTGTATGTGTTTTCTATGCTCCACTGCCTTAAGAGATGTTATGTCAGGTCCAGCTGTACCGCGCACCGAGGAGTTTCGTGCAACGCGCGAGGAACCTTGGTCATTCCTAGAATTAGTGTCGCTTGAGCCGGCCGCACCATGTCCTTGTGCTAGGCGTCTTTGTCTGTTTTTTGACAGCTGAACATGCCACTTCTCGCCCGTAGACTCCTCATTGTCATCAGCAGACAACTCATTAGTTGGAGGATCGCTCTGCTGGGAGCATGCCGTGCTATTACTATAGGAGGGTGGATTAGCAGACGAGATTTCATTACAGGCCTCCACTGTTGAAGTGCTGGGTAAGGCGTCAGTTGTTTTACCAGGGTCCATGTCTTTGCCGCTCTTCTTGGTACGGCTGCGCTTTGGGCCACGGGTTTTTCCTACCTTGCTAGATTTCGCAATCTCGTCGTCGCTTGGTTTACGCTTTTCTGTTGAAGAGGTTGATGGGCAACTGGATTGAATGGACTGTTCTAGTTCTTCAAGCTTAGCGCCAATTACCTCAATCCTGCTCGTGCACATAGTAATAGCGGACTGGTGTCGCCCCATAGCAGCAACTGTGTCAGACAGCTGTTCTGTCAGGCAGGTTATTTGATCGCGAAGAAGCAGGATTTCCAAGTTAGTCGGCATCGACATAGACACATTCGCTTCTGGTGATCGCCGTGGAGCGGGCTGAGGCGCGTTGGTGGGGCCCGTGGAGGTTGGCTTCCTGAGTGCTACATTCTTTACATTAACTGGGGTACCTACCGGGGTATCGCAGTTCCGGCCTCCTTTTTTGGCAGCACAGGTACATTCGGGACATGCCCATACCGCTTTTTCGGCCTCTGAGAGAGTTTTATTATTGCATGCATAGTGGTACAATTTCCCGCAGGTTTCCACCATACATTGCAGATATTCTGCACCCACTGACAGGTCCAATCGGCACGCACCGCAAACCATGCTGTCGTCTAATTCCGAAGCCATCTTAGGAACGTGCACTGGAGGATAAGGTAGGTAAAGTACTAAGACTGTAGAAGCTCAACGGAGTTCACCGGACAATGTTTGGTAGCCGAAATCACTTATATGACGACGTTCACTCGCTCACACACCTTATAGCTGCGCGGTACCAGGGTCACATAGGTTCATAGCAGGTCGTAGCACAGCTCGGCGGCGCGGCGTAGCAGTTGGAGCGTGTGACGTCGTAGCAGCGTAGCACTCACCCGTGGTCCGTAGCACAGGCGAGACGTACCAGGCTGTTAGAAGCTGTAGCAGTTGTCGTCGTATGATCTTCGCGTAGTGTAATTGCGCCGTTAGTCTTATGCGCTCCTATTATTCCTCGTGAATTAATTGAGGTTAAATTTTAAGTAAATTTGAAAAAATTATTTAACGCGGGGACTTAGGTACGTCTACACCTTACGGAGGTCCAGGGGAGAGGGTTATGTGGTTATGACCACACGTTTGGCTCACTTGTTTGCACAACGGCCTACAAAGCTTGCGGTCTCGGGTGCGAACCCTGGCCAGGGCAAGTGTTTGTGTGATGAGCACGAACATTTGTTTGTAGGTCTTGGATGTTTTCTTTGTATTTAAGTATTATAATTTGTCTATATACGAGTGTAACGACTATTATCGCCTACACTCATAGTACAATACAAGCTTTGCTTAGTTTGGGACTAGGTAGATTTGTGTAGGATTGTCCCTGATATTTATTTATTAATAAAGCCCTTGGGACACAGGATAGTTTTTATCCCGTTAATCATTACTTAATTTGTACGGGGAATCTTGGTAATGCAAGTAAAGGTTCATATAATTCCGTGAACAGATTATTTCCATATCAGTTTTGCCAGTCCGGTGTGGTATGAGTGGAATATTAAACGTCGCTATTAATTATGATCTAAGAATGTTGGTTAAAAAATGTGTCACAACAATTTACCTATCAACCTACCCACTGTACTATTTTGCTAAAACACACCGCACATTTCAATGGGAGGTTGGTCTGGTATGGTTGGTATAAAACAAACTTAAACAATCGTAACTAGTATCGTTTTAAATAAAACTATTTAAACGGATTATATCGCGTATATTATCTCATTTTGAGCTCCCGACTTTCCTGAAGCTTTTCAGGTTTCGTGTTCACGTGTTTTTAAAATAAAATAATTAAGCCCTTCTGGCACATGTGTAACTGTCTTGTACTATTTCATTTGTTTTCTTAAAGTGGGTAGTTTGCACAAATTGTAACTTTGACGGAGGAAAATATATCTGTTCTCAGTCGACACCGTGAAAACAAAAGCTAAAAAGCTTCCGAAACGTCGGAAGCTCAAAATGAGATAATATACGCGACGCGACGCGAATCCGTTTAAATTGTTTTATTTAAATGAGTGATAATCGGTTTTAAGATTGCATAAGAATACAATTTTGTAGCTTTCGAGGTTGAGACCTTAGGCCCGCGGGGTCTCAGCGCCCATAGACTTTACAAATAAATGTCCAAAAGACTGATAGACACCACTGGGGACCGAACAGCTGGCAGCTACCTCGCTCAACGTATTAGAATTGCAGTACAGAGAGGAAATGCTGCCAGTACCTCAGGACCACTTCGGGACCACGCCGATGGGTGTACTTGTTTAAATTCATTTTAGTTTTAGTTCTACTATAATTTTCTATTAGTTGTTAGGTATGTATTGTTTCTTTCGTTCATAATCACTAGGTTCGGAATAAATACTACTATAAAAGATTGCTTGATAATTTACAATACTTATATTAAACATAATTTTATGCAAATGTTAAGGTACGAAAAACGGGTGCCAATGTGTCCATATTGAAAAAAATAGGGAAACGGGTCTCATTCGGAATCTGTCCTAATGTATCGTCTGGCAAATGTATCATTTGCCATAACGCATTTTTTTCAAAAACCGCAAAATTTTCAGGATTTTTTAAAAGATCTTCGTATAGATTAGGTTAGGTTTATTTTATAACAATCCTGAAAAGTTTACGGTTTGTGACAAAAATGAGTTAGGGCAAATGATACATTAGGACAAACGATACATTAGGACAAATGACGTTAGGTATTCCGATATAGATCCTTGAGCCAACTACTGCGTGAAACAGGTCTAGAGATGTGTAAAACGTGTCTCTGAAAAGATTGATTCATATCTTGAGCTCTCTGAAGTATGCACCACTCGTTTCGCACAATTCGCGCGGTGGATCTAGAGACACAAATTGCTCCATCATATTATCATACAATATATCATTTAATGCATTAAATGATATATTGTATGTACTAAGTTGGCATACACAATGAGCTTTTAATGGCGTAGATATTTAAAAATATGATTCCGTTGAAAAAGCTAGTAAAAGTGAAACACTTATTTTTATGGTTGTACCTTGTTTCCACAATTTTGTCGCAATTCCCACCAAGCTGGTAAACATGATAAGGTGGCTACCAAAGAAAGCAGAGCGGTAATCCGGGTTGGAGCGGATTTCACAGAACAGTTTGAAGTTCACACGGGCTTAAAGCAGGGCGATGCGCTATCACCTATGTTATTCAACATAGCACTCGAATACGTGATGAGACAAGTGTTAACTCTTGATGGCGGAGTGCAGTTGAACGGGCAGCATGAAGTGGTACGCTACGCGGATGACCTCGCTTTACTAGGTGAAAGAAAGGAAGAGGTTGTACTGGCAGCTGAAATGTTGGAGGGTGAGGCAAAGAAAGTTGGCCTGAGAATTAACCACCAAAAGACAGAATACATGCACATGCGACGATACAAGAATATCAGAGTACCAAGGTCGAACCTTAAAGCCGGTGATACCACCTACAAAGAGGTGAGTAGATTCAAATATCTGGGTTGCACTATAACGGACACCAACACCAGGGAAGAGCAAATAGACACAAGGAAACGAATCGCCCTCCGCTTTAGTGCAGCCTTACACAGGGTGTTGGTGTCCAGGCTTCTCAGTAAACGTACAAAAATCCGTATATACAAGACAGTAATACGACCAGTCTTAATGTACGGCGTGAGGCTTGGACACTGACTTGTAAGGAGGAGAATAAACTCTTGGTGGCGGAAAGAAAGATCTGGAGGAAAATTCTGGGGCCAAATTGCGGTCAGGATGGAATATGGAGAAGGAGGAAAAATGCGCAGCTTGAGGACCAGATGGCTGAGCCAAACATTATCGGCGAGATAAAAACACACAGACTTCGCTGGCTCGGCCATCTTGAAAGGATGGGGGAAGATCGAGGAGTGAGGCGAGCGTATGTGGGGCGTCCTCGTGGTCGCCGGCCGGTTGATCGTCCCAGATATCGCTGGGAGGACGAGGTCGGAAGGGACTTGCGCGAGCTCCACGCGGAGGACTGGTGGGAGTTGGCACAGGATAGACCTAGGTGGAGACTCTTATTAGTGGAGGCCAAGACTCACTTTGGGTCGCTGCGCCAGTCAAGTTAGTTAGTTAGTTAGTACCTTGTTTTATCGAAAAACGTTACATTGAATTTCGTCAACATATCATTTCATAAAAAGCATTTTTCTTGGGATTGATATCAAATTAACCTAACTTAACGGATTCTTCATGATGATCTTTTCAAAAATCTTGAAAATTGTATGGTTTCAGGAGAGAAGGTTATCGGTGAAATGAAAATTCTATCAAATAAAGAATTTTTTGAAACGTTTGTCGATAAAATGCAAGGTTACCCATTTTTATACACTTGATACACATCGATACAAATCACAAAACAGTCAATTATGAATTCAGTTCAGTTGACTATGACTTGAACTGAATTGAGCGTGAAGTGTGCGAAAGAGTGCCTGATACAGCGAGTTATTTTGTTCTTCAGTGAGCGACTTAATTTGAATTCCACCTCGCAATCTACATCTACACATCTCTAGCAGGCTCCTGCTCGTGTGGAGATCAAGCCTCGTTTTAGACCATTGCACAACCTACATACGTGCTGTTAGTTATATATTTCAGCCGTATTTTAATTCATAAAAGTCAAGAACAATTTTTAGACATCTTAATGAGTTAGGTAACTTACTAACCCCGGGTTAACAAACAGGGCTGTTATAAGTTACACGTGTGTATCTTTGTATTTGTATGTCTGTCTTAAGGCATTGTAGTTCCTGTTGAGTATCTAAATACCAGAACAGTCTCTGAACACTCCTGTAAGGCGCCACCTAGCGGACTCGTTTTTTTTACATTATATATTTAATCTATATTGTTCTATCTGTGCTCTCTCTGCAAATAAAATGGTAAACATGAAATGGGCCTTTTATTAAGATATATCCAAGGAATAAATGAATACGCTTCCACTGCGCAATAATAAAAAGAGAAAATGGCAGAAAAAGATGTACTCCCAAGACTAAATCAGAATGCCAACTTCAGCAATTGGAAATTTCGATTGAAATTGCTATTGGAAGAGAAAGGGGTAAGTTACACCATCGAAAAGGACGCGACCGCCATTGATAAAAAGGGCGATCCTACAAAAATTAAAAAAGATGATGCGAACGAAGGCCAGGTCATGTATTTTACAGTGTCTTAGAGATAAACACTTGGAAATCGTGAAAAAATGCCAAACGGCTCTCGAAATGTTGCAACAACTTGACAAACATTTGAAAGGAAAAGCATTTTCAATAGACTTCACCTGAAAAAGAAACTCATCACAATAAAGTGTGAAGAAACAGAAAAATCACAAGATTTTTTCTGTAGATTTGACGCAGCCGTCAGTGATGTCATTTCGATAGGTTGTAATATTTCAGAAGAAGACCAGGTATGTCAATTGATATCAGCTATGCCGACTGCTTATGAAAATGTAATAACGTCCATAGAAACGCTATTGACAGAAAAATCGTTGACACTCGAATTCACTAAAGCAAGGCTTCTGGACGCCGAAATAAAGGTCGGCGGCACACAAAATGATGCACGAGATGAAAGTTCTTTCCTTACTTGCTTCACCTGCGGAAAACCAGGTCACCGAGCTGCGGAGTGTCGTCGGGGATGGCAGCCGCAACAACAATTCGGTCAGACTAACAGAGGAAGAGGATGGTTGCCACGGAGGGGATCATTCAGGAGGCCGGGACGAAACATTAGCCGAGGCAGAGGTCAAGAACGTGGTCAACGTCACCATGGTTATATGACGCAGGAGGTGGAAGATCAACGTGAGATGTCATTTACAGCATGTAGTGCAAACAATGTATTTTGTGAATCGGAAGAAGGTACGATTAACTTTGTTATAGACTCAGGTGCAACAGAACATTTAATTATGAGTGAGTACTTAGATTATTTCACAAATGTTCAAAATTTGACTAAAGAAATTAAAGTATATGTGGCAAATGGGCAATATTTAACAGCAAAACAAAGAGGAAACATTGTAGTAATGTCAAATGACTTAAAAATTACTATTAATGCCCTGATCATCTAAGGACTGTCACACAATCTATTGTCTGTACAAAAATAATTGAAAAACGGTTCAATGTAAGGTTCTTTGACAGATCGGTATGTATTTACGATAATAATGATGAGCTTTATGGTCAAATGCAGGGCAGACTGTACATAATTAATTTTAAATTAAATTCACAGCACTGTTTGTCTACCAGCACTGATTTGGACCTGTGGCACAAAAGATTAGGGCACGCAAACAAAAAACACTTAGCTATACTAAAGCTACCATACTCAAAGCAAGTATGTGACACATGTATGGAAGGAAAAGCGACTCGACTTCCTTTCAAGCCAGTATGTAAACCAAGGTCAAGAGATATAGCGGAACTTTTACATACTGACATTGCAGGACCTATCAAAACTCCAAGTATAAATATGGAAATGTACTTCCAAACTATAACAGATGATTACTCTCATTTCAGTGTAGTGTACCTGCTGAAAACCAAGCAGGAAGCAACAGGAAATCTTCTAAACTACATACACCAAATAGAAACAGAGACCGGCATGAAAGTTAAAAGAATCAGATGTGACAATGGCGGCGAATTTACATGCAACAACGTAAAATCATTTTGTTTAAATAAAGGCATCAAACTTGAGACAACAATACCTTATAGTCCGCAACAAAACGGAGTAGCTGAAAGGCTAAACAGAACACTCAACAACAAAGCGAGATCTATTATGCTAGAATCAAACTTACCTAAACACTTGTGGGGCGAAGCAATTAGATGTGCAGCATACCAGTTAAATAGGTCACCATCATCAGCGATAGGAAATAAGACACCAACGCAAATATACTATGGGAATAATGTTATTTCAAGACTGCGAGTATTTGGGTCAAAAGCTTGGGCTGTGATACTACCTAAAAATTAAAAACTTATTAAGAGAGCAAATGAGGTGAGAATGGTTGGATATGGGAAGAATGGCTATAGATTATGGAACCCTAAGACAAATGAAATAATTATCGCAAGAGATGTGAGGTTTGATGAAACTCAAACAAAATACACTGGAGTAGATGAAGAACATGACATACTATACAGAAGATACCAAGAAGATGATAATGAAAACAAAGAATATGCAAAAGAAAAGAAGAACACACAGGATGGTGGTGAGAAATATATAGAAAATATCAGTACGAAACAACAGAGTCAAAATAACAAGCAAATTATTGAAGAACAAGTATGGGGAGAAAAAGAAGATGATACAGAAGAAATTTATGAAGATAGCACGCAAAACCCAATATCAGAACCACAACAATACACAACAAAATCAGGAAGAGTAATACGACCACCAAAAGATTTAAAGGATTACGAATGTGAGTTAAATATAGCCTACTGTCTTTTAACTGAAGAACCAATACATTTTGAAAAAACTGTGAAACATGATGAATGGAAAGTTGACAGAGAACTTAATGCACACAAAAATCTAGAAACTTGGGAAGAAGCTACTTTACCTGAAGGAGCACGGGCTATTGACACAAAGTGGATTTTTAGACAGAAACAAAATGGAACAAAAAGGATTGTCGCAAAAGGCTTTCAGCAAGTTAAACACGGAGAGACATATTATGCACCTGTAGCGAGAATGTCAACAATAAGAACAATGCTAAGCTATGCAGTTCAAGATAATTTAATAATAAAACAGCTTGATGTACCAACAGCCTTTCTAAACGACAAACTAGAAGAGGAAGTCTATATCAAATGCCCAAAAGGACTTCAATTAAAGGAGGGGAATGTGTTAAAGCTGAAAAAGGCATTATACGGATTGAAGAATGCACCAAAATGCTGGAATTTAAGATTTCACGAGTTCATGGCAAAAAATGGGTTTAAACAATCTACTTATGATTTCTGTCTCTACAAAAACAGTAAAACATGGCTATTAATATTTGTTGATGACATCTTACTTCTTGGGGATGAAACGGAGATACTGGAAAATCTGAGAAAAGAATTTAAAGTCAAAGATCTAGGAGAAATAAAAGACTACTTAGGACTCGAGATATTTCGAACTTCGAACAAATTGGAAATAAAGCAAAGAAAAATGATTGAAAAGACACTACAAAAATTCAACATGCAAGACTGCAAAGGCGTAAGAACTCCTATGGAATCTCACTTCAATGTCGCAAATGATGAAGACATTATAGATGTACCATTTAAAGAACTAATTGGTTGTCTTTTATTTATCACTAACAGCCGCCCAGATATCTCATATGCTGTCTCTTATTTAAGCAGATATTTAGACAAACCGACTGCAAGCCTGTGGACGGCAGGGAAGAGAATTCTGCGATATCTTAAAGCTACGAGTACAATAGACAAAGGGCTGGTATATTACAAGATGGATAGTGAGAAACAACTTATTGGCTAGCTAAATTAAACTTAAAATAAAACACTAAAACCAATTTCATTACTTGTGTATTTATATATATATAAGACAAACTGTTTAATAAAATTAATGAACACTATATATGTAACTATACTTTAAGTGATAGAGTCAATTGCCATAGTAGTATAGACTATGATTGTGTAACCTTAAGCTAAGCTAAGTCGTGTAAAAGGAAAATTTCAGTGTTGTATAATTTCATGCTTATCTAGTAAAACTAAAATTTCATAAGTTGGAACAGAATAAAATAACTTGGCTAAATATTTATAAAATCAATAACAGTTACTCTAGCTCAGATTGTGTAATTTTCAGAAATAAATTGTATGTACACTTTTGAAACATTAATTTGCAATTGAAATAAAACAATTTAACGGATTATATCGCGTATATTATCTCATTTAAGTTCCCGACGTTTCGGAAGCTTTCCAGCTTTCCATGGTCACGGGGTGTTTTATTTCAATGAGTAATAATCGCGGAAACAGAAGAAAATATTATTAATTTGCAATTTTAAGAATCTTATGTTTAGTTATGTATACCTATTAGAAACCATTAGGGTTCAAAAATTGAGAGGAGGTGTTGAGTATCTAAATACCAGAGCAGTCTCTGAACACTCCTGTAAGGCGCCACCTAGCGGACTCGTTTTTTTTACATTATATATTTAATCTATATTGTTCTATGTGTGCTCTTTATGCAAATAAAATGGTGAACGTGAAATGGGCCTTTTATTAAGATATATCCAAGGAATAAATTAATAGTTCCGAACCGGATGAACCGATTTTAATGTAGTTTTATTTTCGAAGCTATGGTTCAAAATAATCGGTACAGCCTTTCGAAAACCACACCATTTTTCTCAAGTATAGGTTTAGATTAGTTGTGCTGGTTTTTAACCGCTGAAACTAAAATGGTTCATTCCTGGCGCAGGATCTAACATAGTAAGCGAATAGCGGAACCGCAGCACTCGGCTCTAAATAGCCGTAAGCTGAGATTTGTGATCGCGGATGAGACCAAAGCTGTGAAAAGCGCTGGGAAAATATCGCCGTAGTCGCGGTTGGCAAAGGGTTTCCACACCATGTTTCACTCTTAAAATAGTTTTAAAACAATGGAAGCTCTTCCGTTTAAATTCGGATAAAAAGTGACAAATGTGGTGACATAACTTATGGCTAAAATGTTCGCTATAAACGGATTTATTTGACAGGGCACATTGCCAGGATTGCGTGCACAGAGTTTTTGGCCAAAGTAGACAGTTTGTCTATGCCTATATGGAACCATGGTCGTTCTGGGCTTCAGGGTACGCAGTTTTTTTGTGCCTGTGTAGAGCCAAGGTCGTTTATAGGCAGTACCTTTGTGCCTATATGGACCGCATGGCTTAGGATGTAATTTCCTCGTTGGGACGAACGCTGGAGTGGAGACTTCACGCAAACACTCTAAGCACCTAGCAAAGAGACTTATCACCGAATGGAAGGACAACTGAAAATTTAACTTTGAGGAGGTTTTTTTGTCCAAAGACCGATGCAAGGTTGCAAGACACGTATTTGTCTATACATACTAGTATATAAGGTATACAAGTTATGGGTAAACCGATACAAACTCCCTACTCAAAAATCCGCATAATTTTCGAACGGCTAATCCGATTTTCGTGATATATCATACCATATTGTGATTAAGTTTGTAACCATGAATCTTTTGCATTCCACTATATAATAGTGGTAAATTGTGTTGTCCTAGTATTCAGTTTAATTTCCACCATTTAATATACGTACAGAAATGTATGCAAATAAACACTTTGAAGTTTACCATTAATTTATGTAGATCTATGGCTTTTTGGTTATAAATCATATGGGGAAGTAATTTTGTTAAATAGTTTTATTAACTGGGAGTAATTATTTTTATAAAGTGCGACCGATTAGTAACGTACACTATCTAACTTGGTTTCACATGAAATTACGTGACGAGTACGTAGAGATCAATCGATTAGGTGGATGTATCACATTGCGCGCTCAATTATTATGAATGGAAAAAAATGCTAAATATAATATAAAAAAAAATGCTAGTACATTACGGGTCATTACGGTCCGGGCCCGGCTAGGCCAGCATTCGGCTTCTTTGTTTGACTTTAATTATATCTATGTTTATTACTCAGGCGAAGCCGCGGGTAAATGGTAGTAGTACAAAAGGCGAAGTCAGACCATTTATCGCCCACCTGGTAGATGCCAGGACAGTCCCGGATCATTATGCTCCAGTCATGGACTCGGCCGCCCACAACTATCGCTTCTTTGTTTGACTTTATATTGGAGCAAATTAACGCGGATAAAAGCTGCAGATAAATGCTAGTAGTGCTATAAAGCGTAGTTGGACAATTTATCGCCCAGCTGGTAGATGCCAGTACAGCCCGGGATCATTACGGTCCGGGTCCGGCCTGGGCCGCCCACCAGCTTCCGCTTCTTTGTTTAACTTTATCTCGGAGCAAATTAAATTAGTTTCAACGTTTACGTAAATGTCTCGAATGAAAACACTCAATTATTCTGAAGCGGTGTCTGGAGCACTTCATTTGGAGTCCGGATGAATTTGCTGTTAATTTAGTAGAGAGAGATTATGCAGTGATCTAGTCAAGTTGTTTAATACAGTATCAACTGTTGTTTAACTGAGATAACTTTCTTAAAGGTACTGTTTAAGCATGGTAAGAAAAAAAAATGTAAAAATAATATGAGAAAAATATAAATCCAAAATCCAAATAAATAGTTGATAGATATGCTTGATCCAACTTGATTTCATGATAAAGTGCTTCACATACTCATTGAAATTATTGTATAATGGAAAAAAACTTTAAATCTACGATCCGAATAGCTACCATTACAGTATCAATGTTGGCGACCTGTCGTGAAACTTTCAGGACTTGTATTTTGTTGAAACTGATATCGGCGTGGAGTGGGGACAAAACAACTCCTTGAAGTTTCACTGGCCTGGTCTGAAGACTGGATTTCTAAAAGTACGCAGAAAACATCTATGAACAACTATTTTACGACTTGGCGACATTATATATGACAGCATTTTTATTTGAAACTTAATACTTTCTGAGCTTTTTTACAGTTCATGAAAAGGAATTGATTTGATTTAGCTGTCAGTCCAGTAGGTGCTTCTAATCCAGAGGCAATAGATTTCAGACGATCCTATACTTAATATGAAATGAACCGAATAAAACTTTTAACTCGTTTGAAGGATATGCTTGATCCTACTTGATTTCATTAAACTCTGAAGGACAATTTATTTGTAGATAAAGTGTTTCACCTCTTGAACACCCATTGAAATTATTTTGTAATAATATAACTTTAAAAGTTTCACAACTATGCTCTGAGTAGGGACCACTAATTATAAATGCTAGCGGCTTTTCTTGAAAATATTACGACCTTTATTTTGTTGAAGCTGTTATCGGTGGAGCCGGCGAAAAACTCCTTGAAGTTTGCAGGGCCGGTATCTGGGAATGAACCTAAGTCCGGAGACTAGAAAATTCTAGCGGGTCTCTTATTAAACTTGTAACTGTTCAAAGTTGTGATTGGCAGGGCGTCAAAAGTATCATAGTCGGCCGGCAGACGGTGCAAACTATTTTTTTTTTTTTTCTTGAACTAGGTAGGTAAAGTTGTTTGAAAGCTCTAAAATTAGGTAAGCCGATGGAACCTGCTTCTATCTACACGCTCAATTGTTGCAAATTGTTAATTGTAAATGCAACAGTGTAAACACACTTTAAACATACATATGTCGGTTATAACAGAGTGCATAAATTTACAAAAAAAAATAACCTATCCGTTATTCTGTCAATGATCCATACGAAAAAGTACGCATGTCTTGAAGGGCAAGCAAAAAACGCATGCCATGTGGTGAAGTTGACGGCACTGGTTGCCACGGGATCCTCTAGTTATGCCAATTACATTTATATAAATTTATCACGCCCAAGAGATTGCTCGCACCAATCACTTATACCTCAGACACTCTTTTGCGCTTGCTTATAGGCCTTAACAAGACTTGGAAAGGGCTAAAGGCGGGAATAGAGTGATGTCTTAATAGCCATTGATTTAGTTTAAGCTAAATTGTAAATGCGAAAGTGCGTTTGTGCGTTAGTTTAGTATATTATAAAGTAGTTAGAATAGTATGAAGATAGAACATGGGCAGAAGTGAAATAGGCTAAATATAATCCTGGCACATTTTTGCGCAGTCTAACGATATGTAACATATTTTAATATGCATGCCATCACGCGGGCGAAGTTATGAGCTAGTTCTAAAAACATTTACCATTTTTCTTTCATAAATCTAACCTCGAGACTGCGTTATGGTGCGTGTAAAGTCGGCCGGCGCTGGTTGCCACGGGATCCTCTCGTTATACCAATTTATCGCGCCCGGGAGATTGCTCGTACACACCTATCTACTGTCTCAGACGCTCATTTGCCGGTTTATCGACTTTTATATAAGACTTCATATTTATAGTAATATTATTGAGGAATAGAAGAACAGAAGTTCAAGGAAACAAGAAAAAGCTTTCTTCTTCGTCCGCATTATTGTGATGGGCAACTACGGAACCCTAAATTGCGCGTGGCCCGACACGGACTTCGCCGGTTTTGGTATAGGAATAGCTAGAAAACCATAGATGATTATAGGATGGCTATAATTTGTCCCCCTTCGCAAAAAAAGATGCGGGCAACTTATTGTAGGAAAAAAAAAACTCTCCCAAGAAAGCTGTCTGCGTGAGGGCTGCCCGGGGCCTTCTGCAGGCGCTTTGAATAAAAAAATCATAACTCTTTTGCTTTATCGAGTCGGGTAAGCGTTGTATAACCATTTGTGGTTCCAGCTACCGTGTAAAATTTGTTGTTATCGCTTTGGTATTATGTTGAGACAAAAACAGCACATACGTCATGCATGCACACACATACAAAAAACAATGAAAATTAGGTAATTTATTTCACTTATTGCCAATTTATTAAATGTTAAAATAGTACTGGTAAAAAATGAATTCACGTCATTAAAAACTGAGGCTATCTGTTAAATTCATGAACAGGAGATAGTCATCAATAACGCCTCCACCGAAGTAAAGGAGATTCTTGACTAAAAGCTGTTCGAGGGGCACTTACTACACTAAAATCATCTATTGAACCTATGTACCTGAAGTAGGCATAATCTCGGAAAAATATAAGCAAATATGGAATCGGATTCTTTAGAAAAAATTATCCATACTAATATTGTAAATGTGGAAGTGTGTCTATCTGTCTGTCTGTCTGTCTGTTACCTCTTCACGCTTAAACCGCTGAACCGATTGGAAATAAATTTGGTATGAAGATAGTTTGAGTCCAGGGGACGGACATAGGCTACTTTTTATCCCGGATAAATACCCTTATCCGCGATGAACGAATTTAAGACGGACAAGGTCGCGGGCAGAAGCTAGTAATACTATAAGTACCGATATTCTGGGATTGTACAATCCCAATAATTAACAGCATAATTGCATGGACATGGCAAAGACGATAATCGCTTGGCTGTCTTAAGATGCTGAGAGCACGTAGTTCTCAGCATTGCATGATGGTTACAAAAAAATAAACTAGATGGCGTTGTTATCAAAACAACAGAATTTAATGCTTTGTTTGTTGATATACAGTAAGTCTCACAAGCACTAAAATTGTTCTGTAATATAATAATCTACTACATGGATGAAATATAATTACTATTTAAAAAAGTTTCCACTGAAATTAAAACGGCACCTGTATTTTACTTTTGGAACACGCTTCTTTATAACCGACTTCCAGAAAAAGGAGGAGGGTCTCAATTCGTCGGAATGTTTTTTTTTACTAAAGGTTGTTTTAAAATTTATCTTCATGCGTTTTGTTACTATCGTAACAGAACGGAGTCTGTTCTGCAACAAGAACTCATTGCAATCGCTATTTACACTTTGTTTCTTCATGGAACTACGAGGTTTTTAAACATACTTAACTTCATCCACTCCTCAATAACATTTGTGATGACATGAATATTACGGCACTATACTTTAATAAAAATAATATAATAAGTCAAGTGGAACTTAGAATACCCTCCATTGGAAAATACTCTACTTTGGATGCAAATTTCCGTAAAAACTTGCGTTGCTAGTTGTTTGAAAGTCATCGAGGATGAAAATCTATTATAATATCATATAATATGAAGAGATATTCAATTGATACATACACTAGGTTGAAACAAAATAATCATTGTTTGTTCCTGGATCTTTGCCTGAATATTGACTTTGAATACCTACACTTATGGCAATCGAAATACTGATTCAATATTAGTATGGTTATTAAATTATATAGTTATTACAAGAAAATTTACAATTGACTGTGTGTATTCATAAAAGGTCAGGTAAAAAAAAATAGTCACAAGTTATCTTATAATGACACTCCTCAAAAATAGGGTTTTCTATTTTTTAATTACAACCAATTAATAACTATCTATACTTACAACTAGAAATAAAACAACTTTGAAATGAAATAAAAACTTTACTTTTTACACAATTTTTATTTAAGATAAATAACATAATTCCTTAATATATAATTTAAGTAAAATCTCTTCTTAAGACTTTGTTGAGAGTACAGCTTAAATATTCATTTCCAAAATTGGAAAGAGGATTGAAGCTTCCATTCAACAAAACAGTATTATAAGCGAATACAATTAATAAATAAATCTGAGACTGGTTATCATTGTAGGCGAAACGCAGTCTAACATTTACCTTTTACTGTTTTACTAACTTATAATTTTTTTACAATTCAAAGGCTGATTGACGAAAAAAATATCGTAAAATACTGTCACAAAATAGCGTGTATGCAAAAAAAAACAATCCGTGATTGAGTCCCGTTTTGTAGTATAAAAATGTAGTTACTTACTTTCATAGTATAGAAAAATATAAAAATAAAATATACTTAACGCAATTACGCCCTGTTTAACTACTAATAAACATCAGTGTAACCCGATCTCCACTTACTTCTATCCTTAATTGGTATAGCCACAGGTTTTCAATGGAATTTAAATCGGGTGATCTAGCAGGCCACGAAATTATATATGTTATCACGCCGGCGAAAACACTCAGACACACTTTGGAAACGATGTATAAGACAATTATTCTGCACAAATGAAATTATGGGTAATTCTTCTTGCGGATACACATTTCAAATCACGATCTCCTCCAGCACATTGACGTAATCAGCAATTAGCTCGACTGGGCACTCTGACGAGTTCTCCCGGGTCAGCCCGGCTAATCCAATCCCACGTATTCACTGTAATGCGACCAGATTGCACATTGGGCACTACGCGATCGTTATTGTATCGCATATTATTTCGACGCCACAAACTTAAACGTCCGTGGTGACTAGATTTAAACGTTTTTTCGTCAGTGAAAATGACATTACTTCAATCGGCATTTAAGTATTCTTGAGGAAACTTTAATCTCGCTTCTTTGTGCTGTGGAGTCAGCAAGGGTTTGACTGCATGCTTGCGACGATGTAAACCTCACTGTGTGGAGAACACGGCGAACAGTGTTCATATTCCTGGACCATGCTTTGACGCCGCTGTGCGCTTATAAGTCGAGGTCTACCGGTCCTTTGGCGGTGCAGTAATGATCCTTCCTCTGTGAATTGTCGCACCCATAACACAACTGTTTTCCTCTGTAACAATTTTTAGAAAGTATAATCATTATTAAATTAGCATACAGACATAACTAATATAAAAAAAAACTAGAAAGAAGTGTAAACAACAATACTTACGCTTACACCGGTTTCTGTGGCAATTTCTGACAATTTTTTGCCTTGATGCAAAGTAATTATTGATTTTATATAATAGGTCTCAAAGACTTTTGTAGTGTAATTTACCAATTGTGTTGTAATTAATATATCTTCAAACTGATGCTGGCAAAAATCTTGAACTGCCATTTCTCTTTATATAAATAAAAGTAATTATTTGTAACCTTGTGGCTAAGTCAATATTGCAACGAGAACCCATTATTACAATAAAAGAACTAAATAAATACTAAAACTCAATCAAAAATACAATCGAACGGACGGCAGCCGCAAGGGTACGAACGAACAGTTTCTTTGTATAACAACTGTTACGGAATATTCATAATCTTAAGTCTACCCTATAAGTATGTGCGGTTACTTTTACATAATTGTTGCACTATTCAACATGTGACTTAATTATAAATTATAAATATTTATTTGTTTAAGCAGCTGTTAGTTAATCTCAGTAAAAAATAAAATAAAAAAACTATTAACACTAAACGCATACCTTGCAAATGTACGTGATTAGTGATTACAAATAGGGTTATAAATTTCATCCATTTTCATTTGATGGCTAAGGGGTTTAATGAGTTGATCTATACGACGAATGTTCCGGGTTCAAATCCTCTCGAACACGGTATAGGAAAAAAAGCATTTTTGTATTTTGTTTGAATTAGCAAAATCATCGATGGCTTTGGTATATATATGACGGTGAATCTAAGTAATATTTAATCGAAGATGCATTCAAAAATACTGGATTCATACGTTCCATAATGTAAATTGAATATTTGAGTGACTTGCCATGTGTGTTCAGCAATCCTAAGTTTAACCGAGATTTTTTTTTTAATATTTTGAATGTTATCAACGCCATCTAGTAAGATCCTTTGAAACCAATGTAGTTACCGGATAGATGGCGTCTCGTTTCGCTGCAAAGCAAACTTTCTGACAAATGTCCATGCAATTATGCTGTCCAGTGTACAAAACGTCTCGAGAATGAAGTATCTCTCAAATATGTTTTGGTTTGGCTGTTTTTGTAAGCACACAAGTTTATATACAGATACGACGTATATGCTTAATGCATTAAAGTAGTCATATATTGATGAATTTAGTAATTTATTACTCTATATCTAACAGTATTGATAAGTTTAAGATATTTGTAATATAAGTGATTAATATATAAATAAAAAAAAGCCTTTTCTTCAATAACATAATTACACAGAATGGTAAATTAGAACATTAACTTTGACATCTTTCTGAGATAAACAATCATTACCAGTTCTATAAAACTGCTATATCAATATGTGTTAATAGTGGCCTAATAAGTTAATTTAGAAATTCCGGGGATTTTAATCATATAATTAAATTGAGTCTGCCTCCATAAAATTCAACATCGACGCCCGACGCCAAAGTTTAGGAAGGTATATAAAAGCACCTGAATTTCCGAACCCTGATTTTAATATTATACTTTCTATAAATTGGCACGTGACAGAATGGTAAAAAAACATTTTATTGTCCCAATGTTTGACGACCTAATTCCAATAATTATTAACTAATGGGACAGTGTATAGTGTGTGGAGTACCTATTAAAGTACCAGTTTCAAGCACTGGGACACTTACCTTATAATCTTTTAGGTACTAGAAATATTTTGTATGATTACTAGTGTTGTTTAAATAAATTATTATTCCATATTTTTTACACTCCCGTATCTGAATACTTCCTAATCTTAGGCTCTCATTAAATTCACATCGAGGTCGGGGCGTGCAAGCAAATTCACGACCTTTATCGTCTTACAACGAGGTAATATGGAATTCATGCCCCAAAGATCCCTTACCAAACGCTTTTTGACTATGCGTGGTTTACACCACGCATAGTCAAAAGGCATTACTGGCACCAATAATGGACGCCTTATGAATTTATACAAATTTCTTTTAGCTGTATCTCAAGATTTTTTCAGTAATGATGGATAAATATTACAATGAAATGTACCTCAAAAATAATGGACAGGACAGAACAACCTTCAGGAATTCTCCGTTATTTTGTAGTTTTTTTTTTATATTTTTTTAGCGAAAGGCCAGGCAAACACGTTCGTACATCACAGCACGGAAATACTCATATTTCCACAAATCTTATGATAAAAAACCATACAGACAAAAAAACACAATTAAAATTTTTATGGTTGTATTTACGCTTTACTTGGCAAAGTTGACTTTGGCTTAATCACCTGACAATATAAGAATTTAACTACGGATTCTCGTCTTCTAAGAAAAAATTAGCTGTAGAACAATGCTACAAGTATTGTCAAAGCCAAAATTATTATCTTTTTTAGTATCATTTTAATAGTATTTTGTTAGTTATTGGGTCTATGTTCATTCTTGGCATCGCCACGTGACGTTTGTTATTCGGATTTTATAGATTGGCTATAAACTACCTTTAGGCCATAAGGCCGAAAAATGGATCAGTTTAATGGCTATTTGACGGTTTACGATAAGAAAGGGTGGGATCATTAAATTATATTGGCTTACGATAGCTTTATTATTTCACAGATATTATTTTAGGGCAGGTGCTGAAATCGTTAAATAGATTCTTACTTTCAATAAAATAAACATTCAATTGCTTAAAAACAACAAAGAGAAACACTTTTATACTGGATAATATAAGTGTCCGCTCCCTTAATAAATAAAAACTTTTTTCATCCCTATTATTTCATGCAATTATTCCTTGGTTTTACACCGTCTACTTAGTTTACATTCCTAATCTAATATAAAAGGCCGCTGTCAAATGCATATTGATTTTAAAAAGGCCTTTTACTTTTAAATATAACAAATAACCTAGCCACGGCTTTATAACTTAAAAAGAGCTGTTACAACCTTGCAAAATTAGTTAATTTAGGTATCAGCACTCAGATGGGAGTTGGGAGTGGACCAAATCTCGCGGATTGCTACAGTCATTTATATTGCCGACTGGAGGATGTAAGGGCTGGCTAACAATAAACATTTCCGTTTTTTCAAACTTAACGCGAAAACGGGAGCGCTCCGTAGAATAAATATTGCTGTTTAAAACTGTAGCGATTGTATAACAGTTCTACAGAATTTCAGTTCCTTTTCACGGTTCTTATGGTTATTTGCTTTGTTTGATACTGGATCTAATGAGACAATGGAAGTAATAGAGCATCTATAGAAATCTACGTTAACAGATCCGCTTTGACGACACGTTTGAATCAGTTGTTTGCACAACGGCCTACGAAGGTGGCGGTCCCGGGTTCGAATCCCGACCAGGGCAATTGTTTTTGTGATGAGCACGAATGCTTGTTCCTGGTTCTTGGATGTTTTCTATGTATTTAAGAGTTATAATTTACTAGCTTCTACTCGCGACTTCGTCCGCCTTAAATTCGTTTTTCGCGTGTAAGAGTATTTTTCCGGGAGAAAAAGTAGCCGATGTCCTTTCCCGGGACTCAAACTATTTCCGTACCAAATTTCGTCCAAATCGGTTACAAACAGACAGGCAGACAGACACACTTTCGCATTTATAATATTAGTATGGATTTATATACTTAGCTGCCCGCCCCAACTTCACACGGCACGGGTGTATTCATATCTTTTGTCTCACTCACTCACTACTTATATGGATATTTCAAACTCAAAATTTTCACTTTTCCATGATTTTTTTTGTATATTTTCTTACACACAAACCTAGTACTGACATCACAACCAATCGAAAAAAGTATCCTATAACCATCTTTGGATATCCATCTATCCGTGTACAAAAAAAGATTCCGACGAATTGAGAACCTCCTCCTTTTTTGGGAGTCGGTTAAAAATAATTAAAATACGTATAACTGATTTGGCGTGATGAAGCCTCAACGACACATACACACATACAAAAAACCCAAAACCTATATTTTTCGATTCAGTAATCTTCAATGTACCTACAGACATTTCAATTTTACAACTTTATAATAGTATAGATATCATCACCACCCCATACCACATACAAGGCCATACCCATAAGTACATATAAGCTTTGCTTAGTTTAGGGCAAAGATATCCCAACAAAACATTTTAATGTAAAATTGGCAGCCAAGACTCACAATCACAAGCTCATAACGCTTTCGCTGTAAAAAGTTATCAGATCCCAGGAAAAGCCAAGCTGTCAAGCTCTGATTTTACTGACCCTGCACTTTATCTTAAAAAATATGGCTTCAACTGGCTTGAAGCCCCTAAGCCCTGATTTAACTAATCCTACGCCTTGGTTTCAAAAGTGTAGCCTGTCCGTTTCATAGAGAGGAATTCAAATTAATTAATTAAATATTATCACAATATTGAAGACATCTACTGATGTACCATGGTATTTCACGTCTGCTACGTTGGATTTTAAAATCGTTGTTGTTTTCGTAATCAGCGACCCGATTAACCAATGAAACAATACCCATGACGATTTTTAGACTTTGTAACCACATTTCCCCTTTTACATCCCTGAAACACGTTTTACTCATTTATTTTATACAAACTTTGGACCCTCATTTCATCCCCTTAGGGGATTTATTTTGAAAAACCCCATGATAGTGGATTTTAGCGTTATAAAAACATACTTTAAAAATGAGTCGGTTAACTTCAAACTCAGATAAATCCACTCTAACCACTTGGGAGATTATTGAAAAAAAGTGATAATTCGGTTATTTGAAAAGCAAATTATTTTTATTATGGCTAAAGCATTAAAAAATCGATCCTGTTTGACAAACTCAGCTTAAAAACCATCTAAACTAGTGTATTCCTTAAAAAAAAACCTGATTGGATTTACCTTCATTTGATATAATCGTGTGCAATTTATCTATCTTTGAAAAAACTCGGTGTGGATTTGTATAATTTTGATTTAACAGACATGGATTTATCTAGATTTGAAAAAAATACTGCAGATTTATTGACGCAGAGTTGACGTCAACTGACAGCCATATTGAACAAACTTCTTTCGCTGATTGGCTTTGATGGACTTGCCTTCATTTGAAATAAACTGTCATATGGATTTACCTGATTTTGATAAAATATTGTGATCTTAACTTTATTTTTCTCAAAAACTACACGAAATTATACTTAACCCATGAAATAGAATCAAAACCAATTTCTTAACCTTTTATTATATACAAAAATCTTTAAAAAAATCAGAAATGGATTAACCCGAGTTTGAAGTTAACCGACTCAAATGGACTTTGCTACTCAACTTTAAAGGCTAATAAAAGAAGCTACACGTAAGACGTAGGTACGAGTAAGGTTTCGAACTCAAATTGTTTTTTTTAGCATTTCTATCATAAAAACCAACATTTCCTATCAAAATTTTATTTTTATTTGAGTACAGTCGACATCCCAATTGTACTTACGTGTGGTACATAAAGGTAAGTCTATGTAGTCCATAAACAAGGCAGAAAGCTGGGCCCCAGACTATAAACGACAGTATTCCTTCGCAGCTCAGCTTTCACGCCATCGTTACAAAACACGTGAATATTCATGTATCCACAGCGTAGGCTTAGCGTGGTGTTCGAGCCTACTTGTATGTATTACCATACCGTACCATATCCTACCGTACCTACACCTGGTATCATCAAACGACATCGATAAAACTAGGAACTTCTTATCTTAAGTTCAGTGCGGAGTAAAAAAAAATGCTAATAAATAATACGCACCCCACTCCTAAACATTAATGCGATTTATCTTAGTTTTTTTTTGTAAATTTGAAAAAGCAAGAAATACGTATCCAATTTTTTATTATTATCTTAACTGGTGGACTAATCAGAATTTAGATTTTCGTACCCCGTCACCATGCCTATTAGAACGTTAACTTTATCCATGCGTGTGTCCTCAGCTCTAAAAACTTAAGCAGTCCTTTATCCAGCCCTAATAAAAGGACTCCCCCCCTTGTCTTACGATATCAGCAACGTATTCCCATGCGGAACCATGCCAGTCATTTATCTTCTTCAAATAGCCATACAAAAGCTCCCTTTTATTTCCCAATAAACAAATAAGTATCTATTCCACGCAAGAAACGAGTAGTACGTTTCTTTGATATGTTAGATAATCATTTACTTTATTAAACTAAAATTTTATAGTAAATTGTATAGCAAAGTTAATGTGAAATTCATAGAAAATTAATATATTTAACTATAATGACTTGTGTGTTGCAATGAGAAAAAGTGCGCATTTTTTTTAAAATTATCCTTAACATTTTGATCAGAATAAACACATTAAAATTTAATCAGTTATTTCAGTAATCCCATATTTATTCTTTTTATAATGAGATTTTCACGTTTTTTTTCTTTTCTAAGACAACCTCATAAGTCAACTAACAAAAATCCTATAAGTCACTTCGATAGCAAAAGAACAGTATGTCAAAATCATGGTGACATTCTTTTTTCTTCCCGTGACAGAGACTTTGCAGTTTTAAAACGGAAACTAAGATGTTATAGAATTTACACAATAAAAGTTGCTTTAATGGAGGCTACGGCCTCTAATAAGTTTTTAGTAATATTACTTTCAATTGTAAACATAATTGAGGATGAAGCCCATTGGTGAATTTAGTGTGGATAGTGGCTCCAAATTGAAAAAAAAATAGAAATAAAATTAACAAAAAAACATGTATTCCAGACCCCGTCAGTCAAATACTCTTAACTGTGAAGTGATTTTTTACGCAATAAAACAAAAAATAATAATTATAAAACAAAAACATTGTATTCATACCTACTTAAACTTCACTGATGTTATTATAATGATTTTTGCTTCTCCCGAAAAGTTGAGTTTGCTTGATTTATGCTGTTTATGCCTACTGTGCACCGGTTATTTGAGGAACCACAAAAAAAGACGAAGAATGGTATTTCTGAAATACCCGAGTCAAATATTGCCTCTTGAAAATTGGAGACGATGCTTGAGAAATACATCAGTTCTACATATTATCCAATTGAGATAACTGTGGACTAACAATGTCGCATATAAAGGAGGTGCAACATTAGCTGAACTTACTGGATTTTTCTGATATAAAGTCGTTTGTCGTATCAACTCCGCCGAGCACATTATTATCAGTGTATGAAAATATTTCATCCGCCTCAGTATTTGTTTCTAACAAATCTTTACTGGCCGAAAGGTTCACGGACCACCGATTTTTCGACAGTCATTCTCTTGCAAACGTAATCACATCGGTTTGTCTCCGCCTGCCACAAAGAGATGGAAACGAATTAAAGTAGGTAGTCGATTTATTCGCAGTCGGTTCCAAACGAGAAGTGCCTGTGAGCTTGACAGACTACTCGCGCCTTATGGGGCGACCCGTGTCTCGCCCCTACCATTGAAACCTCTTTTTCTTTTAAACTTTAAGCAATAACTGGGGATTGACCGCCGGTATTCATAAATATTTAATTGTTTTGCAAAATCCTTCTATCTACTTTTAAATTATACCTAAAAAGTCGATGCTGTCGTTAGGATTAAGTTTTTGCATCTAAAAGTTTCGAAACGACAGAGTGAGAGAAAAGAGAGAGAGAGAGAGCGAGAGAAATATATATTTGTGTACTATAATAGCTCGACAAGTTCTTTCGTGACATTCCACTTCCATGGTCTGCGGGCGACGGGGGGAAGGACAGCGGGACCGAGTAAGAAGTGATACCCCCCTGATTTGTCTTTCCCCCCGTCGCCCGCAGACCATGGGAGTCTCGCGAAAGAACTTGTCAAGCTATATAGCACTATTATGAATTATTATTCCTTTGACTATAACAATTTTGATACCCTGCGACAATGTTCTCGTATTCAATTAATTAATTTACTATGAAATATTTTAGGGGAAGTTGTAAGAACTCGTATTTTATATTAAAACCAGCTTGCATGTACAGTTAAATTCAACAATTTTGTACACACTAATCAGTTTATTAAATTATAATACTTTCAATTAATATTCAAGTAGTGTGAAATAATTCCGTAACCGAATTTTTTCCTTATAAACCTTAGTCGCCAAAAGGAATAATTCGGTATAAAGTCAAACGATAATATTAAATTCAAAATTCTACAGTGAAAACAGAATTGTGATAATGTAAACTAATTTATCTGAAATAACATTCGATAGAAATGTTACATTGTGTAGTTAATTTCGCAAAATTACGTTTGCTATTTAAATAAGCGCACAAAAACGTAATTATTTTATCCATTTGCGAAGTTACTATGCATTTATAACAAGGTTTTCATGGTTCAACTGAATTGAGTCCTAACAGTAGTATGACATGCTATCAATTATTACATTGTGGTGCTATAAGCATCGTTTATTTTATTGTATTAATAATTTTCAGCTGATAAATGAAACCGGTCTGCAGAATTTAACCATAAACAAGCGTAGTGTAAATAAAGAGGGCAGGTTGTAGCAGCAATATATTTAATGAATTCATTAAAATAAAAGTGCAGCTATTTGTTCTTCAAGGAAATGCCATTAATTTTTCATACTATTTAATGTTCAAGGTATGTCAAAAATCTCCTATAGCTGCTCTGCTGTCACCCTAAAAAGAAACGTCAAATTTCCTGTTCTACAGGATTTTCCATTTTAAAGTAACTGAGGCAACTCACGATTTACATTTTCTGAAATACCTAACGGTGAACCATCAATATAACAGCCACATCATCAGTAGCAAAGCTGTCGCGTGTTCCCAGTGAATGCACTAAATAAAATCCATTCCAATTTGAAATTCGAGCTGTCAAAGTGGGTTCGAATTCGATTCTATCCTTTTATTCACGAGTAACTCGTGTCGAGGGTGAGTGCGCCCGATTCTGCTCGTTTGTCAACGATACATATGACTTGCTCTTAAAATATTACGTATTGTTCTTAGAAGGATATTTATGTAGGTCTGTGTGCGACAGTGAGAAATGGCAATCGCGCACGGCTTAGACTCAATCTGTTTTGTGACGCTTTGCTAGTCCCGTCGTTTGGGTTGTCAGTGTCAATACTGAACTGAAGTATTATAAAGACAGCTCTGAGATCTATAAAGCGATATAATTCTTAACAGAAACTAAACAAAATAACGAATTTTATATGCATGTTTTTAAGGATTAATTAGTAGCACCTTAGCATTGTTTAAAATAATCAGTTCTTTTAGAGAAAGTTAAGGTGCTACTTAAACGTACACATCTAGCGAAATTTTGGAATTAATGCAAACATCGGAGTGAGGGTCAAGGAAATCCTGGAACAAAAGCTCGGCTAGGCTTTTCCGCAGTTTCTGGTTTATTTTTGGTCAATTATACGATTTGCCCCCAATGGCGGGTAACGCAATTGCTTCTCACGAGTCCATGCCTCCCCTGTGGACTCAGTTCTCCATACTGGATGGGAATTTGGGCTTATGACATTGTCAGATCATTTTATACAGGAACAGTGAACGTGTTATTAAAAGTCTAACTAAGGATCAAAACAACCTCGCAATTTTAAGATATATTTTTTTTTTCATAAACTGACCAGCGATTAAACCCCTGTTACCTGATGGTAAGGGACTACGGCGTCATAGGTGAAGCCCGCTGGTTCAACAACAGCCTATTCACAATTGCCTAGAATAGAGTTTTTCTGGATTCTATGACACTCATTTTCAATAGAAATATATCTTGAACGTCCTGAGAAGGGTAAAAGTTGCATGGCATGTGTCACGCCAAAAACTGTAATCAAAAACTTATGTCCAGTAATAAAAGGTTTTTTATGTAGTTACGTGCCAGCCTAGGAGTACAGTAGATCATACATCACGCTATCTCCCGGCCTAGGCATCAGATAGAGCAGCGGCTCTCAAACGATCTGTGTGCCTCTTGTAGCCGTTTATGTTCATTTCGTTCACATTCGTACTTCGTCCACAATCCCAATTATCAACATTCCCATATCATCCATATTTCCATTTCGTCCTTTTCCCACTTTGTCCAGATTCCCACTTAGTCAATCAATGAAAATAAAATACAATTTTCATTATTTCATATTTTTAGTGGTGGCCTACATGGTTGTGTGCCAGTGCCTGGCTGAATTTTATTTCACAGTAATCCCGTTCGCTATAAATCTGATGGAACCGACCTAATCATTTGAAACTATGGAAATTTGGACGACGAAATGTGGACGTGGGTATGTGAACGAAATGGGAATATGGACGAAATGAAAATGTTGACCATATAGGAAGTGGACGAATCGGGAGTTGATTGTGGACAAAATGGGATTGCTGACGAACTAGGGAGTTGACAAAATGGGAATGTGGACGAAGTGAACTTAAACGTCTGCAGCATCATCATTCTCATTCGAAAGGAATATTTTGAATGCTGTTTTTATTCAATATGTAAAAAAAAAAAACATTTACATATTTTTCTCTAACATGCAATGAAATATTGACGTTGTGTTCCTTACTTATCGGGTGCGGAAAGACGAGAGGTCCGTAATGTTTGATACAAAATTGAAGTTTTTAAAAGGTATATCAAATTTAAGGTTTTAGCGTCGCTGCGCTGCCACAAATATATATAAAAAAACTTTTGGGAGGATTTAACTTAAATTCTTTCATATATTTTTGTTTTCATATCTAATTGAGAAAAGTACTCATCCCTCGGCGTGAAAAGGTATTGCCAGCCTCATATACTTCTTTACCTACTTGGCTGGCAACCCCTATTTTCCCGGCCTATACAATAATGTATTATAACCGTTACTATTTCAACCTTGCTATAAAACATTGTATGTTAGAGCTCAAAGTCGCCAAACACTATTTTATAATTGTTATTTGATTAAAAAAATAATAACTTATATATAATAAACTAGATTTCTAAGAAATATGCAATAACTAGAAAATGCCCGCAACTTCGTACGCGGAGGGGAAAAAGTCGTATCCCCTCTTTTTTTCTTAAGCGTAGTCGGCTATGCTCAAGAAAAAAAGACGGGTTATGACTTTTTCTCCTCCGCGAACGAAGTTGCGGGTGCCTTCTAGTATTAAATAGTAACCTGATTTCTTGGTAACTCCAGAAACTTTTGGTAAGGCCAGAGGTGTCAAAAGTGTGGGTTGAAAAGTTTATTTACCCAGGTACGTTATGACGTAACTTTTAAGTTTTAGGGACTCCAAGCGAAAATGTACGATTTTTCATATTTTCTGTTCTTATCTAGTCTCTGGAATGGCTTAAATAACTTTCAAAACATAGTTTATAATAGTATGATAGTTCAGTTTCTATTCAACATTTTCTTGCATTCGATAATTAGAATATATTTTTGTGTAATTATGGATTTTACAGAGAGGTCTATAAAAGGAGAAAGAAAAAGATTGCGTATCTAGTCTCTCAATACACCTTTTATAGACTCAATACATATGTTTTATTGTTAACTAGCTTCTGCTCGCGACTTCGTCCGCCTTAAATTCGTTTATCGCGGATAAGGGCATTTTTCCGGGATAAAAAGTAGCCTATGTCCTTCCCCGGGACTCAAACTATCTCCATACCAAATTTCATCTAAATCGGTTCAGCGGTTTAAGCGTGAAGAGGTAACAGACAGACAGACAGACAGACAGACAGACAGACAGACGGACAGACAGACACACTTTCGCATTTATAATATTAGTATGGATTAGTATGGATTATGAAAATACCTAACTCGCTAAGCAAGTATTTTCTTTGAAAAACGTGTATTTTTTAAGGAATGTTGCATAAACTGGTTTTTCGTCTTAAAAATAATAAAGTTTGATGGTGTTTATCTTGGTTTCGGTGACTGGACAAGATAAACTGAAACTGTGTATTTCTAAAGATGGTCGCTGCGGACATGATAAGACAAATACAACAAAACGGAAGAACTATGTTTCGAAATTCATTCAGAACTGTAAGCCACTTAAGGGCCTGCAACGTCTATCTTAAACCACGCCCCAAACGCGGAGCCGGCCAATAAGCGTAATTTGTAATAAAGAACGCATTTATTGCTCGCGCTCATCAAAGAAAGAGAAAGCTAAAGCACTACATGCTGGGTGTGTTGTTGCGTAAGGGCCAGATGTAAAAGATATTATTATGTTTTGTTAATATTTAAGTTAGTGAAGTAATGTGAAAAATTACATTTTTACATAATTTAGCCGTATATTAATCTGTCGTTTGTACAAATTAGACAAAAAACGGATAATGAAGACTCGTTTTCGGATAACTTTTATATCGAGGAAATTTAAAGCAAACATGTTTCCGCGTTAGGCGCTGAATATTTTATATAGTCAACAAAAACATATCTGAAAACCAGCGTGTTTCATATACTAAATTTACAAAAATCTCACTAAAAAATTGTGATCTCGATGCACCCCCTTAACGTGCGTATCTGTGTATCTACTGTGGAATCGTAACTCTGAAACGCCAAGACAATTTGGCTTGCATTTTTTACTGGATAGCTGGATTTTTGCGATAACTTTTATTGGATACAATGTACCAAAGTTGACGGGCTTCACAGGGCTCATTAGCACGGCGATGCCTTCGGAGGGGTCTTAGGATAGGAGCCCCGGGACTCCGCGGAGCACACTTTGAGAAACACTGCGATAGAGGCCGCCATAATTTATCTACTCTGCAAAATTCCCACGGGAACGGATGAGAGCCTTCTAAGGCTTTGTTCTAAAGTAACCTTATTTATGTCTAGGTAGGTACGGGGATTTATTAGATCTTAGCCATTTGTTCCTCGGTTGTATGTTTCAACGATATAATTAATCGAAGTTTAAATAATTAACGATAATATTATCGTTGTTGCTGAGCACTTCTATACTATTATAAAGCTGAAAAAATTAAATGTTTGTTTGTGTCTTTGTGGCTTCATCACGCTAAATCGTCTAAACAGATTTCAACTATTTTTGGTACACGGATAGCATCTGCAGATGGCTATAGAATACTTTTTACCCTACTACGATCTCGAAAAAAGGGAGGGTTACTCACTTTTTCTCCTCCGCGAATGAAGTTGCGGGCGCCCTCTAGTCTATACTATTATAAAGTTGTAAAAATGAAATGTCTGTACATTGAGGATATTTTCAAAAAAATATTGTTATGAACTATTTGGAGGTCACTAAATATAAAAATATTTTATTTTTTATTTTTTGTATATTTGTATGTGTCGTTGTGGCTTCATCACGACAAATCGGCTAAACAGATTTCAACTATCTTTGGTACACGGGTAGCTGGGTATCTCCAGATGGTTATAGGATACTTTTCACCCGACTACGCTGAAGAAAAAATGAAGGGTTATGACTTTTTCTCCTCCGCGGACGAAGTTGCGGGCATCTTGTAGTCTATTATAAAATTTGACACGGCGGTGGTCTCTTCTTAATGTAAAACTATCCTAATATAACCTAACACGTGGTCCCCATATTCATAGCATGTAACATGCGTTTGTCTTTTCTTTTTAGGAGTAACACAATAATAGTTTACTGCGATAATAGAACGCATATTGCTTGTATGGCGTTAACCTGAATGTAATGAATAAATTTATCAAAAGAAACGTTGATATACTTCTCTTTAACTCCTCGCATCATTCACGCTCCCTCACGTCAAATCATAATAATACAGTATCACTGAAAAAGCCTTATATTATACATAACCAATACAACACAACTAGCAATCCTATATCAACAGTCCCGATCCTTCAGTTCCCCCAGTTCCAACGTTTTCATGACGCTGGTGATAGTATATACCTACTGCAAAAAGCAAGTGCCTATGTTTGGTATACGTGTAAATCGATCTATCGTTTACCGCAATTGCAGGTTACCTACCATTGAATAAGTCCTCCTCCTTTTCCATTCAAAAAAATAGAAAATTATGAATCACATATTTAAGCACTGTGTCTGTGTTCTCGACATTTATAGAGTTCCGTAGCTAAAATGGCAAAAACGAAACCCTTATAGTTTCTTCATGTCCGTCCGTCCGTCCGTAGGTCACAGGCAATTTACTCAAAAACTACAAGATGTAACTATATTGATGAAAGTTCTACCAAAAATGTAAAAAATAAATCTGCAAATATTAATGCGTGGCATATATTTCGACAGTTCTTTTAAAAACATTTTGAGGTTTCTTATTTTTTTTTTGATTTAGTGAATATTTTCGGAAATGATCGCTCCGAAGGTAGCAAACTTTTTTAAACCTTATGTCCAAAAATTATGATAATTACAAAGATTAATAAGTACTTGCAACATTTTTTTTAAACGTGATCGGATATACCTTTCTGATTGATTGAAAACTGCGCTTCTCAGCAAAAGGACTTAAGTGCTATGGAGATACGCTCTTTTGCTAGTGCTATTTTTCATTTCATATTTTTTTCATATGTAGTGCATTCTTTGTATGCACGGCTGCGAAACTCTACACTGAGCATAGTTCTACACACGAGAACGAGTCAGAGACGTTTCCTATTTTTTCTAGATTTGGTCCGTAAAAGATCTCCTGCGTAGTTTAAAACTACCCCCCTGGTTTTCTCCTATTTTTTGCCTCTTATCTTCCCTTCCATTATGGTTTAAATGTAATCATAGTATCGTAACAGGTGTCCAATTATTATCCTCTTCTGTTGACAATGGCTTTTAACAAACAACGTCCTTTTCACTTTCAGTTAAAATTATTATTTGAAATATATAATCTCAGTGAATTTAGTTGTTATTTAAGTCGCTAATAGGGTTGTAAAATACCGACCGCAATAGATTTATTTTGGTGTTTAATTTCGGCACGAGCTCTCATTTGGCTCTCTGCCAGCGAGAGCCGACCATTCCCTCAGACCGCGTTGTGGGAATGTAATGCTCGACCTGTGACTTTTACAGCTAAAATGATTTTTCTATGAAGTGTTGGTTAAAACTATTTTATTAGGGTCCCGTTTTAGGGTTCCGTACCCAAAGGGTAAAACGGGACCCTATTACTAAGACTTCGCTGCCTGTCCGTCTGTCTGTCTGTCTGTCACCAGGCTGTATCTTGAACACACTTGAAATTTTCACAGATGATGTATTTCTGTTGACGCTTTAACAACAAATATTAAAAATAGTAGTATGTTATGTCTGTTGATCTATATCAGTAACCAGGACTATCTCGGAATCCCTAACGTCATTTGTCCTAATGTATCGTTTGTCCTAATGTATCATTTGCCATAACGCATTTTTTCAGAAACCGTATACTTTTCAGGATTGTTATAAAACAAACCTAACCTAACCTAACCTAATCTATACGACGAGCTTTTAAAAAATCCTGAAAAATTTACGGTTTCTGAAAAAAGTGCGTTATGGTAAATGATACATTAGGACAAACGATACATTAGGACAAACCCTAATGTATCGTTTGTCCTAATGTATGACTTTAGGGATTCCGAAGGAGACCCCAATAACCAATATAAAATGATCGAACACCGCGTACATTTTGCTTAGGAATAGGGATCTGTTAACACTGGATTTTTATAGATACGGCCGTTTGTAGCAAATATTTTGTACGGAACTCTCGGTGCGCGAGTCCGACTCGCACTTGGCCGGTTTTTATTATGATATCTGTAAATCAATATTAATGAAAATACGCAGTCACCTTAGAAGGCAATACTAAAATTATCCGTTGTCGATTGTCGATATGTCAACAGTATAGGTACGGGGTGTTGTTTTAATACATCTGTGACGGCCGGGCGACTGAAAACAAAAGCTTTCACTTTAGATAAAAAGCTATCACTTAAACCCCTTTCTAGACTTATCCGATCCGATCCTAATTATCGGTCAAATCGGATACTTGTGCAACAGAGCCCAATTTTTACTGCCTGTAGCACAATACACTATCCGATTTTCTCCGATAATTAGGATCGGGTCGGAAGGTGTAGAACGGGTTTTAGGGCTAGTAGTTCCAAACTATCTGTCATTGTGTTAGGTATCTACGTTAAAATTCTTTGTATAAAATATTTGACTTTTCTCTATGAGATGACAGCTATCAACATCATTTGTAACGTGAATCTGTTCTGTTTTTATGTTTAATGGCTTCTGTCCATTAGGAAAATTTTACCAGCATCAAGGTTTAAAAGCTAAAGAACGGTTATATAATTATTAAAAATAATGAGTTGATTCGCACCGATTCAAGTCGCCCGTCCAAGATGGATGACAAGAATCCGTAACGTTAATCGGTCCTTTCTGAAAAATATCTGGTGGTGTCACTATTTCACAACCTCTTTAATTAAAAAAAACATTGATTATTTACTTCATTTTATTTTTCTTTTTTTTTTAAGTAAACTTGTATTCGTTTTTTTGCTGAACGCAAATCTAAACGAAAAACGTAATTTCAACATTTTATGCAAATCTCGCGAATAAAACCTTTAAAAATTCATGAGTCAAAAACTGACATAATTACGATGTGACGTAATGTGAATGTGCGTTAATAATTCTTTCTATACGTAAGAGAAGAGATCTGTTTAGCCTTATGGTTGACTGGTAGAGAATGCCTTTTGGCATTAAGTTCGCCATTAGTACTTACTTTTGTTTTGTGCAGTAAAGTTTAAATAAATAATAAATAAGAGAGAAATGTACAAAAAATCCCATAGTCAATTTAATGTAAGGGGCAATTTGAGATTATTTTTTTTATACTACTAAGGTGGCAAACAAGCGTACGGCCTGTCTGATGTTAAGCAGTCAACGCAGCTTATGAGCGCTTGCAACGCCAGGGGCATTACGTATGTGTTGCCGACCCTTTAAGAACGATTCACTCCCCTCTTGAAGAACCCCATACTGTAACCTCCAGGGAAAACCGCGGCAGGGAGATCATTCCACATTCGGAGTGTGCGCGGTAGAAAATTCCTTTGATACCGCACGGTGTGCGACCATTTTGGTTCCAAGGTGTGTAGATGAATATCCTGCCGATGGCGAGCGGTGCGATGGTAGAAGGTGGCTGTAGGCATCATGTCGAACAATTCCACGGAACACAGCCCATTATACAGGCGGTAGAACACACATAAATAGTACTATGGAAAGCTGACTATGGCCTTTATTTAATGGAATAGTGCGGCACAAGGTACTTATTTAAGTCAGATACAATACAGGTTAAGGTCAAAAATAGTTAGCCACTAAATGGCAGCGTCAGAAAGGGTAATTTAATCTTCGGAAGGGCCATCTTTGTATACCAAGTTGTAGGATGGTGTGGCCTTTAAGTTAACTTTTAAATGGAGCGATAGCCTTCGCAGAGTATTGTACTATTTTTTGTTTGAGCTAGATATACACATGCGCTGGCATCGATACTGGACAGGTCCGGATTACCGATTCAGCTCCACCCGTCCGAGCCTACATTTTAATTTCACCCACGCCGGAGGGTTCGAGGTGTCGACTCATGTCTAATACAATGACGGTGCTCACTGAGAGCGGGCTTAATCGAAAAATTCCTCAGCCGATTCCCCGAATACTTGCATGATTGCCGCACGCCGCTCGCGAATGCTCGCAGTGTTCTGATGTGCATGATTGATTTGAAATGCTGATGTTGACAGTTCGGAGCGTTTGTGGTTATGATGTGGGGGTGTATTCTGGGAGATCTAATGTAGGTATATTTGCTGCAGGTATCCACCTGGTGCCAATATAATGTAGTAATAGTTATTTGTTAAACGGTGCAAAGTTGTATTTTACCCGAGAGTGTGGAATTGAAACGAGAGCATGCGAAAGGATTCTGTAGTTGGAGTTCTCAAATAGAATCCTGAGCGTAGCGAGGCCTTTTAGCCTCTTAAACATAGTATCTGTCAGGGATCGGAACCGGTATTTTTTAAATTGTTTTAAAACTGTATTTAGCAGAAGAGAAATTAGTCACATAACACCTAATTCAAGTTCTAAAATTTTAATAAAATACACGAAAATCTCGTAATTGAATGAAAAAAATCGTTATTTCGGATATTTTGTACGAAAAAAATACTGGTTCCGATCCCTGGTTTCCATTTTCCTACATTTTTAAAATTCACTAGTATACTACCAAAAAAAATTATTATCCAAGTTCAAAAGTTAAAATGTTGTGCACTTCTAGATATTTGAGAAACTATCGTGAGCATAGTCACTCATTAAGTTCTAATTAAGCTCTCAAGACGTGGGTGTACCACTATTAGGTGTACGAGTCCTGCGCACATTTTGCCGATGTGCAATGTTGAAGTTCACAGTTCCCAACGTTTGAGTTTCTGATGTGGAGGTGTATTGTGTGGAAACCTAGTCTAATATAGGTACTGTCTGTGACAGATACATGATTTGTAATGTGTTACTAAGAATAACGTCCCCCGACTAGGTGGACGGATGACCTTGTGAGGGTCGCGGGAGTCGGTGGATGCGGTCTGCGCAGGATCGCACCCTGAGACGTACAGTGGACGTCCGGGGCTGATAGATGAACTAAGAATAACTTTTCATTGAATGTAAAGATCTTTAGGACAGATAATATATACTTTGAATGAATGTGAATTTCGTGCCTATCTACATGCAGAAATGCATTCCTATTGAAATTTGTATAAAAACTGTAAATCAAATGCCCATCGAATGCACATGCATATTCCCAAGTTCAAGTTGCAATGCAGTCCATGTTAGTTCGTTTTAACGCATTATATTTTTTATATCTAGGGTTAGTGTTTTAACAATAATTATCAAATCGTGTGATGAGTTTGATTTCTTCTCACCTTTTGTAACCTATTGGGTCTATTCATACATCTATACATAGAACCAGCTTGATACCTCTGTCGCCTCTGTTCTGATAAAATGGTCTTGATAGACAAATTCGCTGCACGCGAAGCACTTGAATTTGCAAGAGTTTTCCTTTCGAGCAATCGTACAAATGACAATAATTAGCAACACACTATATAGAGAAATCGTTTATAATAGGTTAATTGAGTCTTTATGAATGTAAATTAAATCCACAGGCAGAAAGTTATCCAAATTACCTCGCTGCAAATATCAGCGAGTATGTGTTTTGAAATGGAATTGGAATTAATCGGCTAGTTCGGTTCAGCCGGATTAGTTAAAACGGTTTGCCCATTGAATGCGTTTGTTTCATTAGCGACGATCGCGAGCTTTGGGCTTATTTGGCCGCATTGTGAGCTTATTCCGACACATTGTGAACTAAACATAATGTCATTACTATCCACTGTGAAGTAAACAAAACACACTCGTATTGTTGATTTTGACTGTCGATTGGATATTAAATAGTAGCGCATTAGAACGCAGTTTACATAATCAATAAAATTAAATAATTACAAATCATCTATCTATCTATCATCCACGGACGTCAATTACTGAACATAGGCCTCTCCTATTGATTGCCAGAGGGTGCACCGATTCCCCGTGGCCCTAACGAGGTCACCCGTCCACCTAGTTGGGGGCCGTCCCACGCGTCGCTTTGCTATGCGTGGTCGCCACTCCATGACATTATCTCCGCCGATTGTCTTCAACAATGAAATCCTGCAAGCTACGTCGGTTACTTAGTTTCTTCTGCGGATATCCTCATTTCTGATTCTTTCACGAAGAGAAACTCCGAGCATAGCTCTATCCATTGCACATTGTGTGACTCTGAGCCGCCTTATGAGTCCCATTGTGCAATTCATATCCTTAGTTAACTTGCGTATATTGGCATATTAGCTTATAGTAACGGTTAATTGGTAATTATAAATGTAAATTAAATCCCCAGGCTGAAAGTCATCCAAATTACCTCTGGCTGTGAAAATATGTGGAATCAGAATTAATCGGCTTGTTCGCTTTAGTTAGGTTAGTTGAAACAGGGTGCTCATTGAATGCGTTTTTTTCATTAGAGACGGTTGGGTTTTGGTCTTATTTGGCCACATCGTGAGCTTATTTACAGCTTTTTCCGATATATTGCGAACTAAACATAATGTCATTACCATAAACACTGAAGTAAACGTATTGATAGCTTTGTTGTTGAAATAAACAATCCTTACTATATTATAAACGTGAAATTATGTATGTACGTTCCACTTAATCTCAAAAACTACTGGACGAATTTTTATGAAACTTTCCAGATATGTATCTTATATATCGGAATAGGACATAGGCAATAATTCATGTTAAATTTCATCCCTTTTTGGGACGAAAAAGGGGATGAAAATTTGTATGGACAGTAAATATTTTTTTACGCTAGGAACTTGAAATTTTGGTAATATGCTTCACATTTACATTAGTAAAATATCGAGTTTTGGGGAAAGACATAAGCTACTTTTTATCCCGGAAAAATACCTTTTATCCGCGATAAGCGAATCTAAGGCGGACGAAGTCGCGGGCGGCCGCTAGTAAAAAATATTTTGCGGAATAACAAAGGAACTATAATCCATTAATCTAATATGGAATTCCGCAAAGTAACGCTTGAATCTATTAATTATTTGTTGATTGGATATTAAATAGTAGTTTATTACAGTACAACGCAACTATTAAATTAAAAATTAAATATCTGTACAGATATTTTCAAAAAAACAAATGTTACGTACTTTTTGACAGTCACTGTATAGAATTTTTTTGTTGGTTTTATTGTATGTGTTTTGTCGTTCTGGCTTCATTACGCCAAATTGGCTAAGCGGATTTCCACTATTTTTGGTACACGGGTAGCTTTTTACCCGACTACGCTATGGAAGAAAAGGAGTGCATGACTTTTTCTACTCCGCGACGTGGTCGACCCGGTCCAGTTACCTTACATCATTGGTTGTCTATTTAATTTACAATTAATATCCTTTCATTCAGAAACTATGACTATTCAGAAAGATAGAGAATATATATTATTATAAGTCGATTTTTCGAGTGTTGAACATTCCCTGACTTTTGCGCCGCACCTACTTCCAAGCTCTGCGAAGCATCATTTAACAATTTATTTCAGCACCAGCGATCGTCCGCTTAGCGCGTACCTAAATAACTCGGGAATAAGGCCGACTATGGAGTTTATAAATACGAACCACATGGCCGCTCTCTCGCCCTTTGCGTATAAACCAGACATTCCTTCAGGCCGGAATCAAAGCAGCGTATTTAAACAATATTAAACGGTGAATAACGCCCTTGTAACGATATTACGATCCGGCCACGACATTGCGCGAATTGCTGCGCGGCAAGCGTTTTATCTGTTCATTGCGCGGTCGAGACGCGTAACGAACTGTGGTTAGTTGGAATCACACGCAATGAGTAAGAAAAACCGCTGCCGCTGCCGCCGCCGCTCGATGTCGTGGCCAGGCCGTTAAGGGGCTCCCACACGCGAATGACCTTCGATCCGTAGCTCCTCACTTTTCTGTGTTGTATATCTCATCGTGTTGACTTGGTGTTGACAACCACCCTTGTTATCAATATATAAGTCACCGAAACCAAGATAAATGCCATAAACATTTTACGACAAAAAATCAGTTTTTGCTACTTTTCTTAAGGACCTATTGAAAAATCAGTAGACCATTTTAAAGTAAACATCATTACTCACTTATTGGTTTTATTCCCATGTCTAAGCGTCGCTTGAGGAGGGAGCCTTTACCTACCAATTTAAGATAGAAAAAGTACTTTACAAATCTTTTTTTTTCTCTTGATTTATTAAGTACTAGAAGGTGCCACGCAAATTCGTTTGCGGAGGAGAAAAAGTCATAACCCCTATTTTTTCTTCAGCGTTGTCGTGTAATAAGTATCCTATAACCATCTGGAGCCCAGCTACCCGTGTACCAAAAATAGTTGAAATCCGCGGTATTGAACCACAACGACACATACTAACATACAAAAAATAAAAAATAAATATTTTTCGATTCAGTGACCTCCAAAAAGTCCGTGATAATCAATTTTTGGAAAATATCTTCAATGTACAGACATTTCATTTTTACAACTTTTTCACTTTTACAACTTTATAACATTCCATTAGACAAAAGCAAAGGCGAAATACCAAGCTACGATATAGATTTTTTTTAACGCGGTTAGCACCAAGTGGAATAATTTTATATCACTTTAAAAGCAGTGAAACATACCGAAATTTACTGGGTAGCCCCTTAAAGATGAACTGTATTGTAAGGATATTGAAATGGTCTAAACAATTAAGTGTTTTACCTTGTTTAGTCTAACGGTCCTTGATTAACGAGCGTTGATAGGCGGTAGAGCATTTGGGTATAGTCGATTAACTTTGTCGGCAACATTAACTACAAATTACATTGTATTCGTTGTTATTAGGGATTTCCTACTCCATGTACTCTCTCTCTCCTCAGTTATTCCTCGAGAACTCTGCATTATCCCGGCATGTGCATATCTAACTTCGGGTTCAAAATGTCTTTACAAAATAAAATCAAGTAGAACAAATTGATATCCACTATTTTCGTCTGTGATTGCATAAACTAAAAAATACACTCAAATAATTATAATAAGGATACAATGCGACTGAAATAAGAAGGTATAGAAAGAAAATCTGTACAGATTTTTTACTTGTTCCAGTCGCATTGTGTAACGTAACATTTTTTTAAATTATCTCTAATGTACATTAAGAGATAATTAAAAAAAAATTGTTACGGACTATTTGGAAGTCACAGAATAGAAAAATATTTATTTTTTGTATGTTTGTATGTTTGTATGTGTTGTTGTGGCTTTATCACGCCAAAGCGGCTTAATGGATTTCAATTATTTTTGGTACACGGACAGCTACCCAGATGGTTATAGGATACTTTTTATCCGACTTCGCTGAAGAAAAAAATAAGGGTTTTGACTTTTTCTTTTCCGCAAACGAAGTTGCGGGCGCCTTCTAGTCAACTTAAAAAAATATAAATATAAATTTAACATGCCCTATAACAATCTCTCTCTATCAATCTCTTTTAACAGCAATGACGTATTCAAGCTGGATTTTGTTTCAAAACCTTTGCCGCGCTCAAAGATAAACATAATTACTATACCGTACAAACATAATATTGGATAATCGATCAGACGAAAAACTATGTTTGGGAAAAACAGAGGCGAAAACATCGCGCGGCTTTTTATCTCGGTACACTAAGCGACTACACAGCGTTTAGTTTAGGGAACAGGGACATTTTGTTGGTTGACATAACAGTTTTCGTTGTTTACAGACAATGGGAAAAGCCCAGCTAGCAGACTCAACGCCGCCTCTGTGACGCCTTTGTGTTCAGTTTTTGATCACTGGATATTGTGCTGGTAAGCGGACGCTGCAAGGGATCCATTTTTTGTTAGATTACTTTTATACATTGTTTTGTGAATACGCTTGTAGTGAGTTGGGAGAAGAGTTGAAAAATAGCGTTTCGGCTTAAAAAATGTTTGCCTGATGTAACCGAACAAAACATTCTGTAAATTTTAGTCTAAGCCCAAGGACACATTGTTACGTTGTTGTGAAGTTCGACTGGATGGATACTGTGCGGGTTAGTAGACCCTGCAATGGAACCATTTTTTTAGGTTAATTTTTATTTGCAATCTATAATTGGGATGTTGACAATTTTTCTCAACTTTTTTCTGTGTTATATGGTGTGGTTGGTGATAAAACTCACCGAGATATAACGATGTAAATATCACATTTTTGGACTTTCCCATAAAACGCTATATACTAAAGCCTAGGAACGTGTGACGTCACACGCTCCTACCTTGTATGGAGACATTAAAAACTTTGTTCTGCAGGTATTTTTAAACTTGCGTTTATCGAAACGGTTTCATAACAGAAGTTACCGTTAATTTCATGGATTATTTAATGGTATTATTGGTTATTACTATTTTAATACTTTAAAAATGGACTTTCACCACCTAACTTTAAAGAATCATAAAACAAAATACACGCAAGGTATTGAACTCAAATTTTGTTTTAAGATCTCTATCATTGAAACTGCTGTTATTTGAGTAAACTCAACATTCTAATTGAAAACTATTTAACGCACTAATAATGAAAATAAATAAAATAGCGTAAAATTCATACTATTTGTGTCCCCTAACCGCAGGAAAACAGAAGATAAGATAGTTTCATAGTTATCGTTTAATATAAAACGGTCTGTGACATTTGAGAATATTTGAAAATAAGCATTACCGAAAAAGCATAGGGGTAAATAATAGCAAATACACGTATGGTTCGGACTGGTAATTTTCTTAGTTAATTATTTATTTTCATTAAATATACTTATCTTCGAAAATAATTAATACTTGAATATCATTAGTGACCTGTAGACCTCGCGAGCCTTCAACCCTCATATCTCCACCATTTTGAAAAAAATCTAAAAATTGAATCGACTAAAAAAATACCGTTCATTATCAAACCTCATACTCGAAAATTGGTTCATAAATTACTCGAAAATTGGTTGAGAAATACGACCTCTAGAGATGACAGACATCCGCCGAACATACGAAATAATTTTTGTCCAAGCTGACACGGAGACGCTTCGCTCGCTGAGCTTGCTCGGTTAAAGTTTTGATTATTACTTTGTTTGTTACATCGGTAAGTTTAGTGTGGAGTTGTAAATAAAAATAGATTTAATTTTATGGCTCAACTGGAACGTTACCCACGCGCCAGTACCCAATACCCTCTGACCAGTTGAAGTTAAACTTTTAATGGGTTGTTATCGGCAAGTCTATTTATACGCATTTATACCAGACGAAGAAGTTCGAAAGTAGGTACACTTTGCGGGCAGAAAGCAAAATTGGCAGACCAGAAAAATTTACAAAGCGGAAAAATAAAATGAAACTGCAGTTCAATAATAAGCCATCGAACTTCTTGTTTCGTTTTACTAATTATCAACTAATCTCCGAATATATTTATTACTAATTTAAGCGTAAGGCATACATGCATTATCTATTCAAATCGTGTCATTTTTCCTGAATAAAAATGGCCTATGTGCCTATATACTACGTTCTGGGCCATATTTGAACAAAGAAATCAAGTCGATTTATCGTTTTGTTGCATGCATAAAAATCAGAACAACAAGCAACAACACTTTTGTAGGCTTTATTTTTAACACCGTCATTATTTTTCATTAAGGAAAAGAAGCATAATCTTCTAGAACAATCCCTGTCAATAACTCGGCGGGTTTAAGCCACGGCTCTGAGAGGTTAAGTCGCAATACGATCCCTAATTAGTTCCCGCTGTCGAGAGTTATCTGAGAAAAATGCTCGAACAATGGAAACTTACTTAACAAGTTATCGGACGATGTCGGAGCCGTATAATCTTAATAAATATCTCTCGAGTTAATCATTCTTATCGCGGTTTGGGACAGTACTCTAATATTGTACGGCCTAAAATATGTGGCGTTATTTATGGACATTGCTTCATTATGCGGATGAGAATCTTTTGGACTGAATCTCATTCATATAAAAAAGTCATCAATATTGTATTCAAAAGATAGTTCTTTGTTTGTACTGAATGTTTAACCAGAATCCTCTCAGCCTGGTTAATCCTCCGTGTAAGACCGCAGAACTGACGGCAGTGGTCAGATTGAAGTCACTCCTAAATTACCTTAATCGTCAATTTAACCTGACCATCTTAGATGTCTAAAAGCGAACCCAGAAAGCAAACGGAACGATGCGAGTAGGAATTATGAGGAAGAGCTCGTACTTGTGTGAAATGTATTAAATGAAATTAATTATAAGCTTACCAATACAAGTGTATGGCAACAATAATCAATTATTGAGACAACACAGGCAAGAACAAGAGAACTTTGTAACGAAGTCAAAGGCGTTGTTGATGAAATTTTCAACTTGTCGAACACGACTGCTGAAGTCGAGAAAATCCTATTAAAGAGACGACAAACTCGAACAATCGACGATATTTCCAACTCCGCGGCTAGTTTATTTTTACTACACGAACTGTTTTCGATGTAAATTTTCCGCCGACACGAAGTATTGGCGAATCTTCGCATAAAGTTGAGAAGAAGGCTGTTGAAAGATTGATCGGGCTATGCTTTCAGCGGCTGTATTTTACTAAGTACCGGCGGGGAGAGGATTTATTTTCAAATATTTATAAGCTTTCACTTTAGAAGGCTCTTTAACCTTTATAAGCATTTGATTGAATTGTATTTACGATCTTTATAAGTGAAATAGATTAGCGTACTATCGTGGAACCCTGTCGCAATGAAGTGAAGACATATCACTCGAATTTGGGTGATGGAAACTTGGCACTACGACAGGATTCAACGTAGTTGAGGAATAAATTTCTCTTAATGTACAAGTGGTTTGATAAGAGGCACTTGAGTCACTACCGACTAATATTTCTTTCATTAGAGCTTCGTTATAACTTTACAAATAATGTGTGTGTATTGCTAAGGAGTTGTTACGTAGTTCAGATCTGTTGCTCTAGTACTACGGGATAATAGGGAAAACATATTAACGCATTTATATTTATTATTCGGCAAGGAGAAAACTCCCACATGCGACCGCTTTCAGATGACAAATTTAATGGATTTTAACATAGACGTCTGTTATAGACGGACAACGTAAATAACGTGTTAACTAAGTATAATATTTTCTTTGGTTTCCGCGATTATTATTCGTTAATAATCTTCCCGTGAGTACACACGTCCAACTTGCCTCCGATATATCGGGAACTTTAATAGTAATATACGTTTTATCGCCACTTCTCTGAAAAAAGTTTCATTTGATTAAATCTCTGGTGGAATAACATCTTGAACCCCTGGCCTCAAAATACAGATAACTTAGCTACAAATACACTGTTTAGCATGTTACAGTAATGACTTTATCATATAATTGAAAGTGTCTAGTGAAATGATAAAATTAGTTGACTTTGCGAGTACGTTTTGTCAACTCGCTGACGTGTTTCAGGGGTTTTATCAAATCGCAAAACAAATCTGGTGAAATGACAAAACGAGTTGCCTTTTTTGGCTGATTTCGTCATTTCACTATACAGATTCATGGATTTGATCAAATGACTGATGTTTTAAAGGCAAATTATGAAATAAATTCGCCATTTTAACATCCTGCGTGATTTGGTCATATCCCTCAGAGATTTGTTCAAATCCCTGTCTTGGCCATTTTCCTGCGACAGTTATACCAATGTACTAAACTCTAAGGCACTAAACTCGATGGTTAAAGTCTGTCGGGTTACTCGTTCACACCGTGTATATACGACAAAATATTCCTTTACTGGCATACCAAATAACTTAATTATAAAGTTGTAAAAAAATGTCTGTACATTGATTTCACAAATACACATACGAAATATGTGTATTTGTTAAAACTAACCCGGAACTCTTCAAGACATATCGGGACTTATCTAATTTTAATACGAGGTATCCTAATAGGCTAAACACGAACAGCTTTGTATGGCAAACACACTTTTTGTATGAGTATTAAAATATATAATAGGCTTGATCATGATATCAAACAGTTACCTACCTTTAAAAATGTTTCAAAGAAACTTAAAAGCATGGCTTGTGGAAAAGACTTTCTACTCCGTAGCTGAGTATTTTGCCTCCTTTGAAAGGCCTTGATTATTGTGTACATAATTTTTTACTTGTTAAGTTGTAACATTTTGCATGCCAGGTGCTGGTGAAGTATGTATTGTTCTTTTATATTGTCTGACCATCTTCTGTACCATATTTCAAGCAAAATAAAGTTATTTTTATTTGTTGGAAATCACCAAATCAAAAAAAAAATAAATTTTGTGTGATTGTACCTGTGTCGTTGTGGCTTCATCACGCCAAACAGCTAAACAGATTTCAACTATTTTTGGTACATGAGTATCTGGGTGTCCACAGATGGTTATAGCATACTTTTTATCTGACTACGCTGAAGTAAAACGGAGGGTTATGACTTTTTTATCTTCTTAGAACGAAGTTGCGGGCACTTTCTAGTGTCAAATAAAGTCTCTATCACATTACTTCACTGCAAAAAACGAGCATTTCTTATGCAGTTTCGGAGCGCAGTAAATATCGGGTAACATAAACATCTAGATTAAATCGCAGCTGCAGAAGTTACCGAAGGAGAAGTAATGCACTGCAAGTGCGCGCCGACATCGCTTTAAACGGCTCGTTTATAGTTCGTTTTTTACGATCATTGAAAAAAATCCTTCTAGGAAATTCTCAGTTCCGGTTAAAGGCCGAGCCACATCGCGCACGTGCACGTAGTCGTGTGTGTGGCGTGCGCGTTGTAAAGTACGTATCCTCATAAGAGATGACACTGCTTGTGTGACGTGTGCTTACGTAGCGGTGTCATCTCTTATGAGGGTTCGTACTTTACAACGTGCACGCCACGTGCACGTCCCGCACACGCATCTGTGTGGCTCGGCCTTTAAGGCATAAAGACGCAACAGAAATTCTTTTTAGCAGACGTTTTTGCTTTAATAAAAAATTCATAATCGGCATCTCTGTGTGAAGAATATTGATTGAAACTTTTAGGATTTTTATCTATTGTCACAACATAACGGGTCTTAGTATTTTTTTTATTTAGAGCCTATATTGTATTGTCCCACAGCTAGGTAAATAATATAATAAATACGGGAATAAATTAATGAAATTCTTAAGGGGCAAACGGTTAAACACGGCATGGAAAGGTTGACTTACCATACTGCAGCCAATACTTTAGTAGTGAGATAGTGACATTGTTTTCGATGAATGGATTAAAGTTCGTTTTCTCTTACGCAAAATAGTGTCTCGGTTAGATGTGACAGTAAATTGTGCTCACATGCGCATATTCTCATGCAGTTTCCACAAAAAAAAATACTCATGTAAATACAACAAACCACCACCAAACAGTACAATCCTCGACAAGTATTTCGCTTCTCTAGGAGGCAAAATTAGGAGATCTCCTGCATCTCCTGATGAATCTGCGCGAAAATATGTGCACGTGAATACTATTTATTGTCACATCTAACCAATACACTATCTCGCGGAAAGGCAAAGGAATCCATCAATCTGATATGGAATTCCGCAAAGTAACGCTTTAATCTATCGACATTACTGTCGTTAAAATATGTGGGTGCAATTATGTGGTTTATTACCACATCATCACTCACGAAGTTGACATTTCAAAATTTCGAAGGTCAAAGGTTGAAGTCTAGTCTAATATATATATTATATGGAAATAGAGAATCTTTAATCACATTACCAAAAATACATTATGTATACATGGAAATATGTTAATAAAGGCGCTCGGTTTAATGCGGCAACGATCAATCAATTTCAGAGGCTAGAGTGCCTAAACAGTTTTGGAAATAAAAAATACATTACGTTGAGCTTCACGGTATGTTCTCGTATATATTCAAGTAACTTAGTTTTCTAAAGTCTAAGGACCGGTTAACTAAAATGAATAAAATGGGTAAAACCGATAAAAACCGCTTTTTTATTGTTCCTAGCCAAAAAATACTATGTAATGATTAAGGTTTTACTTCCTAAATTTTATTACGGCATGTTTAAATATTTACTTTTGAAGATGACGAAAATGAGACGAACAATTTCTATACTATACATTGTAGATATTTTAAAAACACGAATGTATATGTCGTTGTGGCTTCATCACTCCAAAACGGCTAAACGGATTTCAACTATTTTCGGTACCCGGGTAGCTGGGTATCCACACATGGTTATAGAATATTTTTTACCCAACTACGCTGAAGAAAAAAGAGGTTTATGCCTTTTTCCTCCTCCACGAACGATATTGTTTTGTAGAAAATTTAATGTATGTTTTTCAGATTGTCTTACTTTCTAAGTTTATCTAGATAAATATCACCTAAAGACCAATCGTTTCTTTGCGGGCCAAGTTCAGTTGCTATTAAGGGAGCAAAACCACAATTCACTTTATATAAAAGTTGCTCAAAGGGAAATTGAAGAAGTTGTGACTGCTATCGGGCGCTGGGTTTGACACGATATTATTCCTTTTACATTCAGACACGCAGACCGTTACAGAGTGAATAAAGACCCTATAAGCCACGTTGAGTCTGTCCGTGTTGCGAGCCTGATTATAGCCGACTGATTCCGATGAAGGAAGGTTATTCTTTTCGAGTATGTGTATGTATGTCTAATTTTTTGGGATGACGTGATGGATTTTGTCATTGGATTTGTCTTGATGGTGAGAGTGGCATAAGGATGATTTCGAGTAATATAGTTAGATCTGAAATATCAATTATTATTATTATTATTTGCTTTAGGGGGCTAACGAGCATTCAGATCGCCTGATGGTAAGCGATAATCGTCGCCCATAGACATCTGCAACATCAGAGAAGTCAAAAGTTCGTTGTCGGCCTTTCAGGTGGGAGTACTTAAAATTATTAAAACTACCACAGAAAGAGGTATAAACTTTGGATCTATATCGGAATCCCTATCGTCGTTTGTCCTAATGTATCGTTTGTCATAACGCATTTTTTTAAGAAACTGTAAACTTTCAGGACTGTTATAAAACAAACCTAACCTAACCTAATCTATACGATGATCTTTTAAAAAATACTGTAAAATATACCGACTTTGAAAAAAATGAGTGAGGAAAAACGTTATATTAGGACAAACGATTCATTAGGACAAACGATACATTAGGACAAACGACATTAGGAATTCTGAAGGAGAACCCTAAAAATTTTCAAAATTATACAGTTTGCCGACCCGACTCTGTTACATAGGACAGTACATATTCTTTTTAATAAGTAAAAAAGCTATTGTAAGATCATCACAAACAAATATTGGCATTTTTTTTGTGTATGTACGAGTATTGTCTCCACATCAGGTCAAAATAAATGCAGTAATTTGAAGAGCTACTTGTGATAAAAAAATAGCTGGACATCAGAGGATGACTATAGAAAACTTTTTACCCTACTACGCTGAACCATAAAGAGTGTTTTGAGTTCTTCTCCTTCACAAAGTTGCGGGCATATAATATTGTGTAGTTAGTTTTTTTTTTAGATTATGGGTAATCTTCATGCCTTTTTGTTCCTACTTTTAATAATGGACATACGGAAAGTAGGTGAATCATTCCTTCCTCGATGCCTTCTTCCAGGCAATTAATCTTCAATTACCATTTGGGTTTGCGGCGTGGCTTTTGGATTGAGGCATCAAAACAAATGAAAATCAATACTCGACGGCAGTCGGTTTGATTGAACAAACTTCTTTTAGTTCTTTACGATACGACTGTCGGCGGCGAATATATGAGATATTTGTAGCTGGGTACTGAATATAAAAAAAAAATATTACAGTTGTGAGTACCTATCTGAAATAAGCAATATTAAGGCAGTGACCCTGGTTGAACGACCTATAAGCGTACAAAGGAAATAGTGGTTTTTTAGAATGAAAGAAAATATAATTTAGATTTTTATTTGTCTTTCTCGTTAATACTGCCGTCCTAATTTTTAGGAATGGTGTAATCGCAACAGTATTGCATCTGCACAGGTTTTAAATATATGATATTTCTACTGAAAACCCAAAAGCTCAGTAACGAAATTTTTGACAGAAGAAATCTACGTAACTTAGTTACAAACTTAATAGTAACTCATTGAAATAAAACAATTTAACGGATTATATCGCGTATATTATCTCATTTTAGTTCCCGACGTTTCGGAAGCTTTCCAGCTTTCCATGGTCACGGGAGGTTAATAGTAACTAACGTTTAATTTTTTTACCAGGCTCTTTTTCATTGAAATCAAATAGAGGATGAAAGATTATATATAATTACATTTTAAAAGTTTCGAAATTATTCCGACTTAACATAAAAAAAACCGGCCAAGAGCATGTCGGACCATGCTCAATGTAGGGTTTCGCAGCCGTTTATACAAAAAAATGCACTACAGATGAAAAAAAACTATATGAAAAAAAAAACACTAACAAAAGAGCGTATCTCCCCGGCACTTACGTCCTTTTGCTGAGAAGCGCAGTTTTTTGGCAATAACTTAAAAACGGTAAGTCCGATCATGTGGCAAATATTTTTTGTTGAAAGTATTTATAAAGCTATATATTTGTAAATTTTTTCATACATTTTGAACATACCGTTTAGAAAATAGAGGGGGGGGGCACAATTTTTACTACTCTCAAAGCGAATATTTTTGAAAATATTCACTAAATCAAAAATTTTTTTTGAAACCTCAAAGTGTTTTTAGAAGAATTGTCGAATGATGTGCCACACATTGATATTTGCTGATTTTTTTTTCAGTTTGAAATATACATTTTTTTTATATATTTATCAAACTAAGTACCGCTATTTATTTTGATAATTAAACAAACACATTGCACACAAGACACCTTTGTTACAAATTTCATCAGTATACATCTTATAGTTTTTGAGTAAAATGCCTGTGACATACGGACGGACGGACGGACATGACGAAACTATAAGGGTTCCGATTTTGATTTCGCTATTTTGGCTACGGAACCCTAAAAATCAAGTGTAAAAATTTACTTTTTCAAAAAGAGCGTAGGTGACAATGACAAGTAGAGCGTAGATGACAGTCACAGCTAGGGTTGCCAACCGTAAGTAGTACCTATTGTACTATATTTTGACTCTGTATACTATATACTGTTGAAGATTTATATAGTACGCAAAAATATTATACTTCAGTCAGTCCTTACGCATATCAACTAGATTTAATGCACCAATCAATGTTGTTGTAGTGGAGAAATGGGTTTTTATCAACTCGGCCGAATGTTAGTAAGTAGTAAATATTATGCATTATGTTTAATTAATCAATTTTCACTCTTAAGTATTTTGTACAATTTTTTTTAGAGTACTATATTTTTTGTACCTTGGGCTGGGAAATACTACATTTGCTTAAGAAATAGTTGGCAACCCTAGTCACAGCGTCGAAAATCATACAGAAACTCTTATTACTAAGGCAGATTTAGTATAGAAATTGTACTGCTGTTCTTCTGTGCCGTGTTACTGTGTCATATCCACCTAGTGGCGTTACTTTGAATTGTAAGCTTCCTACACATTGTTGCGATTATCTTAAAAACTAGTTATACAAAAAAATAGCTTACTTAATATTACTCCGAAAAATGTTTTTCATCTCTCCTGTTCGGAAAGTTTAATTTTCATGGGTATTAAGGGGGCTAGAAAATAGCTTTTCCATCCCTAGGGTGGAAAGTAAACGAGTTACGTCATATAATTCAAATAAAAGCTTTTCATATCGCAATTGCGATTGCGATGATGATGATGATGGATAATGATGATGATGATGATGGTGGTGATGTTGGTGATGATGGTGATGATGGATGATGACGACGATGATGATGTTGGTGATGGTGATGATGATGATGATGATGATAATGATGGATGATGATGATGATGATGATGATGATCATAGTGATGATTATTATTATTTATTTTCCTCACCGTCGAAATGAAAAGTAGAGTGTTTAACTCGTGTGAAATTACCCATTTCACCCTCGAACTATTGGCGCTCTCACATATCTCGGGTGAAATGGGTCGCTTTCAACCCTTGGTTAACAATCTACTGTTGTTAATTGTGTCACTTCTTAGTATCAATTGCAATTTTCAACTGTTTCGTGAGTGGCGTCAAATATGACGTAACAATATATAGTATTGCATTTATTATTTTTATTTATATTTAAATGAGCTTCAAACACGAAATAACTGTCAATTGCAATTGATAATTTATTTTTTCCCTTACACCGTACCATATAAGAAACTAGAAGCAAAAGACATCATCATTATTCACTATACGCAGAAATAAAAAGTATTATTACAAAGTACGTTTTATGTAAACATAAAACATCTACAAAGTTGTTTATTTGCATTCTGAAACTGTAGTAACCGGTCAACTCTTCCAGAAAATTCCTTACTGCAGTACAGGTAAAACAGCACCGTGACTGTCAGAAATACTTTAAAGTTCGTTGCAACTTTGTTCGCGGAGAAGCAAAGTCATATTTTTCTTCAGCGTAGTCGGCTAAAAAGTATCCTATAACCGTTTTTGGATACCCTGCTACCCCTGTACCAAAAATAGGAGATATCCTTTTAGCCGTTTTGGTTTGATGAAGCCACAACGACAAGTATATACATACAAAAAAAGATTTTGTGACAGTGAAAATATATTCAACGTACATACATTAGTATATAAACTAGCTGTTGGCGCTGTTGCCCGCGACGTCGTCCGCGTAGAGAAGCAATTTATGGCCAATGTGTTATTCTGATGTCAAAACAACATTACTGGAAAGTGTCGTTGAGATCCATTCAGTAGTTTTTCAAATTAAGAGTACATACATACTTCGGCAAAAACTTTCACGTTTATAATATATTTAGAATGCGTACTAACCTGACTATTTACTTACCATGACCCATTAATTAATACTGGCAATTGGACAACTTAGTACCTGTAAATAAGAAAAAAACACATTAACGTTCATACGATTTTTATTGCTATTTAAGTTTTCTCAATTAATACTTCATTCCACTTATTTTCTTAACTGTTAGTAGTGTTTTGTTTTATTTATTATTAATACATAACGAATATTGTCTAAAATAATAACAATATAATTAAAGAAAAAAATTATACTGCAATGTTTATAGAAAACTAGCAGCAATCGTAAACTTTATTTTTTCTCCCATTATATTTGGTTCAGTGATGAAGATACGAATATAATTATTTTCTTCATAAAATTACAATCTTAGCCTAATAAAAATGATAAATCTTTTGTAACTGATTTTGATGCTCATACTGAGTTAGAGTACTGATTATTATTACCTTCACTGCGTTCTCACCTGGCCCCCACCGAGAACGACATTATTTACAGCATACCCCGCAATCTCTCCCCTGCCCTGGCATTCCAGGGTAATATTTAACTACCTCCCGGTTAGGTTGAGTTTGCAACTCGTTTGTATACCACGTCATAGGCGCTAGGAGAAAATTTTGCTCAACTGGGTAATAATGTTCTTAGGAAACAATTTGGAAGTTACCTCAAAGCTAAACTTTAGTAAGTTGTATAAAGGGTATGAAAGTGAAAGTCAAATTTAGTGGACTATATTTCATTCGGAGGCGGTGACTTATAAATGTATGTACTTATTTACTTAGGAACTACGAATATGTCAGTAGGTAACGTTATAATTAAATAGCTTGACCTTTCCCATATAGTGACATAGATACAAGTCAAAGCGCAAAGAAAAATATGATTGCTCTAGCACGTGGTCACACCAGGACTCGAACCCGGTACCTCTCGCTTACGCGTCGAGCGTGTCAACCCTCCACCAGCGAGTTTTCTCATATTACTTAACAAATTAGTACATAATTAATTACTTATAACAAATTGGTCGTACAGCAAGCCTCACGTTTTCCACAGAATAATTGGGGCGTAATTACTGGGAGGTAAAAATAATTTAACGTTTGGATGTAATTTAGAATTTCCAAGTGAGGAAAAGAGATGTATAGAGAGAAAAGTTCTATCCCCATTAGAGCTAGAGCCGGGGTAGCGCAACTCTCCGCGACGCTTGTCACGCCACATCGCATCAGCCGTCTTTCTCGCACTGTATTGAAAGGAAAGAGACATACAAGGTCTGTCACGCGACAAACAGTCGCGCGCGTAACACAGTTCTGCTAGAGGTGTGCTGGATGAAAATGCATCGTAAAATTCATGACTGTTGTCCCATATCTTGTGCAATTATCGTCAGCCAAAAGTTGTCCAATAATGAACTTACTTTTCCCCAAAAATTTGTTTTCACTTTTTTTTTGTTTTAAAAGTAAAAAAAAAACTTTCAATGTTGCCATTACAAAATGAAGAGATTAATTAATTATCATGTCCCGTTTGTAAGACATTCTAACCGGAAAATTAGGAAAGAGGTCTGGACATTTATACAATTATACATCGGGATTTTTCTTACTCAATATCGCATAAGCCATTTAATGAACTTTAATAAAACTTGGCACACAAATCAGGCTATGGTTTAAAAGAGGATACTTAATTCGTAGTAAACTGGGCGTAACCACGAGTAGTTTAGTTAACTATGAAAGATGAAAAATATCTACATCTATGTATCATCTAGGTGTTTCTCTTTAAATTTAGCAATACATACAGCTTTGTCACGTCACGCAGATGTGCTGGAAGTACTAGTTCCCGACGAATGCTTTTTGCCCACCCGCTCAAATGGGGACACGGTTCAAGAGTTCCGTTCTAATGAATCACTCCGCATAGCGGTCAAGAGTCTCACTCGATGTGTTAGGGTTTTTACCGATGAAAAGAAAGCGCGATTGCTCTCGGGGGTCCCTTTGTTGGGTGCCTCCAATTTTCCTGTGGCGTAAGTAAGTTACTTTGTTTCCACGGTACAGGGTCATTTTGCGAATGTACTCGTAATGCTGATGTAGGTTATTCTACAATAAATGGTATTTGACAACAATGAGGCGAAGTCAGGGAATGACTATTGTACGTAGCTGGGGCTTGTTTTATTATGACTAGCTTTATTAAGCACCAGAGAAAAATACTTAAGCCTTTGGGAAAATATACGAGTAAATAGATGACGTTGTTGTCGTTGGCCCATGCATTCATTGTATTGAGAATGAGTGATAATTGTAATGACATCGATTGATGGGCAATTTAATTTATAAACATGTCTTATTAAGGGTTGTCACGAAACAGACGATTAATATCAAATAGCATATGTTTGATGATATTTATATATAATTTCAGTTTCTCATTATTGGTGCAGGCAGAGGCTGGCTATCGCCGTTCAAAGGGGTAATGCCGCTAGCGTGATGGGCACCTTTGCGCTGGGAGTGACTCGGAGTGGGTTATTTGACTAGGTTTAGTTTGTAGAGTTTAGCTTTAGCGTATTTTAAAATATTGTGGTTTGTTTTGTAATGTCTAAATAATTCTGTATGTGCTTAACTTTGTAATAAATGAATCAATTTAACGGATTTAAGTTTCGTCTAACAATTTTAAATAAAAATGTCCTGATATAGATTTTCCCATAGAAACTATATAAGAATGTGGGCAAGTAAAAATGGTGATAATATGGTAATGTCGACAAATCAGATCAGTGACCACATATATGGGAATGAGGACAAGTTAAGAAGGTCACGGGTAGTATGTTGACGAATCAAGATGGTGGACAATATTTCACCATATCGCAATGGGGGTCGCTATGAGCCATGTAATCTTCACTTAAACATTTTTTTAATTTTTATGATTGTACTTAAGCTGAGAAAAAGTGTTGTGCAGTTAATGTTTACATACTCGTATCAAAAAATTCGCTCATAAAATAAATAAATTGCTACTTTAGTAAGTAAGTTAATAATACGGTTGAAATAGCACAATACTCGTATAAAACATTTGTACACCTACCTACAATGATCTTTTTAGTGATTAAGTGTATGAATAGTAAATAAATGACAAAGATTGATTTCTAGTAATGTAAAAAAAAAAAAAAATTTAGAAATGCCCTCAAATAACTAGTCATAAGTAACGGATCGATTCGGTATTGTTAAATAATGGTTGTACGTTGTTTCATAGACTACAGTTTGGTAGAATTTCGTTTTACATAAAATGATTCCCATATTATCATTACATAGAATAATCAATTCGTAGAATACTTACTTCATAGAATTTCTTATCATAGATTATTGTTGCGAAGAAAATTTAATATCATAATATTCATTTCATAGACTTTCAATTCAAATATTCTTTATCCATATATTATTTAGTTTACGTAAAACTTATTACTTAGACAAATGTTTAATAGATTTTGATTCCGATGAATATTTTTTCCCATTTTATCATTTCATAGAATAATTTCGCAGAATATTTACTTCGTAGATTTTTTTTCGTAGGTGATTCATATCGTAGACTTCCAATTATAACTTAAAGTGATTTAAAAATATTAAATCACTTTAAGTCTTTTATTACTTTTTGTTGGTCCTGAAATAGTATAGTATATAATTGGTTAAATTGTTGATTCTATTGTTGTGTCGCATAGTCTTTTTCCGAATAACTTATGGCATAAACTTTATTCCGCATATTTTCTATTTGCCAAAATTGTTGTTCCTATTGTCGTTTGTCCTATATATCATTTGTCCTATCGTTTGTTGTGGCTAAGATTTAACTGTCAAAATAATTATGCGTATAATTGTGATGTTCCTAGTATTTAAAGTGCGAAAATTGACCTATTTTGACTCATGGTCACAATACGAACCTAAGTTTTCGGTTTTTGACCGATTTTGACGCTTCGCTCGCTTCGCTCGCTCCGCTATACATGGTCACAATACAAACCTAACCTAACCTAACCTACAGTTTTCGGTTTTTGACCCATTTTGACGCTCCGCTCGCTACGCTCCATCCGCTATACATGGTCACAATACAAACCTAACCTAACCTATAGTTTTCGGTTTTTGACATACTATACATTTGGCACACCTTTAGTCACCACAGTTTAGATGCTGTAATTGTAGCCATTTTAATGATAGGCAATACATCATTCTAATATTTGATAATGTTATTAAATAATAAAGTAAGAAATTCATCGAATTACGTTTCTGTGAAAAATGTTTCATTGAAGTAAATAGTCGTTGAAACAATAATATTCGAAATAAAAATACGCGGAACAAACATTACATGAAACCTTTTTCTGCTAAACAAAATTCTATGAAATGTCTGTCTGTGAAATAAGGATACTCGAAACATAATTCTATTGTTGGATAAGTATGTTGATTAAAAAAAATATATTATAAAATTCATTGAATTGTGTTTCTGTAAAAAATATTTCATTGAAGTAAATAGTCGTTGAAACAAAAATATTCGAAGAAAAATTCACGGACTAAATCTTTAGATACTTTGAATAAGAGCACAACGTAATTTACACTAACTAAAGTTATATTAGTAAGTTTTTTCTATGTATAAAAAAAAATATGTATATCATTGTTTAGTTTATAACTCATAACCCCGGTATTGCACTATCACCTACTCATGTGAGGTGATAGTGTAATAGCAAGGTTAGGTACATTTAAACATAAATGGAAAGTAAGTGCTATAATCGCCCATAAACGCATGTTTGGCGAATTATCTGTAAGAAATGTACCACAATATTTATTTTGAGATAAATAATAAAAAAAAAATTATATGAAATATTTTTTGTGAAACGAAATTCTACGAAAATTCAGTCTGCGAAACAAGGGAACACCTTAAATAATAATTGTATTTTTTTCATACAACATAAATATCTACGTGTTGTGTATAAACTTATGCCGCGACATACGATTAACAATAAATGCAATAATTTGTTTTATTTTGTTATTATTACTGAAATATCCGTTTGGTGCCCCTATATTGTCATATTACATGATCACTAGATAACTAAAGGTGTTGATTGTGTCAACCCTATTTATTTATTTATTCAAATTAATTACACAGCATAACGGACAACCTAAGCATTGTGAAATTATAATAATATGAAAACATACATTTATCAAATTAAACAAACATTTACAATTTTAAAATGAAAAGAGATGGACGTCCGTACCCTCGCGGAACCTCAGATCTTCATCACTCAGGTGAAGCAAGGAGCGTGTTCAAGAGGCGCAAACCACGAACCAGAGGCGATTCCCTTCGAGAAACGATTCGCGGGGTCGGTACCGCCAAAAGATGACGGTCACGAGGTCGAAAATTAAATTTAGTGACCGAGAGAAGGAAAGAACCTTATGTTATTGCTTCAATAAGTTAACTCCACTGATAACGGGTCCTGTAAAAACACAGAAGTAGTCACACACAACCTGAAATCGGCTTTTGAGCACTTTCTTTTTTACTCATGGAACTCTACACACGTTTGTACTTGATATATCTCCTCTCTGCTCCGGGTGCGAAGATTTTCTACGAATTAAATTAAATTAAAGTGTGAATTACTCGTACAGCTGCGATTTTAAATTAATGTGAAAATTTTTAGTGTAAATTCACGCTACAGCCCTCGATAACTGCTTTACGAGACGTCCTCATTGACCCCGTGCCAATTAATTCGGCAAGTACCTGACCTGTGCCCGATCCATCCGGTAAGTAATGTCCTATATAACTCCCATGTATAACGCCAACTACTAAGACTATACTATTCGCTGGGTGCGAAGTACTAGGTGGGGGTAATAGAATCGATCGCAGCGCTCATAGTGGCCAAAAGTAAAAATAATGTTGGCGCTGTCATCCGCCATATCTCATAGTAATCTGTTTAGATTGATACTCACAAACCCGGTCCTTTAAATATTTATTACTCATTTTGCTCTGAAAACGATATTTAATTTCTCACTAGCGATACAGCAACAATTACATATGATTATTATTACTAAATGAAACCATTAAAGTAGCTTTATCTTCTTGTTTTACAGTAAAGCTATAACTAAAAATAAAGTAAACAGACCTTGACATTCAAAATAAAACACACTTTTGGAATCAATTTTACTTACCGCATTTGATTTGAATGACCAAAATTGATTTCACAACCCTTTCTCCACCCAAATCAAGATACCACAGTAATTTTGGAAATAAATTAATAAATAATTTTGGATTATAATAATATTTTGTCACAATGTCGCGATTAAATGTCAAAACGTCAGAGCCAACAAAGTTGCGGACGCTAGGTGGAGCTGAACTCGTGCACGGAGCCATAGCTCACAACATTCTAACCTCCAAATGCGCATTTAATTCCCTCTTTTGTTTCACCCTGCCACACTCACGTAAATAAAGTAATATCTATGATAGTATTGGTAGTTGTCAATTTCATTGCGTTTCGGTTTTATTACGTAATAAGTGGCAAAAGAGCATATGGGCCACCTGCGGCCCTATGATGGTCGCGTTTATCACCCGATAAGTGATATGATAACGCGCCTGTTACTCTTGCACTCACATACGTGTCAGAAGGTGACGGCAGCTATGTCACTTATTTATCGCGTGACAAACGCAACCGTCATAGGCCCGCTGATGGAAAGTGGTCATTGTAGCCCATGTACATGTGCAACACCTGAGGAGGCCCATACGTTGCCGAACTTTGTGCCCTGTTTTTTATGGTTTAGCATGTCATGTATATAAAAAAAAAGATTTGGAATTAAATGCATATTTTATAGAAGTTTGTCTAAATAATACAAGTAGAACGAATGGACTTTACATTACAGGCGCCCTGAAATTGAATTTAATTGGTTGTATACTAGCATAGGCGATAACCATGATTGTGATTTAATTAATATACCAGCTGCATATTCTGCTAGTTTAACTATAGCTATAGGTAATTAAATAGACATCAAATGAGTTAAAGCAGCACTATGCTAAAGCTGTTAGATTTATGAAGCTAAATCAATGGTTAAAAACAAATAAACAATAAAAAACATAACTTGTAAAAAAAAAAGTCTTGAAACTCTTCTTATACTACTCTTATTTTCATAAATAACTTCCTGATTTCTTATGTTATTAAGGGTACTTTTGGATTTTTAGGATTTCCTTACATTGATCTATTAATATACTGGATACACAGACCTAAACAAAATTGACAAAAAAATGGTCCGATTTGACGTTGCCAGCTGTAATCAAATAGACGCTAATAACGCTTATTTATCATCGGCATCTACGTAATTACTTCATACTAAAAATACCTTATACTCATAAGCCGTAAGTTGCAAATTGGCATATGTACCTACTTATAACACCAAGAAAATTGATGTCTATGGGCTACTAGCGTAATCACAGAATAGGTAATACGTAATGTAACTAACGTCATACGTCAAACTGGAACATTGAGTGAATGGAGTCGAGATTATTTATATTAAATATTTTGATGAAATATTTTTATCAAAACAAAAAAGTAAAAAAAAGAAAGTAAACCTAGACTAAACAAGTAAAGGTAAAGGTAAACTAGATCAACAACTAGTGATTAACTCACGTTCAGAACTGGTTCCGCAGATCTAATTAATGTTTTGAAACCCTTTTTTGTCATAAATCTCTTTTTTTAGAAATGGATCGAGCACACGGCAGACGTAAGATGTTATTTGAAATTTATATCACATCTGTCTCGTGATATTACTGCGGTCCATTTTGCCCGTCGCTGATTTCGTCGAGGATTTCGTGGAAACCTTAATCGGAAAATATATTTTTATTAAGATATAAAATAACTAATACTGACTCCTTAGATTTTTGTTCCGTGATAATGGACAATTTGTCGGAAGAAAGTAAATTATTCATATCAAAAAATATACCATTTCCACATAATATTTTCACATAATATTTGTTAATCAATCAATAGAACTAACGTTAAAAAGAACATTCCGTCATTTTTTCTGATTTTATAATTGTTATTTTTAATTAAGCACCGAAAATCAAGTCATTCTTGACAATTGGCAGCGTTAATGGTCGAAACAAGACTAATCGCAAAACTACCGCAATAGGCGATATTGCGGTAGTTTTGAGTGGCTCATTTTTGCCCACTGATTGTGTGTCCTTATATAATATTATGACAATGTTTCCTTAATATACATTGTACAATTGTCATTCTCCGTTGACAGGGCAGACCCAGAAAGCTGTTATCCAGGATAAAAAGGCATTAAGATAGTATACGTTGCAAACAGTTATACTCTTTTAAAGGCCGTAAAGTCAGAGTCACTCCGCATCACACGGAGTGTATTAGCGACGTTGACAAATTGCCTCCCATGTCAAGGGAAATTATTTAAAACACTCCGCGGAATGCGCAGTCTCATTGGTTGTTTCGGATATTTTTAAAAGCCATTTTCTTGGTTGTTTTTCAGTAGAATTTTGTACATTAGTTTTTACAACATTTCACAAATACCTAAAATAAAGTTGTATAAATGAGTTGTCTGTACTATGAAGATATTTTCCAAAAAATGACTGATTTAATATTTTTTAATTCAATGGATGGATTTTTTGTATGTTTGTATGTTGTGGCTTCATCACGCCAAATCGTCGATGCGGATTTCAACTATTCTTGGTACTCGGGTAGCTGGGTATCTCCAGATGGTTATAGGATACATTTTACCCGACTACGCTGAAGAAAAAGAAAAAAAGAGGCGTTATGACTCCTCTGAGAACGAAGTTGCGGGATCGTCTAGTTACATAGCCCAAACAGCCGCCAAGTTCAAGTTGGACTGGGCTGGACACGTTCGTTGCATGCCCGGTTTCAAAATTCATACATGTATTGAGCTACTCATAGAATTTCTCTTTAAATTCTACTCGATTGCGCCAATAAAATAGCAAATATTACATATTAAAACTTATTTTATAAATACAATAGCAATAGCAATTGACGTGTATATGGGAAGTGGACATAAACACAAAATGTAGGTTTCATTTCCATTCTGATTTTGAATGTGAACTAACAGTATTGGATGCCGGCAGACGGCGGCAGATATGGCAATATCTTCCACATTCAGATTGGGCACTCCGCACAGAGCGGACTGACAACCTATACACGTTATTGAATTATGAACGCACTCCGGCTTCCAAACAGATTAAGAATAGTATCAGACAGAACACATAAGGCAGAAAATGGCATAGAGATGCTTCTTTGCGTATGTCTTTGAAATAATTTGCGACTGTATTCATGTATTCTAAATTAAACTCCACTTTTTTACCTGAAGATGTATTTTTTGTTTTATATAATTACGAAAGTTTGTATAATGTATGTGCAGACAATATTTAATAATATACTTTTAAATACCCTTAATTTTATCACGATTATTGCATATTTATTCAATTTAAAGTAATAGTAAGTATTGAAATGCTCCGTATTTTTAACCTCCCACGAAAACAGAGGATGTTAATCTTGGCTCTGGGATTTTTTAAAAAAGGTCTTCTTAGCTGTCTCAGATTATACACTTTTTTCGGCTTGAAATGAAGATCACTGTCGATTTCACGAATAAAAAAAGTCCCAAAAATTCGTATGAAAAAAAATAAAGGTCAATAATTTTGTATCGCTATATTATACGCTACGTTATATTACTAACTCTTGATTCTCCGTTACGGCAAAATGAACCCAAAAAGTCTCCAATCTGGGACAATAATGGGGGTAGATTTTGAAAATGCTCCTCATGATCCGTCTGTGGCGATAGCTTCCAATCCAACAAATAGTGTAATAGATAGGAGTAATTTAGAAAAAAATGCTGACTCTTGAGTTTGATTTTTAAACACGCCGTCGCGGCGCTTTTTTAGTAAGGCGCGTCGATAGCGCGTTATTGGTCGGGTTTAGATTATCAATATTATCGTGATACTATTATTGACAAGCAGTATCGTGGACTCCAAATCATTAGAATTCACTGCAACACGCATCAATATTTCGTGATATGGATCGAGATAAGAGTGGATCACGTGATAATGATAATCCAATACGCCAGACCATGTCGACGTGAGCTGCCTGCTGCTGAAAGAAATTGTGGCTCTTAAAGCAACCATGGCAGAAGTTATAGAGAAATTTGACAAATCGCAGGCCGTTATTGACGCATTGCGCAAAGAAATCATCCGTTTGCGCGACGGTGCCCCAGAAACGCGGTCATTGACGGCGTCAAATTTCAAGAATAATGACCGGGCGTCAAATGCCAGCTTGGTCAATTCGCGTGTAGCTGACACTGCGCATAGCGATGTCACTGCGCATGCCGATCCGCGGCCTCCCTGCCCCCTCCTCGCGGGGCCTCCCGTCATCGCTTCATCGAAACCACGTCGTCGTTTTGCTGACGTCGTTTTTGCTGGTGAGCCTGTTTCAGCCCGCCGGAGAGCCGCGCCCTCAAAAGCGCGTGAAGTTCGGGATCCTCCAGAAGAGGAAACCCTTCGCACCAATGTGGACAAAGAGGGTTTCACAACAGTGTCAAGAAAGCGTAAGACACGCAAGAGTCAGTGTGGTGCTGCAGAACCGGTTGGTTGTGGTCTGCGGTTCTCCACACCGACCAAGGCGCTGTACGTGTCGCGCCTGCATCACACTGCCACCGCTGAAGAAGTGACGCAGTATGTTCGCCAGAAAACCGGCTACTCTTTGCGGGTGTTCCAGTTGCATTCGCGCCACTACGTGCCCTTCAGCTCGTTTGTAGTGCGCGTGCCGCGGCCGCTCCAGGAGACCATCGCGAGTGCTGATTTCTGGCCGAAAGGTGTCGTGTTTCGTCGGTTCCGGGGCAACCTACCGAATCCAACACCCGAGATGTCGACACAACGGGGCCACGCCGTTTTGCCGTCTAAATAAACATTGTTCGGTTCATGACGCATTGGTGTATACACCGTAATGTTATGTAACTTGTTTTTTAATTAATAAATAAATAAATAATATTGATAATTTTATCCGTGCCATTCATTCCGTAGAGCAGCATACTGTATCGCGTTTGTATCGATCGCGCATTTAAAAAAACGCAATGTGCATAGCTCCTTACTTTGTTGTACGTATGTCAGAAGTTTTAGTTCTGTCAGAGATTATATACTTGTTAAGGGTGCTTCTCTCTCATTCATTGCATGTTTATTCCACAATTCACTCCACTACGAGTATATATGTTTTACGTGTTCGTTCATTCTAAACCGCTCCTGCACATGAATAATAACTTGAAATCTCAATTTCACTTAAGCGGACTGTATTTTAAACGATGATTATTTTAGCGAGCTTTTAATTATTTATTATGCAGGAACAAGAATAAAATATTCAGCGATAAAAACTTTCGTGAATAACTTGAGCTGTTCTTTTTCTTTAACTTCAATTCCATTTGGAATAACTCATTAGGAATCAATTAAGAGTGAGGATTACTTTCCAGATTTCCATCTTTATTCGTATAACTGTCTATTGAGTACAAAAAGACATACGTTTGTGTAAAAACGTATCAGTTACGTCTTTTTGTTATAGAGTTCCCCAGTTTGTGTATTTATAATAAACAGTTGCTGAATTTCGACTCGCTAGTTGTTTGTGCAACAGCTCAGCAAAACTTGTTCGCTGCGGGTTTGTTAATTGAAAACTGTTTAACAAAATAAGCTGTTACTCGCAACCAAACGCATGTTTACTTAAGCAAAGAAGCTGTATTTTGTATTTTGCTTAAAAACAGTTTGGGTCTGCTGTTTGTTAGAAAAACTTATAATTATCCTAACCTTAAAAGTTAGCGTGGTTTAAAGATTTTAAAAAATGACTCAAAAAGTGATAATTTGCTTACATTATATGAAAACCTGCCACCCTATTGCTTAATGCTTTTGACGCTTGGAATCAGAATCAAGGTCATGATTTTGTATGGGCACAGTTCCTTCGCATACAAAGTGTCAAAAATTCGTTAGGCAAAAACCCCCCTGCACAGTTCAAGAATAAAATAATTTTGAGTGCAGCACAAATTTAATGAAGCAGGTACTTACATAAGTACTACTTGTCACAGCGTGACATAGTTACATACAACTTAATTAAAACGCTGCAACTAATCTGGAACTATTTATAAAGTACCTACTTGTTATAACAAGTACTCTGTCGGTTTGTCACACGCAATTATATACCTATTAAACAGTAACATAATTTACGAGTAGCACATGAAAAAAAGATATACATGTGTCGAAGAATAGACAGACTCATAACATTCTAGCTATTTTCAGGTCTCCGTATACGTAAGTTTAGCACTACGTAACATGTCTTGAGTTCCTTCTTCATTCAATTAGTTTATACGAAGAGGATATATAACAAACTACACATAGCTGAGAGTTAGTAAAAAGACAAGTCCATGAAAAGCTAATGTAAAAAATATTACTAACCTCTACAATTAACAGTAGCGCCATTTGGATGCAACCGTAAGGATTCACTTGATGTGAGCCAAACAGAAATTTACCATAGGCACGATGGGGGCACGAAAACCAAAATTGTACTTAGTCCGCCAGTTAGGTAATAAAAACATATCGGACACGTATAAAAATTCATATTAATAAAGAAAAATACTCATTTAAATCGCATTAAAGTTTAGTAGTCCCCACTCCTAAACTTGTGCTCGTGACGTTATAACTAAGTATAAACTATATACTACTATTTCTTTCTTTCTTTCTAACTATTCGAAAGTGCTTCTACCTAGGCCTACTTCAATAAAAACATATTTTGATTGATTGATTTCATCATCATCATCATCATATCAGCCTTTTATCGCCCACTGCTGAGCATAGGCCTCTCTTCGTGCACGCCACCTATATACGTAAGCCTAACGAATTTTTGACACTTGGTATGCGAAGGAACTGTGCCCATAAAAAATCATGACCTTGATTCTGATTCCAAACGTCAAAAGCATTAAGCAATAGGGTGGCAGGTTTTTATATCATTGATATACGTTAGCGTAACGTCACGCGATTGTTTGACTCAATTATTAGTACAGCCATTATTTTTTTGGTACATAAAAAAAGACAAAAATGGTTTCTAACGTCTTTTATTGTTTCGCTTCTGTATAAAAACATAAGAGTGTTACGTAAGTATAGAGATTCAGACTGAACCTCGAACTCAAACAGAAGAGCATCGCATCAAAATGAGAAAAGTACGGAATAACTCTCTGAAATAAAAAAAAGTCAGGGCGATTCTGACGTAATTGTTGAAAACAAACTGCCGAGGCATCTCGTTAAGTGCCTACTTAATTGTAAGCAAAAACCTCTTATTTAGTAATTAGGTGGACGCTGGCAAATTACAGGGAATTTACTCTGTAATTAAAAATAATCTTCATAATAATATTTTCTTCTGTTTCCGCGATTATTACTCATTGGAATAAAACAATTTAACGGATTATATCGCGTATATTATCTCATTTGAGTTCCCGACGTTTCGGAAGCTTTTCAGCATTCCATGGTCTCGGTCTTTTCTCAGTCCACCCGTGACCATGGAAAGCTGAAAAGCTTCCGAAACGTCGGGAACTCAAATGAGATAAAATCCTAAGTTAATTATTTAAAATAATTTAAACGGATTATATCGCGTATAAAATGATGCGTACATATAATTATCTCATTTACTCAAATGAGTGATATTCGTGAAAACAGAAGAGAATTCTAAGTTACCCTAGAAACATTATTTGAAAGAAAAGTAAGTAAATAATATTTCTAAAATCAGGCACGACAGTTTGGAAATTTTCAGTCATGGAAATCTGTTGTTTTCCGCCCGTGCGCTTTTTCTATATCTGTATGTTGCTGGCTAAGTTGGGTTTACCCTCAGGCGTTCCCTTAGCTTGCAAATGACTCGCATTACTGCAAGATGGCTTCATTAACCCGTCGCCCCTCGCCCCACGTCTCACATCTAGCGTTCCACGTGCGTGCGCGTCGCTAAACGTGTTCGTTAAGTAATTTGCGGGCTCTGAGTACTACTATACTAACAGAAGAAGGTCATAACAAGCTTCGGGTGTCGTTTAAGTATAGTGCCTTTTGGATAGTGGAGTAGTTGGAATTGCCAGTGCAATTGCGGTAACGATGAAGAGGTTTAATGAGACGATTAATAATGGCCGTTCTGCTGTAATGCTCCAACTATTAGTATAATCTATGTTTTTCAAGGTCGTCTTAAACAAACTTAATGTTTGTGGCACCGACCATAGTTATTAACTGTCGCTTTTATTCAAGCTTTTTCTTTGGAGAGGAAAAAGTGATAATGCTGGAGTTACATATTTTTGTAGGTATATTCGCAGAATGATAAGGCTTGTCACTTATTGACTTTGTATGATGCTCCTTTAAAAATAGAAAAATCTGAAAACATAAATAATGAAGACCTGGACTGGATTTGAACCAGTGCCCTGTACCTACTTATTAAGCTACAGGGTACAGTCAGCGTGTACAGGAGTGTACGAATTTTGTCACTATTTGGTACAGACTCTTTGAACTTTTTGCTAGCACTTAACCGGTTTTCTTAAAAGAATATCACAAAAGTCATGATACTAAAATATCATTGATAACTAATTTATAGATTTAGACGTTACTTTGCGGAATCCTATGTTATATATATCTTTTGCTGTTCCGCGAACTAGTGTCTTGGTTAGATGTGAGTATAAATTGTGCTCAAATGCTCATATTTTTATGCAGTTTCCACAAAATACATGCAGATACAACAAATCACCACCGAGAAGATGCTCGCGGGTGGACGCTGGACCGCCAACGTCTCCTGCATCTTGTCATGATGCCTCGTAGAGAGGCAAAACACGTGGCGAGGATTATACCGTCTAGTGATGGTTTGTTGTATTTGTACTGCGTATTTTTTTTGCGGAAGCTGCATGATAATATGCACATGTGAGGACTGTTTACTGTCACATGTAACCAAGACACTATTTTGGAAAATCAAAGGAACTATAATCCATTAATCATTGATAACTTCGCTGTAAGCTTTTAATGCCGAGTTTTCTAAAACTGTGCCTATTAACTTTGCAGCGCTCTGCAAGGTGAACGGTTAACATTGATTTATGCATTTAAAGATTAAGTCCGCCATTTCTATAATATTGTATTGTACAATCAAGTTTGAATACATAAAACAATAATTAAGGCATAGAGAGGTAGCTATAACAAAGGATTTTCCGAATATAAACTACTAAGGGGGCGAAACGGTATGAAAAGGTATATGAAAAAATTGCAAATCACGGACGACTAACAAGATGGAATCTACTGTTCTATAGCGATACATTGTGAAAGTTACTGTCTTCGCTATCTCATTTTTTCTCGAATTAAGCTTCAAGGAAAAAGTTAACGATTTCAAATTCCTAACTCAAGACTCCTTGTCTCATTTGAAAAGGACAATCGCCTGACGTCAAATTGGATGCAAATCAAGTTCGCCCAAAGCATTTATTAGAAACCGAATTGTCAATTCAATTTGGGGCAAAATTCATCAATATTAAATTTGATAAACGTTTATATGCGGGATCAAAATTCGATAGAATTGCGTCAATCTAGTCGACTGGCTCGAGTTTGGGATTAGCATAAAGTTACCTGGTAACTCAAAACGGCGGCTCCAGGTATCTCATCTGCAGGTCGGCTAACTTATGTGTATCTTCCAACTGACGATAACTGTATCGAAGGCCGTATTGAAACTTCTGAGTGGATAGATGTTCTATTAAAGTTGATCCTTATTCGAATTGACAATAGTTACTTTTATATTTGATCTTGAGATTAGTCTATGGTAGGTTACGTGAAGTGATAAATATTGAAACCGATGTTTGAAATTTAATTTAATTCGAAAGGTTGTCCAATTCTAGCATATTAAATCAGTAATATGAGGATTTTTCCTTTTGGCCAAAAATGATATTCATTTTTATTTCGGTACAAGAAGCAAAATAAATATATAATAAAAAAACACACAAGAGTGGTGTTAGGTCTCCCCAGTGTAATCGATGAACTATTTTGACAGTGTTCTACATTTTGAAGGCGTTTAAACAATCATCGTAATTAAAATTAATACCCAATTCAATTTCGCCATGATCTCTTAGCGTTAGCGGTTGATTAAGCTTATGACGACCGGTATAGCTTAGTGGGAGTAACGTTGCCTGCGAAGCGGAGGTCCTGGGTTCAAATCCCGGTAAGGGCAAATATTTGTGTGACGAGCATAAATATTTGTTCCTGAGTCTTGGATGTTTTCTATGTAGTATATAAGTAATATATCTATTAAATATATCGTCGTCTAGTACCCATAACACAAGTCTTATTGAGCTTACCATGGGACTAGTTCGATTTGTGTAAAGATTGTCCTGTAATATTTACTTATTTATGTATTTATTTAACCTAACGACAGATCATGCCTGCCAAATGGCCGATTTTGACAGATATAATACACCGGTAACAACTAATCCTAAGCCTAATCCTTGTAAGCATGTATTTAATTATTTAACGTCTGTTTCACATTGTAGAAGGTATGCATTAATTATAATTGGTTTGCATTGCACAAAGGGGAGAGTCGGCGATACCGGTTAAATCTTACAAACACAAGATTTTCTATAAAGCAACGTTTTTTATTTACTCTAGAGGCACACTAGGGGTCGATAACCTTGGTCAATAATCCATACGCCGTAGCAATGATTTTCGTAGGACTTGATGTAAACTTTGAAGTTTTTATTTTTGTATTATAGTCTGCTAATAAATATTTTGTAATTATACCTAAACTAAACACTTGCAAAATGCGTCATAGATACGATTTAAATGCTGATGGTATGATTTAACCTACTCGTCGGCTAAATCTATGGGAGTCCCTTAATTTAAAGTCCATTTTGACGATGTTCATTTATTCCCAGAATGCTCGTCTTGCTATTTAAAAAAGCCAGAATACTGAACTTTATACGAGTGAGGCCCAAAAAGTTGAACCGTCGTTAGCCGTAGTTAACCATACGAACCCGATGAAAATGTGTGAAATGTTCCGTCGTGCTACGAAATTATTAACTACACTTGCATGGTTAATTGTTCGTCGCACAACGGATCGAACGATCTTTCATGGAAAATTTAATTACGTGAGTCAACGTGTCCAACTTTTTGAACTCCAGTCATATGCACTATCAGACTTATTTGTATGTACGATATAACCGACTTTCCCCTATATGAAGAAACTAAAATAAGTAAGAACTTGTTAATTTACTTTAGCCCAAGAAAAGTCCAGCGTAATTTGCACATTTCATTCCATTTAGCATTTCTCTAAGTCGTTGAAAGTTGCCAGCGTTCCCGAGCCAAAAACAAAGTCAACACCGACCGCTGGAAAACTGCATTAATACCGTAGTTCGTTCATTAAATTGGGAAATTTCCTGGTCATTACCGAAAACTTGGGTGAAAACTGGTTACCAAGTCGCGATCTTATGGTAATTCGGTTACAATTTATTGTTATTGGAGTCGTCGGGAGGACACAGAGTTAATCACATCGCTTTGTGTTGGGCCAAATTCTAATTTACATGACAAGACCCAGGACATGGGTCAACCAGATAAAACGTAGCTTTGATCAGATCGCGGCTGACGTGTTTGTGGCCAGCCTTATTTGTGGAAACCCTATTTATTTGAGGTAAACAAGGGATTTACCAAAGGCTCTGGTGGAAATGTGATTGTCTGTTAGTTAAAGCAAATTGTATTATGGTAAAATGTATGTTTAGGTAACATTATTTACCCATAGGTAGCGTTAGCGTTTATGTTATCTCGTTTTATAATAAGCCATTCATAAGTTGGGGTCGAAGCTGATATATAATGTTGGGGTAGCCAGCAATGAACAGTAAAAATTCAGGATTGTTCCACAATTTATTTGATTTTAAAATATCACGTAAACAAACATAAAAAAAACATAGTGTTTTAAGCCTATATTATACTCAAGTGCACATAGTTATCCATACAACCTTATTTTATTAATAAGCTTGGCATTTTCATGTTCCATACTGTATTATTAATAATAACAGCTTGTATCTACTTTATCATGCAAGCACCCCGGGAGGAATTTCCTTTTTAAAACGATGTTTTTCCTCGAATACGCCAATAAGGAAGAGAGTTTCCTTGATGGTTGTACGTACAAGGATAATTTAAAGGATTTTTTGTAATCAACTTCTAATATGGGAAAAGTTTCGCTTGAAAGTTATAAAGCCATTCTGGAGAGTGGAGATATTCCGGTCACAGGGAATAACTGCGGGGCTTCAACGGGACAAGTTTTGGAAGTTGCACAATAAAACTGCCGGGTTGCCTGACTACTTACATTTCTGGGCACGTATATTGCGCGTCTGGATTACAGTCTTCAACTTCAATAAGTTTCTATTGAATTAGGCACGGCTAATAAACACAATGATTCTCCTTTGATTGAGTATCTCAGTTCAAGGTAAGCACTATGCAGTGTTAGTTGGGGTGTATCGTAACCGTAGGTGATGTTTATTTATACTAAGTAGAATATTATATATCATACAAATGAACAAAACAATATTAAAAACAGGAGAGAGAAAATGTTAGGAGATGAAGACAATTGTTAATAAAAGGAAAAGTAAGTGGAAAAAGTAAAAGGACCTAGAAGGACATGCAGCAAATAGAATAAAAATAAATACTTCATCATACAAAGAAATAAATGGCAAAACAGAATGTAAAATAGCTGGAAATTACTTCACTGATTCTTATCAGCTTAGCTCTTAAGTAGACGATGTAATCAAGTGAACAAAAGAATCCTTTATCATACAACCTTTCTTACTACTTTGCTGCGTAGCTGAATATTTTACCTCCTTTGAAAGGTATTGTGTACATAAATTTTTACTTGTTAAATTGTAAGATTCTGCATACCAGATGCTGTTGAAGTATGTATTGTTCTACAATATTGTCTGACCATCTTCTGTGTCACATTTCAAGCAAAATAAAGCTATTTGTATTTGAACTAAATTCTATATAGCCACCTTTTTCTTTCTATCTTTTGCCTACAAGATAATCGAAACGACGCTAACGCTATGTCCTCAAAGCCCCGTCTTTCTATACGTGATGTAAGTTTATGTTCAACGATTTATCTTTGATCAATTACTTAAAGAGGTCAAATGTTTATTCTTCTTCACGTCTACCTGCCTACCCCGGAAGCCCTACTAAGGTACCTACAGTAAGTATTACAATCTGCCAATAATTTCCTTTTAAAATTCTCTAAAAGGTTATTTTTTAGAAACGATAGATCTTAAAGAATAAGTATAATGATACTAGCTTCTGCCCGCGACTTCGTCCGCCTTAATTTCGTTTATCGCGAATAAGGGTATTTTTCCGTGATAAAAAGTAGCCTATATCCTTCCTCGGGACTTAAACTATCTCCATACCAAATTTCATTCAAATTGGTTCAGCGGTTTAAGCGTGAAGAGGTAACAGACAGACAGACAGACACACTTTCGCATTTATAATATTAGTATGGACTAGAGACGGTGCCTGCAACTTCGTCTACGGAAGAAAAAAAGTCGTAACCCTATTTTTGCATCAGCGCAGTCGGATATAACGTATCCTTTAAGCATCTGCCTGTGGATGGATGCCCAGCTACCCGTGTAACAACATTTTGTGAAATAAAAAAAATTGTTCTACCCATTGACCTTCAAATAGCTTGAACCACTTATTTTTATAAAAATATGTTCTATGTACAGATATTTCATGTTTACACTTTTATTATAGTACAGATAGTAGATATATCGAAATTTTGCGAATGGGGATCCATAACCACTCACGTGCTTTCTGCAACTCTATTTGCATGGCACCTCACCATTCTTATTCTAAATATAAGTTTCTGACAAAAAATATATTTGTGACAAACTTTTATTGCCGACTATAATTTTTTGAACATCCATCAACTACCAACCGTGACGATTCTTAAGAGCCCAAACTCGGTAGGATTGCATTATTTTAGGATTGCAGTTTTATTACAGAGTTCCTATGACCACCTTTCAGCTCCATTGTCAGATCAGCTCAATACTATTGCATTGTAACCGAACTTAAATAAATATGCCAAATTTTATTTCAAACAGAAATCGGGAAGTAGTTAAAATTTTACTTGTAAGATTCCATCCGAACAATCATACATTGCAAGTTAAATAAAAGTTTGTAATAAACCGAGCTCATTTCAAAATCACTACTAAGTTCTGATATAAATTATGTATATGTATATTACACCAACATTAATTGCGTCAGTGACCTATTTATAAAACGCGCAAACGGTATCCGGGACATAGCTCTTTGCGCCGTACCGCGACCGTCATCTTTAAATTAGCAAGCTGTTTTTAAACGGCGGAGGCATGGTAATGTGCTCTTAATAAGGGTATAAGAATGGCCGTTTTGTGGCGTACGCCGGTGACAAACGAGGTGGCAAGGTGGCGAATCCCGCGCAGCGAGCCAGATCCTAATGGTCCATTAACGTAGCTCAAAGCCGCGTAAAGGACTACGCGGAGCTTCTATCTCACAAACCGCGTGTCGCTTGGATAGTGTAAACTTAAGGTCCAAAATGGTGTCACAAGCAGAAAAGAAATGAGCTGTGCTAAGAGTGGACTTGGGACGAAGATTTGAGTCATATTTATCTTCAGTCGTTTGTAGGAACTGTGTTGAAAAATGAAGAAATGAAATGAAAAATGAATAAATATTTATTTCCACTAAATACTCACTGTATCCGATAATATGGTGGAGACTTCTTAATAAGTAAGTATGCAATATCTGTATCAGGAAGCCCCATTCCTCAAAAATAACAAATCTTTTCACAGCTTAAGAAAACTTATGAAGAGAAAACGGTAATTGTTATTGGCATCGGTGCCATCGTGTCACACACAACTTACTAAAACTCGAAAATTTTCATTTTTTCACATTCTTTAGATGACACCGACGCCAAAATAACATAAATTTTACATAAACGGTTACTTGTAAGTATATTGAAGAAACTAAATTATCGACACCTTTTAGGTAGTGTTTTCTTGAAATAAAACAATTTAACGGATCCGTTAAATTGTTTTATTTCAATGAGTAATAATCGCGGAAACAGAAGAAAATATTAGTGTTTTCTTTTTATAGTCGGTTTTATTTTTTGTTAAAAAGTTACTTTATTTCACACTTTTTATTCCGTAGTTACCATTCGTGGTAGTAGCCAACATGGGAGTAAATAAATAAATAAATATCAGGGACAATCTTACACAAATCGACCTAGTCCCAAACTAAGCAAAGCTTGTACTATGGGTACTAGGCGACGATACAGATAATGTATAGATAATTTATAATACTTAAAGACATAGAAAACATCCAAGACCCAGGAACAAACATTCGTGCTCATCACACAAACACTTGCCCTGGCCGGGATTCGAACCCGGGACCGCCAGCTTCGTAGGCCGTTGTGTAACCCACTGAGCCAAACGTGTCTACAACAGTAGTATGCAGTATTTGAGTAGGTTAACTTCAAACTCAGATAAATCCACTCTAACCACTTGGGAGATTATTGAAAAAAAGTGATAATTCGGTGATTTGAAAGGCAAATAATTTTTATTATGGCTAAAACATTAAAAAATCGATCCTGTTCGACAAACTCAGCTTAAAAACCATCTAAACTAGTGTATTCTTTAAAAAAAAAAATGTTTGGTTTTACTTTCATTTGATATAATCGTTTGCAATTTATGTATCTTTGATAAAACTCTGAGTTGACGTCAACTGACAGCCATATTTACCTGATTTTGATAAAATATTGTGATCTTAACGTTATTTTTCTCAAAAACTACACGAAATTATACTTATCCCATGAAATAGAAACAAAACCAACCTTTTATAATATACAAAAATCTTAAAAAATGTCAGAAATGGATTTACCCGAGTTTGAAGTTAACCGACTCATTTTATATTACTCATAGTGTGTTCGTATCTTAACAAAAAAATCCTTTGACATCGGCAAAATACCTCTGACAATGATAAACTGAAAGGTTGTACTCAAGTTTGACGATGCAGAATTACTTAAGTTAAGTAGTCCTTTTTTTACTTTTTGTTTTACAAATATCATGATAATAATCACAATTTTTGCAATTTATTAGTAGATCACTCCACTAGCGTTATTATTATAAACAAAGATCAGAAACAAATGAAAAAATTTTTCGAGCGTGCTGCCCCGGTCTGGCTCAAGGCACTGGTTCAAGTCCAGTATCGTCGAAAAAATTTTTCATTTGTTTCTGATCTTTGTTTATAATAATAGTCCTTTTTTGTTAGAATCGATCTTTAGCCATAAGATCGCCTGTTATTTATCTCTAACTCTAATTGGGTTTTTTCTTCGTTGTAAATAACGGTATATTTGTGAGGTGTGCGATAAAATGTATTTGCATCGTATTGTGATTTGTGATATTTTTCGTACGTTGTTGGTACAAACAAAACCTTTTAAATAAATATTCGTACCCACCTTCTTTAAAGCAATATATATAAATAGATATTAGCTTCTGTTCAGGGCAAATGCCGAAGCAGAATAATGCAGAAGTACAGATCATCGTGCCTTATTTCAGAAAAATAAAAAATGAGATGCCGAAAAGTTATTCAAAATCTATTTCATATTACACAAAGTAAACAAATAAATGATATTCTGATTCTGGTATAGGTACATACGTTATATACAAATCAACAACTGTAACAAATCTTTGACAAAAACACTGAGCAGCCGTGCCAATAAAATGACAAGGAGGTTAAGAAAACGTTAGGAAAGCGTTACGAGCACATCCATCATCGCCAAATCGTCAACAAGAGCTCGTTAACACGACGTGTTTGTTTTCTCGTCGTGTGTCGTGTCAATATTCTTTTACACGATCTCCTCGCTTATTCTCAGCGTTCTGTATTAAATTGATGGATTCCCCGCAACTTATAACTCACTAGCAATCTGCCCCATGTTTCGTCAGGATTGCAACATAAGCACGTGTAATATATATTATCCAATTAAACTACACTCAAGAGAAAAAGTTGAAAATACCATTACATTTCCTAAAATAGTGCAAGATCGTAAAGATTGTTTAATCACGTCATGATCTTTATTTAATTTTACATCTAAATTGCAAAAATAACATTAAAAAAATAACGTTTTCAGATTGAATTCGGACTCGTAAAAACCCACATTAAAAAAAACGGAGCGAGATAACGCAAAAATCGTCATTTTCGGATGTTGATATTTTTATGATTGCTTCGCAGAAGTTGCTAATACGGTAGGGTATTGCAAAGATAAGTATTTTATATAAAATACTGGTAGAAAATAATAAAACAAACCTTTTGTTAGTATTTACATAAATGCATGATTTTTTTATCGCTGATCTTGACAAAATATCAAAATACCGTAAAATGTGAAATTAAAATTTAAATCGGCCAAGAAATACGCAAGATTTAAGCATTTTAAATTTAATTAGAAACAGAGGTCCGACATGCGCTGTTACATCATAGTGCACTCCGGCCATATAAACTCCATATTAAATTCTGTTTTGCTAGAAAGAGATAGAATGAAATGTTTGATGGCTTATATCTTGGTTATTTTTATAGTTATTCGAAAAAATATTTTTGTCTACTGTTTGTTACATGAATGAGCTTGAAATAAAGCAAAAACTAAAATTCATGCATATTCCCTATTAGAGTGCGAGGCTGTGACTTTGTCTGAGTATAATTCGAATTCTAAGAAATCCTTACTTAATAAACTTCTACGTCCAAGGAACATTTGTTTAAGGTTTCATGTTTCTGCCTTCAAAGGTTTAGGCTGTGTATTGCCTGTAAATAGTTACGCTACATTAGTAGTATAGAAAATTTAGTTAATGTACTATTACATCCATCAGGGAGAAAAAATTATCGATCTCAATACTGTTTTAAATATACTACCGCGCCTTAAAACCAATATTGTGTCTTATGCGACACGTGTTTTACAAATACATTTCACACCAAAGCTAATTGTTTCAGTATAGCTCAAAAGTGCCCAATTAGTTGTAAAATTTTACCACGCACATAGAAAAACAAATATGATCTGAAATTTTTAAATTACTCGATTCAATGTAGGTACGGCGCTTCCATTTACCGTGGTGAAAATTTGCGATAAAATTATACGTGTATGCGATTTTAAAACAGTAATTTGAGGGATTTCAGTTTTTAATAAAGAATAATTTTGTTTCGGCATAAAATAACGCATTGTTTTTGATTAGGATTCGAAATTAATTATATTATGCTAATAAAGAGCGCGTTTTTAATGCAAAGATGTTTAGCTTGTTTTTCAGGAATTAAATTTCTTCCGAGATCGTGAGCAGTCTTTGTCTTCGTCCAACCCATATTTTCCTGCTATCCTGCCTCTATTGCCTCTTATTTTCCCTGCGCTTTGACAAGACAAATGAAAAAACAGAAAAAAACAATAAACACACTTTTACAATTATCTAACGTAAGGGTTCCACCGTATCTTTAATTTGGTCTGTATGTTTAACGATACTCATTTCTTGAATGATAGGTATAACAATTTTTTGTTGCTCTGATCCCCTTTCGATTTCACTCATGATATTTCAAAGGATATATTAGTTTCAGATGTATGCTGAAAAAACATTTAAGGCTTTTGCCGCGTTTCGGAGGATTTGAGATAACTGTAACCGTTAGGAATCTAACGAATGAGATTCAATTTATATTGAAGCGGATGACAATTATTTTACATATTGAGTTTGAGTAAAGTATCGGAGTACATTTTATCCAAATCAACTCCCTCTCAAACTGGGTAATGCTTGTTATATGCCATATAACAATGATATGTAGGTATAGATGTAATTATATACTCTAGACTAAACATTTCGGCTCGGTAAAATACCGTCATATGAAATAGTGCACGTTTGTATTTTATTTAATCATGTAATGCTCTTTTTTAATCTTACATCTAAACTGCAAGAATAACAGTTAAAATATAACGTTTTCAGGTTTAAATTGGACTCATTATAACACTTTATACTCTCGTGATTTGTATACATTGTTAGCCATAAATATAACGGGCCGAAAGCGATATGTTTGATTTACCATACTATCCAACATTTCGACGTAATATCGTGGACTGTTTGTTAATAATAAATCGGACTCAACCAACCAAGGTAAATAAATTATGATAGGACCATGCAAATTGCTAAAACAGTTGGGTATTGCTAAGAATACGTATAGCACATTATGTCAATAATCTATTGCTCTTATTAAAATTATGGTGACGAGAAATTTTTATTCTCGTTCTAAAAATGAATATAGAATATATGTCTGTATATTTCAGATATTTGAAAAATATATATTGAACTGGACTATTTGGAGGTAACTGATTGTTTGTATGTGTCGTTGCGGTTCCATCCTTCTCATCCTTATACTCGTATTTCCAATGGTGTTAAATTATGCATGATAAGCTTTACTATATATGCTTGTTCGAAACGCCATGAATGAATAATTTACTGGTATAAAGTAATTGATTGTGCAATTACCTATAATGAATCTATGGGCAATCCGATATAAATGGCAGGCGATTTGTGTAAACATATTCATGGTTTCATTTAATATTGACTGTAGGAAATTATAAGCGTCAAAGGAACCGTGGAGGTTTGTTCGTGATTCAATAAAATGTTACGTAGTAATTTAGCACTGTTTTTAATAGTGAAATTCGCATCTTATGAAATGTGATAACAAAATCTAAACAATTTGTATGAGCCAAAAATGTAGTTACCGAGCAGATTTAATGTGATATTTAAGTGCCTCTCCTGAATTTGCGCATAATTGTAATTGAAGCATACTTAATTCTCTTTCTCAATTCCAGGCATTAGATTCGTATAGGATTGGACGTTACGCGTTGTTAGTGATATAGTCATAATGCTAGCGAAATAAACTAGTTTCAAGACTTAGGCCAACACTTTCAGTTGATTACGCTCTTTTCTCTGAAATTCTTTTAGCCAATGTCAGCTAATCTTTCATTCTGTGTAGTCTATGGACTTCTATTTGGTTCTGAAGAAGATTCTGCTCCCTTTATTACCTATAATTATATAACTATAAGGCATAATGTAATCTGACAAACGTAAAATTTTCAGTTTTTGAAAAGATCACCTGTAGAACCCGTAAACCTAACGGTATAGTTTGTAATTATCCTATAAAAAGTTAATAAGGAAAATTTGGCCAAATGTTACATTACGTATGTACGCCAAAAGATAATTTTATTAAAAACCGATCACTACAATATTCAAATAGAATATACTCCTGGTCTTTCTCTAGATACTAATTTAAATACTATCGGTAGAACTAACGTCTATTATAAAGCTTGATAACAACGCAACGGCTTCTTTACAGACGTTTATTGTAAAAGTTAACCCGAGAGTGTCTTTTATGATAAAACTTTGACGCACTACTGCCCAAGTTTCTTAAATTAGATTTCATCGCATTTCTGCACATAAAAGGTCACTTTTTATCTTTGTGAACGAGATAAAGTGCTTTTGTAAAGTTATAAAGGCGAAATTGTGTATCAAGTGCATTGTAATGGAGGTGGAACAATGTTCCACCCGTGCTGCTGAGGCCATTAAACAACTAGAGCTATAAAGTGGCGCGTGTGATTTACTCGTGTTATCTTGTACATATTTTAATGTATAAAAATGTGCAACAACAGCATTATTTATATTCAGAGATAAGAGGCGAATGAATGTAACTTTTGTGTGTATATTGCAGTACGAATGCCACTAATATTGTAAACTATATAGAAGGCGCCCCGCAACTTTGTTTACGGAGCCAAAAAAAAACATAACCCTCTTTATTGCTTTAGTTTCGTCGGATAAAAGGTATCCTATAACCTTTATAATATAAATCTTTTATCACCTCGCTAGGGAAGCTGGGTGATAAAAGATTTCTGAAAAAAAATCAGATACATTTAGCCGGTTTGTGGTGAATCAACTTTTAGACTCACATAAATCAGTCTACTACTTTTAATATTCGTTGTAAAATAAAGCCCTTATATAATGGTTTCTCTTTACTTAATGGCCTCAGCACGAAGTTTTTACGTACATTCATAGTGTACGTAAAAACGTTGAATACCCCATCTGTTAACATAATGCACACGAAAATATCATATTAGAAGACCGATTTCTTGGAAATTCTAGCGATATTTTCGGTAACGCCAGGGATGTCAAAACTTGGGTCTAATTGTTGATTCACCTTTTGCCGTGCCAATAGCCTACAAAGAGACATAAATAGTTACAAAAAACCCAAAAGATTTTCTCTATTTAGTGACCTTCGAAGACCCCATTCCACTTATCTTTAAGGTAGACATTTCATTTTACAAATTTATAATTGAACAGAAGTATTTCTCGTTGATAATTTAACGACCACTTATCGAAGAAGCACGTCCCGAACATCTTAATTAACACTCATTAAAAGCAGGAAATTGTTTAAAGCAAAACTGTACAAGAAACGCCTCTTCAAAGGATATTAAAATTAAATAAACATTGTATTTGCAGCCGTCGACATAATGCAAGCCATTAAGCTCCCATTGTCTCTTTAATTGCATTTTGTTTGAGCGCGCAAAAGTTTTAAATTAATTATGCAGTAAGAATGTTTAGGTAGCGTTTCGAATTTGACAAAATACTTACAATGTGAAATAGACGTACATGCCGGTAGCACACCTCCGCGTCTAAACGTCAAACCCAAGGAAGTTCCGCTTTAGTTTCACGCGCTCTGTATGGCGTTTCGCGGTTTCGCAGCGGAGGTGTGCTACCGGCAACAACACAGTAGTGCTTGTGTAACTTTCTGAACGGAAGACCACGAATCGGACATGCAAACTACATAGTTAAAGTTCTGCCACTTTCGGCTCATTAACTGATTTGCACGTAGTGACTCTGGAAAGCGCAGTAATGCTCGTTAAGGAATTGTTTAAATCCTCTTCAATGATATTTGATGAAGGTGGTTATGTATCCCTATACATAATTAATTTCGTGGGGAAAGAGAATCCATGCAATTGGCCCAACTCTATATCCATTGACACATATGTCAGTTTTCCGTATCATATTTACAACGATTCTATACTCTCCCTTTTCCCGGTGTTTATCTTACCCCGACAGACCTGATATCTTTTCATTTCAATATTTTTCATATACTACATAATTTCCCAACTAAAGCTTCTTTTTAAAACGTTTTCGGTTTTTTTTAATCTGTAGATTTAAAAATCACACACATAAGATCGATAAAATAGAAAATGAAACCATTTGAAAATATAATTAGCCCTTACCCGAACCTTGTACAATTTATGTTTAGCAACGACATCTGTTGATATGAGGGGTGTGTTTAATTCCTACTACTACTAGGTATCCAATGCATCAAGGGGTCTTGGCCTTCAACACGAATTACGCCAACTGTCCCGGTCTTGCGCATACTCCCATCACTCGACGGTTTGAAGATCACGTATTCTACTACTTACTTCTCGGCAATCTCGCTTTAACATGTTCGCTGCTAGTGACACAACGCCGGTAACACGCTTGCGTGATTTTATGTTCGGGCCTTTTCTCGGCAAATTCGTAATATTAAAATGTCTAATTAAATTTACAGTAAATTTGTGTAAATTGACATACACAACACACAACGTTTGTGATATTTTTTTGTATTAATATGCCGGCAAAACGTTTGCGTGATTTTATATCTTAGTGCCTTGTTGCCATCGTTTGTGATCAAAAAATTCGCACTCCAATGCCGTTTACACGTTTGCGTGATTTTATGTTTGAGTGCCAGTGCCAGTGACATAACGTTTGTGATCAAAATGTAATTTCAGCCGGCATAGCGTAAGGGGTGAGTGGATCGTTGCCGGCGCCCAAAGTGTTACCGATACACAGCACAAGGAAACTACCGTGAGACTCATATGTATTTAGATTGCATTCATAATCATCATATCAGCACAAGGACGTCCACTGCTTGACAAAGGCTTCCCCCGAGGATCTCCACAACCTCCGGTCGGGCGCCGCCTTCATTTAACAGTTTCCCGCGATCTTGCGTCGTCATATGTGCGGTTGCCACTCGAGAACCTTTACCTTTCTGCCCCAGCGGCCATCGGTTTTACGAGAAATATACTCCGCCCACTGCCACTTAAGTTTAACAACTCTTTGAGCTATGTCGACGACCTTGGTTCTTCTGTGGATCTCGTCTTTTCTGATTCGACCACGCAAGGAAACTCCGTGCATAACAGGCTCCATTGCCTCTCGAGTGACTTTGAGTCTTTTTAGCGCAAGCGTTTTTGAGGCCCATTTTGAGTGCCGTATGATATCACGCTGGCAACACACACTGGTTAAAAGCCTTCGTTTTAAGACACTGCGGTATTTGGGACGAGAAGATATTACGTAGCTTCCCGAAAGCTGCCCATACGAGTTCGATTCGATGAGTGACCTCTTTGCCAAAGTTGAATCTACCTAACTGAACTGTATTCCAGGTGTATATAGTCATCTACAACTTCGGGCGTAGATTACATTAGCGTCATAATACTGTGTCTCCAAAAAGGAACAGAAAGAGAAACGCTGCCGTAGACATCCGTTCGTGTCTCATGAGTAGTCCTCGGAATGGAGCGAAACATGTCGAGCAGTATTCGGTTTTTACCACGTAGATAAAAAAAAATGAAGTATCGGACGTCCCAGGCGGCTTGTACCAGATTTCATTGACATTTTGGCGCTTATGTCTATCTGTGCTCGAACCTAATCCGAATTGGTTGAAAACTTGTATCTATTTGATGTTAAAAGCCATACTCTGCGGTGTGCGGTGAACGAGTTATCGACACATGCCCTGCTCGCACTCACGTTATTTACAATCGAGCTGCCATTTAACTGTCGCAAACTATTTTCACAATTCACGATACACCAATAATTGAGGACTATACCTATTGCTCTAGAGCACTTCTGGCGTTGGTGGCTTTCTTTCGTGTATTTTGCTTTAATTTACAAGACAATTGAATGATGACAAGACTTTTTCTGCCTTGGTATAAAAAACAAAGATATTAGATATTAGTTATTTTGCTACTCTTGGCGAAGACAATCAAAAAGTTATATTGTGCTGGCTGCACTTGAGTTACTAACATAAAGAGTTTTTGATGATATAGAAGATTTGGAAATATAAAATATACCACGCAAGATTATTACAATATTCACAGTATTCACACGATATTCATACGTACAATCAAAGATACTTTTTTCAAATTGGTCGATCTTTTAACCACTCTTGGCGTGTAATATGGAATATAATAGTAATATAATTTGTAATATGACTGACTTGGAAGTATGTCTCAATTTCGGATTTTCCAAAATTCCTAAATGAGCGAACCTACGCGCAAAAGACAGCTTATAAATTAAATACCGCAGACGATTTCAATTCGGTTGGTAGACGAACTCATTCATATTGCCAATTGGAGTAACACTAAACTGAATTAAGACCAGTTTATTGAATTTATTCATTTTCATTCATGGATAATTCATTTCGCCGTATAACCGGCATAATGGCGTAACCGCGGAGCCGTGCCGGCATCAAAAGCCAATCACCAGAATTGCCGTGTCAAATCACAATCAATTTGCTGCGTAGTTTATTGTTGAAGTGAATGGTGAGGGTCGTTTAATAGAGTTCTAATTTACGTTTAAAATACTTTATTATCAAACAAATATCGCAAACGAAATGAATTCGGATAGGAGACATGCTCATCAGTCTCTGCGCCAATCAGAGTAACAAAGTGAATTAAGACCAGTTTACCGAATTTATTTATTTTCATTCATTGATAATTCATTTCGCCATAACCAACATCATAACGTAACTGCGAAGCGTCGCATCGCACCTGCATCAAAAGCCAATCACCAGAATTGTCGTGTCAAATCACAAACAATTTTCAGCGTAGCTTATTGTTGAAGTAAATTATGAGATGCGTTTAAGTGTTAATGTGTGGTTAAGTTCACCATATTCTGTTTAGGTTAAAGGCTGATGTCAATCATCGACATAAGGTTAAATCAGTCATTAATTAACAAAGCTTTATCAAATTAGGCCCAAGTTTAAAATCAGTTAGCGATTTTGAGTCTAACTCAATTATTCCATTAGTTGTACAAAGTAAGATATTCAACTAATACCGTAGGAATACTGTAGATTCAGCGTAGGATATCTTAATGATAAAAAGGTCCCATTTTGTTTTCAATTATAAAAGGTCTACTAATCAACAGTAGATAAACTGTCAAGATTAACTTACTTACATACTACGTGTGCAAATTTATGGTATAGCTTGGCCACAACCGCTTTGCCGCTCCTGAGGTATGCGAGCGGCGAGACGGGGGGGCTGAGCAGCCACTGTGCTCTGTCATTCCGCCGTCGTCGCTCGTGGCGGCGTGTAGTGTTATCTGTTGCGGGCTGTCTATGTCAGACGCACATGAGATAGAATATCCAAAGATGGGTCGTGCTTTATCTCGAGATGTTAAAGCTGTCATTTTCAAAGTGGCCGAATATTTTAGGAAAAGAAAAGCAGACAATAATAGCTTCGAACATAAAAGTGACGCAAATAGCGCCAAACTTGTGGCCGAAGGTAATGCCAAAAAACCGTAAGAAATGTAATATCTGTAGGAAATTCATCAATTGAAAATGAGGGCCAACCGAAATTTAATTCGCCCAAAAAACCGAAAGTTATAAAGAAAAAATATGATTTTGACTTGGGAGTGATCAGGAGAAAGATTCATCAATTTTATGAGATCGAAAAAACAGTGCCAAGTATTCGTAAGTTACTGTCAAGTTTGAGACAAGATGGTGTTTTTAATTGTGGACGAGATTATTTGAAAAAACTTTTACACACAATGGTATCGGTTCAAAAAATGTACATCGAAAAGACATCTTCTTATAGAGCAGCCTAATATTACAGAGTGGCGGAGGATATATTTGACAGAAATAAAAATATATAGAAGTGAAAACCGCAACATATATTTCCTAGATGAGACATATATTAACGCCAGTCACAATGTTAGCAAATGTTGGCAATCATCGTCGGAACTTGGAATTCACACTGACATTGGGAATGGACGACGCTTGGTAATCGTTCACGCTGGAAGTCGAAATGGCTTGGTCGAAGGTGCATTGACTATATTTAAATCCGATGCTAAGACTGGCGACTACCATGGAGACATGAACGGGCCTACTTTTTAAAAGTGGGTGGATGAAAAGTTGAAAGATAAACTGCAGTCGAATTCTGTAATTGTGATGGACAACACGTCTTACCACAGCGTTCAAGTTGATAAGACACCGACAAACTTCAAAAGTGAAATGCAGAACTGGCTGCGGCGTCACAATGTTGAATTTCCGGAAAATATGAAATAAAAACAACTGCAAATTCTTATAAATGCCACTCAAAAAGAGCCCGTTTAGAGAATCGATGACTTCTTAAAAGCTCATGGGCACACAGTCCTGCGTTTACCGCCATACCATCTAGATCAGAACCCCATCGAGTTGGCTGATATTAAAAACAATATAGCGTAAAACCATATTCATTCTTGTCTAGATGAAAAGATAAACGCACTGAATTTATTATTTTTGGAGTTCACGGCAGAAAAATGGCACAGGTGTGATGACCATATCAAAAGAATGAAAACGATTACTGGGATCGCGACAACCGTTTCGACAATATTATTGACCCCATAATAATAAATTTGCAGGATGACAATGATTCAAGTTCCGGTAGCGAAATGGAAGATGAAGATAAAAGTGAATCTATGTCAGAATAGTCACTGTATTCATTACCTAGAAGCTTATGATTTTTTGTTTTTCGAACTGATTCTGTTTTAACTCTCGAGACCATTTATTTTTCCGATAATTACACATTAATTTGACTTATATTGGTTTTTTTATTTGTGCTTGCCTAAAATTCGTATTGTACCATAATAAAAATTGGATATAATAAGTATAATAATAATCTTTATTCAAGGTACATATTACAGTAATTATTACTAATAAACTAAATCATACATATGGATAACAATAGAATATGCCTGAACTAGGATTCCCTGTGTTTCAGACAATATAGGGCTGTTGTAATTTAACTAAAATATTCAAACTATGATACAAATTCATTCTTATTCACTTCTAAAATAAAATACAAAAAGATACAAACTATGTGACCTAAAAGTAAAACAGTTGAGCGTAATTACACGTACGTTAATGTTATTGTTATTAGATATTCCTTGTTGGGCACTTTGAGTTAGGTACGATATGCTAGTATTTGCGTCAGCAGAACTATAAACTGGGTCAAAGTCAATGATTCATAAATCTTGTTCAATTTTGTTTTTATTTAAAACACTGAAATTATCATTTTTTTTAAATATACTGCGTATATTTTGTGTTAGTCCGGTTAGCGGGTTACGGCAAGGGTAAAATATTGTGTGCAGCTTTCAACATCACACAATTTAGAGTCGGCTACAGAAAAGTTATCTAGGTCCGGAATTAAACTTTTACTCATACTAGGATAACGTGACATAAACTTGACATAAATTTTAGGCGCCTTCATAATCTATTGGGTCTATATACCTCTTCTCGGCTAGTTTCCTAGCTGGGCATTCGGCATCACCAGTTTCGTGAGCACACGGCTTCTTGAAGCGCAAGCATGTAGCACATTTTGCTGGTTCCGTCTTTTTAATGCAGTCTTGTTTTGCGTGACCTACATCCCCGCAGTGCCCACAAGTCTGGACCTCCATCTTGCATGACTTCGCCGCGTGACCGTACTGATGACAATTATAGCACCTAGTCACCAAAGTGAAATCCCTCACAGGGCACGATGACCAGTTCACGAACACTCTATCGTTTGTTATAAGCGCCTTCCGAATAAGAGCAGGGACTTTGATGACATAGTTGCAGGTCTCGGAGTCCTTTATTCCAGATTTATGACTTAATTTGGTCGTTTACAAAAAGTGTTCGAAGGTCATATCTTGAAATTTGTCGGCTAAGTTTTGTTGATAGATGCATTTAAAAACTTCTGCATCCTGCATAGCCGCGGGCACTCCGATGATGACAGTTCTAGGCTTCCGTTTTTGTGGCTCATCCACAGTGAGGCCAGATTATAAGCTGCGCCGATTGTTTTAGCTTCAAAATGTCGTCCTTTGAGTCCGTACTTATGACAATACCGCCATTTCTAATTTTGCGCAGCCCTCTCACGTGCAGCTTCATCACCTCAGGCCTGATGATTTTTTGGATGAGGGATTTTGTCTCCTCGCTCGATTTTAATTTGTCGGTAGGATAAATCACTAATTAATATACTTATTCGAATTGTTCTTCACCGTATCGGCAAAAGAAAGTGGTCTCGTAGAAGACTTCGCAGACTCCTCCACACACTCCTTAAGCTCTTGGAAGCGCAGCGAAAGGTCATATTTTTCTTTAAGATCCTGGTAGGTGTGATAGTTCGAGATCGCCTTTGCTTTAGGGCTTGATCGTCGACGGCCATTTGTAAAGTTGAATGCCTTACATTACGGCATAAAGTGCTTATCTTAAGTTTCTGTTCTGAGTTCAATTTACCTTTAGAAGAGATGTGGCACACTTCATTCAGGTACTGCTCGATCAACTTCATCCATCCTTGTATCTCTGTAGTGCTTGCTATTTTCGTGGGAGCCATTTCTTGCTGGGCGGGCGCGGGCGCGGGCGAGACGGGAGCTGGTGCTGGCGACGGCGGCGGGCTGCGGCGCGTTAGTCCACTTCGATTAAAAGGACTATTTGCCGACATGTTTTTTAGACTTTAAATCAGAGTACACAAAACATTTTATAATTGTTTACTTAGGGCTGACACAGTTTTTCTATTATGTAGAGCGCTTCCGCTTTATGTAGAGCACTAGGTCACTATTTTACGGATGAATATTTATTTTATTATAAAACACGTCCGATCTCATCGGCGATCGTCAAGAACCCCAGAGAAGAAGTATGTATCTATACAGAGTCAAAATATTGTACTTCGGTATCTTCAGATCTATCCGACACGACGACAGACTCTTGTGTGTCCGTGATCTTTCCTGTCCGCACCCCGCCTCCCCGCGCATACCTCAGGAGTGGCACAGCGGTTGTGGTCAAGCTATAGAACGGTCTGTGGTCCAGCACGTCGCTTTTATTGTCAGTATTCGGGCTGGCATTGTGACTAGCCGTCATAAATTGAATAATTAACCTCTTGTCAGTGTTGTCAGTGTAGCTGTTTCAATCTAATTCTATTCGGAGCCACCTCCTTGATTTCACTATACGACATGAACGGATGTATTATTTGCTTCACGTAGCTTATCCTTGGTACTCCCCTCTCTCGCTTGTTTTTGCTCCCACCTTTCCTTCTATGATGTTATTAATTCATATATATATAATAAATGTTTAGTCACCTTATACGTCATGTGACGAAACATTTTCCCCTCCCCTATGTTCTACTGTTTTAGCAAAGTCCTGCTCCCACTCTTATGAGTACTTTTTCATTTGTGACTTTTCTCTCCGTCTAATTTGTTCCGTCCTTCGCCAATACCACATTTCGAAATCCTCCCTGTCCCTTTCAGGCAAAACTTTTCTAGTGTGTTTAAATAATTTAAAAATAGTTTTCTTTGATTGGACTAATAGGATTTTGTTTATGGTATGCATACATAGAATCAATCAAGTCGTGTTATTATATGTATATATGTTTATCCTATAATAATCAGGTAAGAAAAACGTAAGTAAATAATATATAAGCATGCGTTGTTATATTGGCATTTCTAAATAAAAACAAATTATACGAAGACGTCTCGAGGCACAATACTGGCGTCGCGCTTAATCAGCCCGCCAAGAGCTTGTTTTGCCTAACAATGGAGTCGAGCAAGAATAATTTGACTCAAGAAAAATGTACAACGGTATGTTACCTTTAGTTTCAAGGAGAAATATCAGCCTTCTTATCCTCTAAAAAACTCTGAAGTTAATGTTTTATTTATACCTACTTACTTTTTTACCATTATATAGAAGGAACCTGCTCAACAGCTAACGCCTTACCTAAAAAGGAAAAAATATTCACTGTTAAAATATATCATTCTGTATGAAGCAAAATTGAAGACGACTTTGGAACTTTATGGATCGTAAATACAAATGAGTCTCTAGTCGACATCATATTTCTCGCTGGATAAAGTGGGATTTAATAACAAATTCGATTTAAGGGCCGGATAGAAGATGCTAATGTCTACATCGCTTTTCGCGTAAGACGGGTTTAATATTTTATGTATGTTTGTCTACAAGTTGCAATATAAACAGGGATGATTGGGAGGAAGCTTAATAATTCCTTCAAATATAAATGTGAACCTCGAGGCATTATTTCGCTGATAAATAGATCGTCCATCAGAATAGGTGTAATGTTCTATAGGTCCTTAGGTTGGTACATACTACTTACCTAATTATAAATATAAGTTTCCTAGTTTTAATATATAATTTAAAATAAAATACGCTAGCTGTTGATTAATAAAACACTAGCAAGCTTTTAGGTTAAGACTTACAATAATTCTCGCAACTTGAGCTAGAAGCAAAGAGAATATAATGACTAAGTTTTAAGAGACGAGACGGGACTTACATATAAAAGAACGAATCGACAAGTTGGCAGTAGTTATATGAAATAGACAATATATATGCCATTAAAATCACAACACATTTAATGTAAATGTTTAAACAGATTATTGGTCAGCCTAGTAGTGAGATCGAAACTGCCTTGAAATGGTTCTTGCTTTATATCAAGTTGAAATTGAAATACTGCCGTATTTTCAGATTCCAGAAAAAAAATCTTTGAGTCACTCACAGAAAATGTACGTCGGTCTCTTTAAGAACTACAACGTTACAGACAGACCCACAAATACAGGGATACACACGTCAAACTTTTTACACTTCTTTTTCAGTTGTGGGTTAATATGTATCCAGATACACTTGCTCAAATAGAGCTAGCCCTGTACCGAGCTCGAGGCTGGTACTACTTACATAGACGCAAGCTTTATTGAGTATTCGCTAGATCGCTAGAAGCCACGAATAGCAGTACTAGTAATAAGCAATTTACAACTTTAGTGAGCGTGCGAGTGTTTAAGTTAATAGTTTGCGCACACACTGCTAGCTAAAATTGTAAATTCCCGATAGGAAACTGCTAACAAAACAAGTTAGAAACGATTACGAGCGTCGAACCGCAGCACACAGTCCTGTAACGATCGGAGTTAATGGGCCACCTGCAAACTCTGCTGTTCGTTATACTTCCCCTTATCCCGAAAAACATTCGGTCTTATATTTACGCTCTAATATTAGTATTCTGAAAGTTCATACATTTTTATTTCTCTATTGTAAAAATCATAAGCGCAAATGTGCAATTTTCCTAATATCTAGTATGTATGTATGTCATGTACGGCCGTCAACGAAGACCCCGCTTCGCGGAGCTCCTATTCAGCGTAGAGGAGTCCGACTTATCTTGTCTAGTATCATAGACTTTCAAAATAGTATGGAGTGTCAATTTGGTGTATATTTCTTACTAAGTATATGGAAAACAAGAAACTAAAACAACTGCTCCAAGTTGTATTGATTTATTTGTTGTGTATAAAATTTTGATACATTTTGTTTAAATAATGAATGGGTGTCGTGGGTCACGTACAATTAACCTAGCATTAACTACTATGAACTACGACGTCGACTAGTCAGTTGCTACATTTGCTAATTCAAGTTAATGTAACTGACGCCAAAAAAATCCTTCATTATACCGCCGTGGCCGAACGACAAATGGAAGATAAACAATTTTACTAAGGTTGAAAATAGTCGCTAGAATGATTTGCGAGCAAAGATGGTAACAAGGTGACGGGTTGCTGCCGAACGATCGTTCAAACCAAATGCGCACATCTTAACGAGCTAACCATAGCTGAGGCCGTGGGCCGTAGTTTTTTGCTGAAGTGTAGGTCGGTAGTGATTTAGAGTACACTCTAAATTACTACCAACCTATGCTTCAGCACATGGTTGAATTTGTTACATATTTAATTATTTAAAGTTAAGATGGACTAATCGATAGAGTGGATATATATCCACTCTGTCTCTCCGCTATCTCATGTCTGTCCGCTATAAAAAGAAAAATGCCTTGAAATTTGTTCTCCACCCTGTAAAGTGTATTGCCATCGAATTGTCTGTTGGTGGATGTGCACATGTGAGACATGCTATTGATTCATAATGATATTGTTCAGTGGCTGCCATACTCGGCGGGCTCGCCCTACCGAGACCGCGCCGGGATTGGACGCTTCGGGCCTTCGGCACTACGTAAAGCTCGGTCCTTAGCCTTGCAATGCAGATGCTCAACCAAGGACATGCGGAGCTTCAAAAAAGCGAAATCGTCTAATGTTGTAAATCCTACTCATACCAATACTTTAATGCAAATTTTTATGATGATGATTGGATTTCATTCATAAAGAGTTTTGTGTCAGCTCATTTTATTTAAACTATGAAATATTATATGACAATAACATTGACAATTAAGTTACAAATGGCAATCGTTTAATATAATATTTTTGCGTGTTTGAAACTAATTGCAATATGCGATAATATTTTTTTCAGTTGCTAACTATATTCTTTCGGCGCTGCTTCTGAGAGGCTTGCCCCAAGCCAAAAGGACGGCACACCTTTTTAGAATAAATAGCTGGTGTAGCTCCATTTAACCACCTTAATATAAGTATGTGGTGTAAGTACACCACAGTCTAGAAATCAATACAGTCATCCGACGAAGCCGTCTAGACAGAGCCATCGTGCGGGGTGCAAGGGGCGAGACGCGGGTGAGGCGAGCCCGAACTGCATAGTCCGTATTAGTTAGTAGCTCGGGACATGTCATTGTAATTTACGCAAACGACAAAGGCCCACTGTATGCTTTTTACACTGTGCTTACACTAACACTACACTTAGGCACTGTAATGGTTCGTTTCAGGAAATGCATGTTACTAAAATATCTGCGTTTAATAATAACTAGTGCCCTATATTAAGCTGAGCATGAGCGATAAATTTAGTCTGTTTGGTGCAAATTGTCAGTCCACGGAGTTGGAGAGCGCCCAACAGCAAACTGCAACTAATTAGTGACCGTCTTGAGGACGCGATAAATTTGTTATTATAATTACTATATTCAAGATAACAGGAATTTAAAACCACAAAATTTGCTTTCGCATCGGGACTTTAATTCCTTTTTTGTTCCCTCTAGTTTTAATATCTATGAGTATTTGATATTTTTGATGAAACTTTTGGCTCTGTTGGTTGCGCTACTGCCTACGAAGCTGGCGGTCTCGGGTTCGAATCCCAGACCAAGAGTTTGAGTGATACGCACGAACGTTTCCTGGGTCGTGTGTGTGTGTGTTCTAATTTATCTTAATATTAAGTATCGCCTGGTACCCATAGTACAAGATTTGCTTAGTTTGAGACAAAGTCGATTTGTCCCTAAAATTAATTATTTATTTATAATTTATTCTTGTTCATAAATAGCAGTAAAAGTATTTGTCAAATAAAATATTTATAGCAACTGAATTCAATAAACTTTATTTAACAGTAAAAATCAGTAAGCAAACGGAAAAAATATGCAAATTCAAATAATTCATTCTCTTTTTTCTAAAATCACTAAGCAAACCGAAAAAATATACAAATTCAAATAATTAAGTCTTTTTTTTCCATAAAGAAGTTTATTTTTTCTTTTAGAATGTAATCAACCTTAAAAGAGATTAGGTTACAATTGGCGAAAATATCGCCTAAGGCACATACAAAAAATCTATTCTTAAATTAAAAATCCGTACAACCCAACTCTTCTTCTCGAGCTGATTGCCTAGTACCGGTACAAAAGCACCAAAGTGAATATACAAGTAATGTGTAGTGTATCGTGAAGGTAAGCCTTATTACAACAATTCATTTGAAGGGTCACTCCCGGGAGAGGCGTCTTATCTCTCACCGCTCATCTTCATAATAGCTTACTGTAATAAAACTATCTCGCTAGATGGGAGTATCCATTACTGTTTCATTAAAACAAAACGTACATTTAGTTGTAACTAACTATTGTCTGTTCCTTTAGGTAGTTACTTAAAAAAATGAAAAATGTAAAACCCTGTGACTCGGGGTTGTTCACGAACTACACGTGTCACTTACTACTATTTACAATTACACACTGCACTGTCACTTCAATTTAAAATCATTTCTTAACAAAATGAACAAGCCTCTTATATCCCCCGGAGAAACAACGTTAGCGCGGTTCAGCGAGAGGTTCAGCGCCATCTAGCGACTAATCGGGTCCCTAAACAAAATTGATATTTTAAACACGGGTCATTTAGCGACTGCCGTCGTACCACAGACGCAAAAGATTACCTTGATTAGCGGAATGACACTAGTCACGTGGTTCTTTGAATACCTTCTTTTAAAAACTGGAAGGCTGAGGAGATTGTAGAGTATCTACGTGTGAAGACCGGAGTCATCCTGAGGGTCGTGAAGTTGGAGTCTCGCCACAGCGTGAATTTAAATACCTTCGTGGTGAGAGATCCGACAGACATACTCGCGGCCTATAAAAACAAGAATTCTGGTCGAAAGGTGTCATGTTCCGGCGTTTCCGCGGTGGGCTACATTAAACCTTGAACGCCAACACGTCGCTGTTTAAAATGTGACCTAGGTGTTTAGTTTCTTCTAACTGTTATCCATACTAATATTATAAATGCGAAAGTGTGTCTGTCTGTCTGTTACCTCTTCATGCTTAAAACACTGAACCGATTTGGATGAAATTTGGTATGGAGATAGTTTGAGTCTACTTTTTATCTCGGAAAAATACCCTTATTCGCGATAAACGAATTTAAGGCGGACGAAGTCGCAAGCAGAAGCTGGTAATTAATATGTATGTTAAACTAAAAGGTATTTTTATGTAGGCCATGTTGCCTTAATTAACGATTTCCTTAATTCATTTCATGAATTCATTCAAATACCTATAAGAATAGACTATAAAATATTTTGCGTTGTCAAATTACATTTAGCTATCTTTTAAATTTTGATAACAGCCGTCTTACGACGGACATAACAAAAAACAAAACGAACGAATAAGTTCATCGACCAGTGTCAAAAGATCGCGAGAGCTATATCTTCCTCGTACAAAGAGCTCAAACGATCTTTTGACACAAAGTGATCCTATAATGGTTCCGGTTTTGCTTTTGAGGAACGGAACCCTAGAAACAGTGCTACTACGAACAGGAAACCCCTCACATCCTTAAAAATTCCTTTAGATGTTGATTTTTAATTAAAGCGTTAATTATAGCGCAGTTTAATTCCAATTTGGACGTTCTTTACCTTTTTGTGTTTACATTAATTAATATAGAAGTCTGTTTTTTGATGAGAATTTTAATGCTTAGCAGTTGCACGAGCCATAAAGTAGGTACCCGCTTAATATTAGTACAATAGCTTATAAGTAAAACAACATGCCTTTACCTTAAAAATAAATTTAGTTACTGTAGTAAATACATATTTTATACGAGAGCCCTACATTTTGTAGAAAAAAATATGGATATATTTTCATATGTCCGAACATACTTTAGCTGGAATTTTCAAATGATATAAAAAAGTTTTTTATATACTCCTTTATTATTATTTTATCATAATTTTGTAGAAGCACCTTAACTAGAAAATAATACCAAATAAAATTATTTTGATACAATAAACGTATAATGCAGTTTTAGAACATTATACTTTTCGTACAATTTTCAGAATCTAAAAACCGTGTTAGGTACAAACTGAGTTAGTTTCGTTGTTACCTTTCGTCCCTCAAATTGGAAATAAGACATGCAAAGCATATTCGCATGTAATATAATGGACAAAGATGGCAGGCACACTGTTCCGTATACATTTAACATACAAGAAGGATTATGCAACAAAAAATATGCGGCCCGTGGGTACTAGGATTTTCAATCGGGATTTTTAGTAGTCCTAGTGAGCACACATCGTAGAACAATGCGCGAGGCGTCTTTGGAAGCTGTTTGTTGCCAACTACTGCCCAAACTTGCTAAATTCTCTACTAACTAAATATACATCTGCGATGATTGACCACCAGTATATGTTGTTCGTACAAGTAGATTAAGCCAAAAAACATAGTATGCTGATTATAAGTTCGGTTACTAATATAGGTCGGTATAGGTACGTGATATTTCGCAAAACTTAAATAATAAACTACTCTACCAACACTTTCTGTTCCCAAAACATATTATTAAACCTCTTGAATAAAATTATGAAAATGTAAAACAACTACGAATCCCGCAAATACGTGCTTTTCTCAAAATACCGCAACTGTTAGGGCGTCAACAAATTTGACGTAGGAATTTACGTAGAGTTTTGCCATAAAGTAAGAATATATTTACGGGACGCGGCCGGAAAAGGTTGAACCTGAAAATTTGCGGCCGGGCGCCTTCTATAGGCTGCACTAAAATTATTTTGTTATTTCGTAATTTAATATACGAGAAACCCTACTTCTATGAAAATTTAGAAGGGTATGGATATAAAATATGATGTGTGCCAAAGACAATAACCCGGTAATAACGAAAACACAAATTAACAGTTACTGCTTAAATGTTTATATGCTAAAATAAATGTTATGAATTGCAAACTGATTAATTGTCGCCTCATTAATTATTTCATCTGTTAATTATGAACGCGATATTGATGACAGAACTAATTAAATAGAGGATTCAATATTAATGTTGTTTCTCTCAAATACAAGAGCAATAAATATGTTTTTATACTTAATTAAAAAGTGAAACGTACGAGTCCATGATGTTTGTTATAAGATTTAGCATATATATTTGGTTACATTACATACTTTCATCGCCATTTTTCTTCACCCCGGATCGACTCCAAAATGATCATACTACTAAATATGTAGATCTTATGCAAATTCTTATCCTTTGCGTACCCAAAGGATTATGCGAGCATTTCATGTTGTGTCAACGCAGCTTTTTTGTTATAAAGAGATTAGATTAATTTATTATCTATTAATTTTTGTTGATACTCTTGTCATTCTTACTATGTCATTGGATTATTTAATAAAGCTTTTGTTATATTAATGAGTTTGATTAACTTCCTCTCCACGCAGTGTTTCAAGACTTTCAAGTTGCAGATTCTTCTAAAAAAATGATGTAGGTACCTACACATTTTTGGGTGGAACAACCTTCATACCCACACAAACCTGCTAATAACTTTAAAACTTCGTTGTAAACTAACGTTAAATGTTTCATCTGTTAAACCTGATAAACAGAAAATATTATTACAAGGCCCTATTTCTTGACAACTCCAGAGGCCTTTTCGGTAAAGCCAGAGATGTTATAAGTGCGGAATCTAAAAGTTGATTCAGCTTATCTCGAAGTCTCTATACATTTTTGTGTCATTTTGAGACATTTAGTAGCGGTCACTAACTTGAAAAAAATAGTTTGAAATCCCATTGAAATAATTGGATTGCACGTGATATCCAGACCTTTTTAATGTACTCGTATAACGCTGGCGCGTAGAACCGTGTCAGCTTATGATTGGAGTGGTCTTTACTAGTATTCAATTTGACTATATACGTTCTGTTTGTTTTGACTACACTGTCAATCGTTGTTGCTTAAAAAAGCATCTCATGTAAAATACTAGATTAATTAAATACTTTGATAAACGTATCCTGGTTTAACTAGCGTGAACAACTAACAAGAAATTACCCGCAACAAAAATCTACAGGTTTTTTTACAAATATGTATCCACAATGTGATGCGGTACGAAATAAATTCTCGAATAATGACCAACAAAATACGGGCGTAAAGTTGAACTTGGTACTTATAAGCTTGCTAAAATCGCCCAACCTGAGTAAAATAGGTCACAATATAGTACAAACACATCTCCGCCTTCTATAAATGTTATCTATTCAGACATAGTGGCAGATGGTAGGCGTGTACGTCCATGTGCCAACAATTTATCTGCTCAGTCGCCCGGTGTCGCCAGCATCAATGTGCACTGACAATGCTTTAATATTTCCCCATTTTTAAATATCCAAAGTCACGTTTCCTCCGAAACACGAACTTTTCTGAGTTTTTTTATCATTGCGAAAAACCCATTAGGTTAAGTTATAAAAGTTTGGCAAAGGTTTACAGTTTTAGAAAACGTTGGTTGGGAAATTAAATAGAGTTGGGTTATATTTGTCTAGTGTACATTATCGAAAGTGGTCAAAAATATATGATAATAGTTAAGACGCTTCTGTTTTTGAGATCACCATGAATAATTTAGCATAGTCAAATTGTTCAGCTGGTAAATACTTTCTACGATATATTTATTAAGTTTTTATTTTCTAAAATTGCAAAACATTATAGAAATACTTTAGTTTTTTTCGATAGATAGCCTTATTACAGTATTCAAAATAATTTTTTTGTTAAACTGAACTGTCAGTTCGATAGCAAATATAAAATTATTTCCAATGAAATTCCACAGTGTAGGTTTTATATATAGTAAGTTCTCAATTTTTCCACCCGAACACATAAGTTGGTAGCACTGTAACTATCATGTCACCAGGCCATTATTCACTGTAAACACCGCGAAACCCTGCCCATGATGGACTTTATTAATTACTTTTTTTTGCGAAACGGGTTGCTAGTTAGTGTAAACACGCCGCGTTAGATTACACAATGTATAGCAACAAGGTCGTGCTCGTGATTTTAGTTGCAAAAGCTACTTTCGCAGTAGCAAAGTAAGGTTTACACTCCGAAATTCCATGGAGAAGATATATGGGGTTTTGAAAGGAAGGATCCTTATTGCGTTCGCCATATTACTTTCGATCCCGGATTCGTTACTAAGCAAATTTGAACGAAAGTAGTTCAAAACGTTTCATAGAAAATGTTCTATAGGTTTATCAAATATCTATAGGATAAATGTTGGAATATTATAATGAATCAATCTTACAGTCTGACATACAGTCTATTAGGTCAACTAATGCCATTTATGGGCTAATTTGGATCATCGCCACAGCAAGTAAGCAAACAATTCAGGTTAATACTTGCATGCCACGATAAGCTTTACAAATGACTTAAATGACTTTATTAAATACCTATGTATAGTCTTGGAATAAAACATCAACAACACAAGAGGTCCTACTGTAAAAAAATATTTTATGAATAATGTGTGTTTTCTAAAAGTACCGCTTTCTATTTGACATTCATAAGTGCATTGTAATTATGCCTAAAGTGAAAAATAAAGAACTTTGACTTTGACTTTGACATATTAAAGCGTACAGTTGAAAAATCACATGCATCGAGCGGGATTAAAAGTCGGGATTAAGGTACCTACACTTGGGGCTATAGGTTGACAAGCTGTCTTTCCCCCCGTCGCCCGCAGACCATGGGAGTGGCACGAAAGAACTTGTCAAGCTTTATTGTCGCATCAGCCATATGGTCGATTTGATCGTCGAATATGTAATGGACCGGTTAACACTGACCGGTGACATCCATCATTCCATAGAGAAACGTCAAATTTGCCTTATTACAGCTATTGCATTCACAAATTGTATGTCAGCGTCGAACGCAGCGATGACGGACTCATCGCTACTTTAGTATGCCCCTAGACATGTTTATTAAACTATTAGTTTTCATAGGTTTTGCTTTTGACTTCGTTTTCTTAAGTGATCTGGATCATGTATCTCTAGTACACGTGTCAAGTTATATTAGGTACGAATTTACTCGATATTTTTTTTATATGAAAAAATAAAAATTTCATGCCGTTACGTGGACAGAGGTGGGTTATGATCGTTCATATAAGTTGACACAATTTAATGTTACGTAGTAGAAACTACGGGCACTTATCCAAGATGTACTCGTAACTGATGTGACGTCATAAGTAAAGGTATGGATTCAACACAAAACAATTCAACATAAAACAAGTCCGTTGCCGGCCTTTCAGGTAAGAAGACGCTCTTTCCTTGAAGGCTTGAAAGTCGCATCGGTCAGGATTGATACTGTAGGCGAAAATTTATTCCACGGTTCAGTCGTGTGAGGCAGGAAATTCCTAGCAACACGCACATATGTGGACCGCCAATCATCTAAATGGTGAGAATGGAAATATTTTCGCGTAGGACTACGGCGGAAAGAGGGAACAATTCCTCGGAGCACTCCCGTTATACAAACGATAGAAAATGCAGAGCGAGGCTACATCTCTATGCAGAGCCAAGTCAAGATGATTTGAAACTCGCCGGCTACCGCTGACTAGAAGTGAAAAAAGGATAATGTAATATATTAGTTTCATATAATATGGGTAGCATAGATTTACCATGAATACACTGCCGCTGGGGGTGGCTTAGTGTGTCAATCGTCGCGGTGTTCCCGACATGAAATCAATGTAAATAGGATCTGTCTGGCTTCGGTGGCGTCCGTTACTCGGCTTATTGCGATCTGAATACAAACGAAGGGTCTTTATGAATAATTCAATAATCCACAGCCATCGATATTCATGCGGAATTAATGTAATTTTCGAGTTTACTAATACTTGTAGGCGCGGGCACATTACGGCGGCCTGTTGCCTCGTTCGTGTAGTTTGGTTAATGTATGTGAGTTACGTGAGACAGTGGATGTAATCTAGGCATTGGATAATCGGATAGATATTTACCTAAACTTTGGCGGCGGCGTCAATGTTGAACGGTATGGAGACGGACTCAATTTAATTGTCCTAATAAACTTCTAAATGTTTTATGAAAAACAATGTTTGTTTTATTACTCTCTTATGTTACATATACCTTGCAATTAAATCAATTCACACCGTGGTTACAACAAATACTTACATACATTATTACATTACCTACATATGCATAACAACGTACGTTCTTACCAAAATAGTCATAAATAGCCATAAATTAAACATGTTTGTGTATTTTAATCTCCTCGTGTCGTTTGATGGAATCCCGGACCTTATATTATGAAAATGATTTAATTAAGAAGCCGACTCCATATTTGCCCAACTTTTGCCGGTTTTTTTGCAACTTTAGGTAAATATATCTATCCGATGCCTGGTGATGGCTTATCTGGATAGAAGATCTAGTCATTAAATTCCTTAATAAAAGTTTTGTCACTCAAAATGAGACTGTAGACAGACTATATTTTACAGATATAACAAGTAATCGATGAACCGATAAAAAACCTCTGAATTGTTGAAAAATGCTGAAAGTTGACCTAAAAACACTCTCGATGATGTTACCTTTAGAATAGAAAAAAAAATGAATTTAAATGTCCATCCATTCAAACACTACATATATATATATATATATATATATATATATATATATATATATATATACCTCAAGCGTAAAACACTTCTCTGTTTTAGTCGGAAATTAAAAATATTGCTTAATACTACCCACTCACGCTGGTAATATATATTTGTACCACAATCAGACGCGAGGCATATATTTTGAGAACGAAAATTGTATTCAAAGTGTTTCCGACATGAAATCAATGAGTACTACCTAAATATGCGGTGACCAGCAGCTTCGTTCACGGAGGAGGAAAAGTCCTAACCCGTCTTTTTTTTAACGTATTCGGTTAAAAAGTATCCTATAACCATCTGGAAATGCCAAGCTACCCCGTGTACTAAAAATAGTTGAAATCCGTTTAGCGGATTTGGCGTGATGAAGCCACAATAACACATACAAACGTATAAAATAAAAAAATAAAAATACTTAGTCTGTTACAATTTTTTTTTAAGTATCTTTAATGTACAGACATTTCGTTTTTACAACTTTATAATAGTATGATAGTAGAGATATGAAAGTAGTAGTTAAACAAAATAACATCATGATATGCGCCTCTTCATATTGGTTGCAATAATACCAGTGGCATTTGTGAGTACCTGCTACTTACAGACTACTATAAGTTTAATTTGTCCGTTATTTTTACCAGTACGTACAAGTGTGGAAATTTCAGCGCCTTTTGTCCATCACATACGCTCCTACAAGCAATTTGAACTTGCTTGTACAATACGTACTGCTAGAAACTCGAACTAGCTTCCAACAAGTCCAGTTTGTCCAACTGCACGGTTAGCCAATACAAGTTCCGACAGTCCAAGTCCGCTGACGTAAGCGCCGGTTGTGCTGAGAAACTAGTGCTACTTTTCAACTGGTACTGAAACTGATAAGAGCTGCCATCTTGATAATTTGTTTCAGTTTTCCTTCGAATGTAATTTTCGTTCTTAAAATAAGTATATTCCTCGCGACTGCATTCAGACAATTTTACGAGAGATGACCATACCTATTTTTTAAATTTCGCGAGTTAGTAAATCGAATAAAATATTCGGTGTTCACATTTATCTTACCAATATTATAAATGTGAAAGATTGTGTAGATATTAGGCTGTTAAAACGGTAGAAACGCTAGTAGAACTAACCCTGTCACTTATTATTGTAGTAGTTCAACGTTACCTCAAATTTCAGCTTCTTACGTCCAACATATAATCTCATACAAGCAATTTGAACTTGCTTGGCGCAAATCCACTTTGTCCAACTGCACGGTTAGCCAATATATGTAAGTTTCCACAGTAGGTACAAGTCCGCGGACCTAAGCGCTGGCGGCACTGACAAACTTTAACTGGAAAAGTGCTACTGTTCAACTAGAACTGAAAGTGATAAGACGCTGATTTGATATTTTGTTTCAGTTTTCTAATACTACTTAAATAGTGAGCTAGTGAATCTAATAATATATTTTATTGAACACGTTTGTCGTACGTCACTAAATAGTATAAAACAAAGTCGCTACTCGCTGTCTGTCCCTATGTATGCTTAGATCTTTAATACTACGCAACGGATTTCCGAAGATATTATAGATTTTAATTGCACCCGTGAGGAGCCGGGGCTGGTCTAGCGACCCGTATATTAAAAATGAGAAAGATTTAGAAGATATTTGTGAAAAAATGAGAAACATAGTTTCATACATCAAACTCAATCACTCTGGTATATAATTTTACTGTTGATCTTTATTCTGTAAGTAGGCCACAAGGGCACTTTAACAAGTCTGACTCTACGGCATTTCCCAAGAGGAGACCACTGTTGAGAAGAAAGCCGAAAGAAACTCAACATTCAGTCATTTTTTTATAAAACTCTTATCTATTACAATATTTGTATTATAACTTTAAAACACCAACTGTACAGTTATAATAAACCACACAATTAACTATTCGCTATAATCCCTATTTCTATACGACCGTCTGCTCTGAGGGTCATCACCAGAATGAACGTTATTCCTCGCCCGAAACCACCAGTCATCAAATTCTTGCCTGAACACCCCACTTAGAAACACGAATCGGATTGGTTCACGAGTTCTGAAGTCTCATTGGCTCATTCAAATTTGCCGCATTCTAAATATTGCCAGTACGAAATAACTAAAATCGCGATATTCTGTGGTATAAAATAATAAAAATCATGTCAATAGTAGTCAGCACTATCCACGCCACTTATTTTTGGTAGCTCAACGTTTTGCAAATTTCAGCGCCTTGCGTCCATCACATGCTCTTATACAAACAATTTGAACTTGCTTGGCGCAAGGCCACTGCCCAACTGCACGGTTGGCCAATATAAGATCCGACAGTCCAAGTCCGCTAACCTAACCGCCGGGCGCGCTGAGAAACTTTAACTGGAAAATTGCTACTGTTCTATTGACACTGAAACTGATAAGAGCTGCCGTCTTGATACTTTGTTTTAGTTTTCCTTTGAACTTAATTTTCATTCTCAAAATGGTATACGACGGACGCGTCTAAAATGTGGCAGTTTCGTATGAGATGACAATACAATAAATTTAGCGAGCTAGTGAATTGTACACACTATTGATTGAACACGTTCTTCGTGAGTATTACAACACCAAGATATCCGCCATTTTGAAAATAACGATAATTGAATCGACAAAAAAGGTCTATAAATTATCAAACCCGCTCACAAAATTTCACGAGAATCGGTTGAGAAATGCAACCTGTAGAGGAAAACATTCGGACAGACATACGAAAACAATTTTGGCGAAGCTGAAACGAAGACACTTCGCTCGCTATGCTCGCTCGGTCAATAAATGTGAAGGATTTAGAAGATATTTGTGAAGATATATGAAATATTTTGGTACTTCACATCACAATGTGCTTACAACGACTTACGTCCAAAACACAGAGCTCTCCAGACTTTGAGAAACTTTAACTGGAAAAGTGCTGCTGTTTAACTGGAACTGAAACTGATAAGACCTGCCGCCTTGATACTTTGTTTCAGTTTTCCATTGAATGTAAATTTGGTTCTTAAAATTAACTATATATGAGTACGATACATCTGCAACGAGGCAATTTAGCGAGCGCCGACAATTGGAAACATTAAGTTCCCCACAGTTTATCTGTTTATAATATCTGTTTTCTGGAAAATGTGCGTTATTTAGACTGAGAATGTACGAATACTTCATTTTAAATAGGTGTTGCTTTTAGATATATATATTTTTGTAACCTCGACATGACATTTGTGCAGTTTCCTCAACTGCCATATATTTTACTTTGGTTTATACAGATTACTAAGAAAAATTAAAAAGTTAGCTATCACAACTTAAAAATGCATTATCTGTACAGTCAGCGTCAAATAGTCTGTAGCATCCAAAGCATCAAATATATCGCGTCGCGACACATCTACTAAAGGCATAAAGATGTGTGGCAATATATTAGCGTGCACTATGAAAAAATACAATATGAACACAACGTTCCCAATTCTTCTGGACACTTTTTTCCGACTACGCCGAACCAAAAAAAGGGCTATGACTTTTTTCTGCTATGTGAACAAAATTACGGGCCCCTTGTGGTATAAAATAAAAGCAAGTAAAACGGCGAAAGATAATTCGATCAAGCTTTTATTTAACTTCACGTATCGTACAATTCGTTTTGAGTTAATGAATTTTTGCAAATGAACCGTGACCCATTTTGTTGTAACCAAATGGCGTGGATATTCGGGTACAGACAGTTTAAGAAGCGTGTGATGCATGATAAATATTACCAACAGTTGTAATGCTTGCGGCTAAAGTAATGTAAGTATTACTACTTACTATACATAGCATGAAGAAAAAATATAAATTGAGAAACGAGGCAATTTAGGTACAATACCCAACCAAAGCAGCATGATACAAATAATCAAGTCACATTTTTTTACCTTTGTTTTTTCTATGAAATCTATTTGAGGATAAAATTAATTAATTAACTAGGTGTATAGAGTCTGGGTAATGAAAGATGAGACTGTAATCAACCGTAAAATTTAAAAAATGTAGCTGCGATGTGCCTTTATGAGCTAGAGTTAAACAAATTTATTGTATTGGTCATTAATTACTACGTTTTTAGTAAATGAGATATCATTCTGTTTATATCTAGCTCATACAGGCTTAAAGGCACATAGCAGCTACATTTTTAAATTTCGCTGTTGATTCCAGTCTCATCTTTCATTAGCCAGAGTCTAGTTATAAAAAATAAAAACAAAAAAGAACCGATTATATAAAAAAAAAAAACATTTGAAATGTTCCTCATCGTGACAAGTAACCGGACATAGATAATCATAGACAAGCATTTGATATATCAGGTTCTACTAAACAAATTGTACTGCTGCTCATGGAGTATTTAGGTAAGGAGTACAATCACTGTCAATCAAATCAAATCAAATCAAAATATCCTTTATTCAAGTAGGCTTAGATACAAGCACTTTCGAATTGTCAGTTACAATGAGAGAAGTCTTTGCTGGGAAACATACCATATGATCCAACATTTGTTGCAAGGATTAGGGAAACCCAGAAAAACCTAATCAGATCATTTAACTTAAGTATAATACTTACTTATTATTGATAAAATCATCATTTTAAAAATTAAAATAATTAGTAAATCTAGAATGTGTCTAGAATAAAATTCTAAATGTCAGAGTATATAAAACAATTAATATGCGTGTACCAATTAACTATTACAATATTGTCTTAATTATACTTAAAACTTTTACAATTGTGTTATAACTAATTTATAATTGATACACGCAGAGGAGATGTACAAATTCTCCAGATCAATGTTAATATAAAATATAACCTTTTTTTTTTTTTAGAGATGTATAAGGTCTCTAGACGTCACGACATGCGATAAAATTAAATATAATAATTTGACTGAATTCTACTGAGATGTTTAAGGTCTCTTAGGGGTCAAAGTGAATAATACATTAAACATAATTATTATTAAATCTAAATTTCTTAGAGATGTATATGTACTGTATATTATACAGTGATTGTATAATATATACAGGATGTCCCAAGAAGTAGTGATATACTGAAGCTGGGAGGTAGAGGACTTAGAGGGCTATCTAAATCACCCCCATGTATGTTCCGCGATTTTTCGTATTTTCGGAGTTATGACTTTTTTTTTAATTTTTCACCTATCGCCGAGTACGATGAGATTTTTATTTATGGTGACGTGAATTATTGCGGTAGATGCTTGATTTTTTTTGTGTGCTAAGCTGATAGATAGGCTAATTCAGTATGGTAACATTTACTATCGTTAGATCTTTGAATGGAATAAAAAAAAAATTAAATGCCAAGAATGATAAAATTACCCAATATGTTCACAACTTCAAGGGGCTTTAAAAAGTAATCTTCCGGTTTCAACTGTTGCACTTTTCTAATGTGAAACGGATGATATGAAGTGCTATATGCTCTGAAGTGTACGGTGTACCTGAGATTCAGAAAGTCCGGTACGACGTTCCATAACTCTCACACTGGTCGACGGGTCTCTTTCTACTTCTTCAACCACTGCATCTACTACATCAGGATCCGGCATAGTGGCCATACGTACATAATACCTCGTCTACTCAAGAGAATGCCGCAATTTGGACGAGTTAACCCGGAAAATGAGAGTAGCAGAAGAAACCATTAAAAATAATAGAAGTGCATTCAGGCGTTTAAAAGACAACTTTTATCGGCGATGTCGCACTTGCATTGAGCAAGAGGGGGGCCATTTTGAAATTTTTTTGTAATTAAACACCTTGTAATTGGTTTTACTTTGTTTGTATTAATCATCATGTAAATTAAAATTTTGCACTTACCACATTTAGATTTCAATTTTTTGATTGATGCCTTATGAATAATAAAATGAAATTTTCAGAGTAGCTACCTGATAGATAGAGCAAGTTTTTAAAAGCCAAACGGTAATTTTTTTAATGTGATTTTATCTTTTTAAAGCCCCTTGAAGTTGTGAACATATTGGGTAATTTTTTCATTCTTGGCATTAATTTTTTTTTTATTCCATTCAAAGATCTAACGATAGTAAATGTTACCATACTAAATTGGCCTATCTATCAGCTTAGCACACAAAAAAAATCAAGCATCTACCGCAATAATTCACGTCACCATAAATAAAAATGTCATCGTACTCGGCGATAGGTGAAAAATTAAAAAAAAAGTCATAATACGAAAAATCGCGGAACATACATGGGGGTGATTTAGATAGCCCTCTAGGTCCTCTACCTCCCAGCTTCAGTATATCACTACTTCTTAGGACATCCTGCTACACACCAATATGTGGGGTGTAGCTCTTGGTGGGATAAATAAAAAAAAGGAGCTGGTACGGGTTTGATGTTTTGTATTCAACGTCTGTCCTAAGACTTCCACATAATGACATAAAGCTGGAACGAGACAGCTGTCCTTCTTGTATATTATATTCAAAGTGTCCGACAAAAGGGGTTAAATTGGTGACGCCACAGTAGCAAGTGCGTAAAATAAATTACCTTAGGATGCCAAAAAAAACAACGATACAAGAAAAATAACTTTGGACATGGTTCAATATCAGAAGAAAAGCGATTGATTCAGTAGTATTTTGATTAAACTTTTTGAAATTAGTTGATGAAATGACGGGCACTGAGCAGCAACGGCTACATTCATTTCAAACGCACGTGCCACACTAGCGCCATTCTGGACGTATTTAGAACTATTATTTACTGTTTTAAGCTGGACAATTTTTCCACCTGTATTCCTATTTAAGTTTGACTTCTTTACCTCTATTCTCCACGCTCCTGCTTCTTGTGCATTGTGAATTGTGACTGTCACAATTGAGAACATTAAGTTTCACAGAGATGTGCGTTTTATATTTTTTCCCGATAGTATGTATATCCTACGTGTATGTGGACTCAGAATCTACAAATAAATATCTTATTTTTATAACGAGTTGTTTTTGGATATCACTTTTTTAACACCCGAAGTGACAATGGGGAATGGATTTTCAATAATCTTGAAATTTTGTTTATAGGTATCAATGCTGCATTTGCCGTACCGTATAAGGCAGGTATCACAGCTGGTAATCTTCGTACAACACAACGCGTACGTTAGCGCCATGTTGTTTTAAATGTAGACTAACGTTTTTCTCTGCTGTGATTGGCTGTTGCACTCGTCAATACACTCGTCTTGTCATCTATATATTACTAGCTTCTGCCCGCGACTTTGCCCGCCTTAAATTCGTTTATCGCGGATAAGGGTATTTTTCCGGGATAATAAATAGCCTATGTTCTTCCCCGGGACTCAAACTATCTCCATACTAAATTTCATCTAAATCGGTTCAGCGGTTTAAGCGTGAAGAGGTAACAGACAGACAGAGAGATAGACAGACAGACAGACAGACACACTTTCGCATTTATAATATTAGTATGGATATGGATTTGTCGAAATTCATTATGTCACTGTCACAGTAAAGTGTTATCGAGTGATGTCCTTGTGTTTATCCTGTCTTGCTTTTTGCAAAATCTTTTATGAGTGCTGTGTTTGTAGAACTTTGCGAAAGGACGCAATTCTACATCATTTCCCGTCCTCTGAAAAAATACTTATTGAAGTGGTTGAAGTGTTTAAATCGTGATAATCTTGCAAAATTATCGCCCGCAGAACTAGCAAACATTATGTCCAAGAATTCATTTTGTTTATTTGACTGCGCCGAGCACAAAACAATTCTCAGTCATTTCATTGCTCTGACTGTCCGAGATACAATTTTGAATTGGTGCAACGAACCAACAAAATATTAAAGGGGCAGATGTTGTCCGATTAAAAAACCGCGTATTACTTGCAATGCAGAAGAAAGCTTACGACAAATTTAAAAAGATTATGAAAAATAAATCTCTTAACAAATAATGTGTTTTTTATTTTTGTCGCCATTGAGGTATAATTCTCACCATAGAATTTGATCACAATTTATACAATTACTGAAGTTACGTGTTTAATTTACGTGCCGGGAATTATTCATTCTGAATATTAGACCTTATTCAATGAACCTAGACCGCTTTGGCTGAATACGTTACGATCCCTTGACATATAGCAATCTCGAATAGAAAAAAAATAAACGTCAGTCAACACTAATTGTACAGATTAAATATAGTTGCCTAGTGCAAATAATATTTATTTCTGAGTTAGCAGTCTGATACGTAGTATCTCTTATTAGTCCGTGGCACGTATATAGGCCCACCAACACCTTTCATCTTTTTATGTTTTCTAAGCCACAGAAAAATCGGTATTTTTTTGACACTAAGGAGGCTTATTCCTACCTATAAACAAAATTTCAAGATTTTTGAAAACTTCCATCCATTCCCCATTGTACAGTGCCCTCGAGTGGAGACATTTTTACTGTGGTCTACATAGATTAGTAACAAAAATAAAAAAGTAATGTTGAAATAAAACAATTTAACGGATTATATCGCGTATATTATCTCATTTTAGTTCCCGACGTTTCGGAAGCTTTCCAGCTTTCCATGGTCACGGGAGGACTGAGAAAAGTTTCTCAGTCCTAATCGCGGAAACAGAAGAAAAAAGTAATGTGTCAATGTCATGTTTTTTTAAAATTTGCTCTGCGAAACTTAATGTTCCAATTCACCCTAGAGGCGTCATTTTCACGGCAGTATACTACTTCCTTCAAATTTCCAAATTATCTTCAAAACTAGTTGCCTTAAAAGATAGGTTACTTGATAATTCATTTACGAAATGGGTTATGAATTGAATAACGTTCAGAGGAAAACTCGCTGTGGTTAAGTTCGCTGCAGGCTTCATATTTGTAAATGAAATCTAAGTATATAAAGCTTCCCATGGTCGGGGAGTGTCACGAAACAACTTTTCATGACATTCATACAGCATTAAATAGTCTATAGCATCCAAAGTGCCAAATATATCGTGACGAACTTGTTCGAGTATTATGCCTAATAATAATAAAAAATATGTGTTGTTATGCTGTAGCTATTTCCAAATTTTGTAATGTTACTTTATTTTATTGAATGTGTTGTATTAATACTATCATATATTTATTTATTTATTGTCATATAAAATTTACACAGCATAACAGTTTTCACAAAAGCGCTGGAAAAAATCATTATTATATTATATGCTATTATTAATACACATTACAAACTAATTTGGAATATAATATTTTCTTCTGTTTCCGCGATTATTACTCATTGAAATAAAACAATTTAACGGATTATATCGCGTATATTATCTCATTTTAGTTCCCGACGTTTCCCGACGTAGCTTAGGCCCATCTGGCATGTATGTACACCTTTATTTGTGTTTTTTCAAAAAATGGGTAGTTTGCACAAATTGTACCCAACTTTGACAGAGGAAAATACATCTTTTCTCAGTCCTCCCGTGACCATGGAAAGCTGGAAAGCTTCCGAAACGTCGGGAACTAAAATGAGATAATATACGCGATATAATCCGTTAAATTGTTTTATTTCAATAATTTGGAATAATTCAAATTTATATATTAACTATTATTACATTCACACATTATGTCCAAATGTCTTATTACAAAAGAATATACATTTTTATGATCACTAAATTCATTTTACAACACATTAAATATGGAATTATAATTAATTATTTTCCATCATCTCCCAATTTCTCAAGCACTCACGACATATTATATTTATATGAATTAATTTACTAATTTGTATATTAACCTTAGGCTAATTGTAAATTAATGTATGTGAGATTTGCATGCCATACTGTGGCGGGACATTCATGAATGCAATTTTATTTTATAAAAATATAGAAGGTGCTCGCAACTTCGTCAGCAGAAAAAATATAAGCCACTTTTTTTTCTTCAGTGTAGTTGAGTGAAATGTATCCTATAACCATCTACCAACGTCCAGCTACCTATGTACCAGAATTCGGTTTAGCTGATTTGGCGCGATGAAGCCTATGACGACACATACAAACATACAAAAAATCCAAAAAAAATATTTTTACATTCAGTGACCTTCAAATAGTCCGTATCAATATTTTTTTTGAAAATATCTTCATTGCGGCTTTTAATTTTTACAACTTTATAATAATACTAGAAGATGCCCGCAACTTCGTTCGCGGAGGAGAAAAAATCATAACCCTTAATTTTTTCTTCAGCGTAGTCGGATAAAAAGTATCCTATAACCACCTGGAGATACCCAGCTACCCGTGTACCAAAAATAAATGAAATCCGTTTGGCCGATTTTGCGTGATGAATCCACAACGACACATACAAACATACATAAAATCCAAAAAAAAAATTTTTCATTTTAGTGACCTCCAAATAGTCCATAACAATCATTTTTTTGAAAATATCTTCAATGTACAGACATTTCATTTTTACAAGTTTATAATAGTATAGATGTAATGTATATATATCCTAGCAAATATAAATAAATTTTAAATTTTGATTTTGTATATATTTGGCACGTTGGATGCTATACCTACAGTATTTGATGCTGACTGTACAATTTACTTGTGTTTCCGCGAACTTGATTCTGAAAAAAATCTTTACAGCACGTTGTACGATTCCACTGGTAGATAAGTGAACAATGCCTTTTCGTATAAGCAAACAAAATTGCGAATGAAATTATTATTTTGCCAATAAAAGTTCTTGTATTCGTGCTGACATGACAGGGTGTAAAGTTTTCAGTGAAGAACACGACTTTAATGGGATCTTTTGAATTTGTAATAAGAACTTAATGGCATTTCCTTGTTTCCGGGGCCGCTGTCGGCGGGTCAAGATCGCTGACATGGCGGGACAAGTTAATTCCGCTTAGTTTAACACAAAATAAATTGTTGTTTAAAGTTATGTCCTTTGTCATAAGGCTCTGATAGGTTTAGTTATTTTGGTGATTTATAATGCGTAACAAATATAATCACAACTTACTTAATAGGGATGTTGACAAGTCTTCTCTGAGGTATGTTATAGAATGACGTTTCATTAATAGAAATGATTCGGTTAACTTCAAACTCGGGTAAATCCATTTCTGTCATTTTTTAAGATTTTTGTATATAATAAGAGGTTAAGATATTGCTTTTGTTTCTATTTCATGGGTAAGTATAATTTCGTGTAGTATTTGAGAAAAATAAAGTTAGTAAGTAAGTAGATCACAATATTTTATCAAAATCAGGTAAATCCATATGACAGTTTATTTCAAATGAAGGCAAGTCCATCAAAGCCAATCAGCGAAAGAAGCAAGAAAGAAGTTTGTTCACTATGGCTGTCAGTTGACGTCAACTCTGCGTCAGTAAATCTATCCAGGTCTGTTAAATCAAAAGTATACAAATCCACACTGAGTTTTTTCAAAGATAGATAAATTGCAAACGATTATATCAAATGAAGGTAAATCCAATCATTTTTTTTTAAGAATACACTAGTTTAGATGGTTTTTAAGCTGAGTTTGTTGAACAGGATCGATTTTTTAATGCTTTAGCCATAATACAAATAATCTGCCTTTCAAATCACTGAATTATCACTTTTTTTCAATAATCTCCCAAATGGTTAGAGTGGATTTATCTGAGCTTGAAGTTAACCGACTCAAATATCGGTGAAAAAAACTACTTCAATATCATAAAAGCTACCCAAGATATAACAATGTTAAAGTCACATTTTTGGACTTTCCCAAAAGATGCTCCATATACTAAAGCCCAGTAACAAGAATTAAGGTCTTTGTTTTGCTGCTATGTTAAAACTTGCGTTTATCGAAAAGGTTTCATAAAAACATTACCATACATTTCGTGGGTTAATCAATGGTTATTAGTATTTCCATACTTTAAAAATAGGCTTTCCCACCCAATTTTAAAGGCTCATAAAAGTCATAAAACACACGATACACACAAGGTATCAAACTGAAATTTACTTTTTAGGACGTGCGCCGCCCATATGCATTGGTTTCCTTCGATCTTGATCAGATCGTTGGTCCATCTTGCTGGGGACCATACATTTTATACATAAATAAACCTAAGAAACACCTCAAGTAAAGGTTTTATATGTTTAGAATTAGACGAATAAATATTTTAAAGAGAAGGCAGAAATGTTCTTGTGTGGCGACCGCGTACAGGATGATGCAGCGTGGTGAGGCCCCCAACAAGATGGACCGATGATCTGGTGAAAAAACGCGGCGCGGGATCGGTCGATGTGGAGATCCTTGGGGAAGGCCTTTGGCCAGCAGTGGACGTCCTTGGGCTGATATGATCATGATGATGATGATGATGATGATGATGATGATGATGAAATAATTATCCCCAATTTTGTTTGAGCTGAGCAACGCAGACCATCCATCTATTTTAGTAAGCTAATCTTTTCCATCCGCCTCCAGCGCCATTTCAAATGCTCGGAGCCGTTTCTTGTCACGCTGCGTTATTGTCTCGTTCCATTTCCGTATAATATGCTTTATAATTATATACTTTTGCGTTTTTAAAATATGGCTCAATAACTTAGCGTTGGCCTTTCTTTGCATTTGTAACGGTAGCATCTGCTTTAAAACTAAGTGACTGCGCACAAGCGTAGGGTGGATCAACTATTTTTTGTTGTTATTTTCGCCTCATAACTCAGGAGACAATAGTGACAGAATTACTTAGAGAAATGCTAATAATCTATAGCTTAACAAGTTCTAAATGTCCGCGACTTATTCTAAATAGGTATTGAATAATATTACAAATTTGTGCATGTCATAATTTACAACTATAAATAAAGTCATCAATTGAATAATAACTATGATCTATAAAGTAGTCCAGTAATTGTTTTTTAAATAATTTAAATGGCAGGCGTGGCAATTACGTACAGAAAATAATATAATAATTATATTATTAATCCATACTAATATTATAAATGCGAAAGTGTGTCTGTCTGTCTGTCTGTTAACTCTCCACGCTTAAACCGCTGAACCGATTTGCATGGAATTTGGTATGGAGATAGTTTGAGTTCCGGGGAAGGACATAGGCTACTTTATATCCTGGAAAAATACCCTTATCCACGATAAATGAATTTAAGGCAGACGAAGTCGCGGGCAGAAGCTAGTATTATAATATGATAATAATAATAAAAATCATGTATTCACTATTGGCATAGGTACATAATTGGGTTTTGTCTTATATGGTGAGGTACAGAAGTATGCAAAACAATGTAAGGGAAGGTGGCTCAGCTTATGTCAACGCCAAGAGCCCACAACCGACGCTGTTATTCTGCCATCCCCGTGTCTTAATAACTAAATACATTTTGGATGACTATCAGGTGCAATGCAATTGTTTTTGTAGATCCAACATACAACAAAGACATGCCTTACAACCGTTTTTAAATACCTTCAGGGACTTGCTATTTCTTACAGGCGGTGGCAAGTTATTCCAGCATTTAGAGGCAGCGTATCGAAAGCTGGTCCTAAAGGCCTGAAGCCGGTGTAGCGGAGGAGAGATGGAATCGCTTTGTGCTCTCATACCTTTTACCTCTCGTCTTTGCTTCCACTTAAGTTGACGTGCAGGGTATGATGGTGGCACGCCAGTCTGCTTCAGAGTAAAAACCGTTGAAGCTAATATAATTATGTATTATACTCGCCGACGTTGATAATCCGTACTTCCATAGTAACATTAGGTATAAATGCGAAAGTGACGCTGTATGACTGTCTGTTCACACTGAAACCGCTGAATCGATTTATATTTTATATGAAATTCGTGATAAGTTTAGTTCGAAATTTTGGAATGGACATAGGGTAGTTTTTATTTTGGAAATCGTCCTTTAAGGGGATGAGAAGGGGCAGGTATTTCATTTGAAACGTGTTTACACGCATTATACCTATGTGTTTAGCAGAGGCGTGGCGTCAGGAAAACAAGGGAAGTCGAAGTGTATTCAGTTACTCATATTTAAAGAAACAGGTGGTTATAAGCCTTTCCATAGGCAACTCGGTGGGAATCGACTTATATGGACGCCACGCCACTGGGCTTAGTAACCTGAAAAAATAGACCGTGCATAGTATTTTGCTCTAACTTGCTTTAATTGAAGATTGCGCGTCTAATAGAGAACGGGAACGAATTCTATAGACGGTTTGCTTGTATCACTTAGTACCTAGTTTAGTAATAACTAATAATACGTATTAATACTGGTAGCACGCCGCGAAACCGCGAAACGCCATACAGAGCGCGCGAAACTAAAGCGGAACTTCCTTCGGTTTGACGTTTCGCGGCGGAGGTGTGCTACCGGCATGAAGAATAAATTAAAATCGCCAGTACATTTCTGATATGGCAATTGCTGTACAGATATTCAGTACGAATACATATATCGTAATCGTAATATCTCATGATAACGTCACGGATCTCTGCTATGGGAATACATTTTCAACTAGCGAAATAGGCGGGATAAATGGTGAATTTTCGGTATCCACTTAAATTAAACCTGACGATTTGGGCTGAAACGTTCTGCATTGCCATTTTACGCGTGCATATTAATGGTTGCATTCACAGGTCGCATTAGATAAACGATACAGTATCCGTCTCCCTCGCACTCATAAAACAGATGCTATAATTTATTTAACCCGCGATAGAGAACCATCCTAGGCCAGTTGATGCTTAAACTAGTTTTAACAATTCTGTAATAGGCGGGATAGATGGTGAATTTTCAGTATTCGCCTAAATAACTTAACGTTTTGGCCTGTGCCTGTGCCACAAGTGTGTGATACGCGTAGCAAATGGATTTCGAGTGATCGGATCGGCGCAACGTCCAAACGCGTGATCGTGACACGCGATCATACAACGCGACGATGATCTGATACGGGCAAATGATACAAATGTGGACGCACCTTTGTATTCAGAATTATCAATCTCTAGTTTCAACATCAAGGGGCATATGCTTACTTTTATCGCGAGATAAATAAATAATAGCATCTGTTGTATCAGGGCGAGACAGACAAATGCTTCATCCTTTATCTAATGCGACCGTTATAGGCACTCGTAAAATGGCAATCCAGTGAATTTTGACGTTTCAGGCCAAATCGTAAAATTATATTTGAGCTAATACTGTAAATTCACTATTTATCCCGCCTATTTTGATATTTGCAAATGTATTACTATAGCAGAGGTCCGTGAAATTATCATGCGATATTACGATATATTCAACAGAAATGCACTGGCGAGTTTAAAGCAAATGATATTCGTAAAATGTTTAACAAAATATTTTGCAAGTCGCTCAGACTACTCATAGTTTGCAAAACTTTATGATACTTCCTCGTACACAGTAGCAGGTCAAAGTATAAACCAAATTAAGTTTCGTGTAGTTACGAGATATTTCAAAAATAGGAGTCGGTTAAAATGCAAGCTTGTTTGAAACTTCTCATAATTTTAGTTTTCAATTAATCTGCATTTTATGGCAAGTTTTTTCTTTTACCTAAAAGTTCCTGCTAACTATACCAGTAACTACTCGTAACAAATAACTTCATCCACATAATAGCTTTTATAGGATCTTTTCATTTTACCAAACTGCCTCAGTTTCCAAACGAAAAAAAAAAACAGATATTTCATGTTAAGCCACTTTGTTGAACCCGTTGTTGTAATGTTAGGTTTATTGAAATAACACAATTTAACGGATTATATCGCGTATATTATCTCATTTTAGTTCCCGACGTTTCGGAAGCTTTCCAGCTTTTCATGGTGACGGGTGGACTGAGAAAAGATGTATTTTCCTCTGTCAAAGTTACAATTTGTGCAAACTCCCCATTTTTGAAAAAACAAATAAAGGTGTACATACATGCCAGATGGGCCTAAGCTGTAAAGACAGTTACACATGTGCCAGAAGGGCTTAATTATTTTATTTTAATTATTTACCAGGCAGCATTTCACAAATGAGGCGTACTGAGGAGAAAAGAAACGCTGCAAAGAAAAACTCCCAGGATACATCATTACTTATTATAATATTTAAAAAACAGAGACTGTTAAACTACTTTTTAAACAGATAAGATATTTTACACCGTTTGGAAATTAAGGTTTTGCAGTCCTGTGGCTTGCTTGTTCCTTGATGAGATGTATTACAGGATCCCAAGCTGGTGGTAGTGACAATAGATCTTCTCTATTGAAATTAGGATGCTTTTTAATCTCAATAGCCTCGCGTAGCATTCTGGGAAAATATCTTTTTTCTTTGGCAAGGATAGAAGGTTTATCAAACTTAATTGAGTGGTTTGGTTTGTCAATGACATGTTCACAGACTGCAGACCTATTACACCGACGGTGCTTGACATCTGCTATGTGCTCCTGCACCCGGGTTGATACACTGCGTTTCGTTTGACCAATGTATGAAAGACCACACTCGCAGTCCAGCTTATAAATGCCTGCACTCTGCAAAGGGGTGCTACTCTTCACGGGTCTAAGGTATTGAGACACCTTCTTCAACGCAATATACGCGATATAATCCGTTAAATTGTTTTATTTCAATGAGTAATAATCGCGGAAAAAAAAAAAGCATTTAATTCGGACAACGTAATCCATGTAGTGTTAGTATTACAATTAAACTTAAATAACTATGTTAGTACCTAAACTTAAGTGCTGAGAGGTCCAGTGCCTGATTAGGGCGCTGTCCCATCTCTCTGCCACGACGGTCAGGAGACTGTGGCGGCTGGCGCGCACTCTGTGGAGTGTCGCGGCGTAACGCTTGCGCAGCGTGGCGTGGAATCCATCCACCTGCGCGTCGGCGAACATGCCCGATGCTCTACAGCTACACTCCAAGCCATATTCGTCCGATCGCATCACCCCAACGAACACTATTTCGCTGGCTCCTGTACCGACACCTACAGCCTGTTTCAAACAAACAATTGCACTTTCGGTAGATAAGCCGGCGCGAAAGCCGAACTGTGCATCATTTAATGTTAGATACTTGTCTAACTGCAAATTGAGCAGGCCGTCGAATACCCTGGCCGCAATTGTTGCCAGCGAAATAGGTCGATAGTTGGCTTCGTTAGATATGTCACCCGTCTTGTTTTTGACAATAGGGATCACAATTGTTTTTGTCACGAGCGGCGGTAAGTACGAGTGACATATACTAAGATTAAAAAACATTGCCAGCACTCGGGGTAGGTGAGGACCAGCAAACTGCAAGTGCTCAATACTTAAATGGTCGTGACCAGGAGATTTTCCACTCTTCATTTCCTTTAGTACCCTAGTTACGTCACTGACACTAAATCGGGTCTGAATGTCACTCACTGCCATGTCAGCATCGAGAACCTGCTGCCGCGGAGTCCCGCCGGCAGAGATGAGGGAAGGCTTCACATTGAAATGTTCCATAAACATGTTAGCAATGCACTTCGGATCCGAGATACCATCCACACTAACAGAAAGTCCAGGCCTAGACTTCACCTTTTTTGTGATTTTACAAAAGTTCCGGAAATCATTGTTTTTATGATATGTGGCAAGCAGGTCCATCTTTATTTGTTCTGGGTGTTGTTGAACCCACCTGAGTTGGGACTTAAATATTCTGCGACTATGATACATAGCATCATAAATAGGTTAAGCGGGTAAAAAGTATCCTATAACTATCAACGGATATCAGGCTACCCATGTAGTAAAAATAGTTGAAATCTGTTTAGCCGACTTGGCGTACAAAAAATCCAAAGAAAATTCAGTGACATTCAAATAGTCCGTTTCACTTATTCTTTTGAAAAATTTTACAACTCTATAATAGTAAAAATTTGGTATACTCTCGAGGGTGTCTTTAGCATCTCATTAAAAGTTATCACTTCAAGTCTCACGTGTATATCTAGTTTCAGAAGCTGACCATTTTGACACATCATAAAAGTGCACGCCAGTTTTGAATGTGTCCAATTAGAGAACTCGACGTGGAACAAAAATAACCAACCAATCTAAACCATTGTGACTCGACGTACAAAGCGATGACACGGGATAGTGACGGCTGTACTTGTTATTCTGTTCGCTTCAATTTAGGAAACAGGCAGAAACGATACCTTCTAGCAAAACATTTCTGATACACAGCTGTTATATGCGATGTTTGCGTTATTCACGTTGTCTCTGTGCCCTGCATTTGTATCGTTGCATATGGCGTTGCCACGTAGACTCGGTGGCTATGGGAAAACCGGCCAAGCGCGAGTCGGACTCGCGCACCGAGGTTTCCGCACAAAACAAACGGAAAATCCAGTGTTAGCAGAGCCCTAGTAAGCAAAATGTACGTGGTGTTCGATCATTTTACATTGGTATCAGTATAGACTGACAGACACAAAATTATACTGTTGTTAGTATTTGTTGTTATAGCGGCAACAGTTTATTCATGAGATACAGCCTGGTGACAGACGGACAGAAAGACAGACAGGCGGACGGACAGCGGAGTCTTTGTAATAGGGTCTTGTTTTACCCTTTGGCTACGGAACCTTTTCTTGCTTTGTACTTAATATTAGTATATTTTGTTCCGCTAGCCATTGATGAAACAGTTTTTTTGTAAATTATCGTATATTTTGAAAGCTCTTAATGGCATTAAGGTTTCTAGTAAGAAAAATCTTCAAAATATCAAATTTTAGATAAAACGGCCTATAAAAACATACATACTGGCGCATTGATAGAATTGGGTTGATGGCGCTAGTATCGCTCACTTGATTCCCGTACGATATTTTTTTAAATGACGTAACACCGAGCGCTGGAGAGGGGGCGATTAGACAAAGGAACTGACAGCTGTCAGACGGGATGGTCGGGGATGTTGCGCTAGCACCTCACGTGTTGCGGTAAAACGTTAATTAAATCATAATCATAAATCATCCATTACAATTAGCAAGATTTAATTGTGTTCGCAATTGATTTAATTATAACAAAAGTGAAGTATACGGAACGGCCAATTATTTTTGCAAACCTTTATCTCCTCGCCCGATTACCCACCTAGATGGATAAACCTGACCGAAACCAAGTGAAGTCGGATCATAACTATGTGGCTTTATATACTTTTTAAGACTTTCGCTTCTATACTGCTCCCGCTACCTAACAATTTATTAGTGATAAGCTGATAAGCTGAAACAAAAACATCTTGACTTTGTCTACCTAAATTTGGGTATTGTGACCACGTCAGCACATCGCAAAATGACATTTGAGAAACAGCTGCCACCATAGCATGCCACACGCCGTGTTTGCGTTATTCAGGTTGTATATCTGTGCTCTGCGCCAATACTGTGCACGTGTCGTCGCCACGTCCGGACTCGGTGCCTCACCGAAAATATTCAATGATAAATTGTTACCAGCATGCGTGCTCTCTTACTTTGCATTTCCACATAGATTTTGTATCCATAGCACATTGCTTAGCGTCTATTTAGCATAAATAAATATATATATTTTTGACTTCTCCTGCTCAAAAAGTACGTCATATTAGCTTCACGAAGCGAGACTAAAAAAGTACATTTAGCCCCTAGGGTTTAAAAGAAGGCCATAATCCCATACAAAACTATGACACTGAAAAAAAACTTACGGCCAGCGTTACATACTCCTTACGAATAATTAAAAACAAACAAACCAACCTGATCAGATTGGTAAAACTTTCTGATAGAATTGCTCAAATTGCTTTTAGTTTTTCATGAAAAACTTATAAAATTTTAATGTTAGGTCTTTTTTATTTTCTCGCAGTCGAAGTGAAAAGCAGAGTGTTTAACACGTGGCTAAAAGCCATTATGACACTCAGACATATATGTCCTCGCTCACTTCGTGAGCTCGTCCAGATAATCACTTCGTGTCATAATGACTTATTTTAGCACCTTGTCAAACAATGTACTATTTAATTTATAATGCTTGTACGTTTGGCGTAATTTTCATTTACCCTATTCTTGTTAACTATAATATTTGGGTAAGGCTCAGAAGCATTTTAACCGCCGATCTCGTGTGTTCCGAATTAATTAATAAGGCAAATAGTGAACGCGAATAATGAGCTCACAAATGCCTGACTTCAAACAGAAAATTTTAGCCGTTTCGTTACAAGTTATGTTCCAGATTTCCACATAACGAACCTACATTATACGAACTTAATCAAATAATAAGTCAAGGAATTTTGATTGAATTTACTAAAAGCCGTCGTAGTTCGCAAAACTGCAAAATTTAACAACCAAACAAGTAGTTTTGCACGTGTTCTGAAACTTGAACCCATCACAAACCATCACCGGAGACGCGGATACACCGAAAATACTCAAAGAACAAGAACCCTAAATTGTCACCACACGGTTTTGTGTCGACTTTTTAGCTTTAGCAAAGCCGCGGATACGAATAATGGTTTATTTTCAAACTTTAAAAAATATCGCTTTTGTTTTTTGCACAATCTTTTCATCCGTTTTTCATAAAACATGGCAATTTATATCCTAATTTGTCCTGTATGATTGAATGCAAAAAAACAACGAAGTTTTGTACGCTTTCTCAGGGCTTCGTTATTTCACACCTGCATTGTTTCCAACAAGTGAGCGTGTTTTTGATAAGATCAAAAATTCAATTTCAATGTCCCGATGGAATCCGGATTTGACCTAAAATCCGGATGTGTCCCGACAAATCCGGTGAATCGGAAAATACGCGAGCGAGTTCATTTTCACTGAAACATTTTATACTGAATTTCAGTATAAATTTTTGCGAATATTTGAAATTATAAGTGTGAAAAACTGGAGTTTCACTGATGGTTGCCAGCCCCGGCTTCGTACAGGTGTACTGAGGAAGAACATGAGACCCAAACTTCCCTGTTCTGTACCTTGTCCATACAATTACAAACACGAGAAGAAATAGCCAAATACGTGCACCGTTCTGAAGTGATCCCCGAACATACATTTCTTCAATTGATTTTTATTTATATACTAGAAGTTTTCCGCAACTCCATTCGTGGAGGAGAGAAAGTCATTACCCCTTTCTTTTTCTTCAGCGCAGTCGGGTAAAATGTATCCTATAACCATCTGTCGATACCCAGCTACCCGTGTACCGAAAATAGTTGAAATCCGTTTGGCTGATTTAGCGTGATGAAGCCGCAAGGGCACATATGTATGTTTATACATATTTTTCACATCAGTCCCTTACAATACTTATTTTTCAATATCTTCTATGTACAGACATTTTATTTTTACAACTTTATAATAGTAAGTATAGATTAGATATATGATATGATCAATTACACCATCATATGATTTTGACGACCGGTTTGGCTCAGTGGGAGTAACGTTGCCTGCGAAGCTGAGGTCCTGGGTTCAAATCCCGGTAAGGGCAAATATTTGTGTGATGAACATAAATATTTGTTCCTGAGTCTTGGATGTTTTCTATGTATATAAGTAATATATCTATTAAATATTTCGTCGTCTAGTACCCATAACACAAGCCTTATTGAGCTTACAATGGGACTAGTTCGATTTGTGTAAAATTGTCCTGTAATATTTATTTATTTATTTTATATGATACATGGCACATAGATATACTTGCACCAAATACATCTTGCTATAAATGAAGTTTTCACATATAATCTACTAGCTTCTGCCCGCAACTTCGTCCGCCTTAAATTCGTTTATCGTGGATGAGGGTAGGGATAAAAAGTAACCTATGTCCTTCCCTGGGACTCAAACTATCTCCATACCAAATTTCATCCAAATCAGTTCAGCGGTTTAAGCGTGAAGAGGTAACAGACAGACAGACAGACAGACAGACAGACGGACGGACGGACGGACGGACGGACGGACGGACGGACGGACGGACGGACGGACGGACGGACGGACGGACGGACGGACAGACAGACAGACAGACAGACAGACAGACAGACAGACAGACAGACAGACAGACAGACGGACAGACAGACAGACAGACAGACAGACAGACAGACAGACAGACAGACAGACTGCATGTATGGATATAATGATAGATAAGGATGCTAACAGAGACGTATAAAACAGTTTACAAAAAATATTTAAATGCAAAATGCAAAAGGTTCTTAATTTACTCCTAGTGGCTACGGAACCCTACACTGGGTCTGGGTCTCACAGGCTCTTAGCCGGCTTTTTATTGAATAATTGATTACATTCAGGCGTTACTTTGCGGAATTCCATATTAGATTAATGGATTATATTTCCTTTGCTTTTCGGCGAAATAGTGTCTTGGTTAGATGTGACATTAAATTTTGCTCACAGGCGCATATTTTCGTGCAGTTTCCACGAAAAATATGCATGCATATACAACAAACCACCATCAGACAGTATAATCCTCGACACGTGTTTTGCCTCTCTATGAGGCATCATCAGGAGATGCAGATGTTGACGGTCCGGCGTCCCCCCGAGAAATGAGTTGTCCAAAACTTAATTTTTTATTGATACAGTGGGTATTTTAGGGTATTTTGAACATATTTAAAATAAATTTAAAGGATATTTAAGTTTCCAAATTGAATCTGCAAAGTACAGTTACTCACATAGGAACCGCAATTTTCCGCGTTTGGTTGACGCGGCCGCTTTCGGGTTTCCTCTGAGGACGCGATGCAAAAGTAATATGCGGTTTCAGAGCTTAGTTGGGTACACTCGGATGCATTTTTTACCCATTCCAAATGGATATCATAATGAGAAGGTTTTTGGAATGAACCAAAACATGTCGAACCGAACAGTACTCGGCTTTTACGACGTGACTAACCGCTAATGTAATCTAAATGCATTATTAGTGGGACAAATAGATGAGGTTACGGAGTAAACTATAATTATGATATTGGTTTACTTGTTACTTGATTAATTACACGACAGAGTTTTTGCTGGTATTTTGGCTGGTTATTGTAATTTGATGCATATCGACTGGCGTTAGTACCTGCATAGACTACTTTTTATCACGAAAAAATGCACCGTTCCCCAAAGATAAGAAAATGCCACGGCGTACACATAGTAAGCAATAAATATTAAAATTCGGCCGAGAGCATGTCAGTGTGGCGTTCCGCAGCCATTCATAGAAAAAAATGCAACACAGATTAAAGAAATACAATATGAAAAATTTCACTGGCAAAAGAGTGGCACTAACTGAGTACCACAGTTTGTCGGCAATAACAGAAAAACTTTTTTTTAGAGACTATTTCGAGAACATTTTGAAAAGAATTGTCTCAATATGTGCACATTGATATTTGCTGAAAAAATATCTGTTTTGGTTACATGTACGGAGTGCCCCCTCTAATTTTTTTTTGTTATTTAATCCATTATAATCCAGCGGTGCCGTTTAGCACCTTGTTCAAGCTGTATATTCGCGCCTTACGCTCATCTCGAACAGTGAATCTCGACGATTGGCTGTCAATGCGGTGCTAGAGGGAGATAGTAAACAGTTTAAATACCTTTTTTTCAACTGATGTACTTGTTGAAAACGGCACGAGCGCCAGTAAATCTGTATTGTGAAAATATTGGATCAAATGGATTCCACTTTGAATAGATTAAACAAAATGAATAAATTATAAGCCTCTTGAAGCAAGTGGCTAATCATGTATTCATTATGTTTAATCTATAATTTTAATGCATTTTGTTTGACTAGATTATATCGTAACAAAAATATTTATTGAAGACGTTAAAAGCTTGTAAGCTCTGTACTACTGTAACACTATATAATTTTATCAATAAACGGTCAAAATATTTAAGTAACGAAAAGTTAATTCATATCTAATAGAAGGACGTAATGCCTAACTATTAGACTTGCGGTGCCACATGTTTTTTTCAAAAGTAATAAATACTTTAAAAACATTCAAAAACAATATACCAAAAATATATCCCATTCTGAGACCCAAAAATAATTCAGGTCATATTGGGTTAACTATCAAATTAAGTAGCGGCTTATTCAAGACACCTATATACTAAATCTCATCAATATACTTCTTGTAGTTTTTGAGTAAAATGCCTGTGATATACGGATATTACGGATGGATCTGGACGGACCGACGGACGCATTGGCATGAAGAAACTAAAAGGGTTCCGTTTTTGCCATTTTGGTTTCGGCTAAGGAACCCTAAAAAATATAATATATTTCACGCGTTGTTGGAGCGGGTAATATCTATAAGCGGGTAATATCTATCTACCTACTGATTGACGAGTTTATTTCCATAAAGATGGTATATCGACCGAATACGTAGCCTAATTTATTATGCTAAACTATGCACGGTTCTCAAATGATAAGGAAAGTATTAAACTGCCGTAAAAACCGAATAAAAAATTGATACTAATTGAGTGGAACTGTACCCGATGCAGAGCGGTACACGTCGAGTTCAGCGTAGGGAATGCCGCCGGCGATATTTCACGCGTCGCGAAGCGCCCGCAGATAAATAAAGCGCATTTCAATATGGCGGGTCACTAGCGACACGTAATGACACCTTTTATGCAACACTCGATTGCAAATAGTGATGCCAAATATATACATATAATATAAAATCAACCATTTATGCAGACTCTCTTTGGAATGACTTAAGGAGATAAGGAACTTAAATACATGATGGGAAATTGACGAGTCACGAGTCCGACTCGCACTTTTATTTAGTGGCTTCACTAGTGCCTGTTGCGCGTATATTTTGTTAATCCTATCCTATACGATCTCAACCATGAATATTACGCGTGCGAGTTTTAATTTTCGTAAATACTTGTCATATAATTTTTGTGAGTGACCTCTTGTTTTGGTAATTATTTTCAAATAAGCATGAAATAGAATGTAGTTGAATTTGCCTAAAGTCACATTCAGAATAATTTCAAATATAAATAAAGGAACAGAGACTAGTCTCAAAATACGACTACGTAAGTCGTTTAATCTCTCTAACTTTCTTCGAGAAATCACGGTTAAACAAATTGGAGAATGAACAGAACATCTTCTAACAAATTTGTTTACTTTAGCTCAATTACGCAAATTAATTGGACTGTATCGGACTATTTTCGAGCTTTGTTACAGCTAATAAATAAAAGTTGATTGGATTTTCCTGATGGCGCCACCCTCGAATGATTAATTACCCGACCACTGTATTTGAAATGTTAATTTTACAATGAGGGTTTTCTAAAATTGAAATATCACCAGGTGGTGCCACCGTGTCGTAAGGTTTAATTGTCAAGAAGCGTCAGCATCCTGTGCTGTGATTGATAGATTTTGACACTTCTTGGCAATTGAACCTCACGTCATGGTGCGGAGGCGCCAACTGGCGATGTTTCCATTTTAGACAACCCTCATTATATTCAATTTCAGAATGATGCATTGTTAGCGTCCTAAGGTCCCATTTCAGCAAACACTGGTAATTTTAACGGCTGATCAGTGATCAGATCACTCCTGTCGATGTCCGTTTGACAGTTATAATGAGTTGTTAATCAGCCTTGACTAACACATCATGATAATATTAGGCATTAATATACATTTTAAAATTAATAAATCTAGATTTGTCTATTGGAAGGTATTTTTTTACTTTACAATACGGTATTTGAGGACAGTTCAAATTAGCTTCTTCTCTAGAAATGTCGAAACGCGCCATTAGTATGAATTTTATAGGAAAATGCAGACTTGTGACTTCACTTTTTATTTTATACCCGTATTTTCAAACGTTTTATTTACTGTTTAGTAAAAAATGATTTATTTAACTGTAAAATGTTCAAAGTACCAGTCTTCGTTTTAAAAATATTCTCTACGATACCAATATCTCGTTATCGTATCTTACCTACAAACTTATTTTCCGATACGATCTCTAAAACTCTAAAATTTAATCATGCTCACAACGTGGAAAATTGAGTTTTCCTCTCATGGCCGATAAGTTGTGGCTCGATTTACATGGATAATTTTTATTAATGCCCGGCTTACACAAATGCCCACCATTAACTACCTACTTTGCCGGCCTGAGCAAACAGATAGCGGAGTGACGTTTGTTTACTGATTAAAAGTTAGTTTAATTATGGCAGAACGGCTACCTGGAATGCGGGGGCGAGTTTTGAATTGTATAGTGTTGTTGATAGAGAAATTATGATATCCTTCAACATCATGCAATAGGAACATTATACAGCAGAATGTTTTTTTTAACTACTGTAATATCAGAATATTACAAATTTTGTCTCCAAGTTAAACGCCGAATTATCAAATCTCATGATAGAAGTCTCGAATAATGCAATAAAATACAGGTAACCAGAAATGATGTAACTGGCATTTGTAACTTGTATTCAATAATGTTTTGTATGTTCGATAGAAACTTCTTCGAGTTTACTTCGGTGAAAAGATAAATGTGTAAGATCAGTATAGCATTTAATAGAGTCAAAGGAAAAAGACAACCACCAAGTTCATATACTCGTACAAACTATCGTATAATTGAACAAAAAATAATTCTGTAGGCAGCTTGTTTGAAAGAACGTTTGAAGAAATAACTCATTTCCGATCCAGTTACTTTCCAAATTTTATTTAAATTGCTCTCTCGTTTTTTAAGCAAATTTACAGGGTCTTACTACGGGCCTACATAGCGAATTCATTGATAAAATGGTTTTGAAGGAAGCGCATATTTACTCCCTGCTTATCTTTATTTGTTATACCGGTGTCACAACCAATGGGTTGCAAACGGCCGGTTCATTTTCCTTACCTTAAAAAGTTACCTTTCTCGCAAATTCTTGGCGTCCCAAGTCTATCCAGACGGAGATTCGAAGTAAATTGAGTGTCAAGGGGAGACAAGGCCCCACAAAATTGCTTTGACATGCAGTTAGGCCGGTATCAATACGAACCTACCGTTCTTTGTGTGCGATACCTTTGTAGGGTTTGCGAATATTTGTTGTCGAGAGTTGATAGGCGTTTTACAGCATATATACAAACTTTTATCCCTCGTTTCACTTCTTTGCAGTTAGTCTTCGAAAAATTATGTGTAGTGCACCTCTCCGCCCTCTAAAGAATGTGCTATAAACATCATACTCTTAGCTAACAGCATCGTGTTACTACTTTATGGGCTTTTATTCACTTAAGTGAACATTTTGAAGAGAACATTCAGACGTTTATATAATAACTAGCTTCTGCCCGCGACTTCTTCCGCATTAAATTCGTTTATAGCAGATAAGGGTATTTTTCCGGAATAAAAAGTAGCCTATGTCCTTCCCCTGGACTCAAACTATCTCCATACCAAATTTCATTCCAATCGGTTCAGCGGTTTAAGCGTGATGAACAGACAGACATACAGACAGACACACTTTCACATTTATAATATTAAGTATGGATATTCAATGGACATTTTGTATTGTTTCTCTGCATACTGTTTTGGCTTGCTATTTCGATAGTATTATTTTCTATGTGATTTAGGTATTGAAAATAAACATAGACCTCAAGAGAAAGGTATCATAAAAGTTTATAAATGCTAATCCTGGGATCCAAGCAAATTGAAGCGTACGACAGCGTTCTACGCAATGATCCATTAAATTGACAATGGGAACTGTTTCAAACGAATACGCCATTAGGGACAACGTAATAGTTTCCAGGTTTATTGGCCTGGCGCAATCAAGAACATCTTATGGCAGCAGAACTCGTTTCCGGGATTTATTGGAAAACAATAGTTCTACTCGGCTGCATAAAACATCGGTCGTAGAACAGTTCCGAGATTGTTGCTGATCGATTGTTGTTTTAGAACTGTTTTATTGGATTTTTGAGACTGTTCTATGTAAGTACAAAGTAGAGAGGAACGTACTCAAAATATATGTGTTTGTAGTTAAGTCTGTACTGTGGAAACGTGTCAAAAGTGACAAGATTAATATACTGACCGGGAGACTGCTATATTAGGTGTTAGCTTAAAATAGTTTTGGGTTTTGTTTTACAAGAGTTGTATAAATAAAAAGTATTGCTATATGATGGCCACTAATATTTGTTTCATCCAAGGATATCCCATAATGATCGTGCGCGTGCGCTACCCTCATTCAACGGTTTCCGGTAATCCTGACTGCGGGGTCCTTCCCAACGTTGGAAATCAATAACCTATCTGCCTTTAATTAATGCGACAACGAATATGATCTTCATCATCATCGTAATTTCAGCCATAGGACGTTCACTGCTGGACACAGGCGTCCTTAATAGATTTCCACATGGGCCGGATAGAGGCGACCCGTGTTCAGCGTGTCGCGAAAGACGGCGATGAACGTGAATGGTAAGTTTATATTAGATGTATGGATATTAAGATATTAGGTGTTTATATGTTTTTAGTAGATGGTACGATTTTGACTGTCAACACAAAAGTGAAAAAACGTGAGATTGGTTTTCTTGAGGGTAATCTGAATCTGATGATGATAGAGGACGGAAAGGAAGGTGCCAAGTGAGATAGTAAAAAAGGGATTCAAATTTGAATCTAAGTATACCTATGTGTTGTGTGCAATCAGGTGAGTGATTTGCATATTGAATAACTACCACTTACGGGCAATGCTGACAGATAGTCATTAAAGGGTTGGAAATTGCTTTCGGAGGTCAGGGCTGGTATGAGGGGTTATGGCGGTGGTTCCACTGCCTGCCTAGTTGGGACGCTATTGCCGTACAGTGAGAGTAAAACCATTTCGATGGCTCTCCGGGAATAGTATTCCCCCACCGGGCACGCAGGGGGGCATAACGTAAATGTGCGTCCACACTTGTATCATTTGCTCATATCCGATCACCGTGCCGTGGTATGACTGCGTATCGCGCTGCTTGGACGCTCACTGTCGGCGCGCCGATCATGCCGCACTCTTCCGATATAAGTGTGTGATACGCGTAGCAAATGGATTTCGAGCGATCGGATCGGCGCAACGTCCAAACACGTGATCGTGACACGCGATCATGCCACGCGACGATGATCTGATACGGGCAAATGATACAAATGAGGACACACCTTTAAATATAATGATTGTTCATACAACGGACTGCTATCTCTCCTCATGGTCGTGTAGTATACTTTTTCGGTGACGAAATTATTGTACTTTTGAAACTAAGGCAACTTGACAGTACATGGCTTAATATAGCGAGGAGTACCGACACAGCGTGTACCCGCATCCCTTACCAGGTCAACAGGTCCAGGACAACGAATATAGCAGCTTAAAACACGAATATTATACAGCGCTATTAAAAATTAACGAGAGAGCAAAAACCAGTTCCATCTTGCTGCACAAAATTAGCTAAACAGCGTATCGAAATTCCACAACCAAGAGATAACCGCTCTGTAACTCGGAAAACAAAACTGGACAGACAGTGAAATTGCGTCCATCGTCCCATTTAGCAACTAATTTAATTGTGTCGAGCAACTTCGCTGTTGCGGCTTTTAACCCTTTATCTGCAGCAAGATTCAACCAAAAATCTACCCTGTATGCTAATTTAATAATTTAAAATAAGGTTTCCCAGTTATGAAAGACAGATAACACATTCCCATCAGATTAATTAGTTTCAAAGAAAATCATACATAAATTTTGATGCGTCTTCAAATTTTTGAGAATAGCTCGAGATGAGCAGTTGGCAATATTTGTTTCAACATATTTATTTGGTAAAGCAGACTAATTTGAGATACTTGTGTGAAGGGTTGTGAGGTTGCGTTATAAAATAGTGACAAAATTTTAATGTTAAGTAGATCACTTCATATTGTATGCAGTGCAATGCACTACAGTATTAGTAATTTCTCAGTATAAACTACCCGTAACAAAAACATCGAAATAAACATGATTACAACTATTTCAAAGATTACACTCTCGTAGTATAGGATCCCTCCTGTATATGTCGTGATTGGCTTTATTTTTAAATATCTAACATTACTTAGGTATCATTACAAGCCAAGAAATAGCTTTGTAACAATTGACAAACGAAATTCTTTCACCCGATTTGTTAAAGCAAACTAGCCTAAGGCAGCCAATGGGTTAACACCTTCCAAAGTCCTTGGAACTTCAATCGTCAACCCGTTGGCCGCAAGTGTTGCGATACATTAACCCTTTTCATGGCACGCGCGAACATTATATAAACATTACGTGTATTTTCTTTGTACTTCAAAGGACTTCTGGATTTGAATAAGCATAAAAGGAGCTGTCCGTATAATGTTATAATAATAAAGACCACGTCATCTGGGAGGCGGTGGTATATTTTTTTAACATTATGAGATTTATTGCTGGATTCTAGTTGATTATTTTAAGAAAGTAGCTAGTAATGGAACCTTAAGTTTCATGTTATTCTTAGTTAGTGTTACGTTAGTGGTGTATAATTTAAATGAACGATTGCTTATCCTAATAAAACTGACTCCTAAAATAAATGCACTTAAGAATTAAAAAAATACAGCAATACTTTTTTCAATTTATTTACCTTTTATCAACTCAATTTATACAATATTTGATGACCGATTCTGCTTTGCTAAACGGCATTTTTGACGCCTATTTTAGTTGCAAATTACCGTTCCTTAATCATGTAAGTGCAAGTTCTGCATATACATTATCCTGATCCAATCGCAGCATGCATTTTTTATAGCTTCTATCCATACGTACCGATAACGACTGCCGTGGGAAATCTTTGCAATCGACATCTGATCATGTATATCCTGATACACTCGTATAGCTTTCAAAAAATCGTATTGCGCTTTTGCGGTTGGTCGACATTGGGGACAACATGACAACTGGGACTTTATCAGCACCATCGAGTAAGATCAGTAGGGAAGTTATGTGTACATGTGTATTGATCCGTCGTATAATTAGAGGATGACTGGATGGGAAAATGAGGGGGAATGGCTACGCATTGTGACGATGGATGATTATTAGCATTAGTCGTTTGTAGATAATCGCTGTCGATGTATTTGGACTGGTCCGGAGCTAAGGAAATCAATGAGATTGCGATCTTACTGAGCTTGCACTGCGGTAAGAATCGTAATTAGCTCCTAATGTAATTTAGTATTCTACGGTAGTATGTAGTATGCAGAAGTGTTATATATATCATCTACTCGTAAAAATAATTGACACATAATGCAAAACCAGTGACAATATAAGGAAATACTTTCCGGCACCGAATAGGATGAAATATTTTACGAAAAAAGAATATTGCAATGTTTCAGTAGTAATAAAATGCAGAACCTAAAACGCAGGTTCACAATTAACTTTTTATTGGGTAGGGGAAGTTGGGGACCCACGATACGCTTTTTTTACAATGTATATAAAAGACGTTGGTATACAATGGCAACTATGAAAACTACATCTACATAAACTAGTTAAATTATTATCTAGCTTCATTTTGAGATATAAAGTTTCTTACAAATATGATCATAATTTTTTTTTTGGTAAAATTTCTGAAAAATGAGATAGGCTTGATGACTGCGTATGATAATCAAAATTGTAATTAGTCCGTCACCAAGATAATAAAAAAATATATTGGACATGTATTTTTTGCTGCGTCCTGTAACACAGGGTTTCCTAGCTCAGGACGCAGGGTCGTGATCTATTGTGGTGTACAATTTGGAATAATAAACTTTTTAATTTTTTTTAATTTTTTCTTTTTGAAAATATTAAAAAACAACTAAGATAAGTCGCATTAAAGTTTAGGGGTGGGGGCTCGTGACTATCATCTTCTGCCTCGTCCATTGCAGCTACACACGAAAGAGATGGCCAAGAGGCGTGGCTTGAGTCGCTGGCGCAAGTGTGTTACGGCGAATTTCCAAAGTACTGCCATTTAGTTGCTACGCGCGCGGTGCCGCCGACGCATGGGCGCTGCTGTCCACGCTGATGCTCGGCTCTCGCGGCTAAGCAGCTGTCGTGATAATGATCTTCAAGTTTCTGCACGGGTGTCAATCAATTTGATCTGCGATCGCAGAGGGCCAACATTTTTACTCCTCCTAAGTAAATTGTACTTAGGAGTGACGTCACGTGACATTTTGACTCAATGTATCGCTTTGATTTCTCGATTATGTGAAAAAAGAAAAAAATACGTGTCCAAAATCTTTTATAAATCTATATGACGTACTCGTTATTAAAATTTAGTCATCATCCCCATTCGTATCAAACTGCCCGGTACAGTCACCAGCATTAATATCTGCCACAACAAAGTTTTTGCACGAAAAATAAATCTGACACAACACGACTCTATTTCTAGAGCAGCCGTTAGGACGTGTCAGATATTTTCGCCCACTTTGTTATGGCTGATATTGATACTGGTGACTGTTCATATACCGGGCACATTGTTACAATATGCATTGCATAATCATATCGGTCGACAGGCGACTTTTGTATTGACGTGGGTTTAAAATAGGTCACTTGACACATAAGAGAGAAAGAAGGGAGATTATTTATTTACGTAGCGTGAAAATGTTAAGTTATGCAAATTTCCTAATCCGGAGTTCGCAAAACAATTGGCGTATATGGGATTTAATGAAAATTAAGATAACAATAATAAGTCTAATACCTATTTATAACTAGCTTCTGCCCACGACTTCATCCGCCTTAAATTCGTTTATCGCGGATAAGTGTATTTTCCGGGATAAAAAAGTAGCCTATGTCCTTCCCCTAGACTCAAACTACCTCTATACCAAATTTCATTCCAATTGGTTTAGCGATTTAAGCGTGAAGAGGTAACAGACAGACAAACACACTTTTACATTTAAAATATTTGTATGGATGTATACATATAAGGTTGTATATTAAGAAAAGTTCAGATTTAATATCTTCTTTACGTTCATTCTCAATTTTTAAACACAAAGGCAAACAAGATCGAGTCATATTTCTTGATACTCTAACATTCAATTCAGTTCTAGCCCATTGGGTTTAACAATTCGTTCATTGACTGAACGTAATGAACTGTATCGCTCCGAACCACTCAGTAACGTTAGGTTGGGCAATGCTTTTGCCATTACTCGGTTCAACTTTTCTTTGAGTTTGTTTTCACTGCACTTGTTACTTCAGTCACGAGTCTTTCAGTGGTAGTTCAGAGAAATACTGCAATGTTTACTCTGTGAAAGTCAAATCAACTGATACTTATAATATTCTCTTTTACGCATGAACATAGGTATTTACATTCTATTATATACAGGGACACCCTGTATATAATTGGACAACCTAGTAACCGCTGATAGGGAACCTTAGGGCTTAGGCCGGTCCAGATAATTGACCTTTAGTTTAAGTAAAAATCCCGTTTTTTTTATAATTGGTACCGTAATTCACTTTAATGACCATCTAAGCTACAAATAAGGTGCCCTATCAGCGGTTACAAGGTTGTGCATTAATACCTGGACACCCTGAAAATAAAGTATACGAATACAATAAATAATATTCGGCTCAATCAATTTTTTTTCTGTGGCTCGTTGCGATGGTTACATCCTTAAAGTTACTCTTTTCAAAACTACTTTTAAACAAAACAAAGCAGCAATAGTAGATTGTTAACCAAGGGTTGAAAGTGAGCCATTTCACCCTAATTATTTCTCTGTCACCGTCACGGTCACCGTCACCGTCACCGTCACCGTCACCGTCACCGTCACCGTCACCATCACTGTCACCGTCACGGTCACCGCCACCGCCAACGCCATCGCAATCGCAATCGCGATATGAAAAGCTTTTATTTTAATAATAAGACGTAACTCAATTACTTTCCACCCTAGGGACCGAAAAACTATTTTCCACCTGGCTAAATACCCATGAAAATTAAACTTTCCGAACAGGAGAGATGGAAAAAATATTTTCAAGGACCCATCTCGTCAGTTTGTTAATAACCTACATTATTTGTATTTTTCTAAGTAACTCTGTTACTATCATCTCCTGAGTTACCGGAGAGAATAACTGGACCAAAAAATTGTAGTCAGAAAGTAGCAAAAATTGTGTCCCCCCCCCCGGACACAACTTTTGCTACTTTCAGAGCGAATATTTCCGAAAATATTTACTAAATCAAAAAGTTTTTTAGAAACATCAAAGTGCTTTTAGAAGATCTGTCGAATATGTGCCACACATTGATATTTGCTGAAAAAAGTTTTTTTCACTTTCGGTTACATGTATGGAGTGCCCCCCGCTAGAAATATATATATTTTTTATTTAATTATCAAACTATGTAGCGGCTTACACAAGACACCTATGTTCCGAATTTCATCAATATACATTTTATACTTTTTGAGTAAAATGCCTGTGACATATGGACGGACAGACGGACGGACGGACGGATGGACATGATGAAACTATAAGGGTTCCATTTTTGCCATTTTGGCTATGGAACCCTAAAAATGAGACGCGCATCTCGCTAGGCATGCCTCAGGCTCGTGCTAGTCATCTTCTTATTAATTGTATTTCTGTTAAAACGGCAGTTAAGCAATGCATTAGTCTCACGGGCTAAATTGTAATAGATAATACCTATTCAAAAGAAGAGGTTTGCCAATGCTATATTTATGTGGAAAAATATATTTGACTTCACTATCTAATAATTTAATAAAGATTTTAGAAAGATGTGTTCTTCGCTTACTAGTCACTGCATGCTTACTATATGCCGAAATCACCTGTCATTCGCACCATAAACAATCTTCAATATTCAAGCAGTTACTTAGTAGCAATAATAAGCTAGTGCAATTTTCAATATTCGTGCAAAACAGCGCTCAAGCAATTAGTCTGGTAGCAGTTGATTAGTTTCAGCGCCGCGGATTGCTCATGCAATGCAGCCTCCGTCGTAAATAACCACAGGAGGCTATTTTGTGCTAGATAAGGTCATCATACTGAGTTTGGTCTAGAGAAAACCGGCTATCGTGACAATATCTTACATTGGACCCGCTAATCCCTGAAGCAAGAATAAAGACTGATGCATGTTTGGCAAAGTTTCTTAAAAACACTGCTCCCTCATTTCACCGTAACTCAAGTCACTTTCACATTAAGTGCACTCGCGCTATAAACAAACAATGCTCTTAACCTGGTAGCAGTAGCAGTCCATTAGTTTCAGTGCCGCGGGGTGCTCATGCAGTCTACGACCATAAACAACCGCGGCGGGTATGTTGTGCTATGTAAGGTCAACGACGTTGGTCTACATAAAACCCGCTATCGTGATAGTATTATAGATTGGACCCGCTTATTCCTGAAACAAGGGCTAAAAAGTGATGCATGTTTGGCAAAACTTTCTAACACTGCCTACTCATCTTACCACAATTCAAATGTAATTTTCTCATTATATGCACTCGCGTTATAAATAAACAGCGCTCTTAACTTGGTAGCAGTCCATGAGTTTCAGCGCCGCGGGGTGCTCATGCTATGGTCAAACTACTGATGTTGGTCTAGATAAAACCCGCTATCGTGATAGTATTTTAGATTGGACCCGCAGATACCTGAAACAATAGGGCTAAAAGGCATGTTTGGAAAAACTTTCTAACACTGCCAACTCAACTCACCACAACTCAAAACTCAATTATCTCATTATATTAACTCTCAATATAATCTAAACCCTTAACCTGGTAGCAGTCCATTAGTTTCAGCGCTGCGGGGAGCTCATGCAGTCTACGACCATAACCAACCGCGGGGGGCTATGTTGTGCTAGATAATTCGGCGTGGAATAACTGTCATAAAGCTCTATGGGGTGCCGTGCCGCGATGAAATGTTTAAGGATTAATAGACGCGTGTCTGCTAAGGAAATGCCAAGGAGGCATCGACCTTTAGTTTGTATTGTTGATGGTGAATAATTAAGGGGTGCAGTCGGAGTCATCGTCGAAACATTTTAGGTGGTAGTTGCGATATTTAATCTTGCTCTTTTGTATTGAAATAAGAAAGAGATAAAAGTGGTATTATTTTGCACGCATCGAGTAGGTACCTATATAGGACCAATTTCTTGTTGGTCAAATTAAAATAGTTAAACATTTAACGGTCATGAAATTGATAATGCAAAACTTTCAGGTTTTCCATATTCAGACATTTTAGAAGCTTTATAATATGAAAGTTGAAAATGACCATTAAAAGTTTTAACTTAGATCCCATTCGTTACTGTTTTTGGGATCGTTTGCGATACAATAAATAAAAGAGTTTGTAAAATGCAGTGGCACGCATTAAGCGACAGAGATTTATACCAAAATTTTGGGGCGAGGCACTCGTTACAAAACTAAAATAATATTTATATATGAACTTGCGAAGCTTGGAAATGAAATATAAGTACCTAGAGAAGGTTCATCATGAGATAATATATAAATAAATCAAACAATATAAATAAATATCGGGGACAATTCTTACACATATTCACCTAGTCCCAAACTAAACAAAGCTTGTACTATGGGTACGATATACATAGAAATTATCCAGGACCCAGGAAAAAACATTCGTGCTCATCTCACAAACATTAGTCCTGGCAGGATTCGAACCCGGGACCGCCAGCTTCTTACCCGTTGTGCTATCAACTGAGTCAAACGTATCGTTAATATATTCTAGATGTACCTCTTCAATTGAAGATGCACCTAGATTCACGTTTCACATGAAATTATTGAAATGATCACAGTTCCGCGTCGGAAAAAGTCATATTTACAGAAATATGTGAAGCGTAAAAAGCGTGCTCTAAAAAATGAAATACGAGCGAGGCTCCTCGCTGACCTGCGATAGACAACCTCAATAAACTTTTACGTATTTCATAAAATTTTAGCTGAGTGCGTACTCAGATATTTTCACGTTTTAAATTTATGTATGGGTTTTTATTGATTTACGGTAACTTTAGCTGAACATTCTTCAGGTAAAATTAAATTTATTTCTCAGAAGCACAATGACAATTAAACGACATTTAAAAATCAAAGTGACACTATACAATATAGAAATCGCTTCAAAAATAAACTTGGATAATTTTAGATTTTGTATAGTGTCACTTTGATTTTCAGTGAGCTAATATCTTTTCTGGAATTGATCTGAAATACTTTACAAGGTAGATAGGTAGTTTTAACAAGTTGTTTTTTCGAGGCTTTGCCATTGTTGCAAGGCTGCTGCGCGTTGCAGCAGTTTAATTTATGCAGCGAAGCAGAACAAATCAGAAAACACGTACCTACTTTCAGATCATGTAAGTAGGAGTACAAGTACTTGTGAGGGTCAGGATCGGTTATTGTTTATACAGTGATAATGGTTCGGTAAACATCAATTTCCTTTTATCTTTCGCATTCCATTATTTTACCGGTTTTTTTTATGAAACTGTCGTTATCCAGTCTACTATTTTGTTGAATAGGCCTTTGGTCAAAGTTAAACTTCACAAGGTTACCCCCTCAGGCACGCCGCAACCTTTATAGTAGGTGAGTATACAATAATTGACTAAATTATCTTCAATCAGATACTAAGGGCGGCTTGCACCATGGCGCTAAATAGTATTTAATTACTATTTAAATACAAAATTACGTTTAACGCCTTGCACCACGCTAAATAGATCGCTTAACATGTTTAGGGAGCTGTCAAAATTAAACGCGCATCAAAGGCAATTTAACTCGGCTAAAGTTTAGCGCCATATTTAAAATTAATTTGACGTTTCCTTTGACGGGTTATGTTTGTAACATTTGGCGCCGATAGTTTAAAATTTGGTGCAACTATTAATTAATAATGGATATTTCGAGTTTTTATTCTGACGATGATGAGGAAATAATAGAGTTCATAAATAGACCCGACTTTGCCGTAGTATCACTATACTACGGGAAAGTAATATAAGCACCAATTTATTTGAGACGCTCAATTCCAAAAAAATCATAAGAAGGTTCCGACTACGAAAACATACCTGACAAATACTCTAATAATAACCAAAGAACACAAGCACACACAACACCGCACTCAGCAGTGCGAATAGTGATGGCAGCAGGAGTCGGTTTATTTACTTTAGTCGGTTGTTAAATTTAGCGGCAATACTTTGCTATATTTGTTTTTAATTTGATTTTACAATGACAACCAACAAATAAAATGTTTAAATGCGCGCGCACGTCACTTTGTGTCACAATTAAACGGCCCGTTCCTATTTACGCATACTCGTCGCGTGGACATGATTAATTTTGGTTAAAAAGATGGCGTATTTCGCCATTTACCTACAACGAAACGTAGGAAAACTGTTTTACCGACACATTAAACGCGTTGAGTTAAATAATCTTCAAAACAGCTTGGTGCAAGATGTCACTAAACGCAATTATGTTAATCGCATTTAACGATATAAACGTGCTTAGTTAAATTTGTTTAGCATATATTTAAACGAAATTTGGTGCAAGCCGCCCTAAAAAACACTAGAAAAACACGCTTTACACGACACAGGTATGATACGATGTTCCATCATGAAGTTCCAGTTCATATCTTCCGGCTTCATCATCAGATCAGTTCGACAGTACCATATTATTGTATTGTCATCAGAACTACATACAGCTGTCAATTTTCATGACGCTACGATCCTTGGAAGATGGTTAAATTAGCTACCTTAGATTCCATTGCATAGTTAGTTACATACAGGTCGACCTAATAAAAGCTTAATAAAAAAAAGACTCAATCATCTGATGTGTTGCCACATGCTGAGTAAATTTGATTGTATTGAAATAATAATAAATTATTTATAATGCATATCCCAAAAAATAAATAAAAATAGTTACATAATTGACATATTTCTTCTAAACGTAATGAAAAATTGAAAGGAATCAGGAATTAAATGAAACGCATCTGTTTTCCTGTGTTAATGAATGTTACTTAAGTTAATGTGACAATTAAATAGCGGCCATTACGGCTAATAATGAAGAAGGCGCAATAAAGATAGAATCGACCGAACTTTTTCCACCATATCTCTTCTTGAAGAACCATTGAAGTGTGAATCTTACTTCAAAGTCAAAAGGGTGCTTCTGCAACGTGATAGTGAAGTAAGTTACGGAATTAAGGGTAAGTAAGCTTTTGGAATTGTACTGCAATGAAAAGGCAGTAAATGGCTCTCCGGATTAATATCCAATTAAGCATCAATCACAATTCGTTTAGCAAATGAAATGAGTTGTAGAACAGTTCAAGGACAGAGGTAAAGACGGGTGAAGGGAAGATTTTAAAGGTGTACGAAAATTTAAGACATTTTTTTTAAGTGGCAAGCTAAATCTTTGGAAGATCACGATCCTTAGATAAATAAATATCAGGGACAATGTTATTCAAATCGATCTACTCCCATAGCTAAACAAAACTTGTGCTATGGGTACCAGGATCAGGCAACTTTATACATATTTATTTATTTATTATTCAAAAAGTTTCACAGCATTACAGTAAAACCAAGGCACTGTGAACTACAAAAAAGAAAAACAATTAGAAAAACTTAAAAACTAGTTTGATTTCAGCGACGTAACTCCGTGGTTCCAATGCGTCGTCTGATCTGGTGTAGAATTACATATATAGCAAAACATAAATAAATAAATAACATTCAGGACCCGGGAACATATGTTTGTGCTCAACACACAAGTAATTGCTCTGGCCGGGATTCGAACCCGGGACCGTCAGCTTCGTAGGCCGTTGAGCAACTAACTTAAACAAACGTGTCTAATGGTCGGAAGATATCAAGAAGACAGCAGAGTTTACCTTTATTGATACTATTGAAATGAAAAAGAAACATGTCGAGCACTGAACACAATGTTAATACAAAGAAAAAACAATTTTTCACTTCTCCTGCTCAAAAAGTACAACGTATTAGCTTCGCGAAGCGAGACTAAAATAGTACATTTAGCCCCTAGAGTTTAAAAGAAAGCCATATAATCCCATACAAATCTCTATGATACTGAAAAAAAAAACTTGCGGCCAGCTACATACTCCTTACGAATAATTAAAAACAAACAAACCAACCTGATCAGATTGGCCAAACTTTCTGATACAATTGCTCAAACTGTGCTTTTAGTTTTTCATGAAATATACAATTTTAATGTTGTCTTTTTTATTTTCTAGCAGTCGAAGTGAAAAGCACAGTGTTTAACACGTGGCTAAAAGCCATTATGACACTCAGACATATTTGTCCTCGCTCACTTCGTGAGCTCGTCCAAATAATCACTTCGTGTCATAATGGCTTATTTTAGCCCCATGTCAAACAATCTACTATTTATCCTTCACAACATTAATACTTGGCCTCAAATCCCGCAACTGAAGGATAGCGATATCAAATAAGCCATAATAAATACATTATAATTCTGTTCTCTCCATATTGATACGAAACATCTGAGTAGTATTTATTTACTGTATTCTATTTTTTTAACTATGAAGTACTGCCAGCCTATGGGAAGTTATGCCAAATACACGGTCTTTAGTTTATGACGTAGTACTTTCCAGTGAAATATCTTACTAAATTAACGCTGAATATTCTTCTTAACTCTGACTTGAACAAATGTGTAAAAGATTGTAATGTTTGAAGATTTAAGCGTTTTTTTAGCCAGTAAATATTAATTTTAACAACAACTCAATTTTTATTAACTTCTCGAGAAATATAAAACCTCCATAAATTACATTTTTTTTCGCACCTAAATGGTAAATTAAAAGCAAATCACTTTACAAAAGTAAACTCTGCCTAAATCTACAGTCCGCATTTAGAGAACGGGAAAGGATTTTAAATTCATTAAGGCACTCGGTGTCTATTATGCAGACTCGTGCAAGTGACAAGTCCGCTGTTTTTCATGACTTAGAGTGCTTTAGCCACGCTTTAACTCAGTTTGACTTAATCATTTCAGATTTTTTTAAACTGCTTACCTAAGCAGTTTTGACGTCGTGATCATCATCATCATTTACCATGGGACGCCCACTGCTGGACACGTATCTCCTCAATAGATTTCAAAATGGGCCGGATAGAGGCGACCCGCATCCAGCGAGTCCCCGCAACCCTAATCAGGTCGTCCGACCACCATGCGGATGGTGGTACCGTACCGGCAAGCGCAGCTTGGGGCTCCACTCGAGAACCTTTCTGCCCCAACGGCCATCGGTTCTTCGAACTATGTGCCCTGCCGATTGCCACTTCAGTTTGCCTACCCTGTTTGCTATCTCGGTGACCTTCGTCTACGAAAGATGTCGTAGGTACCTAGTTATTTTTTTAGCAAAATAATGATTTGTTTAGAAATCACTTTTATTGATGCTAACTTTAGAAGCTATTCTTACTTAATACGCTGCCAATATAAAAAAGTTCTTACTGACTGAATTATTGACGATTCTTACGCTCACATTATCTGAAGCACAACTCGAACCTCGTACTTAGAAACTGAAATTTTGCATAGAGGTTCTCTTTATGATAAACCAAAAAGGATCTTTGAGATTACCACGTAAAAAAGCTGCCAATAATTTATACATTAAGGTACTAGATATCTAATAAGGTGCCTCGCCACACAGTCTATCGCATTTAATGAGCCACACTCGAAGCGTTTGGTTATTTGCGTTTAGCCAATCCCTCACAGCAGGTCGATAATAGGAATGTTGACTAAATTTTAATATTTAGTCCGTTATGTAGATTAAATTAAACATATTGGAGATGTATTTTCTTTACGTTCATCAAAAAATGGTGGCTGTATATTGACTCAAAAAGTCGCGTGACGTCATGCCTGTGTAGAGTTTATACAGAGTTATGACGTCACGAGCCTCCTAAACTTTGATATAATACTGGGTTTACCCTTGAAATTTGCATAAGCTCGCAGTGCCTGCTACTAGGCTCCATAAAATAAGGAGATCATTCATGGGTAACTGTGTGAGATTTTATAATAAACTTCCTAGCAGCATAACTGAGTTGTCTATTGGTAAATTCAAAAATATTGTGAAACGAAAATTATTTTCTAAAGCTTATTATAGCACACAAGACTACATGAATGATGAAGCCGCGTGGGATTAATGTAAATTATAGCGTCATGTAGGTATATGAATAATTATTTTAACGAATACCTAAGGTATTATTATTATTTTAATCTTAATTGTTTTATATACTCTGACATTTAGAATTTTATTCTAGACACATTCTAGATTATTTATTTTTTATTGACAATCCTTTTGGGATTTATCTTATTGATTATTTTAATTTTAAAAATGATGATTTTATCAATAATATTACACTTAAGTTAAATGATCTGATTAGGTTTTTCTGGGTTTCCCTAATCCTTGCAGCAAATGTTGGATCATATTGTATTCCCAGTAAACAAACATTCACTCACATGTAACTGACATTTCGAAAGTGCTTGTAACTAGGCCTACTTGACTAAAGAATATTTTGATTTGATTTGATTTGATTTGATTACATTGTAGAAAATCGACTACCTTTTTTGAACTTAGTTTTCTAGTAGAGAGATTTCTGTTAGGGACGCAGTTCTAGTTATTAGGCGGAAGTTGGTTCTGGCTTTTCGCTCGCTCGCTTCGCTCGCTCGTTAGGGTCGCAGTTCAATCTAACACTCCTCCTCGCTTCGCTCGTCGTCGTACCTAACCTAAGCTAAGTCGGACCTGCCTTAGAACTAGATTAATGCCGAAAAGTATTTCAATAATTACTTATTCAATTGCAAAATAGGAACCGCCATAAAGTCAAATCGTAAGCAAGTCGGACCTCGGCGGCTCGCTCGCTTCGCTCGCTCGTTAGGGTTGCAGTTCAACCTAACACTCCTCCTCGCTTCGCTCGTCGTCGTACCTAACCTAACCGAAGTCTGACCTGCCTTAAAGTAGAATACGTAACCTACTGTTCTGGGAGCGAATTATTTTTGTTAGGGACGCAGTTCTATCCTAACCTAACCCACTGTTCAGGGAGCGAATCAACTTAAACTAATATAGCAATAGTAATTATATTTATTTTATTTTTGAGAAAAATACAAGCCTTCAAACATAAGTTCTCTATACTTGCTTGAGTTTGTTTTATTTTTTTCTTAAAATATGTATTTAAGTATGAAATGAATTAGTTGTATAATACTTCGATGAAATAATATAAATTATTTGATGTTCTATCTTTAACATAATCTATTACTTTAACATAAATGTAATTTTAAGCATTTAAAATTTCCTATATCATTGCTCTAATAATTGTTATAATATGTAATTAATAGTCAGTGAAGCCATAATACTCCAAGTAATATTTATACTGAATATTCTATGAATCGTTTTCGATGAAATGAAATTCGATGAAAAGTTTGTCGAGATTTCAAGGGGCACCCATAATACAGAGTATATTTTTATTAATTTGGAAATATCTATCTAACGGTCCAATTAGAATTTTGATTTTCGTAGGGCGATTTGCGATTTGCCTATTGTCGTCAGTCTGCAACCAATACTGGTTGACCTGTGAAGGTGTCTATAATCGAGTCGCCTGTTGTACCCCCTCAATTCAATTTTCCGTAATCCTATTACAATACATCCTAGTGATATTTTTAGACTTCACGACGACGACTATGCGACGATATTTTACCAGCGCAGACGAGACAAGTTACGACCCCATTTATCAGCTAAGCTAGAGGACATTATTCAAAAGGTAATATTGCAGGACCTAGGTTAATGTCCATGTTGAGATATTCATGATTTTTTTTTATCATGTTTTTCTTTTACGAAACAATCTCGTAAAATGACAATAAAACTTATCAGTACACCAAATGTTGTTATAATTGAGGTTTAAATATCTGTCTGTACTCTGTCTTTTTAAGTTTTTATCGATATGTAAATTTGGCAATCTTAATATATCAAGTCAAATGCTTAGCAAAATAAACGTTTACTTAATCTTTTTCTTGTATTTATTCTAATCAAACCAATGTTAATTTAAAATAACCATGATATTAAAGTCATGGATTTTGACCGTTCTATCGCTGTTCTCCAAAATTACTTATTTGCCGATGTCATCTAACTTTACAATGTAATTTCCGTTATGAATAAGTTACGGAGTTCTGTGTATCCTATGGTTTATGTGGAAAATGTTGCCCGATAATCAAACTGAGTACAAAGAGTAAGGTCAACTCTCGGTACATACTATTAATCTATCAGTAGGTAGGCTAAAATTCTGTTATAAATAATGACATCCGTCAGCACACAAAGTCAAAAGCTCAGTAAGATCCACGTTATTTGACGAATACTGATAAACTTAAGTATAAAATAAATTATACAACCATAACCTCCGTCATAATAGGCTCTTTAACATATTTTTTTGTGTCGTCCGTAAAGAACTGCCTCTCAATATTAAATATATTGCTGAAAAACTTTTCAATCTCATAAAAATTCCATTCTGATTCGTAACAAAAGCCCATAAATTGGTTATTCAATGGTATTAGTTATCTTTTCATACTTTAAGAGTCGACTTTCCTACCCAACTTTAAGGGCTCAAAAAAAAGCAAGACTAAAGATAGTTATGTATGTATGTATGTAAACACTTTATTGTACATAGTAACCAGTTACAAATGCTTAAGTACAAAGTTGAACTAATCCCTATTAGGGATCTCTTCCAGTTAACCTTTGAGCAAGTGACGATATAAGGAAGATAGACAAACTAACGCAATGTACAAATTATATAAAATACTAAACTAAACACAAGTATCACAACACAAGAAAACGGGGCTTAATCGCGTATAAATATGATTTATTTAATTACCTTTCATTGGTAATTCTTCGACGTTTCGGACGTCGCGTCGCGTCCGAAACGTCGGTTGTGATAATGAGTGAAGATCGTGTAAGTTTAAATTAATGTTAAACACAAGTATATCATTAAAAAAATATAAATAAATAAATTATCGCCCTAATTCCGACCCAATTTTAAACACAGTTACTTATTTTGCTTGTGTTATATATTTTCTTACAAATTTTGAGCTCAGGCACCATTCCTATTAAGGACTTCTTCTTTATGGTTGAAATTACAGTTTTATTACATGACTGCACAAACTGGGATAGTGCAAGAATAATTAAGAGGCTTTTATTTAATCGTATTCTATAATTCTTAAAATTACATATTTGAATGTAAGGTACCAAGTATATTCACGAGTTTATTAACGATGCAGCAAAGCAAGCGTCACATATGCTTAGTTCCGCCTTCTAAACCAGCCTTAAGTTTAAACTTACATCCTCAGTACTTATGTTGTCGACGCTAGAACTATGAGAAATTCCCCGAAAGCTAACTGAAAGTACACTCAAGTTTGTCGACTTTAGGAAAGATTACATTGTTTGAACAACAATTAGTGTTTGAGTAATGGCGTCTCGGGTAGCAAATACCTTACCTACGTCAATGTGGGTGTTTACAATATGCTTTAAACGCAATGCAACATTGTAATACAACACACGACACAATCGATTAGTTTTGTTTCAGGGCATGACCTATTTTTAAATTCCTTCAGGGCATTTTGTCACGAAGTTGTTTAAATGTTATAGTTATCACTAGAATCCATGCGCATGGTTCTTAAGATAAATTTTCACGGAAGGGAAGTGCCTTCGTTTATTAGTAGACGTGGAGATGGTAAGCTAGCTCAGCTACGGAAAAAAACCGGCGAAGTGCGAGTCGGACTGGCGCACCGAGAGTTCCGTAGAAAACATACGCTGTAGCGTCGGCCGTATGGCCGTATGACCGTATCTATGAACATCCAGTGTTAGCAGAGCCCTGCTCCTAAGCAAAATGTACGCGGTGCTCGGTCATTTTATATTGGTTTCTGATATAGGCAGACTTATATCAGAAAAATTATGCTGTTTTTAGTATTTGCTGTTATAGCGGCAACAGAAATACTTCATCTGTGAAAATTTTAACTGTGTAGCCATCACGGTTCATGAGATACAGCCTGGCGACAGACAGAAGGACAACAAAGTCTAAGTAATAGGGCCCAGACTTACACTTTGAGTACGGAACCCTAAAAAGTAATTCCCGTATTATCGCGTACTCTGCGCGTTCAAGCATCGCAATGTGCAAGTAAGGTAGTTTCTCATTTAGATTGCCACTAACATATTTATCTTTTATTTTAAACTTGCCTTTGACTTATCTGATCTGGTAGTAGTGAAATGATTTGCATTAAAATAGGCATTGGGTAAGATCGCCGGGCTGAGCATAAATTTAATATTCTACTATCGCGAATAAAGCTTTTGGACGCAGCTCTTGCTGCTGGTACTGATCTAGGTATAAGAAATGTTGATTATGGGATATTAACATAAACAATAGATTCAATTAAAATAATATTTATTTTAATATACTGTTAGGAGAGACGTGTACTACCAACTAAACAGCATGATCAATAATAAACTAAACCAATGCATACCTCTTCAGAATAGAGGTACTTATAAAAACAACGAACACTTGACAGTGTAGACTAGTCTCCATGTGAGTGACAGAGAAAGTCATATAGCACACAAGTTAGAGTAAGACGGATTTGTTTTTTAGAATTCCAACAAGAAAGCCCAGAATAACAATAAAATTTAATGGTGCTTTAGAATAATATCCCACTTATTTGATTTCGACCCGAAAACATTAATTCGGTCAATGGCTTGTTTTTTAATTTCAAACCTCAGAATAGCCACTGAGAACATAGAAAAGCCAATTATAAAACAAAAGGCGCGCCGTAATAAAAATAAATAGAAATGTTAGGCTGAATGGGAGGGTCGGTCAATGTACAATAAGTATCAGTGGTACTTCGTAAGGACTCTCTCCGTGTTCTGTTCATGACAACTGTGAGTGAAGTCATCAATCATGGTTACTTCGTGCCTTGTTTTTGATACGTCTCAGGAATATGGCTATGTATACTCGCTGGGTGCGAAGTACTAGGTGGGGGTAATATAATCGATCGCAGCGCTCATAGTGGCCACAAGTAAAACTAATGTTGGCGCTGTAATCTGTCATATCTCAAAGTAATCTGTTAAGACTTGGTTACCTAATTTGAATAAACCCGGTCCTTAAAATATTGCTCATTTCGATCTGAAAACGATATTTAATTTATCACTAGCGACGCAGGAACAATTATATATGTTTAGTATTATCGAATGAAACCATCAAAGTAGCTTTAGCTTCTTGTTTTACAGTAAAACTACAACTAAAAATTAAATAAACAAACCCTGACATATTCAAAATAAAACACAGTTTTTAAATCAATTTTACTTACCCCATTTGATTTGAATGACGAAAATTGATTTCACAACCATTTCTCCACCCAAATTAAGGTATCTCAGTAATTTCGGAACAAAATTAATCGATGATTTTGGATTATAATATATATTTTGTCACAACGTCGCGATTAAATTTCAAAACGTCAGAGCCAACAAAGTTGTGGACACTAGGTGGAGCTGAACTCGTGCACGGGGCAAATAAAAATATTGCTTGAAACGTTTTAATCCTGCTTCTTAATACATTTAGTACTAGTAAAATTTGAAAAATCACAAATAAAAAATATTGTACTTCTCAGTGAAACTATTTACAATGCATTTGAAGATGATATTGGTGCCCTAATAGTGTTAAAGTACTTTGCGATAGATGACACTTAAAATAGGTGCAGGAGTAATTTAAAACTATTTAGAATCAGTAGCAGAATTGGTTTGTACTGAAATTGGATTCGATTGGAGAGTCGTCGAAAACGTGGTTTCAAATTCTACCATAAATAAAAATATGTGAAATACCTGCAAGAAACGATTGGCGTAAAACAAATGAAGACTCAATGACGTCATGCCCGAAATGAAAGAGACGAATGTATCGTATGACAGTTCGGTACTCTTTTCGATGATTGTCAAAATTCAAAATTCGAACACGAGTTTGTTTTATGCAGATATCAAAGACCTTCTTTTTATACAAAAGAACTATCTATGAATGAAATTTTGAACAGATATTTGGCATCCTACTTGCTTATCTAGAATTGTATATATATTTGGACTACTTTTTTGTATATAAATAGGACAAACGTATCCATATACATTTGTTTCGTATTTACCCACATTTATACATATCTATTTATCCTTCTTTTATACATATATTATTTATCTACCAATAATTATGAATCTATAAGCACACATACAACTATGACTCATTCATTTCTGATGGAATTGTCGTTTAGGTATAGTTATTTAACACTAGTAATAAATAATACAGATAGTTGAGGTAACCTGAGATCGCATAGATATCAACTACCCTTACTGTATCTATTTTGCATGTTATTTGATCTCGAATAACACAAAAATATAGAACAAGTAATCAATGGCTATGAAAATCATAATGAAAATCTAGTAGGCTTACTTATGAACAATTTGTTTATCACTGAGATATTGTTTCTCGTGATGCGTTTATTTTATAGACATTCTAAACAAACAAATAGATCTACCAATATATCACGCGCGAAAGACTTGCGAGCAAAAACAAACATTTACATACCTTACTTTCCTATGGAAAAAAAATCGTTTAGGTTAAAATGGGATAAAAAATCTTTAAAAGATGTCGGTCTGTTATACATTGATCCACCGCCAGTACGTGACTTACACAATAATCAAAATTGCGTTGATCCAAAGAGACATTTATGAATTTATCGCAAACTAAAACACAACAAATAAATATGGCAAACCAAATGACACTATTGACTGAAAAAAAAATGTAGACGCGGCGCACGGACGAAAAAAGTAACAAAAGGCAACTGGAGACCCAAACCGCTTTGCTAGAATATAATATCATATAACTTCAGTGGTAGTGGTAGTAACAATGTAGGCACGACAGCTCGTAACCACTATGCATCGTTGACGTTCAAAAAGTTAACATAAAAGTAAATTTCATTGTACACCACCACAATTGAGTAGAGTCGGGAATTCAGCCTCTAGTAAACAACGACGTATGTGGCATTGAAATTTCCATAAAGTTACGCTATTCTGCCGTAGTACGGTCAGGGAATTTAAAGGTTTGTCACTTTTCGACTGTATGTAATGGTATTAAGGTTCAAAAGTGACATACCTTTAAATTCCCTGACTGTACAATAAAATAATGCACTGTTTACGTACGCAAAGGCCATATGTGGGTAGGAAAATTAAGCCGGTTACGACTTTCCAAGCAAGAAAAACTGAATAGCGCACGTCGAAAATGCGCTTAACAGCCGAGCTAAAAATAAGGAATGCCTTTTTATGCTTAAAGTATTTTTACAGTCATCAAAAGTAAAGTATAATTAAGAACCTTCACATACTGTATAGGGGCGTTTAAAATGATTTATTGCTATTACGAATGATCAATGATTGACTGATGATAAGTGACGCACATCATTAGCCGAAAGACGTCCACTGCTGGTCATAGGTCTTAATTTTCCTCCAGAGAACTCCACCTTGGTGAGTCCAGCGACTCCCACATCTAGCAGACTCCTGTGAACTTTACCACGTCATTACTGCGATGTTTTTCCATGTTAAAAATAACATATTATAGAATGTTTTATTTCACAGAATGTTAATCTCGCAGAAAATATTTTTCTCTCAAGATATATAGTACATTTTCGGCGAATTTTGATAATGTATAAAAGCCAATCTATAAAGTATAGAAGCCATTAGGTTAAGTTTGGTTTATTTTATAAGATTCCTAAAATATTAACGGTTTTAAAGAAAAATGCTTCCTACAAAATGAAATAAAGCATTGTAAATATAATACATCCATACTAATATTATAAATGTGAAAGTGTGTCTGTCTGTCTGTATGTCTGTCTGTCTGTCTGTCTGTTACCTCTTCACGCTTAAACCGCTGAACCGATTGGAATGAAATTTGGTATGGAGATAGCTTGAGTCCTGGGGAAGGACATAGGCTACTTTTTATCCCGGAAAAATACCCTTATCCGCGATAAATGAATTTAAGGCGGACAAATCGTACGTTACGATAATACGCAAAAACTACATAAAAGATTTGCGCAAAATTCTGCAGTAATATAGCTTAGATATCAGAATAGGACATAGGCTACAACTTTTGAGGGTATTCATTTATAAAAGGGGGTTTATTAACAATAATTGGTAAAACATGACCTTTTGTTCACAGTGATTGTGACATTTTAATTCCTAAATAATGAATTAACAATTGGTAACCTAGCAACAGTAATACTACCTACACGATTAAGTAAAGAACTCACCTTCCGTATAAGACGTATCATACAAATAAGAGTGTATCTTAATATAGCCGGATAATATCCCGTTGTATATTTTGGACTTGCGATCATCTCAGAATGATAAACATTTTGTTGCAAAAGTAGGGTTTATAAATAAGATAAATACATTAAACGGGTTCTTTGTAACAATAGATGGAAAATTATCACTTTTTGTTAACTGTGACTTTTTTATTCCGAAGAAATAATTGCTTTGAAACCAATATGACACGTACCACCTGTTTGCGTAACTGGATGGCGTTATTTGTAAACACTTTTCGTTCTTTATGTTTAATAATGTATGTAATTTTTGCATCATAAAAATCATAATCTTTCACAGCTGAAGGAAATTCAAGAAATATTAATCATTTTTTGAAATGTCATGTAAATTTATACAGTATCGCGGCCGCATAGGAAGAATGAATACAGATGGTCATCGCTAGATGGAGTAACTGTACCTACATTCCAACAGTATTTAGAATTTTTGTCTGTTTGTCTGTTTATTTGTACGCGCATCGCCTGAAAACGGCTGAACAGATTTTGATGCAAACCCTACTAATCTGTCGAGAAGAACCCCGGCCAGGTTATACATTATAAAAATTCAATTTCTATAAGGGGGGTAGCGACTACACTCGATTGAGTTAAGTTTGCACCTAAATCTTATCGCGTTACTTAGGAAGGCGGTGCAAACTTCTTTGAAATGTGTATTACGAGTAATACGACTATCGAGTATCCTGCTAAACTAACAGATGGCTCTAAAATTAATACGTTTTGTCATAAATAAGCAATTGATGTTTTTACCAAATTAACTCTAAGTTAAGAAGAGGGGGTACGGATATCAATACATTTAATTGAATAATTGATTTAATAATTACAACAAAATTAAACGACAATAAATTAATTGCCACACATTGCACAGTGCCATCTTCCGACCAAGTGCGAGTCGGACTCGTGCACCGAGAGCTCCCTACAAAATATACGCTACAAACGGCCGTATCTATGAAAATCCAGTGTTAGCAGACCCCAAATCCTAAGCAAAATGTATGTGGTGTTCGATCATTTTATACTGGTTACTTATATAGACAGAAAGACATAAAATTATACCGTTTTTACAATTTTTTGTTATAGAGGCAGAAATACATCACCTGTGAAGATTTAAACTCTCTAGCTATAACGCTTATCACGCAGTGGACAGACAGACAGACAGACGGATAGCAAAGTCTTAGTAATAGGGTCCCGTTTTACCCTTTGGGTACGGAACCCTAAATATGATTTTACATAGTCATGTAGTGGTAAAACTAATACACATATCAACAGCGTATAATTGCAAAATTATCTTCTATCTATATATATAAAAGTCTTGCGTTACTGACCTATTGACAGACAATTCACAGCCTTAACCGCTAAAAATATAAGCATGAAAGGAATGTATATTTTTTTATATTACGTGGACGTGTACTAAGATAAGATTTTTCGAAATTAAGGGCTGAATTTAGAAAAATCTTATCTTAGTACAAGGGAGTGAAATAGGGGTTGAACCGTTGTATGGAAATCGTGCATTTGAAAAGTTATAGACTTGAATCTTTGTATGAATGTTTCTTACTAAAAACCAAAACAAATGATTAAGGATTAATATAAAAATTCATCCCCTAAGGGGAATAAAAAAGAGTTGAAAGTTTGTATGAAACATGTCGTTTGTAAAGTTAGACGCTTAAAACTTTGGTCTCAACTTCCTTATGTACAGTAAAAAACTTTGACAAGGGCGTTTTTAACAATACATCCCGTAACGGGGTTAAATTGGGGTTGAAAGTTTGTATGGAAAACCAGTAATTATTTGAGTAATTGTTGTAATATTTCGCATATAGACTTAATTTAAAACTAAGAAAACTAATTTCAGCATTTTGGGAAATTCATCTTCTGAAAGATGTGAAATAAGGGGCAATAGTCTGGGACGAAAGTATAATGGCGCAAAAAGGGTGTTTTGAAGCGCTGAATAGAACTTTGAATGACATTAAAGGGAACGATGGTATGATAGGTGGAGTCACCATGTTGTTAGCTGGAGACTTTCGTTAGATTCTGCCCGTATTTCCGAGGGGAACTCGAGCTGATGAAGTTAAAACTTGCATTATGGCTTCAAATATTTGGCCTTTAATCAAAAAACTACACTTTAAGATTAATAGGTATGTGAGGGCACCTCAAGGGCGATATTTGCGCTAGAGAATTCTCCGACCTTCTTCTGAAAATAGGAAATGGAGAATATTCCGAAACTGAGGGAAGGATTGCAATTCCATCGGATCTCGCCTTGGTTATAGCCCGCCGTTGACGACCTAATCTGTCAAATTTACCGAGATGCTCAAAATCTACATAGCAAGTCCACGGAGTGGTTGTGTGAACGAGCGATTCTGACACCTAATAACGACCAGGCTTCCGTTATTAATAACATCTTTTTGAAGTCGTTCGAAGGTTCATAATACGAATACAAGTCTGTAGACTCGATCTGTAGTGAACACGGATTATATCATAAACTATCGCGTTGATAATATTTTCATTTGTTTCCGCGATTATTACTCATTGAAATAAAACAATTGAACGGATTATATCGCGTATATTATCTCATTTTAGTTCCCGACGTTTCGGAAGCTTTCCAGCTTTCCATGGTCACGGGTGGTATCGCGTAGTTTTTAAATGCACTGAACCCACCCGGCCTACCTTCTCACATACTTATCTTAAAAGTGGGTGCTCGAGTAATGTTGCTGCGAAATCTCCATCAGCCGAAGATGTAGTATGTAGAGGCGCACTTAGGAGGATTTTTTGAAATTCGAGATATACGCGGACGAAGTCGCGGGCAAAAGCTAGTTTGTCTATAAAACAAGGTTAAATCCATTCCATTTATCTATCTATCAGCCACGAACGTCCATTGCTGAACATAGGCCTCCCCTTAAATCCATTAATCCATTGTATTATAACTATCAATGTTTTGTGCTTCGGTAACTTTTTTGAGTAAAATTCTTAAACAAGAATTCTCTACAGGTTTTCCCTAAATATTTTGCGATTTTATTTCATTTATCGATTTCCGTAATTATTTTTTTTATTCAATTGTAAACCATAGTTCTAATGGCCCTATTCAACAGTTCAACAATATTCGTCACGTGTTCGTCTTACCCCTATAATCACCTCATATGTTATTATGGAATACTCATACATTTTTCATAGCGGAGAGGAGAGCCGCTCTGAAACACGCTAACCAAAAACCTAATTTCCTGAAAAGATACGTATTTTTAGTTTAACAAGGCAGCATGCATGCAATGCCTTCGTAATGCAGCCTTCAAAATGAAACACTTTCATACTCTAAATTTGTGTAAATGTACTCTTACATTATTCAGTCTCAAAGTCACGAATATCAGGACAACCTACTCTAACACTTGAGCGAAAATTTTCGCTAGCGGTTATTTTAGCAGCACATTACGTTGTGTGCCTGTACTTTGGTGCATTTTGTTCTTCAACCACTTGTCTGCCTTCAACCCGCTTTTTAAAATGTATTGCACTTTTGCTGAAACCTCACCGATGCAATGAAATAAAGCTTTAGTGGGAACAAAAAAAGAAGAGGTAAAAGGTTCATCTACATACGTGGGACTTAGTTAAGTGTGTATTGGCCACGACTGAGGCGGTATCATTTAGAATGAAGGCAGGTTTTTAATTTAATTCATTGTAATTCTATAAGCTGAAAGCAAATCGCCTGCGGTGGTGGTATGGACATATTATGCGGAGGAATGCAAGTCATGTGACAGGAGCGATATTAGGTATGCATATGGAGGGATGTAATAGAAGGATTGTAGACCAAGAAAAAGGTGGATGGATTGCGTGAGAGAATGAACAGGACATGAACAGGAAGGATGTGAGTGATGAGATGACGGGTGGTAGAAAGTTATGCGTGCTGCTATTTGTGCCATATATAAAATGAACCATAGATACTCACTAAGAGATAAGTTCAAGGATATTAATATAATGACAGTGCATTGTTAATACATTTATGAGAATATCATGCATGTACATAAAAACATCGCCCATTTTAAAAAGAATTGTGATAATATCAATACTAGAAATAAGCATAAGCTCGCAGTGCCTGCCACTCGGCTCCATAAAATAAATTAAAAACATTCATGGGTAACTGTGCGAGGTTTTATAATAAACTCCCTAGCTGCAAAACTGACTTGTCGATTGGTAAATTTAAATAGTATGTTAAGCGTAAACTCATTTCCAAAGCTTAAATATTATAGCACACAAGACTACATGAATGATAAAGACTCGTGGGATTAATTAAAATGAAAGCATTCATGACATGTGTACCTATAATTATTATAACGACTACCTGTTAAGGTACTGATGACGTAAATTCGGTATTGACGGTTTCTGAAAATATAGGTTAGGTGAGGTTTGTTTTATAATAATCCTGAAAAGTTTACAGTTTCATAATAAAATGCCTTAGGGCAAACGATACATTAGGACAAACGACGTTAGGGATTCCGATATAGATCAATATTATCAATTAAATATCCTGAATATTTTATTATAATACGTTACTAAAGGTATGCACTGGCATGCAGTCATTTGACATACTTGCAATTTATGTCCTTCCTTCATTTTAAATCAAAAACTGTCCCAGGATCCATGTAGCTAATATTTCGCACTTCATGACTAAAAACCTTAATTTCATATCTCGAAACTAAATTGAAGATGTCATATTATTTGTTCTTCTGTTCTGTTGTTCTAGACCACATAAAAGTTTAAACAATAAACTCATTTGGAATGAATTCTCGCTCGTGCAGAAGAGTTTCCGAGTTCACATTGTAAACAAGGTGTATATAGCTTTAAAACGGGGAAGGAAAAATGATAAAACATGTGCAATGAAATGTTACTCACGGGAACTCATGAGCCGTCAGACGGGATATTACTGCACCATTTCTAGCGTATTACCTGCAACATAAATGAAAATACAAGTATAGTACTTTATTACACACCCCTTTCCATTTTACAAGCTTCTTTTAATAAATAAATGTATATTGTAACAAACTGGTACAAACATTCATAGAAATACATATTAAATCCTAAGATTAAAGATAAAAAATCTGCCCTAAATCGTAGTACAGTATATAGTGGACATCAGAAGAAATCTATAGTTTCTTTTTAATTAACTAGTTTCTACCCCTAGACTTCGTTCAAATCGAATTTTGTATTATTTTAAACCATTGGTCACCCCTCCTTTCAATTTCCTTTTTCAGGAGTCAGTTAAAAAAACATTTTTATTGCTCCTTTTTTAATATGCGCCGTAAGTCCCGGATTTAATGCGTTTACACGTTGTTGACATTGTTGTCTGTTCGTGGTTTATTAAAATACAGTTATGCATTCTTAAAGTATCACAGTGTTTTAGTTTACAAGTGTACTATTTCCTGGTGTTGAAACATGTTATTCCCAGTGGAACACACAACTGTCAAAATTCCCGAGAGTCCATGGAAGTAAATACATGAATCGCTTTCATTTCAGTACGTACGTACTTCCATTCACTGTTAAGTAAACAAGGCTGACTTCACTTCTATTTAGTATACAATTCGATATAATTTCCATAATAAGATTTCCTTCTCATCTTGACAGGGTTGTCCGTCATCTTCATCTATATTATAGAGCAATTTTCAATATTTAACAAAGTACTCTGTGTACCAGAGCATAGAAAACTACGGAGAACAATATCTATCTATCTAAAGTGTCCGTCCAAACGCATTGAATTGGTGGCACCACAGTAGCTAGTGCGTAAAAAATCACTATATTAATGGCAAAAAAATCTCAACAATCCAAGAAAAAATTTCTTGAACACGTATGAATATTTACAACTGAAGAAGAACGAAGAATTGCGTTGCATTGCGTTTTTTATTTTAATTTTTTAAGTGTAATTTTTAATGTGTTGAATTTTATTGTTACTAACACCTAGTCTAATTATTATTATTAACATTGTTGCTAACACATTATGGGTTGAAATAAATGAATAAATAAATAAATAGCGATAAAAATGTTTTCTAATGGGTCGTTGACTTCATACAATTTAGCTAATCTAGCGCCATTATTTACTGCTTTTCGCTGGACACTTGTTCCTCTGTTTTCCTAAATGCCTTCTTACCTTTCCTATAATTCATGATCTACATTTTATATTGATTAACGGTTCAAAATACAGTACAATTATTAATTGTTACGTAAAATTATTGGCAGAGTTCTACTGATAGCAAATTTAACCAACTGCTATTATCGCAAGATGATAATGTGTACGAGTATAACTGTATCTGTATAAATACAAACTGTCAAACATATAACCTCCTCCGTTTTTGGAAGTCGGTTAAAAATGTGCAATGTATATACTATTCTTTGATCTGTATGATGTGTATGTCAGTGTCACATCAGACACGCGAGCGCCGGCTGGGAAATCGCTATTTGTGTACAACAATGTTTAAATCGATTAAATTGAATGGGTATCCCGTATCAGTATTCAGTTTTTGATATAAGGAATATGTGAAAAAGACTTCCTTAACCTTAGCCCATATGGTAAGAAATTAAGTTGAACGTTATCACAATATTGAAGACCATATTAAATATGAATAAATATTTCATGACAATTTTACACAAACAAACTAGTCGCATGGTAAGGTCAATAAGGCTTTTGTTATGGGTACTAGACGACGATACATTTACTTATGTACATAGAAAACATTCAAGCGATAGATAATGAAATGAAATTAAATAATGAAATAATGATCTTTATTCTGTAAGTAGGCCACAAGGGTTACTTTTACAAGTCTGACTCTACGGCGTTTCCCAAGAGGAGACCACTGAAGAGAAGAAAACCAAGACAAACTCAACAGTCAGTATTTTTTTCGAAATAACTCTTATATCTATTACAATATTTGTACTTAGCGTATACTAAATATATGTTTTAAGTATATAAACTCAATGCGTAGTTCTTCAAGAAAACATATCAAAACTTATAAAAGTAAAAAAAAATATAGAATATAAAAAGCAAAATAGTGATTTTTTATTTAAAACAACTTACATACGTTACATATGCCACCTTATAAGAACCGTGTCCCGGTAAAAGTAAATTATTCGGTTTCTGTTTTGGGCCATGCATTTTTGTCTGATAAATAGTCCTCTACCCTATAACAAGCCTTTGCCATTAGGGACTCTTTTAAGTACTTTTTGAGAGCTGGAAACGATAATTTTAAAGCATCATCTGGTAGCTTATTATAAAAATGTATGCCTACGAATGATTTACGAACGCGGAACTTTCTAATAGCGATTTTGTTTTTATTTCTAGTATTAAAATTGTGGATATCTGAATTCTTAGTAAAAGACTCTAAGTTCTTAATAACATAAATAATATTCTCATAAATATATTGGGACGCTACGGTTCATATGTTGATGTCTTTAAAAAGTTCTCTTAAGGAGTCACGGGAGTTCAGGGTATATATAGAACGAATTGCTATTTTTTGTAAAACAAATATAGTCTGCATGTCAGCTGCTTTGCCCCAAACCAGAATACCGTATGACATGATACTATGAAAATAACTATGATATACTAAGCGAGCAGTATCAACATTGGTCAATTGTCTAATTTTTCTAATAGCGTAAGCTGCTGAACTTAATTTACCTGCCAGTACTGCTAAATGGGGACTCCATTGAAAGTTCTTGTCCAGTGTTATACCTAAGAATAATGCCCTATCCACCATTTCTAAATATTCACCATTGAGCGATATAGTAGAATCCACTGCTCTAACATTCGGTAAAGCACATTTCGTTTTCTTAGCATTCAATAGCAGATTATTAATATTAAACCAGTTAAGTACTTTAACTAGTACACTATTAATTTCGGCATAGTCTGTTGCTTTCCGGTCAACTTTGAAAATTAATGCTGTATCATCAGCAAATAGTACTATATCACAAAGATTTTCTACTATAGATGGTAAGTCATTTATATAAACCAAAAATAGAAATGGCCCTAAGATAGAACCCTGTGGCACTCCTAGCTTAACTGCAGCTCCACTGGATTGGGTTCCATTTACAACAACTGTTTGTGTTCTATTGCTGAGATATGAAGACATAAAGCTTAAGGCATTTATAGACAGGCCATAATGTTCTCATTTCAAAATGAGTGTTTCGTGATCAACGCAATCAAATGCCTTAGAAAGGTCACAAAAAACTCCAATTGCATCACAAGATTTCTCCCACATGTTGTAAATATGTTTAATGAGTACAGATGCTGCATCAGCTGTGGAACGTCCCCTTGTGAAACTGAACTGTTTACAACTAAGCAGTTTATTTCTATTGAAGTGTCCCAGCAGATCCATCAACATTAACTTTTCGAAAACTTTACTTAATACAGGTAGTATAGATATCGGACGGAAATTAGTCAAGTCACTCAAGTCACCTGATATAAAAAGAGGTATGACTTTACTAAGTTTCATAAGATCTGGAAACACGCCCTCTGATATGCAATTATTATAAATCAAGGCTAGATATTTTGATTAAATATTTATGCTCATCACACAAATATTAGCCCTTACCGGGATTTGAACTCAGGGCCTTCCGCTTCGCAGGCAACGTTACTCCCGCTGAGCCAAACCGGTCGTCAAGAATTTTGGAAAGTAGAAACTAAAATAAACACATCTACGACAGTTAACATCGATGTTAATCATAAAACCGTCTTCGTAATATTGTCTAAGTTCGTTAATATTTTATCCGAGATTGCCGCGGAGGACAAGGAAAAAGATTCCAAAGAGGTCAAATATTGAAAGAACATTATCAGCCCTGAACAAAGAGATTATCGCCGATAACGTAACGTTAATAGTATTCCGCTTCGAGTCGACCTCGATGAAGACTTCAAAAGACTAAGACTAAAAGCTTTGTTTTTATTTAGTGTAGGTAAAGTGCCACAGAGTAGACATGTGTAAGTATCGTCACTCATCTCTCTCGCATTTTAGTGGATAGAAAAAGCTAGGTAATGTTCATCGTGTGGCTTAGACGCGCGGTGCAGTTGTGCTACGGGTACAGATTTCTCTAACACGTGCTACGGAGATCAGATGACAGATGCGCCAAGGTATCTGCCAAATCTGGGATTGTAATACCTATTTATAATGAAAACGTACCCCAACGGGGAGTACTGTGTTTATGTGTTAGCTCTTCCTAGACAGTGTGTGTCCCCATTTGTCAGTTTGTAAGCTCTTGTGGGACTTATAAAGTGTACCACTGTACTATAAGTGTAATTTTGTGGGGGCTGTTTTAGATGTGGAGTTGTTAATTTGGTATTTAGTTCGTGTGCTTCAGTTTCATTTTGTGTGTGCAATGTGCATAAATAAAATTATGTGAAAAGATACTGTTGCAATTGTCTTAGTGTAAGGCATGTGTGAAAACATTACGCCTGCGGGGTCTATACATAGCGGGTGAGTCTCTAATATTTTTATAAACTACTATACAAGGCTGCATGGTTTTTTAAAATCTTACTTTGCCCTGGGTACCAGTAATTGGATTCAGTGGGTGAGCGTAAACCTGTAATCGGGAATGCCATCCGTGACCACTTACAGGCAGAAACACGTTGCACAATACACAAGGATTGCCGAGGTAGGTTGAACCGGTTCAACCCGACTTGTGTCGCTTGGATGAGAGTGAAAAAAAATCGGACAAAGTGCTGTCTGTACTATATAGGATCTATAGGTAATAATATGCTCCAAAGGTAAAGTGGTTAGAAGTTTTACTTTTATTTATATAATTCATATATTTATGGGCATACATAAGTAACAAAGGTTAAAAATATATTTATAACCTATTTTTTAAGAGCCGTAAGTGTCCCACTGCCGGGCAATCTTCCACCAGTTCTTCTGGAAAGAATCAAGCTCGTCCCGCCATCTTCGCCGAGGTCTACCGCGACGCCGGAGTTTATTTTGTGGGGCCCACTCGGTGACTACTTTAGCCCACAAGTCGCTCGGCATGCGACCGACATGTCCGGCCCAGAGGGTTATTGCCTAACGAAATTTTGACAATTGGTATCCGAATCAAGTGTCGTAGCCCATACAAAATCATGGCACTTGATTCTGATTCCGAGCGTCAAGCGCGTTAGGCCAGGGGCCAATCTCACTTCAGCTTGGCAGCTGTTTGGGTTACGTTGGCTATCCTTAACCTAAATTAACATATGTTAAAAATATATTTTTCGGCATATATAAAGAAAAGTACGAAAATTTGTAACCAGTGTACCTATGGAGGATATTATTAGATGCTGTAGTATGTCCACGATTGGGAGGAGTGCGCAGTAGATAGGGACAAATGGCGCAAACTGCTGTTGGATGGCCGCAAGATTTTGGATGAGGCATGGTTCAAAACACTCGCAAACAAACGCGCACAGGCCATTCTTACATCTGTCAAGCCTGCGGTCGCGTTTGCCGTTCCCGTTTTGGCTTACATAGCCACGAAAAACCTTGTTTACCGACATGACACTGTTTGTATAGTCCGTAAAAGACTTAGAAGCTTTTGATTGATGAGTACAGACATACGATTACTGAGAGTTGAACTCAACTGCTCTACTTTGTACAGTCCTTTGACTGTAGCAACAATATTTGAGCAACCAAATTGTATCAATATTCTCAGCTTTAGTAAATATGGCGTATATTACGAGTGTATGAGCTCACTGTTGACATAAAAACACTTTCACCCATGTTGTATCCTAAATGCATAAATCGATTTGGCTAAATGAGGTGTCGTTACGTTCGTATTAGCCAAGGGTGGCATGGGGCAAATGATGCCATCATATCCGTAAATCCAATATAGGATATTGGATACATTTTGAAAATGTATTTTCTCCTGCATTGCATTTCTCGATCCGTGATTCAGTCAAATGTGTTAAAATGGAAAAACGTGCAAAACGGACGCCTCGTAAATTATTTATCACGTGATAAAGCGCGACGATCGCAACTTATATCAGGTCTATTTGACAAGCAGTGTCCAAATCCATTTGTACTTACTAAACTTTTGTTTTGTGCAAGAAATAAAATCTATACTATTATAAAGTTGTAAAAATGAAATGTCTGTACATTGAAGATATTTTCAAAAAATATTGTATTTGGAGGTGGTAATGGGAAAATATTTTTTTTGGATTTTTCGTATGTTTGTAAGTTCGTATTCGTTGTAGCTTCGTCACGCCAAATCGGGTAAACAGATTTCAACTATTTTTGGTACACGGGTAGCCGGGTATCTCCAGATGGTTATAGGATACTTTTTACCCAACTACACTGACAAAAGAAAGGTGGTTTATGACTTTTCCTCCTCCATGACCGAAATCCTCCTAGTAAATTAATAAAATTCACCAGTTGACAAAGCAATACATAACATGATGACAGGTTACGGGGCGGACACGTATTTATTGCTTTAAAAAAAATATATATATATTCAAATAAATCACATTAAAGTTTAGGAGTGGGGGTTTGTACCTAGGAGTGACGTGAGGTCACGCGACAGTTTGACTCAATGTATCGCCTTTATTTTTTGATTACCTAAAAAAAAATCGACGAACCAATTATTAAACTTTTGTCATCATCCCTATTTTATACGCCCTCGTACCGATGGTCTATAAAAACAAGTCCAGTTTTGCAAATAATAGTAACAATAGACCACGCAGATTATGCAGATACAATTTTGACATTATGTTACCAGAGTCAAAAAATCATGTACATTTCGAACGTAGTGTTGAATATAATGTTATAAAAAATTATAACTTTCTAAATGAGGACATTTGGCAATGTAATAATATTAGTGAATTTTCCAGAAAATTAAAATCCTTCTTATACGACCATTTTATAATTTAAATGAATATTTTGATAAACTGTATAATTAGGGTATTAGTATTATTTTTGTAAACTAGAATAAGATTTTGCATGCCTAATTACGGCGAAACATGCCGTCATGTAACTAAATCCTACTGACATGTACCTTGTTATACTACCTGTATGTGTATGTTTGGCAAAATAAATGATTTGATTTGATTTGATGCATTGGTGTAGTTGATTTGATTGACGTCAGAAATAGCTACCGGTGACCTTGATACATTACACTAGCTGAGGTTCAGGAATCTTGCAGGGCAGGGATGCTGGCTGGCTTCTGGTTTCTTTTAGTTTCTTCGGGTACAGCGGATCGGACGGATCTGAGCTTGCGATTTTTTTAAGACCTGGATTTGAACTGGGATTTGAAATCGGATTCAGTGGGGGGAGCGCAAACCCTCAAATGGTATTATTACCAACCGCAGTCACTTATAGAATTGGGGTGGAACGCGGTGTGCAAGGCATAAGGACTGTGGAGGTGGGTTCAACCGGTTCAACCCGATTTGGGGCGTACGAAAAAGAGAAAAAATCGGAAATAGGAAAGAATAACAAACTACGCGTCGGTCACCCCCGCCGGCTAACTTATTTATTAAAATAACTGTCAAAAAAGAAAAACATTTTTGGGTCAAGCTTTTACCGTATTTCCCGAGCGATTATATGCGAAATATTCACAAAATTAAATATCCTCATGGTATTTTAAGAAAAAAAATCGAATTATGTGCCACACGTTGAAGTTTGCTAAAAAAATAATCAGTTTCGGTTACATGTATGGAGTATAGATATATATGTATATGTATATATTTTTTGGGGACATAGATACAAGTTAAAGCGCAAAGAAAAATACGATTGGTCTTGTACGTGGTCACACCAGGCAGGACTCGAACCCTCCCCCGTATTTCCTAACGCGTTTGACGTTCGGAATCAGAATCAAGTGTCATGATTTTGTATGTGCTATGACAGTTGATTCGAATAAAATTTGTGTCAAAATTTCGTAAGGCAACGCGTCGAGCGTGTGAACCCGTCCACAAGCGAGCACTGTGCCAATTGCCTCGAATTTATCCATCGAATTTGACACCCTTTCATTTTGACAATAGCGCCATCTATGAGTACCTACTTGTATTGCACATGTTCACATTCTTATCTTACATGTCTTACATTTATGTTAGCAAAGTTAGGTACTGTATGTGAAAACCGCATGCGTTTGAAAGCAAATTAGTCTTCAAATGTACAACATCCCACTTGAGACGGGATTAAAGAGTCTGAGTAAATTCTTACAAAAGCTTACTGATACTTCTTACTGAAGTCTGTAAACTTTATTACTCAGCCTAGCTCAGTCCGCATTACTTAGCAAAGATTCTATAACATTTTACTACAAACAACCCGCACGTAAAGCATATAGTTTGAATTTTATTACAAAACCTTTTATACGGATACAGATAAAACATTTTAGCGAGAATCCTCTTTGATAGGCGTTCTTTATTCTGAAAGGGCTGCCCTCCGCAGTAATAAGATTTACTTGAGGGCGCTGTTATTTAATTTCAAGTGGGCTTTTATTAACATACTAGAATTTGCCCGCTACTTCGTCGTCGTGGAGGAGAAATCGTCATAATTCTTTTCTGCGTAGTCGGTTAGAAAGTATCTGATGATCATCTGTGGATACCCGGCTGCCCGGGTAGTAAACAGTTAAAATCTGTATAGCCGTTTGGTTACGCAGCCAAACTGTAACGCGGCAAACCTCCTTGGCACAATACTGGCCAGTAATAAATTACATCGGGAAAATTTTAGTTCCACGATTGTCTTTAGTTTGTGGGCGACAGGTCTTGACTCGTTTAGTTCGAACTTGTGCTGCACCAATGATGAAAGATGTAAGATTTTAATATTTTATTAATTGATGTGCTGTTGCAAAACTGTAAAATTGTAAAAACTGTATAGTGTTTGCAATACTGTGTTGAATTCAATATCCACAAGGGCTGCCACTTCGCAGGTGGGTCAATTTCCCAAGCAGTATTTTTTCATGGCAAGACTGAAAACGCAGGTGTGGAAAGGTTTTACAATAAAGTACCATTTTTTTCGGAAACATCCTCCGATTATCTACCTCGGGCAACAGCTAAAATCAAAATATGAATGTATATATAAATAAAAAAATATATTTAGACCGAAATTCTCATCAAGGTGGGTTGTCCGGCAGCCGGTTTTGTTTGGAAAATGCCGCATAGTTCGAATATCACGCAGGATAAAGAAAATATTTTTCTTTTATTTTATTACCACATAAACAGGTAATAGAAAAATCACATCATTTGTTTTATACCTCGTTTGTATATTCCTGAATATGTGCATATACTTTTTTCCTCCGAAGCGGGATTAATTCCACCTACAAAATCTGTAATCGATTTATTAGAAAAGTTTGTTTCCTTATACCCCCCGTCTCCTGGACACTCCTGAACAGTCAAGCCGCGTCCGTCACTCGGCAAGAAAGCACAGTGCCTAGCTACTGTACGCTGTCCTGCACAAACGTTAGTTTATCATCATGGTGGTGTGGGGACAAAAAACTTTTCATTACCGAGTTAGATATATCTTTTTTATTTTTAAACGGTTTTGTTTGAAATTTATATATGCCATGTAAAATGTAGACATGGTTTCTGAAGTAGTATTTTAGTTTAGGGACTTTTTTTTATGTTTTTTTAACGTCGTTTTTCTCACTCCGCCATTCTCATTCCGGTGCTTCCGGTGGATTTTATCGATTTTAATATCCACCGGGATGAGGTTTTACCGGAATGATGTCAAATGTAGCTTAACTTCTCACAAATGTTGAAATAATCATATTTTGTAGACGTTTTATTTATATTTATATATTATTTAAGTATGTTTTATAACGCGATACATATAACGCGAAAGTAAGTTGATCCGAGTATCAAAATTACATAGGTCGTATATGGAGTTGTAAACAATAAATAAATACAAAACATGACTGACTAAGAAATGAACATACGATGTCGTTATTTTTTTGGGTATAAATTGGAGTAAATAAAAGATTTGATTATTAATATCTTTTTTTATTTTAATTCCGGTGGGCACATTTCATTCCGGTGGGCTGATTTTATCATACCGGTGTATATTATTCATTCCGGTGTGACTTACCTTTCATTCCGGTGTGATTAATAATTCCGGTGGAAGCTTAGATTTTGATCCCTAATATCTCGAAAACTATTCAAGTTTTTAGGTTTCCTTTTAGAAATAATAATAAAGTCTAAATTACATACCTACATTTAAAATTCTCAAAAAGAAACAGAAATAAATATTTCCACCGGAATGATACAAAAAATGCGATGTGTTGAAATTGACCCCGGTGCATTTTGTATATAGTTATTTTCTTCATTTTCCTGTAGCATTCTGTTCAACTCAATCCTCTTTTTTCGTTTCACTGGTCTTAACCATGAAGAAATAAGACTTGGGTGTATTTAAAGTTACCTATTTGAAAAGTAGCAGCAATCATGAAACTGGTAGTTATCTAAGTAACAATAAATAATTGGTTTGACATTCTGAACGACTAAATTTGAGCTAGTAACATGTTTATTAATCCACTCAATTGTTGACGAAAACGTTAAATTATGGTTGGACATCAATATCGCAGCCAATATACATTTTTTGGCAATTAAGTGTTCTTTATATTTGTACTTACTTACTTACTGCGCTGACTCAGCCCCCGAAGTGGATCTTGGTCTCCGACACCAGAGATCGTCATTTTCATCTATCTTGAGCTTCCTCCCGCCTTTCCAGTCGCTGTAGTTCAGTCAAATCTATAATGACTTGATCACGCCACCGGTAACGGGGCCGCCCGACTGGACGTTTCCCGCATGGCTGTCCGATAAACGCTCTCTTCACAGCTCGATCCTCACCCATCCTTTCCACGTGACCAAGCCAGTGCAGTCTAGCCGATTTGATTTCACTAATTACGTTAGGCTCAGCCACAAGATCCTCTATTTCGGCATTCTTTCTGCGCCTCCAGGTGCCGTTCTCCGAGATCAGCCCCAAAATCTTCCGGAAAAGTCTCCTCTCCGTAACCAAGATCTTATTCTCTTCCCGAAGTGTCAACGTCCAAGCCTCGCACCCTCTTTGGCGCACTCTTCATACTTGTAACCTATTTAAATTATGAATTGTCCATCTTTATGTTTGAGTGAACCCACTTGGGGTTTGAGGCTTATAAATGCAATTTCTTTTATTGTGTTTAAGTAAATACAATACAGTACAAATCTACGTTAAGCTACGTTCCTCCATTGTTTAGATCTCGGTCTTTCATTATTATGAGGTAAGGTTTTCAATTTTTAATCCGGTCAGTACCACGAGTTTTCTGGCAAGTCGTGCCCTCAACGTGAAGGCCTAAACATATGTTCTATGATCGAGATCAGGTAGGAAGTTCCAGCATACTTAGGTGATTATTTGAGCGTTTTAACCGTCTCATTAGTCTGCCCCCAATATTGACGAATTCCATATGAGTTGTGGCGCCATTTTCAGTTGTATTGTAGAAGTCGTGACTTTTTACAATTATTATCAAAATTAGGTTGATTGCTTTTATGGATTGATTAAAATTTCGTGAGGCGGTTAGAACGCTCGAATAATCACCCACTTACTGATGCAGAAAACACATTCAATTTTACTAAAGAACTGTCATGTAGCTGCAAAGAACAAATAGATTGCATCTCTATTTTCTTTAAAAATTGTAACAGTATAATTTATTTTTAAGCATAATCAGTGATGTAGTCACAAAACATTTACACGAAAAGCCTTAATGTTTCCTAGGTTGACAGAAACAACAACAGCAGCATTATCACTTTCGCTGCCAACATTTCTTAACGCTACGCACTTTCCTCTACATAAGGGGAAACGCATGTTATTTATCGGCTACGCGTTCACGAGCAGAGCGCCCGCTAGGCGCGTACCTGGTAGTGAATATGTTATTGAAGCATTCGTAATTATTATTCGTGCGATGCATCTTCTAACTAAGCTATAGATCAAATATTCGTTTATCAATATGAAGAAAAAAAAGTAGTTTTCTTCGTAGTGGAATTTTTATTATTGCCAATAATAGTATTTTTTCTTGTCCAAAAGAAAATTAAATGTCACATTATATAAAAATGCTTGAAAGTACATCTCCATACACTTGTGACTTGAGTGGCGCCACACGTGATTTGTGTGGGCGTTTGAAGTGCAGAGCCGTTATACCTGACTTTGAATGGCGATTGTAACGTTTCTCAGTTTAGTCAGTGCATTAAATGAGTACAAGCGCACGCCTTTCATTTATGACAATAAATATATATTTCTTAGTATATTTCGTAGTAGTAAAGTAAGTAGTAATAAAAAAAAACAGGGACATTCTTACACAAATCGGCCTAGTGCCAATCCCAAACTAAGCAAAGCTTGTACTATGGATACTAGGCGACGATATACATAATTATATAGATCAATAATAATATAATACTTAAATACATAGAACACATCCAAGACCCAGGAACAAACATGCATGCTTGTCACACAAACACTTGCCGTGGCCAGGATTCGAACCCGGGACCGCCAGGTTTAAAAATAATCCAGTGGACCTATGATGGTTGCGTTTGTCACGCGATAAATAAATGACATAGCTGCCGTCACCTTCTGACACATATGTGAGTGCGAGAGTGACAGACACGTTATCATATCATTTATCTCGTGATAAACGCGACCATCATATGCTCGCAAGTTCTCTATTGAAGTTAATTTTCTACCTAAGGTATATGTTTTAAGCTTGAAAAAGAGGAATATTATTTAGCTGAATAATATATTATCATATTAACAAAATGTTGTATTAAAATATTTCATGGTTCATAAGATATTTGAGACGGCATGGGGCTTTGTGTGCAAATTAATTAATTTTAGACGCGCTCTCATTATGGCGCTTATTCCATGATATTGTAAGAAATACTAATTAATTTAATTAACATTACAATTTACAGTGCTCAAATTTTACTTGAAAATCCAGACTAATAAACTACAAAGACCCTGTCATCAATCTTTTTTGTACCAATAAGAAAAATAACCGACTACGAAATGCTTTATTAGGTTAATTTTTTCAATATTTCTTTAAAAAAATAACATTTTTGAATCTAAATTCAACTCCTTGAACCAATAAATCGACTACAATACGGATTTTATTATCACAATACAAAAAAATGGGGCTTAATCGCGTATACCTAAATATCTCTCCAGTTCCTTCGAGACCATGGACGTAACGCGACGTCCGAAACATCGAAGAATTACCAACGGAAGGTAATTAAATAAATCATATTTATACGCGATTAAGCCCCGTTTTGTTGTGTTGTGATAATAAAATCCTGATATTTGTGATTTATTTTGTCAGTTTCTGTTGGATTGGAGTGGTCTAGTTTTTTTTAATTGTATTCTTTGACTATAAACTAAGTAGCGGCTCACACAAGACACCTATACTCCAAATTTCATCGACGGACGGACATGACGAAACTATAAGGGTGCCGTTTTTGTCATTTTGGATGCGGAACCCTAAACACTGTTTAGTTTAACATCTTTAACCTTTGCTGAAACATCGCGGAAGGCTCAGCGAGGAATTTGCGAAGTATTTCCATCGCTGTTTAATTTGTTCTTTCACGATGAGTTCACTTCGCAGATATTTTTCTTTTTGCATCATCCTTAGCTTTTGCCCGCGTCTTCAACAGTTAAAACTTTAAAGAATTGGAAATGTTTTTCAAATTATTTAAACTAAGGAGTTTTTAACTCGAATTCTCAGATCTTGGTAGAAAGTGGTTCGTTTTCACCTCGATAGCTCGGAACACTCCCTTTACAATGACAATTAGGCGTGGAAAAGTTAATGTTAAGTTAAGTTTAATCCGCTGGCTGGCTGCTTCTTATATTTCGGCGGTTTCTTATATTTCATATTTTTCTCGCCGGACACACAACTTTTCCTCCTTAAAAGCCTCGCTACGCTTAGAAATCTATATTTGAACCACACGCTCCACTCGTGGTTCAATTTTAGATTTCTTCGCTTACTCGGCTTGCAATTCAAGCACTCACGCTAAATAACAACTTTGCATAATTCTCCCACCCCACGTTACCGGAAATTAAATAGTAGCATGCTATCCTACTATGTTTTAATCCATGTTAATCTCTGTAAGTGCCACATTTCATCTTTACCCGCTCGACGGTTTCTACTCAACATTACCGAGTAACCAACATCCAAGCGTACAGAAATGAATGACACAACATTGTTTTTACTTGTTTTTGTTCGTTGATGAACATACAAGACGTTTAATGCCCTGCGCATACAATGTAATAACGGATTCATGATGCTGGGACTGCCCCGTTTATGTAGCACATACTCATTGCTTCGGTGTAATCATGCGCAAGAGCTGCCTCCCTGATGCGTCGCGTGCGTGACAGCTCTAACAGCCTCGTGCGCCTGAGTCTCCTGCCTGCGCGTTTTGGAAACACTGGGACGCAGTGCTCATGAGAGCAAGGGGCTCTGTGTATATATTGTAATTATAACACTCTCAGTCCCGTGGGAGTCAAAGGTTAAGTATCTTGGAGTAATCCTCGAACATAATCTCTCTTTCACCCCCCACATTAAAAAGGTACGTGACCGGGCCTTTATCCTAGGCAGACCTATGATAAACAAAAAAAGTAAAATGTCAATTAAAAATAAGTTACTACTTTATACAATGAGCGTTCGGACTACACCCACCCCCCCTAGACCCACCCCCCACTTCTCCTTCACGTATCCCAATACATCAACCCTGCCCCCCCCCTTCCTTGACAACTGACACAGTGCCCTCGTCGCACCTCAATAACCTGGCAGATGACTCACTTTCTGACATTGACCCCGACTCGCTCCCACCTGACAGCTCCTCTCAATTCCGACCGCACAAGTGGGCAGGGTGAAAGCCTACTGCAACCTCAGAAGAAAACCCAAAAATATTGCCAATGATTCTGAGGATGACATCACGAGGACCACAAACAAGTGGAACCTCGTGTTGTCATCCATCAAAAAAGCGCAGTCAAAGAAACACACCCGCCGAAGGGGCCGTCCACCCGACGTCTTCTTCGCCCGTAGACCTGGCTATGAAGCCAGGTACCAAGATTAGAGACGCGCTCACCGAGCGCGACTCCATTATGGCTGGGCTCTCCCAGCCCCTCCGAAATTTATGTAACCCCTTTCCGATTTCTCCACACTCAAAAGTCCTTCGACTCCCCTCACTCCCTCCTCACATACATCACTACACTCATACATACACTTTCTCAATACACATAGTCACCACTTATTATTTTCCAGCTGTTCATCGGCGTATTAACGCAACAGCTTTATTCCCACTTTCACTGTAGGACAGATGGTTCCAAATATGGTAACCTCGTCCACGCTTGTCCGACAGCTGAAACAGCCGCCTGGCTACAGCCCAAAGTCAGTGTCAAAAAAAAAACAGATTTACCTAACATAGGATAAGTAAATGTGTACAGTCGAGGTCAAAGATATATTGACAATTGAGAGTTCCAAAAATACCTTTACAGTTAAATAAGTTTACATACAGTATGACAAATATTTGCTTACAAAGCATGTGACAGTTTCATCTTTACACTCAATGCTCCATAAATATGTTTACAACCTTTCTTTCATAGAATCATTGTCACACATAGTGACAAATATATATTTACGTTACATGTTACAGAATAATATTTCCTATCAATGTGCCAAATATATATTTACGTTAAAATTAACACATGAAACTTTTTTTTTACTTACACCTCTTGCTCCATAAATATCTTTACAGTTTAATTCAAACCACCATTCTTATTTTAAATACTGACATTCATTTTGGGCGTGACGTCAGTGATGTGTCAATTGTTTGTAGTATGTGATTATTATTTTCAATAGTTTTTGATTTAACATTAAATCGCTATGTCTTTTTTACGAAATCTATTATCTATTATTATATTATACAAAACAAGAGTCGTGTTAGTAAAGCTCAAGAACGGCTGCACAGATCTCTATGATTCTCTTCGCGAGGAGTAGCAGAATAACGAAAATAATAAATACAAAATGAATTTGTTTTTATTTATTCTATGGCAGAATAAAGTTTGCCGGATCAGCATACAGCACACAGTATAATTGTGTGTTGCTCGTCGAAATATCCATACAAAATATTCCTAACTGAAAAATATTGTAATATATTTTCTTGCATCCCCTGTATAATTAAAGCAAGATACAACCGTTTAAAACTGTCCGTCCGTCTACTAGAGAGCTATGATGCAAGACAGCACACAGATACACACACACACACACACTTAAGAAATATACGCGAATTATGAAAATCAAGGAAGACTCATATCATGTGACGAGACAATTCATTGTCAATATTCAAATTAAGAACGGGTTAATCAACCTGTAAAGATATTTATGTAGCAATAGGTGTAAGAATAAAAATGTATGTTTAAACGTTAAGTTTTCAGTGACACTTCTAATGCAAAATTTATTTATGGCAACATTGTCAGTAAATATTACTATGCAACGTGTGATGTAAACTAATATATGACACACTGTTTGATAATTTCTTTATAGAAGAAAGATTGCAAAGATAACTTTGGTGCATTGGGTGACAAGCTAACATTGTCATGGACTTTGGAAGCATGTATTTGTCATGCTGTGTGTAAACTTACTTCAATGTAAAGATATTTTTGGAACTCTCAATTGTAAATATATCATTGACCTCGACTATACTAACGCTATGGACATGGTCTGAAAATAAATAATTTGAATTGAATTAATTTTGCAGATTATGCTTCCATCCCGTTTTTATAGCCATTCTAAGGAAGTGAACCCTATTTCTGGGGATGGATCTTAGTAAAGATGACTCCGTATCCGATTCTGAAGATGACAACGTCTCCAATATTCAGTACGGCGGCGAAGGACTCCTGTTGTGATTTCCAATTCTGATCCGTATTCCTCTGTAGATAACCTGTGAACCAGAAAATTTTTGACGCTGAACAGCTTAGAAGAGGATGAAGATACCCAAAGAGAAATCAGAACTTTGAATTTAGTGATTTTACCCTTTTGCCTTATATAGTTGAACAGTTACAGTCACCCGCAGCTTTCTTTTTTTCTTCGTCACGGCTTAAATTAATACTTTTTACTGCCGAATAATCAACTTAAAATGAGTTCAAGATAGCGTCAACATGACAGAGGTGATTAAAACGGATGATTTTTTATTATCTATTTGATTTCATCAAAAAAAGTTACGTTGTCAATTTAAGAATTTCCTCCAAATTCTGTACTAAGTCTAAGTCGCCTATGGGGTCAAAATATGTGCGATTAGCGCGGGAAACGAAAAAAAATCAACGATTACTTGTGCCTTACGGAGAAACGAAACTGCTTAATTTTTTTATAAATATACAATCCCACAAAATGGACGTATTATTATTTTTTAATTAAACGAAATCATGTTTTTTGTTACAATCACTTAAATTAAATATGTCGATTAAACTATAATAATAAGTACTCTTTATTGCACACCAAAAGAAAATAACATCAGATACTTAAATCTAAACCAGTATGAGAAATGGTAAACAACAGGCGGTCGTATCGCTAAAAAGCGATCTCTTCCAGACAACCTCAAGGTAGTAGAGATGGCGCAAAGTAAACAACCAATGAGTATGTAAGTGGTATACATGAAGATGAGACAAATCATAAATTAAAGCCAGAAAGAAAAACAAAAGAGAAATAAACATTTGAGATACCTACAAAGATACTAGATACTAATAAATAAATATATAAAATACAAATAAACATATACACAAATACATATGCCTACACAAATACATACATATAACCAAAAATTTACTGAACTACACGACATCGACATCTCAGTTTAAGGTAGCGATAAATAGTGCTGTTTAAGATGACTCTTATAAACAGGAATAGATTAAGCGCACCTAACGTCCAACGGCAAAGTATTCCACATCCGGATCGCTTGAAAAGTGAAAGAAGTGTTATAAAATTTGGAAGAAGAAGCAACAGGTGCAAGGAGATGATTTTGCGAAGATCGTAAAGATGACAAATATTTAAATCGCTCCTTAAGATACCAAGGGGTAGCGGGGTTGAAAATAATGCTATATAGGAGGGCAAGAATGTGAGACTTACGGCGAAACCGAATTGGAAGCCACTTAAGTTGCGAACGGAAATGGGAAACATGGTCATATTTACGCCAGCCAAAAATGAACCGGATACATACATTTTGAAGTATGTATCATATTTTTTTGAAGTATATATACAACTATATTTAACAAATATTTTTAATGCACCCTTAGTAATTCACACAGAAGAGGAATCCTTTGAGCATTGCAAAGTTTCGTACTTCTAAACCATCTAAAATTAGAAGTATTAAATTTGTTTTAGAGTTCTAAATGAACCGTGCATGCTTATTTGTTTCGTTAAAATCTATAACAGACCCACATAAAATTTTACGTCCTAAAAAGTACGGAACAATACAATTGCACGATACTCCAACCATTCACAATGCTGCTCTGGGGAAATCCAACCACATGTGGAGGGGAATTCACTCATAAAGGGGATCCAAAGTGTCCAATAAAGCTATCCATTACATCCAAGATTGGGCAATAAAGTGAAGGAGTGATGTAAAACACAGCTGTTCTCAATCAATAAATACTACTCGTAAACCGATCTCTTGAAATATTTTTGACAATATGTCTATAAATGAAATTATTTCAATGACCTTCAGACTTTTTATGAATTCAGACTTTCGAATTTCAGTTAAGATTGTATAAATATTATCTTTCTTTTCAATTACTTGATGGAAAAATTGGTTACTGTTTTTGTTAAGTCCTCTTTGTTTTAGAGATTATAGCCAATCATTTGAAATTGACAAGTTTATCGCGGTAAAATGACTGTAAGAGTTAGGTGTGTATCGAATGCGAACCTAATCCGTGACAAATGTAAACGAAGTGTTATAAATGATTACATGTCTCTATTTAATTTGTAAAGTTTCGTAGTCAAATTTGTAACCCTTATTTCATGCATTCGTCTCAAGTCAGAAATCATACTATACAAAGCTGAAATCATATGCAGTAGGTATATACACAAATATCTGGCCCAAAATTTTGCAATAAGCAATTCGAATATAACTGTTCAATAATAATAATTTATTCTCGACCAACTCGGATCAAAGTGTTAGTTAGGACATTTTTGTACTTATATATTATTGTTAGTAAGACATTTTACCTCATCTAACTTAATCTAGTGTAAGACCATTTATACAGCCCACGTGAAGCTGGCAACAATGGTTCTTGTACGCCTGTGTACCTGTCATGTAGCCTGCTTGCGACCATGCTCAGAATGCTGTTGGCACTATCACGAACTCTGCGCACCAGGAATGCACATCGTCTACGCATAGTGGTGTAAAAACAGTCTACTCGAGCCTCCGAGAACAGAGGCAGCCCCATCAGCATCCAGAACGCGTTATTGTGTTGCACACACAGAGCGCTGTATATAACTCACCCACAGGCTGCTCGTATAGAAGCTTATAACGCATATTATTTAGATTAAATTAGTGTTAACTCACGTAGTAAAAGCTGACTAGTGCTCGAATCGTTTCGGTTCATCACGAGGACTTTAATCATGAGACACGAACGGACCCTTTCACTGCCCTTCTCGCACTCACAATGGACCGAAACATGTGGAGCAGCAGTGGTGTACGGTCCATTTATAGGCACATAGGCACTGCCTACCCTGAACGACCATGGCTCTATATAGGTAAAGAGAAACTGCCTACCCTGCCCTGAACGACCATAGCTAGGCACAGAAATATAAGGTAAATAGTGTTAGGTGCATATCGCTAAAAATAATGGATATGAGCGCGATCTCGCCAATAAACTGTCTTTTGTTGCATGAAGTTATATACATCTTTTTGAATAAAAAAACGGCCTACCTTGGCCAAAAACCCTATGCACGCCACTGTGGAGCAGAACTCAGTTGGAACGACGTGTGTAACCGCTAATGTAATCTAAATATGCCTGAGTCTCACTGTAGTTTTCTGGTTAATAAACGCATGTCATGTTAAGCTTATGATTGAACGAAAACCGGATTGCATAGAGAACCTTCTGAAAGTTTTTCCGTGTCACTGTATAAGGATACAGGCTCGCGCCCGATTGAATATTAGAATTCCTCTCGTTTCTGTGGAGCGGAATTCTTCTCGATTTCAATTTGAACTCAAAGTTAGACAATGACCCGGGGCATCGAACGAATGAAATTCCATTGTTTCTGGACATCCCCATGATTATCTGGGAGTAATTAAAAAGCGCGAAAGGCTTGATCAGAAATGGAGTTCAATTATTGATTAATTTTAAGCGTGACTGATAAATCAAATTAATTAAAATAATGTGCACGTGGGACTGGCGCACGAAGGGTTCCGTACCAGTGTACGCAAAAACGCCGAGCAAAACACGTTTCTTGTATGGTCTCCCTCCCGTTTAATTTTGAACTTTATTTTAAGTCTATTATTAGTTACTATAGCGACTGCAGTTGTTCGCGACCTTACATGGTCATGGGAAATTTATTATTTTTTACGACCTCATAGTGTCAAGGGAGGCATGTCAATGTTATTCTGGAATAGGATTTCTAAAATGCGTGAAACAATTAAGTCGTGAGTTTAGAGCTCTTACATGCGTAAATTACCATGTAACAGCTCTTTTCGAGCGACGCTAACCATTTTTAACACATCTTTGAATAAACAGGTTATAGTCCATACCTTCACGCTTTGCAGTATAACTTAAATGTAATTAACGTAAATATCATAACCTGTTATGTAATTCTGCTGTACTACGCTCGCTGTTTTGTATAAAGTCATTATCAGACGACGTTTAATTAAATACTTACAACTGATATCTTTTTATAGAAAATGTAACTTAACGTAAAAATGTACGCTAAAACGCTCACATCTGGTTTGTTCTTTGATCAAAATATACATACCCATTTTTGTATTATAAAGCTCGTCATTCTGCATCTATACACATAAATTAAGATAAGATAACATATGTAAATAATGTGCAATTTAATTATAAGTGCATTTGTGATAACGAAAATGTAAGTAAAATGTTGTATTTTTGAAAAATAAAAGTGGCTCTCTTTATGGTAACGTTGTCTCAAATATTAGAAGGGGCAGGCAATATGCTGGTATCTCTCTCTCAACACTTCGCCTAAAATCGCTACAATCAAGAATCCAGCTGCCGGCCTCTTCTCATCAGAGCTCTCATTACCTTATCGAAGCCTTCAAGCCATCACCAGTGTTTTCAATCAAGCCTTAATCTACATTATCGTCCATTTTTCGAGAAGCAGTTCGTCGCTACGACCGCAGCTGTGTCGCATACGGCGTTCTGCTCCTCAACGCAACGGCCTGTATACCCCCACTCCAGACCGCGATGAACCTGCCGCGACTCTACGGAGTGGAGATACCAAGGTCGCTAGTTGCCAGCCTTTAAAGTATCGAAACGCAACAATAACGGCAGACAGATGCCCGCATTGTTCAGCAGTATTACCTAAGCATTTTGTGATATTTTTGTGTATACCTGTTACGGTTCAAAAAATGTCACCATTCAAAATATAAAACAAAAAACGCTGACAGGGACACGTTAATTATATGAGGATCCTTTAATTGTATTATTTGTATTATTTAAGTATAACGCGACCACTACTATTCACATTGTGCGATAGGTAATGGAAGTGTCTTCTTACTGTGGTTTGAGAGTTAGAACCTTGGGTCAGACAGACAAACGGATGCACAGATATACAACGGAGGCTTGGTAAATAGGCTTTGGCTACTGAATCCTGAAAAATAGAAGTACAGACCTTTACATAGGGCATTGGTTTGTAACTGTTACAAATCACACCCACTACATTTAACATTAATACCTACCCATCTATCTGTTGATCTGTACTTATAGAAAGTAGTTTTATAACTAGAATTAAAGTTCGTCCTCCTAAATTGCAAGCAGGATTTACCTGCCACCTCTTTTCGTTAACGCAGAACGCTGTGCGCTGCGCTAACTAGTGCTCAGACAACTTTACGTAGATATACGTGGCTTGAAATTTTTCGAACACAACCTAGTTAACACTAGTAGTGCTCTCTGTATCTTTCTTATTTTTAAATGCTAAGAGCATTATTCATACTCCACGACATTCGTATCACACTTCGTTTCTGTCCCATTGCTTCTCAAGCAAGTATTAGGACACCGGGAGAGATGGTACTTGGGTGGGACAGAAATTACGTCTAATCACGCCTCTTTCACATAGAGTTACTCGGCCACATTTTTTTTCACTTGTTACGAGATTGCACATCCCTTTCGCTTCAGAAAATTAAATTCCTAAGTTCAGAGAAGGGCCAAGTCAAGAGTCATCCAAACACATTTTGCCAAAAACCCTTAAAGTAATCCACCACTTCAAATCATCCCATTTAATACCATGTTCAGGATAGCGACATCCCATGTCCCGTAAATTTATAACAACAACCACGGCCGTCATAAAAGAAATCCAGCACATTTGCCACGGGGATGAATAAAAACAGAATAAAACGTGCACGGCGTGATAACTCGCTACACGATTGTTTATTTGGCAATTTGTTTTAGGGTCAGTAAGGGCGAAGGGGCAAAGATGCTCCAAATTGTACAATAGGATAATTATACGTTTTATTTCTCTTTAAGCAATGAAGTCCGGTTTATGTGTACTGTAAAATTCGTTTTATTTTAGGAGTTTGATGGCTAAAATCATGATGAGCAGGATTTTTTAAATGAAAACGAATTGATAAAGTATACATTGTTAAAGTAAATCAATGAGTAAAATACATATTGATAATTAATAAAATGACTGTAAAGGAACCCAAAAAACATGAAATGTTAATTTTTTATAGAACTGGAATTGAAATTATGAAAATGTGAAGGCAGCATAAAAAATCGTCTAAATGACGTCAATAGGGGGGATTGTAACAGTCAGATTGCATAAGAAAAACAGCAGAGTGTTTCCAGTCCAGTCAGTTTCCTACGCTCTTTTAGAATGATGAACTTTTGGAATCGATTCTATGGCAAAAATCGATGTAAGTATGTGAAAAAATTGGGTATATATATTTTTCTTTACTTATTTAATTTCGTTGAATAACGGCCGTTATTGATATTACAACACATTTTATTGAATGTTAACAATGAAAATCAATTAAACATTATACAACTCTGCTAAAGTTATCGTTGATTTGTATCTTAATTTGCAGTAGTTTCATTGAGCAGACACCGCAGGCAGTCCAATACCGCGATGCTCTCGTTTATTAGCGAAAGGTTCATTAGATGAATGTTTAAATAGTTCAACTTAATATAAAAGTCAATGTTATTATTGTGATGTAACTAAACAACTTATGTACGTGTAAATGTTCCTATTGTGATGTAATTAAATACATAAAGCACATGGCATATGGTTAAATTAACTTGGTAAGTCATACTCATATGAAAATATACGAGTTTTAGCTTTGTTTCGGAGCCGATACAATCATAATCCGTATGCCGATTTAATTCAATCTTGAAACCCTTTACCAGATACCTGACACCTCATAATAACAGAGAAATATGTAACAAGACCTTTAGTCAACAGGTAAACAATATGGAACGTAACCATAGTAACCAGCCCTCGGGACTTTCGCATTTTACCTAACAGATAACTCATGGATGCCCCTCGTAGGTAATTTATATTTTAAAACGTCGAAACAAAGTAAACCTGAACAATGTATGGTTGAAGTTAATATTGGTATGCTGTCACCTAAACATGATCAACTACGGAAAATTTGTTGTGTAATTAAGGTTTCGGGCAACGAGCTGGGAACTTTTGACAGAGGTATCCGACCGCGATGCCAAGTCAAACTTTCGCTGGCTTGTTACGTCGAATTTATTGAAATTTAAGCGATTAAATTGAAGAACTTTTAACACAAACACTGAATAGAATTCGAAGAATGGAAAAGTTTGTGTCGGTACATTTCAAGTTAGATTTTTTTTGGTGTCTAAATGTCACCATAATAATGTTTGCGGACCAAACGTCCATAGTATTGTGTTAGTAATACATCAAATACACTACGTATTAAGTTGTGTGAAGGTGTTAAGCCTTCACGCTAGTATTCTAGACAGATAGATTTCTTTGAGTTTACCACTGACATATGCTTTTATTCCATTGGATATTCGACTTATCACTAATACAAAAGAGTTTCTATTACATACAAACGACATTTAGACAGTGTGTAAGTAATATAAACTCTTTTACATTAGTGTTAAAGTCGAATATCCAATGGAATAAAAGCATAGGTCAGTGGTAAACTCAAAGTAATAGTACTGTAGATGTGATTAAATTAAGAATGTAGCGGATATCTGTCAGACATTTTGTTATTAGCTTAGTCTGTAAGCAACGTTTCAAAAGACAAGTTCTAAAACTACACTGTGCCATTTGATTTATTACTACGTCTAAGCTGCATCCCTCACAGTTGTTATAACTGGTAAGGGTCATACAGTTGCAACCATGGCCGATGCCAATTTTTGAAATGTAAATGTAAGATCGATGGTATTTGAGTGCCCTTGTTGCGCATGTTCGCTTTAATTTTGGCCATAACACAGGCAAGCGATGTGACAATCTGAATTTCTCTGCCAGTAAACAATTATGTCATGAACATGCCGGCATCAAACGGTGTGGACGACACATTCATCTAGCCCAAAGCGGTCGCTGAGCCCTTACCAGTATATTATTTACTCAAACGCTAAATAAAACTAGCCAGAGAGAGGATTTCTAGACGAATTTAAACCGGCATTTGAATTTATTACTTTGTTTATTGGTCATAACGCGATGATTTATTATAGGGACCAATATTCAAGCGAGAATTGATAAAATGGTTACTGGAAAAATGCTTTAGTTAAGGAGTGTCAAAAATGTTTGACATGTGCAATTAATGATACCAAATTGAAAGGTTATCTTAGCCTTTATAAACAAAATAATTGTATACATGCTTGCATGCTGAATACGAGGACATTTAATATTATACCTTAAGACCATGTATAAAACTGTATTCCGACAAATAAACAATTTTGAATTTGAATTTTTTTTTGATTTTAGAACCAAAAAGTATCCAAAATTATCAAGTCAGCAGACTCACTCTGGTAGATGAATTTCTATCACTGAAATTTTGAGGATATTGATCGTACCGAGTACTCGATCTTTTATTTAAAGGATTGTTTTTTGCGAGTACCATAAGCGTACCATTTCTTAATTGGAAACATTAAGTTTCCCAGAGGTTTTTATATTTTTACGGCATAGGTAGTATACGTTACATAGGCACAGAACCTACAAATAGTCGTATCGTTTCTTAGGTATATTTCTTAAAAATTCGAATATACGATCGATCGATAATCCATCGTATACATTTTTACTTTAATATATAATATAAAATATGGCAACTCACAGCGTGTGCCAAAGCCAGTTTTGCCGAAGTCAGTTCAGTTTTTGATTAAGACTAGGTTGCTTGTTTTCTTGTTTTGATACTGCTCGGAGTCAAGCTTTGAGGACAGAAATAAATTTTACGGATATAAATTACAGCATCTAAAATCGCCACAACGAAACGCAGACCATTTTTACTTCGGAACGAGTATATATGGTTTAATAAGAAAATTAAAAAGAGTCTTGATTTTGATGGCTAACTTTTTAAATTGTCATGCTAACCCCCTCTATTGCCTAACGCGTTTGACGCTTGCAATCAGAATCAAGTGTCATGATTTTGTATGGGCTATGACATGACAGTTGATTTGGATACCAAGTGTCAAAAATTCGTTAGGCAATAACGCCCCTGTTCAGACTAAAGTAAACATGTATACCCACAGTCGATTGTGGGGAGCAAATGCCATTTTCACGATTTTTAAAGATATCTAAAAAACAATATGATCTTAAAATAAACCATCTATTCTTTCCGAGTTCACATAACGCGTAGGTACTAACGAGAAAAAATAGAATATGAAACTTAATGTTCCCAACTTCATCCGTATAGTAGTTTATACTTAGGCGCGTGTTGTAGCTTCAATCTACACAAGCAAGGCAAGCGATGCCATAATCTGAATTCCCCTGCTAGTAAACTTTATTTCGTGAACAGGCCTACAAACCGGGCATCAAACGGCTGCGGACCACGCATTGATCTAGCCCGAAGCGGCCACCGGAGCCTTCACCGTCTGCATTATTTACACAAACGCTAAAAAAAAATTGCCAGAAAAAGGATTTCCAAATGAATTACGACCAGTATATGAATTGGCGTTTTGATGGTTATACTCGTATCACCGATAGCCAATACCAAAGTACAGAATACATTATACTGGTCTAAATTCACCAGACTACCAATCTCAGCGTGATGTTCCTATGATAATTGTCAAGTCAAATGGACACGGACGGCACATATTTTTTTAGGATAGGTGGCATATTTTTGAAAAATTGGTTTTTACTAGGTATGAGAAAACTTTATTTTTTAGGGTTCCGTATCTCAAAAGGAAAAAGCGGACCCCTTGTAGGATCACTTTGCTCTCCGTCCGTCTGTCTGTCTGCCTGTCTGTCTGGCTGTCAAGACCCTTAATCTTGGGAACTCGCGGAGGTATCGAGTTGAAATTAAAACTAATATACTTAGGTCTATCGTTCCAAGAAGCTGTGAAAAAGTCAAACTTCTAAGTTTACGTAAAAGAATGATACGTTTTTTGCGGCACGTTTTGAAATTGATAGGGTACTTCCAGTTGTTATAGAAACTTGTAATTTGGTATGAAGGAAGCTCGTATAACACAATCAACAAAATAAATTTGAAAAACATTTTTTTTTTATGTTTGTCTGTCTATACGAGCAATCAATATAAAATAATCGAGCACCGCGTAGCTTAGGAAAAGGGCTCTGCTAACACTGCATTTTCATAGATACGCCTATTTGTAGCGTATATTTTGTACGAAACTGATATATTTAAAGAATATTGAGACACTAGAAGAACGGGAAGGGCGTCTAGCAAAAAGACGGAAAGATTTGCCCCAATCTCTAAATACCAGGCTGAACGTAGTCAAGCACTCCGCAAAATATCAGGCAGTTTTGTTGTTTAATAAGTTACCAACTGACTTGAAGTCGATCACAAATAGCTTTATTTTAAAAAATAGACTGAAGGTTTTCTTGCTGGAAAGGTGTTTTTACTCTGTAGAGCTCTGTAGAGTGTGATGACCATGCCTGACTAAAAGGACTTGAATTAAATGTATTGTAGTGGATAGTATCTTATTTTTTTTAGTAGTTTTAGTAATTGTTTTTATTCTGTTTTAATTTAATTTATATATTTAATACTCATAGTGTTTAAGTTGACGTGACATAAATTTTTCATTATAATTACTATGATGACATCTATTTTAAATTATAAGATTTTGATTTTGATAATTTTTGTTATTACGATAATTTTGATATAATTGATAATTGTGTGTCTATAATTCTGTTATTTTTGATAATTTTGATAATGTTATTATTTTGTATGTATGTATACCTAATATATTTCAACACACAACTTATGTTGTTACTGAATAAAGAAACCCTCAGTGCGCGAGTCCGACTCGCAATTGGCCGGTTTTTATAGTATAACTAGCTTTTGCCCGCGACTTCGTCCGCGTATATCTCGAATTTCAAAAAATCCTCCTAAGTGCGCCTCTACATACTACATCTTCGGCTGATGGAGATTTCGCAGCAGCATTACTCGAGCACCCACTTTTAAGATAAGTATGTGAGAAGGTAGGCCGGGTGGGTTAAGTGCATTTAAAAACGCTACGCGATAGTTTATGGCATCATCCGTGTTCACTACAGATCGAGTCTACAGACTTGTATTCGTATTCTGAACCTTCGAACGACTTCAAAAAAATGTTATTAATAACGGAAGCCTGGTCGTTCTTAGGTGTCAGAATCGCTCGTTCACACAACCACTCCGTGGACTTGCTACGTAGATTTTGAGCATCTGGGTAAATTTGAGAGATTAGGTCGTCAACAGCCCGCATAACTAAGGCGAGATCCGATGGAATTGCAATCCTTCCGTCAGTTTCGGAATATTCTCCATTTCCTATTTTCAGAAGAAGGTCGGAGAATTCTCTAGCGCAAATATCGCCCTTGAGGTGCCCTCGCATACCTATTAATCTTATAGTGTAGTTTTTTGATTAAAGGCCAAATATTTGAAGCCATAATGCAAGTTTTAACTTCATCAGCTCGAGTTCCCCTCGGAAAAACGGGCAGAATCTAACGAAAGTCTCCAGCTAACAACATAGTGACTCCACCTATCATACCATCGTTCCCTTTAATGTCATTCAAAGTTCTATTCAGCGCTTCAAAACACCCTTTATGCGCCATTTTACTTTCGTCCCAGACTATTGCCCCTTATTTCACATCTTTCAGAAGAATGTCCCAAAATGCTGAAATTAGTTTTCTTAGTTTTAAATGAAGTCTATATGCGAAATATTACAACAATTACTCAAATAATTACTTTTCCGTACAAACTTTCAACCGCAATTTAACCCCGTTACGGGATGTATTTTTAAAAATGCCCTTGTCAATGTTTTTCACTGTACATAAGGAAGTTGTGACCAAAATTTTAAGCGTCTAACTTTAAAAACGACATGTTTCCCATACAAACTTTACTCTTTTTTATCCCCCTTAGGGGATGAATTTTGAATGAACGATTTCCATACAACAGTTCAACCCCTATTTCACCCCCTTAGGGGTTGAATTTCGAAAAATCCTATTTTAGTACACGTCCACGTAATATAAGAAAATATACATTCCTTTCATGCTTATATTATTTATTGTCGTTTAATTTTGTTGTAATTATTAAATCAATTATTCAATTAAATGTATTGATATCCGTACCCCCTCTTCTTAACTTAGAGTTAATTTGGTAAAAACTTCAATTGCTTATTTATGTCAAAACGTATTAATTTTAGAGCCATCTGTTAGTTTAGCAGGATACTCGATAGTCGTATTACTCGTAGTACACATTTCAAAGTTTGCACCGTCTTCTTTAGTAGCGCGATAAGATTTAGGTGCAAACTTAACTCAATCGAGTGTAGTCGCTACCCCCCTTATAGAAATTGAATTTTTATAATGTATACCTGGCCGGGGTTCTTCTCGACAGATTAGTAGGGTTTGCATCCAAATCTGTTCAACCGTTTTCAGGCGATGCGCGTACAAATTAACAGACAAACAGACAAAAATTCTAAATTCTGTTGGAATGTAGGTACAAGTTACTCCATCTAGCGATGACCATCTGTATTCATTCTTCCTATGCGGTCGCGATACTGTATAAATTTTAGATGACATTTCAAAAAATGATTAATATTTATTGAATTTCTTTCATCCGTGAAAGATGATAATTTTTATCATGCAGAAATTACCTAAATTATTAAACATAAAAAAGAAAAAGTGTTTACAAATAACGCCATCCAGTTACGCAAACAGGTACTAACGTGTCATATTGGTTTCAAAGCAAATATTTCTTCGGAATAAAAAAGTCATATTTAACAAAAAGTGTTAATTTTCCATCTATTGTTACAAAGAACCCGTTTTATGTATTTATCTTATTTATAAACCCTATTTTTGCAACAAAATGTTTATCATTCTGAGATGATCGCAAGTCCAAAATGTACAACGGGCTATTATCCGGCTATATTAAGATACACTCTTATTTGTATGATACGTCATATACGGAAGGTGAGTTTTTTGCTTAATCGTGTAGGTAGTATTACTGTTGCTAGGTTACCAATTGTTAATTCATTATTTAGGAATTAAAATGTCACAATCACTGTGAACAAAAGGTCATGTTTTACCATTTATTGTTAAAAAAACCCCTTTAATAAATGAATACCCTCAAAAGTTGTAGCCAATGTCCTATTCTGATATCTAAGCTATTTTACTGCAGAATTTTGCGCAAATCTGATGTGTAGTGTTTGCGTATTAGCGTAACGTACGATTTGTCCGCCTTAAATTCATTTATCGCGGATAAGGGTATTTTTCCGGGATAAAAAGTAGCCTATGTCCTTCCCCTGGACTAAAGCTATCTCCATACCAAATTTCATTCCATTCGGTTCAGCGGTTTAAGCGTGAAGAGGTGACAGACAGACAGACAGACAGACACACTTTCACATTTATAATATTAGTATGGATTTCTGTTTGAGCTCCCTAATTGTATCCCTATGCCAACGTTAGTTGCGAGTGTATACCTGCGTGTTCTAAATTCAATCTTGGCCACGACACAGACAAGCGATGTTACAATCTGAATTCCCCTGTCAGTACGCAGTATGTCGTGAACATGCCTTGTCTGTACCGTATGCATTATTTACTCAAACGCTTAAATACAATTTGCCTGAGAATTTAGGTCAGTTGAATTTGGTGGTTTGGTTGACGATACAGACGCGACGGGTTTAGAGCTATTTTGATGACACTCAACCCTTTTCTTGGCAAAATCAAGGTCAAATGCCTCTTTCAAGCCTCTTTGATGACGTGTCACGTTTTTTTTATATGTTCAGACTCATAAACGCACTGTCATTGTTTTTTAAGCTCTAGTGTGGAAGGTAAATAACATGAACGTGACGAATAATATTAAGGCCATGTGTACATTTAAAATTAAAATCGATTCGGTTTACTTTCACAAAACTCATAAAATTCAAGAAGGTTCGAAATTCAAAAATGCAAATATCGCTTTGGGCGGCACGAGGTTGCGTGAGGTCATTCCTTTATACGGAATCAGATGGCGTCAGTGTGGCTCTGTTTTAAATGTAAGTTTTGACCTACTAACTCCTTATTTTGCAAGATTTGTGTGTGTCCATGGTTACACGAAATAAAGATAAATAAATAAATTGGATTGACATAATTTTTTAGAAATTTTAAGAACTTATTTTTTTTTTCTTAATAGAGTGATTGATTTACTTGATAAAAATTCAAACCTCAGATTATGTCAAATATCGCATTATATTTATAAAACCATTGCAAATGACACGACATCTCTGAATCCTCATGATCGTAAAACTCGTATTTCACCGCCAGATTTGCGATCGCAGGACAACGGGACGAATAGTGGGATTTTAGAATTACAAGCCCCAGAGTAAGAAATGTCACTAGTAAGTGATAAGAGTAAGCGTAGCATTCTGTTCGTTGAAATATCTAAGTACCTTGCTTTAAAACCTAGATCTGATAAATAAAACATCAGTAGGCCCTTTACCCTCGCTGTATCATCTATTTATCGCGCGATAACAAAATCAACTACTGTAGAAGTATAATAAGCTTTTCAAGTTTTTATGAACGTGTTTTATTACAACTTTCTATGAAAAGTCAAATCAAAAAAATAGTTACCTATATAATATAATAATAATAATATTTTTTAAGCCCCTTGTATTAATCTTACCATGTCGCGCGTTAATTGAATGTAGCTATATTTACTTCTCTTGTTTTTTCAAAATTATTCGTCTCCTCACTCAACGGGACGGAATCATTGAGAAGAAAACACATCTTCTATATATAATATATATATTGTTGCTTTGGGTTTACGAAACAGCATAATACCGCAAAAGAAACATCATTTCCGTACAAATGAAGGCGTGAGGGTATAATTCTGAGGATATAACACGTACACGTGCTGCGCAGAGCGAGAATGAGCGATATCCAAGCTATGGACATTATGAATAGCTGCGGGTTCAAAGAATAATTGGCTCCTTTGTATGCTTGGCCTTGGCCATTTCCATCAATATTTCAATCTCGTTTCAATCTCGGTGCGCTTTTGTTTTCATTTATCGCACTAGAACATAAACAAAAGAGGCCTGACCGTAATACAAACAACATCGGAAGTTTGCGATTAATATCTGTAGACATTTCATTCTTTACAGCCTTTTCGAATATCCGATTTATTTAATTCCCCTCCTTTCAGCCTTTTAACGTTTTCTTCAACTTATGATAAAAGTGCCAAGGTCGAAGAGAGCCTGAAAGCCCTTTTTCATTCGATACAGAGACAATAGAAACTCTCGGCTGAAAAAACTTAGGAAAGAGTTTTGATAAAAACAGTCGTCCTTTACAAAGTCATGTCTAAGTTTCGCAGATGTCGCGAGGAGTATTCGTTATGTTCGAGTATATAAATCATTCAAAACGTGACTACAAGCTTCACAACATAACTCATGTTGTCGCTGTCATTTGCTGGGTGGTATTCGAATGTCGCGTAAACTGCTGCGTCATATGTGGCAGCTGGAGGCATTTCGAGTTCACGCGAGCATGAAATTTTACAGCTGGAGATAGTAGGTACCTAAAAATACAACGCAACTACACATATGTGAACTTATGTGAGTGCGGTACGCACGTGTCCCAACCTTTAACATTTAGTACGTCCGTAAGGAGGCAATCCCACAGGACGGAGGCGAGTAGCTCGCTCCGCTCAGTTTATGGCTCGACTCGACCCTAACAAGATTCCCGCCGCTCGTTACACCAATTTATTACACCCTTACAAGGGATTTATACTTTTTTGTGGTAGTTTCGCCCACTAGCGCCCGCAGCAGAGGACACTACTTACGCATACACGAGAGTGCCTCATTTCGCCAATCCCAGATGGCGCATATTGCCCCAAATGACGTAATGAGAAGAATTGCGCTCGTATCTTGGTCTCTTAAGTTGGTTTAATCTCGAGTTACGTCCTACCCGGACATACGTTATCGTGGCGCATGATCTGGGATTAACATGTCTCGGAAGTTTTGTTCTCAAACTTTCATCAATAAACCTTATGATAAATTGAGGGTACTCGTATTATATCTTTATAAATCATATCTTTCATCGTTAAATCTTAACGTAATGATTTAGGGGATGTTATGTTTTTTTTTAATCTATTCCAGCAGTGCCATTGGTCATTATCACTATGCTATTTACAAATACTTTTCTCGCATTATTGTACTAAAGAAAATTAATCTACTTTCATGAAACCTCTCTCGTCCACTGAATGAACATAAATGTTGTTGACGTAAAATTACGGCAACGTCTTGTGAGACCTGCTGCCGTTGCAGACTTAATAAAATAAAATAAAGCATTTTCCACTTTGCGGTATTCTCCCATAACACTTAAGAGGGCTTGTTCTGATCTGAGTTGGAGGCGTCTATATTATTCGATAGTTTTAATAAACGGGACTATGACGAGACTATGGACGTAACGCAGCGTCCGAAACGTCGAAGAGTAAGTAAACGTCGAACCTACGAAAGGTAATTAAATAAATCATATTTATACGCGATTCAGCCCCATTTTGTTGTGTTGTGATAATGAGCCTGAAGACGTCCACTAAACAAAAGATCTCTTTAACGACCGGCCATGCTCTGCCTTTATCAAACCGTATCTTGACCAAATCGATGGTAAATTTTGTTGGAGGCTTGACTTGAGAACTTGAACGACGTCGGCGACCTTGACCTAAACTTTAGTTTTGACAAATATATACCTAAGCCGATTTTACAATTAAAATGTGTAATTGTAAAATTGCCTTTTGTAATTGAAGCTTTTAACACTTTCACTAACAGGCACTTGTTAGGTGGGCGCTCATTTACCTATTTTATCGGCTACAGGCGTAGGGCTACGAAAATGTTGGTTTTGAAAGTTAAAATTTTTTTTTTATTATTATTTATATACTTATTATAAACAAGACAACGTCAATACACGGAAAATGTTCAAATTAAGTACCTAATGACAGTTGGTCTGGACTCAAACTGTAATATAATGATGGTTAGGCTGGATTTCACCAATCTTTTATTTCGAGAATTACGCCTATTCTCAAATAGTTATGTCAAAACGAGTTTTGTCATTACTCTCCAAGAATAAGCGTTATTCTTCGAATAAAAAATTGGTGAAATCAAACTTCATTAACAAAGTGACAGAATATCAGATATTAACAGTAATTTTAGAAATGGTCGTCGAAATAAACTCTAAGCTCTGTTAGGATAGTTGAATAAATTTTATCATTTCCATAAAATTTAAAGACATGGTCTAGAAAACCGGTTAAATGTGACGTGACCAGCGCAGTAGAGAGCGCCCTTAAGTCGTCTCTATTCCTAGGAATAGCTTTCGCCTTCCGTCCTGAAATTGGAAACTAGATACGCTATCGTAAGCTCTCGGTTTTATCACTTATGGGAGGAACGAATTAGTACACGCTAGTAACACCTTGACCTTTTTATAGAGAACATGCAATCTATCTGAAAACGTGCTACACATTCCGTAACTCAGATTAATTTAATTATAAGCTTTGTGAATTGTAGTGGAACGAGAGGAACTTTTTTTTCGCTAAAAAGGCATATAGACTGAGATAGTCAAATAAACTATTATTCTCTAGCTTCCACAATGATCACTTAATAACATCGTCTTTGGTCATTTGAAGCTAGGATTTTCTGAAACATTGAACACTCAAATTAATATGTATAGGTACGCGATAAATTCTTTTATTTTCATAAACCGTAGTTACAAAAAACTACACTATACTTTTTAATTTGAACATTTATTTCTTCGCACCTCTTTTACACGCATACTTACGTATAATTTAATTTATATTCTAAAATGCGTAATCGATGCTTTTATGTAAAGTAAACAATCAGTCTTAAAGGGAAAATTCAGTATCAACATTTTGAGTGTGAATATTTTTCCGTGAACATACTTGTTTTAACCGAAGTATGGAAAGGCGGCACCATCGTCGAAACCAAACATACTTACGTAAGTACACAAAGTTACGCAAATAATTCAAATTCAAAATAAATCCGGTTATTGTACAACTAGGATTTTCCTGACATGTTTTTTATGTTTAAAAGTTTCTTATATCAATCTCTAGGCAATATATTTGTTGAATGTGTGGACTGTATTGGACTACTTCTTTCTTGATTTAAAATAAAATACTTATTTCTTCATGGTAAGTATTTGCTAATTAGCCATAATCAGCTAATATAGCCGCAAGAGAGTATAAGACTCTGAGTGTAGTAGAAGACTCTGAGTATAGTATAAGACTGACTGTGGCTATCAAAATGGCCACTTATTATTCCCACATACTAGGGCCTGAATTAGCGGCTTATCGGCTGATGCAGGCGAATTAATAAATGCGACAAAAGATATTCTTTATTCATCATGTTTTACAATTGAATGATATATATAGTTATATTACTTTCTTAATGCTATAAAACAACATAACACGTATTTTATAAAACAGGGTAAAAAATATATGACAGAGTAGTAAAATGAAATAAAAATAATTATGATTAAAAATAGCGAAATAATATTGATTTATCTCTTATAACTAAGTTTACACAATTAATCAATTCCTAATCCTAGTTATTTCCCACAATATCCCCCGCGTGTGCAAACACCATTCTCTTGGTTTCTAGGAAATAACAATGAGTCTGGAGGCTGGACGACGGATGGATCCCGCTGCTGTGCGTACTTCAGTGACTCGGACTTTGCCGTCTGGACCTGGGTAGACTTTAACTACCTCTCCTCTTGGCCAGGTACCTCTGGGCATTGTACTGTCCATTATGAGCACTATGTCGCCTTCTTTCACGTTGTCGTGGGCGCTATTGGATCTAGCTCTCAGCGACGGGCGGTATTCTTTGATCCATCTTTGCCAAAAATGATCGGCTAGTCGCTGCGCTGTTTTCCATGAGCTTGAAGTAAGAACGACGTCGGAAAATGAGCCGAATGGTGACATGGCATTAGAGCGGCCGATAAGAAAATGGTTCGGTGTGAGAGCTTCTTTTTCTTCGTTTAGCATAACCGGCGTGAGAGGTCGCGAGTTAATTACGTGCTCGGCCTCTAAAAGCAGGGTGTGAAGCACTTCTTCGTGGGGGTGCTTTTCATTAAGGGTAGCTCGTAGGGCGGTTTTTACTGAGCCTACGAGCCTCTCCCATGCGCCGCCGGCGGAAGGGTTACCTGGTGGGATCTTCTTCCAAATAATCTGACGCTGCCTAGCGTATTCTAGCAGATCACTGGTTGCGCTATTCATGGCGTCACTGATCTCACGTTCGCTTCCATAAAAGTTTGTAGCGTTGTCCGAAAAAATGATTGATGGAGTGCCACGTCGCGCCATCATTCTTCTGAGTGACATGATCATAGCCGAACCAGATAAGGAGTTCACTAGTTCAAGATGTACGGCCCTTGTGGTTAGGCACGTATACAGGACTCCCCATCGCTTTTCGTGTCTTCGTCCGACTGTGACAGTCATAGGCCCGAATAAATCGCAGGCTGTGGCGGTAAAAGCAGGTTGATTTACAGTTAGCCTTTCTTTAGGTATATCGCCGAAAGGAGCCTTAGAGGGTGACCCCCTTCTGACACGACACCATTGGCATCTGTTACTTATAAATCTCAGAGCACCTCGCAATCCTATCACGTAAAAATGTTGGTTTATCTCGTTCATCACAGTGGAGTGGTTGCCGTGATTGAACATAGCGTGATAGTGAGCGATCAGGAGGCGAGTGAAGTCTTCTTTGGCGTGAAGTATCGGCGTGGCCTTTTCTCTGTCGATTCTCCCGTCCAGCAGTAGAGTTCCGTGGCGGTCCATCTTCACGGCGAGCTTGCTGAGTGCAGACTTCTTGGGTATTTGTCGTCCAGCCTCGATGAGTTTCATTTCCTCGTCGAAATATGCCCGTTGACTGCGTTGAATATTTAATAACTCGGCCATTTTCAAGTGGTTATTGTTCATTTCAGTTTCTATTTTTCTATTGAGCATTTTGGACTTAAAAACCTCAGCAGCTAGTAGGGTGGTAGCAGTAGCCCTAATTAAACGCGTGTATTTCGAAAAACGTTCTATCTTAGGTAAATACGAAAAGGACTTAAGCGGCCTATCTACAGTAACGGCGGTTACGACCTTTTTCGCGCTACGCTCCTCTCCCGTGGTGGGAATTGGATTCTTATTTGATTTGTCAACCGGCCAATCAGACTCATTTTTACGGATAAATTCAGGGCCGTGAAACCATCTATGGTTTTTATCGAATTTTAATGGGATAGCCTTCGTGGCATCGTCGGCCACGTTTGAGGCGCTCGGAACCCATCTCCATTCCGTGGGTTTCGAACTATCCTCGATTTCTGCCAGACGGAATGCCACGAAACTCTTGTATGAGCGCGGGTCTGATTTTATCCATGCTAAAACTGTACGTGAGTCTGACCAATAATGGCAACTATCTATTTCGTAACTAGTCTGTTCCTTTACTGATTTAGCTAACCTACAGCCTAGGACACAGCTTTGCAATTCGAGTCTTGGAATTGACACTATACGGAGGGGGCTCGCGCGCGCCTTAGCCGCTACTAATCGTGATGTTTTACCTATCGGGCTGTCACTCACAAAATAGACAGCCGCCGCGTAAATTTTCTCACTAGCGTCGCAAAAAATGTGTAACGAGCCCTTCCTATTACTCGCGGGTACATAGCGATCCAATTCTAACTCTTTTAATTGTTGTATATTTTGTATGAAACTATTCCACGCGGGTACTGATTCATCCAATATCGTATCGTCCCAGCCTATGCCTGTTCGCCAGGTATCCTGTATGAGGATCTTGCCTAAAGCCGATATGGGTGAAATGTATCCTAGAGGATCGAAGACGGCCATAACGCTACTCGTGACCTGCCTTTTCGTAGGTAACTTTTTACCCTCCAGGACCTCCCGCGGAGTGTTACGCAGATTTACGTTGAACCCTAGCGTGTCACGTTCGTGATTCCATATTAAACCAAGGGTTCTTTCCGCGTTATTACCTCCTATAACCGTTTCCGATCGCGAACTTTTATCCTTGATATCCGATAACACATATGGATGACTCGAAGCGAAACCTTTCAATTCGAAAGAGGCTTTACTGTTCAACTCTATTATGTCATTTACGACCTTTTTCGCCTCGACTTCGTTTTCATCCATAGCTATCAGAAAATCGTCCATATACGCGTTTTTTACCGTGTATTCGGCGGCTATGGGGTACCTATCCCGGTGATAGTCAGCGTTCCTATTTTTAACATATAGGGCAGTACAGGGCGATGAAACGGACCCAAAACAGAGCCTTTTCATCCTGAATTCAGTCGGTTCACACTGCCCGTCTCCCTCCCTCGTAGACTATCCCTGTCCTCCTCTAAAACCTCTATTTGTAAAAACATCTCGCGGATGTCGGCTATTACGGCGATTTTACCTTCGCGAAATCTCAATAACACACCGAAAAGAGATTGAAGCAGGTCCGGACCTGGTAATAGTGCGTCATTTAAGCATTTATTGAATGACCTACTAGCCGCGTCGAAAACTAGACGCATAGAACCTTTCTGCGCGTGAAAAACCGGAAAATGCGGTAAATACCATGACCTTAACGAATCTATTGGCGCGGGCGATTCCATTCTCTCGGCGTAACCTTTCTCGAGTAATTTATTTATCTGTTTCGTATATTCAGATTTTAGTTGCACATCTTTGTTTAATTTATTTTCGAGAGAGCAAAGTTTCGTCATCGGATTTCCATAACAAACCGGCACGATACCTATCTTCGTTTTCCAATTTTTCGCAAGTCGAATTTAACTTTTCTAACGCACGTTGTTCTGGATCGGATTTAGGAGGGCGATTTCCTACTCCTAATGATTCGATACTAAAATGCTCTTTTATCAAGTCGGCTATCTCATTTTCGGTAGTTTTAGCGGGACGCAAATGATTTACTATGAAAGCACGGCCACTAGGTACGTCGTGGCTACCGTGGAGCGACCATCCTAACTTTGTCAGAGATGCAACGGGGAGGCCTTTGTCTCCGCTTAAAATGCGGCGAGGCACTAAAAGATCCCAGTGATCCTGTCCTATAATCATTGTAGGTGACGTTTGCTCATAACATAGCTCATCTTCGATATCGTGTAAATGTTCGCATTTTCTTACCAAATCGCGAGATACCGCCTGAGTAGCGAGATTTAATTTATCTATTGTGTACGCGGACATTTTTATTAAATTCCTACTGCATGCTCCACGGATATTGAAACTAATTTTGCACGACTCTTTTTCAGACAATATGTTACCGCCGACACCCTCAATCGATAGGGTCTCTGCGTTACTGCGAGGTGATACCAAATCAGCTACATGCCTCTCAATTAGCGAAATTGAACTGCCATCGTCTAAAAGAGCTGTAGTTTGTACAGACCCTAAGGGCCCTGACAACTCTACCGGAATTATTTTCAGGTAGGTGTCAGCACTACGTACATGATTTACTAACCCGGTATTATTTTTTCGCGATGGGGTCGTGTTAAGCATCAATCCGTGTAACATTTTATGATGACCTGATTCGCACTGATTAAAACCGCAAGGTACGTATTTACACTTTACGGGACGCTTATGGTTAGATTCCAGGCACCTGAAACACAGTTTATGTGTTCTGACCGTTTCCCATCTTTTTTCTATAGTTAAGCTAGCGAAATCAGCGCATTTGCTTAAAATATGATTTCCGCTACAAATTATGCACTTAATAGTCGCGGTGGGGGGGGAAATCGGTTCGCTCGTCCTGGTTTCTACCATACGCGGTTTTTGGGGTTTTTTTTTATTAATAGGCGCATTATTCCTATTTTTCTGCGTTTTAACGTTTACTTGAGCTACCGTTCGCGGGATAAAATCATCGCAATCAGAATCTGATGACTCGTAATTATAGCCTGAGGCGTGCGATCGAGACGGCTGACGCGCTCTCGCTTCTCCGCCGCGCATGCGCGGTGGTGAATCGCAAGCGGTTTCCGATATAAAATTTATCGAGGACCGAACTCGTTGACGACCGTGAGTTTTTCGGGTAGCTACACTTATCTCATTTAAAAACTGAGACATGGCTACTAAACCCGGCGTCCCCTTGTTCGAAGCCCTATATTTATTCCATTCATATCGCACGATCAGATTCAGTTTGTCAACGATTTTATTCACTAACTCGGGCGAATAGAGAAATTCGTCTTGGTGGAGCGCTTTTATGGTGGAAACTACGTTAGCTACGGTTCCCGCGAAAGTGGTTATATTACTGTTATCTTCCGCTAAGCGTTGCATTTTTTTTACGTTATGTATCTCCGCCAAGACTATTTCCTCCGGGTTACCGAAATGCCTTTCTAACGCTTCGATTATCTCTAACGGATCCGACACGGTGTACATGATAGATTTTACGGCTATTTTCGCTTCTCCGCGTAAAGCCCTACGTAATCTACTTATGTTACTGATATTGGAAAATAGAGGCGCGCTGTCCGTAAATTCCGATCGAAATGCTATCCACTCGGCGATATTGCCATCGAAAGGAGTTAATTCTGGCACGTGTCTTTGAATAACTGGCGTGCTCTTACTACGATTAACTGCCTCTACCACTTGACTGGATAACAGCTCGAAATCCCTATTTTCGAAACTCGTACGCGGTACGTTCATAGGCGCGAGATTTGACTCTATTTCCTGCACCGGATGGTTCAGACTCTGTCTTTGCTGTTCTACCCATCCTAACACACGCGCGTTTCTAGGCACTGTCTGATCGAACGTGGGCACTGAATTGTTGGACGCTTCCATCCTAGCAATTTCCAACCTACTTTTAGCCGCGATCGACCTACATCTAGCCTGCTCTAATTCTGCGTTATGAAAATCCAATTCGGCAATCAAAACGGAAAGCTGCTGATTAACATTAACAATTGGCGCGTTTACCACAGTACCCGACGCACTCCTACTATGATGGCCTACGGGGTCTTGAGTTAACGGCGGGTTCGCGGTCGGTGGCGCGGCACCGTTAGAATGAATAACGTTCGCGGGATGTGTCGATTCGTTCCCTAGGTGGCTACTACTACCAATCCTACTCTCTCCCGGTTCCCTGCTCCATGTATTAGTTTCCTCACTTGTTGTCTGACCTGAAGGTGGCGTTTCTTCATATGTGCGCGAACGCGTCTGACGCACGATACGACCTACCTCTTCGTTGGTCGACATTTTACACACACACGGGGAATGGGGGGGAAACACAACCTAACACCTAATTGCCCTACGCGAGCGCTACCGGCACTTGACGCTCAAGCAACGCCCGGGGACCTAAATCCCTACGTCTTCTTTCTTCTTTCTTCCAGTGATAATACTCACTCAGGGGTGCTGCGCAATCCGTGTTAACAGAGAGCGAGCGTCTGGACCATGCCAGAGTAAAAGGCGAATCGTTTAGAGGGTCGCCGTATGAAGGAACAGAAACCGAAGCTTCATAAGTTCCCCGGAGTCGAGACTAGCCCGAACCCCGTCAAGAGACAAAAGCCCGAGGGCTACAAGAGGCAAAAATGATGCACGCCGTACGGGGGGAAGCTGGTGGCTTCACAGTATGGTGCACGACGTACAGGCTCTTGCTGACTCGTTGAAACGGGAAATGCTTCGATCTTCTATTTATCTTGCGCACCTCTGCTTCATTGATCCGGCTCTCGAAGTACCATTGTTGAATGTGTGGACTGTATTGGACTACTTCTTTCTTGATTTAAAATAAAATACTTATTTCTTCATGGTAAGTATTTGCTAATTAGCCATAATCAGCTAATATAGCCGCAAGAGAGTATAAGACTCTGAGTGTAGTAGAAGACTCTGAGTATAGTATAAGACTGACTGTGGCTATCAAAATGGCCACTTATTATTCCCACATACTAGGGCCTGAATTAGCGGCTTATCGGCTGATGCAGGCGAATTAATAAATGCGACAAAAGATATTCTTTATTCATCATGTTTTACAATTGAATGATATATATAGTTATATTACTTTCTTAATGCTATAAAACAACATAACACGTATTTTATAAAACAGGGTAAAAAATATATGACAGAGTAGTAAAATGAAATAAAAATAATTATGATTAAAAATAGCGAAATAATATTGATTTATCTCTTATAACTAAGTTTACACAATTAATCAATTCCTAATCCTAGTTATTTCCCACAATATTATTTCAAAACAGAAAAATATACGTCAATCTTCTCTTTCTCTCTTCATCGTCTCTTGTTCATTCTTGCGTAATACACGGACAAGTCAACTGACACGCGTGTTACTTTTGCATTTTAAATATGGCTAGAAATCGGTTGCTCTTCTCGAGAAAGTTCTGTTTTGTAGGGAGGACGTCCTCGAAAAAATTAATCATAGAATACGGAAAACGTCCTCGACAGTTTTAACTATTGTCACAACTTCAGTGTCAGGTAAAAATTGAACTAGTAACATACACACTAATGTCCAATTTCCAATACCCAAGCTATTTCAATAAAAAGCCTGACCTCTTAATATACTGATTTAATCACATACCATTAAGTTATATCGCAGCTTAATTAATACGAGACCGGACACTAACAGGCATTATTTGTCTTATTAACGAGCTAACCCAATTATGGGGGAATCGAGAACTCACCACTAAATTACTCCTACAATGTGTCCTTTTTCGGGAATCCATCTCCATTCATAAGCCGAAGAAGTATAGTGCTCTCTAAAACCAACAGGAAGTAAGGGATTTTTAAGGGCATACACTGTTATTCGTTTCTGTTTCGTAAAGTGTATTAGCAGACGAAATTTTTCTCATTTACTCGAATAACGCCTCGCTTTCACAAATAAGCCGTAATTCCACAGAGAACGCCCCGGGATTATGTGCATCCAAATATTTTATTTATGGAAAAGATTAGGTCTGAACTGAAAATTTCTTTTTCATGATGTACGGGGCCTCTACGAATTTGCAGGTTGGATTCGGCGAGGAAACAAAAGAGGATCGTAACTAATTTGGGACTTATCCTTTCTGTTTCGCAACATCCTTATTCATTCATGTGGAAGTTTCTGTTGGTTTCTCTCTCTGACTCATAAAAATTATGCAATCAATCCATACGCGATTTCTGTCCGTGGACTGAATTACAGGACAATTCGTAAGTCATGTCTTCACAGAAATATATTGCAAGCGCAGCCGTTGATGAGAGAGTTATGATGGGGCAAATAGTCTTCATTTGCGTTATGCCATATGGCCCTACTCGACCTAGTAGCTAGATTTTGAAGTTTTGCTCTCACGCTATTATCAAGGGTTACTTTTCGTAGTAAACATTTTAAAAAAATGTTCACCTGCAATACACAAAGGCTAACCATGTTTATGTTTGGAGCCAAGTTTATATGGATAGCAAAAGCAGTTCCTGAGATATTATGTTATAACAGACGGACAGAGGGACAGAGTAGCATCACAATTTGGGTTGCTTTTTTATGTTTTTGGTACGTAGCCCTAAAAATGTGAGCTAGATTAGAAACGATTTTAGAAGTTAAAATGATAGAAATATATAGATTGTTTTAGAGGCCTTTGGCCTTATGGTCTCTCTCTACCGTAGTGCCTAACGTAGCGTGGCGTCTGAAATGTTGCAAAATTATCCGCGTACAATTCGAATTTTAAAAAAACCCTTCCATAGTACCTCTATAGAAAGAAAGAAAAAAAAAACATTTATTCTTGTAGTGTGTTAGTGAAATTTAAACCAAAATCCTGACGTCAGCACAGCCACGTCACCCGAGAACTTTTAGGAGGTTTATCAGGACACCTCAAGGAAGCCCTGTACCAATTTTGAAAACTACACGAATTATTTCCACTGGGTTATCTAATCTTCTCATTTTTTTAATGTTTTATAGGTAGAGATTAATGGGATACGTTCGGTAATGAAAAATAAATTATTAATGAAATGTATGCAGAAATGAACATATTTATAGAATTATGTTCTGATTTTGAGTTATAAATTACACGTGATTGTTTAAATAAATTGAAATTAAAAGTCAATATTTTTAATCTGTATATCACGTGACCTGAAACATGGGTCTTCATGGTATGACGTTACAATTGCAAAACAATACGCTGTCCTGACAGTCAGTAAAATAATAGGTTATTTTTCTTCTCTAAGTCTTCTTTACATACTGTCATTACGTCATGATTTAATTGAACATGGCGATGGCGGACAGCGTTTTCACGGGACTAACAAAAGTTCAAGTATTAATGTAGTTTTATGGCCAGAAAGCGTCTTTATTTTACCGTTATATTTTTTTTGTAGCTTTTTATTAGGAAATAAACATTTAAAGTACTTTCGTATTCTTAAAGCTTTGCGAATGTATATTTAAAAAAAAATGTCCACGACTTAGGAATCACGACTTACTCAGGACAAAATATACGTACGTTTTATCTACGTCACTATAGAGTGACCTAATATGGTGTAATAAAATAACCCACTAGTACAACTCGTCACCTGCCTAGTTAGGTAAATAGCGCTGTAAATGTTTTAAATAACCCTTTAGAACATTTACAACGCGGACAGAGCAGCGAGCATTTCTTGTTTGGGATGTAACGCTTCTGTCGACTAGCTTCCTAATCTACTTATAAGTAGCATACTTACGAGTATGTAGTTCTGACATTATAAGCGTAAGTTGTCTTCAACGCCCCGAATGGAGTTGAGACTAATTACACTTGTTGGTAGAAGATAATCATAACATAATACATTTTGGTACGAGATACTTGTTCACAAGTTCAGATGGTTCGGTGAAAGATGTTAATATATTAATGGATAGTGGCTGTAAATACTGGAATTTACTATTTACGATAGTTAGTAATTATACATTTTAATGGTTGGCTTTTATGCTATGGATTAACAAGGCGTTTGCCCTGTTAAGTAGAAACCGCGTTTTATGAAATAGTGAAACGGGAATCAAAGTATACTTTAATTCTACTGTGTATTTTTTAGCTTAACGTTTCCATAAATACTAAGTCATGCAATATAGTCATACAAGTTTTTTGTTTTTTATTGGAAGCAAAAAAACTATCGTGATTGAACCACTTCGTCAAGATTACTGAGTCAACACATTCACTAACAGGAACCCGAGCGGGCGCTCTGCTCGTAAAAGCTTAGCCGATACCATGCCCTACAAAAATATTACCTAATTTAAATTTTTGGCTCATCATCTAAATGCCGACCAAAGCGTCATTACAACGGAGAAAATTGGAACTCTACTTCGGCCGACTAACATTGGTTGTTTGCAGATTCTCTAAATAGCTTTTTGCTGCCACTAACACTCACGCCGTCAACAGCCAACATAGAAAAGTCACTAGAACCCAAAATGTGTTGATAAATATTCATTTGAAATACTGAGCGCGTACTAAGTATTACTGGCAACAAAACGACGTAAATACAATTGAAAATCTTAAGAATAGTGCCGTTTTAATGTAGTACTCGTCTCTTAGATTATAAGTTTACGGCGGTGCACCTTATTCCACTGCAATAAGATGAAAAAATGTATACATCTTTTGACGAAAAATGTATCAAGTTACGTGGGCACGGGCGCGCTGCCAACATCCCCCGCGAACTTTGCGTACTTTATAAACGTATTTTTTATATCCGACTCCTATTTATTGCAGTTTCTTTTCGAAACTCCGTTGACGGCGGCGAGATATGGGGTGACGATATGTTTACATTTCTAAATTTTGTGACCACTTTATGTTCATGATTTGAAAAATAATGTTGTCGTTCATCCGTTTTCAAATAGTAAATATGAAATGTACCAAACACATTTTATGAAATTTAAGTGAAATAAGCTATTAGGATACGCATTTTTGCCGTTATGACTACAAATAATAAAAATAAATAAATGTCTATATCATTGTAGCCACATTACGTCAAAACAACAGGACTGATTTTGAACATTTTTGGTACAGGATAGCTGGACTCACAATACTTTTTACCCGGCTACGGCAAAGAAAATAAAAGAGTTAAGTCTTTCCCCTCCCCACAGACAAATTTTCTGTCATTTTCTAGTGATCAACAACAAATTTACCCATAAAACTTACCCATAACAAATTCCAAATGTTTCTTGAAATATTCCTATCTAGAGAGGATGAAGAGAGGCATAATATAAAGAGTTTAGACTTTTTCAAAAAAACAAGTATTTTACATGAGGCGCTCGTGATTTTAGATGTGGTACGATATATTTTATTTTAAGGAAAAATGTGATTCATTTTATTTCCGATTTATGAGTACAAACTGCTACGGGCGACTCGGCGCGCTCCGCAATGTTATCACTGCCTTTATTCATTTTCCACAAGGATATTAAATAGACATCGCTTTGCAATCCAAGCAAAATTCTATACCTACGTAGTTATTGACAACAAATAGGCGACTTCTGACTTTTCATCTACTTCCACTCTAATATGCTAACTCCGTAAATGTTTGGTTCATATTTTCGCCGGCATAAATATCGGCTTTTTTCTTTTACTCGAATATTCGACAAAAAACTGGCCAAGTGCGAGTCGGACTTGCGCACCGAGGTTCCGAAACGTCGGGAACTCAAATGAGATAATATACGCAATATAATCCGTTAAATTGTTTTATTTACATGAGTAATAATCGCGGAAACTGAAGAACATATTAAATTAGCTAAACTTAAGAGACATACTTACAGTTAAAATTTTCGTTTGGTAAACTTCGGAGATAAACGGGGGAGGGGGCTTATTTCATATTATCGTTAATAAAACAAAATCGAATGAAAAAAAAAAAGATCAAAAATACCCTACTTAACCTAGTAGCTGTCTTTTAATTTTTGCTCCCCCTCATATTCTTCATTCTTATAGAAAATAGAAAATGAAGAATATTCTTTAAAATGTTTCTTTTCTCTTAGATGTGGGCTGACCATGTTTATAAACATTTCAAATTTCAAATAGATAGCATTAAGTAGTTTCTGAGATATGGCGCTCTAATAGTCGGACAGACAGAGTCGCACTTAAGGGTTCCTTTTTACCTTTTTGGTACGGAACTCTAAAAACGACCGTCTCGCGTGGAATCCTATACGTCTGGCGCATTTGTCTTCGTCGTGTTTTATTATTTGCACATGTAAAACAATTTTCCGTGCGTAAAAACGTCTATGGAAAATCTCATCGGGAACTCGGCCATTATGAGAGGTAAAAAGGTTTTTCATAAAACAGGATCTTGCAAAGTTGGGATGTTGAGTTTCGTTTACCGGAAATTAGGGTTTTTCAGCGTAGATTGCTCAAAGCGATAACGAGGTGGGTTACTGCGTTGCTTCCAAAATGAACGCGAAAATAAAGCCTAAATATTCTGTTTGTTGTTATTTTTATGTTGAATTAATAAAAGTTTCTTAACTTTCGCATCAAGTTGAATTCCCGGAAAGTTAAATTATGAGAAGGCGGAGTTTATAAAGGGGGTTTAATTGTGTCGCAAGAAAATTTTAATGAATCATTGGTTCGAGAAATTATTTATTAGTGAGTTATTATTTGAGACTTTGTCTCCACTTCAAGAATAAAATATGCATAAAAGGAATTGGGATTATTTTATTACCTATGCAAAGTAATTCTCTGTAGAATGTCTTCACCAACTGTAACTACTGTGTAACTTGCGGCAAACTTTAGATAATTCGAAATACGTGTAGATTCTACGGTTCGCCGTACACTAGTTATTGATTTTAGATTATAACGTAGCCCTTATAAGAAAAGTCCATCGTAGTCAGCGTCTTTATTTAATAGAGGCACCAAAGGACAAAGCATGTCAGACCATGCTCAATGTAGGGTTCCGCAGCCGTTCATACAAAAACATGCACTACAGATGACAATTATTTCCACCTCCGTCTTTTTAAAAGAACTATCGAAATATGTGCCGCTGATTGATATTTGCTGTTTTTTTTATTTATATATTTGCTGTGATATTTGCTGTTTTCACTTTCGGTAACATGTCTAGAGTGCCCCCCCCCCCCCCCCCCCCCTCCCTAGGAATAGATTTTTTTATTATTTAACAATCAAACTAAGTAGCGGCTTATACAAGACATCTATACTCCAAATTTAATCAACATACATCATGTTGTTTTTGAGTAAAATGCCTGTGAGGGTTCCATTTTTGCCATTTTGACTATGGAACCCTAAAAATGAACGAAAGACTAAATCTAATTTAAAAACCTTAGTCGTAAACGTGCCGCTTTGTCTTGTTTAACGTCACAGCTCAGTAGTTTCGACTAAAACATTTTTATTCAAGCAGTAAACTGGGAAATAAAAGTAAAAGCTGGGTTAAAGTGGCAAAGAGCTATTAAAAGTTTCTCTCTGGTCCGCAAGCTTCTTCAGTTTGCGATGTCCCGCTAGTCCTCGGAGGTCAAGGTTAAATCCAACGAGTTTCATTACTTTGCTACATGTTGTCTACATAATAAAGTGACTTTGTAACCAGAGGATATTTGGTAGTCTTTTTGCCTAAAGTTGCGAGTTTGTGTTCAGCTTTATGGACTATAGAAAATGTACAAAGGGGGATGTAAAAAGTAATCTACTTAAGCAAATATGAAGTGAAAAACTGGTATGGCTACTTTTTTATTTTCCAATGTAGTCGCTTGAGAGATCAACACACTTGTTATATTTGTGATAGAGCAATATAAGACCGTTAAAAAATATTATTTTGATCTCTCGTCAAAATGATCGTTGACTATGGGGCCGGGGTTATAAGGCGGGTGTCCTAATTGTTTACGGTAATTTTTGCTTGTATAGCAGTTGCAGTACTGTTTCGGCAGTATTATCATGTAATACGAGAAATCCTTTGCTGAGTTTGCTTCGTTGTTTCTCTTTTATATTTTCCCGGAGCTTATTTAACAGGTTAGTGTAATAATTAGCAATCATTGTAGTATATTTATGTTAATAATCCATCAGGAAATCCCTGATGGATTATTATATCCCTGGGCACAACAAAAATTTAGTAGCTATTATTATTATATTTTTCTTTGCTGCGTTTCTTTTCTCCTCAGTAACCCTCATTTTGTGAAATGCTGCTGGTAAATTATTTAAATAAAATAATTAAACCTTTCTGGCACATGTGTAACTGTTTTTACAGATTAGGCCCATCTGGCATGTATGCATACCTTTATTTGTTTTCTCAAAGTCGGTAGTTCGCACAAATTGTAACTTGGACAGAGAAAAATAGATTAGCCCCTAGATTATAGCATTATTGACGGGATGTCGTTAAGTATGGTTCTAACAAATAAACCTGCCGTGTGCAATAATGCGAAGGACGCGACATTTTCCCCTCATATCCATTGTTTTATCTGAGCACTCCTTAGGTTAACTTAATTAAGGTAACTAATTGTTTCGGGGCCTATTACGCACGCGTATATAACATGATTTCACTCGAAAATGTGAAGGTTCGCAAAATTGGCTCGTCTAAATTGACTTTGTAGAACGTGGGCCACATTGAGTACCCAATTCTTAACACGGTTATTTAATTTGTGTATAGTTCTTTGGGTTATACTTAATCCCGTTTCGGATAGTCCCCAGTTTAAAAGGGTAAGGTCTGATTTCACATTTACTCTGTTAATAATAAAAGAATAATTACGCCTGTCATTGTAATGTATTTCTAAATGGAAATACATGTTCTCAGAGTGTTAAATAACAAGAGATCATTCGTTGACGCTAAAGGCCCGGTCACGATAACGCGCAACCAGAGCGGGGCGCAGCAAGCGAATTCCGTATACATTGCGTGTAATGACAACTAGTACTGATGTGCAGATTGCGGAAACTTTCCAAAATGCCTAAAAAAAGGTCTTTTAAACAGTTAAGTTAACACTAGACTTAAGACCTTTTAAATACTAAATATTTTTTATTAATAATATTATACTTATATTAAATTATCTGATTAGGTTTTCCTTGCAGTAAATGTTGGATCATATTGTATGTCTCCCAGTAAACACTTCACTTTCATGTTACTGACATTTCGAAAGTGCTTGTAACTATGCCTACTTGAATGAAGAATATTTTGATTGATTGATTGAAATGCTTAAAAAAGGTCTTATAAACATGTAAGTTAACACTAGACCTTTTTTAAGCATTTTGGAAAGTTCCTGCAATTTGCACACCAGTACAACTAACTGCTGTATGGTGAGCTCTTCGAGCGCGCAATGAAGAGATAATTTGCAAACAAAACAGAGCGTGAAAAAATTGGGTCTTTTAAATCATTCAGCGCCTTTTAAGAATATTTCTAAATCAAGCTAGTATGAAGTTTCTAGACGGTAATCATGAAGTCTGGAACGCTGACACTACAAGTAAATGGCATGTGTAACGTTAACAAAGTTATGAAAATGTACAACTGCTTATTCCATCCTAATTTACTATGCATTGGGCATGTGATGAGGAGGGATGCAGGTCATGTGACGAGGAGAGCGTTAAGTATAAATGTATAGAAAAAGAGGAAGATGATATGGGAAAGATCTGAAGGTCAAGTGATGGATGTTATGAGTAGAGAGGAATAAAAACACATAAATGGGATAACGACAAGACAATGATGATAACTATACCATATTTTTCCTCGACTCACTGGACTCTCCGTACCTGAAAGCAAAATGGAAAATCATTTTTACGACTTCTTTTGTCAAACGTAGAATTGTTAAGCAATATCCAGACATACCTGTAGAAATCTGGATGATGAACAAATTTTTGGCGTGTAGTTAAGGCATTTCATTTGCGTAATTTTAACTGATACCGTTGTGACATGAAAGTTGGCATATAAACAGTATGAACAATTTTCGTGTGACAACGGAATCTATTAAAATTAGGCAGCGGTTGTGTATAATCGATGGTAAACAAAACATAGACCAGGATGACATTTAACATATGCTCTTTGTTGGTCAAAAATCCAAAAAAGGTGGTAAATCAAGTTGTGTTTGTTGTTATTCTGTCCCGTGACTCAGGCGACAATAGTGACAGAGAAGTGAGAAGTTACTCAGAAAAATGCCAATAATCTAGGCTTTTACCATAATGACGAGATGGGTCCTGGAAAAATTAACCTATATTGGTTGAAAAATGTATGTATGTATGTATGTAATCACTTTATTGCACATAAATTAATACAAAAAATGTATTTACAATCACAGATACGTACAAAGGCGAACTTATCCCTGTGAGGGATCTCTTCCAGTTAACCTTTAAGCAAATGAAAGAAATAAAAGTATACATTGAAAAAAAATTCAGGGTTCCGTACCAAAAAGGTACAAAAGGAACCCGTATGGTGCGACTCTGTCTGTCTGTCTGTCTGTCTGTCTGTCTGTCCGTGTGTCTGTCTGTCTGTCTGACTATTAAAGCGCCATATCTCAAAAACTATTAATGCTAACTATTTCAAATTTGGTATATTTATAAACATGGTCAGCCTACATGTAATGCACAGGAAATATTTAAAAATATATATTTATTTTCTAAAAAACCGACTAATATGAGGAGGGGGGTAAAAATTAAAAGTGTAGCTACTGGGTCAATTGGGGTATCATATAAAAGGGTTTAACCTGCACATTTTCGAAAAAAATTTTTTTTATTTTATTGTGATTAGTTTTTGTTTTATTAAGGAAAATCTGAAAATAAACACCATTCCCTTTATCTCCGAAGTTTACCGATCGAAAATTTTGAAATTTTCATAATTTGTATTAATAAACATAAATATTACTCGAAAATTATAGCCACGTCTCTAACTAGCAATTTTTTTTAATACGCTAAAAGCCTATTTGAGGAACCCGGTTGCGTTAAGTTTGCACCTGATTTCTATGCAATGCTATAGATATTAGGTGCAAACTTAACTAAACTGGTGCCGGGGATTAAAGTTAGGGTAAGTAAAAATTTGTACAGAACCCCCGGTGCGCGAGTCTGACTCGCACTTGGCCGGTTTTTTTTTGCCTTTATCTTACACAAAATAGGTAACCATGGCAACCAGGTACATAAAAAAATAGATTGGGCCATAATTTTTTTTTAACACCGCCATCGCCTTATCGAAACTTGTCAACTCACGTAATAATAATAGGTACGCAACAAATGACACGGTATTTCCACTAAAAAATTACAGAACAAGTACTCAGTGTAATCTTATGAAGCCAACATTACATTAGGGTCCAGGAAAATGCTATTGTTTATCAGAACAACACGCGGGCTTTATTTGATTTCAACATTTCCACGTGCAGTTATAGAAAACATAGCACAGAAACAGCAAAACATGGATGGGAATGGCTAGTACGAACCAAGCGGTGGCTTGAAACCGTGCCAATACCGATTACGGGCCGCCGCGGAAGATGGAGGCAATTTGGTAACCGAATATCGCTTTAAACTGTGTAGAAATATACAAAATGTGCCTACGGGCGCGATCGGGAGCACTTTGTGCACTTTCACGCTTAGTCCCATGTGTAGTTTGATGGTTTCTTATGTATGTTGTAAAAGAAGCGGGGCACAGTCTCACCTACTTACTGTAAGTTGCGAGCGTATGTTATCCCTTGGCCTTTGCATAAAGTGACCAAAGTAATAAAAGTGGTATAAAAAATTACAGACTCAATTACATTGATTGCTCGAACGTTATATTGAATTAAAGCTAAAACTCCTTTATTGGACATTCAGTTCAATGATTGCATAACAGATAAATCGCATGATACGTCCATTCATTCGTATATTACGATAATTTTATGGCCTTTTTCACTTCTTCGCAAATAATTAATATGGATAATGTCTAAATTTTAATAATTAGTCCGTGTTGTAGATTAATAAAAAATATTGGAGATTTTTTTTTTGTTTTTACATAATCCATACAAATATTATACATGCGAAAGTGTGCCTGTCTGTCTGTCTGTTACCTCGTCACACTTAAACCGCTGAACCGATTTGGATGAAATTTGGTATGGAGATAGTTTGAGTCCCAGGGAAGGACATAGGCTACTTTTTATCCCGAAAAAAAACCCTTATCCACGATAAACGAATTTAAGGAGGACGAAGTCGCGGGCAGAAGCTAGTCACAAAATAAAGGCGATACATTGAGTCAAATCATCGCGTGACTTCACTCCTGAACTTTAATGCGATTTATCCGAGTATTTTATTAATTATTTTGAATAAGAATTATGAAGAATAATAATGATTTATTTTGTAATGTATGTATAGTGTATAGTGTATGTATGTATGGGTGAACGGGTATGAAAAAAAGCAAAAAATACGTCTCCAATATATTTTTTTTATTTAACTGACGGACTTATTACAATTTTGATTTTCATACCCCATGATCATGCCTATTGATTAGTAATAATTACACAACACTTATTTTTTGCACCCAAGTAAAAAATTACAGGCAAAAAGCAGAAATAATACGAAACAACTAACTTTCAGGAAGTTTTTTTGTAAGCGTTTTTCAAAAACTCGTAGTTCTGTTAACAAAGTTAACTACTTTAATTATTTTCATCCAGTTCAGCGTGGTTTAATAAATTAAAAAGTTTATATTTGCTTTCATGTGCGAGAAAACTCAGTGGAATTTCGAGAATACGTACGAAATTATTGGTTAAAATAAAATGCAGTAAAGTAAGTCTGTGGGGTGCATCTTCTCGTCATTTGCGGATCTGCTGTGATGTGCACCACTACTAACTTCGGCGAAGTAAAACTGATACCTATTTAAGTAGGTGGTGTCACAATTTTGAAAACCTCCGATAATGACAACTATATTGTCTAAAATTGTGGTTTTTAATAAAATAAATCATTATTTAGATTTGTAATTAATAATGGTATTATTGAACAAATATTTCCCCATAAAAAAAATTAAGTTTGCTGTGTATTTGTTAATAATATTCTCTTTGGTATCCGCGACAATTCAAACAAATTATATCGCGTATATGTGCATTTGTATCAAGTCAGAAAGTCTATTCATTGTGGACCTCGCACCCTTCAACCCTTTCGGCGCCGGGTAACGACTAGACCGAATATGAATAAATATGTGCGATACCGACACTAAATGTGTCACACTTACAGGAACATTATATCTCCAATTTGAAATTTGGAACACACTTTTCAGTTTTCTTCGTTATATCAGTCTCAGAGCTGATTTATATGTTGACTAATAATATAGTTTAGAGTTGGAACATTCTCCTTTAGTCAGGTATATAGGCATATATACTCACTACACACTACACTACACTAAGGTGTTTAGTCGATATTCCACTTTGTCGGGGTGTGAATACGTAAAGCCCACGGGGCGCCCATGTTTTACATCACAATACGCTTGTTCGTCTCACCGCGCTTTTCTGCTATAGAGAAAAACTGCTTCGTATTCATTTTTAAGGTATGAAAACCTTATTTTAAACTTATGTTGGGTGATTGTTAAAAAGGTTCAGAGCCTTTTTGTACGGATTTAACTTGGGAACTGTGAAATATATTCATCCAAGATATGTGAAAAGTTCGCTAGCAACTGACTCAATATTTTAAGTTAGTAATTATAACAAAAGAGGTCTTAATTCGGTATTTAAGTATGTTTTATTTAATATCTAAGGTATTTAAAACCTGCAAAATACGACCATCTTTAAAACGTGCTAAATCCTACAAAATATAACATTAAAAATTATTCATGGCAGCGTAAACATCTCATCCATCCATCCACCTATAAAAATTCCAGGCAATTGAAAAATTCTTAAAACCTTATGACTTTCAAGTAGGTTATTACCTACTTGAAAGTTGCTAGAGTTTGAGTCGTAAGACGTCTCTGACTTCAACATTAATTAATCTCAACAAACTAATGCGGTTAATAAAGACAATTGAATTCCGGATCTCAGCGTGCAAGAGACGTTTGATAACTTACTTCGCAGCATCGCTCATCGGTGTAATGAGATTTAACTCCAATTAGGGACCCTTTGTTTGAGTTTGATTCATCTTAAGCAATGAACTTGAAATGTTTCCTCTCCTGTTCGACCGCATCTCAAGATCCCTTTGAGATAAGAACAGATGTAACTCGCATTTTGTTGGGTGATTGCCCTGGAAGCCATGCGCGTGTAACCCTAGGGACAACCTCAGTCTCAACATATGCATGTGGTGTGGTTTATATTATATGATGCGATGACTATTTCAATATAAAAACTAACCACGCTTTTGTTTTAAGTAAGTAAAGATTTTACAAACCGGAAAAAATGATGATAATAAAGAAACAGCAAAGCTTACAGCTTAGGTACTTGATAATTTAAGGTTGACTGGTAGTGAATGCCTCTTACGGCATTAAGTTCGCCTTCTGTATGATAAGTTTTCTTTTTAAGGTGTTTTTTTTAAATAAAAATAAATTAATAACTAGTTATTGTGGTGTGATGATGTGTTCCTTTATGCTTAATTAATTGTCATTTTTAGTTCTAACACTTTTAGCGGAGCTTCATCGTATAAAGTAGGCTATTGTGCCATTAAACGTGGATAAAAGTAGATATATGTTGACAGCGGCTAGTTTCACTTTAGCTTATCTCAGATCTCAAACACATCAACACCTAGCGATGAATGCCACAGAAATCACAGATCTGAGACTGGCAGCGGGCCAGCGCCGTCACAATATTACGTGCCCGGCCCTAAGGTTGGTTATTTAGAGCTGGCTGAGACGTGACAACCTCGCCTTTGGATGTGGAAGCTTCTTTCGCGAATATTGGATTAATGTGGCTATCTCATTTATCCCAGTGGAATTACAGGTTGAGTCCCCGGTAAGCTCGGTTCTCCATACAAACATAGTTAAGCTCTCATTTTAAAACTTCTTTCTAGTTTGCTTTGAAACTTTGTACTAAGAATAAATTAAGGTCTGAAATTAGTTTAAGTATGTAGCTTCATATACCATAGTAAAAAAATACAGTGAATTTAAGTTTTTCATACAAAACTTGTTTTTGCTGTATTGCGTTTGTTTTATAAACTGGAGCCATATAAACTAAATACAAGCCTGGATATACCTCATGTCAATGTATATGCAAAGTTTCGTTACAATACAACACGTAGTTTTAAAATGAGAACGAAACTCCGTTTGTATGGGAAGGTGAAATTCGACCGCGCTTGCTGGGGACTCTTAAGATCCCAATTCATCAGATTTTTGCATCCGTCTGTTTTTTTTTTTTCAATAACATTTAGTTCATTGTATTGCAGTGAGATTTTAACGACAGGGAACGTTTTTTCCTTTTCATCATAAATCTGTTTTCATTACCAATGGTTCACTTTGATAAGGTATGAACAATAAATGGCAATCGATTTCTTGCCAAAATATGATTCATTCCAGAAACCATATTTTTTTCTTAACACGACATTTGAAATTGACATAACACATCTAGTTCTGGTGGCAATATCAGTTTTTTGTCCGACTTGTTGAATGCTACACGATTTATTTTACGAAAAGTCGCATTATTGGACACGTGGGAAATTTTTAAAATGGGAATGAAATTATCGGTTGAATGGTAAATAATATACTATAATGGTAAATATACAGCTGACTTGGTCCTAACGTCTCGCCTCCCAACTTAAATTGGTATAGACTGAACAGAAATAAATTCAAATAAGGTACTTCACTTTGCCTTATTTTTAAAACTGCAAGCTTTAAGTATATGTGATGCCTGAACAAAAAGGTTACATAAGAAAACCGGATTCAAATAAAACTATTTAAACGAATAATGTCGCGTATATTATCTCATTTGAGTTTGAGGGAACTTAAATAAGATAATACACGTAAATTAATCCGTTTAAATTGTTTTCACAGATGATGTATTTCTGTTGCCGCTTTAATAATAAATACTAAAAACAGTATAATTTTATGTCTATCTGTCTATGTCGGTAACCAATATAAAATGATCGAACACCGCGTGCATTATCTTTCATCCTTAGGAGTAGAAAGAAGAAAGAACAAAATACATTTATTCGAGGGCATATTTATACAGCAATATAAAAATAAATTACTAAACTAAGTATGCCCCGAAATGGTTCCACCTCGGCATAATGCTGGCTCTAAAGCCAGCGCTGATCTTCCGGTGAGACCATAGGTGGCGCCACGGAGAACTGTACGCACGAAAACATTAAGTAGGGCTCTGCTAACACTGGATATAGATACGGCAGTTTGTAGCGTATATTTTGTACGGAACCCTATGTGCACGAGTCCGATTCGCACTTGGCCATTTTTTTCGGTAATTTGTAACTTAACATAACAGATCGTACGCGACAATAGGTCTTACAGTCGTATAGCTTAAAACGCGATTCACCTCATTCTTTTATTTCTATCGCCATAAAATATCAAAGAAACATAATAGCAAAAAACCATCTCTAAATTGAGGTATAATATTCAATTTACTTTCTCTCTATTCAACGTAACATTAGATAGATGTCCTTCAAAGGTCGAAAAGCGACACCGAATTAGGTTCGGGTCGTCTATCGTCTATCAGCCAACCGAGATCCGATCCACTTCCGAGAACGACTGGACTTTGATCCGCGGTCTTTGATACATTATCTCTCAGACCATTGAGGTCATTATATAAGTACTTGAAGTTCGTCAGCGGAAGAGAAAAAAATGATAACCCTCTTCTTTTCTTCAGTGTAGTTAAGTAAAAAGTATCCTTTAATCATGTGTGGATGCCCAGCTCCCTGTGTACCAAAAATAATTGAAATCCGTTTAGCCGTTTTAGCGTGATGAAGTCGCAACGACACATACAAAAAATCTTTCGATTCAGTGACCTATCAAATAGCTTACTACTTTTTTCTTTCTGTTTTGTATATCTTCAATGTACAGGCATTTAATTTTTATAACTTTACTAGCTTCTGCCCGCGATTTCGTCCGCCTTAAATTCGTTTATCGCGGATAAGGGATAAAAAGTAGCCTATGTCCTTCCCCGGGACTTAAATTATCTCCATACCAAATTTTATGCAAATTGGTTCAGTGGTTTAAGCGTGAAGAGGTAACAGACAGACAGACAGACACACTTTCGTATTTATAATGCCCATGTAATGCCCATCTATGGATCCATTAGTAGAGCTACATGTCGTGCAAGGCAAGGTAAAAGGAATCGAATCACATGGGAGGTCAGCGCCATGGTGAGCATTTATGAAACTAAATTTTTACCCTAACAGAGTGAACTTTACAGTTGTCACTGTAAAGTTACTACTAGTGACAAAGATCTTGTAACAAATTGTGTCCAAATTTGAAAACAAGCTGACGGACTCTGTCGCTCAGTTGGCAGAGCGTGCACCACGGCAAGGCACAAGGCACTGGTTGAAATCTAGTCGGAGTCTTGATTTTTTATTATTATTTAGATCTTTGTATTTTATTTATAAGAATACGGTTGCAAAGGTGTTTAGGAGACCAATTTATGGACTTACTAGCTTCTGCCCGCGACTTCGTCTGCCTTAAATTCGTCTATCACGGATAAAAACTAGCCTATATCCTTCCCCGAGACTCAAACTATCTCCATACCAAATTTCATCCAAATAGGTTTCGGGTTCCGCAACAAATTGGCAAGGCCACTCTCGAAGCTACAAATGGTGCACTCTGGCCCATTTGCGATGTGTGTGAAAACTTACAATAAACTACCGGACACTATTAAGGATGAATTAGATTTATACAAGTTTAAAACAATACTACAGACATTCCTAGTCAATAAATGCTATTACTCCATAAACGATTTCCTTACTGACATTTTAATTTAAAATATGGACCAATCAAAATCATAATCTAGTTGTAGTAGGTGTAATAAAATCAGAATTAATGTAATTTGATTTATTGTATTTTAATTTATTGTAATTTAATTTATTGTGATTTAATTTATTCAATCTATTATAATATTTGACTTTGTACTCCCTTATTATTATTACTATTTCTTTTTTTTTATAAATTGTAATTATTGATAGTTCTACTTATTCCTCTGTTGAAAGCAATAACTAACGAATTAAGAAAATTAAATATTTTTTAGACATTGTTTAGTATAGTTTTAGTCTAAGTATTCTTGCTGTGTCCTACCAGGGTTCATGTTTTGGACTTGAATGTTACATAACACCTTTGTACAACATGAAAAAGCAATAAATGAATTATGAATTATGAGTTTAGCGGTTTAAGCTTTAAGAGGTAACAGACAGACAGACACACTTCCGCATTTATAATATTAGTATGGATATTATGATCAAACCTATAAGTGATTTCTTTGTATCCCATACCCGTAATAAGGTAGTGTAAGTTACTTTATTGGAAGCACTGTTCTTTTAGCTACACGTATAATTCGGAGATTATAAAAAAAGGGGCAGAATATTGGAGTTTTACTAAGCTCCGGGGTATAAATTTTATGAATTCCGTAGAGTTTAGTCAGCCTAGGTCAGGATCTACGTTGAGAAAAGGTTAAAAGCGATAAAAAGTTTCATAACTCTGTAATCCAGAATTCATTAAATGATTTTCAACGAAATAAAACAATTTAACGGATTATATCGCGTATATTATCTCAAATGAGATAATCGGACCGTCAACATCTCCTGCATCTCCTGATGATGCATCGTAGAGAGGCGAAACACGTGTCGAGGATTATACTGTTTTGTGTTGGTTTGTTGTATTTGCATGCGTATTTTTTTTTTATGGAAACTGCATGAAAATATGCGCATGTGAGCACAATTTATTGTCACATCTAACCAAGACACAAGTTCGCGGAACAGCTAAGGAACTATAATCCATTGATCTAGTATGGAATTCCGCAAAGTAACGCCTGAATCTATCAATTAATTACAAGACACCTATACTTCAAATTTCATCAGTATACGTCTTATAGTTTCTGAGTAAAATGCCTGTGACATACGGACGGACGGACGGATGGACATGACGAAACTATAAGGGTTCCGTTTTTGCCATTTTGGCTACGGAACCCTAAAAAAAACCAATAGTATACATAGCAAACTGCGGAATAAAATAAAAACGTATTCTATACGAGTTTGTATAGGTTTACGTTTAAACTCTATGTTCCAACAAAATCCTGGCGAAAGTTTTTATTAAATTACGAGATATTTTCGTAGATCGACGCCCATTAAGTTTTCAATTCAAACAGCAGAGCACTTTGTAACCAAACCAAGAACAATGTCCTTAGTCGAATTGCAGCCTGAACAAGCGCTATTCAAGCGGCGTCCGATATTTTACAACCTCGCTATTAAAAGGATACATGCACCTACAGATTTCATAGTCACTTACGATGTTCTTCTACAGAGACACGATTTCATGCATGGCTGACTTCATTCACGAAACATATTGGTTTGATCGATTGTACTTACAAATGCGCGAATAGATGCCATATTTTCGGCCTAACAGAGTTTGTTCTCATTTGTGTTGGGTTCTGTTGATATGTTTCAAGTACGAGTACGTGTAATTGCCACAGTTTGCATGATTTTCGCATTACATTCGGAAGCGGGTTGCTGATGTGTCAATTGACGCTTGATAGGGACTGGCAAACATTCATGTATATTTACAAGCTTTTATTTAACGTGCAATGTATGTTTGCACTTCCCGGTTTCCGATTGAGCTAAAATTTAGGACATTTATGTAAGTTAGGTGACAATACAATATTATGACACCATCTAGCTGATCTGATGATGGAGCCGGATGGTGGTCGTAGGGACTCTGTAGTAAAATAACGCAATCCTACCGAGTTTGGGCTCTTTAATTCAATTCAATTCAATCTTTAGATTCGTCTTGATAAGTTGTTAACAGATATTTAAAGAAAAGTATAGTCGGCAATAAAAGCTTGTCACAAAGAAGCTAATTTTGACAGTTTATTATTATATCTGTGTTTATAGTAGAGCAGTTGCTGCAATGTGCAGGTGCCGTATACAAGCTAAGTCATATGTCAAACGTCATTCCAAATTGACAAAAACGATACAAAAAAGTATATTTAGGGTTTTTACCTGTTTTACACTAAACGCAGTAAACAATAATAGAATCGCTTTAAAAAAATCTAGTTAGCTAGATATTATTTCTTGAAAACGGTATAATGGTTTCAACGGGAACACCCAAATAATCCGAAATATTTTATTCCGAATCTCCTTTTTCCGAGTATCGAAATTCCGATTTTTTTATTTCCTTTGTATTAAATTTTACCTTTATAATAATAAATCGATTACTTAAAAGCACGAAATTTAGTTTACCGAATTTTTAATATTCCGATGTTGATAACCCCGAAGAATCAAAAGTCCGATGTTTTTTACCCCGAAAAGTAATAATCCGAATTTTAATTATCCGAAATGACATTGCTAATTTGGAATTTTCACAACAAACATTCGGAAATATAAAGTTCGTGATTTGTAATAATCGGAATTTTGACATTCGGTAATATAAAGTTCGTGATTTTTTAACAATCGTAATTAAAACCGAAAACTGTAGGTTACGTTAGGTTTGTATTGTGACAATACTTGCTTGCATGTACACAATTGACAAAATGGAACATGGGCCAAAAACTTCGGATTTATTATTGATCGGTGTAATGAGATATGGAATTTTGAAATTCGGCATTTTAGTACTCGGAATTCGTACTTCTGATATTTCGGATTATTATTCAGTCGGACTTCTTATTGTTCGGTGAATTGACATTCGGAATTTTGAAAATCGGAAATTTAAACGTTAGACATTCTTAAATTTCGGAAGTATAAAAATCGGATTCATGATATATCGGAATTGTCATATTCGGAATTTTGATCCATTCGGAATTATAAGAATCGGTATTATAAAATTCGTTATTCTGAATATCGGAATTAAATTTTTCGTATTTATGTAGTGTACCTGGTTTCAACCACTTCTTTAAACTTCAAATCATATGGATAAAATTATCAATAATCTTCGTTTTGGTCATTTGAAATAAATTTCTTGTCCAAAAGAAAAGTAAATCTCGAGATTTTTGACGTTTCAATGGAGAAAAAATGTATGACATCTTTACCTGTTTGTGTAAATGTGTGACATCTTTTACCGTACTGTTTACGTCGTAAATAATTTCCCATTACGCTATTACACTCCTCAATCCTCGCTCCTCCATACACATGTGAGGTGAGTGACGTCATATGTGCCGCTCGATTTGTATAAGGCGTTTTAACGCCTATATCTGACTATGAATATCGATTTTAACGTTTCTAGTGATTAATTTTCAATAGGTATCATTTATATACATTTCGTAGTCATAAAAAATCTGGTATCACTGAAAAAAATAAAGCACCTTCTCTATTATTTGAGTTGGGATGTCAAACATTGGTGAATTTTACTTTTACTTTTACAATTTGAGGGTTCTGTACCCAAAGGTTAAGACAGGACCCTATTACTAAGACTCCACAGCTGTCCGTCCGTCCGTCTGTCTATCTGTACCTACATCTATCATCAGGACGTATCTCATGAACAGTGATAGCTCGACAGTTGAAATTTATACACATGATTTATTTCTGTTGCCGCTATAACAACAAATACTAAAAACAGTATAATGGTATGTCTGTTTGTCTATGCCAGTAACCAATATAAAATGATCGAATACCGCGTACATTTTGCTTAGGAGTAAGGCTCTGCTAACACTGGATTTTCATAGATGCAGCGGTTTGAAGCGTACATTTTGTACGGAACCTTCGGGGCGCGAGTCCGAGTCGCACTTGGCCGGTTTTTTAAAGTCTTTTTCGCTCGTAAGATTAAATCAAATGATTTTTGAAAGGGCTCGTTATCGGCAATGTGACTAAAAAAACAAAAGAAGGGCCCAGTCATGCGAGGTCGTGCGATAGTGAATCATGGATGTAGTAAAACAAAACACGATTGTATGCGTTCAGTGCGTTGCTTAAAAATGACCAAGAAGTCACGTTCTATGCATATCAATGCCACTTTAATAAAGTATTAATACGTTTTCGCGTTTGCTTGGACTTGAAACTTTATTCAAATTTAACAAGACTGTGTTTTACAAGTAGCTAGTAGAATGAGATACTAGTTTTAGGAAGGTATTGTTTATGCGGCGTAGTTGGCTGGATGTAGGTTATCGGAAGCAAACAAAGTGTGCTGTGACCGGCTGATAAACGATTGTTTAGTTTTTTTTAAGAATTTGTAATAAAAATACCTACAGGTCAAGGTGAATACCATTCAAGTAAAATGCGTAGATGTGCGATATCTTTGTTAGATGTAAAAGAAGTATTAGTATTTATGAATACTTAGTAAAAGCTCGAAATAATAAAGTTCTGTCGTTTTTAGACTGTAAGTATTTTAAAATCATGATATATTTCTACATAAAAAAAATAACAAGTTTTCGTGTTGCGACTACTATTTCTTAACATTATTCTTTGAATATTCATATCAAATATGATCTCAAATAAGAATACAATAAGTATATATTTTTTTAAATCTACGCTTCTTACACAGCACAAATATAATATTTGAAACATTATCAGTAAAATTTATTTTTCTCCGTAGGTAAGTGTCCTTATAGGTGATAGATAACGGCATTTGACATTAAATCCGCCATTAGTACTTTTGTATTGTACAATAAAACTTACATAAATAAGGAGTCACAAGTGCGTTGCCTGCCTTTCAGGTGGGAGTACGCTCTTTTATTGAAGGTTTGAAGATCGCATCGGTCCGGAAATACTGCATGCGGCAATTTATTCCACAGTTCAGTCGTGCGAGGCAGGAAATTTCTAGAAAAACGCACAGTTGTGGACTGCCAGCCATCTAAGTGGTGGGGATGGAAATATTGTCGCGTAGGACGATGGCAGAAAGATGCAGCTGGGATCAACCCGAACAATTCCTCGGAACACTCTCCGTTATACAAGCGATAGAAAATGCAGAGCGAGGCTACATATAGGAAGAAGCTGGTACTGTGGAGCCCCAGCCCATAGATGAGAACAGTATTCCATGTGCGGGCGGACCTGTGCCTTGTAAAGCTGTAGGAGGTGGGCCGGTGTAAAATACTGTCTCGATCTGTTGAGCACGCCGAGCTTCTTAGAGGCTAATTTAGCCTTACCCTCTAATTGGCCGCGGAACTGGACTTCACTCGATATTTCGACGCCAAGGATTCCGATAGTGGCGGTTGCAGTTAGGGGAGTATTTTCAAAACGAGGTGATGCAGCAAACGCAGACTTTTTAGTGGAGAAAGCGCAAACCTGTGTCTTTGTAGGGTTAAAACGGACTAAATTAAGTCGACCCCATTCTGAAACTTCTTTTAGGGAAGTTTCAACTTCAGACACGAGTTTGTTACGGCTCTCGATGACGTTATCCCGAGAAATATTGGTGCGGCCAGTGTAGGAAGCATCACCCGTGCTATCATCCGCATAACAGTGAATGCCACAAATTTGCAGCATATCGTTCATATGCAGAAGGAACAGCGTGGGCGATAACACACAGCCTTGAGGGACACCAGCATTCACAGACATGGATTCAGAGCACGCACCGTCAACTACGACCTTTATGCATCTGTCTGCTAGAAAGCTACTGACCTATTCGCATAATTTCTCGGGAAGCCCATAAGATGGAAGCTTCGAAAGAAGTGCTTTGTGCCAAACCCCATCAAAAGCCTTCGCCATGTCCAAGTTAACCGCCAATGCTTCGCCCTTAGTCTCGATCGCCTGTGCCCAACGATGTGTCAGGTAAACCAGAAGGTCACCAGCTGAGCGACCTCTACGGAAACCATATTGTTGGTCACTAAGCAGTTGGTGGTCCTCTAGGTACCGAAGGAGCTGGCTTTTGATAATGGAGTCCATTATCTTCGAGAACAGGGAGGTTATAGCTATCGGCCTGTAGTTGGATGGGATTGAGCGGTCACCTTTTTTAGGGATCGGGTGCACCAAAGCTGACTTCCATGAGATCGGGACTACGCCAGAAGAGTAAGAGAGCCGAAAAAGACGCGTTAAAACCGGTGCCAACTCTGGTGCGCACGTCTTCAACACAATAGGGGGAATTCCATCGGGCCCACTGGACTTATGGACATCGAGGGAAAGAAGTGCTTTACGCACTGACCTATGGTGGAACCGAACGTCCAGCATATAGCTATCGTGCCGCGGTATTGTCGGCGGCTCGTGTCCCCCATCATCCAAAGTCGAGCTGGACGCAAATAGTTTGCCTAAGAGATCGGCTTTCTCCTTTGCGTCGTGGGCCAACAAATCATTTCCCATATCTAAAAATCTAAAATCTTGGTGTTATATCTCTATGTAGCTCCAATATCTCCAAAGTGTGTCAACCGGAGAGGTGCCGAGTAATTTAATATTACCAGTTTAACGGGCTCACTAAATAATAAGGCAAGCTAATTTTATTAACAAGGGTATTTAACTTGCCTTAAACATGCCTCACCTCGCCTTGATGTATTTTAAGCTTATTATTTGTGAACAGTTTGGTGTGACTTGATGTATGTAAGTGTCTTTCGCGATTGTGAAAATGGCTGAGACGGGCTATGGGGCATAAATACTAGGTACACTATAGAATAGTAACAGATGGGAAAAAAAATACCTAGTAGTTACTACCACATTCATTTTAATTTTCAGTTCGTATAAAAATAATGAATTCGGTCCTTCTAATAATTGTATGCGATAGAATGGAACTATTTTTTAATACGTCGACAGTACACACTGCCCTAACCAGGTCTTCCGACCACCTTGCGGGTGGCGTTCCCACGCTGCGCTTGCCGGTATACGGTCTCCACTCAAGAACCTTTCTGTCCCAACAGCCATCGGTTCTTTGAACTATGTGCCCTGCCCATTGCCACTTTAGTTTGCTTACCCTGTTTGCTACGTCGATGACCTTGGTTCATCTACGAATTTCATCATTTATGAGTCGATCTCGCAGAGAAATCCCGAGCATAGCCCTTTTCATAGCTCGCTGAGTGTTATAGACCAGAGACCACGTCTCGGCTCCGTAGGTATGACCTTTATTTTTAATCTTAAAAAAAAGTATTCAACGCGTTTTTTCCTAACGCAAACAGTTATGGCTTTTGGTTAAGATTACATGAAATAGATCACACAACATGAAAGGCTATCATAAAGGTTAGCGAATAGATGTGCTATTTTTAATTCATAAACTGACCAGCGATTCACCGCGTATCATCTGATGGAGTGAGTACGGGGTCGAGAATAAAAAATATAAATTAATCTTTACGAGTATAATAAAAAAAATACAATACAATCCATAAACTAGATCTAGTCTATTGCGTACATCATACCTAGTTAAGTTATACACAGAAATACAGATGTGAGTAGGTATTATAAGTAAAGGTAAGCCACAGGCTAAAATACTTACCAACATTTCGTACAATAATATCAGTTTTACAACAGTGTTTGTGAAATGTCTATAGCATAAATGATTGAATGTTATTTACAGTCAACAAGAGTCCCCAAAATGCCTTAGTTAGTATAATTAAAATCTCCTGCGATAAACTTTCATAGGTCACTCTTATCAACAACGTTAGTTCTCTTAAGCTTGATCCCACAACGAGTTTCTCCATAACAATTACTTGTAACCTTTTGCCGATACCCAGCTTAAGCTGAACTGTCTCTCCCCCTTCTCATATGCAAATGCTAGACCAATATGGGGAGTGTTGAGTAACTCTAGAGGTAAACGTACGTTGGTCGTTTATGTTTTCAGTAGCTGTTATCGAAAAGCCAAGACCGTGGAGTTCGTGTTTGGAATAAGCCAATGGGGTTCTAGGTTGCTTGATATATGGAGATTTATCAACGATCGTTAATGGTATCCAATGAATGCAATGAAGCGTACAATGTTATCGTTAGGAGATATTCGGGAGATTTAATGGATTACGCTTCCTTTTCTTCGTTCTAATGATAAAAGTAAACTTTAAGAGGAACGTACATGATTGGATTTTATCTCTTATCTACTATTTACACTGAATTGCGCTTTTATTTCTAACTAGAGGGCACCTTCGTTCGCGGACGAAAATGCCATAACCCGCTTTCTTGCTCCAGCGTAGTCGGGTAAAAAGTATCCTATAACCATCTGAATACCCAGCTACCCATGTACCAAAAATAGTTGAAATCCGTTTAGCCGATTTAGCGTGATGAAGACACAACTGACACATAGACACATACAAAATTCAATAAAAAACTTTGGACTGAGTGACTACCAAATAGTTCGCGGCAATCAAGTTTTTGAATATATCTTCAATGTACAGACTTCTTTCTTCTCTACTTCTTAATAGTATAGAAGACATTCCTGGTAATGTTTATCCTTACTAATATTGTAGATGCGAAAGCGGGTAATATATGTTGTTTTATCCTTTTCTCACGGGGCTTTGAATTCAAGTGTTTTTTGCTGAAATATATATTTTTATCACGATAAAATATACAGTTCATTGATGAACAAAGTAGGCCACGAGGGCGAAGCTGCCGGAAAATGCTAGTAAACAGATCATTGAGAAAAATACAAATGGCCCCATAACACCGATCGGGTCTTTGTGTTGCCAACCTAATCACATATACATTTTATCCTACTCATTTTGTTTTGTGGAGTTCTATTCTATCCGAGGTATCTCTATAGATATAATTTTAGCACTTCTGTTTATTAGCGTACGGGTACGCATTTTGATACTCATATATGTAAAGATAGATAAAGACATACACACAAAGACACAATTATATTATTACTGCCGTAACCAAATTAATAGGCTTATGTTCCTTCTAAAAATTGTTCTATCTGTACAAAAAAATTACATATTTGAACTTGTTAGTGACATTACCTATTACAGCAATGGTTGAATTAAACGCAATTAGGATTTTGACAGTACTAAAAAAAAAATTCGAAATGGCAGTTTTATTGATAGAAATGCTAATAAAAGTAAGTTATACGTTGCGTCTAGCTTGTTTTATAAGCCTTTAAAGTTGAGTAGGAAAGTCCATTTTTAAAGTATGAACATATTAATAGCTAGTTATACTATTGAATAACCCATGTAATGTATGGTAACTTCTGTTTTGAAAACCATTTCGATAAACGCAAGTTTAAACATAGGTAGCTGTAGAACGAAATTCTTAATCTCCCCATACAAGCGAGGACCGTGTGACGTCACTTTAGTATGGAGCATTTTTGGACAAGTCCAAAAATGTGATTTTAACATTGCTGTATCTCGGTGAGTTTTTATTAAATTGAAGTAGTTTTTACACCCAGGTTTCTGTTATTGAGAGGTCGCTATAACATACGTACCACAGAAAAAAGTTATCAAGAATTGTCAACATCCCTATTTAAAATCTAATAAACAGAAATCGTGTATGGAACGTTTCTTTCACTCATCCTAAAATTCGGTCGGTATTATTTAGTTGCTAAGTATTAGTAAATAAGACAAAATGCTTGCACTGTGGGAACAAATTTTGTATTTCCTAATGCAGAACAATAGACCCTACGAGAAAAAAGTAAGTAATCGATACATTAAGTTACTTAAACTCTCTATGCCACCGTCCTTAAGGAGTGTTGATAGCATCAAGCTTAGTACTTTCAGAATTTCAAGTGGTGCTTACACCGCTGTACCCTCTTGACTAAGCCGTGATATCGATACTTTCGTATAGTAAGTCAGGTGTTAATTTTACGACTTTCGTTATTACATATTTATGATAAAGAATAATTCATTTTACATGACATAAAAAAAATGTGCCAATATTTCTATTATTTTCGGAGATAATGTGACATTATCAGTGCAAGCAACACCAGTTTTCAAATCTTGACGCTGTATACTGGGATAGGTCACTTACACCAGAGCACGCGGTACGATTTGAGGCTGGAAGTTGGCTAGCTAAACATCGATGCCTGTGACGTTGGCTCAGTATATGCTCACCTCGCAGTTGTTGTCGTGTTATACAATATAACTTTATTTATAAATTAAATAACTTTTTTTTATGTAAGATCCAATTTTCGTATTGTGCAAAATTGGTTGGCTACGATAAACTACGAGGTAAAAAAGTGTATACATGTACACAAGTGTATCTACAGTTTTCTCATAAACTGCCAAGAATTTTAAAAATCCAAGTTTGCAGTCTGAAAAAAGTTCTTTGCATTTAACGAATGCAACATTTTATGAAATTATCTTGAGAGACAAGAATAAAAAAATTTAGAACAAAACAATTTTAAGCAGCTCTCCTGTAAATTTCGCTTCTACAGTTGCGCCAGTATACGTCGGAGGTATAAATAGCAGATAAAAAGGATGTTATGATACAATAGTTAATGCCGCGGGTTCCACCGCGTGGGAGACATACGTATTTCGCTTTTCCTTTAGAAACCGTGCATTTTTGTGAGAAAAAGTCTAAATCACTCCGATCTAAATAATATGATGATACAGTTCAGTGTAATGTGTGAAAAAATTGCGACAAATTTCACATTCCCAAACCTTCGCTTTCCTTCGGGCGCATTTAAATTACTTACTAGAAAAATGTCTGACCATGATTATGTGTGTAAGGAGTTGAAAAGTCAAAAAGTTTCTCAAAGTCAAGTTAGTACAAAAGAGCGGGAACTGCTCATTGATTTTTTAATTGAATATCTCATTAAGTTACACTTATGGATTCATTCGTAGAATAATTTTAAATTTATCTTCATGCGTACTAAAAATGGATATTAATAATTGTAAATATAAATTGCGTCACTCAATATCCATACTCGACTAATTACAAATACATTAAGAATGTGAAAAGGTGTATTTTATTTTCAATGTTTCTCCTCTTTCCCTGTTCCTCTTTAGCACCACAATGGAGCAACCGTCGTGGTTTTCTCCTTAAAGATAGAATTAGGATTGCATAGGAAAAAGTTAAGTGTCAACCAAAGATGCGATGAATCACTGCGTTATTAGAGATGGGACTTCTATAGAAAACGAATCAGCAGTATTTTTATGAATTCGACAGCCAAAACCATTAAAATCATAGCACATTTTATATAATTCAGTAAAAAGAAACCTACTTATATCAGAGTTTTGTCAGTCTAGGTCTAGTGACAACTACGATCACTCTGTCAAGATTAAAGTCAAAGTAGGAGAAAAACGGGAAAAAAAGTATGTAAAAAATACTTTCCAACTGTATTGATGTGATGTGAGTGTGTGTGTGTTTATATCCATGACCTTTACGTAACTTTTAAATTCTGCCCACGCAGTGTCCCGACCTCAGTTTGATTGGACAGGTAAAGAGATAGTTTTACGACAAATATAAATCATTTATTGCATCTATAAGTTCCCATTCAATAAACAATGATATTTTAGTTTTACCTAAGGTTCATTCCACAAAAATATGTTAACTTAAATTAAATAAAAAAAAAATTCTCTCTATGCTATCGCATCAGAACCAAGTTCACCGACATAGTAAACTGAAGTGGCGATGGGCAGGGCACATAGTTCGAAGAACCGATGGCCGTTGGAGCAGAATGGTTCTCGACCGACGAGAACGGGTATCGGCAAGCGCAGCGTGGGAAGGCCATCCGCAAGGTGGTCGCACGACCTGATTAGGATTGCGGAGACTCGCTGGAAGCGGGTCGCCTCTATCCGGCCCATGTGGAAATAAATCTATTCAGGAGGCCTGTGTCCAGCAGTGGACGTCTTATCACTGAAATAATGATACTGACGATGATATCAAATTGTAGAAAAGGAAACGTTTTAAAAAGGTAAATAGAATTCGGTCCAATTTTGCCATAGCTGAATATCAGAGCTGATCACGGCTGTCGATGTGGAACATTTGACAGGAGTAATCACTAATCACCAAATAATCAACCATTAGCAACTAGCAGGGCATGGGAAAATTGGGCATAAATTGACCTTAACGTCAGGATGACCAACGTTTCTACTAAATAGATAAAAAGACCTGCCAAAAATTAACAAAAATTTAAATTAAAGTACGTACAATATACATATAAAACATAAATATAATTATACATATCATTGTTTAAAATACATACACTTGAATACATAATTAGAGTGAAAAAGTATTTCCTAAATTAAGATTTACAAACATCTCTAATGGCGTCGTATGTAATATACTTGGTGATTACCCCAGTCGCCATGTTAGCTTTATTAGGCCTCACGTAATGACGCCGTTGGCCGTACGGTCATTTGAAGGGCCAGATTTCTACTCCCGCTCTGACACACTTCACTGTTTCGGACCCTGCCAACCCTTTTCAGAACATTAACAATGTAATCAGCATACGTAAATTCTCCGAAGCTGACCCTTGTAGTAACTGTCAAATTCCGAGTGTACCTACTATTCGCGAAGGACAAAAGACGTACCCCTCTTTTTTGCTTTAGCTTAATTGTAGTGGGGTAAAAAGTATCCTATAACCATCGTCGGATATCCAGCCAGTTTCGTACCAAACATGTTTGAAATCCGTTCAGCCGTTTTAACGTGACGAGGCCACAACGACACACACTGAGAGAACACATTTAAAGTAAAAATACTTCAAAAGGTAAGATTTACAAACATCTCTAATGGCGAGTATATACTCGGTAATTGCGCTGGTCACCATATCATAGCTTTATTAGTATATTAGTCCTCGCGTAATGACGCCTTTCGCCATAGGGCCATTTGATGGGCCAGATTTGACCCGGCCCTGACACTTCACTGTCCGGGTCCTTCAGAGTCCAATATTCTGCCTTTTTCAGAATATTAACTATGTTATCAGTATAAATTGTCCAAAGCTGACCCTATTAAGACTTAAAATTTTAAATACTTTAAATATTGCAAGTCTACGAGTATGTAGACGTGGCGTCAAAATTATTCGTTGTTCCCAATGTTTTATGTCTAACATAACCTAGGCTATCATCTCTGTGGTAAAAATATGGATTCATCATAATCATCGGCCATGCGACGTTCACTGCTTCAAAGAACGCCACCACGGCCAATTCTGCTCCGCCAGCATCCAGCGGATTCCCCCGACCCGAGAATGAAGATGTCAGTTTGGTAAAAAAATATAAAAACCTTAACCTCAAAACATGTGCTTGTCGTGCTGTGATGTGGCCGGAAATAATCAACTCCGTATAGCTTACACACCCTTGCCGTGTAAATTAATTTCCGAAGTAAATTAAATTAGTTTTCCAGGGCTGTTAGCAGGTGTCGCCCGGTAATGGCGGCCCGATAAGCGTGTATTAATGTTTGCGCTCGTCGTGATGCGATTGCGGCGGGCGTGTTTGTGCTGTCTAGTGGCAAGTTTGCGATAGTTCACTTGTGCAGTTGTGAATTATTATCGTACAAAATATTTGTGTGTCTATTGACTTCGATTCTACCACAGCATAGTGGTGATTTGTGTATTAGTGGTGATTGACGTGCAGTTAGTATATTATAGTATTATCGTACGAATGTTGATCCGTATTTAAACTAGTATTTTTACAAAACTTAAAAAGTGTTTAATATAAAATCGTTAAAACTGGTAATACTTCTCGTTGATCTAAAATTAAGTGATCTGGCAACCTTAATATAAAAAAAAAACTGAAAATATATGACATATCATCATACACCGGTTTGGCGGGGGCAAATCTGTACTGACGTTTAATAGTGCCAGGACACATTAAACTAATTTTATTACTTGATATCGATAAAAATGATGTACAACCGTTGGGTAATTTCAAGAATTTGAATGAAGAAGAAAACTACATACACAAAAATAAACTTTTTGCGTAATAAACTTTTTAAATATTTAATATATTTTTCATAATATACAATCAAAATTTTTTCCACATTTTCAGCCTTTAATCTTCGTCGCCTGGGTGACAATATCCATTTTAGCCAACTAAATGACCTTTCTAGGTCAACTGTAGTAATTGGAGCAAATTCAAACAATTTATAGTACTGATGAATTTCTGCTATATGACTCAGTTCTATTTCTTTTCCGGATACCAAATCATTTAATTTTTTTAAAGTTGAAATGCCGACGTTTTTCTCTAACACTGTTTGAAGTTTTTTGTGAATAATTTTGCCCCGAGGATTCAAACGTAATCTTGATATATGTACTTTTAACTTATCAACAATATTCAAACTGGCTTCTAGACTTAAATTTTGTGTTTGTAATTTTTCAATGGTACTTGGTATGATGGATAGATTGTTGGCTATCCATTTCAAATCGTTGAGAATGTTTATATCATTCATTGCCCGTTTTGCTTTTAATATACACGTTGATTCTTTGTTATTAAATGTTCGTACGACTTGCTTGATGGCTGGTAAATATTTATGATAGTAAATAGCCGCTTTCATCCATGTTTCCCATCGTATTATCGTCGGCTGTGGTGGCAAAGGAACGTTCGGTAACATTTGGTGAAATATTTTTATTCTTTTAGGTGATTTCAGAAATACCTTTTTTGCATGCAATAAGCAATTAAATTATTAACAGCAGGAAACAATAATCGCACTTGTTCAGCCACCCTATTTACTCCATGTGCCAAACATGTGACGTGTACTAAATTCGGAAAACCTTTTTCAAATTCTTACCAGCTTTCAGCATGTAGGCTACGCCATCCGTAAGAAGCAACAAAACTGTATCATGTTTGTTGTGTTTACTTCCCCACAACGTCTCTAGGGCATTTTGAATAAGATTTGTTATACTAACATTATTTACTTCCTCTAGACAAACGCTAGATATTATGTGTGGGGTACCTATTTCATTTTCTAATAGTGCTCCAACTATTACATTCCCAATCTAACGCCCATTGGCATCTGTACTTTCGTCTACACTCACATAAATTCTAGAATTTCCTAGTTTAGTCTTAATCTGCTTCATCGTCTCCTTATAAGCGATGTTTAAGGTCGTTTTTCTCAAAACTGATTCGTTGGGAATATATGTTTCTGAACCATATTTCCCAAATATGCAATCAGATATAAAATTGATGAAAATGGGATTTCCCACCTGGGTCCATGGTATGTTGCAAGCTAAAATAAATTTTAGCAAATCCAGGTTAAATACGTTTTGGTTTTTAGCGACGCTGTTATGCCTTTGGCTTCTTATATGCCTTTGTACGGAAAACTTTTTTCGTGATATATGAATTTTACATTTCATGCAAAAGTAAGTCGTACCTTTATCATCTATATCTGAATAGACAGGTTTCCATGAAGATGAATGATCTTTTTTCTTGCGAGGCATTTTTAGCCGCCTTAAGAAACAAAAAGGTAGTTTTAATTGATCGGAATGCAAAATAATATTGTAGTACTGGATGAATTATTCAACGATTCAATGGTTGTCAAAAGTGACTCGACACAGTCAATGTCAGATATCGGTTGTTTATAGTTGCGATAAGTATAAATGAAAGAGGTTTGCACATAGTTAAACGTATTCAAACTTAGCCATTAGTTTAGTTATGATAATGATGATTAAAAATTTATTTTTATCGATGTCGATAAACTTAGTCGATTTTTAATTAATCACTAGCACTGGTACATTTTTGCCCCCGCGAAACCGGTGTCTGCATATCATATACGGTAAATGCACTCTTGTGACATTAGAATACTTGGAGATCACTATTTCTAGACACTATTGATTTGATTATGTATTTTCGAATTTACGTATTGTATATACATCTAAGCTTTATAGGTAATTTTAAGTTTTTATTTGTGTTAATAATTAGATATATTATTTTAAAAATAAAGACTATGTACTAAATTACTTTTGAGCAGATAACATGTTTTATACCGTTCGAAAATAGGTTTTGGTTTTTGTCCTATGTCAAGCTATAATATAAATGTTTCGTCTTGAAGTGAGCTGAATACTAAACATAATAAGACAGCTGATGTTTCTTGTGAACTCGCGAAATATGGCACTTGCATAATAATTTGATAAATTATCTAGCAAGTTATTGAAAATTCAACTGCACTTTTAAACAACACCATCATTAAGGCCATGGTCTAAAATCTACACAGTTAACACATTGTGAATTCAACAGGAAAAAGCGCCGCCTAGAATTTCATTAAAAAGGTATTCACTCGGCACAAAATCCGTCAGTCTGGCGTTTCGTTGCTGACACCCTGATTGAAAACAGTGTCGGAAAAAGCAATCGGTGAACTAATAAAAAAAAACTCAGACACACCTCGAAAAAGCTGTTAAACGTTCAACGGTTGAGCCGAATATCTAGACTCACAGCTGAAACTCGCGATCAAGTCACCTTTCAAATAGAAAAACAATAATAACTACTTAGGAGCTATGACTTCACAGACACACATATACCTACAATAGACCCATGTCAAAAAAAAAAAAACAATCGACTCTTAACGTCTGGGTGAAACCCAAAAAGTTGGACCATCGTTAGACGTAGTTAACCATACAAACTGAACGAAACTGAAATGTTCCGTTGTCCCACAAAAATATTCAATAGTGAACAAAGGGAACATTCATATAAAAAATTACATAAGTTAACGTATCCAACTTTTTAAACTCCACCTATCTAAGTTAACCGAGTAAACCGAGCCAAATTTTAGCTCAGTAGGAAAGCAGAAAGTGGGTCTAATTTAACTTGCAAGATTTGACATTAACATACATACAAAATTGCCAAACAAGTAACCACGTCTAAGTACTTAATGACCGGGTAGTCAAGACGCTGGGCGAACTCTCTTAACCCACTGTTTTTCTTATGTAATAGTGGCAAACGCGCAGACGAGCCACCTGAAAAGTGGTAATCGTCGCCCGTGGATATGAGCAACACGTGAGGAATTGCCCTCCGCTGTCAACCTTCGAGTGTCCTGTTTACTCGCTTCTTGAAGAATCCCATAATAATTAAGAGGACATTCCTCTTTTTACGTCGGAAAAATATGGCACCAGCTATCACTGCGGGAAATTCAACCGGACAACGTATGGAAATCTGCGAGATAAAACGGAAAGGAAAGGTATGGCGTGAAAATTCTCTGTTATGAATGGCATGAGCATAACTTAACATACATGTATGCATAAGTTTATGCTCGAAGGGAATGGAGTTACTAGATTTTTTTTAAATATTCAGCATCCATCATCAGTTAGTGTACATATTATTTTCGTTTGGACTCTGTTATATGAATGGAGTTTATGTTAAGATATTTATGGATGCATTTATTACTTAGATTATTGTTTGATTATCGTTTGTTGATTATACAAATAGGTTATCGTTTCAATAGCCAACCTAACAGTGGCGTTGCATCCATACAAGACGAGTCCCACTGGTTGCCTAAGGAAACGCCCGGCTTATAATCACTTTTTTCTTTAAATATGAGTAAATGAATACGCTTCGGCTTCCTTTGCTATTTTCCTGACGCCACGCCTCTGCTACCTACCGGTATTTTGTGGCATCAAGCATGTTCAACTAAGCTGAAAGACATTTGACTTGTTGTTTCTGAGAGAGAGAGAATATTATTAAAGGAGAATTATAATTATAAGTTTAACATGTTTATCTGTGCACTGTGTATCTGTGCTCTGCTCAAAGTATACAAATACAAAAAGTTTATTTGTTCAACACGGGTAAAATTGTACATAAGCACAGATCTTATAATATAAAAGCGACATCACCATGTTGGGCCGCAAGGCATACAAATTTTAGGTATTAATGGACTGTCACTACGGCCTAGTATGTTATAGATATATTATGCAATTTCCTAATGTTATCGGCTACGCTTCGCGTAGCGCTACGCAAATCTTAGTCTAGAGAAAAAGTATTTTCCGTGGAGAAAACCAGGTTATATGAGTGGATTGTCGGTTTCACGTTCATAACCGAGTTCAATAATTAGTTGTCTAGAAGGACTTGATCGGAAATAACTGGTAATAAAGTGAAATAAAATTTTAGTGTACTTAACCAACAGCTAACTCTTTTAAGGTTTTCACAACAAAAACACACAACAAACACAAAAACACGTGGGAACATATACGGTATCTGAAGAGATAGTGTAGGTATGCTGAATAGGTCGACAATAATTAATAAAACTTCTAATTTAACTAGCATTTATATAACAACATATTCCCGCGAAATATATGACTTACGTTCCGCACAAATCCAGATTATGCTCAGTGTATTTTTTTGACAAGTTAAATATGACCTTAGGTTTTGCATCTAAACATTACTGAAATAACGCAAAAACTCATTAAAACATGCATGTAGTTAACTGTTGTTTATAAGTTAACTCTCAAACTTTCTCGTTGTAATAATATGACTTCAGAACTTGCTCGTCTCGCTTTGTATTTAGCTCCCTAGTGGCATATCGATTATCATGGTATTCCTTTTTAAGGCTACAAAGGAGTAATCTACCAGAATAATAACTTAGTCGCTCTTGTGACGACTATGCAAAATATATAAAGCCTATAAAATACTGCCAGTGCAAAAGCAGAGTTATGAAATATGATTATACCAAAAATCGACTCCCTAGCATTGTTAGTAGTACCAAAAGTATGGTGTCACGTCACGTACCTGATATTCTGGTGGAATGTGCCCAACATTTTCCATGTACATAAATAATTCTGCAGTCAGTTTTCCGTTATTTATTTTATTGCACATATTACTCGTACATAGGGCAAGTAAACGGAGATGGCAATGGCCAGGGAATCTAGTTCGAAGAACCGATGGCCGTTTGGGCAGAAAGGACCTCGAGTACAGAAAGGGCGCGAGAGAGGCTAGCGCTGCGTGGGAAGGACACTCGCAAGGTGGTCGAACGACAGGTCGTCGACAGCGAGTCCCCGCAACCCTAACCAGGGTTAGGGTTGCGGGGACTCGCTGGATGCGGGTCGCCTCTATCCAGCCTATGTAGAAATCTATTGACGTCTGTGTCCAACAGTAGACGTCCTATGGATGAAATGATGATGACAATGACATGTACGAAAGCAAGCTTGTTTCCTTAAAAGAAAATTCTGAGTCTATATTCGACTTGATAGATGTCTTCTATCTTCTTCTCATATTTTATACATACTATAAATTTCATAGATACTATATACTTGTAAATGGAACCTACCGTAACACTTTCATGACCAGAAACCCGCCAGGGGGGGCGCTCTGATCGCAGTAAGTACTACATAATATGAGTTTACCCATGTCATCGATTACGCGCGAAGCGCTACAAAAAACTTTACGCGAATATGTTAACTTATTTAAATTGATGTAAAAGATTATTACAGTAATCGCTGTTCGGAAGGTTTTACAACTTTCTGTGTTTACATTCTGCAAGTACTTAGTCATGTCAGCCGATAGTGTAGGTACTCGTATACGGTGGGTAAACAAATGCTACCGCGCGCGAAACACTTGTGGAGTGGAAACGGGAGAGACACTTTACGGGATGAAATATCTAATTAGCTAATGTGTTTCTATGGCGAAAGTGGGTTTCGTTCTAGAGTGGAATTAACCTTTTTCTTTGATTTTAGTGAGTGCTAGCTCGGAGTTATTCTTTGCGCGGATTGCCTGTTTAATATTGAATGTTATTCCTTTTATTACGCGTTCAAGTATTTTTAATTTAAAGCTTTTTATTAATGTATCCAATTTTATTTCTATTTGGTCACTTCATGTTTGAGTATACAAATGTGTCCTCTTATAATCGTACATTTACTGATACCATCGACCTTTTGTGTACAGAAGTTTACAGGGCTTATATAAAAACTTGACAAATCATTACATACACCAAAATCTAGGCAAGTTTGTAATGTTTAACAAACTTGCCAAGAACAATTATATCTGCTTTGCCCCTAAGTTGGCTGGTAGAGAATACCCTATAGCATTAAGTTCGCCTTTTGTATGATAAGGTATTTTGTGCAATAAAAAATAAATAAATCTTACCTACCAGTTGATTCATACATTTAGCATTGAGCGATACATCTTCGAAAAAAAAAAATATTTATCAGCAGTGGTATCCACTGATATCAAAAAACAGTCTTCTTTTTTTGATACGCATACAGTATAATTATTATTAAATGAATGATTTATATAGTTATCTAAAGCTGGCAGTCTTTTTCTGGCAACGAACGTGCAAACTCTAATCCTATTGTGTGCAACTATGTAAAATAATTCGAAAATGAATCAAATGTAAGGCACGATATATTTTCTTCTACTGTTACCTACAAGTCTTGAAAATGAGATTGCCGCCGGGAACAGTAAAATATTATCTTTCACAAGTCCTAGTTTAATATTAAGAAGTCCATTTCGACGCATAATGCAAAGGGCCTCGACAACTAAACAAGGATTTACATTTTATGCAAAACACACCGTGAGCGCAGACCACGATGCCCGAAGTAAAGTAAACAAAGCTGGCAGCCATCACAACGTACGAATTTTATACATTACTACATGTTTGCCTCCGGTTTCGATCGCGTGGTAAGAGTATTTTGCTATGATATCTGTACGAGCTGCTAGTCCCACATAGGTACACGAAGTAATAATAACTTACTTATATAGTCAAAAATAGCTCCTTTATGTGTAAAACTAACTATAAAAGCGCGATATTATGAATGATAGTGCGAATGAGGACACGCGTGATGAGTGTTATGGTAACCGTGCTCTGACGCGTACTTTAATGGTTTCCATGATCCGAGGCAATTTCGCTGGGACGGCAATGTGCGATATGTGGACCGTACAGTAAGAGTCGAAAAACGCTTTTCTCGAAGGATCTCCACTGCGACTGTACCATGGCTCAAGGGCCAAAATCAACTGAACGTTGGAGCTATCAACACTAAGTCGGACTTTTCGCTCGCACTCAGCATGTGCAAGCGAGTGGTCCGACCCAGCGTACATGACTCTAACGTTCAGTTGATGTTGGCCCTACAATAGTATAAAATTGTAGGTACTGCTCTTACCAAAAGTTTTCCTGTGATCTTGACCAGATCCACCTTAGTTAGGTTGCCACGCTGCGTCTTTTAGAACGTGGTCGCCATTAAAAAAACGTTTCTGGCCCAACAGCTGATCCTTTGAGAACTGAGGGGTTACTCCAAATCGTTCGAAGTTCGTAACGTGCCATCCCTCTCGCTCTCATGTTAAACTGTATTTGAATGAGCGAGATGGCGCCATACGAACTTCGAATTTCGAATTACAAAGTAGCCCCTCTGTGCCTTTCATCGTGATAAAAAGTAGCGTAAGGTTCTCGGATCCGTGCATAAACTGTTTCCATGCAATAAATCAAATCGATTCACGGCATTGCTGCCTCGTAGCAGGGAAATCAAACAACCAACAAACACACTTTCGCATTTATATTACGTGTTAGGATAGTTCGGCTGTATCAACTCTGTTTGCCGGTACGTGCTCTCTGTACATAAGATAAGTTTTGTATTAAAATTGTATGGTTATGCTTGCGGTAAACTGGCTGGAAACCGCCTGGCCTGGCCGCGACTTTGCACGAATGAGAGCAACAATTCCCATTTCACTCGAGTTTCATGCGATATTAGACCATAACAATATTTTGAGACTGCAATAGTATCGTTTATTTAATGTGTGAGTGTTGTTGCTTTGTTAGTTCGCGTGGAAAGAAACTTAGATCTCACATAAATAACGGCCAAGTGCGACTTGGACTCGCGCACCGTGTGTTCCGTACAAAATATACGCTACAAACGGCCGTATCTATGAAAATCTATTATTAGCAGAGCCCTACTTCTAAGCAAAATGTACGCAGTGTCCAATCATTTTATATTAAATAAATAAATAATAAATAAATAAATATTACGGGACAATTTTACACAAATCGAACTAGTTCCATGGTAAATTCAATAAGGCTTGTGTTATGGGTACTAGACGACGATATATTTAATAGATATATTACTTACATACATAGAAAACATCCAAGACTCAGGAACAAATATTTATTGCTCATCACACAAATATTTGCCCTTACCGGGATTTGAACCTAGGACCTCAGCTGCGCAGGCAACGTTACTCCCACTGAGCCAAACCGGTCGTCGATATTGGTTACTGACATAGACAGAGAGACATAAAATGATACTGTTTTTAGTATTTGTTGTTATTGCGGCAATAAAAATACATCATCTGTGAAAATTTCAACTGTCTATACTATCATGAAATACAGCCTGGTGACAGACGGACAGACGGACAGCGGATTCTTAGTAATAGGCTCCCGTTTTACCCTTTGGGTACAGAACCCTAAAAAGAGTTCAAGTATAAATACGGCGATTAGTGTGTTAGTAAAAACATATATCAAAATTGTTTTCATGATAACCCCTATCCCTGAAAATCTTTTCAAGAGACGATGTTATTCTCGTTTTTGTGCAATTAACTGCAGACCCCTGCAATAATGATTTAATTTGCCGCTTTAGATAAACTTAACATAGCCAAACCTACTAAAATGCTGAAATGAGTATTTGCTCTGTATTATCCTCCAAAATGGAGGTTCCACGTTATACAGCAATGAAATTGTAATACCGTTCGTTATGATCAATTCCATTTAACATGTACTCTTATATTGTATTAATAAATAAGAATTTGTCCCCGTTATATGCTATAAGCTTATCTCAATACAACCTACTTACAACCCTATAACATTAAGGAGAACATCATTAAACGCACGCTTACCACGCAAAACATCGATACTGTTCCCTTACAGAATATCCCGACCTTCATAAAAGCTAAGTACGTATCCACATCAGTAGTGTTGTACCAATATATAACATATGACGCTGGGCCGAGAGGGAAGTCGCTCATATATCGTGCACAAGTGTCAGATGGGAGCCATTTGGAACATTCGCACTTCTTACGACCTTCCTTCCTTCGTATGAAGCATTTGTACGAGATGCTTAGCGCTCCTGAATATGTTTTGATCGGGCGCTGGTAAGAGGTTTTTACAATTTACACATTTCTTCGAAACTCAACAGGTAAATAAGCTATGGTAGTATCTAAATAAGGGTTACACGTCTACTACGGCTACGAAATCCTTAAGGACATTTTTGCTTTGATCGGTTCAACCGTTCTGACTTCCGTGGTTACGTTATCACAGGAATCCCGCGAGATTACCATAAAAAATTATCTATTTTGTAAGTAACTGTCAGCAAGATAACCTAGCTAATATATTTTAATCTGGCCAAGTTTCATCAAATATGCTGCGACTACTGCTAAATTAATTAATGCTGTGACTATGGAAGTCAATACGGCTCATAGAAATGCCGCGAAAAATTGCAATGAAAGTATGTCTAGTTCCCTGAAGTGCAATCTCATATGTTCATAAAAATCGGCACTTTTTCTAACTCATATTATAACACAGATTGCAATTGTAAAGGAAAAATCAATGCGATCTACTAAATTGCAAGCAGGATTTGAACCAGCAGCCTCTTCTTTAACGCAAAAGTTTTCTGACCAACTGAGCTATTGCAACTTTACGTACATGGCTCGAAATTATCAAATACAATCTAGTTAGCTCTAGTAGTGTCATTTGTATCTTTCTTATTTTTAAATGCGAAACACATTAGCCATACTCCAAGACATGCGAATCACGCTTTTTTAAATATTACTATAGAGTCTTTCGGAGGCCTATAAAAGAGCAGCATTGTGCCTTTCTACAACCGCTAAAGAAAGACAAACTGGATATTAGTAATCTAGTGACATTGCCTATATACAGCTAGCGGTTCTGGGTTAGATGTCGGTAATTTGATTTGCACGACTTCTTATTACTAAGGGTGATCTTCCTTGGATGTTTTCAATGTATTGAAGTATAAATCAAACTATACAATGTATATTGTCATCTTGTATCTGTTGCAGGGAAATAGCCAAAACAGAGATTTGATCAAATCCCTAAGAGATATGGCCAAATCACGCAGGATGTTAAAATAGCGAATCAATTTTATCATTTGTCTAGAAAAAGTCATTTCATTAAATCCCTGAATGAGTTTAGTGAAATGACGAAATCAGCCAAAAAAGGCAACTCGTTTTACAATTTCACCAGATTTGTTTAGTGATTCCATTTTTTAGTGAACACGCCAGTGATTTGACGAAACGAACTCGCAAAGTCAATTTGTTTTATCATTTCACTAAAAAGTTGTTCAGTGATATGATAAAATCTTTATCAAACCACTAAACGTGAGACATAAGAGACTTTATAATATCTTATATATCTATCATGATATATATATATATATCATATCCCTTAGGGATTTAATCAAATCTCTGTTTTGGCTATTTCCCTGCGACATATATCTGTTGCACTCGCCAATTTGAGCTGCAGTTAGAACTGGTGTCATTCGTTTAAATTGTTTAGTTACATTTATTTATTTATACGGATATAGTAGTTAAATTGCCTGTAAAGCTCCATTGTTGCTCGTTCCTTTTATGCCTCAGTAGCCTTAGCCTAACTGCCGAATTGCTCCCGAAATTACATAGAAAGCCTTTCACGTGCCTCACACAGGGAGTAAAGTTTAAGTCGGGAGTGATTTAGACTTTACAACTACCATTCGCTGGAAGTGTTTTAAATTAGTTGTGTAAGGCAAGAAATACTGCCATTGCCTTCCGGAGACCGGGAATGTGTGCGCGGTGACAGTAATAGCCTGCGGTTGTTAAATTGCCTGAAATATCTTTGGCGAAAAATTGAAGTCTATTTGTAGACGGGTTTTCTTTATTGTTTTTTATTGAACCCCAATATATTTGTAACCCTCGACGAATAACGAGGGGTGTGATAAGTTTGACATGTGTATCTGTGTGTCTGCGTATCTTTGTACCTATGTTTCTCTGTCTGTAGCGTTGTAGCTAAATGAATGATTTTTCGTTTTTTCTTTACCGGTAAAAATATTCTATAAGTGTCGGTTTAACACATTTGCACAGACAAGCGCATTACAGAATGTATAAAGGCAGATTAGTGTTATTTCAAGGGGATATAACTGCTTTTCATAAGATTCTTCAAGGGCTTAACATGCTTGTGGTGCCTCTTGCGTTATATACATACATAGACTGCAATAATTGCTTACTATCAGACAAGCCGAACTCGTAATGATCACAAGCATAGTAAAAAAGCTCAAGTTTGGAACATTGGGAGTTTTTCTGTATAAATATCTGTGTATTAGTTACCGCCCTGATGTGTGTGTAGTCGCGTTTCTCACGCCTGACGAGCGTTATTTTTTTTATATAAATGCTTACAGGTTGGTCCAGGCTCAACTGCTCTCTCCTGTCATGTTTTTTAAATATAAAAATGTATATTTACATCGATACCTATTATGTCTAAACAGCGTCTCAAGTATTAGTTAAATGGGTAGGTTCAGTTATTTGGCTAGAATGTAACATATTCCCATTGTAATCAATATGTACGTCCCTCTAGCCCTGTCAGTCTGTGGCGTCCATAAGTCACTCAAGACCACGTTATCGACATATTCTTTTGGCCTATGTATACCATGGACGTATGTAGGTAGAGTACACTACAGTTCATCGACCTATACAAACCTACAAAGATTGCAGCCCCGGTCTCAATTCACGGTATAAGGTAAATATTAGTAGGATCTTCATATTCTTCCTGGAGTCTTTGATAATTCTTATGTATTTCAAATTAAGCTACGAGTATAAGCTCCATTTGTATCTACTCTGATGTAGCAGTCTCCTTCAGCCCTTTTTGAGTTTATGTTTCGCAAAGAGCCAGAACAACCTATTGAAATTAAAAAACAGCGCATACCAACCTTAAGCATCAACATTAAAGTCTCACTCAAGACTTTCACAAAGTCTTCAAACGTGTCATCAAGGATGAAACGGAGCGTAGGAACTTTTCTGGCGACAGTTCTAGTCCGCGGGCGGCTTATTTCCTGAAGTTCTACCTAGATTATTTTATACTGAAGAAGGTTTATAGGAAAAGTCGCACTTTATGCTTATATTTGATGAATAAATCTAAACTAACAGATAAACTAAGACCTAGCGATTACCACCCGTAAAACATCACCATCTATCTATAGCATCTATTCCGTACAGTGTTTAATCGCACGAGAAAGTGTTCAAGGCTGGAATTTAGTTGAAGCTAGAAAGAGCGGTATTGACTAGGATGGAACGGAGCGTGTTTTTTTGCTGGCGACAGTGTTAGCCAGTTAGGTATATTGCCTGAAGTCCTGCCTGGATAGACTGAAAAAGTTTTATGAAAATAATTGGTGAATAAATCAAGTGTAACAAAGAAAAACCAAAAACTAGCGCTTTTCACTCTGAACGCATCAACATTTATTCCGTTACGGTGTTTAATCGCACGACAAAGAATTCAGTACTTGAATTTGGTCGTCGCTAGAAAGAGGGTTTTTTCTAGCATGGAACGGAGCGCATTTTTTTTTGGCTACAGTTGTAGCCCGAAGCCGGTATATTGCCTGAATTTCGAACTACCACACTGCAAATGAAAAGGATATGTAGAAGATTTTAGATTTTATAACCACACTACCTTCTGCCCGCGACTTCGTCCACCTTAAATTCGTTTATCGGGGATTAGAGTATTTTTCAGGGATAAAAAGTAGCCTCTGTCCTTCCCCGGGACTCAAACTATCTCCATACCAAATTTCATCCAAATCGGTTTAGCGGTTGAAGCGTGAAGAGGTAACAGACAGACAGAAAGAGAGACAGACACACTTTCGCATTTATAATATTAATATAATAATGTAATATATAATTTAATTTTATATAGTATATAGTATATATATAGTAATATAGTATATAGTAATATATAGTAACGTATGGATACTCGTACTCAAAAGTAACTAATGGATACCAAAAAATGTGCATATCACCCGTAACGCATCAACCTCTGTATACAGAATTTAAGCTCACCGCCAAAGTCTTTAGTGCCTTCGTCGTGACTAGAAAGACCGGGTTTGTTTACAATGAGATGTAGCGTCGGAACGTTGCGGGCGACAGTTACAGCCCGCAGCTAGTATATTGCCTCAAGTCCGACCTAGAATACTTTAGACTGAAGAGGTTTTGTAGAAAAAGTTTCCAATTTAGGTGCAATACAGTCACATGGGGGTACGTGCGTCTTTTTCAAAGGTTTTAGTTAAATAAAACTTCAGTCATTTAGCTAGGGCTACAGTTTTTAAAGGCGCGTTTAATTAAAACATTATGAATTGCAGAATTAAATTTTCATGTGATTATGGACGAATAATACAAATAATGAAATAGGAGGTAAGGTATTTTATGCTGGAGATACAGAAAACTGGTTTATGTGAGATGTTAAAAACTCATTCAGGCTGCGAAATTATTTATAAATGGGGTTTAAATTTATCGGCTCTGGCCTGAAATGTTCGTTTTCCTAAAATGTCTGCTTTCCATAACATCAGCATGACTTTCGCTTAGTGTCAGCTTCTTATAAAATATGTCTCCAAGAATGTCAGTTTTCGTCTAATGTTCGGTTTTTAGAATGTGCTTATTCCCAAAATGTCTGCAATCTCGAAAGATTCGCCTCCTTACAATTTTTGCTACCCAGAAAAGTCTTTTTCCCAAAATTTCTTCAATCGTGACTATAATATTTCTAAAACATCATGAGCAATGTTAACCGCTAATTTAGTAATTATCTAAATGATGTGAAAATTTTATAATTGAATTAGTTTTTTCCCGTTGTAAAGTAAAATACATTACACAAGCCGTGCGGCCCAAAATTCAAATAAGAACATAAATAGGGCTTATCTTGATACGGATATGTACATTTATCAAAGAGTAAGTATGCGTGAAATAAAGCAATGTACAATTAGAACATCAATAAAGCTGACATTATGGGAAAACAAACATAATAAGACCTACTTACCTATATAAATAAAGTTAATGTAATGCTGATATTAGACAAACACTGCAATTATATAAATGTTAACATTGTGAATAGGATACCTCCTGGGACTGAGCCATTTAATAACAAGTTTTAAATGAATCCAGTGAATTGACGAACCCTTAGGTTTTTGTAAAGCGTACTATAAAATGCAAAAAAATGACCTAAATTCGTCGTAGTCTAAGGTATACTGAGAAATTTTGGTAGAAGGTAAAAAATATTATCTCTCTATTCTTTCGTCAATGTAGTTCAATCTTAACTTAATACTCGAGGAAATTTTACCAATTTGGAGTTCGTTAACTTTTTTGCGAGTTGTAATTATATTTGCATTCTGTGTTTGCGTTAGTCTTTATTGTGACTTAAATTGATTCTGAACTATATTCATATTTTTACATTGCCGCAAACGTTATTGGTATATAAAATCTTATACTTCTTACCTGTATTATTTTATTTTATGTTAAAAGTACAGTAGGTACGTAATTTAGTCACTTAACTATATAGTTAAGTAAGGGAAATGTAGTCCTACCTTTAGACCATTATTTACAGAACCATTTAACCTGTACCTATTTGCTTGCACCTGCTTTTACGATGACGATGTTTTGTAGGTATAATTTAATTAATATCTGTGATTTGGAATTTCAACGCAAGAAATTTCTAATTATATCCATAGAACGATAGTTTTAAAAATTACTTATGACATATAAAATGCAATTTTCCTCCCCATTCAGCGCAGCGCATTAAAACCCATGTATAGCAAAGCTATCCTTCATACGAAACAGTTTTGTTCGCCCACTAAATCACTCCACTGAAAGGTCTTTTAGAATCAGGTTCGATCAGCTATGAATGGCGCTTAGAAAGCCAGTGTCACTGCCATAAGTTGAGTACTACGGGGCTTGGGCGTCATGTATCGCCATCACCGCGCGCGGCGGAATGGAAAATCCGATCAATTAAACACCATTTTATGCCCTCGGCCGTAAATTTCCGCCGTGCCCACTTGGAATTAAAGGAAAAATTTGGTTTCGCATTAGCCTACTTAGCGCGTTCTCTAAGGTTTTCGGCGTAATCTATCAATTAAATTTCGTTGTCGGACAGCAGGACTAACTTAATGTTAAAAGGTTAGTTACAGTGACATGTTTGAGTCTGACAGCTGCTTAATCATATCTCCACATTAATTCTAGTCCTATTGCAGCTATTGTGGACGATTATATGAGTTAATTGGTAGGCACCCTAACCCAGTATTTACAACAAAGGTCAACCGTTTCAGAACAAATTGATATAACAGTATCCCTCTAAATATTACTATTTTCTTTTTCATGATATAGATAGGAAAAAAGACACAAATTTCGTTAAGAACAGCTTTTAAGAACTTCTTCCACGTAACGTAGATAGCAAAATTGATACTCGTAAATGCACGACGCAGGAAGATTTCCGTAACCAGGTTTACGATACGATAATGCAAGGCACTCACTTCCGAATTTCGTAAAACGGAAAAAATGCCGAGGACCGAGCTCGTTTGAAGCCGAGCGTTTTATTACTCGATCATTGATGGCCGACGTCAGAGACTCGCGTTTGTAAGTCTCCAGTCAGCTCGAGTTGATACACTGGAGTGATTAGGTATTGTCTCTTCTTCATGGAGTTCCTAATACTTAGTCACTGTCACAACAGATAGTTGACCGATTAATTATTTTGTTGTAAATACTGCTACTTATGAATAACACTTGACTGACTGATCACGCTCAAATTGAACGCTGACCATTTGTAAAGTAATAATCCAAAAATCCGCCCGGAGTCTTCCAGTGGAGCAGTGAAGTTACGGGTTAGGCAAAACCTAATCAATGAATATGTTTTAAAATTTAGATAAAAAATTCGCACCTAACTGTATACCTGTCTTTTTGAAAGCATCCAATGTTTTACCTGAAACAAAATTAAATAAGAATCGTAATTAGCATTTCGTAAACTTATTATAGCTAAATAGTTATTTGCTAAACAACACGCTGTATTTCAAGTAAAACGGTAGCCTAAGGAATAGGTACTAAGTGCTCTGCGAATGTATCAAAATACCGCGCCAATCTAAGCGACGATGAATAAAAGAGTCATAGATAAAATATTGGAAACTCGTATTACAATCCATTCTGATCTTACAATTAGAAAGCTGGTGACCAGTAAGTCACAACGGTGTATTGAAAATACTATTTATAGGTATGTTGTAAGAGTGAATAAGGCTTGCCACGAGTCTTGACTCGAGTGAAAAGTTTCAACTCGAAACTCAATTCGAGTTCCACGTAACAAAGCTTGCTCCACCACTATCGCGACTATGTCTGTAATCTTATGTTGCCAGTCACTGAACCGATTTAGACCGCTTTTTCGTGTTTTTAGTATCCCCATCTATAAATTATTTTTAGTTACCTTCATTATTCCCGAAACGGTTGACAATAAATTCATAAAGTGATTTCCACGCGTTTTTTATTGCGCGGTTTCGATATATTGTCGAATGGGTTCCATGCTAATAAATCCTAAAGTTTCGCCAGTTTTATTTCGTGGTAACGATTAGTTACTGTTGTTTTCGTAACCTAATAAAAGATGACCCTTCGATTGACTTTTTACTTCTAGCTTTGAGAAAACTAGAAGTAAAAGGACAATGTACGAAACGCGAATTCATTGCCCTTGACTATACATCTAACTAAAAATTCAATCTTTGTACATTAAAGTCAATATAAAAATAAAGTAAAACGGTATATTTGAAGATCACTGAATCAAAAATGATTGTATGTGTCTTGGTAGCTTTAAATGTCGTTATTAGACCAATCTTATCTTACGGTTGCGAAGGCTTAGACCCTGACCTTGAAGGAAGAAACCAGCTGTTAGTGGCGGAAAGGAAGATCGGAAAATTCTTTGACGCATGGACTGATGATTTGATTATGGGGGCTAGAGAGTGAGGCAGAATATGGAAATAGAAGATTTAATAAGCGAGCCCGTCCCAGACTCCACTGGCTCGGGCAAGTGGAGAGAATGGGAGAGGATTGTCCCGCGAAAAGAGTGTATATGGGACTGCCGACTGCACCAAACTTTTATAAATTGTGTAATGTAAAAAATAATGGGTTTGATGAAAGATAAAGTTTATTTTCTCCTTTTTAGACTAATTCAATATTTTTTTTGTTCTACATTTTAACTTTTTTTTTTGCTGCCGGTCTAGCACAGCTCTCCGTGACTACGCATGTCGTGCGACATAGCAGCAACTATCTTCCTCGCCTTGTATTTAAAGGAAAGAGACAGACAATCTTTTCGCTTTTTCTTTTAATTTACTACAGTCTTGCGTTGATTACCTTCTGACTCCATCATCAGATCCTGAATACCATTTAGAATCAAAGTATTCGTCAAGATAAATTAAACAAGCCAAAAACTAGATGGGGCTGCCTCGTTTTATTACAGACTTCCGTTGACCACCTTCTGAAACCTCAAACCCTGAATAACACCTTGGATCAAAGTACCTACTCGTCAAGAACAAATGAGCCTAAACTCGAGGAGGTTGTATGCTTTTATTGCAAAGTTTCTATGGCTACATTCCAGTTCTCTCATCAGATCAGCTAATAATAATAATTAATATCAGGGACAATCTTACATAAATCAACCTAGTCCCAAACTAAGCAAAGCTTGTACTATGGGTACTAGGCGACGATATACACAATACATAAATAAATACATAGAAAACATCCAAGACCCAGGAACAAACATTCGTGCTTATCACACAAACACTTGCCCTGGCCAGGATTCGAACCCGGGACCGCCAACTTCGTAGGCCGTTGTACAACCCACTGAGCCAAACATGTCGTCCATGTTATAATAATTTTGCTTTTCATCCAATTTACACATGTATGTAAATTTTCAGCTTTATCAGAAACCGGGAGTGGAATTTAACTTGCGCCTTATAGAGGGTTTTTATTTGCTGGTGGGTTAGAATAGCAAATAATTATAGTTAGTTGCGAAATACCTACGAGAAGAACAAGTGTGGTAATGTCTCTTTCTTTTAAGTCAGGTTATGATGCAAATAGTGAAAATCTTAACATGTAAGAACGGATTTAGATGCATCGTATTTTTCCGTGTATGGGAGTGAGAGCTAACCCTTTCAGGATAAGGACTACTTGCATTGCACAAGTGTATCTCCTAAGCTGCAACATCCGAGACACGCGAGCACGTCTCGGTTTTATCTCCGACTGAGACGTGCTGGCGTAAATATACGAAACAGGATTAAATTTGATTTGTTCTATTCTTTAATCTAGAATAAAATTTGCGATTGTGTCCCTTTAATAGTAGAACCCAAGGTGTACTTGCTTACTGACGACATAAAACAATACCATGTAAGCAACCCTAAAAAGTGTTAAATGTAGAGTATGAGATTACTATTGGAACGCACGACCGCTCTTTGTGGATATCCTTGAAAGAGGCCATTGTTGAGCATTGGACTTCTTTCGCAGAGATGGTAAATAAGTAACTATGACTACTTTAAAATGTGTGCACTTTTGAGCACATAAAGAAGTTAAATACTGCCTGAATAGATGGCATGGATATGAGACACTATTGAAGCGCACGACCGCTCTTTGTAGATATCCTTGAAAGAGGCAATTGTTGAGCAGTGGACGTCGTTCGACGAGATGGTAAATAAAGTAACTATGACTACCTTAAATTGTCTACACTTTTGAGCACATGTAGAAGTTAAATACTGCCTTAATAGATGGCATACAAGTTGGTTATGCAAAGGTAAGTTCATCTATTCCAGTTAACCTAATATGAAGACAATTTTGTAGTGAAGGGAATTAAAATCTAGAATTAATCGACCTTGATTAATGGATTATAGTTCCTCTGCTATTCAGCAAAATAGTGTCTTCGTTAGATGTGACAGTAAATTGTGCTCAGATGCGCATATTTTCATGCAGTCTCCACAAAAAAAATACGCATGCAAATACAACAAACCACCACTAAACTCTCTACGACGCATCATCAGGAGATATAGGACATGTTGACGGTGTCCACCCGAGATGAACGACTGAATCTATCAATAGTTTACTAACCAACCTATCTTTCTTAATGAGCCTTATGCAAACTGATTCACACTCAAGTATTTTAATAACTTTGTTTCATTAAAATCTTTCCAACGTGCCTGTACGCTCAACTGCGTTATTGCCTGCTGCTTGCAATAAAATTATTTAATTCGTTTTAGATTCTCGTTTGGGTCTCTACCCTAACATTTCCCAGTGAGTATCGAAGGGAAATTTAGTGGCGGATGCTCCTAACAGCGTAATGACAGACGTAAAGGGAATATATTGAAAAAGTTCAGTAGTAACAGGCGGAACTTTCATAATTTTGCAGGGGATCAGTTGGGCGCAGATGAGGCCATTTATAGGTGTTCCCTAAAGTAGGATATCGCTGCAATCTTAACTATAGGGACGTCTGTTCTCGTACGATTGTTCTATCATTATTGTTAAATAGGGAAAAATATTTTTTGGTTCAAATAAAACTACTTGTATTAATATATATGTACCCTCTTTATTCATATATCATTAATTTAACAAAGGACAATACAATACCAATATATGCAAACATAAATAGTGGTTGCATGTTTGAGCCGTTTGGAGTTGAGACCCTGGGGCCCTGGGGGGAAAGCGCCCACAGGGTATTTAAAGAGTGCAGCCGGAGATCGGTGGAGTTGACACGTGACCAGAGGGCTGGCTCATATCTCGCACAGCATATCAGCATTGCCATACAACGATACAACGTGGCAATGCTGCCAGCCTTCTGGGCACGTTGCCAATCGACGGCGATCTGGGGCAATTTTTTTATTTATAAGTAATTATTATGTCTAGTTTTTAATTCCTCATATTAGTTTATTTTTAATTTTGGATTTAGTTTTATTTTAAGGTAGTTGAATTGTTTATATACTGAATTGATTATTTTGTAGCTTTTTTAATGTAGGTTTTCCTAAATAAATCGGCATTTAATAAAATACCAATACTTTTTATTGCACAGAAATACAGAATATGACATTCGAATAAGCAGAGGTAAAAAACAGGCGGTCTTATCGTTGAATAGCGATCCCTTCCAGACAATCTTTGGGTAGCGGAGTGTTTAAAAGACAAAAATGTAAGAATTATTGCATTCTGATTAGATCTCGCAAAAAAACTCCAAGCCCTCTACATTGCTCTTTGAGTGACTTTGAGACATCTTCTGTTGCGTACCGGAAGACCGCAGATCCGGTCATGGTGGCGATTTTTTGGGAGGCATATGTCCAGCAGTTTACATACGGCTCGGAGACTTGGACCCTGAAAAAGGCTGACCGTGATCCAATTGATGCCTTCGAAATGTAGTGCTGGAGAAAAATGCTGCGTATACACATCGCACCAACGTATCGATCCTAGCCCAACTTATGAGCCGAACTAGGCTATCCGCAACTTGTCGTTGCAGGGTCCTAGAATACTTTGGTCACATCGCCAGGAAAGACAGTGATAATCTCGAAAAACTGGAATCACTGGAAAAGTTGACGGCAAACGACCAAGAGGCAGGAGCCCGACACGCTGGACAGACCACATTCGTACAACACTTGGCACCACAGTACACGATGCTCTACACACGGCGACTGACAGAAACAGATGGCGGCGCATCATCCGAGAGAGACTGTTCCGAGAACCACGACCCCTCAGCAATGGGGAAACCGACGCAAGCGGACGTCTTTTGAATCATCATGATAATTATATACCGCCAAGAGTACATTCATTTTTTCCGTAATCTAATACGTAATTGAAGGAATAATCTTGAGACTCTTTGTAGAAGTTGCAAAGATTGTAAACGTTACAGTATTTGCAGAATTTTGGAAATGGGGCAACATTTTCCTTGTGTAATGTTACCCCGCGTGTCCCAAGTTCCCCTGTTTGACAATAGCAGAAATTGATACGCCTGTAAGATACCAGTTTCACATAACCTTTTGAGCAAATCTGAAATAATAAAGAATTCCCAAGATTTGTTTATCCAAATAAAATCCTAAAAAAATAAAGGTATGTTGAGTTCCGATACTACGTATCTACAAATAAAACCTAACATTATTTAATGATAACACACAGTTACCATCTAAACTATTATAAAGTTGTAAAGTGAAATGTCTGTACATTGAAGGTATTTCCAAAAAAATAAGTGAAACGGGGTATTTGAAGATCATTGAATCGAAAGCTATTTTCTTTTTAAGTTTTGCGTTTGTGCCAACATTACATAAGCAGCGGGCATACACAGATGGTTACGGGATACTCTTTTTCCAACTACGCTGATGCAAAATACAGGGCTATGACTTTTTTCTCCCCCGCGAATCAACTTTCGGGCATCATTAGTTACTGAAATATTGGAAATACTATAGAAGCTTCTAGTATTTCAATATAACTACAGCTCATACTCATATACCTACCGAGTGTAATCGTTAAGTGTGACCAGGCGATTATTCCGTAACTATTACAGATATCAAAAAATATTAAACTGGTATCGACAGTACGTTACCTAATGTATAAAATAGCTTTTTAAAAATCAAACAAGAAGCATCCAAAGTTTGAACATTAAACGCTCCTATATATTTTGTATGAGATTAGTAGAAAGGTTTTTGTTTCCTTATTTTAAGTGGTCTAGTACTAATTTTATCTTTATCATATTTTATAATAACGTATGATATTAATGATTTTACTGATTGGGTAACGTACTTTCGATATCAGTTTTTTTTTGATATCTGTAATATTTAGTTACTGAATAATCGCCTGGTCACACTTAACGATTACACCCTGTATACGATGTAATTATTCTTTATTGCACGTGTGAAAGCAGTTTGAAATTCATTTCAGCGTAAAAGCACTATATCCAATGGGTTTTGCTTCATCAAACAACGAATTGGATGTTTTGGGTATCTCTCTAAGCGTCAACCAGTAGCGGCGATAGTCGAATGAATAGTGTCGATGAGATGGAGCTCCATCTGATAGTAAATCTAGTTTGAATGCTATTGTGCTAGTGTTCTGCGGATTTGTTAGAATTGTAGCGAGTTGATTTCTACAGCTTTGCGCACAAGTATTTTAGGCTTTTGTCTTATCACTATGTCGCTCTCTGGCCCATGTTATATCTGTACATATAATTTGCCCCTTTGTTCTGTGAAACAAAGACAAACCGACGAACATATTTTAAATAACAATATCGTTGTTGGGCTGGTAGTAAATTTACCTACTTCTTTTTGTTATATTAAGTATATTTTATAGGTAGTCGACATACAATTCAAATTAATACCACACAAAAATGAAGAACTTGAAATTGAAAAGAATTGTTTTAAAGTCGGGCGTCGCGCGTCCCAAAAAAAGTAAAAAATAAAAGTATCGAAATACATCATAAGCAAATTACTTCAGAGTTACTGTGCGGTTCCTGTGCGGTAAAATGTCTGTTTAGTGTAGGTCAATAGCTCGCAATATTGTCGATTCAATAGAAAGCATGAAGCTTGCTTGAATAATATGGATGCACGATATGCACGATATGGATAAAAACTTTATCATTGTATAACAAAACAACAGAAAATATTCAAATTTATGAGCTTTACACTTGTAATATAAAAAATAAATAAAGATAAAATGTAGGCAACAGGACTACAATTATAAACAAGCTTATCGAGAGTCATGTATCATGGTATGAAATAGGCAGGCACTGATGCAGCATGATGATGCGGAGAACACAGCGCCGATCTTTGCGTTTGACGGCAAAATGTGGTCTGTGTTAATAGATTTTTTTATTCATGTAAAGTATCGTCCGACCACTTGTCGCGTGGTTGTCGTTGACGTGTGGTTGTAGTACGTCTGTATAGACCGTAATAAAAATATTGCAGACGTACTTATGTTTTATTTACTGCGTAATCAAAAAAATATTAATAAATAAGTAACACAGGGACAGTCTTACCAATCTACCCAGTCCCAAACTAAGCAAAGCTTGCACCATGGGTACTAGGCGACGATATACATAATATATAATATAACACTTAAATACATAGAAAACATCCAAGACCCCGGAACAAACATTCGTGCTCATCACACAGACACTTGCCCTGGCCGGGATTCGAACCCGCCAGCTTCGTAGGCCGTTGTGCAACCCACTGTGCCAAACGTGTCGCAAAATTATGGCGATACATTGAGTTAAAATAAAATGTCGCGTCACGTCACGCCGAGGTATAGTTTATACTTAGTTATGACATCACGAGCTCCCAAAACTAAACTTTAACGCGATTTATCTCAATTTTTTTTTTATTAATTTGAAAAACAAACTCCATTTGTTTCTTTCACCTCACTAGCTTGGAAAACTTCCTTCTATAGCTCCAAATCTGCGAAATTATTTGGCTTCTCGTACAGTGAAAGTCTCTCTACGCTCAGGAGTCTATATTTGAATCACTCACTTTGATTGCTCGTGCCAAATAACAGCCTTGAATAACAAATAACTATGTAATATCTAACTGAGCCATGTAGCCTGGAGAATGCCTGGCCGTAGTGGCAATAAAGCCCTGGATCTGCGATCGTGCATAGGAAAAAGCAGCGTGGCACGGCCTCCGACAAGGTGGACAGATGACTTCGCGAGGATGGCAGGGAGTCAGTGGATGCGATTTGCGCAGGATCACACGCTGTGGCGAGCTGCAGGGGAGGCCTATATTTAACAGTTGACATACGTGACTGATAGATAAATATCTAACTGACGGAATAAATATAATTTTCACTTCTCCTGCTCAAAAAGCACGTCATATTAGCTTCGCCAAGCGAGACTAAAATAGTACATTTAGCCCCTAGGGTTTAAAAGAAAGCCATATAATCCCTTACAAATTTCTATGACACTGAAAACAAAAACGTGCGGCCAGCTACATATTCCTTACGAATAATTAAAAACAAACAAACCAACCTGATCAAATTGGCCAAACTTTCTGATAGAATTGCTCAAACTGTACTTTTAGTTTTTCATGAAATATACAATTTTAATGTTAAGTCTTTTTTATTTTCTCGCAGTCAAAGTGAAAAGCAGAGTGTTTAACACGTGGCTAAAAGCCATTATGACACTTAGACATATTCGTCCTCGCTCACTTCGTGTCATAATGGATTATTTTAGCCCCTTGTCAAACAATCTACTATTTCACTTCTCCTGCTCAAAAAGCACATCATATTAGCTTCGCGAAGCGGGACTAAAATAGTACATTTAGCCCCAAGGGCTTAAAAGAAAGCCATATAATCCCCTACAAATTTCTATGACACTGAAAAAAAAACTTGCGGCCAGCTACATACTCCTTACGAATAATTAAAAACAAACAAACCAACCTATTCAGATTGGCCAAACTTTTTGATCGAGTTGCTCAAACTGTACTTTTAGTTTTTCATGAAATATACAATTTTAATGTTTAGTCTTTTTTATTTTCTCGCAGTCGAAGTGAAATACAGAGTGTTGAACACGTGGCTAAAAGCCATTATGACACTCAGACATATTTGTCCTCGCTCACTTCGTGTCATAATAAGGGCGTATCGACTGGTTTTTATGCGTGTCTGAAAAAAAGAAGTCTTGTTTTATCGTAGATGATAAAAGTAACTCTCATTGTGAGGAACATAATGAAAAATGCTCGCGGTAAAATGCACAGCCCATTGATACTGTGTGACTTTTTATTTTCTTTTGTACTAGAAGGTTATTCTAGCATTAAAAAAAATTGTCTCCGAAGGAAAAAACAAATCATAACTCTTTTTCTTCTTCAGCGTAGTCAACGCAAGAGTATCTTATAAGTCCTATAACCATCTGTACATGCTCAGCTACTCTTGTACCAAAAATAGTTACAATCCGTTTAGCTATTTCGGCGTGATGACGCCACAACGATACATAATAACAAACAAAATATAAAAAGGATGATACGTATCATTTTTTTTTCAATACTTCTCCATTGTGCACACATTTTTACAAATTTGTGCTTCATGGCATTGCTTTTTGTCATAACTTATGATTCTAGGCCAACGGGCCCTATGCGTTGACTTAGAAGTTTATTTATTTCACAGCTCCAAGGGATTGCTGATCTAGTATGTGATATTAATTTCAGCTTGATACCTCCACGCGTTTCTGAGAAAAATAGGTCTTAACAGACAGACAGACGAACAACAAAGTGATCCTATAATGGTTCCGTTATTTCATACGTAGGTACAGAAAAGTAAGTATAGTCGTTATGAAGTTTGTGACAACCCTAACAAGTTTGTGACAACCCTAACAGCTTGTGTACATAACTCACAGTCACACAGACGCATTACACGTGTATCAAAGTAAGACCGTGTCGAGTGCCACTGAATATTCCGTTTAATTAACAGCCTTTTTGGTAAAGCAAACTTTGGCTGGGCGTCATTTCCGCGACGTGTAATCAACGTGTATTAAGTATAACTACGAAATAAGCAAACCGACTGACTGTTTTGAATAACGTTTTATATAAAACACAAGTGTTTTCCACGTACAGTTCGAGTTTTACATTATAAACGTGAGTTTCGTTAGCGGAAGTAATTTTATTTAGGTGCCTACTAGAAGGTGATCTTCGTTCGCGGAAGAGAAAAAGTCGTGTAAACCGCTACTTACTTTGATAGTTAAACAAAAAAAACTAGGGGGGCACTCCCATACATGTAACCAAAACTGAAAAAAAAACAGCAAATATCAAGGTGTGGCACATATTTCGACAGTACTTTTAAAAACACTTTGAGGTTTCTAAACAACAATTTGTTTTAGTGAATATTTTCCGAAATATTCGCTACGAAAGTAGCAAAAATTTTGTCCCTCCCCCCCTCTATTATCTAAACAGTACGTTCAAAAAATATGAAAAAATTTACAAATATATAGCTTAATAAATACTTCCAACGAAAATTATTTTCAACATGATCGGACATACCGTTTTTAAGTTATTGCCAAAAAACTGCGCTTCACAGCAAAAGGACGTAAGTACCGGGGAGAAACGCTCTTTTGCTAGTGATTTTTTCATATCGTATTTTTTTCATCTGTAGTGCATCTTTTTTTATAAACGGCTGCGGAACCCTTAATCGGCGAGTCCGACTCGCACTTGGCCGCTTTTTTACTTCAGCGTAGTCGGATCTGTGTCAAGAACTGGGAGGAATGCGCAGTGGTGCAAACTGGTGTTGGATGGCCGCAAGATTTTGGATGAGGCATGGTTCAAAACACTCGCAACCAAACGTGCCAAAAGACATCGGCCCGGCACTGGCTCACCGCGCACAGGCCATTCTTACATCTATCAAGCCTGTGATCGCGTGTTCCGTTCCCGTATTGGCTTACATAGCCACGAAAAACGTTGTTTTCTGACACTGTTTAAATAGTCTGTAAAAGACTTAAAGGTCTTTGATTGAGTCTCATAAAATATCCTACAAACATCTGTGGATGCCCAGCTAACCCTGCCTGTACCAAAAATAGTAGTAATCCGTTAGCCGTTTTGGCGTGACGAAGCCACAAAGACACATACAAACATACAAAGAATGTAAAACTACCCTATAATATGCCTTTGCCATTAGAGACTTTTTTAAGTTCTCTGAGAGCTGGAAAAGCTCATTTGAAAGCATCAGTTGGTAACTTATTCTAAAAATGAATACATTGTGGCCAACGAATGATTTGGGAAATTCAGGTTATATATAAAACGAGTCTCTCTTCTTTATAGCACAAGTATAGTATGTATGTCAGCTGCTTTGCCCCAAACCAGAATAATATTTTTTCATTGATCGAAGTAACGAACGAATGACGGTTTTTGTTTGGAGGTGACAACCAATTCTGTTTTTCGTAAGGATCAAATGTCTATATGGGACTAAATATTTACAAATCGATTAGGTACTAAAATTCGGAAATGATATTTAAAGTTCGGCATTCCTACTAAGGTCTGATAGCGCTCCATACTAAGAGCATGTCGGACCATGCTCAGTGTAGGGGTTTCTGCAGCCATTCATACAAAAAATGCACTACTTTCAAATGAAAAATCATGAAATGAAAAAGTGTACTAGCAAAAGAGCGTATCTCCGCGGCATTTACTTTTTTTGCTGAGAAGCGTAGTTTTTTCAATAACTCTATAACGGTACTTTCGATCACGTTATATTTATCTTTATAATTTTTTTCAATTTTTTGGACATACCCTTTAGAAATTAGAGGGGGGGGGCACAATTTATGCTATTCCAAAAATATTCATTCAATCAAAAACATTTTTAAGAAACTTCAGTCTTTTTAAAAGAACTATCTAAATATGTACCACACATTGATATTTTTTGTTGTTTTTTTTTTCCGTTTCCGTTACATGTATGGAGTATATTTAGAAATATATTTTTTTGTTATTTAACCATCAAACTAAGCAGCGGCTTATACACGACACCTATCTGCTCCAAATTTCATCAACATCCATCATGTAGTTTTTGAGTAAAATACCTGTGACATGCGGACTGACGGACATGACGAAACTATAAATGCAATATCTTTATAAAAAAAATACATTTATGCTGGAATTAAATTTTATTTTCAGAATGTGGTGTTATCGAACCTGCATAGGTACAGTAATGACTATTTATTTTCTTGCAAGTTCTCTAAATATAGAAAATAAATAAATAAATATTAAGGGACATCTTACACGAATCGAACTAGTCCCATGGTAAGCTCAATAAGGCTTTTGTTATGGGTACTAGACGACGATATATGTAATAGATATATTACTTATATACATAGAAAACATCCAAGACTCAGGAACAAATATTTATGCTCATCACACAAATATTTGCCCTTACCGGGATTTGAACCCAGGATCTCAGCTTTGCAGGCAACATTACTCCCACTGAGCTAAACTGGTTGTAGAAAATGAATTGAGATCAATCTCAGTAATTTTTCAAAGAGGTGGTTATTTCAATGTTATGTATTGTTGTTGTTTTAGGTCACGTTATAATGTATTTTTAAATGTCATTCATTTCGCTACTTGGGTTGATATCGTTAACCTAATTTAATGATTGACCTTTTTATAATAAAATAGATTATATTGTAATTACAGACTGTTTTATTTCAATTGATATATTTCAGTACTACTATAGAATGGATACTGAACTAGCAGCAAGCTAAGTAGTAAGGTTTGTTAGAATGTTAAGAAAACTTTTTTCTTTACCTGCATTTTTGGTGAACTTTTAAATGTAGTGACGACATGGGCCCTTGAAAAATGCTACATAAAAATATGTTTGTTGCTTTTATAGCGTTTAAATTCATAGTTTTAAAGAGTGGTTCAGAAACGTCACCATGTCAACGAGGAACAAAAAAAATTGATTGACCCAAATAAATAGTCCTCCATACGTTAAGTGTAGTGTATTTTATCGTCATTTCCAATCACTATTAGACAATGGTCTATGATCATCTTTGACGTCATGATTGTTTACATGTTTGGACACGTAAAGATGAATAAACTTCAGATGTATAATAAATACCTACTCGCAATCCTCAGTAAACACGAGCTGAGCGTAGCCTCACTTAGTGCCCTACTTTAAGCGCTTGTGCACTCAAGCGATTAGTGCATTAAATATGGCGTTAAGCGACAAATTCTAAGCTAGTTTAAACTAAGCTAAGTACCGAGCTAAGCCATAATGACTAACCGTTGTTAACAATGCAGAATTCAGAGAGCCAAGATTATCAATACTACTAAAAAGTTGTTAAGTGAAATGTCCATACACAAAATATTTTTCCTTTTGAAGTGATATATCAAAACTTTTATTCTGTTACAAGAAGGCGCCCGCAACTTCGTTCGCAGAGGAGTGAAAGTCATAACCCCTTTTTTTCTAAGCATAGTCGGGTAAACAGTATCCTATATCCATCTCGAGATACCCAGCTTACCCGTGTTCCAATCCGCTTTGCCGATTTAGCGTGATGAAACTGATGAAGACACAACCACACACATAAACATAAAATATATATACATATATATATATATATATATGTATATATATATTTCGATTCAGTGACTTCCAAATAGTCCGTTACAGTATTTTTTTTTAATATTTCTTCAATGTACAGACATTTCATTTTTACAACTTTATAATAGTATAGATATGTATGTCTTTGTGGCTTCATGATGTCAAAACTGCTAGACGGTTTTCAACCATTTTTGGTACAAGGATAGCTGGACATACCCACAGATGGTTATACTGGTCGGTGTTATGTTCCTAGGATTCCTCGGTCTGTTTACCTGAAGCCTCAAACTTGCGTAACACATCGCAGTTAAAAATGTGACCTACTTAACTAACTAGGCTGAAAGGAACGAAACAATGGAATTAACTTATTTCATTGTTTAATTCATATGTATGTTTGTCTGATAAGGTATTTATGTACGGGCCATGCTGTCTGAAATTGGCGGTTTATTATTATTCACTTATTTATTGTCGATTTAGTGTAGGTTTTTTACAATATATCCATATCCATACTAATATTATAAATGCGAAAGTGTGTCTGTCTGTCTGTCTGTCTGTTACCTCTTCACGCTTAAACTGCTGAACCGATTTGGATGAAATTTGGTATGGAGATAGTTTGATTTCCGGGGAAGGACATAGGCTACTTTTTATCCCGGAAAAATACGCTTATCCGCGATAAACGAATTTAAGGCGGACGAAGTCGCGGGCAGAAGCTAGTATAAAATAAAATATGAACACACTATAAAAAAACCAGCCTAGGGTGCTGGACTTAAACTACCGGCGGTTAGGGCTGCACAGAGAGGAACCTCCTGACGATACGCGCTGTGTCCAAGATTACTGAGTTCTGTATCTGACCCTTGATCCAGCCATCTAGTGAGTCTCTCGAGGTGTTGGCCGAGACTCTTCGCTATAAGACCGCTTACCGAAACGACTATCGGGATAATAATCGTCTAATCAACATCCGACACGGCGGTCACCTCGTGAGCCAAGTCAAGGTACTTATTATTATTGGATATTTTTTACGCTCGAGCAAAAAAAGGATTGACTTTTTTTCCGGGAACTATGTTGCGGGCGGGCACCTTCTAGTTTTAATATGACTGCAGCGAAAGAATAGCCAAGGTGGCGTTCTGTCGGGGAAGCCTTGCTATGTCCGGCAGTGGACGACTTTTCTTTTGGATTGCTTTTGACTCTGGACTTGCCATTTTTGAGTATTGAGTGTCTAATGATTGAACAAGCGCACAGAACAAATGCGAATCAACTTTCATCGTTAAAATGCATTTATAATACCTAAATCGTAGTCAGAAAATTTCACAAGTTCTAGTTTCCGCTTAGCATTAATTGGAACTAATACAATTTCCTCAAGAAAAGTGTGTATTCGTATGCAATAATATTTTTTTATACTTAATTATTTTTGCAGTGGCAATGGGTGGGCAAATTAAGTCCGAAGAACGGATGGCCGTTGGGGCAGTAAGGTCCTGGAGCGGCGACCGGTGAATAGGAAAGCGCAGCGTAGGACGGCCCCGACTAGGTAGACGGATGACCTCGTAAGGGTCGCGGGGAGTCGGTGGATACGGTCCGGGCAGGATCACACCCTCTGGCGAACTATAAGGGAGGCCTATGTTCAGCAGTGAACGCCCGTGCTATATATATCGCTAAATTCTTAAAGATTATTTTTTTCCCATCATATTCTCACTCGCTTCCTTAACTCTTAAAGTGTTGATTTTAATGAACGTATAGTAGGTACTCGTAGCGCGCATACTACGAGTCCTCTTGTCGAAGTTATACAAGAATGCGTGGCGTTTTAGTTGTTTGAAGGTCCAGCGGTTTCAAACAAAAACCATTATATTTTTATGGAATCCGTATTTGGTACCCGGATCAAAGAGGCAAAATATTGTGTGCCACTCGCTCACAGGTATACGAATTCCGGACACAATTTATTGAACGCGAGCGTGTTCAGAATGTGAGGAAATTGTTTTAGATGTGTGCATTCTGCTGTGGCAATGTTCAAAAGGATATTTACGGCTCAACACTTTGGTTTCATTTTCAAATCGATTTATTTTCCTTAGAATACATTCATTGCGTACTAGTAGACCAAAATAGTGTTTTACAATGAAACGGGAATGAAATACCGATATACATTTTAAATCATTGAAAATAAAACTAAATGGATAAGCGATTTGATAAGTCCTGCTAGCAGCAGAGAAATTGACGTTGACTTTTGATGCATTGATTGCGTTGGCAAAGCAATGAATGTATCAAAAGTGAATGCCAATTTCTCCCCGACACAAAAGAAGGGGTGTATGAATTTAACGTGTGCATTTTCTGTGGCGCCGTAGGTCCTAAATGGATAGTTTGACTATTTTATTTTTATTTTTAATTTGAAATGCGAATTCATCGAGACTGCTCTTGTATATATAAGGTTCAAGAAAAATGGTTCAGTCGTTTGAATACGAAGAATGTGAAGTGTCGGGAATTTTTTATCGATCCACCTATTTATTACTTATCATTTAATTTTGTGCTATTAAAACTTAAGGGCCAGTGATTGTCACGTTAATGACATCTATACTGAAATATAAAATGACGTCGTGACTGACCTCTATCAAAGTATTCATTTAAACTTAGGTACACGATCTTCTTCTCATTATCACAACACAACAAAGCGGGGCTAAATAGCGTATAATTATGATTTATTTAATTACCTTTCGTAGCTAATTCTTCGACGTTTCGGACGTCGCGTTACGTCCATGGTCTCGAAGGAACTCCTTTCTTCCTTCCTCTTCTTCCTTCGAGACCATGGACGTAACGCAACGTCCGAAACGTCCAAGAATTACCAACGAAAGGTAATTAAATAAATCATATTTATTACGCAATTAAGCCCCATTTTGTTCTGTTGCTCTATCAAAGAGTTTTTAAGTTTCTTAAGTTGCTTGCCTTCTAATTAAACAGTTTCCGAAACAATAGCGAGATCACTCACACACACACTAGACGTAGAACCTGCAATCCTAGACGCCGGCACACATTATTTGTTTCCAGCAATTTCAGCTCCGCGGCTGTCACATTGTTTGACTGTTTGCAGCAAACACAACCCGGCTCGTTATTTCAAAGCAGCAAACAAACGTGGATTCGCGACGGCGACTTTTCAAGGGGGCATCACATATGAGATTTTACCTTAAGTTTGTGTTTAACGTTATCAATTTACTAGAAGATGCTTGCAACTTCGTTCGCGGTGGAGAAAGTCATGACTCCTCGTGTTTTTTTTTCAGCGTATAGTCGGGTAAGAAGCTATAACCATCTGGAGATACCCAGCTAACAGTGTACGAAAAATAGTTGATATCCGGTTTGGCGTGATGAAGCCAAAACGATATATGCGAACGCACAAAAAATAAAAAAATAACATTTTTCAATTCAGTGACCTCTAGATCTATAAGACCTTACAATCATTATTTTTTAAATATCTTCAATGTACAGACATTTCATTTTTACAACTTTATAATAGTACAAGAATAGATGATTCTCGAAATGGACTGGTTTGCTATTTGATTGGATATACGCTGAAAGTTCCTTCTTTTTGTTACTTAATAAGGTTCTGCCTGCGGTCGGTGTGTCGGTCGCCGTTTACCTTTGCGAACTTGGCAGTCACATTGTCGTGTGTCTACTTGTCAAGGTGTAATCATGACCCTCGCGATCTGGTTTGTCTGTTACTGAGTCTCCAGTGGTAGCCCCAAGCTAATAAACATCCCTATAAGGCTTTACTATACCGACTTGCCAAATCTATGACTATGCTATAATATATGCAAAGGGCAAGCCCTTTTTATGTCATCAACGCATGAATAGGCTACTAGCTAGAAACCACTTAGCTACATCTTCGCAGTCGCAGGCACTTGCCGAAAGGTAGCTTTTATAGCGCATAGAAAAATCTGTATTTTTTTTATGTCTGTCTATCTATGCCAGTAACATATATATTAGGACCCCACACTGCGTACATATTGTTAAGGAGAAGGGTTCTGCTAACACTGGGTTTTCATAAATGCGGCCGTTTTTAGCGTACTTATACTTTGTACGGAACTCTCGGTGAGCGAGTCCAACTCGCACTTGGCCGGTTTTATTTTATGAAGTTATTTTACGACAACAGATGAATGCACTACGTAATATAGCGCCAGCAGACTCCCCCTGATTAATTTAGGTGAAAACATAAAATGACTAATTAAATAAGACAATTTAACGGATTATATCGCGAATATTATCTCATTTGAGTTCCCGACGTTTCGGAAGCTTTTCAGCTTTCCATGGTCACGGGTGTTCGGAAACGTCGGGAACTCAAATGAGATAAATAATATACGCGATATAATCTGTAAAATTATTTTATTTCAATGAGTAATAATCGCGGAAACAGAAGAGAATATTACACAAAATGACGTCAAATTCACCATTATTAGTGGTGCGCGTTGTGCTTCCATTGTCGTGAGCTTATTATATTATGTGGTTCCAAAAAGAGGATTTAGTGAAGCACATGGAAAGATAGACAGGTGGCGAGCGGCCCGCTTCACTTGTCTCTAAACTTTTTTCATTCATTTTGTTTCCATTCATATTTGTGTGCATTATTGTTATCAAAATAGCGTAGTGTCCTGGGTAAAAATAATATTATTGTAATAAATCCGTCAGTGTCCGTCAGCGAGCTATGGAAAGGGCTATGCTTGGTATTTCTCTACGAGATCGAATCAGGAAGGAGGAGATCCGTAGACGAACCAAGGCCACCGACATAGTATACAGGGTAAGCAATCTGAAGTGGCAAAGGGCAGGGCACATAGTCCAAAGAACCGACGACCGCTGTGGCAGAAAGGTTCTAGAGTGGAGACCACGTACCGGCAAGCGCAGCGTGGGAAGGCCACCCGCAAGGTGGTCTGACGACCTGATAAGGGTTGCGGGAGCTCGCTGGATGTGAGTCGCCTCTATCCGGCCCGTGTGGAAATCTATTGAGGAGGCCTGTGTCCAGCAGTGGACGTCCTACCGTCAGATAGAATATCAAAACATATAGGACACGTATTTTTTCTTTTGTGTATCAAACAAAAAAAAAACAAAGATAAAGCACGTCAAAGTTTGAGAGTGGGGGCGCATGACGTCACGCCGTGCGAACTTTGACGGGCTATATCTTCATCATTTTTTGTTTAATTGTCAAAAGAAAAAATATGTGTTCAATATTTTCTGATAATCTAACTGATCCGTCAGTTAGATTATCTAATTTATATGTTGATATTTTAATTACTCTTTTATTTTTAAAAAGCTATAGTGCACCCTTTTCTTAGTCCTGGGAAGTCCATAGTTGTGTATAGGCAATAAAACTCAGTGATAGTGAAATATAGTCAAATTTCAATGATATTTACGAAGTCGTCCTCCGACAACGGCCTATTTGGCGTCAGCAGAATCCTAGTTCCCTGTCCACATTAAAATTATGTCAAGCTCACTGAGTAACTCTTTGAGTGAAACATTTTCTTCCGCGACAAAGCGTATCGTGCTTCCATTGTCGTAAGCTTATGATATTATGTGGCCCCGAAAAGGAAATACATCGAAACTAACGTAAAGCCTGACAGGTGGCGAGCTGGCGAGCGGCCCGCCCGCACTCGCTTCGCAGGCCTCGCAGAGGCTCCATTAATAGTGTTGTCATTAATGTTTGCATTCATTATTGTTGTGATAGTTATGTGTATGCGTCAGCTGAATCGTAATTCACTTAGATCAACATAAAAATAATGTCAAGTTCACGAGTAACTCATCAAGTCAAACGTTTGTCTACGCCCCAAACCTGCCTGTTGCCATTATCTCCAGCTTATTATCTTATATGCATGAGAGTCCCGAAAAAGGGATTCAGTGAAGCACACGGAAAGCCAAACAGGTGGCAAGTGGCCTAACTTATGTAGGGTTACCATATCTCAGGATTTGTCCTGAGATTTCTGGATTTTTGGACTCTTCTCAGGATTGCAGCCGGAAATCTCAGGATTTTTTGAATTTTTAATAAAATATAGTACTTTTAGTAACTAGCTTCTGCCCGCGACTTCGTCCGCCTTAAATTCGTTTATCGCGGATAAGGGTATTTTTCCGGGATAAAAAGTAGCCTTTGTCCTTCCCCGGAACTCATACTATCTCCATACCAAATTTAATCTAAATCGGTTCAGCGGTTTAAGCGTGAAGAGGTAACAGACAGACAAACAGACAGACAGACACACTTTCGCATTTATAGTATTACTAGCTTCTGCCCGCGACTTCGTCCGCCTTAAATTCGTTTATCGCGGAAAAAGGGTATTTTTCTATTACGTATTCTTGGTGTTTTTTTTTTTCTCGCACACCGCTTAGCTGCGTAGTTTAGCTTTAGTGGAAAGGCACCCTAAGTAGAATTTCAGAAGAAAATACAGTAACAGGGCATAGCCAACAATTACGTCTTCACGTGACAGTCTTACAAAGGCTAGAAGTATATATACTACAATTCCGCTATTTTCAAGACACATATGACAAAGAACTTTGTTAAGCCGCCGGCATATATACACAGCGCCGCAACTCCAACGAACCGTGATTTCAAAGACAGACATAAATCTTTTGTAAAGCCAGCAGTTTATAAGTTGAGCCTTCCATTATGGAACTTTGTTGCCATATTCTGAGCCGCGAAGTTTGTGTCCCTCTTGATATCGTTGTTAACCGCAAGTATCTTGCGTTTATTAAGTACTAGATGGCGCCCGCAACTCTCAACTTGCTCGCGGAAGAAAAAATACATAATACCTCTTTTTTTTTCAGCATAGTTGGGTAATTTTTTTTTATAACCATCTGTGGATACCCTTGTACCAAAAATAGTTGGAATCCGTTCAGCCGTTTTAGCGTAATGAGGAACCAAAAACATATACATTAGTGTTGAGGTTTTATACTGTTTATTATTGTTTATGTGTGTTTATTTTGTCAATTTTTATATTCCTATATTGTTTTTTAGTTGTCAAATAAATGTTGGTTAAGTCAGTTTGCTGTTTGGATTTATCTCCATAATCTCCAGTTATCGAAGATAATCTCGTACATTTTTGGTCCTTCTCGTGGTAAATGAATACGCGATCTAAAACCAAGCAGCGAGCGCTGCCAAAAGGTGCCAGCGAGCTTTGCTCCGAGTCAGGTATGTCCGTCGCGGGTGGGCTCGGTCGGTCCACGAAAGTGGACCCCGTTTCTACCGATGCCACTGTTACGCCAGCGGCTGGCACATCTGGCCCCGTCACACCTCTTGAGCACCGCACAACTGACACAGAAAACGTTAATATTTCGACGAGTTCCAGATCGCGCATGTCGGGGTCTTCGCGGTCGTCAGCCACGATTAAGGCACGCAGATTGACCGCGGAGGCACAGTTAGCCCGCCGTAGTATGGAGCGTGAACAGCAGTTGTTTGAACGTAAACAACAACTCGAACAGGAACGGATCGAGCGCGAGCAGCAACTCGCACAAATAGCACGCGAGCAGGAGCTTGCTCGACAACGAATCGAGCACGAACGTAAGCTCATTCAACAGGTGAGACAAATTGAAGAGCTTGAGATGGAAGCTACATTGGCAGCACAGGAAGCCGACGAACGGTCAGCCCGCTCGATAAGTCAATCATATTCTCGTACTGCATCGTGGGTTCGTGACGTAAACCATAGCAGTCATCCAATCGATAAAAATGCTGAGTCTTATACAAATAACCCTTTACTTACGTAAGAGGATGTTTCTGCTATGGTTCCCGGCCCTGTGAAAAATTTGGATGCAACAGAGCCTAGTAATTCGCAACCAAATATCACGAACGATTCGCACATCCCACATGTTTCGCGACAGAATAATAAGACTCATCACTATGTTTGCGCAAAGAGAACAACTGAATTTCACTGCAATCCTGATCGATTTTCATACCTCCAATATCCTGAAAATCATGAAATTCAGCATAATAATATTTATAAAAAACCCGTAACAATTCAAATTCCATTCCAGTATTCCAAACATCAACGTCAAATAATGCGATGTCATTTATGCGGCCAACAGTTGACTCAAATTATAATAAAGAGTATTTAAAGTCAAAACAGGCCTTCCCAAATATGGATAGATGTTCGCATAAGCTTGAACTTACCCCATTCAGCGGTAAAACCACGGAGTTTTTAATGTTCAAGCGTACTTATCGCAACACTCAACACTTGTTTACACCTGCAGAGAATCTTGTGCGCTTGACGAGCGCGCTGCGCGGTAGCGCCCTCGAAAGCGTGTCGTCGCTGCTGTACACGGCCGAGCGCCCTGAAGAAGTAATCGACATGCTGGAGCAGACGTTCGCGCTTCCTGAAATGATCGTGCTGCACGAAATCAACCTTGTGCGGAGTCTTCCCAAGATAAGCTTTGACCAAAGAGAGTTGAATCATGTCGCATGTAGACTACGTAACTGCATAGCCGTCATTAATAATTTAGAACAGAAAGAGCACATATATTCAGTAGAATTATTTCATTCAGTGTTGAGTAAATTGACGCCAATATTGTACAGTCAGTGGAAAGATTTTGCGTATCGTAGTGATCGATCTATACCTAAATTACAACTTTTATCTGCGTTTTTGGACGTGGAGGCTGTTAAGCACAACAGGTTTGGTTTAGTTTCCGACTACGCTAAGCGACCTGGTGCTTTAACGTCAGACTGTAACAAACGTCCTGGTACAGTCAACCATAATTTATCTCCCAATTTCACACGTCGTGAAAACGTTCACGTCACGTCTACGCGTGGTAATGGTGATTTATGTCGTTACTGTAATAATAAACACAAATTGAGTGATTGCAAAGAGTTCAAATCCCTGTCATTAGATGACAAGTGGCGTTGGTTGCGCGAGGCTAAAATATGTTACAAGTGTTTGAAATCTAAAACGCATCGATGAAAGACTTGTAGGATCGGCAGCTATGGTGTCGATGGATGTGAGCGCTTCCATAACCCGCTGTTGCATTCGCTGTCGACGCCGCAACCGTCCCGCAGTGCCGAAGAGTCTCCGTTACCTTCTTACAATGTCGTAACTGAACTTAATGATACTGATAAAACTGTGACAATTTCTAATATTACGGAATAACCCTCAAGTATGTGTAACGTGTCAATAACAAAACGTCACCTACAAACACTCGTGTGTATTTGAAAATTGTTCCCGTTGAAGTGAGCGGTCCATGCGGAAAATATGACACTTTTGCTTTACTTGACGACGGGTCTACCGCAACTTTGATAGACTCGGAGGTGGCGTGCCGCATTGGAGCTACAGGCCCCATGGAGTCAATCAAAGTTGACGGAGTTGCCGGAATGTCAACACATAAACCGATTCAACATGTGAGCTTTTCTATTAAAGGTAAACATTGTTCTGAAGTATTCTCAGTGAACATTGCTAAGGCTATGGACACACTCTCGTTGTTTATACAAACTGTCAAACGAAATGATTTAGCAAAATATTCGCATCTGACTGATTTGATTGATGATCTAACACTTAACGACGCTACGCCCAAGATATTGCTGGGTGCTGAGCATTGGTATTTAACTGTTAGCCGCGAGGTACGGGAAGGTTCAAAGAATCATCCGATTGCTTCACGCACAGCTTTAGGTTGGGTGATCCACGGAAAATCCAGCAGTTGGACAAAACCTGTAGATTTTATAAACTACGTTTCTGTCGATGACTGTGGCGATTTAGCCATAAACGAACTTATTAAAGATTATTTTCGCCTTGATGCTATAGGTATCTCTAAGCCCGAAAACACTTATTCCAATGATGATAAATACGCTTTAGGCATTTTAGATACTACAGCCAAACGTCTGCCGTCAGGTAGGTTTGAAGTAGGCTTATTATAGCGTAACGATACTTCAAACATACCTGACAGCTATCCTCACGCACTTTCGAGATTTCTTGGTTTGGAACGGCGGATGACACGAGATTCAGACTTCAAAAAAGGTTACTGTGATTTCATTAACAATATGATAGGAAAAGGTTACGCTGAAGAATGCCCTAGGGACACATACCGTGACACTGTCAATTTAAACGGCATACAGAAAACTTCTCGTTGGTATTTGCCCCACTTTCCTGTCGTACATCCTCAAAAGAAAAAACTTCGAGTGGTACACGACACAGCTGCAAAGACCTCGGGTGTCAGTTTAAACTCGCTTCTGTTGCCCGGACCTGATCTTCTGCAGCCATTGCTCCACATTTTATTTCGTTTTCGTGAAGGTTACGTCGCGATGACAGCTGACGTAAGAGAAATGTTCCCACAATTTAGGATTAAGGAGGCAGACCGCGATGCCTTGCGATTTATCTGGAGAGAGAATCCCAGCTGTGAGTTGAAGGAATATAGGATGACTTCTGTAATCTTTGGCGCCGCATGCAGTCCGTGCACAGCCTTATATATAAAAAACCGAAACGCTAGAGAATTGCAGAAGTCATACCCCGCTGCATCCAAGGCTGTCATCCATGACCATTACATGGACGATTTTTTGGGCAGTTTGGATGACGTTCAAGAAGCCTCACAACTTGCAGCTGATATAGTGACAGTGCACAAGGCTGCAGGAATGGAAATGCGAGATTGGGTAGCCAACATACCCTCCGCACTCGCCGCTGTTCCTGAAGATTTGCGCGCTTCTCCACCTAATAATGTTGATGTAGGCCCTGAAACCTTCGTCAGGACTTTAGGACTCATTTGGCATCCTCAAAGTGACACGTTTAGTTTCCGCAATGGGTCCCCAATTCCTGAAAAGGAGAAACTGACAAAACGGAAAGTATTATCTTATTTAATGTGCGTATACGATCCCCTTGGACTTTTGACTCCGTTGATCATTCAAGGACGCATTCTATTTCAGCAGACATGGAGAACTTGTATTAATTGGGATTCCGAGCTGCAACCAGATGCGATCCATAAATGGCGAGCTTGGTCTCAACTACTGGCTATTATATCCGATCTCAAAATTCCCCGCTGGTACAGGTGCGGATTCCAAAATGAGGACATCGCTGACAGACAGCTTCATGTCTTTGCTGACGCAAGCGAAGAAGCATACTGTTGTGTCGCATGCTGGCGTTTCACGTTTTTGAACGGTACTGTGAAGCTGTCTCTCATTGGTGGTAAAGCACGTCTCAGTCCTTTAAAACCCGCATCAATACCACGTTTAGAGCTCCAAGCAGCCCTTGTTGCTGCTCGATTTGCCAACACTGTATGTACTGGTCATGACATTCACCCGAATTCAACTTATTATTGGACAGACTCAACTACAGTTTTGAGTTGGATTCGTAGCGACGCTCGAACATAAAAGCCATTTGTAGCCAACCGCATTGGTGAAATAACTGAAATAACGAACGTCAATGATTGGAAGTACGTTCCGGGTGGCTTGAATGTCGCAGATGATGCAACAAGACTGAAAGACACTGACACTGACTTGTCGCGTTGGCTCTCTGGAGACCTGGACTACATCCACCTCGGAAGAACTGAAACCCTCTAAGGAGTCCAAGGTGTATGTAGCTTTAACCCACCTGCATAAACCTTCATCGGTTGTGGCAGATCCTTCACCCTTCAGTGAGTGGCTACGCCTGCTTCGGGCAACCGCGGGCGTCTTTCAGTGCGCGCACAAATTTCGATCACTTTTGGCACACAATCCTTCAAATTCCAAAAAGACTAATAACGTTTTTCCCCACCAAATTTTACCACTGTCCGCTTTAGAGATTCAGAAGGCTGAAATTGCAATTTTGCAAAGAGCACAGACCGATTGCTTTGGTGAAGAAATTTCTCTTCTCCTCGACGCCAAACCCTTGCCCAAGTCCAGTAAACTGCATCAGCTCTGCCCAATACTCGATAAGGATGGCCTGCTTAGATTAGATAGCCGAATCAAGCACATGAAGGATGTTGATTACGCCACCACGTCACCCATCATTCTGGACGGTCGTCACCCTGCCGTACGTCTCCTTATACGCCAGTACCACGTGAGAGCCGCACATGTGTTCAACGAACTGGTAATTAACGAGCTTAAATAGCATTATTGGATTTTTCGATGCCGTAGTGAAGTACGCGTGATAGCAAGAAGATGCTCGCATTGTATCAAACGAAGAGCATTGCCTCAAATACCGCCTACTGGTAACTTACCGGACGTACGCCTAGAACATCATAAGCGCCCGTTTACAAACACAGGCTTAGATTATTTTGGCCCTGTTGACATATCAGTTGGCCGTCGGAGAGAAAAGCGAGGGATTGCCCTTTTTACTTGTATGACGACGCGAGCAGTGCATCTTGAGATCGTTACGAGTCTCTCTGCGGATTCTGCAATTATGAGCATACGTCGTTTTGCCGCACGTCGAGGATTTCCGCTTAAGATCTTGTCCGACAATGCCACGTCATTTGTAGGAGCTAACCGCCACTTATGCGAGTTTTACGAGGATGCAGTCCAAGAATATGCTGCGAGTAACAAAATAGAATGGTGCTTTATACCGCCGGCGTCACTATTTATGGGTGGCTGCTGGGAGCGACTTGTGAAGACGGTGAAGACTGCCCTTCTAGCAACCTTAAAAGAAAAAGCTCCAAGAGAAGAACTGCTTCACACCCTTCTACTTGAGGCAGAGGCACTGGTAAACTCGAGGCCCCTGACGTATGTTACGGAGAATCAGGAGTGCCAGAGCCTCACATCATTCCATTTTCTGATCGGAACTTCCTCGAACCAGAAATTACCAGCTGACTTAGACGACGGAGTTTTCTCACTAAGAAAGGAATGGCAGAAAGCTCTGCGGCTCTCAGAGCATTTCTGGAGCAGATGGCTGAGAGAGTACCTGCCCAGTCTGAAACCTAGGCATTCAGTACGAAATGGAGCCCGGTACGAAAATCTGAAAGTTGGCGATGTGGTGCTTGTGGTCGACCCAGACTTACCAAGAGGAGTGTGGCCAATGGGTAGAATACTGGCAGTACATTCGGGCAGAGACAGAATCGTGCGTGTGGCTGATGTTACTACGCGAGGGGGCGTATTGAGGAGACCCACTAGAAAGCTGGCCCTTCTGCAGCAGGAATTAGCTGTGTAGCTACGCTACACGGGGGGGTTTTATACTATTTATTATTGTTTATGTGTGTTTATTTTGACAATTTTTATATTCCTATATTGTTTTTTAGTTGTCAAATAAATGTTGGTTAAGTCAGTTCGCTGTTTGGATTTATCTCCATAATCTCCAGTTATCGAAGATAATCTCGTAAAATTAGTGACCTTCAAAATAATCGAGCTCAGTGACCTATGGAAAGGGCTATGCTTGGGATCTCTCTACGAGATCGAAACAGAAATGAGGAGATTCGTAGACGAACCAAGGTCACTGACATAGCAAACAGGGTAAGCAAACTGAAGTGGTAATGGGCACGGCACATAGTTCGAAGAACCGATGTTGTTGGGGCAGAAAGGTTCGCGAGTGGACATCGCGTACATACTGGTAAGCGTAGCGTGGGAAGGCCATCCGCAAGGTGGTTGGACGACCTGCTTAGGGTTGCGGGGACTCGCTGTATGCGGGTAGCGTTTATCTGGCGCATGTGGAAATCTATTAAGGAGGTCTGTGTTTAGCAGTGGACGTCTTATGGCTGAAATGATGATAATGATGATGATGATGATGAAATAATCCATATAATATTTTTTTATATCGTCAAATATATATTTTTTACAACTTTGTTGCCATATTCAGAGCCGCGATATTTGTGTTTCTCTTGATATCGTTGTTAACGGCAAGTATGTTACAGTTAAATTATGTGGTACTGCGATGAAATAAATTGATTAAATAAGGAAGCAATTTTAGGATATTAGAATTATTTATCAAAAACTATATTTCTTTAAAATATCATACTCTCTGCGCAATTTAACAGTACATAAAAAATAACTGTTTTGATCTGTGTCGCCAAAAGGAGGAGTCTATAGAATTTTGTGTAAAGGAGACTACATTTTGCGCACAGTAATTAAACAAGATTATATTAATGTCATTAAGCCTCACCTCTTACATTGTAGCTTTTTATCCCACACCTAGACAACTCCACAAAAATCAGTTTAAATGAAGCTCCGTTCTCATCATTAAACTAACGACCACACTGACGCGTCAAATGAAGGTGGTACTTAATTTATTACTGTCGCCAACAGAATTATTACCTACATAACGACGGGTTTCTATTACCAACTCGCATCTCTCTTAGTTACGATAGAAAAGGTAACTTTGCGCACGGTGACATAAAGTTTACATTTCGCGTCATGTAAGTGAGAGATCGGAGCTTTTAGTAACCGGTAATCGATAATTATCTGGCCTGGTTACACCTACAACCAATTAGCGGGAGTGCCTGCGATGCCAAAGGGTAATTATTCACGTCATCATTGTGCAAATAATTACGTCGACGTAAATTTTCACTGTGCGGCAGCGGCTACTACATTACGGCCCCAGAGCGGAAATTTCAACGCCAATGGACTCGATAGCTGTAGCGACTGAGAAAAATCTGTATTTGAATATAATGAGATAGTATTATCGTAACGTAGTGAGCCAGGAGTGTATGAAAATATTAAAAGTTATCATTCAAAAATATTAAATGTACATCCAGGCGTAAGGAGCGACTTCATTCTTACGTTGTTAATTTACCATTCATACGCACGAAGTGATTTGCTTCATAATTTCTAATGCGAACCCCTAAGGAACTCGCTCCCGTCGTGTGTATTTCCGGAAAATTATAATTTGGGTTTCTTCGAGGCAAAAGTGAATAGGCTGTCACTGAACCGGCAATCTACATCCTTGAGCCGGTAGTCACTTACTGATACTGGTGTCAATCGCTGGATTAATACGTAGGAAATTGTATATTGAAAACGACGATATATCTATGTATTGTAACGAGGCGCATTACGTCCCGTTGCTTACGAACTGTGGCTATACGCAGCTTTTTAAAATTATTCTTCTGACGGCAAATTCAAAATTATTATAAATTCCACACACGAACACATGCTCGACATTTATTCAATTCTGAACTTCGGATTCAGATGTTGGTCTAAGTCTCTCACTCTTGAACGATGTTTTAAAATCCTCAAGCCAAGCGTCAGTCCTTTATTCCTGAAACCTGAGTGCTTTGAGTGACTATCATTTGAATACATAATATAAACTTCAGTTTGAATCATACTATTTGAACCGTCGTCGCTGACAACACGAGGCTCGGAAACGTAAGTTCATATATATTTTGTAATTTATTACTAACTGTTTTAAAACATAAATAGACTATGTAGCTAAGGACTGTCTGTTTTGATCTCAGGTGCCTTTTCTTTTCCTTTATTCATTAAATCAATAAGTATCCTGACCCTGGTCTCGTGCTCCCTTTACCCCGGCTCCCGTGACAGTATGTATCAACTCTTAAAGTCACACAGGTGAATTGTAAATTCAGCTTTTTTCGATTTAAACATTGGTTTCGTGACTGAGAGCAGATGTATTCTTATCATTTAGTTTCAGCCTTGCAAATTCTGACGGGGCTTCTCAATACCTACACTGTGACCATAAGGCAATGACTCCAACAAATATGCCTGCAATATGTTACGCTAGACGAACCATTTAAGGCCGCCGATGGTTTTATGGAAGTGCTAAGTGTTCATACATATACGAAATATTAATTGGCAGGAAATGTGTAGGTAATAAAAACGATATTTGTATGCAACATTTGAATAGTTACCGTTAGGCAGTTAAAAACGTCATTGCTAATGCACACATTAATAAAATAACGGTATTATACAGTTATCTATGAAAATAACTATCGTCTGTAAGTCCTGACTGATTCATCACTCTTCAGAGACTCTGAAAAACTTGTATTGCCAGTCACTTATAAAACTAAACTCTGCAGTAAAAATAGTTACGCCATGGCAATCAAACTGTACAATAATTTACCAATTGAAACAAGACGGCTTCCCTTAAAACAATTCACATCTGCATTACCCAAATGGCTAGTCGACAAATGATTTACTCGATACAAAAAAATGTAATGCATAATAATCGAATAAATCAATGAAATTTAAATTAGCTAGTAATTGTAATTAAATAAGTAATAATAATAATTAGTCATAAGTGGGTCCATATTGGCTCATATAAAATTGGTCTTTCGATTTTATATACAAATAACGATTTGTGACTATACTTATCATTTCTTCGAAAATTTTTACTCATATTTTTTTTTAATATTTATTAGTACTACTACCTTGATTGTCCATAATAATAAATATTTCGAGTTTTTGTACACATAATGTTATTATTTAGAAGTTATCTGTACCTATAATGTAATTGGCAAGAATTACTTAATTAATAAATTTATTACATAGAATCATTTTGCTTATAATGTTTGGAAGTTATAGTATTTATTCTCAACGTGTTTCGGAACGCATACAGACATTATAACTGAAATTAGAAGGTATACTTTATTTCCACCCGTCTTTACGCGGTAGGCCGATAAAACGTTTTAAAACCAGCCGTGGGGGCTTCAAACTAAATTTTGATGGGTTTATGTACTTAAAAAAGCGATTTTCGAACAACATACAGTACTAGATGTGCGAACATACAAACAATAAAAAATACATTTGCAAGTCAAGAATAAGTACCACGTACGATGAAGGAAAAAACATGCATAAATTACTGCTTGCATCCAAAACAGAAAATAATCATGAACCGGACGCGCTACAGGAAAAGGTTAGTTTGTATCGTCAATATTCAATTAACTATGTCTATTTAGTTGGTTGATCATTCGATTTTCGAGATTCCGATTTCGGATTTTAACCTATTTAGACGCTCCGCTCGCTTCGCTCGCTCCGCTATACACGGCTAACCTACAGTTTTCAGTTTTGGACCCATTTTGTTTTTAGGGTCATAAGAAAATAACCTGACCTTAGGTTCTGCTGACTCTGGGAGCCTCAATATCTAGATATTTCTTTTTCTTTTTAGTCAGTTGATCATTCGATTTTTGAGATTCAGTTTTCGGTTTTTGACCCATTTTGATGCTCCGCTCGCTTCGCTCGCTCCGCTATACATAGTCATAATACAAACCTAACCTAACCTACAGTTTTCGGTTTTTGACCCGTTTTGTTTTTAGCATCATAAGAAAATAACCCTAATATATCTGGGAGCCCCAATACCTGGTTTTTTTTTTCTTTTTAGTCGGTTGATCATTCGATTTTCGAGATTCTGTTTTCGGTTTTTGACCCATTTTGACATGGTCATAATACAAACCTAACCTAACCTACAGTTTTCGGTTTTTGACCCGTTTAGTTTTTAGGGTCATAAAAAAAGAACCCTGACCTTAGGTTCTGCTGGCTCTGGGAGCACCAATATCGGTTTTTTTTTTAGTTTTATAATTTTGATTTTTTTATTTCTGGTCCTCGCTGCTATAAATAAAATCAAAGAAGACGCATTTTGAAAAATGTATGATACTAAAGTTTATTGCTAGAAAATGTGATCTTGCAAATTTATATATGAATAGATTATGACTAAGCAGCGATATGTCTTGAAATATATATATTACACCAAATTTTATTGCATGAGAACGTTATATTGAAATATTATATATTCATAAGTTTTAGTAACAAAGTTATTTATGTTGAATAACACTATGATTATAATACATTCAGAGTTCCAATGACTATTAACTGAAAATAAATATGGCGCACCCGTCATAAGTTTGTAAAGTAAATGTCCAAATGTTGGCGAGATGTGCTGATCATAACAAAGTTGTTCCACCTTATTGTTAATTATTTGTAATTTATTTGCCTGTGAGATATGATTATATCTCACAGGCAAATAAATTTCATTTCATTTCACTTCACTTGTCGTGCTATGCTTTGTCGCGTGACATACAAATACCCATCTCTCTTACACTGTACCGGATAGAAAAAGACAGATACAATGTCTTGCGCGACAAAAAGTCACGTGGCGCAGTTGTGCTAGATGTGCAGCTGGCCGTGACTTCGCTTACCGCGCGACACAATCACCTGTCTTTGTCACTTTGTATTGAATGGAAAGAGAAGGACGACATTTGTCGTGCTACAAAGAACCGTATGTCACTGTTTATTTATTTATTAACATAAAACCAGTACGGTGAGAAGGAATATTAAGTGTAAGAGTACGGGAAGTGCGGAGTTCTTGAAATGTTATGCGCATGTATGTGAGCACAATTTACTGTCACATCTAACCAAGACACTATTTTGCGGAAAGCAAAGGAATTTTAATCCATTAATCCAGGATGCTTTGATTATGTTTGCGCACAATTAAAATTTATTTATTTTGTTCCGGAAATTAAAACAGAAATATCATATAATTTATTTAATGTTAATTGTTTTGATGTAATGTTACATCTCTTAAAGTATTGGTACCTAATTTGTTACCGCCTTATATAATCGCTAATTACGCTTTACTCTACTCATATCAAAATTATTCAGTGTTAAGCCTTTATTTGCCTTTATGCCGCCGGTAACCGAATTACTGTGCGATGGTTGTTAATTCGTATTTAATTCGATTATTTGCTTGATTGGCAATAAATGATGATCACTTAATTGGAAATGAGTTTACTTTGATTATCAGTGATTAATTGCTATAGATTAAAGGTTACAAGCAATATGAATATTTGGTAAGAATGATCGTGGTACTGGAATAAATTCGATGAAATGAAAGAAATTTGTTGCAAAATTTTGAGGTTCCACAAAACAAAACACACATAATATGTTGAACTATAGTCATCGCAGATCACCACGGTCCTGCGACGAAGCCTATGCTTATGGTAGCCTCTCCAGTGCTCGTGAAGCCTAATGAAATAATATATAACAATTACTTTTGGTTACACAAAAAATAACTTGCAGAGGCGTGTATGAAACTCACCGCCTAGCTAATTTATGATATTCGGTAGAAATATGGCGCACGCTATTGCCGTTGTTTGGCAACCTGTCACTCCCAACTTCCCAAGTCCCAAGATACTATTTGTTTCTCATGTCATAACATGACTCTCATGAGGATGAAACCAAGGATGAAACCCGCCACTATTTCAAAAACGTGATGCATTATTTTTATCATAAGGGTAAAAAAGAATGCGTATTGGACTGTACGTATGCCAAAAATTGCAACAATAGATATAAACAGTCGATTAAAATCTTAATGTTGCAATATTTTGCCATTCAAATCCACACAGAAGTGCGTTAATGTTGATTATCTTGGCCACAAATAGGTATTGGCGAACTATCAGTTGACTTCAATGGTTTTGCATAACCAAAAATGATGAATTTATCAATATTTGTGTGGCCAGGGTATTTAAGCGTTTTGATCGCTCAAAGAATGACCTTTCGGGGTGGAGCCAGTATCTAATAAATGTCCAATAAATTTCACATAATGAATCATTAATAAAGATAAATTAGAGCTTATGTAATACATTAGCGGTATGTGGATGCACATGCACAAAGCACTGCAATAGTGGTTATTCGAGCAGTAAATCATGCTGAATTAATACGTAGCTATGCCGCGAATACCGGGAAGAGGACCAATTTAATAAAATTAATGTTAGGGTTGGAGCTGTTTATTTATTACTTAAAGCATAATGCACATCGCCGACTGTAATCGGCAGAACTTGAGGTAATCGCGAAATAAAGGCGACTTAACGTCTAGAATACGCTTTTGTCAGTAGGTTTTTTTCCGCTGGCATCAACAATATCAACATTAATCGAATGACTATATGACTACTAAAATTACACATAGCTAGAATTTTTTTCGATGCATTTTTTAGCTAAAAATACTGTGAAATGTGAACTTTTATTGTTCGGTCCGTACCGAAGTTTATAGTGGCACACGCGTGTATTGAGGGCACGTTTTCGCGGCTTAATGTATGTAGGAAACGTGTCGTAAGTATACGCAGTGTTAAGTTAGGGTGTGTCCAACGACTAACCATTTATTATGGCTTAAAAGGGAGTTGACATATCAAATTGGCTACTTTTTATGAGCTTTGAAAAGAAAAATGAAATACGACATAGCCACTGCTTAAGGCCGCATATTTGCGCGTCTTGAGGCACTCCGCCGAGTCTGCAGCAGCAAAGTGTGTCGAGACAAGTTGCATCCCATACCAAAGGCCGACCCATGTTTCTCAGCATCAGTGTTATTCCGTTGGGCCCCTTCCCGTCGTCACAGGTTAAGCCAACCGGTTCAAGGACCGCCAGTGCTCCCGCGCTAGCTAGAGCCCGACGGATGCTGTCGTTGAGAGCGGCGTGCGGGGATCCCAGCGCTTTTATTGCAGGACAATTCGTGGTGACCGAAGCGATCCACCTGGGTGTTGACGGGCAGTGGATAGGCGTAACGCACTCAGCTCCTAATCTCAGAGATGCTGCAATTCTGAATGTGGAGTTATCAACGACCGTTCCCAAATTTTTGGAAGGCAGTTAATCTCCGATTAAAACATATGCCAGTTTGGTTGAATCTAGACGGTTGCTGTAGATTGGCTGAGTAGGGATTCTTATTGCGTACCGCTCCGAACATAAAGTTGAAACGGAACGCAAGTTAGCTTTCAGTTCTATAAAGTTTTAATTTAACCGTACAGAACAATTCGTTGAGCGCTCAAGTTAACTAATAATATAAATTCCGTCAGTTCAGTTTAAGCGTAACTATAAAAGTATGAAATGTTTGAACGTTCTTTAGTCTGCATTACTAACTGCGCTTTTTCTGTCCAGACACGTTTATGAAAATAATATAAGTGGAGTCGTGTAGCAAAACAGAAGAAGAAATCCCTTACGAATAGATACACGTCATGGTCAGTGTACGTGAAAAAATTATTTTGGAGTCGGCGCCATCGTGTCACAACTTACTAAAATCGACAATTTTCAATATTTTACACATTCTTTATCCATATAAACCACCAATGATATTAATTCGCCATTATAACATCCTGCGTGATTTGGTCATATCCGTTAGAGAATTGTTCAGATCTCTGTTTTGGCTATTTCCCTGCGACATATATACTGTATAGATTGAGTAGACAAACGGTAAGTTGGAAGTAAATTGAAGAATCTGAATTATACAGATATTTTTTTACTTTTGTTTTTTGAATTATTTCATTTTTACGACTTTGTAATAGTATAGATGTGTTAAACTACTCATTATCTGCCGGCAGCGGGGCAGGGACAAGCTACCAGTACAATAGGTATCTTTCTCTCTTAAAATAGATTGGTGTGCAACTGCTAGGCGGTCTCGTGGGGTCATCTCGGTCACGTTCTATACGTTTCAAGTCTAGTGGTGTAATTAAAAATACCTGTGAGTTGAGTATTTTTTTATTATTTATTCATATTTAAGCTTGTCTTCTGCTCTGTAGAAATGTGTAGTTAGGTGCAGAGAAAAATACCTAACAGTTACATGTATGGCAATGACTCTTTTTGGTGTACTGCACTATTTCTTCTACATATGCGGTTTGTGGACTTACAGCATTCAGAGGGGTTACAGCACGCTGCGCGTCCAATATAATGAAGCGTTCAGGATGATATGTTCGGGCTGCCACGGTATTGCAGTGCGTCGAACAATGTTCGCGGAGGTGCACACGGACTGTTTTTTTACCATCATGAGGAAAAGTTATGCGTCTCCCCTCAATCGCAGGCCTGGCGGCTCGAACAGTATCTTGAGCATGCTGGGACTCGCCGCTGCTGCAGCGCTATGCCCAACTACACGCACCGGTGCCCAGGCGCCTATAATTTAATTTAATTTAGCATGATTATAAAATACTAGCCACAGCTCTAAGTTTGTAACCTCTAACACTATAGATTCATGTCCGAAATAAATGCTTTTTTTTATTTATTTGAATTTCTATTCAACTTCTAACACCTGGGAATGCACTTTCTTTCACTCAAGCCGGTCCTGCGGCATCGTCCGGGTCGAGGCAGGCGGGCCGACTTAAGTGCCACTTAAGCGCTACACTTGATCCTAACTGCACGAGCTACGGACACGATTTCAGTGCGTATAGGTATATAGATAGATAGATGGTCCCCATCTATAGGCGATAGATAGGAAGGGATCAGGGATAAGTTCGCCTTTGTACAAATGTGTTACTTTACTTTCTTTGCTTAATTCTTTTTATGTACAATAAAGTGTTTACAATACAATACAATACAATATCTATTGGCGTCTGATATAAGTACAAAATGTATGTCTCAATATGTATTCCATCATCATATCTTCACCAAAATTAAATGGGACCAACTAGAAAGTACCTTTTATAAAACCAAAAAAAACACATTCTGTCGAATTGAGAACCTCCTCCTTTTTTTGGAAGTCGGTTAAAAAGAGATAACATTAGTGCCTTAAGATTACTTCTGGATCAGAGAAATATTTATGAGACTATACTTTTTAATGCACTTAAAATTACCATTTTCTGTGGAAGTAAGTAAAGTAATTCACTTTTTTTGTTTTCATTAAAAAAAATGAAATTGAAATCGAAAAATCTTTTTTGATTTTTTATATCTCCTCGTATGTGTACTGTGGCGTCATCATGCCACCTATTTGAAATATTTGAAACCCGTTTAGCCGTTACGGGTAGGTATATGGATAGCTCGGCATCCACAGATGGATAGGATATGTTCAACTCGACTATACGCTGAAGAAAAAAAGACGGTTATGATTATTTTCTTCTCCGCTGACAAAATTTAGCTTCTCTTATTATAAAATTGTAAAACTGAAATATCTCTACCTACATTGAAGATATTTTCAATAAAAATAAGTGATACGAACTGTTTGAATGTAATTTTTTTGTATATGTATATGTGTCGTTGTGGCTTCACATGTCAAAACGGGTAAACGGATCTCACCCATTTTCGGTACAAGTGTAGGCTAGGCATCCGCATATGGTTATAGGATAATTTTTACCCGACAAAGTTTAAGTAAAAAAGAGGGGATTCCTCCTCCGCGAACGAAGTTGCGTGCCCCTTATAGTATGTAATAGATTGGAACATAATGGTTTACCAGTTACGCTAGCTTAGCATGGAATGCACTGTCCCGTGGGATCCACAAGCGGCGCGCTAAGTGCCACTTAAGGGCTACATTCGATCCCGAACTATACGGCAGCGTTTCGAGGCACCACGGATCATCTTTTCTACAATGAACTTGCTTAACATGTGGAAGAGAGGGCAATAGAGACATTTATCTCCAGGCGGGTGTTGTGTCTGAGGACTGAAGTATAATGAGAGTTATTTGGAATTTCTATTTGTGCAACCGACTTAGAAAACTTCGTTGGCGTGATAAAGTAAGTACATATCAGAATTGATAGATGAGAGAAGCGACGCCCCAAACACGTGTAAAATATTCTGTAATATACGCGACATGTACGTCACTTGAACATCTCTGAAAGTTCACTAAGCATTGATTTCTCTCTTTCACTTCCACAATACAATACAACAAAACAAGGCTAGGGAAGAAGATGTTGATACCCGCCTCTCCAGTTCCTTCGATACTATGGACGCAACGCGGCGTCCGATACGTCGATTACCAACAAAAACTAATGAAATAAATCATATTGATACGCGATTATGGCCCGTTTTGTTGTGTAGTTCAATAGCATTTTTTTTTTCAGTAGACGTATTTCAATCCTCTGAAGCAATGTACAGTCAGTTACCACTTTTGCATGACTGTACAGTTTCTATTAACCATCAAACACCTGGGAATGTACTTTCTTTCTGTCATTAAACAGATTGGCTAGCGACTGCTAGCTGGCCCCGCGGGATCGTCTGGGTCGGGGCAAGCGGGCGTGCTACATTTGATCCCAACTGTATGTATGTGTAAGTACGAGCTACTATGTAGTGGGAACCTTCTATAGAAGGTTAAAGGTGAGTGAAGTTGTAGCTACATTTTATACCTACAATTTTTTTATACATACTGTAGCATAAATTATGTACTACATCCGAAATGGCTATTACAGCTTAAAAGGTAGAGCATTGTCACAGACTGAGAACAAACAGACATCGGACTTTTATTAATAGGGTTCCCTTGGCATCCTTTGGGTGAGAAAAATTAAAAATGGTTTTGTTATGTATTTTTTTCTTTAGCTATAGCAAGTTGTGTTTAACCCTGTTAAGCCTTTAATTGGCAAATTAGAACAAAATAATATAATTCAAGTCTTTCAGTGCCGTTAAAGAGTCTCAAAAATTACAAATGAAATTAATTAAAAAAAATTATATGCGTATACGTATATACCAAGTATATACATTTTCCAATAAAGGGTTAAAACAAAAGTATGACATCTCGGTATTAAATTAATACATCTAAGCAGCGTGATAATCGCACGGTAATCGAAATCAAACATCTGCTTCGAGGTAATGGCACGAAGTCACGTCACGTCAGACCTTGATACCCAAAATGGAGTGCCTATTCAATACAATTACAATATTGTTACAAAAAGCAAACCATAAAAAGATCTATACACAATAGAAATTTGCGACACATACGCCCTTTCAATAATCACGGGTAGCCAGATCAACAGTATCATGATTCATCCAGAAATCTCAGAACGGAAAAGCTATTAAGCCTACGTAATCAAAGATCGCGGATTTCCGAATTCTTTACGTTTTACAAAACTATTTAGAGCGAAAATGTCATTCAAATAGCTAGATCTGGTTGAAATTAAGATTTTATTGGATTGAGATTTTAATACGGCTTACGTAACGTTGCGATAGCTCAATTGGGAGAGCATTACCTACTGCTTAAAAGTTGGAGCGCGGTTTCGAGCCCCTCTTACATCGTATTGGGCTTGGTCCCTTTGAATAAGTAAAAATTAAGCCAAAACTGGCTTTCCCTGCTTTGTATTTGACGTCTCACTAGCGTATTTTTACATCTGTTTCCTTATCGTTCAAGAGCGCGCCCTCAGCGTCGGACCGGTTATTTTTACAACACCACGTGCCCACGCGCCGCTGCCAGATACACCCATATGTCGTATACTCGTACTCACCGTACAAGAATGTATACGGCTGATGAATGGTCACGGTTAAAAGCATCAATGGACTAACGAAATGGGAACGTTGTTTTTTCTAATTGAGGCGTTAAAATTGGACTCGATTTGGTACATAAATAGCGTCGTTCGGTTGATGACGATAAGACATACAATACACCTAATGTATATAGCTTATTTTAGAAATAGTATAAAAAATAACGCTGTTTTCACGTTAACAAATATGAGTTAGTTGATAAAGGAGCATCCATGTTAGGTTTGTAATTAAAATGTTATTTTATTAATTACTAGCTTTTGCCCGCGATTTCGTCTGCGTATAGCTCGAATTTCAAAAAATCCTTCTTTAGTGCGCCTCTACATACATTTCTAACGGAATATGTGTTTCAATTCTCGTATTCCTACCGTCGGCAATTTAGGCTATGCATTGTCTGTCAATAGTTATAAGTCACGTTACTTTGTTATATACCTGTAATTTGAGAAAAATAACAGATATAATTTGACAATTGAGTTTGAACTATTGATAATATTGAACATTAGGTAGGTTTTGCAGTATTTCTTTATATGCCACATTAACAGACCCGACCAAGCTGCGTGGAGAGCTTGCTCTCGAGCGAGCCACGTAAAACTGGCCGTGTGAGAAGCAGTCCCCCCCAAGACCTATTCCTGCTGTTTTCAGTGACTGACCCTGAGATGAGGGAGCTGTAGCCTTTTCAATTCGAATGGGTATTCCGAGGGTATAAATGGTATCCGGGATATGTACACAAATTCACCGTGAGCACAGCCAGTAAATACAATAGCTTCTATAACGTTTTTACGTAAGGCTTACACACGCAGCCTGGTTCCATTGCACAACTTCGGCTGATTGCAATTTCGCAGCAACATTACTCAAGCACCCACTTTTAAGATAAATATGTGAGAAGGTAGGCCGGTTGGGTTAAGTACATTTAAAAACTCTACGCCATAGTTTATGGCATCATCTGTGTTCACTACAGATCGAGTCTATAGACTTGTATTCGTATTCTCAACCTTCAAACGACTTAAATAAAATGTTAATAATAACATAGCCTATGTCTTTTCCCTGGACTCTAACTATCTTCATACCAAATTTCATTCTAATCGGTTTAGCGGTTTAAGCGTGAAGAGGTAACAGACAGACAGACAGACAGACAGACAGACACACTTTCACATTTATAATATTAGTATGGATTAACAATATATTATTGATTCTTTAGTCTTCCAATTTGATTTTCAACTGTTAGTGATCACATTGACTTGTTTGACAAAAGTGTCCTATTAAATGAAAATGGAGAAAGAAGGTTTAACAAAAGACAGCTATTGAATTATTTACTCGTATTTCGTACCGATAATATTGATGCGAGTATTGTCTCACTATTGCTAAAAAAATATCACATGTTTCTTTTTAATTCCTGTTTTTGCGTTCGGGTTTCTGGGTCTGTGTGTTTAAGTGCTCGTATTTATTGGTCTTAATTTAAGTAAATGTCACAGTCTTGTGTTCTTGTGTCCAATTCAAGCCTTTAACTTATTTTGTGACTAGCTCGATGTGTGCAAGATCTCTGTTATTATTTTGACACATTAAGTATCCAGTACTGCTAAGCTATCGCGACAAAGCAAGTATAAAAATATCCTTTTGACGTTCATCATAGGTGGTCCAGCCAACTATTCATACTGAATATAATAAAACAATTTAACGGATTATATCGCGTATATTATCTCATTTTAGTTCCCGACGTTTCGGAAGCTTTCCAGCTCTCCATGGTCACGGGAGGACTGAGAAAAGATGTAAATACATCTTTTCTCAGTCCTCCCGTCGGGAACTAAAATGAGATAATATACGCGATATAATCCGTTAAATTGTTTTATTTCAATGAGTAATAATCGCGGAAACAGAAGAAAATATTAATTGACCGTGACCATGGAGAGCTGGAAAGCTTCCGAAACGTCGGGAACTAAAATGAGATAATATATGCGATATAATCCGTTAAATTGTTTTATTTCAATGAGTAATAATCGCGGAAACAGAAGAAAATATTAATTGACCGTGACCATGGAGAGCTGGAAAGCTTCCGAAACGTCGGGAACTAAAATGAGATAATATACGCGATATAATCCGTTAAATTGTTTTATTTCAATGAGTAATAATCGCGGAAACAGAAGAAAATATTCTGAAACCAATATTTTGCCTAACAACGACGCCCGGCCAGTGCAAAAACAAAGGTGCTATGCGCTGAAAGGTATATTATGATAATGAGAGCAACATTCAGCATGCTCCCATCAGCCAACTGGATGCAAAATGCATTTGTGACAGGAACCTGTTAGCGATTCTGTTTGTGAGTAATTTCGTGTATAATGAACCATTAACAGTAATGTTGAGTTGCTTGACTGCAGGTGATAAAATGAAAATTATAAGATTAATCTATAAACTAAAACTAAAGTTTTCAATCAGTGCGTCCTACCCGTCATGACCTACGGAGCTGAGACATGGACCTGGACACTCACGGTAGGGCTGGTCCACCAGTTCGAAGTCGCTCAGCGAGCTATGGAAAGACCTATGCTCGGAGTCTCTCTGAAGGACAGGATTCGTAATGAATACATCCGACAGAGAACCAAAGTTATCGACATAGCTCAAAGAATTAGTAAGCTGAAGTGGCAGTGGGCCGGCCAAATCTCGCGAAGAACCGACAACCGCTGGGGTAAACGTGTTCTTGAGTGGAGACCGCGACTCGGTAAACGTAGTGTAGGACCCCCTCCGGCCAGGTGGGATTACGATCTGCGAAAAACTGCGGGCAGATGCTGGTTGCGTCAAGCTGAAGAGAGAACTCTATGGCACTCATTAGGTGAGGCCTATGTCCAGCAGTGGACTAATATAGGCTGATGATGATGATGAATCGATATTTGGTTCTATTGGCGCTTCAATCTATCCGTTCTCTATACGAAAGTCAGTTAAGAAAACCAAATTTATTAAGGTGTTTATTTCGGTGAATATTACTACTCGTTTACTACTCGTATTTAATAAAAACAAACAAATATCCATCAAAACAACCAATCAGAGACAGCACGTCAAAATAATTGCACAATCATTGCATTATTCATTGATCGTCGTTGCTACTCATGTAATTCGCACATGGCGGCAAATCGCATACAAAGAACCAAGCAAAATACTAAGCACCAAGAACAAAGAAACAACTCCTCCCAAGAACTCTTTGAACTTAGATCCACTAGAGTTCCGCTAAGTTGCAATTTTGTATATATTTGTTTTGGGTTTAAGGCATTACGTCTTTGAAGGCAAGTATTGAATAGTTTGGGTGCTCTTAAAGGTAGACGAAGGCTAAGTTCAAATGGAGCGAGGATTGGATAAACAGGCTAAAGATCACTTACGGCCTCCTAAAGCTTTGTACTGTAATTAAATTTCAGAAATAGGGGCCACTCTGCGTAGGTTTTTAAAGGCTTTGAGAAGTAAATTAGCTATTCTATTTGTGATCAACTAAGAAAAGGGTCGTAATATTAGAAAGATTGATTTTGGTTAAAGAGCCGGGGAAAAGCCCGGATGTCACTAACTATGGGGATAACGTTAAAATACTTATGTTTTATTTGTTTATCAAATTCAAATGAAATAATTTTACTTATGCTTGTCATTACTGTCAAGCACAGTTTTCTTATACAACACAATATGGCTCAAAAATCCTCCAATGTTGGCCCGGTGAGCAAAAATTACATATTTTCTCGTGATAAATTCATATTTAGGTATTTAAATGACGTAGTTATGTAATAAGGAGCGATTTTGCGATCTTGAGTGGAAGTGACAGAGTTGATGGGGGGTCACACTGAGCAACCTGAAAATAAATCAGCTTATTAAGAGGTAATTGATAGCTAAATATCGAAAATGTATGGAATAGCAGTTTTTTTTTCGCGATTTCGTGGTTGGCATCATAGTAAAAGTTTTTTTTTTTTTCATTGACGATAGATACATTTGACCGCAATCTCTCCTGTTGTTAACACACACTCCTCAACACCCCTGCCACTCCCGCTCATGATCCTTAAATCATCTAGTATAGTAACTACGTTATTTTGTTACAAAACATTTTTTACTATGATATTCATATAGTGAAATAACAGGATGATATAAAAATTGGAAGCTGTAAGTTTGCCTCCTTATTCCTACAAAATACATCGAGATTTTATGGAACTTTTATTGTTGGTATCCACTATGGAACTATGAAAGAAAATATTATCGTACTTTCCGCTCCAAGAGAGTAAGTGAAGTTCATAGATAAAAATAAATCGGGTAACTTTATTTTCGCTTTAACCTGTTCCTCTGTGATTTTATTAATGTCAAAATGAAGTTTATTGCAAACCGTGATAATAACATATTTTTATGCCCGACCGAACAATTTCAATTTAAGTGTATTATCATATTATATTTTATTGGTTGTAAAATAAGCTACGTTTTCGGAAGTTCAGTTATAAACACAGTGCTGCTAATAAATAAAAGCTAATAAAAGAATGCATTAAATTCAGCCATTTTATTATTTCATAGCGACGTAAAATGTTAAGATTATCTAACTTCAGGTTCGACAGACGGACATAGGCAGGGTTATAAGTAATCTATGATAGTACCGGCACAGTGATAAATACAGTCATCCGACGAAGCCGTCTAGACAGAGCAATCGTGCGGGGTGCAAGGGGCGAGACGCGGAAGGGACGAGCCCGAACTGCATAGTCCGTGTTAGTTAGTAGCTCGGGACATATTTTTGTCATTTACGCAGACATCAAAGGCGTTGGCCTACTGTATGTTTTTTACACTGTGGTACCGGTACGATGCAATGACGCGTGAGCATCTAACTAAACACGTACGCAGTCGTATAAGCAATGCTTGCAACGAATCGAATGGGTATCGAGTCAAAGCGCCGCCGAGCTAATTATCACACAGCTGTTAACATCATGACATCACGATGCGACCTTGTCCCGCCATATCACGAGTGCAGTTGCAGTTCGACCAATGTAAATCTATAATTACTCGTATTTATTATTTACGACTGGATTTACCGAGGTTTCGAATGCGCGGCAATTATATTTTGTTTACCATTCGGGAGTTGAGTATTTATCCGTGAAAAAAGTAACTGATATCACTTTTTGGCTGATAGACAGGAAAATCCAGAGTAATCGTTTTGACTTCTTTTATATTTAAAGAAACGATGAAATGTCTAAATAACTTCATTATTGTCATCTCATTCGAATAACGTCCACTGCTGGACTAAAGTCTCCTCCAAGGATCTTCATGGAGGTATTTTTTTTAATGTTAGATAGGCAAGCATTTTACTTCAATGTTACCTGTTAGTTAGTAAGTGACGATGAAGCCGACGATGGAGCATGCTTTCCTATATAGTGCCTATTCACTCTTGTCGGACTCTCTCGTCTCGTCTATTGACTGGTCTTGAGCTAAGCGCATCCAACATTGAACGGCTTCCCGGGGCTTCTCACAATGTTTTATGCCATGTTACCCAAATGTCTTAAACAAGGCAAACCAGTGGCAATCTGGTTCCTTCTGGACTGGCGGCTGTCTGTAGTCCGACACGAATTTGGACGATTTTCTGGTGGTTGTGACGATCTTTTTTTCCCGACTATGGCAAAACCAAAAGAAAGGATTATAACTATCGCAGACTGTATTTTTTTCTATTTGACTGGATTTGCTCTTGAATTCTACCGAAAGAAAGAATATATGAATATAATTTTCATATTTATTCTAAAATCAATCAAATTGTGTATATACGCTGATATTGAAATGTTATAAATGCTTCAACAGATTGAATTGTTTCAAAACATCATTTGTTACTTGTCATTGTCACTGACTACTACATTACGTCGTTGTCTATACCTGGTGAAAAAAGATTCTTGCTACAATATGGGGCTGTAAAAGAATCAACCCTAAAATATAGGTCGTATGATTCAAGTTGGGGCTAGTCGAACATTGTACTTAGGACCTTTGCAGTGTAGCCACGTGATACTAAAGGGATTCTCCAGTTGTATGTGCACTACTGATGAGTTTGCCGCGTTACATCGTTTAAGGCGTATAGTGGTGCAAATGACCTTGAACTATGGTTTTATTTAGTTAAAAGAAAGAAAGAAACATTTTTTCGATGGCATAACAAACAACAACCAAAAATATAATAAATATAACTAGTATGCCACTAAAGGTCCCTCCTCAGCATAATGCTGCTCGAAAGCCAGCGCTGATCTTCCGTACTTAAGCGATTTTTTTCATTTATTCGTCTCAAATGTAATTGCACTCGCGTACCCACACATGCAAGTAGGTATGTAGTTGCCCTTCACAATTCATATTTTCAGAATGCAAATGCTTAACTTTCAGATCTTCACCAAAATTATATGGGACTATCTTGGACATACCTCCTTACAAACAAAAAAATATTTTTTGAAATCGGTCAAATAGTAATCGGTCAACATACATAAAAAAGATCCTGACGAATTGAGGACCTCCTCGTATTTCTGAAGTTGGTAAAAAAATATTACGTGTATATGTACCTTGCTGGTTTTTTAAGACCCTTCCTTACATTGGCAATTCCTTGTGCAGACTCTATCCTAGTCGTAACTACAGTCTTAGTCGTAATCTTGCTGTAAGCATCGGTGATTGCGTTACTATATTTCTGTATAAGTAGAGACTATTCTAATGAGATATAAAATAACATGAGGCATTCCATTTCAGTCTTAAGTAGAAATAACCCACTCTTGAGAAAATTGAAAAAGCGGCCAAGTGCGAGTCGGACTCGCCCATGAAGGGTTCCGCAGCCGTTTATACAAAAAAAAACACTACAGATGAAAAATATACGTTATGAAAAAAAAACACTAACAAAAGAGCGTATTTCCTCGGCACTTACGTCCTTTTGCTGAGAAGCTCAGTTTTCTGGCAATAACTTAAAAACGGTATGTCCGATCATGTTGAAAACAATTTTCGTTGGAAGTATTTATTAAGCTATATATTTGTTTATTTTTTCACATTTTTTGAATATACCGTTTAGAAAATAGAGGGGGGAGGAGACAATTTTTGCTACTTTCGGAGCGGATATTTCGGAAAATGTTCACTAAATCATTTTTTTTTTGTAAAAATCTCAGTGTTTTTAGAAGAACTGTCGAAATATGTGCCACACATTGATATTTGCTGTTTTTTTTTTTCAGTTTCGGTTACTTGTATGGGGTGCCTCCCCTAAAAATATATAGTTTTTTTTATTTTTCTATCAAACTAAGTAGCGGTTTACACACGACACCTATGCTCCAAATTTCATCAATGTACATCTTATACTTTTTGAGTAAAATACCTGTGACATACGGGCGGACAAACAGACAGACAGACAGACATGACGAATCTATAAGGGTTCCATTTTTGCCATTTTGGCTACGGAACCCTAAAAACCCGCCCATGTTATTGTCTACTATAAAAGTACAGGGGACCAAGAAAATGATACGAGAGGCCAAGGAGTCCAGGGAGAATGAGAGAGTATCGTGCCTCGTGTCGCGAAATGAGCGTTGGGACGGTCAAGTAGGGGCAGACCGGTCGGGCGCTCCAGGTGCCACTGGACTGGAGAACTCCAGAAAGCTCTGAGAGACCTCGGTATCGATAACTGAGAACTGGCTCAGGATTGAGAGCGTGATGTAGACTGGTGCCGAAGACCAGGACTCACTTTCACCAGGACTCACTTTGGTTGTTGCGCAGTTATAGTGAGGTAGCTCTTGATCTACATCCTAAAGCTAATATTTTAGAATATTTCCCTGTGAGAATTACTTGCATAATTTTCAAATTATATTGAACACTACGTGACCGTAATCTAAAGCGTGTCGCTTCTCATGCAGAGAAATTTCCAGTTAATTTATCAAAGTTAGGTCACGTTATCACTATTCGGATGACCTAGTAAGATTCCCAGGAGACTAGCCAAGTAATTATTGAAGTTAGCTTAGTGCTGGAATCTTATTACAAGTTTTAATTTCGTCGAGACCTTTTCAATGGAAACGGCGCGATCATTAAATATCGAGGGTACCAATTTTTACTTTAAAAAGAAAAAAATACTACTATATCTCTGTTTCTTTTTTATAGCAATGGACGGATTTTCCCCGGCTTTGCAAATTTTAAGTTCACGGAAACAAATCTACAACATCGTTTACTACAATAACGATAGACTCACCGACCAAACGAATTTTGTCTATTCTTTATCATCAGGGGTTCGACCAGGTTACCCCTAATAATTAATATTCTCAACAAATTGTCCAACGAATTTCTGCAACATTTACCAGGGACTATGTTCTTTGAACTTTCATGACTTTAAACAAGTAAAATAATTTATGTCAATTGACTTCAGGAGACCCAAACCTGGCTATGTAAACAAACTACTAAGCGAACAGTTTATATATATATATATACTTAATTGAACACGGATTATTTAAAAACTGTTTTAAATTATATCTATGTAACGAGAGGTCATTGTTAGACTCTCCATTTTAGGACTAATCCTTATTGATTGGTTTGTTCTTTGTTTTCCAGATTTGGTCGCGCTCGCTGCGTTATAACAAGCAAACAAGCAGTAAGTTAATAAGCGACATTGTATTTATGTAGAAAAAAACCTGATATTCCTCAAATCCTGTTCAGCGCGATTTTTAATCATAGCTGAGAACAATATCTGTCAATTTGTCAAGATACCTTTGTAACAAATAAAACCTAACTCAAGAATTCGTATACAAGCTGCGATGCCACCACCTGCAGATACACAGATGTACACACATTAATCATTTCTCAAAGTCTGGCTATCTCGTAACTCAAGCTGAGAACTCAAAAGCGCAAGCTTGTTAAACCAGCCCAGTGACGTCACATGAATAAGAATGAAAAACTTTTTCCACCTGAATATACGCAGTCTTGCCACGTCCGTAATCCGAAACTAAAACAAGACGGAAGAAATAAAGTTCTCCAAAGAATTCACGTTCATTTTCCATTCAACCGAAGTACAAAGCAACACAAAGATGTAGATACCGTCAGGTAGCTGGACATGGCAAAGCTACGACACTGCTAAGTTACTCATCTGCAAGGAACGAATGGTGCGGGTGACGTCATTATTACGCAAACTCTGTCAAATGTTTTTTTAAAACAACATTGCTATTCCCCATATGATTCAACAATGATTTTATAAATATTAATATTTATTGAAATAAAACAATTTAACGGATTATATCGAGTATATTATCTCATTTTAGTTCCCGACGTTTAAAAAAACGACGTTTAAAGTTTAGTGCCCTCTTGCCCGCAGCCACCAAAGTTGTATGGGTTACCAAAGATACATAAACCTGGTGCTCCGTTACGCCCTATAGTGAGTCAAATCGATGCTCCTACCTATCGATTAGCTCGGCACTTAGCAGGTGTGCTTTCTTTACTGCGAGGGAAGACGGAAGCATACACAAGGGACTCATACCAGTTTGTCAGTGAGATTAAGGATTTGAGACTAACTGATGATGAAGTAATGGTCAGTATTGATGTCCAGTCTCTCTTCACATGCCTACCAGTTCAAGAATGTATCGAAATTGTGAAAAGAAGATTGAGCGAACAACAGATGGCAATAGAATACGCTGAGTTATTACATCTGGCTATATGCTATGGAATGGTGAATTCTACGGGCAAGTTGATGGTGTGGCAATAGGGTCTCCGGTGTCACCTGTCGTCGGCCATATTTTCATGGAAGACTTCGAGGAGAGAGCGCTTTCATTGGCACCTGTCAAGCCGAGGATCTTTAAAAGATACGTAGATGATACCTTTACTATTTTACCTAGATCTAGTGTTTCAGTTTTCTTACACCATCTGAACTCCATGCATAGTAAAATTAAATTCCCTACGCAGTTGGAAAATCAAAAGTCACTTGCATTCTTAGATGTGCCAGTAATTAGAGGTCCTAACAATGACATAGGTCATACTGTATATAGGAAACGCATACTGATGGGTATTTGAATGGCAAATCTCACCACCATCCCAGTCAACTTGCTACAGTGGGTAAATGTTTGTTTCAGAGAGCGAGGGGTATCTGCGACGATCAACATCTGACTGCTGAGTTGCAGAATGTCAAATGTGCGCTTCGAGCCAACGAGCTCCAGATACCACGTTTCTAGCAGAAACCCAGTATGAAGAAACCAACAGTGGAGCGTAAACCTGCCGTATTACCATATGTGAAAGGGATCACGGACAAGATCGGAAACATCTTGAAGCGTGCTTGTATAAAAATATATTTCAAGCCATTGAAGAAGGAGTCTCAATACCTAAGACCAGTGAAGAGTAGCAGCCCTTTGCAGAGTGCAGGCATGTATAAGCTGGACTGCGAGTGTGGTCTTTCATACATTGGTCAAACGAAACAGGAGCACATAGCAGATGTCAAGCACCGTCGGTGTAATAGGTCTGCAGTCTGTGAATATGTCATTGGCAAACCAAACCACTCAATTAAGTTTGATAAACCTTCTATCCTTGCCAAAGAAAAAAGATATTTTCCCAGAATGCTACGCGAGGCTATTGAGATTAAAAAGTATCCTAATTTCAATAGAGAAGATGGATTGTCGCTACCACCAGCTTGGGATCCTGTAATACATCTCATCAAGGAACAAGCGAGACACAGGACTGCAAAACCTTAATTTCCGAACGATGTAAAATATCTTATCTGTTTAAAAAGTAGTTTAATAGTCTCTGTTTTTAAAATATTATACTTAGTAATGAGGTAGCCTGGGAGATTTTCTTTGCAGCGTTTCTTTTCTCTTCAGAACGCCTCATTTGTAAAATGCTGCTTGGTAAATTATTAAAATAAAATAATTAAGCCCTTCTGGCACATGTGTAACTGTCTATACAGCTTGGGCCATCTGGCATGTATATACACCTTTATTTGTTTTTTTTTCAAAAATGGGTAGTTTGCACAAATTGTAACTTTGACAGAGGAAAATATATCTTTTCTCAGTCCACCCATGACCATGGAAAGCTGATAAGCTTCCGAAACGTCGGGAACTAAAATGAGATAATATACGCGATATAATCCGTTAAATTGTTTTATTTCAATGAGTAATAATCGCGGAAACAGAAGAAAATATTATTAATGTTTAGTAATACTTTTTTGTCATGTATATAAAATATATGTTATATATGACAAAGACAGTTAACTATGTTTTTATACGTACTGGCCGTCTCAACTCAAGTTTCCATATAAGAAAACTAAAGAGGCCGATAAGTTGTTGTGTGATTAGGTACCTGTAATCTAGATACAAATATTCTGTATGCAGCTTGACGTCATACGCCTGTCATCGGCACCATAGAGTCGCTCCGTACTCATCTGTACTTCTAAGATAACTGGGACAAGTGACTTTGTTGCGCGACAAATGTTGATTATCCCTTTCCATTCTACTCTACTAAGAGAGAGACAGGTGATGCTCTGTTGCGCGACAAGCGGAGTTGCAATGAGTTTAGCTAGCCCAGCTGGCATTGCAAGCACTAATTAGGGCACTCAATCCCCATCAGTACAAAGTTAGGAATTAAGTGTAGTCGAGACCTGATAGACTAAGAGATGTCTGTCTGCAGGTAATAATGTCGTACATTGTCGTACCAATATAAATTACAAAGGTATAGTCAGGGAATTTAATTAATATACGATTTCGTACCTTGTCACAGTCAAAATCATTATGAAAGCCGAGAGAGATTCCATATCAATGTCACTATGACAAAGTACGAAAGGGGACACAAATTTAATTCCTTGACCGTAAATAAGGTACTGGACCTCATTTTAAACGATTTATTAAGCGATTTTTATTGTTAAGTACAAATAAGGTTTTTTATTTCCACGGATAGACAGACAATCAGGTGATTCCGAATGATATAGGGGTCGGAGAGAGGGTGTTTCCGACTGAAGTACAGAACTCTGTTGTGCACATTTCCACACTGCATTTTCCCCGTGACCTTAAATAATAGAAAAGTAGGTATGTTCCCACTGACTTACATTAGGGAAATAGTATAAACTCATAAATGTCACTGTCGCAATCACTTAATAGAAAAATATCCGTCACGGCTTCTTTTTATTTTTGGATTTCGATATCGCATTCATCATTAGATCCTATCAATTAATTTATAGATTTGATAATCAATTGAAATATCGGTTAATCTTCAAATACAATAGAACAAAAGAATACGATTGCTCAATTGGGCACGTGCCCTTGTGTGCCTGTCCTGTGCCGCTTACCGTAACAAATATGATAAACGTTCGTGTTTACTTATATCGCCGTGAATAGGTACAGTTGATGGCAAAGATAAATATCCACACAGAGTTCCAAAATATGTATACACAACCTTACTGCTATAATAATAAGACTTGTATACATATTTTTAAAACTTTGTGTTGTATACTGTGTGCCCTTGACTGTACTAAGTGAATAAGATAATACATTTTGGTAACACATTTTGTATAGGCAATGGCCACGGATTGAGTTCGTTTCTTTTTGATAAATACAAAAAAAGACAAACCTATTCTTGAAATCGATAGAATAGTACAAAAGATAAAACCAATAACTACTTACAACAAAGCTCGTATATCAGTAGCAATTTAGTAACGAGATACGAGGTTTTGAAGAGCAGTGACAGATTTTTAGTGTGTTATCAGCAGAGGTCGGACAAATGGGCGTCATTGCTCGCAGTAACATTAACATGGACATGACTCAAAAGTTTGGTTGATCAATTTATTACCTGTAATTTTATTTGTATACGTTGTATATAAAAACACAACTTCTTATTGTGTCGATTTATTAAAGTAAATAAACAGTAATTTTTCTAATTTTTCCGTGGTAAGTTTATTTCTTTTTACATCCAAAATATACTTGTGAGCTGAAAAACTCCGTTCGCAATCTACTGAAGTTAACGGAGCAAACTTCAGTACTTTAATAGGAATACTTTCATGCCAATAGGATTCAGAGTCTATTTTGCCTTCTATGTATTGGATGACAGTTTCAAAATCTGGATTTCTTTTAAGTACTGCTTTCATTTTTCCTTGCAAACTGATTCCTATTTCACCTTGAATGCTTTCCAGATTATTCAATATACATCGTATTTTACTTAATGAAAATTATATAGTATTTGAATTAGATTGCAAAGTCTCTATTACGTGCGGGATTGATTGAAAATGGTATGAAATGAAGTTTAACTGTGCTAAAACGTTATTTGATTATAAAATCTGTTTACACGTAGGGATATACATACTATCACGATTATTAAATGTTTGTATGACTCTCTTTACAGCTTCAAAAGTATTTTTATAATAACATGCCGCCTGAATCCAAGTGCCCCAACGTGTAATTATGGGTTGTGGTGGCAAGGGAATGTGTGGGTTAATCTCTTTGAATGTTGCAATCCTGGAAGGGGCCGATCTCTGGTTATCGGTTATCAGTCTATTTATTGCTTTCATAGGTACATTGGAAGATGGTACATTTTATATTTTACCCCTATGAAACCCTGTAGTGCACGGCAACACTTAAAACAGGATATTATATGCTCAAGGACTAGTAAATCCTAAATATTATATAATCTTACTGAGTAAATTAAAAGGTGTATGTACTTTTGTCAACAGACGATATTCTACTCTATATTACATAAACAGGCACATGAAGTAAATAAACTACCAACATGTGTATTTTTTATTGTATAGTCATACAATAAAAAATACACAAAATTTAACCAAGAACAATATTATTTCCTATTGCCTGTTACGTTTTCCGCACTTGGCTATTTGGCTCTTTAATCACTTCCAGATAATCGGGCATCTATAGCTCACGCCCGCAATTCCCAATCGGCCCAGCAAAACAGCATCCCAGAAAGTGGACAAAGTTACAACCTGACTTCCCTGGCATTATACATATACTATGCTAATGTTGCCGCTTGAGAAAAATCTAGAATTCTGGCGATGTACCTAAAGTTCGGCCCAAAGAAAAAAGTCAATCATTATTAGATGGAGTTGTCAGAGAACGTGATCGTTTGCCCCTGAAAGTACCATCCAGCACCCATTCACTACCATAGGCTGTTGCATCCTAGCAATCTGCAATCATCCAAGTTAACTCAAAGTTCTGATAGTCTCATAGAGGCGCCACTTCATCACCTCGCTTCATGACCAAAACGAATGGGACTCACAAAAAAAAAACAAGTTACCACCTAATCTCCCAATCACCTAAAACATCCACTATTTTGTTACAGTAAAAATAACGATAAAGTTTATTTATTTGCCTAATAAACATTTACAATTAAAAAGAAACAAATAAAAACTGATCAGATAATGGGTAATCGGTCCATTCAAATTCACGGACGTTTCTCAACCCAATAATATCCCAAAAAGGAGACGACGAAGCCACAACCTGACTTCACTAGCATTATACATGCCGCTTTCTATGCTAATGTTGCCACTTGAGAAACTTCAAAAATTCTCGAGAATTCTAACCTAATTTAGTCCAATGCTCAGAATACTGTGCGCCGTTTGGAATGCATAATGCCTTATTGTCGCAACTCGGTGACTAAATTGTCTCAACTAAGTGCTATATTGACTCTCGGAAGAGATGTTATTAATAACAGTTTTTTAAGTGCATTTTCATCAGACGACCACAAACCTTGCTATACTAGCATAACGGCAATGAACTAAGTAACTTGTAATATGCTTCACACATAAAAAGGTGAAGGGCTTTGGGTTTAACTCGCAATATACTCAGCTTACGATAATAAGTATAAACAGTAAACCTCGCATAAATAAGCCTCTGCATCTAAAAAAAAACAAAACAAAGCCTAATCAAGATTAACGACTCGACGACAGGCATGGGGTTAAGAAACCAAGAATAAATAGTGTTTTATTTAACTTATGTTTTACTAAAGTTTAGTCTAATACTGTGTCTGTCTATCATTGATTTGTCTATGCTCTGTACTATATTAATAAGATACCACAACTTCAACTCTGAAAACCGGGTTTTTAGGGATTTGACCGTGACCGATCGATCTATTTATTCTATACTATTATAAAGTTGTATAAGTGAAATGTCTGTGCATTGAAGATAATAAAAAAATATATTGGAACTGACTATTTCGAGATCAAGAAGTCGCGTTACGTCCATGGTCTCGAAGGAAACACACAGTTTCCTTCGAGGTAATTAAATAAATCATATTTATACGCGATTAAGCCCCGTTTTGTTGTGTTGTGATAAAAAAAAATCGATTTTTGTTGTTTGTTTGTATGTGTCGTTGTGGCTTCATCACGCCAAATCGTTTCGGATTTCATCTATTTTTGGTACTCGGGTAGCTGGGTTGTTTATAGGATACTTTTATGACTACGCTGAAGAAAACAGAGGGGTAGGTAGTAACTTTTTCTCCTTCGCGGACGAAGTTGCAGGCACCTCCTAGGACATATTAAAATTATATTTCTAAAAGAATTCTGTCAATAGTGTCGCAGTGTCAGAAAGGACAGCTATATATTACTAGCTTCACGATTTGGTTACAGATAATACATCTGTAACCAAATCATGGGAAAAATAATGGGTTTTCACTAGGGTAATTTTCTCACAATTTCAGTTCCGCATTTGAAAAATTTGAGCATAAAAATTCTAATCTAATTTTATCTCGAGCGTGGCGCCATTTGAGTGTGAATGTTCTCGAGATTTGTGACTCACTTACGGTATCAGCATTTTCCTAGTTATATTATATTCCTGGAAAATTTCTTAGAGCTGTTTAAATGTGTAAAACATTTTAAAGTACAAATCGATAATTGCTTCAGTGTCACATTATGTATGTGTGCGCAACACGTACATATTTATTAATTAGTCTAAAGGTACAATATACAATCAGTTAGCAGAATACATTTAGCAGCAGCATGTGACGTGTCGTCGCGCCACCCCTGGTTTTTATGTCAATGTATGAAAGCGACGTGTAAACAACATTACTGGAAAATTTCGTTGATATATGTTCAGTAGTTTTTAAAATTAAGAGGAACGTACATACATGGGCACAAACTTTCACGTTGATAATATTATTAGGATTAGGATAAATAGGGTCATTAGGGTGGTCTAAACTTATAAGAGAAAAACAAATAAAAGTTTTACCCGCTTCACAAGGTTATTTTTAACGTGATAACGACATAATTCGATGAATGCCGGGTGCACGCACGAAAAACCATGACTCATTGTCACGTTCCGATAGAGGCACGATCGGCCTAAGGCTTGTGAATTCATAAAAGTATGCAATTTTTCATCATGTTTTCTTCTAACGTTATCACGTAAAATAATCCGACTTTACAGGCAACCATTATTTTTCCTAACTAGAGAACGCATGTGAATCAGCTCTTACCAAGCAGAATTATTATCGATATTACCAACTATTTAGTTAGCGCTAAAGAGCTTTTGTAATAATAATAATACTCATTTAGGAGTTCAATTCGAGGTTTTGCCACACGAGAGACCTTTTTCAGGACCAATTCACTCTCACTGTAACAGTAGAGAAACCATTCCATCAAGGAATCAAACCGGTTTGTAAGTCTTGTTTTTGGATGTTTATTGGAACGAAGCATCATTGGTCGAGTGAGACCCTCTAAATTACTGATCTTCTCTTGAATTTATTGATGAACATGATAAAAAATTACACTGACAGGAACGTCAGCAATACTGCAATGCAAGCATTTCGTGGTCACCTCTGGTATTTTAACAAAACATATGGTTGGTCTTTCGTTATTCGGTTCGAGAATTTAATCTCGAGTTCAAACGAGAAATGGCCGAAAATCTGCAGAAACCACCTAAACGAAATGCTTCAAAAAAACCAAGCCCCTATTTAATAAACGTGACAGATAACAGTTGACAATGACAATTCGGTATACATTACTTCTCCATCATGATGCCAGGCATACACTTACTCGGCGACCCAGCAATGTACGTCGAATTGTCGTTATCAATTGTCACTTGTCACGTTCAAGAAATAGGAGCCAGATGGCGAAAGATTAGATCCCAATTATCTGTTACGGTCTTTTTTGACACAACGGACAGCGACCTTGTTTGACTAGCTTATTAGTAATGGACGACGAAAATCATTGCATTTTTGCCAAAAAAGTCCCCTGAGAGTTGCCTAAGCATGAAATTTCCCTCCAAATGAAAGAAAATGCCTGCCAAATGAAGGTTGTAAATAACTGTGCGGAACGTAGGATTGCATTAATCCTAGAATTCAACTCGAGTAGGTGTTACGAAAATTTTATAACAGAAACAATATTTCCTTTGTGTGTTTGATCATCATTAAAAAATACCCTGAGGCTTCCTAATAACTATGTCATTGAAAGTTAAAAATTCAGAATTATCAAAAGAAAAATGTTTATTTAAAAGAAAACCTATATTTTTAACCTTTATTGTTTATCTATAACTTCAAGTTAAATTTAATTGTAATGAGTATAGTGAAAAAAAAAATCAGTATATAATTTAGAAGTTTGTTTCACTATTAATTCCATTTAAAAAGTATCAAATTGTCGCGAACCTAATTTTTTATTCATTTTGGTTGAATTAACGGGTACCTGGGTCAATATGAAATAAGGGGAACCTTATGGAGAACCAAGATTCGAAACTTTATTTTTTGGACTACCCTACAGGTTTACATATCGCGTTAGGACCGTCATATTTATAATTAATAATGTGCCAAAATCAGTTCATCTGTTTAGGAGCTACGACGATACCACAGATATCAGACACAGAGACTCACGTCAAACTTATAACAGTTTTAGTTTGTATGCATATTACGTAAACAACTATTGTTTTACTTGATGAATTAAGAAAAAATATTGTTGTTAAAGACCTACACTGACAAGTGTCAAACATTTTAAAATAGTGTACTACACAGTTGTGTACCTTAAACTCCGGTTACCAAATGGAGGGTAACTTTGACCCGCATGATAACCTTATTTAAAAGGGTCTAATCAAAAACAAAAAACGGTAAAGGCTATCTAAAACCAACCTCCTGGCATATGTCTATAATTACAGTGTAATAATGTTACCTGGGCCGAGTAAATCTCAATGGCTAAAGTTACCCTCCAGCGCTAAAGTAACCCGACTTAACAGTACACAACTGTGTAGTTGTATACTCATACAAGATTACACAATCAAAAACTTGTAAAAATAATTTCTCAAGTCCGAAATAAATAACTCTTTATGCCAACTCTGATAACTTCCACATCAGTGCTCAATATCGACCTCTTAATCAGGACACACACGATTTCGCGTCTCACTTAACTGTGCACTTAACAATCGACCTCGTGGCGTTGGTATTAAGTTTACAGTCGTGCGATTTTGGGTTTGTTATAGGAGCTTGTGAAAGTAATGAGGAGTAATGTCTGGGAATCGCTGGGCCGTGAGCATGTTGATTAGAACGTTACGAGCGATTAGTAGAAGATCCCGCCGAACACCGACTTGCCCATTAGGGGAGAATGCTATTTTTTTTGTTTTTTTTTTATACATACAATAATAAGGTAAAAATAAACATAATGTAATGAAATAATGATCTTTATTCTGTAAGTAGGCCTACTTGCAAGGGCACTTTTACAAGTCTGACTGTACGGCGTTTCCCAAGAGGAGACCACTGTTGAGAAGAAAGCCGAAACAAACTCAACAGTCAGTATTTTTTTTTAAATAACTCTCATATCTATTACAATATTTGTAGTATCAGTTACCTACTTAGTCCTTACTCCTAAATATTATGTTTTAAGTCGCGAATATAGTTATTGCCCCATATCCCGACTAGGCTGGATTAGGGCTGCAATTCATCCGGATTTCCCCGGATTTGTACTCGTTTCAAGGCCGTCCGAATTCGTTTCAAAAAGTGTCCGGGAAAAACCCGGGACACTTAAAATAAATAATTAGTAGTTTAGTCTACTTAAAGTTAATCTGTACGTTTGTAGCACTTTATAATATGTAAAATGTATGATTTATAAAAATCAAGGAATACAGATTGTGTCCAGTTAAACAATAAATGAATGAAAATTAAAACGTTTATAATTATATTATTTTTAAAACGTCCGGGGAAAAATACGATTTAAATCAAATCCAAATGTGCGGGGTTTTTAAAATTTTTGTTCGGGTTCGGCAAATATAGAGATGGCAGATGGATGGCTGAACCACCAGTCGCCAATTTAAGTTTATTTTTTTTAGTTTTTCCGACTCAGCTATATGTGAATTTGTAGGCTACAGCTAACATAGGGTTGCTTCTTAAAGTTGGCAGATAGGCGCTATTTTAAGTGAGTTAGGATTAGTTAGATAGGATTGGCGCTATTTTAAGTTCATATTTTCTGCAATGGTTTATTATTACGTTCAAGAAAAGGGATGCCACAATACCCTAACGCTTTTTACCGCAATGTACTTTCAATTGGTATTATCTATACTATATTACAAAGTTGTAAAAATGAAATGTCTGCAAAGGTACATTGATGATATTAAAAAAAATACTGTAACGGTATTTTGAGGTGACTGAAACGAGAAATATATATTTTTTGAATTTTTTGTATATTGGTATGTGTCGTTATGGCTCACGCCAAATCGGCTAAGCGGATTACAACTAGTTTTGGTACACGGGTAGCTAAGTATCTCCAGATGGTTATAGGATACTTTTTACCCGACTCCTCTGAAGAAAAAAAAGAGGGGTTATGACTTCTTGTCTTCCGCGAACGAAGTTTAGTTTAGTTAGGTGCCCTTTCTAGTTTTTATAAAAAAAATAATTCAATAAAAAAAAACCTTGCATACTGCCAAACACAGCGAAACCCGTATCTTTTGAACGAGTGTTGTAAATTGAATTTGTTTTATCAAGTTCAATCGTGACAGTAGTTCGACGTTAGCGGGGATCTTAGACTATGTGCGGACTCGAACAAATCTAGCGAGATGGATTGCCCAATAAGGGACGCTCATGCATTGGCCAATCGAGTTAGCCACCGAATTAATTGCAGAAGAATATCCACAGATACGTCGATTGATCTGACGTGTACGTACTTTCAGAGTGAAAATGAAAATTCAGAGAAAATAATATGACTTTATTTACTAGTCCATGACGAGACAAGGGATAGATACCTAAGGAAATAGTCACTACTTTGAAAAACACTTGTTTCTGAAACCCACCTCTGAAAAGGTAGTTTATCATTGAAGCAAAATGAGATGTGATTTTTTACAAAGTCGTGACAATATTGACGTTGTCGTATTGCTGGGTTCTGTTTTCGCGGTAAAAGTTTCCAACTGCTTGGATTTTTATTAAGTATTCCTTGCGATTTTTGTTAGTAACGTTTGAAAACTGCCATGGGGCTTATAATTATTGCATTTATCGCACAATAAATAAGTGACAAAGCGTCCGACACTTTGATTATTTTTTAAATCGTTGATTCATATGTGGTATAAACATTTTTTGAGCTGTCTAGGGAATTAATACATTTGTGAAATCGTGGTATTTAGATATAGGTACCAATCAATTTCATTTAGCCATCTCATATGTGATGGTGTCGTAATACGAAGAGAGGTGCAATATGTGGTAGGAAAAATTCTACACATGCCTGAACGTCAAATTGCCCATCTATAAATCTGTAAATGTTAGTGATAAAATACCTACCTGACCCAAGCAAAAAAAGGCAGGAAGGAAAATGCGAAGTCTCCACGTTCACGTCATGAATTCTATAAATTTTATAGAAATAAATCAAGCAATTATTGCGATAAGCTAGTATTTACGTGGAATCCCAGTAGGCTGAACATGATTAGTTCCATAATTGCCCTCAGGCGTTCAATTAAGCCTATTAATGTAGGTACAGATAAGTAGCGGTAACTTATTCGATTACCTAGATATTGAGAATAGCAAATGTAGGAATCCCATGTGTTTGAAAATACTGATATTCGTAAGATAAAATTCAATGCGTACATACATGTCGAGATGAAATTGTCTATCGGTGCGTGTACGTACATTAATTTATATTTCTTTATTCAAACATTACAATGTGTAACTTACAGTTAGTTGCCAAAGCATTACAGAGCGATTTCTAAAAAGAATAAGAGTTATCTAATAACAAACAAATAATGAGCATTATTTCAACTACAAATGGTACATTCTAAATACATGCTAAAAACAATACTTACTCTATACATATATATTAAATTAGCTTATTTTAAGAAATTTCTTACATCTATACTATTATAAAGTTTAAAAAAATAAATATCTAAGTACATTGAAGATATTTTCAAAACAACAATTGTAACGGACTACTTGGAGGTTGCTGAATCGAAAATATTTTTTTGGATTTTTGTCATGTGTCGTATTGATTTCATCACGCCAAATCGGCTAAACAGATATAAACTATTTTTGGTACATGACTTAAGAAAAGCTGAAGAAAAAACAAAGCGTATATAACTTTCCACTCCGAGAACTAAGTTGCGGGACTCTCCTAGTTGTTCAATAAGGTTTGTATATCTGGTAACAAACATGGTAGCAAACAGGGTAAGCAAACTTAAGTGGCAATGGGCCGGGCACATAGTTCGAAGAACCGATGGCCGTTGGGGCAGAAAGGTTCTCGAGTGGAGACCGTGTACCGGCAAGTGCAGCGTGGGAAGCGCCACCCGCAAGGTGGTCCGACGACCTGGTTAGGGTTGCGGGGGCTCGCTGGATGCGGGTCGCGTCTATCCGGCCCATGTGGAAATCTATTGAGGAGGCCTATGTCCAGCAGTGGACGTCCTATGGCCGAAATGTTGATGATGATGATGATGATCTGGTAACAAACACATCGCAGTGTGGCGCTACGTCGAGTACCTTCGCAGTTTACGGTACAGTGCGCGCTCGACATGGGTGTCGCAGCATATAGCCGCACACCTCCTCTACATTTTGCTGTGAATTATGCCAGAAGCAAACTGAATAAATGCCAGGTATTGTCTCACTTCTAGAGACTCATATCCCAGTACCCCTAATATAAATAAATATTACGGGACAATTTTTACACAAATCGAACTAGCCCCATGGTAAGCTCAAGGCTTCTGTTATGGGTACCAGACGACGATATATTTAATAGATATATCCATACTAATATTATAAATGCGAAAGTGTGTCTGTCTGTCTGTCTGTCTGTCTGTCTGTCTGTCTGTCTGTTACCTCTTCACGCTTAAACCGCTGAACCAATTTGGATGAAATTTGGTATGGAGATAGTTTGAGTCCCGGGGAAGGACATAGGCTACTTTTTATCCCGGAAAAATACCCTTATCCGCGATAAATGAATTTAAGGCGGACGAAGTCGCAGGCAGAAGCTAGTAACTTATATTCATAGAGAACATCCAAGACTCAGGAACAAATATTTATGCTCATCACACAAATATTTGCCCTTACCGGGATTTGAACCCAGGACCTCAGCTTCGCAGGCAATAGGAACTGTCTTGGACAGAAAAATGGATAGTAGGTAGTTTTTTCATAGTGCATTCGTTTTTGTTCTTTGCATGCATCTGAGTGTCAAATGTAATCCCGGTACTTATAGTATTAAAATGATAGTTTTAAGAAACTAACTCCATAGTTGCTTATTTATTCTAATTTAGTAATTTTTAGGTAAACATCAATCCGAATTTCCGATCCCTGCTTTAGAAGCGGCCTTTTCGCCATCTCCATTCCGGCATCACGGTACCTGGCGTAGACTTGGTTTGTCGTATACGCTGCCGATATGCCACTGACTCTTACGTGTCTGCGCTTTCGTAGTTGTATTTTCTCATTAGAAGTTAGAACATCAGAGTGAAACTCCGTGCCAGCGTACATTTACGTATTATAACATGGATGTTCTAATCGAGTATAAATACGCATTTGCTAGGCAAATTTCTTCTTCCCTTTTTCAATTTAACTCTATTAATTCTTCATTCCAATCAACTTTGCGAGTTCTTCAGATTTCTGGCTACCAGCAGGTCGCCAGCCTGGTCCTTTTCCTTTTTTGTTCTCCAAACAAATCATTTAAATTTTTTCATAGTATAGAAAGCAATTGGGCACGTAGGTCGGGGAATGAGGATGGTACGAAGACTCTGTTCTGTGATTTAAAGATTCCAAATGCTTTTTCAACCACGAGGACTAAGGGGTACAACAATGCAATGTTTTCCCTCAAACACACAACAGGAAAAAACTGCTATTTGGCGGAGGTTAGCGGGCAAGATAGTGCTACTGATCAGGGTGAACTTTGCCTGAAGTATCACATCCATGAAATCACTCCAATTCTACTTATTGCAATAATGTACCTAGATGTCCAAAAAACTTGATGCACAGGATTTACAATGTGCTTCATAAATCTCGCCGTTTGTTGGCATCGGCCGGGCATACATTTAACATTAATACTAAATGGGACCTGATTTATTCCCTTCATCTGCCTTGCCAAGCACTGACACGGGTAAGGTCGTCTGTTGTGGTCAAACCACTTACAGACAAACCGATTTAAAGATAATTACGATAACGGACTAGAATTTCTCCGTAAGCTCGTCGATTAACTGCTTATTTACTTTTTTCACAAAATACGTACGTGTAGGTATGTAGGTACACAAAGCGAATACATTACGTCAAAAAACCTCAAGGAAATCTTTTATCTTTAATCAGAAGAATTACCTTCCTCTCAGTGTTTATCATTTCAGTTACATTGGTATAATATCCCGAAAAATAGAGAATCTTTTGATGAAAGCATGTCTTCATCAATTCAGGAGAATGATGCTTTTGGGCAAATGAAACCCTACATATATTCAGATAATATTTGTCAGAACGTGGTCAAAATCCAAATTAGTCTCTTTAATTATTTCATATCGCATACCGGACGACTTGTCGGCTAAAACAACCATCGTTTAGCCGTTTCGAAGTGAAGAAGCCACTACTACACACGCAAACAGACAAAAAAATAAAATATTTTTCGATTCAATGACCTTCAAATAGTCGGTATCACTTTTTTTATATTTTCAATGTACAGACATTTTATTTTTACAACTATAATACTATAGATGATAACCCCGTTGCCACTCGAACTTTACAGGTTATCAGTAGGCAAGCCGTCGATAGTATTAAAAATAGGAAAAACATTTGTAAATATATACGAGTATATTAATAAACTTGGATGTCTGACTTGAATCTACAACAAACCGATTGTCTGTTTACTTTACTCGGCATGCTCAAAACTAAATTTGATGTCACTAAAACTTATTACCTACACTTTGCCTTAGCCTTTCCAATCCAGAAAAATCATGCAGCCAAATAGCTATTAGCCAAACGTCTTGCAGACGACTGATTAATTAAGTTTACATAGAAAAGTTAGGAATCGTAACGTAGGTTGCTACACGCAGCTTTAGAATTAGATCATCCGTTCTAGAGCTACAATATCACAGACAGGCAGACTGACAATTGTTCAAATCTATATCATCGTTCTTACGTTTCTTCATGGTTTGAACGTGGTTAACAATACCTTATTTTCTTTTTACTTACAAGCACCTAGCTTATAAAAATCTAAAATATAGAAAAAATCTGATTAATACAAAGTATGCGGGCGTAGGTAGGTAAGTGTATAAATATATCTATTTAAACTTAATTGCACAAAACAAAAGTAAGTACAAATGGCGAACTTAATGGCAAAAGGCATTCTCTACCAGTCAACCACAGGGCCTAACAGAGATAGAGAGGATATATTACTATTATATTTCTGGTTTTTTTTCTAGACTTCAAATAGTTCGAGTCAATTATTGACCAACTTGAAGATACTGTTACATCGTTACTTACCAATCAGGTAAATACAGAACTTTGTAAACGTACAACTTTACCGGACAAGTTAGCGTCCGCATTTGTTAGCACCTACGTGATTACTCCAAGACCACAAAGTCGATACTTCCAAAAGGTCTTATATCAGCTGGAATGTAAGTATAATTACGACGTTTTAACACTGCCCATGGCTGTATGTAGCCATGTGCGTCATTTTGCATCGCAGTGACATAATATAAACATATACACGCCTTGAACCAGTGTACGCGGTCAAAACGAAGTTTTTGTAAATGAATGACTTAAGCATGGCTAGGATCGTGTGACCATTTAAAGTAAAATGCTAGTGACAAAAAATTAACAGTTGACATTTTTTAACCTCACAAATTTGTTGAGAAAAAACTAAAATTTGTTCATGTAAATAAAGGTATTACATTAAGCAGTTGGTTCTTTGTTAGTCTTTTCAATTTCACTGAGATTATAAAAACGACTTGTTTGTAAAATATACGTTATTTTTAAGTAGGTACATGTATTTAAATACCGATAATTGCAAAGGTTAGTCATTAAATGTGGCAGATATATGATAGATATGAAGTCCTGAAGTTCCCATAAAATATTACCAACGAGTCGTAAATTTCAATTATTTTTACGCCCATTCTTCTGAAACAATAGTTAAATAACTTTTTATCAGCGTCACGGTTAAATGTTTCATAAATTGCGGTCCCACCCGTACGCAAATGGCTCGGGGACATTTTAAATATTTTAACGCTTTGTCTCCATCTTCATTCACATAATTTCAGACGTATCAAATTCTTTGAAGATCGGGTCTCTAGACGTATTGTTGCTAATTCTCCGCAAAAATCGCTTACCTTTTCAACTGAAGACTCTTTAGAATACAGCACCTTTTCGCCCGTAACCACTAAAACTAGCACTAATACAATATTATATTACATACATTCACTTAAAGCACTATATTTACACTATCATCTGGTTATCAGTGCATCATAATAAACTGTAACACATTAAAACTCATGCATGTCAAATCTGAAATCGGGTTACGCGCGAAAATCGCGTAACATCGACGCAGAATTGTTCGGAGATCGCAAACGCGTTGTTCGTATCAGAGCGTTGCCGCCGTACTGACTTAGTATTTCCACTCTGGCTCCATACTACGAAACCCTTGGCGGTTCGACGCTCATAATCAGTGATGGCAAAGTATACTAACCATAGTACACTGCTCTTCTTCTTACGAGGGTTTGATGACGTGAACGACCAAACGCCGCAATGTCTCACAATTTAATGAAAATACTGCTAAATGAAGGCGTGTTTTCTATGAGCACAGTAAGAGTTTCCTGTTAACAGTACGAAAATGCGTCGCATGGCTGTCGGAAGCGCCCGCTCGGTCTCTGATCATTTGCTTCACTAATTCTGTCTAATTCTAAAAGGCTGAACTTGCTGACTACTTTGAAACTAACCCGATATTTTAACTAAGCCCGTTCTGGCTCCCCTAACCCAGTGAAAGACAAAGTTAAGGAAAACACATGCACAGCATATAAAGTAGTTTTAGGAAATGGAATTCAGAGATAACTTTAGTTTGTTGGGAGCCACAAAGGGGAAAGCAATGAACTTAAGTGTATTACTATAAGTTCTGTTACTTAATTTAAACAAATAATTTATGAATTTCGTTATAGTAATCAGGAAATGTTCTTCTTATTGAGATAAGGTTTCAAGTACGACGAAAAAATCTTAGCCGAGAGAAGCTCGGTTGCCCGGAGGATTTTATCACCTCTTGAACTCTCAATTTAAGTACTGAGGTACGTCTAAAATCTTGAATATATATTTAAGAATGTACTAATTATATTTAAACTCAATTGCTTTCACAATTCCATTGAGCAAATCGGAACATTTACATATTTAGATTCAATTAGAAAACATTTTGAGCAGTACTTATCACTTACATAATCTATTTTGTCAATGTGAGTCCCCTTTTATTTTATCAGTGATGAAAATTGTTTTAGCGGTAGGTACAACTTCAAATAAAATATTTTTTACTGTGAACGAAAATCATGTACATCATATCAGATAACGTGGTTAAGTCAAAGCGTACATATCAGATGTGGACAAAATATTAAAAGCACAAATTGAAACGTTTACATTTCCAGCGAGAATTTCAAATGAAGTTCGTGTGGCTTTGTGACGGTATTCAAATGAAAAAGATTTCCCATTGCGGTCATGAAACGAAAGTTACAGATCGGGACGTCGCGTCGTGAATTTTTTTTTGACAAATGTTACCCTTAGCGCGGGAAAATATTTGAGGTGGGAGAAGAATAGATTATTCGGGAACTGCGATTTGTCAACGTGACGAATCCCAGACTGAGTTGGTAGATGGGTGCGAATATGCTCAGGACCTCAAAATTGCGAGATATATTACCTGTTTCTTTCTATCCAGCAAAGTGCGAAATAGACAGGAGATAATATCTTGTGCAATAAGCATTGTCGCGACCAGTGTTATGCTAGCCCAGCAGGCCTGTATTATTATTTTCAACTGTGGGAGCTGGCTGGTAAACCATGGCGTGGTAATGTATATGAACGTATGCGAAACTCTAAGAAAGTTTTCAAGTCGAAGTTAAAGTGGTGCCAAGATCGCCAAGAACAATTAAAAATGGACAAGTGTCAATAACATCAGCTATGCTGATGATATGGTCCTGCTTAGTCCCTCGGTCAGCGGGCTTGAACAACTGCTTACGACCTGCGAGTCGTATGCCCTGTCTCATGGCCTCCTATATAATGTCAAAAAGAGCGAGGTCATGGTGTTTAAGGCGGGTAAGGATAAGCCGTACTATGTACCTCCTATATTGTTAAATGATATTGCCCTGAATGTTGTGAATAAGCTGGGTCACATCTTGACAGACTCCCTGAATGATGACTCTGATATTGAGAGAGAGCGGAGGGCGTTAGCAGTTCGGAGTAATATGCTAGCCCGCAGGTTTGCTCGATTATCTACCGAAATAAAGGTGACTTTGTTCAAGGCATACAGCCAGTCCTTTTACTCAAGCAGCCTGTGGGTCAAGTATACGAAACGAGCCTATAGCGCCCTTCGCGTTCAATACAACGATGCATTTAGGATCCTGCTGGGGCTACCTACCTGGTGTAGCGCATCGGGTATGTTTGCCGAGGCCCGCATTGATAGCTTTCAGGCAATTATGCAAAAAAGATCGTCTCACTGTTGAGTCGGGTTAGGCAAAGCTCTAACAGCATCCTGAGTGCCATAGCGGCAAGGTTTGACTGGCCAATATTAATGTTTTGGGTAAGGCAGATCAAGGGTGTCGCTGAATATGTGTAGTAATTGTTGTAATTGTATATATATATATTAAGTTGTTAATTACTAACCTAGATTTAAGCTACTTTGTTACTAATCATCTATGGATAATTATCCGAAATAAAGAGTTATTATTATTATTATTAACCGGGGTCTAAGCGTGTGGCTCCTCTGGTTTTTTAATAAAATTATGGAAACTTAAAAACGACCGCTGCGCTTTTTTTGTAGTAATAATGCCAAGGTGGGCTAGCTTTAAAGTGATGGATTCTGTGAAATCTTTAGCAGACGCATTTGCCCCCAATCCCATAGACGCAATTAACCCGTCGAGGAATGAAAAGGTTCATCACTTTTCGACTCCATGTGATAATGTGGTTGAAAAAGTGACGAACTGTACCTGGAAGGTGTGTACCTGGGTACCAAAGTTAAAGTAACTAATTCCACAACTGAGGAATACTTAGGGCTATGCATATAGCGTTTTTTTAAACTCTCCGTCGACGCGCGAGTATCGATATACACGCGTTACGCACGCTAATCAGATCCAAACATTTCTCAATAGGTATAGATAGGTGCCGACTTAATCTAGAACAGCTTTTTCACAAACTTGCGAACTTTCGTTGAGTGTTTTTTTTTTTCCGTTCCGTGTTCCGTAGCCAAAATGGCAAAAACGGAACCCTTATAGTTTCATCACGTCCGTCCGTCCATCCGACCGTCCTTCTGTATGTCACAGGCATTTCACTCAAAAACTAGAAGGTGTACATTGATGATTGAATAATAGAATAAAAAAATCTAGGGGGGGGGGGGGGGCACTTCATACATGTAACCTAAGCTGAAAAAAACGAGGTTTTGCTGTGTAATTATTTTGAAGTTACTAATTTTTTTTTTATTAAATTGATATTTTCGGAAATAATTGCTCCGACAGTAGTATAAATGGTGTCCCCCCCCCCCCCTCCCTGTCTATTTTCGAAATGGTATATCCAAAAAATATTTATTTGTTTATTTATATTTATTTGGAGAACCAACAGCTTTACATAACTTAAATAGAATTACGATAGAAAAAAAAGCCAATTACAGGAACTCACGGACAGAAGCAGTATAACTAAACTTAAACTAAGTGCTAACTCGACACAACAGCCCGTGTAGACAAGACATTATTAAGCTAGTACGAGGACACTTGGATTATGTCGAATTACAATGATTCAATACATTAAATTAACAGTAAGTGCCCTGTGAACAGTAATAAAGTATCACACTCAAATAAAACACCTCGCTGACAGACTTCGCCTCACGGAAGGGATCTTACAGTTAAATATGTCAATATCTAGTTCTTTCGTCACGCTATTCACAGTACGACTTGCACGCAACAGGAAGCTATTTTGTCTGTAATTGGATGATGCAGATTTAAGAGATAAGATATGAAAAAAATTACAAAGATAAAGCGCAATAAAAACTCTTTAACGAAAATTGTTTTTAACATGATCAGATGTACCGTTTTTGAGTTATTGACGAGAAACAGCGCTTCTCAACAAAAGGACGTAAGCGCCGTGGAGATACGCGCTTTTGCTAGTGCACTTTTTAATATCGCAATGTGCGTAACCTTTGCTCATTAATGGATGTTAATTGGCACAACTTTAATTGGATTGGAATAAAAATGATCTGAAGAAAAATGATTCTGATCGATATCATTTAAAAATACATTTTGAGCACTTGTTTTGTGATGATACAAATCTGGTATAATTTCTACCATTTCGCAACGTGAACAAGAAGTTATTCCATAATGCGGTTAACGAGGTTATATTGGTTGAAACGAAAATGGTCACACCACAGGCTCTTTACTGCTTTCATCATGAAAACATTAAAAAAATACTGTTTTCAACTACCCACGTGTCTCAATCGCGAGGCACGTAAACTAGTAACTTAGAAACTCGTATGTAACGAACTAACCTAAAAGATCATTATTCATCAGTCATCAGTTGCGTAACTTATTTATTTTTCTTTTCTAGTTTGGTGTATCATAGTTTTCTTTCTTCATTCTGTGTGTGTGTATATATGTATCTATGTATTCACGTGTATAGGACGACCGTTTAATTATTTGTTTATATATTTTTAATTTTACTTTGTATCTTAGCACCTACTCATTCCTGGCTGGAAGAGATCTCTCTTTAGCGATAAGAACACCTATTGTTGACCTTAGTGTATATTAAGGCTACATTGTACTTTTTCTCTTGTTGGTGTGAAATAAAGAATTAATTGTTGTATTATTTTGTACTTGCTATTGACCGCGACTTCGTCCGCCTTAAATTCATTTATCGCGGATAAATGTATTTTCCGGGATAAAAAGTAGCCTATGTCCTTCCCCAAAACTCAAACTATCTCCATACCAAATTTCATCCAAATCGGCTCAGCGGTTTAAGCGTGAAGAGGTAACAGACAGACAGACAGACAGACACACTTTCGCATTTATAATATTAGTATGGATTGTAACTGGACAAAATCACACAAACTCAAAAGCGGTCCATTGTCGTTAATGCTACCCCTATAGTTTTTTGATATAATTTTTAGCCTCATTCATGGTGTTACGATTCGTATATATGATAGTCACCATTCAATCTAAGCATAGTGTTTATTGCCCTTGAGTGAGTCCTTTTCAGTGACATTTCCACCTTCTCAGAAATGTCATATTAAAAACTGAGCTCTTTGCTACAGTGTATAGTAGCAGTGATATCTTGAGCATAATCTCGAGCGAATGTCATTTGACTCATTTGGCACTTGGAATTTAGCCTGTGCTCATACTGTGCTTTAAACCTTTAAGCAAACTGTTAAACCATTTTTTTATGACAGCTACGTCACACACACGACAAATTAGTTTTATTGATTACGGTATAGATATTCCGTGCCCGCAATAATAAAGCGATCAGTTTACGACTATTCCGTTATTTCCATTCCAGAAATAACGGTGCGCGCATAAACAGATAATATACGGATATCTAAACAGACATTATCCCATTCATGACCATAAAGTAGATAAATATATTTGTTCGGTTTATCGATGTAACCCGGCTAACGTTAGTAGATCATTCTTTGTGGACTCCCATAACAGTATTTAATGGACAAACAGTGACGAAACAGCGCGTGGGCTGCTTTAAACGCTTGCAACCGAAAAAAGGCGGCTATAACCAGCCTTACCTGAGCTACCTCGCCCCCCTTACACTATAGAAATCACTTCTAAAGGACGTTCTTGCGAATGGTAGTAAGGGTCAAGAAGCATTGGTTTGTAAACACAATACCTTAATAGATACTTTGTTGGAAGGTAGACATAAAAATGCAAATCATTGCTACTATTATTATGCCACTTAAATGAGACTGCTAGCCGCACCTATATGCAACACGCAGCACGTACTTTAGGACTATTGTACCCACCAAAACCATTCTGTAAAAAACTAGCCAAGTCTCGATGGAGCTGCTTGTTTATCTCTAGAAAGTAATGAAATCTAGACAAAGTCGTGCCAAGTCTAAGGTTCTTTCCTGCGATTTTTTTATTATTATAGTTAATGTTGTGTGACTTGGCCGTTGAAGGGTACACAAGGGTACAAAACCAGGTGCTCCATGACACCATTGCATCAATCGTTGACGGTCGGACGTCGGACGGTGTCATGACTTGGCTAGTTTTTGGTGGGATTTCACTTCTTTTTGTAGAAACGTGGGCATAACCCTTCGATTTTGGACATCACATGAAGCGGCCCATCAAGTTGAATATTTTTTGTGAAGGCGGTATGTCGATCTCTAATAGTTTGGTTGGGCTCTTGTGTTTTCTAATCAGGGTCACCAGGTACTCCAGATCTTCGATTATTCTAGTTTTATAGTTTTCCCTTTATGTGGCCATTAAACCCTAACTCTGTGCCAAATTTCAGCTCTCTGCGTTTATGGGAAGTACTAGTTTTATTCTGATGATCATGAGTGAGTGAGTGAGTGAGTGTCATAAATGCGAAACTTTGCTTTCGCTTAACTTCGGAACTAAATGACCTACAGCTTACTGGATGACGAAAATTTCTGCGTTCTGGTCTTATCCAAAGGTTCTCAAATAGGGGCCTGAAAATGCGGCGAAATGGTTCCAGTAAAGGATGGTACGGCAGTGTTTGCTTCGCGCTCGATTTGGCGGGGACCCTGCCGTGCCCCCTGATTTCTAACATTACATCTAGCATCGCGCACGCGTGCGCGTAACAAGTTTTTTTTTCGACATATTGCTTTGGTGCATTTCGATCTAGGGTGTCAGTCGGAATATTTGCTTTAAACCGCCTCCAGTTCGTCCGTAATATAAATGGGCATGTGAAGTAGTGGTACATATTTCCGACCACAGATTAAAATATATTGGACGAATCAATGTATTTTAACCTGTGATCGGAAAAATGTAGTAAGCAAGTCGTCAAAATTGACTTAAGAAAACGAGAACAAGATCGAAATGAATAAATAAATATCAGGGACAATCTTACACTAATCGGCCTAGTCCCAAACTAAGCAAAGCTCGTACTATTGGTACTAGGCGATGATATTCATAATATATAGATAAATTATAATACTTAAATACATAGACAATATCCAAGACCCAGGACCAAACATTCGTGCTCATCACACAAATACTTTACCCTGGCCGGGATTCGAACCCAGGACCGCCAGCTTTCGTAGGCTGTTGTGCAACCTACTGAGCTAAACGTGTCGTCATTTATTAATTTTCAGGTTCAATGGCACGTAAAATGACTTTGGTGTAATGTACAGGATACGTACGACTACACAATATCCGTATTTACTTTGAAAAAACAAGTGATGTATATAGTTTATTGTTAAATAAATCTACCGCAGAGTTAGATTGGTAATGGTAAACAGATCACACCAATATCGCAGCAACTATACCCTGAATTTAGCAGTAGAGGATCGGCGTTAAGGCAATTTCAATCCAATAAAACCGTTTTTTTTTTATTCTATCGTACACTTTCTAAAAGCGATGGGTGGTGTGTATCGATATTAACAAGTTCGTGTCCACTTTACCCGCGCCCGCTCTACCCACTCTCCATCTCATCGTAGCTCTTACCTACGCTCTCCATCTCGTTCCCACCACATCAAAGATTTTATCAATCACATCTAGCACACAGTTATAGTATGATATGTTACATAAAGATAAAAACCAGGTATACTTATGCGTTACAGACATTTGATAGGCACTATACAGATAAGTCACCTAAGATTAATGTTTTTTTTCACCGGGATATAGTTCGGCTATTTTTTTGACACTGCTAAACCATGCAGTATATATGTCATGTGCTCCAGGCGGTAAGTAACAATAACAACACATATATTACCACCAATTGTGTATTTTACCTAGAGGTCTTCAGCATCTAGCGATTCCTTTCTAGGTGTCATAGCAGCGATGAAAACGTCAGTGCTACTTTCAACGCTGGCACTAATTTCGCGAATACAATAACAGGGGTGTTACGAAGTTCATTATTTATGTCACTTGTAAGTTGTAGCCAAGTTTTAGTAACGCTTCAATAACAGTTCCGGTTTTGTTTAGTCAAGCAACTGTACTCGTGAGCGTCGGAAAGTTGTTAACTTGGGAGTTTCTGCCAGATATTAAAGTTCTTATTTGCGACTTGGTTTGTTAGTTAAGTAAACGAAATAAACAATCTTTGAAATCTCATTGAATGTTTTTAGTTCGAAGGGTACTCGTAATATTGATTAATTTTTTTTTATTTATTTATTAGTTCGTTCAACTTTTTCTTGTTGTTAGTTTGATTTGTAACTCAGGAGACAATGGTGGCACAGTTACTTAGAATAATAATAATAATACATATTACGGACAAACTTACACAAATCAACCCAGACCCAAACTAAGCAAAGCGTCTCCGTGTTTATTTTAGGCGACTTTAATGCGCACCGCGGACGAAGGTTTGGCTAGGAACTATTTAATTACTGTAGCGATTTAAAGTGGAAGTATGCGGATATTGAGATTTTAGGGCATGAATCGGACACATACACATACGTGAGTGACATTAGCGGATCTAAAAGCTGGTTGGACCATTGCGTGGTAACTGAGGAGGCGTGGAGAACGGTGGTAGATTGCTAATGTGCCCTACGATGTGTATTGGTCCGATCATCATCCACTGGAATTTAAATGTAATTTAGAATTATTGGCAAATAAAAATAAAGTAGAATGCGAAATATTTAATTCAATTCTTTGGGGTGAAAGGAATTCTGAGCAGGTGACATGTTTTGAACAATATTGTACTGATAACCTTAGGACTATTGATTTTCCGGCCGAGTTTAGAGAGTGTAGTGACATGCAATGTAAGAATTTAAATCATAGGTTAATTATTGACAAGTTATACGCAGATATTATCAATATTTTAAGTGCGGCCGCCAACGTAAGCCATTTAAGAAAAAACAATTGTAGGCGTAAACAACAAGTTGTTGGCTGGAACAAGCATGTGCAACAGGCCCATATGGAGGCTCGACTTGCATTTCAAAATTGGGTAGTGTGTGGCAAACCAGAGGGCCAGTACACCAGCACATGTCAGAAACCAGGAAGGTCTTTAAGCGAAAGCTTAAGTGGTGCCAAGATAATGCTGAACAAATTAAGATGGATATAATAGCTACGCACCACTCTAACAAGGACTTTCCTAGTTTTTGGAAACAGACCCGTAAGCTGAGCCCCAAGTCTAGTCTCCCTGCGAGCGTGGAGGGTATTAGCGAGCCTTATCAAGTTGCTGAACTTTTCAGAAAACATTTTAAGGTCGAGCCTGGAACGGGTATGGGTGGGAAGGTGCCTTTTATGGCGCGGCCGTCTGGTGGCTCTTTTGTGAGGATCACGGCGAAGGAAGTAGAGGCAGTGGTGAAGAGCATGAAGCGTGGAAAATCACATGGGCACGATTCTCTTAGCATAAAACATCTACAGAACGCCGGAGAACATTTGCCAAGAGTACTCGCCTTGCTCTTCACCTTCTGTGTGGGCCATTCCTATCTACCCGATGATATGATGAGGACCGTAGTTGTGCCCATAATTAAGAATAGGACAGGGGACTCTACTAATTTAAATAATTTTAGACCCATTTCGTTGGCTACGATTGTGGCAATGGTGCTGGACTGTGTCTTGGACAGAGAACTGGGGAGACACGTGACTCTGCATGATGCGCAGTTCGGATTCAGGCCTGGACTCTCTACGGAGACCGCAGTTCTCTGTCTAAAGCACACTGTTCGGTACTACACAGACAGGGAAACACCGGTGTATGAATGTTTCCTTGATCTCTCAAAAGCTTTCGACTTGCTATGCTATGATAAACTCTGGCAGAAACTGTATGAGGACACGACCTTACCTGGTGAGATGATTGAAGTCTTCAGGTATTGGTACGGGCACCAAAGAAATGTTGTTAGGTGGGCCGGCTCACTTTCTGATTCGTACAAGCTGGAGTGCGGCGTGATACAGGGGGGGGGGGGGCGATCATCGCCCAGGCTCTTCAGCTTGTACGTTAATCGGTTGATTGGGGAGCTCAGCAACACTATGGTCGGATGTTCAGTGGATGGTAATTTTGTGAACAATATCAATTATGCGGACGACATGGTGTTGCTGGGACCCTCAGTCAATGCTCTCAACAAGATACTCAGTGTTTGCGAACAGTACGCGGAGTCTCATGGGCTCAGGTACAACACTTCAAAGAGTGTGTTGCTGGTATTTAAAGCGGCGAGAAAATGCTATGCACGTGTACCGCCAGCTATCCTATACGGCACACCTCTGAAAATGCTAAAGGAGTTCAAGTACCTGGGCCACTGGGTCACCGAGAGTCTGAGTGACAACAAGGACTTGGAGAGGGAGCGTAGGCGCAGTCAGGAGCCACATGTTGATTCGTAGGTTTGCAAGGTGTACTAGTAACGTAAAGACTACCCTTTTTAAGGCGTACTGCCAATCATTTTACACCCGCAGCCCATGGATCAATTATACGCAAAAGGCTGTTAGCGCCCTACGTGTCCAATATAATAATGGATTCAGGAAGTTGTTAGGGCTGCCGCGCCATTGTATTGCATCGGGGATGTTTTGCGAGGCGCGCACGGATGATTTCCACGCCATAATGCGCAAGCGCGTCGCGTCCCTGCTGAGGCGCCTGCGCGGCAGCCCGAACAGCCTCCTGCAAACGGTTACGGCGCGCCTGGATGGTCCCTTCCTGTATCACTGGGATAAATTACATAGGGCGTCTAACTGATTGGTGAATAATGCGGGTTTTATTGCAATTGTATGTACTACTAACATAGGGTAAGCTTCTTTGTTACTAACGAATTATGGAATGTTATTCTGAAACAAATAAATGATTTGATTTAATTTGAAAGCTTGTACAGTCAAGGGCACCAATATGTATACACCACAAAGTTTCAAAAATATGTGTGCCTGACGCACCTATGACTGGTTTGTTTACGTTGGACTGACGGGTACAGTACAACGTTGGATTGACGAACAACGCTGTACTGAGGGGCAGGGATTTTGGTAAAAAAATACTTCTGGATTTTCAAAGCCGGGGAGAGAGATGGGCAGGGATTTCTTCTTGTTTCTTGTAGCTTGCTGGATCGAATGAATGACAATTCGGCGCAATGTATCGCCTTATATTTCGATCCGTGCCCACCCCACTCCTACCGCATCACTTTATTATTATTAATTTTGTTTACATTACACAATTAGGACTTAAACATTAAAAAACACTAATAAATCTTATACAGTAACAATCGTACCTTATACCTAACTATAATCTAACAAGATTCCAATTGGTAACTATCAAGTAAACACTAGATTAGACCCTAATTTCGACTAGGAAACTACCTGCGCAGGCGTCAGCGGGGCGCGGGTGGGAGCGGGGCGTGGCTTCCTCGCCTCCCGACCCTTTTTCGCGCTACCTCCCCTCTGACGCCCGTCAGTCTGCGGAATGTCGTCGCGCTGTTAGGATCTAATCGTTATAACTTAGTACTTATCCAAGTACTAAGCTATACTATGGGGAAATGAAATGTAATCAAGATAATTATTTATTTCCTTAGCCTATCCTACTTAATCTACACGTTTATTTACTTATTACACTACTAAAGCGTTCTATTTCTTATAGCTAATAAACAACAACAAAACGTAATATTTATAAGGATAACAAAACATAACTTCTTAATTAAATTGCCGTCGTTGGGGTAGCCGGGCTGCACATCTCTCCCGCCGCGCATCACTCTCCGGAGTGTTGCGTATCTTCTTGGTGCAGGTCGGCTGAGCTCGTGGGCAGGATCACCAACTTCTTCGTCGCTCGTCGCATCACCTTCCCTTTGGTCAGCACGTCGACTACTCTCGTGACGCCGTCGGGGCCCGGGTACGCAGCGGTGACTCGGCCGAGTGGCCAAGTGTTGCGCGGCAGGTTGCCGTCCGCCACCAAGACGATGTCGCCAACCTCGATGGGCCGACCGTGTCCGTAGGGCTCCCGCCGGTTTTGAAGGCTGGGCAGATACTCCCGGATCCATCTCGTCCAGAAGTGGTCGGCAAGGCGTTGGCTGGTACGCCATGTGGCGCGCCCGGCGACGTCGGCGTCGGTGTAGGTCCCGGGTAGGGGCGTGCGCCCGGCTCCTCCTATGAGGAAGTGGTTTGGGGTCAGGGCTTCAGGTTCTTCTGGGTCGACTGATACGTGTGTCAGCGGCCTGTTATTCACCGTGAACTCCACCTCGGCGAGCAGCGTGGTCAGCACTTCCTCACTGGGAGCTTTGTCCTTGAGCACGACGTAGAGACTGTCCTTGGCGGCGCGTACCATGCGTTCCCACCCCCCGCCCATGAACGGGGCGCCCGGGGGAATGTAGTGCCAGCGTATTTGTCGTTGCGACGCCTCCTCTTCACATGCTGCAGCTGCGTCGGCGGCGGCTCGTCGTATCTCGTTGTCCGCGGCGTGAAAGTTCGTCCCGTGGTCCGACCATATCTCTGTAGGGCAGCCTCGTCGCGCGATGAAGCGTCGCAGGGCCATCACCGCAGAGTCTCCACTTAGGCTCGGTACGACTTCCAGGTGTATGGCGCGTACAGTTAGACACGTGAACAGCGCCACGTATCTCTTCTGCGTGCCGCGTCCGACGGTGACGGTAAGCGGGCCGAACAAATCGAGGCCGGTGTACTTGTACGGCCGCTCGTGATGCGCGAGGCGTGTGCGCGGATGGTTTCCCGTTGGTGGTACAGTCGGCCGCGCTCTTCTTCTTTGACAGGGCAGACATCGATGTAGTACTCCGCGTGCGACGGTGCGTAAACGCAGTATGCAGTATTGTTGCTTGCACTCGTTTACAACTGCATCTACGCCGCTGTGATGCAATTTTCTGTGTACGTAGTCGATGTACAGCTTCGTCGCCGGGTGGTCGCCGTCGAGTACCGCCGGCTTCTTTGTTCGTTCCGTTATTCCCGCTGCTTCGTCGATGCGTGTCTTCACGATGATGACGTCATTGACGAGTTCAACGGCCAGTGTGCGGAGTCGGCTGTGCGGGGTAGGGGGGCGACCTCGTCGTAGGGCGACGACCTCCTCGGCGAATGCAGCGCGTTGCACCTCTCGTACTATTAGATTTTCGGCTTCTAATAGGTACGTTGCGTCGAGCGTTAGGTATTTTGTATGACGGGGTTCTGCCGGGCGCGTCGTTGGGCGAGTTGTGGGCCGTTTCGCCGTCGTGCGCCAATCTTCGTCCGCCTGCTTGTTTTTCCTCGTTCTTTTATATAGCGTCTTGGCTCGATGGGGGCGGCATAGTGCTATGAATTGCAGCACTCTGCCTATTGTGCGCAGTAGACGCTCCCATTTGGAAAATCTGTCAGCCGGTGGGAACCACGTTGACGTTGTCACGACGTTGCATTTTTCGACGCGTACGGCTCGCTCTTCTTCCGTGTTGACGTCGTGTGGTTGCACTTGTTCGACTGGCCATGTTGACGGGTCGTCGAGTAAGAAGGCGGGCCCGGTGAACCATCTGTGCGTCGCGTTGAAGTCGGCGGGCGCTTGGCGGGTGGCTTCGTCGGCGACGTTGAGTTTGGTAGGTACCCAACGCCATTCGCTTACTGCTGTCGTGTCTTCTATGGCCGCTATTCTATGTGCGACGAACGGCTTGTAGGCGCGCGAACCGGTGCGCAGCCAGGCGAGCACGGTGCGGCTGTCCGTCCAGAACACCCGTTTGTTCGGCTTGTAGTCGTGTTCGTCGATGACGGCGGCCGCCATGCGGCTGCCCATTGCTGCAGCTTGTAGTTCGAGCCGCGGTATCGACGTCAGCTTGAGCGGTGCGACTTTCGCCTTCGCCGTGATGAGTGTGACGTGTACACGGCCGTCGTCGGTTATCATCCGCCAATATAGTGCGCAGGTGTATGCAGTGCTACTCGCGTCCACGAATGTGTGCAGCTCGCGTGTGTGTGCCGAGCTGTATTGCGGGTAGCATCTCGGGATCGCGACGTCTCGTAGAGCCTTCAGTTGCGTCGTCCATTGCGCCCATTGTTCGCCGAGATCGGCGTCAATGTTTTCGTCCCATCCTGTCCCGCGGCGCCATACTTCTTGCAGTATCTTCTTGGCTTGAATGCTGACGGGCGAGGCGAGACCGAGCGGGTCGAAGACAGACATCATTATTTTCAACAGTTGACGCTTCGTAGGGCAGCACACGTCGAGGCTGTTTGGCGGCAATCGGCTGAGATCGAGGTTGAAGGCGATTTCGTCGGTCGTCGGTTTCCAGACTTGGCCTAATACTCGTTCATTCTTCATTTCTGTTTTGCTCAGCTCGACTTGTGTGTTGTCGCCTTGTTCGCACGCGAGAGCCCGTAGTACGGCGGGCGCATTCGATGTCCATTGACGCAAGTTGTAGTGTGCACGTGTATGTATGTCACGTACATCGCTGGCTATTCGAATGGCGTCCTCCTCGCTCTTGAAGCTTTGCAGGTAATCGTCAACGTAGTGATTCTTGATTATCGCATCGGCGGCTTCAGGATGCGTGCTTCTATGTGATTCTGCATTAATGTTCTTGACGTATATGGCGATCGACGGCGAACACGTAGCTCCGAAAATTAATGACGTCATACGGTACTCTTGTGGCGGTGTGTCGTCGCGACGGTCGCCGCGCCAGAGATAGCGAAGCGCGTCTCGGTCCTCTTCTCTCACTTTTACTTGCATGAACATCTCGGTGATGTCGGCTCCAACGGCAACGGGATGTTGGCGAAAGCGCATCAATACCCCGGGGAGAGCTTGCAGCAGATCGGGACCAGTGAGTAGGCAGTCGTTGAGGCATAGGCCTCCCGTCTTGGCGGCGGCGTCGTGTACGATGCGTACTTTATTCGGCTTCATGGGGTTAAGTACGGCGAAGTGAGGTAAGTACCATATCTTCTTATTTTTCGTAGGCGGCGCAGGCTCGGCGTAGCCTTTGTTGACGAATGCTTCCATTTCTTCATTATATCTTTTTTTGAAGGCTTCATTCTTGTCCAGCTTGTGTTCAATGTTGTGAAGACGCTTGAGTGTATTTTCGTAGTTGTCTGGCATTTTCATGTCTTCTTTTTTCCACAGGAGCGGGACTTCGTAGTTGCCCATTGGAGTATGCCGCGTTGACTGGACTAACTGGGTAAGTGCTTGTTGTTCGAGATCGTTTTGCGGGCGTTTCGGCTCAATGAGTAGATTTTCTATGGCGAAGTACTCGGCGAGTTGTTTGTCGATGTCGTCTTCGTGTTGCACGATGTGGTTCGACGTTTCGATGCGGCGGCAGGCGAGTCGCGAGTTAGTGCCGTGTAGTACCCAACCGAGCGGAGTGAGTGAGGCGACCGGCTGGCCGGGGTTGCCTCGGCGCATCTCCCTTGTTACAAGCAGGTCCCAGTTGTCTTGGCCGATGAGTACACGGGGTTCTTGGGCTTCATATTTCAGGTGCTCTCGTATGTCGTGTAGGTGCTCGCAGGCGTCGATGTCGTCGTCGGATATGGCTTGCGACGACAACTGCAGACTGTTCATAGTGCGTGCACGTATTTTCACCTCTTCTTTATTGCCCCGTATGTGTAGCGTGACTCGGCGTGACTTGGCGGCATTCACCTTTTGATTGGCGATAGCTTCAATATGTAGGGGTTCGTTCGGCCCGTCGAGGCCCACTCTTCGAGCGATGTCTTCGTCGACGAGTGTGACTGTCGATCCGTCGTCCAGCAGGGCGAGTGTGGATTCAGCTCCCGCCGGTCCGCGCACTGTTATTGGTACTAACTTGAGGTAGGCGCGGGGGCTGCGGGGTGTCCACGTTGACGTGACGGCTTCGATGGCGGTCCCCTTCGGCTTGGTATAATGAAGTAAACGATGATGGAAGTATTCGCAGCCGTCTTGTTCGCACTTCTCGCGTTTGCAGAAATGCATCTTGTTCTTGAAGCGTAGACATCGGAAACATAGCCGCTGTTTCTTAGCTATTTTCCAACGTTCGTCGACCGACTCGGCGTTGTACTTAGGACATTTTTCTATTCGGTGACTATCGGCGTTGCAACAGGAACATTTCGCAGGCGGCTTCTCTATGGCGGCGAACGTCTTGTGTACTCTTCTTGCTTGCTGCGGTTGCCCCGTGACGTCATAGTTCTCAGGCGGGGCGTACGGCGCGCAGTATTCGGCTTCGCGTTGAAGAAATGATGAAATCTTGATTAATTCGGGTTCATTGTTCGGATGAGAGGCGGCGTAGTCGTACCAGCGGTACCGTTGTGCAGGCGTGAGCTTGTCTGTGACCGCCTTCATCGTTTCGGGGCTGTAGAGGTACTGACTCCGGTCGAGGGCCCGCAGTGTGGCTATCGTGTTGGCCACGCGACAGGCGAATGAGCAGATGTCGCGCGGTCCGTCGGTCAGCCGCGGCAGTGCTCGTAGGCGTGCGAGCTCGTTGAGGGCGATGGAGTCAGGACGTCCGAATCTTGATTCTAGTGTCTTGATTATTTCTTCGCAGCGGCCGTGGTAGATGAGTAGGTTCTCGACGGCTTCTTTGGCTTTCCCTTTCAGGCATCTTCGTAGTCTTGATACGTTTTCTGCCTCGGTGTAAGTTGTCTTCGTTTCTTCATAGGCGGCTTTGAACGACAGCCATTCTTCATGTGAACCGCTAAACGGCGGCAGTTCGGCGTGGTAGCGAGAGGTGTGGCCGGCACGCGCAGCGACGGCTATGCCGGACGCCAACTCGGACAGGTTGACTTGATTCGCTGCGACGATGGCCTTTTCTGTGTTGATGTTCTCGCTGTTGTAGCACGGCGGTGCATTTCTTGCTTCATAGGGCTGCGCGTAGGACTGCGCGTAGGGCTGCGCGTAGGGCTGCGCTGTTTCGAACGGCGGAGCGGCGGCGGAGACTGGTGCGTTTCCCCTCCCGGCCCACCCGGCGGCGGCAGCGGCGGGGGCGGGGGGGGCGACGGCGGGCGGCAAGGGCTCCGCGGGGAGCGGGGGGCCCTGCCCGGCGTCGACTGTGGTGTTGCGCGGTGCGTCTCGATGAACCGTGGCTGGCGGTGGTTCTCGCTCTTCTTCGTTGTGTGGCACTTCTGTTAATGCCAGTATGTGCTGCTGACTGGAGTCGAGCCATTCATCCACCCGCCTGTTGGATTGGGCGGATAGAACTGTAGCTCCGTCGTCGTTGTCGCTATTTTCTGCTTCGATGACGGCGATGCGTGCTTGGGCGAGTTCCAGCTTGATGCGTAGGATCTCTTCTTTGGCTTGGGCGATGCGTAGCACGCGGCGGCTTGACGTCGTCTTCGTAGTTTTCATCGACGGCGGAGCGGCGGGACAAGCTTGCTTCGACGGCGTATTAGTGGCGGCGGTGGTCGTGGTCGTGGTGGACGTGGCGGTTGTGTGGTCCGCCGTGTCCCCCGTGGCCGACGTCCGTGTGTTTGCCGTCGTGGAGTCCCCCTGTCCAGATCTCTCTTCCGGCGAGGTAGTTTCCGATCCTGCTAGTAGCGAGATCAGAGACCGACCCTTGCCTTGCGATCTTGTAACGGGCATGTTGAATTTTCTCTCTTGAATTTTCTTTCTTGAATATTCTTCTTAGTGGAATCTTCTTTCTTGATTCGGTTTCCGAAGGACCATGATGTGCCTGACGCACCTATGACTGGTTTGTTTACGTTGGACTGACGGGTACAGTACAACGTTGGATTGACGAACAACGCTGTACTGAGGGGCAGGGATTTTGGTAAAAAAATACTTCTGGATTTTCAAAGCCGGGGAGAGAGATGGGCAGGGATTTCTTCTTGTTTCTTGTAGCTTGCTGGATCGAATGAATGACAATTCGGCGCAATGTATCGCCTTATATTTCGATCCGTGCCCACCCCACTCCTACCGCATCACTTTATTATTATTAATTTTGTTTACATTACACAATTAGGACTTAAACATTAAAAAACACTAATAAATCTTATACAGTAACAATCGTACCTTATACCTAACTATAATCTAACAAGATTCCAATTGGTAACTATCAAGTAAACACTAGATTAGACCCTAATTTCGACTAGGAAACTACCTGCGCAGGCGTCAGCGGGGCGCGGGTGGGAGCGGGGCGTGGCTTCCTCGCCTCCCGACCCTTTTTCGCGCTACCTCCCCTCTGACGCCCGTCAGTCTGCGGAATGTCGTCGCGCTGTTAGGATCTAATCGTTATAACTTAGTACTTATCCAAGTACTAAGCTATACTATGGGGAAATGAAATGTAATCAAGATAATTATTTATTTCCTTAGCCTATCCTACTTAATCTACACGTTTATTTACTTATTACACTACTAAAGCGTTCTATTTCTTATAGCTAATAAACAACAACAAAACGTAATATTTATAAGGATAACAAAACATAACTTCTTAATTAAATTGCCGTCGTTGGGGTAGCCGGGCTGCACAATATGTATACAGTTCTTATTATTTTGGCAGTAATGTTTATGTATATTTATTTTGGAACTCTGTGTGGATATTCATCTTTGCCCTTGACTGCACTATGGGTATTAGGCGACGATATCTATACTATTATAAAGTTGTAAAAATGAAATGTCTGTACATTGAAGATATTTTCAAAAAAATGATTTTTACGGACTACTTGGAGGTCACTAAAACAAAAATATATTTTTTTGGATTTTATGTATGTTTGTATGTGTCATTGTAGCTTCATCACGCAAAATCGGGTAACAGATTTCCATAATTTGTGTACTCGGGTAGCTGGGTATCTCCAGATGGTTATAGGATACTTTATACCCGACCGTAGTCGTTAGCGTACTAAAGAGAAAAGAGGAGTTATGACTTTTTCTCCTCCGCGAACGAAGTTGCGGGCGTATTCTAGTATTGTATACAGTCGCGGAATGAAAAGGTTCGTGACTTTTGACTCTCGATACCATCAGTCGAACCATTTCGTTCGCCGCTATATTTGTAGAATGTAGACTGAGCAAGAGAGACGAATTATTCTATATAAACAGTATCATAGATATCTTGTCATAATAAAGTCTGTTCCTGTGACAATAATAGTCCATGCCAAGATGTTCATTAGATATTACTGCAACTGACTTTACGATGTACGTACCATTATCTAAAGGCTGGCCGAGGTTGTGGTTACATTGGGCTATTTTTCCCCTTTAAGTGGTTACAATAAACTGTTTCAGCCGCAACCTCCAAAATAGCTGAATTATTTTATACGTAGCTGATGTCTCATAAAGGGACTAGATCTTCATGGGAAAACATACATGTTACTTACATGTCAAAATCAGGTAGAACCAGTTCAGGGTTTACGATAATCTGAAAGTACCAAATTATATGTAGAGGGTATATACAGGACTAATTATATATACCCTCTGCCAAAATTTGTCATTTTTTATTTATCCAAAAAGCTTATTATGGACAATAATGAAAAAACCGTCTAAGAGCATGTCGGACCATGCCTGAGCATAATTCATACTGGGATTCTGCTTGGAACGTGGCATCTGGAGCTCGTTGGCTCGAAGCGCACGTTTGACATTCTGCAACTCAGCGGTCAGATGTTGATCGTCGCAGATACCCCTGGCTCTCTTAAACAAAGATTTACCCACTGTAGCAAGTTGACTGGGATGGTGGTGAGATTTGCCATTCAAATACCTATCAGTATGCGTAGGTTTCCTATATACAGTATGACCTGTGTCATTGTTAGGACCTCTAATTACTAGCACATCTAAGAATGCAAGTGAATTTTGATTTTCCAACTCCATAGTGAATTTAATTTTACTATGCGTTGAGTTCAGATTGTCTAAGAAAGCTGAAACACTAGATCTAGGTAAAATAGTAAAGGTATCATCTACGTATCTTTTCAAGATCCTCGGCTTGATAGGTGCCAATCGTACCTTACTCAAAATTTGGTCTAGGTTATACGTGCGTAACCAACCCTGTAGTCGTAAGTTTTACATTTATCCGTCATCAGTACCTACCTCAAATTTACGTACCTACATTAGGATTATATTTTAATTATCATTGCTTGAGACTATTAACATAATATTGACATTTAAAAAAAATATCCTACTTCAATATGAAATATTTGTAAATATTACATATGTCAAATCAAATCAAAATGGCGCGCAGCGACCAATATGCATTTGTCTATACGCGCGCACGAGCGTTGAGGCAAAGGCTAATAGGCCAATCAGCCAAACATTAATAATATTATAAACGGAATAATTATATCACTTTAATACAATCAAAACGTTATTTTGTTTAGACAAGTTTATAATTTATTGAAATTATTTTTTGCGAAAAAAAGAGTGCGATAAAGAAGAAATACCATATATTTTATTTTTAATTGTGAAAATTTTAAAAAGAGTCTCAAAAAGTGTTACTTTTTTTTATGTGTCTTATTGCTACTCTACGATGATTTCTGAACTTGAGGCGGGGGGTCTAATAATCCTGTGTGGCCATGGTAAAATACGGGATTTCCGTTATATCATATCAGTAGAACTTTATTTCGTAAAGGTTAAACCAATGTTACACATAAAAAGGTTTAATTATCATTGTAATATATGATATGTTATTCTTTCATTTTTTATTTGATTTGACTTTCGATCTTAACATTGTATTGCCTAGGATAACCTAGATCATATACTGACCTATTTCTAGTTTTTATTTTGTGACATATATTATCTTGTTTTTTATATTGGTATTTCATATTATAATTGATTGCTTCCTTTTTAATTTTTGGATAATATTTATGTAGGTAATTATATTTTGTGCCTTATCGACGATCTTATTGTGAATGCGTTTAATATTGACTTGTGAATATAATGTAACTAGATTCGCAACTTCGTCCGCCTTAAATTCGTTTATCGCGGATAAGGGTATTTTTCCGGGATAAAAAGTAGCCTTCATTTCCTTCCCTGGAACTCAAACTATCTCCATACCAAATTTCATCTAAATCGGTTCAGCGGTTTAAGCGTGAAGAGTTAACAGACAGACAGACAGACAGACACACTTTCGCATATATAATATTAGTATGGAAGTATGGCTTTTCAATAAGGAATAAATTTATTTATCTATACCAATATAAAATAAGTAGGAGGTTCTTTAGCAAATAAATAAAATCACCTGTTTAGATTTACAGCTACACATTCAGATTATCGAGGTACATAATTAGGATACCAAGTATTCCACGAAATAAAATGAGGTTTCGATTCTAAAACGCGGCGAAAGTCACTTAAGACGAAAACGTATAATTTACACTGAGTAAAATATTGCCAGTCTCATTCACTAAAAGCATAAGATTACCTTTTATTACTCCGCCCATAAAGATTTTCATTCTTCTTTCCATTAATATTAAAAGCATTACCCTCGATTTGTTCGGAGAACGGCTTTGAATTGTAGATAACACTATATAGTTTAGGTGCCCAACTTCGTTCGCGGAGGAGGAAGGAACCCCCTTTTTAGGTTTCCGTACCAAAAAGGTACAAAAGGACCCCTTATAGTGCGACTCTGTCTGTCTGTCTGTCTGTCCGACTATTAAAGCGCCATATCTCAAAAACTACTTATGCTAACTATTTGAAATTTAGAATATTTATAAACATAGTCAGCCCACATGTATTGCATAGGAAATATTTAAAAATATATTTTTATTAAAAAAAAAAACGATGAATATGAGGGGGGGGGGGGTAAAAATTAAAAGTTTACTGGGTCAATGGGGTATTATGTGAAAGGGCTGAAACCATTTACAAACATTTTTTTTTTTTTTTTTATTGTGATTAGTTTTTGTTTTATTAAGGAAAACGTGAAAATTTTGAAATTTTTCACAATTTGTATTAATAAATATAAATATTACACGAAAATTATAGCCATGTCTCTAACTAGCTATTTTTTTTTTAATTCGCAAAAGACCTATTTGAGCAACTCGGTTGCATTGAGTTTGCACCTGATTTGCATGCAATGCTATAGATATCAGGTGCAAACTTAACTCAAACGGTAACGGTAACGGTACGGGTAATAGTTAGGGTAAGTAAAAATTTGTACGGAACCCTCGGTGCGCGAGTCCGACTCGCACTTGGCCGGTTTTTTTTTCTTCAGCGTAGTCCGGTAAACAACAGTCCTAAGATAACCATTTATGTCACTTTTATTATTATTATTTATGTAACCATACATGTGACCGAAGCTGAAAAAAATCTACAAATATCAATGTGTACACATATGTCGATTTTTATTTAAATTTTTTGAGGTTTCTAAATAAAGCTACGTAAAAATACAAACAGGTCTCATCCAACCGCGATTAGAATACGATCGATAGACGAAATAACTATCATCTCAAATACTTACGTCAAAATTTATATGAGATTTATATTTCAATCTAACCTATGACTAGATTGCCCTGGAGAATAACTAAAACTAAACTCACTCGTTAAATTTCAAGTTTCATACATGAATGTAAAACTCAGCACGCTCCGTTCAGTAGCTAACCTAACGAATTTGCTGGTAAAAGTTTTGCACTTGTAACATCCTCAACTACGGCTTGCGAACAAACTCAAATTTTCACACAAATAGCTGGTTAGTGTTGCCAAGGTTCTACACAAAATGTGGCGAGTTTGGTGCCGCAAGCCGCATCAGTTTGACCAAAGTCTACCTAATTGTGTGCATAATATAATTTTCAAGTTGGCAGTTCATTACTCATATGCTTGGAGAGAAACGAGTTGATTCTTATAACATGGGTATTTCCCCAAACACAACCCGGGTTGACTTTGGAAAATTGGTGCAGATTCATATTATTATATATGTAATATTTAAGAAGAGTTTTTGAAAAAACCTTTTCATGATGACAGTCGAAATGTCGATTTGCAACGGTAATGTAAACAAGTCCGATCATGATCCGTCCAACGTGCTCTTGGCCGGACCATGCTCAGTATGGGGTACCGCAGCCGTTGCTACAGAAAATGTACTACAAAGATAAAGAATATACGATGTGAAGAGGTGCATCAGCAAAAAACGCATCTTTATGGGACTTACGTCGTTTTGTTGATAAGCGCAGTTTTTCGACAATAACTCAAAAACTGTATACATATATCCGATCGTGTCGAAAATAATTTTCATTGAAAGTATTTATAAGGCGTTACCTTTGTAATTATTTTTTACATTTTGTTGGACTTACAATTTAAAGGAAATACAATTTATGTACATTGTAAACATGAGGAGATCCCTAGACGAACCAAGGCCACCGACATAGCATACAGGGTAAGCAAACTGAAGTGGCAATGGGCAGGGCACATAGTTCGAAGAACCGACGGCCGTTGGGGCAGAAAGGTTCTAGAGTGGAGACCACGTACCGGCAAGCGCAGCGTGGGGGGCCACCCGCAAGGTGGTCTGACGACCTGATTAGGGTCGCGGGGGCTCGCTGGATGCGGGTCGCCTCTATCCGGCCAATCATTCCAGGTACAGCGTGGCGTCAAACAAGGGGACCCGCTATCTCCAAAACTATTCACAAGCACACTAGAGGAAGTTTTTAAGAGCCTGGCAGTTTCCTGGGAGGCAAGGAGAATAGTAGTTGGTGATAGAAGGCTTTCAAACCTTCGATTTGCCGACGACATTGTTCTCTTTGCTTCTTCTGCAGAAGATTTACAGCTAATGCTCAAAGATCTTAGCACCGCAAGCCTTCAAGTTGGACTTAGAATGAATCGTGCTAAGACCCAAGTAATGACCAACAGCACGAAACGTAGGGTCGAGGTGGACGGACAGATAATACACTATGTCGATGAGTATATTTACTTGGGCCAGCTAGTCTCTTTCAGCAACAGACAGGACAAAGAAGTCGAACGCCGCATCGAAAATGCCTGGAAGAGCTACTGGTCCATGAAAGAGTTCATGAAGGGAAACCTTCCACTGTCACTGAAGCGGAAACTCATCGACATGTGTATTTTGCCTGTCCTAACCTACGGTGCCCAAACATGGTCGCTTACTGAGAGCCAAACGTCCAAGTTGAAGGTTTGCCAACGAGCCATGGAGCGCAGCATTCTAGGGGTGAAAAGGACGGACCGCGTCCGAAACACCATGCTGCGCTCCAAAACACGCATAGCTGACGTAGGTAGCAAGACAGCCAGGCTTAAGTGGGATTGGGCAGGCCACGTATGCCATATGCATCCAGAAAGATGGGCCAGCATAGCCACTAAGTGGGTGCCTAAAGATGGACGACGCAGACGGGGCAGGCCCAAACGGAGATGGCGGGATGACCTAGACGCATTCCTCAACAAATGGCCGGAACAGGCATCAAACTGGGACCTGTGGAGATCCGAGGGAGAGGCCTTTGCCCAGCAATGGGACACAAGTACAGGCTATTAAAAAAAACAAAAAAAGATTATTTTAGGGTAGTAACATATTGTGAGTTTGCATATAATCGATTGATTAGCCACTGGGCTTCGTCCCAGAGGATACAGTAACAACAGATTGTGTACTAGCTGTTCAATTTCAACAGTCAACATTTGAAATGATAATAAAATTGTAAAAAATAAATGTCTGTACATTGAAGATACTTTCAAAAAAATAAGTAATAGTACCAACTATTTAAAGGTCATTGAACCAAAAAATTTTTATTATAAAAAATGTATATTTGTATGAGTCGTCGTGACTTCATCGCGCCAAAACGGCTAAACGGATTTTATTTAATTTTGGTATACGGGTAGCTGGGCATCCACAGATGGCTATAGGATACTTTTTATCCGATTACGCTAAAGCAAAAATGAGAATTATGATTATTTCCTCTTCCGCGAACGAAGTTGCGGATGCCTTCTAGTTTAAAATGAAAACAAACCAGCACTAACTAGATTTTTCAATAAATTTCCTAACTGATGGAAAACGTATTTAACAGTGAGTTGGACAGCGGTCGAGATCGTATTCAATACTCGTAGACAGTTGCGCAGAGACTGCCGCTGTTACCTTCACATACGAATGAGTTTCATATTCAGTTGGGAAATTGGAAAATGTTACTTCTGACACGTCTTAGATTCAAAGTCGTTTGAGACATAATGCTCATCTTCTAGCATATCAAAAGGAATATGATTTTTACTCTTGGAAAAATGTAATTCACTTTGTGAAATGTCTTTTTAGTCGTGCCCAAGATCGTATTCATATGAAAGAACCTGTTTCTCTTTCCTTGTTGTTTCTGAACGTCTGGCCTTATGATATGAAATTTTATTAATGCAAACACAATTTTAAACAAGTTCTTAACGTTTTTTCTAAAGTGAAAAGACAACTGACAAGGCGGGGTGAGGTGGCAGACTGGAAAGTATATTTTCAAGATAATAAATGACAAAAATTGCTTTTTTCTTTTAATTTAGACTTACGTGTTTCTTACATAAATGTTAAAGATGGAGGCTCAATTCTTTCAGGACACATACTATTTAATTGACCAAAATGAAAAAAAAAGATGGTATTATAAAGTATAATATGATATGATAGTGTATGATGGTATGATAGTTTTAGAGAAAAGTCATCTTTCATGAATTTCGATTTTATTCTGTCCCGGCTTAACCACTGGGAATTTTTCAACAAAACATGGAACAACTAATACAACTATTAGATGTCAGTAACTGTAAAAAAACAGCTCTTAATTATAAAAGGGCATTTTTTCTTCCCTTATCCTGCTACGGCCTTAAATCAAGTAATATCTGAATTTTTCATAGGTCTACGGTAAAAAATTACATTGTGGCAGATGATGTACATTACTGCTGTAGACTGTAAGGAGCATATTATTATTGTGATTAATTAAGCAGCAATATATTAGAATAAATATATGCTTCCGATCTTTTCCGATAAAAGTCAATGAATGCCGAGTTGCAATCGTAAAGTAATCGAGTCGTAAATTATTTTCTCTAGCATCCCGAAGCGATCGAACAGAAAGCCGCAACCGAACTAGAATAACCGGCGATGACGGATGTACAGTTCGCGTTCAGCGGCTTAATATTTGATGAATGGCGAGTAAATAATGAACGCGGAATAGTTGTTTCTATTTCTGCTCCAGAGGCCTGCACGTTCATAAATTTTCGATTCGAGTGTTTTGAGCTAAACTTAAACCGAACCTTCGCTTTTGCTGACAGAGAATTCATTCATCAAAATTACATGTTTCTGTTTCGTTTTAATTTTGTCGGAAGATGTAGTAAGGAAATGAGAATTTTAGTTTTAAAAATATATAGAAGATACATTAATCATTATTTTGTGAGATAACATGTAAGGTTTTGATATAAAACAGACGTAGTAATTATTTGTATAACAATTTTTCTGGTTATCGTTATAGCTTTGATATATTAGTAGAAAATTATTTATTAATATAAAGTACCAGAAGGAACCCGCAACTTCATTCGCGGAGGCGGCAAAAGCCATAACCCTCTTTTTTGCTTCAGTGTAGTCGGGTAAAAAGTATCCTTGAAGTCTGTTTAGCCATTATAGCGTGATGGAGCCAAAACAAGATATACAAACATACAAAAAATAAATATTCTTCGATTCAGTGACCTCCAAATAGTCCGTTACAGTTACAACAATTATTTTTCAAATACCTATCTTGAATTTACAGACATTTCATTTCTTACAACTTTATAAAAAGATTATAATTAAGGATACAGCTAAAAATGCAAAATTCTAAGTACCGAATACATATTTTACCACATATATAAATAATAAAACAAAATAAAGATAATATAATACAAGATAAAATGATTAAGTATAAATCTTAGACTCACCATCATCGATATGGTCTATGACAAATCAAAAGTGCTTACCTAGTTGATATCCATCATCGTGGTCGAGTAAAAAATATAGGATCATGTGTCTGCTTACCGCTCCCAGCTTGGCTGGTTTTCTATCCGTCAAAGACGTGAAAATCGAATGCCCTGCGTCCTTTTCACTATTCTCAATGATCTTATATTTATCACCCGAGTACCTCAAAAACTTCTTTCACTATTACGGTGTAACTCGTGACCGTCAATTTCGCTCTTCCGGCAATCTATCTCTTTCTATCCCTCGTCACTGATCAGGTTTTATGTCCAACTCGTACCATTCAAGCGGTCCGCCTTTGGAACCAAGTTTCTCTCAAGATTAAGAAAGCCCCGCACAAGTGCGCTCTCAAAAAATCATTGCGCGAACTCTTTGTTATCAGAACTGCAAACTATTAGCTTCTCTGATTAGCTTGTTTCGTCTGAATTTATTTATATATATAGGTATAATTTATATGAATATGTATGTATCTATAAGTATTTATCTTCCTAAATTATGACTTTAAATCAGTTACACCGCCCACAATTTATCTGCTTTGCCTCAAGATTGACTGGTAGAGAATGCCCTATGGCATTAAGTCCGCCTTTTGTACGATAAGTTTTTCTTTTGTGCAATAAAGATTAAATATATGAATAAATATCTGGTGCAGTGTGAAAGAGACGAGATTGTTATTGCCATGCTAGAAGCGCAGCCGCTTCATGCTAGTTTGACTTGCTCCTAGTCACAAACTAAGCAACTCATGTAGTTAATAGAGCAAAACATGGTTACCTTTATAAACTTATAAATACTTAAATATAATGACTAATACCTGGGACGAACAGTCCAGTTGGGTAGATCCAACTTTGAGAAAGAGGTCGCTCGTTGAATCCAACTCGGATGGGCAGCTTTCGGGAAGCAACGTAATATCTTTTCATCCCAAATACCGCAGCGTCTTAAGACGACAGTTTTTGACCAGAGTGAGTTGCCAGTACACATACGGGACTGAGACGTGGTTACTCACACTGGGCCTCATAAGAAGGCTCAAAGTCACACGAAGGGCAATGGAGCAAACTATGCTCAGAGTCTCCTTGCGTGCTCAAATCAGAAATGAGGAAGTTCACAGAAGAACCAATTTCGTCGACGTAGCTCGAAGAGTTGCTAAACTTAACTTAAGTGGCAGTGGGCGGCCACATTGCCCGTAGAACTGACGGCCCCTGGGGCAGAAAGGTTCTCGAGTGGCAACCGCGTACAGGACGACGCAGGTCGGGAAGGCTCACAGCAAGATGGACGAAGAATCTGGTGAAGATTCTGGGGAAGTTCTGGGGAAACCGTTAGATGAGGGCGGCGCACGACCGGTGATGGAGATCCGGGGAGGCCTTCGTCCAGCAGTGGACACCCTTGGGCTGATATGATGAGGATGAAATAATTAAATAGGTACGTCATACTTATATTTAATCATTGCAAAACCAAGCCTCTTAAAAAATAAAAACCTGAACACAACACAATATCGATTCCGCTGTCAAAGTAAAAACGCCATATTACTTCAGACATCTATTTACATCTTTATCTCGAAAGCAGCAACGTGTAAAATAGTCTGTCAATCTGTCATTCCCATTGACTGACGTGGAGTCAGAAGGGGTGAGATTGAGGGTATTGAGAGCATCGACGGGCTGCTGACAGATTCATTAGTGAGATGACACTAACCGGGTGTCAGTTATTTTTGTTCGTTAACTGTAGGGTCTGTAGGCATATCACATACTTCAATCAACACAATATATAATACAACATAATTATTTTGCGAGATTATATACATATTATAAAACTCTTGAGTTACTGACCAAACTGCGGCTAGAAACATGACAGCAGGACAGCAGGTTTCTTTTATAATTTGTAGAGCTATCCAGAAATATTTTTTTAGTGAATTATTGAAGTAAAACACGAAAAAGTAAAACACGAAGGACAGAGAGAAAGAGAAAGAGGGAGAGAGAGATAGAGAGAGAGGGATGGAGGGAGTAACAGAGAGGGAGGAAGTAAGAGATAGAGACGAGGGAGGGAGAGGGAGAGAGATAGAAAGCGAGGCGGGAAAGAGAGAGATAGAAGAGGGAGAGAGAGGAAGACAGGGAAGGAGAGACGGAGGAAGAGAGAGAGCGAGGGGGGTGGGTGGAGAGAGAGGGGAGAGGGTGGAAGGGAGATTCAGTGAGAGAGGGGGAGGGAGAGAGGGACGAAGAGAGGGAGATAGGGTATCAGGGAGGGATAGAGGGAGAGAAAGAGAGAGAGAGGAAGAGAGGAAGGGAGAGAGACGAAGGGATGGAGAGATAAAAAATAGGTGTCGTAGTAAAATTATGATGCCGGTTTTCTTATGACGGTAACACGTAAAATGATCGTCCGTAAACTGACTTTAAAGACAACTATTTTTTGCTTTGCCTTAAAATACTATCCTTTTGAAACGCCGAGGTACCTTCTAGAACATTTTATTATGACCAGTGTCACAGAATAGATAATAGTACAAGCCAGTGCGTTGGGAACTTCGCCGCCCTTCTCCTATGAGAAGGGCGGCGAAGTTCTAGACTATTCTAGCATGTGTTAAAATTAAAAGTGCCATTGTTGCCTTCTAATGGAATAATGTTCAAAATCCCCATTTTGTCATTCATATCCGTTGCTCACTGACTATCTTCTTAGTATTTTTTAAAACATTAACAGCATCGACCAACTGAAGGAAAAAACAATACTATTTATATCTTTGTTTTTACCTTAAATCTACGAGGACGTAGTCGCGGGCGGCCGCTAGTGTTTCATACATCATACAGTATATTATTTTGTTACTACAGGTCTGGCGCTTAACTGAGTCTGTTCTTGAGGTATGAGGGCGGCACGAGGGGGGGAGTTTATGGAACGTCAATGTATAGCGAGAGACAGTTAGGATACCTGTACTTGCTCGTAGAACACAGCTGCCACCGGGGACAATAAGTTCTTGAGTGGTGACAACGCACCGGAAGACGCCACGTAGGTAGTCCACCACAAGGTGGACTGATGAACTGCTGAAGGTCGCTGGAGTTCGTTGGATGCGGCAGCGTAGGACCCGTTATAGTGGCGCTCTTTAGGGACGGCCTATGTCCAGCAGTGGATGTCTTTAATCTGATCATTGATGATTGTTACGATTTTTATTATTTTCAAGATATCTAAAGCATCACTTTAAACTGGCTTGTGGACATTTTAATTTTACAGCGAATCCATGTCAATTCCCAAAATTATTATTAAAAACTAGGAGGTGCGTGATGAAGGTGGTGAGGAGAAGAAAATATAACCCTTATTTTTCTTGAGAGTAGTCGGATAAAAAGTATCCTATAACCACCATAGAACCCTCTGTGAATGACCACCCTGGACAAGTTGAAATACAATTAACTGTTTTGGCAGCAAACAGATTAAGATGAAACTGGGCACTGATATGTTTTAAGTTATGGATAACGTAGGCTACTCAATTCCCGGTAACACGGGCGAATCTACGGGAAAAAGCTAGTTTCAAATAAATAATGGAAATAATAATTACACAAAAATTGTAACTTCCTCAAACTATTAATCAAATAATTAGGCTTAATTCCGCAATGAACAGTTGGCGTTAACGGCTGATTAACGTTAATGGGCATTTTCGCAAAAACGTGCTAGATTTTGATACTTAAAAAATGGGTTCGAAAAGAAGTCAGATTTGTGACCTTGTACATGTTTTTGAGCGTCCAAAAACGGACGATCTCATACTTCATAAAAAAATTAAAAAAAAATCGGTATATCGATAGTCCTCTTGATTCTGAATAAAAGGTACATAATCTGAGACAACAAACTTTTTTTTAAAACAGCCTAATGGTAAAATTGGGTAGTTTAACCTTTAAATTGGCATACTCGACTAGCCACCTAATCACTGTGAAATAAAACTGAGTCCAAACTACCAAGAGCCATCGCACTAAAATAAGTTAACTGCTGAAAATACTTTCAATAATGCCCATTAGTTGTACAAGCTTCAGGTAAACTCGAAGGAACTGTTTCTCGTAACTGCGTATTTCCCAATTAAGGCTAAATATAACACGGAGTTTGGAAACAGACGTAACCTACGTGTGGTCGACTATTTCAATCACACTATTTATTTATCAAGTTCCTCGCTATAACCTGGTTTTATCAACTTTTCGAGAAAATAAACATTACCACGTGGAAATTTGAGTTTTGAACGTGCTGTTTTCCTACAATTCTACGAGTAGTTACTACATGTTTATACATACATATACACATCTAGAGGACACATAGACGGCATGCTGAAGTACCTTTACGCGAGCTTATCATTTTCGACACGGCTTGATAGGCGAGCGCATGCAATTATTTAGTTGTGCAAGACATTAGTAAGGATATATGTGCACGAAATAATACATTCATTCTGATGACACGTTTGGCTCAGTGGGTTGCACGGCAACGGCCTACGAAGCTGGCAGTCTTGGGTTCGAATCCCGGCCAGGGCAAGTGTTTTTGTGATGTGCATAAATATTTGTTCCCGGGTCTTGGATGTTTTCTATGGATCAAAGTATTATAATTTGTCTGAATTATTCTGTATATCGTCGCCTAGTACCCATAGTTCAACATTTGCTTAGTTTGGGACTAGGTCGATTTGTATAAGCTTTGTCCCTGGGTTATTTATTATTTATTTTTATTTCAATCTCTGTGACACTATGCTCCATACGACAAGAGTGACTTTCCATGAGGGGAGACCAAATGGGACTGAACTGGAAGAGACAAATGTTATGAGTCTCTATGAGTGTCCCACTGCTGGGTTTGGGTCTGGGCTTAGAACGAAAAAAACATAGTCCCTACAACACTCTGGTATCTATGGCGCCACATACAAATGAGGGGCAAACTTAACCAAACCGGGTTTTTCAAACATGATTTTTGGTGCAGTCAGGGATTACTCATACGAAGTTGCCTTTCCGGCATTTTTGGGGTTCCTTACCAAAAAGGTACAAAAGGAACCCTTAGGTGCGACTCTGTCTGTCTGTCTGTCTGTCCGACTATTAAAGCGCCATATCTCAAAAACGACTTATGCTAACTATTGGAAATTTGAAATATTTATAAATATGGTCAGCCCACATATAATGCACAGGAAATATTTAAAAATATATTTTTATTTTCTAAAAAAACGACAAATATGAGGGGGGGTATAAATTAAAAATCTAGCTACAGGGTCAAATTGGGTATCATATGAAAGGGCTCGACTTGCAATTTTTTTTTTTTTAATTTGAAAAAACCTATTTGAACAACCCGGTTGCGTTAAGTTTGCACCTGATTTGTATGCAATGCTATAGATATCAGGTGCAAACTTAACTCAACCGGTACCGGGTAATAAAGTTAGGGTAAGTAAAAATTTGTACGGAACCCTCGGTGCGTGAGTCCGACTCGCACTTGGCCGGTTTTTTGTTGTGGTATACGGATATGCGACCCCGGCTCCCCGAGATGCTACTGGCTCATACATAGTCTTCCAGGACAGTAGTATCCTTTAATCCTTTCTCCTGTCTAAATGAGTACAATTCCTTTCTTTACCCTGTTATCCTTCCTCCTATTCCGATTGTGATGTCAGATGATGGATGGCGAGGAATATTGATAATCTGTTTGTGAATAAGACAAAGCGAAAGGGTTGTGACAGCAAAAAAATGAAGAGATTAAGAAATGTTGATGAAGCGGTAGTTGTATGCAAGGACCGTAGCAAGTGGAAGGAGGTAGTCTCTGCCTACCCATAATGGAAAAAAGGCGTGATTGTATGTATGTATGTATTTTTGGTGAGTAAAAAAAGTAACACAGACTGATATAATTATGGTTATAATTTTCATGTAATATTCATTTTAAATTATATAATTCCAGAAAAAAAAACAGATTTTTTTTTGCTCGGTGAACTTCGGAGATAAAGCCCCCCTTCTTGGCACACGGGTAGCTGAGATCAACAGAGGGTTATGTAATACTTTTTACCCGACTACGCTGAAGCATTAACGAGGGCAAGTATAAACATACAACGAATCCAAAAACATATTTTTATATTCAGCAGGCTTCAAATAGCCCCTTTCACTTATTTTTATGAAAATTTTTAAATTTCAGACATTTCATTTAAATGCTGAACAACAATTCCCTATCGGCATGACTTGACAACACGCTCTAATGGCCAAAAACAAGGAAAACCTGTTGGCAATTTTCTCTCAAAATTGCCGAGATTCTTTGCTGAGGTTTAATTTACTTTGAAAGTCTTAGTGTCATGGTGACACGAGAATAGCCCCGCGCCGTCGACGACATCATGTCTCATTTGCTCAATCTGCTGGGTCCTTCGTCCAATAAAGTCACTTGCTACGTACAACTGATGTGAAGGTTTCACGTTTTTACTTACAATAGGCTTGTGTCATAAAAAAATATAATTAGTCCTTCAGGTTGATTATCAGAAAATGTTGGACAAGTACTTTTCCTTATGTCAATTGACGTAACAAAAAAACAAGTTCCCCTTGACCTCACACGCCGTGCCGTGCCATGCCGTTTCTTGCACGGCGTGACGTCACGCGCCCCCACTCCCAAATTTTACGCGCGCTATCTTTGTCTTTTTTTGTTTGATGGACAAAAGAAAAAATACGTGTCCAATATTTTTTGATAATCTAACGGTCGGACTTATTAGATTAATATTTTTCGTACCGAGGAAACTACACTTATATGCATATTAGACACGCAACAACTTTACTTTTACCTTATTGCCATTATTCTGAAAGCGTCAAAAAAATGTTAATGCGTCGTCCGTAATTTAGTGCAGGTTCGTTTTTAAACAGAAAGCCACTTTCGAGATAGAAATCCTGTAGGACAAATTAATTCTATGAATAGCGTTACACACATACACACGTTATTATGAAGTATTTCGCTTCCAATAACTATTTACATATTATCCTACTGAATACCGTCAATGTCGAATATTTTTTTATTGTGCCGAAAGCTTTAAAGTTTAACTTCGTGTAAAAATCGTCAGAGACATCTGCTAAAAATAACATATACAATAGACATAATAATCCGTTGGGGTTATTTCGAGTGCGGTATAATTTTTAAAAATAACTCATAAGTCCATAATGTCAGAGGCCATAATAACGCTCACCGTATTTGAGCCTTCCAGTGCTCGGATGTTAAGCACTTGAATACTATCTTTTTAAAAAACCATGCTTTATTGCTATGATTCCTTTTGATAAGAGCCTTTTCCTCCAAATAGCCCTTTGTGTTTTATTATTGATAAAAAATTAGATGGTCCGCACTAAACCGCTTTCGTAATCATTAGGGATTATCCCAATGCACCTTAATGAATGAATGAAGTAATTGATAAAAACGTTTATTTCAGGCAACATGGTCCAAATATCTTATAGACATGAGTCTATAAGATATTTGTGTAGGTATTATTTATATACTGAATACGTATGAACGTATTAAATATATAAAAAATACCTACACACCCACAAAAATACGCACACAAAGTCACATTTATTTTTCTGCGTTATGTTACACAGGTTGGAGTTAATAGTTAAAATATGGCGATAGGGGAGATCAGAATAGACTATGAACCTCCTAGATAAAGCTCTCGCGATATTTCGACCGATGGCCGTCATGTGACCACCGACCCGTGACACAACCTTACCCGGTCTCCCCTAGATCTAAAACAAACACTTTTCATCTTGAAGCGGACGGTGATAGTGTTCTTATGCATTGAAATGATGGTCTTAAGAATGCTCGGCCACTGGAGTCTACGCGCTGTATCGAGTTAACTTTGAAAAAGATTTCGAAACTGTAAAGAACAAGCAGAGGGCCAACGACTACTTCAGTTTGAAGCACTATTAGAACGTATCTGAAACGGTAAATACCTAATATACCAGGATGTATTATTGATTTACTTCCACTTTAGATAACATTTTTCAAGCCAAATAAAGTTATTTTTCAAACATTAATATCTTAATGACTCAATGCAATTCCATGATGCTCTGGTAGTTATTAACGACTAATAACGTGTCAATGTCTACTATTTGAAATGCTTGAACAGTTGAAGCATGACGAATTTGAGGATATAGCCGTTTCAAAGTGTATAGTGGACATATGTAAAACAGTATACTCGTAATACGTGAACAGGAGAAAAGATACCTTTATCCCATTCAATGTGTTCGTGTTTTAATGTATATAAATGAGGTTCTAATCGATACTCGGCCACTGGAGTCTACTCGCTGTATGGAGTTAACATTAGCACAGATCTCGAATCGGCAGCGTACAAACAGGGGGCCGCGATCAACGAGTGCGTGAGTTTAGAGAACTATTAGAACTATACTACACTAGAACGAAAATGAAGAAGTTACGACCTCCTGCCCCGGCAAAATTAGTCGCATTATCCTAGAGCAGCAGTACCTACAATAAATTTATAAAATAAAAACGATCTATGTTTCTGCGCATTTGTTTTAATTTTTTTTATGACATAGGAGGCAAACGAACAGACGGGTCGCCTGATGGCTAGCGATCACCTTCGCCCATAGACACTTGCATCACCAGAGGAGTTACAATTCTCAGAAACAAAAAATATACTTAGTCAATTTCAATCGGCGACAAAGTCCTAGGACGATTTATACGATTAAGGAAATTGGTATGAAAATACATATCTATTTCTTCGTGATTTTTTACTACTTGTCGGCGTCGCTTTTTTTAAAAAAGAAAATTGAAGCTGATACAGTGCTGACATTATTACATTTATAGGAAATTTCTAACATAATCCTGCGTTGCTCCTATCTCTTTAGCCGTCGTTGATGGCAGCTTTAAGCCCTACCATTCAGCCTGGAAGCTTATCTTATACCCGTATTAAGCCAGGTATTCAAAATAAAACCTAATGAAATTTATAATTTAGAATGACTATATTTTAAAATGCAAAATTAACACAGATTTCACCCAAAAACATATTCCTAAAATGATAAAACATGAAATCTCATTTCATAGTGCGAACAAGTTTCAAGCGTCCAAAATTGAAATATTCCTGGGTAGTTATTAAAATAAACAATTAACAATGATGGAAACGTATAATTAAATTCAGCTTTACATCAAAGTAATCCTACTTTGTTTAAGTAAGACGTCCAAACAAGACAAATTGTTATATTTGTTTCCAACTTTTGTCAAATTATGGAAATAATAACTCAAACTGAACGAGTTCAGAAGTTGAATTTGGCCAGTTTTCTTTGTCAACGTCGTATTGTGCTGAATTAAAGTTGCAACAGCAAATCTCACTAAATGACAAATAAAGCTCAGTTTTTCGATCATTACGACAAAGTGAATACGAGGGTAAAAAGTAAGCAGGAGAGTTGGTAAAGTTAGGAGCACCTGCGTTGTTCGCGTAACTTGGCATTTTGCAGTGCGTAGGCAACCACAAACTCTTTATTATTTTTAATGGAAAAGTTAACAGGAAATAATGAAAGCTTTCGTGCCCTAGAGTGACGTATCTTGAAATTGATTTTGCGTCACAATATAAAAATAGGAGGGAACTCTGTTAAAATCTCCTTTATTAGTATTCCTTTGGTATTATGAAAAACTCACAGGATTTACATATTTATGTGTATAGCAATGAACATTGTATATGTCACTTTATATTAAGTAAGTTATGTCAGACGACACTAACCTACTAAAAGCGGCAAATGTAGGGGATTGCCTACATATATATATACAAAATCCTCACTACACAACATTGCGATTTCCTGACATCAAAAACAGAACAACAAAATAAACTCTGTAAGGATTGCAACGTCATACTCATAATTAAATAAATTATATACGCGTTTTTGTGAACTGTAGAAACCTTTCTACAGTTGACCCCTAAGTCTACAGAATTCCCCAACAATTATCAATGTTTCATTATCACTCGTCTCATAATTGCAATCCATACCGAGCACAGGGCGACCGCTAGTTCTTTGTATAAATGCCTCAAAATATTTTACATAGCTGCGATATGCATGCTGAAAATGCGGGCAAATATTTACAATGTTTTCATTCCAACCCGTTTGTTTTCAAAAACGTTTTTATCAGCAAAATCTATAAAAAATCATGTTTGCAAAGCCTGTCAGCTGTCAAAGCGTCCCGTGCCGACCACTCGCAAATCAACATACTACATCAAACGCATATGTTCACTTCTGTATATTAAGTAATGTGAACTTTATCTTCTACATAGTAATGTAGCCTTTTTCATATCAGTTTCAAGTGATATACGCGGGTGGTAAAGTAAGCGGGGGATATTTTTTCACCGGCGTGCTCTCTTGACTGTGATTAATGAGTAACGTGAGTTTCACCTCGAAATTGGCTAATAGGTTCAGGGACAGCCGATCAAAGTTAATGTATTCAATTTGCAGGGCTAATTCAGTATCGAAAAAGGGGCTGCGATCAAGTTTTGTATGAAAATGTATGCTTAGAGGGTTTTATTTAGAAGAAACATTTGCATTATGAGCGAGCTCGGATTTAATATGAAATAAGCCCTCGTTGCATACATATCCGTGCCAGCTCTTATGAATCGACCTATATTTATATGTACAATACAAAAAATAACCAAACATTATGTCGACCTAATAAAACAAAAACACTTCAATAGCATAATATTTTCTTCTGTTTCCGCGATTATTACTCATTGAAATAAAACAATTTGACGGATTATATCGCGTATATTATCTCATTTTAGTTCCCGACGTTTCGGAATCTTTCCAGCTTTCCATGGTCACGGGAGGCTATGGAAAGCTGGAAAGATCGTTAAATTGTTTTATTTCACTTCAATAGCAACCTATACTGATATGAGAAAGTGGAGGGTAGGAAATATCAAATAAATATCAAAAAAAAAAACAAGTTACAACTTATTATCACAACACAACAAAACGTTGGTAATTTCGTTGGTTACGAAAGATAATTAAATAAATCATATTTACACGCGATTAAGCCCGGTTTTGTTGTGTTTTGATAATGTGTGAAGATCGTGTAAGTTTAAATCAACTTACAACATAGATCTCATATAATTAAGAAAAATAAACCCACCACACCAAGCACATACAGAATATTAAGCGTATCCAAAGGCGTAATCAAGGGGATACTTAATTATCTTATAACCTGTTGAAGAGCGAGTGGAGTGGAGTGGAGTAGTTCTTGTGTGGAAGAGAAACAGCCAGCTTGGTCACATATTTTTTAGCCTTTTATTCTAACAACCCGGCCACGACATTGCGCGAATTGCGGCGCAGGAAGCGTTTTATCTGTTCATTGCGCGGTCGACACGCGCAACGCACTGTGGCTAGTTGGGATTACACGCAATGAATTAGAAAAACCGCTGTCACTGCCGCCGCCGCGCCGCTCGAAGTCGTGGCCAGGCCGTAATGACGCCATCACCTTACAAGAGACAACATATAAGTGCGATAGAATGAATAAATGTATGAATTAATGTAATAAAGAATGGATGTGAATGAACCACGTTCTGTTGGAGTTGCCAACAACCAATATGAACATTAAAGTCTCGAATAAATAGCAAATAGAATGTCAACAAAATAATGGCATGATTCAAATATTAACAAACATCTTTTGCCGACTGGTCACTTTGGAAGTTCCAAACTCACATCAGCACATCGCACACCATAACATCACAATGTTTATTTGTCAATTTACCTAAAAAGCATAGAAAAGGTTTTAAATAATGTTATATTAACCCTATCACCCTATAACATGCAGACCCAGCTTAGGACTTAGAGTTTAATACCTGTTTCAGCTGAGTTGAGAAACACTGAACCTTGAAACTTCATCGCCTAGAAAACATTTTAACTCATTATGCCTCAGAGCAAAATTGTTATCCGCGTAAATACAAGGATTATGCCAACTTCTTTGACGATTTCTTATGCTGGATTTATGAAACCCAGGCGATAAGTATTTAAACAATCAAAAATTTACTTAGTTCCTTTTTTTTCAGATCATAACGGCTAGACTACCTACTATTATGACCTATTTTTTAAACTGAATTAAGTAAGAATTATATCTTTTTAGAACACTTTAAAATATTATAAGATAACATAACTTATTTCACGGTAAAATTACAATACAAATTTGTTAAAGACAAAATTATTCAAATTTATATCATGATCGTCAAAAATAAGGAACATACCAAATGTTCAATTTGTTTAAAGGTAGTAAATATGTATGTTTAACCGTGTCCGAATTTGCGTACTTGGGCCTTGATGACATTAATAAGCAAAACTCTTAATTGTTGATGAAACATCATTGTGTTCAACCTTACTTTGTCAGTTTGATCACGTCTCGACCCCTTAACTAAGTTATTTTCAATCGGAAGATATTGCAAAATCATGCAAATTTTAAAATTGATTGATTTGATAAAATTAAGACCTGCAACTATGCAATGAACGCTTGATACCAGTCTATGGGTCAGATTATTAGATTAGTGACGAGTTCAGCCAGTTAGCGCTGGTATTACTTTTGGACAAGTTTTTTAAATACGATAATTGATATACGAGTACCACAATTTTAAAGAATATGACGTGTCAAGAACTTATAAATATACACACCACTTATCGAAACGAAATTAATTACAAGTTTCTGTACAAATTAATTACAAGTTTGTGCTCATAAATCTCAATCAATTAATTATGACTCACACAACCCTCGCACTTAAAATTTCAAGTTCCCAGTCGGAACTATAAATATAGATTTATGGACAGACTGTGCCACGTGCGCTTAGTTCTGATTTTATGAGCTACCTACTCATGGTTATTGAGTTATTTAAGTAACTGATTCTGAGCAACGCACAAGAAACTGTAGGAATCATTGCGCGGTCACTCAAGTCGACTCACTCGAGACATCTCCGATTTCCCATATTTTTAGGTACCATAATTATGAAAGTAGAAATAATTAAATCTATTCGATGGTACCATTCTCATCAGGAACGTTTCAATTTGTGACTATGAAAAAGCTTAGCTATTTTATCGAGATGTATCTCGTCGCCACCCGTAAATCACTTTTATCGGTGAGGAGTTCCAGTGACCTTCTGTAGTCTTCTTCATCAGTTCCACTTCACTAATGTACACTTTCTGAATGCAAATGCTTAATATAAATAAATAAATATAAATAAATATTACGGGACAATTTTACACAAATCGAACCAGCCCCATGGTAAGCTCAATAAGGCTTGTGTTATGGGTACTAGACGTCGATATATTTATTAAATATATTACCTATATACATAGAAAACATCCAAGACTCAGGAACAAACATCTATGCTCATCACGCAAACACTTGTCCCTACCGGGACTCGAACCCAGGACCCCAGCTTCGCAGGCAACGTTACTCCCACTGCGCCAAACCGGTCGTCATAAATATGTTTCTTATAATACCAAAATCGCCAGTGTACTGAGGTAACAACATAAAAAAAGCGGCCAAGTGCGAGTTGGACTCGCCCATGAAGGATTCCGCAGCCGTTTAAAAATAAAAAATGCACTACAGATGAAAAAAAATACGAAATGAAAAAAACACACTAACAAAAGAGCGTATCTCACAGGCACTTACGTCCTTTTGCTGAGAAGCGCAGTTTAAATTTTTTCATATTTTTTGAACATACCGTTTAGAAAATAGAGGAGGGGGTCACAATTTTTGCGAATATTTTGGAAATTATTCACTAAATCATTTTTTTTTAAACCTCAAAGTGTTTTTCGTACTGTCGAAATATGTGCCACACCTTGATATTAGCCAAAAAAATTTTTTTCGCTTTCGATTACATGTATGGAGGCTAGTAAGGGGGGGGGGGGGGGGGGGTAGAAATATATATATTTTTTATTTAACTATCAAACTAAGTAGCGGTTTACACACTACATCTATGCTCCAAATTTCATCAATGTACATCTTATACTTTTTGAGTAAAATGCCTGTGACATACGGACGGACAGACAGACAGACAGACAGACCGACAGACAGACAGACATGACGAATCGATAAGGGTTCCGTTTTTGCCATTTTGGCTACGGGACCCTAAAGACTATAACCGAATTGATTTACCTCCTCCTTTTTTGGGAGTCATTAAAATAACTGCGTAATTCAGTTTCTTCAATTTACTTACAAGTAACCGTTCGTCGACTCAATCTATATATAGATTATATAATTAATGTCATTTTGGAGTCGGTGCCATATAAAGAATGTATACAATATTGAAAAATGACGATTTTTAGTAAGTTGTGACACGGTGGCGCCGACTCCAATTGAGTAGACAAACGGTTACCTACTTGTAAGTAAACAGAAGAAACTGCATTATGCAGTTATTGTTTTACATTTTACTTTTGTTTTTTGGAGTCAGTTTTATTTTTGTTCAAAGTTTATTTATTTTACAACTTTTTAGTTAATCGTTACTTAATAGTGTATCTCGTGACGATTCCAACAAGCCCATACACGGCTAAGATACATTATTTTACTAAGGAGATCCGGTGCCTACCTTCCGGCTCCATCATCAAATCAGCTCAGAGTTACCATTTTCATCAGAAACATTAAGGTTGTTACTATGAAGTTGCTTAACTAACTTACGAGTAATAGAGATATCTTATCGCCACCCGTAAATCATTTATCATTGAGGAGTTCCGGTGTCATTCTGTGGTCTTCTTCATCAGTTACACTTCACCAATTTATATTTTCTAAATGTAAATGCTTAATTCGTTTCTTAAAATGCAAAAATCGCTTTATAGTTGCCTATTTGAGGAGTTCCTTCGATTCCTCATGGATCCCATCATCAGATCTTCACCAAAATTACATAACCCATCAATAGATCTTCACCAACTTGGAGAGACGTCATATAAAAAAAAATCGGTTAGGTCAACTAAGGTACTTAATGGGAGCAAATATATCTTTTGATATAGGCAATTGATGTTGCCTATATCAAAATACAAAGAGACGAATATCATTGAAACGCAACATTTAAATCAAGTGGCTTTTTAGCTTGATTCGAAATTTCTTAATAGATTCAATGATAGTATGAATTAAGTCATTACTTATCACATGGTTGCAGTAGTAAGAGTTAAAATAATCAAATATTGAACATTTTACTTAGTTGACCTTAACCAGCTTGAATAATAACAGCTAACAAACGAAAAAAATGTTGAATTCCACTAAAACTGATATTTGTTTTAATCACAAGTTAATTCGAACTGGATTGAACTAATAATTAACTTTTTTCGTATGCCCTCTGTGCCTATCGCAATAAAACGTCTAACTTGTATTAGAAACAATCAATTTTATACTTGACAGCAATATACAATTTTTGTGACATCTTTGATAATAATGCAATAATCAAAGTAAAATTATTGCTGCAATCACTTAATATGTTCTGGGGGAAACAAGTTTATTGTTTGATTAAATCTACTTGTTTTTTATGCAGTGATAGTAGTCCCAAATTTTAGGCAGAGAGGGTAACGGTAAATTTAAAATGTTTAGATTCTCTGAAATCCTTAAAGGACACATTTGCTCTACACGTACTTCAGGCAACCCTGTGTCAATTAGTTCGACGGTTTCATTATTATTGACGTCATAAATTTATCACACAGAGTACAGATTTCATATATAAATATATATATGTGTAATATACACGGCGACTGCTTTTGTAAACAAATGAATTTGTACAAAATACTGGACAATATAATAATGGACAGCGTTGACTTAGAAATCGCGAATCTTTTATTATTACACGCCATATTAAGTTGAAATGTTCATTAATTACCATAATTCCAGGTCGCAGCGATGCAGGTCACGGGCATCCGTCGCGTGTTAACATTTCATACACGTTTTATCATTATTTTCCATAATTAGGTACACGACCCTCATTATACGTTCATTTTATTAAGAACAATGCTTGTCAAAACAGGACAAGTGCGATTCGCGTTTTTGAACGTGGATTCTGCAAGCAATCCCTTTGTTTTTATTGGGTATTATTTTTATCTGACTACGCCAAAAGGAACCTTCCTTAGTACTTCCTTAGAAGGCGTAGTCAGATAAAAATAATACCCAAGTGGTAGCACCACAGTCTGTGATGCTAGGGTCTCGGGTTCAAATTCTGGCGAGGTAATTATTTAAGTAGAATATTTATTCCAAGCTCCTGCAAGTTTTCTATAGATACAGAATATTTAGTGTAATTTCTGTTTATTTATATGTAGGTATGTGTATTGAGTTAGGGTGGCACATAATATGCAAATCCGACTCTCATTGGGCCAGTTTTTACTTGTTTGTGTAGTTTAAAAGTACTCTACCTAAGGTAAAGTATTGAGAACGAGTCGAAAGAGAGGACCATTCTGGTCAAGACAGTTCTTATAAATAGCTTTTTAAATATAACCACCCCGTTTTATAAATACGGTATTGTCGATTCAATCAGGTTCGTCCTATTGTTACATGGATAACGGTCTGCTTTTACGGTCATGAATCCATAAAAATACGCATGCTATTTGTGAATGAAAAAACCCCTCAAAAAGGTTCCTCACGCAAAATTTTATATTTATAGTTTTGTCTTTGCTTGCGCAGTAATTTTGTACAAACCTACTACTCAAAATAAAATAAGGGCCATGTTTTTGCTCTTTAGTTTTTCATATCAGCTTTTTAATTAAGTGAAACACATTATTACTTAATGCATCGTAAACAAAAAACAAAAGGGAACTAAAATGAGATAATATACGCGATATAATCCGTTAAATTGTTTTATTTCAATGAGTAATAATCGCGGAAACAGAAGAAAATATTAAAAAACAAAAGCCTTGTTTTACTATCCCTATCTTATTATTTATTTATTTATTCGACACACCAACAAAGTAAAAGGTTATATTTTGTTTTAAGCAGGATATTTGATTGTCCTGCGGAAATCGTGCTAGATTTCTCTATGTAAAAAAATAGCCTATGCCTTGCCGATATTTAGGTCTCCAGTCTCTAAATCTGCCGAGAGACAATCTCAGTTAAGACGTCATAAACATGACCATCAACGTTTTTGAATATTTTACTTAATTAAACATTTATGGAGTTGCACTTTACAATACAGTTATACTTTAACCAGCTTTCATTTGATACCCCACACGTCTATTTGTAGGTATTGCATAGTTTATTCGTAATATACACTATTCAAACGCGGCGTGCATACCGGGGATAATTTGATTTCCGGGTCGACTTTGGTAACAACTTCCGCTCGCTACTAAAGGGCGTGTTTTAAGCAGTATATAATACTCATAGTAGTTTTTTTCGCAATACTGGCAACACGGTACTTGTTTTATATGGTAAGCTGATGAATATGTAATACTGTTATGTCACCACGATTTTTTATGTAAGTAAGGTTTTGAGATTTGAAAGAAATATTCCTGTAAAAACGTAGAGGTACTGAAGGCGATTTTGTTTAATTAAACACCCTAGAAAAAAAAATGCAAATGAAGTCGCGGGCAAAGGCTAGTCTACATTAAAAATATTGCGTCAATTTTACTCCCGCAAATATTAAAGACATTCCGCCTGCGACTCCCACCTTTAATTGAAACGCTGAAAGCCGACCCCTAATTTTTGGCGCTCCTGTAATTAACACGAGGACGTGACGCGCCGTCTAACGACGAACCTGTTTGCGTATTCATCATGTATGTCCGCAATCTTATATCTCCATCCCTAAAAGAGCCCATAAGATTAGGATTTAAATGTACTTACGCCCTTATTTATTGCTTAAAGCCACGTTCTCTGAATCTAAAAGGACAGTGGTCTTAGCAGCTTGAATCCCACTTACGATCTTTTATAGAGTTTGTAGTTGGAAAACACGTGGCATGGTGGTAGAATTGATACATAAATAAACTTTGGAGCATTTAACTACGAGAGATGTCATATCGATACATTCTCCTCTGCCAAAGTAATCGCGAAATGCCGGTCAGCTAAGACGGTAAATTGTGCATTGCAGTGTGTGGATGTGTTTTTCTTTGAAGGGGATTTTTTCTAATTGTAGTGTTGAAAAATAGAAATGTTTCCGTAGGGTGCTGTACGTATTTACCTTGCCACCTACTAAAAAAATATGAAAAATTTGTTCGATGATCGGTTGATGAGGCTTTGTCAAGTCCAGTTGTTAAATGCTCTAAGAATGTAAATGCACTTGACATTATATCATTACAAGTTTAAGTAAATTCGTTTTAATTTAATTTCTGTACGTACTACACTACATATGTCCACAATAACATACTTGACTGCCTGGTGTCCGTGCATTAAATATAATGAAAGTATTAGCGTTGATTAAATGGACAGTCAAAGAGTTAACTTAAGTATATTGTGTACTTACGATAAAAAATCAAGTTCAAATAGTTTATTCTGTAAGGAGGCAACAAGGGCACTTTTACAAGTCATAGGCATTTCCCAAGAGGAGACCACTGTTGAGAAGAAATCCGAATCAAACTTAACAGTCAGTCATTTTTTTCAAAACTATTACAATGTTAGTACTTAGTTACTTAGCCTATCTTAAAATTAGGTTACTATGGTGCAGATCATATTAAGTAATAACATTAATGAAAAAACACTCTGTACCCTACACGAAGGAATTTTATGAGTTAACCTAATGCGCTATGTTAAGTGCCTAGAAAATACAATTTCAGCATCAAATAAGCCTTTGTAGCCCCTTCAATACACTTAATTTTATTTTGCTGATACAAAATTGGATTCGGCTTTTTTTCAGCAGCCTAATTTTCCGCACTTTTGGGCGTAGGTGGAGCATTTCTAGACGTAGCCAAATCAAGCCTTACACAGCAAAACTACGGGCATTTTGCAAGCATAAAGAGCTTGATGTATTAATAGAACGTCTCTTAACGCTTCCATCATATGGAATCTATTAGTCTGGGCTTAAAACCTTGTTGAATAATTCAGTCTAAATGGTTTAGGAGAGTGCAATTACGTTTAGCCAACTTACTAAATGCTATTGCCTATTACATTTCCCCAAATTAGGTTCCTAAATCATTTAGAATGTTAAATTTAGCATGGTAGCTTTAGAAGTAATTTCAACGTGAAAAACGTATTTATTGGCAAAAAATATTGTGTTCCATCCAATTAAATAAGGTTAGTCAAATTTTAAATATCAGTTTTAACTATTTACCACTACTTCACGTGTCTATTATTGTGTAATGTATTTCGTTTTGTCGCCTGGTACCTATAATACAAGTTAGTTTGGGCCTAAGTCTATTTGCATAACATTGTCCCCGATATTTATTATTTATTTTCATTAAAATTTCATTTTTAAGATTTCATTCGCTTACAAGATTTAATACCCTGTTTAATATAATGTAGAGAAACCACGTCACTTAAGTCTAACCTTTGCCCAGCCTCAGAAGGTTTCAGGGCTTAATTAACTTGCCCTATTTATGACTTTGGACCTTTGATCTAGATTAAACACTTCGTAGTAAGCCGTCTCGTGTCTCCTGAGGACGTCAAGTTTTCTAAGGTTATCTGAGTAAAGAAACACCTCATGAAATTGGATTTTTAAGATATTAATAAGTTCTGAAAGACATTCAAATAAAATTTATTAAGTAATAGAAGGTGCCCGCAACTTCGTTCGCGGAGGAGAAAAAGTCATAACCCCTCTTTTTTTGTTCAGCGTAGTCAGGTAAAAAGTATTCTATAACCATCTGGAGATACCCAGCTACCTGTGTATCAAAAATCGTTGCCGATGAAGCGTGATAAACCCACAACGACACATACAAACATACTTGTACAAAAAATAAAAATAAAAATATTTTTCGTTTCAATGAACACCAAATAGCACGTGACAATAATTTTTTTGGGTATATCTTCAATGTACAGACATTTAATTTTCACAACTTTGTAATAGTATAGATTTGACTTGAAGACAATGTAATTCTTACTGTATTTTCAGAAAGAAGCAAATCTTAAATATTATCACAAAATTAAATCTGCAACGCATGAATTTTAGAACTGCTGCCATATAGATCAACTAAAAGAAGGCGCCCGCAACTTCGTTCGCCGTGGAGAAAAAGTCATAATCCTTTTTTCCTTTTGCATAGTCGGGTACAAAATATCCTATAACCATCTGGAGATAACCGGCTACACGTGTACCAAAAATAGTTGAAATCCGTTAAGCCGATTTAGCGTGATGAAACCACAAACATTTTATTTTTAAAACTTTATATAACAGTATAGATATACTAGAATTGGGTAATGAATGGCTTAACCTAGGCACTATGCACAAGATATATATAATACTTATATTTTATTGTTACGTGTCTTCATCAGCAACAGTGATATGCAGCGTGAAAAGTAGTAAAGAATGAGGCGCTTGTGCCCCCCTTTCTCACACACTGTGCAATTAATTCCAACATATTGAACGATAACTAACGGCGTGATTACCTGGACACCAAGCGAGACCAAATAAAAGCCCGACCATCTGCGGCTATAGCGTATAATTAATTAATTATGTCGACGCATGTTCGTGAATATTATCAATCAGATCAGTCACCTTCAAGCTCACCAACAAATCGGAGTTGACAGCAGTCGTTCAGGCCGAAACCGGCAGTGAAGAGATTTTGATTGATTAATTGATTGGCTAAATTTAAAAATAAGACTTTTACAAAACAAACAGATGTATCCATCTAAATATTAACTGACCTTGATTTTATTTATTACCAGCGCAACAGTATAGCATGCAATGAGACACATCAACCAAATTTTTACATAAAAAGTAATGTTACAAAGCATGCAGTCTTTATGTTGTCCAAATAATTTATTTCATTTACCCGATCCTTGTTGAGTCCTCCAACCCTTTTTTAATTCGGGTAATTTACCTGAGTATCTTATTTATATTTGGACCGTACGGTGGAGGCCGAAACCGAGACGGCATTATATGTTAAACGTATGGTGGGGTTATAAATTTATGAATGTGTCATCGAAAATATTATACAAACAAGTGAAATAAGCTATTTGGAGATCAATGCATGGAATACAATTTAATTTTGTTTTTTTTTTTTGTATTTATGTTTATATACGGCCACATCACAACAAAGCAAAGATAGCTGGACACCCAAGAATAGTTAATAACGTGTTAATAACCATCGAGTACAAAGTATCCCATAACCAACGTTATAAAAAACCTACTACCTACCTACTCGACTACCATAAAGCATTAAGGTTATGATTTTTTCTCCTCTGTGAAGTATCGGAATTGCGAGCACGTTCTTAATACTTATGATCTTATTCATAAAAAGTGATATTTAATTCATTTAGTTACGCTATTTAATTGATTTGCTAAAACTTATGTTAAACCTAATGTCACCTCATAGAGGTTTAATGATTATCTTGCATTATCTTTTTTTTTATATTTGATAATAAAGGACAAGACACATCAAAGACAGCATTTAACTACGTAACACAGGTGTTAGTTTTGTTAGGGTACGAGTATAAATAAGTCTGTCTCGGCCGGTTTCAAGTAGTGTTATGTAAAAAAAAGTGTTGAAGTTGTAACAAACCTGAAAGATATTTTCAGCTAGTTCGGGATTATTACAGAAAACGTTTGTATAAAAGATAACGAACATTTTGATCTTTATAATTTAAATAATGTGTTTGGGTTCTAGTTGCATTACGATTACTTCAAAGTAATTGTACTGTAACTAGAACAAAAATATCAAAATGTTCGTTATCTTTTATACAAGCGTTTTCTGTTTACCACTGACATATGCTTTTATTCCATTGGATATTCGATTTTCACACTCATGTAAAATAGTTTATATTACTTACACACTGTCTAAACGTCGTTTTTTTGTAATAGAAATTCTTTTATATTAGTGTTAAAGTCGAATATCCAATGGAATAAAAGCATACGTCAGTGGTAAACTCAAAGTAATCGTACTGTACCTACTATGTTTTGACACCTATGCATTTTTCCGCGATATAATAAATCATATTAGTCTCCAAACCATATTATCTCTACGCATATTTTGGTGCACCACTGCTTATTTCTAGCTTTAAATGAATAATTCTAGGCTTATATTGTAATAGAAGATGCCCGCAACTTCGTACTCGGAGGGGGAAAAGTCATAACCCTCTTTTTTTCTTCAGCGTAGTCGGGTAAAAAGTATCCTATAGCCATCTGGAGATACCCGGCTACCCGTGTGCCAAAAATGCTGATTTTGCGTGATGAAGCCACAACGACACATACAAACATACAAAAAATCCAAAATAAATATTTTACGTTTTAGTGAACTCCAAATAGTCCGTTACAACCATATATTTTTACAACTTTATAAAAGTATAGATAACGATTAAGTATCGATGACAAAAAGCGGAAACGTAGCCGTTACCGCTTTTTGCCATCGATATGTATCTATGGCAAGTAACGCTTTCCAGGTACAAAACTGTAATCCCTCGCAGAGCATTATTTAATGCACCATTTTAATTAAATTTAATGTGGCTCGTTTATTAGCCGTATCGCCATGGGGTTGAGATAAACTGAATTAGAGATGATTACGGAGGTCATTACACTCCAGAGATTTTGTTTGGAAATGTACGTCGTTACGTTTTATGTCCTTTGTAAACAAAGTTTGGGGTCGTATTAAAATGTTAATTTTCAGTACCTATCTACTTACACTTTTTTGGAGAAAATTGTTCGCAGTTTAAGGAGCGCTTTGGGTACCCAATATGTATTGTTCAAGCGGAGCTTTTGTTTGATTTTGTGATGTTTTTTGCGTAACTTTGAATGTCAAAGCTATACAAAGTTTAATTACTTTTCAACATTCTGATACGGTTAACGGACTTGGTATTTATTAATTAAATACTCGTAGTTGCCATTCATAAATGCAATCTACTATGTAGTTTTGATTTAGCCAAGTAGTTAAGTGATTACTACCAAAAACCTTAGCATACAGTGCTATATTTGTTCATCATCATCATAGCGTTTTCCAGCTTGCGTCTTCAGCTGCTACTTCGGAGCCCCGGGTCCGCTTTCCGGCATTTTCTTATTCACTTTGCAAGGTCTTTTGCATCCTTAACTGTAAGGCCGTTGTCACAGCATGTCATCCTTGGCGACGTCAAGCCAGCATTTCTTGTTACCCATAAGGCATCTAGATCGACGCAAATCTTCCCAACAGTTGGTCCCGACTGTTTAAAATCGCTATGTTACACATTAGAATTTATTATTTGTTTTATGTGAGTATCGATATTCAATCATGAAACATTTTCATTATAACTTAACAAATTTCTAGGGTAGGTACTGGACCTGTTTTTTTTTTCTTTTTTGTTTTTTTACGCAGTTTTTATTTTTTTATCCTTTGGGTACAGAATACTTAAAAAACATTTTTTTTTTATTGGTTTATATTATAGTTGACGGAATTCTGAGGTAGGTAACAAACATAAAAACATATTTATAATCGAATTAGGGACCACCTGCATTTTGGGAGCCTGTTGAAATGTAAAAACATAAAAAACATTGTATACAATGTATTAATTAAATCATTTTAACCTACTGAATTTTTCTTATTCAATTATTAGCCCACTTGAGGATGCCCGCAACTTCGTTCACGGAGGAGAAAAGTCATAATCCCCTTTATTTCAGCCAAGTCGGGTAAAAAGTACCATATAACCATCCTTGGATGCCCATTCTTGTAACGAAAGTGGTTTAAACCCATCCAGCCGTTTTGGTGTGATGTTACAATGCATCAAAAATTGGGCGAATGCATTCCAATGCATTCGCCCAATATTGACGAATTCTATACGTTGTGGCATCGTTCGGTTGTATTAATTGTAGAAGTTCCGGCATTTTACAATTGTTATCAAATTCAAATTTTCAAATTCAAATTCAATTCAAATTCAAAAGATTTATTTGCTAGGAATACAGATTTCATATAGGTCTTACAATATTTTTCGTTTCATGTATTCAGCCTACACGTAGGCATGCAAATATTTATCACACTAAATTATATTAATATTCAATTTCCAATCTAAATAATCTGTTATGGGATGCGACTTGCGTGAGCAGTTTTGCCGCTTCGCATCTTAGTCGTACCATGCGAGTGCCGGGAGCGGCGGCTGAGCTGGCAGCGGTACGTAAGCGGGAGAAGTACTCGGTGCTCGGTAACTATTTGTTTGTGCCGCTTGCAGTCGAAACGACTGGGTGTTGGTGCTCCGAAGCCAAAACCTTTTTTGTGGAAGTGGGGCGCCGTTTAAGGGAGAGAGGTCTGGACCCACGCTCCGGGTCATTCTTTGTGCAGAGGCTGGCTGTCGCCGTTCAAAGGGGTAATGCCGCTAGCGTGATGGGCACCTTTGCGCCGGGAGTGACTCGGGGTGGGTTATTTGACTAGGTTTAGTTTGTAGTTTAGTTTTAGCTTATTTTAGTATTTTGTGGTTTGTTCCGTAATAAAGATTTATTATTAAGGTAATATCTAAATAATCAATAATAATAGTATAATGTCATTAATCAATAATAATAGTATAATTAAAATAATCAATAATAATAGTATTATGAAAATAATTACCTAATTCTACATGTGTCAAGAAAATATTTTACGCTATAAAAACAATTTTCAATCAGCCAGCTATTTAGAGCAATTTTAAACCTATTCCCCTGAAGAGTTACAATTCCTCCAGGGATGCGATTATAAATGGCAATACACATGTTATAATTTTTTTTTGTATATAGCTTTGCGGCATTGTGGTTTTAGTAGCAGGTGCCTCCCTTTCAATCGTGTCTGCCTTTGCAAGGTTTCTCCACGCTTTTGGAAGTAGTGTAAGTGGGAGTTTACAAAAACGCATACTTCTCTGATGTACAAGCATGGCAAAGGCAGAATGTTTTGTTTTTTGAAAAGGGGGACACAGCTATCGTCATACCATGCATTGCAAATTACTCTCACACATTTTTTCTGTATTTTAAATACTCTGTCTACATCCACAGAATTTCCCCACAAGATCAATCCATACAGGAGCACAGATGACACATAGCCGTGATAGGTTGTGAAAGCGGCTTCCGCTGAGACAGTGTCTCGTAACCGTCTCAGTGCAAAAACAAAACGATTTAGTGTATTACACATACCTGTTCAACGTGTTCCTTCCAGTTTACATTTTTATCTAAAACAATACCGAGGAATTTAAATGTATCAACTTTGTCAATATTTTCATTATAGCTTAAATTTAAGGGAATATTAGAAGAATTATATGGAAGAAATTGCATGTACTTAGTTTTATTAATCTTAATATGTAAATCATTATTATTCAACCAATTTATTATGTCAGTTAATGAATTATTTAAATCTTTCTCAAAATTAGGTTGATTGTTTTTATGAATTGGTCAATATAGCGAACAGAGATATAAGACTATTAAAACACTCAAATAACCACATAGCTCATTAAAAAAAGTGAAAATCTTCAATGTACAGACATTTTGTTCATAGTATTCTAGAAGATGCCCGCAACTACGTTCGCGGAGGAGAAAAGTCATAACGCCTCTATCTTTCTTCAGCGTAGTCGGGTAAAAAGTATCCTATAATCATCTGGAGATACCCAGCTACTCGTGTACCAAAAAATAATTGAGATCCGTTGACCCGATTCGTCGTGATGAAGCCGCAACGAGACATATAAACTTACTTAATGACCTCTAAATAGTCCGTTACAATATTTTTTTTGAAAATATATTCAATGTACAGACATTTAATTTTTACAACTTTATAATAGTTTATTATTTTATTTTTTTTAACTTTATTGCACAATACAAACTGTTACAAATGGCGGACTTAATGCCTTAAGGCGTTCTCTACCAGCCAACCATAGGGCCAAACAAAAACTAGTAGTTAGTGCAGGATCATTAATGTTGAGAATACAAAAAAAGTATAGAAAAGAGACACAATTCAACAAGTCAATATGGGGATATATACATATATATATATTTATATACATGCACACATATTATATTAAAATACAAATAGATAAATACAATACAATTATAAAATATATATGTACCCTTACACCTGCAAATCATCACACAGAAAATAAATCTTGAGATTTATTGAAGAGATGATTGCGCAACATGCGCTTGAAAGAGAAAATGCTCTAAGCTTGCCTAGAGTATAGATAAGCGATATTCTTTCAAATGTTACCATACAGGAAACTTAACTTCTTTATTTATTAATTGATAACTGAACTGCAACGCTTAAGCAACAGATGAGTTGTTTTGTCTTATCATAGACAAAAATAGAAACTAAAATACTACTAATACTAAACATATGTAACTTTCATTCGCAAACTTCTAAAAGCACTATACGTTCTAACACCTCGGCCCTTTACCGACCTCCATTAACTATCCATTAAATAATAACGGCCATACAATTTAAACCGCAAACTTTAAATTGCCCTCGTCTCAAAATGTCCCAGAAAGGTTCCAAATTGCTCCTAAGAGTTCCGAACTGCTTGGGATTCCATCCGTGTAATAAGGTCTGAGATATTAGGGTCGCACTCATAAGGGCCCAACTTAGAGTATCGTCTAATTTATAAACGATCCCTGACCTCTAATAATGGAATAATCCTCGTAAGCTTTTTTCGATAATTGAACGCAATCGATAAGTTCATTATGTCCCATTACTTGTCTCTGTTTTGAGATCTCTAGGGAGGGCTTAGGAAAAGTTACGTTTCGAAAAAAAATACAATGCCATGCCTTTATGATTTGAAGGTAATTGCAAGAACAGTCTTGGCTTGGTATCTTGAATATTTAGTTCTTCTTTAGATTTAGAAAATTGTGCATCATAAATCGGGAGATTTTAAGAAAAACCATTTTAGATTCCTTCTGATAGTTTAGTTTAGCAATGGAATGGAATCCTTAGATTGAAAGTAACGTTTATTCCTTTTAATATGGTAGATGGGGATGATATTTTTTTGTTGAAAATTATGAACAAATTTTGGTTAAAGTACCTTTGAATAAAAATACATTTTTTTGATATTATTTATTTAATGATACAAAATGTATTTACAAATGTTAATGATTGGTACAAAATATCCTATTTTGTAATAAATACGCTTTTCAATAAAGTCACTGTGTATGATGTCATTGATGTCACCTGAGCAAGATGTGGTTCCTTTATGCGGATGCTGGAAATACAATAAATATGAAGATTAATGTAAAACACACACAATAAACAAATATTCTACTAGTATTTAAATGTCAGCGAAGCACGATAAAATAGCGAAGTCAAAATTTCTAATACACGAAAAATTTCGCTTTCGATTATAATTTCCGAAGATGATTGACCTCTATAATAACCTAGCCTTAATTTAACGATTGCATATCTAACGGCATCCTGCAATCGAAATTAAATTATGACAGATCTCTTTTGAATCACATTTGGTTCTTTGAATGACGTTCATATGGCCATTGAATTGCGTTTACGTCACTTTGACAGTTCGTTTTTGAATGGGATTTGACAGTTAAAAACTATACAATCTAAAAACAATATGGGTAGGTAAGTCGAATAGCGTGCGATCAAATATGTAACGAATTGCTGGTTTAGCAGTACAAAAGTGATATCACTTTTATACTTTAGAGCCACTTGAATACAAAAACAGTTATATCTCATTGTTATCGCCTTTCTATCTCGTTTTGTGATATCACTTTGTATGAAGTCGAATTCCAGCCCGTGTGTCTTCTCGTGCACAGCGAAAGTATTTGTGCGTTTGCTAGCATGTTAAAATTCTGTCCGTTTGCTACTTGCTAATTTTAACAAACTAACGAACTGAGGTTATTAAAAAAATGAAAGGTAATTGTGATACCTGCGATTTTTCTTTAAGTATATACTTAGTGAAATATACTTAAGTATATTATTTTGTAAGAAATAATTGGGAATCTGTGCTAAAGTTATATGAAATGCCATATATTCCCACTTAATAAGCAAAAACGGAACCTAAAAATCAGCACAAGTTGCCAAGAACACGGCAAACACAACATCGTTTGGCAAAGACTGCAAAATAAAGAGAAAAACACGGGCCCAAATTTTGTGTCAATGCTAAGGATTTAATTTTACTGTCGAGATAAAAAAGCGACGGGCAAAGGAAAACTTTAGCTTAATTTATATTGACGTGGTGTTGTCTTTTGTGAATATTTTAATTTTATGGTAATTTACTATGTGATAGTATGAGAACATCACAAAATCGCGCTTTCAGAAGCGAGTGTCACTACAACTGTCCTTAAAATTATAAACGTGAAAGTTTGTGCCGATCCGCTGTTGTATGTATGTATGTAGGTACGTTCCTCTTAATTTGAAATTTTCCAGTAAAGTTTTTTTAGACATCAGAATAACACATAGGCATCAGCAAATTGCATCTCTACGCAGATAAAATCGCGAGCAACAGCTAGTCCTCCATATTTAAGGGAGCGCCGGTCATCAAGGACCTGTCGGCTAGCATAACTGGCCGTGACACCGCTAATCACGTGACGTTTAATCACCCGTCTCCCTCGTTCGTACTGTACTGAATGTAAACAGACGGGTATTAGTTAAAAATGACTCGCTCGCCACAGTTTTGCTGGTAAAGGCACTGTTGATGGATGGATAGATGAACTCACGCGCGGTACATAACTACAGATTTAATCGATAGGTATGTCCGAATGGCATTCTTTACAGTTAAGGTAAGTTTCAGTTCGTAGGCCAGAGAGTACCCGCATGAAAAAAAAAAAAGAAGCACAAAATCTAATAGAACACGTCATGATGTCAGGGCCTACTTCGTAGTAGTCAATGAGGATTCTATACTCCTTGGTTAGAAAAACCCACATTTTGTAAAGAACCAACCTGGGACGGGCTCAGGCGCCGGCACGGCCGCTGGCTCCGGGGCGGGCGCTGGTTCTGGTGCACCTGATGAAATAAAAAGAATCATAAAACCAGGCTTTACATCTGTTTGTCGAACACGTACACGCCATATCTGCCTCATTAGAAAAGAAGTCAGTGATATTTTATGTGGTTTCTTCTCATAAATATCAATCTGAGTACATGGAGACATAAGTTTAAATAAGACAATCGGGATATATAAGTAACGCTTTATCAATGCGCGGATTCTTGTTAGTTGCTGAAAGTTGATTATTCAGATTTATTTTTGTTGACGCGTTACATAATTTACTTATTAAATAAACCCCTTTTGTTCATAACAAAAGCTAGCATAATATATCTTTCAAAATAATCATAAACGGTTAAAGATAATTGAAACATCTGGTGCTGGACTTTTGAGAGGGTCCTACTCTACAATTTTGTGGACTCTTGTAGTATTTAGCAAATCAGAACTGCGTTCCTGACTAATAAGGCAGATATCTACACATAATTACATCACAGACACATTGCACTCAGACAGTCTCATAAGGTCTGAACCTTAAACTTCACATTTGACACTTAATACCTTCTGCTGGAGCAGGTGTCGGGGCAGGCTCCACCGGAGGCGCTCCTATAATGATTTCGTTTATTATGATGAGCCGTGTCAACCATTTAATTTTTAAATATTCGCTGGCGCATAGTATATGTACAGTGCAGTGCAGTAGACTCGTAAGAATAAATTAAGGCATGATATCATAATGATCCTAAAATGTTGAGATTAATGGACAGTTGAGATATAAACAAGAGAGACCCGCTATGTCTTAAGTAGTCATCAGGTGCGAAGATGAAGTACTAAGAAATCTGCCGGTATTGTAGAAAACAAAGAGAAATCGAATTCGGAGATGAGACAAAAGTTGCAAAACCCAAAATCGATGTTGAAATGACCTCGCAACAGAGGCAAGAAAAAAACGATAGCGAGATTGAGAGAGGGATTGACAAAACTATACTAAGTATAAGAAGTGAATAAAGAGATGCTTGTGCTTATAGCAATTGCTCATCGTACGGTTATAGTAAAAGAGGTCAATCTGATTCCGTATTTTGTAAGAAATTCAGAGTTACTCCAAAACTCGACCGACGAGTTTTTTCAGTCTTAATTCAATTACAGTAAGCCAGCCATACCTTCCGCAGGTGGTGCCGGAGCGGGAGCCGCGCCCTCCGCCGGGGACGCTGCTGGCGGCGCTCCTGATAGTGATACATAATAGCCAATTAATTTTTATTTATACTTTAATAAAAATCCATTCATGTAACTGGGGTCCATATTGGCTCTCATAAATTTTTTATTCCTATTTTTTATTTCACTACCGATTATTCTTCCTAACAATCACTCTTCATAATTTTTTTCCTCATACTTTTATTTTACTACCATCGGAACTCATAACAGTCAGTTATCATACTTTTTTTCTTAATAATGTCATTACTAAGAAATGTTAAAACTCATAATATTTTTTTTCATAACTGTTTTACTTCATAACAGACAATTATCATAATTTTCCTATTCATAATGGCATTCATTAGAAAATATTTGAACTCATCTCCCGCCTGACCTTCTAACCTAACCCGGCCACGTCGGATCTGCTCTGAAAGGTTTTGCTCGCTCGCTTCGCTCGCTCGCCCGTTCAAATTTTGTAATCCAATCTATTTTCCTGGTAGTGGTTCGGTGGGCTGTTCATGTATGTAAACAGTATGAATATAAGCAAGCCTTTTTTTCGGGACGAAAAAAAAAATAACCTCGAAGGCCACGTCGGATCTGCTCTGAAAGGTTTTGCTCGCTCGCTTCGCTCGCTCGCTCGTTCAAATTTTGTAATCCAATCTATTTTCCTGGTAGTGGTTCAAATATTAGTATGAACAAGGTGTATGAGTGTTGATTTTATGAGTTTTGATGATTATGAATTCGGGTGATTATGAATTCTGATGATTATGAGTTAGATTAGTAGTGTAAGAAAATATATGAAAAAAAATATTAGTATAAACAAGTTGTATGATTAGTGATCTTATGAGTTCTGATGATAATGAGTTTCGATCGTTAGTATTAAAAAAAATTATGAAGAGAGATCATTATGATATAAAATAGTATGAGAAATATTTTCGGACTTCAGATAATAGGACTTAAAAAGTTATGTGAGAAAATACGCACCCATGTAACTGCACAGTAGGGAAAAAGAGACTGTCTAAAACAGAATTTCACATGGAGCTTCTATAGCCATAGTGTGGTGTGACGTAAATGTACAAGTCGGATATCTCTATCAATTCACAGCCTGATTAGTAGTTTAAAATGCCTATATCGTCCGTAGTTTTTGGCCGATTTTCATATTAATTTCACTTTTTGACAACATTCTTACAGTATTTTCAAAGGTCAGGGGCCCTTTCTGCTGGAGGTGCCGCGGATGCCCACTCCACCGAAGGTTCGGTGGGGGCACCTTCCGCCGGAGGGGTGGCGAGCCCGCCATCCACAGGCCGGAGCGCCAACCGCTGGCCGTTTGTCTTATACTATTTCTAGTGGGTTTTTTTAATGCTACTTTCAGTTGCTGCCACTGGAACCCTTTCCGTGAGAGGCACTACAGAGGCGTCTTCTGCTGGGTGTGCAGTGGGAGTCACCGGAGGGGCGGCAAGTTCTTTCTCCGCTATAGGTGCGACCGGAGCGCCAACCGGTAGCATTTTGTCTTATCCTATTTCTGACGTTCTTTAAAATAATACCTTCAGGTGCTGGCGCTGGAGCCCCTTCCGCGGGGGGCGCCGCAGGGGCACCTTCTGCTGGAGGTGCAGCGGGTGCCCCCTCTGCTGGAGGGGCGGCGGGAGCGCCTTCAGCCGGGGCACCTTCCGCTGGTGGCGCGGCCGGGGCCCCTTCTGCCGGAGGGGCTGCAGGGGCCCCCTCCGCAGGTGGCGCCGCGGGAGCCCCTTCTGCTGGCGCTGCTGCTGCTGCAGCGTCTCCCTCCTATATATCACATCGCTCTATTAACTAAAGGTAATTTGAGCTGCTGTTTGAGGGTAGCAATTAAGCAAAATATAACTCTGCTCTGTAAGTAGCCAAAGTAAGAAGCTGTTACATGATCATTGAAAGGAAATTGAAATCATTATTTTGAAAAATGCTAAAAGCTTACAAATATAAGAAGAAGATAATTCTACGAGAAGTCATTATTTGGCGAAATGGTTCGTAAATTAAAAATTGAACGAATATTTTGCCAATTAACTTGTTTTTATTAAGGAGGTGGAAATTAAAAAAAAAGGCAATTGACATAGCTGATTATGACTAAATCAATAGCAAAACACTGTGAAATGATGATCATTTTTGCTTATTAAGAAGCTGCGCAATATCGTAATATAGCATAACGACTTTAGTTATTTCTTTTCAGCTAACTTTCCATATTCGTAACAGAAAAATGCACATTTTTGTCTTTCACGGCCTAAAAGATTATAAATATGATATACTGCAATATAATATGCTCAAGCATTTTTATGAAACGTTACTGCGCATAAATGAATATACTTAGATCGATGGATTTCCCAAAAATGAAATGATGAAATTTAATAAAGTACGTGCGACCCGGTGTGTTGTTCGTTTTATGAAAATCAAAAGCAATTTGGGAAGCTTTGGTATTCGACTCAAGCGCAATGAGTGATTTAAGTTGGTTTAGCGTGACGTTTTTCTAAGCAATTTACTGGTAAATTTATGCATGAGAGGAACGAGATTTGTTATAGCAATTTGTACATTAAGCTCATTTTTATGGGGCCTCTAGTGGTACGGTACGCGTGTTATTTTCTGTAGAATTTCGCGATTCGTTTGTCACAGACAAGAAACCAATGTCTGTTTGTGATATTTAGATACTTTGACCACGAAGGCACTTGGGCGTTGGCAGACTGAAATATGTATAAATCGAAAGTTTCCATTATTTCTCACACGATGCACACAAGTTGAATACAGTCGAGAACAGTAAGAGTAACATAACAGCATTAGCGCATTATTTTTTACTCTGATATCATATCATTAAATAAAATATTTCCCGGATTTTTCAGTATAAACTATCAATTAATGTTTCCTACGAAACAAAACTATATACAAAATTATTTTTTTTATGGTGGTTTAGCTGGTCAAAGTCGAAGGCGTCAGACTTTCTGGTGAGTCAAAGACGAAAGGAGACTTTTCAAAAAGATTTGTCATTGTCTCATAAATAATCAAAAATGCCTTTCCTTCCGAAAATTATACAGAAAATAGAACGCATATTAAACTACCTCTAGCCATATCCGCAATAACTATTAACAAGGAATTGAAGATTTTCGTACCTTTACTCACTGCATTTTTTTTTCGATTGTTCAAGAGCAGTTGCCACGGTTATTGCTAGAGGATAGTAAGGCGCCCGGTGCATATATTCTTTAACTCAAACTTACCGATAATGGTTTAGGACTGCGATACTGATGATCATAAAATTACGTTTTATGACCTTTGTGGTGAACATTTTTCACTCTCTGCTGTGTTGATTTTTATGTATAGTGACCCATTTTGATATTAATATTTGTATAAACTATTAACTCTGAGTATCTTTTATCTAATAGTAACTATAGTTACTGAGCCTCTGCCTATCTTTAACTGAAATAATAAGGCAGAAACATGTGGCGGATATATATTTTGCGTTAAAAGTGTCCCTTATGTATAATCTAATATCTACCTCCTATTTCGATCTTAAATTTAGTGAGAGAAACGCTGCTGCCTATAAATATCCTAGATTTTCAATATTTTTTCTTTTCGTAATATATATGGGCCACCCGCAGGGTGGATACGTATTTAGAAGGCATGTTTTGGCATTGCTTTATATACCATAGCTATGTAATAACGAGATACTTATTATCCATGTAAAACTTACACTGTTTTAATGAAATTAAGGTCGATTAGCTTTGAATATTTTGGTTATCATATATTTTTTTTCAGATATATTCCAAGTTCTAAAAGGTATGTTCCAATATTAAAAATATACCAGCCCATCAGCTTCATGCCAGCTTTATTTACCGTATTCCCCTTATTTTCAACCTAGTTTTTTTCATTTTGATCACGTTTTCCAAGTCACCCTGTATATAATGCTCTATTCTGGAATGGGGTTCTGGCATGCATCCAGACGGTTTTCTTAGACGTGCACAACTGCCGCCAACCAAGAGTGTTTAATCATTTATAAAATTTGGCGTCACACCAACAGGCCCAGTTCAAGCCAATTATTACATTATAATGGACCAAACCAGGTGTTTTATTACAGGGTCGGCAATTCTATAGAATTTTAAACAAACATAACTTTTACTTTATTTTGTTTCCATAGCTGTTAAAAACTCATTGACTGAAATTAATTTATAGTTTCTTTGGTAATGTACAATGCAAATATATAGAAAAAAATATCATGTATAACAATATGTAAAAAACCACGCTGTTTGATAGCGATACGATTTAAATACATACTTATAAAGTCAAAACATAAATAGTGGGGTGACTTCGCAGTCTTCGCAAAATGTATATTTTGGTACACCTACGTATTAACGTGCATTTCTAACTGTTAATCATTTATTAAGCTCGTAAAAGAAAGAATAGCTAGAACACCAAATTCACTACCACAGTTCCTTTGTGAAATTCAGCTTTAGATCAGATTGAACAAACATTAAAATATATATTTTTACATTCACATCTTTTACGCTTGGTTTGTTGATTTCCCCAAAAACGTCTTCAGTCTCGTCGCTGCAATAATATGACACCTAAAGATGCGTCCGCACTTGTATCATGTGCTCGTATCCGATCACCGTGGCGTGCCATGACTGCGTATCGCGCTGCTTGGACGCTCACTGTCGGCGCGGCAATCACGCCCCACCTTTTCGATCTAAGTGTGTGATACGCGTCATGGATTTCGAGCCATCGGATCGGCGCAACATCCAAACGCGTGAATGTGATGCGCGACCATGCCACAGGACGAAGATCTGATCGAGCGAATGATACAAACGTGGACGCACCTTTAGACACGTACCAACTATTCGTAATCACTAGCTTCGTTTTCTTAAGGAAGTTTCGACAAGCTGCTCGACTGATCAATATATTTTCATTACTTTACTTCTCTAGTTATATCAGTGACGAACTGAAAGTGGTTTAACGGAATTTAGCCTATTCTCCCACTTTGTCGACGCAACATTTATATGTCACTTATGCAGCCGTGACTGTCGTTCCTGTATCGGCCTATCGATTTACGATAAGTGGACACCTTAATGGATTCCGTCTAAATCATCTTTTATAGACATAAGAGGCCAAAATGATGATGACAGCACTTCCACTTGACAACGTTCTATGTCTTCTCATTCAATTCACACAGATCAAATTTCAAATCACACAACAACGAAATCAATTACAATATTTGATTAGTTAGTGAGGAGTCTTCTTAGTGATTTACATTATAAACGGACAAAAAACAAATAAAAACGTACTTTCAAAACTACTTCACGGGAGATGCGGGCAGAGGATGACAGGGGAACAAATACACATAGACAACACATAAAATAGTACAGAATATTAATTTTTATTTTATCAATACCTTATAAAAACATTATTGTAATAAATAAATTATTATAAAAATTCTGACATGTTCGAAATGGTAGACATGATTGGTTTACAGACAATACATATAAGAATGGAGGAACTATTGCCATCGGCTGAACTGGGAAGGAATGTCCCCATGGGTTGGACTAGCCTTAAATCGGGGTGGGTGATCACATTGAATTTGAGACAGTTATGGCAATAAGGTCGGCTGGAATACGACAAAGGTCACATATAGTTTTTGGTAGGTGATATAACACTTCATGCCTCAACCTCTTCCTCTTTTACCTTCTGATCGCCGGGCTTGCCCTTGGACCAGTCTGGTTTTTTCTGTAAAAACAACAAACAGCATTAGTAAACAATCAAAAAATTCGTACATGGACAGCGCTCCACTATAATCAGTTATCAAAAAGTGCTAGTGCGCGCTATATTCACTACACACTCACACATACGAAGCCTGTACATAAACACGTTCGTAGGTATTTACATAAATGCTAGTACCAGTTCTGTACGAAGATCAAGGAAACAAATGGTCCGATCAGTCAAGTCTCATTACCGTCCTCCGTCTAGGCGACTATTATTCCACTAGATAGGACACCTCGGAGCTACCAAGAGTTCTCGATCAGTTATCCCCCTTGCCACTCAGTTCGTATCCTTCGACTGCTATAAGGGAAAAGGTACCAACTAAGCGTGTACAAAGTGAAAAATTGAAATGCGTGGTGGGCTGGTAATAACATCAACTCCACGCTGGAGATCCGTTAGTAGCGTCTACCGTTTGCTCCCTTGAATACAGCCATACCTATAACGCTTATGAAAGTAAACACTCTTCCAATTATCGCCGTATAACCTTAAAGCATGTTACACACTTCGAAGCTTACATACGCTGCCAGTCTCTAGTAACCCTTCTAACAGAACAAAGCATATCGTGAAGCGCTCGCTAAATAGTCTGTGATCTCGAGAATCATAGACGCCCTAGTCGGCGTTATGTAGCACTCAAAAGCAGTAATTCCAAATCAGTCTACCACTCATCCCGCCACTATCGCCTTGCAGAAAGATGAAGCAAGATAATAAAGTGCAAGATTCGTGTCAAGTTCTACTATCGGCAAAGTTCGTGTGCCTACGCGAGAAAACTATTTTTTCAGCCAACTGCCATTCTGAGAACGATATAGATCATTCGTAAAGCCTTGATAAAAATATCTACAGCGTGCCACGTGTATTGTATGCCCAGTAAAACGTGTCTACATCGTGGTGCTGGTATGTTCTCTTTACGTATTTACCTTGCCTCCGACTCCGCCCTGTGAAACATGGGAACGTTAACACATCGCTAAACGTAATTTAATCATGGGTAGTGTATGCGTGTGTGTCGGACCGCTGCGCTACCTATCTTGTTTTGTACTGTCATGGGATTAAGTCTGTAACTAACTGGAATCTGTCCGCATCTAACTCATGAAGATTCTACTCGAGACTGCAATATTCTCTACCTGGCAATTCTCTCTCGTAAATTAAATTACTACGGGGAATATTGTACATAGTTAGTCACAAAAGCTAAAGAAATATTAGCACCGTATATTGTAGTGTTCTACTTAAACAAAAAATGTTCTTTAAGGAATTGCGAAGCGGGGACACGCTTGATATTTGAGTGAAAAATTACACGTCAGGAACAGATACTTAAGCGTAAGCTTGTGATTTAGATACAACGTGTTCACCCAAACGTTTCTCACCTTATTCAAGTTTGGTATGACAAGGAAATTGTAAATAACTCTTACTTTTGGATAATAAATAGAGATTTATTCTTATAATATTAATTGGTTTAAATAATATCCATCGTTTTGATTGCAGGTGTTATGTAGATAGATAAGGTTAAGTTTGTGAGTTGTTGTTACAGTGTTTACTTCTTGCCGATAGCCCAATCAGCCTTCTCCGCTTTCTTGGCCTGTTGAATATTAGTAGAGAAGAGTTTATATATAGGAAAGTAAATAATATAATACTCTGATATCGTTATATCACTCTAAGCCAGGTAAAGTGGCTCAGAGTGCGTCGAACGAACTTTGAGGAAAGTTACAGAGTACCTATTTCTAGCGATGTAATGTGAGTTTTATAAGTTGAAAGTGTTTTAGAAATAGTGATTATAAAAGTTTTAATGTAATTTGGACTGTTAAGAATTGGATTTTTAATAGAATTATGGTTGACAAAACAATTTCTAAATTGTTAACAGCCAATTTCATGTATAGATTACAATTTCAGTTGTCAGATTAGGAAAAGGTAATTTAAAATAGAATTCAAAAAGTGAAAAAGCTCCGAGACAGTATATTAAATCTTCCGCGTTATGTTCCTGACATTGGAGGAGCAAATCTATGTGACAGTTGCTTCTGAGCTAGATTTGATTTATCGGATTCAATAATCGCACTCTCACAGCTTTCATTCTTCACACTTGAATATTTTTCCTCTGTATTTTATTGAGATCAAGAATATATTTAATCAGATCAGTATTTTGAACTGATCGAATGTTTTGCAAATGAAATGATTCATATCGTCATTAGACCGTAGTCCTTCATGTCCTAATTTATGATAATTTGTTAAACTTTTACTGGTTTTCTGTCCCTTATCTCCAAACTGAAGAACTCCATAGCCAGGGTAACTAAGATATTTCCTATAATTTTGTATTTAGGTACAGAAAATAATAAAGTATTTTACCTCTTTGTCTTCTTCTTCGAGGGTGAACTCCTTCTTTTTGACTACCTTCAACTGGTTACGGAAGTTGAACTCAGCGGCCTTCTTCTGGAGCTTGGCGAATTTGTTCTCGTATTTGGACACCTTCTTGAGTGTAGGTTTGACGCTGGAAATAAATCAAAATAATCTTAATAATATGTCGATAACGCATCGCAATCGTATTTGTATGTACGAGTAAGTACATGCCGCTCGAGATCAGCGCGAAGATTCCACGGCCCAAGTGTGTATGGTGAACCATTCGCGACATACATACTAGTTCTACCTTATGATGGCTGTATGCGACTTAAAATGTATAAAAATATAAAAAAACAATCGTTGTTTTGAGAGAATATGAGACTAAGTACAAGTATCGGTACCTCTGTTATCAAAGAAGCAAGCAAGAAAATTCAAGGAAATTTAATTATGTTGTAAGGTACAGTACGTTCAAAAATATTTTCGCTAGACTGTATTACCTGTCAATAGAGTTGTGTGAAGATATTTTTTAAAGGTTTAATCGAGTATATTGTTTGCAGCTGACTGTACAAACATTGGTTCTCCGCACCTTCTTCTACTCCGACTTACAAACGACACAATTTTGAATCAGTTGCTACAGCTTAATTTTTCTATCAACACTTTCTACTTGGAGATCCTCAGATACTCTTCCTGAATGTTTAGAACACATACGATCAAATGTACGTTATTTACACTCCCGCGTGTGACGCTTACGTCTACAACAAAGGGAGCGGAGAGCAGACAAGGGCCCCTGAGTTCCTGACACTCCGTCGCGAATATCATTATAACGGATCGTATTCACAGGCACATTCACTGTTGCCAACATCACGACTTTCTACGTGTACTTTTGTTTCCAGCCAGTGCGTTGCTCGTTTCAAACTAATTATACTATTAAAAAAACAGCTAATTTGAAATTGGAACAGACTAACCGCAAAGTAAGAACTGTGGAATGTACAAAATTCCACTAACAGTTTGAATGATGTGGTACTGCATTTCTTTTGATCTTTATGCCTAATAAAACAAAAGAAATGTTTTTTGCACTGAAGTACGAGTATACTAGTAATGTTAAATATAGGGTTTGGTACTTACAATTTGCCTCTGAGGTCATTGACTTGAGAGTTCAGGTCGGAGATCTGGCAAAATAAAACTTATTTAGAACGGTTTAAAGGTGATTGGAAATTAAGAAAGAACAAGAATAGAGTAAAAATAATCACTTAGAATTGATTGATTTTATTTTAAATGATGCTAATGCTAACTTTGATGTGTTAAAAACTGGAATAATCTACACAATGATAATAGTAATAGAAAATAATACTGAATGAAGATGTTTTTTATCGACAAGACAGATAACGTTTAATAATGAAAGTATTTACAGTAAAGTTAGGTAAAGATATTTTAATAAAATATTGTACCTACCAACACAGAACTGAAAGTATATGCAGTTTAAAGAAAATAGTATCTTACAATTCATGCGGAACGACATTTTACAAGTTTGCAACTAAAAATTTACACAAGTATTAAAATTATTTTTTACGTTCATAGTATATCGTTGCTCATTTCTTGCAGAATGATATATTTTTAGTTTTACCATTTATCAAACTTGTAAAATGTAAATTGTAGAAGAAATTGTTATACATGAATACAAAATCATGCAACAGAAAAAGAAGAAATCAGAAAAGCTGAACTCCAATCGTTTGAGAGCACACGACAAGCCGGCGGTTACGCTCGGTCAATGATACAAGAAAGCACAGAACAAGATATAGCTGAGCGAAGATTAGGCAGTGTTATTTGCGAGCTGTATACAGAGTCAATTACTTCTGTTGTCTGTAAGTATAATATCGGTATAGGTCAGTCCCATATCCTATTACACTATGCCTTTATATCTTTAGCCTGTGCTCTTATACTTAATATACCAAGTACACTATTCCACATTGTACTACTTTCGTGCAGCAAATCTACTTATCGTGCCTCGTCATCGGTAGCTGGTCTCCAACAGCTCCTGTCTCCACATCTCATATACATAAACATCAAGTGCAATATTTTACATTAGCAATAACAGCGCCAACAATATCGTACTCCTTCGACGGCTTTCTAGTGATAGTGTACAGGTGTCAGCGGACGGGACCTATATCCTCGTCCGGATCGAAGTGGTAGCATATTGAGCGCTCTATGTACAGTGAGTCTACCCAACTGAAAACGTACGTTCCTCTACATCAATCACTAAACATCGACATTCAATGTATGAGTACGACGTCGCATAATGTGTATTATGGAGTGACGGTGCAAAATCGATCCTGACTTGCGAATGTGGATAATAGTTGAGATATGTATGTGTGTTTCTGGACTCGCAAGTGAGCATAGTATACACCACTCCATGTCCCGGTGCGAGCGGTCGAGCGGCGGTCGCTCGACTGGTCAGGGAAGGAAGGGCAACATCGACCAGAGCATGGCACTTTAAACACAACCCGTGTCTAAATTGTAACAAAGGGTATGGCAAAAGGTTTATGGGGCATATATCAGCAACCGAACACGCAAAAACATTTCGCGCGGAAATGACGGCACATACATGAAAAGTTGGAGATTTGGAACAAGAAGTTTCACTTACACTATGCACTTGCGTGTGCCAATAGAGGAACCAGTCCAGCGTTCCAATTATACTTCAACGTCAAATCTAATGGTTATCATCAAAAAGAGAAAATTCAGTAAGGCCACTAAGCTCGGCACACACGAAGCATCACACTGGCTGCAGCGGCGGAGCCCGGTTGTTACTCTAGCTGTCACACAGTTTAACATATTATTCAAGTGCCATACTATTTTAGGGATTGGTTAATAAGGATTCGGATGCGTCGATTGTTAAAACATATTAAGAAGATTTGTGTCATGCAACAGGCAAAGCTTAGCAGATAGATAGAAGGGAGCTCATAAGCGCTACCTTAAGTTGAGGAATCGGCTGTCTCACCCGATCGTCTGTACGTTTTCGAGATGGCGCGACGGTATCGGTATGAGATGAGAGATGGGGATGAGTGAAGATCTGATGATGTTACGCGCGCATGCTGCGGGGCCCGGGGCGCCGCGTGGCTGAGTGGTGAGTGTGTGGTTACTGTTACGTCTCGCCGGAGCGGGTGGTTACTGTCGTTAGTGTAGTTAGCGGTGTAAGCTGCTGTCGGATGACGCGCCGTGATCGATTTTGCACCGCACGCCTTGCCGCGCCAGGGCTACGCCCGCGCGCCCGGCGACCTTCTACGTCACACACCTGCTCTACACAGCACTACCGACGGCTCTCGATCGACTATTATTTACAACGCAACAAAAAACAACCGAAAACTTACAAAGCGTTATCAATGTACACGATTTGTCACACGCGCACGTTTGTTACATAATCGATGACTGTGATATTCACAATGGTTATAAAGTATTGGTCAATACCTCATAATCTCTTTTCCTGACTTCATGTTCCAAATCCCACTTCTGGCCCTCACACACATACATGCGGTCATAATACTCCTGTATTATTCTCTTGAGCATTGCTAAAGAAAAAGGAAAGACAGATTATTGAGCCAGCAGAATGAGCATGGGCATCGGTGTGAGTGACCAGCGTCTGTCGACGTGGAGCGACGTGTGCATGTGTGCGTTGAGCCGTACAACTATCATGTCATGTCGTAACAACTAAATCAGTATCAACTCATATCATAATGCATTCCCAATCCTAATATGCAGTTTACCTCCATTTTCCTAATTTCAATCGCTCGTTCTAGTTCATATTTATCCCCCTCAAGGTTGTATATTCTGTGCCAGTACATTTGACATATCGTCTGCAGTTCCGCTAAAGAAAAATACAATCACATTTTCAGGTAAAATCATTATAACAGTCGTGGTGTAGTAGTGTGGGACGCGACGCTGGGACTGCGGCCGACGGAGGCTCAAGCGAAAGCGAAGCTACATGGTTTTGGCGCAGGCGGCGCCTCGCTGCGCTCTACGCGTTTGTGTCGCAGACAGACTTCGTGGCTACAACGGCTCAATGTTATTTTAGCGTTTAGAACTTTACTTGTTATCCACACTGTTAGGAATGTAGGTATTTTTAACTTTCAACTCCGCAAGTGATAATTATGAGTGGACTGCGAAAACAAACAAATTTATTACTAGTCACATTATCGGCATGATCTACTCGGAATTAATTGCGTATTATGTACTGCGTTGAGCCCAAACCAGGTCAGACCTCGAGCTGTTTGCGGGCTACTTCGATCTCCGCATCGTACTTCTCCTCTTCTAGCTGGTTGATACGCTGATGGTACCCGGTTATGATGCTTGTTAGAGCCGCTATAAAACAACTTCAGGATTACCAATGTGTTCGCCCGTCACGCCAGTCTCCGCTTGAGACCCTACCTACCAACAGCTTACACTGACGACGTATCGGTTAAAATAGGATGTGAAAGTCGAAAAGAAAATTTGAAGAACAATATCGGAAAATAGAAAGTCAGTATACGCACAACAATCAAATATCACATGGAGCTTAGAAGATAGAGAACGCGTTAGGATAGACAAGTCGGTCGGGGCGAGCTGCTCCCGACGGCCCAAGAACAAAGTTTAATCTGTTAACTAGACAGAGACAACACGCCACTTCGACATCACAAATAACGTTAAATATGAAAGTGAAGAGATGTCAGTTTGGTGAGTTTTTTTTCAAAAGAGTACTGCTCCAGTTGACTTGTCTAACTACCTCATGATCTTTCCTTTTAACGATGTATTCCAGGTCATACTTTTCATCTTCAAGGCGATTGATGAGATCGTGGTAACCAGTGCAAATGCGCCTAATTTCATCTATAACGTGACACATACATGTATGCACATGGGTAACTGGTGAAAAATACATAGCACAGAGGTTTGGCGATGTGAGGTGTATGACAAAAATTAACACAGTTCTTGAGTGCTTAATTCTAGACACATGAGGATAATGTGTACAGGAAATGTATTTTCTACTTTGATATTGAATAAATTTATATGTAATTACAGAAAAGGCTGAAGCGGAGTGACATTTACCTTCATTTGCATCTTCAATGTTCTTGGGTTTACCACACCTCTCCTCAATGATGCGCCTCCTCTCGGCCGCTTTGCGCTCCTGTTCCTTCTTCAGTTCCTCAGCGGCTTTCTTACGCAGCAGCAACTATTAAAGGAGTCACATTTATAGAGTCGCAATGTTGATCATTCAAATATGCGAATGAAATCCATAGCCGGCTCGCATCTAACCCTCGAGTGACCCCATTGAAGGACTGCGTAAAGTGCGTAACCAAGAGGAATGCGAATCTGAGGAGGCATTAAAGTTACTTTTATACATTCAAAAGAAGTGAAAGCCGCTGAGTGAGTCAGGCTTCCACAAATTGAACTGATGACTAATCGCCCGTAGATCTTGAGTGAAATGAAGATGCAAGCTTGCAAGGATGTCGATACCCAAGATTTTTCATACTCACCCTAAGCTTCTTCTTCCTCTCCGGGGTCATGAAACCCTTCTTCGCCTTCTTGGCCTTGGAAGCTTCCTCCATGCGCTTGCGCACCTCCGCGCGCTTGCGGTCGATCTCGGCCTGTTTGGCCTTCTTCGCCTGGACAATCAATTAAAGGGTAATGCCAAGAAAATGAGTTAGGGATCATGTTCAAGTGTTTAAGTGTACTTGTGTTGTGAGTTTGAGAAAGTATTAGAGTGGATTTTTTCTAGCAATATCAATGTCTCTGAAAAGGATAATTTTATGTAACTCGATCATAAAATATTTTTTTGCTCTACGTAATTATGCAAAATTGTAAATTCAGTAAAGTAAAATGTTACTTAAAGCGGCAATAAATTGAGTTACTTCCAGTAAACAAAGCTCATACGCTAAATAAATTGTCATTTTGCGTGACACAGGCTTCTGTTGGGTAATGTCTATACTGTGGGGGTGGTGGGAGTAAAAATGTAGAAGAAAAAGTGTGTTCGCGTCGCCTGTTGTTCCATGTACATTACCTCCTCGAGACGCTTTTTCTGAAAAAGAAATAAAATCATTTTTTACAATATGTTCGCAGAACAACGGGAACCAGTTAGTTTCGACATTTAAGGAGAACCAGAAAATTCACTATCAAAAGTTATAGCATATTATTGTTTGTTATTAAAATAAAATCATAATGAATTTTCTGTGTTTTTACCGATATGGCTGATTTACGACGATAAGACAATTGATTAGGCAATGGCAGTAAGGATTAACGTTAGACATTTAACATAAAATTATTATCAAATAACATTCTTTGAAATGTTACAAAATGACAAAGGTTCCACTGGTAACAAAAACTTACAATAATAACATTTAAAATATGGAATAGTAAATATATAAAAACACAAACGAGAATATTTAACACAATACAAAAGGGAAATGTAAACATAAACGTGACACGCCAACTTAAAGTTATAAATTTTAATTGTGGTCTACAAAATTAACAAGCTTCCAAATTTGTTTGGCTCCTTGGATATATAGATAAAATAGAAAAAACTTAAAAAAATAGGAGCAGGAACATTTCCCTCTCATAAGTTGTCAGAAAATGGCATAGTAGGTGAGTACAATTCTGCCATCTCTCACAGACGCAAAAGTTATGTTCATTTTTCGTACGTCAATAGAGTGCCGTAATAGAAATACTGATTAGAGGCTCTCGGAACTATCATACTACACACTGTCCGCTGGAAATTACCCTTTAATTTTAGATATTTGCAATTTGACATAGAATCTTTTCTTATTTTTAAGTTCCTTAAATTAGCGTGCTGGCTCAGGTTTTGGAGTAAATCAGCCATTATTAAAATTATTATTAAAAATACAGTGAATTTTAATCAATTGGTGCAATGTGTGCGAGGTTGTGCATGTGTACATTAAGTGAAAACGTGTGTGCTACAGTGAGGGTGCAGTTAGCATAATGTCATGACTTCATAAAAAAAAAAATACTTTTTTTTACATTGAATGTGTGGTCGATTTGATCTATTCTGTGTTTACACAAATATTTTCGGAGTAATTTAGATAAATGAAATATCTGTTCGGTACAGAGAATGACTTTTGGGTATGAAATTAAAGTCACCATTTAAGTATGCTATTTCAATCATTTTAAAACTCACTTTTTTGTCCAATGTACTTTATTGAACTTTCAAGTCCATCCAAATGACATAATTATTTTCGCGGCAAATATTGTTAAAAAATTAAAAAGAAGTCATGACACTTATGTAAAAAAGTGTGCTTAAAATTAGACACTGTGAGTTAGCATAGTTGTACAAGTTGAATGTTATTATTATTACGACAAGTAAACGTCCGTATGGACCACATTAACAATGACATTGACTTACTACCGTCCTATTACAATAAGATAAATAGATAAATGCTGTAACAGAAATTCATGTGTAAGAATCGGAACTTCACGAAATTTTTTTTGTAGAAATGTATTGGACGCCTTTTGATGCGCACTACAAGTATTTGCATGAGCACTGAATAAAACGAAACTGCTGCTTTCCATTTTAGAATCTCAATTTTTTTGTTCAATACTTAAAAATGCGCATGTTCATTTACAAACATTTGTCAACTGCTATTTTTTTTTTCTATCTAGGAAAATGTTATCTTCTTTCAATAAAGTTCTACTTTAACTAAATTCGACTGTGCCTTTTGAATTTAAAGTTGCATGTCGAAATTCAAGGAACATTTATATTATTCTCAATTCTCAATTATTATTTTAAATTACATTTGAGGTGTCGATGTGTAGAGTGGGATATGTTATTGTGTTATCACAACAATAAATACCTGAGTCTCGAGGGGCTTTCGTATTCAATACTGTAGCATTCAGTTCAGGAACACGGCGGAATCGACGAGACGACAACGGGCAATGGAAAAGGAATAAAAAAAAGACATGTTAGTTAATGGTAACGAACTGGCCAGCATTTCAAGTCTTTTCGCTTTAGTAACCACGAAGTCGTAACAAAAGATTTATTATTATCGTTACCATTTCGTGTTTTTTTTTGCAAGAAAGATTTTAAATGAAGCCAGTGTCAAATTAAAATCGGGCGTGAGACCCGTTATCTCTGTTAGTTTACAAAATAGTTTTGCTAAGCCAATAGCAGTATGCATTAAGTAACATCTTTTCTCAAACATGCAATGAAATAATTGACATTGTGTTCCTTATACGAGTAATAGACCCTAAAGTCTCACGTTTTGGGTGCAGCGCGACGAGAGGTGCATAATAATATATCATTCAAAATGGATGGTCTGCAAAGCGACCTTCTTTTGTTCCAAAGCGCTGAGCGCCGCCGCGTCCCGCCAACAAAACAACGCATAACTATGTATATTTAAAAAAAACATTTTCATAAGAATTTTCAAAGATTTCATTGTTTATTATTGATTTTATTATTATTTATTTCACTGCATGTTTGAGAAAAGCACTACACATACCTCGGCGTAATAATGGAGTGCCAGCCTTGTATCCCCATCCTAACTTACCTATACCTACTTGGATGGCAATCCCTATTTTTCCAGCCTCTGCAGTAATGTACTATTCAAATCTTTGAAGCTGCAAATGATTTTTTGCCTAGTATTTAGGCTAACATTTGAGAAACCGAGACAGTTGTTTTCGATCTCAAATAAGTAGCCAGATTTTTCGAAACAGTGTACCTAGTTCCATAAGTCAAATGGATTCCTACAAAGAGGCAAAGAGGTGCGCAGTCCAAAGCCATTTATCAATTAGAAGAGTATACGATGCCTGTGCACGTCGTAGGGACACCATAAGGCATGCATTTTTTCCTATTAATTCAAAGCTAACAAAAATACAGGAAAATACGACAGGAGTCCTTGGGCTGTTATGATGATGTTGATGACAGGAAAATACGCTGAGTTTATGATTTAACTTATGTGAATGTTATAATTAATCTTAATTTAAATTGATTTCTAAACCAATGAATGAGTTTAAATTCAGATTGAAACCCATAAATAGGTACAAGAGAAGCGGCCATTAACTAGGCTTCTCTGGAATTTTTTATTTTTATTTTTGAATGGCATTGATATGATAGATATTACCAGAATTTATTTATCTTGCAATGCACCATATTTCATCGAAATGATAAGATAACAACTAAATACATAAACGTTGATTAGCGCTATTATTTTATTAAGGTAAGAATATCATGCGGCCTTAAGTGAATACGACTGTCTATTATATAGTTAATATGTAAAAAATATAAATGGGTAACTTCACAACTTACATATCACAATTCCATGCATACATGTTTGAATTCAAGGTCAAGTCGCGTGACGTCATAAACCTGTACAAGAAAATCTTAAAGGCTACTATTACATACCTTACATCATCATCCGCCATTTTGTATGTGTTGGTTGAGGTGTCCTGGAAAAAAATACAAATAAAGTAACTGTATGGATTTATAAAAATAAGAACCTGTTACTATTTTGAAATGGGTATAACCTGTTACAAATTTCTATGTAGGTAAAGGTATATAAGGTATACTGTATTTAGAAAACAGGAGCGTAAAATGTGATATAAAAATCAGTTGTAAAAAAAAATCTAATAATTTATTTGTAGTTAGTATTTTTATCTCGTCAATAACCATTACAAAATGCGTATTTGGCAATATAACCGAGAAACAATCAAGCTGTTAATTGAAACCTAATATTTGGCTGAGAGCCAGGTGTCATAGCCGTCACCTGATCCGCAAAATTCCAGGCTTACTTTTTCAAGCTAAGAATGTCAAAATCTAAATGTTGTTTACACTGTATCCACTAGTTGCGCGTTAAAAACTTTTAATCGAGTCAACAGTGTTTTAGATTCAAATAAAACTATTAAATGACGCTTAAAATAGTATTCTAACAGAAATTGTCACTACCAAATTCATTATTAATCATGGTAATTAGGTCACGTCAAACTATTTGGAACGTCACAAAGTTCCAGTTTTCCTTATAATAAAATGTTGCTGAAAGAAAATTCCATTTTTAGATCAGAGTTCGGGGGTGTTCGGAAATCGTCGGCCGTCGTCGGGCGCGGCGAGTGCGCAGACGACGGAAATAGGTTGGCTCACATTCCCGCCAATCCTAATTTGGTGGCATGGGTCGCGACTTCGATTACACAGGTTACAAAATGTAATTAGATCTATCTTCGACTTTTCACGATATAACTCTCTACTTCTAAATTACTACTAAAAAAAACTACATATAAAAAAATTGTTTACGGAGACAAATATTAACACAAGTAGATAAACAATTAATAATAACTGATGGAATAAGTGTACCTGATTATAATACGCGGTAAAACTTTTCTTTATGAAAAGTAAGTTTCCTGGTAACAAGATACAGCAATTTCAATAAATAGTAACCAAATATTCTATTTCACGTGTATAACAAGCCTTACAAAGTTTGAAGTTAGTTGTGAAACCTTTTGACAGTTAATTTGAAGTTAGTTTCGTAGTGGTCAGGCTTTAATCCTCGTTTATCGGATATCCTGCAAACAACACCAGTTCGGGTCTTGTGGTCACACACTGAAGCGATGCATCACGCAGAACCAACACGACATTGATATATCACTTCACTTTGATTAAATGCACTGCCGGCGCGGTTTTGCAGTTAGTTAGTATTAAACGTCACTAGAACTCACCTACGGAAAGAAAAAGAGGATGGCCCTACAGATGGTTCAGCCAACACGAGCCACAGCTGCTGACTGGTGCGAGGCGGGCGGCAAGGTGCGGCGGGCAGTGCGTGGGCGCGTCCCTCCCTTCTCGCGCCCCGCGCACCCCTCCGCGCCCAAGCTTCTTTCAAACTCCCGCGCATCCTTACCCCCCTCACCCCGCCGCCTAGCTTTCGTTACAGACATTTTTAGAGCAGTGTCGTTTTGACACCATCACCGAAATAACACGAGATCTGTGATATGAACTACTCAGATTCCTCGAAAATTTCGGTCCGGTTCTACGTACGAGCTGCACAAACAATAAGTTTACGTCGAAATTCGGCGCTTTTTCGGCAGACTTCGTAATTAGAGACCATGAATTCATTGCTACTAACCAAGAAAATTAAATTAACTATTTTGCACAAGCCTCCAAAACGGAAACGCAAAAAATCACATTACAGTGTTTGTTGCAAATAAGAACGATAATGTAATATATTTCTTTGGTGATATACTTAGTAGACTATATAGGTCAATATTGCATTGCATGTTTGAGAATTTTTCTTTGTTAATGCATACTGCTATTGGCTTAGCAAAACTATTTTGTTAACTAAACGGAGACGTGAACGTTAGGCAATAAGCCTGCTTGGTCTCACGCCCGATTTTATTTTGACACTGCCCTCACTTAAAATCTATCTATCTACGAATCTACCTATTTACAAAGAAAAGTAAGCATTATAGCACAAGTGCCAAAAGGTTACCGTTGTTTGCGCTGACTAAGTTTCATTATTTTTAATTATACGCTGCTGCAAAACCCGATAACCAGCCAGCCGCAAACGCCGTCAGGACACGGTGCGAGCTTCGTTATCAACTGTCCTCTAATGAAAGCGATTAGAGCTTTAATTAAAGTTGGAACCTGGTTCCAGACAGACTGAGACCAACTTCCTACAACGGTACCACGTGACGCTGCACACCAGACTAACCAAAAAGCCGAAATGCATAGGGATTCCTATTGGACATACATCCTTCTTGACAAGCGTGGCTATGTTTTGGTATTATACATTCTGGTGATTTACGACTGTAAACACGTATATCCAGAAATGGATTGCACCCGTTGTACGAGCACCAAATTGTTGCAGTACTAACTGTCTGAGGAAGATTTTAGATTAATGAGTCACTAGCCGGTTTTGACATGCATTGCATATTTTATACTGCAATATTTCTCGTGCGCATATCCTCAACAAAAGTAAAAAAAAAAAACAATTTAATGGATTATATCGAGCTGGAAAGCTTCCGAAACGTCGGGAACTAAAATGAGATAATATACGCGATATAATCCGTTAAATTGTTTTATTTCAATGAGTAATAATCGCGGAAACAGAAGAAAATAAAAGTAAAAAATATAAAGTCTACATCACAGTTTTTGAACATAACTGTCACTACTTATTACTACGTAACGTATACACATGTTGCCATGTATTTTCTGTGTATTCGACGAATTTTAACACAGGAATTCGCCAAGAGTTCACCGCGTGACAAATAAATGAAAAAGCGTCTCCCACTTGCTCACGGTAATGTTGTGTTTTTGATGATATTACTTTTATAAATGACACCACCCATACATTCGTAATTACCCTTTTTAGGGTTCCGTAGCTCAAAAGAAAAAAATGGGACTCTTATAGAATCACTCGCGTCTCTCGGATTTTATGTTACATTTCCTAGGTACTTAAATAGACTTGATTTGACTTTGATAATGTTAAAATTTGAATTCATTAATAGTGAAACATAGAACCTTGTAATATTGAGTCTGCGTTTTAGAAATATTTTTTTGGAAACGGTCCTAATCCTAACAATTGAACCAAGTGAAGCTATTTCGATAAATGGTTTGTTATTGTTGGACGTTGGAAAGGAGACACTACAGATTGTCTCATAGAAATTTGGTGATTTTATCCTACAATCTAGGAGCATCTTCACAATTAGTATAACTAAAACACACGTATAACCACCTGATCATCTAAAATAATCTAGGAATTTGCTCAGAAAGCACTATTTGGTAGCGTGAATTATTAAGGAAATGATAGCCGGAACTCCTAAATGATACAATTTATCATAGACGAAATTGCAGTAAGATTTATATTATTTCTTGAAGGCGTAAATTTGCGAGGAGGCCTCCGACTATGACTGGATTTAAATACAGATATATTTAAAAAATTGTACTAACGTATATGAACAGATCTCAATAAAATACATTGAACTTGTTTGAAACCTTCGAGTAGTCGGTATTTAATTTTTAAACTCTATTGATATAGTTATTCAATTTGTTGTAATTTTAAATTAGTATAGTAAATTATTACAAGTATACAACTTAAAACTATGGAAAAAATTACCCCATGTCTCTCCCGGTAGGCAGGATGCCCTGAAGGCTGGCAGCATTGCCACGCTGAATGGCAATGCTGATTCTCTGGGCTAAGAAAGTGCCAACCCTCTGGTCACCCGATGCTTCGCGTAGCCTCTTTTAAACTAATTTTTATTTTATTTGACCTCTCAATTCCCGTGTACTATTTACATACCTAGTCTTCGGTGCGCAAGACCGACAAGCTCTTGTCCCGGTTTTATTTAATGATAAAGCTACATATATAAGTATATTCGTTTGACGACCAGTTTATCAGAGCAGGAAGTAACGTTGCCTGCGAAGCTGAAGGTCCTGGGTTTAAATCCCGGTAAGGAATAATATTTGTGCGATGAGCAATTTGCTCCTGAGACTCGGATGTTTCCTATGTACATAATTTAATATATCTATTAAATATATCGTCGTCTAGTAATCAGCTCATAACATAAAAATTATTTAGCTTATCATGGGACTAGTTCGATTTGCGTAAAAAATGTCCCGTAATATTTAACATTTATTTATTAGTAGGCGATGCCCGCAACTTCGTTCGCGGAGGAGAAAAAGTCATAACCCCTCTTTTTTTCGATAGCGAAGTCGAGTTAAAAGTATCCTATAATCATCTTTTTACGTTTTTACCCCATGATCAAAATCGACATATACTACTTATACATTAATTTACTATTTTATTTATGGCACATACAACGAACGTTTATAAATAATGTCGATATGCTTCGCCTGAAACGTATAGCTTGCAGGTGTTGCGATATCAATAGATATTGTATTAGCCTCGTTAATATATAGTGAAACAAAATGTAGACGGACAGACGTGACCATTCGTTAAGATGTAGATAGGGACTTTAATGCTTCATCATCAGAACAGACGATGTCGTTTCCAAATTACCCACCAAGCCCAATCCTGCGCTACACCCATCAAGGGGAAGCTAATGGATAAAAAATAAATTTACAAGGAAGCTAGATTTGGGAAATACCTTGGTCAGAGAAGATGGCGGGAGAAATTATCACGAATAAGCTGCGCGCACATGACTAAGAAGTACAAGAAAATACAGACTATCATCATAATCGTCATCATTAGCCTATCTCCGTTCACTACTGGACATAGGCCTCTCCAATGGCACGCCACTGAAGTCGATCTTGAGTTTTTTTTATTTTCAACCAGTGCCATCTTCTATGGTTTGTTGTCGCTCTACCTAACAAAAGGGGTGAAGGGTGCATTTTGTCCGGTTGTCGATCCTGTGACAGATGTGACCTGCGCAGTGCCACTTTAGTCTGCTTATCCTTTGGGCTATATCGATAGCTTTGGTTTCCTGTCAAATCACCTTATTTCGGATCCGATCCTTTAGAGAAACTCCAAGAAAGGTTAATTCATCATCATCATTTCAGCCATAGGACGTCCACTGCTGAACACACGCCTCCTCAATAGACTTCCATATGGGCCGGATAGAGATGACCCGCATCCAGTGACTCCCTGCAATCCTAACCAGGGCGTCCGACCACGCTACGCTTGCCGGTACGCGGTCTCCACTCCAGAACCTGTCTGCCCCATTTTATCTTCGAACTATGTGCCCTACCCATTGCCACTTTAGTTTGCTTATATACCCTGTTTGCTATGTTGGTGACCTTGGTTTGTCTCCTAATCTCCTCATTTCTGATCTGATCTCGTCGAGAGATCCCAAGCAGAGCCCTTTCCATAGCTCGCTAAGTGACTCTGAGCAAGGTTAATTACCTTGGATGAGATTGTCTTATCCCGGTGGCAGATGGGATGGTGGCTTTGTGACTACCACTGCCGTTAAAATCGGTCAAATATACAAATTCAAATACTTGACCCCAAAACTCGACATCTCCCGGTCCCAATCGGCTGTTTTATAAGTACACAGTTCTCGTCGAGAACAATTTTATCGAATGTCAACCAATTATACATCTTGAACGTCAAAAGAAAACACTTCTGTTATAATTACGAGGGTCTTTTGAAGCGCTCGCTCGCTCGGAAGAACCCCCGGCTATTACGGCCGGGGACAGTCGCCACAAACGATAGTCATTGTATTTTGTCGCAGTAAAGTCGCAGTAGTGTAGCAGTTTGAATGTGTACCATTAGCAAAAGTGATGTGGTTCTAAAGTGCACACCTATTGTGAGGCTCATCGGTATGAGACAGAAAAGTCGCCATTATTTCTGAAAAGTATTTGTTCTCGACATAACCAAGATTATAAGACATTAATACTATATTTGTTCTGCAGAAGCGGGCTGTTCGTGCGATATATAAAATGAACTATAGAGACTCGCTTAGAGATAAGTTTAAGGACATTAATATAATGACAGTGCATTGTCAATACATTTATGAGAATATTATGTATGTACATAAAAATATTACCGACTTTAAGAAGAACTGTGATATACATAATATTAATACTAGAAATAAGCATAAGCTCGCAGTGCCTGCTACTAGGCTCCATAAAATAAGGAGATCATTCATGGGTAACTGTGTGAGATTTTATAATAAACTTCCTAGCAGCATAACTGAGTTGTCTATTGGTAAATTCAAAAATATTGTGAAACGAAAATTATTTTCTAAAGCTTATTATATAGCACACAAGACTACATGAATGATGAAGCCGCGTGGGATTAATGTAAATTATCGTCATGTAGGTATATGTATAATTATTTTAACGAATACCTAATGTATTATTATATTGTATATGTATTGTATGTTGGATCATATTGTATTTCTCCCAGCAAACATTCACTCTCATGTAACTGACATTTCGAAAGTGCTTGTAACTAGGCCTACTTGAATAAAGAATATTTTGATTTGATTATTTTGATATCGGAAAGTACCGAAGAAGTATATCATAGTTATTTGAATTGGTTACAGATTTATTTATTTTTTAATTCGGCGAGTTCTTAACTAAGTAATACTTTTTTGAAACAAATATGTAATCGTAAACTGCCTCCTCATGTTCAACGGAACCAAAAAACACGAGCATTGTTTTATTTATTACAAACTCAGCACAGAATTGTTACGCAAAACGACTCCTCTTTTACTGCCTCCCCCCGATGCCTAACTACAATACAAATATAATATCTTTATCGAAAAACTCGTAAAAGAGTGACAACTTCGTAAGCGTCTCGCGGGGCTTTATATTTTTTTAAGTCGGTCGTTTCATGTTATTGCGATAAGTTCCGTGTGGCTCCGTATTATTTGAGTGCTATTTACTGTTCAGAATTTTGACGACAGCGATGATAAAAATAACACCAACATAAACCTAACCTAACCTAACCTAATCTATACGACGATCTTTTAAAAAAATCCGAAAAGGGATTCCGAAGGAGACCCCAATTGGCTGAAAAGCTGCAGGTACTGCTTCTGTGTATAAAAGTACTAAATAAATGGCTACATTCTCGTTGATTCGTGAGATTTTGAGATTCAGGAATTTACAAAAGTAATTAATATCAGAATTTTACGCGTTTTCGAACTACATGTTATACCAGTTTATTATATGCTCCAATTAGGCTATATTTGATGGTTAAAGTCTGTCGTGTTACTGATTCCCCCGTGTATAAATTTATAGTAAAATGTAAAGGTTAGGTAGGTGAATGTGAATTGATAGGCAAATATGCCAAATAGAGATCTTAAAAGTCCCCAGTAAGCTCGATCGATACAAACGTAGTTACGCTCTCATTTTAAAACGACTTGATAGTTTGCTCTGAAACTTTGTACTTAGAATAAGTTAAGGTATATGCAGGCCTGTTATTACTTTATGTAGCTTCAGATACCATAGTAAAAAAAATTCGGCGAATTTAAGTTTTTCATACAAAACTTATTTTGGCTGTATTTCGTTTGTTTTATAAACTGGAGCCATATAAACTTATTACAGGCCTAGATATACCTCATGTATATGCCAAGTTTTGTTACAATCCAACACTTAGTTTTAACATGAGAACGAAACTCCGTTTGTATGGGAAGGTGAAATTCGGCCGAGCTTGCTGGGGACTCTTAACATCATTACTTACCAACATATATAATGAACATAAAATAAAAACAATTAGGCTACCTATCAAAATTGTCATCAAATCATGCCCATACTAAAAATATATATCCGAAAGTATGATTGTAGGTTTGTCCAGTTTTCCTGCAACAATGGGGCTACAGATTAGTGTATTATTGTATTTTAGATAGGATAGAGACTGAAGAGTGACGTAGGTACTTTTTATCCAGGACATTCACGGGTTTGAACCCGTGGAAAATTCCAAGTTAATAGTAAAACATAAACGTTACCATGAATGAGGTTTAAACATTCGATTTAATATTTATAATACTCGATCCTTCGTCTGTATTTTCAAACAAATTGTGAGTGAAGGCATCTTTTGCCAAACTGTGGATCTCTTAAAATAATGCTTTCCATTTGAAAAATATGCAAGAGGTGCTACTCAGGGTAATCGGACCTTTAAACTTTGAGAGATTGATCTAAAAGATCATACACTGAAAATATCAGAACGTACTGAAATTGACATTACTGGTTCCAAGTAGTTATTCTATCTTATGTTTGAAGTTTATTATGACAATGTACTAAAGCAGTTAAATTTTTTCTAAGCATGACGTCCTATTTCAAATTCTGTATGCCGTTCTAAATTCAAATTATGAATTTAAAGAGGCTTTCTAGGATGTTTGAAGCTGGCGTTATATTTGCTTTTAGCTCGCGCACGGGATGAGTGACGTTAACCCAATTTTGTTTCCTTGTGGACTTTGACGAAATGTTGGTTTTAGTCTCATGTCAACAAGCACAGGATCTCCTATGTTAATATTGGGCGAATATAACGAACGAACAGCAGTTATTTGAGAAATAATGCGATAGACTAATAAAGAGATAAATGAGCCATTTAAAATATTCTTGCATATTGATTTGCTCCATAAAAAAATCGTGGTGTCAATGATGATTTACTAAGTTGCAACTTGTAATATTATGTAACTAACTAATCTTAATATCATAATTATTTATTTCAATAAGATAATACTAAGGTGTCATCCTTTGTTACTTTGCACTAAACTTAAAAACTAAATTATTTAGTAATATTAAATATTGTAGTGATAATTGTAGAGTACATACTAATAATAAATAAATAAATATTACGGGACAATTTTCCACAAATCGAACTAGTAGTCCCATGGCAAGCTCGATAAGGCTTGTGTTATGGGTACTAGACGACGATTTATTCAATACATATATTGAGTAACATATCTACGTAGAAAACATCCAAAACTCAGGAACAAATATTTATGCTCATCACACAAATCTTTTCCCTTACCGGGATTTGAACCCAGGACCTTCAACGTCGCGGGCAACGTTACTCCCGCTGAGCCAAACCAGTTGTCACCAGACCAATAAATGCGTCTATAAAAACTAAAAGTAAACTAAACTAAAGCCGAGGTAAATCTATGGTGATGATCTATGATTCTAGTCGAATCATTCACCTTTAAAGTTCATTTAAATTATTCAAATAGTCGAGATTCATTCGAATGAAGTCGAAACTCAGAGAACTTAGAGAGAGTGAGAGCTTAAAGGGCGGCCGCCGCAGTCGGCCGAAAATTGTCTATCTCGCCCGAAACGAGTCAAGTCGTAGTCACACGCCACGCTAGTTAGACAACAAAAAATCGAATAATTTCACTAGTATCATTCAAAGTCGCCCATCACTACTTAGCGGTGATAGCCACATCGTACAGCAGTAGAAGTCGAAAGTCAAACATTCATTCGACTGTAGTGATTAGAATACCACTATTTGCTTATTCGAATGGTAAAATGAATAGTAACTAGTTATTCGATTCCTAAAACCATTCAAAGTCGCCCATCGCTAATGGTGCTCCCTTTCTACATGGTTCCGAAGATGCTCCTCGTAGCAGCATTTCCGCGCTGTACAGCACTGCTGACACATTCTGCGAGGAAGCTGGTAGCCCTTTGATCCGCTGTGATATCCTTCAGTCTCTTAGCGGCACTTTTGTGTAAACTGAGGTCTCAACCCCACAATACTGTCATTACAGGACAACAAACATGATCAGCGATCATCTTCAGACTTCTGTTTAGGCTTTTTTCCTTGTTCGTATAAGCCGACGCCTTATAGAAATTGAAGAAACACACATAAATAGAGACTGATAAATATTCACGAAGGTAATTCATTTCTACAGACCGCATATCTTGTCTGTTCACCACCAAAACTCACCAAAACTCTATCACTGTTAGGTACCCTATAACCTTGTACAAGTATCTTGCCACTGAATCGATGTTAAAGGTACGAGTTTTATTCTAAGTAGGTATTTGTTACTGAATAAGTTTTTGTTATCAACAGGCGATTTCATTAATTGGAACTCGAAAGAAAAAAGTAACGTCAAGTCCCCGCCATAAGTATATTCTTCAATACTCGATGAATGAGATAGCCAGTCAAGGGCAAAGATAAATAAATACAAACCAAAAATTTCAAAAATATGTACACACCAACGCTACTTTCATAGCAAGGTTTGGATACATATTTATGAGATTTTATGGTGTTGATTATAAGATCAAACGGGACAAATGCGACTACAGGGCAAATGCGTCCGTTAAAGATTTTTTTAAATCCAAACACTTTGACACTACCCACAATTTAGCATTATACGTATCAAAAATGAGAGCAGGGATAGTTGCAAAATGATGCGTTTTTATGTTTTTGTCAAAAGACACATTTGACCCGGTCGCCCTTACTTATTTCGTGTACTGGAATCGAGCATCTGTAACCTAACACGTGGAATCCTGGAGCACCCCTGTACTTATTACCTGAACGTCGGGCTGTGACGCCGTCCCCGTAATCATATTTACACGACGTGTGCGAACTACCGTCAGAAACCCAATTATGTTGCCAACTTATCGCATTATAATACTCTTATATTATAGGACCAGGGGTACGTGTTATATGATATTAAATTAAAACGCTTCCTTCCAAAATACAGCAAGAAATATCTACATTTTACACTAGGTACGCACATGCAGTACGAGGTTATACTATATGAGGTTAAACTCTAAAGTCCTGTTTTCGACTTATCTCATGTTATGACGGTTAAACGAATTTAAGCTTGTTTTCTTAAAAGAGTATATTTAAATAACCTTCATAAGTTCATATTAACTCGTATTACATTTAAATATTTGTCAATAATATAAATATGTTTTTTTTTTATCTAATATCATTATTTTTTGAATATCAAAGCTAAACTAACCTACCTGACTTTACCTATGTTCTCTTTTTATTTTTACCCGTGGTTTACCTGAATTAATCAAAGGTAAAAAATATATAGTTTACCCTATTTAATACATCAATTTCCAATAACGGACATAGTTCGCCTCGCTTAAGTTGACCGCCTCAAAATTTCTAGAAAGTTACAGCTTTGGTAAGCACAATTTTGACATAAAATCATGTGTCATAATTTTTAACCCTTTATTTCATAGTGTATTTATATCCAGATAGGTATACATAGTTTTGACCATACTTTATAGTAGTAAACTATTTAATGGCACCGAGGCTAGAACTGTGGATTTTTCTCAATCTTGCAAATAAAGGGATAACTAAAGAAAACAATTAAAGAACAGCTTGATCGAAAAAGCGTGCTTTATATAATGTTGATTTTAATGACCTCATATTTTGAAATGTATAATTATATTTATGTTACTGATTAATTGTTGAATACTACTATTATTTAAATGTTATTATTATTTATTTTTTATAAAATGATGAATTAGACGTGATAATTGACAGTAAAATAAAATAATGTATTACATATTAGGTAATGTCCATCTTTTGCATGCCACATGCGAGCAAATTGTGCCGTGCTAAAATCTATGTACCATCTCCACCACAATAGGGAACATGCATGAAATTTTTTCATCGCTTTTCTTAACGAAATATCAAAATTCCGTAAGAACTATTCCAAAAAGTGAAATTAAAATTAAAATCTGCCAAGAAATACGTATGATATAAGCATTTTAAACTACTAATTAGACAGCGATTTGACAGAGAGGTCCGACATAGACTGTTACGTCACAGTCTACTACGATCATATAAACTCCATATTAAATTCTGTTTTGCTAGAAAGAGATAGAATGAAATGTTTGATGGCTTATATCTTGGGTATTTTTATAGTTATTTGAAAAATTCTTTTTGTCTACTGTTTGTTACATGAAAAAGCTTTAAATAAAGCAAAAATTAAAATTCATGCTTATATTATATTTTATTTCAGCAAATAAACTATTTTAATATGAATTTTAATTTGAACTAGACTTACTTTGACTAGATAGTCCCCGCAACTTCGTTTGGAGACGTGGCTAAAAATATAAACCAATTTTTTGCTTCATCGTAAATAGTATTATCGACATCCAGCTATCACCAAAATCTCTCCAGCCGAAATGTAAAGTTCCTAATAGAATATTTTCTAGTGAGCTTACAGTTTCTATTTAACTGAATGACGAAGCGCGGATTCACCAACATCGCCACGTCGGCGTCTATTTAAAGATGCTGAATATTTGATGTCTAGTTACCCGTCTAATTTAGATACGTGAGACAAAAGCGCTGAGATTTGTACTTCTATTTAACTTCTAAACGTAACGTATAGTTAGTTATTTAAAGTTTAGTTGAGTACACGCTAACTAGACATATTTAAGGTATATTTAAATGTACATAGTCTTTAATGATTAAAGTAAGTTTTGATTAAAAATAAGGATTTTAAACCAAAATAAGATGAAAAATGCGGAAAAGCAAATTGAATTCCGTTTCCCAGCGGAAGCTAGTTATAAATTTTAATATTGGCGTGGATATCTGTTTTATTATAAACGTAAATTTGCATCACGATTGCAATTTTTTTTATGCTCCTAATGTTTTTATCAAATTCTGGTTTTAATAACCATGTATACATATTGCCTGCTACTATGTTTCTGGACTACTTCCTGTAAACGTAATAATTTTGCGAAGATATATAATTTTATTGCCCGGGGAAAGCCGCTTATTTTTATTGTTCAGTCATGTTTGGTACGTCTCAGATAATACATTTGGGGTTCACTGAAAGTTTCAATGTTATTGTTCCCAGATATTTCAATTCAATTAAAATTGTATTACTGTTTCGGATATCTTTAAGCGTTCGACTCTGACTTAGCCGGTTGTTTTAGCGTACTGTATACCGTGCGGAACCCTTCGTGGGTGAGTCCGGCTCACATTTGTCTGGTTTTTATTCATATATCCAGGGGTCATGATTGTCCACGTACCAACATAATTTATTTTGTACATACAACGTTTGACTCGACACCGCAGAATAGTATTTGTTTTACGAACAGCTTTGTTTAACAATGGATAATGTCACTTTAGATCACAAGTCACGAGCGTCCCCTGTGTGTTCCTCGTTACACGAAACCCTTCACAAATGGTCTACAAATTTAACCCTGCCAAGCGTGGGTCCGGTAGCTCGGACCTTAACACAGTCTAGAGTATAGAATAGGTGGGAATAGGAATATTTGTAATTAAGTATTTGCCAAACAAAAACATATTTAATACCATGAGATTTTAGGATAAAAAATAACACCTGTCAATAAACTCTAAACTAAAAAATGTGTTTTTTCTCAAGAACAATTTTTATGGGCTTGTTTGCTATAGTTTTCCTGTAAGTTAAATACCTATAAAAGCTACCCGTCATAAATTACTCCAGATTTTACGATATTTATGTTCGAGAAATAAAAATAATAATTTTCACAAAGAGCTACGTAAATCTCAATGTTAGTATTAATGTATTATTAGTAAAAAAAACAGCCAAGTGCGAGTTGGACTCGCGCACCGAGGGTTCCGTACAAACCTTCACTTGCCCTAACATTATAACCCGGTTCCGGTTAAGTTAAGTTTGCACCTAATATTGCATACAAAAAAGGTGCAAACTTAACGCAACCGGGTTGTTCAAATAGGTTTTTAGAAAATTAAAAAAAAGAATTAGCTAGTTAGAGACATAATTATAATTTTCATGTTATAGATTTATTTATTTATATAAATTGTGAAAATTTTCGTTTGGTTAACTTCGGAGATAAAGGCAGGGGGGGAGGAATGGTTTTTTTTCACATTTTCCTTAATAAAACAAAATCTAATCTCAATAACAGAATTGTTCAAAAATTTGCAGCCCTTTCATATGATACCCTATTGACCTAGTAGCTAGACTTTTAATTTTTGCCCCCCCCTCTTATTCGTCGTTTTTTAGAATATAACAATACATTAAAAAAAACCTTTGCAATACATGTGGGCTGACCATGTTTATAAATATTCCAAATTTCAAATAGATAGCGTAAATAGTTTTTGAGATATGGCGCTCTAATAGTCGGACAGACAGACAGACGGAGTCGCACCACAAGGGTTCCTTTTTTACCTTTTTGGTACGGAACCCTAAAAATGTAGTGGCAGTCGGATAACTTCTATTTTATTGAAATAAAACAATTTAACGGATTATATCGCGTATATTTTCTCATTTTAGTTCCCGACGTTTCGGAAGCTTTCCAGCTTTCCATGGTCACGGGTGGACTGAGAAAAGATGTATTTTCTTCTGTCAAAGTTACAATTTGTGCAAACTACCAATTTTTTGAAAAAACACAAATAAAGGTGTACATACATGCCAGATGGGCCTAAGCTGTAAAGACAGTTACACATGTGCCAGAAGGGCTTAATTATTTTATTCTAATAATTTACCAAGCATCATTTCACAAATGAGGCGTACTGAGGAGAAAAGAAACGCTGCAAAGAAAAACTTCCAGGCTACCTCATTACTAATTATAATATTTAAAGACTATTAAACTACTTTTACACAGATAAGATATTTTACACCGTTCGTAAATTAAGGTTTTGCAGTCCTGTGTCTCGCTAGTTCCTTGATGAGATGTATTACAGGATCCCAAGCTGGTGGTAGTGACAATCCATCTTCTCTATTGAAATTAGGATGCTTTTTAATCTCAATAGCCTCGCGTAGCATCCTTGGAAAATATATTTTTTCTTTGGCAAGGATAGAAGGTTTATCAAACTTAATTGAGTGGTTTGGTTTGTCAATGACATGTTCTATTTAATTATATTTACCTTTTAAACATATCTAAAAAGTTTAACTCAGGCGTAATAAGTTTAGTAGTAGGAGCCAATTAGTACACTTCCACAGAATCCTAAAAAACCTAAGTAAGATGGAGCTTTTTCATAACTCACACTTCCAGTAACAAGAACATTCGTCTTTGGTTAAAACGCGTTCAAACGTTCGCAGGCCAATTCTGCCGTGGTAATTGTTTGGGGTAAGTAATGGCCTCTCAGAATTGACTTCAGACGGTTTTAAACATTTCCCCTGGGCTGGAGAAATATTGCGTTTTGTGTAAGCCAAAAGACGCATCGAATAAATTGAGCAACACGGACGGGTTAAGCCTGGTTTTTTTTTAAAGACTAATGAGGGTCAGAGTAATTGGGCATATATATTTAGGTACCGATGGTACAACGTACGATCATAAAAAAAAAATATTTTTATACACAAGCAACTATTATTTTTATACATTTCAAATGTATTATTACTTACTTCCGGTATAGCGACAACCCTGATACATGTTTCAATTTAAATCGTTTTACAAATGAAATACTTTCACAAATACAAAATGGATTATATAAGATAATTATCATTATATTCAGCAACTAAAGAAGTAGGCGACACACCTTGACTACGACGGTAATTTGTCATGAGGGAACGACTAAGAAGATGCTGTAATAAAATAATTAATCCAAACCGTTTGATTATCGCTTCAGGCAAGCTTATTTACACAATGTTAGTATTTCGTTCGTTCTACATAACCTCATATTAAAAAGAGGTTAACTGTACAATTTGAATTTGTATCGAATTGTCATTCTGTATAGGTAATCTTCTACTGTCAGATTCAGATATATTTCAGTGCAAAACACACGCTTGTATATACATACTATAAGGCGCCCGCGACTTCGTTCACGGAGGAGAAAAAGTCATAACCCCTCTTTTTTTCTTCTGCGTAGTCGGGTAAAAAGTATCCTATAACTATTTGGAGATACCCAGCTATCCATGTCTCAAAAATAGTCGAAATCCGTTTAGCCGATTTTGCGTCATGAAGGGACAACGACATAAACATACAAAAAATCCCAAAAATATCTTTTTCGCTTCAATGACCTCCAAATAGTCCCTCACACTAGTGTTTTAGTTTAAATATCATCAATGTAAACACATTTCATTTTTACAACTTTATAATAGTATAGTTAATTTAATACCTGCTTCATCACATCACGGAAGCTGTAGTGTGGCATCTTGTATCCGCCTTCAAGAATAAGCGTAATTCTCTGAATAATAGATTGGTGAAATCCAGCCTAGGTAAACCAAAAAAAATATTATTTCTCACTTCACAAACTTCGTGTATCTCGGCTTGGCCCTATGGCGGACACCGGTTTCTACCACTCGGCCGTAGGACCAAGTAGGTACTTGGTATTAAGTTCGTCATTTGTGATTACGGTTGTTCTCTGCAATAAAGTTCAAATGTAAAACACTGATATCTATAATACGTTCAATAGCACAACCCACGCTATCCCATCATTCCCGTGTGAAGCATAAATATGTAGGTACAGAGAGTATACAGGATGGACCTAAAACCAACGCCAAAATGAAGAGGGGTAATAGACCAGCTACCAGCTAGATTTGACCTGGTAAAAAGTTCATGGTTTTTGAGATATTTATAAAACTCGTGACTTTTGATACCCTGCGTCAGTATGTCGATTGCCTCCACTGCCAATTTAAGTATTTTGAAAATCTGTTTTTTGCAAGATATTGCCAAAAACATATCCTATCGAATGAATTTAAATTTTTACATTTCATGATGCTTTGTCGGTAAAAATAATTAAAAAAAACGAATTAAAGTAAAAATCCAAAGTGCCAATAACTCGAAAACCATGAACTTTTTATTAACATCAATAAACTTACCTAATATGTTAGCTAATGTGCTGTTCTATCACTCCTCTTCATTTTGGCGTTTGTTTTAGGGACATCTGTATATGTAATATTTCCGTATGCACACTATCTGATCAAATCCTTTAAAAATACGTTGAGATCTTGTCCCAAATCACCCTTAACGAGCATCACTAACGACACTAGCATTTAACGGGGCCACTATCTAACCCTTCGATTTCGCCCCTTCGGTCTGATACCACCATCATCAGGGTAGATCACGAGGGTCTTTAAAATAGGACTAAAAAGTGTTTTTCTTCTATAATATTGTGACTCACAGCTGGTATTGCAATTGTCTAAGGGCGGAGGTGATCGCTTACAATCAGGCGATCCGTCAGCTCGTTTGCCCCTTATAATACAAATATTATTTAAAAATTTAAATATTTTCATGAATAAAACGAGTCACGAAATCAATAAATATATTTTCATGTTTGAAATATATGTGTATGTCGGCTGGACAGATTTCAACCATTTTTCGTACCAAAATCTGGATGGATACAGGATATTTTTTATCGGACTACGCTCAAGTCAGTCAAAAGAGGGTCTCTACTCCTCCGTGAACTAATCGCGAGTGGAAGTGGGCACTTTCGCCTTTTAGTTTTTTTTTTTCATATTTTAATAATATTTAACTTCCGATTAATGAATGTGTTCCCTTGCTATGCCGCGAAATAGTGTTCCACAAAAAATATTCAAATAAAACAAATCATCAGAAGATGCAGGAGATGTCGACGGTCCGGTGTCCACCCGAGACCCGAGACATGAGTCGTAGAGAGGCAAAACACATGTCTAATTTGGTTTGTATTTACATGCATATTTTTTGTGGAAGCTGCATGAAAGTATGCGCACGTAAGCACAATAAACTTATAGTCACATCTAACCAAGACACAAGAAAAGCAAAGGCACTATAATCCATTAATCTAATATAGAAATCCGCAATGTAACGCCTGATTCTATCAATTATTTAACTTCCGCCTGTCGGTAAATGACAATGAAACCGATGTTGTAGCATACATTCGACGGCAAAAAGCGGAAACGTAGTAACCGCCAACTGCATCCACTGGAGGTTACGACGTTTCAGCTTTTTGCGGTCGATATGTACCTACTTTCTTCTTACTCACGGTATTGACGGCGCGGCGGGGCTATTTTCGAGCAGCAATGTGAAACAAAATTTCACTATCTCATAACCAGTTTGGTCGAAAAACTAAACGAAATGTGTCTTTACGGTGCGATACATTACGTTTAGTTTTTCGACCGAAACAACAAAATTTTGTAAGGATATTTTCTATTACTCGTGACTTGATCCAATCTACTTGGGTCTTTTCTCCTCGACATTTTTATAATTGGGTTATTGAAAGAAAACAAAACGCTCTTATCCCTGAGGCGGGTTTGCTGTTGAAAGGATTTCGGACAAATCCATCTGGGACCCTTCCATCCGAAGATAAACAAAAATATGACGTGATTCATGAAATAAATGAATATCAAACAAACGCGACCTTCTGTCACCGTAGTTAACAACAAACCATTTCTCTACATAACATTTACATATTCATGTTATGTTTATACTAAAAATCCTTTTAAATTTGAAACAATAAAAAGTTCATGAACGGATTTTCGTGACAAATTTAAGGAAACATTTTCGTTCTAATTTTTACCCATCTCAATTTTATAGAACACTAGCTCTGCCCGCGACTTCGTCCGCCTTAAATTCGTTTATCGCGGATAAGGGCATTTTTCCGGGATAAAACGTAGCCTATGTCCTTCCCCGTGACTCAAACTATCTCCATACCAAATTTCATCCAAATTGGTTCAGTGGTTTAGACGTGAAGAGGTAACAGACAGACAGACAGACACACTTTCGCTTTTATAATATTAAAGTATGGATGAAGGTGCGCCCGCAACTTTGTTCGCGTAGGACAAAAAGTCCTAGCCCCTCTTTTTCTTCTGCGTAGTCGAGTAAAAAGTATCCTTTACCATCTGTGGGTGCCCAGCTCCACGTGTACCAAAAATAGTTGAAATCCGTTTATCCGATTTGGCGTGATGAAGCCACAACGACACATACAAACATTGAAAAAATCTAAAAAATATATTTTTGATTCAATGACCTCCAAATAGTCCGTAACAATCAGTACAAACATTTCATTTTGACAACTTAATAAATTTAATTTTAATTATTAAAATCTTAAATTATTTTCTTTTGAAATCTAAGTAAGTAGGTAGGTGAGAGAAAATAAAATGAGAATTTAGCTTTCTTATAGTTCGAACAAGAGTGTCAAGATAAGGAAACATGGATGAATATTTTTAAATGTACCTCTCAACTAACCCTTCGGCCTTGGCAGCTTTATCTTCCCTACGTTACGGCTTGCAGCCTTCAGATATATTATAATAAGCCCTCAGGCAATTCATATTATTGGCAATCCTATCAATAGCACGAGTAAATGTTATTAATTTGAGGTAAGTAGGCAATAGATACCGACAGCGGTTATAAAGAGTGTGTCCGGCCCCCACAATCTTATACTACAAGTACCTAACAAGCTCATTATGGTTATAGCTGCCTCGGTTCGGCGCAATCGTTAGCGCTGAAAACTTCAGCGGCGTCACAAGCATGAGGCAAAGTACGGCACTGGCACATTAAGTAGTTAACAATGCGATGAAGAGGCATATCCTGCCTATAATGAAATTAGAGTGGTTGATTGATCATATTACCATCTATCTCACCGTTAAATTTTATATTGAAACGTCGTAGATTATGCAAGAAATACCATTATTTCTAGCAATCCAAGCCCACAAATGGAGTCGTCATCAATTTAGATTTGCGGTAGGCACGGTTCACGGTAATGGATTGTCATTTTGCGGAATGACGCGCTATATCTCAGGCCGTCCTTGTTACAGAATGAGTTGCTGAGTTCTAGATCCGTTTCAGGTGCCAATTTATTTTATGTCTTATCCTGATAGCTATGAATATTTTTGGAAATGCGTGTGACTGTAAAAATCTGAAGAGCAACTAGCAAAATACATACATCAGTGGGTGAAAAAATGTGAATTTTGTCACAGAGATTCCATAGGTAGCGGAGACCAGGGATAAGATTGTCTCACGGGTTGGTTGTCACACGTCGGCCATAACAGAAAACTGAGCGAACAAATAAGTTCATCGCCAGTGTCGAAAGATCTCGAGAGCTTCATCTAGGAGAGAGAGAGAGATATTTTTATAATTATTTCGACACCGGTTCATAGTCCATTATGGCCACTGTGACAACCGACCCTTGAGACAATCTCCTCCCGTGAGCATGTAGGTATACTGGTGCTAATGCTCCAGCTTGAGTGAATAGACTTACTGGAAGCTGTCCTAAGCCCTGTAAATAACAGTGAAACATATTTGGAATTTACTTAATGACCATCTTATAACATTGATAGATGTCTGGAAACTTTTAACTTTCCCAAGAATTCTCAGAAACACTGACATTGTCCCTGACTCTTTATTAAGCACAAATTTCAATTCTAACAATCATCACAATAAACGTCAGATGAATACAAAGAGCCCGCTAAATGAGAATCTGTGTGATTTTGTATCCTCATTTAAACGTAATTCTGCGTCACAGGAATTTCTAGCGGAGCTCTGTACGTATTTACCTACCAAAGCATTTTCTCTCGTACTCAAACTATGCCTCGACTGCTTTCGAATCAGACTTCCATTGAAACGTATCTTTGACTTGGCATTCAAGTTAGATTTGTTTACATTGCGATCTTGAAGTTTCTTCTGTATTTCCATTTCAGTCAGTCATTTTTGATATATTCTTCAAATTGGAATAATTTCGACTAAAGTGAAGCTTTAACTTGGCATTAAATTCTGAATTGTGTACAGTCGTCAACATATATACGCAGCAAACATGGGGCTCACTAATATTTGAACAGTACTGTATTGTCAAGGCTTTAGAGTGCATGGTCAAATATTTTTAACCATTCCGATATATCTACCGTGAATATATATTTCAAGGCAGAATTAGTTCGATTAAAATTAATCCTGAATTAGTATCAAAGTCAGAGCCACGTATATTGCGAACATAGTGGCATCGTTAATGTCTAGTAGACTGTAGTCATTGTCTAGGTCTAGATGTAACTTCACAGTTATTTTCTATAACATGGAGACGAGAGGTACTAGGAGACACCAGGGACACGTTTCCGTTGCGTTTTCCAATCGTTTTTCTTACTTGGCATCAAAGTACTTAACGAGTCACGCAATATAATCAAAAAGTCATATCCGTACTTCACATCCATTGCACATAAGTCTTTTAGCAGCTATGTTACATCGTTGACGTTTCGATATCTCCAAGCAGGAAGTTCGGAGGGCTCAGGAGATAACACAAGAAAGATTTCTTACAGTGATCGCGTCATTACTCAGCTGGAAGTTATGGGAGCTGACAATCACATATGTCGCCGGTCGCATTATTAAAAAGCCTGCCACGTTGGAGATTTTTGGTTCGATGGGATTTTCCTCGTAATATCTGGTCAGGTTGGTAAAATCTGACATAATCGCGAAAAACGGATCAAAGCTTAATACAGAACCTTTTGACCTTTATAAGTAGATACTTATCTTCTCTTATCTGTATTCTAGGCTCAAACAGTTAGTTTAGTAGATTAAAGCCCAAGAATACGAAAAAAATAATCTAATTTGTATCCCTACAAGATCTTGGTTAGATTGCTAAGGAAACGTTTACGCAAGCAAATGTAGGTATCTTTAACATTGTTTTTTTATACGTCACTTTATCTTTTTTTTCTTTGTCTCCTTCACACCAGCACTAGTTATTGACGAAAAAGAAACTTGAAAATGTTATTTAGGTGAAATTGGAAACTTCACATAATAGTATAAACTTTGCTTTTTAAGCTCAATTCGAAGTAATAAATAACAACAAAGTCCAACTAATTACACAAGCACTCCAAACAAAATACCTACGTACGACTCGATCACGCAACGTACGATAAAACTTAATCTTAAATACGCAGCGTCGTATGAGTCTTCGTAAATCAATAAGACATTTGTCCTTTTTATACCAGGAGCTCGGCAATCCAGCTCAGAACAGCAGCGTAAGTGTCTTAGAAATCCAATGAGACTTATTCCTTTTTACACTGGACCTCAGAATTTCCCGCGAGTAAGTGTTCGCGGTTTCAGCCCACTCACTTCGTCGCAGGTAATTTAGCAAATTTCTGCCGACCGTACCTGCCAACTCGAAATTAATTCGGGACAAACTTCCCTGCGAAAGAGATCACGTAAACTCTATGATTTACGAACGAACATTATATGACAAGGGTTCGCGAATATGTTTAAATTGTAAAGGTAATTATGGAGGGTAATTGGATGACTTAAAAAGTTGGTTATTGTGACAAAACTTGGATCAAAAGGCTGGTTATACTTACTTGTTATTGTTACTAACTAGTAAGTTTATCAAGTAATATCTAACTTATGCCCGATACGTAACAGCTGCTGAGGTAACTCATAATGCTGAGGTAACTCAACAGCATAATGTGACCTTCATCCCGTCGGCTTCTCTATCACGGAGAAGATTCAGATAACAGTCGCTTCAATATGATAATCTGATCTGTCAAATTGCTTTTTCACGCGTTAAAGGGGGAACGGATTGATGTGATTTATTGTATTACTCTATATATATAGTCCTCATCGTGCCCGACGACGGCAACTCCTACAGTGTGAGCACGAAGTTAGCTGGTGAAACCGAACTTGGTTTTGAAACCAAGTTCAGCAATATGCAATGGCATATACATTGAATATAAACTGAAGAGTGACTTACAGGTTTACACTAGGTTTACTTTTTTATTCCGGAAAAATTCACGGTTTCCATAAGATAAACAAAACAGGAGGTAATCCAGGGAAACCGATAGAAAAATCCTACTTTAAAATAATGGTCTAAAAAGGAGGGTACGTTTAAATAAACGAGAAAACTGGAGTATGCACGAAGGGTTCCGTTTCCCTTGTGCCCTTTTTTAGCAGTTTATTATTATTTTCATTATGCTATTTATTACTATAGTGGCCGCATTAGTTAATACACATTCTGTGAACCTACTGTGCTTAAAACAACAAAAAATAAAATAAAGAGTTTGGAGGACGCAAAATAGTGATTTCCCTGGTATTTTTTGCGCATGGTTGGTATGAAACTGTTCGTGCGCGAGACGCATTTGGTCGATTTTTTTTTTATTTAAAAAGCTCTTTTAGGCAGGGACAATCATAAGTACATCTCCCGCGTAACCCCCGAGGTGTCGCGCCTCATCTGAAATTCTACGGGGGCCCCTCTCATTATAATTTCGTTCGCACTCGGGCCTAAATAGAAATTGAACATTCTTTCCGGAACAATGGAATGGTCATTGTGATCATTCTACTTCGAGGTGGAACTGTGCTGTACTGAAGTATTCTTTGAATGTGCCATAGAGTGAAGTAAGTAAGTCTAGTCTCACAGAATTGTCAATCTAAATATATACAATACTCATTCTAGTAGCACAAAACCTACGTGACTTGCTCTCTGGAAGTTTTTGCTATGATCCGTTACTTCTTATGATTGGCGAGGAATCAAAAATGGTCTTGAGTTAGCCATAGCAGACTTGGCTTTTTTTAGGGTTCTTGAAAAGGTAAAAAACGAATCCTTATGGTGCGACTCTGTCACTATTTTGTCACACGCATCAAATAAATATATCATTGTCTAGCGACTGCCAAACATTTTCAATGAACGGAAACTTCATGGTTGCGCAATGTGACAGAATTTACTTCTTATCTTGAGTTCGGTGTAGGGTGAAAGGGGTCGTATCATATGAAAGAGCTTAATTTGCTCATTCTCAAACAATTTTTTATTTTTTAAACTGTAATATTTTTTGATTTATGGTGAATGTGGAAAAATACCGTTGCAAATGAATTCTTGACGAATAATAATTAATATCAAGGACAATCTTACACAAATCGACCTAGTCCCAAACTAAGCAAAGCTTGTACTATGGGTACTAGGCAAGGACCATTAAAGCAAGAGGACTGTCATTTGCGATACTTTGGATCGTGCCCCGATCGCAAGGAAATATTCTGGCAAAAACTAGATGGCGCTTTAAAACTAAACATTTAACGGTGTTATAATTGAAATAAAACAATTTAACGGATTATATCGCGTATATTATCTCATTTTAGTTCCCGACGTTTCGGAAGCTTTTCAGCTTTCCATGGTCACGGGTGGATTAATAGTCTCTGTTTTTTAAAATACTATAATTAGTAATGAGGTAGCTTCGGAGTTTTTCTTTGCAGCGTTTCTTTTCTCCTCAGTACGCCTCATTTGTGAAATGAAGCTTGGTAAATTGTTAAAATAAAATAATTAAGCCCTTCTGGCACATGTGTAACTAACTGTCTTTATAGCTTAGGCCCATCTGGCGTGTATGTACACCTTTATTTGTTTTTTCAAAAATGGGTAGTTTGCACAAATTGTAATTTTGACAGAGAAAAATACATCTTTTCTCAGTCCACCCGTGACCAATACGCGATATAATCCGTTAAATTGTTTTATTTCAATGAGTAATAATCGCGGAAACAGAAGAAAATATGGTTTTGTAATTGTACAAAGAAAGATAGTGCAGTAACAATTAGTTCGTGAACAGCCAATAATAAAAAACCGTAACATTTAAATAACGTCACACTCTTGCAAAGTTTAATAATTGTAAATAATAATTCTTATACATAGATGGCGTTGTGCATACCGGGGAACAGCTCTTTGTATGACGATTTTTAGTGCTCTAGTTTTAATGGTCCTTGGTACTAGGGGACGATACACATAATATATAGATAAATTATAATGCTTAAATACATAGAAAACGTCAAAGACCCAGGAATAAACGTTCGTGCTCATCACACAAACACCCCATCTGGCCGAGATTCGAACCCAGGACCGCCAGTTTCGTAGGCCGTTGTGCCAACCACTGAGCCGAACATGTTCTTTGCGTTTCTTTTTTCTTCGTTAAATGTTCAGTTTTATAGCACCATCTAGTTTTTAAACTGAACATCCTCTTGCTAAGATGGCCGTTGGGGCAGGCAGGTTCTTGAATGGAGGCCGCGTACCGACAAGCGCAGCGGGGGAGGGCCAGGTTGAACGACCGCCTTTATCCATGTGGAAATCTATTGAGGAGGCCTTTGTCCAGCAGTGGACGTCCTAAGACTGAGATAATGATGATGATGATCCTCTTGCGGTAAGGGAACGATCCAAAATATGGCGATTGAGAGTCCTCTTGTTTTAATGGTTCTTGATAGAAGTTACACAACTGTTACTTCTAGCTGTTGACGGGAATAATTAGTTTATGTACCTACTTTGAAACCACAGACAGCCCAATTACTATTCCAATTAACTATGTAGATCTACCTACTAGTTGAACTCGAAAACCACAATTGCGATCTTATATTCAAAATTAAGCCACATTATTGTGCAAACATAGTGCCTAAAGCTACAAACATAGTGCCTAAAGCTACAAATCTCGTGGCTTAAGATATTCCCTGTGCGAGGTTCTTGTTCTTGTATACCTAAGTTTTACTGTCTTATTCGTCACGATAAAAAGCTACGATACATATGATAACGTGATGACTTGATTTAAATTCAATTCGAATATTGATACAAAGATAACTAAAATTTAAAATTTATTATTTATTGACAAAATATCAAAACACCGTAAAAACGATTTCAAAAAGTGAAATTGAAATTAAAATCGGCCAAGAAATACGCATGATATAGGCATTTTATACTACTAATTAGACGGCGATTTGACAGAGAGGTCCCATGTACTGTTACGTCATAGTGCACTCCGGCCATAAAAACTCCATATTAAATTCTGTTTTGCTAGAACGAGATGGAATCAAATGTTTGATGGCCTATATCTTGGTTATTTTTATAGTTATTCGAAAAACATTGTTGTCTAGTTTCTTACATGAATGGGCTTTTGATAAGCAAAAATATCATTATGCATAGCCCCTGTCTAAGTCGAAATCGAACCAGCGTGTATTTGTAACCGGAACAGCGTCCTGAACCATAGACCGTCGGACTGCTTGTGATGCGCAACTTATTAAAACCTCTACTTTCAGTAACTCATTTAGTAAGCTACGTTACTCACGACATATACTATGTACAAAGTTGTAAAAATTTAATGTCTGTACATTGACGATATTTTCAAAAAATATTGTATCAAACTATTTGGAAGTCATTGAATTGTGGTTTCATCACGCCAAATCAGCTAAACGGATTTAATTTTTTTTGGCACACAGGGAGTTGGGTTAGTTATGCATAGATGGTTATAGGAACTCTTTACTCGACTAAGATGAAGAAAAAAAGGAGGCTTGGTTTTTTTTATTTCACTGACGAAGTTGCGGGCGCTTTCTGAAATGATATGTAGACACTTTAGTAAGGTGTTAGGGTAAGTACTAACGATATCATAGATTACAAAAGTTTTATTTTACTGTGTTATTAGTCTATGACATGATGTTCGAAACGCCGAAAATTACCAACGCAATGTACCAATTAAATTATATTGTACGCGATGAAGTACCATTTGTGTTGGTAATTATGTTTGTGCAAGTACGAAAGCGAAACCTTGTTCAAAAGTATGGAACAACAATTCAAAATAAAATGATAGTAGCCACACGAGATGAGTGCAGTCTAGACCTAAGATAAAGCTTGCAATGTAATTTAAAAAAACAGGTCACATCACAGCATTTGAGTATTCCGAGCAGTACTGAACTCGCAGCACAACCATAATAATGGTGAGTAATTTGGAGGTAAATCCAAAAAAGACAAAAATCGCATGTTTTAAATTACATTGATTACAAACAGACATTTTTCTTAATGATTTATACCTGTTTTAAGCGCAGACACTTCAGACTATGCATTCTTCAACTGTTATCTAGCTTCCGCCATTCCTTGTATTCGCCATGAGCCGTCAATTTTGCATTTCTCTCTAACATAGTTTCGGATATGCGAGGAGAGAGATAGAACATCGCAAGCAATATCGCTGTGACTTCATTTGGAACTATTGAATAGGAATGAAGGAAAGTTTTCGCTAGTTGCGGAATAATGTGCATCTAATTTATGCTAGGTTGCATTTGTGGAAACTCTAAGTAAGAAGTGTTTCGTGCAAGAATGTTACTGTATTTTAAACACTGTTTTTCTGTATAGGTACTTAACTAAAAGGTATTGTTACGTACTAGCGGGGAGTGGGTTTCTGATTAAAAAGCATATTTTTGGAAGGAAGTTTTTATCCATAAATGTTTGAAGATTTTTAACTATTTTGTGTATAATGATACACAACATAGTTAAAAAGTTATGAAGAGAAGAGATAGACATTTTGATTACGCAAGGCGAAAAGGTGTTCCCCTTTTATTTTTAACTGTAATATATTTATTTTACCTAACTATGTTGTAAGTTGTTGTAGCGGCCACAGTTTGTAGGAAACAACACATTATGTGACTTTTTATATACATCGTACATAATTATGACAGACAGACAGCAGTTCCTCGGTAATGAGGTTTAATTGGTATCCTTTTGATTTAGAACCCTAAGAATTTATTTATTTTATTTAGAAACGATATAGTTACAAGTCACAAACTTATAAGATCTTGATGAAAGTAAGCAATGTTTAAGAATATAGTCGTATGTGTTTGTTTGTAAATGTAACTCAATTTCAACTACGCACAACATTTGAGAGTGTGAATCTTATCAATCTTAGCGAGTGATAAAAAGGTGGGAATCAAAATTTAATTTTGGATGGCGATGAATTGGTCATCTACCCCAGTGTTTGACAAGTTATAGCCTATTTTGAGGTAAGTTTCGTCGATGTTTAATAAGTGATTAGGAGGTTGGAGGGAGTTTGTACTTCAGCGGTTAAGGTTGGGCCCGAATTGTGTTGAACTTTGCTAATTCAATCAGTGTGATCGCGCAAGTTACAAGTATCCATGCCATGCTAAAGACAAACGAAATTAATGAACACGTGAGTGGAGTTCTGGTGTAGTATAATGTTGGGTCCACCAGCCAGAGCCACTAAAAGTTACACTGACATGACAGTGAGTGAGACCCCTTCTACCCAGTCGCACCCAAAACTAGCCTACAGCGAGGTCCTGAACCAGATCCAGGTTGGCATCAAGGACTCCAGTCCGATGACGGACTCACAACTTGAGTCCCTCTGCAACACCATCGTGCAGAAGATATCGACCATGGACTCTGGGGAACGACCAAAGTTTAAAGGCTACTCGTATAGGCCAGGCTGGTTGCTTATCACTTGCAGTAACCAGCAATCCAAGAACTGGCTTGTGCAGATAACGCCGTCCCTCAAACCATGGCCAGCAGCCAACCTCGGGGTAATACCTGAAAATGAGCTGCCCAGGCCAAGCATTGGGATGGTGTTTATCCCAGAGATAGATACGACGAAGACAGGGCAGTCGCTATCTCTTCTTCGTGCGCAAAACAAGGGGCTGCGCACGAAGCTGTGGAAGGTAATCCACACAAAAGTCGAAAAGGGCGCGATTATGCTAACCCTGTCCCTAGACGACTTATCCGTGGAGAACCTCAGAAAAACGGACCTAAAGGCGAGCCTAGGCTTGCGAGAGGCCCAACAGCCTGGAATCGAGGCAACCCCCATCCCAGCACCGCAGACTTTAAACTCACTCCCTGTGGACCAAAGGGCCCTACCGGGTCCATCAAGGTCTGTCCCTCAGAATCCCTCTCCCCAAATAACCCCAACACCTGCACGAAAAGTCCTAACAGGACCAACACGAGCAATCTCGCCAAATCCCAACCATCCATCCATCCAGTCAACCCATCAGCGGTTTCCCCCAGGCAGACCAACAGGGGCGCAAACCGCCCCAGGGGTAGGGGGAATCAGAGAGGCAGCAAGCAAGGGCGCGGCAGTGCCCGTCGCCTGCACTAACGACGCAAGTAGCAGTAGGGGGGCGAGGATCCTACCGGCCAACATCCACCACGCGATCGCGGCCTCAGCGGTCGTGGAAAAAGCCTTCAGCGACAATGGTCTGGACATCGCCCTCATACAAGAACCATGGCTAAACAGAAACTTCATGGTACCTGGACTGAATAGTGTGGGTAAGATTCTTGTACACGAAAACGGAACTAAACCCAGGGCCTGCATCATGTTTAGCAAAAATATCAACTTCTTGCCTGTTTCAGAATTACGCAGCGACGATCTGGTCGTTGCCTACGTAGATCTCAAGAGGCGATGCAATCACAAGGTACTAATCTGCTCAGCCTATCTGCCTGGAGAGAAAACAGATCCCACAGAAGAACTGACTAGAGTCGTGGATTACGCCACAAGACTGAAGTCGGAACTTATTGTGGGCTGCGATGCCAACGCCCACCACACCATCTGGGGGTGCACTGGAATCAACAAAAGAGGTGCGCTTCTCTCTAACTTTATCTTTTCTAACTGTCTGCAATTGTTAAATAGGAGCAACACGCCAACCTTTGTGACTAGGGTAAGACAAGAAGTACTAGATATAACCTTCGCAACTGAAAAGGTAGCTAGATGCCTTGTCAACTGGCATGTCAGTAGTGAAAACTCGATGTCGGACCACAAACATATTTTATTTGGTGTTAAAGGTTCATTAGACCCGGAACCAATAAAACGCAGGAACCCAAAAGATACCTCCTGGGACTCGTATAAAGTCCAGCTAGAGGAAAATCTAAAAGGAATCCCGAAAAACATAAAAACACCAGACTCACTCAACTTAGCGGTAAGTCTGCTGACGGAAGGCATTAACAAATCCTATGAGCAGAGCTGCCCGCTGAGGTAATCAACCAATAGAAATACAATGACGTGGTGGAACAAAAAGCTTGAAAGACTCCGTGTCTCCACACGCCGCATATTCAATCATTCTACTAAACCGAGCGAATGGGAACGGTACAGTAGAGCACTGACTGAATATAACAAAGAGATCAGAAAAGCCAAAAGAGCGTCTTGGCGAAGATTCTGCGAGAATATCGCTCAAACACATAAAGGAGCAATAATTCACAAAATACTTACCAAGACACCTACTAATTATCTCGGTCTTCTAAAAAAACCAGATAATACCTTTACGACCACTGAAGAGGAGACACTAGAGCTTCTCAGGGTAACCCACTTTCCTAAGTCGTACACCACCAGTAATACGCAATTGCACGCCCAAAGGAGCAATCAGGTCCACAGGGTACACAATACAGACTGGAATTTGCCTGAAAACATATTCAGACCAAACCAAGTTAAATGGGCGGTAAAGAAACTCAAACCATTTAAATCAGCGGGAGGGGACGATATTTTCCCAGCGCTAATACAACAAGGGAGCGACCTCCTCCTCCCGCATCTGGTAAAAATATTTCGGGCAAGCTTCGCCTGGGGTACTATACCGGAACAATGGACAAAAGTCAAGGTACGTTTCATACCAAAAGCAGGAAAAAAGGACTACGCTCAGCCTAAATCCTTCAGACCTATCAGTCTATCTTTCCTACTAAAAACAATGGAAAGAATAATTGATCAGCACATTCGAGCGAATCATCTAATGGAGAGGCCACTCAGCCACAACCAACATGCTTCCTAAAAGGGAAAATCCACGGAAACTGCCCTATTAGATCTGGTCGACAAGGTGCAGAGGACCCTAGAGGATAGACAAACAGCTTTATGTGCGTTCCTAGATGTGGAAGGTGCCTTCGATAACACACCCACAGAGACGATTCTTAGAGGAATGGTATCAAAGGGCGTGGACGACACAACAAGCAGATGGGTTCAGAACATGCTATCTAATAGAGTAGCAACCCTGACCCTAAATGCAATCACACACGAATTCTACACCACAAGGGGTTGCTCACAAGGAGGCGTTCTATCACCACTACTGTGGACCCTAGCGGTGGACCAACTCCTTACATTGCTTGAAGGCTATGACTATGATGTTCAGGGTTACGCCGATGACCTAGTAATCATAGTCAAAGGTCCATGTCTCAGCACAATTTCAAACATAATGCAAGGAGCTCTCAAAACTATCAATAAATGGTGCAGAGAAAATGAGTTGTGAATCAATGCCAACAAAACAATCATAGTACCCTTCACAAGGAAGAGGAAGCTCGACAAGCTCAAACCCTTAGTGCTTAACGGGCAGACTATACCATTATACCGGTTACACATGACCAAAGGCTTACTTGGAACACACATTTGAACAACATAATTCAAAAAGCGAAAATGGCAATGTGGACATGCTGTAGAATGGCAGGAGCAAGATGGGGTGTAAGACCCAATATTGTGATGTGGCTATACACGGCAGTCGTGGGGCCTATAATCACATATGCCACCACCGTCTGATATGACAAAGCCAACCAAAAAACAGCCATCCAAAAACTAAACAGCCTACAACGCTCTGCCTGCGTTATCGTAACAGGAGCCCTATCATCAACATCGGGGGCGGAGTTGGATGCACTGCTCGACCTAACACCTCTACACTTGCAAGTGAGAAAAGAGGCTGAGCAGTGCATCTATAGAATCTGCACCCTTTCAAAGACGAAATGGCGCTCTGAGGCACTACTCAAGATCAAGGATGCAGTGTTTGAAATCAAAACTCTATGCATGCCTACAGATGACATGCCCACTGAAAATAACTTCGTACAACTTTACTCAATGGAAATACCCCCTAGAGACAAATGGCAAAACAATCAAATGTCTTTTACAGAGGGGAGTCACATCTGGTATACGGATGGATCCAAGAAAGGAAAGGATGTGGGATGCGGTGTCTATGGACAGAGACCAAAACTCAATGTCAGCGTCAGCATGGGTACAGAGGCCTCAATCTTTCAAGCGGAAGTCGAGCAGACAAACTCGCCAATAAGGGCGCGGACCAGCCCCAAGTTGGCCCTGAACCCTTTTGTGGGATCACAAAACGAAAGGCATACGTTCTGCTCAACGACTTATATAGATCTAAGGCAATCGAGGAATGGAGGCTCGTAAAAGGACAAAACCACTCGAAAACCTTAATTAAGGGGTTCAAGCAAAAGGCAAAAGTTCAGGCAAAAGTGTACAGCTCAAAAGACCAAAAACCTGCGCAATAACAAGAATCCTGACAGGCCACTGCAAACTAAACAAGCACCTGTTTCAAATCGGTATGAAACAGGACGCAGTATGCAGATTCTGCCAAGAGACAGACGAGACTGCAATGCATATCCTCTGCTCCTGTTGACCACTCATGAGGAAAAAAGTATCTACCGAGGGCAACATGTCGTGCCCCCGGAAGAGATACAACATTTCACTGCCCAAAGAATTTGGGAATTCCTAGACTCAACGGGCCTCAGTAGTGAACTCTAACAAAGGGCTGCCACAATATATCAAATCTGGTCGAGGCGGCATACAGAAGGCCCACAAATCAACAATAATAATAATAATACACTGACATGCCAAACTGGTTTGTCTAAATAAGCTCTCCTTCCATATCGCATTAAAATTGCTCGTTCAAGAATAAAGCCGAGGTAGAAAAGCCTTTTCCAAAAAAAACATCAACTTTTTCAGAATATGTTTTTTTTTTACATAAATGAACCTTATTGAATGAATAAAGTGTATAGAAATTGAAAATTGAAAACTATTCTTTCATTATACACACATACCGTTCGAATTAATAAAAAAATATATTAAAACCAAAATGTAACGTCCCGAAATAGAGAATTTGGGACATTTATTTCGTGTATTAGATTAAAAATTGCCATTTTTGAAAACGCCTAGAAGTTTAAGGAAACTGCTAGATTGGTGATGACAAGTGTGGTAAGTATATTATTATTTTATATGAGTATAGTATATATTATTATTTTGTCGTTACAATACAATGTAGGTAAAATTCGCATAAAGAAAGATAATTTGATAAAAGGTAAGCCTCAGTGAATTCTAATAGCTCCAGCAATTCAGCAATAAAATAAAAATAAAAAATTACACTATGGATATCATTGTCAAAGGGTTAAAGCAACGCCCATTTTTTGATGAAATCAAGCGATAGCGTGTCATTCTACTCTTGACTATCTGATAAACAACTTTATCAAAATTCACCTCCAGATTTTAAAGTGCATGGCAAATACAGCACTACAGCTTTTGATGGTTTTATAAAATTCGACATTATATCCTTCTCAAACTATTACCATTGTACCTATATAACCAAATTTGTAGTAAATTCAATGTAGTTCATTTTTGTAAAAGTAACTGTGCAAGAATTTTTAAAGGTTTTCGAGATAAATGCAAACACTGAAAAAAGTGACATTTAAGCCAAGATCGTGACGTCAGCACAGCCCCCACACCCGAAGACTTTTGGGAGATTTATAAGAACTCAAGGAAGCCCTGTACTAATATTGAAAGCTACATTAATTATTTCCGCTGATTTACCTAATTTTCTCACACTATAATTCAAGGTGACATTTGTCATTGGCAATGTCACATTCTGGATTATCGGTCCATATGATTGACGTCGTTGGTCCAACAACTGCTCAGAAAATTTGGTCGGATGCTGTAGTGCCTGTTAACGAAATTGGAGTTCAATTAGGTCAGTTTCAGTTGTCAATCAATTAGACTGATTAATGATGACGATACTCGTAACTTACTGCTAACTTTTCAATGAGTAGTGTGGGTGTGTGTGTGTGCGTCGATGACAAAATAAATAATGATATTACTTTAGCGCTGAAAATGCACCAATAGCTACATAGGCGTGTCGCCATCCCTACGGTGGGGTACCATATTTATATAGAAAGCCGAGTATTTTGGTGGCGAAAAACTACGTAAACTGCTATTATAAAGTTGTAAAAATAAACTGTCTGTACATTGAAGATATTGAAAAAAGTGACTATTGGAAGGTCACTGAATGAAAATCATTTTTTTTTTTGTATGTTTGTATACTTACAAGATTTATGATTTTAAGTTGCGAACACCTTCTAGTCTACCTACATATAAAACTAACATATTAAGCTTTCTCGCGCGATAAATTAACGATAAAGCAGCGGTCACTCTTCACACTCACTTGTCAGAAAGTGATTTATACAGACGAGTTCGAAACAGACGTATACTAGTCAGAAAGTTACTAATATTTTTCAGAAAATGAATTACTTGTTGTAAAGTAACCCATACTTATCAGAAAGTGACTTATACTTGTCAAAGGGTGAATTATACTTGTCAGAAAGTGACTTATACTTGTCCGAAAATAAAAATATAAATAAATAATATTTATCTCCTTGCGTTCAGAGTACGATCCAAGGAATGGCAATAGACAATCCTCTCATTTTAATGGTCCATGGTATTAGTTGATTTCGAGATCATAAATATGCCCAATTTCAGTGCTCTGACGCTAACTGAATTTGTTCCTGAGGAATAGGAGCGATACGGGAGGGGTGACAAGTGACGTGAAATCTGTATTGTGAAATATGTTATTTTAACAAATTCATCCTTGCCGGTATCAAGTTTTCGCTACTTACGATTCTTCCCATGTTGGCTACAGTACGAGCGTAGCGCTATGTAGCGCTACGAAAATGTCGGTTGCGAAATATCAGACGGAAACAACAAAGGAGGTTCTTCATTGACTGAAATACACCTGAAACACCTGTACGCTGAACCTCAAAGAAATCGTCACTACTTTGAAAAAACTCTTATCTTATTTTGCTTCATGTACAAAAGCAGTAAGTGTATACGGACTTTAGAATGCACTTACGTCGTTTTTTCGGAAGTTGTTTTGAGATATAAGCTTTTTTCAAAGTAGTGACGAAATGACATTACAAGCAATACTCATAACAATAAAAGGTAACGATACAACGGGGGAAAGAAAAGGAGGTAATCGAAAAAACAATTAGACTCCCGTCGTCGTTGAGGGCAATTTTGAGGAGATTCAGTAGTTTTCAAGTAGAGTAAAGAAATCAAGTTGTAATTGTGGGTAAAGACGCTGTTGACGCTCATAGAACTGGCTTTTGGCGAAACTTGACCATTATGGAATCACTAGTAGCTTTCTTAGCAAAATTACATCGTTCCTCGATAACAGACAGCATTAACGTCCGTACGCGGCGCTAGGTTGGACCTTCTAAATCTGGGTGACAAAGCGGTACCTCAAGGATCAATCATGGGAAACAACCTGTTCTTGATTCTCGTGAATGACTTCACATCTGCTTCGGATTTGGCGGAATTTGTTTTGTTCACGGATGATGGGTGCGTTATTGTCGCTGCAGATAGCCAGGACCAACTCAAGGTAAAACTTACCAAGGTAATGGACCAAGTAGCGTTGTGGTTCTCGGCCAATGGTACGCTACTAAATATTGAAAAAACTAACATCATTCAATTCAGGCTACGTTGTAAGATGGAACATGATTTAAATATCTTCTGCAATGGACTGACTGTTCCGCAGCCACCAAGTGAAATACCTAGGCCTGACCATTGACTCTGTGGTCTCACTTGGAGTCCACACATTCACAACCTCTGCGATAAACTATCGTCTGCATGTTTCGCGCTCGGTAGACTGCGCCCGAGTTTACATGTAAACAACGTAATGAAAGCTTATTACGGTTACTTTCACTCGCTACTTACCTACGGTACTGACCTTTGGGGCAACGCTGCAGACCGAGATAGAGTATTCCGACTGCAAAAGCGAGCAATCCGAATCGTGGCGGGCGTACCGTGGGATACCCCTGCGAGGGAATTGTTCAAAGATCACAAAGTACTAAGCTTCCATAGTTTATATATCTTAGAAGTCGCCAAATATGTAAAAAAAAAACCTGGAACGGTTCCCAACGTTTGGTGAAGCCCACGACCGCAACACTAGGCGGCGTCATGACTTGCGACCGCCACCGATAAGGCTATCCAAGTCCAAAAAATGACTACCCTCAATCGGCCCAAAAGTATATAACGCGATACTTGCGGATATAAAAAACGCACCTAGCGAAAAAATTTACATAAACAAACTCAAATCCAAGCTTATACACGATGCGCTTTAACTCAGTTGACGAGTTCTTTCAACAATCCGGATGACACAACCTGGTCACTTACCCAGAAACTACTTAGTCAACATTTGACAGTAGTAACAAATAATGTACCCAATTTAATATTCTTTTTAATAATTAATTTTAAATGAATAGTACAAATTGACATGTAAAATTATATTTTATCAATAAATGTTTGATTTGATTTGATATAAAAAAAGACATTCTAAACTATATGTTATGGTTATAAACAAAGATCAGAAACAAATGAAAAAATTTTTCGACGATACTGGACTTGAACCAGTGCCTTGAGCCAGACCGGGCTGAGTGGACGATTAGCTCAGATGGAGAGCGTGCTGCCCCGGTCTGGCTCAAGGCACTGGTTCAAGTCCAGTATCGTCGAAAATTTTTTTCATTTGTTTCTGATCTTTGTTTATAATAATAACGCTAGTGGAGTGATCCACTAATAAATTGCAAAAATTGTGATTATTATCATGATATTTGTAAAACAAAAAGTATATGTTATGGTTATAAATTTAAATTTTCACATACACAGTTTCATTTTCAAACGTATTTTGTTACAAAACTTGATGAATAAATTATATTTCAATTTGATACACATAGTGCCATCTATAAGCCTACACACATAACATTTCATTCCCAGTTTGTGCTTGTAGCTGTTGTAGGGAACACTTTCTCTTTCATCAAGCTGCGCCATCTCTTGAGCTACCACTGTACTTAATACTGGAGTCGAGAACAACAGAGGCCAATGAAAATAGCCCGTGAGACGTTCCCTAAGGACTTACAATTTGTATTATTTATCAAGAGATGGCGCTAGTAATGTTTACTACAATATTTTGTTACGTGACTGATCATGTTGCACTTTTTAATGAGGAAAATAGTAGATCAATGCTTTTTTTTGCTTCACAGTTATTAGATACCTACTACAATAGATTCTCAAACACTACATTGACCTAGGTGATTTAGTACGTATACATACTATTACGCTCCATAATAAACGTCTTTGGGCAGACCATTTTTTAATGTATTGAAATTATAATTATGATGATGAATACTGATTAATTTTTGAAATTTGAATCAGGTCAAAGACATAACAGCAATAACTCCTATTTTGCAAAGATTAAATATACCTACCGTAAAATGCTGCAACTTTGCCTGGATTTTGACGTTTTTTTCTTATATCTGTGAACCTATTTTTCATTATGAGTTTAATGAGTATTAGTCAGGAAATATACCCTATATTTCGCCAGATAAGACTCAAATCTCACTACCTAATCATACTGTATTTCCGATTTACAAGCAATCAAAGTGTCAGGCAAAGTTGTAGGCCTAAGACGTAACTTTGCCTAGACGGATATCTCAATAAATAATGTGTTACTATTTGTTATAATATTTACTCGTGTGCATGAGACATTGTGCTTGTCCCTTGCAGTCAAATTGTTGCCATAAGCTTAATACTTTTTTTTTCACAGGCAATAGGTAAAGTTGTAGCAGGTTCCACAAACTGTCTATACAAAAATGTCGTTAACAGTAGGGTTGTGCCAAAAAAAGATTATTATTTAAAAAATATAATTATATTTTTAGTTACAAAATAATCAACAAACAATCAATTTTTATACTATAGTTTGAGTAGCAAAATACCTATTCGAGTCGGTATGACTATTTTGAAATACAATTATAAAACGTAAATAGGTACGTCATTTATGTAGGTACTAATATAAGTCTTCTACTCTGTAAAGTTAAAATTATGTACTTAATATTTCAAGAACACAACGTAGGAACACAATTGAAAGCTTTGGTATAAAAGAAACGTCTGCCTTAAAAACACCTTAATCAAAAACTTTTATCAAAATCCTGTCTTCTTATCTAGAAGCACCAACCAAAAAACAAATTAGAAAATATAGAAAGAAACATAAAACCAAACTCAAAAATCAGATAATACCCTTTTTTTGTTAAACGGAATTCTGCTAAGTACATTCATATTGTTACCTACGTATCACATTTTTTAAAAATGTAATTTGCTTATATAAAATAATTATGAATAGGAACATAATTATGTTAGGAACTGTGGGAAAGTACGTAAATACAAAAATAAATATTCTGTTACACACACAAAGGTAGCTAGTTAAAATTAAAAATATATATGGAATGTTCTGAACAAAAATATAAATTGCAAATAATCAAAATGCAATAAGGGTCAAACCAAAGTACAAAATTATTGAAAGTACCTAGTTCAAATGCGAAAGATTTACTTTTATAGAATTTGTCAGATTGACCATTTTCATAGCAAGAAGATTGAAAATGTTACCTAATAACATTTTTACTTATTGTATGTTATACTCATCCAGATTTAAATTAAATATAAATTGTCCTCGTCGGGAAATTTGGGGACCAGGTAATACCACAATAACATCGTTTAAATCTTGTACAGCATATACGTCTTCAATGTTAGGGTAGGTAAACACTGTTCCCTTATCACACTTAGAATTTTTGACTTTCCGTACAAATTTCACCGTGGGAATTTTATTATTTAATGATAAAACATTCCCTATAAAGTGTTTAACACTTTTTTTCAAAGCCAATTTAACTATTATCCAGATATCTTTTTGAAACCCAAGAGAATCTTCCACGTAAAAATCAATATTACTCAGTCCAAACGGGCATATATTTTCTTGTTCGAGGTTATTTTCTTCTCTTTGTTCTTCCAGACATGATGCAATATAATCATCAAAATGTTCATAGTCAGAGTCGTCAGCAGCATGAAAAGAAGTTTCCGTACTAAGGCTTGAGTCGCTATTGTACGCTCGGTTTTTCTTTTTTTTCATTTTAGATGATTGTTCTTGTGAAGTACACTGGCTTGTGTTCTTTTTCTTGTATTTATTTGTGTATTTTTTTCTCGTAAAATATTTCTTTTTTCAGGGGAAGCCGCTGTTATAAGTGTATTAGATGTTATTATTTTAGGCAGCCGTCCTTGTGAAGTACTGGCTTGTTTTCTTTTTTCAGAAGAGATCGCTTTTATAAGTGTATTAGACGTAATTGTTTTAGATGACTGTGAAGTACTGACTTGTTTTATTTTTCTTTTGTTTATTTGTGTATCTATTTCTCGTAAAATATTTATTTTTTCAGGGAAAACCGCTGTTATAAGTGTATTAGATGTTAATATTTTAGACAGCTGTCCTTGTGAAGTACTGGCTTGTTTTCTTTTTTCAGAAAAGATCGGTTTTATAAGTGTATTAGACGTAATTGTTTTAGATGACTGTGAAGTACGTTTTATTTTTATTTTGCTTATTTGTGTATCTATATCTTGCAAAATGTTTCTTGGTTCAGGGAAACCCGCTTTTATCAGTATATTAGACGTGATTATTATTATGTTCTTAGGTACATTAACCATTTCCAACTGCAGACATTCTGGTGTATCTTCGTAAAACGGAGTATTCATTTTACGATTCCTGCACAAACTTATTTGAATCTCTTGCTAAAGGCTTCAAGTAATTGTTTATGGCACTAATGCAAAGCCTACAAAGGTTTTCAGGGTTTTTGAGTGTCATCGATGAACTATCTTCCAATGTAGTGTCTTTATCTGGCTCGCAGGTATCGATGGACGATGAAAATACCTTTTGTAGTGCGGGGCTTTTAGTTTCATTGTGATTTATTGTCTTCTTCTTAACAGTATTTCTATTCGACGGTCCTGGTAAATTTGAGTCTATTTTCTTTTTTTGTTTAGTTATTTTTGCATCCTTCTTCATATTTTTAGCTTTACCTAGCTCTTCAGCTTCTTCAGTTGATATAGATTTACCAGGTACAACTCTAAGCCCGCTATTTTGGCCTATTTTTATCGGTTGTGATCTTCTGTTCCGCTGTAAGAACTCAAGAAGGCTGGCATCAAACTGGAGATTATTTTCTTCTTCCACAGTTGGTATTTTCATTGTCACTTTTGAGGGATTGAAAGGATATATTCCAGATCCTTCAAATCGTTTACGTATGTTGCAATTGTTTGCCATGTCAATTTTAGTCATTAGTTCCTGCAGTGACTGTGGGAAATGACATTTCTTAATTGACTGCGGTGTATGTGACTTTATAATTTGTTCAAATTTCACGCCATTTCCGTTTCATCGGTCCAAAAAATGACACGTCTAACGGTTGAGTTAGGTGAGTAGAATTTTTCGGAAGAAAAACAAATCTGATGTTTTGACTTTGACATATTTGAATTGTTTCGACGCTCAGGTGCGATGCCAAGTTATCGCCGATAATTAGTTTTACGCCTTCTCGAGAGTTTGCCCATGGCAAAACTATAGTTTTAAACCAATCATCAAAACGTATCATATCAAACCACCCCGATTTGTTGCGGTTATATCAAATTATATATACGGTTATATAAAAAAAAATATGTATGTGTTGCCAGAATAATGAAAATTACTACCAAATGGTAAAAAACAAGATAAAACTAAACAAATTCGACGGGTCGCAATTGAAACAAAATAGGCAAAATTGAGCTTAAATGGCGAATTTGCAGCATTTTACGGTACCTACATCATAAAGATCAACATAATTGAAAGATTTTACTGCTTATTGGACCAGAAACATAGTGCAATTTTTAAAGTTGCCTAACTAATAAATTAAATAAAAATAATTCCCTGTTTATTTATTTCAGGTCAAGAGATGAGAGGCAGCAGTTGCAAATCGAGGCAATGACGTTACAGAAAGCCGAGTGTAGAGCTCTGCAATGAATATTTCAAACTAATATTTAACGGCAGGTTCACCTGCGTTACCGTGAACTAATAGTCTATGTTTTAATTATAGATTCTCCATACAAACTTCAATTCCCCCTCTTTACCCCACAAAAGTAAAACATAGGGTAAAGTCTTTGTTCTTCTCCGCGAACGAAGCTTAGGGAGCCTTCTAGTTCACATGTTAAATGTAGGTTCCCGACATACCTAACTCAGTGGATCATCAGCACGGTTCGGATTTTCGGTTAGATATTTACCTAGTTGCCAAAAACCCGGCAAACGATGAACAAATACGGAGTCGGCTTCTTAATTAAATTATCTTAATAATATAAGTTAAGGGATTCCGGGATTACATAAAACGACACGAGGAGGTATAAATTCACAATCATGTTTAGTTTATGGCTATTTATGATTAATTTGGTAAGCACGTACGTTGCTATGCAAATGTTGGTAATTACTTATGACGTACGTTGAAAATTCCAAAAAAGGATGTGCATCGATGTCTCATCCGCCCTAATTGAAAATAAATGTTTGGACCCCACCCAACATCACAAATCTCTCAGAGATGCAAGAATACAATGCCGGAAAAAGAAGGATTCTCAAGACGATGAACTAACAGACTCTATTCTAGACAAACTTTCTCCCAAACCAAAAAACGAGCAATTTTCACGAAATCTAGAACAAAATCTTCCATTTGGCTTTCAGTCATACCGACAAGAAAAGCCCATTTTGACTTAACCCCACTAGAATTTAGAGACGCATTGGCACTACGATACCACAGAACACCTGTCTCCATGCCCAAATCATGTGATGGGGTCTCTACTGGTTCCCATAAAGTTTGAAGTTCGATTTTTGAAGTGAATAACGTTGTACGTCAGAATTTTTTTTAGTCATATTGTCATAAGTCATAAAAATGAACAGTATAAATCGGTGGTCAGATTTTTGTAGGTCATGATTATTGATAGTCATAAAAGTCGATGCCCATAACATTTAAAATCCATACAGCATTATTTTCAGAATGTTAGAAGCAATAACCTTCCTTATTATAACTGTTACAACCGCGCGGCTCGCTCGCTTCGCTCGCTCGTTAGGGTCACAACTCAACCTAACACTCCTCCTTGCTTCGCTCGTCGTCGTACCTAACCTAACCGAAGTCGGACTTGGTAGCAGTCGGTGTTATGGTTTTATGATAGGGCTCGCTCGGCTCGCGCGCTGTAAGGTCACAGTTCAACCTAACACTCCTCCTCGCTTCGCTCATCGTCGTACCTACACTAACCTGCCTTAGAGTCGAGTAGGTAGGGAAGTTTTCTAAGTTGCATCATAGTCCATAAATTTGTTAAGTTAAACTAAGGCAAGTCATAACTTCGTAATGAACATTCAGTTTTTTAGATGTAATTCGGTTAGTTATTAAAACGATATGAGTAAGAACCATTAGTAGGTTAAAATATATGCCTGTAAATATTTCTGAAAAATGATTGATATTTGAATGTTATAGTCAGCAATTTTATAACTTTTGTAATTAGAGTATTTAATGTTATAGGTTATTAATTTTAGATCTATTAAGCGTTATACTTAACAAAAATTATGACTATTGATGCTTATGTCAGTAAATGATATGGATATCAATTTCTGACTAACGAAATTCGGAATAATAAATATATGGGAAAGAAAGGGATCCCCATGTGATGGCTGCGGCAATGATGACTTCAATGTCGACAACGCCCTCTGCTGCAAAACGGGTGGTTTAATAACCCGTCGCCACAACGAAATTAGAGATCTTTTTTGTGAGCTGTCCCAGCACGCTTGGGGGAACGTGGTCAAAAAACCCATCATCACTGAAGGTGACGGTGGACTTCGCGGGGATCTCTGCTGCCGCGGAATCTGGAATGCACATAGGGAGGCGTCATTTGACATCAGTGTCGTAGACACCGACGCTCCTTCTTATATCTCATGCCCGGTAGCATCCGTCCTAAAATCCGCCGAAGAAGAGAAAAAAAGAAAATACTTGAACGCCTGTGAAAAGCGTCATGCAACTATCACCCCTCTCGTTACATCCATTGACGGAGTCTTCGCTCCACAAATGTCCGCCTTCATCAAACATCTCGGTGAAGCCATTGCCGACCGGTGGGACAGAACCCATAGTGTAATAATGGGCTGGCTAAGATCCAAAATTATGATTTCGATAATCCAAGCTACCAGCATCTGTATACGCGGGATACGACACAGATTTAAATCCATACAACACTTCTTGGGTGTCCATGACGGTGCAGCCTTACCCAACCTGACTAACTCGACCTTGCACTAGTCATCTTATTGTTGTTGCTCAATTTTATTTTTATTACAATTTTTCTTTTTACTGTTAATAAATAATTATGATACATTGGTAATGTGCCAACGTAAGTTTGCACACTGTCCACAGAGTTATCTTCTAATAATAAGTTTACTTATATACTTAAACATGCGTTTTGAAGCTCTTGTTACTAAATTTAGAAATCCCGGGAAGTTTATTAGGAAAATGAAATTGAGTCCGTCTCCATACCGTTCAATATAGACGCCGCCGCCAAACTTTACGTAAATATCTCACCGAATATCCGAACCCTGATCATCAGCAAGCTGAGAAGTGGTTTTGGGCTAGTCATATGGGTCACAGAACCCGTAACCGTTCAGGTTTATGAATTTTAGAATGAAGTCCGCGAACTGGCGATTGTAGTATTCTCACTGTTACTACTTGTTTACATTGGCGAGCGGTCCATATGCACAAAAGCACTGCCTACCCTGAAAGAGTATGGTTTCATATAGGCCTGGAGAAACTACCCATGTTATTAAAACATTTTAAGAGATTCCTTCCATCATAGAGGCATTTTCTTTGTCCACGAGTCATCCACGCTGCGTCGTCCGGTCTCCGTTTGAGAAACTTTATCTTCAGCTATCGGTTTTATTGCGTATGTCTGTCGCGGTGTTCTTCTCTACAGATCGTATTTCTCAACCGCAATTCTCGTGAAAGTTTGTGATCAAATTCAATAACTAAATGTTTTTTTTTTTTGTTGATTCAGTTTTTGCTTTTTTTATGGAGATATGGGTTATGAATATGCGCCCCAGGGCGAAGTCATAGCAGGTGATGACGTCACGCGCGGCTGTGCAGAGCGACCGCCCCCGTATGTGGGTCACCCGTTTGGGATGCACCGCACCAGGCGGGACGCTGTCCGAACACACACCAGCTACCGGACTCATTGTTACAATAATGGCAAGAAATAGGATATTATTTACCCAATCACAGTAACGAAGTTGGGGTGTCTTTCAGGATGTACGAGGCCTTAAGAAGCCTTTAAAAGTAATCAAAGGCTTACATATGACCATTTTCTCAATCGTGGACAAAGTTGTGTACAACTTCTACAACTACAAAGCTCAAATTTATATATGCCATTTGATGTTGAGTGGCTGTAATCTTTACGCTCCAGGGCGAAGTCGCGACGGGCGATGACGTCACGCACGGCTGTGCAGAGCGACGCCACCGTATGTGGGTCACCCGTGTGGGATGCACCGCGTCAGGCGGGAGCTGCCCAAACACAGCGGCTACTGGACTCATTGTTTCACATATTGTCTCACCAAAAACATTTTCTAAATTGAAAGCTGACATGAAATTTCACAAGGCAGTAATAAAATAAATGTCTGTGCATTGATGATGTTTCACCAAAACTAATAGGCTATTATGAGGTCCCTCCCTACTGGATTGTAATTTTTTTATGTTTATACGAGTATGTATGTGTATTTGTTGGCATCTCACATCAAAACAGCTGTTTAAATTTCAATCATTTTGTTACAGATACAGCTATGAAAAGGATGGCTCTAGCATACTTTTAACCCAAATACACTAAATAAGTTGAAGTTTCTGGTAAGATGTACTAGACCTTAAAAAAGGCTTTAAGTAGCAACAAAAAACGGGTTATAATATGACCGTTTTCCCATCGCACAAAGTAGCAAACACCTTCTGCTATGACAAAGCTGTATGACGTTTGATGTTGAGTGGCTGTAATCTTTACACCCCAGGGCGAAGTCGCGGCGGGTGATGACGTCACGCGCGGCTGTGCTGAGCGACGCCCCCGTATGTGGGTCACCCGCTTGGGATGCACCGCGTCAGACAGGAGCTGCCCAAACACACCGGCTACCGGACTCATTATTTCACATGGTTCACCGATAACATCTAGTTATCCAAAGCTGTCACTATCAAATATTATCAAAGGTAGTAAAAAAAAAAAAAAAAATTGTACATAGAAGTGGCAATGGGCAGGGCACATAGTTTGTTCGACCGATGGCCGTTGGGGCAGAAAGTTCTCGAGTGGGGACCGTGGTGACCAATACTATGTGTAATTTTAAAAAAGATGATTTTATGAATAATATTACACTTAAGTTAAATGATCTGATTAGGTTTTTCTGGGTTTCCCTAATCCTTGCAGCAAATGTTGGATCATATTGTATTTCTCCCAGCAAAGATTCACTCTCATGTAACTGACATTTCGAAAGTGCTTGTAACTAGGCCTACTTGAATAAAGAATATTTTGATTTGATTTGATTTGACATACAATATAACCGGTTACCAAAATGGCGTATTAGTGCAAAAGGAGGATATTTCAATATAAATGAAAACCTACCTGTAACGGTCCGTGGTTAAAACATCAAATACAATATTTGATATCGTGAGCGAAGTCGCAGGAAAATTCTAGCTATCATTATCATAAGATCTAGGCTTAAGAGGGTTTATACCTGCTGGTAACGTCGCATGTTTAATGGTTTTTTTCTTGATTATTTTGAGAAATGTCAATGTAACTTGAACATCTTTTCAATTCATTCATTACGTTTTCGGTAGTTAAGCTGGCACAATGCAAAATTTCATAATATTGCCACAACCAATGCTTGAAATATTAATTTGTCTATATCTTGTTTTGTAAGAAAATAAAGGCAAAAGCGATGAGTACATGAATTTAACGCAATGTAATGTAAGGTGGGGTATGTATTGAAAATATCTTTAAGTTTCATTCAAATACCACAAAATAATTAAACAAAAAGAAAAAACATGCAACGCTGTCAGTTAAGCGGGTATAAATGCTCTTAATAAATACTTTCAACGAAAATTATTTTCAACATGATCGGTAATACCGTTTTTAAGTTATTGGCGAAAAACTGCACTTTTTCGCAAAAGGCCACGAAGATACGGTCTTTTGATGGTGCACTTCTTCACATCGTATTTTTGTCATGCACTTCTTTGTAATAACGGCTACGGAACCCAACACTGAGCATGGTCCCACATGCTCTTAGCTGGTTTTATTTAATTTAAATATGTTTTATTTTATTTTATTATTATTAACCAAAAACATCAATGTGAAAAATAGGCTAAGTTTCTATATGTCATCATCGTCAAAAGAAGTGATAAGCATCAGAAAAGGTGCCAAGTTTGGCTCAAAGTGAGCTAATGAGCATGTATCCTGAAAACTTCAATAATGACCGGTAGCACACATTCTGTGCTTATCAGCTTTCAGCATCACAATGACTCATGTTATTTAATGCCTCTGAATTACATACCTACATATTGTATTCATGTACTCGTAATTCTTACATTGTATGTATCTAAATCCTAAATACAGGGTGCCCCGGGGGAATAGGAAAGATTTTAAACGCGCACTACTGAGGTCATTTGGAGTAAAAAAAATATATACATAATTCAGCAAAAAAGTAAAAATCTAGTTTTGTCGAGTTGTTCTTATAAAACTTGAATAAATTCCGCTTTTCTATAAAAAATATGCCTTTTAATAAAGTGGTAACGATTATTTTCCCAAAAAAGAATGACAGGTGAGTAGCAGTAGGTAGTAGGTAGCTCTCACTTTGATGTCTGTCATTAGCGACATGAAACGTCGCGATCAAACGAACTTAATGCACTTTACTAATCACAATAAATAGCTTACATGAACATTGATGAGATCTTCAAAATTAAGCTGGAGTTGACTGGGGTTCATCATATAATATTTTTTGTTCCTAATGACCTAAGAAATGCGTGGTTAAAATCTTTCGGATTCCTAGCCCTAGGAAGGTGCCCACCTTGTATAATATACCAACAAAGAAAATGTCTATTATTTATTTAGCGACATTTCTAGTTAAGCACCAATTTTTTAGTCGCACACGATTCACCAGACTGTTCCCCATTCATACTTAAAGCAATATCGGTCCAATCGGCTAAGTACGTTTGCAGGATAATTTCCCCACCTATATTTAGAATCGCATGACCGTTACTTATATAATTATTATCAGATAAATTTCCGATCGAGCAAGGCCTCCCCGCATACCGCGCCCCTCCCCCGGGCTGTTTCAGAATGAATCTGACCCAATTCCTTCGTTGCAGCCCCCCCGCACCGACTGACGTCATAGCAAACAACCCAAAGTTACATAGACGCATCCCATGGACACCACCAAGGGGAAATACCTCGATGGTTACTATAGATACGGGTGGTACAAGCATGGCAAAAGAAGGACGCTTACGTCCGTTTGGACCTGTGTGACGTGGGTATAAAGTCAAAAACTGGGTCATCCAGGGTTGCAAGCTCTATTCATGAATCGAAGCACGCAGGCTGACGCGCGCGGTTCATTCTTGGATGGTGTTGTTAATCAAACAAGGTTCCACCTGCGTCGATCTGACGCAGAACTTGTGCTATTTCGCTCTAACCAGCCTTATAGTTTGACCCTAGATTCATAATGTAAGTAAAGGCGAGATATTGGGATACATTTAAAAAGATTATTTAGTTTATAAATAAAATTAATATTAGATGCGAGTATTACATTTGCTTTGTGCATGAACTGAGACAATATATGATCTACACGTACAATGAACAGGTTTTGTACTGAATATTTCACAATTTTTTATTAAAGTGAAACTCGAAAAATCTAGCTTTATTCTTTTTTTATTATTTTCTTCGTTCAATTTTCTTTGTAGTTACAACGTTTTGTGTCGCTAAGTCGACTGCTTTTTCTCATGGAAGACATTAAAACCAAATAAAACAAAAACGATATTATCTCTTCCTTAGAGATACGCGACCATTGATTTTTAACCGACTTCCAAAAAAAGAGGAGGTTCTATGTTCGACTGTTTTTATTTTTTTATGTATGTTCACCGATTACTCCGCCAATTGTGGACCAATTTTAATACATCACAAAGAAAGACTCTTATTTTAATCTTCCTATGTATAAAGATTTGAGAAAGAAGAATTTTCTTCTATTTTGTACATAGAAACTCAGATTTTTGGATTTTGAGGACTAATTTTTAAATTTTCCTTGTACAAAGATTTGAGTCGCTTAGTCAGACTTTTATTTTGTATAGATAGGTAAGGTAAGACATTCAGAAATATTTTTTATAGAAACGCAACAATTGATTTTACTTGATGAATGACGAAAAGCAGCAGAACAGTAAAAACGCCGTAGGATAATACCATACTACTTATGTTTTACAAAATAAATTGTCATATTTTATTATATTCTAACTAACGAGTTGGTAACGTGCTCGGCCTATGAATTGCTTTTTAACTGATTATTAATTACTTTTTTTAAGCAATCACTTCAACAAAAGTATTTTTTCAAATTACTATAAAAATAACCAAGATATTAAGCCATCAAACATTTCATTTTATCTCTTTCTAGCAAAACAGTATTTAATATGGAGTTTATATGGCCGGAGTGCACTATGACGTAACAGTACATATCGGACCTCTCTGTCAAATCGCAATCTGCGATATAGGCATTTTAAACTACTAATCTAAATAATTAGTAGTTTAAAATGCCTATATCATACGTATTTTTTGGCCCATTTTAATTTTAATTCCACTTTTTGAAATCATTTTTACGGAGTTTTGATATTTTGTTAAGAAAAACTATAAAAAAATCATGCATATACCCCGTCATGCATGTACGTCATCATCATCATCATCATCAATGTATATATACTGCACCTAAAGTTATGTACGTTTTCATCTTTTAAGTTGAATCATGTTATTACTTATTATGGTTTTAATTAGAGACACACATAAGCTAATAAAGACAATCGATTCGCTTATCGGAATCAAAATACTTTAGGTTTTAATTATTACTATTATTCTTTTGCTATTAGGGATTTAGGTATGAAAACATTTGCTTTTATTAAAATTAACTATATAATTAAAAATTTAAATCAAACATATGTTTCCAAGCTTACCGGAGCTTAAGCTGGCAACACGAATCAGTCATCATCGAGTATGGGTTAATAATCAGATTAGCAATTATCGACTAATTACGATAAGCCTAACCTAGGGCTTCCCAGCCTGGACACAGGTTGGCTAAATATAGCGAGCGTCACCCGGCACTCCAGTCAACGAAGTGCAGGGTGTCAGTAGTAATGCGACACTCGTTTAAGGCCGAGAGCGACTATTCCTCTGTTAACAATTAGCGACTAAGTCTAGTGCGCGCCCTGTCCCCAGAGTCTCGACGCCAAATCCTACAAATTCATACTGGGCGCCGCGACAAACATATTTGGTCGCCTAAGACTTTTCACGGGCGCCCACGACCTCACTGGCGGTTTTGCTGGTCGCTAGGAGGTAGGACGCCGCACCGTAACAGCGCAGGTAGAGACCCACACCAACGCGGGGCCCATCCGCCACGGGATCCATGACATCCCGTCAGGGCGCTTCCCATCGTCCAGTTTAATCTGGGGTGCCAGAGAACCGCAGGGACATTGGCAGTGACGAGTGCCCTTCTTAGGATATATTATTGATTGCGGCATGGCGGGAGTGGCTCCGGGAGAGCAGAAAAGACCGAGATGGCCAAAGTGGTCCAGGGTGGCCCTACAACAGCTGCAACAATGGCTCGCTCAAATCTCAGCCCCCAATCTGATGCCAATTGCAATGCGGTAGGTGTTTGGATCGATGAAGGAGCCGTTGTTGGGTGAAGGGTAGGCCTAAAGCCAGTGTTCAGCTTCTGGTCTAGACACTCCCAAGAGCCTTGCATCGCATGTTCTTTATCTGAGGCATCATTGACTAGTTCCGTTAAGGTTACATAATTTGTCTTTCATATTGTGTGCATTATTAAATATCCTTTATTTTTAGTTTACTTTGCGCCAATTCTTATGCCTTATTGCTATTATTCGGCGATTACACCGACGTGCCTTTTTAACCGACTTCCAAAAAAAGGAGGAGGTTCTCAATTCGACGGAATGTTTTTTTTTTATGGATGTTCACCGATTACTTAAAGACTATTTGACCAATTTCAATTTTTTTTTTGGTTTTATAGAAGGTACTTTCTAGTTGGTCCCATTTAATTTTGGTGAAGATCTGATGATGGAATCCATGAGGAATTGAAGGAACTCTTCAAATATTGCAGGCATACATATAGCGATTTTGGTATTATAAGAAACATAATACGCATTTGCATTCAGAAAGTGTAAATTGGTAAAGTGGAACTGATGCAGAAGACCACAGAATGCCATCGGAACTCCTCAATGATAAATGATTTACGGGTGGCGACAAAATATCTTGATTAATTTAGCTAAGCAACTTCATAGTCACAAATTTAAATATTCCTGATGAGAATGGTACCATCGAATTGATTTGATGATGGAGCCGGAAGGTAGGCACCAGATCTATGTAATAAAATAATGTATCCTAGCCGTGTTTGGGCTTGTTCGAATCGTCACGAGATACACTTTTAAATAACGATTAACTAAAAAGTGTAAAATAAATAAACTTTTAAACAAAAAAATAAAACCGACTCCAAAAAAACTAAAAAGTAAAAAATAACGCCATAATTCAGTTTCTTCAAATTACTTACAAGTAACCGTTTGTATACTCAATCTATACAGTATATACAATTAATGTTATTTTGGAGTCGGTGCCATCGTGTCACAACTTACTAAAATCGTCAATTTTCAATATTTTACACATTCTTTATATGGCACCGACGCCAAAATAAGATTAATTGTATATACTGTATAGATTGAGTATACAAACGGTTACTAGTAAATAATTCGAAGAAACTGAATTATGGCGTTATTTTTTACTTTTTAGTTTTTTTGGAGTCGGTTTTATTTTTTTGTTTATATGTTCTTGTATGCTATAAATCACCTCGACTCCTCGTTGACTAGGGTACGGTGTGCTCGGTGGGCAAGGCTGCGGCCTTGTGACGTCTGGGATTGCCTTGAATGGTAGCTACATGAATATAAAGATTACAAGACACCTCGAGTCCTGATATACTTGCTCCATAATATTGAGCATACTTAGAACCTTATCATTGTGAAATTCGTATTCGTGATTCTATACAGTTTTTTTTAGATTTTTTTTTAGTTTGCTATGACAAAGTACTAAAGTGTTCCACATTTTCATACAATCAAAAGAAATAACAGATTATCGTAATCAACCCAACTGCTTATGAAGCTTTAGGCTTGTAGGACGATGATCTATATCAACGCACATAGGGGTATTTTAACGATCTACGCGGCCAAAATTATTTTCTTTAAGAAACTACTTCTAAATGATATTAATAATTAAAACAAAAGTTAAGTTGTGAAAATAAGTCATTTTTATTAATAAAACATTAATCTTCTAAGTTTGGCGTTGCAGAAATCAACATGGCGATTGTTTCTGGCGAGAAACTTTCATTTTTATTTTTTTTCATGCTCCTCATGCTGCTGCTGCTGCTTAAAAGAGGGTCCGAGCTGAGAAGTAATCTATTAAAAATATCCCTGTTGCAGGATTCTCTGGAGAATTTTCGGGCGTAATCTCGCCGATATGTTCTGAAGTGTTTATTACGGGCCTCTGCAGCTTCTTCAGATAGTTGCCCTATAGGCAATAGTGCATTTTTAATTATGACTGATCCATGCACGAGGATTTTGTGCATTGTTGGTGTCATCGGGTGCCAATTATACAAATCTACATATAAGCGAGCAGTGTCTAATGCGTATTTGTCGTATTTTTTCGGGTCAACTGGATATCCACTGGATATGACCTCTAATATGATTTTCAGTCTGTATATTAAATTATAATCTATTCCAGTTATTTCAGACGCTAATTTCGGATCTTCAAAAAACCTTCTACTGGTGTTTCCATCGTTTGTGTTTCCGAAATTGGCCTTTGGCATGTCCACCCGTAGACCGTTTTTTTCGCGAAATAGTTTTTGTATTTTGAGCTTTGCTTCTCTTTCTGTATTCTTCTCAGCTTCTGTTTTTCTCGCCCTGTATTTCTTTACGTGCAATTTGTACGCCAAGTGTAAAATACTTTCAAAGATACGTATTCTGGCGTGAAGCACAGATAGTCCAAACTCGATAGCCTCAAAACTTATATCCTTATTTAAATCGATTTTATTGAAGTCTTTTGAAGTTGCACCGCATATGTAACATCGACTTGTGGATTTTGTTCCAGTGGCAGCGTTACAGACCTTACCATCAACCATTGTCATGATAAAAACATGTTTAACCATAAATTTATTGTTGTTCAATACCACCTCTGTTGTGGTTAGCAGATTAGCAGCCGTTTTAACGTGGTCTATTTCTTGTTCCGTTATATCTGTACTCTCTTTTACGAATCTAAATCGAATAAGCCTGCAAAATCGTGGAGAAGATGGCTTAGGGTTTTCCCATACAATTTTCTTGTCATCTTTGCCACAGACTAGTCTCAAAGGAACAAAACAACTTTGAAAGATACTCGCGTCCGAGTCTGCATCACTTTCAAATTTTTGTTTAAATTGTGACTGTTGAGATCCGTCACACCCCCATTTACAAATTAATTTTAGGCTCTTTCGTTTTTGCTCCTGCAATGTAATAAGGACGTCTTCTAAGTAGATTGATAGACGCCTGACTGTGAGATCAACCAAGCTTTGCAAGCTGCTTTCAGCAGAGGTGCTCGTCACTTTGCATTCATCAGGAGGTGGATAACACTCTTGTTTGGCCTTTTGCAAAAGCGTGTAACAGGGAAAGAACTTCTTATTAGTATTTCGGATTATTTCATATTGTCGACGAGTTAAGTCTGCATCTACAAACATTTGTAAAGCTTGAATAGGTGTAAGACTATCGGCTTCTGCTTTTCTTGTTTCCTCAAATGCTTTTTTATATTTAGTTGCCCTTGTTGGAGAACTAACAATTTGTTTTAACACGGCAGACGCATTACGTTTTCCAGTTTTTTGCAACTCAGTTTGTGCAGCATGGACAATTACTTCTCCTTCTAAAGTCGATCGAACTTCTTCGGTTTTCCTTCTTTTAGATCTTTCACTTGATTCCTCAAATAATTTACAAGGTCGACCTCGTTTAGTTTGTGTCAGCATGGGAAGTTCAAAAGTGCCTTGAAGCCACAAATCATTACATTTTCGAAATAAATCTTCTTTTTTATGAGCTTTAAACCATCTTCGTTTAATTTCGGACTTAAAATGAGCAAATCTTCGCTTAAAACTCGCGATTTGGTCCTCGTGGTATATGTCGCCTGATAAAATATCATCTTTTAAAAAGTTGAGCTTTTCTTCAATGTTAGCTAATTCAAAGCTGCATAAACGGTCAAACAAGTACTTGCGAGTCACAAGCCTCATACCTGACGAGCTTTGTGAACCTAAAACAAATAAATAAGCGTTTAAAAATGGGTTAGACATAAATCGTGGTTTTAGTAGTATTTTTCGCTTTAACTTCAAAAGCCTCAATAATGCTAATTCGCGATTTTCCGCGGCAATTTTTTTTAAAGTTGTCTTCCTAAAGGTTTCAAATTTATAATAAATCAAGAATCAAAACCGGATCTCACCCGATAGTACAACAAAAACCTTAATATAAGAACAAATCATGCAAAAAAATAGTCTTAACTACTAACTTTCAAAACACCTGAAATTAATTTATACATAATAAGTGCGAGTCAAACGTAATTCAGAAAATTAGTTAATTACCTGCTGTATCTGGATCCATCACTATTTTTTTGCGACTCAACTTGAAACAGCTAATATTCACTGTCAAAGTTTATGTTTTCACACGAACGCCGAGAACAGAGACGTACACCTCACGGGACGATCGAATTCCGACTGCTCGTACGTAGACAGCGTAAACAGAATGAAGGTTGGAGGGGATGGGTATTGTTCCCAAACTAATCCCGTTGACCCAGGTAGTCGTTTTTTTTACCTGGCATACATTTAGTAAAATTGATTTTTGGCCGCGTAGATTGTTTAAATACCCGTATGTGCAACGCTAAAAACAAGAAACGCTGTAACCGCCAATGGCTACATTTGGCGGTTTTAGCGTTTCCACTTTTTACCTCCTAAAAAAAAGATGGGAGGTTATAAGTGTAACGTGTCTAACTGTTAGCTTTTCTAATTAGCTTGTTACATCTGAAGTAATTTATGTATAGATAAATATATATTATATGAATATGTATGTATCTAAGTATTTATCAGGGCAAATATTTGTGTGACGAGCATAAATATTTGTTCCTGAGTCTTGGATATTTTCTATGTATATAAGTAATATATCTATTAAATATATCCTCGTCTAGTACCCATAACACAAGCCATATTGAGCTTACCATTGGACTAGTTAGATTTGTGTAAAAAATTGTCCTGAAATATATGTTTTTTTTTTTTTTTTATAAAGATATAAATTATATCTGTAAATTACATGCACCGCCCACAATTTATCTACTTTGCCCCATGGTTGACTGTTAGAGAATTATAAATTTGTTGTGACAAACTTCTATTGGCGACTGTATTTTTCTCTCAACACCCATCATGTACTCATTGAGACGATTACCTCTATAAAGAGCTGAAACTCGGTAGGATTGCGTTTTTTTGCTACAGAGTTCCTATGATTACCTACCGACTCCATTATCAAATCAAAGCAATGGTATCTAAATATTGCATATTCACCGTACTTACATGTATGTGAACTTAAATTTTAGCTCAATCGGAAACTAGAAAGTGGGTCAGTTTTAACTTGCAAGATTGGTTTACACGGTTACTTACCTACTTAGAGAACCAAATAAAATATTGTAAAACAGATAGATGATAATTGTCAAACGCCTCAAGCGACTTTCTTAAATCACTCAATGAAGACACCTTCGAACATAAAAACTAGATCAATATCGGTTAATCCGTTTAGGTGGTACGATGCCACAGACAGATACACAAACACGAATATATAGGTTATATTAATTACATATAGGTTATAGGTTTTTATTAATTGTACATACACCCCTCTTTTTTCGTCGGGATGAAATTCATTTTCGTGACAAGCTTTTATTGCCGACTGTACTTTTCTTTAAACATCTATCAACTACTCACCGAGACGATTCTAAAGAGCTCAAACTCGGTACGAATGAGTTATTTTATTACATAGTTCCTATGACCACTTTCCTGCTCCATCATCAGATCAGCTCGATGGTATCATATTATTGTATTGTCATCAAACTTACATAAGTATGCCAAATTTTACCTCAATTGGAATCCGGGAAGTAGGTCAAATTTAACTTGGAAGATTCCACCCGAACTAACATATAACATGCATACATACATACGTTGCAACTAAAATAAAAGCTTGTACTGCTGCACGAGTCCAACTCGCACTTGGCCGGTGTTATCATAGAAACTCAGATTTAAGGATTTTGAGGATTCTAATTTTTAAATTTTCCTTGTACAAAGATTTAAATTGTTTAGTCAGACGTTTATTTTGTATAGATAGGTACAGTAAGACATTTAGACAAACATTTTCATAGACACGCAACTATTGATTTTACGTGATGAATGACGAAAAGCAGCAGAACAGTAAAAACGCCGTAGGATAATACCATACGGTCGTAGAAACGAAACAATTAAAAAGCCTCGAGTTACGTTTTAGTTTGAAACATTGCGGATTTTTTACATATTGTGAGTGCAGAAAACAGTTAAATCGTTTTAGAGTTGGGGAGCAGCTTGATCCCTATACCGTCAAAGTACCATTCATTCGCACGAAGCGATTTGATTCATACTTTTTAATGCGGACCGCTAATAAATGACATTCGCCCCCTTCCTTAAATAACTTACCTAACTACCATCACACTTCCTAACTACTATATGCACGCGATTTTGTCTGTGTACAATTCGAATTTCAAAAAAATATTCCTGTCACCTACGTCTCTAGGCCTAGAGAAATACGTTTTAAATTTATTGCTACTCGTGGTGGTTCTGGGCTTGAATCCCGGTATAGGCATCAAAAGCGTGGCACCAGGATAATAACAAGGGAAGCTGAACCGTATTTATTTACTCATATTTCAAGAAAAAGGTGGTTATAAGCCTTTCCTAGGGCAATCCGGTGGAAATCGGCTTGTACGGACGCCACGCCAATGATAGGCATAAGTGTCTGTGATGAGCATAGATATTTGTTCCTGAGTCTGGACGTTTCTTAGATATTATGTATATATACATTAAATATATCATGAGATATTACATATACATTAAATATATCGTCCTCTGGTACTATGACACAAGCCTTATTGAGCTTACCATGGGACTATTTAGATTTGTATAAAAAATGTCCCCAAATATTTATTTACCTTCAATGGTTAAGCCTGTGCGTTGTCTATTAATAGTTAAGCCAGGTTACTGTTTTATATGTATAAAAAGATATGTACCTAACTATGATTTGAAGCTTTACTGAATCACCGTTTTTCGACCCTATAGGCACTTAACTAGTGGTTCTGTGCCTTTTACCTCCCATATCTTCGCCATTTGGAAAAAATCTAAAAACTGAATTAACATAATTAAACCATATAATTATTGAGCCTGCTCACAAATTTCTTTGAGAGTCGGTTGAGAAATGCGACCTAGAGAACAGCCAGACAGACAGATATAAGAAAACGTTTTTGCAAACTGCACAGAAACGCTTCACTTGCTACGCTCGCTCGGACAATCAGGTACTAATAACATCAATCTTTGGTCAGTTTCTTAGTAAAATTCGGTAAAACATAATTTAATGTTTCAATCTTGGCATTAATCTAGATACTTACCGATATATTTATTTATTTTTAGTCAGGGTATCATTTTTTTATATATTACATGTAATTATTCCTATTTTGTGTTCTCAATCAATTTAGCTTTAACTCGTTTAACACACATTTAATCTCTATTTTACATTTACTGCACCGAGCAAACCGAAATCGCACCCAAGGTGCAGCCTCCGTACCTAAATGTCAAACGAGCACAGTCGATACACCTCCACTTGTTGCAGCGTGACCGGGTCACCGCGGGGGGAGCCGGGGGGAGCTGGGGGAGGGCGGAAGGGACGGGGACGCAGGGCAACGACCGGACGCACCCGCGTTTCAGCCTGCATTCTTAAAGTTCGAAGGTCAATATATGGGATTTTTGGAATTGCATTCGGACTAACAAATGCTCCTGAAAATTTCTGACGTGAGGCATTGCGCCTGTACTCATTCTATAGGTTATAACGAAAAAAAACGCAATATCGCTGTCACATGGATTAAAAAAAGTCAGCATTTTTAACAATTTATTGTTTATGCACATTTGCTATATATGTGTATATTTTGATTGAACAAGGAAACAAGTAAACTAAAATTATATTAAAACATAAATTTTCTAATCGTTACTGGGGCATATCTAGGTATTATTAAAATTTCCATTGTATTAATAACATTACTTGTTCTATATTACTTAATTTTAAATCACATTGTATGTCTCACAATTTACAAAATGGCACTTACATTTAATGTATGATAAATGGGATTTTATTTTTAACTTTGAACATGTCAGCTACTACAATGTACTTAACACATTCACGACCGCGAATCCACTCTACGGGCGTTCTGCTGCTAGTAGCAAGTTTTCGCTATATACGGTTTTCCCCATGTGGCAACGAGCGTAGCGCTAAGAAAATGTCGGTTGCGAAAGTGTTAATGAGTGAACGCACTCAGAAGATGCCAATAACATCTAAATGATGTACTGATAACACCGATACTGGTAAGGTTTTTAATAATTTACTAGAAGGTGCCCTTCGCACTTCGTTCGCGAAGGAGAAAATGTCATAACCTCTCTCCTTTTTCAGCGTATTCGGGGAACCTATAATAATCTGTCGATACCCGTATACCAAAAAAAGTTGAAATCCGTTTAGCCAATTTGCTCTGATTAAGCCGCCGCAGCGACATATACAAACATATAAAAAATATATATATATTCAAGTTTTTTTTTATATCTTCTATGTACAGACATTTTATTTCTTCAACTTTATAATAGTATCGATGATTGCCTTTTGCAGTTTATAACAAGTTTATACCCTCACAAATTAAATGCCAAAGAGCGCTTTGTGAAATCCTTTGTCACGATTAAGAACAAAGTACAATGGAATATTTTATACTTACAAATTAAATTTTAATATTATACGTACTGTAATGAAGTAAAGATTAATAGCATTATACCAGAAGATAACACATGTTTAATTGTTTCCTTTGTTTTACCTACAACGCTAAAAATAAGAGAAAAACTATGTTATTCAGTTAATATTCTAATTCAGGAAAAATGCCTAGTTCACACTTGTTCCTACTAATTACAAACTTTTTGTGACTTAAATTTCCAATTTATATTTTTTCAAAAAGTTATTATAATTGTTCTCAGAGGTTATATAATGAAATTTCAAACATTCCATTTTGATATCGCTATGTTAACGGTAATATTCCATAAATGCAGCATCATAATCAAACACTCCATCATAACATAAAAGTTCTAAACTGCGAAACTAATCGAGTTCGCGAATAAAGCCCAGGTGCGGACTTATAATAGGCGCGAGATGTGGCGGGTTGCAACGGAGGCTGTGCGGTGACGTCATCAGAGGCGCGGCGCGGGCGCGGCAGGCTCCGACCCATTCATGCCCTGCACGCACACATCTACACTGCCCCCGTATAAACACCGAGGCCACACCATTGTGATTTTCGTAATGACGTCACACCATCCCGACCAATCGCAGCTCGGATCCATTCAAGCCTAACTCCTGAAGGGAAATTCATCGCGCGGGATGTAGCAGTCGCCTGACGCCCGCCTACGCGGCTGCACCGAATGTATAGTTGCCAAAAAGTAAGTTTATACGTATGTGAGAAACATTGGCATGCTTATTGAGGATCAGCAGCTGACTGGATTGCGGGGTAAGTTTAGACAGTTGAGCGCACTTTGAAAAGTTTGAATCACGTGTAGCGAGCTGCGGGCAACGCTACGCCGTAGCACGCCTACGCGTCTGGCTCGTAGCTCTGTAGACTCGCCCACGCGGGCTTTCCTTACCAAACTTCTATTTATAACTTCACCCAGTGTATACTACACCGCTTTTTGATACTTTCAATATAATTTTTACTATTTTTTTTTTTTCTCCTATCACATACGATTCTAAAACACATTTAAACACTAAATAAATAAAATTAATTGAAGCTCGAAAATATCATGAAGGTTACTCCAAATTTCAAAGTTCAGAAAAAAGTCCCTAACTTCGTTCACCCTTAACATCATGGTAAAATGAAGTCTTAATAATACTAAATAATGTACAAAGCCAAATCAAAGAGGTTCAATTTGTTCAAAATCCTCGTCTTTTGTTTCGCTGTGGCCTTGTCGAACCCCCTGGAAGGTCCTTCTGCGCCAAGGCGACCTCTACTCGACTCAAAACACGGTAGTCTTGCTGAACTGTGCTACAAATACCTAATACAGCAAAAAAAACTATATAAAAAACAATATAAATAAGTGTTATATTCCGTACTACCTCTGGACCATAATTTCATACCAAATCAGATCAAGGAAACAAAATTTACCAAATTGTTTTTTTTACTGAAACAAAAAATATATAGAAACACGGACATATTATTTAGTTTTAAAGTACTCGTATAATAAACTCATATGCAAACAATTTTTTTTCAAGGCATGCGTTTCTATCCATTTGTCAATGTAATTATCGCCGTTCGTTGACTACGTTAAAGAACTTAACTTCAGAAAATGTCACTGGGGCGTAAGTCTTTTTAACAGTTAGGCAGGTAAAAATACATAAATACAATTTTATACGATCTGGATCAAAGTACTACGGGACCATTCCAACATTAGCTTTTTTGTGGAAAAACGTTTACAGTGTTGGTGCCGTGACCAGGGTTAGAAGTAATATTTATTGTACCACCAAACCCGAATTAAAGTGATAGCCTGATGATGAGGCACGGTAATGAAATATTAGATCTACGATTGGTACGACGTTGCATAACAAAAAATTATAATTAGATACCTATTCTTTTTGTTTTACAAATATCATGATAATAATCACAATTTTTGCAATTTATTAGTGGATCACTCCACTAGCGTTATTATTATATTTATTATTAACGGCTAAAGAGTCGGATGCACCATACAGAGATCCATAAGCAAGAACAGATGACAAAATTCGTCGACTGCTGGTGTGGACGATTAGCTCAGATGGTAGAGCGTGCTGCCCCGGTCTGGCTCAAGGCACAGGTTCGAGTCCAGTATCGTCGAAAAATTTTTTCATTTGTTTCTGATCTTTGTTTATAATAGATACCTATTGTTTATTAAGTTTTTATCCTCATGGTTAACTTAAATTAGTACAATAACGTGTACAGCACGACACTGCGACAAATGAGCTGTACCTTACACGGTTACAACTGAGAATACGGTATTTTGACTGATATGTCAAAAAGCTATTAAAAATAGTGCCATCCTCATCGTCAAGTCAAAATTTTACAACTTAGAATACGGTATTTTGACTGATATGTCAAAACAGTTATCAAAATAATGCTACCTTCATCGTTAAGTCAAAATTTAACAGTCAACCTGTGTCTTGTATTAAGTTGTATTTTTTAATTTGAACTATAAGTATTTTGTAATGATTTATGGTTTAAGTTAAATAATTTATTTCGACTACATTGTTAAATGTCGTGATTTAATGCTTATGGCTTAGTTCCATGGACGAAATAGCATGAACCGTCGACGCATGAGCGAGGCTTATGACGACAATCACGTAGGCACCCAGTGGCATTGAATCTTAAATTTCCTTTCCCGTAAATAGCAAAAAGTGCTGCCTACGTCTCTACACAAAATAATTCAACATGAAAAGACGTTTATGCTATTTTTATGGCTTCAATAGTTATATTGTGTAAACTGCAATGCTATCAAATGGCGATTATTTAACTTAGAATCATATTCTTTACATGAAATTCATTACTGACCAGTGTAATTTAAACGATCGGCCACCATGTTGCAATATTTATTATCATTTTTTAGATTTATTTATTAAATAAATACAATTTTTTCAGAAAATAAACAATCATATAAAACTACTTAAAAGCTACATAAAACTACTAAAACTTGATTTTTCAACAAAAGATAATTTGAAGCTTACTCTTTATTTTATATCTTTAATAGATTTTTGCCCGTGAGTTTACCTGCGAGATCCCTTTAATTTTTTCGTAGAAACTTTCGATTGTTCCTGTTTCAACCTCTTTGCGGGCTGATTTTAAGAAAACTCTGTCCACTTTCCATTTTTTTATGAACATATAGATCAAATTGATTGGCAGTATTGGTCGTTTAGGCAGTATTTTAACTTGATATAATTCCCATTGTTTCTAAGAAAAAGGACAGCCGTCTCGTCATCAAAGTAATTCTATAAGGGTTTCGATTTTCAGTTATGAAATAATTTCCTTTTTATTTATAAATATCAAAGTTGTGAAAACTTTTTTTAACCTCATATTTGAACACAGAATTATTTTTGTTTCAAATGTAATACTTATTAGAAGTCAAACGGCCCGAACAATAACTCCAAGACACACACGCGCACATTGAAATTGAAACACAAAAGCTACATGCATTACAATTTTCATGTTTTCTTTAGAATATTAAAGAGCACTTTGTATAGGTTTTCTAGTTTCAATTAAAATACATTGATAATAATTCAGTTATCCAAATATCAGTTAGGTACTTTCGTTACAAACAAGATAATCCAATATTTGTCAATACTTACATTTTATTATCGCTTTATAATATCCTTACCTTTGTGTATTTCCCTGTTTTACTGTTATTACGATTTAAAGTATTTCCGAACTCAATACCTATGAGCTTAAGCAAGCTGAACATGCATACTTTTAAACGTATATATCTGGACTATCATATTACAATTTTTTTTTATCTCAGTATAAACATTATGGTACATTTCTTACAGATAATTCGCCAAACATGCGTTTATTGGCGATTATAGCACTTACTTTCCATTTATATTTAAATGTACCTTACTTTGCTATTACACCATCACCTCACATGAGTAGGTGATAGTGCAATACCGGGGTTATGAGCTATAAACTAAACAATCATATATTTATTTATTTATATTTTTATACATAGAAAAAACTTACTAATATAACTTTAGTTAGGGTAAATTACGTTGTGCTCTTATTTAAAGTATCTAATAGCAACTTTTTAACCTGACTTTAAAGACATTTTGACTGCTACATTCGGTCTCTGGGAAAATCGTATTAAATATTCGTGGTGTTATGTAGGTTCGCGTCCGCCTGCCATAGTCATTGTTGGCATCGGGTTCTACGTACTGTCGTTGCTTCGACGCCCTCAGCTCGCGGTTGTATGTTCGAGGAGATTAAAATCTTTTTTTTTAAATTGCTCGGATGCTATTAAAAATTTAACTTTTTCATGCACTGGTACAATATTCAGTTTTTGAAACAGGACCATGTAGTTGTCACTACAACTCTCTTTCGTTTCTGTTAACAACCGAATCGAAATTAAAGATTCCTAAGTTTAGTATGGATACGTTTCCTTCCGTTTCCACGATTATAACTCATTATTGTTTTTAAAATAATTGTAATTATTAACGAGGAGTCTAGGAGTTTTTTTTTTGCGGTGTTTCATTCTCTTCAGTAAGCCTCATTTTGTGCTTAAAAATAAGGGTTAGTGAGGCTTTAAAAAAATAATAATTAAGCCACAAACTCAAAGGTGCACAAATAAAGGTGTACCTTATTTGTTTTCTCTTAGTGGGTAGATTGGATAAATTTTAACTTTGACAGAGATTTTTTTTCTCAGTCTACCCCGTGAACACCGGGAACTCAATTAAGATTAATATACGCGATATTATCCGTTTCAATAGTTTTATTTAAATACAATGTCAAAATGTCCATCAGATAAGTTCCCTACTTTCAGATGTTTTATTTAAATGGATATCGTGCCCAAGAAAATAATGAAAAAATGTAGTATAGGTTCTTTTAGATGTACTAGCTTACACTATCTCTCACTTTCTTAAGAATTTTATTAATTCGATATCTGTCAACACTTTTTAGACCGATTATTCGTAATCATCATCACCCTATCAGCTGAAAGATCTATTGCTGGACAATGGTCCCAAGGGTTTTCATATCAACTGGTCTCTTGCTGCCCTTTGCAGACCGTTGGTCCACCTTTTCGAGGGCGCGGAAGAAAGTTAAAGTTACTCAATAGGCGGAGGAGCGAGCTATGCTCGGAGTTTCTCAGTAACAAATGAGGAGAGCACAGAGTTGCCGTACGTAAGTGGCAATAGGCATGGGTACATTGCTCGTAGAACCAATAGCCATCAGGTCAGAAACGTTATTGAGCGGTAATCACGAATGGGATGACGCGGTGTAGGACCAATTGAAATATACCTAGTAAAAAAATGCAAAACAAGAATTGAGTGCATACTTAATTAATTTATTATTTCTTTCCTATTGTTCGTTTTCTTAAAATAGCTGGTTTTTTTTTAACTACATTGTCTCAGATTACAAAAAAGTATCACGATTGAGTGCAATGGGTAGACATTTATGTTAATATCTAGTAGCTAATATCTAGTTTAGTATGAGTAGGTATTTCTTTGATAATATCAGATAATTCATTATTTCCAATTATTTCAAGGGAACCTTTGTTCGGCTGTTTACGTCTCGGGCTTGAAATGATGTGAAATACAATAAAAATATTATTAAGATTATTTTCCGAATATACGAGTAGTCGTCGTTAAATTTCAAGCAAAATGAAATATTTCGCGGTCCTTATTGATATCCCGAACTTTACTTACTAAGTTCTCTGACACAAAACATAGGAACATCTATATTTTGGGAAGCGATAACATAATCTGATGCCACAAAGAAACAATATCCATAAAACTGTAGGAGCAATTCGTATGCCGAGGGCGGGTGGAGGGGCCCGGCTTGACGTCAGAGCTCTCCCGTGACGTCATACATCCCTGCCACACCCGCTTGACGTCATAGTAGCGTTTGGACCTAGATTCTATAGTCAAATGATCGCTGGAACGGTCCAAACACAACCAAATGCAAGCGAAACGTTCTAAAGTCCTTAGAGAGGGTTCGAAGTGGCTAATTTTGTTTAACGGTAATTCAGCACGTTATTTTAATATCTGCCATTAACGGGTTTACTCTTTTTGGAAACTCACTAGTTAACGTTATAAGAGGTTTTTTTTGTCCAATTTATGTGAGATTAGAATGGATAAACTCTTAAACTTATACTTAAAAAACACGAAAACGCAAAAATAAACCTCAATGCACCAACCTAAGCGGGCGTCTGTAAAATTCAATGAACGACTTGGGTACGTCACGGGCGCTGCAGGCTGCTGCGTCCTTGTCGCTCGCGTTAGCTCCTGTGAGTGGGAGCGGGACGGCAGCTGACCCAGTTTCCCGACCTCGGGCGGGAAACTGTCGGTTCGGTGTCTATTTTTAATCTGAAGGTCGGAGTATTTATAGAGAGGGCGGTGCGTCTGCCCGCGGCCATTGTAATTTGTTGCTGTCGTTACAATAATTTCTGGTTACTTGGACGCTGTTTTAATGGATTTATGATTTGGATTACGCGTTCGTAATCGACGTTCAGTTGAGATTTCGTAGTTTGACTGTAATTTCTCAATATGTATATCTACACAAAGGCGTTTTTCTTTCTCTTAACTTAACTTTACTGTATTAATAATAAGGATCAACTTTTATCGTTTTGCTTAAATACGCCAGTATTTTTATTATTATTTTAGGTATACATTTTAAAAATAGTTTAAACTACTTTTGTTAGTGTTTGTTTATATTTTTAAGGTGAAAACATCACATATTTTTTGATACAATATTGATACAAAGATCTAAGTAGAAAAGAGAAATTAAAATTAAGCGGTCTGATGGTCTAACGGATAAGGACGCTGTTCCGGTATAACAGAGACGCTGGTTCGATTCCGGCTTAGACTGCAGTGAATCGCAATTAATTTTTCTTTTCTACTTAGATCTTTGTATCAATATTGTATCTACATTTTTTATTTAACTAGGAATTAATAGATAGCAAATTTTTGGTCACAAAAAAATCGAAACGGTACTTAAAGAGTGTTAATAAACATGATTTTATTCAGCATTAGCAGCAGAATAATAAATAAATTAATAAATATTAGGGACAATCTTACACAAATCGACCTAGTCCCAAACTAAGCAAAGCTTGTACTATGGGTACTAGGCGACGATATACATAATATATAGATAAATTATGATACTAAAATAGATAGAAAACATCCAGAACCCATTTCACTATTATTGTACTTTACAATGAGATAGGACAATACCAGACAAAAAGCATACAACTATAAAAAAAATTACATTCTTAATTCAGGATAGGAGATAAGTTCCCTACTTAAGTGTGATATTTTTACCTACAGATGCGAAACAAGAAATACATTTAAAATGGGGATAAAAATATCGCAGCACAGACTTAAAAAAAACAGACTCAAATAAACGGCAAACCTCCTATTTTAAAATCTGTTCAAAATGAACATCAATATTAGCTCATATTAGCTTGTATTTCACACTTCGCTTTAACCACCAGCTTTGTCCGGAGGGAACCCTAAAAATGAATTTTAAACTTAATACGTCCTGTGCTGCCCTCTGCCGGAAGGAACGGAACTGTTGACACGCTGCCACACACGACTGTCGCCTTCATTCTGACGATCACGGAGCGTGCGTGAAGTGCAAGCGCCAAGTCCTCTGCTCTTTATGCTATGTTAATTAAAGCAACTTACATTTGAAATGTATTACATTGAACTGTCTAATGACGTACGCTGACATTAACTTATTGACGTTGCGTTACAAAACATATCGGAATTTGGAACATTAACAAAACATAATACCAAATGTGTTTTAAAAACAATGCTAACAATTGTAAGATTCAGTTCTAATGTCACCTTGAAAACAAGGCTGAATCAGAATCAGTCATTTATTTGCTAAACATGGTAGGTACATACAGTAGGTCTGAAAACTAATTACACTGCTACATGATTCGTCACATAGACATGCAAATATTTAATGGTATGTGTGTCGCATGCACAGATTATTTATGGATAAGTAGCAATATCATCATTCAAATATTCTTGAACCGAATAATAGGCCTTAGATTCTAAGAACTTAAATAGTTTATTTTTAAATTCCGTTACGCTTTCCAGCTTTAAAATGTGGTTTGCACGAATCAGTAGGTTTTATACCACATGCCGATCTAAAGCATTTCTTTTGGCTTTTGAACACCATTTCACGGTCAGTAGCGTTCCCCCAGAATATTATGCCGTATCTTAAGGTGGACGTAACATACGCATGGTAGGCAGACAGAATTGCTAAATGGGCAACTCGTTTTCTTAAAGTATATAATGCGTAGCTAATTTGGTTAAGTTTTTTACATACACAGTCAATTTGATTCGTCCAAGTCATACTATTGTCTAAATTTAATCCTAGAAATTTGGTAGAGTCAGTTTCATTAATTCGTTGGTCTTGATTATCGATCGTTAGACTGAGTAGGCATTTACGGGTGTAATGTTCCCTGCACTACCTAAGCGAATCTGTTGGGAAAGACATCTACGGTTCAAAGCGCAAGTCTATCAGCAGCAGGGCGAATACGATAAACGAAATGGAATGTCTCTGGCCTGACCTTTGCATTACATATCACTTTTATTTCTTTCAGTCTCACGAACAAATAAAAAAAACGGCAAAGTGCGAGTTGGACTCGCGTTCCAATTTGTGGGTATGTAAATAGTTCGTCTGTCACATGAATCGAGACGTCAATATAGACGCTAAAACGGCCGAAAAACCCGGTGTTAGCAGAGCCCTGCTCCTAAGCAAAATGTACTCAGTGTGATGTCAGTTTATATTGGTTACTGACATTAAAAGTATATATGTATGTATCTTTTGACTCCGTTGACTTCGAAGTAAGATTTTTCACAGCTACAAGGGATTTACAAATTTGAGTATTTGATATTAATTTCAGTTTGATACCTCCACGCGTTCCCGAGAAAATAGATCAAGACAGATAGACAGACGGACGACAAAGTGATCCTATAAGGATTCAGTTTTTTTTTCATTTGCGGTACGGTACCCTAAAAATGTACCTCTATCCAAGTAAAATAATTAATTGCATAGAATTACGCTAAATTTAAAAAGATAAGTGAGCTAAAGCCAAACGACAATATTTTGGAAAGCATTACAAAAATTATCCATGAGTGCAGTGACACCCAAAATATGCTGCAAATGAGTATTATTCGTTTGACATATGTTCCACAAACATCCTATTTAGTAACCATAATTAAATAAAGCCCTGCCATCGCCACACCTTACCAATCACGAGTATCGTATGTATACGTTCGAAAAACTTCATCTTGGCGATAACCGCTTTTGCTAGAACTTGACTTGCGCTACCGAGCCCGGCGCGGGTCCGGTGTCGGATGCCACTTCCGCGGGGCTTCGGGCTCCGGTGTCTAATCTATCGGCTCCGCGGATCTAGTGGCAGAGGGGAAGTAGGTGTTTAACGCACTTGGGACTAAAGTGTAGATTTCTAGTTTGGAACCAACTTCGGAAAGAAGAAGGTTTACAGGCCGCTTAGTAAAAATCTGAAATTAAAACAATGAATAATTTACGATGAATCTTGTATACCTTGTTTTATATTTATTCAAATCTTACATAGAGTAGAAACGTTATTATAAATTAAAAAAATTAAAAACCATTCCGGCACATGACAGTAGTCTCTATACTCATAATTCTAGCTCAAATATTGTATAGCAGGGGAACAAGCAGAACACCACAATACGAACTTTGATACAAAAGCTTCGGATTATATAGCCCCTGGTCAGGTACAAAACTACGGCTCGGAACTCAGGTTTTTTCATTGTTATAGAGGACCTAGGTATTGATTATCACAATAAGCTGTTAAGGAAAAACTAGCCTTCAAAAATACCAGCCATTTTGACAATAACTCCAGGGTACAGTACTATAATCGTAGTGCCATAGAGGATTTAAAAAAAACTTATTTAATGGTGAGGCCAAATACAAACTTCGACCCAAAAGTGATGTATAGAACTGAGACCATTATAACAATTTAATCACAGCTCGACACTCAGAGCTGTATTGATTTACAAAATCAGCTGTTAAGGAAAAACTAGCATTCAAAAATACCGGCAATTTTGACAATAGCTCCAGGATAAAGTATAATTGTATAGCTATAGTGGTTTAAAAAAAAATGTGAGGCCAAATACAAACTTCCACCCAAAAGCTTCGCAGCATAGTCCGGGTCAGGTATAAAACTGAGGTCATTATAAAAATGTAAGCACAGCTCTTCACTCAGTTTTATTCATCTATTAGAGAACATAGGCATTGATTTACGAAATCTGCTATTAAGGAAAAAACTTGCTTTCAAAAATAACGACAATTTTGACAATAACTCCAGGATAAAGCATAATTGTAGAGCCAAAGAGCTTTTTTTTAAAACCGGCCAAGTGCTAGTCAGACTCGCGTACTGAGGGTTCCATACAAAAAATACGCTATAAACGGCCGGATCAATGAAAATCCAGTGTTAGCAGAGCCCTACTCCTAAGCAAAATCTACGCTGTGTTCGATCATTTTATATTGGTTATTGACATGGACAGACGGACAGACAGACAGACGGACGGTCAGCGAAGTATAAGTAATAGGGTCCCATTTTACCCTTTGGGTACGGAACCCTAAAAAGCTTTTACCCAAAAGCTTTGTAGTACCTATATACCCAGGTCAGGTACTGGGGCAATTACAATTACATTGCATTCGCTCCCGTCACATGTCACCGATCGAAGATACGCAATGTAATGGAAGCTATTACTGGCCTTAATTATATCCGTTTTATGTCGTAATGATGGTACATATAGACGGATGTATAATGAACTTGTTATAAATGTATTTATGACTATTTGAACAACACAAATGTTCAATGCTGCTATGCTACCTACCCCAAGTCATTTCGTCGTGTCCTATAAAACATATTCTCTGTTTTATATGTATCATAAGTATTGCCCTTCGTAAATACGGCACGCTAATTTGTTTCTTGCATATATAAAGGTTTAAAAAATTACATATACTATGATATATACAGAGTTATAACATTGTATTATGCTTAAAATTAAATTATTTCTAGTTGACTAGATGCGAGCGAATAATTGTATATAAAATATTTAATCCATTATTTTAAATTTTCAGTCAGACGCATCTTGGTGTATTTAACGATCTATTAATATTATTCCAATATAAACCCTCGCTCCGGGTCTTTCCTGATGCAAAGACTGTCCATCGCGGTTCAACGTGGCAACGCTGCGAGCGTGATGGGCACCTTTGCGTCTGGAAGGGCGCGGGGCGAGATTTTTGATTAGTTTTGTGAATATTTCAGTAAAGTTTAATTTAGTATAGTTTAGTTTGTTTTAAGTTCAGGTCTAAGATTTTATTTTGTTACTAACAATTATTATTTTTGGATGATTATTTGTACATATTCCGTTTTAATATTATAATTTTTATTTAAATAAAAAAAAAATGTATATATATATATATAAACAAATATATTGTTGGAATTCTTCATTCAATTTTAATATAATTATATAACCTCTAAGACATTCTACCTATATGTACTCTCGCGGTTTATTGGTAGGTTTACACATAATTTTACAATATAACGTAAGTTCAGTGAAGCCAAAAGTATGGTTATAATTTTAGCAGCATGTGTATATGTATCTGTCTGTTATTTAGGTATCGAATTGATATACCTAGGTCCCGATACAAACAGTTGTACGTAGACATGTTGCCGGTTGCTATCGAATGAGCGCGTGTCCACTGATCAGTACGACACGATGATTAATTCAAGGACGAAAAATTTACTTCGAGTAATAATACCTATTTACATTTTCTCTCCAATGCTATTGCTTGCGATTAAAATGGATCTATATATGTAATGTAAGGGACACCATATTTCAGAATATGAGATTTAAAGACGCTAGTGCATCTACTTATCTGCTTACTACAATTCTAACTTTCACTTAGAATGTAGAACTAAAAACTTGAAGTTATTTCGCACAGTTCCTCTTAGGTATATAGCATACGTACTATATTATTTCATCTTGTATATCATGAAATTATACATAAACAAAGATAATTGAAAATATCTATCATTCCTATAAGAGTTTTAAGGATCTTCATAGTTGCCTGTGCAAGTAGGTATTACCTTGACAGCAAGTATGATATGAATGATTTCTCCCATGGAACTAGGAATATCAAACCTATCAAACCCAATAACTGGGCTCCAAGTCGTTCGTTACGTCATCCGAGACGATTTCCTAATCGAATAAAGCATTTATATAATTATCTTGGTACAGTGGATACAGACCATAGGTTTAAATCATTGTACCGGCTTGCCGGTAATCCTGTAAGGGGGAGGCGCCGGCCTCCTTACTAGGGCTTCCTAACGCCTGCCTGGCATTCCAGCTCGAACTTCTGTTGTAAAAAATAGAATACATGCTGCTTAAGCCTTTTGCTTCGCCGTAGTTGAATAAAAATAAATAATATGCTTTGAATGATTGCTTATTCAGAGCGGTATAGGAACTCTTTTTAGTAGACACCCTGTCAGGGCGTTCCAGCGGGCCTTACGTACTCGTATAATAAAAGGCCATATTCGGTTTTCCATATAACTACATACATTTGAGTGGCCCTTACATTAAATGGATTGTGGTTTTTTGGTAGGCGCCTCTTATCGTAAGTATTATTTATTCTGAGTACCTATTAACATTTAAGCCTCCCTTAAAGAGCATGTTGGACCATGCTCAGTGTAAAGTTCCGCAGCCGTTCATACAAAAAAATGCACTACAGCTGAAGAAATACGATATGAAAAACACGGCACTTACGTCCTTTGGCTCAGAAGCGCAGTTTTCCGACAACGACTCAAAAACGGTATATCTGATCAATAAAGATTTAAGAAACCTATATTATATAACATAATATAATATTATAAAATAAAACTATATTATAAAACTATATTTATAAAACAAAACTGTTGAAAACATTAAGGCTTGTTCACGAAATAAAGTAGCCACCTAAAGTTGGGCCTTCATAATTATATAGAAACATTTTGTTATGCTCATGCATGATATTTTAACACAGGTATTGTCAAGTTTAAGAAAAACTAATAATATATGGAATTGACATTGGAAAGCTAGGTTGCCACGCCGTTAGAGACGCCATGTCAGAGTACCTTCAACCACAGCAAGTTGGTTTTGGTACAGCTAGAGGTTGCGAGGCGGCAATACACGCCACCAGGTCTTTTCTTATGACGCATGATAATGAAGATTCAGTTGTTGTCAAAATAGATAAAAAAAATGCTTTTAACAGTGTCGAGAGGGACATTTTACTGAATGAAGTTTTAGATAATGTACCATCTCTATATCCCTTTTTGTACCAGTGTTATTCAGCCACTAGTAATCTTTACCTTAAAGAACATTTAATTTCATCTAAAGTTGGAGCTCAGCAAGGCGATCCTTTGGGTCCTTTAGTTTTCTGTTTAGCCATACAAAAAGCGATTATCACAATGAATTCACCTCTTAACGTGTGGTACCTCGATGATGGTACCATTGGTGGAAGACCCGAGACAATAATCGAGGACCTAAAGCGGCTCATTCCTGTGCTAAAAGAGGTGGGTTTAGATATCAATCCGGCTAAATGCGAGCTCTACGCCTGCGGCCCCATAACAGATTAATCGTTAACGATATTAAAATATCTGCTACCGGGAATCAGGACAATAGATAAGGCAACATTCTCGTTACTCGGTGCTCCTATCTTTCCTGATGGAGTCAGGGCTGCCTTGCATGCCAAAAAGGATTGCTTGTTAGCAGTCCGTGAACATCTAACCAAAATGTCGTCCCATGTGTCACTGACACTAGTACGTAATTGTTTTGCAACACCCCGCATGACCTATATAGTCAGAACCACTCCTTCGTGGTTATTCATGAGCGAAGTGAAGGAAATTGACGAAGCGTTGAAATCGTCTTTAGAATTGTTGCTTAATGTAGAGTTGGATCAGACCCAGTGGATACAGGCTGCACTCCCCATACGCCATGGTGGGCTGCGTATACGCCACGTCGAAGATGTAGGACTTATTGCTTTCCTTGCATCGTCTCATGGAACGAGGGATCTTGTCACTCGCATATTATGTTTTAATGGTGACAACGTCCCAGTTCCCTTCCTCACAGAGGCCCTGGCGAGGTGGTCAGCAATTTTTCCTGGAGATAACCACCCTGAAAACCCAATCATGCAGAGACAATAGGATAAATTGTACAGCAAACGAGCCCACGTCTGTAATTATAACGTCCTGATTAGTAACGGTGGAAGGTGCATCGGGAGCTGATCTGGCGCGCTTTAAAGCCCTCGCACAGCCAGAATCAGGAGCTTGGTTGCACGCTCTGCCTTCACCTCAACTAGGCACCCTGCTAGACAACGATTCCCTTAGAATAGCAGTGGCATTAAGGTTGGGTACGAGGGTGTGTGAGGTCCACCGTTGTCGATGTGGAATTATGGTGGAGGAGAATAGTCATCACGGTCTCTCTTGCCAAAGGTGCGCCGGTTCCCAAGACACCACTCGCTCAACGAAATTATCCGGCAGGCCATGGTTTCAGCCAATGTGCCTTGTGTTTTGGAGCCACCGGGTTTAAGTCGCACGGACGACAAGAGACCGGATGGCCTTACTTTAGTACCGTGGCGTAGAGGGCGGTGCCTCTTATGGGATGCAACATGCGTTAGCAGGTTCGCTGCATCCCATTTGAGACAAACTTTGCGGTGTGCTGGCTCCGCTGCAGAACATGCTGCAAAGATGAAACACGCCAAATATTCTGCATTGGAGTCAGCATATGATTTCGTGCCGGTCGCCGTTGAAACAGCGGGACCCTGGGGTTGCGAAGCTCGCGAGCTTCTTAAAGAACTCGGCCGGCGAATACGAAACAGGGGTGGCGATCCCCGCTCTGGGTCATATCTGGCTCAACAGCTCTCCATAGCCATTCAGCGAGGAAACGCTGCTGGCATTATGGGCACCTTTGAGCCAGGTATAATACAGGGTGGGGTCTTTTAAGTAAGATTAGGTTAACTTTTGGAGGATTTGTACATTTTAGGATTGATGTATTTAGCTTAGAATACGTTTTATTTTCTTCTGTTTCCGCGATTATTACTCATTGAAATAAAACAATTTAACGGATTATATCGCGTATATTATCTCATTTTAGTTCCCGACGTTTCGCACATAGCAGATGTCAAGCACCGTCGGTGTAATAGGTCTGCAGTTTGTGAACATGTCATTGACAAACCAAACCACTCAATTAAGTTTGATAAACCTTCTATCCTTGCCAAAGAAAAAAGATATTTTCCCAGGATGCTACGCGAGGCTATTGAGATTAAAAAGCATCCTAATTTCAATAGAGAAGATGGATTGTCACTACCACCAGCTTGGGATCCTGTAATACATCTCATCAAGGAACAAGCGAGACACAGGACTGCAAAACCTTAATTTCCGAACGGTGTAAAATATCTTATCTGTTTTAAAAGTAGTTTAATAGTCTCTGTTTTTAAATATTATAATTAGTAATGAGGTAGCCTGGGAGTTTTTCTTTGCAGCGTTTCTTTTCTCCTCAGTACGCCTCATTTGTGAAATGCTGCTTGGTAAATTATTAGAATAAAATAATTAAGCCCCTTCTGGCACATGTGTAACTGTCTTTACAGCTTAGGCCCATCTGGCATGTATGTACACCTTTATTTGTGTTTTTTTTTCAAAAAATGGGTAGTTTGCACAAATTGTAACTTTGACAGAGGAAAATACATCTTTTCTCAGTCCTCCCGTGACCATGGAAAGCTGGAAAGCTTCCGAAACGTCGGGAACTAAAATGAGATAATATACGCGATATAATCCGTTAAATTGTTTTATTTCAATTAGAATACGTTTGTTTTATTTTAGTTTTAGCTGAATTGTACATTTTATGCTTTATTGTAATAAAATACTTTTAATCGTAGTCTGATCTCGAACCTTCAGACACGAAAAGAAAATGAGACGACCAAAGACGAAAATAATAATTGACATAGGTAAAATCAAGATACCGAGGATAAATGAAAAAAATCGTAAATGAATTATCATAACCTATTGTACAAGAAAAAGAGTATTTCGATGGGACAACTCGCAAAACGGTATCAATTATCTGAAGATGGTGTACGAAAAGTAATAAAAAAGTTTGAGGAATTTAATACACTAGGTGATCCGTCAGGTCGCAGTCGCAGAAAAGGCTGCATGAAGCCGAAATTGGACACGGAAATAGTACTTAGCATCTTTTCGTCGAAATCCATCAGCCTCTACTCGCGATGTGGCCAAAAAGTTAAAAACTTTGGTTGGGAACGTGCAAAACGCCAAAAAGAGAAATAATTTACAGACTAGGAAGAAACAGAAAATGCCAAAAAGGACTGCTGCCCTGCTTAAAAGGGCGAAATCTTGAGCTAAAGCTTTGAACAAGTTTTTAATTCAAAATAACGACAGATGCATTTTAATGGATGACGAAACATATGTAAAAAAAAGACATGAAAACGTTACCAGAGTCCCAGTTTTAGACGTGTGTGACTGGCGAGGACGTTTCAGAAGAGCATAAGTGCGTGAGTTATGAAAAATTCGCCCGAAAAGTCCTTGTATGGCAAGCTATTTGCTCATGCGGGCTTAAAATTACGAGCTTTTCCACTACCGGGACAATCAATGGAGATGTCTACCGACAGGAGTGTATTAAGAAGCGAATTCTGCCCTTATATCGGAAACATACACGTCCTCCAATATTTTGGCCTGATTTAGCTTCTGCTCATTACGCTGAAGCCACCTTAAATTTGCTTGAAAAGAAGAATACTAGTTATATTGTGAAAAACATTAACCCACCAAATTGCCCAGAATTTCGCCCGATTGAAAGGTAATGGGCAAATATCAAACGATAACTGCTCAAGAAGGGTGTAGTCGCCGACAGTGAAGCTGATTAAAAAAAAATGGAACGCAGCCTCTCGTCAGTTCACTAACAGTTCAATGCGTACGCTGATGGCAGGCATTAGACAGGAACGCAGCCTCTCGTCAGTTCACTAACAGTTCAATGCGTACGCTGATGGCAGGCATTCGATAAAAAGTCGGACAGTTCTCCAACTATTAGGGTTTCTACAAAAATTTGCAATGTTCTTTCTTTTTACAATGTGTATTGTTATAATTGACTGTTTTTTGTTTGCAGTGCTGTGAGAAATACACGATTTATTTCGATTTTACTATGGCTACTTTATTTCGTGAACAAGCCTTAATTGACAAATATTTTCTCGTATTCAACAAATGCAATCTGTTTTTGTATTTATTCTCATTAACTTAAAGTGCACCATTAAATCAATGACAAAATTAAAATATAAATGTAACATAACATACTTAAACCGATAGAAAAAGAAAAATGAATAAAATTACAATCACAACATTACCTAGCTGAGGTCCTCTAAATCGGTTCCCTGCGGAACGGTGCCCATAAAGCTGGCTGCATTCCCGCGTTGAATGGCGATGCCTATTCTTTGTCCCAGGAGTGAGCCAGCCCTAGGATAAATCTAATTTAGAAACATAATACTTAAGTAAGATCTGTTTTTTACTTAATTTATACCGATAAACATTATTTCGTTCTAGATTTTTTTTATTGGTATAAATTGTATTCCATAATATTGATTTATCCACATTATCATATTTATCATACCTGCATTTCGCTCCTATTGTGTACTGTAGGCTAGACTTTTCCTAGTTCTATGAAACTGTCCATGTTTCATGGAACTAGAAAAGGTCTAGCTTACAGGACAGCTAATAAAATCGATAGGGAATTATGTAACTTGTCTAAATGACCCTCACCGTAACTAAATTAACGAAGTATAATGAGCGAGAAGGATGGCTCGTGTTGGCAGCGCAGACGGCGGGACTGCAGCGCAAGTCACAAGCGAATACAACACAAATAGACAGGAATTTACAAATAATTCAAAAATAAGAATTCGAGGTTAACAACGGGAGGTCTTATCGTATAAAAAAGGTTACTATAAACAATGAATGATTTAGGGAGACCAAAATTATATTGAAGAAATAAAAAAATCTCAGCATGACTTATTAGTTTAAGAATACAGGTCCTTGCACAAAAAATACCTTAATAATACTGCATCATTATCCATCTTTCCTAAATTATAAAAAGATCAATATTATCTTGGACCAAGGAAAACTTTTTTTATTCTAGATTTTCTTTCGTTATTTTTTACAAAAAAATATCGTAATAATCGAGGTAGGTGTGCTTTTTTCAATATCGGTAAAAAACTTAAGAAAGGACTGTCTTCATATAATAATAACGTTTTCTAATAGACAATTTGACCTGCCATATTAGTTTAATGACATAAGTTCCATGAAGTGTTTTTTTAAGTTTTTTAACTACGAGGGTAATTGAAATAAAACAATTTAACGGATTATATCGCGTATATTATCTCATTTTAGTTCCCGACGTTTCGGAAGCTTTCCAGCTTTCCATGATCACGGGAGTCCTCGAAACGTCGGGAAATAAAATGAGATAATATACGCGATATAATCCGTTAAATTGTTTTATTTCAATGAGTAATAATCGCGGAAACAGAAGAAAATATTACGAGGGTAATTTCAGAAGTAGCCGGTCTAACAAAGATAACATGAAATTATTGGGAAAAAACGTATTTATTTCTCAATATAGTCTCCTTTTTACGCTACACTTTTCCCAGCAATGTTCAATAGCTTCGATACCCTGTTTATAGTGATCAGTGTCAACTGTCAAGCTCCTCAAAATAGCCATCAACTGCAGACTCTACCTCTTCATTTTGGCAAATATTTTACCGCCGGGCACTTTTTTAAGTGAGGAAACGGAAAATACTCCGAGGGAGTAGGATCATCAGGCGAATAAGTGAGGAAGCAATTCGAACTTTAACTCATTACCCACAGGGTACGCGGTGGCCGTCACAGTCTCCTGACATTGTAGCGGACAGATGGGACAGTGGCCTAATCAGACACTGGTCTTCTCTTCACTTACGTTTAGGTACTAACATAGTTTATTTAAGTCTGTTGTAATACTTAAAAAAAATTGGATTAATTTATCTGTAATAAATGGTTTTTTATTGCCATCTTTCAATTTACTTTCAATTATTATGTTTTCAACTCAATTTATGCAAATTTTGTACTAACAAAAACAAAACTTAAGTATAAACTACGTTCGTAAACTATACTTATTAAATTATATTATATTACCTGATTATTAAATTATTGCAAGTATAAAAGTTAAAACTATTGATAAAAATGTTCCCCCATGTCTCTCCCGGACGGCAGGGTGCCCTGAAGGCTGGCAGCATTGCCACGCTGAATGGCAATGCTGATTCTCTGGGCTAAGAAAGTGCCAGCCCTCAGATCACCCGATGCTTCACGTAACCTCTTTGAGAGATCTTTAAAGAGTGCTGTCGCGCTCGTTCCCCACGACTCCAACGTTTCTACCCTAAACGGCTCAAACATTCTGAACTGAATGAATTTTATTTAATTCATTAATTTTAGCCATTGCAATAGTGGATGTGTGAACCGATTACACCGATTTTTGACCCAATTACCGCGCTATCGCTGTTGCTCATGAGTTGTCCCACTCGCTAATAGGACATATTACCACCGCGGCAGCACAGGTACCTCACCGCACAGCCTTTGCCCTGCCGTCACTCGCACCCCGGCCTACCCCGTGCTAACACGTCCGAACATTTTTTATTACTTGTGACAAGTAGTTGTGACAGTCCGCTAGTGTTCATTTATTTTATTTTGTGTTTAAAATCAAGTGAGTATTGTAAAAAAAATGATTTTATAATTGATTTTGATTAGAATTAGAATTCTTTCATAATAAGAAAATTTACATATTCTTGAAACATTATAATTACGAAAACACAAAACTTTATTAAAGTTGCTTCACATACGAATAACGTTAACAAAAACGTACACCAACCTTAAATATTTATATTGTATTTATTAATTAAACATGTAACCTACAACTATTTAATTCGATACATTTAAAGTTACACGTATTTTTAGTTATTTTTCGAAACTTTAGAAGAAATTCTGAACGGAAGATCGGTTTTAATCAAAGATGATTATTTAAGTACCTGATCGTATTATCGTAATACTACGAAAACAGTTAGAATTTGTACCTAAAAAAAATACACGATAGGTACTATTGTACGAAAATGTCCAAGTGCTTTTCTCGGTGACTGTACCTGCGGATGTTCGAGCTTTGCGGCCATTCGATCTTATACCAGCACTGCACTTCGGCGCGACTCGAGGCGAGGGGCCGAGATGCATTGACATTATTCTGAAAGTGTAACTCGTTCTCCTATTTTAAAGCCGGCAATGTATCGCGCCTTCGTTTACATTCACGCCAGAATGTAATGTGCCGTTGCTTGTAAATACTGATGTGGTGGTGGTACAATTTGTAGCGAAACAAAAATATTTAAATAATAAGAACTTGATTTCCAGTAGATATTTAAAAATACGGTTAAAAAATGCGCTTGTTGAAAATTTGCATCTATTTCTAAAGTAATTTAAAGTACTTAACATATAGTTTTTTTAAAGGAAATGATTTTGATTTCATAATTGGAAAATAATGCATTTACAAATGTTTTAAATTTAAATGTATTACAGATTCCGAGTATCTGAACGTGTCATAGTGTAGTTCTTTTTTCGAGGTCCAATTATCGAAATTCGATTTGGCCTTTTCTTGTCGGTCGATTTTTCTATGGACAAGAAAGAGGCAGCGCGCTTTGACGTTCACTTAACTTCATTTTAATAGACGCAGCACTGAGAAATAGCGACTCGAGGCATTCTAAATAAAATAAAAAAGTTACTTTTGCTGATTTATGTAGGGTCATTGTGGTAACAGTGGATCATTAATAAAAGTGTATGTCCATTTCAGAAAAGCACATAAAATTACATATTTCTTTGTTGAAAGAAAACAAATCGACATGAATATAATTATGTATGTACAAAACAAAAACGTGGAATTTCTACACGTTTCATTTTTCAAAGTTTCAGGAAAATTACTATAAGGCATCGTTAACGCCATCTAGGACCAATGGTAGCAACGGATATTACTTAAGATAATCTTAACTTAGTTAATTTTACTCAAGTGGCATAACCTACTTTATTGTCTCATATTTTTAATTGTTTTAGGAAACCTATTGTAAGCAATTAAAAGCTGGTAGTGACGAACGTCATCTAGAATTAATAGTAGAAACTAAGTAATTACGACTGAATTGTATGTAAACGTATTGCTACACTGTTTCAAAACTACCGTTCTAAACGCATACCAGACACGATTTAGAGAAATCTGCAATACGTATCATAGATATTTATCATACATGCCTAGTACCGAAAGTAAGGTAGATGCCGAAGTATGTAAAAATCCCGTTTTTTATGCATAATTTAATACTTATTATGTACATTTACATCAAATTTTAAGATGACCGCACAAATCAGCTTTGATAAGCTTTATAGTTTACTTATAGTGTCAGCACGGTCAGCAGAGAACATGTTTCTAAAAATCTAACATCGTCTAAGAAATATGCGTATATATCGTAGCTGAATCACTACTTTTACTATCGCCTATTGTATCGAGCTTACCATAAGAAATAAGGATATCCGCAGAAGGACCAAAGTAACCGACATAGCTCGCATCATTGCATCGTTGAGGTGGCAATGGGCACATGGGTAGGCCATGTAGCCCGGAGAACAGGTGACCGTTGGGGTAGTAGAGTCCTAGAGGATAGGATAGAGTAGTGCAACGTGGGACGGCCTCCGACTATAGGTGGACAGATGACCTCGTGAGGGTCGCGGAGAGTCGATAAATGCGGTCTGCACAGTATCGCACTCTATGGCAGGTTAGGGAAGTGGACATCAGTGTCTGATAGATAGATAGATTGTTGACCTTTTTGACGACCGGTTTAGCTCAGTGGGAGTAACGTTGCCTGCGAAGCTAAGGTCCTGGGTTCAAATCCTGGTAAATATTTGTGTGATAAGCATAAATATTTGTTCGTGAGTCTTAATGTTTTCAATGTATATAAGTAATATATCTATTAAATATATCGTCGTCTAGTACTCGTACAAATAACACAAGCCTTATTGAGCTTACCATGGGACTAGTTCAACTTGTGTAAAATTGTCCCTTAATATTTATTTGTTATTTCTTATATACCTTGAGACGGTGTCTCGCGGGTCTCTATATTACTTTGATTTTTTGCAGGAGTTAGTATTTGTGTACGTATATTATTTAAAATTAGATTTATCATATAAAATATTGATTTGTGTCCAATCTTTTCTCTTATAAAATATCGATTGCCACGATCCTGCACCAACTGAACGTTTCTGTTTAGCCCGATGGTTCACTGGTAGAGAATGCCTCAAGGCATGAATCAGAATCAGAATCAGAATACGTTTATTTGTAAAACATAGGTACAGTACAGATAAGTAAGGTGACATGTTTTAAATGTTATGATCCTCTATGCTTTACCCACAAATGCAGGTGTACAAATTTTGAATTGACTTAACATGCATTAAGTCACATGAAATTAAATAATAATAATAACAAATAATAAAAAATTTAGTACAATTATTTTGATGTCAAAATTACAAATATCATTTTCAATACAATGTCAGTGTTCAATTCAATTTTTGTTATTTATATTTATACAGCTATGTTAACATCATTTAGAAAATCGCCAACACTATAATAACATTTTTCTAATAGCAACTTGGATAAAAGATATTTACATTTATTTAATGTCACATTTTGCCAATCTTCCGATAGTTTATTAAAAAATTTAGGACCCATTACCAAAATACTTTTTTGCATCAGGGCTGTTTTTGCCATTGTGACGGATACCTCAGCTTTCCTGGGCCGAAGGTTTGTTTTTGCGATGGCTTTTTCATTTCAAACAAGTCAGGATTAGTTTTAACATATATACAACATTCATAGATATACATGCATGGAAAAGTTAACAATTTCAATGACTTAAAGTATGGCTCGCAGCTTTGTGAGGGATTCAAAGCAGTAATAGCCCTAATGCATCGTTTCTGGGCTCTGAATATCATATCACGGTGGGTGCAATTTCCCCAAAACACAATACCATAGCGTAATGTTGCTGCAACAAAACTATTATACGCGGTTAACACTGTTTTGCGATCACAAATTTTCGCCAATTTATTTAGAGCATATAAGAAACGATATATTTTCCTACACACCTCCATGGAGTGTGACTTCCACGACATATCATTATCTATGTATAGGCCTAAAAATTTAGTTACATTAGTTTTATTTAATACTTTATCTACATATTTAACATCCAAAGGCGGTACTACTTTTCGTTTGCTAAATTGCATTATATATGTTTTGTCTAGGTTTATTTTCAAATTGTTATTTTCTTACCATTTTATAATATTTTTGATAGTAGTATTTACATCTTGTTCATAATTACCATTTGTGTCGAGTTCAATGAATATACTACTATCAGCAGCAAACAAAATCATTGGATGGTGACAGGAATTCACAATATCATTTATATACAGTAAGAAAAATAAGGGTCCCAGTATGCTGCCCTGTATTCAATTTTCCCGCAATTTGACTTGTGCGTCATTTCTTTTCAGTGGTCATGGAAATTTGAGTGATCTCAGTGTATTGTTCCCTATTCTCTAAATATGACTTTATGAGTTGTAGTGCATTACCACGAATACCGTAATTATTAAGCTTACTAAGTAGTGCTCGATGATCAACATAATCGAACGCCTTTGTCATGTCCATATATATGGCACAACACGGTTTGTCTACACAGGTCAGGGCTCTTTTGATTAAATCATGCATAGCTAGATTGATGGATGTATTTTTCCGGAAACCTTTTTGTTCGTCAATAAGTACCCTATACTTTTCCAGAAACTTGTATATAATATCGTATATAGTTTTCTCAAAAACTTTTGAAAAAGTAGGCAATAAAGCAATAGGGCGATAATTAGAAGCATTTGTTTTGTCACCCTTTTTGTAGAACGGTCTTATTGTTGCTCGTTTTAATTGGTCAGGATAAACACTAGTTGCAAAACTTAGATTTATAATGTGTGCTAATGGTGGCGCAATCAGGTCACTTACGTACTTAACTACTTGCGTGCGTATTCCGTCAAACCCTACACTATTTGTGTTCTTTAAATGTAATATGGGTTTCCGTACGTCATGGGGCCCAATCGTTGCCAAAAATAAGGAATTAGAGGTTGTTTTATTTGCATTAACATATAATTTATCACTGAGATTATTGCTTTTATTTTTTATTTCGTCCGTAAAATAGTTATTAAGAGCGGATGCGATATCAGTTGGATTCGTGTAGCGTTCATCATTAATCTTAATTATTTCAATTGGTTCTTTTGGCATTTGATCTTTGGTTTGATTTATAATCTTCCAAGTAGCTTTCGATTTATTTGTAGCGTTAGTAAGTATGTCCACCAACTGTGCCTTTATTTGTAGTGCAATAAAGATTACATAAATTAATAAATTACTTCCACCAAGGACAATTAAAGCTTGAAACAGAGGACTTTGAAGGAGGCCATTCCTCGATATGTACAACTCCATCTATGTATAAGAAGTATTATTGACAATTACATATTCAACTTTGCAAGCTTGACACAGTATTTCAATGTAGCGATTTATTTATTATTAGCTGTTTACGAACTATTTTTTACTGTGTTTAATTTTCTTCGTTCAATTGTAACATCGCTAAATGTTTAGTTTTTAAGCGCTATATAGTTTTTTTCTGAATATCTTCTTGCGATCGCGGCACAATCCAAAGTATGCAAGTGACAGTCCTCTTGTTTTAATGGTCCTTGCTTACACTATAGTTTTAGTAGTTTTAAATCCTTATAGTTTTAAAACAAATTGGAATACACGATGTCATTATTAGATATTCACGGGTGATAAAATGGACAAAACGAGAAATAAAAGATGGTGTTAATTAACAAATATGATGATTGATCGAAAGATATATATATATACAATTATTGGTACAAATTAAACGATGATTGTCCTTCAGTTTTTATTACTGGTGTCCGAAACTACTCGTCTATTCGGTTTTATATTTTTTTTATATTTAAGCGTTTGTTATGCGATACCATAGTCAATTCAATAATATATTGACTTGCTCGTACCTATATCAAACAACCTATAGCCTCAATATCTCATCATCTCAATCTATCAATTATTACCTTCACGAATCATAATCATGATCATATATTGTGACACACATAGAAATCATATCAATTAAATGTAAAAAAAACAGTTCACGGGTGATTCCTTACACATTGGGCAGGATTCCTGTTTATTAATTCCAATTTTATTGCACAAAACCAAAGTATTAAATGACGGATATCACAAAAAATATCCTAAATGATATTCTCTACCAAGTATAGGTAGACAGTTATAGAAGTTCTTGTACTGATAGCGTTGAAGACACAAGCGATTACTATGTACATCATAAATAAATATAAATAAACAAAAAATGAATATGCATATACATAAATAGATACATATGAATAGATAGATACATATAAATAAAAATGATATTATTGCCTGTTGAGTTGATTCTTACAAAAACCTTGATGTTTGACCATCACGATCTTCGTGATTGACTGGGCTCTGTAGCTCAATTGGGTACTTTCCTGTAAACATAAATGTCGACATAAATGATTTCACGCTTGTAGTTAAATGTTATTTCTGAAAATACGTAGACAACGTTAATGAATACATATTTTTAAGTTTCTGGCGATTTTAAAATGATCAAGAACTAAAAATAAGGAGGCAATATGACCGTATAGAATTATGACGTCATATACCTTTTTTCCTTTCAAACGTCATACTTTCTGACCGTTTTGACAGTTCATAAAAAGGAACTGAATTGATCTGTCAGTCAAGTACCCTATTGGCAGAGCGTGCGCCTCAGCAAGGCACTCAAATCTAGTCGGAGTCTAAAAAAAAACAAAACAAATTTAGATCTTTGTATTTTAAGAATATTATTGCCTATTGTTTACTTCTCCTTGAATCTATTGTTTATTTTGTGCTCTGTTTTATGGGGCGCGCAATAAAGAGTTATTGTGTTGTATTACTAATATAATATAATCAAATACTAATTTACTATTATGACAGATGCTTAGGTATCGAAGACTGAGGTCAAGTACTTTTTTTTTAAATTGAGTAGTTATTTTATTCCAGGTTATATTTAATTCGTCCTTTACGGAGTTTAGTTCGCTTCAAATGGCATTAGTATCGTGTGTTGCGTGCATTATGTTAAGCCGGTAGTAGGGTTTCCGAGCGGGGCTTCGCGCCACCTGACACCGCCTGTTTTTGCCCTGCGTCCACCGTTGAAAAAGACCGATAAAAACTACAAAATTGAACGGACATTCTAGATCTGGGTCTGTATTTGACGGGTAAAACAATATGGTTGCTATATCGTTAACATCTTGCTCGTGCAGATTTGGTTACGCGTGTGAGGCTAAAGGCACAGAATAAATATTCGACTAACACTGTTAAAGACGACTGTCTATCGGAAAAAAACCACTGGCAAGACCCAATGTCTCTGCTACATAAAAAAGTACCGTACCGTAAGTACACGAGACAGACGAGTACAGAAATTATACATCATAAAATTCATAAAAAAGGAAATAGGTATCGCTTATAATCGATTTTTTAATCACACCATCTGAAGCCTGTTTGGCGTACCTCTCAACATGGGATATATTTAATAACTGTCAGCGGATGAGAAAAAAATCATTAACCTTCAGCGTAGTTGAGTAAAAAGTATCCTATAACCATGGAGTGGATATACCAAAAATAGTTGAAATCTGTTTAGCCGATTTGTCGTGATAAAGCCACAACGACACATACGAACATAAAAAATAAATAAAAGAAAATATTTTTCAATTTAGTGACCTCCAAATAGATCGTTACAATATTTTACTGAAAATATCTTCAATGTACAGACATTTCATTTTTACAACTTTATAATAGTATAGATAATATATGTATAACCAGGAAAACTAAACAAAACAATTGATCTTGTGACTTGGGTCAGCTATTTCAAGCCTGTAACTTATTTTTACGCTTTTTTCATTTGTTCTTTCGGCATCTTTAGCTTTATACAGTGTCCAGTATGTTGTAACTAGTAAAACATCTCATTTACACTTATTTACTTCAGTTCTTACAGCTTTCTTCTACTAGCATTTTTTACATTGCCACCATCTTTATTGTTCAGGCGGATACACGGAAAACTACACCGTATGAATCATAGCGTCGCCGCCAAGTGAACAGATAATTTGGTGACATTGCATGCTAGAAATTTCACGTTGGTGCGAATAGAGACGAGGCCGATAGACACTTCTGCTTTTAAATACGGGAAGAACTGCGACATATACTTATTTACTTCTTCTTACTTTCGTTCTTAGTAGAACGATCGATTCAATATGACAGAAGTTTTGGGGCTGCAGTTGCCCGTTTCACAAATCGTCATATCGTCCGTTTAGAATCACTTGTGGTAATTTACACGTAATGAATTGCCCACAGCAGACTTTATCTGGTCAGCCCATCGCATGGGTGAACATCTATTGCCTTCTTTTTCCAATTAAAGCACTTGCATCTCGCCTCTACTCGCGTTAATGTGGAATGCAACGATAATTTATTTTATGTTAGCTTTCTTTATTTGTGCGTATACGAAGCATGCTTTCGCCGAAGAGGATCCGAATGAAGCCCAAAGCAGCTGCTGGCCACTGCACAAGATTAGTAAAAGCTATACTCTTGTGCGTGTGACAGCGGCTATTGCGGGCGGTTCATGGTCTGCGAGCGAAGAACAGGAGCAGCTGACGACGGTTTTGCAATTTACTACTAATGCTCGTATTTCAATCTAGACTAGCTAACGAAAGCTGAAGCACATTTCGTGCCTCGTACTTTATCCTGTGAGACTTGTGAATTTGAAAGGCATAAAGGAGTACCTTTATTCAAGATTGCAGCCTTTCAGGACGAGGTGGGAGTTGATTACTAAGTCATTGATTGATTAAGTCAGGATTTTTTTATTTACTTTGTCGATAGCGCGGTAACAATTGGAAGAAAGAAAAAAATTGGAATTCAGTTTATTAGAGGTGTGCATCTCATATTTTTTCAGTAGTATACGTTATGTGAATTCAGAATCTACAAAAAATTTATTTCTGCATGAAATTGCTTTTTGAATATCATTTTTTAAACACCCAACCTCACATCTCTACAGTTAGCTGACAAGTTAGCTGTCAATGTCATGTTTTTTTGTTAATTTTTCTTTTTTAATCTATATAGACTAAAGTAAACATGTATTCATACGAGGGAGCTGTACAAATGTCCCGAGGAGTATTTAAAAAAATATATCTAAAAAACAATACGATGTTAAAACAATCTAGATATTTGTAGATTTTGAGTTTACATAACGTATTTTATCGGGAATAAATATAAAATGTGTGTTCATTTACTGAAAAACTTAATGTTCCGAATTCTGCCAAATGAAGTACCAACAGTTTTGCCCGATAGTCACTTTGTAGGTAGTAGCTTGGTTCATTTTTCGTTAGCTAAGACTCAAATACCGCATACTTTTAGGTTTATTTCGAACATGTATCTACTTAAATAAATATAATATTTTTTTCAACACACTTGCTCGTAAAGTAGCTCTTATTACACCGTTTTTATGGCTGTAATCCAGTCCAACACACACGCGTGCTTTTTACTACATAATCGCACTAGTGCCTTTTCATTACAGTTTTTTTTTTAAACTTCAGCCAATAGGTTTTAGGTACAAGAAATATTTTAGGTTATTTTAATAAATCGAAACTGGTACTTGTAAAAAGCAATTAATTTCAATAAATTATAAAGTTTTCTAAACAAAATAACATTTTGATTGTATTAAATTGATATAATTATTCAGTTTATTATATTTTAATGTTTGGCTGATTGGCCTATTAGCCTTTGCCTCAACGTGCCTCAACGCTCGTGCGCGCGCATAGACAAATGCATCGGTCGCTTCGCGCCATTTTGATTTGATTTGACATATATAATATTTACAAATATTTCATATTGAAGTGTTTTTTTTTTTTAATGTCAATTTATGTAAATAGTCTCAAGCAATGATAATTAAAATATTATCATTATGTAGGTACGTAAATTGAAGGTAGGTACTCATGACGTATTAACGTAAACGACTTACGACTACAGGATTGGTTACGCACGGTTAACCTAGACCAAATTTTAAGTAAGGTACGATTGTTTTTTTTGCTTTTTTCCTCGCAAGTGTGTTGAAAAACGTCGTATGAAACTCGTGTGCATTGGTCATTACACTCTCGGCTTTATACAGCACTCGTCTACGACTCGTGCTGCAAGATATAGCCTCGAGTGTAATTACCAACGTACCACACTCGTATCATAATGTACTATTTACATCTTGTTTATTTTACATACAGCGTCTAGTATGGTATTTATAGAGACGTTCAATTTTATTTTCAAACAGATATACAAGAACATGATAGATATTTTTAATTGTGAATGCTTTATCTAGCTAGAGTGATAACCAGACTACTACATACGTCGTCCTGACGGCAGAGTGTGACTATTAGGACTAGTTGCCGAAGAGTCTGAGACTGAGCTTATTTGTTTAAGCTTTAAGTAACGTCTATTATTTGTTACTCGTATATCCTTAGTTTTTAATATTATTTTCATAAGTTCTCAATGTTCCTTTGTTTTATTTCTGTCGTGATCAACCATATATTCATTTTGTGCTCACGTCGTGTGAGCACAAAACAATTTTCAGAATGTTTTTGTTGTTTATGTTGTTCATGCCAGGACATTTTTTTCCAGATTATTAAAACTGAACTGAATGTCACTCTTTTTTTTATTACCTATAGATTATATTTATTTATATTTAAAAGTAGGAAAATTCGGCTTATTTTTTTGTATATGAAAAGTATTAAAAAATAGGTACATACTTTAATGAGTAACTATCAAAATATGAAAGTATAGACATAGGTTAGTACAATAAATAGTTCAAACCACTTTATGTTTTGAAGTTGATGTGTCTAATATTTTTTCATGTGGCTAAAAATTACTTAGTACCAACAAAACGCATGGGTTTTATTAAGTGTAGCAGTCTAAAAAAATGCTTTGCAATAGTTACTCAATTACATGTCGCCATTCGCAAAACAACGTTTTATAAATGGAGTACTACTAGTGGACAAGCAAAGTAATAGTTTGGCATCTCTCTGAAAGGTAGACACCTTTTTTACCGACTCCCAAAAAAGGAGGAGGTTCTCAATTCGTCGTAATTAGGGATTGCAATCCGGTCCAATTCTCAATCCGGCCGGATTGAAGTTTTGCTATTGCATTTATCAAACATTATGATTTTTGTCCAGTTTATTGGCCGCAAAGTAGACATGTGGAGCTGTTGCAAATTAACTAATGAAACAATGGTTTAGCTCTAAAAATCACTCTTATTAAGTCGAAAATCAGTCTCACTAGCCACTTATATCACAATAATATGAAAATTTAAGCATCTGCTTCAATAATAATTAGCCTTAACTTAATAACTTTAAGAACCGTTTTACAGCTACTTACATGGTAACCTTTGTCTCATCTATACTATTATAAAGTTGTAAAAATGATATGTCTGTACATTGAAGATATTTTCAAAAAAAAGATATTTATGGACTATTATTTAGAGGTCACTATTTTTTGTATGTTTGTACGTGTCGTTGTGGCTTCATCGCGCAAAATCGGCACAGATTTCAACAATTTTTGGTACACGGGTAGCTGGGTATCTCCAGATGGTTATAGGATACTTTTTACCCGACTACGCTGAAGACAAACGAGGGGTTATGACTTTTTCTCCTCCGCGAACGAAGTTGCGGGCACCTCCTAGTAGTAAATATAACATAAATAAATCTTCTTTATAAAAAATATAAATAACACTTGAATTAAAGGAACTTTGTATAGTTTTAATTGCCAGATCTAAGAATTTACCACTAATTTGGTGTATTGGATCATGATTCATGATAGTTCTTTTAATTTTGACCCCACTTTTCTTCCCTACTATGTAATATTTAATCAAATTTATGAATACTGTAAGATGTAACATCAACAATAAGAAAATACTATACCTACTTCCTTAATACCCGTAATATTAAACATACGTAAAGAAAGCTAATCAGTAATCACATACCTACCACATCACATTGCACTTTAATAAATAAGTAAGATACATGTTATACTTGTAATAACATTAATTAACGTCTCAACAATAATCAAGAAAGAGATCGTTCTTTAAACCTTAACTAGATCTAGATCATATTGACTCTTGAAATTTTTCCCTAACTCAAATTTTGACCACATTAGAATCAGTTTCGTGGGTTCGTCTGTATGTATGTCTGTTGTGGCGTCTCTTCTGTCTCTTCGGGTCTACCGGATCCGGTGGCCGCCAAAAGTACCGGATCCGGCCGGATTACCGGATCCGCCGGACCGGATTGCAATCCCTAGTCGTAATATTTATTTTACGCCATAACACTATTAAAACACTCAACCAACAAAATAGGTTATTTAGTGTCATTAATTTCCAGAAACTGGAGAAACATTTTATTTTACTGTCAGTGTAAAACTTAGACGGTGCCCTTTGCGTCATCAGCAGCATCTGAGTTTTAGAAACAGATAGAACAGCTTCCCTAGTAATTACTAGTGGCTCTGCCTTAAACCTAGCGAGTCATTCAAAACCGGCTTTTCATATTTCCGCCGGATATATAAAAAAAAAACAGTATCGACAAAAAAATATATAATTATGGAACCTTTTCACAACATTTCAAGAGAATCGGTTGAGAAATGCATCCTTTAGAGGAGAACAGCCGGACACCCGCCGGACAGACAGACATGCGAAAGCATTTTTGACCAAGCTGAAACGGAAATGCTTCGCTCGCTACGCTCGCTCGGTCAATTAAGTAATGCCACCTAGATTTATAAAGGTATCGACTTTTAAGATTGTTTTATCATTATTTTGCTTTTAAATAAATAAAATAAATATTACGGGACAATATTTACACAAATCGAACTAGTCCTATGATAAGCTCAATAATGCTGGTGTTATGAGTACTAGACTACGATATATTTAACCGACTTCCAAAAAAGGAGGAGGTTATATGTTCGATAATTTGTATTTTTTTTTATGTATGTTCACCGATTACTCCGCCAATTGAGGACCGATTTTAAAAATTCTTTTTTTTATTTGAAAGGATATACTCCTGAGGTGGTCCCATTGCCACCAAGTTGGGATCTGATGATGGGATCCCAGGGAAATCGAGGGCAATTCTCAAATTTTATAGGCACTTATAACGTTTTTCATATATTTTCTTAAGCTATTTAAGTATTTGCATATGGTAGTCATCATTTCATCATGCTGAGCTGATGACGGCAGGTACAACTCCTTAAGAGTTAAGAGTTAGAGGATAATTCTTAAAAAAAACACCTATTATAGGTAGATACGTTAAAACTGTTAGTCATATTCTTTTTAGTGTGTCCCTGAAGTAATCTCCTTATCACCAGTCAGGATAAGATAATGGAATACCTGGAAAATCGGGAGAAACTCTCAAATATTATAGGCACTAACAATGTTTTATATATATTTTTCTAAAGTTATCAGTTGTTTTCCTCTGGTTGTCATCATTTCATGCTGAGCTGATGATGGAAGGTACAATGAACTAACCAACTTTTACATTTCTTACTTCCAAAGACTCGAGATGCGTGCAAAGTGCCTCCGCAATCTTCCCATTCTGGGCTCTAAAAAATTACTTTATATCACTACTAAAATCCATCACTAAAAAGCAAAAAACAAAATTTTTTTTATAAAAAAAGAACCGACTTCAAAATAAACTAAATAGCCATAAATAATCTTTTATGTACGGTACGGATCACATTTGAATCACCTTTTAAAGTCGGTGCCAAACCTGAAGTAAAGAAAGTTCTTTATTCAACAAGAATACGAATTACTATGACTAAATATATACGTAGGTAGATAATAACTAAAGGCTCGCCGCCACGGTTCTAATAGTAATAAATGAATGGTTTGGCACCGACTTCAAAAGGTGATTCAAATGTGATCCGTTCCGTACATAAAATATTATTTATGGCTTTTTAGTTTATTTTGAAGTCGGTTCTTATTATATATATTTTTTTATTAGTGGATATATTTACTTGTATACATAGAAAACATCCAAGACTCAGATACAAATATTTATGCTCATCACACAATTATTTGCCCTTACCGGGATTTGAACCCAGGATCTTCAGCTTCGCAGGCAACGTTACTCCCGCTGAGCGAAACCGGTCGTAGGCTTTTGTACACGTACTTAAAACTGTACGCACTTGAAATTGTTTTTGGTTATATCTTACTGTACTATGTTTTTTGTCTTTGTATGATGACCAACTGACGCCTCTTCGAGACGCACCGAAGTGACACAACTATCAATCTTCTACTCATCCATCGGGCCAAACATCCTAGTTCGGTTTTGTTATACGTTTCGCCGATATTTGTATCTTATCTTAAGTTTAAATTGAAATTTAAGCAGTAGCTTAAAATATCTTTTTGTTTTAAGTAGAAGTATCTACCTATGAAAAAATAAACAGGGCTCCATCTATCCAGAATAATAAATGGAAAACAAAGTAGGTCATATGAATGGAATGTTCCCAATGTACCAATTTCATGTGTCTCTTTTTAGGGTTCCGTACCAAAAAGGTACAAAAGGAACCCTTATGGTGCGACCCTGTCTGTCTGTCTGTCCGACTATTAAAGCACCATATCTCAAAAACTTATGCTAACTATTTGATAATTGGAATATTTGTAAACATTGTCAGCCCACATGTATTGCACAGGATATATTTAAAAATATATTTTTTTTTTTTTAAAAACGAATATGATAGGGGGTAAAAGTCTAGTTACTGGGTCTAATGGGGTATCATATGAAAGGGCTTAACCTGCACATTTTCAAATAATTATAGTATTTTTTTTATTCGACGAACAAACGAAAATTATAGCCATGTCCATTGCCTTTTCAATTATAATATTCTATATATCACTCTTTAGAATGTGTTACCTAGTAAAATAAAACTTTCGAAGTTTCTTGAAGAAGCAAGCTAGATAGTCGAGGTTTAGTAATATGGCACTACACCCAATACACTAACAAACCTAGGACACCAACAAATAGAGAATTGTTAAACGAACATAAGTAGATTATGAAAAATGTCAATAAGTCCACAAGGAATGAAATCCGACTTCATTTATTTAATTCAATAATTGAAAGTAAGTAATACCGATATAATGGTGTAAAAATGAAATGTATACGTATGTACATTCGATATGTATTCATAAAAGTTATCGCCGTTCATAAAAAAGCTGATGATTTTCACACGTTTGAACCAAAACATACCTTTCAAAGAAACCGAATCAAAATCGACCTATCTGTTTACGATCTACAATGCCGCCGACACATTGATACACCCGTTAAATTTATAACATACCTATTTTTATAAAACAAAAATATTGGCCAAAAATTAGTAAAACGAGTTATTTTAAGGTAAAACTGAATCGAAAAACATTTTTTGTATATTTGTATGTCTTTGCGGCATTATTACGTCAAAATGGTTTCAACCATTTTTGGTACAGGAATTTCTGGACATCCAAGGTTGGTTATTGCATACTTTTTAATCAACTACGTTGAGTTACACACAGTCTTGCAGTGGCGTGGCGGCCATATAAGCCGATTCCCACCGGGTTGCCCAAGGAAAGGGTTATAACCACCTTTTTCTTTAAATATTAGGAAATGAGTACGCTTCGGCTTCTCTTGTGATTTTCCTGATACCACGCTTCTGCAGGCCTGTGACTGTTTTCTCATCTACGAGTTCTGGTAACACAGTACCTACCATAGTTATTCCGTTGTGTAAATACAAAGTAATCTAAATTCTATCTTCCTTTTACATATTTTTATTTACGACGCTGCTGGGAAATGTGGCGATATATGGTATCACGGTCACAAAATTGCGTAAAGACGTACAATTTAAACAGGACCTTTAGGAATCAAGCAAGCCGGCGGACAAAGTAACAAATGACTTGTATTCCGTATCAAATTAAATTAACCAATGAGAGGGTATAATTTACAAAATAAAGTATTTTTTCTGTGGTTTTGAGCGTAGATTCAAAAATGGCATCCATTTTTAATTTCGAGATTACTGGCATAACATTGCTTCAAAAAAATCGTCAGGTGTCGTTTTCTAAGTTTTTGGGAGTAGGCAGTCCGTCAGTGCCATATAAATAATATTGAAAATTTTCGATTTTTGTAAGTGACACGATGGCACAGACTCCAAAATAATAATTGTATATACTCTATAGACTGAGTTGACAAATAGTACTTGTAAGTAAATTGAAAAAACTGAATTATGCAGTTATTTATTTACGTCTTAATTTTTTTTGGAGTCAGTTTTATTTTTTATTAAAAAGTTATTTTCCTTTACACTTTTTAGTTAATCGTTACCTAAAAGTGTATCTCGTGACGATTCGAACAAGCTTAGGCAAACACGGCTAGTAACATTATTTTATTACAGAGATCTGATGCCTACCTCCCGGCTTCATCATCAAATCAATTCGATGGTACCATTCTCATCAGGACCATTTCAATTTGCGACTATAAAGAAGCCTATTTTAATCGAGATGTGTCTCGTTGTCACCCGTAAATCACTTATCGTTGAGGAGTTCCAGTGACCTTCTGTGGTCTTCATGAATGCAACACGCTTTCTGAATGCAAATGCTTATTATGTTCCATAAAATACTAAAATCGCCATATGCGTGCATACAATATTTGAGGAGTTCCTTTCATTCCCCATGGATTCCATTATCAGATCTTCACTAAAATTAAATGGGACTAATCTGGATGCATCTCCTTTCAAACAAAAAAATCTAAATCGGTTTATGAATGACGGAGTTCTGTGGTAACAAACATTTAAAAAAAAATACAACCGAATTGAGAATTACCTTCTTTTTAGGGAGTCGGTTAAAAAATTGCATATATTTATTGTAAACGCATATATATTGAAATTTTATTTGAACAACCTATAGAACTCACATGGGTGTATGTATAGTAAGTGATGTTTTTTATCTTAAAAGTTATTGGCTCAAATAACCTTAGCGTAAATATCCCGGTTAGAATATTTGTTGTGTTGTCGTTAATAACTTCCCCAACACTCATTCATTCTTTATTTTGAAAATATCTTCAATGTATAGACATTTCATTTTTACAACTTTATAATAGTATAGATTACGAGTATATTGTACTTCGAAAGCTATTAATTCAGTGTTAATTTGACATTAAGTTTATTAAAGTTTGAATTTATGAATTGTGTTTTTTTTTATATTTATCTAAATTCCTTAACTACTGCTTTTGATTAGTTGGTACTTATACTCTGTCGATTAATTAGTGTTCCGAGTAAGTATGGAAGTGAAGTTATGTTTGAATTTGTTATTACACTTTTGGTAATACTATCTCTCTCTGCTGTGTATGTCTGTTTGTGTTATATGTGGATTCGATTCTGGAACTAACGAGAGCGGGTGAATAATGCTTTCATTTGAAAGGATTAATAAGGTTTTATGTATAAGAAAGATGCGGGCCTTTAAAATAGCTACTACTCACTCTGTACCGCCGAGCACTTCCCATACATTCATGGTATTTAGAATGACCCTTAACAAATACACCATCCAGTAGAGTAGCTATTTTAGAGGCTCGGAACTTTTTAAATATTCATGTTACTCTAAGCAGAAACAACAAGTGTATGAAATACATCGCTCTTAGCGGTGCGGATAACTAAAAATAATCAAGGCATATTTTTTCTTAATCATGTACCAGAACTTTCGCATTGACTAAATATAAATCGCTAGCTGCCAACACTAAGGCGTCGAGTGTATTTGACGAAAATTTACAAAATCCTATGCTGTGGGCCTGATGCCACACAGTAGTGCCAGCAGGTTTCCTAATTCAGAAAATTCAGTCGACGGAGTCGCTAGCGCCGTTGTACACATGCATATCATTCATATTGGAATAGTTCGTTTTCCGTTCGTCCGACAAAACTGACAAATTGGTGAAGCCGTGGCCTGAAGTTAGAACGAATTTGTTCAATTCCTAAGTGATTGGGTATTAAGCTTTCTCAACTAATATGTCGACACATATAAAACAGTTATAAATTAAAATGTTCCTTGGGAATTCCGAAACATTATTTCTCATCTCCGCTGAAATGGTTTTTTGATTATTTTTTTTAGGGTATATTAAAGAAACTGCATACCTAGTTTTTAGGGTACCGTAGTCAACAAGAAACTCTTATTATTTCGCGATGTCCGTCCGTCCACCCGTCTTTCTGCCCGCAGTTAGTGTAGTACTAGAAAAACTGTAATTTGGCAACACAGATTTAGTCTACCTATAAAGCTGTGAAATAAAATCGTGAAAAAAAATTTACGGTACCTCCTCAACATGTCAAGTGGAGATGTTTTTTCCTAGTTCCTTTTTGAAATTGTGATTCCATTTTATTTATTTTGACTTTTGCTTAAAGTGTACGATTTATACAAATTAATAGTGTGCACTTCTACGTTTATTTGATTTAAAGATCCCAAGCAAAAGGTTGACGACTACTGGTGATTGAAGAGTAGGCCGCACAACGCATTAAAATTGCAATACAACGAAGAAATGCTGCCACCAGCATCTTCGAGACCATGCCACATGTTTTCTAAACTTTAATTTTAGACTGATATTTATACTTAGTTTTAATTTATCATTTTAATTAAATTTAAGGATTTTATTTATTGCTACTCAATTTTCCGATGTCCTGAAATAAACTTTTTAATTTTTCAAGTACATATACATCTTCCATCACCAGAAAATGCCCCGTTACCACACGTTACCACATTTTAATTATCTAGCCTACCCACAGCAATCATGTTAATGAAAAAAAAGTCGAAATCTTACTAAGTTCAATCACAGAACAGATCCAGATTATTGTACTCTTAGGTATCGTGCCAAATATATCGCAACACATCTTAAAGGCCGAGCCACACCGTATGCGTGTGCGTGACGTGCCAGTAGCTAAGAGATGACTCACCGCTGCGTACGCACACGTTACGCATACGTCACGCAAGTGGTGTGTATTTTATGAGGATTCATACTTTACAACGCGCACACCACCCGCACGTTGCACGTCACGCACACGCATTCGGTGTGATCGGCCTTTATTCTTATAGGCATTGAAATACACGAGTGAGTTTTATTCTTCATGTGTTTTTTATTTAATAAAGTTATATTCTTCATTTGACTTGTCTTTTTGTTTCCTTGAAAACGTATATTTCCAAACGTGTTCTGTTTCAGATCTCATCAGCCCAGCATTGAGAAAACGGAAGCCCAAAACAACTATTGGTCACTGCACATGACTAGTAACACATTATACTCTTGTGCGTGTTCCAATAGTTATTGTGGGTGCTTCATAATCTCCGCACGAAGACTACAGCAAAATTTCATCAACTGAATTTATTGGCTTTATTTGATTGAACCCATCTTAAAATACCAGACTTACCTATGTTAATATCGGTTATTAATGACCACCACTTCCAATGCAAAGATATCTAAAGTTCTAGTAACTAAAGTCGGTCTATGTGGACATATTGGTCACGGTTACCACCACCCATAATGTGCGCATTTTCATACCTATGTTATATTTGTGCACCAGGGATAGGTGACCTTATTTGACAAATTTCGACGAATGTGAAAATGACACCTATGAAGATCGTAATCGGACTTTTAATATCTTTGGTGTTAGGATCTTGGTGGTACATTGGCATGAAATATCGATTTTAAGATATCTCTTTCATTGAGAATGTGTTGTTTTATTCTGGTCTGTGAAATCAAATGTTACTGACGACATTTAAAAATCACCAAATTTGAATAGCACGCTATAAAGATCGAGTGACTTTTAGAATCTGTCATATAGTTTAGGATTTTTAACGGATTTGGTAAGTGCTAAACGAGATAAAATAAACTCGGAGCGATTGTTTAATTATGGGCCACCAACAAGGTTGTCTAGTGCGGCTTCGTTTGAAGCATTATATACCTACCAGATTACTTGCATTATATTAAATAACAAAATATAGACAAATATGAACTTTGAATCAGACTGTTGTCTGCCCCGCGTTGTTGGTCCATGTAGGCCAGTCATGCTCGATGTTATCAATATCTTACTATGTTTGTACATACTCGTATAATACATGACTTACAGTGCAAGAATGATGGATAACTGTGTTTTGCGCATTTAAAAGGTAGCATTTATTAATAGCCCGCCTCTTATGCACTCCTATCACATCCTTATATTGCATTGCTTGTTTTTTTAAATACCTGTTAATTATAGATGACAATGTTTTTACACCAGGATGATGACACATTCACTGAATTTAACAAAATACCTACTGTAGTTATATTATTTAAAAAAACTCGCAAATTACGAATCGGACTCTTTGAGGTACGGAACCCTAAAAATACTATAATATCATGCAATAAAGAGAAATATAAATAATAAATAAATATCAGAGACAATTTTACACAAATCGACCTAGTCCCAAAGTAAGCAAAGCGCCATAGTAAACTATGAGTACTTGGCGACGACGGTATACATAATATATATAGATAAATTATAATTCTTCCATACATAGAAATTCAACATAACTTCCAAAATAAAAACAAATTAAAAGCTAAGAACCTTTTAAGTGCCAATCAGCGAAATAATACGGCATGTCCTCGCCATGGCTGTAAATAATTGGGGCTTCAAAAATAAAACAGTGATTGCAGAACAAAACCCATCGATATTATATTCGGAGTCTTTGATCAATGTAGTTTCAACGGTAATGTCGGCAGGGGGCGTCAGTGGCACAACTTTTTGATGACGTGATTTTCACATGCCTGATTGATTGATTGAGTGTATATATAAAACCGAAATGTTGGAAAATTCTATGTTTCGAGTGGAATTCGAACCCACGGCACCAACGGCTCTCCGGACCAACACTGCCGACCTACCAATTGGTCTATCAACGCTCCGACCAGACTCAACAAATCTTCATTTATATCTCTATGCCATCATCATTGCTTGCTTCGTTCCCCAGCAAGCTCTGCCGACTTTCACCTCCCCATACAAACGGAGTTTCGTTCTCATTTTAAAAGTACGTGTCGAATTGTAACGAAACTTTGCAAATAAAATAACATGAGGTATATATAGGCTTGTAATTAGTTTATATGGCTCCAGTTTATAAAACAAACGAAATACAGCAAAAACAAGCTTTGTTTGAAAAACTTAAATTCGCTATATTTTTTTTACTGAGGTAGCTGACTGAAGCTACATAAACTAAGGGCTGTAGCCTGCATATACCTTAACTTATTCTAAGAACAAAGTTTCAGAGCAAACTAGCTAGTTGTTTTAAAATGAGAGCGTAACTACGTTTGTATGGAGAACCGAGCTTAAAGGGGACTCTTAATTACTTTGTGTAAGGTTGTCCCTAATATTTATTAATACGACTTAGAGGGTTTACCTTCATCTAGCCTAGACTTTTGTGTCATAATCACCATTTGACATAATTCATCATTTCAAGATCCGGGGGGTTATTGCCTAACGAAATTTTCACAATTGGTATCCGTATCAACTGACGTAGCCCACACAAAATCATGACACGTGATTCTGATTCCGAGTATCAAACGCGTTAGCCAATAGGGGGGCAGATCTATTATGTCTTGATATTCATAATTGACGTATTTTTTTACAATAAATAAAAAAAAATACATAAAAACATCAATGCGAAATATACCTTAGGTTAAGGTGGCATTCCGAGATGGGCTGCAGACCGCAATCGCAAAATATTTAGTGTGCAGTGGAAATGCAGCGGCTGCACGGCGACACTTCTCAGTACACGGAGAATTGAACCTTTTCGCCTTACCTTTAAGGTTCAATTTGAAGTGCAAGGGAGATGCGGTTGCGCTCTCCAGCCCATCTCAGAATGCCATGCCATGGCTATAAGAAGCTAATATGGTGTACCTACTTTTCAAGCAAATTTGTTTTTTTTTTAATGATTGTCTTTCCTATGTTTAAAATTATTGTAACGTATGTAATCGAAATTTTAAAACTACTTAAGTTTTTACACCATGCACGAAATCAGAAGATTCTAGATTCGAATCTAGGCAAGTCCTCAATGTAAGTTGAGAATAAAGGGCAATCGTTCCAATCCAATCAGTGATGATTTAATACAGTGTCATTCAGATTCAGGTTTTTATTAGCAACTGTACATTTCAAGTGGTTACATGGATTGAGCTTATTCGTCTGGCAAAGCTAAATCTGCACAACTTTACGTTAAAATTATTTCGCAACCCCAAAATTACCATGTCCTTTTTCAGTTATGGTGGGGTTGCCAGCTTATGTCAGATTATTTCTGCGCAGACTTATTTTTCTAGGAATTTATATCACGGGAGGGACGTGGGCACGCGCTGGTCGGCAGCGAGGCAGCGCTGCGCCCGCCCACGTCGCACCGCCAGCCTGCTGTTGAGCGCCAAGCCACGCCCTGGGTTGCTGGAAGTGCATCACGCATACACCGTGAAAAGAATCCGAACACGTTAACTCTACAGAGGTATGTATCTTGTAAACCTACCATAGAAATATAAAGACGTAGTAAAGCTGCTACTAAAGCTCTGAGCCACGAAAAGGGTTGCTGCAAGTGCAAACTAGCAGCAACCCTTTTCGTGGCTCAGATACACTATGAGAAGAATCCTAACATACTAACTCTGCAGAGGTCTACATCTAGCAACCCTACTTTACACCATCAGTTTACAAAGAATCAGATTTTTTTTTCTCTACACACCTTTCCTATGAGCCGCTCCAACCGGTCTAACTTCCATGCTCGCATTATTATTGAAACTGCTAAATTAGAATGCAATTTTTTATTAAATTTTACTGTAGAAGGCAATGATTTTTCACAAATAGCCGAAAATCTCGTAAGATTACGACAATATGCGACCAGGGAATTTGGAGCTGTTGATGAGTCAAAGCGATTTTAGAAATATCCTACACCAGGCGAGACATCTACCGAATCCGATTCCTACAGGACTATAATTTAGACCGCACCCAGTGGCGTGGCGTGCATATAAGCCGATTCCCACCGGGTTGCCCAAGGAAAGACTTATTACCACTTTTTTTTACTTAAATATGATTAAATGAATACACTTCGGCTTCCCTTGTAATTTCCCTGACGCCACGCCTCTGGCACGCCACTGACCTAACATACAGTGAACTGTTTTGTTTATAACTGGAACTCTTTACAGGAAACTCTCGAAACAATACTATGGCTACATACGGAGAAACTGTGTTAGATACATTGGTACCTTTTTTATAAGAGAAAAACGTGAAATGTCCATAAAAATATATAAATTTGAAGAAGAATAATTGCAGATTTTTCTATTTTTTATTACAGGAACACCGATTTCCCATATGACTACCAAAAGAAATTGGAAGACCAGCAAAGTATCCGGATGGAAGCAAGAAGACCTTGCCAAGGAACCAGAAACATGGGCCGGAACACAAAGCGGTCCGAAAGAACTGGCTACAAAGAGTTCAAGAGAGAACATACAAGTCAGAAGATCTGCCATTCAATAGTGGCGAAAATAGGTTGAAGAACACCAGGCACAGAAGAGCAACAATAGACTATTTTCTTAAGAATTTATTAATACATTTCTATAGTGTATTTTATTATTTGCACAATCGATTAACAGCTAATCATGCAGCTTTCACATTTAATTAAATATTGAATAAGCTTCATCAATTCTTATTATTATTTCGACGCTTACCGTACACCGTTCGTACTATGAATACACTGAATAAGTAACTGACTAATATCTAAAACGTACCATGACCAAGAGGCTTCACTTATCACAGAATTGTATAGAAATATAATAATTTTAAACACCCAAAACATACAAACATACACAGGCAAACACACGCACACAAAAACTAAAGGATTTTATTTTGTTCTAAGTTTAAATATGTTTTATAATTAATTGTAATAGTAATTCAATAGGTAATCATTCGTTTTTACCACCTAAGAGCCAGCATCTTAGCACAGGTATCAAATACTTAAAATGGGGCACCCGCACTGTTTTTGTATAGTGAACTTATTTTTGTTATTAAATAAATACATTTTATTTTTATTTTTTTATTACCATATGCTGGCTGTGAGGAGGATTAAGTACAACAGGTGACACACTACTGTTATGGTTATTTACGATACAAGTGCGAGTAGGTTATTCTCAAATTCAAATTCATTTATTTATTGCAGGCATCTATGGCCCATAGATAAATACCTTACAAACTACCATACATATTAAAATATAATTAACTTAATTAATGAACACTTATGCTTATTTTATACAATAAAGGGACTGTTTGACACATGCATCTCACAACAGTGCGTCATAAACGGACAGTCAAGCCTGTCCGCTATAGAACGCAGGATGGGGTTGGGGCTGGCCCGTATCCGGCGCACCAGGGATGTGCATCAAAGAGTGGCAGTGATAGTTTTACACCAACTAAGTCAAAAATTAGCAGTTCACACATGTATCGTAAAACATTTTACAATGCATATGCTCGGAAAATGCCTCGTTGTATGGGTAACATAAACACGTAAAGTGCAACTTACCGCAAACGTGCGGTATTGCCGAAAAACTGCGCTTCTCAGCAAGAAAACGTGAACTGTTGCACTTTTTACATTCTATTTTTAACCGACTTCCAAAAAAAGGAGGAGGTTCTCAATTCGACAAATTTTTTTTTTTGTCATCTGTAGTGTAGTGCATTTCTTTGTAGTAAATGCTACTGAACCTTACACTGAGCATGGTTTTTTCTTAGGGCGGCAATCTGAACTGTCACGAAATTTTTAATCGCTGATCGACTATAAACAATTATTGAATTGTTGTTTTAAATAATATACGTAAAACACAACTGGTGGATAGTTTTATTCTAAACCCTTCCATTCTTGAGTACCTACTACATAACATGGTAATGTGCACATGTATAGATAGGACAGAAAATGATAGATTACATTTTACGCCCCTGCCTAGACATGGCTAGGCTGTGGTAAAGAGCAGGCGTTGGTTGTGTGACGGCAGAGTTCACTTACTAGTATTCTGCAACCCATATTGTGGTCCCAGTCCATTGTCACACGTTGGCTATGTTGTAGGTACCTACGTATAGTAGGTATTGTAGTGTAGTATGTCTGTGCAATGCCACAGATAAACACAAAGGTACACCCGCTAAGATACGATGGTATGTCCTAAACGAAGGAACTGATTTAGACTTACTGTAATTTGTTTGAAAGGATACTTCATCCAGTCGAGTGTCCTTAGCTATGATTGAAGGATCGGTCCAGCCGTTTGAAGATTAGCTTTTTTCATAAAATTCGAAACATTTATTTTATATTTTTCAGCAAAGTCGGATATTTTTGGGACCACCCTCGTAGGAAAGTGTGACGTCACACGTTCCTAGGCTTTAGTATGGAGCGTTTTTGGGAAAGTCCAAAAATGCGATTTTAACATTGTTGTATATCGGGGAGTTGTTGTCAGATTGAAGTAGTTTTTTCACCAGTCTTTCTATTATTTAAAGCGTTCTATAACATACCACTAGCCTTGAGTTTATAACGTCAGAGGTTAGGGCCAAGAGCGCCGCCATGCTGTGCGAGCGTATGTAAATAGTGTAGTTGAGGTAGTTGCTTTGCAGATTGGTTGCAGTGCATCACTTTCAAGTTTGGTATATACCTCGGCGTGGAATATAGACTTACCTGCCCAAGTTCAGGTCAGTTTAATGCCTCTCTAGGAGACTTACCATATACCCTCCCCCCCAAACCTACATCCGGGACGGATTTGAAGCCATCCGTGTATCACTGTAGGCTGACTTGTGTCTACGATATCTACTATTTCACCAGTAGCCCCGAGTAGGGAGCTCCACAGCATAAAGTCTGTGAACAATGTTTGGAGAGCATTTCCGCAAACACACCCCTCCCGTACCGCTCCCATACCTCAGGAACAGACTGAGTTATGCGTTAGGCCCTAAACTATTAATATGAAAATAGTATTTTATGCCATCGATATATAATGTATGCTTTTTCAGTCGAGCGTCTAATTAAGATATGAGACTTAACAGTCGAATTACATAACTATTGTATACTATACTTTTTCTACGAGTAAACGTTTTTTTTTAATTAATTATAGTTCTGCGCAGAGTTGTATAATCCATTCTATCCATACTTCCGTCCATACTAATATTATAAATGCGAAAGTGTGTATGTCTGTCTGTCTGTCGGTCTGTCTGTCTGTTACCTCTTCACGTTTAAACCGCTGAACCGATTTGGATGAAATTCGGTATGGAGATAGTTTGAGCCCCGGAAAAATACCCTTATCCTCGATAAACGAATTTAAGGCGGACGAAGTCGCGGGCAGAAGCTAGTATTTTATAATAGTTCAGTGGCATAAAATAAAGACCATAGAGTTAATGAATGATAGTCCAATATCAAAAGTATACCTTTATCCTATGATTCGCGGAGTTCTAATTCACAGACGAGTAGAAAAAGGGTTTGCCGATTGATAAATAAAAAGAAGGAATAATTGCATAAACATTTATTGGGCATGGCTTAACCTCGCTCGCGGCTGTTGTAGCAGTGGATGTTGCTCATGTGGCAGTTGGTGCCGTCCTTCTCGCACACCAGGCACACATCCGTCAGTTCCGCTTCGGCGAAATCTGAAAATAGTAAAATTCATATTAAAAAGAGAGGAAACATTTTTTTATCCACAAATTCTCTATGGCTCTTTGTTAGGGTTCGCCGCGATTATCTCTCATTTAAATAAAATCATTTAAACGGATTATGTCGCGTATTATCCCATTTGATTTCCCGACGTTTCGAAAGCTCAAATGAGACAATATACGCGATATAATCCGTTAAAATTGCTTTATTTTAAAGAATAATTAAAAAAAAGTCGGTTCGACTCAACTAGTGCTTGGAAAAGTATGTCAGTCATTAATTTTAATCAATTTAAGTCAACATATAACTTATTAGCGTAGTTAGTTATCCTATTGTCTGCCGGAACATTACCGTAATTCAAAGCCTCAATCAATCAATCAATCAAAATATTCTTTATTCAAGTAGGCCTAGTTACAAGCACTTTCGAAATGTCAGTTACATGAGAGTGAATGTTTGCTGGGAGAAATACAATATGATCCAACATTTGCTGCAAGGATTAGGGAAACCCAGAAAAACCTAATCAGATCATTTAACTTAAGTGTAATATTATTGATAAAATCATCATTTTTAAAATTAAAATAATCAATAAGATAAATCCCAAAAGGATTGTCAATAAAAAATAAATAATCTAGAATGTGTCTAGAATAAAATTCTAAATGTCAGAGTATATAAAACAATTAAGATTAAAATAATAATAATACCTTAGGTATTCGTTAAAATAATTATTCATATACCTACATGACGCTATAATTTACATTAATCCCACGCGGCTTCATCATTCATGTAGTCTTGTGTGCTATAATAAGCTTTAGACAATAATTTTCGTTTCACAATATTTTTGAATTTACCAATAGACAACTCAGTTATGCTGCTAGGAAGTTTATTATAAAATCTCACACAGTTACCCATGAATGATCTCCTTATTTTATGGAGCCTAGTAGCAGGCACTGCGAGCTTATGCTTATTTCTAGTATTAATATTATGTATATTACAGTTCTTCTTAAAGTCGGTAATATTTTTATGTACATACATAATATTCTCATAAATGTATTGACAATGCACTGTCATTATATTAATGTCCTTAAACTTATCTCTAAGCGACTCTCTATAGTTCATTTTATATATCGCACGAACAGCCCGCTTCTGCAGAACAAATATAGTATTAATGTCGGAAGCACTGCCCCATAGTAAGATGCCATACGACATAATACTGTGGAAATAACTGAAATACACTAATCGAGCCGTTATCACGTCTTTAATAGACGAATCTTACTTACTGCAAAAGCTGCAGAACTCAGTTTATTCGAGAGATTAGCAATATGGGGACCCCATTGGAGCTTAGAATCTAATGTTATACCGAGAAAGACTGTACTATTAACTAGTTCCAGTTCCTCACCTTTAACCATAACGCTTGCTTGCTCGTGTTTTACGTTACTCGTGACAAACTTAACACATTTAGTCTTTTTCTCATTCAACAATAAATTATTTACATTAAACCAATTTACTACTTCACAGATAGCATTGTTTGCGTCATTGTAGGATCGTTGATTTCGTACGACTTTGAAAATTAGAGACGTATCATCTGCAAACAAAACTATCTCATGGTGGGTCTTAACGAGGTGTGGCAAGTCGTTTATATATATAAGGAACAGGAAAGGTCCCAATATTGATCCCTGCGGCACACCCATAGAGACTAATGTCCCCGGTGAACGCTTTCCATTCACGTCAACCCTTTGTATTCTACCATTTAAATAAGACTCTAATAAATTTAGTGCTGATCCTTTATCTCCGTAGTGGTGTAGCTTCCTGATCAGTGTCTCATTATTAACGCAATCGAAGGCCTTAGATAAATCACAGATGATGCATAAAGCATCTCGCGATTCCTCCCAGGCATCGAAAATGTGTTTTACGAGCTCAACTCCGGCGTTGGATGTCGAGCGACCCCGCGTAAAACCGAATTGCTTATTATGCATCAAATTATTCAAATTAAAATGTTTTAACAATTGATATAGAATTAGCTTTTCAAAAATTTTACTAAATGTAGGTAGTACAGATATTGGTCTAAAGTTAGTGGGGTCAGAGGTACTACCTGATTTAAATAAAGGAGTTATTTTGCTATGTTTCATCAGATCAGGAAACTCACCGCAGTCAGTACTGTTATTGAATATATCTGCCAAGTCAGGCGCTGTTACTTCTATTAGGGATTTGACAGCATGGACTGAGACCCCCCATAGGTCATTGGTTTTTTTGACATTAATTGATTTAAATGCCTTTACTACATCTGAAGGACTGACATGTTCAAAATAGAAGTCCTTACTACATTCTGGTACGTTTTCTTTTAACAACAAAACGGCAGACGAAGGTGATGAATTTAAACACTTTGTTGTGGATACTGGTATATCGGTGAAGAAATTTTCAAATTCTGTTGCTACATCTAAACTAGAATCTATAATTTTGCCATCAATTTTTAATTGTAGATCACTAATTGCGTGCCTTGATCTACCAGTCTCCACATTAATCACTTTCCAGGTGGTTTTGATAATATTAGAACTATTTTTGATTTTCTGGGATAAATAATTACGTTTGGCAATATGACAATCAATTTTGAATTGTTTTGAATATTGCTTTACATGTTCTTTAAATTCATCACTCGTATTAAACCGCCGTTCCTCATACATGGCATACAGTGCTTGTCTACGTTTGTGTAAGTCCGCAGTAGCCCATTCGCTAAATACTGGTGCACCGCCAGCCACAACCGATTTGGAAGTAAATATTGTATTATAATGTTTCATAAAAGTTGTAAAGATTGAATCATACATGTGATTAGGACTCATTTCAGAAGACAGAACGGGTAGCGCCTGAAACAAATGTTGCTTCATTCTTTCCACCCGGTCTGTGGTTACCGGTACAAAAGTAATTTGTTTTTTCACTATATTTTCCCTTAATATCTCAAATTCCATTAATTGGCCTAAATGATCTGATTTTAATTTACTGATTATACTTTGTTTAGAAGGAGAAATATCAGTGAAAATGTTATCAATACAGGTGGCGCTGGTATCGGTCACCCTAGTAGGTTCCATAAATACGTGGCTTAAACGAAAAGATTTGAATAGATTCAACAATCTAATACTTAGTGTTGAATCTTCCAAAAGATTTACATTGAAATCGCCGCAAATAAGTAATTTTTTACGAGTACGCGATATCTTAAAAAGCACATATTCCATAATAGTTTGAAAAACATCGAAATTACTTAATGGCGGCCTATACACACAAACTACAATAAATTGCTCTAGTTCTACTGCACTTAATTCTATGGTCCGTTCAACAGACAAGGATACAATGTCCTTACGTTCCTTAAATTTCAATTGACTATTTAATATAATTAACGACCCACCATGTATGGAACTAAGTCTGGTGAACCTAAACAGCTATAAAAAGCTAATTAAATAAAAAATACAAATATTCTATTAAAACGTGTTTTACTTCGTGGTTTTACAACAGGCACTTTATAGAAAACTGTTTAGGTTCCGACCCGGCACAGCTCAGTATCAATATTGCATGAGATCCGAACACATATCTATACTATACTATTATAAAGTTGTAAAAATGAAATGTCTGTACATTGAAGATATTTTAAAAAAAAATGGTTGTTACGGACTATTTGGAGTTCACTAAAACGAAAAATATTTTTTTTTATTTATGTATGTCTGTATGTGTCGTTGTGGCTTCATCACGCAAAATCGGCCAAACCGATTGCAACTATTTTTAACCGACTTCCAAAAAAAGGAGGAGGTTCTCAATTCGACGGAATGTTTTTTTTTTTTATGGATGTTCACCGATTACTCAAAGACTATTTGACCGATTTCGAATTTTTTTTTTTGTTTTATAGAAGGTACTTTCTAGTTGGTCCCATTTAATTTTGGTGAAGATCTGATAATGGAATCCATGAGGAATTGAAGGAACTCCTCAAATATTGTAGGCATACATATAGCGATTTTGGTATTTGTAAAGTGGAACTGATGCAGAAGACCACAGAATGCCATCGGAACTCCTCAATGATAAATGATTTACGGGTGGCGATAAAATATCTTGATTAATTTAGCTAAGCAACTTCATAGTCACAAATTTAAATGTTCCTGATGAGAATGGTACCATCGAATTGATTTGATGATGGAGCCGGAAGGTAGGCACCAAATCTATGTAATAAAATAATGTATCCTAGCCGTGTTTGGGCTTGTTCGAATCGTCACGAGATACACTTTTAAGTAACGATTAACTAAAACGTGTAAAATAAATAAACTTTTAAACAAAAAAATAAAACCGACTCCAAAAAAACTAAAAAGTTAAAAATAACGCCATAATTCAGTTTCTTCAAATTACTTACAAGTAACCGTTTGTATACTCAATCTATACAGTATATTATACAATTAATGTTATTTTGGAGTCGGTGCCATCGTGTCACAACTTACTAAAATCGTCAATTTTCAATATTTTACACATTTTTTATATGGCACCGACGCCAAAATAAGATTAATTGTATATACTGTATAGATTGAGTATACAAACGGTTACTTGTAAGTAATTTGATGAAACTGAATTATGGCGTTATTTTTAACATTTTAGTTTTTTTGGAGACGGTTTTATTTTTTTGTTTAAAAGTTTTTGGCACACGGGTAGCCGGGTATCTCCAGATGGTTATAGGATACTTATTACACTACGCTGAAGAAAAAAAAGAGGGTTATGACTTTTCCCCCTCCGCGTACGAAGTTGCGGGCGCCGTCTAGTGTCTGAATAAAGTACCAACCGTTAAAGTCGTTTCTGGCTAGGTCATGATCAGAGGTCGGACAAATGGGCGTCATTGCTCGCAATAACATGGACATGACTCAAAAGTTTGATTGATTAATTCCTTACCTGTAATTTTATTTGTATACGTTGTATATAAAAACACCGACTTCTTAGTGTGTAGATTTATTAAAGTAAATAAACAATATTTTTTCTAAATTCTCCGTGGTAAGTTTATTCCTTCTTACATCCAAAATATACTTGTGAGCTGAAAAACTCTGTTCGCAATCTACTGAAGTTAACGGAGCAAACTTCAGTACTTTAATAGGAATACTTTCATGCCAATAGGATTCAGAGTCTATTTTACCTTCTATGTATTGGATGGCAGTTTCAAAATCTGGATTTCTTTTAAGTACTGCTTTCATTTTTCCTTGCAAACTGATTCCTATTTCACCTTGAATGCTTTCCAGATTATTCAATATACATCGTATTTTAAATGAAAATTATATAGTATTTGAATTAGATCGCAAACTCTCTATTACGTGCGGGATTGATTGAAAATCATATAAAATGAAGTTTAATTGTGCTAAAACGTTATTTGATTGTAAATTCTGTTTACACGTAGGGATATATATACTATCACGATTATTAAATGTTTGTATGACTCTCTTTACAGCGTCAAAATTATTTTTATAATAACATGCCGCCTGGATCCAAGTGCCCCAACGTGTAATTATGGGTTGTGGTGGCAACGGAATGTGTGGGTTAATTTCTTTGAATGTTGCAATCCTGGAAGGGGCTTTTGAAAATACTTTTTTCACGTAGTTGATTAATCTGTTAACGTCGTCAAAATGTTTTCTAATTTCTTCGCAAAGTCTGTGAATCTTATGTCCCAAACAAGTTATGTGTAATATTTGTGGATATTTGGCTTTAATTTTCTGTCCAGCATTTAGCATATAGCTCAGCGAATCGCTCGTAAATAAAATTAGAATAAGAAGAAGAAGAATAAGAATCCTTTGTTTTGTGAAACATAGGTAGGTTAGGTGAATAATAAATTAAATTAAATAGTAGCACTATGTTTTGCCAAAGGGTGTACAAAATGGTTGGAGATGTTTGCAGGCAGCATGCATAATATACAAAATTAAAATAAACACTTTTTATTCTATGTAATTATCCGTTAGGTATTCTTGAGTTGAATAGTATGCTTTCTTAACTAAAAATGTAAACAATGTTTTTTTAAATAATTGAAGATCATGCAAATTTCGTATATCTTTCGGTAATTTATTAAAAATTTTAGGTGCCATTCCAAAAATACTTTTTGCAAGCAGGGCAGTTTTATGCGGTCCATGGTTAATTTTGTCCTGCATACGAAGACTGTTAAACTTTACAAATTGATTACAATTAGTTTTTACATAAACAGCGGTCTCAAAGATATAAAGAGATGGAAATGTCAGTATATTTAATTTCACAAAATATGGTCTGCATGATTCTGTGGGGTTAAGACCGCAGACCGATCGTATACATTTCTTTTGGCCTTTAAATACTAAATCTCTGTCTGTCGCATTGCCGTCGACACCGTAATAATACACCGTATCGTAATGTGGACGTAACGTATGCATGATAAGACGTTAAAACTGTCGATTGGTTAACTATTTTTCTTAAATGATACAGAGCATATGAATATGTATTAATTTTTTTGCATACAATGTCGATTTGATTTTTCCAACTCAATTTATTGTCTAAACTTAATCCTAAAAATTTCGTAATGTCCGTTTCATCAATTATGTGATCCTTATATGCTATATTCAAGTTGGTAACTTTGTCAACTCTTTGTTTGAAATTCATTATTTTGGTTTTCCCTAAATTAATTCGTAGGTTGTTACAGTTCAACCATTCAATTAGTAATTCTAGTGATCTATTAATTTTGTCCTCATAGCTATCTAAATCTTCTCCGGTAAATATAACGGTACTGTCGTCGGCAAAGAGAACCATAGATTCTTCGATAGCCTGTGGTAAGTCATTTATATAAATTAAAAAAAGAAGCGGTCCTAAGACGCTTCCCGGTGGGACTCCGAACTTTATCACTCTGGAATCAGAGGAATGGGTGATTTGTCTCCTAGTTTTAAGACATACGTGATCTATTTGAGTAATTTGTTTTCGGCCTGTTAGATAAGATTCAAGTAAGCTATGAACATTTCCACGAGCACCGTATTTGTACATTTTGGCTAGTAATATATGGTGGTCAACAAAATCGAAAGCCTTGGTCATATCCATATAGAGGGCGGTTACAGGGATTTTTTTATCCATGTGTATCATAATAATACGAAGGAGATCAAATATTGCCATGTTTATCGACCTGCCTTTGCGGAAACCTTTTTGCTCTCGTGCAAAGAGATTACACGATTCAAAGTAACTATTCAAACTATTGTAGATTACTTTTTCAATTATTTTTGAGAATACAGGTAGCAAAGCTATTGGTCTATAATTACTTAAACATTATGTTTTTGATATTACTTTCAGCACGGTCTTCCCACAAACATTGTAAGCTTGATCCGAAAAAATTAAATATTGTAGATCCATTTACTTTGTCCAAAACTTTGGATGCAATCAAGAAGCAACTAGCGGGCTGATTGTCTTTTAATTTTTTTACGAGAATATTAGCAATTTTCAGGTCTAAAAAATCTTTAGTCTCATCAATTGAAACCCAAAAGTATCCATTGCTTAGTTGTTCACGAACATGTTATATTTTTTTATTATGGTTAGATATTTTTGGTGATATACAGCTTTTGAAAGAATCACAAGGTCCATATCCATACTAATATTATAAATGCGAAAGTGTGTCTGTCTGTCTGTCTGTCTGTTACGTCTTCACGCTTAAACCGCTGAACCGATTTGGATGAAAGTTGGTATGAAGATAGTTTGAGTCCCGGGGAAGGACATAAGCTTCTTTTTATCCCGGAAAAATACCCTTATCCGCGATAAACGAATTTAAGGCGGACGAAGTCGCGGGCAGAAGGTAGTAATGTATATAACTTTAATATGAATGAATGTCAGAATAGTAAAGTCAATGTCAAAAAATTGTTCTGTTTTGCTAAAAGGAAATCAAAGAAGGTATAATATCTTAATTTTAGTATACCATTGAAATCTTATCAATTATCACTATATCATCAATAATTTAATTTATTGATCAATCAATCAAACTTTTGGGTCATGTCCATGTTACTGCGAGCAATGACGCCCATTTGTCCGACCTCTGGTCATGATTAAAAGCGACTCAACCTTGGGCCCGATTCACAAAAGCTTGTAACTTGTATTACAAACGGATATCTCTTTCTAACAATATGTATTAAAAGAGACTTCCACTTCTAAACAGTCTTAACTAGCGGTTGGTCTCCAGGCCATTAGTTAAAGCTATTCATGCCAATAGTTAATTTTTTTAGGTATTTAAAATAATGTGAACCAAAAACCACGTGACTCGGGTATACAAAAGATTACCTTGATTGACGGAATGACACAAGTCACGTACAGTACGATTACTTTGAGTTTACCACTGACATATGCTTTTATTCCATTGCATATTCGATTTTAACAATAATGTAATAGTAGATTGTTTGACAAGGGGCTAAAATAAGCCATTATGACACGAAGTGATTATTTGGACGAGCTCACGAAGTGAGCGAGGACAAATATGTCTGAGTGTCATAATGGCTTTTAGCCACGTGTTAAACACTCTGCTTTTCACTTCGACTGCGAGAAAATAAAAAAGACTTAATATTAAAATTGTATTTCATGAAAAATTCAAAGTACAGTTTGAGCAATTCGATCAGAAATTTGGCTCAGATTGGTTTGTTTGTTTTTAATGATTCGTGAGTAGTATGTAGCTGGCCGGAAGTTTTTTTTTCAGTTTCATAGAAATTTGTATGGGATTATATGGCTTTCTTTTAAACCCTGGGGGCTAAATGTACTATTTTAGTCTCGCTTCGCGAAGCTAATATGACGTACTTTTTGAGCAGGAGAAGTGAAAAAGAGTTTATATTACTGTCTAAACGTCGTTTGTTTGTAATAGAAACTCTTTTGTATTAGAGTTAAAGTCGAATATCCAATGGAATAAAAGCATATGTCAGTAGTAAACTTAAAGTAATCGTAATTTAACAACGTTGTTTATTTACATCTGTTTTAGTTCACATTATTTTTGAATACCTAAAACATTTATTTTAAATACCTAAAACATTTATTTTAAATACCTAAAACATTTACAATAGCTGTTATATAATAGACATGATGACGGGGTATTCAAATCAAAATTCTAATTAGTCCGTCAGTTAAATAATAAAAAATATTCCACACGTATTTTTCTTGCTTAAAATAAAAATAAAAACTCAGATAAATCGCATTAAAGTTTAGGAGTGGGGGCCATCACGGGCCGTCACTCCTAGGTAAAATGTGTACCTAGGAGTGACGTCACGCGACATTTTGATTTAATGTATCACTTCTATTTCTGGATTACTTACGTAAAAAAAGAATAAATACGTTTCCAATATTTTTTATTAATCCAAATGCCGGACTAATTATTAAAATTTAGCCATCATCCCTGTTAGCCGGGATAGTGATCGAACTAGTCGAGGATTACGAGTATATACTTACCCATTTCCTGAGTCTCTTGGGCCTGTTTGATCGCCTGTCTAAGAACACACGCCCAGCCGTTGAGCAGGCTCCGGGCCAACCCGTCCATGAAGCCAGGCTCCACGCGCAACACTTGCTTCAGGTGAAACATGTGGGTGTTGCGATGCTTCTTCAGCATGTTCAACTCCGCTAGAATGAAGTTTGTTGCTGGCTGGAAACAAACAATTTCATCTGTCACTCTCACACTAATTCTTCGGAAGATGAAGGATATTTTTCACTTCTCCTGCTCAAAAAGTACAACGTATTAGCTTCGCGAAGCGAGACTAAAATAGTGCATTTAGCTCCTAGAGTTTAAAAGAAAGCCATAAAATCCCATACAAATCTCTATGACACTGAAAAAAAAACCTTGCGGCCAGCTACATAGTACATACTCCTTACGAATAATTAAAAACAAACTAACCAACCTGATCAGATTGGCCAAACTTTCTGATAGAATTGCTCAAACTGTACTTTTAGTTTTTCATGAAATATACAATTTTAATGTTAAGTATTTTTTTATTTTCTCGCAGTCGAAGTGAAAAGCAGAGTGTTTAACACGTGGCTAAAAGCCATTATGACACTCAGACATATTTGTCCTCGCTCACTTCGTGAGCTCGTCCACATAATCACTTCGTGTCATGATGGCTTATTTTAGCCCCTTGTCATACAATCTACTATTATTTTTATCGCCATAGATCCGCAGATGCTGTAATTGTGACAGTCGGATGAGTGATAACCTTTAAATAACCATGGAAATTAATGGAATAGACACTACAAGTGCACCCTACTTATCATTATAAAACAATGTAGACTTCTCGGTATCAAAATATCTCATGTATAGTTTTGAGTTACTGAAATTCAATAGATATATCTTCGCAAACTTTATTCTTCAAAATATATTAATATCTTATCTTTAAGACAGACATTCAAACACAAAGCAAAGTTTTGTTACAAGAAATTCGAATATCAATTCGCATACCTCGTACAGACTCAGTTGAAGGCTTCCTCGGCTGCCGATAGCGCTTCATCGAAATGCCCCATCTCGAGATACGATGAGGCGAACGAGGCGAGAACGATGTCTTTGTAGCGCGCCTGCACCGTGCGTCCCTCGCCTAGCGAGCAATGGAGAGCGTTCGCGGTGTTGCCTCGCACGCACCAGTATATCGATAATAGTGTTTAGAAGTTTACCTCATATACACTTAGTCTGAAGGCTTCCTCGGCCGCCGACAGAGCTTCATCAAAATGCCCCATCTCGAGATACAATGAGGCGAGCGAGACGAGAACGCTGTCTTTGTAGCGCGCCTGCACCGTGCGGCCCGCACCTAGCCAGCAATGGAGAGCGTTCGCGGTGTTGCCTCGCACGCGCCAGTATAGCGATGATAGTGTTTAGAAATTTAACTCATATATACTTAGTCGGAAGGCTTCCTCGGACGCCGACAGACTTTCATCAAAATGCCCCATCTCGAGACACAATGAGGCGAGCGAGACGAGAACGCTGTCTTTGTAGCGCGCCTGCACCGTGCGGCCCGCGCCTAGCCAGCAATGGAGAGCGTTCGAGTTGTTGCCTCGCACGCGCCAGTATAGCGATGATAGTATATAGTAACGGTTTATACCTCATAAAGACTTAGTCTGAAGGCTTCCTCGGCCGCCGACAGCGCTTCATCGAAGTATCCCATCTCGAGGTACAACGAGGCGAGCGAGATGAGAACGATGTCTTTGTACCGCGCCTGAACCGTGCGGCCCGCGCCCAGCAAGCAATGGAGAGCGTTCGCGTTGTTGCCTCGCACGCGCCAGTATAGCGATGATAGTATATAGTAACGGTTTATACCTCATAAAGACTTAGTCTGAAGGCTTCCTCGGCCGCCGACAGCGCTTCATCGAAGTATCCCATCTCGAGGTACAACGAGGCGAGCGAGATGAGAACGATGTCTTTGTACCGCGCCTGAACCGTGCGGCCCGCGCCCAGCAAGCAATGGAGAGCGTTCGCGTTGTTGCCTCGCACGCGCCAGTATAGCGATGAGAGTGTGTATAGTAACCATTTTGGGGCTAATTTCTGAAAGAATATTTGACGAATATGTGACTTTAATTCTAACTGTAGGTATGTCGATCTCTTCTCGATTTTCCAAAGAGATTTATGATGTTATCGGGTTCTACGTAATTCATATATGTTTATTTAATACAGATAACTAACATTTATCATTCGCATAATAATAGTAAATATGGTAGGTACCGACCTGTTTTATAAAAATTACTAGTCTGAAATCAGAAATTAAAATCCTATTGATTACTCGACCATTTTAGGACCTGAATGAATATTTGACAAACTGATTGAAAAGATAGGAGTAGCATTATTTTTAAGTTACATTAGATTTGGCATGCCAAACTGTGATTAATCAATCCTACTGACATATATATTATTTTATTATAACATCTGTGTATGTTATAAACAAAGATCAGAAACACTTGAAAAAAAAATTCGACGATACTGGACTTGAACCAGTGCCTTGTGCCAGACCGGGGCAGCACGCTCTAACCAACTTTCTGTCATCTGTTCTTGCTTATGGATCTCTGTATGGTGCATCCGACTCTTTAGCTTTATCTGTGTATGTTCTTGAAAACTGAATAATTTCAATTTCAAAATAATTTCAAAAATGTATTGCTTTAGCAATTAATATGGAGCAGCGAACAAGTACACAATCCTTTAAGAGTCCCAAGCGAGCTCGGCCGAGTTTCACCTTCCCATACAAACGGAGTTTCGTTCTCATTTTAAAACTACGTGTTGGATTGTAATGAAACTTTCCATATACAATGACATGAGATATATCTAGGCCTATATAAAAGAAACTAAATACAGCAAAAACAAGTTTTGTATGAAAAACTTAAATTCGTTGTATTTTTTCTTACTATGATATCTGAAGCTACATAAACTAATTACAGGCCTGCATATACCTTAACTTATTCTAAGTACAAAGTTTCAGAGTAAACTAGCTAGTCATTTTAAAATGAGAGACATGAGAGTGTAACTACATTTGTATGGAGCACTGAGCTTACCGGGAACTCTTTAAAGTTAAAATTCCAACTTCTACTTATATGTTCATTAAACAGTAATATGGACTTAATTACGTTAAATAATAAGTACAAAATCAACTCAGAGAGCCACATACGATTTTAACAAACAATTTCTGTTTATAGAGGTCAGTCAGGTCGAAATATCCTCACAGTAGGAAACAAATTTATCCGACCCAAGATACTGTTAACAGGATTTCAATGTCGTACATACGGACATTAGAATTTATAATATATATCTTATACTGAGTGCATAATTGGTATCTAATATAAAAAAGGTAAAATTGACTTTATGGCATTGGATAGCTAAAAAAGTACCCATCCAATGTAATAAACCAAATACCGGTATCTTTGAAATAAAACAATTTAACGGATTATATCGCGTATATTATCTCATTTTAGTTCCCGACGTTTCGGAAGCTTTCCAGCTTTCCATGGTCACGGGAGGACTGCTGTCGCCCGATTATAGGAAAAGATTCAAATTTCAGAAAAGAGGTCAGGTAACGTTGCCAAAAGGAAATAAATAAGTTTCTGTCAAAAATTTCATTTTTCTGACAAGCTTTTATTGCTGACTGTACTTTTCTTTGAACTTCCGTCAACTAGTCATTGAGACATTTTTAAAGAGCCCCAACTCGGTAGCTTTGCGTAATTTTATCACAGAGTTCTTATGACCACCTTCCTGCTCCATCATCAGATCATCTCGATGGTATCATACTATTGCATTGTCACCGAACTTACATAAGTATGCTAAATTTTACCTCAATCGGAAACCAGGAAGTGGGTCAAATTTAACTTGCAGGATTTGACCCGTATAAACATACATCTATACTGTTATACAGTTGTAAAAATGAAATGTCTGTACAATGAATATATTTAAAAAAAACTAACGCAACAGACAATTTGGACGATAAAAAATTGAAAAATTTCTTTTTTGTTTTTTTGTATGTTTGTATGTGTCGTTGTGGCTTCATTACGCAAAATCGGCTAAACAGATTTCCACAATTTTTGGTACACGGGTAGCTGGGTACCTCCAGATGGTTGTAGGATACTTTTTACCCGACTACGCCGAAGAAAAAACGAGGGGTTATACAAACGTACATAAGAACCAAAAAAAAAATTATCGTTTTAGTGACCTCCAAATAGTCCGTAACAAACATTTTTTTGACATTTCATTTTTACAACTTTATAATAATATTTTCTTCTGTTTCCGCGATTATTACTCATTGAAATAAAACAATTTAACGGATTATATCGCGGAAATTTAACTCATTTTAGTTCCCGACGTTTCGGAAGCTTTCTAGCTTTCCATGGTCACGGGAGGATGGTCATGGTCCTCCCATGACCATGAATAGAATGGATAATATAGATGACAAAAAGTAAATGTTGCAAAAAGACGAATATTCCGCGCCTTTACCTTTTGAACAGCGGCGTAAATCCGGTGTCCGATCTCGGCGTCCTGCATATGTTGAACGACGTACAGGTCCCCGTCGCCCACGTACTCGAGAAGCTTCTGCCGCAAATAGCCTGTGTCCACCACCTCGCTCGCCAACTGCTGTCTGCGAACACGAAACAAATCACTACTACACTTTTTCAGTTCGCGGCGCACTTACAGGTTTAGTAAGCTGTCGCGACGCCTTAACTAGTCGTATAGGGCAGGCTTCAGCAACCTGCGGCGAGCGAGCGACATCTTTGGATGTGAAGCTGCTGCTCTATATATTCGTTTTTTTTTATTAAAAGTACTATTTATTGATGGCAAGAAAAAAAACTAACGCCTTCACTTACTTCTGCGATTTTTTCTGCGTGAAGCCGACAGCGTCCTTCTCATGAGGACACGTCGGCGGATGCCAGGGTAGCTCGTGCTCGGCGTCCGCTGGTACACCCAGCTTATCAGTGAGGAGCGACCTTAACCTGCCGACCAATCAGTTATACGTCCATTTTATTTTATTTAACCAACTACAAGGCGCCCGCAACTTCGTTCGCGGAGGAGAAAAAGTCATAACCCCTCGTTTTTTCTTCGGCGTAGTCGGGTAAAAAGTATCCTATAACCATCTGGAGATACCCAGCTACCCGTAACCAAAAATTGTTGAAATCTGTTAAGCCGATTTTGCGTGATGAAGCCACAACGACACATACAAACATACAAAAAAACAAAAAAGAAATTTTTCAATTTTTTATCGTCCAAATTGTCTGTTGCGTTAGTTTTTTTTAAATATATTCATTGTACAGACATTTCATTTTTACAACTGTATAACAGTATAGATGTATGTTTATACGGGTCAAATCCTGCAAGTTAAATTTGACCCACTTCCTGGTTTCCGTTTGAGGTAAAATTTAGCATACTTATGTAAGTTCGGTGACAATGCAATAGTATGATACCATCGAGATGATCTGATGATGGAGCAGGAAGGTGGTCATAAGAACTCTGTGATAAAATTACGCAAAGCTACCGAGTTGGGGCTCTTTAAAAATGTCTCAATGAGTAGTTGAGGGAAGTTCAAAGAAAAGTACAGTCAGCAATAAAAGCTTGTCACAAAAATGAAATTTTTGACAGAAACTTATTTATTTCCTTTTGGCAACGTTACCTGACCTCTTTTCTGAAATTTGAATCTTTTCCTATAATTGGGCGACAGGAACTTTGAACAGCAGGATTGTTGGTTCAATTAATAATCCAGTCCAAATGTCGAAAAAGGTGAGGGCAGCTGGAAAGTATTCTGAATTTGATGGAACTTCAGATTAATTTATAATATTTTCTTCTGTTTCAGCGATTATTACTGATTTAAATGAAACAATTTAAACAGATTATATCGCTCATTTGACTTTCCGACGTGTCGGAAGCTTTTCAGCTTTCGTGTTCACGGGGTCACGGGGTCGGAATTACTTTAACAAAGCATATTATTGGTACCTTATTGCCGACAAAGTTGAAGAGCACTACGTTTCCTAATAGTTCGTTGAAGAACCTGATTTTCAGGGCCAATATTAACGGAGATACAACCGATCAAAGTTAGTCAAAGTTTCTTAAAATGCAAAAAATAGCATAACTATCATAGTATGTTTATAACATCTCTGTCTGCCATCGACGCGTTCAATAGCGTAGCGACTTGCTCCTTGGTTTGGGTTGTTTTTTAGGAAGTCTGAATACTAACTTGTTTACACTTTACGATTTTCCAAAACTCGAATTCATAAAACCCCAGGCCCCTATTTTACAATCGTGACAAATGTCGGGTGACAGCAACAATTTCACGTACATTGCGTGCCCAGTATAAATTAAGGAGATGTATTGAACTTGCGGGGATCGCCGTGAACATAAAATTGTCGTTGTCACCTGACAATTGTCACGATTGTGGAATAGGGGCCTGTGGTGTATTACGCTTTAGTCTAAATTTATAGGACAGCAAACTTACCTTATACCTTTATTTTCAAATGGCATGAATACTGGAAATATGGCTTCCGGGTTTTTGGGGAAGTCAGACGCGGCGTCGTAACAGAATTGGGTCGAGGGCCAGTCAGATTCCCTGTCGAAGTCCTCAGAGTTTCGGCTCACTTTCATTGACGGTGGGAATCTGAAAAAATACAAACTCAAGGTTAACCAACTCGAACGGATTTACTTGATTTGCTAAAATATTAAACCATATATACACGAATACCATGTATGATCGCTCAGATTAACAAGTGATTTCTTTAATATGATACTTGCCATAGTATAAAAATAAATAATAAGAATTACGGGACGATGTTTACACAAGTGGAACTGTGCGCCTACCATGAGTTCGGCACGAGCGAGTATCGAGCGCTTGATGACAGTCTATCTCTTTCGCACAAGTAGCGCGTGCGAGAGAGGTGCACTGACTCTCGAAACGAGATACTCGCTAGCGCCGATCGTAAACTCAGCTCATGGTAGGCACACTGGTCCCAAGGTAAGCTCAATAAGGCTCGTGTTATGAGTACTACGACGATATATTTAATAGATACTTTTTTAATCTCACTACATAAATACGTTTAAAAAGCGTTATGTACACCGTTATTGTTGTGTATATCAGATGTAGATACCTATAATAATATAATTGATGTGAATGTTATAATATATACAATGTGGCTGTACTTTAATAATAAATAAATAAATAAATAGATATATTCTTTTATATACATAGAAAACATCCAAGACTCAGGAAAAAATCTGCTCATCACACAAATATGTGCCCTTACCGGGATTTGAACCCGGGACCTTCAGCTTCGCAGGCAACGTTATTCCCGCTGAGCTAAACCGGTCGTCAATAAAAAACACAGGGTTTTGCTGTCGATTGTTGTACAAGTAAACATTTGAAGCAACTGGGGCCCGTTTCATAAACGCTTGTAACTTATATTACAAACGGAAATCTCTTTCCAACTATATGTATTAAAACAAGACTTCCACTTGTGATAATCTTTTAAGAAACTACGGGCACACTGTGGACACTCCCTGCCGCCCGCCGGACACTCCCTGCCGCCCGCCGCCCGCCGCCCGCAAGCTCCGCCCACCCGCGCTCTTCCCGCTCACAGTTCAGTTACCTCAGCCGGTAACTGCGAGGTAACCGAGCGCGGCGGGTGGGCGGCACTTTCAGGGAGTGTCCATACTGTACGTAGTACTCTTTACTGTGCTCCTGGAATAAAATCTCAATGAGTGGCAGCATAAGCTGTTTAGAGTTCTACCCTAGACATACATATTTTGATTCAGCCGCTTCTGCTAAAATATATTCTTCCTTATAGTTCTTCTTCTCATCTTCAATTGGTTTAAGTCTTCGTCGCCTTCGCACGTCTTATAAGCTTGAATAAATACTATAGAGGTCAATCGTTGATTGTATTAAAACACAACTTACAAGTACATTCCTCCTTCAAATTCGAAGTGTTCGTCCTCTATTTGGCTTTTTATTTGGTTTATCTGACTTGACGTCTTTTTGTCCATTCCCGATCTAAGCTCACTTTTTATTACTATTTTGGCTTCTTCTAACTCTGTAATAAAAAATAATAAATTAGTAAGTACTGTACTTGGTACAATAAAAGGAAGTTTTTCAGAAACCCATTAGTTGGAATCATTTGTGTATTTTTCACAACTGGGACATGGTTTACATATTGTTTATATTTATTGTTGTGTGAGTCATTTTTACTTTAAAGTTGTAAAAATGAAATGCCTGTACATTGAACATATTTTCAAAAAAAATATTGTAACAGACTATTTGGAGGTCACTAAATAGAGTATATGCATGAATTTTAATATCGTTTTTCTTAACAAACTCTCAAAACACCGTAAAAATGATTTCAAAAAGTGGTTTTAATATTCAAATCGGCCAAGAAATACGTATGATATAGTATAGGCATTTTAAACTACTAATTAGAAAGCGATTTGACAGTAAGGTCCGACATGTACTATTACGTCATAGTCCACGCCGGCCATGTAAACTCCATATTAAATACTGTTTTGCTAGAAAGAGATAAATATTCGAAAAAATATTTTTGTCTACCATTTGTATATATGTATGAATGAGCTTTTAATAAAGCAAAAACAAAAATTCATGAGTTCCCTATTGTTTTTTTTTTAAATGTGTTTTTTGTATGTTCGTATGTGATGTGTCGTTGTGGCTTCATCACGCCAAATCGGCTAAATGGATTTCAACTATTTTTGGTACACGGGTAGCTGGGTATCTTCAGATCGTTATTGGATACATTTTACCCAACTATGCTGTCAAATAAAAGAGGGGTTATGTTATGACTTTTTCTCCTCCGCGAACGAAGATGCGTGCTTCTTCTAGTATGGTATATATTTATTTAGTGTTCAACAATCTCACCTGATGACCTCAAGTCGCTGATTTTAAATCCCAACTCCTTCATCAACTTGGGATCCGGAGTCTTCATTTGTTCAGTCTGCATCACAAACTCCGAGGCCATACTGGCGTGCTTCTGTATGTGCTTTATCAGTCTCTGTAGAGTGTACACCGACTCCAAAGCGTGGACACCCTTCTCGCTCCACCACTTATCATTGTACAAAGGACCATCGAGAAAATATTTTATAAGAGAATTCATGTCGCCACCCTTTTTTAATTCCCGAAACTCGAGGCCGGTTAAATCGCTCATTTTCCCGCAGTTGTTTTCTACGTGTCTGTAATCTGAAATTTCGGTGATAGATTAATTAGAAAATTCTGCCAAAGCAACATTTCACACACACATTGAAGCAAGTAAATGGCTTAAAACACAAAATGTGACTTGATCGCGTATAAATTATGTTTTTTCCAGGGAGTAAATCCGAGATCCTTTCGAGCCTGTTCAATGTGGGTTGTATCACACAGCACGTAATACACGCGCACATTTAATAAAAAATAACGGAAATTTGAGGCTGCAGTGTAATATAAGGACACAATTCGGTTGTGAAAAAATCATTAAAAAAACTAGGTTTTCATATGAGATTATAAAATTTCAAGGACTCCAGCTTATGGCTGTGCGCTCTTCAGAAAACTACTGTCGGTAATCTAGTTAAAATCATTAGTGCTACTCAAATTTTCTGCTGACTGACTGCTGCAGACTTAGACAAATGACTGATCAGAATATTGAAAATATTCTGTTTCTTAGAAATACAACGTCAAAAATCCGTTTCTGACACTTTTTCTTACCAAAAATATAAATGGGGTCTTAATTGACAACCCTAACCCGAGGTGTACATACTGAATAAGTCCGACATTTGCGAGCAGCGACGTGTGACGTCATTTCGGTGTTCAAGAATGTCTTCTTCTTATCTTTGTTTATTCATATAATTAAACAAGTATATAGGCTGATTATATCACAGTCAATTTAGATGACCTTCTGGTATTATTAATACTTCTGTGGGCAATAAATATTTGGATGCATGTAAAATTCAATGGCTAACTTACCGTAATCTTCCGGCAATTTCATTGTTTTTAGGAATGACGCTTGTAAATCTAACCAGTCTGCTTCCTTCTTACTGTACTCCAGCAACTCCACTCGAAGTTTAGCCAACGCACTGAAACCGTACAAATATCTTAATCAATACATTATTTAAACAATACTATTGATTAATTTATATTTTCCTGTATTCTGATTCTGGCTTGGTTATTTACATGTTGCGCCAACCAGAGTTAGTTAGTTAGGCGGCAACACACATACATAAGTGAACGTTTAACTCTGGATTAAGGGCTAACTCTGTTAGGTACAAGAGGGCCTAAGAGAGATGTCTAACCACTGTCTAACTCTCTCTCTATTAAACAATTTTAGCAGTGCACTTAAAAATTACGTCACTAAATTCATATAAAGTCAATATTACACTTACTCCTGAACTGCCAACTTATGAGGCATCAAGTTAGCGTGACACATGATACCATATCTATGTTTGATGGTAGGTTCAGCATTCGGATTCAGCTCCAGGCATATATCAAAATGTTTCAAGGAATTATTAAAGTCACCAAGAACTCCATAAGCGTTGCCGAGCATGAAGTGATGAAGGGCAACCTCGGAATCATGATCAACTGCTGCCCGAAGAACTGTGATGGCATCATCGGTCATTTTGCTACGGTGGAGTATTGTGCCCATTCCCAAATATGCTATGTCTTTGTATTCCCTGTAAAATGATAATCATCAATTTTAATTTTGTAATAAGCTGTAGTAAAATACGATTTCTTGGTGCACATACATCTGGGTATTATATGACTAAATGTAATAGGTGTTAGTGCCCACAATCCGAGCAATGGAGGAACATAATTCGAGTGCTACATCCGAAAATAGTGTAAAGGATAGAGAAGTAACAAAAAAGTTCACTGTCATGCCCATGTCTCTTAAATATAAGCAAATACTTTCTTCTGGAGATTTGACAGTTACCTGGGTGCGTAATGAACTGCTCGCCGGCTGCACTCCAAAGCCTTGGGGGCATTCCCTCGTACCCTCCAGTACAATGAAGCCATATTATAGTGCAGCCATGAAGAGCTGTTCTGCTGGAGAATGTTGGCCACCCAGTAGCCAAACTGGTCTACAGTCATAATTGGGGCTATTTGTTCTGGCAATGACAGCTCTGGATCAATGCTGAGGTTCTCTCTTCTGATCATACCCTACAAATTAAAGTCATTTTTAATCAGGAATAGGGTCAACTGTTCCCGAGAATTTTATTCAATTTGTATGGAGAGAGAACATTTTCCAGACAAAACGGAGAATGTTACCAGAAATTCTTGGGAACAGCACACTATAATACGAAAACATTAGCATGTTAAAAGAAATGTGTGCTAGTTTTAGAACCCTTGAATACAACATAGTTTTAAAGAAACTGGACCTACACAAACTTGTTATATTTCTAGCCTATGTTACATTCTTAAATTCTGAGTTAAATGTAGATTAAACATTATGAAATTCTAATTTAAAAAGATAATGTATGAAAATTCTCAAATTTTAAACCACCACAGGTAAAAAACATAACTTTATTAAGACATTGAAGTGATTCAATTTATATTACTAAACTTAACATTGGGCAGTAGGGGAATAAGAATAGTTTATTATGTATAAATTTAGGTATGCTATTATGTACTAACAGCCAGTGGCAAGCACAGGGTTTTTGGCCAAGGTAGGCCGTTTTTCAGTGCCTATATGGAGCCATGGTCGTTCAGTGCTCTGGGTAGGCAGTTTCTCTGTGCCTGTATGGAACCATGACCAATCAGGGTAGACAGTGCCTTTGTGCCTATATGGACTGCATGCCACTGCTAACAGTTCAGATAATGGTTAAATAAACATTGTTTATCCTTATCGGTCCTATAACATTCTGAGACATTGAGGAAACTGGAGTGCAATATAACATTATTATTATTAGAACAATATTCAATGTCCCTGTGTCCATCCAGTGTGTCTGTCAGAATGTCTCAGTCCTCCCGTGACCATGGAAAGCTGGAAAGCTTCCGAAACATCGGGAACTAAAATGAGATAATATACGCGATATAATCCGTTAAATTGTTTTATTTCAATGTCCCTGTGTGTTATTATTATTATGCTGCCGTCCTAATTTAAAAGGATTCATGTCCTAAATATCAAATTTCATGTTTCTACATTTTTCAATAGATTAAATACCAATGCATCACATGTACACAAGAAAAATCTAAGTAAAATTTCCAAAAAGTTATTAGGAACATGCCATTTCCTATACCAGTTGGAATGACTTAAAACTAAAAATTAACAAATTGCTCAAAACCTATGTATCTGACCTGCACTTTTAATTTAGGATGGCAGTAATGATATAGTTTTAAATACCTCTAAATGCTCAAAAGCAAACATGCTAAAAGTTAATGAAGATATTTTCTTGCAGTCTGGTACAAAACTTTCATGTCCATAGTAAGGATTATTCAGCCAGTATTCATGTTCCGGAATGAATTTGGATCTCCCATCTTCCAGGGTAGCAGCATACCAATCTAAAACGGGCACAGGCCCCGCGTTCACGCAGTTCTCATCATCAGCCATTTGCAAACTGATATCAGTGTCCCTTTCCAAGCTAGCCCACAGAGCATTAATTACCTCCTGCCTTTTAGCTAGGTCATGATATAAACTTATAATATTATCCCAACGCGTATCTTGATTCAGAAAGGCTAGCAAATCATAAGGGCGAGCCATTTCAAATGGGGATTCAAGCTGAAAACGACATAGAAAATCACTTTTAATTTATACATCGTTGCCGAATAACTGCAGTTCAAAGTTTGATTAGATAAGCAGAAATGTGGGAAGCAGGAAACTGGGACAGGGACGCTTTATCTTACCTTAGGTTGTATCAAACCGCTCTCAGTTACCATCCAGTGAGTCGAAGCTTGTGAACAACACGCACACGAGCCTACCAGCCACAAAATCCATATCAACTGCATCTTGAAAGCCACATCGATCAGTTTTTAAAAGCAAATTATACAATTTAGTCATTAATCAAGGTTTCACGTTCTTTAAATCAGTAGAACAACAGTGCTGATTCTCTTTCCATGGCCGATTTTGACTTATGATCACGCACGACAGATGTCAAAACAGAATGACAGACATGAAGAATGTCGTTCAGAAATTAAGAAGTTTCGTAATAGGAAATCTAGTAACACATTAAATTATTTACTAAATTAAATTATTTCATTTTAGACTAAGTAAATTAAACTTACATTAAATAATTCTCGTGATTTAATTAACATCGCTAATAGATTATAGTGCGGTTTCAAATTAATGGTAAAAAAACAAATAATAATATTATCCATTTCGGCCATTGTTTCGACTGTTTCGACAGACAAACTGGGTACTATTTATGCATTTCTAAAAAAAATTGTACATAAATAAACGGATCCTTAATTGTTTCTTATTTTGTTACCAATATTTTTCATGATTATTGTTTCATGATTGATATTTTGTTGATTCATTTGGATAATTAAGAAAATGTATGCTTGATACAATCTTAATTATCAAAAATAATCAATAATAGTAATGTTTGTCATTTCAAAGGTAACAAAAACGGAAAGTTAACGACTTTTGTGACAATTAACGTGCCCATACACACATTTTTGTACAAACGTTTTTTAGAAATGCTCATTTACGAGAAATATGTTAGTGCAAGTCGATAGTAGCAACGACGCCGTCTGAATAGGGAATATAAATTTTAATTTTTGCTTTATCATAAGCTCATTCATGTAACAATCAGTAGATAAAAATATTTTTCGAATAGCTATAAAAAATACCAAGATATAAACCATCAAACATTTCATTATATCTCTTTCTTGCAAAACGGAATTGAATATGGAGTTTATATGACCGGAGTGCACTGTGACGTAACAGTGCACATCGGACCTCTCTGTCTAATTACCAGTTTAAAATGCCTATATTATGCGTATTTCTTGGCCGATTTTAATTTCAATATCACATTTTGAAATAGTATTTACGGTATTTTGATATTTAATTAAAAAAGCGATAAAAAAATCTCATGAATGTTATGGTTACGTTATACGTGGCAACATTGTCCATGTCAAATATAGCGCTCGACTGAAGGACATTGAATCCATGGTCATGAAAACATTAAAAAAAAAAAAAAACAAATATAGCGCGGTTTTTAAGCGACAACACGATAGGACTCTGTAGTACTTATTAGTACTACAGAGCATAGTTAACTAATTTTTATTTTTGTCCTTGTTCTGTTTGTTACTTTATCTTTGTTCTGTTTATGATTTTTATGTATACTTAAGCTGATGGCTTTGTTGCTAATGCTTTCAATAAATTTAAAAAAAAGCATATCTTAGATTGCTAAAAATACCCCTTTGAGTTTTTTATCTACGTTATGTTTTTAGTTAGATTCGCTTCGAATTCAACACGCTTTGACATGCCACCCTGTCGCAGTATAAGGTTTTTACTATACATAACATGACAAATAATATAATTTTCAAATCGCTTAAACTTTTTGTTATAACCCTCTCCTTCCTAGAAAAAAGTAACAGACTCTTTGCTTGCCTTAGGCCTTAACGTATAAAAAAAAATCTGAATTAAATAACAACACACCGTGGTCTTAATTTTTTTTTTCAATAACAGGTTGGTTAAAATAGGAGTTAGGTTTGACGTGTATATCTTAAAAAATATTAAAACTTCAGCTGTTTATTTCAGGTTATTTGTTTATGATATTGTTATCTAACTTAGTTTTCATCTTTACATATTTAAGATTATATTACTAAGCGTATGTTAATTATTTTATTTATTGTACATTATAATATTCTTAATTATGGTTTTAATTATGCTTAGGCTTGTTTAGCATATTATATGTGACAGGAGTGGGAAATCCATGTATTTATGTGTCTGTGTGTCTGACTGTGACATCGTTATGCTCGAACGACCGATTTTGATTGTTATTTGTGTTTTAAATATGAAAAAGTTTGTAAAATTAATTACAGAGATGTTACTTTACAAAAGTGGCGGAAATGAATAGGTATAATAAGTGGGTGGTTGTATATTATAACCTTTTGTGCACGTGACCTTTAAATATGGAAAAATACGATGTTTTTACAATACAATACACTTTATTGCACACAAAAAGAAAACTTTACCAGTATTATGGATTCAATATTTCAATAATAAACCCTATGTTGCTACATACCTAATCAATTAGATTTAAACTGCAAGCGCATCAGCATCATCGTACTTATTTCTTCTAGTATATCAAATAAATTAGTAAATTTTCTCCCCTCTTCACCTAGTAACAGTAGTAACCTATTACGGCAGCGCAGCCAATTGTTTAATGAAAGGAACAGTACCATTGTTTCCTCTATTGTTCCAAAGGAAAACTCGACTCAAAGAGTATGCATAGTAACAGATTAGTCAACATTATAAAGAAAATTCAGCCGGAGATTCCATACTGTATAGATATAATATCGTACCTACTGGTTATAAAACCTGCCAAATGCGAGTCGGACTCGCGCGCCGAGGGTTCCATACAAAAGATACGCTACAAACGGCCCTGTCTATGCAAAATTTAGTGTTAGCAGAGCTCCACTCCTAAGCAAAATGTACGCGGTGTTCGGTCATTTTATATTGGTTAGTGACATAGATAGGCAGACAAAAAACATATTATGTTTTCAGTATTTGTTGTTATAGCGGCAACAGAAATACATCATCTGTGAAAATGTCAACTGTCTAACTATCACGGTTCGTAAGATACATCCTGGTGATAGGCGGACAGAGAGACAGACGGACAACGGAGTCTTAGTAATAGGGTCCCGTCTTCGTCCTTTGGCTACGGAACCCTAAAAAAGAAATATAATAAGTTACGACGCGCATTAAATACCTATAATAGAATGTGTACTTTGTATCCGCCGATAGATGAAACCGTTTTTTTTTTACTTTCTTGATAGCATGAGTCTGCCTCAAGTGGTGGCCACTCTATCAGTTCTCCATATTCTGCTCAAACACATCGGAAGGGGCGCGCGCCCCTCGCTGGGCGCCTACTGCGCAGGTCCAAATAACCTCATTCAATCCACGCCTTGGTTCATCCACAAGCGTTTATGCATTTTACCTTAATCTTTATTACATAGCCAGCCTGTCCTAACGCACAAATTCCAAAATACAACAACCACATTAATAACTCCAGTGCTATTATAAAGTCTTAGTTTTAATTAATATAATGAAAAACGTACGTGAAACGTTAACCGTAACGTGGGGCGATTATCATGGGCTATGTGAGTTTTGAATAAAAAGTGCAAAGAGGGAGAAAAATGGTAATTGACGCACAAGTACAGTCGCCGCCGAACGTGGATGTGCCTGATGGGAATGACCGCACAAACGACAAGTGCAACATAATAAGGACCGTTAAAACATTGGACTTGCAGGTGATAAACATAAGCTGGATAATCTGGCGAAGTCCCAAAAATTCAATGTTGTGTAACTGTTTTTGTTTTTTTAGGGAGTTCTTTGGCAATGTGGCCTGCGAGAGATCTGCCTGGCCGCGCTTTGGCTTCCACTTGGTGCTTTAATATTTTGTTACGTGACAGCATCGATATTCCAAGCAGATGATATTCATGAAACTCACTGTCGGGTAAGTTACCTATATTAGTTAGTCATCAATTCAGGTAAGTAGATAATGTTTAACACGGCTGCTTAAAGTTCTAATTTTCGCTCCATTTCACTAAGACCATTTATAAGATAGCTCTGATAGGCGCGGTGATGATCACGCAATTTAGCTTTTGTAAGAAAATAAGGCGGGAAACGCGTTAAATTACCATAATCTTACGCTTACTTAAGTAATTTATGCATGAACAGGGAAGGTTATAAGAATACAATTGAACTAAATGCAGCTTATGTAACACTTGCATTATATGATGCGTTATTGTTTGAAACGAAGATTTACCTAAGCCTTAACCCTTTGTTACAAGACCTATGTAGGTAAATTTTTCGTCAATCTTCTTGTATTTTTTTATTTAAACATAATTTTCGAGACTAGGTATATTTAACTGCATTGAAGCTGCCAAAAAAGTAAAAAGAAATCCTAACTATACTGTCAAATAAAGTTTAAGGAATTGATATATAAAATAATCATCATCAAGGATCTGGACCGAATATTATTTTCCACGCGTTTGTTTTTTTTTTCAGTGTAAGTAAGTAGGTATGGCTTTTTGCCGGAGATGGTCACTGCTGAATATATATTTTTAGTCGACAATCAAGCGTATTCGTCGACTTCTAGTCTTGTAGTTTTTCAAAGACCTCAATACAAAAAAAAAATAGATTTTGAGTAGGTACCTATACGCGATCATACAAGTTAATTATAGATTACTAGATGATACCTGCAACTTCATTCGCGGAGGAGAAATAGTCATAACCCTTCGTTTTTTCTTCAGTGTAGTCAGTTAAAAAATATCCTACAACCATCGGTGATACCCACTGTAGGTACTATATACCCGTGTACCATAATTGTTGAAATCCGTTTAGCCGATTTGGCGTGATGACTGATGAAGCCACAACGACACATAAGTACAAGATATCTATAAAAAAAGTTTTCGCTTCAGTGACCTCCAAATAGTCCGTTACAATCGTTTTTTTTTAAATCTTCAATGTACAGATATTCAATTTTAACAGACTTCCAAAAAAAGGAGGAGGTTCTATGTTCGAGAGTTTGTATTTTTTTTTATTTAAACTTTATAATATCATAGATCACCAGCCCCCCTATTGCCTAATGCTTTTAACGCTCGGAATCAGAATCATGTGTCATGATGTAATTTTTTATGGGCTATGACAGTTGATTCGGATACCAATTGTCAATATTTCGTTAGGCAATAACCCCCCAGATGATCAGAGTAGCTATTCATTGATCGCTTTCGCGTGCTCGAAATTTCACAAAGATAAAGATGCTTACTTTAAGGTGCGTCCACATTTGATCAGATCTTCGTCGCGTGGCATGATCGCGTGTCACGATCACGCGTTTGGACGTTGCACCGATCCGATCGCTCGAAATCCATGTTGCTACGCGTATCACACACTTAGATCGGACAAGCGCGGCGTGATCGCCGCGCCGACAGTGAGCGTCCAAGCAGCGCGATACGCAGTCATGCCACGCCACGGTGATCGGATACGAGCAAATGATACAAGTTTGGACGCACCTAAAGATGCTTACTTTGTATGCGACCTTAGAAAATGTCATGTAAATAATTGCACCATAACATTTTCAGGTTTACAACGTAGTGCCCTCAATTAGTGCGATTACTGGCATCAGTCCTCAGCGGTACGTGTGGAGGATATGCATCGCCTTCCACCTCGGGCCTAGGCTACTAATAGGATCTATCTACTATAACTATCATAAACAGAGGAACGCCTTTATTACTGACAGTAAGGTATGAATCCAAAACCTACACATCATCCTTATCATCATTCCAACCAAAAGACGTACACTGCTGAACGAAAGCATTCCCCAAAGATTTTCATAGCGAGCGATCATAGGCATACGCTCAATGATATAACATAAAAAGAGGTAGATAGGTTATACGGGCTCCGAAAATGGCACACCAAAACTACGCGAATTGGCCAACCTTAACTCAGTCTCGCGCATAGAGTACTTTGTTATATATATTGGATTATGCGTCAAATAAACAAAAATGACGGCAAGCATAGTGAGATTTTGCACCAATTACTCAATAAAAGCGTCTAAAATCACGTATGATTAGTGTGCTATTGCAATATTATCAGATTTATGTGTGCTTAAGCCTGGCCATTTTTACACGTGGATTATCGTGTAGGTAACCTATCTACCTCTTTTTATATAATATCATTGTATACGCTGCTCTCATTCAACGGTTGCCTGCGATCTTGATTACGCTGAGATAAATAAGTTGTAAACTATCCACCAATTTCCGACAAGTAGGTATGTACTTATTATGATTTTTTTTCTCTTGATTTAAGAGCTTTGTCACTGAGTGACTATGTCGCTCTTATTATGAATATGAGTGCGAGATAAAACTCATATTTCTAAACAGACTATCTTTAAGGGAGGCGAAGACGTGGTTGTTCCCAACAAACTCAAAAAACTACACGAAAGATCGTGAAGTATTTGAGTGATGAAATCAAGGCGAATTAGTCCCCATAGGTACGTAAAGGACGCAAATCAGTAAAAAAAATAAGGCCAGCAATGCGACTTGAATAGATCAGACTTGCATAGCTCTGGATCCATTAGTATACGATGCTTTCCATTCGAGAGAGACTTTTCCGAGGAAATTATCACAAAATGATCCTTTAGAATATAGACCAAAATTATTTTTTTCCTTTGAAATAACTGAATAAACATGTCATTCTCCCAATTAAAAGACCCTAAACTTAAGAAGGTCGTTAAGAAAATAATAATATAGGTCATTTAAATACGTCAGATAGATTCCATTCCAAATCGAAATAACAACTTTTCAGTCGATAATCAAAATATCATGTAAGTCAGAGATGAAGGTAACGTTGTTAAAAAATGGATTCAAAATTAATTTAGACTAAACATAGAAAGATGAAACGTGTTATATTTCCCGGGAAATTTTCATAACTGATTAAACGATAACCCACACCTGGGTAGGTAACAAAATTAAAGTCGCCCACTTAGTCAATGTTATAAATAGACCAATGTTGCTTTACTTCCCTCTAAAATTTAGAAAATTAGGAATCCACGTTATTAGAATGTTAATGTGAAGATTGCTATCTATTTCTCCTGACGAAATGCAGATGTAAGTTCGAGTAAGATTAAGTAAAAAGGATTCCTAATTATATACTACATATAAATACTATTAAACTGTTTTGTTAACGCATTACAATTTAAACGTAAGATTATACGCAAAAAACTACATGGTATTTTACTGATGTATTTAAGAGGAAAGTATTTATATTATGTTATAGGTAGATATTTTCGAGTATCCGTGACAATTAGGTACGATATATCATTTCTAAAACGATTTTTATATCATTTATTTCGATCACAATTCATTGTCCCTCATGATGAAATAAGTTTCTATCATCAAATATTTTTTGTGTCAAGCTTTAACTGCCGACTGTACTCTAATTTGAAAATCCATCAACTACTCACCGAAAATATTCTAAAGGTGCGTCCACATTTGTATCATTTGCCCGTATCAGATCAACGTCGCGTGGCATGATCGCGTATCACGATCACGCGTTTGGATGTTGCGCCGATCCGATCGCTCGAAATCCATTTGCTACGCGTATCACACACTTATATCGGAAGAGTGCGGCATGATCGGCGCGCCAACAGTGAGCGTCCAAGCAGTGCGATACGCAGTCATGCCACGGCACGGTGATCGGATACGAACAAATGATACAAGTATGGACGCACCTTAAAGGGCTCAAACTCGGTGGCATGGCATTATTTTATTACAGAGTTACTATAACCATCATCTCCCTCATTATATCAACTTGATGGTACCTACTAACTATATTGCATTATCACCGGATACAAAGGAAGTGGTTCTAATTCAGCTCGCCAGATTTGACACATACATAGGTCAATAAAAGCTGCACTGAAAGTTCAATAAAAGTTTTTAAAATACACACGTGTTTATTAAAGTGTTTACAAACTGATCATTTATTCGAGCGTGTCAACCGCTCATTTCCGTCGACACATTTTGTTGAATTTCTGTTTTATTTGGAGTTACTTGGTGGCGATCCTGAATATCTAAGAAATGGTTTGAAAACCCATTAAAATCCACAGCGATTTTCACAAAAAGGTACCTACGGTAGTTATGCTGAATAAACTTGAATAATGACACGAATATCCTATCATGTCCGCAGGCCAGACTACAAGCTACGCAATTAGGAGAAGCCTGCTACTGGCTCAACCTGGTAGAGCTATGCGCCCTCACCGGAGTCACATACGTTTCCAATAGGGAAAACTATTGTAAGTATTACATCCGCTAATTTCTCCTTATGCATGACTACCACTAGATGTCATTTACAGTGAGTCAGAGACAAATGAAACAACTAGTGAATTGTATGTATGACACTTTTTCATAACCCTATTTTTTCAATAGTGAAAAAAGTAGTGTTCTGAAAATATCGCTTATTAAATTAATCAAATTCAACTGAATTAAGCTTATACTCGTAATCCTTAATTGTACAACATCAGCTGAGCTGAGTTTTTGAGTTCTGTAGGTATCGTGTTTAAAATTCACCCTATATAGAAGTGAAGTTTTCCATCGGTGCTACCATTAGATTTTTGTGCAACAATGGTCAAATACCTTATCAATGATGTATACACACAGTAAAAAAAAATGAGTAGATATTATTTTGTATACTTATCGAGACGCGAGCCGTCCTTCGCAACGAAAAGCTTTGATTAGTTGTTTGAAAAAATTGCAAAGATATTTGGAAACCGGACCAAAAACAAAATATGTGATGATAACAGAGCGGAGAACTCAGACCAAAAACAACCATCTCAAAATGGTCCAAAGTACAATAATTAGATTTAGAATCGAAGAAAGAAGGTAATTAAGTTTCAGAAAAAGTTTAACCGATGAAAGAGCCCGCTGTGATAGAGCGCACATTGCACTACAGCAATTACGTTCCATTCCATCAGGTGGCCTGCATGCTCGTTTGTCACTTGTTGATATAAATGAAATTGGAATTTTAGCAATTACATCGTAATTATTTCAGGTACTTAGGTATCGTGCAAAATATGCTTAACCTAGTTTCTCCATTAGCTTTGTCATTCTCTTGGGACAGTATTTTCATACAAAATGAGGTTCGGAGTTACCTAATGTAATTTCAACGGGCAATCATAGGGCTAACGATAATGGGCGCAGTTAGTCGAAAAGGTCAGCTTGGATGATAGCTCCTTGCTTAGTTTTGTTTACTTTACTTTACTAATGTCAGCATTATGTGGTATCGTGTAGCGATAGCTGAACACTTGGGTAAAATAAGTAAATATTTTGTCTTATAATATTTACTTATTTATTTAAACTTTATCACAATACCAGTCAGTGCAAATGGCGGGTTCAATGCCAAAAAGGCATTCTCTATCAGTCAGCCATTAAGCTAAACAGATAAATTGTTAGTGCGGTAATGAAGGTTTTTCTAAAATATCACCAGTTCGGGCTAGTGACGTCATGTCCAATTGGAAAGTGTGTGCACTGGGACTTTTACTGCTGTGTATCTATAGAGGTGGCAAAAATCTATCATATGAAGGTGCGTCCACAGTTGTATCATTTGCTCGTATCCGATCACCGTGGCGTGGCTTTTTTTTTGAGATGGTCCTTTGCATAGAGGCCTGCTGATGCGGCCTGTGAATGCACATCGTATATTCCTTCCATCTTATATTCCTTCTTCGAAGCCCGGACAAGAGTGTGGGGGTATGCTGATGCCTACTTCAGGTTTAGAGGTGGGTCGTTGGGTGCATACAAGAATGGAGTTTAGTGAGACTGATAGGGAGGTATGACTAGGTTCTATGTACTAATTTGGGGGAGTCTCTAGCCTGCTGAGAAGCTGATAATCTTAATAGGGGATTAAAACGGCTATTGCTAAAGCGGGCGTCTCTTTCGTTTTGTCTCGCCCTGTTTAAAGGATGAACGAGGGGAACTCTTAAGTTGGGTCTGTACCTAATTGAGGTATGCTCAGCTCTGAGGAGCGCTAAGAGCGGCCATCCTCTTCGGCTTCCAATTTTTGTTTGGTTGTGATCGGGTCGTCCGGGTCTAGTATGACGTTTTTGGGGCGCCAGACGTTGTGTCTGGGCGGCGAGGACCCACCCAGATACCGGGTCACCGTGGCGTGGCATGACTGCGTATCGCGCTGCTTGGACGCTCACTGTCGGCGCGGCGATCACGCTGCGCTTCTCCGATCTAAGTGTGTGATACGCGTATCAACATGGATTTCGAGCGATCGGATCGGCGCAACGTCCAAACGCGTGATCGTGACACGCGATCATGCCACACGACGAAGATCTGATCGGGTAAATGATACAAATGTGGACGCACCTTTATTGTTTTTTTGTGTGTGCGATTAAGACTGCTTAACGAATATTACATAAAAGTACCTACTTTAGATTGAGAATAAAATTTTATTAGGGTTCCGTAGCTAAAATGGCAATAACTAAACCCTTATAGTTTCGTCATGTCTGTCCGTCCGTATGTCAATCACAGGCATTTTACTCAAAAACTCCAAGATAAAAGGTATATTGATGAAATTTGAAGTATGGGTATTTTATATAGGTTTTGACCTATTTCAAATTGCAGGTAATTGCTTCTCTGTAAATAATATAATGAATAATGAACAAGGAGACTAATTAGAACCTAAAACTGTTTATAACCGAACTATGTGCAGTATGTGCAGCTGTTTGAACTTTCTTAATAAGATGGCATATTTAATTTCGAACCTGAAAATATATTGATAATTATAGATACAATTTACGATATGGGATTAGTTAAATAACATTTAAGTACTGATTTGCTGCTGTATAGTTAACAATAAAATCGGCGAAGTGCGAGTCTGACTCGCGCACCGAGGGTTCCGAGCAAACTTTTACTTACCCAAACTTTATTACCCGGTACCGGTTGAGTTAAGTTTGCACCCGATATCTATAGCATTGCATACAAATCAAGTGCAAACTTAACGCAACCGGGTTGTTCAAATAGGTTTTTTGCAAAATAAAGAAAAAAATAGCTAGTTAGAGACATGGCTATAATTTTCGTGTAATATTTATGTTAATTAATAAAATTTGTGAAAATTTCAAAATTTTCCATTGGTAAACTTCGGAGAATGGTGTGGAATGGTGTTTTTTTTCACATTTTCCTTAACAAAACAAAAACTAATCAGAATAAAAAAAAGTAAAAATTTGTTTTAATATGTGCAAGTCAAGCCCTTTCATATGATACCCCATTTGGCCCAGCAGCCAGACTTTTAATTTTTACCCCCCTCATATTCGTCGTTTTTTTTAGAAAATAAAAATATATTTTTAAATATTTCCTGTGTATAAATGTTCCAAATTTCAAATAATAGTAGTTTTTGAGATATGGCGCTTTAATAGTCGGACAGACAGACAGACAGACAGAGTCGCACCATAAGGGTTCCTTTTGTACCTTTTTGGTACGGAACCCTAAAAAATGTAGTCTAATATCACGCAAGCCCGTTTAGCTAATATGAAGCTAATAAATGCACCCATATGTCTTTCTTAGGCATATATCCATATCCCTACTAATATTATAAATGCGAAAGTGTGTCTGTCTGTCTGTCTGTCTGTCTGTCTGTCTGTTACCTCTTCACGCTTAAACCGCTGAACCGATTTGGATGAAATTTGGTATGGAGATAGTTTGAGTCCCGGGGAAGGACATAGGCTACTTTTTATCCCGGCAAAATACCCTTATCCTTGATAAACGAACTTAAGGCGGACGAAGTCGCGGGCAGAAGCTAGTATTATATATATACATTTGATAGACAATAAGTACCTTGTTGTTGGTGAAACATTGAAAAATCCCAACATATCTAGAAAAAAAAACTGATAAGTTTCAAACCGTTGAACCGATTTTCTTGAACCATAGCTAAGAATAAGAACACTCGATCTCAATCGATCTCAAACTTATAACATAATCCCTCTTTTTACGTCTGGGGTTAAAGACAAATGTTTTACGTGGGCAATAATCGCTCTTTGCACCACAGATCTGTTTTCCGTTGAGTTATTTAAATACATACAAAAATGTCTCAATTTTCCAGTTGTACACGAGAAGATATTCATAGTATTCATGATAGCTGCTCTCCTGCACATGCTGTGTCGCGCCCGCGTCGGTTGCATCGCGAGCGATACGGTGGAAACAGTGCGGACCAACAAGCTTGTGTGGATATTGTTCTACGTGGCCATCATCGCCACGGTGGGACTGATCGTGTTCTTCCTGAGACATAGACTGTTATGCAGGCCTTTAGGTATGTCGTTTTTTTTCTATTCGTCCATGTATTGTTGAATTAAGATTATTTTATTTGGTCCTCCTAATAGAACCAGACGTAGGTACGAGTAATCATAATGAAATGTTATTAGTCTCTTCTTGTACCTAAGTAGGTAGATCAAAAAATGTGAACAAGTAGCACTCTAATCTATACTATTATAAAGATGTAAAAATGAAATGTCTGTACATTGAAGATACGTTCAAAAAATTGATTGTAACGGACTATTTGGAGGTCACTAAATGGAAAAAATATTTTTTTGGATGTTTTGTATGTTCGTAATGTTCGTGTGTGTCGTTGTGGCTGCAGCACGCAAAATCGGCTTTACGGATTTCAACTATTTTTGGGACACAGGTAGCTGGGTATTTCCATACGATTATAGAATACTTTTTACCCGACTACGCTGAAGAAAAAAAGACGGGTTACGACTTTTTCTCCTTCGCGAACGAAGTTGCGGGCACCTTCTCGTTTCTAAATATAACAATATTACGCTATAATCTTAGAGACGACTGTGTGAGTTTCAGGGTTTTTAATATTTCCCATTCATATGCAACGGATCTTTTATCCAGTTTTAACTGTAGCTCCAATTTCTCACTTTCCAGCGTTCACCTATTTCTCAGTCTGCGAGTACATCCTGGCAACGGCCAATATGGCGTTCCATGCCATCGTGGTACGAGATCTGCCGCTCCACGAGATACACGTGGTTTGCCCCACGCACCGTAAGGCCGACTAACAGAACTGTGCGACTTGGCCCCACGTTGGGCGCCAATTGTGAGTGTCCTTTGTATACCATATGTATGAATACTGCTACAACAGATATGTTCTCCGCTGTCATGCTTGGCAGGTTAACGCTTGCCTTTAACATAACTCTTAGAAGGGGGGTATTTTATAAAAATAAAAAAAAATGGTTTATTTTTGACTGAATATTTGACGCAGTCAAGCTGTAATCTAATTCTCTTGTCCTATGTCGTTATTGACACTTGATAACTCTAATATTTTTAAAGTTATATTTGCACTTACAATGTAGAACAGAAGACCGGACGAATTACATTAAATATATAGGTGCTGAGCCAAATCTGAAAAATAAGATCTTCCTGAATCGAAATTTAATGTTCTCAATTCTCATTAAAAGTTCACTGATATTTTTCACGATTAGCAAACAGATTTTTTCATTTTAGAATAAGCTTTTCCGTCAAAAACATTAGTATAAACCTACTAAATATATAATTAAGAAAGTCAATATTTAAATGCAGTATTCCTAGATTATATTTGTATAATACGTACTCGTTGGATATAAATTATAAATGGAGAAAAACTGTTTGCTGTTCATGCTACTTGAGAATGTCAATTTTGATAAGAGAAGTAGAATTTTTCAGAGTATTTTATTCATACTGTTAGTACCAATTATAACTTAAAAGCACCGATTTAAAAAATATTTCCAAAATATCAAGGGCAAATTTTGTTATTTTAGTTAATTGATCAGTGTTAGACGGTTTGTATCTGACAAATTCTGTAAAATCATATATAATTCTGATACCTTATTGCACAGGTAGACCTGAATGACAGCATGCTTGTTTCCAGAAATCGTAGACCCCTTGAAAAAGTCTCGAGTGCTTTCCAATTAAACAGGCCAGTCAAAGCTAATGTGCAGACTCCTTATCTATAATGAATTGCCTGCGTTAGCCATGCTTATTTTATAACAAAGCTGGCTGTTAAGTGCAAACTCAAGTACAATTAAGAGCCAAAATTCCTAGTTTAGAGTTAGATGGCTAGTTAGATTCACAATTACTTGGAGCTAGAACTTCTCTTTGAATTGTTAATACCTAAGACATTGCCTTTTTAGTGTAGCAGCGTCATGGGTGCACTTATGTGAAATTATAAAGTCATCTATTTCGTCACAAAATATAGGGTTTGTTGAATTAGTATTCTTTTGTTTTGTTTTAATAAGTGCTAAAATATGAAAGACCTTTTTCTAAAAACGAACCAAACGTTAACGACTCGCCGAGTAAGATATTGTTTAAGGTTGAAAGTTAAAATGTAAATTAAATTTAGTAATTAAGTCGTTAGAATGTAGTTAATTTATCATTTAGTAAATTACGGTCTGTTAGCAGCGAAATAAATATAAGTTCACTTTGTTTCGTTACTGGTGTTAAGTTGTTATTTATTTATTAAGGTATATAAATAAGAAATACGAGTTAATGGTTTTACTACTTCGTTACCGAAAAACACCTGCTGAAATCACGACGGCTTCTATTTGAAAAAGGAATTTTATTTATTTACAAGACAACACTAAACAACAATAAACTTTTACGAAGAGGTAGCTAAAACTATTAAAAGTCATTATAAGAATTTGGGCCTTGAGGAGCCCAACGCGCATCCCTGCCCCACGCAGTGTGCGATTTTTGTTCAATACTGTTCACCATGTTTTTATAGTTTTAATCGTTGCTTCATTCTATAAGAAAGCCAATACGAAAACTCCCACTCGTCTATCATATTTACTCTTTAAGACAAAAATTTTTAAAGATGAAATCAATGACGTCATCAAAACATGTTTATATTTCATTTTCTGTAACTAATGTCAATAAAGCCCCAATATTTTTCTTGTGACTTAAGGGAACAATATTTTGCATCGTCAAAAAAATACGGGACTGTAAAATTCATAAGTCCGAAGATAATAAATGTAATTTTTTTTTTACATATAATGTTTTTTTTTCATGGTTTATTGACGGTTGCATTTTATTTTAGCTCTGAAGCACGCATGAGGAGTATACCTACCTCGTCTCAAATTTACACAATTTTATCATGTAGGAGTTAGGATTTATAGCGTTTCTATGTTTTCGATCCATTTCTATGGAAATAGGGTTGTCACATATAATATGAAAAGTAAAGTTTCTGTTCCACGTACTCGACTGCTATGAGTCCTTTAGGTGTGCTATGGTATGTGGGATCAATTTACAATTGATTCTACGTCTAATTTTCATCTGAATAATAAAGACGTTCGTCAAATGTGAGTGACAAGTTCTCGTCTTCATTGATTTCGGGAGTTATTGCAGTATGTGGCTTAGTAGGCTTTAAAAGTACACAATTTTATGTGGTATAGGTAGACATTTATGTTTATTACGTCGGTATCTTAGAGACAAATCCGAAATGTAAGGGGTGCTCACGATCGTACCGCTAAAATTTATTTCGGGATTCACCGGATTGCTCGGACGGCATTCCTATCGAGAAAGGATATGTTTCAATGATTTGCCAACCGTGCATTAGAATTTGGTGCATTGTTACAGACATATTATACCATTCATATGATCTTACATACGTTTCTGCCACAGATGCACGAAATACACAAAATGCGTTAGTATCGATTGCCAAGCTACTCGAGAGAGCCACTAAAATGTGTGAAAATCGTCGACAAGCCTCTCCTCTGTACCGAATATTTTGGCAACACTTACAATATCTTCAGAAAATGCTGCCCGAGCAGCATAATATAAGCTATAAGTTCCCAAATTTGGTTGAACTACATCCACTAAGTCCCAACTTTGATCGAATTTCCGTTTGAATCTCTTTCTTTCTCCTGTATACTTTACGTCCAGCTGTCGAGTTTTTCCGTGACCTTCCAAGCTCTCACAGCAGGGTCATTTTGTAAGCCAATGGATTAAAAATTGTATCCCTGCATGCAATGGGCTAAGCCCATGAAGAAACCTGTTGATATCCCCATCCGGATTGCTTACATGATCTAAACTGTTGAACTTGGATGTTGTGGCCTTACAACAAGCGCAACGTAATTGAGAATTTGTTTCCGTTATAATATTATAAGCTTTGCCATCTATAATAGTTGAATATAGCTTGGGATAAGCAATAACTATTAGCCCAGATTGTCTTGCCCCTCTCGCATTATGTGCCCCTGTCGAGGCCCGAAAGGACATCCCCCAGCAGAAAGGGTCAGCTCCTGCTGAGGCAAAGCAGCGCCATGGGTCTTTACCGGCTCCATAATGCCTAACCCTCACTTCTCCAGATATCATGTACTAGCATTGGATTTCAGCAATTACTCAATGAGGGCGGACCCCTTCCTAATGTCACATATCCTTCATCAGAGATTTAACAGATCATGCTGACACAATAGTTCGAAGGACTTATCTTATATATTTCCTAACTCATGTGTGTTGCACTCAAAGCGATCGTAACCGAAAGGCTACATGCTTATTACGGCCGAATAGAAACGTCTCATTTAAACGGTACCTATGCCCATGACGAACGACCAATTGGCGGACTCATCTTCATAGCTCCCAGCTTACAAGTATGATAGCCTATAGGAAATCAAATGAAGTACAAAAGCTTTAATTCGCAATAAGAAAATAACACTTTGTAACTTGATATCGTACATACTTGAAAAGTGACAACCCTAACTTAATTATTTGAAAAATCATATCTTGCGATTCCTGCAATATATATTTTTTTTCTTATTAGTAGTGCTTTTTATATACTATTTGTTAGTTTTAAAATAGAATGCGATCCTTGTGCGATCGTCGAGAAAAAAATAGTTTTTAAATAGGGAATATTCATGAATTTTAATATTTGCTTTATTAAAAGCTCATTCATTTAACGAACAGTAGACAAAAAAACTTTTCGAATAACTATAAAAATAACCAAGATATAAGCGATCAAACATTTCATTCTATCTCTTTCTAGCAAAATAAAATTTAATATGGAGTTTATATCGGCGGAGTGCACGATGACGTAACAGTGCACGTCGGACCTCTCTGTCTAATTAGTAGTTTAAAATGCCTATATCTTGCGTATTTCTTGGCCAATAAAAAAAAATATTTTCACTTTTTGAAATCGGTTTTACGGTATATTGATATTTAGTTCAGAAAAATGAAAAAAAAAAACATACATGTACCCTATTGTGAAAAAATTGGTGATACCGTCCTCTAGAGTTATCAATTTCAATTTTAAGCAAATGATATCAGTGTATTTAAACTACCTTAATATAAATATGTGAGAATACTTTTTAAAAAGAGGCAAGAAATGTGAGTTATTCCAGTTTTTAGGTTTCTATGGACTTCTATGGATGTTTCTCTATTTTTCGAATATATCCAAAACTATGATACATAGCACTACGGGAGTTTCAATCTTCGCTATCATTTGATACGGCAGAAAAATTAAACAATTAATCAGAGTTTCGTAAAATTGAGGAAAAATCCCACACGTGGCCACGGACCCAGTGTCCCGACGCTAAACGGGATAAACTCATACTGGGCGTTGAGACACCTATATTTATTGCACTTAAAATTCTTCCGGGCGTCAGCCGCCGCTCCGGCCGCTTTTCTGGTTGCTGGGAGGTAGGAAGCCGCCAGGTCGACTGGAGCCCCACAAGAGGCCCTTTAAAAAGTGTCAAAATGTGCTGTCATTCTTCGACTTCAGATAACTTGGTACTGTACCTATACTGAGATATTTCTAATGACACATTAACCCAATTGATACAAAATTACCCGCTGAATAATTATCTCATTGTATTTTTTTCTTATTATTCCGCCTTATGACACGACGGCGTCATTGATTCATTGTTGTTATACAATAAGTAAGTGATGTTATCACAATGAATACAGGGGTTATTCTCTATTAACATCCATATAGTAAATCCTCTTTAATATGTTCAAAAACCGTATTCAGGAGATTGCTCCTCGCAGTAAAAATACCAACCGGCATCCTCAATTCTGAGGCCGTTGACATATAGTGACGCGCATATAATACATAAATACTAACGAACGTTCACTTTTTGAGCGCCATAATGGTTGTAAAAATTGCTTGTGCTCTCGCTCGCACGCGCGGCTTTCGCTAAGATCTTAAGAGAGAGTCTTTTGTACTTGCACTGTTAATTTATTCTGTGGCAGTGTTAATGGGCCCAATGCACTAGATATCATAAATAAGTTTTAAGGCGAAGAAAAATCAACTTGTCTAAAACGTTACCTATCACACGTTATTTTTTGCTCCATTTTTGCCGACGACAGTGCATATCCCAGAACATCACTAAACTGTACTTCGTCTCGTTTGGTGTATGTATGTTACGCAAACAGACCTGCCTTGTTTCACAAAATCTTTAATTGTGATTGTGATTCACTTGATGTCAAGGTGATATTGATTACAGAATCTGCCTCTTATATGATAAGTCCATAAAAACGGAAGTCCAGAAATGTCTTTCTAATCGACAACATTTATCATTTCCTAGTTATATTAAATCGAGACAAATTTGCATAATTTATTATCAAGAAACCCAAAAACATTCTTTACAGCTACAAATTTTGAAGATATGGGGGAAAATTTAAAAGAAAATATACGATGTTCTACATGACGTCATTACTGACAGCCGCAGCTAGGGTTGCCAACATGTAATATAGTATCTTATTTATATTAGGTAATCAAATAATACATTTTAAAAAAAATATAGTGGGCGAAGTATATTTTGCGTAAAGCGAAACGCAGTCAACACTTTCTCAAAAATAAAAAAAATAATCATTAAGACGCAGAGCAGCAAATATTTATATGTATATAAATATTCATTTAAAAAATAATGTAAGTTTCTAACAATCCCATAGTATATTTTTTTTCATTTTATCCTTCTCTACTATATTTTTAGAGTCAACAGCTTCGAAAATACTATATTTGATGTATAAAAAGTTGGCAACCCTAGTCGCAGCGCACAAGAAGAACAAAAGTTAAATTACTGTAGTAAATTCGTCGTAGTAAGTTTTTTTTTTTTTTTTAGAATGAACTTTTGAAAATATATTTTTTTGTATACAAATGGAACATTTTCGATAAATTAAAATGTGTTTATAAATATTAAACTTTTTATCTTCTATTTCATTTCTTCGAAAAAAGCCTGGTGAAACTCGATCGAGATGTTTCTTGGAGATTCAACGATATTTGAAATGTCTAGGTTTTTACAATAAATCTAACCAAGATTTCAAGTGACGAATGATAGGTACAGACTTTACGAGGACTGATAAAAAAAAACATTTGCAAACAATTCGAATAAAATATGTGTTAGCTATATATCTGTACTAGCTTCTGCCCGCGACTTCGTCCGCCTTAAATTCGTTTATCGCTTATCCGCGATGAACGAATATATAATAAAATACCCTTATGGGTATTTTTCCGGGATAAAAAGTAGCTTATGTCCTTCCCCGGGACTCAAACTATCTCCATACCGAATTTCATCCAAATCGGTTCAGCGGTTTAAGCGTGAAGAGGTAACAGACAGACAGACAGACAGACAGACACACTTTGGTATTTATAATATTAAGTATGGAAGTATGGATATACTACTGTGAAACAAACAGCAAAAATTTGATGCCCTATATATTTAAGGCTTTATATATACTACTAATAGAAGTTGGACTTGCTTACCTTTGATATCCGACAAAGTGTCTATTTGACATGTTTGTGTCAAGGTTTGACATTTGACAAGGTTTGTACTAATTAATGGAGAATATGTGTTCGCTGAATGATCAAATAGACACATGTTTTCTGACGATGCCGTCATTTCTAATGCTTCAATTATTCACTCTATTTTAAAAAAGGTACCCAACGTACTTGAATGGACCAAATCGACGTTTCAAACTATCGATTAACGAATAGGTACGATGAGTTATTCAATTATATACATATCCAAAATAAAAATGATTGCAATTAGAAAAGAAAGAAAGAAACTACATTTATTCGTAATTACGTGCATAGCTTGATACTTTCACATTACTAAATGTTCAAAATTATAAATATGTATGTATAAAATGTTTTCTCGAACGGATATTAAAATTAATACATGAGACTCAATTTATTTGCTAAATTTATGAATAAAATAAAATTGGCTTTAATGTTTTATGTAATTTTTCAGATTGTATATAAATCAATGGGGTGATGTTAATTTATTGAGCGATAAATAAATACTAGTAAAGCATCCGTAAATTCTGTCAGTCGAAACTGACAAAATTTACGACACGTCTATTAGTGCCACACAGTATCGGATGCTTTATCATTCATTTATCGCACGATAAACGCGACTATCATAGGCCTGCAGTACATTAAAAAAAAGCCAATGAAATTAAATGAAACACGCACTAATTTAATACACATACTAATATAAACTGTCTTATATTTTTACCTAATTTGGTTTAGCATCTTTTATTTATGATAATTGCCTTTTTGTGTAGGGAGGGATGCCATTTTTTTCCATGTTTTTTTGCAGTTAAAGTTTACATAACGCTGAAAAAAAACCTTGCAGGGTTTACTAATGTCTGTCAAATTATGTTTCTCAAACTGTTTCACTTCCCAAATATTTCATTTCCCAAACTCAGGTTTTTTCGAAAACAGTAAAATTTTCAGAATTTCTATAAAACAAACATAACCTAACCTTTTGGACTCTGCACAATGGCTTAAAAAAATATCTGGATCTTCTTCGGTTTCGGAGAAAAGCGCGAGTTTAGGAAATGAAACATTTGGGGATTGAGGCAGTTTGGGAAGAATAGTTTGCTAAATGAAAGTATCCGAGGCTATAAGTGCTTATAAATCTGTGCCTACGCACCTAGTACCTGATACTAACTGTAGCTTCCCTTTTTACTGTTAAGTTCGAAGATTTTCTATCAGATTATATACTTACTAATTTTTGATCTTGTAAGCTCCATATAAACATTTTTTCAGCTGTTGTCGGTCAGTGTTGTAGATAAAGTCAATATGGCGCTGCCTTACAGGCAGTTCTAAAATGTTGTAATAAAAATTATACCTAATTTTAAACGATATATAGGTCCTACTACCGCAGCTTAACAAGATCTCGTTTGTACTAATACTAATACCTACCCAAAGTATGTACCTATCTCAAAGTTTCGACACTTCTAAAAAACGATGTTTTTTTAGGAAATTGTTTTAGTGTTTTCATAATGCTTAGGATTGCAACACATTGCAAATGCCGCGTGGGCACCATTACTACTTCGACGCTTTTTTCTGCTCCACAATAGGCTTGTGTCCTAAAAAAATATAATAAGTTCGTTAGATTATCAGAAAATATTGGACACATTTTTTCTCTTGTAAATTAAACAAAAAATGATGAAGATATAGCCCGTTAAAGTTCCCCGTCATGTCACGCCGTGCGTCCGTTTTACGCACGGCGTGACGTCAGACACCCCCACTCATAAACTTAGACGCGCTTTATCTTTGTCTTTTTTTTATTGATTGACAAAAGAAAAATTACGTGCCCAATATTTTTTGATAATCTAAATGGCGGACTTATTAGAATAATATTTTTATTATCCAGGAAACTACCCTAGCACCTACAGATTTGTAACACAACCATAAGCGTCCCAAAAAATATTTTCCAGAAGGTATTTAATTTATATTTTTTGTTATACAATGTTTACTTTTAAATCGAATGTAAAACTGCCTTATCAGTACCTTATGTAATCAGTAGGAAAACAGAGATAAATATGTATTAAATCACAGTAAGATTAAGATAGAATATCTATAATTAAAAGTACGTCTTGAGCACAAGTTCGTCTAATTTAACTTTTTTTTATCTAGAGGTTCAAAAGATAAATATTATATTCAAGAACATGGCAATACGCTCCAAATGTAGCCATTAAGTAGGGGCAGAGCCAAAGATAGCCGGCCCCATCTCAACTATAAATTAAGCGTTAAAATACTCTTTAAACGTTAATTTTCGTATTATAATTATTAATTAAAACAATCATAATTTTAACACAAATGGGATTCGTTTTTGTTTCGATAAATTTAAAGAAAAATTTATGAGCATTTTTTTCATGTCCTCAAAGAATTGCAGTGCCACATAATTTCAACTCTAAACATAAAAATATGTAAGTACTTGTTTGTTATTTTATATTACTTCTGAACGAAAGCACTTAAAGAGTGAGACGTAACAGAAACGTATTAATTATTCAATTTCGCGGGTAAAATACATGAAAATGAAGGATATGATGTAATTGACACAAATCACAAATATTCTAAATACTAACAAGGCTCTCTGTTATTGTTTGGCTTGGAGTATTTTGAAAAACAAGTATGTATTTCGATTTTATCACACTTTGCTGCAGAAAAACTTCACGCGCCGTAAAAATACAATGAATATTGTATGAAATTTATTTCAAAGTTGTTTTTTCTATGGTCGATTTTGTGAAAAAAAATTTGGAATTACTTATTTATGTTTTTATTTTTGGAATCACGACCTTGTTTTGTTTTTGCATTATCTCTGTACCTAAAAGTGCCTATTCATAGGTGCTTTGGTTACTTCCAATGTGTTTGATTCAGATTTTTCTCGTTTAACTGAAATAGTTTGTACCTACGTACTAAGTAATATTAGATCAGTGAGGCATCAACGGCAAAACACCGCAAATTAACATTAAGCACTTTAGTTATCAACTTAATTGTAGCCGTAATTTTGAAACCGTTTGTTATTTTTTTAAAAATTAAACGGTTTTTATTAAATATATAAAGGTTTAAAAAAATAATGTTTACTGTTATATTAATTAACATTGTTATTATTAGATAAGTAGTGTCACGACTGAATACATATTTATTATTTATTATTGTATCGAAGTAAATTAAGTCATACTGTAAGGTTTCATTCATTAAAATTAAAATAATTATGAGGATTTAACCTTTTATCTCAGTTTATGGAATAAATGACTAACAATCACACGACTTCCGCTTATTTATGTAAAACATAACATTCTGTTTACTAAACAAAACAGCGCCCCTCAAAAGTTCCCTATGCCTGACACTTACATAGGGCAGATAGGTGAGTCACGGAAAATTTAGAAACTATTTCTAAAATGTATTTAAAACACGCCATTTCACTATTTATTTATAATAGTTTCATCAAATTGTGAAAAGTAATACCGTAAATAATGAGCGAAATGATACAAAAACGATTGAGCTGAAATGCCTATGTAAATGTAGCAATTAAAGAGGTAATCAAATGTTTTTATTACGAAAGTAGCTAATTTGACGCGAGTACCAGCGCCATCCTTCTTCAGCATCAGTAACTAAAACACCGCCACTAGATGGCGGGCAGCGGCTTGTTGAAGCGAAATAGAAAGACCCTCGCTCTCGGTCGCAACAAACATGGCGGCGGTCGGGAGCTAGGCAGCAGGTATAAATTTTGCGTGTGTTAGTGTATACATGAACGAAATTTCACGTTTGACCACTCTAGACACGCACACAGGCGCACGGAAACGGGTGTGCGCGGGGCAAGGGGAGTAACGTCCGTGAAGTTGTGTCAGCATATGCGCAAACGAGGTGCGCATTCGTCGCGTGCGTTGTCGGGATTCTTTGTGCCATTCTTCGCATACCAATAAGAGTATATTCTTTAAATTTACTCTTAAATCGACATCTAATCAAAATTCGGCCCTTCAGCTCATCTTCGCACACCGTAATAGGTGAGTAAAAATTATATTTAAGGTGGTGTTCATACAATTAACTCGATATTTTGGTGATTTTTATTCGGGAATGTCAACAATGCGATCGCGATCCTGCAATATTTTACATAGTTGTCGCGTTTGCTTCGCTTCGACTTCCGGTCGTTCGGGTGTCAGCATTTCGCGATGTAAACATTATCTAGGCTAGGTTCGGCTGCATTAGGCGCGTTCTCGGGAATGAAGTGTGCTCAAGGTGCTTTTGTGTTGTTAATTTCGCTTGAGTGTGGTTACTGGGATGGCGCAATTTTCGAAAGACGCGGTATGGTATCGTTCGCCCGCCGTACACTTCAGTCGCGTTGGTGGCTGCATGCGATTTGACGTATTCCAATCTGCGCGTAGTGATGTCACTTGTGCTCTTATTTAATGAAATCTCAAGCGTTTTTGGCGTAAAGTGCGAGTGAATTGTAAACAAATTAACAGTGATATTGATACCAATGCAGTGATTTTTCTCAAAAGTGTAATGGACTGTTATTACTCGAAATTTTTCCCGAGGCGTGAGTATCCATTTCAATCTGCGAAAACAAACAAACAAAATTCCTCAAATATTTGAATAGATTCCTAGCATTGCCGGCGTGTTTCCTGATTCTAGACTAAATAAAATGCGAGAAAATAATTTTAGAAACAGGATTTACGAATGAATTGACAAAATATTAAGTGAACCTTCAAATTATCTTATTAGTTCCGCCTATTATAATAAAAATTAATTAGTCTTTGATCAATAGTGCAGCTTCCCGTTTATATAACAACGCACACTAATTCTACTCATTGTCACTAAAGAGGTCTTAAAAAAAGGATGTTAATTTTCGGAATGAAAATCAACATTTGAACGGAAGTTTTTTGTTTGTGAATATATTGTTTTTATTTCATTGCTTGCGTTTATCAAATGTATAATATGAATTTCACATGAATTTATAAATTAAGGATTTTAACGTTTTTATAATAAGTATTTCACGCATTCTTATAAATCTTATATGACGCGAAACTGATATTGATATAGGTACTCCATCTCGTGTCCTTTTATTTTTGTCTGCTCCTTTTTTATTAGATATCAGTAAATGAAATAAATGTAAGTTCACATGCGCTTGTATACTTAATTTATTTAAAAAAAATCCTAATTTAGAAAGCATTCTAAATGTTTTGTATTTAAGAATTCCTTTATTAACTAAAAACTAAATATTGGTAGGTACCTAAATTTGAGTTAATACATTTACAAAAACTATTTTTTGTACCAAAAATAAAAATCCAAGAAAAAAATATTTTAACATAGAAAACATAATTAATCGTAAAAGTCTAAAAACATCATTTACAAGAATTACCTATCAACTGATGAATGCGAATAAATCATTTTAATTTTATTCGCGCCATTAATTTCTAAACGGATTAAAAAAATAGAATACGGTTTTTTTACTGGTAGGTAAACTTATTGAAAATATGACTCATGTCACCTGGACCTTATTTAAATGATATTCCAATAAAACTAAATAAAATGCAATATTGAAATGATTGTATAAAATTGGAGGTAAAGTAAAATTTAGATTTTTTAAGTAAATTATTAGTAGGTAGGTTATTTTATATAGTTAGGTTTTAGTATATATTTAGTAGCAGGTATTTAGGTAACTCCACTTCAACTTAAAAAAAAAACAAACTTTATTGTTTGTAAGTACTTACCTACAAACTATTTTTACGATTTCAATTTTATATGAATATTTTAAAACGCAAAAATATTAATACATAACGTCACTACTTTGAAAAAAGCTTGTATCTCGATACAACTACAGGAAAAACGACGTAAGTACACACTATGTCCACATGCACTTACTGCGTTTTCCTTTGGAACAAAATGAGATAAGATTTTTTTTCAAAGTAGTGACGATATAGTAGTGTTTACTATCACAACGTAATAAGCTTAGTAAAACCATGGTAATACCTAAGTAAATATGGTGTAAATACGTGAAAATCTGGAAATTGGAATAGACCTGTTTGTCTTAACGGGCTGTGATGTCTCTTAATACACATAACGGTCACAGATTGATACCTCCACAGGTCTTTTCATAACCCGTCATATCTAATCATAACTCACTATTAATAGGTACATACATATATCAATAGTGATGTGACATCGTACTGTCTATTGTTTTTTAGTTAATCAAAGTAATAAATAGACATATGATGATCAAAATAGCGTTTATGGCATTGCTCGCGTAGACTTCACCAAATGCTGTAAGATCTATGATTTCGTACCTCACTACGAACAAATCATTATTAAATTAAAAAAAAATCCCCAAAAAACATAGTTTGTTCTATAGTAGCCAAAATAACCAATAGAAAAGCTATTTTTAAAGTAAGCAAGAGTTGGATAAGAAATATAACACACCTAGTCAATTACTCGTTACTCATAATTATTTAAATTCGATAACATATTACTCCATATTATACATATTTGAAACTCAGTTGAGGAACAAAATGACTCCGACCGACGGTATTAAATTGCCGTGAAAATGGTACGCAGCGCAACCCCTGGGGAGTTTTCTGTGTTAACGTACTTATGAGCCCTTTAGCTATCGGACAACTTGCCTGTTCAGAATCCACAATCACAGTCTTACTGTAGTAGATTAGTGGGTTTGTTTGCTATAATTATTATAACGAAGACAATCACTATCATCATCACTATTTTTTTCATCACATCTTGTGATAGATACACAATAAAAAATAGGCGCCGAAATATGTGCAAACAATCCAAGTGTACATACGCCAATTACATGGCGTAAAATGTACAGTACGCAAAATGTACTAAATGTATATGCACATAACGCAAAATATGTGACAAGAAAATGTACATTTTACGAATTGTTTAGTTGTATAATCCATAACACGCAAAATATAACAAACTGTTACATTGTAAAATTTGCATGCACATTTTAATGGCGTTTACATTCTCCGTATTGTAAATTTATCATGATATACTTGATACATTTTCAGCTGAAGCCAAAAATAGCAACATTTTTCTCACAAATTTCCCAACTTGCTGTGTTACTTTATTAATGTTCAAAGAATTGAATTTACACGAGGCTTTATTGCTCGAAATTTCATCAAAACGTGCATAATATTAATTTTGTTTGACAAACCCTTTCGTAATTTCGTACCATCACAATAAATACATTTTATGTAAGTGTTTTTAATGCGCCCTTGTCGTAGATAATAAAATAAATAAACTGTAAAATGTTTAAATATGTTGCTTTTAGTAAGTGTAGCTGTTTATGTTGTTATACATTTACTTAAAAATAGGTTAATTGTAGGTAAATTGAAGAAACTAAATTACGCAGTTTTTACAGTGGGTTTTAGAGAATATTGTTTTTTTTATTAATTTCACGCTTTTTCGTTACTTAATCACTATGTAAAACAATATTTTGTGGCCATTCCAATAAGCACAAATACGGCTAGGATACATTATTTTATTACGGAGATACGCAGTGCCTACCTTCCGGCACCATCGTCAAATCAGTTTGAGGATACCACTCACCTCAAGAACATCTAAGTTTGTGACTATGAAGTCGCCCGTATAACATTGTATATCATTGACGAGTTTCGGAGGCCAACCGTGGTCTTCTTCATGAGTTCCACTTCACTTATATTTTTTTCTGAATGGCAATGCTTGACTTGTTGCTTAAAAGATCGAAATCGATATATGTATGCCTACAATATTTGAAGAGTTTCTTCGATTTCCCGTGGATCTCATCATCAGTTATCACCAAAGTTACATAGGACCAATTTTGGGATACGTCCAAAATTGTTTTAATCAGTTAAGACTTTCGTGCTATCGGGGAACATACATAAAAAACAATAAACGTAAAACATAACGACGAATCGAGAGCCATCCTGTGTCTTGGGAGTCCGTTAATAAAAGTTACAAATAGCTGGAAAAAAATCGACACATACATGAACTACACTCATAATACATAGAAAAAACTAAAGAATATCTCAACATCTAACTTAACGACATTTAAAAAGGATACATTGTGTTATTGAGGAACATAACTAGGGCACGTTATGATTTAGATCTCTGAATTATTCGTGTTCCTCAATAATACAATGTATCATTTACCAAGATTGTGTATCATTGACCCATCACATGGACATTTAAGTAATTAAGAAATATGATTATATATAATGGTGCAACAAAATTAAATAATTGATTAAATTAGAATTAAAATGAACCACTAAGGGTGTATGAATTTAATGATAATGACTTGTAAAATTGTATTGCTTTTTTACCAATAAATTCTGTATTCTGTATTACTGAGTCCTGTTCCGGCCTTATTACGAGTAGATTTGTAACTTCTGATAATTGTAAAGAAAGGTTGCTTCTGAATGGTTAAATAATGTTAATTGATACCTATAATAAAAAAGTAAAAAGACATGGCTTCCTGTGTGAATTCATATATTTTATCTGTGACCATGCAAAATGTTGTAAATACAAAATACGTAACTATAACTTTAAGCGTTCATTTCTTTCCTTTCAAGTAAGTATGAAGTTATTTGTTACAAAACGCATACATAATTGAACGAAAAGCTGTAATTATAATTATACCTAACGCATAATCGTAAATCTTCTAATTTTTTGAACATATCTACCAGGTTAATAACATAATGTATCCATTGACTTAAAAGCAGAGACTTTCAACTTATCGAAGGATTAGTCTATAGGTATACGCGGGCTGATTTTCCGCAACTCGACCTCTTGATGCGCCTATTTTGCGTGATGGGTTGGTGGCACTACTCTTGCCAACCCAGCTCTACCAGAAAGCCTAGCAGACCCTTGACGTTGCCGACGGCTTCTGGGAGTGACCTCGGAATTCCGAGGTATTGTGCCCGGTACTTGGCCACCCCTGGGCATTCGAGAATGACGTGGGCGGCTGTCTCTTCTGCTTCCATGCAGGCCTTGCAAAGAGGACTGTTAGTGACACGTAGGGTAAATAAGTGTTTGTTTAATAAGGCATGTCCAGTTATTGCTCCAGTTACGAGTCGGAGCTGAGGCCTCTTTAGCTGTCTCAACTTACGCGACAACCCGGGGCATATTGTCGGGATGGCCTCCCTAGTTTGCCTGCAGGTGCTTAAGTTGGACCAGTATTGCCGCTGTTCCACCTTCGTGTTTTCCCGCAGTGTGCTTCGCAGCCAGGCAAATGGTAGAGGTATAATGGGTTCGGGTCCCTCCACATCCATCTCCGAACCCCCTCTTGCCAATTGATCTGCTGCGTCGTTTCCACGCGAGTTGCTGTGGCCTTTGATCCATTGCAGGGTAATACTGTTATTGGTATATACCTGTGACAGGACTCGGTGACACTCGTATATTAGTGCTGAGGTAACGGTGTAGACGAGCTTGTAGAACAGATCGGCTGTCGGAGAGTATGCGGATGGGGTAGTCCGTTACCTTCCTTGAGATGATTGCATGTGCAGCCATTATAATGCCCATACATTCTGCCTGGAAGACTGTATTGTGAGCTCCTAATGGCGTCGAGATGCGTATGTTTAGGTCTTCTGAAAATGTTCCAGAGCCAGTGCCTGACCTTGTTTTGTGAAGATTCTCAGCTCCCTAGGGTTGAGACCTTCCCCAGGGTCCTCATACAGTTGTATTCTGTATTTTTTGTCGAAGACGAATTGTTTGGTTATTCAACCATTCGTACCCTGGCTGCTTTCCAGAGGTTCAGTTTTTTAAGACGTACCGCTGTGGCTGCCGCCTCCTGTTTAAGGATTAGTCTATTTTTACTTTAATTTGGGGGGGATTATATATTTACAACGTCATGACGGGGTCGACGGTTAAAGATTGGTTGATATTGGGGTCGTTTTGCATTCGTCCGATTTATTTGTCAAAAAAATCAGTTAAGAGTCCTTGTTATTGGCCCCTTATTAGAAAAAAAGAAACAAAGTAATAACAAGACCTTTGACTTTTTTTTCTGCAAGTGTTAGCTACAATACTGGCGTCTTAACATCGAAAAACTTGATTTTTTTAAACAAACGCAATGTAGGTACCAAATCTAGCAAGTTCATCGAATTTAGTGTAATGCGCTCCAATGGTATCGATACGCTCAGTTCTTCTGAGTCGCGGAGAGCTTCAATTACAGTATCTGTCGGACTCTCGAATAGGTGCCAAGAGTTATTTTGGTCAATACGGTTGATGTTTTTATTGCGGAGACGCCGGCGGCTGCGACAAGCAATAAGACGTGTAAACTGCTGACACTTCGGGCCCTCACGCAGCGTCGCACCTAATGGCCGATTCGGAACGATTTATCACGTATTCTGTCTTAGGGAAATTGAATTCAGCGCCATTTGCCACTTCACAGATGGGTTTGTTCCTTAATTAAACTCTTCTATTACTTAAACTCCTTCGGCTCTTAAAAAAAACTTGCCGTTTGCAGTCGCTCATTCCTCTTTATGTCCTGGAATTGGAGCTTTATTTTCAGTACTACTGTTTTAATGGGATTTTACAGTAATTACGTATAAGGCCGGTTCTATTTTTCCGGATTTATATTTGATAAGATGAGATTCTAACATTTCAATCTCCAAATTAAAATGAAATATCTTTCATGAAATTCGGTACCGTAAACAAAACGAATTAATTTAGACTGTTGACTGTTTTTCTTTTAAACTTCGTAGGTAAATGTTTTATGTAAGTACTCCGCCAAACAAGTCCTCGTACATTGTACTTTGACATTGATCATTTACACACATTAAGTAAAGTATATGAAAAGAGAATTAAATCCAATAATTAACATTGACAATATTGTTCCATTAATCAACCCTGTCAGACGAAACCTGACCCGCTAAAGCTCAGTGGATTTTATTATCGAGATAATTCGCAGAGTGCTTTATTGACAAACTGTTGAAGACAGTCCGGATGCTGTAATCGTAGAACTCTGCCCATTCGCTTACTCGGCTCGTGTAACCGAGCCCAGAAACGACCATTCTATAATAAACGTACGACGATTCACTGCATATCATCTTTCACAATAAGAGATTCAAAGAAATTTCCATTGATATCGTTGAGAATAACAGTCATGTTTTTTGTATTACAGTAAAATTATCAATGATATGTTGTATTAAATATATGACTCAGCCTGATTACGATAAAACGATTCTCTATTAGTGTATCTTCGCTCAATTTTTAGATAAATTGCTCAAATTAGAAGCACGACTAGCGATACAAAGTGAGGAACCGTTTTCAAAAGGAATTAAAACTTACAGTTGAGCTTTTAAAACCTACGTATTAGGTGTAGATTTCTCAGTCTAGCTATACAAACATTATTCGTAGAAATTATCTTATTTTGATACAAATATAATAGGCAATCGTAAGGATTGGCGGCCCTAACGAGCGCGGTGTTGAATGACGGCGAGCGACCACCGTGTGCGCGGTTGCGCTACCTGCTCTTATTGACCTGCCGAAGGTTCACTCCCACTAATCCCGAAACAACCTTCCCGACCACGAATCAGAGATATTCAGAGTGTTACACTTTGCGGGATGCCTTTGAAACTTACTAGATTAAATACCAAAACTTAATAATCTGCTTGGAATTGAACTTTGATTTTAGAAGAGAAATAAAACGTTTCTAATTAATTAGCGTAAATTATCCTACACAAATAGAGAAGAGAAAAAAAGCTAAGAAGTGTTATAGTCTGCGACTTTAATAATTGTCATTCACTCCAAAATACTCACATAAATTTGCTTAGTACCTAAATGTGGTTTAAAAGAAACAAGAAAAAAACTCAACTCTTGCCTTGTTGCCAAAATTCGAGACAAAAATAAAAGAAAGGAAACTAGTGACGCTGATTAGCATTTAAACGAACTCTCGCATAGATTGAGTCCATTACTTTAACTTTGCTTAATAGACGTCTTTGTTAACTTGGATTAACAAATGCCTATATTTGTTAGTCCAATCCTCAATGACGTACTTATGTCATGCAAAATGTAATAATTCTATGACAGTCCTGTCATTTAATTTCCTGTATTCTGATGTGAATACCTTTTGAAGTTAACAGATACTGAAATCATGTAATACATTTAAAGCAATACCAACATTAAAGTCAACCGTAAAAAAATTGCAGCTCTCTGGAGATGTTTGCGACGCGTGTCCAGTAGCCTCGCTCTATTCTCGGATGCCTATTTGCGGATTACCTCTCTGGCGTGGAACCCCCTATAGTGTCTCAACGAAATGAACCATAATTTCAAAGCTGTAAAGCTTAAATTTAATTTAAAAAGCACGTTCGATTCGACCTTCTGGTGTCTAGAAGGGATGGATGCGAAAGGACCCACTCTTCGCCTCTTATTTATCTTAATTTTGCCCTCAACAGAAGTGACAAATGGGGATTACGGCTGTGTGAAATCGGTGTCATCCGTGCCGTGCTTCGACAAAACAGAGTAGATGCGTTTATGCTCGCGTTAAACTAAATTTAAGTGAACATTATTTTCTCATTTGCAATTAGGAGAACAATACAAAAATGTAAGCGCCGTTTCCAGTGAAGAGTTCACAGCGAGACAGTATGTCTCGCCGGCAGCCAGCGCTTATAGTTCAATCAGTGTTTTGTTCATCGCTATATGTACAAATATTTCTTATTTCTTTCACCGCTTACTAAAAATAAAAATGCTTGTTTTGAATTGAAAACGGTCTACACACGTGCAATAAAGCAACAATATTACGCACATACATAGACATGATATTTACATATAACACAGTTATTGTGTCGTCTTTTGTTATACAAAACACAATAAAGTTAAAAGAGATATCATGTCCAACACGCATCAAAAACGATGGAGGAAGAAACAAACAGCTTACAAAGTAATTGTTTGTTCAACCTTGATCAATTTTATTTTATGCTTTGCATCCGGACATAATTAAATAGAGCTATATAGCATTAAATTATAATAGAATAAATATTTACTTGCACCGGCTTTTTGTGGTCATGGTCACCGGCTCCGGTACTTATGCCTACTTGGCTGCTTATTGAATACATATCACACGCGCTCAATTCCATGCGAGTGAAATGCGAATTGACTGGCTTCGAGTGGGTAGGATAGCAATATAGCGCAATCCTGAATACATCTAGGAATAATTTTCTCGATTGACTGCACTGTAGGTACGTGTGCTGCAGGCAACATGGGATATGAAGCTCACTTTGAGTTCACTTGTTAAACTATCGTTATAGTTGGAATTGTTCGTCCGCGCCGCCGGTCTTGGCGATTTAATTAAACTTGTTATTTGTACGTTTTATTTCGCAATTGGGCGCGTGCTCACTTTGATTGTCTGTCGGCTTGTAAAAGCACCTACGCTCAGTTTCGTACCTGGTCGTACCCAAACAGCGCTGTTCGTACTCGTAGTTTCAAACTCGCTCCGACTCTGTTACAATAAAGTTATCAAACGTTTCAAACGCAACTAACTGCGGTAGCAGCTCGTACCTTTCCAGTCGCAAAATCATTTAGTAGGTAATAATTTACAATGCCAACTCATTCTGTATGCATTATGCGCGGTGAATTTCCTCGAATCATTCTCGAAAATAATCAGTAGCGTGTGGTATGGTTGATAAAGTAGATTAAGTATAATAATGTTCATAGCGTAGTATTCGCTCTTGTACCTTGTTAAATAAAATACACAACATAAGTAGGGAACCGCGTTATTAGGGAAAATTTTCACTGTGCGGCTTAAGTTCAATTCTTACAAAGATTGAAAAAAGTCGTACGTAACTACTTCGCGGAATAAAGCGAGTCAACGGCGAAAGTTCGCGACGGCAAAAAGTGTTCATTTGCAAATTGCACCAGTTTTAATAGAAACATTGGAGTTACTAAAGCAGATGTCGAAGCGAACAATTAGAAGTTTTTGTCTCCCTTCATTAGCGTCCGACAGCGAAATAACGATGGAAAAGTCCGGGATCAATTAATCAATGTAAAGAAAAGAAAATCCTGAATTTAATTAAGTGTGACTGTAGTAATTGTCCAAAGTAATAATATTATTGGATCAACAGTGAAGGTAACTAACTAGTTTAAAGTCACTCTTGACTTGTGTAAATTCTCCGGCATTCACGCTATTTTATGCGGTTGTTATTTAATAAAAGTGAACGACAATCTTGATAAAATTAAACAGTCGAAGAACTGCATGCAAAAATAGTTCGACAACCAAACAAGCTTTAAGAGTTAAAGAGCAAAAAAATAATAATTTACGACTGTCCGATAAAACATGTTTTTATAGGATTCAGAGACAATCCCAAATAGTTTGTTTGGTGGCTCAGTAAACTTTCATCATAATCGCCATCAGACTTGAACGACACGTAATTTAGACGACTAAGGACTTGGGACTACTCTTAAGTCTTCAAATGAATACCGCTCTCGTGTCACCAGAAGTCACTTTTTTAATATGCTTTTGTATTAAATACTAGTTACTGTTATCAAAATATTTAATTTAAATAGGGATGAACCCCTACTCTAAAGTTTTATGTGTCCCCGCACAAGACGTTTGACAGTCGAGTGATTCCCCGGTGCTTGTGTTAATTTTTTTTACATTTATTACATTATTATAATTATGACTATCTTAACAGGCATAAACTATTTTAAATAGCGTACTAAAAACAGCTCGCACATTAATTCAGCACGAGCGGAGTACAATTCAATTTCTTTTATGGAATAAAATTGTTTTTATTTTTTCAGTAGCAAAGGGACCTACTGCCTGTATTGGCATAGTGGCTAACTACTAACTAGCCACGTGGACCCACAGATACATATTCATTGAATCTAATTTATCGCTTACCTATTACGGACTAGCTTTGTGTATAAGCAGCTGGTCCTGTATCTTAACTACAACTCGGTTATTATCTAATACTACTTATACATTCTGAACGATTTGTCTCTTTGTGTTAAAGTTTTCCTGTTATCCACCACCACGTGATAAACATTTGCTCGCTTTTACCTGACTAGTTACTTTAAGAGACCCCATATAAATGTTTCCTTGTATAGACAAGGGAAATTTCGAGTGCCGGTTTCTGAAGTCAGTGGCAGTTTTATATGTATGAGAAATTTGAAGCAACAAATTTAGTTTTTTTTTTGTTTGAAAGACAACTTAATCGAAATACCTATTACATCTGATTCAATATAGTCTGTTCAGAGGTAAAGAACATCAGCTTTTATTTTTATTTTAACAATTTTGTATAATTATCGAATGTTGTCCAAGATTGGACAGCATTCGATAATTATACAAAATTGTTAAAATAATAAAACACACTTACGAATTGACAAATAAATCTGCTCCACGCAATAAAGCCAAATATTAGCGCAATGATTTGCTTTATCCCAAATAATACAGGCAACTAAGGAGTTAGTGGACTGAACTGACTGTTTTCATAGTTTTGATGTATAAATAATTGAGACCTATTTCTTTTTATGATCGGCATCGACTACTGATTGATTAGGCAATCCAATTGGTTAATCGATTTGTACGAAAAAACTGGGTTTTGATATTATAAACTACTACTGATATTTGTCCTAAATGTAAGTCGTTTTTATTTCCCATCTCTACTCCGACGCGACTCCGGCACCGTCATCGTTATCTTTATACATTACACGTGTCCATTTATACTAGTTTTTGTTTTGCGACTGGATACTAATCTTGGCGACTAGCTATTAGCTGATGTGGGAATCTATGAGGTTTACATAATATTGTATTTTTCTATAAATTTAGAGCCCGGTAAGAAATTGGGACATTTAGGCACAAACACTGGATTTGTTGAGATTTCTTGTTTTTTTTTTTAATTTTATCTGTTTTTGATATTTTTTTCTGTTGCTCTTGACTGCGCTTTAAGCACACTTTTGTTCCCTTCATGAAACAATGCAATTTTATTTAAATTGTGCTTATGCTTATATTCGTTACAGCTCTTTTTTTCAAGGGCGTTTCCAAGAAGCAGTTCTTTATCACTTTGTTTTACCAACGAAAGATACCATTGAATTTGTATAAAAATTGCACTTGAATTAAATATTTATTGATCTTTGATGTGTATACGGGAAAAATTCATCCAATGCGAAGGTGTCGAAAATTTAACGTCTTTTTTCCACAATTTCAAAGACCGAACAAAAACACACAGAACAGTTAAACGTAAATTTTTGTTATGTAATGTGTTGCGCTAGTGAAATTGTATTTTATTACAAAGATAACATTTAGTAAAACTCTACAAAACTACGTACTTATAAAATTTAATCAACACTCCGCAACACAAAACATATTTGATGTGGCCGAGAAACACTTAAGCCGAGCATAATTGGAACAGACGTGTGTATAAGAAAAACACGGTAGTCTAGTAACACTCGAATACTGTAAAGTGTTGAATTATATTTCTGAAAATATATATAAATATATATCACTCTCTGTATCGTCGTCTGTTATACATGTTAGCTTGGATGACAGATTTCCAATCAAGTTATATCCCGTTCACTTGCGGAAGCGTCCGCCGGCTCTTATTAATAGGTACATCAATTTGAATCTCATAGTATACGTAAGGGTCGGCTCCATATTGATTTTCACGTACCGCCGATACGTGTCTGTTGTCCAGCCGCTTCATTACGTGTTATATGAAGCATCCGTTCCCCTGTAACCCAATAACGTTTTCTTTATTAGGAACTAATGACATATTATTTGAAATGAGTCTAACAAAACATCAAAAGATCAGTTTACGCCCACGTGTATTATAAAATAGGCCGCTTTAAATGCTCTCGGGACTATTTTTAGGACTTTGACTAATTAATGGCGATTCAAACGACAATGATAACGTTTGCCTTGTATCTTTCAGGATCCAAAAGTGCTGGAATTAACAATCTTATACAAGTTTATGCGACTTGTTACATCGATCTTCTTTATTGTAACTTCTTGATAACACTAGACGGGGGACGAGTAATAAAGGAGCGGGAGCAACTTCGCTCGTGAAACATGCTCTTACAAAACGGCGCGATGTTTTAGCCTTCTCCATTCTCAGCTCCAAAGATTGATGAGGCGTCCTGGTTGCTACGACGAGCCCGCGCGGCTGTCGCACTATAAATTAAAACCAACTCAAATTAGAAGCCGCATTATAAAATCCACGGGCGTCCTGCTCGTTCTTTCGCTGGGATTCTGTGTGAGACAAGGATACAAGTAGTGGCGATACGACAGGACCGCTTTTTGTTATTCCACGACGAGACTTACCGTTAAGTTCAGATACATTTCGCTGACGGAGACATCATGATAGGACACGAAGTCGAATGGAGTTGCAAGTCGACACAGATGCGAGGCATATCCATAGTATAACTGACCATAGTTATGCAGAAAGCGACCAGAGTAATGTTTTGTCAATGTGACCAAAGTCTTAACTCAGTGAGTTTGGTCGCTTTTTGCATTACTAATTAAATATCTCTGGTCGCTTTCTGCCAGACTGCGGACAACTAGTCCTATGGATATGCCGTAGTCGTAGATTACCAATAGCTTTTAAAGTATTTACCTAATTAGACTGTAGTTATATCATTTGCACATGAATCTTAAATTACATCTTCCATCGCGAAAGTACTTTCGAACTATTATTAGAAATTATTGATTTATTGACCTCTATTCGTTCTAGTTTTCGATAAATATGACTTTATTTGAACTACTTCACTAGCGTAGCTGCAAATATGTAACAACTCATAGGTTATACAAACCAATCTAATACGCAAAAAAAAACAATGTCATTTGAAAAATATTTATGATACACTATTAAGCTATGAAAGATCTTATTTTATGTCGATTGTAAGTATAGTATAAAGAAACATAAACGAAATCAAGTAAATACCCCGCCTATTATAAATAACCATGACAAGCTACCTCGAAACCTCGTTAAAGCACCACGAAGAGAAGTATTCCTTACTTATTTAGGTTAAAAATTATACGTCGCACCAACTATGCGAGTGAAGCGATCTGACCAGATTACTTCGTCGGCCATGGCGTATCTGCAATCGGTAAATGGTTAGTTTAAAGTCTCGATATGCGAGGTATTCCCATGGAATGCAACCGTCGCTATGCTGTACTTATATGTGCTCGAGCGGACTGAATTTTTTCTTATCGTCGATGCATTTTCTGCAAGTTTTCAATGCGAGCGACGTGAACGCGCCGCTACGCAGCAATGTCTAGTCCTGTCGTCCGATTTTATATTTTTTTCCACGCTGCCGTCCACCGGCCAGTTAGTTACAGGATGTTTATTATGTGTAAGCCACTATACTTTATTCAACTGTTATTTGCCTGAGGGTATTCTCTTATGTTTCGCGGTTCACCGGGCATTTGGAAAGCCTAACATTAGCTATTTAGACAGATTAGGAACTATCCCGCTAAATCGTTTTAAATTGGTCCGACCACGTTGCCATTTGCGTGAAGCGCGTGTATGAAAGGAGCGAATTGAATTGGCGATCGTATCGTGTTCAGTATACAGAGACATTATATATACGCAAAAAGTTATAAGAAGGTCTTTATGGATTTAGATATCGATTATGCACAGTTTGGATTGTTGTATACTAGAAGGACTTCATCAAGTCACAACATTCTGCGCGCAGGATTGATAATAATCAGTTACGGTGTCGATTGGTTAGTTTTTCACTCGGCGGCGGAGTATTAGCCGCAGTAATAACCCCGTCATCCATCACGGGCTGCAATCGTCCCGCTGTCAGTTCTATTCCGGGCTCCGTTTTCGCTAATGATTCGCCGCCGTGAGATAGCGCGACATTTACAAAGGCCGGTTGTGCCGACGATTTGCATGTACAAATCGCTTCTTGATCTCCTTCTTACATCGACGTATTTATATAAGAGTTGGCACGGCACAACGTTATTGTTAGTTTTTCATTGATATCAAATACGATCGTATTTTTCTTGATTCTACCGTAGTTTTTGAATGTATTCAAATGATGTTTGAAAATGAATCTGTTACTTCGTTATTTCTGCAACATGTCGTTTGCCTAAAATTTGCCTCCCAACTCCACATTAAACCGTCAACAAAGCTCGTTTCCAACTTATTTCATAGGAATAAATCGTTGTGTATGCCGGACCGCGTTCCACGTGCGAGAGTTTATAATTTATTTGCGTCGCAGTTTTCTGGCGACGATTTTCCCACAGGGGCGGCGTCTCAAACGAGCCGCTCCCGCCCTTTATGTGGTTTTTTGTGGCGGCACAAAATGCCCCGGTGGAAAACATTCAGTGATAACTGGCAACAATCGCAGCCGCCCGGATGCTCTCTCCCATTCCGCGCATACCACGCTGGACCCAACCATACTTTTTCATCCGATGCACCAACGACTGAGCGCTCTTGAGCCTCGTAACTGGACGACGAGTCATTAGAATTGTTAATAAGAGTTATTAACCAGAAAGTATTTTTAAAATAAAAAGCACATTTTATCTGATTCGGAGATTTTTGTTTACGGATAGAAATCAAACGTTAGCAAGAACAGATTTATTAAAATGCTTCGCGGAAGTCGAGTGTCATGTTGCTGGTTTTGGTGCATTTGCACTGGTAACTATAATTACAAACTTTCCACAATAATACACAATACACTAAACGACAACCTATTACAAGGTAACATTTTGAACAGTTTGTAAATAACAAAGCTAAAGACGAACAATAAATTAAATTGAGACCTAACGTGTTCTAAAAGAGTTACTAGAACTGCTAATGAAAAACCGCAACTCCAATGTCAAGACAGTTTTCCATAATTTGTACATAACTAATGGCCGGTCTAATACCAAGAGCGTTTGGTGTCGGCGTGGCAGTTCATTAGCGGAGCGCGCTTCAGTCCAGCGTATTTCATTGTTCTATTGTTTTATTTGCCCCTGTCCGGGGCTCGGTGCTTACTGAGAGATATACAGCTCCTATGTAAGTTCTACATCAGTCGACACTTTAAAAATCACAGATTTCCAGCTAGAAAACTTGACATTAAAATAGTCTCAGAAATATGAACTGAATTTAGTATTCATAAGTCGTGGGCTCCTAGGAACCATATATTGTGTCTCGCTCCAGTAAAAGAAACGTTTTATTAATATCCCATTGTTTCTTAATCGTCGGTCTAGATTTGATACGGCGATAAGTCTCCATTAAAAACATGAAGTTTACGCGGTAAGCCGCAGCCGGTAGTGTTTCTCGACCAAAACTCGTAGCCGCTAGATCTGAAGCCCGATTCGTGTTATCTTTTCGTTCGATCGCGATTCGTCCGACATTACTCGGCCGTTGAGAGGCAAAGATGTCGATTTTTCGACTCGTAAAGCAGTCTTCCCTGACAAGCGACAGTAAATAAAATACCGATTGGATGCTTTCGGTATCGAAGTTCTAAAACTCTGTTCCCAAAACGGACGGAACACTCGGTTAGTTCACTAAACAAATGAGAGTACAAGTATATTGGCAAATTATTCGAAAGTAAAATCCTTTGAATGAGCAGATGATCATTATTTTTGATGCAAGCAAGATAAATGTTAGTCTTAACTTTTCAATGTTTTAAGCCATTCATTACGTGGTGACTTGCTGCCGTACAAATCTCACGCCAGCTAGATGTATCACCGTTCCAGTTTGCTGACAATAAATCGTATGTTTAGCGACGCGGTGACTTGTATAATTAACAATAGCGGCATTATACGAGATTTCCAAACTAAGCGACGCAACGCGGATCGTTTGTCACGACGCAAATTGCTATTTATGAGGATTATCTATTCTTGAATGGCGTAAATCGTTTTGTAACTCAACATAAGCTTTGTTGCTAGCGAATTTGTGGCGACAGTTCTAACCCGGTTCCGGATAAGGAAACAAACCTAAGTACACCACTCGAATGAATAAAAATTCCTTCGCCATAGCTGACCTAAGATGTTATTCCCGCCGCAAACGGTATAGCTCATAAATAAAGCATTGCTATTTAGCTAACAATCGAGCTCCGATGGGCATTTGGTCAGATTCCTAGGCAGGCAGCCGTGGCAGCCACGTGTGCTCGCCTCCGCATGCCTCCGGCCGAATATGCAACCCTTGCATCGTGAATTTTGCCCCTATGCCGAATATTCCATGCACATCGGCGCTGATAATGTTAGCGAATAATGCAACACGGCCGGTCGTATGCGGATTACCATTTCACGCAGTTGCAACATCTGATAATGTGAATGTGACTAATGCGGTCTAATATTGATAGCAATTAATAACGGACCACTGTACAGATAGTGACTACCTACAAGCGCATGCTGGCTAATATCGCGATGTGACATTATGTGGTTATGGCAATTCATTTAATTAATCAGCTTTATCGAAAGGCACAAACTTCGTTTCGTTTTGTGTGTTTGTATCTTGTTTCCTATTTTGCTCGCAGTGGTAATATTGTGTTCTGTTCGTTTTAGGTAAGTGACAAATGGAATCGTATCTCCGGTGATTGGGTACAATCATGATGCATCCAGCTGGATACTACGCTAATCTGGGTAAGACGCTGAAATTTAATTACACCAAACATTATTGTAATTTCCATAACTTCTACTTTTCTAATAGGTCTTTAAAATCTATACCTACTCTAATCTAGCTAGCGCTATTTGTATTGGAGCCTGAATTTAATTGTTTTGAACGCTTTTGATTGACTAACTGACCTTTCTGAAATACGCATCATAGGTGTATAGCTCACCTGTTTTTAATCAAGTTCATTTTTCTTGCCGATTCCTTATCACGAGGCAAGCTTATCGGCGGTTCCGCGAAATCATTGTTAATCTCAGTCAAGCGTTCGTGACGTCACAGCGCTGATAGCGTCAGCGAGAATTATAGACACGATTCGTCTAGTTCGTACCAAAAGATATCGCAAAAGCCTTTACGTTTTATTTTCTTGTGTGAACAATTTATAAATACACAACTACGAAAGTTCTCAGATTTGTCTCTATCGGATATCTTCTGGAGATCATCTCTTAAGATATTCTTAAGTTGTTTAACTATCAATCATATTGGTATTGGAAAAATTTATTTTTATCCTTAACCTTGTCATACAAATAACAGTGGGACTCAATCGTTTTATTTAGGCGGAAAGAATTGTAAATGTGACAACTGTTTCAAGATCTTTTTTAGCAAACAATAATATTAGAAATAAATACCGACGTGTACAATCGTTTTGTGTTTCGGAACTCTACTAGCAATAGTGCATTATAATATGTTTGTATACATAACCAAATATTTAATCTGTTTGGCCCGTCCGGCTAAGTCTAACAATGAAAACTCCTTAGAATCGATCTTATGGCCCAATTTTAATTTAACGACATCGTTCAACTCAAGTGTACTTATTTTCAGTCCAAGCGTATGAAAAGCAAGGGTTGCACTTTACATATAGAGTGTTTATGTATTAGAAAATTGCGCACGTGCGAGAACGAAGCGGTTCGGTAGTTTTATAGTAATTTCCCAAGAAAATTATTTATCTCCAAAATCAAACTTAGGATAGACGTTCGTAGTTAAACGAAGGCATATATTAATAATTTCTCAGATAAGGCCTGGAAAGACGGGCACGCTGGCACAGCAATTTTAAGCTGAATGAAAAGTAATCATACAGGATTGTAATTTTTTTTTCTTTGCAAAATGGTCCTCATTATGGAAAAAAAATGGGAAACCGTTCATTTAATAAGTATAACCAATTAATAATTTTGTTAATTGACTGTTAAAAACAGATAATCGTCTAGCGATGATGAGATAAATTATGTCGTATGAGTCGTAGTAGGCAAATTTTCAGCATTGTCAAATGTTTGCTTAAAACTGATATTTTTCATAAAAAAGTTTATTAAAGGATAACAAAGGATATATCATTAAGAATATATCAATGCAATTTGATATAGATCTTGTGGTATTGTGGTACAACATTTTATGAAATGAAACGTTGTACATGACCATTCGCCTAACAAAAAGTGAAACATTAGGAAAGCAAATTGGACCTAAGTGATTTATAGATTCACGAGATGACATTTATTGATTTTTCCTCAATAATGTTTTTATTGCCGTATGTAGTTCTAGTCTAAATTTAAGTCCCGCACATTACTCGTTGACGTTCGAAGTCGTTCTAATCCTAACAAATCTGCTTTCAGAAATAGCTACTCAGAGTAACCCTTAGTCCATTGAGCACCTTCCCCTTCCTTATACAAATAGCGGTAATTCACTACATTTGCACTTGGCTTAATGGCTTCACTCAGTTTGTAGTGAACTCGGTTCCAATTGATTGGCCAATTAGATACCACTAATGCGCACCCCATTCTCGGAACAATTTGGGAGAGCGCGATCAATCCTTTTGGAAAAAAAGATTAGTTATTTCGCATGAAGATATTAGGTATTGTTGATGCAAAATAGGTAAACAATTCACCGCGATCTTACCTGATGTTAACTGCTGAAATCTAGGTTGAAGCTGCCTGCCGACATTTAGCCTATTAACTTTCGTTTTGAAGTGTTTTTAGTTATATTTTGTGGTAAAATTTCGCTGGAAGGAATTTGCCACTCTTTTCCGAAGGTTGTATTCTTCGTTCGTTTTGTTTAATTTCGTTGTGGTGACTAAGCAGCCAGCATTTCTGCTGCAAGGAGGCATTGAGCACACAAGAGAGGAAGAACAGACAGTCATCGAAGTTCCTCAGACGGGCGCACTGGCACGCGGAACGACTGCATACAGGCAGTCGTACACCTCTGAACAACTGCCCTTTATGCAGTCGTTCAGAGGTGTATTAGAAACCTTAATAGCCTCTGGCCGAAGCTACCAGTTCCGAAATAGGGCACGCGTAACCTCCCGTGTATTCCCGCCATTATCTGCCGACCTTGCATGTTCATCTGACTATCCTATCCGAGGCACCGGTGAGCCAATAGGTACAGTACAGAAGGGTGGTTTTCTTGCCTTCAAGGTGCAGGAAATATAAGAATATCAATAAGTATTGAAACAAGGCTATCCATTACATATATTTCACTAAATCACGTCAGATCCATACTATAACTGTCCATGTAGCGTCCTAGATGGGAGCTTACTCGGCAAGTCTAATGTAGTTTAAAGTTAGATTAAGTTCACATATCTGTTACAATGTCACGTTTTATGCGTTGCGTTCATCCTTTCCATTTCTGTTTGAAAGAGGTTCGTTCCAATAACTGCAACTTCGCACACGGAGGAGAAAAAAGTCACAACCCTGTTTTTTGTTCAGCGTTGTCAGGAAAAAGGTATCCTATAACCTCTAATGTTTACCTATCCTCATATTGAATTTTGCTAAGATTCGTTCAGCCGTTTAGACGTAATGAGGCCACAAAGTTATTCCGACCGAGATATGTTCATACTAATAATGATCATACTAGTTGAGTCATTCGTAGATCGCACTATTAAGATTTTTCTTGGATTCTTGACTTGGCTTGGATTTATAATGTAACAATAATATAGACCAGGTAGTCAGGATATTAGGAGGATGACCAAAATAAGTGCCGTCGTAGAAAGAGTAAAGCCGCTAAAATGGAACTGAGAGAGCCATGTTAGTTGGATGTCAAATGACAGATGGGCTAAGAAAGTTATAGAGTGGATAGATGAAAACAGATCGCGTGGAAAAAGATGGGCAGACAAATTTTTAGGACCGAACTGGATGACTAAAGCGAAGGACTGAGATATTAGGAAAGAAATGTGGGAGCCCTACGCCAAAAAGGCGACTACTATACTACTAATAAATAACCAGTTATAATGTATTAAATAATTTTTGATTTCATATTATTGAATTGAAGTAAGAAGAAGATGGAATAACTGGCAATTTCATTTTATTTATTTATTAGTATGCCTACAGGCAATAATTCCACATTTTGGTCATCATGTCAGGTTTGTATCTCTTTTAAGGCTCGCCATTTTTAAATTTCTAGTCCTTTTCGAAAATAATTAGCCTTCTATTAAATACAGACATAATAAAACGCCAAACTACAACACACCTATAGCTGTATTCGCGTCAACGTCAGGTTAAAAACGTCTACTATCGTAAGGAAAAACCATAAAATTATGATTTATAAACGATGACTTACCATTGCCTTGTGTAATAAAATCGACGGCATGGCCATGTGCGACCAAGTCGTGCCTTTTCTTTCGATACCTAGTTAGTTACACACCTATTTTTGTTCTATAACGCACTGCTTTAGGCTCAAATTATTATTGATAGATGACTTTTATTGTGCTTTAACTGGGCCATTTCGTTGCCTTAAAAATAGATACAGAAAGCCTTAGCAAGTACGGAATACGGAACATAAAATTGAATTTCAGTTTCGTAAACACTTTGAGGTTACTGAAATCAATTTTTGATTTAGTGAATATTTTCCGAAATATTCGCTACGAAAGTAGCAAAAATTGTGTCCCTCTATTTTCTAAACGGTACGTTCAAAACATTTGTGTCCCCCCCTCTATGTTCTAAACGGTATGTTCAAAATATATGAAAAAACGTATACATATAAAGCTTTTATTAAGCTATACTTCCAACGAAAATTGTTTTCAACATGACCGGACATACCGTTTTTAAGTTATTGCCAAAAAACTGCGCTTCTCAGCAAAAGGACTTAAGTGCCTTTTTTTTTCGTATCGTATTTTTTGTCTGTGGTGCATTTTTTGTATAAACGGCTGCGGAACCCTTCATGGGCGAGTCCGACTCGCATTTGGCCGTTTTTTTTTTAGATACTTATTCAAATAAACGACATGCTTTCGCCGTCGGTTTTTCGTAGTATAATGAGTACTTTACCAATAATATGTCATGGTTATTTATAGTTAATTTGATTATTGTGATTTTTATGAAGTTGAAATCTCTAACGTGAGAAATGTATTATTTTCTTTGTAGAATATTATAAGTATGAGAGACAGCATGGAAGAAAATCCTACGAACAAATATATAAATAATACTGATATGTTTAGGATTTGAATTTATCATCTATATTTGAACATAAATCGAAATGAATTTAAGTGGATCCGCGTAAACATTGTGTTATTGTGAAAAAATGTGGATAGTTGAAAACTTGAAACTCATCTTCTAACGAGCGTGATAATAAAAAACAACTTTATGATAGCCTATAAACTTAAAAACAAGTTATGCCATTTTTTTGTTATAAGGGGGCTGTAAGCATGGCAAAAGATTATTTAATTCAACATCGCAGACTAATCACGTAAATAACATTGTAACAGATATCCTGTAACTTCAAGCGCGCATTGAACCATTACCCGCAAACTCAATTCCGTAGCGGCTGCTCAATGTTTACCCGCGACTGACCCCAAGTCCTTAGACAAGCGTTAATAATGAAGAGTCGGGAAGTACAGAGGATGCAGCGAACGCAGCATGCAAGCGGGGCACTTCGGACGCCTCCACCAACGTGACATAACACGGCTCGCCCCGCCCACGCGCTCTCGCTCCCCCAGCCGGCGTGCGAGCGGGACGCCTACACTCCCTCCGTCGAAGCCTCCGCGCTCTACTGTTTCTAAGAAAAGCCAACTGTTATTATCCGCGGCGGATTGTTCTCGACCTCTCCCAGCGCTCCCATGAATGAACGCGGCGCCCGCAGGTGCGCACCCCCCAGCGCTGAATTTCGACAGCAATTACCCACTTCTAAATTCGTATAGTTGCAAACCAATCTTGAGCACGCAACAGGATAATTTTCAGTGGCCAGCGCTACGCTTTCGGCTAATCGCAAGGCTTCACAGGAAGTTGTGGTCCGAGAACACCTCGCGTTTCATTTTGATTTGCATTGATAAGTGTTGATTGTACACGCTCCTTTCACGACGGCCCCTCGTCCTACCCCTTCAGCCATCAATCACACTCCTATTGGCACTAATACGTGTGATAATTTAGGCATGTGTGGGAAGATTTGGCCGTCGCTGCCAATGATTGGATAATCGCATTAATTCAGTCGCATTAGGTATTGAATCATTCATTGGGCATATGATAGATGCGCATGAATGAGTAAGAGGTAATTAACGTGATTTAACTAGAGCAGAAACAATCGAACACGGGTTTCTTATTCCTGTGTCATCGTGACAGTAGCGTTAATGTTATGCAAAAAGTTATACTCATATAAATGAATTATGTACTTATAATTAATGTTTCTATACTTACTAAAATATTGTTTGTTTCTCGCTTAAGTGATTTGTAATTTTAGAGAAATAAATATATTTGAACTGAACTGAATGTTACACCACAACATAAAGTAATTAATACTTACTAAAGCTAATTTATTTAACAATATAAACGGGAAATAAAACAATTTAACGGATCCTCCCGTGGTCCTCCCGTGACCATGGAAAGCTGGAAAGCTTCCGAAACGTCGGGAACTAAAATGAGATAATATACGCGATATAATCCGTTAAATGGTTTTATTTCAATGAGTAATAATCGCGGAAACAGAAGAAAATATTAATATAAACGGGAATTAAATAATAGGCCTGACTGTTGACTAAATCAGACCGACATGAATCAATTTTTTATATCTTTTTTGTTTTGAACGCGTGACAAATAGTATACTTACAAACAACACTATAAGGATGTTAAAAATCTTGGCATCGAGTTTAGATAATAAAGAAGATTTTGATATACGAGTACGTATGATCATGTAAATAGATTTCCTGGGCCGTAACATAGCAAAATTATTGTGTTTTAGACGTTAATGTCTTTGAGTCATTTGATAGTAGACAACATGAAAAATTTAAACATCATGAAAACTAATGCTGTGGACTATATTTCTCTGATAGACTAGTCCTAGAAATTGTTACCAAAGTACCAACTGAAAAGGGATGATGACTAAATTATAGTAATAAGTTCGTCATGCAGATTAAGAGTCCGCAGCAAGCTCGGTTCTCCATACAATCGTAGTTACGTTTGTATGGGAAGGTGAAATTCGGCCGAGCTTGCTGCGGACTCTTAATAAAAAATATTGGAGACGTATTTTTTTATTTTTTTTACGTAATAAAAAATAGCGATACATTGAGTTAAAATGTCGCGTGACGTCACTACTAATACAAATTGTATCAAGTAAGTGACGTCACGAGGCCCCACTCCTGATTTATCTCAGTATTTTTTTATTATTTAAAAAAAGCAAAAAATATGTGTCCAATATTTTTTTATAGTCTATCAGATGGACACATTAGAATAATGATTTTCATACCCGTCAACGTCATCATGCCTATTGGTCGCCTATCCTAGCATATAGTTAATTAACTATGTTATTGCATAATGTGAATGCATTAAGCCTCTAATATTTTCTTCTGTTTCCGCGATTATTACTCATTGAAATAAAACAATTTAACGGATTATATCGCGTATATTATCTCAGTTTAGTTCCCGACGTTTCGACGGGTCCACCCGTGACCATAGAAAGCTGAAAAGCTTCCGAAACGTCGGGAACTAAAATGAGATAATATACGCGATATAATTCGTTAAATTGTTTTATTTCAATGCATTAAGCCTCTGTCAGACGGCGATAAGTGGTAAGTGACAATCAGTAGACCAAGCATATACCAAGCAGGTCACTCAAAATATCCAAAACAAACTTGGTATGTATAAAAGCACTCCGACTCCTTAGCAAATATAAGTAGCATCCCTTTAAGTAAAGTAGATCAAATACTCGTACACTTCTCAACTTTATCTCGCACGAGGTATGATTTTTTTATAACGTTCTAACTGCATATCTTAAATTTGTTATTTATAATAAAATTGATAAACATGTTTATATATAACATAGTTGATAAACACAACTTGCAACCATTGGGTTTGACAACATGTTTATCAATTTTATTATAATTGTACGTTGTCGTCTCATATACCGGCGATGAAAGATAGTAACTAAATTAATTACTGAACACAGATAAGGGGAGAAAGCAACATGATATGATAGCCATTCATAGAGTTTGCAGCCGGCTACTTTGATTGAAATGGGCCCTCCACATCTCGAGTTAAGGCTGTTAGGCGCCGTTTCGGCAGTGGAAGTGGTCAGACCGGTCTCGCTGTCGTAATAACAGTAGCCTTAACGATTGTTGGCTCACGATAAATATACCTTGTTCCGCCGTTATATAGCGCCTGGGGCTCGTTGTCTTCCACATTTAACAGCTTTTCTACAAACTAGACGAAAATCTATTCTAATCCGATGCTAATCACCCGCCCGACAATATTTAATTCGATGTAATCACGTGTCAACTTGCTTTATAGCTAAAGAGAACACTTTTCCGGAATCTTCTGTTAGAGTTTAATGCGATTAGCTTGTGAAATGAGCAGCGATGTAGGTACTTTATTATTGTCATGAAAACACGTGAGTTTTCTCCGAGCTCGAGATAAAAACACGTAATGATTCACTACCGAGGCGCGATGATTTCCACCGACTCGGAAAATTCCTGTTATCGCGTAGACTTTCTTCAGCGATCAGTGCACCGGACCAGTCAAATAATCGACACGCGACTGTCGGCTCGTTGTTCTTGCTTCGGATACTTTTAGTTCTTCAGAATTGTAACAAATTAGATTTGAGGATTTGATCATATACTAGGTACACACTTATAAATGACGATTATACAATAGAATACAACAAGAGCCTTAACATAAACTAAGGTAAACAATAGGCGGTCTTATCGTTAAAGAGCGATCTCTTCCAGCAACCTTTGGGTAACGGAAATAACAAATAATGCCAGGAATGAGTAGATGGCGATATTGGCGATATACGAATCAAATAATAAAAAAAAAACAAATATTTAAGAAGTCATATTCAATTACAGACAAAAATTAATATAAACATATATACATACAAAATAAGAAAGAAAACTATGATACAGTTGACACCAAACTAGCTACAACAATAAGTTTCGACGGCTTTATTATTTTTTTACAGTAAGTTTAAACCCAAAATGCCAATTGGTAAATCGGTACATATGTAACTATACAAAAAATCCAAAGGAACTGATACATATGGAATATTTAAGCAGAGAACAGGTTACAATTCGACTTCAAAATAACTGTAGGAAATTCCTAACTAAGCTGTCTTTTATCAACCACCGTCAAGATAAGAGAACCGAAGCAGTGGTGACATCACCGTGACACAGGGCATGCTTTGATAAAGAAAGAGGCCTGAGGGTACACTTTTAACCACCTGATAATTAATATAATATTATCTTTAGACTACATTTACAACAATAAGCATTCTAAAAATAATGACACCAAGTTTATATTAGTGACTAAACACACTAATGACCATTTAGTCGAAGCACCACAGAAAGCGGCAGTCTAAACGGCAGAGCCGTAAAAATCAATCCTAATTAAACTGTCCAGCGGAATAAAATAAAAAATAATGATCTACAACTTCCCGAGATTCGTGAGCGCCTGGTCCACTCAAGCAAAGTCGACTTGGCACAGACAGGAGCATATCGGATCGAAACTCGAAATCTTAAACCGGTTCCTGATGTTCTGCGTCCCTTTCGTTTGCACAGCCGTGCGTATGTTCGATTCTCTTCTGTGAGTCACCGTTTCTACGTATCACGCCCGCCGCTCTACGCACTTCATGGTCACCCGTTCAACTCTGTCACGGTTTGGCTGCAATGACTGGACGTTTATGCGACAATATATTAATGTCAGAACTAATAACTGGTTTGTTTTTATAAACTATTAAGCTGTAGTTATTAATTAATAATTAAATATTACTGAGTATTGTACAATAAAATTCTAATTGCATATCAATTTAAACAATTGAGTCAGTCCGATTCGAGGATACCATTAGATAATTATAGAACCCCTTTTTAGCATGCAAAGTTTTTTACAACAGGAATTTAAAGAGCAAAAACACATTTGCTTGCTTTTAGTGAGCGGCAATTTAACTTCAGGGGTGACTTTATTTTATTAATTCGTTCCAAATGCGTCTCCCAGGTGAAAGGACGTTTTATTTGTCATCGTGCCATCGAGATTAAGAGAAAAATTTACGGCGCTTTAAACGTTTATGTGCCATTTGGCGTGTTCATGTATAAACATTCTGCGTTTTCGAGTACAATCGTTATTAGATTTCGTGGCTACTAATTCTTCATTTCAAATGGTTATGGCTACTAATTATTATGTTAATTAGAAGAGATTCGACAAAATTCATGTTAAACTATAGTAAAATCATGATTATGACATTGACTTAAGCGTTAGCGATGATGATTCATTTATTATTCCTCGAATTATTGATGTACAAATGGCGCCGAACGCGGTGCACTTGGAAGTGTAGAAAGAGAAAGGAAACTTATCCAAAAGTAGGTAATGTTTTTGCTGCTCTCGTTGTATTGCTCGGCGCGCGCATGATTCACCGTGCGCGTGGGCCGAAGCTTATTGTATTCGCTCGTCTCCACACTAGATAACATTGACTTTTTTTCTTAATCTACAACCCATCGTTAGCAGTCTATGATTCACTGCACCTGTAGCTAATTTTAGAAGTCTATTCTAACTTTCTTTTTCATTGGCACGTTGTCGTCTAACGTATTTAAACGGCACGTCGTACGTTATGTTTTTAAAATGACAGTTCTTCTTTTATAAGAAAAGTTTTAAATATGAATTACAGTAGATTGATACAGTCCTTCATTAAGATCTTTATTGTTATCACTTAAACTGTTATTTACCTTCCGCTGTCAACTCGAGGCACTTTCTTTAGACGGAACGAGGCTTTTACACACGGATCCTCGACTTTACTTTGGCATTGTGTACAGAGCTGTTTTATCAATTCATTTGGGCTGATTGTTGGCTGGTAAACAGTCGTACGGTTTCAACTTTTTATTTGTGGCACGTTGACATTTGTTACCGCAAAGTTATACTTTCAAAGTTTCGACTGGTTTTTTTTGTAATTCATATATATATTTATTTTAATATCAATTCTGGAGAACACTGTAGCCAAAATACATGTCGATTGTAAATGATTCTAAATAAAGCCAATGATTAGATTATCGTCATAACTAAAATTCATGCAGCCGTAGGTAAGCCTATAGATAATATGCTTTTGACTGATCGCTATCATGCTAAATGCGACACCTTCTAAACAAGATATTTGACGCAGGATTCCTACAGAGTATCTTGTGTCCTTAAAGTTCACAGCTGCTTTAAATGCTGGTATTTAGCTTCGTGACCTTTAAGAGATCGATACACATTGAGCTGACGACGCCGATGTCGCAAATGCGCATTGTGCCGGCGCAAGCGCAACAGATCGAGCTTTCTCACCGTGGCATTGTAATATACCCGTTCACTTCGCCCCGACGACCAAATGCTAATTGTTTAACAACAACAAATTATGTTCGGATCTAAATATTTCTGCGAAGTTATATTTGTATTAATCAAATCACACATAAATGTTTACTGGCTATCATTTTAGGTATTACCAGTATACGTGTCAATAAACCTGCGTGCATAGCATACTGCATTAACCCGTGTCGTAAAAAGCTTAGGCCTTTGCCCATCGCATGCTGACGTGGGGTCAATATCCCGTTATGCAACGTGCTCGATGCATCGGCAAGCTGCAACGAAATAGACACTAGGAAAAACTAAGGTACAAATTGGATCTAGGGTACGGATAATAAGCACTCTCGGATCTCGGATATAGGTTAGCTCAGGCAAAACCGGTTACAATATAATATTTAAAGTAAGCATGCTACAACTAAAATAATCATTTCAATTGCAAAGTCAAGATCACCTATGTATAGTTGAATTATCGAGAAGATGGAATTGCATTTGTAGTGGTTGTACCGTTTGCAACAAAAGGAGAATAATTCTGATAGTACAAGAAAATAGAAAATTCAAATATAGAACGCCTGTAAACAAACAATCCTACTACATATGCAATTCCACTTTTTTTTTTTATGGATGTTCACCGATTACACAAAGAGTATTTGACCGATTTCAAAAAAATTTTTTTTTGTTTTATAGAAGGTATTTTCTAGTTGGTCCCATTTAATTTTGGTGAAGATCTGATGATGGAATCCATGAGGAATTGAAGGAACTCCTCAAATATTGTAGGCATACATATAACGATTTTGGTATTATAAGAAACATAATAAGAATTTGCATACAGAAAGTGTAAATTGGTGAAGTGGAACTGATGCAGAAGACCACAGAAGGCCATCGGAACTCCTCAATGATACGAGGGTTGCTACTTATATATCCGGAAACAAAAAAACAAACAAACGTACACGGCTGAAAATAGTTTTATTGTTTTTCAAAGTATTCCCCTTGATGATCTATGCACTTTTGCATTCGCGTGAACCAATTTTTAAAGCACTTCTGCCACTCCGCCTGAGGTACCTCCATAACGTGTTGTTTGAATGCGTCGACAGCATCTTCAGCGGTCGAAAATCGTTGACCGCGTAATTTATTCTTTATATTTGGAAATAAATAAAAAACGTTGGGTGCCAAGTCAGGGCTGTACGGCGGATGACCCGTTAATTCCACATTTTGACCCTCCAAAAATAGAGTTGTTTCGCGTGACGTATGACAGCTGGCATTGTCATGATGAAGAATGATTCTTCGTCGCTGGTTAGTTTTACGAATTTGTTCAAATACTTCCGGTAAGCAAATGGTCGTGTACCACTCTGAATTAACCGTTCTACGGTTTTCTAGTGGCACTGTAGCTACATGGCCATTAATACCGAAGAAGCAGGCCACCATTTGTTTCAATGTACTTTTTGCACGAGTAACTTTCGTAGGGTTCGGCTCATTTTGAAACACCCATACCGTTGATTGTTGCTTCGTTTCGGGATCGTATGCATAGATCCAGGATTCGTCACCTGTATAGATGTTATAAACGGCTTTTGGCGACCACGGTTGTATTTTTTTAACATTTTATTGCACCATTCGACGCGAGCATGTTTTTGCTCATTTGTTAAGTTGTGGGGTATCCAACGCGAACAAATTTTTTTTACAGCCAAATAATTATGTAATATGCTATTAATGCTGGTCATAGAAATACCCAGAGTCGCCTCTATCTCGCGGTACGTAACATGTCGGTCGTCCATTATAAGTTTTCGCACAGCCTCGATATTTTGTTGTACAACGACCGATTTCGGGCGACCTGCCTTAACTTCGTCCGTAAGCATACTACGTCCACGATTGAACTCACTAAACCAGTGATACACAGTAGTTTTAGATGGGGCTTCATCACCAAAAGTTGAAGTTAGTTGATCTATGCACTGTTGTTGCGTTAAACCACGCCGAAAATCATAATAAATCATAGCACGAATATTTTCACGAGTGAGTTCCATTCTTGCTGCGAGATGACATTTAAAGCCCGTCAAAAACAAAACACGAGCGTTAATAAGGAAGAAAAAATATACCTTATATACTTAAAAAAGTTCAAATTTTACCATGGCGGTCAAATATGCTATTTAAGAAGATTGTAATCCCGGTTTCCGGATATATAAATAGCAGCCCTCGTAAATGATTTACGGTTGGCGACAAAATATCTTGATTAATTTAGCTAAGCATCTTCATAGTCACAAATTTAAATGTTCCTGATGAGAATGGTACCATCGAATTGATTTGATGATGGAGCCGGAAGGTAGGCACCAGATCTATGTAATAAAATAATGTATCCTAGCCGTGTTTGGGCTTGTTGGAATCGTCACGAGATACACTTTTAAGTAACGATTAACTAAAAACTGTAAAATAAATAAACTTTTAAACAAAAAAATAAAACCGACTCCAAAAAAACTAATAAGTGAAAAATAACGCCATAATTCAGTTTCTTCAAATTACTTACAAGTAACCGTTTGTATACTCAATCTATACAGTATATACAATTAATGTTATTTTGGAGTCGGTGCCATTGTGTCACAACTTACTAAAATCGTCAATTTTCAATATTTTACACATTCTTTATATGGCACCGACGCCAAAATAACATTAATTGTATATACTGTATAGATTGAGTATACAAACGGTTACTTGTAAGTAATTTGAAGAAACTGAATTATGGCGTTATTTTGTAGTTACGTAAGTCTAAGTACCGCCTAATTTTTTTCTGCTTTGCCCTAAGGTTGACTGGTAGAGAATGACTCATATTATTAAGTTCGCCTTTTGCACTATAAGTTTTCTTTATAAATATCGTTATAAATAAATAGAGGATGGAAGATTGAATGAAAATAAAACACTATCAGGCATATGTTTATGAGAATGCCTCATCGTATTACATAAGTTCGCATTTGCGATAAGTTTTCGTTCGTGCAATAAAGATTCAATAAATAAATAATTAGAGGATGAAAGATTTAATGAAAATGAAACGTTATCAGGCATATGTTTAGTTTAAATATAAGCCCTTGTGCATAACCCACTTACTATGAAATTGGCGGGAGATAAAGTTTCAAGATCATCAGATAAAAAGGCGCAGGAAGTAAAACTGGCCCGGTAGCGCGATTGAGTGGATTTCACATGCTTACACGCTTTTACTGCGTAAAATATTGCAGCAATATTCGCTATTAAACAATGAATATGTAAAGGAAATAATATCCAGGCAGCTGTACATTTCTGACTTGACTACAAACAAACCCAAGATTTTATACATCGTATTTGACCTAGTTAAAAAGCAGTATCGGAATAAGCTGCATGTTGCAAAACAAAAAGACACAAACGTAATCAATAACAAGCCCATCAAGTACTACTGTAAAGTAGACTTACGGGCTTTCTTGTTTTTCATCAAATGTGAAACATTGGTCACCGTTGTTTCGTAGCAAGGGGGTTAGGCTGGCACACATGCATTATTCAAGGCTCATTCCTATTCAACGCCGACAGGCCACCCGATAAAAACTTCTCGTTTGACAAGCCAACGCCAGCACCCTTTGTACTTACGTCATGTCCTCATGTCTCCTACGCTAAACTTACGGTTGTTGAACAACTTAAACGTGCGATAATTACGTCTTAGAATTATTTATGAGCTGCTAAACATTGTTTTTTTTTTCATAGCTGTGTGTTTCCGTTTCCTAAACAAAATATGCCTAACTTGAAAGTCTCTTTGTATGAAAATTAGAATAGGTCAAATTTGTTTGTTTTAGGATTGTTATACATTTAAATATGTTATTTTTTTCAGTAAGTACGAAATAAAGCTTAAAATAGAAAATGTAATACGGAAATAATTAGTTTTTGCTAACGAACACATTTTGATAAATTATGTTGACTGTTTATGCGTTCTCTAGTCTAATATTATTCTAGAATAACTTTCTTTGAAAAACCGTTGCCCAATAATATAAATATCTAGAATAATGCGATGTCGCACCCGTGTGGAGGTTAAAGATCAAATAGTTTGAACGATCCTTCGGCGAGGCGGCGCGGGCGGAGCAAAAGCTCAACACTCCAATCGACTCGTGATCGATTCGGCCTACTTACGCTCAACAAGTTACTAGCTTAATGTCTCTATTTTAACTCTATGCATCGTATATTATCTATACTATCATAAAGTCTGTTTGTATATACATTGATGATATTTTTAAAAAAGTAGTGAAACCGGCTATTTGAAGGTCTTCATAATCCAAAAATATTTTATTTTTATTGTTTGCGGTTTCATCGCGTCACAATGGTTAGATGGAAAAGAAACGATTTTTGTTAGGATGATAGCCGAACAGCCACAAATGGATATAAGATACTATTAACCCAACTACGCTCACGCAAAAAAAGAGGGTTATGTTATGCCGTTTTACTCCCCTGCGAACGAGTTTGCGTGCACCTTCTAGCACTCTATATTTTCATCAACAACACTACACTTGTCAGTAAATACATATTTCCTAACAATTGCTCCAGCATCAGTAAAGATCATATCTACTTGTTTCGCATTCTTATTCAATTGCGTGCCAGTTTATGTTATAGTTTTCCTAGTCGCTTCTGTATTTGGTTTGATCAAGAGCCAAGTCAAGAGTTATAGTTAACAGGTGTTTCAGTGACGTCATTATTAATTCCTTAATAAAATTATATCGATAGTTAACTTAACCTTACGATATGATTATTACGTAACACACTGTCAATATCTATGGAAACAATTATAATAAAATAATACACATCAAAAGCATGCATGCAATGCGTCGTGTTAAAAAATATGACAAAAAATAACCTTATTGTGAATGTTAATATGTATTTTTTTTACAGAACAAATAATTCGGTATTCACATGAAAAACGTGTGGCACAAAATTTCGACAGGTCTTTTTAAATAACAAAAAATAATAATACAAGCTGTTAATGGAGTTTTTTGATTAAGTCAATGTTTTTGGAAATAATCGCTCCGAAAGTTGGATAAAATGTGTCCCTCTAATTTTCAAACCGTGTGTCCAAAAAATATGAATATGATGAAGAAATATGCTGAATGAATACTGTAAACGAAAATTATTCTGAACATGACTTTTTAACATTGCACTTTGTTCCTAGTTAGCCTAAAAAGTAGTCGTCTCGTCTACTGTTATATACACTCAAAAGCAAAAATTTCAGATCATCAAATTTAAATAACAGCAATAGGTTTTATTAAATTATTTGACACTAGTGTTATTTACATAATATTATTCGGAATACTCAACTGTAGGTATTGTATTAGCAATTTCCGTGATCCTACCATAAAAATATCAACATCAAAAACTGTCGATATTTGCAATTATTTTTCATGGATTTTTACGACTCCGATTAAGATCTGAAAACGTAATTTATTAATAACTGTTATTTTTGCAATTAAGATGTAAAATTAAATTTAGAACATGACAGGACTAAAACACTGTAAACCCGCACTATTCTAGGAAGTAGGAAGTATAACGGTATTTTACCGACCCGAAATTTTTGCTCTTGAGTGTAGATACTACATATATTTAGATACAAATATGGTGTTAATTTTATATAATTTGTGGTACTATATTGTGTTCCTAATGTGGGAACATTAAGAACGCAATATAGTACCACAAATTTGTTTCATAAGAAACTGGCCTTATCATTGTTCTTTAAACTGATCGTTCTTTGATTTTTTAGTGATGAGAATCGGTTGAGAAATGCGACCTGTAGAGGAGAGCAGCTGGCCGGACATCCGGACATACGAAAGAATGTTTGCCCAAGCTGAAACAGAGACCTCTGCCAGCGCTCGGTCAATTAAATCTTTAATCGGAAAAGAACCATGGCATTATACATTTTTGGACTAATTATATCAAGCACAAGAAAATTGGGTCTCTTATAAGCCGAGTGAGGGGGAGCACTAACAGTCTCCTGCAGGTAGTGGCGAGCAGGCACGACAGCGCTGTATCATCGTCATTTCAGCCATAAGACGTCCACCGCTAGACACAGACCTCCTCAATAGATTTCCACATGGGCCGGATAGAAGCGACCCGTATCCAGCGAGTCCCCACAACCCTAACCAGGTCGTTCGAACACCTTGCGGGCGGCCTTTCCCACGCTGCGTTTTCCAGTACGCGGTCTCCATTCGAGAACCTTTCTGCCCTAACGGCCATCGGTTCTTCGAACTATGTGCCCTGCCCATTGCCATTTCAGTTTGCTTACCCTGTTTGCTATGTCGGGGACTTTGGTTCGTCTACGAATTTCCTCATTTCTGATTCGATCTCGTAAAGAGATCCCGAGCATAGCCCTTTCCATAGCTCGTTGAGTGACTCTAAGCTTCCTTAAGAGGCCTGAAGTTAGAGCCGCACCGTATACTAGGCAGATTAAACGAGCTGCATGCCCCGAGTGCACGTGCATTTCGGTGAACCAGCTGGCTGTGCTAGTTATTATAATTATTGGTACTAACATATATTTATTTAATGTTCCCATTTTGTTCATTATGGGCCACAAAGTTGTGTGAGAATAGAGATTTCATTTTTATTGTATTTATATATAGGTAGTCTTGGAGGGGTTGTAGATTAATTCCCGAATTAATATTGAACAGGCTAATTATTGGTTGTAGAGTGATATCGTCGGAAGTGGTGGCAACGGTGACCGTTGCTGGCACAGTGCCCGAGAGCTGACGCCTTTACTGTTACGCGATGACTGTCCACAGTTAGGGATTTAATTCTAATTTATTCTTGTTTACTTCACGCGGTCGAAGTAGCCACGTTTTAGAATAATTTACATTGTATTTACTTTACCAATATTCACTAGAGTAGGTTCATCAAGAAAGGTTTTATCGCTAAAGAGACGACAGCAAAACTGATATTTACTGACGCTACAAATAGAAACGATTATAAACGTAACACAGCCAAATTTCTTTTTCCTCACTGAAATTAATAATTTCTAATTCATACTGTTCTCTCTCTCTCTTCCTAGCCATTATCCCACATGATGGCGGGGTCAGCTTTCCTTATTTTACTTCTCCACTTCGCCCAATCCTCGACATCGTTTCATTTCTAATTCTTACTACATTTTGATTATTTCAATAAGAAATAAAATTGACTTTATATGAGTGGTTTTCATCAACTATGTAGTTTAATGGACATAGAGTTGAACAACGTTTTAATTCCACTTGGTTAATTTTACATCAATATTCGATACTCGAAGGTGAAAATTCATACGCGGAGGAGAAAAAAAAGCGATAATTTTCTTTTTTATTTCAGTGTGGTCGGGTTGAAAGTGCTTATTGCAACCATTTCTGGATGTACAGCTTCCTGGGTACCGAAAATAATTTAAATCCGTTTAAACTATTTAGCACAAATACCTAAATACCAAAATACTATCCATACTAATAATATAAATGCGAAAGTGTGTCTGTCTGTCTGTCTGTCTGTTACCTCTTCACGCTTTAACCGCTGAACCGATTGGAATGAAATTTGGTATGGAGATGGTTTGCGTCCCGGGGAAGGACATAGGCTACTTTTTATCCCGGAAAAATACCCTTATCCGCGATAAACGAATTTAAGGCGGACGAAGTCGCGGGCAGAAGCTAGTACAATATATATATTATTCGATTTTGGGAGCTCCAAATAGCCTATTTCATTTCAATATCGTAAATTTAAGAGTCAAACTCTTGGGTGTATAGCGGCTTCCATCCATTTCACTTATCTATCCATACTCCATACTAATATTATAAATGCGTAAGTGTATCTGTCTGTCTGTTACCTCTTCACGCTTAAACCGCTGAACCGATTTCGATGAAATTTGGTATGGAGATAGTTTGAGTCCCTGGAAAGGATATAGGCTACTTTTTATCCCGAAAAAATACCCTTATCCGCAATAAACGAATTTAAGGCGGACGAAGTCGCAGGCAGAAGCTAGTACTATTATAGAGAGCTGATTTTTTCACAATAGGTAGCTTTTATGATGTTAGTATCCACTAAGAAGGGGTTTTTCAAAATTCAGCCCCTAAAGGGGTGAAATGGGGGACCAAAGTTTGTATGGGGAAACAAGATTAGATAAGCTAGTTTATTCGAAACTTCGCAGGAGTATTCCTAACAATAAATGAGTAAACACGTGTTTCAGGGTTTTTGAAAATTCAACCCCTAAGAGGATGAAATGAGGGTCCAAAGTTTGTATGGGGAAATCAGATCAGTTTCGACTATTTAACTTTAAACTTCACACGAGTATTTTTAACAATAAATGAGTAAATACGTGTTTCAGGGTTTTTGAAAATTCAACCCCTAAGAGGATGAAATGAAGGTTCAACGATTGTATGGGGAAATCAGATCAGTTTCGACTATTTAATTCTAAACTTCACACGAGTATTTTTAACAATAAATGAGTAAATACGCGTTTCAGGGTTTTTGAAAATTCAACCCATAAAAGGGGAAATTTGGTTACAGAGTCGAAAAATCGACATGGGAACTGTTTCTTTGGTTTATCTGGTCGCTGATTACAAAAACAACGACGATTTTAAAATCCGACGTGGCGGACGTGAAATGCTATCTCCCCTGTCGGGGTGCGATGGGGTTGAAATGTCAAAATATCAATATGGTTGTCGTTTTTATGGTTATTTGAGACGTTAATTACGAAAATAGCATCGATTTTGAAATCCAATTTAGTGGACGTGAAATATCATCTCCGTGTTGGTGCGCGATGGGGTTGAAATATCAAAATATCAATATGGGTGTCGTTTTTATGGTTTTTAGGGACGTTAATTACGAAAATGGCTTCGATTTAGAAATCTGCCGAGGTGTGACGGGGTTGAAATGCCTAAATATCAATATGGATGTCGTTTTTATGGTTTTTGGCACGTTAAATTACGAAAATGGCATTGATTTTGAAATCCAATTTAGCGGACGTGAAATATCATCTCCGTGTTGGTGTGCGGTGGGGTTGAAATGTCAAAATATTAAAATGGGTGTCGTTTTTATGGTTTTTTGGGATGTTAATTAAGAAAATGGCATCGATTTTGAAATCTGCCGGGGTGTGACGGGGTTGAAATGTCTCAATATAAATATGGCTGTTGTTTTTATGGTTCTTTAAGACGGTAATTACGAAAATGGCATTGATTTTGAAATCCAACGTAGCAGACGTGAAATATCATCTCCCTGCTGGTGTGCGATCAGGATGAAATGTGAAAATATCAATATAGGTGTCGTTTTTATGGTTTTTGGGACGTTAATTACAAGACATTCAAGGAGAGGTAAACAACAGGCGGTTTTATCGCTAAACAGCGATCTCTTCCAGACAACCTTTGAGTAGCGAAAACACTTTGAGGTTTATAAGAAAAAAAAAATTGAATTAGGGAATATTTTGTGTCTTTCCCCCCTCCCTCTATTTTCTAAACCGTAAGTCGTAAAAAAATTACAAACGTAAAATGTAATAAATACTTTTAACGAAAATTGTGTGCAATAAGATCGGATACACCGTTTTTGAGATATTGCCGAAAAACTGCGCTTCTTAACAAAAGGACGTAAGCCGCATGAAGATACGCTCTTTTGCTGGTCTGTTAGTGCTTATTATTGTAGTAACGGCTGCGGAACCGTACACTAAGCATGGTCCGACATGCTCTTAGCTGATTTTTAAGTTCAAAATGACCCCGAATTTGACGCGAGCGAAGCCGCGGGCAAAATTTTTTATTCAAGAGTAGAAATCTGCTTTAATCATAATCTCTTAGTAGAAGTAAGTCATTGCCGGCGTAACAATTCAACAATTATTGCAATCATTTAAAAAAAAAGAGAACTGCCTTTACCAAAACGTCGTATACCGAGACCTCCAGAAGGTAACAAATACTTTTCGAAAACCGAATCTAAATCGGTTCAGCTAAACGCGAGATAATACATACATTCGTACATAAACTCAAACTGAAAACCTCTTTTTCTGTAGACGGTTAAAAATTACGTGTACTACGCGGGCGAAGCCGCGGGAAAAAGCTAGTAGATGTATATAAACCTTGTCCATAATATTACTCTATTTCAACTATGGGATTAATTTTATTACATAGTTGTGCTGTTGCGACCAACATTTCAACTTTGTTTATTTTCCAACAACTAACAACACGCGGTATTTTGACGTGTATCCTTTTGCGCGTAAAATTGTAACGCTAATAAACTCTCTCTTGTTATGCAAATTGTTTATAGTGGTAACAATTCTTTATGAATGCAACTGCACCTTATAATGACCCGCATAGTAAATGCTACCGGTGATTGTGTTGCAACCTACAACCCTACGTGGATCGTGCCGCGGGCGGCGGCGGTCTCACAGCCACTCATTTTCTAATTATCTACCACTAGCAATATTCCATTAGCAAATTATTGCGTGATAAAATAGTAGAAGTCGTTAGATTTACCTGGTAACTATAACTTTGTTTTCAACGTTTCAAGCAATTCTGCTTAACGTTTTGCATCAAATAAATACAGTAGGTACTTCAAAGACATGTCCTTAGAAAATATAAAGTAGGGCAATCTTTAAAATGTTGCCTATACACATGTTAAATTAAACAAAATATTCTTATTGCTGAACAAGGGATTTACACCTTTATCTGACTAAGCGGTAATGCATCATACCGGAGAATAAGATACATAAATGGCAAATGAACAGAACAGCACGCATCTAGCCACTCATAAATATGGACATGTGTCGCAAGAACCTTGTTTTTTAGCATTTGTACGTATGTTGCGAGGTAGGAATTCTGCTAATCGTCGCTGGCAACATTTCGCGCATGCCGTGGATGTTGTTGCTGCGGTAAATGAGTATAATTTAACCGCAAGCAGCCTCCTTCGCTCGACTAACAGAAGGGCCTACTCAGACGGCAATATCAATTAATTAACAACCTACTGTAAACGCAATTGGATGTATAACTACAGTTAAATTCACAGCGTGCTTTAAAATAGCAAAAAATAAACAAAAGGAAACTCGGCACCGGTTTAAAGGTCTGAATTGCAGTTGAGTATTATTCATTTCACTGTTGAGGTCTCATCCTAATAGCGGTGCAAGTGTTATCGGACCGCGCGTCGCCCACGCGGCCGCTCGAGTAAATCACCAAACACGCGCTCGCGCCGACGCCGCGCCGCCGCCACAATCTATGCAAATCGCGGGCTCAAACTTATTGCTCTCGCCTCGACTCCTTTCCAAATGCATACTAAATAGCTCACCAACCACGCCAGCCTTTGTTCCAAGTTTTTCACTTAACCTCCTATGCCTCGTTTGTTTATGGAGAAAATGTTAAACACCTACTTGCTAACTTTACATATTAATAGCCGCTTAAGACAAATTATGTGTATTAAACGATACTTTTAATTATGGAAACGTTCATTGGTGACTTATACGAGGTTTTCTTCAGCGTAACATGCATATATTCCCATGGTGTTCTCGGAATAAGACACAGAATGTAACAAGAGCTGTTGCTCCCGTTCTTCCGCATAGATGCTACTCGCATTACGATCCAATTATACCTGATACTGAAGAGAAATATTATTCTGCTGATTTACTACTATGGTGAGATGTAATTACTGTGAGAATCTCGGCCGGTTTATCATAATATCTGAGTTAGTATATATGTGTTAATGCACAATTTATCCTCTATGCGCTCCTAATGCTGATGTTAATAGTTTCGAATGTCTGAGTTAGTAGTAGTCATTAAATAAGTAATTAATGATTAAAAATAACGTAGCCATTAGTCATAAAATATTTAAAGTAAACTTTCAATCCAATTAACATCGTGTATTTTCTTTTATATCGTCAGTGTTCAATGAACCCTCCCGACTGTCGACGGCAATTGTCTCTCATCGTCTTGTCTGCTAATTGTTGAACATTTATAACCCCTACCGCATTATCTCTGTTAATCTCTTGGAAAATAACCATAACATCAACCTTTTGCAAGGTTTCGCTTAGTGAAGCATATGAAACTATTGAAAACTGTTCTTGAACTGTTCTATACGGCTTAACTGATTTCAAAGCACTCAAGATGTTCTCAACAAACTTGTTGCACGCTAAGAGCGTACCCAACATAGTCATAAACTTAGTTAATCCCTCTGTCGGCAACATCGGCGAGCCGGCTACAGTGCAGTTCAAATTGATTCAATTATCAGTGCACCTTGATCTCGCTACAGCTCGAAGATTTTCTCAACATAAGCATTAAGACATGCCTCCATCGATATTGTGTAACTTATTTAAGATCACACACTCCTTTACTTGTCGCTTCGAAGGTACGTTCATTATTTATATCGATCCGGAATCACAAGTATTTTACAAAACTAATATTTTATTGTATCTCAAAAAAAACAGTATTTATATAATTTGTATCACTCAATATTCACACAGTAACGTTCCGAACTCACGTACCTTGCTTTGAAGTTGGTCGTGAATTCATTGTTTTTGATTTTGACGCACTGGCGTGGTATTGAACCACAATAGGAAAGGCCCGAGCTCACGTCGTCAAAGCATGCGGCCGTTGAATACTAAAAGATTTTTGTGTGAGAATCTGATACTACCATAAACATTGGCGAAGTACATGCAAAGGCATAGGGGATATACCTGTAGTGTCGTCGTCGCTCTGATTGCGTGTGGTGCCTTATTTCTGCAACGTAATAATGTGCTACTGTCTGATGGTAGTCTTTATATCGATTAAGAGTGAGACGTGAATGGGTACATCAGACCTACATATTCAGCGTAGTGTGGATGCTCGACTATCGTATCGGTTACGTCAGTTCCTTTTGCAATGTGATTCTTGACCATACTTAAAGCTTGTCAGTGCATTTACTATGGTGTTAGGTAGTAATGTCATTGTTTATGGCACTGATTTACACCGCTATAATATAAAATAACGAGAATTGGGCTCTCAGTGACACAGTTATCTAGCACCGGTACTTTTCAGTCATTGTTAATCTTTGTCTACTGACTTTGAATCTTGCTTGCCAAATTCATCGACATAAATCGAAATTACTTAAAGCGTCAAAGAATAAAATCCCAAGTCTAAATTTCGCCAATAAGTCGCCATCATTGGTGATTTTCCAGTCAATTCTGTTGGTGGAGTTCCTTTGCCGCCATTTCTTATCTTTTCAAGTTGCATGGGCCGACGCGGGCAGCGCAACAGTTCCGCGCTAACGCGTTCTTTACGCCATAGGTGCAATTTGGCCACTTGTTTTATGAAAAAAACAGTTCATGGATTTGTGAATTTAAATACCTAGGTACATAACTAATGCACATTTGATTATATGTTCAACAATTACGTCGTCCTTAGATTCTGATGCCCAAAGGGTTACCTTTAAAAAAAAAAGAGAAATCTAATCGACTTGCCCAAGGATCACATTTGGCGCCACACCACTGATGTATTACAAAATGATGTACTTAACTTACAGACTTTTTTTCAAATTTAACTTATTAATATGCAAGAATTCATATCCTCAAAAATTTGCTACACATTAACATTCGATCACATGGCATGTAATGTCCTGTGGCATATCATTTTATATTCATGCCCGGTCGGGCGTCGGCATACGACATTATTTACATATACGCCGTTGTTCCTGTGCTCATTCATGGCCCGGCTCTCAGACCGCGCTGATTTATCGCCTTAATTTCATAAGTATCTCTTTGTTACCATGGCGTCTATATTATATTTGAGTAATATTGCGCCTATAACTCAGACGCAACTAAAGGAGGATACGCCGGAACAAGTATTACTCCCGCCAACGCCGCAAGCTACTCCTTTATTGAGAAAGCGAGTTGAATCTCGATTAGAGCTAAAACAACTTGCTATGCAATCAGCACACGAAGTTACGAATTAAATGTTTGATTAATACCAATTTTAGTCTTGGACTTTGAATGCATAAATATTCATAACTTTCTAGATCAGCCAGGTAACAATAAATATCTTCTCCATAATCCGATACCAAAAAATAGAGGAAAGGGGGATCCCCCACTATCCAAAACCATAAAGAGTAGAGACCGGCACTTGTCCAGTCAGTAGGTACTGGACGGAAAGATGGTTAGGATGATTACGATTATGGGTCTAATTATCTATGATACTTAATTTTACAGTGGATATCATAACCGCTGAGCCGTGGTCGAGTTATAAAACTATAATCTCTTATAATCCAATATATAGTAATTAAAAGTATACCTACGTTTAGTATGTGTTTGTTACTGCTCTACGACTGTGATAAAGTTTATAATTACTGTTGATAATGTAAGATTTGTAAGACGAGCTACATTCTCCAAGAATATTGCAATCTGAGTCTTAATTCGCAGCTGGCGAGGCGACCGCGATGATTCATTTACTAACTTTAGCTAGGAGCACGTGTCGATGCACCCTATTGTTACGTTATAGAGTTGAGATCTACGTGACAACATAAACGTATGTACGCCTTTACGATCAGTATTATAAATGAAGTTGGCAGGCATCTTCGTGACTCGAAGGTGTGCTTATGTTTATCTTTCACTACGTGGTTTCTACAAATCTAATGGAAAAAGTGACATCATTGCTAATGTCGCACACGGTTCATTTAGAATCGTACGAGTATCGTCGTACAATCTCACAGAATTCTCTTCTCTACTCTTTTTTTGTACGTAATTAAAAATATTATTGGGCTAAGATTTCCATTTCCCTATTTATCTTCCAAAGACAAGGACACAACGCCTAAAACCTAGATAATTAATTACTTATACATCCAGTTTAATACTAATAATGCTGATGATGCTGCTGACACAATTTACGACGCACCGCTTTTCGTTGACGCAGCGGTTGCGTCCGCCCCTGCAGTGGACGGACGCAGCTGATGACGCTTTACCATCCACTGTGGAGCAGTCAGGCGTGTACTGGCCCTACGTAGCTAGGTTTACCATCATTTTGGGACTTGTCCCGAGATTTCAGGATTTTCCGGCACCAGACAGGATGACTTTGAAAATCGTATATTCGGTTATAATTTTTAAATAACATATTCGAGTAGATTATACGATTGTAAAAAAAAAATATATAAAAAAGTTACAATCAACATAAAGTAAAACATAATAATGAGTAAGCGTAACTCGTAACAAAATCGCTGATATTTTTCTTATAATAATCGAGTTTTTCTCCGCACTTTCCAATCGCATCTGGTAACCCTACGTGCAGCCCACTACAATGAACTCGAAACTCCGTGCGTCCGCCTTTGTACGGAACACCGACGTCATTTGCAAACATTCATACTATCGGGATTTTTTTTTTTCTATAATACAATTCCAGCTAATAATATACAGTAAGACGCGTTAAGCGGGAAAGCATATAATGCGGAAAATAGTAGGTTTCAGAACGTGCCCTTAACCTGATTATAATTGTACTGCCCCCAACTTCGTCAGCAGAGGGGAAAAAAACCCTTTTTTTGAGCTTGAGCGTAGTCGGGTAAAAAGTATCGTATAATCATGTGTGAATGCCCAAGCTACCCGTCTACCAAAAATAGTTGAAATCCGTTTATCTGATACATACAAACATACATAAAAAAGTTAAAAGTGAAAACGGCTTAACGAATTTCGACTAGGTTTGGTACACAATTCTGGGCACCTAGTTGAAATTCGTTAAGCCTTCAGCGTATCCTATGATACGCTGAAGTAAAAAGAGAGGGTTATGATTATGACATGTCTTTTTCTCTTATCCGCGAACGAAGTTGCGGGAGCACCTTCTGAGTATAGTATAGATGTTTACAATAATATGTATTTCACAGTAAGTAATTAGATACTTATTGTACTTTTGAGCTGATAGTATTATTATAAGAGTTTCATAATAATTTATTTTTCGGAATAATATGTCCGTGCTCTTCACTATCATTCATACACAATTACTATCTGCAACTGTTGAATAACCTGAGCTATGTACAGGATTAGAGATACTCAAGTCTTCATCACTTAAGCTCGCGTTTTTGATACCACTCACATCTACACTATTACGAAGTTGTAAAAATGAAATGATACATTAAAGATATTAAAAAAAAATTGATTGTTACGGACTATTTGGAGGTCACTAAAACGAAAAATTTTTTTTTTTTTATGTTTTGTATGTTTGTATGTGTCGTTGTGGCTTCATCGCCCAAAATCGGTTAAACGCATTTCAAATATTTTTGTTACACGGGTAGCTGGGTATCTCCAAATAGTTATAGGATAATTTTTACCCGACTACGCAGAAGAAAAAACGAGGGGTTATGACTTTTTCTCTTCCGCGACCGAAGTTGCGGGCGCATTCTAGTATCAAATAAGATCTGTTATTGACTTACTTGACTTGGTAAATTGTAACATTAAGGTGGGTTACAGTTAGGTACAAACGGTATACTATTTAAACGGGAAGGCATTTTGTATTATATTAACCAAGAAAAGAAAATTAAAACGTACAGTCGGCGTTAAATTGTCTGTAGCATCCAAAGCACCAAATATATCGCAACACATCTTTATAAAAAGATGCTAAAGGCATAAAGATGTGTGACGATATATTTGGCGCTTTGGAGGCTACAGACTATTTGACGCTGACTGTACACGTAACCAAGAAAAAAATGCGTATTACATGGAACATCGTAATTAAACTTAAACGTGATCGTATTAACGGGGTTTTATTGTACTCTCAATAAAGCTCGATTATTACTCCCCAGAGATAATTATTCAGCCAGAGAATTAATAAAACTGGTTGCCATATTTTCTGGCACATGAATGGCGGGTTGCGTCTATTGAATAATTAATAGAAATGGGGCGACCGAATTTACGTGGAAGTCTCTTGACGAGACTTACCCGTGACAGGTATTCATTTGACTTTGTTAAACCGCGGCCATTACTGTAGGTACCGAAATTCATCGCGTTGCGTTACAAAAATAAATTATAATTAATTTGTAATCTGAGTTCAGAAAAAAAGTTGGTAACGAACATTGCAGGGCCTGATTTGAGCAAAGCCGTGAAGTACTGAACGGTCAACCGAAAATTAATTAACATACTTTGGCGCGCAACCCTCGACCGTTGCGCGGACGAAGTGCGGTGCCGGGCGCTCACAGGTGGCCCGACCCACCCCGCCTGCATCCACCGGAGGGGTGCCAATATGAACTGAAATCGAAATTATTTTTCGATCGTCCCGCCATAGCCTACTCACCCCTGTTGTATCTATATGTGAATGTACTCGAAAACCTGGCTGAAAAATTACCTGAGATGCAGATTCGTAAATCGCAGGAAGGGTTCTAATCGTATGCACATAAAAAATCATGTTCCCGTGAAAACACGCTACTTTTATAGATTCTACAAGGGACACGCGATATGGAGGGGCCGACAGCATTAAATTGCCGGAATTATTCCGTTGTTGATATTAAATGCATTCCTATTTCAGAAGTCCGAGATCGCGTGCTGCACCAGGCGCTACTTAAACAGAGGACGGCACATATATTATTTTTTGCTGATTTTCGTGGAACATCGTATTGTTTAGCGGAATTGATACCTATTTTTAAGGGTTTCGATGCATCATCATCATCATATCACATAAAGGCCTCCCCCAAAGATTTCCTTAACAACCGGTCGTGTGCCGCCCTCATCCAACAGTTTCCTGAGATCTGCACCAGGGACCCGTAACTCAAAAACTTGTAACTTGTATTAATGTAAGTCTCTTTCCAACAATATGAATTAAAAAGAGACTTCCGCTTGTATTACAAGTTATAAGCGTTTATAAAACGGGCCCCAGATCTTCGGTACCTACATCTTGTTGTGGGCCTTCCCACACTGCGTCGCCTTGTACGCGGTCTTTCGCTTGCCCCAGCGGCCATCGGTTCTACGAGTAATCAAAGCCTATTATTCATTGAAATAAAACAATTTAACGGATTATATCGCGTATATTATCTCATTTTAGTCCACTCGTGTCCATGGAAAACTGAAAAGCTTCCGAAAAGTCGGGAACTAAAATGAGATAATATACGCGATATAATCCGTTGAATTGTTTTATTTCAATGAGTAATAATCGCGGAAACAGAAGAAAATATTAAAGCCTATTATTGTGAAAAAAATATCACGGTCAGGCAAGAGACTGTGTAGTAGCAAAATATTAAAATGTCAATTCTCTGATTCCTAAACAGTACAAAAAAAGATTGTCCGATCGGTCCGTCGTTATTCTACTGACGTTAATTCCATAAATTGAGTTCTGAGACTTTTCTACCACTCCAAAAATATGTATAAATTTTGTCAGCAAAAATCAAGTGATAGTAGTAAGTGAATCATAGAGTAAACGTATTAAAATATAAGAACGGCAATGGAATCGGTCACTATTTATGTTGTAACAGAATGGTTTATTTATAAATACAACCAGCCGATTGTGCCGCCTACTCAAATACGAAACTGTTAGAGAACTTACGCTAGTTCTATTTTTGGCCCATTGCATACATGAATGCGTTAATAATTACTAGATAGTTCTTTACATTTTGTAATTGTTAGGTTTAACTGTCGCGGTCCAAAACGAATTAATGAAATTAAGAAAAACTACCTAAGCCCGTATCTTATTTTTTATACAATTTTATCCCTTTAGTTTATTGCATGTTATATGCCAACGTCCTAATGACGATCATTCATTAGGAATCATTGTTAGTGGAAACAGTACCTAAAGAGATTTAGTTTAACGTTTTGTACAGCAGACAGTTTTTTTCTAATGTATCAAGTAATTTGCAATGCGTTTCTTTTCATTATTACTGTATTCAACAAACGTAGAAACATCAAATTGAGCCTCAACGGTGATATAAAGAAAAACTTGTTTTTTTAATATATCGCAGGATTACAGTTTTCATTTCTTGTATACACAATAAAATTAAACTTTACAGTGTGATTATTTACGGTTCAATGAAGGAAAAAATGTATGACGGCTATACACTTAACTTAAACACACTTTTTAAAAGCCAAAATCAGAAACACTTCTCATACATTTGTGACATAGGGGACGTCACACGTGCCGCATAATTCGTATGTGGTTGTGGCCGGTTATTTGTACGTTTTAAAGCCCAGCCGTTAAGTCTGACTTTGAATCTCGATTTTAACGTGTTCTAAGTCATAAGAAGCCGGATCAATTAGTATCATTGAAAAAATAATGGCTTTGCGTTTTATGTTATAGTATCTGCAAAAAATTAAGCGTTTCGACTTTTCACCACTACAAAATCAATAATAGCATCTGCTACGCAGTTAATTTAGGATTGTTTGCAACCAACTATTTGTCTCTTTGATATGCTATGCTACTATTATAGTTGAAAGTAATTAATTTAAGTAGGTAATACATTATACTGTTCATTAAAGTATGAAATAAAACAATGTCACCGCTCAAACGTAACTGACATTCTACTCCTATGCAGAATAGGATACTCATAAACGCGACCCCAACACGTTGATGCGAGGGTCCCAGTTATTGCGGACACTTGTCATATAAGCACAATGCGAGTGGGGGCACTGACGATGCTTTATTATTTTAATTATTGCACGTTCACGATGCGCTCTTTGTTAGACAACCGCGTCAGAGAGATTGCTTGAATGCGGAGTTGAATTAGTCACTCGACTGTGGTTGTTTTCATTGAACTGTATCACAAACTGAAGTACGCTGTAATATATGTTATTTTGCCATAGTGTAATTTCAGACGGTTACGCAAGATTATAGCAGGTGAGTTGTTAAATCGCAAGTTTACGTCAATATGCGGAAAACTGCATGTGGACAATGGACATATACGTGGACGTTTGAAACAGATGGAGTCTAGTTTTCACAAACGATTAAGTAAATCGGAAAAAAAAACCACCAGACGAATAGACGGCCGGTCGTCCTAATAAATAATTTAGAAACGAGGCGGTAACCGGTAATATTCATAACAAATATCATAATTATCCAGCATGCGCAAGTTAGACAATCATGAAAAAACCAGGTCGGTGTTCTTAACGCGCGTCACGTCATGCACAAATCTCGTTATTAATTTATATGCTTTTAAGTATAACAGCACAATGCACGAGGCTGGTTTGTGATTTAACTGCGGGTTTGTTTTGTCAACAGTAGCGGTTTGTTGACGTGACATGCGTTTACTTGTAAACCAACGTAAATGAGTAAGTAGTATACTATACTAGATATCAAAAGTTACATTATTAACTCATGGGAAAAATATTAATATATATGTCATAAAAATGCTTACTCTTCATCTTCTTCATAAAAATATTGTAATAAATGCCATAAGAAAAACTGAAAATACGCCCGCTAGAAGCGTGTTACCGGCTTTCTTAGATTTTCACGTTAACGCGACGCGGAGGGCGGGCGGCCGCATACTTTACTCTCTCGTCTCCCGTTCCTCATAACGAAATTCTCCATTTTGATATTTTTATATTACATTTATAAACATCTCTTACCTGCATATTTCTAGCAGTAAATATGAAAATTTTCGGAATGCCTACGAGCTCGCCTCTTGGATCTTGCGGGAACAAAGCTTCTTCGGTATTGAGATATTTCAGAGTTCGGAACGCTTCGGCTTTACTTTTACATCTTTTAATGTGATAAATATATTCAGATTTAACATAGATTTTTACGGAGTTACGGTTGCGAGTTTTTGAAACATTTATGATACATTTACGTGTAAAGTTAACAAACAGGAAAGTAAATAATTAAATTGTTGTCAATTGACGTACTTTACCAACGCAAAGTAGCCACAATAGGCACGAAATGGAAGTTTACAATGTGAGCATCCGAAACGGTAAACAAACAAATCGTCTGACGTAAGAAGCTCTCGAGAAGCGGGCAAGTCATTATACGTCGGCCATTCATGATTTAAGAATAGTATTCAGGCATAACCTAGGAGGAAAACTAAATTGTAATGAATATCTATCAGTCATATTTATTGAATGTGAGCGAGTATGGGAATAGAAAGGGAAGTTCCTGATAAATTAACCGTAAGCACAAATACGATTTGGGTTATCAAATATTAGTGTTTACTTAAAACGTTTTTGTCTTCTGAATGAAGAAACATTTTCTTGCGGATGAATATACTTCTATAGATGCCATCTGATATTAAATTAAGTACTGAGTACGCTTTCAGATATGTCCGTACATTTTACAAATTCGTTATTTGCCAAACCTGACTGAGATGGAATAATTTTACCTCTACCGGATACTGTACATATGTACCCCTACCAACAAAAATCGTATATAGATAGTAAATTTTATACCACGATTAAAACAAAACTGTTATTTACCAGCACTCCCTGCATGCTGCATCATTTTTAACCGACTTCCTAAAAGGACGAGGTTCTTTGTTCGACTAGTTGTATTTTTTTTTTAAGCAGGCTTCAAAAGGTGATTCGAATGTGATCCGTACCGTACATAAAAGATATTATTTTGGCTTTTTCGTTTATTTTGATGTCGGATCTTTTTTTATTTAAAAAAAAATCTGCTAAGCGTTTTACAAATCACAACGCATTTTTATGTACATTTGTTTTTAATCACGACGTGACTAATGCTAGGCTTTAAGCGTCAATCTAGTTTATTTTCATGCTTTTCCTACGGACAATTGACCAGATTGTTCAAATATATCAGTTTGTTTTTTTATTGCCCGGCCCAAAAAAAATGGTATACATTTGAAGCCTATGTAATCGTATAGTCTGGCTTTACTTAATTGCCATATCCTTTATTAGATAGCTAGTTTTCATGCGGTGCAACTATGTTTTTCAAGATGAGGTAGTGTAGAGTACGTACGTATACGTACGTACGTACGTTATCGGTCTTTAAATTTGTAAAAATCCATGATGCTTCTAAAGTATCTTTGTCTTATGTAAGAAGTGCCGTTATATAAAGATCTATTTTTTGTTACAGCGAGCGGCGCGCTCGCGGCCGGCACCATTGCGTCCCCCTGGAGCACGGCGGCCGGCGCGCCCGACACCAACGGCTCGGGCGGCGCCGACGCCAAGCACCTCGACGTTGGCGACGCAAGTGACGATGAAAAGGTATACAATATCTCAAGATAGCGTTATGATCGCCGTTTTAAAGTTGCAGCGAGGCATACGATACCAAGCACCTCGACGTTAGCGACGCATGCATGTGACGATGAAGAGATACACACTATTTCATGATAGTTCATAGTTAACCAATTGCAGAGCGTTATGACTAATGGGCGGACAGTGGATGCGATATGGCGAGGAAAGCAGAAGATACATAAGACTTTTATCACATTTCGAGTAACATTTATGTATGCAGGGATCCATATTACGTATATGTTTTGACTCATGTCATGTGTTTGACGTATATTGCGTCCACTGTCCGCCCTTTGGTTACGACACCATGGTGCATCCGACACTAAGCACCTTGACGTTGATAACTGAAGTGATGCTGAAAGGATACACAATATTCTCATCTTTCAAGATATTTCGTAGTGGAATCGGTAGCAGAGGCGTTATGACCGCGTTTTTAAATTGAGCGCGGCGGCGGCGGCGGCCGTATTGATGACAGTATTCAGCAGTAAACTGCCAGGCTGATAATCTTGTAAGGTGTAATGCAGATTCGTTATGAAACGCTTAGTATTCTGCTGCTTAGAGACGTAAAGTCCCGTCAAATAATTGTTGTTGTTATAATTCATTGTAGAAATAATCGTGAGAATTTAATAAGAAGGGAATGGACTCTAAAACTTTTTTAAATGTATTTATATGTAAAATAAAAATAAATTATATAAAAACTATCAGATATATTTAGGTAGTACTACATTCGGTCCTATTTCGTAGTTCAGACTTACGAATATATATTATGTAGAACTAGCAGATGCCCGCAACTTCGTCAATGTTTGGTTCGTGTCGATTTTCCTTTATAAAGGAGATCAATTTCCACCACAGACGTTGAATTCGTTTTAAATCCTACAATGTATAAAATTCAACATCTGTACCTACCTTTACAAAATATTTCTTCTCTATTAAAGACATCTGAATGTTTGTTAATCTGTTAATAGAGAGTACTTGAAAATGTTTAAACAAAACCACCCAAACCAGAAGAGTTTCGTACCCGATTGGGATGATTGTGTATCAACATTTATTTACAATTTTCTCAATCAGTAAAAATACGATACGAAGTGTAGCAACTAAAGTGCAAATCATCACGCCTCTTACGTCACTTTTTAACTTTAAAAATTATCAACCCCAATTTATTCCCCTAGGTATCAGTTTAAAAAAAATGCGAGTCGGACTCGCCTACGCAGGATTTCGTACCACCACGCAAAACATACCGATAAATACATATTTCATGTATGGTCTCCTTACTTTTTTACTTTAATTTACTTTTATAATTTGTTGTACAAACCAAAATGACGAAGCCTGTTGCGTATTACATCATTGGTTTGTATGGGACGAAGCCTGCGTTGCGGATTAAAACTTATGTATAAGATAATAGTTTAATAAGTTCTACGTTTATATGTAGGTGTGATTATGTAGGTCTAATACACATTCTGTGAACTTTTCAAGTGTCTCGTCATAAATAAGTTCGCTATACTAATTGTCGAAGCCAATTAAACCCCCTTAGGGGACGAATAAAAAAAAACTGGCCAAGAGCATGTCGGACCATGCTCAATATAGGGTTCCGCAGCCCTCCATAGGAAAAAATGCACTACACTAAGTAATTACAGATAGAAAAAAATACGATATGAAAAAGTGCACTAGAAAAAAGCGTATCTCCTCTCCACGGCACTTACGTCCTTTTGTTGAGAATCGCCGTTTTTCAGCATTGATGAATCAGTCAGGACTTCTTCTATGGATATAAATAACTCAGTAGGTTCTCGAGCTTCCACGATACGATAAAAAAAAAATTTTTTGAATAGCAAAGTAAATTTTAGCCCTTTATTTTAAAACTGGATGATTTTAGTCAATGGTTCGTTATTGTAAAGACGTGATAAATTAAAAAATATAATGGGTGTTTAAATTAGTAACCGCCAGCAACAATTAAAAATTGTAAGAAACGATAGGTAAATATTAACTCGTCGTATAGAACAAACCAGAAACAGCAACGATTCGAGTGGTTTCAAGGAACCATGATTCACGATGTTTTCGTTAGTTGGGCCGAGTCGAAGGCAGCATGTTATTTTTATTTTCTTTTGAGAATAGAAGCAAGCCATTAATTACAATGACGCACTCTTTGCCTTGCCTTGTGTCTGAATCTGTAAGCAAAACCGACGGACAGATGCTCATATGTCTGGTTTATGTACTCAATCCGGATTTCGTGATAACGTGTGTAGACGTTAATTTTCATTTACTGTATTTATAGTAGATACGTAATTAGCATTTGTTTCTAAAATAACGGTCTTTTACAGGACTTATCGGCGGCTGATGCGGAGGGAGTATGGAGTCCCGACATCGAACAGAGTTTTCAAGAGGCACTTGCCATATACCCCCCATGTGGAAGACGCAAAATTATTCTCTCGGATGAGGGCAAGATGTACGGTGAGTCCGGACATGCTAGAGGAATTTAGCACAACTATTTTATTTACCACAACATCATTAATTAAATATATACGTGACTTAGATTTATCTTCAGTGGGTAAGCAAAATTTGATACGCAAGGAAAATTCATATTCTCAACCCCCACCCCCATAATGTAGTTGTCGCAACGCATTGAACGCTTCATAATGCCGATATGGCAAAATTATAAAGCGATATCAAGGCCATTCCGCCCAAAATGAACAATGGATGTGGCACGAGACAAAAGCCAAGGTATTGATGTCAGCCGACAAAGCGGTTTGCGCAATAAGATTCCGCGGAAAGACGTGCACCGACAATTATTATCTCCTTGATTGGACCATGTCATCGATTCGAGGAAGCTAAATGCCGAAGTAAGGTTTTTCATCAGACCCTTAAATGGGCATTCTTGTTTATTATCAACGCAGATAAATTATCGCTACTAATACGGGAGCGCTTCTATGACGATTTAGTTATAGTTATATCTGTGAACGATTTAACCTTCCTTCTTCTGCGTCTGTGAGAGAACATTGTATGGATGACATTAATTGTGGTAAACCCATAATAAAATCACGACAAAAAAATAAAAACATTTTACTTTAAATCTTATGGATATAACAAATCAGCATGAAACAAATCTCAAAAATGAATGCTCATCTCCTCAAACTGCAAAGAATAAGGGTGAATTTTTTCACGTTACAGTGTTAACTTAGGAAGCTCGTTAACAAGACGTGACGATTACTACTTAAAACCTTTTTTCCCCTTAGTAAATTAAATGTAAAAGAAAGCCTGCTTTGAATATACAAAAGATTTCAGTTAATTACAGACAATCAAAATAAATTTTAAGAGTTCTGAATGAAAACGGGAATAAAATAGTGTAGTGGATGCGTTGGGTCTTTCGGGGCTAGAATTTCTTTTGACAACACGGTGTCATGAACAATATGGAACGCAATTGACGTAGAACAATTAAAGGCAGCCACTGCCATTACGCCGCCGGACGCACATTAAGTTCGCGCCAACATTACGTCCTGGTTTTAATTAAAGGACTGCCCGCTCAGCGCCGTCGCGGGGCCAAATGGAATTGCTAAACAAATTTGCCACAGAGACGATGTGTCCACCTTAAGTGATTTAATAGACGGAATGAAATGCAATGTTTATCACGAAACTCCAGAATGCTACTATTATGGCCGCCTGGGGTTGGCCACTGCTCTTTTGATGTTGTAAAGTGAACTGAATAAGCACAGCAGGCTGCTCTTGCTCAGTTTCTGTTAGGTACATATCATTCTTAATAAGGTTTTTATTAACTGTCTATACAGTTTTCATGATTTATTTCAGAAAATAATTAAATGGGCCATTTTCGCAGAAACAAATAAAATTAAGTGTAATTCGGACCAGTCCTTAATTTGAAAGAGCGTGTTGTATAATAATTGCGGACACGCGTCGCCCGGACGATATATGACCACATTACTCGTGGACGTGTCCGCCCGAGCTTAATCTAGCGCTCTAAAAGTGCGTCACCCTTGTCCGGGTTTGTTTCTGCACCCACACCCTCGCCCTTATTCTCATCTTTGGCGAACAAATCTTATCTCCTATTCACTGCGATGTACGAAAACGAATTTGACTTTTTAATATGCCTATATTTTTGAAAAGTTAATGGAACTTTTTTATTTGAATATGAAAGTTGAATACATTTTAAATATATTTATCATATCTGTGTCAAGTTACTCTTAACCCGTCTAAGGTTATTTGACTGTATGAGATCTACCGGTGCCCACTCCGGTTAAAGTTGCAAGTTTGTAAAACTTGCATGATGCGCTGTGTAGTTCAGAACAGTGTGCCTACAAAGTTAGTACTCATGGCACCACTGCTTGCACGTTCGTGAGTTAAGACATTCAAAACCGCTCAATATCCTGGGAGTATGAAAGTTTCGTCGGCGCACGGTTTCACGTGGTCCGGGGGGTGGAGGGCGCGGGGTTAGCCGGGAGGGCTAAACTATGCGAAGAATGCGCAATTAGTGAGCGAGCGAGCGTGTAAGGGGCCCGGCCGCGCCGCTAGGCGGCGAACGCAGTAAGAAAATATAAAGAAGGGGCGGGCCGCCCGCGCCCGTTGTTTAGCGCCCCGCCCGCCTTTGGGCATAACTCCCGATTGTCTCCTGAGAAATCCTCCTTAGACCCATCGCAACTCAACCCTTCCCGCGAGGATTTGCCTCGCATAGCTTTTGTTTGGGTCAGCGTGAAATTTTACCTCGACGCCCATATTTCAGTACAAACTCTAATGTTTCTTTTATCGAAAGTCTTATTGAGGGAGATATGACCGAAAGTTTTCCCAATGAAAACTCGCGAGGCCATGCCTGAAGTACGTCGTTAATGTATTTCTGATGGATCTTCAATAGCTCCTATTCTGGAATAAATTACGCCCATTAAAGGCGATAACAATAAAGAAAATTAAAAAAATCAAGCCCAACTTCATATGGCAAATGATTCATTTATAAACGCGGCAGAGAAGACACGATTATTATTAGGAAACAGTATATTTTCACAGAGAGAATACTTAATATTCATAGGCAGAGCGCGCACGCACGATTTCATCCGCGCGAAGTGCGCGAGAGCGTGGCCGCGTCGCGCTGGCAATGGACCAAATTAGCCAACTAACGAAGTAATAAATAATGATCTCTTGTTTTTTCTATTCACTGTGGAATAGAAACGTTTCGAGTTGATCCTTCTGCAGCCGGGTATTTATAGAGGGATGCACACGACGTTTCGGGTGAAGGCACTCTTAATGCCTGATTCGCGGGCGGGGATCTCGCTAAGTGGAAGTTACACTTACAACGAATAACATACGGCGTGTTTATTCTCCTTACTAATTCGTGTTAATAGCAATTTGTTAGAGTAGTCGCGCATACTAATTTTAGCTTAACACCCGCCGTGAAAATTTTATGATGGTGCTATAATTTCATAGTAATTTCAAGAATGTTTGCTTTAACAGACATTCTAAAATTTTATTTAATACTAGTAATCGGCTGATGTTTAGGTGCTATATTGATGATTATGATATTAATTTAAAGTTTCTAAACGAACTAAATTATTCAAGCAAATAATAGGGGATTCGTAGCACTTTTATAATGTTTCCAAAAAATTTGGCAATAGTGAAAAAAATATTTATTTCTAAATTTGACAACGGCATAGAATGCAACACTTAATTTTTTGATTATAAAGATAATATATTACATACTTCTAGCGATATTCATCGTGTCAATCTGGATTTTTTATTACCCATCCCAATCAGCGTCCTTTTTCATAACTGACCGACAAAGTTATATAAATCCACACACCTACACATATGTATCTCCATGTTCTATTCGCCTCAACGAGCAAGCAAGGGGTTAATTAAATTCGCACCAGCCGCCTCTCGTCGCCATCGCATTCCCCGAATTCAATGAGATTTCAATTTACTTTGGCCCGGTCGAGTCTGCCTCTACATTGTCCACGAATTAATACACTATTGTCCAAATTAAAACTATGACCCTGGGTTACAGGTCGGATAGCAGTGTCAATTGTGTTTCAATGTGATTTTTTTTGTTTACTTACTGACTAATTTTTTCAGTACTAATACATCAATGACGATGATATAAAAAAACTAACCGTGTATGATTTTTATGATTTGTATAATAGAAATCTACCAACACCAAGACACACTGCTAGTATTACTTTTTTTTTAAATAACTACAATTCGAAAACATACTTGAAGCGCTTTATTCGACTAACTATAGCAATTTAGATTAATACCTAAGCTCCCAATTAAAACAAACAAGCTTGGTAGCCCCGCTTTAGTCAAACCTCCCTGCATTCCAACTCGGCTGCAGTTTCAATGATTGAAAATAGCTATTCAAAATATTTTGAAAATTGTTTCATAACGGATCGACGGCGAGGTTGTACCGGTATTGCATTGTACAGTACGCGTTTTAACTGTTCAGCTATGCGAGTTATTTCACGGGTTATGTCAATTGGCGAAAGCCTCGTTTTAATTACATAAATCGGAAGTATGAAAAACATATCCGTATCCATGTTTGAATTGATTACAACGGGCATTCTAGAATCATCACCTGCATATACAGATGTTTGAAGATAATAAAGGTTTTTATTTTATTTTTCAGGACGAAATGAGCTGATAGCGAGATATATTAAATTAAGGACAGGGAAGACACGCACAAGAAAACAGGTGTCGTCACATATACAGGTGCTAGCTAGGCGGAAACTACGTGAAATACAAGCTAAACTTAAAGTGGTAAGTTCTCTAAACATTTAATTGAGAAATTATTAAAGAAAATACCAGTTATATCAAGTGAGATGATTATATATGATATAATATTTAATAAGCCATAACAACGTTTAGGATGGTGGGATGATAAAAGAAAAGGCTATGCAGTCGATGAGCACACTCTCTAGCGCACAGATCGTGGCGGGTCTGCCACATCCAGCGTACCATCACACGGTACTCGGCTTGCAAAAGGCATGCCTGTTGTGTTATCTGGCAGAATAATGAGCGTTAATCATGTTGCTTCTTCAATTGAACATATTAATGCAGAGTGCACGAGTTTCAAATTCAATCATTAAAATGAGTTGTAACCAACTTGCTTCCTGCAGAATTAATATACTCAAAAATATATATGTAATAATAGGAAAACCAGAGCCAACTACATTTAAAGCTACTAATCATAATAAATTGACACAATAAATTGAAGACACATTAAGCCGCTTAGTAGTGTGTATTTTTGTTGCTGTTAAGTGTTAACTAACACTAGTGAGATTCAAACAATGATTCTAAAAGATATTTAGTGCCTTCTTTTAGTCAAATAATACCTATTTTTTAGTTTATTTCTCACTATCAAACGATTAGTAACTATGTCAATGAGCTTTACGTGAAAATAACGTGTTCAGCTGAACATAACATAGATTAGAAGGTTTGTGTTTTAGTTGTATTACGATAAATAAACAATTATGTAACAAGACCTTTTATTGTGTTTCAGCAATTTTGGCAGCCAGGCTTACAAGCAGGAACTTCACAAGAGTAAGTATTTCATTTTAGACGAAGCATCATAAAAAACATATAGTATCTAATATTTAACAATGAGTATCATCTCACGATGTTTTATAAGTAAATATATGATTCGATAAGAAGCAATTAAAGCTAAGTTTGTAGTAGTCTGTTTTTAAGGCACGTAGATTTAAATTTTTACTGTTTCCTTTTTATCTTTTCAAAATAGTCATCAGCAACAATTCCAAAGACTATGGGACAGTGTTTTTTTTTACAATTGATCTTCAAGTCACAAATTTGCAAACGACTGTTTTGTAGACCGGCGCTGTCACTTTTGCTTTTGCGGCAGAAAGAAAAAAGTGTTCTTATGATATATCAGCGCTGATGAACGTCTTTGTAGAGTACGGCTAATGAAAGTAGAACTATGTGGTCATCTACACACATTTTAACAAAAGGTTGCCGCATAATTGAGTATCATTGGATTCTACTTCCATCAGCCAGACTCTAACTGACTGGCAGACAGAATCATCATCATCTCAGCCGAAAGAAGTCCACTGTAGGACAACAGATCAACAGCAGGGATCTCCTTAATGGGCGATCCATACGCTACCCGAATCCAGCAGTTTCCCTAGGAGACTTACTCATGATGCCTTAGGCAGCGGAAGCGAAATAGCAATCAACATAAGCTCAATAATAACTACGTACTATTTAATTTCCAGTGTAAAGCCGTTCCCCGGTGCCGGCTACAAGGGCGTACCCGGCGTCGGCGGCGTTGGAGTCCCGGGCGGCACCGACGTAGCCCCGCCGCCGCCGTGGGAAGGCCGCGCCATCGCCACGCACAAGCTGCGGCTCGTCGAATTCTCGGCGTTCGTCGAACACCCTAGAGACCCAGATACCGTTAGTTTAAAAACATATCTGTAGTTTAAATACTAAATTAAGCATGGCACAAAGCACATCTTAAGCTAAGCGTTAGAACTAAGCAAGCCAACAACAAAATCCGATGGAAGCAAGTTATTTTGTCCAACATAAGACTTCCGATATTTGTAGCTACAAGCTTTAGGATGGTACTAAGCAAGCCAGCAACAGAATCCAATGAAAGCAAATTATTCTGTCCAATTTAAGATTTTCGATAGCTATAGATATAAGCTTTAGAACAGTACTAAGCAAGCATGCAACAAAATATGATGGAAGCAAGTTTTTCTGTCCAATATAAGACTTCCGATAGCTATAAGCTTTAGAACAATACTGAGTAAGCCAGCAACAGAATCCGATGGAAGCAAATTGCTTTTACCAATATAAGACTTCCGATAGTTAAACAATTTTCAGTCATGGAGTAATTATTACAAAGCAAGAAGCAAGTATAGCATTGTAAAAAACTACAGATATATCTTCAAGTTGAAAATAAAGACGCGATCTCTCTTAGCAATAGAGTCTTAATTTCATCAATTTGAGCGCAGTGTCCGTGGTGATATATCTGCTTCTGTCGATACTAGCCAGAATGTTGATATGTGCAGAAGCGGAAGAATTGTGGAATAAGAGCAGCAAGTGAAAATGAGGGCTTTCTATATTATCAGCAGTGGATAGCAAAGCAATAAGCAATATCAAGCTAGCTAAATAGTCGTAGTTAAACCGTTTCCCAGACAATCTGGTAAATATATTAGTGTATGTGAAAGTTCATATCATAACGCATACAAAACTTCTAAACAATGATAAAATAATGTATTAACTTCTTATTTGTAATACTGGTTATAGACAGATAGCTTTGCGGACTGTAAAAGCCTCAGTATTTTAAGTAAGCTAAGAAAACGAGCTCTACATGAAAATTTAACATTCGATTAAATTTTCTTTGGCAGTATCCTCCGAGTACAACACTATCACAACATCTCTTCGTTCACATAGGTGGTACAGTTACGTATGCTGACCCGTTATTAGAGGTGAGTTAATGAAATAAGAACATTCAATACCATACCTTTAATAAAGATAATATTATACATTTTGAACATTTAAATTTAATAATATTTTAGTGACAGAAGCGCTTCATTAGAGTAATTCAGAAAATAGATCCTGTCATTAATATTCTAAATCAAGCTGTATTTAATGAAATTAACGTATTTTTTCTGATTTTTATTCCAACAGTGTGTTAAGGATAAAATTACCTAAAATGTATATGCTGATGATGATTATTAATATTATGTAATTATTATTTACAGTCGGTAGATGTACAACAAATTAATGACAAGTTCCCAGAGAAGAAAGGTGGCTTAAAAGAGCTCTATGAAAAAGGACCTCGGAACGCTTTCTTCTTGGTCAAGTTTTGGGCGGATCTAAACACAAATAATTTGGATGATCCTGGAGCCTTCTATGGTGTTACTAGTGTGTAAGTAATTTAATTTATAATTTCTAATACACTAGCATTTACGCCTTTAGCCTGCGTTACCGACACCCATTAATAGCCTATACCTACTTTAGTGATTAATTCCTTACACTAACTTCCAACCCCGTTTTCACCCCTTTAACTATACTATTTTATGTCCTTCCCAAAAACTATCTCCATGACAAACAGACAGGCAGAGTTTACTTTCGCATTTATAATATTATATCAGTATTGATTAAGCTAAATAACTTAGATCAGTCTTTCATCAATTTCATCTTTGAACTGGAACTGAAGGATTTACACTTTTGTTCTCTTTTCAATTGAAAGGCGAGATATTTAAACTATTCTTCTGTGACAATGTTTGTGTATATTTTTGACTGTACTAAAATTAAACGGTGTGCAAAAATCTATTTAACTTGACGACAAGACGTTGTAAATCGAAATTATCAAAACGAAAAAAGATACTTTACTAAATTTAGTTACTGATTCAACATTCCAACGATTGTTGAATAAAATCTTAATAAACAAGCAAACGTAAGCAAAATCTAATCGTGTTTGTTAATAAATTCCAGGTATGAAAGCAACGAGAACATGACGATAACGTGTAGCACAAAAGTGTGTTCATTCGGCAAGCAGGTTGTTGAAAAAGTTGAGACGGAATACGCGCGGTTCGAGGGTGGGAGGTTCGTGTACCGGATCCACCGCTCGCCAATGTGCGAATACATGGTCAACTTCATACACAAGCTCAAGCATCTACCTGAGAAGTACATGATGAATAGCGTGTTAGAGAACTTCACTATACTACAGGTGAGTCATTATCCTTTTTTTTAATGACATAGGAGGCAAACGAGCAGACAGGTCGCCTGATGGTAAGCGATCACCGTCGCCCATAGACACTTTTATCACCAGAGGAGTCACAAGTGCTTTACCGGCCTTTCAGGTGGGAGTACGCTCTTTTCTTGAAGGCGTGAAGCTTTATCCTATCAATATCTTGCACAATAAAATTCAGAAAATTGGATTCTTTGCAAAGATTCTACCAACATGAAAAATAGTGTTTAGCTTAAAAGCAATTTTTATGTACCTGTACCTGGGGCCCGTTATATAAACGCTTGTAACACAAGTTACAGGCTTTTGAGAAACGGTCCCCTGTTGTATAAAACCATTTGTAGAAACTTAACCGATATTGCTGATATATGAGAATAGCTTTTTACTTTAAATTATTTTTATATTTAAGTTAAATACTTTGCACCCTTTACCAACGATACCTTCATCGCCGCTTAAAAGCAGGTGATATTGAAGTCTGCTTGCCTAACATATGAATGAAAAAAAAAATACCTAATATGCGTATGAAAATTAAAGTATACATCAACGAAAAACCTTGCGTTAAAATGATTTTTATAAGAACCTAAAATATATGGTATCTAAACTGATTTAATTTTCTGTCCTTGTGATAAAATTATTTTTATAAGAACTTGATATACGGTATCTGAACTTCTTTAATTTTCTGTCCTTGTGATAAAATTATTTTTATAAGAACTTGATTTATGGTATTTAAACTTCTTTAATTTTCTGTCCATGTGATAAAATTATTTTTATAAGAACTTGATTTATGGTATCTAAACTTCTCAATTTTTCTGTCCGCCACAGGTGGTGTCAAATAGAGATACTCAAGAGACATTGTTATGTGCCGCGTTTGTGTTTGAAGTGTCGAATAGTGAACACGGCGCGCAGCACCACATCTACAGGCTCGTGAAAGACTGAACCACGTACCCTCACTCCCTCCTTCCCTCCGCCTGTCCGTAGCTATCATTCCTTTGGCACGCCTACTTCAGGCCAAGATGGACCTTACAAATGTCTTCGCGGTACCGCAAGGCATGGTCTTGTGCCTATGAATGTTCTTATATCCATCCGACGAAATTTATTTGATTTCACAGATCTAGGCAAAAATTATATCTGTTATTTGATAGTGTTGCAATCGTAACATAGTAAATTGTGATCTGAAAATAACGCTACAAGTATTTTTGTAACTAAATGTTTATTGTATAGCTCAATTTTAATAACTCTATTTTAATGTTTCGATCATTTGTTCATTTGTTTTTCAATAAATCCCTATGATAGTCACCACATAATTTGTAATAATGTGATTTTGTCAAGTTTTAATGGTAACTTTTGATAGTGTCAGAATTTCCTCTAATGAAATAAAAGCTTCATAAATACTATTAGCAGTATAACGGAGCATCAACTACTCTTATCATGAGTTAGTAGAATGCCATCAACAACCATAACAAATCATACTACAATTAAAACTTGAATTGAATCGACAAAAACGGTACCTAATTAATAAATTACATGAACATATTTCGTGCAAATTTAAATAATAAAAACAAAAAGTAGTGATCTATTTAATTTCCCTCGGTTGAACGTAATTATATGACAAAATTAATATTAATATTTTACATAATTCTTAAAATTTAATACGATATCGTTCAGTAGACGCGTGTAAAATAATATCAGATAAGAAGATAGAATTGAATACACACAGTGCCTCTATAATTATGTTACATTAACATAAATTACTTGAGCATGTTTAGTCTTTTCACTGCATTAAATAACATATGCAGATCTAAGGAAAATTATATTATAACAGTGGAAAGATTAAAACTTAGTGTAGGGTACCATGAATCATTCATAGGTTTCATAAGTATAGAATTATTAAGAAGTGTCTAGTAAATTAAATACAAAAAGTTTTTTAACAGTTGTTAAGCGCTGTTTTGGTACAATTTTTTATTGATTGTCGTAACGTAAAAGTTCGATTAAATTAAATGTGGCGACTGTTGTTCTATTTGATGTTCTTCATTTCTTTATCTACTTATCCGTCGAATCTTCTGTTATTTAGTTTCTTAAGCAAACGACTTTTTTTTGTTTAAAAGTCTTGCTTTTTCTTGTTTTGCCTGTTCCAGTTCTTTGTACAGGTTCTTCCAAGTATAGCAATGACGCCTGTTTCATATTTTTCTTTTTTTTATGATTCAGTATTTCTTCTCTTCCTTTCATAGTTTTATTATGAGAAGCATATATTATTTTTCTTTTCTATTATTTTATGTTTGCCACATTTAATGTTTATTAACACATAACTTATTGTAAATATGAATTGCAACCTATACAATATTCGTGGGATTTCATGGTTTTACATTCACAGACGCGTCACGAACTTGTGTTATATTACGAAATTCCTGAATTAACAGATATGAACATATTCGTGCGTTAACTTTACTATTGTCTATTCCGGTAAATTTCATATTAGAGCATGATTTTCCTGGCAGCTAGGTTGAAAGCAATGATATCACCAATTTCCAGTGACATCGTAATCTTGTGCAAATGAATCTTTCTGTATCTTACCGCAGCCTAGGCATCTCGCTTTCAACTTTCAAAGTACAAAATAAGTGTTGACACGTTACTCGAAACAACCTGCCGATTATACAATAAGTATTTACGTGGCAATGATTTGATCTCTCTTTTAGTCAAATATGTTAAGGGTCCTCCCGTCAGCGCGAAGATGTGCGCACATTTAAGTTTAAACTGTGTTAAGGTTTATGTGCATTAAATAGTTTTAGTTTCAAGACATGAGGTAGGCAAATATTATCTTAGATAATAACAATAAGAGATTTTTGTATTTATTTGATATAGTTATATTAGATAATTGTAAAGTGAATAGTTTTAAGTTATTTTTTTTATATGGCGATGGTCGTTTCAGATTGTAATACAAATGTCGTTGACAGTACTTAAAAAAAACTTAATTTTGGTTGCAATTGGAAATTTTGGATTCATTTGAGTGAAGTATTGAGAAATCAACCTTATATTCGTATGTGAGAAAAGAGATCTTATTTATTGTGATTTTTTTTATCTTATTATATATTTTACTCAAACGAGATTAATTGATATGTAAAAAAATCTGTCCTTAGTTTACATGTCTTCATTTAATTTATAGACGGATGGCAATAATATAGATTGAGTGTGTAAATAGCGATACCTTTAGTGCATTTCTTTCCGCTAGTGTTCTAAGCGATCTTCGCTTTGTAAATTTTTCATATCGACAATCTGCCATATCAAAATAAAAATATAAAGATTTAGTCGGCAGCGTTGGAGACAATCATTTGCTTTTCGTTATAATTTTGCAAGATTTTTTTTTTTGGAGAAATTATGTTTTCTTCTTATTATATTTAGTATAGTAAATGATTTTCTGCAAGACCAGCCGACACTGTGTACAGTATTTTAAAGATAATATTACGTTAAAGATTTGTATGAAAATTTAATTATATTGTCTTCATAAATTGCTGAGTTTTAATTACTCCGAAGATCCCTACTTATAGGTGCAACATAATCATAGTAGGATTTGGCTACTGAAGTACTCTTATGCACAAAAAAGTCAAGCAACAATTATTTTTCACCTCACTAGCTCGAAAAAGTTCAGTTTACAGCGCCAAATCTGCGTAGAAAAGTTATTTTTATTCACTAGGGTGGAAAAGACATATGAAGTTTGAATTTATATCTTTTATATGTTTATTTGTTTGTTTCGTTGTAAGTGTGTTTCGTAGGTTCATTATTACTAGCTTTAAATGAAAATTAATCGGTCTGTTATAGTTTCATAGTTTTTCTTACATGTCACTGTAGTGAGGTGAAAAGTAGTGTTTCGCACGGCTGCAAAATAATTTGGCCTCTTGTGCCTTGATGCGCAATGCCAATGAGGCTTACGCTCAGGAATCTATATTTGAACCACTCGCTAAGCTCGTGGGTTAATTTTAAATTCCTTTGCTTCCTAGGCTTTCAATTCAAGCACTCACACCAAATAACAATTTTGCAGCCTTGCATAACAAATAACTATTTATGAGATTTTAATTTAATAAAGTTAAAGTTTTGCCTGCTAGCTCGTAGATTATTGTATTTAAAATATATAGGTATAAATCTGTTCTACCGTTTTCGCGCGTTATGGAAAATTATATATATGGGTGGAACCACTTTTTCTTGGTGTTTTTCTGTCCCGTAACAATCAGACAATAGTGACAGAGTTACTTAGAAAATGCAAATAATCTAGGCGATCAACGTACTGACGAGATGAGCCCCATATTGGCTAGATAAATATATTTTTACAAACAAAATTTTCAGTGAACACTAGTGTACAGGAAAAGCATCGATAAGTGAGTATATCGATATAGGAAATCCCTAAATTTCGCTCTCAATATTCCGATGTCTGATTATATTTCGTCGCTTCATTCTTCGATATAATGGTTAACCAGGTAGTCTCTTAAACCTACAGGCAACTTTGCACGCTTTTTAGAGTATCTAATTTGTCTCAAAACACCTTAATACTTCCGTTAGCCACTACCCGGCGGTGGGGGTAGCAGGTGTTCACCTCATTCCTTTTTCGTGCACGGCGACAAGCGCTCGCGCTCTCATCATACTGAAGTGTATTTACTATTGACGATCGAATCAGTGAATATCATGAAATAATAAAACAAGTGCAAGAGAAGAAAAGCAGAGAACCTCGAGAATCCTGTCTTGACTTATAAAATGCTATATTGTCTACGAGCCAACTATAGCCGAAATTTATCCATATCTCATAAAACCGTTCTTCACTTCAGGTTCATTATTTTTATTTTAATGGCTACTGTCCAACAGGACAATTTTGCCAGCGCCAAAGTTTTAAGCCAAGGTGCAGTTTTATATTTAAAATATTAAAATGAAGATTTTATCAACACCGATTCATGTCGCCATTTTAAGATGGACGACAAGAATCCTGTCTAAACTTATAAAATGTTATATTGTCTGCGAGACAACTACAACCTTAGTATTTTTGATTTTTTATATTCGGAAATCGATATTGGTAATTTCCCGCAAGATGGGGCAAATTCGACCCGATCAATCCTTCCCAATCTCCATTACAAAGTCGGTAATGCCTGCGCGGCAGACCAACATCTAAAGCCGGCTATAACCGTGGTAGAACCAAAACCATCCACATCCAGGGAGGCTAATTTAATCTTGGTGCCCGTGGACCCCGAGCTGTTGGTCTTGGTGGATTGGTGAATCTACTAATGACACGCCCGAATTCTGAAAACTGGGCTAATTTATGGCCACCCTTTAAATTGCGTAAAGAAAATCGAATAAATTTTTTGATAAATTACTTTATACCGGAAAACTGTAAAATGCTACAGTTTCCGAAACTCAATCCATATATCAGCGGCAGTGTCCAAAATAGTCCGAAGTAACGATAAAAAACTGTTGGGCCTCCAGCAATAGCTAGGCGCAGAAATTACTGCTCAAGCTCTGACACATTTAGTGATATATGTCGAATCCTGAAGAATTTAAGTACACCACTTTTTGAAGTGGGAGAACCGAAGACCGAATCAAAATAATTACCAATTTAAAGAAAAATATGCTTCATGAAATCCTAGAATCGTAATGAGTTAACACTTTATTTGGTAATAACTTGTCAAAGAAAATAAGGGCTGGCAAAGACATCGCAGGACATGACAATCAGATAATGTAATCTCCGACAAACCAAGCCTCACATCGCCTCAACCGACGACAAACCGTTGTACCCCGCAGGGAAACTGGAGAGCTCCACCTCCTCGCTACCATAGCGGCGGAGGTGGATGAGGCAGCCAGGCAAAATAACTAGCGCCAGTCACGCGAGCTTACAATCAGAAGCTCATGGTTCTGCCGTAATTTTAACTTACGAGTTGAATTGAATGCTTTACCATACGGACTGTCGGTAGCTTCTTGAATTTTTTACAAAGGTTATGAAAGTGGTCACAACACACACTTTTAAGTAAGATTACAGGTCTTAAAGTCGTTAATGTACTCAAATGATATCCTTTTTATACGAGGTGATTATATTGACTGTCGTATGGTAACGTAAATGCGACTCTGAGGTTATTCCAACGTTTGGGTTTTGTTATAAACTTTAATCAAAGTTCTATGGAACCTAAGTTAACCTTGGGGCTTACGTTTGTTTTTCGAAGCTTATCCGTTGCATTTCCAGACGACAAACGTAATAAAATTGATCAATTAATCAACGAATTCGCGAAATTGCCTCGATGTACTATTCGGTGATTCCGCTCCCGTACAAGGGCGGCCATAAATACCTCAACTCCAAAAAAAGCCATTTTTTCGATTTTAAACTATAAAGGGTTATTATACAAGCATGAAATATATCATTAATAACATTTTTAGACATTTATAATAAACTTGTGTGACTATTTTTATTAAAAAAATATCTGTAGTCAAAACCATTTTATAAAACGTTATTATTTTAAACATAAAGCCATTAGATAAAAAAAATTTGTAATTAATGAAAACATAAATGAAACAGCATACTACATAAATAATAAAAATATTTATTTCAAGACTATTTACATATATACAAATAAGGTTATATTAAAACAAAGCGATTACTTACTATTTATACATTCAATATTACCTACTTACTATTTACACATAACAAGTCCAATACAGATTTAGACAAAGAACTTTTTTTTTTAACAGGTAACCTTCTCAAACTTGATATTAGGGGATCTGAGTGAAGAAGAAGTCGATTAATCAAATCAGTATTAGTCAAAACGCGGTTCATTTTTCGTGTGTGATCTAGTCGAAATGCTTTATAGTATTTGTTACTCGCTTCAGCTGCTTCTTCAGACAGTTCTCCTATAGACAGTAGGCCGTGATTGATAATGTCAGCACCATGAATCAAAATTTTGTGGACAGAAGCAGGCAAATAGTACCATGGATATTCGGCAACTAATTGCCGGGCAGTTTCTAAAGCGAAATCTCTGAATTTTGTCGCATCAATGTTATATCCCGAATTGATACACTGAAGTACAGTCCAACAACGATCTAGGAGATCCTTCTTAATACCCGTAATTTCAGCTGAAATATCTGAGCTTGAGAAGAACCGCCTAGCAGTGTTGCCATCGTTCGATGTCCCGCTTCCGCCACTTTTGGGTTTATCGATAATAAGACCTAACTTTTCCCTAAATTGCGATTGTATAAGTTTTTTTTTTTCAGCTTCAAGTCGTTTATCGCTATCAGACCTAGCTTGCCATTTCTTAACCTCTAACTTGTAAGCGAGATGAATGAAATATTCAAAAAATCGGATCAATGCGTGAAGTGGAGACATGCCATATTCATATTTACATTCGTCAGTTGCTTTGCACAAACATACATCAATTTGATTCATCTCACTTGGTAAAGCTTTACATATATAACATCTAGTTGAAGAAACATCACTAAGTGCATTACACACCTTACCATCGACCATAGTAAGTTGTAAGCTATGATTAATTGTGTATTCGCATGCATTTGTCTTGAAGATAGTCGGTTGCAAGTTACTTATTTTCTGTTTGAAATAAGTCTCCTCTTCAACTGATACTGCAGTTGTTTCCTTAAAAAACTGAAAGCGAATAGGTCTGCAGTATCGAGTTGAAGAAGGACGAGGATTTTTCCACAAAATGATTGAGTTTTCCTTATTATCCGGGTTTAAAATAAGTTGAAGCGGTACATATGAAGTAACAAACAAGCTACTATCCACAAGAGAAGAATCTGAGAAAGTTTGTTTGTATTCGCTATGTCCTGTACTACCATCAAATCCCCATTTCCCAACCAAAGATATTTTATTTAAAGACTGGTCAGGTATTTTATCTAAAATATCTTTTTGAGACTCAAGAATCCGAGTGGCAGTGTGATCTAACAAACTCTGAAGTTCGACTTCGGCTGATGATTCAGTAACGGCTACAGTTGTAGGGTAACATCTCTTTTTAGCCTTTACAATGCGTTGATAGGAAGGCATACAATCTTTCAGTATATTATTATGTATAAAATTCTTAATTAATAGATATTGCTTTCTAGAAATCTTACCTTCTGCAATAAGTGACAAAACTTTGTTTTCGTCGACTTTTGTAGAAGTTAAGCTGGAATCAGCAGAAGCATTGAGCAGTGTATTTACAGCAGACTCGTCAAAATTAGATAGTTCCGCCAGTCTCCTTCTTTTAGTGCGTTTACTACTTTCATTAAAGTTTTTCCTCGGACGGCCACGAGAAGTGGAAGGGGAGGGGTCGACGTTATCATTCTGCTGAGAAATACGCTGCTCGATACTTTGGATCACATCAATGTATTCTACATCATTAAGCCACTCTGCATATTTATGTAGAAATATAGACTTTGTACATCTTGTTTTTTTCCAATAACATGCAATTCGTTTACATAAATTCCTTATTTTAACCCTTAAATTCTCTATGCCAATATTTTCGATGTTATCCGAAATAATTGATGTTTCCGTCAGTGTAGTAAAAACATGTTGAAATTTTTCTGTATCAGTTCCTTGTCCAGAGTGCCAAATATCAAAAACACTACGTTTCGAAATAGAACACCTTAAAAATGTACCTAAAACAAAGATAAAAACATTTTTTAAAAATCGGATTTTTTGCGGCTACCCTACTCTTGTTCTTTGAAACCCCTTTTACCTAAGAAGAGGTCAAAAAAGGTCGATGAAAGTTACAGCCCTTATTAAGGACACTTCCATCTATAACATAATATATGTGTCAAGTGCGGCAAACCTCGGCATCAGAGTATAACTCTCAATGAAATCATACTTCTTAAAAATTAATCGTAAACGACAGACCTCTACTAGAAAATTATTTTAAAATATAAGCACGCATATTTATATATAAAACATAATTGAAAAATAAAGTACATACCCTCTTCTTGGATTTCCATAATAATACCACGTGGACACACGCAAATAATAATAATAGTACACAATAACAAAGTGATTAAGTTGCGGCGACAAAAACACACTACTAATTAGGGTCGAGATGCGTTCACTTTCGTTGCACAAAAGTAAATGATAATAGTACTTTATTGCTGTGCTATATATAGTATTTAGAAGATTGTCTATCGGTGAATCATTTTACTTACTTTTTAGTCCAGGATACGCTCATGACTTTTTTCGATTTATGGCCTACGGCGGAATCACTGTGTATTCGTGAGATCGCTCAGTGGATTCGTGTTCTCATCGCGGCTTGCGCTGCTATAAGGTATGGTTGGTTATACACATACCTATATTTGAAAACGTCAAAAGGTTTTTATTTTTAAGCTAAAATAGCTTTACTGATTGTAACAACAAGGCAACCCTCTGAAATAGAACACCATATTAATGTTCTAAAATTACTTGCTGTATTTTTAGGGTTAAATAGCTTCGTTCCTAATGTGACCGAATGCGCAATATTATTTATTCACGTATTGACAATAACGTAATATTTGGCTATATGCATCATATGTAAATACCAAAGAAACTCGCGCTGACGAGGAGTCTAGAGAAATTAATCCATGTACAGGGGGGCAGTTGTCAGACCAGGCCTTTGATACTATCGTTAAGAACCTAGGCCAACCAGAAGTCGATTTATTCGACAAAACTTGTGCCTATAATATTACCTTTGCTATCTAATGTATAATACCATAAAACAGTATAATGTCGTGGAAACATTACAATTCCAAGCAAATAATAGACTCTTATTGTCTGTCAGAACCTGCTGTACTCTCTTTCCTAATGAAACAGCTTAATAAGGTGTTTCCTTAAATGCGGTTGGTTACGACAAAATATCAGACCGCATGGGATCCACAGATCGTTTTGAATCATATATTCGTGCTTTGAACGGCATATAGAATTTTAACGTTATCCATTTAAAATTAGACAATATTTCAGAAATGCAAAATGGCATAAAAAATCGTTATAGTAAACATAATAAAACAACTCCTATTAAACTTGCAATTTTTTCCTGAAATTTATCTGCCCTCCTACAACTCCTAATAATTTATATACAGGGTGTCCCAAGAAGTAGTGATATACTGAAGCTGGGAGGTAGAGGACCTAGAGGGCTATCTAAATCACCCCCATGTATGTTCCGCGATTTTTCGTATTTTCGGAGTTATGACTTTTTTTTTAATTCTTCACCTATCGCCGAGTACGATGAGATTTTTATTTATGGTGCCGTGAATTATTGCGGTATATGCTTGATTTTTTTTGTGTGCTAAGCTGATAGATAGGCCAATTCAATATGGTAACATTTACTATCGTTAGATCATTTAATGGAATAAAAAAAAAATTAAATGCCAAGAATGATAAAATTACCCAACATGTTTACAACTTCATGGGGCTTTAAAAAGATAAAATCACATAAAAAATACCGTTTGGCTTTTAAAAACTTGCTCTATCTATCAGGTAGCTACCCTGAAAATTTCATTTTATTATTCATAAAACTTCAATCAAAAACTTGAAATCTAAATGTGGCAAATCTAAATTTGGAAGTCGGTTAAAAATTCACTACAAAGTACTAACGTAACGGGGTCCATAACCAAGAGTGTCAATGATCATTTATTCTAAGTTTGGTTGGCAAGCTTATTCGAATCTGGTTGCAAGCGACTATTTTATTATAACACTTAAATACTCTCGGTTTGTATACATTATTTAAACCTGAATATGACTAGTCCATCCGCGACCATAACGACATGAAACTGCGTTGAAACGTTGGATAATAAAAGTAAATAAAAAATAACGCATTAGACCCGTCATATTTCTATTTTATTTCATTATAGTAGTGTACTTTCACATCGTAATATAATAACAATTGTAAAGAACTTTCACTTTATATCTTTTACTAAAAGTGACATCGATATTACGCGCAATCCGCATGGCACGATAAAAGGGGGGTAAGATAATCGCATAGATAAACAGATTGTAGCTACACACAAACTGACACCTGCGGATATAATCATAACGTATTTTTGTACTCCTTTTTCATTCACGATAATCGATAATCATGTGTGAAATACTATAATTAAATTAATATTATTTTGATGTAAAAAAACAATTCCTAAGCGTATGCTCTTTGCAGAGCAATTGTGGTCACTTATGCGGTTTGGTGGTAGCGGGTAGCACATATTTCCTGAAATCCCATCTGACCTAAAGCTCTGTGAATTCTGGTCTTATCTGGTCAGTCTATCGCTTTGGTGAACGGCCTCGTGGTCTACATCAGTTGTCTCTACCCTGCACAACTATACTCCGATTCATAATTAAATTCCAAAATGTGAGAGTACCTATTTTGATTACTTAGTTATTTTTAGGGTTCCGTAGGCGAAATGGCAAAAACGGGACCCTTATAGTTTCGTCATTTCCGTCCGTCCGTATGTCACAGGCATTTTACTCAAAAACTACTACATGTATATTGATGAAATTTTAAGGATAGGTATCTTGTATAATCCGCTACTTAGTTTGATAGTTAAATAATAATAAAATATCTTTCTAAGGGGGTGCAGGCACTCCATACATGTAATAGAAACAGATTTTTTTTTTCAGCAAATATCAAAGTGTGGTACATATTTCAAAAGTTCTTTGAAAAGGGGTTTCTGAGGTTTTGAAAATCTTTTTTTGATTTACTGAATATTTTCGGAAATAATAGCTCCGAAAGTAGCATAAATCGTGTCCCCCTCCCCCTCTATTTTATAAACCTGATGTCTGAAAAAAATCACAAAAATAGAACTTAATAAATACTTTCAGCGAAAATTGTTTTCGACATGATCGGATATACCGTTTTTGAGTTATTGCCCAAAAACTGTGCTTCTCAGGAAAAGGACGTCAGTGTCATGGAGATACGTTCTTTTGCTGCAGTGCACTTTTTCATATCTTATTTTTACGTCAATAGTGCATTTTTTTGTATCAACGGCTGCGGAACCCTGCACTGAGCATGGTCAGACATGCTCTTGGCCGGTTTTTTTTTTGTTCAAAATGTTTTTGTATAAAATATGAACGAGTCTTTTTGTAACCAGTGAAGTTGAGGTAAGATTTATTGATGAAAATAGCACTTCAATCAAAATGGAGTAATCACAGCAGATGTGCGCTTGTAAACGTCAGATTTTGGAATTTAATTATGGATCGGAAGTATAGTCTTCACAAAAAAATCACTACCTGTTTGATTTTTTATCCCCTAACGGGTTGTAAAGTCACCAGCATCAATATCTGCCATAACAAAGGGGTTAGTGTCATTTCGTCTAAAAAAGCAGCTGGTCTAATTAGCAACTGGTCTAAAAAGCAGCTGGTCTAGGTAGCAATTGGTCTGGAAATCAGCTGGTCTAATTAGCAACTGGTCTGAAAAGCAGCTGGTCTAAGTAGCAAGTAGTCTAAAAGTCAGATGGTCTAATTAGCAAGCGGTCTTATCCACTGTATCTTGAACTCTTGTAAAGTCAAATACTTTTCCACCCGGAATGTAAAAGAATTTGTATAAAACTTTGACTTTGATGATGGAACAGCCAGAAGACAGTTTTGAGCGGACCTTGCTGATAGAAGATAACTAAAACGTTCTTTGAGATAGCGGGGAGTCGCAGGATGAAAGAGTGTATTATAGAGAAGAGAAAGAATGTGAGTGTTACGACGAAGATGGATAGGGAGCCACTTGAGTTGTGAACGGAAACTAGACACATGATCATACTTGCGTAACCCAAATATAAACCTAATACGCATGTTTTGAATTCGCTCAAGTTTGTTAAGTTGCTCCTCTGAAAGATCTAGATAGGCAGCATCAGCGTAGTCAAAAATGGGAAGGAGTAGTGTTAAATTACGAAGCCTTCTCAGTGAACCCACTGCGGCGAACACCCTCCTGCTAACCTCATTCAGCTGCGGCACCCAGGAAAGAGTGCGATCCAAGATTATACCTAAATTCTTTTCAGAGTGAGAAAAAGGAATTTGAACACCATTAAATACAATTCTTGGGAGGCCAGCAAAGTCAACTTTAGGAATCATCTTTGAGCTGCCAATGATGATAACTTGCGTCTTCGTAGGATTAACTTTCAGGCCATAGCTACTAGTCCACTCCGAAATTAGCTCGAAGTCACAATTTGCCATGGTTATGACCGACGGGAGATCGACGAGAGGGAGTACTCCTCCCGAGAATATATTTGGAGATCGTCAGCATAAAGGTGATAAAAAGAAGATAGATTATGAGTAATGGAATTAATACAAATTAAAAATAGCAGTGGAGACAGCACACCGCCTTGCGGAACGCCAGAAAGTATGCTGCACCAAGGAGATCGGGAAGTATTCACCTTTGTACGCTGCCGACGATTAGTTAGGTAACTATGAAACCATTCAATAACCGCAGGAGATATGTTAAGAGAACGTAATATAGCCAATAAAATTTCAAAATCAACAGTGTTGAACGAATGAATATTTATGCGCGATTTTTTTGTGGCAGTTATGGTAAAAATAACTAAGACATGGTTTACATTACATTTGTGTGTTTTGACTCAAAAATGTTGAAAAATATACGATGACATGATATGGATAATGCACTTTTGTTTTAGTATTTTAATAGGTACAAATGATGGCGTGAGGTTGCAACGAAAGTATACCAATGAAGATAGGTAGTCGCTTCAGTATTTTCAATGATTTGTCGAAATCAGGGAAGAGAAAAAGAAAACGAATAAGGGAACCGGAGAACAAGCACTAGTCTAAATACCGAAGGAATTAATTAGATAACATATACTAATTACACGATGTTAATCCAACGACTCAAGATAAACTCTTGATCTGACTTAAAGATATTTCGGTTAAATGATAAAATTGTGATAAGTATAGACAATATTTTTGAAGCCAAAACCATTATTGTAGCAGGTGGCTCTGGCGAAGGTAAATTGATGTAAATTGATTATGTCCATATTTTTCATTTAGTTATAAATCATAAGTTTTTGAGTATTTTATTCGTCACAGATGGTCGGGCCACGGTTGGGTGTTGCGACACTTCTAATAAGTGCAGGTTTTATAGCACTCGGAAACACCGGTACGTATGCCTACGTTTACATTTTTTGCTAGTTAAAGTAGATTTTCGAAGATTATAAAATTATTAAATCCAGTTTAAACCGATTTCAAAAAGAAGGTAAACATAATAGAATACCAAAAATGTTAAGATATCTACATGTATCTTCTACATGTACCCTCTGGTACATGTAGAGAGGTAAACATGAGACGGTTTCATCGCTAAGAATTGGTTTGCTCCAGACAACCTTCCTTTTTTATCATAATTAGTTTCAGGTTATGATACGCCGTATATTTAACAAGGATGGACTGATTTTTTAAAATTATAATTTTCTCCAGAGGACCTGCCATGTCGTGCCCGAGACGTGGGCATCCCCGGCCGATCCATAGTCTGCGTATGCGACGCAACCTACTGTGATACTATAACGAGAGAGGTCCCAGAACCAGGAACCTTCGTCGCGTATACCTCGAGCAATGTAAGTATTCAAAACATTGTTCCACTGAAATGTGATCCCTTGGCCTCATAAAGAAGCTGGTTGTCGGCTCGGCAAGATCAAATTAGAAACAAAACGAGTAGATCCTGATAGAATCAACGCAAATCACATACTTGTAGCATGAAGAATTGCTTAACTTAATAACATTGGTCGTAGAACTGGCAAAGGGGCCAACGAGTTACGAAGTTATATCTCAAACTAAACGAGATCTAATTTAACGGTTTATGTATTTTAGGCCGGACAACGTTTCGAAAAAACCTTCGGTGTGATACAAACAGTACCCGACACCGAAGAAGAATCTGACAACGAAGACGCGGAACAACCGGAGGAAGAAGAAATAATTGAAGGTATCATAATGTTTTAGCATACTGACGTCATAATAAACACCAAAGAGAAAGTGGCATAGCATCTAAACAACCTAGAAGATGTAGACCAAGGAAAAGGTAGACAGATTCTCTAAGAAGGATCTAAGCGATGAGATGACGAGTGAGTGACAGGAATATACTGCGTCGACCCCCGTAAAGCGATACGGTCAAGTCTGCTCTGTAATTCCTAATAATACTTCTGACGCCACGCTCCTTATGACTATTAGAACATAACATCATTATTTTAATACTTGCAGAGGATAGTTTGAGCCAAGTTGTCTTCAGACTGTATACGATCGTTCGATATCAATACGTCGAAGGATTTGGGGGATCTGTCACCGATGCTGCAGCTATCAACTGGCGTAAATTATCGGACCCAGCCCAAGTTAACTTTATTAAGTAAGTTATCACTTCTCTAATGAAGAATGAAGAGCTCCATGTAATGTAGCTCAACTGAGAAATCCTCGGGAGATCATTCCACATGCAGAGCGTTTGCGGTGGGAAGTTTCTTTAGAACGCACGGTGCGCGACCATTTAAGTTGCAATGGGTTAGTAAAGCAGTGCAGTGGCCTTGGGTGCCATATCGTAGAAAAACCTTGGAGCACAGCCCATTATACAAAAGCATAGGACACACATAAAACGCCTAAAGTTCTACTTAGATTTAAAGGCTCGATACCGTCTGCAAGTTGTATTTCTTTACACAATTACTAAATTAAGTGAAGGGGTGAGATACATTGTTTGTAAAACTAATAGGCAGTGGTGCTGACGAGTTCTTGAGAGACGATACGTAGACGGGTTGAAGCTCGATGAAGGTTGCGAAATTTTGTTGGATGTGTGTACTTGTCATAGTGGCGGTTTTAGGGAAAAATCTACATCCAGCAGTAGACGTGTTTTGGCTTTCATGACCAAATAAGAAATATTGCATCAACGCGAAAGTAAAAGAAGAAGCAGTAGCAGTAAACGAAATATACGATGGGAAGTACCTTCGTAAGCCATCTTCTTATCTGTGTGAATTCCTTTCAGTTCATACTTTTCAAAGGATGGTTTAGAATACAACATGATCCGGGTACCTATCGGTGGTGCGGATTTCTCAACGCACCCTTACACATACAACGAAGAACCATGGCACGACCGCTCATTGTCCAACTTCAGTTTGACCTCAGAAGACTACTTTTTGAAGGTATTTACAAACCCTAGTGACCTATCAAGCTAGAACTTATCATAAAAATAAGTACTATCAAATCGGTAGTATTTGATAGGATTTAATTTTGATAAAAGATAAATATAACATATAACTTTTGATTACATTAAATATACTATTCACCTGTTTTGGATTCTATGATCTATTTTACAAAATCTGATCGACCTACAACGTACGAGGGTTGCTACTTATATATCCGGAAACAAAAAAACAAACAAACGTACACGGCTGAAAATAGTTTTATTGTTTTTCAAAGTATTCCCCTTGATGATCTATGCACTTTTGCATTCGCGTGAACCAATTTTTAAAGCACTTCTGCCACTCCGCCTGAGGTACCTCCATAACGTGTTGTTTGAATGCGTCGACAGCATCTTCAGCGGTCGAAAATCGTTGACCGCGTAATTTATTCTTTATATTTGGAAATAAATAAAAATCGTTGGGTGCCAAGTCAGGGCTGTACGGCGGATGACCCGTTAATTCCACATTTTGACCCTCCAAAAATAGAGTTGTTTCGCGTGACGTATGACAGCTGGCATTGTCATGATGAAGAATGATTCTTCGTCGCTGGTTAGTTTTACGAATTTGTTCAAATACTTCCGGTAAGCAAATGGTCGTGTACCACTCTGAATTAACCGTTCTACGGTTTTCTAGTGGCACTGTAGCTACATGGCCATTAATACCGAAGAAGCAGGCCACCATTTGTTTCAATGTACTTTTTGCACGAGTAACTTTCGTAGGGTTCGGCTCATTTTGAAACACCCATACCGTTGATTGTTGCTTCGTTTCGGGATCGTATGCATAGATCCAGGATTCGTCACCTGTATAGATGTTATAAACGGCTTTTGAGTCACCACGGTTATATTTTTTTAACATTTTATTGCACCATTCGACGCGAGCATGTTTTTGCTCATTTGTTAAGTTGTGGGGTATCCAACGCGAACAAATTTTTCTTACAGCCAAATAATTATGTAATATGCTATTAATGCTGGTCATAGAAATACCCAGAGTCGCCTCTATCTCGCGGTACGTAACATGTCGGTCGTCCATTATAAGTTTTCGCACAGCCTCGATATTTTGTTGTACAACGACCGATTTCGGGCGACCTGCCTTAACTTCGTCCGTAAGCATACTACGTCCACGATTGAACTCACTAAACCAGTGATACACAGTAGTTTTAGATGGGGCTTCATCACCAAAAGTTGAAGTTAGTTGATCTATGCACTGTTGTTGCGTTAAACCACGCCGAAAATCATAATAAATCATAGCACGAATATTTTCACGAGTGAGTTCCATTCTTGCTGCGAGATGACATTTAAAACCCGTCAAAAACAAAACACGAGCGTTAATAAGGAAGAAAAAATATACCTTATATACTTAAAAAAGTTCAAATTTTACCATGGCGGTCAAATATGCTATTTAAGAAGATTGTAATCCCGGTTTCCGGATATATAAATAGCAGCCCTCGTAGTTTACATAGGAATAAAAATGAGTTAGATAATGTCCCTGTAGCTTACGCAACGTTAAAGTAAATAATAAAAAAACCGGCCAAGTGCGAGTAGGACTCGCGCACCGAGGGTTCCGTACAAATTTTTACTTACCCGAACTTTATTACCTGGTACCGGTTGAGTTAAGTTTGCACCCGATATCTATAGCATTGCATACAAATCAGGTGCAAACTTAACGCAGCCGGGTTGTTCAAATAGGTTTTTTGCAAATTAAAAAAAAAATTAGCTAGTTAGAGGCATGGCTATAATTTTTGTGTAATATTTATGTTTATTAATACAATTTGTGAAAATTTCAAAATTTTCGATGGGTAACCTTCGGAGATAAAGGGGGGAATGGTGTTTTTTTCACATTTTCCTTAATAGAACAAAAACTAATCACAATAAAAAAATTGTTCGAAAATGTGCAGGCCAAGCCCTTTCATATGATACCCCATTCGACCCAGCAGCCTGACTTTTAATTTTTACCCCCCTCATATTCGTCGTTTTTTTAGAAAATAAAAATATATTTTGAAATATTTCCTGTGCAATACATGTGGGCTGACCATATTTATAATTGTTCCAAATTTCAAATAGCATAAGTTGTTTTCGAGATATGGCGTTTTAATAGTCGGACAGACAGACAGACAGACAGACGGACAGACAGACAGACAGACAGACAGACAGACAAAGTCGCACCATAAGGGTTCCTTTTGTACCTTAAAAATGTGAAGTCAGTCTAAACTATCCCTCTTCAGTATCTCGATCGCACAGATCTCTGAACGCATGCACTGAAGGTTAAAAAGCGACGATGTTGTTAAGATTTTAATTTTAGTACTATCTGACTCATAATAGCCAATTTGTTCACTTCCAGTTGCCGATGATCAAGAGATCCCAAGCGGTGGCGACCGATGAGGTGAAGATCACGGCGAGTACGTGGTCTCCGCCCGTTTGGATGAAGACCAACGAGGCCATCACTGGGTTTGGACAAGTCAGGCCCGAGTACTATCAGACTTACGCCGATTACCATATACGGTGAGTTCTGCCTTTTTAAATTATTGTTGGAGGAGATTTATCGTCTAATACTCCGTATCGTATATTAGGGTTTTATTAATGACAATTATATAAACCAGAGAATACGGAAGTAACAGTGTCATTCTTAAGCGTGCTTTTAAAATAAGTGCCCAGCTAGTGCTAGTTAGCGCTACTATCGACTCCATATCGATTATAAGATCGATGTTAAATTTTGGGTCATCTTATCTATACTATTATATAGGTGTAAAAATTAAATGTCTGTACGTTGTTCCCGAAAATACTTGCCTCGACAAGGCCTATAAAATAAATATTTTTACAGTTTCATGGAAGAATACGAGAAAGCTGAAGTTAAGATCTGGGCGATCACCACAACGAATGAACCCATCAACGGCATTGTACCTTACGTTGACTTCAACTCTGTGGGATGGACACCAACTCAATTGGTAAACTATGTTATACAAGCTTCTGCCTGCGGATCTTGTAGTAATGAAACGGCTAAGTCACATATTTTGACTATGGTGTAGAGTTTGTGGAGTTAGGGGGTTGCAGAGTTAAGGCGTGTAGAGTCAGAATCTGGGCTCTACATGAGATCTAATAATTTATTGACAATGCGAACCATATGGTCTCGTCTTGGCAATAGTTGACATGAAAATGGTTTTGGTGGGATACTCTATATGATGAAGGAAACTTCTATTATCTCTACTACATTATGCTTGGAAACTTTTGTTCGGTTAACTTTATTGTATGATTAAAAATCTTTTCTCCTTATTCTAAGATCTGAAGAAGGTTGCTGGATTTCGGTGGACGCGGGCGGCGCAGGACCAGATGGCTTTCTCTGAGAAAGGCCTATGTCCAACAGTGGACGTCAGTCGTCTAATGATGAAATACGATAGTGTTTTGTTGATGCGCTATTTAATTGGCTTTTCCTTCTCTCATGGCGAAAAAAGAAACGGGACGTGATTTTCGGCATAGAGATAGGAGGTCAGGAGAAAGACGTAGCCTAATTAGCTTTCATATCATTCATAATTCTTATGGTTCCCGAATTCTAATCGACATTTATTTGTAACGCGAAATGCGCGGAGAAAACGCACACTAAGAAGTTTGACAACGGTGGTAAAATATAATTGAATGTAATAAGATTAGCTGCTTTAGATGTAATACGTGACAACACAATCTAGCATAAACAAAATGATTTTCTTTTTCAGGGGCGCTGGGTGGCAAACAATCTTGGACCAACGGTGCGCAATTCGCGATTTAACAGCACATTAATTTTGGCGGTGGACTGCCAGCGATACACAGTACCTATTTATTTGCGTGGGGTATGTATGTAAAACTAAACTAAATAATTATCTTTCTCGCCGTGAGCACGCGCGACGTTCTAGTGTAATTCAGGAAATTTGCGTATTGACGCGTCTAATTGATGAGCCACGGATCAGAGCGACTTTGACCACACCTATACGAAATAGGTGTGGTCGTCCTTCTTATTTTGTGCTCATTGGCGTATGGTCCACCGTTCCTATTCGTCCACCTTCATATACATATGGTCACCTTCCTAAGTTGTCCACATACTGTGTGATCCACAGTGTTATGTCGTTCATATTCCTTTATCCTGACTTGTTCATATTTCTATGTCGTCAACTTCTTGAACATCAGTGACACACCTGAGAGACATTGTATGTGAACGAGTTAGCACTGTAGGTAAAATACGAAATTGACGGATCATATTAGAATGTGGACGAGTTAGGAAGGTTACAATTTAGGACTTTTATGCTGACGACATAGCATTGTGGACGAGTTAAGGTGACGAAATAAGGCTGTGGACGAAGTTGCCCTGAGCCTAATTCGTCCCTGACTTAATTAGACACGATATGTATACGTATTCGAAATCTATGGTCAAAAATTGCAATGCGATGCAATTTGCTTAATCTAACTTCGAGAATTGGGATCAGATCGTGTATTCTCTCTGAAGCCTGGACATTAACACAAAAAAAAGAAAATTTAGCTCCTGGTAGCGGAGAGAAAGATTTTATGGAAGATCCTCGGACAAACCAAGAGAGATGATAGTATGGAGGTCATGGAAAAAAGCCGAGATTGAGGAGTTAGTGGCCGCGCCAGCAAATTCAAGTTAATAATTTGCAGGAATTTCACAGGACCTTAGCACAACTCAAGATCCGAACTAGACTGTTACTACTTGCCTTCGTAGGGTTTTGGAATATTTCGGTCATATTGCCAGAAAGGAAAGTAACAACCTTGAGAAACTGCTGATCATAGGGAAAGTTGAGGGCAAGCGACCGAGAGGCAGGATGACACGTTGGACAGATCAATTCGTACGACTCTCGACATCTTAGTCCATGATGCTCTGCATTCGGCTTCGGATAGAAATAGGAACAGATGGACGCGCATCATTCGAGAGAGATTATTCCGAGGAAATGACCGCGACACTCAGAAATTAGGAAACCGATACAAGGAGGATGACATGATCGGAATAGGCGGCGAGCTCTCGTTTCGGAGGCTACGACCCTGTATGGGTCGCTGTGCCAAAATAGTTAGTTTACTTCGAGAAACTAGGTACTTAAAGGACGAGATGATTATGAATAGTTGATACGAGTCAGATTACAAAGATGACGAGCCTGGTAGCGCTTCACACAGCACTGACGGGCTACTCCGAAGTTCGAAGTTGCGTCCCTTTTCCTCTTATTCTATATTCGGGTGAGCGGGACGGTTGGATACGGACTCCGGACTTCGGAGTAGACACTCTGGTCGCTGCATTGAACAAGTTATATGTGAATACGATAGCTTTTCGTTTATACTCGTATCGTACTCGTAGTCTCGTTTGGTCTCAGCAAGTGTATACAGGGAGAGTCAACTAGGTTATTTTCCTATTTTTCTGAAATTCTTTCAACAAAATGTTTTTTCCTTTAGATGGAACACGAAGACCCTAGATCTATTGAATACATTGACGGCATCGCATTCCATTACTACGGGAACTTCGTGCCTCCGGTCATTCTCACTGCCATACAGAACCGGTATCCTGGCAAAATTATGCTATCCACGGAAGCTTGTGAAGGTATTACATGAAATACGTAGTTATCTAAACGTTTACAAATGTTGGATTAACATTTTTTGAACAAAAAATGTATTAAGGGTCCAGTTGATGCATTCACAGTATGCAACAGTGTATCAATATTTCACTTCAATTTTTCGCAACCGCCCCAGACTATCTACAAAGAAAAAATACGTTACTAAGCTTTTCTTTTTTTAAACAGGTCCAATGCCTTGGGATAGAGAAAAGGTTGCTATAGGATCTTGGGACAGGGCGCGTAAATACACAAAGAGTATTTTGGAGGTAAAAAGAAGCTATCTTTAAATAACCACTGCGTGCCCCTTTGTTTAGCCCCTCGTAGCACAATCGAATTATTAAAAACAAAACTTCGTGTTTTTCCAGGATCTTAACAACCACGTGGTCGGTTGGATAGATTGGAACCTGTGTTTGGACCCTCTAGGGGGTCCAAACTGGGCCCACAACTACGTCGATGCACCTATCCTAGTATACGGCGACCAAGATGAGTTCATAAAGCAGCCCATGTTCTATGCGATGGGACACTTCTCCAAGTTCATCCCACGAGGCTCGAGAAGGATTATGTCGTCCCGTAGAAGTTTGGTTACGCTTGAACACGCTGCCTTTTTTAAGCCAGACGGGAATATCGTAATGGTGCTACAAAATACGTAAGTATTTAGTGGTTAACAGTTAACACTGGATAAAACTATACTGTGTTGTGTTAACTTAATGTGACGTATTTTATTTTAAAATCTTATTCTTCCTATCCTTGTCGTATTATTTGGGGTCGGGTCTCCTCACTTTTTTGCGCCAAGTCTCGCGATCTTAAGGTATCGATCTCGGATCAAGCAATTGGGGTCTCTTTCAGGCTCTTCCACCAAGTTGATGGCGGTCGGCCTCTTCCTTTTTAGGGTTCCGTACTAAAAAGTTTAAAAAAGGGACCCTTATGGAGCGACTCTGTGTATCTGACTATAAGTGCGCCATATATCAAAAACTACTTACGCCATCTATTTTAATTTTGGTATAGTTATAAAACATGGTCAGCCCAAATATATTGCCATGGAGACATTTTATTATATATTTTTATTTTCTAAAAAAAACGAACAATATGAGGGAGGGCAAGAAATAAAAGTAGCTAATAGGTCAAGTGGGGTATCATATGAAAGGGCGTGATCTGCACCTTTCAAACATATTTTATTTATTGAAATATCGCGTATAATCGCGGAAACAGAAGAAAATATTATATTTTATTTATTTTTTTAATTGATTAAATTTTGTTTTATTGGAGTAAAAACGTGGAAAAAAATACCCTTCCCCCACCCACCTTTATCTTAGAAGTTTACGTAAGTTAGGGTAAGTGAAAGTTTGTACGGAACCCTCGGTGCGCGTGTACGACTCGCACTTGCCGGTTTTTTTCACTTCTGGTAGATCTAACGCGATTTTTACCACATGAGCTTCACCTCTTTTCTTGACGTGGCCATACAAACGAAGGTTTGCAAGCATTTTATCTGCGATTGGCGCAACCTTAAAAGTACCACGTATGTACTCATTGCGGATTCTGTCCAGCCCAGACTTCTGTTCATGCGCGTTCTTTGTAGTCAAGTATTCGGACCCATACAGAATAGCCGGACGAACTGCCGTTTTGTACTCTTGGTATTTATGGGGATACGTAAGCTCTCACAACACACCAGTACCTAAGCGATCGCCATTTATGCCAAGCGGCTTTGATCTTGTGTGTCACGTCAGCGTCAACGTTGGTATCGGGTGTTAACATAGAGCCAAGGTATTTAAACTTTCCTGCAGTCGGAATAGGTGTATTTCCAAAGCACCTTCCGAGGCACTTATTTAAAACCTTATTACGGGTTCGTATAGCACAACAAGCGCGCGTCAGATTTCTTAAGACATTGACCGAGAGGCTATCATTGCTTAATACGTGCATCTTATCATATTACGTGTGTCGCGGGTGCGTATACATCAAAGTCACCTAGTGCAGGATAGTGCTTACGGATTACTGGGTCCTGTAACACAGGGTTTCCTAGCTCAGGACCCAGGATTGTGATTTATTGTGGTGTACAATTTGAAATAATAAAGTTTTATCATTTTCATTTAGAGTTCGCTAGCTCAGTAGTAGATATTCTCTCAGTCACTCACTCTTACCTCAAAGCTTGAAGAGACCTATGTTTATATTTAAGATCTCTTTTAAACATCGGGGAATGGATATGACGGAAGCGAATTCAATTAATTATCATGCATAAAAAACGTTGAATAAATTTAAGTATCATGATTTTGATCCTTTTTGAGACCATGGTCGTTACGACATAGAAACTTAAGAGGTAAATAGATAAATTTACACGTGATTCAACCACGCTTTGTCTTACGAGTCAAAATCGTGAAAGTTTTAATATTTTCAGGTAATAGAATAGAACACAAGACCGATATCATTGAACTCATTGATTGAAAAAAAAAAATGTTTGATTTGATTACTAGCTACAAATGAGTCTTTTCAATAGATCTTATTTTCCTCATGTTTCTATTGCTTAAGGCTTAAGGTGGAATCACCTTGTTTTTCAAGCTAATGTTCAAGTCCTTTTGAAAAGACATATGCTATCTACTTAACTGCACAAGCTGCTAACTACTTATCTAAAATCCATACTAATATTATAAATGCGAAAGTGTGTCTGTCTGTGTATCTGTCTGTTACCTCTTCACGCTTAAACCGCTGAACCGATTTGGATGAAATTTGGTATGGAGATAGTTTGAGTGCCGGGGAAGGACATAGGCTACTTTTTATCCCGGAAAAATGCCCTTATCCGCGATAAACGAATTTAAGGCGGACGAAGTCGCGGGTAGAAGCTAGTACCTAATAATTTGATCCTACTGCTATCTGATGACACCACTCTTTCCATGGTTAATCTCAACTATCTCGGAGTCAATCTATAAGAGACACCCGGAACTTATTTATTTGTGAGTCTTAGAGATAGATAAGATTATTTATTGAGATTAACCATCAGCAGTCAATATTCAGATATTTGGGCATTCTCATTAAGTCATACTGTTAAAGTAATTTATTAAATAGTGCACCAGTCAATTTTGTAACAAAACATATGCCGTTTGACTTTAACCATCAGTTTTATGATGACCACGGACCGCTAGTGTTTGATGCTTAGTGAAATGAAAATGCCCATTTATAACTATTTCTATGTTCTTCTTGATTTGGAGAAAGAAAGCAAAACAAAAAAAGACGAACCAAAATAAAATTAGTCTGCAAAATTACTCCGTCACATTTGGAAATGGAGCCTATTCTTCTTGTTTCAGGCGTGAACGGGCTGTGAATCTCCGCATCAGGATCAGCAGTTCTCGATTTATTGAACTCCTCATGGAAGCCCAGTCGATAAAAACTATAGAAATTAACCAAAATTAGAATAAACAAGCCAATGGTAAAACTATGTTTTATTTCAACAAGTACATTGCCACAATGTATTAAAAAACAAATGTCTATCCTGCAACACCAAACATAAAAATTACATAGAAAGTTACAGTTGGTGTAAATATAGTGCCAACTGCATAAACTTATTTATGATTTTAATGGCATATCATACTTATTATATTGAGGTCATTTCAATTTTATAAATGTCCTATTATTGTTATACAAAAATACACATTGGTACAAGCACAGTTCATGGCAATAATAACATTGACGGTGAAGGAGAAACGGGATAACCGCCAGCTTGGTGGTGTTTAGTAATATACCCAATTAACGAATTTTAAAAGGTGTATAATTTAATGTCTTTTCCACCGTCAATAAACAACATTACTCAGTCAAAGATGTGATTTTGTCTAAGGGCCATACTCGGCACATGACTCTACTCCTTATTAGGCCCAAAGGCACAGGTCCATACACCCGGGAATCAGATGAATTGCTAGAGTTATCGCCTTCTAACCACACATGTCCTCTTGGAACTACTTGGCTCCGTCTCGGAAATTGACCTCGCATTTTATCCCCAGGCAGGCCTGTGACTCGCTTACAAATATTTTGCTTAGGATTTATGGGGCTCCTTGCTATGACAATATCACCTCGGCGAAGTCTTTGAAATCTTGGAGTTATGTGCTCAGTGAACAATACGTTGTTTGTTTCTAAAGTTGGCTCCATTGATGGACCTGAACACTGAAACAATATACAAAGACCACATACATTTATTTATTTAAACTTTATTGCACAAAACAAATGGCGGGCTTAATGCCAAATGGCATTCCCTACCAGTCAACAATTTCGATAATATTAAATACCAGACGGTATAGATTTTAAACGTGATCCAAAGCGAACTGTCTAGTGTGAACATAACTCTAACTTACCATCACAAAATCTCCAATATACTCAAATGTACAGTGTGTAATACAAGCATATTGGAAAACGTAGCCCATAAAACCGCATGTCTTGCCGATTAATTTAAAAAAGGGCATATTTTCAATGAAATAATTGTTACGACTTTATAACCTAAACATTTCTCACAATACATTTAACGTTAAAGCAGCGACAGTGTTATTCATATTGTTCGGAAAAAGGATGTGTCAATTTAAAAAACATTTATTCGTAATTAGACTAATTGTTGAGCGGTGTTATATATATGAGGTAAATAAACTTATTATTTTTATTTAAAAATCTTTAAGATTCATTTGAAATTGAATAACAAAACAACTGATCTGTCAAATTGATGTGCAGTTTTACTAAAACAGTTTGTTACTCGAAAACACCAATAAGCGTCCAACTAACACTAATTCTACTATTGGATTGGACAGACGATAGCAAACCTATGTTAGCATAAATAAACTAATAAAAACGCATCCCTTGAGTGTCAGTGTCAAAAATAATTTAAAAAGTAATACATTGGCTATGGTCTTATTAGAGGGGACTCATCGATAAATGATAAACAATAATCTATCGATATTTTAAAATTTACATACAATATTATGCGCTTAGAATTTACGCAAAATACAATCATAAATATGTAGTCAAGAGATCGAAGTAGATGAATGGTACTTGTATTATCACCGAAACAACAAATTTATTAATTTTCATTGTTCCTTACTTTCATAACATGACTAAAGATTATGTTAACATGTTTAAAATACATATTCATTGAAAAACTAGAGCGATTCCTCCGTAATAATGATCATAACAAATACCTGATGATTTTATCTATTTACACTAGTATGTTTAGTACATCATCCACCCATTTCCAAAATGACAGGAAATAATGGATAACGCTATGTGCCTACTCAGTTGCTTGGCAAACCTTTTCTCGACACATGTTTACGAATCTACGATGAAGTTGTGACCAACAACAGTCTTAGTATTATGTATTGAAATCTTAGCAAACTACAGTGCACGACTTTTTTTATTAAACAAAAATATGTGAATAGAAAAAATCATGATACCTAATGAATTCATGATTCGACATTTTTGTGCAGACTGAGGACTGTAAAAGCAGTCTGTACCCCTTTCGATAGCTTTAAGAGCAGTATAGGTGAAGTGGAGAATAAGAAGTCACAGTTTGTATCGAAATCCCGTTCCTAAACCAATACTTTGGCTTTTTATTGTAACTATGATATCTATCTGACTGAAGCTAATTCACTTGACGATTATGATAACTTTCCCTTGATTTGTTCCTTAGTAACCGTTTCCAATGGCTGGTATGTAGTACCGATAACAACTGAATAGTACGGGGACTATTTCTATATTTATGTGTTCATTCGTATGTCACACATAGTGGGGTTATCGTCAACAGAATTAGCTTCGGCTTTTATACTCGAGCCGTATATTGGTTAGGGAGGGGGTAATTTTATAAGAAAGAAAGAAAGAATGGTTTATTTGCTGGAATACTTAAGTCTAGGTACAAGGTCTTATTGTAATATATAAGTTCAGTATTCTGTCGAATGATATCGACATGCAAAATAAATGTAAAAAAAATGAATGAATGCATGCATTATTAACATTATAGAAATATTTAACACACAATAATATTTAATTTGTGATACAATAGATGAGGCTACTACGTTCCTCTATTGTGCCTGTTATGGTCCATGAATTCATTAACACTATAGAAACAATTTTCTGAGAGCCATTTGGTAATAGAGTTCTTAAAAGCATTACCCTGTAATAGTTTAATATTCTCCGGTAGGCTATTATATAAAACTATGCACATATTGTAGGAATTTTTCCGGTAAATTAAAGTGCGACATGGAGGTTGATACAGAAGATTCTGATATTGTGCTCTTTGCCTACCCACAAAAACCTCACATCTATTTTGAAATAATTGTGGATGATATTTTACATGTAAGCATGCCTTTTTTATATACATGCATGGCAATGGCAAGATATTAAATTTTTTAAAGAGTGGCCGGCAGCTGTTTAGTCAAAGTAATGATTTCATTCTTTCTATCGGGATTAGATAGACAGGTATGAAATGAATTTATTGAACAAATTATATTTTTATTAGCTTATAAGCTATGTAGGCATTTCAGGTCTTATACTAAGTCTATATAATACTATAATTGTGGGGTCATCCGGTACAATTTTTATTTTATTTTATTATATTATTTTATTTTTATTTTATTTATTTGGCACACTAAACAGATAACATTCAAAATAACATATAACAATACATAGAACAGGCTTTGTAGAAAAATGCCATCCAAAACAAGTATGCACAACATGATTAAAACAATACAGTAACATCGTAAAATACCCTAAATTAAAAAATAACTACTATCAACATGGCTAAACTGTTAAATATAAAATGATTATTATTTACTGAGCATAGCAAAACAGAATTAATTTGCATTATTGTTACGAGTAATAATCAACAATATTAATAATATTAACAGGTGTTTAACGCGAAAGCACTTCTACAATCTGCCTCCTGAATACCAGAAATCATGGATTGAAAATGTCAATATTCTTGTTTTTTGTCACTAGGTCATTGTATTGACGGCACATTCTTACAATGGGATTGAAATAGGAAGTATTGTTTTTGTATACCTGCAGAGCGAAAACTTTAGGGGCACGCTGAATCGTGGTGTATTAAAGGTGACATGTGACAGAATATGGGGTGAGTCAATTTTAGAGTGAAGGACTTTGTGTAGAAATAGCATGTCATGCTAAATATAACGCGACTGTAGGGAACAAATGCCAAATGTTCGTAAACGCTGGTCGTAATTTAGTCGGGTTTGGTCATGGTTGTATCTATACGACATGATTCTCAGGCACCTTTTCTGAATACGCTCGATATTATTTGAATGAACCGAGTAATGCGGTGACCAGACAACGCAGCCATATTCGAGCACACTACGCACGAGCCTTTGGAAGAGACACAACAGGCTACTTGGCCTCTTGAAGTCTTTGGTAACTCGAAGGATAATTCCCAGCATTCGGTTACTTTTGTTAATAACGTACTCGTAGTGTGACTTAAAGTTTAGTTGTTCATCAAAGTAAATGCCAAGGTCCTTAGCACCAGATTTGCGTGCAAGACTTGTTCGACAGTTCGTAATCAAACACAATCTTTTGTTTCTTATTTGAGAAAGAAATAACGAAGCATTTATCAGCATTAAGTAACATGCGGTTGTTAAGACACCAGTCAGATACACAAGCTAAGTTATGTTGAAGCTGAAAACAATCACCGAAATTTTCTATATTCGTAAACAACTTTAAATCATCCGCATATTAGAACCAAACACTTTGAGACAATCGGTATATATATTTATTTTAATAAAAAAATACTTTATTACAGTTTTATCTTATACACTGCACACCCTACGTTGCGCGCGGTCAAACGGATAATGGCGCCACCGGCCGGATTCTTGACATCCCTCCTTCCATCCGGTGGCTCCATCTCCATCACGAGCTCCGTGCCCAGCTATCAATATGGAATACGCCATACGGTGCCCGGTCGGGGCTCCATCTGTCCGAATAGTCCCGTATTTGTCGATCAGAGTCATAACTCACTGTATTTCTAACACGCATATAACAAAAAAAAAGGATTAGATTACTTATCTGCCACATATTTGGAACATAGTAAAAAACAATTGATTTTCAAATTAAAGCTATGAAATGTATAGCATTCATTATTATTCACTATTATAAATGTTTGCTAACCCTTCTTAATTTTTATATTGATTTAAATTATTATTATTATTATTATTTTAATTATGAAAGTGACGACATCTTACGCTGAAACAACTATTCAGGTTGAAGAGGTTTTCATTGCTTGGCTAAACTATCACAATGTATTCATTGTTTTTTCAAGAGAAATCGCCGTCAGTTATGTCCTACAACTAGTAAGCGATATTAATGGTTGTGCTTGATATGTCACCAGATGAACTGTAGGATTAATTAAACCACTGAAAATGGCATACGGAGGCATCAAAATCTAGCAAAGTATATAAATAAATGTCATGTTAGATTAGACGATAACTTGTCATTATGTATGTCTGTTTTAGAAAAAAAATCTATTGGTTATCAGCTATTTTGAGACTTCCGTAGCCAAAATGGCAAAAACTGAACCCTTGCAGTTTCGTCGTGTCCGTCCGTCCGTCCGTATGTCACAGGCTTTTTACTCAAAAACTACGAAATGCTATGACGTAGACCGCTAAGAGTGACGCGCAGGTTCTTGGAGTTGTAGAAGGGCACAGTAAAACTATTATCAAAAGCGGGGAACCGCGACCGTAACGGTCAGTATTAGAAGTTAATAACCACAGATAACACATACATGTCGGATATGACTAAATTATTGTTGTAAATATGTATATTGATTAATTTTTGAGTATAAGTGTGTAAAGCTTAACAATTTATCTTCTTCGCTGTTACAGGCTTGCCAGAGTGGTTATGCTCATTGCTTCCAGTTTTGTGCTTGCTTAATAAACTTTGTATGAAAACTATTTTCAACATGATCGGATATACCGTTTTTATGATATTGCCGAAAAACTTAGATTCTCAACAAATGGCCGTAAGTGCCGTGAAAAGACTCGTTTGCCGGTGCACTTGGCATCTTATTTTTTCATCTATAGTGAATTTCTTTGAACGATTTTTTTATAGTTTTATTATTTTGGGATCATGTAAAAGTATTTAAACCGCACAGTACATGTATTTTATTTTTATTGTATTTAGAATTCTTCATAATCTGCCTGCTTTTTGGTCAAAGAAAACTTCGCACATTCCACTCAAATTATCGATATCGATAAGACATTTCTGCTCTCACCTCTATTATACGTCTGTATAGGTTGTTTCCTTAGCCTATTGAATAAAATGAGTTGAACTGTTAACGTTTATGGTCTATGTAGACAGCTCGGCTCGGGGATAGCTCGAGATCACAATCATTTATTATTTTGTGTAAATCTGATTTGTAATTAGTATTCGTCATTCGGTGATTCAAGTCGGTTCGTAAATTACAAAAGAGAAAAGTCTTTATCCGCCTGAAGTTGGAGAACAAAGCTTAAAGAACATTTTTTTTATTTTAACAAATTGTATATCTTTACGCGAGTGGCTCTACTTTCACAGCACAAATCAAAATTTCTTTTTATTAAATTGCCTATTAGGTACTTTCGGTGTTAACGTGAAAGGGCTTTTTTATAACCTACGAGTACCTCTATCAGGTTGTTTATCATTTCGTCAACATTAGTGGTTCAGTTAGTGCTCGTGTGTTGAATCGATATTGTATTAGTGCAATAACCTTAATTGTTCTGAAATGAGTGTGCGTATTCTCTGTTCATTATGAGAATGACACATTAACTTTTATTATAATGGGTTCATGTTGCTGATAAAGTCTAGAAGAAATTTATTAGTTGCTTCAGATAATTTGGTGAGTGAATTTGAACCTTTATTTTGTTGTTTGTTATTCTATATTTTATTTTTATAGTTTGTTAAATATGACTCATATTTGTAGCAGTACTTTTGTGTCAAAATGCTTTGTTGCTTTAATCTTTTTTGACTAGTTACACCTTAAAATTCACTGTAACTGTAAACATCCAATGACACATTTGACTGATACAGACATAGTGACTCTACTCCTTAAACTGTAATACATATTCATGGTTCATTTAATTAGTTACACTTCCGTCCGTGGATAATGGAACGTTTTTTTCTATATTGAACTCAAAAGACTATATTGTTATTCAGTAACATATTCAGGCATTGCAAAATACTTTATACAATGGCCCTCATGTTGTTTTTAACACCTTTCAAACACTACTTGTGCACTTAATATGTGTTTATCAGCAACATTATTTTACATAATATCACTCGAAAGTTAGCTAAACTTGATTTAGTTTAATTATCTGGTGGAAAAATAAATAGAATAGTTTTACAAATTAAGCAACCATAAACTAGGTATGTAATTTTTAAGGTGTAATAATGATTAGCACCTCTCACTCAGGCAATAAAATGTAATCAAATGGCAATGTAGAAATCTTAATCCTCAATAAAATTAAGTAAGTAGGTGTATACAATATAATTTATTAGTCCATTACACAATATTTGTATGCATATAGTTTGTCCACAGTCCCGATCTGATAGAATAGAATAGAATATAGAATAGAATATATTTTTATTGTATAACTGTGTACAAAGATGGTAATAATAATATATTTCGTTACAACAGTTTATCCGTCACGGATATACAACATTTAATATTTCATAATACTGGGGAAAATTAGTACATGCATTATTTATAACTATAAAACTCATTAATATTATAGAATACTCTATCAATGAGCCATTTTTTTAGGCTGGTCTTAAATTGTTTACCTTCAAGTGACTTTAACTCAATTGGGAGGTTATTGAAGACATGCATTGCGGCAATAAATGCACTTTTGTACATAAGCTTATTGTTGACCTTGGGAATTTTATAATTACATTTATACTGTGTGCACAAATTGTAATTAAGTGATGTCTTTTTAGTGAAGTATTCTCCATTGTGTTTTACAAAGAGGCAAAGCTCCAGTATGTAAAGCCCAGTTAACGTAAGTAGCTTCTTTTCCCTGAAAACATTTCTGAGTGAATGTCGATAGTGCAAATGATACATGGTGCGTAAGCATCTTTTTTGAAACCTAAACGTAGTCACAACGTCAGTAGAATCACCCCAGTAAATGATACCATATGCAAGTAACGAATATACTTTACCATAGTATGCACTTTCTATTATATTCTCAGAACAAGTCTCTGAAAGTACGGATAAAGCATAACAGCCTTTTGCAATTTTATTGGTTAAATCCGTTATGTGAGACTTCCAATTTAGATGTGTGTCTATTTTAATTCCCAAAATGTTAGCATTATCAACCTGTTCAATAATTACTGATCCTTCAGTTACGGCAACAGACCTAGGTGGCGGTTTATAATTCCTGAGTTGCAGGAGTTTGGTTTTCTGAAGGTTGACATTTAATTTTATCATCCCAGATATGCATAAGAATCTTAAACATTGCTAGCGAAGTAGATTTTCCGTTTTGGAAGCCAAATTGATTTGGACTAAGTATTTTGTTAGCCTGAATAAATCCTAACAATCTAGAATATATTACTTTCTCAAAAATCTTCGAAAATGTTGGCAGGAGAGCTATTGGTCTCTAACTACAGACCGATTTGATCCTTGTCGCCTTTCTTATGCAAAGGTTTGATTAAAGTAGTTTTTATTAATATATATCCCTGTCTCAAGAGTGAGATTTATAATGTAGACTAGAGGGTCGGGAATATGATCAATACTCGTTTTTATTAACTGTATTGGAATAGAGTCATGGCCAAAACTTTTCTTATTACTTAATGAAATGAAATGAAATGAAAAACATTTATTTCGAGTAACAAGGACTCATATAGTTTGTTAGTAAAATGAAATACCTATAGCTATAATGTTAGTAAATACACACTTTCACGAAACTCACACAAAATACATGCTTCTTGACACATGCTGTTCACAGCAGTGCCTCATGTAGGGGCAGTCAAGCCTATCCCCTATCGAGCGTAGGATGGGGTAATGATCTAACAATATTTTTTACTTCATTATTGTCAACAGGTCTTAGAAATATGCTTTTGCAGATCTTTTGAGATATATTTTTATATTTTTCACTAAGCAAGGGGCTACCTGTGGTTTGGTTAAGAAAAAAATCATTAAAGGTATTAGCAATGGCTAGAGGCTCTGATATACAGGTACCGTTATTCATTATTTGCTTCGTTGTCGTTTTTAAAGGGTTTGTGGAAGAGGTATGTTGCTTAATGATTGCCCATGTAGCTTGAGATTTATTAACACTATATTTTCTTCTGTTTCCGCGATTATTACTCATTGAAATAAAACAATTTAACGGATTATATCGCGTATATTATCTCATTTTAGTTCCCGACGTTTCGGAAGCTTTCCAGCTTTCCATGGTCACGGGAGGACTGAGAAAAGATGTATTTTCCTCTGTCAAAGTTACAATTTGTGCAAACTACCCATTTTTTGAAAAAACACAAATAAAGGTGTACATACATGCCAGATGGGCCTAAGCTGTAAAGACAGTTACACATGTGCCAGAAGGGCTTAATTATTTTATTCTAATAATTTACCAAGCAGCATTTCACAAATGAGGCGTACTAAGGAGAAAAGAAATGCTGCAAAGAAAAACTCCCAGGCTACCTCATTACTAATTATAATATTTAAAAACAGAGACTATTAAACTACTTTTAAAACAGATAAGATATTTTACACCGTTCGGAAATTAAGGTTTTGCAGTCCTGTGTCTCGCTTGTTCCTTGATGAGATGTATTACAGGATCCCAAGCTGGTGGTAGTGACAATCCATCTTCTCTATTGAAATTAGGATGCTTTTTAATCTCAATAGCCTCGCGTAGCATCCTGGGAAAATATATATTTTCTTTGGCAAGGATAGAAGGTTTATCAAACTTAATTGAGTGGTTTGGTTTGTCAATGACATGTTCACAAACTGCAGACCTATTACACCGACGGTGCAGGAGCACATAGCAGATGTCAAGCACTACATAATCATATTTACTAAAGTTTTTACAAAGTTCAATGCAGGAATCCAAAAGTTTATCAGTTGAAGCACCTGGTTTTACAATAGATGTAATGACGTGGGAACAGCCAAGGTGATTTTGTAAGTATCTTCGAACAAATATGCTACTTCTTCTTCGACAAAATATAAGCACTCTTCGCTTATTTACTTGCAGGTCTGCATCCGTTTTTTCTGCGGTGTTGAGTGGAGTTTCCTGACTACACCTGGTAACAACTGTACAATTGAGCAATAATTCTTTCTCGTTAATGATAGAGGACACAGAAATATCACTAGGATCCACGTTATTTGTAACTGAACTGCTTAGAGTTGATTTAACAGCTGATTCTGATTTATGGAGAATGTCGACTTGTGCATTGCCGATGCTAGTAACTTTAGGAGTGCAGCTTAACAGGGTGTCGGCCATAACAAAGTATATTGATAAATTATACCATAAGTTTGAATCTGTACAAGTGTGTGATATAATTGACAATATTAGGTAAGATGGGAATAGCAATTTCTCTTTAGACAGAATTTTGCAAATTATTAAAACTTCATCATATGCATGATGAAATGTGATATTTTGCATTTTATTTACCATCCTAGCTTGGCCTATATAAGACATTGATGGCATTCAATATATGCACACTGCCCTAAGAATATCAAACTTCAATCTACTGCTATGTATAAAAGTTATTGCATGACCTGTTTAAGTTATGAATACATTACATGTGGTATGTTTTGACATTGAAATTCCTAATAGAAAATAGGTTTACAATGTAATGCTGACAGAGGATAGTATGTATTTTTTTCTCTATCTAGCACTTATATGAAAGTAAATACTAATCATGTAGCAGTCTATGTTCTATAAATTATTTATATTGTTTAAAAAATTAAGAAAATAAAGTAAATTGATCAATTTGCCTCTGATTACCATTCAATCTGAAATACTAGAAGATTAAGGATAAAATTGACTTGAGAAGTTGGACTTGCGCTTGAAGAGTGTACAGTTACCGTCATAAATAAGTGATGATTTCTGTACCTGGTCGCTTTTAATGATTTCACAATTTCATATGACATTTCAAACACGATGTTAAAGTGACAAGGTTTCTAAATGATAACTTATTTATGCCGGTGACTGTACCACCATAATAAAAAAACCCTTCACACAACTTTTAATTTTTTCCATTACTTGTTATTATAATAACTCTAGCTATTATTATTATTATTATTGTTGATTTGTGGGCCTTCTGTATGCCGCCCAGATTTGATCTATTGTGGCAGCCCTTTATTAGAGTTCACTACTGAGGCCCGTTGAGTCTAGGAATTCCCAAATTCTTTGGGCAGTGAAATGTTGTATCTTTTCCGGGGGCACGACATGTTGCCCTAGGTAGATACTTTTTTTCCTCATGAGTGGTCCACAGGAACAGAGGATATGCATTGGAGTCTCGTCTGCCTCTTGGCACAATCTGCATACTGCGTCCTGTTTCATACCCATTTGAAACAGGTGCTTGTTTAGTTTGCAGTGACCTGTCAGGATTCTTGTTATTGCGCAGGTTTTTGGTCTTTTGAGCTGTAGTATCTCTTTCGACAACTTTTGCTTGAATCCCTTAATTAAGGTTTTCGAGTGGTTTTGTCCTTTTACGAGCCTTAGCATGCTTTACTTATGCAACTTGCATAAGTAAAGGAGAGAAAGAAAGGAACAGTGAAGTATCCGGCCGAAGACAGAGAGCAGTGGCATTAACTCCAACAACAAGAGCGTAAGCTCTTAAGTTAAATGATGATGATATATCTTATATATTCTCCATTGACAAGAAAAATTCACTAACCAAGAAATATCCACTTGAAATAAACCTTATATATCAGCTATGATGTTCTACCGATAAAGGTAAGGGATTGAAGAATGTTGACAGATATTTTAGAGAGTTTTGGCCGTCAGCCGGCAATATTACGAATACCATTATGATGTACTCCAAGAAAAAGCGGAACTGGTGAGCATTTTCCAATCATACCAGACAAAAACTGGTCAAGAGCAAGTCAGACTCATGCAAAGAGGTTTCTGTACCACTGTATGCAAAAAATAATAAAGAGAAATATGTTTCTTGTATGATTAGATTAAAATTTATAGGCATTAAAATTATATATACTATATAATAATACTAATATTATAAATGCGAAAGCGTGTCTGTCTGTCTGTCTGTCTGTGCGCCTGGATATTCCTCTTCCTCTGTTCCTCTCAACTTTTCCCTCAATGATGTTTCTAAAGAACCCTTCTGTTGGGATAAAACTCAACATCTTCCCTCTTTCGGTTTCAATGATTCTTAACAGGCATCCATTCTCATCTGCCATTCTTAATACAGAATATACATAATTTTCAAGGATTTGGGCTGGGTGTCAATGAGCTAGTGAATCAATCCTTCCGTCTCAGTCCAGACTTATCTTTTTAATTATTTTAATAACCATAAATTTTTGTTAACAGCAACAATGGGCAAGTTTTCTGGTAAAAAATGCCGATTGCTCTCGATGCTGTGGCTGACCTGCAGCTTCTTCTTCGTGGAGCTGATCGTCGGCTATGTCACCAACTCCATGGCCCTCGTCGCGGACTCGTTCCACATGCTCAGCGACGTCGCAGCGTTGGTCATAGCCTTCCTATCTGTTAAAGTAAGTACATGATATTACCTTTTTAGGGTTTCGTAGCCAAAACGGCAAATACGTAAAACGGAACCATATTGTAGTTTTGTCATGTCCGTCCGTCCGTCCGTATTTCACAGGCATTTTACTCAAAGAGATGTTTATTGATAAAATTTGGAGTATAAGTCTTGTATATGCAGTATTAAGAAAATAACGCTTAATAAATACTTTCAGCAGAAATTGTTTTTAGCATGATCTTGCAGCAAATGTTGGATCATATTGTATTTCTCCCAGCAAACATTCACTCTCATGTAACTGACATTTCGAAAGTGCTTGTAACTAGGCCTACTTGAATAAAGAATATTTTGATTTGATTTGATTTGATTTGATCGGATATACTGTCTTTGAGTTATTGTAGAAAAACTGAGCTTCTCAACAAAAGACCGTAAGTGCTATGAAGATACGCTCTTTTGTTGGCGTACTTTTTCACATTGTATTTTTCCAATTGTAGTGCATTTTTTTGTAGTAACTTCCACTGAGCGTGGTCCGACATGCTCTTGGCCAGTTTTTTTATCGTTAGGGAAATACATTTATGCATACTGTATGAACAAGGGAACACTACGTGTGTAACAGACTAACCGAAGCAAATGCCTCGAACTACCGTTTAGCTAGACTTTTATGTCCGATTCTTTCACTCTCTCTTCTACACCTTATTAAGTCAGGATGAAACTGTTTAACCGGGCTCTGCAGTCCTTTGCTTTGCGCACCGACATTGCCGTTTGTGGGTTTGCACTCCCCCTAATGCAGGGATCGCCAAGCTACGGCCCGCGGGCCAAGTACGGCCTGTGAGCCCTTCTAATCCGGCCCGCGGAAAGAAAGAGGGAGAGCCCACGGTCCCTGTTTTGTAATTAGTCACAAATGAGACCGCCTCACTGGGATTTATTTAAGAGTTCGAAATAATACAAATCAATAATATTTTTTTCCTATATTATTTTTTTACCAACTAGCGGTAATTGGACATAATCATAGTCACTCATGAACATAATCAACACCAAGTGCTCTTGCGTTATCTAGGTACCCTCTGAAGACTAAGACTACTTAACTAAAGTATATACCCCATGACCAACCATGCAACCAAAGTCTTGGCCCGCACGAATTTATATCAAGTGCAGTTGTGGCCCTTGGTCAAAAAGTTTGGAGACCCCTGCCCTAATGAATCTGATTACTGCTAAGGAGGCCTAGCGATCTATCCAGTTCAAAGCCAGGTAATAAAAAAAACCGTCTAGGTCTGTGGTCTTAGGTTGGGTTAGTTTTTGTTATCAAAAAGCTTTGTTTATGCATGTACTATTTATTTGTAGGCAAGATTTTTTTGGTACCTCTAAAAACTTTGAAATTTTGTTAATTGTAATTTTTGACTCTTTTGACTCCAAACGTTGCCGACCCCTGGTCTAGGTTGTGGACTCTGAAACCACGGATGAATGACGAGTCCGCCTTTAATGGGGTGCCACGGAAACGCCTTAAACTTTCGACTGCGGATGATATACGCCTGGCACATAGCAAAATTGCTATCTTGATAGCGTACAGGAAACTTATCATAGATTTCGATTGGCTGGCATGAACTGAGACATTGATGTCAAGATCATAGGACTGATTGTGTAATCCAAATAATAACCATTGTTATTGATAAACCACCACTTTGGGTCAGGTCATAGTATTTTATTAGGAGATATTCTGAAAAAGGGCAAGTGAAAAGTACTCTAAACTAACGAGCATGCCTGAAGAGATTAATGAATGTTGATGAAGCGGCAGTTGTATGACAGGACCGTAGCAAGTGGAAGGAGGTAGTCTCTGACTACCCCGTTAGGAAAAAGTATTTTCGGCTTCTGATTAGAACACACTCCTGGCACCATTATTGAAAAAAAAAATCTGAGAAAGATAAGTTCCTAATAGAATCGACTTTTGGCACTGAAAATACCTAGGTATCTGTGATCCAGGTATTGTCATTTGTAATCTGAGTAAAATTTTCGTAGTTTCCTCATTTATTTCGTTATTAGATACTATTGGTGACACTAGAGACGTTGCCCGCAACTTCGTTCGCGGGGGAGAAAAATTCATAACCACTCTTTTTTTTTTGACAGCGTACTCGGGTAAAAAGTATCCTATAATAATCTGTCGGTACCCAGATACCCGGGTACCAAAAAATTGTTCAAATCTGCTTAGCTGATTTGTCGTGATAAAGCCATAACGATACATACAAACATACAAATAATCCATTAAAAAAAATCGATTCAGTGACCTCCAAATAGCCCGTTCTAATTTTTTTTGAGCGTATCTTCAATGTACAGACATTTCATTTTTACAACTTTATAATAGTAGATATTATCTTTATTAAGAAGAACTAATTACATAATTATTCTATCACCGCGTTATTTAATGCAGCACATTCATTCATTAATTAGATATTTGCATTTGTACCGTTGTGGTCAAAATGACCTCATTTGGTATAATAAAGCCGATTTCAATATTATGTTTTGTTTTACCTATCGCGTGGTAATAGTGCCTACTAGGTATTTTAGATGACATCAGATTTATTTATGTGATGGGATTCCCTGCAGTAAACAGTATAGGTAAGGTATGTATGTACCCTACCAGTGTGTAGGTACTTAACCTATTTAATAGCACACAGTCATAATCGATAGGTAGGTATTACAAGTATCATGCGTACATTTATATTTTTGAGGGTTCTATAGCCAAAATGGCAAAACTTATAGTTTCGTCGTGTCCGTCCGTCCGTCCGTCCGTCCGTCCCTATGTCACAGGCATTTTACTCAATAATGACTGGATGTATATTGATGGCATTTAGAGGATAGGTGTCTTGTATAAGCCGCTACATAGTTTGATAGTTAAATAACAATAAAATATATTTCTAAAGGGGGGCACTCCATACCGAATGTAACCGAAAGTGTTTTTTTTTCAGCAAATATCAATGTGTGGTACATATTTCGACAATTCTTTTAAAAAGGCTGAGTTCTCTAAAAAAAACATTAGATGTATTGAATATTTTCGGAAATATTTCCTCCGAAAGTTGCACTAATTGTGTCGTCCCCCCCCCCCCCCCCCTCTAATTTCTAAACGGTATGTCCAAAAAATCCATACTAATATTATAAATGCGAAAGTGTGTCTGTCTGTCTGTTACCTGTTCACGCTTAAACCGCTGAACCGATTTGGATGGAATTTGTTATGGAGATAGTTTGAGTCCCGGGGAAGGACATAGGCTACTTTTATACCTTTACTACATAGGCTACTTTTTTATAATATCCCGGAAAAATACCCTTATCCGCGATAAACGAATTTAAGGCGGACGAAGTCGCGGGCAGAAGCTAGTATGAAATAAATTACAAAGATAAAGCTTAATAAATACTTTCAACGAAGAGATACGCTCTTTTGCGAGTGCACTTTAACATATCATATTTTTTTCATCTGTAGTGCATTTTTTTGTACGATCGGCTGCGGAACCCCTACACTGAGCATGCTCCGACATGCTCTTGGCCGGTTTTTTGTTTTCAAATGAAATCAAATCAAAATCAAGTAGGCCTAGTTACAAGCACTTTCGAAATGTCAGTTACATGAGAGTGAATGTTTGCTGGGAGAAATACAATATGATCCAACATTTGCTGCAAGGATTAGGGAAACCCAGAAAAACCTAATCAGATCATTTAAATTAAATGTAATATTATTGATAAAATCATCATTTTTAAAATTAAAATAATCAATAAGATAAATCCCAAAAGGATTGTCAATAAAAAATAAATAATCTAGAATGTGTCTAGAATAAAATTCTAAATGTCAAAGTATATAAAACAATTAAGATTAAATTTAATAATAATACCTTAGGTATTCGTTAAAATAATTATTCATATACCTACATGACGCTTAATTTACATTAATCCCACGCGGCTTCATCATTCATGTAGTCTTGTGTGCTATAATAAGCTTTAGAAAATAATTTTCGTGTCATAATATTTTTGAATTTACCAATAGACAACTCAGTTATGCTGCTAGGAAGTTTATTATAAAATCTCACATAGTTACCCATGAATGATCTCCTTATTTTATGGAGCCTAGTAGCAGGCACTGCGAGCTTATGCTTATTTCTAGTATTAATATTATGTATATCACAGTTCTTCTTAAAGTCGGTAATATTTTTATGTACATACATAATATTCTCATAAATGTATTGACAATGCACTGTCATTATATTAATGTCCTTAAACTTATCTCTAAGCGAGTCTCTATAGTTCATTTTATATATCGCACGAACAGCCCGCTTCTGCAGAACAAATATAGTATTAATGTCGGAAGCACTGCCCCATAGTAAGATGCCATACGACATAATACTGTGGAAATAACTGAAATACACTAATCGAGCCGTTATCACGTCTTTAATTAACGAATCTTACTTACTGCAAAAGCTGCAGAACTCAGTTTATTCGAGAAATTAGCAATATGGGGACCCCATTGGAGCTTAGAATCTAATGTTATACCGAGAAAGACTGTACTATTAACTAGTTCCAGTTCCTCACCTTTAACCATAACGCTTGCTTGCTCGTGTTTTACGTTACTCGTGACAAACTTAACACATTTAGTCTTTTTCTCATTCAACAAAAAAATATTTACATTAAACCAATTTACTACTTCACAGATAGCATTGTTTACGTCATTGTAGGATCGTTGATTTCGTACGACTTTGAAAATTAGAGACGTATCATCTGCAAACAAAACTATCTCATGGTGGGTCTTTACGAGGTGTGGCAAGTCATTTATATATATATAAGGAACAGGAAAGGTCCCAATATTGATCCCTGCGGCACACCCATAGAGACTAATGACCCTAGTGAACGCTTTCCATTCACGTCAACCCTTTGTATTCTACCATTTAAATAAGACTCTAATAAATTTAGTGCTGATCCTTTAACTCCGTAGTGGTGTAGCTTCCTAATGAGTGTCTCATGATTAACGCAATCGAAGGCCTAAGATAAATTACAGATGATGCCTAAAGCATCTCACGATTCCTCCCAGGCATCGAAAATGTGTTTTACGAGCTCAACTCCGGCGTTGGATGTCGAGCGACCCCGCGTAAAACCGAATTGCTTATTATGCATCAAATTATTCAAATTAAAATGTTTTAACAATTGATATAGAATTAGCTTTTCAAAAATTTTACTAAATGTAGGTAGTACAGATATTGGTCTAAAGTTAGTGGGGTCAGAGGTACTACCTGATTTAAATAAAGGAGTTATTTTGCTATGTTTCATCAGATCAGGAAACTCACCGCAGTCAATACTGTTATTGAATATTCAATAACAGTATCTGCCAAGTCAGGCGCTATTACTTCTATTAGCGATTTGACAGCATGGACTGAGACCCCCCATAGGTCATTGGTTTTTTTGACATTAATTGTCAATAAATGTAAATCTGAAGGACTGGCATGTTCAAAATAAAAGTCCTTACATTCTGGGACGTTTTCTTTTAACAACAAAATATTACTATTTCGGATTACTTGCTATCGATACGCGCAAGAAGTCAACCTGGAATGCATGCCGTGCGTGCGGCTCCTTTGGTGCAAAGTTGCGGCTCTCCAGCTTTATATATCTTTCGCTCCATACGAAAAAAAAACAAATTATCAATACATTATTATAAAAAACATGCGCGGGTCATGTCAAATTTTACGCAGGTAAGTTTACCCCAGCATAAATATTCCTAAGTCGTTGTTATAAGTGGTTGTTTGTTCTTATTTGTTTATATCAATTGATCCTTTACGCTAACCTGTGAAATAATGCATGGCAACTGAGTTGTAGCTCTATACAAAAAGTAACAGATTGGGCTGTGCTAAATTTAAAAATGACCTAAAATCGTAATTATATGGTATTAAAATAGAATAAAATAAATAAATAAATAAATATCAGGGACAATCTTACACAAATATACCTAGTCCCAAACTAAGCAAAGCTTCTACATAATATATAGATAAATTATAATACATAGAAAACATCCAAGACCCAGGAACAAACATTCGTGCTCATCACACAAACACTTGCCCTCGTCGGGATTCGAACCCGGGTCCGTCAGCTATCTCTATTAAAGCTGACTAGATTTAGGTTTAATAGACTTATTAAAACGATGATTTTTAATGGCCCTTTAAAAACTGGAAAATCAAGTAAATGTATAATACGATCTCAATAATTTGCTGACTCCTGAGTCTACGGTAAAGCGAGATGTGAATTTATTTCGTATTGTGTTGTGATATCTAATAGCAAAGTTAGGAAAGTGTCCAACAAGAGAAGTAGCAAAACGTTGAAAGACGCTGCAGTTTGTAAGACCCAATTTCACGAAGCTCGGTTAGCGTTAACTGATGATTAATGACCGATCATTATAACACCTGTGAAATGGTTGTCATTGACAGGGGCAATCAACCTGAATATTTACGGTCGGCCAAGTATTTAGTCTACTACTTTTGAACCATGAAATAGTGTCGAAAAGTGGTACCAGATCAGTGTTCTTTGACCTGTGGATCGCGACTCCATAGGGGGTTGCGGTTACATTCATTCCGACTCAGTATTTCTAACTAACATTTTAAAACACATGTCAAGTCGTAAAAAATGATTCCATTGAAAAACACTGTTATCGAGTATATATTTTATATTTGGCTGTTTGTTTAGTTATTTGTTCTATTTTTACGAATTCCTTAACTGTTGACGCAAATTCACAAATAACAACACCACTTAATAGGTCTTGTTCATAATATATTTTATATATAACATAAGTATTAAAAGATGTAAACAAACAAATTACCGGTTTGTGTCGAAATATTTGTTACCTACCGTGTTACCTATGATAAATCTACGATCTACTATTGCTTAGTTAAGAATAAGGTCCACATGAATGTAAATAAAGATTGGAAAATTGTATGGGAATTGTATTGCAGAAAGTCGTACTACTTTTTACTTCATAAATGTTCGACACAATAACTAGGTTTGTTGAGAATAAATAAAATACAAAATAATTAATAGATAAAACGTGTCAATTTTTACACAAATCTCACTAATCCTATGGTAAGTTCAATAAGGCTTGTGCTATGAGTACTAGACGAAGATATATGTAATGGATATATTTACTTATATATGTACATAGAAAACATCTAACACTCAGTAACCAATATCTCACAAATTAGTATAGCTCATCACACAAATTACCGGGATTTGAACCGAGGACCTTCAGCTTCGCTGGCAACGTTACTCCCGCCGAGCTAAACCGGTCGTCAAAAACTTAATGTAAAGTAAAGATAATTTTTCGCAAGGTCGTAAGACGAAGTACGAAGATTTGTACGAAAATGTATTTAGTGTATGTCACGTCTGTAACTAATAGTACCTAGATACCTACAGACAGCAGTCGCTATGCTGAACCCTAAGAAGAAAGCCTTAGTTCAACATTTCCTGTCTCTCCACAGATGTCACCAAAGAAATGGTCAAAGAACACCTTCGGCTGGGCCCGAGCAGAGGTCTTGGGAGCTCTCGTTAATGCTGTATTCCTGGTAGCGCTGTGCTTCAGCATCACGGTTGAAGCCGTGAAGCGCTTCTTCGATGACGCCTACAAGATTCACAACGAGAAGTTGCTAGTCGCAGTCGGCACTTTGGGCTTGGTGCTCAATGTTATAGGATTGTTTTTGTTCCATGGTGAGTATTTTTTTTTACTATAATTTTAGTACGTAGTCAAAGAACATCATGGTTTAAGCCATTGTTTAAGTTTTTTATGCGATGATCGAGGGGCATTTGACCGCAAACTCATCTGTTGTTAAGAGTCCGCAGCAAGCTCGGTTCTCCATACAAACGTAGTTACGCTCTCATTTTAAAACGCCTGGCTAGTTTTCTCTGAAACTTTGTACTTAGAATAAATTAAGCATGCCTGTAATTAGTTTATGTAGCTTCAGATACCATATTAAAAAAAATACAATGAATTTAAGTTTTTATACAAAACTTGTTTTTGCTGTATTTCGTTTGTTTTATAAACTGGAGCCATATAAACTAATTGCAGGCCCAGATATATACCTCATGTTATTGAATATGCAAAGTTTCGTTACAATCCAACACGTAGTTTTAAATTGAGAACGAAACTCCGTTTGTATGTGAAGGTGAAATTCGGCCGAGCTTGCTGGGGACTCTTAAGTGACGATGCGCCCAATGGTTTTGTTGGTTACTTTATTTTTATACGATGATAGATGGGCATTTGACCGCAAACTCACCTGTTGTTAAGTGACGGTGTGGCCGAGGATGTATCATGCCCGTCTAGAAACAGCCTATTCACTCTTTTCTTGAACACGCCCAATGGTTTTGTTGGTTACTTTTTTTTTATACGATGATAGATGGGCATTTGACCGCAAACTCACCTGTTGTTAAGTGACGGTGCGGCCGAGGATGTATGATGTCCGTCTAGAAACAGCCTATTCACTCTTGTCTTGAACACGCCCAATGTTCTTGTTGGTTATTTTTTTTTTATATGATGATAGATGGGCATTTGACCGCATACTCACCTGTTGTTAAGTGACGATGCGGCCGAGGATTTATCATGCCCGTCTAGAAACAGCCTATTCATTTTTGTCTTGAACACGACCAAATTATAATGGTCGGGGAACATACTCGCTGGCGATGAGTTCCACTTTGCCGTACGCATGATGAAAGTGGCACCGAAGATTAATGTTATAGGATTTGGAATTGTTCCATTGTGAGTTCTTTTGTTTTCAATTATTTTACTAGCCAAAGATCGATTGGGTCCGAGCAGACGTTCTAAGGAGCTCTAGTGAACTTCCTGGTAGCTGCTACATAGTTAATTCAAATTCGTCCCAGACACCACCAGTCAACACCTGGCTTTTTTCCAAGGACACCATACACTTTGTACTGTCAACTACAAAGAGATGTATCCACTTTCGGACCTTATTCCAATGCATCAAAGAAAAAAGTTGCTACATATCTTAAAAGTCGCTTGTACTATGTGACGACAATTAAGTAAATTGTAACGTAGTATGTTCATTGGTAACTTCTGTGAATTTCTCGCATTAGTGGATAAGCCTAACGTCTTAAATAGACATTACCATTACGGACGTTTCGTTTGGGATAGTACAAATAAAACACACTTGTAAAATACAAATTGCCTGATATAAAAAAAATATTTATATATTTTCCAAACAAAATTTCGTCTACGTTATCATGGCAAACGTCTGTTAATGAAAATCGTGTACCTTTAGGTATAACTCGAACTAGACAAACAGACTCGATCGGTCCTCACTGCAGTTAACGAAGTCACCTATGCTTCGATGCCCTCTATACGTGGCTGAATATAGTCTCGATGTATCTCAAGCGAAGATTTCATTGAGTTGCTACGGCCCGTCTGTACCTTTTCAGCATAATAATCTACACATACAGTTGCATTTTAGGCGATTATCTCTGACAAATATATACTATGCATGCGTGCATAGCTTACAGCTATGATATGCTTATAATATCCGCTGTTATTAAAGCAAAGTACTTTAAACAATGTACGACTATTTTTACTTTAAAATATGAGCTGAACCATCCTAGACCCCGTTGTCGCTTACGTGGTCAGTTTATGAATTTAAAAAAATGTGTAGTTGGGTACTGCAAAACCTTTAAGCAATTCTGAGCTGTTCTGTAGACCATGTTTGTCGGTATACACATTAGTCCGTATTGTAAATCTTTACTGACAAAGTCACACTTATATTGGTGTCATTGTCGAGAACATTCCCCGATTACTAGAGAACATTTCCCATACATACCGGAGGTTTCCTGAGATTTTCGGGGACGGCACTTCTCTTAGACCAGCCGCAGTACTGACTGGCGACCGAGATCGTAGCGTCTCTTTCACACCTGCTAAGACTACGCAAGTATGAACGAGATAGCATTATGATCAGTTAATACTGCGGCTAGTAAAGTCACACTAAGCAAATGCGGAAAACCCACAACAATAAGTATCAAGTATCGTTTTAGAAAGGTGCCCAAAGATTTCCCTATACTCGCCTCAAACCGTAAGCTTAACCGCAACAATCGTTCCAACCAGCCTGTTAGTAAACATAGCTCGGTTAACGAAATAGTGGCATTGTTCTTATCAGCATGTACACACCTAAGCATCTACAAAACTATAATGAGACTCCGTTTTACAAGCCATTGTTATCGGTTCCATTCTCTCGATGTCATTAGGAATACGCGATTCATCTTGTTTCGTTCGCGTAATAGGGCTTAGTTTCGTCTGAGGCGATATTGTATGGAAACACAGTCAGAAACTGAAGTAAGTTGGTTAAATCGTCAATAACTAGCTAGATTATTCAATTTCTGGCCACAACTTCATGTCAGCGTTTACTAAACTCTGATTGATCATCTTGATTATTTCATCAAATAAACATTGTTTCATAAAAATATGAATGAGAAATCGTGAAACCAGTAATATTAGGGTAAGTTTTATTGATAAAAATACTAACACTTAGCCAGTATGCAGTGATCACAGCGTAAGTGCGCCCGTTGAGGTTACATTTTGGGCTTGAATTAAAAACCAGAGTATACGCGATTATAACACCACTAGAAGGCGCCGAATTGATAAATTGACGATGTTTAATGTAATGTAATCTTGATACTTAAATCCTTAAAAAGCAGTCTACGCTTAATTTATTTTTAATTTGAACCAAAAAACAACAATAATTGGGTACTTTCCTGTAGAAATAAAACAATTTAACGGATTATATCGCGTATATTATCTCATTTTAGTTCCCGACGTTTCGGAAGCTTTCCAGCTTTCCATGGTCACGGGAGGACTGAGAAAAGATGTATTTTCCTCTGTCAAAGTTACAATTTGTGCAAACTACCCATTTTTTTGAAAAAACACAAATAAAGGTGTACATACATGCCAGATGGGCCTAAGCTGTAAAGACAGTTACACATGTGCCAGAAGGCCTTAATTATTTTATTCTAATAATTTACCAAGCAGCATTTCACAAATGAGGCGTACTGAGGAGAAAAGAAACGCTGCAAAGAAAAACTCCCAGGCTACCTCATTACTAATTATAATATTTTAAAAACAGAGACTATTAAACTACTTTAAACAGATAAGATATTTTACACCGTTCGGAAATTAAGGTTTTGCAGTCCTGTGTCTCGCTTGTTCCTTGATGAGATGTATTACAGGATCCCAAGCAGGTGGTAGTGACAATCCATCTTCTCTATTGAAATTAGGATGCTTTTTAATCTCAATAGCCTCGCGTAGCATCCTGGGAAAATATCTTTTTTCTTTGGCAAGGATAGAAGGTTTATCAAACTTAATTGAGTGGTTTGGTTTGTCAATGACATGTTCACAGACTGCAGACCTATTACACCGACGGTGCTTGACATCTGCTATGTGCTCCTTCACCCGGGTTGATACACTGCGTTTCGTTTGACCGCCTATATCGGATTATATCGCGTATATATAATATACGCGATATAATCCGTTAAATTGTTTTATTTCAATGAGTAATAATCGCGGAAACAGAAGAAAATACTTTCCTGTAGTCAACATAAATGATGTCACACTTGCAGTTAAATGTTATTTGTGGAAATACGTAGAAAACATTCATGAATATTTATTTTTATGCTTTTGGCGATTTTAAAATGATTAAAATCTACAAATAAGGAGGCAATTTGACCGTATAGAATTATGACGTCATAAACCTTTTTTCCTTTCAAACTTCATACTTTCTGACCTTTTTGACAGTTTATATTTACGATAATTATTTGGCGTACTATTATAAAGTTTTAAAAATGATATGTTTGTATGTGTCGTTGCGGCTTCATCACGCCAAATCGGCTAAACGGATTTCAATGATTTTTGGTACACGGGTAGCTGGGTATCTCCAGATGGTTATAGGACTTATAGGATACTTTTTCTCCTCCGCGAACGAAGTTGCGGGCACCTTCTAGTATATAATGTATTAGATGTTTGTGCTATGGTTTGTAACTACTTATTGTCCAGGTAATCTATATGTCATTACCGTTTCAGGATTTTAATTGTTTGACAGAACAATGGAATTCCACGTCAAAATAGTTTCCGCGACATTGACAAATTGGTTTTGGTATGGTACCTTACCTAATTGGCGTATTATACATCCTAACCTAACTGTACCTTTAGCATAACTAAACAGTGCCAGAGGGTAGAGAGTATAGGTGACTGAGATCTGATTTCACCATCATGCTCTGTTATTTTTTTTTAGTTATATTGGCCGAATAAGATTTTCGCAGCGCGCAGCAGGTAACATGGGAAAATGAGTATGTAGTGAACACGGGTTCCAGGGGACTGTTTCTCAAAAGCTTGTAACGTGTATTATAAGCGGAAGTATCTTTTCAACAATATGAATTAAAAAGACACTTCGGCTCGTTATACAAGGTACAAGCGTTTATGGAACAGGCCCCTGGTCGTGAAAGTGTTAACGGCCTGTCAAATGGTCGATATTGACAGCCGTAACACGAACAAAACCTGGTGAAATCAGACCTTAATGTCACGCGAAAAACTAAGTGCAGGGTCAAGTGATGTTTGATGAATATGCTTCTTGCTTCGACCACTATCATTTAAGGCGTGAATTTGAGGGTTCCACTTCAATGCGTGCATCGTGTATGTCATTATCATTATATATATTTGAAATTAAATCCAAATAAAATTGACCATCCAAAAAATCTTAGTGAATATTTTCCTTTCAAATAGATACATAAAAAGAGTCCCATTTCACTTATAATATAATATAAGTTTAAAATGTATGCTTAGATTACTAATGCTAGTTTAGAAATAGGTACTTTAGATAAACTATCGGACTATGTAATGTCGATTGTCACTGATCGATATCTTAATAGGTCGAACGGGTAGAAACAATATCGTGATTATTTATAAAATAATGGTACAATCGACTTCAATGACATTTATACGTTTTGACATATTCCGTTTCTAGATGTTTTTTGAAACGAATTGGTTAACTCTCATAATAGGGATGTTGACAACTTTTTTCCGTGGTATGTTATAGAATGACCTTTCAATAATAAAAATACTGGTGAAAAAACTACATCAATGTCATTAAAACTCCACGAGATACAACGAAATTAGAATCACACTTTTGGACTTTCCCAAAAACGCTCCATACTAAACCCTAGGAAGGCGTGACGTCACTCCTTCCTACCTTGTATGGGGAAATTAAGAACTTTGTTCTGCAGCTGTGTTAAAACTTGCGTTTATCGAAACGGTCTCATAACAAAAGTTACCATACATTTCATGGGTTATTTAATGGTATTATTATTTATTAATATTTTCATACTTTGAAAATGAACTTTCCCACATAGCTTTAAAGGCTCATAAAATAAGCTATACGTAAGGTACAGAACTCAATTTTTTTCTTTATGATTTATATCATAAAAACTGTTATTTCGTATCAATATTTTATTATTATTTGAGTACAGTCAACATCCCTATTAACAGCCAATCCGTTTCCCATCAGACAAGCTCTTCAAGAACACTTCTTATTCTTCCATTTTGTTCGTAGAACACGGTAGCAGTCACGGCCACTCGCACGGGGTCGTGCCTCCCCCGGCCAACGTGCGTCATCTCACGGAGATCGTAAACAGTAACGCAGACATGGCCCTGGGCCACAACGCCACCGACACAGAAGAGACGGATGAGATGGTCCCTCCAAGAACTGCCCCGCCGAACAATAACAAGCCCGCGCCGTGTCGACAGACCACGGACCCTGGACACATGAATATGAAGGGAGTGTTCCTGCATTTATTGTCTGACGCGTTAGGTGAGTCGAAGCTACTTTTTTAAATTTGACTTCCAGGGTTGTCGACTTAAAAACTTCTACGGGCAAAAATATTCCGCTCATTTAATCAAAACTTGTTTTAAGGAGTTAAAACGAGTTTTGATTCAATGAGCGGAAGACTTTGACATATTGCAATAAGAACATAGATTAGAAAATAAACAAGAGTGTTTTAGCACAGTATAACGAATATACAGTCTTTGTTGTCGGGCGACACCGCCGACCGCCGCCGTCCACAATATAAAATAAAAAAAACTATGTTCACTCTCATATAAATTCTCACATAACTAACTTTCCCTCAAACTAAAGTGCGCAAAATAAGCGAATTTGGGGGTGACGGCCCGCGCCGTCCGCTTCCCCTTAATTTCCCCTCCGTTGCTCAGCTCGAGCACGTTCATCGGCCTACTGTAGGAATTGTTAAAACTATGGCTCAAGAGCACACAGTCTCCCGCAAACCTCAAAATGTGCCTCTCATGCAAAAAAGATCGTTTCAAGCATATCTATAATAATTTGAGTCCCTGAGTCGTAAATTAAAGGCACCGTTGCACACCGACACATGGTCAAGAATAAGTTAATTTAGCCTGGTCGCGTTCAACAGTTGGCGGATCAAAGATTATCACAAGTTTTTTATCTTTGAACATACCATCTAAGCCTCTGAGTGCTTAGACGGCATACGACTACCGGTGACCGATTTAGATCCAGTGCAGTTTTAGGATAAATTCACTGGCGAGGGCTTACATGCTCGGTATGTTTCGTAGCAAAAAATAAGAATGATATTGTTTCCTGAACAAAACTTATGAATAATCCAAATGAACATTATTTTTTTATAAATTGATTTCCACGGTATAAAAAGTCTATTAACGCGTTTTGCAGATCAAACTGTCAAATTCGCCTCCTTTTATATCATCTATCCATACTAATATTGTAAATGCGAAAGTGTGTCTGTCTGTCTGTCTGTTACCTCTTCACGCTTAAACCGCTGAACCGATTTGGATGAAATTTGGTATGGAGACAGTTTGAGTCGCGGGGAATGACATCGGCTAGTTTTCATCCCGAAAATATATCCTTATTCGCGATAAACGAATTTAAGACGGACGAAGTCGCGGGCAGGAGCAAATACTATTATAAAATTGTAAAAATGATATGTTTGTATGTGTCGTTGTGGCTTCATTACGAGGGCTGCTATTTATATATCCGGAAACCGGGATTACAATCTTCTTAAATAGCATATTTGACCGCCATGGTAAAATTTGAACTTTTTTAAGTATATAAGGTATATTTTTTCTTCCTTATTAACGCTCGTGTTTTGTTTTTGACGGGTTTTAAATGTCATCTCGCAGCAAGAATGGAACTCACTCGTGAAAATATTCGTGCTATGATTTATTATGATTTTCGGCGTGGTTTAACGCAACAACAGTGCATAGATCAACTAACTTCAACTTTTGGTGATGAAGCCCCATCTAAAACTACTGTGTATCACTGGTTTAGTGAGTTCAATCGTGGACGTAGTATGCTTACGGACGAAGTTAAGGCAGGTCGCCCGAAATCGGTCGTTGTACAACAAAATATCGAGGCTGTGCGAAAACTTATAATGGACGACCGACATGTTACGTACCGCGAGATAGAGGCGACTCTGGGTATTTCTATGACCAGCATTAATAGCATATTACATAATTATTTGGCTGTAAAAAAAATTTGTTCGCGTTGGATACCCCACAACTTAACAAATGAGCAAAAACATGCTCGCGTCGAATGGTGCAATAAAATGTTAAAAAAATATAACCGTGGTGACTCAAAAGCCGTTTATAACATCTATACAGATGACGAATCCTGGATCTATGCATACGATCCCGAAACGAAGCAACAATCAACGGTATGGGTGTTTCAAAATGAGCCGAACCCTACGAAAGTTACTCGTGCAAAAAGTACATTGAAACAAATGGTGGCCTGCTTCTTCGGTATTAATGGCCATGTAGCTACAGTGCCACTAGAAAACCGTAGAACGGTTAATTCAGAGTGGTACACGACCATTTGCTTACCGGAAGTATTTGAACAAATTCGTAAAACTAACCAGCGACGAAGAATCATTCTTCATCATGACAATGCCAGCTGTCATACGTCACGCGAAACAACTCTATTTTTGGAGGGTCAAAATGTGGAATTAACGGGTCATCCGCCGTACAGCCCTGACTTGGCACCCAACGATTTTTATTTATTTCCAAATATAAAGAATAAATTACGCGGTCAACGATTTTCGACCGCTGAAGATGCTGTCGACGCATTCAAACAACACGTTATGGAGGTACCTCAGGCGGAGTGGCAGAAGTGCTTTAAAAATTGGTTCACGCGAATGCAAAAGTGCATAGATCATCAAGGGGAATACTTTGAAAAACAATAAAACTATTTTCAGCCGTGTACGTTTGTTTGTTTTTTTGTTTCCGGATATATAAGTAGCAACCCTCGTACGCTAAATCGGCTAAACGGATTTCAATTATTTTTGGTACACGGGTAGCTGGGTATCTCCATATGGTTATAGGATACTTTTTACCCGACTATACTAAATAAAAAACGATGGGTTAAGACTTTTTCTCCTCCGCGAACGAAGTTGCGGGCGCATTCTAGTGAGAATATAAAACGCAAACTTGGATTGGCTAGAGTTAGATCCACACGGTCGATGTTAAGAGTCTCTTGAGAGTAGGTATCTCGGTAGGTGGTTAACCACAAGACCACAGCTCGATGGCTTTTCCTGGAATATTCCACCACTGAAATGAGTCAAGTGTAATGTGGTTTGATAACCTTCTGTTGCTATGTAAAATGAAAATATCTAACATGAGCGAAATTCCACGTAGCTTTTAATGGTCAGAGTTTTCAAGGAATTAAGGAAACAGTTGCGAGTAATGTTTATTTTATGTTTTTTTAAACAGTATTAAATACTCATAGGACCCACTCAACTACCTCTAAAATCCATTTTTGTCGACGAACACGACGAATATTAATACATCTAGTTTGTTACATTTAAAATTACATCCAGTTTCTGAACGATTAGTCGATAAGGGCATATTGTTTACACAAATCGCCTGTTATTCTAAATCACAATCGATACACGTGGAAACTGTTTTGCCATTACTTCGGGTTCGGGTTGACACGTTCCAAATTGGCCATAGTAATACCCAGTTACAATCACCTTTGTTTACAATGCGCATTATTAAATAGAGTCATGTCTAGGCTGCGAATGTTTGTCCAGTACAGTACAGTTATGTCACCTTGATGCTTGAACCTTGACTTTGTACATACTTTCAACTCGTTAATTAGACAATTAGCAATCGATAGCCAGGAAAAAAACTACTGATTGGATTTGAACAAAAAACGAAAACAATTCCTTAATGAATACGGAAAACTCCTCTCATTGTTTATCATTCAAAATTCCCGTTTCTCTATCAGGTGAAATAATGTCTAAACAAAGACATTGGATAAACAACTGAGCTGTCCACAGATATAGGTGGAGCAGTCGTTTAAGCAAGCACTGACTCACGTTATCGCTAAACACTCATTAAATTATGGATACCCTCGAGCATGACGTCATTAGAGGTATTGGGAATTCGTTCTTGGAAATCTCTGTACCGTGAGGAAAAGTTAGTAATAGAGCTTCTATACTGTTTTATTAAGACACTGAATTATTCAAAATCGTTCACGATTCGAGCGCATTGCTGATATTATACCTGTTACAAGGTTTTATATTATTTGTCGAAATCTTAGTGAGCAAATTTATTAAATTGGTCCGTATATTACAAGTTTTGATTTGTTTTGTTTGTAGTCTCTTTGTAATTCTATTTCGACTACCTACCTATTGGCTTGATATTTTATGATGGTGTTGAACTAATCATCTATCCATATCCATACTAATATTATAAATGCGAAAGTGTGTCTGTCTGTCTGTTACCTCTTCATGTGCTGAACCGATTTGGATGAAATTTGGTATGGAGATAGTTGGAGTCCCGTGGAAGGACATAGGCTACTTTTTATCCCGGAAAAATACCCTTATCCGCGACAAAACGACAAACTTAAACGAATTTAAGGCGGATGAAGTCGCGGGCAGAAGCTAGTTCTATTATAAAGTTGTAAACATTAAATGTCTGTACATTGAAGATATTTTCAAAAAAATGATTGTAACGGACTACTTGGAGGTCACTAAATGGAAACATATTTTATTGGATTTTTTGTATGTTTGTATGTGTCGTTGTGGCTTCATCACGCCAAATCGGCTACACAGATTTCAACTATTTTTGGTACACGGGTAGCTGGGTATCTTCAGATGGTTATGTTATAGGATTCTTTTTATTCCACTACGCTGTCGTAAAAAAGAGGAGTTATGACTTTGTCTCCTCCGCGAACGAAGTTGGGCGTCTTCTAGTAATCTACATAAATAAAAATAATCTGTATATAAATAAAAATCAATTGAAGAAATGTATGTTCGCGCATTACTTCAGCACGGACGCACCTATTTGGCTAATTCTTTCTTGTTGTATTTGTAATTGTCTGGACATGGTTTGTATGTAAGAGAATATACAAAAAAAATGCATGGAAAAGTGAAAATGTTGGGTTTGACAATCCAATATAAAATTACACCCGTGCGAAGCCGGGTCGGGCAGCTAGTAAATTATAAAATACCGTCATCTGATATGATTATTATTCCTAATAACCAATAACTGTAAGAATAACTTATTTATTAACTACGGATAATTTTAGTAAGGTTATTATTATACACGTGTAGGACGGGTAATGTTCGGTGGAGTACTGACCTCTGAATTGTATAAGTAGGTGCTACATAAGACTTGTTTATTATAATTATAAACAATGGTTCCTTGTCCCTTCGGACGTCAACTTTCTTTGTTTAGGGCTGTTATGGAAATAAACTGGTACTTTGTGGTCTCTGGCGTCACTGCTATGTTTTCTTACGGAAATATTTCAACTTGATTATATAATTTACAATGTAGGTAACCTTCAAACTGTTTACCATAAAACAAATTTTTATACCATTTAATCCTGATGCGACGTCACAGTTACTATTTGTGAAAATTTCGCATATTTTGCCACCATTTAATCTATTAATCTAATTATATATCTGTATATCAACGGTCTTCGAGATAGATACGCCCCCGGTAGTCATTGACATCATTTCGTTTAAATACTTTGGGCCGCTTTTTGTTGTGTACCTATTTGTATTTAAGATTAAGAGACTAACCGACATTGTACAATCAGCCCCCGATAGATTGTTTGCGGGCTACCGTACTTACATGCGAACTGTAGTAACCTTGCTCTACTTTTATGAAAAAAAAATCTTATCAAGTTTGGGTTTGGTCAATGGCAACGCTGTTTGTAAAATCTCCAAGGCTAATAATACGGTGGATTATTGCCGTTACAAAACCAGTTATCATTTTGATGGGTATTATCAATTTAATTGAATTAGTTTAAAAACAACTTTGATGCAAGGCGTGGCATTAGTGTTCTCGAAATAATAAGGATTGAAGTAAACATAGTAGTAGGCGCGGGCCACTCCTTGAACAAGTACTTCCAGGCGGCCTCAAACGTGAGGCTGTTAGTTTAGAATTTTAGATTAACTGGCATCGGGCGTTATTCACCAACATTCACTTTTCGAGCGCTATTATAAGAAAACAAAATGTTAGCTTCGAAGTTGGCTGTACAGTTTTGTAAAGGTGTAAGCTTGTAAGGTTCAGCAAACTAGCGACGGCAATGAAAGCACGTCGTGGCATAAACACCTTCTAGAATTAATGAGCCTGGCACACATCTGACCTATTTCGACCCCATCTCGGCTCCAACTTAAAATACACTGCTAAAACCTTAACCAAAATGTCAACTCAACGTAATCGTACACATACGATTACTTTGAGTGTACTACTGACATATGCTTTTATTCCATTGGATATTCGACTTTAACACTAATACAAGAGTTTCTATTACAAACAAACGACGTTTAAACAGTGTGTAAGTAATATAAACTCTTTTAAATTATTGTTAAAGTCGAATATCCAATGGATTAAAATCATATGTCAGTGGTAAACTCAAAGTAATCGTACTGTACCATGTTTGGAAAATGTATTTATTTGCTAACTTTTATTTGCTTCGCTGCATATATTTCTTTATTCATATCTAGAAGGTGCCCGTAATTTCGTTCGGGAAAGCTCTTTTTTTTTCTGCGTAGTTGTGTAAAAAGTATCCTATAACCATCTGTAGATGCCCAGCTACCTGTGTAGCAAAAATAGTTGTAATCCGTTTAGCCGTTTTGACGTATGAGGCTTCATCTTCAAATCAGCAACACATAGGTACAAATATACAAAAAATCCAAAGAAAATATTTGTCGATTCAGTGAACCTTCAAATAGTCTGTTTCACTTTTTTATATCTTCAATTTACAGACATTTCATTTTTACAACTTTCTAATAGTAAGATTACATGCTTCAAAACTTGTAAGTAAATTTCCTATACTTCCAGTTGATTGACTTGAAATATGAAGGTTCAAACACATAACGTTTACACACCTGTGCGCCTACCATGAGTTCGGCACGAACGAGTATCGAGCGATGGCGGTCTATCTCTTTCGCACTATTAGCGCGTGCGAGAGAGGTGAACTGACTCTCGACACGAGACACTCGCTAGCGCCGATCGTAAACTCAGCTCATGGTAGGCACACTGGTCCTTTTTCTACGTAAGAAAAATCGTACTTGTCCCATTTATTTTCATAAATATATTCTGGTAAATATTACTTCATTGTAAGAACATTTTCTTTTTTGAAAGTTCAAATTTTATGTACAAAAATAGATTTTATTTTGCTGAATTTGACTTGGGTCGTATAACATGTTTTACCCCTAATTGCCTCAGAACTGCGTGGTTAAAATCTTTCGGATTCCTCAAGGGCACCCTGTATGGCTCTATACGGTTCCGCTTCTGTTCTGAGTAAGCTAAAACGTAGCCTCTGTATCTGTTTATCTTTAACTCACTCTGTGAACTCACTTATAAAGAATATCGACGCAAACGTGTGCTAGAATTAATGAAGTACGGCCGACAACTGACCCATTTCTGCCGATCGCCGGCTCAATGAGCCCTCATTCATGAGCGAACTAAGCGGAACGCATGTTCAATTGTATAGGACAGGATGATAGGGTGCCGACACGCCGTAAAGCAAATATGCCGTTTTTATTTGATGACATCATTTTGAAAGTAGCTTTCACATTTTTCCCTTATATTCAAAACTAGAAGGTGCCTCCAAACTTCGTCCGCAGAGGAGAAAAAAATCATAACCTTCTTTATTTCTTTAGCGTAGTCGGGTAAAAAGTATCCTAAACCATCTGGAGATACCTTGCTACCTGTGTATCAAAAATAGTTGAAATCCGTTTAGCCGATTTGGCGTGATGAAGCCACAACGACATATACAAACATATAAAAAATCCAAAAAATATATATGTATGTATTTTCATTCAGTGACCTCCAAATAGTCCGTTACAATCATTTTTTTAAAACATCTTCAGTATACGGACATTTTATTTTTACAACTTTATAAGAGTATAGATGTTTTCAACATAAACATAAATTAGAGTAAGTGAAGCTGAAATACGTACCTTTTTAGTTCTCATTGTCACTTTGACCAGAACGAAAAAGGTAGAAACCATTTCCCTCACTGTATATAAATATAAATTATATATATACTCGTACATACACACCGTTATACGTATCGAGTTCAAACCCCTGAAATACTCGTACCATGACATGACTAATGGCATAAAAGCTATTAGTAAATTAAATTCCGGTGTTTTTCATGTCTGTGGAATTGAGCTAAACTGGTGTTAGCTGTGATTGTCCACAGTTTACGTGGAGGTATGTTATATTTGTAAAACCCCAATTAAGTCATACAAATATACAACATCAACTTCGTGAATCTCATAGATTTTGTACTTTTCTACTTCTTATCGCATGTATATCCTCAGTTTATGCCGTCTTAAGTGTTGGATGAGTGTTCCAAATAGTACTCTCAAAGAATGATAGATTACGCACGACGTTACGTTAATTTAAAGCTACACGATTTCCTATGTTTCAGTGAAGATTTAATTAAAAGCCCATTCACGAAACACGCTCGTGCGTCGTGCCTCGTGAAGTACTGCGGGCCATTTCTGCGTGCAGTCGAATATTTATACAACTATTGAATAATTGAAAAAAAAAAAGATTTTGTTCAATAACTTTTGCTTTTTTTAATGCATTGTGTTGATACAAATATGAACTTTAATGTATAATATTAATAATACAACGATAATGACATTTTCTTTCGATTTTCAGTGAGATTATGTTGAATTATATCGTATACAAATAAGAACGATTTACATATAAGTACAAAATAACGAAAATTTTTAGGCCACAGTGTAACAAAGGATATATTGCGATTGTGATAAAGTATTTAAACAACTGAGTTTTCGTATAACATTATAAAGGCCAAGCCACACCGGATGGGTGGCGTGCACGTGGAAGTGAGCGTGGCGTGCGCGTTGTAAAGTACGAATACCCATAAGAAATGACACACCGCTGCGCACGTGCACGCCGCGCAAGCTATTTGCCATCTACTATGACATTTCATACGATAAAACGCGCATGCCACGCACATGCGCACGTGCACGTGCTGCGCACGCATCCGGTATGGCTTGGCCTTAAAGTTTCAAAGGCTCAAACTTGTAATTTCACGCTCTCTTCAGAAAACATTATCGGTAATTGGGTAAATCTCAAAAATATTTAGTGCTACTAAAATTTAAGGCTACTTCAGTAGTTATTTGCAGAAGTCCGTTCCTTATTTCTTAGGAACGGACTTCTGCAAATAAGTAATCATATTTGACAATATCTGTTTTATTTCTTAGATTCGATTCGGACGCTTTTTCCTTACAAAAAGTACGAATGAGCTCTTATGCGCTTTAGTAATAGTGTTAAATTTATTTTATTTCAAACCTTGCAATATTTTTTACCTATTTGTAATGGTCGTATTATTTTTTATTTTATTTTATTTACCTGTTAGAGGTGCCGGGCATAAGCGTACACTTTTTTTATTTTTTTATTTTACGTGTTCATTTGTTTAACTGTGGCGTTTAGCTCTCTTGATGACTTCCATTCTCTATTCCCAACTATATGCCGTTAATTTTGTTGTAATTAACATTGGCACGTTTGTTTCAGGGTCCCTCATAGTAGTCGCGTCAGCGTTAGTAGTATGGCTTACCAAGTGGAAATACAAGTACTACCTCGACCCTGCACTTAGTATAGTTCTAGTCATATTGATCCTGGCCTCAGTGTGGCCTCTGTTGAGGGAATCTGCCCTCATTCTTCTACAGACAGTCCCGACACATATTCAGGTAAGTTACACGCAATCACCCTTCATCAATAAAACTTACCTTAATTAATAATAACTAAACAACGTTTAAATAACTTAATAATCAGAATTTGAACTAAATAAAACAATTTAAACGGATTATATGTTATATGTTACTCATTTGAGTTTCAGATGTTTTGGAAGCTTTTCAGCTTTCGTGTTCACGGGTCGACCCGTTTAAATTGTTTTATTTAAATGAGTGATAATCGCGGAATCAGAAGAAAATATTACAGAATGTGAACTGTCACATTTTGGAATTTAATTATGAATCAGAGTATAGTTTCAGACAAGTTATCTTAGACATCTTATGAAAGTATATAGAAAAAGCCGTTAAAAATAAGTTTTTTCAAAAATACACTTCTCACTTATCCTTAAAATCAAATTGTCACCATTGCCAGTGGTCGGAATGGTATTGTATACTAAAAATCCTTTAAAAATATTCGAAATTTTAAAATGATGATTTTATCAATAATATTATACTTAAGTTAAATGATCTGTTTAGGTTTTTCTGGGTTTTCCCTAATCCTTGCAACAAATGTTGGATCATACTGTATGTGTCCCAGCAAAGACTTCTCTCAATGTAACTGACAATTCGAAAGTGCTTGTACCTACTACCTACTTGAATAAAGCATATTTTGATTGATTTATTGATTGAAATTAGCTTTACTGTTGCAACCCGTTCAGTCATTATTTTCTTAGGGCATATTCAATCATTCTTCTTGTACGATGCATGATGCAGCGTATATAACATATGGTGGATTATTATGCATTTATCTCTCGCCTGCTGCATTGTATCACTGAATTTTATGACGACTTATTTTGCCAGATATCTGCATTGCATATGTTGTTAAGCTTTATGCCGGCGCTTCACATGGCCGTATTTGCCAAATATTCGTGTTGCGTCCCCTTCGTTTTCTATGTCAAACGAAAGGGACGCAACATATGTGTTCAAACATTTGTGCTATGTGTGGCGCCTACATTATAGACATATAAGTTTAGAAATATATTTATGGTATATGTTATTTGTTGCCTTATTTGTTTGGTTAACAATATACAAGGTTACTAAGCAAACTCCGTCTTGGTCCTTACAATAACCGATTCTCTCACTGAACACCGCGGCACGTTCAGTTTTCTTATCTTATCTAAATCGCGCGAGTATTTACACGACATCAATATTGACTGGTCTCTTTGTTGTTTGATAAAAATTAGCAGCGCATTTAATAAATATTCATATTTAAATTCAGGTCACATGTTTGCAAAATATTTAATTTAATTAAATTATATCACGACTGAAAGTTATGATTATGAGCTATGGAATTCTTTATTTTACATGCCAAAATAAATTCATCTTTATGTGGTCGTATTATTAACAAGTGTATAATGATTTCTATTGATTTTGCAAGATATTACATTTATCATTTAATTTAAAATAAAAGTCATCAAATTAAAAGTCATTTATTTTTGTTGCACGGGTTACATGGAGATCTTATACAAACTCGATTTTATCGCCATACGGTAATTTTTGCCGTAAAAATATTACTACTACTACTAATACTCTTTCCGACCGTAAAAATATTAATATATAGGCTATTTATCCTTACTTGTCCTTAATAGTAAACAATATTCTAACCTAAAAATATGCATTTAATGCCAATACCAGCTGTTTTCTCGCAAGGAAATAAATTTAATGTATGAAATTGGCAATGTGGCACTAAAAATATTAATTTCTGTTACTTTGTTTAGGAGAAAATGAGACTATAAGACAAAAAAGATGTACTTTTAGGTTAGAATATTGTTTACTATTTAGGACAAGTCAGAGTAAATAACCTATATATATAATACTATTTGCAATGTGGCAATGTTACAATAAATTAAGTATTGTTAAGCTTTCAAAGCTAAAATGTACTCAGATGCAGTTTTAAACAAATGGACACGTTCCATATCACCAAATATGGCTATTGTGCAAATCATTTTGTTATTTTATTGACAATGCCTAGATGTGCCGGAGTAGGGATGATGAGTAAATTTTAATTATTAGTCCGTCATGTAGATTAATGTAAAATATTAGAGACATATTCTTACGGCGATACATTGCCTCGAAATGTCACGTGACGTCATGCCTAGGTACAGTTTATACTTAGTTATGACGCCACGAGCCCCCGCTTCTAACCTTGAATGCGATTTATCTGTTTATTAATATTCGCTTTACCTATGAAAATAAATACTTAACTTTATCTATGTTTATTCAGGTGGACGCGATACAACGCCGCCTGTTAGAGAAAGTCGACGGCGTACTGGCCGTCCACGAGTTCCACGTGTGGCAATTGGCCGGTGACAGGATCATTGCCAGTGCACACATACGGTAATTTAAAAAAAAAACATTTTCAAATTGCCTAGTAGGATTAGGATAGACGACGGTGGGATGACGAATCAGCGGCTGCTCTGCCCCCCCCCTCCCCCCACTCACCGCTCAAATACCTAAAGGTGCGTCCACAGTTGGTGACCCGATCACGCGTTTGGACGTTGCGCAATCCGATCGCTCGAAATCCATGTTGCTACGCGTATCACACACTCGGATCGGACAAACGCGGCGTGATCGCCGCGCCGACAGTGAGCGTCCAAGCAGCGCGATACGCAGTCATGCCACGCAACGGTGATCGGATACGAGCAAATGATTTAAGTGTGGACACACCTTAAGGCGCGGTACAGTGGTGTTGGTCAAGGTATAGCTAAAATGGCGATAATAAAACAAAACCTTTCAATATTTTGACCTATGCTTAGCAGCTAACGTCTCCGGGTTGTAATGATAAATGTGTTAATTTGTCTTTGAGCCTAGTTTGAGATTTAAACCTTTAGATTCGACTGTACGAATAAAATAACGCGTACACGACGACCGAAAAAGGTTAATGACTGATATGTTATCACCGTTAAGCGACATAGAGCCTTCTGTAAAATCTTGGTGCGGACATAAAGCTTGTCACGTATTTTGTACAAATTAGTAATAAAGGAGAATTTAGTAAGATAATCAATGGCCTCAAATTCCGACGAGAATCTTAATTTTTTTTGCCTATTGAAATCATTAAAACCTTAAGTTTTCGTTCTTTCATCTTTTCCCGGCTGCACACTCTCGTTGGAACCGAACGAGAGTTGCATTACATCATTTTCTTACTTACGTCCAGAGTGTGTCATGTCATGCGTGTCTAGCCCGATCTCGATGAGTGTGTACTGCCAAGGTTACAATATGAAGGTGATATTGGAAACGACTATTTATAACCAATGCATTCCAATAATACCTGACACCACAAAGGGCTGTAAAATATCAGACAATACTATTTCAAGAAGCGTTAGTGTGTCAAATACTGTTGAACGCTTTTACCAGTTTGACCAGGAAAGAGGGTTTTCTTCAATCGAAATGAAAGAAAAATAACTTATTCTCAAATAGACCTGACGCCAACTAGAGATTTGTGGCCTTCAAAAAATCCTTATTTCTCTCACAAAATTAGCCCGCGTAAATCTAACTTGATCTGCCCGCAGACAGATAGATGTTCTCTTGGTTTTAGGTCTTGCAATTGTAAATTACTCTAGGCTTTAGGCCTTGCAATTGTATATGGTAATAATAAATAAATATATTACGGGACAAGATTTTTCACAAATCGAACTAGCACCATCGTAACCTCAATAAGTATCTTTTGTTATGAGTACTACACAACGATATATTTACTTATATATATAGAAAACATGCAGGACTCAGGAGCAAAATATTTATTCTCATCACACAAATATTTGCTCTTACGGGATTTGAATCCAAGACCTTCAGCTTTGTATGCAATTTAGGTTCTCAGTGAAATAAAGGTTTCTTTTAAAGTAATTGCACGCTTAGATACCTTATACTATCTTCTGACTTCTGTTTTGTAATTATAAACGCTTATTTTGTCTCAGATTTAACATGCGTTTTCTCTGGAACTGCATTTATTATACAAATAATCGAATTCTTTGTATTGAAGAACTGTTTCTAAAATAAATTGCCTTTGGCAACACTCCAATCCAGAATTGTCTTGTTCCGACGCAGAATTCGTGTCAATGAACTAATTATTTTGATTCTTCTCCACGTGTATAGTGAAGTATATGTTGATATGCCATTAAGCTGTATTTAAGTACATTTATAATCATTATCGCTATTCCAATATCATTCAAGTACAATGCGTAATACAATTACAATGCGTAGTAATTTAACTCATTAAACGTTTCAATTTCTTTATGAATTATGATTCTAAGCAAGCCTTTATATTATGTCGTTTGGGATAAATATTTAGGTACTCGCCATTTCCTTAAGAAATAAGCATTGGATGGAGGCAACAAGTTTTACTCCTTACCTTACTGAACCTTACTGAACCCAGTTGATTATCATAAAATTAAACGTCTCCGCTCTTCTCATGCTTGATATAACTCCCCTTTCCATTCAATCTAGATATCCACGAAATGCTTTTTGCATCAAGCTTTACGTTGCCAGAATAGGCCAAACATTGTCAATTTAGTCCCAGGAATTATTTATATTCAGAAATCTGGTGTTCTGCCTTTTCGCAGAACTATTTTTGGCCGAATTTCATTTGACAACCAACGTTTCGCCGACGTTTCACTTTGACAACGAACGATTAGCAAATATTTGTAAAGCAGATTATTATTATGCCTCTAAACTTTTGGGAGACTAATCATTAGTCAAATCTTTCACTTGGTCGAACAACTTTTGGACGATTAACGTTCATACATTAGGCAAGTTGCAAATAAGAAAATGATACATACCAATATTTACATATTTTTTGGTTGGCCGAAACTCTGGCAAGTAAGAGTAACTCCGACAAAATGGAACATGGGTCAAAAAACAAAACCTGTAGGTTAGGTTAGGTTTATTATGACCATGGATAGCGGAGTGAGCGTAGCGTCAAAATGCTTGCTTGCATGAAGGTACATTAAAAATGCTTGCAAGTATTACAAAAATCGGACTTTTGACATTCGGTTATATAAAGTTCGTGGTTTTAAATAACTGTAATAAAAACCGAAAACTGTTGGTTAGGTTAGGTTTGTATTGCGACCATGTATATAATGCTTGCTTGCATGTACTTACACAATTGACAAAATGTAACATGGAAACTGTACGTTAGATTATTCTGATGTTTCAGACTGGGAATTTTGATCCAATCGGAATTATAAGAATCGGTATTATAAAGTTCGTGATTCTGAATATCGGAATTAAATTTTTCGTATTTATGTAGTGTACCCTAGTTTGATACTTACCTACATTGTCATAAAAATAAGTGAGCGGTTGCGCTTACCCACGATGTCTTACTAAAACGGAGTTGCTAAACGAAACGCTACTCAATAAAACATTTGGTAAACAATAAATAACTAAGTGTATATTATGCCAACTAAAACATTTTGTTACATGAAAGGTGCCATTTTAAAAATTTACATTATAAAACACAGACCAAATGTTAAGTTGGTAACTGTGAGGTTGGCAAATAAAATAAATAGATTTGATAAGTTGGGAAATGAACTGTCGGCGAAATAAAATTCTGCGAAACGGAAGTTGGGAATTCATAATCGGCCTAACAATTTTCTGCGAAAAATAAGAGAACCCAGAAATCTATATTTAGGATTTTTATATTTCAACTCTCTCTTCCTGAAACTTCCATACAATATAGGATCGGATATAGTATCTCTAAAAGAAAAACGATGCCTACGAATTAAGCAGTCAAAAGGTACAAAACAACAGCAACCGACATGCTTTAGAATAAGATCCAATTTGGCGTTTACTGTCTTGATCACATCTGGTTTTATATATCGACAGCAAAAAACGGAAACGTAGTAAGCGCCAATGATTCAGGTTCAGTTGGCGGTTACTACGTTTCCGCTTTTTGCCGTCGATCTGTAATGTTAATAGGTACGTTTGTATTTTCAACTAGACTAGATAAAGCGTAAAACATTATCCATAGACAAGCCGGAGCTAATTTGGCTCGTTTTTTCTTCAAATACTGTAGTCGGCTGTCTGAAAGTGCGCAACTCGGTGGGAATCGAGTTCTATGGACTTTATCGTTGTATTCCTAGTTTTTGGTTCCAATTCCAATGAACTTTTACTAAATATAAATAACGTTTCCAACATTATACACGTTAAATTGCTTTTGTAAGCATATCCCTTTGTTTAAGTTAAAGTTAAATAACATCTTACACCACTTTAATAACATTGGGTGACAAATCTGTCTTTGTTTAATATTTGTGTGAGATTGTCATAACATCTTAAAAAGCGAAGCAAACATGCCACTGAATGCACTTGACACACGAAGCTAATTTCACTTGAATATTTTATACTATTTGCTAATATTAGATGACATATGGTGGTTATCAGGGCAGCAACTTGTTTGCGATTCAGACGATAAATGAGATTGTTTATCACGCGTCATTGGCTCCATATTTGTAGAGTACTTAATGCATCTCTTTCGGTTTCTATGCAGAAAGAAGGAAATGCAACCAGAATACTTCGCAAAATGCAATTCAAGTGTTCTATGCGTTCCAACAATGTGTTTAGATTTGTTCAACCCTCAGAACTATGTAAAGCAAATCGGAGTGGCCTCAACTAACTGGAAGGAGCATTTTCTTTAATATTATAACCAAGGACCATTAAAACAAGAGGGCTGTGAACCGTCATTCAAAAAGCCGTTCCCCGATATTTATATCGCCATCTAAGTATCAGAATTATTATTTACAACTAGCTTCTGCCCGCGACTTCGTCCGCCTTAAATTCGTTTATCGCGGATAAGGGTATTTTTCCGGGATAAAAGTAGCCTATGTCCGTCCCCGGGACTCAAACTAATCTCCATACCAAATTTCATTCAAATGGGTTCAGCGGTTTAAGTGGGAAGAGGTAACAAACAGACAGACAGACACACTTTCGCATTTATAATATTAGTATGGATTAAGGGTACAGGGTAAGCAAACTGAAGTGGCAATTGGGTACTTTCCTGTAGTCGACATAAACTATGTCACGCTTGCGTTAAATGTTATTTCTGAAAATACGTAGAAAACATTAATCAATAAGTACTTATTTTTAGGCTTTTGGCGATTTTAAAATGACCAAAAACTAAAAATAAGAAGGCAATTTGACCGTATAGAATTATGACGTCATAAACCTTTTTTCCTTTCAAACTTCATACTTTCTGACCGTTTTGACAGTTCATAAAAGGAACTGATTTGATCTGTCAGTCAAGTGCCCTATTGCCAGGGCACATAGTTCGAAGAACCGCCGTTGGGGTAGAAAGGTTGTCGAGTGGAGACCGAGTACCGGCAAGCGCAGCGAGGGAAGGCCACCTGCAATGTGATCGGACGACCTGGTTAGGGTTGCGGGGATTCGCTGGATGCCGCCTCTAACCTCTAACCGGCCCATGTGGAAGTCAATTGAAGAAACCTGTGTCCAGCAGTGGACGTCTTATGGCTGAAATGATGATAATGATTTACAATTATTCAACTTTGCAAGCGTGACATTTAACGATGTTATTATTGCTATTTACTAACCAGGTAATTGTTACTGTGCTTCTTTGTTCAATTATAACATCGTTAAATCCCCTTGCGGTCGGGGCACGCTCCAAAGTATGGTAGATTCTCATTGACAGTCTTCTAGTTTTAATGGTTCATCGTGAATCAATATTTACGGTCATTTATTTACATTGTTACAGGTGTAGAAACCTGTCGGAGTACATGAAAATAGCAGAGAAGGTGAAGGAGTTCTTTCACAACGAGGGGATCCATTCTACGACTATACAGCCAGAGTTCGTCGAGATACCCTTAGATGGGAATGAGGTAATCCATTTTTCAAGATTTCAAGGCATTTCTGCCGCATAAAGACATCTTCTACTTCTTCAATTTAAGAGCTACGCTCTTGTCGGTGTCGCAATCTAGCAACCGCCAGCCGTTTCTTTCTTGGGCTTTTTCCTTCACTTCTTGGTAAGACATCACTTCACCCTTTTCTTTTATTTGCTGAAAGTAATTTCGTCTTGGCCTTCCTCTACCTCGCTTTCCCTCGATTTTACCTTCTATGATATTCTCTAGGAACAAGTCATGTCTTTGCAGGTGGCCTATCATATTTCCTGTTATATTTTCTATTACTGTTAGTATTAAAAACATCTATAGTGATATCTATACTATTATAAAGTTGTATAAATGAAATGTCTGTACATTGAAGATATTAAAAAAAAAAGATTGTTATGGACTATTTGGAGGTGATTAAAACGAAAAATATTTTGTTTGGGTTTTATGTATGTTTGTATGTGTCGTTATGGCTTCATCACGCAAAATCGGCTAAACGGATTTCAACTATTTTTGGTACACGGGTAGCTGGGTATCTCTAGATGGTTATAGGATACTTTTTACCCGACTACGCTGAAGAAAAAACGAAGGGCTTTTTCTCCTCAGCGAACGAAGTTCTTAGCCTTCTAGTAAAATTATAAAAACGAAATGTCTGTACGTTGAAGATGTTTTTAAAATATTCTGCGAAACGAGCTATTTTCAGCCACAGATGGTAATAGGATACTTTTTACCCAACTAGGCTGAAGCTAAAAAGAAGATGATTGTTTTTTCTCCTCTGCGAACGAAGTTCTGGGCACCTAGTCTATTATACAACTGTAAAAACTTAATGTCTGTACATTAAATATTTTTTCGAATAAATAACTGACAGTAATTTGAAGGTTTGTAAAATTATTTCTTCAATGTACACACAAATCACTTTTACAACTTTATAATATTATAAATATGTCACATTCTTATTAGTGAACGATTAGTATTAATTGTAATTTAAATACTTTAATGCCCCTATCATAATGAGATAATTAACCAAGTGTGCACGTCAATCATATTTGGATTGATTAGTAATTGTTTACTTAATTATCTTAAACCAAATGACTGCAGAGAATCAACTTTATCAAATGTAATTATAATTATTTTCGGGTTCTGATTAAAATTAAATCATTATTTATTAAATTAATCCTTACAAAACGGATTTAATTATCAAGATTTTAATATAATTTGTTGAATTTATGTTACATTAAACATCACCATTCATTTACAATATAATTATTAAATTCAAATCAATTACCTATTTTGTTGTACTTTTTCGCATCGTATTTTTTTAATCTGTAGTGTATTTGTCAGTAGTACCAGCAACGGAACCCTACATTGAGCATGGTCCCACATGCTCTCGGCCGGATTGTTTAAACAATTTATAATATTTTGTCGTCCTTATTGTTTCAGGTGATGAGCGGTATTGCGGGTGAGGCGCCGTGCGCGTTACACTGCCCGCCCAACGACCTCTGCCACAACGCGACCTGCTGCGGCCCCAACCAACAGGTTAGTTCTGTAACAATAGAACCATAGCCTCATCATTAGTCGTCTAGTACCAAAGCTAGTAAATCATGTTAACTCTAATGTATGCCTGTCCTACACCCAAACTAGAAGTCATGCTATGATTTGTCATTGACATCGTCCTACGCAACAATATTTCCATCCCCACCACTTAGATGGTTGGCAGTCCACAACTATGCGTTTTGCTTGAAATTTCCTGCCTCGCAAGACTGAACTGTAGAATAAATTGTCGCTAGCAATATTTCCAAACCGATGCGATCTTCAAGCACTTGTGACTGCAGATGTCTATGGGCGACGGTAATCGCTTACCATCAGGTGATACATTTGCTCGTTTACCCGCTGTAACATAAAAAAACATGGTTCTCATGGCTCTTTGGTTCATGGCTAGCAAAAAGACAGACCCATTGTGCGGGTGATGCGATGAGGTAGCAAACTGCCATACTCATACGGTCGTTCGAGTGTTTTTTTTTTTCTTTCAAAGCTAATTTGCTAAGGTGAAAAGTCATCATGATCATGATACATAATTAAGTTACTACACTATCTTGTTTAGGCTTCGACTGTAATAAAATGTTGTTTTAGATTTCTGTGTTGACGGAGTTATCTTTTGTTTTTAACCCCAAAAATTTGAGCTATTTTACACCTACTTTAATGTTTATTTAATGGCAGGGCATTTTTACTACTTATAATTATGAAAAATTTATTGACTTACCATGGGTATCCTTTTGTGTTCGTTACAGTATAGAATTGAATTTACTACCTACTTTTATGATGTAATGGCCCGAAAAGAATCCTTGTTTCTGTTACATATTTCTTTACAAAACCAAGTGATTTCAATATATTTTTTGTTAATTCGATTTCACACCGCACTTGGTTAAAAAGGGTAAATTTTTAGTATATAATTTAATCGGAATTCCAGACTTTCAGTATCGAACGGTATAAGGATTCGATTATTTTTTCAAGGAAATACGTTCATTGAAATGGGAGCTGATGACCAAGTTGCCAATCTCGAATGATCAAATCCCAGGACAGGTCAAGATTATATAGCAAATGTACTATGCGTATTTTAGTGATTATAACTGTTTTAGCTAAACAATCATGAGGATGTTATTGTGCCAAATTTAGGTTTATTTTATATATTCTGTTATTGTAAAATTATGTTAAAAATAGTAAAATTTTATTTTTGTTAATCTGGCTTTCATTATTATGAATTAGTTACATCATACTCTCGCAATTTGTGGACATAATTTAACTTATATGTGACGATTTGAACGCAATTTTGTTATTATTCTGACGATTATAATTATTCACATTACAAGATATGTCATAAACGAAAACGATTGACTGATATTCCTAGCATCCGACGTTGTTGATTATCTTTATTTTCTTAAATCTTTATGTGCTATAAGTTGGACGAGACTAGAACGTAGGAAAACAAAGGTGAATAAATAATGTCGTGTTAGACCGGTCATATATATGTTTAATTACAAATTAGTAGTCGAAGAACCTTGACGCCCTTGACGGGTGATGACATACTGATCGATTATCTGATTTTTTTAAAGTATAGTACGCACATCGTCCCGTATCGAGTGGCTACTTTTACTTTAGACGTGATGAAACTTATTTATCACATTTAAATATCACATTTGGCTGTCGGAATTTGACTGAACGCGAATTATGCCTAACAATTATTCCAGGAGTATCAGCACCTTACAGCCACAATCCACATACGCCTATAATTTAGACTTGATACTTCTTTTGTAAGTCGTTTTAAATAATCACAATGTAAACAATACATGGACAGTCGCGTCACGCGACCAATTTCTCTAAAACGACCGCTACGAGGAAGTAATTTGAAGTCTTTATCTTTGCCGATCGATATTTATGCACTTTTTATGAAGGACAGAACTAAATTGGATTGGCCTTTAGAAAATCGCTGCCATATACGATGTAAATTATATGCTGGCGGTCACTGTAATTTGAAAAATATAGATATCCTCGCCAGACGCAATGACAAATTGTTATGCTTTGGCATAAAATACCGAAGACTTTTAGTACTAAAAATATGTCATCACGGTTATCTTAGGTAACTATTGAGCTATTCGCAGCGAAATGAAGTAATTAGCAGCCGGTACATTTTCTGCTTAAAAGTGGCAAATATAGGTTAAGGGGTAAGTTGCGAATATATAGTACTAAGTGAGTAAGTAAATAAGTGATAGTACGAATATCGGTGTCAAGAAAGTAAAAAAAAAGCAATACATTTTTCGTAGTATTAATTTTTCACATTGTTATTTTACCTACTGAAGTTTCTAAAAAAAAGGTACATAAATTTTAATAGCAACAGTAATATTAACAAAAGCCTTTGACTTTTCTATTTTGTTTCCTATTTCTTTAATGATAAACAATACGATTATTATATTATGTCGAGTATATATTTTCTTAATTATAAAAAATAATTAATAAAACATCAATCAAGAATCATTAATAATTTTGTAACAAAATAGCATTGTTGTACTTACAAACTTTGAAATTCACTAGTCCATAATAAAACAAAAAATACCATTGAAAGACACGTCATGTTAAATGTGTAAGTTATATAACTGTGTATATGTAGAATCTAATCTGTAGCAGGTAATATTTCATTACGAAGTGACACTTAAATACTAAGTATGTATGTAATTACGTTATTCATTTGCACGTACTTGTAATTTGTTGATAAATGTCATATGATATCGTATTACGTAATAATTGCTCCTGGCGCTTTAATAACGAATGTAGCTGTAATCGAAATACACTTGCAAGCAATGAAAACGGACATAGGACATCTACTCTGTATAGAACTGCCATTCATAGTGAACCTGTTTTCATTGGTCTATAGTGTAGAGGCATTAAAAACGTTTGATAATGTAAAACAATAATCGTTTTGTGATTGTCTTGAAGTAAATTTGATGAAACTGTTAGGTTTAAATTGAGGAACATGGATAAGTATAACTATCTAAGAATTTGTGTTACCCGTTTTAATCGGTATAGCTAGCTTCATAACATACGGCTCTAAGCGACTTCTTCCAATTAGCGAATCCTGCCACAACTTTCACTCCAATTTTGAATGAACAGGAGTCGTAACTTAGTTCTCAAGCTTTGGCAGAAGGCGCCATATCAACTCATGACAACGCAATAATGTGATTTTAATGTTTCGTTACGCCATTTTCAAACGTCTACCATCGTCATTGTAGCTATCATTGCTTGTAAAGCTGTGTAAAGACTTGCTAACAGTACTGAGAAAGCCTTAAAAACAAAATCTCACCAGATGTCGCTTGTGTTGTATATTATCTAATTCGTGACTTTATTCCTATCTGTCACTACAAATGGGGCACTCGACCGGAGTAAGAACTGTCAGATACGTCACGGCTATGGCAGCTGCCTTATCAAAATATATGAAACCCGAAAAGACACTGCGAATGCAGAAGTTCAGTTATGAAATATTATCATAACAAAAATCGGCTCCCTAGCGTAGTTAGAAGTATCAAAAGAATGTCGTCACGTACCCGACCGCCGGTACGCTGACCGTAGCCATAGTGAAAAAAAAAAACCTGTCTACCCTCATTCCTTCATCTGGTCTATCTTTTTAGTATGATTTTACTGACTGTCAGTGACGTGGCGCTATTAGAACCCGATTCCCATCGGCTTGCCTGCTTTAAGGTATTTGAGTACTATATTTTACTGCTTTTAAATAAAACATAAGAGATAATATACTCTGGCTTTACCAAAAACATGGTTGACAGGTGTCATATTTTCAGAGCGCTGTTAGAACTAAACTTGTAAAAGAGCCCTTGCGATCTACTTGCAGAACAATATCTTTTAATTTATATTTTAGAATCCTACTAGAATATTCACGGAACAAAGTTAATTTATTAAATTTAGAGCAGATACAGTCAAGCGATACTCGTAATATGTTACGCAAGTTTATACACGGCAAATCACATAAGGTACAACCTAAGGCACACAGCCTGTAACGTTCGCTTTGCTTTTCAGGAGCGTACAACGCCATCTCCCGCCGTGACTCCGTACCTCTGCAGACAGAGGAACATGGGCTCCAGGACGGAGTCGATGAACTCTAACTTAGTGGCAGGAGCGCCGGGCGCTACCTCCGCTAGGCATTTAGATGCTTTAGAGTGCGGGTAAGTCATTGAAGCCGAAAGCTAATCTCAGCTGGACAAAAGTCTTCACAAAGTGCCTTCGCGATCTTCGATACGGGTATTGTTCTACGTACGTCCTAAGTCTGAAATAGTATTCTGAAGTTTTGGACTTATACATCCTAAAATAGTCAACTGCAATAACCAAAGTGCCAAATATAACACAACTTTATTCTTATAGGCAGTGGCGTGCGGTTCATATAGGCACTAAGGCACTGCCTACCTTGAACAATCATGGCTCCATATAGGCACAGAGAAACTGCCTATCCTGAACGACCATGGCTCCTTATAGACACAGGGAAACTGCTTACCTTGGCCAGAAACTCTGTGCACGCCGCTGCTTATGACACACACTTATAAAGATACATGACGATATACTATATGGTGCTTTGGACGCTACAGACTATTTGATGCTAACTGAGGGTACACAAATTATAATACCATCAGAAAAAAATCGTTCTATCTACTCGATCGCGTGATGCCATATCACACATAACTCAGAAAAAACAAGCAGAGTACATTTCTCTGTATATTACTCTGGCGCTGGCGCGGCGACCGATCGCAGCTCTATAAGTCTATAAGAAATGTCTTGCCTCGCTCTTGCGGTGCGCGGTGTCGTTCCAGCCGACGTTGGTGATCGGTATCATAACATCACAGAGAGATATCACATCACCAGAAACATAACCTATTGCTGGCCGCGCAATACTATTTTGTGCGTACGGCGCAATGAATGCGAACTATAGTGGCTGACCATAGGGAATATTTCGAATGATGTGATATCTCCGTGTGATGCTACGTTTCGAGAGATGTGATATTGATATGATATGGCGTTACTTTGCGAAGTACTGCTTGTCTAGTATCGATATATGTATATGACGCTTTAAATGCTATAGATTATTTTGATGCTGACTGTATAACATTATAACGTATACAAATATAGTAGGAATTGTCGAATCATTCCTTAGCGCTTTTATCTCGAACCGGGTTGAGCCGAAATGTTTATGGTTATAGTGTTAAGTTGTGTTTTTTTGCTTGTTTTTATGGAAACTATAAATTGTGGAATAAGATTATTTTCATTCATTTCATTCGAGTTTATTGAGCATAACATGAAGATTTGTCAGAGATCTCCGTAATCTAAGGTTACCTCAGTCGTTGAATGCTGTTTCAAAACATTACCTTCATGACATTTGTGACGCAATCGTTTATTTACAGTAAAATCATGTTTATAATTATTACAATTTAAAATCATCTTGTCTTCATACAAAATCTCAGATCTAGATTTTTATGCAGCTTAGTAAAACGCTCGCCTCAATCGCAAAGGAAATAAATAACTGAATTTTATTGCTTTTTGCACAAAAACCTTCATCACATAATCACTTGAACCCAGTTGAAGTTTATACTCTATTTTTCTTTTGCGCCACAAACATTGTTATGTATACAAGCAGTTGTATTGCGTTATGTATAGTATAATAAATTAATAGTTTAAAAAACACTACAAAAACACGCTTTACCAGACTTTTCTAACGAATCCAAACACAGCTATGATACAATGTTCCATCGTGAAGTTCAAGTTCATATGTTCCGGCGCCACCATCTGATCAGTTCGACAGTACCATATTATTGTATTGTCATCAGAACTACATACAGCTGCCAATTTTCATGACGGTACGACCCTTGGAAGATGGTAAAATTAGTTACCTTAGATTCCATTACATAGTTACATACAGGTCGACCTAATAAAAGCGTGTTAAAATGGAACAGTGCAGTCCAAACAATATTGCAAACGACACAAATGTCGCTGACAAAGCCATCTCCTAGTTAGTGTTCACAACCTACATAACTCAAATAGAAACAGAACACCAAATTAACAAGTTTTTATTCCTTTTTCAGTTCTCTCCTGCCCACGCCGGCAGTCCAAGATGGCCGACTGGCCGTCTGACAGCCGCTGCGCATCGCCGCGATATCCTAACTTCACAGTGATTACGCGAGTGAATATGATTACACACAGACTACCTAACCCTCAACTGTTTGCGCTTTCCTTGCCGGTGGAGATAAGCTAATAGACTCCATACTGAGACTTTAGAAAATTGACACAAAAGTAAATAATACAAGCGTATATGTGAAATGTAACCCGGAAAAGTATATTTTATCTATAACTTTCGGCAAACATGAAACGGAAAGATTGAAACTTTGTATTAATATCATCAAACATAATCGTTCAAAAGGCTTTAATAAACCCCCTAATTGGTACAAAGATGGAACACAGTGTGTTTGAATCATAACTGAGTTTGAGTCCAGGTAAGCTCTAGAATTTCTTCACTGTGTTTTATTTTCGTGCCAATAGCACACCAGTGAAGTATTTCACTTCAAAAGATATGAAGATTGATAAATCGCCTATTGACGGAGAGGATTCGTTTTGAATCGAATGGTGACATAGTTTGACAGAGATGTGTCACTTACAGATGACTTAGCCGATGTAATTTTTAACTCTTTTTTAAGAAGCGTACTAGAATTATGAAAAGGATCGACACAGTATATACTTGAATTTATTAGTGATGAGAAAATATTATGGCCTGATAGGGTAAATCGTCAATAACTGGCCAGATTATTTCATTATTGCCCACAACTTCCGTCAGTGTTTACGCGATTTGTAAAAATACTCCAGGGGTAATTATAACAACAAGTATTTATTATTCAATTGGTCTAATTTTAGTTCTTATCCTTCATCTAGACTCTGACTATATACAATATTCTTGCGATTTGCCCAGTAATCTGAGGGTGGCCAGTAATAGGCCATTTACCCTACCATTCTCGAGAGCTCTATAGTGTTCATTAATCGATCGTAAGGTCATTTAATTAAGAGTACGCAAAAATTCTTAGAGGCCGATCACCCTACAGCGTAAATGCAAGATATCTGTCTCATCCTTTTACTAGGTGTGAGATTTACAGAACGTAGACTTTGTTGGTATAGTAATTAGAGAAATGGCTAAGTTTTAGCAGACACGGCGACTATTTGTTAAGTGTTGGTTAGTGTTTGAAGTCATTTGATAGTGATTGCTATGGCTACGTCGATGTACACGCATATTAGGCCTTAGTGTGAAGAACTGTAGAGGATAATTCAGAGCGATAAAGAACTTATTCATCAGTGATTATACTGTGGAAGTGGCTTTTGTGTAGAAATCAATTAAATCTATCACTACATTGTATCTTTTCGGTTGAAAGTATTATCAAAATAATCTGGCAATTATTGTTACAAGATAAAAGGCTTAATTCTGTCTTCGGACTGAATTCATACATTGAGGAAATAAAAAATTGAACTTGACATGGTAACATCTATACATGTTACTATGTCAACTCAAAATTTTTATTTACCGTAAACATAACTCGCGAACTGAGTTTGACAAAAAGTTTATAACTACTTGATTAGTATTAATTCTATATTTATTATGTGACGCATTATTGGTTTACATTTTTATACCATATCTATTAATGTTGAGTTAATCAAGAGATTTAAAATATATCTAATCATACCATTGCAGAACGACTTATGTTTACGTCGGCTATAAATATGAGGCTTCAAAGAATTGAACTATTCATTTAATTACTTCAATAAAATCTAGTTCAACACACAATTTCTTTATGCTATTGTACTTATCACAATATCGATCGCGATCTTATAAATATATCATACATATAGCATATTAATGGTTTATCTTTATTCTATAAATATGAGGCTTCAAAGAATTGAACCATTCGTTTAATTACTTGAATAAAATCTAGTTCAACACATAATTTCTTTATGATATTGTAATTATCACAATATCGATCGCGATCTTATAAATATATCATACGTATAGCATATTAATGGTTTATCGTTATTCTTTATCTTTCTGTAAACATTATTTGTAATGGAAGGTTAAATGAAGCAAGGGTTCCGTTTAGACCAAATGAATATTATGAATATCATACCAGGACCTTTGTTATAAAGCCACCCTCCACATTATTTTTTATTTTGGACATTAGGTATCCCTTAAGTGCATATCATATCACGCGTTTTATTTCTGAAATTACATAATTATAATTCATGTCAATTGTGACCACTTTACAGATAATTTCAGTTGTATAATTTTTGAAACTGAATGCATCTCTATGGGTTCTGTAATTTCTCCACACATTCACGAGCTCTATAAAAAACCTTCCCAAAATGGCCACACGCCTCGTATTTCCATTTTGTTACCGTCAAAATACCCTCGAATATAAAAAGTGTTGACTCTTTCAAGGCATTCAAAAAGCAACTTGCCGAACATATTAGTTGATAAATATATGTATTCGCTTCATTGGATAAGTTGGACGAGTCATTTGTTAGTGATTATTTAAAATGTATGGTTGAAATGTATTGTTTAACACTCTCTTGATTTGCTTGATTTATTTTATGTTATGTTTTTGTTTACTTGCGACGCCTAGCGTATTTATAACACATGTATTAGTTAAGTTCTCACGGAAGTGACGATGATGTCTTATATGAGAATAAATGTCTTAAACCGTACCGTCATACAATGTTTTATAACCTTTAATGGAAACGGTAACGGAATAAAAAAAAATGTTACAATTTCTCCTTTTACGAATGATAAAGCTCGTGATCCTGAGCAGAAAGAAAAACATTTAATTCTGCAAATCTAAAAAAATAAGTTCTACGATTATTTCAAATGGCCCACCAATTTGTTTTACAGGTCAGATCAGTGATCAGAGAATTCACGTTAGTGATATATTAGTGAAACCAGTATTTTATCACTTGAACCCCGAAATGAGGTCATTGACACCATTTGTAGGCTATGTAAATTTCTTATCGTTATCTTATGTATGATAAGTAATACCAAGAGCTCTTTAATTACTAATTACCATATATTTATTCTAAACACTAAAATAAGTTTATCAAGCCAGATAAAGTACAGCTTAGATCAACTAAGCGGCTGAAAAATGACACGCAATATGTACACACAATGAAAATGAACGCAAATAGTATACAAAGAAATTGTACATTTCGTGAATTGTGTAGGTGTAAATTTATAACACGCAAAATGTAATAAACTGTTACATTGCACAAAATGAGTATGTACATTTTAATGACTTGTACATTTTGCGGACCGTACATTTCCCATGTTGTACATTTTACGCCATGTATATCTTGCTTATGTATGTACAGTTTGATTGTTTGCGTGTTGTACATTTTCAGCCGAAGTCAACTAAGCGCCATTATATTATAAACAACATTTTTTCAAATGCCAAATTCTTATTGTGTTTATGGTAGATGACTTTACTGTTGATTTTGCATCGACATTTGTCGGTGGCGTTGTAGTCTGTTGACTAATATTCGTGTTCAAAAAGTTGAAAGTCCACCTCAAATAAACATTAAAGGCGATATTTGAATAATGCTTTACTACAAATTCACGTTGTTAGGAAAAAAGTTTAGGGTACGCCGGCCGTACATTGCTCTACAATTATAAACCTAGTATGCTCTAATTTGCTGTCAGTTTTCTGAGAAAATATGTTTATCTTTTTCAATTATATATATACTACAAAATCTTTTGTTGCTATTACTACACATTTCAGAATACGTCTCTTTAAAGATATGCTTTCTAACTTTTAGTTTAATTAAACGATTATATCAGTACGTGTATAATGGACCTTTCGTGTCTTTTGAGCGAAATAGTTATAGAATAGCGATATTGATGATTCCTATGAATGTTCATAGTCCAATAGACTTTGACCAAAACCTAGTAACGGAATTAGGTATAGTTCTGAACTGCCGTAAGATATGCTAACGATGTACAACTAATTAATACACCAAAACTTCTATGTAATGTGCGAAACACATTTTTAGGTTAGATTTCAATCTTTCTCAACAAACCTTATACCCGTTTCTCCAAAGCTTGTAACTTGTATTACAATCGAAAATCTATTATTAACACGCTTTTATTAGGTCGACTTGTATGTAGCTAACTATGTAATGGAATCTAAGGTAACTATTTTAAGCATCTTCCAAGGATTGTAGCGTCATGAAAATTGGCAGCTGTATGTAGTTCTGATGACAATACAATAATATGGTACTGTCGAACTGATCTGATGATGGAGCCAGAAGATATAAACTGGAACTTCATGATGGAACATCGTATCTTAGCTGTGTTTGGATTTGTTAGAAAAGTCTTGTAAAGCGTGTTTTTCTAGTGTTTTTAAAACTATTGATTTATTAATTCATATTGTTGGAAGGAGATTTCCGCTTCTAATACAATTTACAAGCGTTTATGAAACTGGCCCTTGTTCTTAATTTTTTCTTCTATAAAAAAAGTGATAGACTATGATTCTTAATCGATACTATATCAATTTTTTATTGGCATTAAGAAGTGTCTCAACATACAAATATCTAGCGATAATTTAAGATATAACTACATTTAATCTGTACCTAAATAATGTGCGCATTTTTAGAAACAGTTAAATAAACTCTGGCATTATTCTATACAATCCATAATATTAAAACTGTTTCTTATACTTAAAAAATGTGATCATATTTCCTAGATTATAGGTAGAAAAGCGCCAGTCGCGTAGCGTATAGTTAAGTGCCCTCGGGGAGAAACGTGCGGGTAACAATATGCAATAATTCTTTTAGATAGAAAAATCACGTTTTAGTTCAAAATAAATAGTGATTTGCTGCACTTTTCAATCCAAACGTAGATTAAGGGATTTGTATTATTTTGTAAAATAGAGAGATTTGCTTTGACTGGGAAGGCACGAGGTGGAGTGTTTTATTGATGCATAATACATTGCAGCGCAACTTGTATGTAAGAATATGTCGTTGCAAAAGCACTTGCGAGACTAAAGTATATTTCCCGACACACTACGCTTTATTCGCGCCGTGTACAAGCATTTCAAATTTGACAACGATACAATGATTCTACGGGGTTGGGCATAACAATGGATTTTAAACAATCAACATTTTTAGGCAGTGTGGCTGAAAAAGTGCTTTAATGCACGTGGGTAGCCATTCGGCCATGCACTGCCTTAAAAATGTTCGTTTACAAATATTTCCAGGACTTATTGACTTCGTTGTTATTTTTAATCACCTTAAGTGTTTACACAATAGAACTCGTGCTAACCCAGTTCGGCATTTATTTATTTAACTTTTATATTAAATAGACGCATCCAAATAAATTAGATAATAGAAATATGATCTTATGCAGAGGTATTAACAGTGGCTAATTCGAATACATAGTAGGCAATCTTCATTAGGGCTATAAGAAATGTAAATGTCTATGTTCACAATATAATACTGGATTTATTTTTTTACCTCTTAAAACAGTTGCCACATTTAAACTGCCTTAAAATTGAAATTGTCTGTGGTGTAAAGATAATGCGTGTTATATTTCTTATAGTCTTATGGAACGTTACATAAAAGATTATTTATAGCTTCCTTCAACATCGACTTAACCTGAAACATTGTGATGAATCGGTAAATAATACTGGGACAGGAGCCTATTCTGTGCGAGAAGGGTAATTCTCTTTTATTTTATAAAACAGTAACGCCAAAGAACTTGTCTGACACAGTATGGATTTCTTTAGTTTTATGAATTGAAAAAGAATCGCCCGTTTGGCCCCAGTTTAAACGAACGGTTAGTGCAATAAGAGCGCGATATCCACTAGGATCACCTGACCTGGTCACCCAGGTGATCTTATTGGACGAATATGTCCTCTGAGATCACCCAGGTGATCTTATTGGACGCTATATTCTGCACAATCCCCTGGGTGATTTTAGTGGACAGAATTATATCCACTAGGATACCCCTGAAAGTAATATTAATTTGCAAGTGATTCTAGTGGACGAACTTATCCAGTAAGATCACCCAGGTGATCGTGCAGGATATAGCGTCCCATAAGATCACCTGGATGAATGTACTGGACAAAATTATATCCAAAAGGATACCCTAGAAAGTAATATTACTCTGCAAGTGATTCTAGTGGACGAACTTATCCAGCAAAATCACCCAGGTGATCTTATTGGGCGCTATATCCTAAAATCACCCAGGCGATCGTGCAGGATATAGTGTCCAATAAGATCACCTGGGTGATCTCAGAGGACTTATTCGTCCAATACGATCACCTGGGTGATCAGGTCAGGTGATCCTAGTGGATATCGCGAAAAAGAGCCTTTCACCACGTTGTCTCCTATTTGTTAAACAACCGCCTTTATGTTATTGCCTTTCATATCGCACCTTCATCATTATATCTATCTCGGCAATATTCTCTCAAGAGTCCCCGGTAAGCTCGGTTCCCCATACAAACGTAGTTACGCTCTCATTTAAAAACGACTAGCTAGTTTCCTCTGAAACTTTGTTACTAGAATACATTAAGGTATATGCAGGCCTGTAATTAGTTTATGTAGCTTCAGATACTATAGTAAAAAATACAGCGATCATACAAAACTTGTTTTTGCAGTATTTCGTTTATTTTATAAACTGGAGCCATATAAACTAATTACAGGCCTAGATATACCTGATGTCATTGTATACGGAAAGTTTCGTTACAATCCAACACGTAGTTTTAAAATGAGAACGAAACTCCGTTTGTATGGTAAGGTGAAATTCGGCCGAGCTTGCCGGGGACTCTTAATACACCAAATGAGGGTGGCCAGAAATTCTTAACAGAAAACTGTATCTCTGCTAGCGATATATGTTTTAAACCCACTGGTGTTTGAGGGATGTTTTTAGAAATATGCGAGTATTTGATCCAAACATCACTGTCATTAAAAGGGGCACAGCGCAAAAAGTTATTCCATTTGAATTTACTTAGCATGTAATGTCGTCGAATTCTAAATGTGAATTCAGTTTTCTTAGCTGTCACTTTTGCGATGAAATAGCGAGGGTGCGAATTGTTCATTGTTTTAGAGTTTATTATGTTTATAGTAGAATTACTTAGTAGACGAATAGCATCGCGGACTGTCGCTGCTCAAAATATTATATATTTATTGTATTTATGTACAAAAAGTAGGTTATTCAGGCAGAGCCGTTACGTGATATTAGGCCTGCTTGACACACTTTGTTACAATTTGATTCCATCGGTCATTTATAATCGGACGATTTTGCTAAAACAGACGTAGTAGTGACATTCATTGTTTTTGAAGTAAGTAATTCTATAAAGTTTCGGGTGGTATTCTACAATGCAATACTTTTAATATCGTCCGTGGACACGTTTAATGGCCACAGTATTCCGGTTTGCAGGGAATAGCGTTAACACTTGCTATCCCCGATCATAGGTCCAAAAGCAGACATGGTGGATACATTTGGTGATGCTTAATCAGGCATCAATGATAACAGGGAACAAGGACCATTAAAACAAGAGGACCGACCATTTCCATACAAAAAGCCGTTCCCCGATATATACAACGCCATCTCTGTATAAGAATTATTATATACAATTATTCAACTTTGCAAGCGTGACTCTTTATTTAAATGTAACGATTTATTATTGGCTTTTTACGAACTAATTATTACTGTACTATGTTTCTGTGTACAATTGTAACACCGTTAAATGTTTGGTTTTTAAAGAGCCATCTAGTTTTTGCCGGAATATCTCCTTGCGATCGGGGCACCAAAGTATGGCAAATGACAGTCCTCTTGTTTTAATGGTCCTTGGTAAAGAAGAAATGTTATGTAGATGGATGAATCAACTTTTTCTTGTTGTTATTTTGTCCCATAACTCAGGAGACAATAGCGATGGAGTTACTTAGAAAAATACTAATAATCTAGGCTACTAACATACTTACGAGATGGGCTTCTGAAAAAGGATTTATGTTCCCTTTATATCGGTAAAATCATAGTTCTAAAACGTGACTCGTGTGGTATATCCATGGTAACGACGTACAGAAAAAAATTGATTGAACTAAATGGCACCGCTACCTTTGGTGGCCGCGTTAATAGAGTACATGCATGTTTTTTTATCCTTAACAACATAGCGCAAAAACGTGAAAATGAAATTGAAATCGGCCAAGAAATACGCATTATATAGGCATTTTAAACTACTAATTAGACAGAGATTTGACAGAGATCCGTCATAAACTGTTACGTCATAGTGCACTTCGGCCATATAAACTCCATATTAAATTCTATATTATATTAATATAAATTCTACATTAATATAAATTCTATAATAAATATTACAGGACATTTTTTTTACACAAATCGAACTAGTTGCTAGAAAGAGATAGAATGAAATGTTTGATGGCATTTTTTTTTAGTTATTTTTATACTCATTCGAACAAATGTTTTTCTTTACTGTTTGTTACAAGAACTTTTTAGAACAAAAAAAAATTAATAATAATGCATATTCCCTATTGTGTCATAGAAAATGACCACCACTCGTTTACGTGTTGTAATGTAACGGATCATTCTTCTATCGCACCGCAACTTTTTAAGCACACATGGACGCATGCTTTTATCCACTGAGATGTCATGATACATTTGGAGGTCCATAGTTTATGTACTGAAATGACTTGATATGGAGCCAGTGTTCATTTTGTTCGACTTTATTGTTGGACGAAAATTATTATTATTATACAGGATGTCCCACGATTATACGATATTAAGGGAAAGTACCATAAATAAAACTTCTATGATGCCAATTGAAAGGATAAACAATAAGAAATAATTCCTCTTAAGTAACAGGGCATATTAAATAAAGGAACAGCGTGAACAGTGTTTGATTCAAAATTCATGAAATGCGAGGATTTTTTTGAAAATCTTTGAATGCAATAGTGTATCTACAATGTTTAAGGTACTTGCACTTTATGTTGCATACCCGTGACACAACCTGTATACTAAACGATAGCAAAGTTGTGTCAAACAGGCCACTAGGGGTTTTATTATTAATTAAATTAAGATACGTTTGATTGTTTGATAACTGGTGATGTTGACGATGATATGGATGTTATAGGAATATGTGGAATTTTCACAGTTAATAAAAATATGTATTTAATCCAATGTTTTATTTACTATTCTGCTCCTTATAACACACGTTGTGAGTTATGTGCGTTTTATGTGTATACCTATACCTACCAAAGTACAATTTATCCATAAAAATAGTTCGTCATCTAATTAATTTTACCACATTATTTTCTACACACTATTTTCACACACAATCCACTCACTTAGAGCGAGTTGCATCAACTATATCCGTAAAAATGGTTATTTCAATTGGTAACGCATCTAGAATGACGTTCATTTTAACTTACGTGGGGTGGCGACCAATCATGGACATGTTAAGTATACTAAAAATGGACAGAAAAGATTCAGTCCTTTATGGAACAATTTTTCATGGACTTTACCAGGTACCATTCAGTAACTGAACAAACGGTGTTGTCAGTTTAAAAATATAGTATCCCTTACATACAATTTGGATTTATTACGTATAAACGATATCATAATTGGGTGCTAGTTCCGTCACCTTACACCAACCCACCATTAGTAGTATGTGCATGCGATCGAGAGATATTTTTCACTAGTGTTAATCTACTTATCGCGCTGGTACAAGAACGCCGACGGAGTCCTAACAGGTATAAGCCGGGTGTCTCCACTCACAGTACCGACCACCCAGTACTCTCTCCCATTGATAATCTTCGCTTTCATCAACTTGTCATTCATTTTGTATCGCGAATTATGACCGAACAGCGATTCGTACGGCGGCGGCCGAGTCTCGTCCTGTGCCTTGTGACTCCTGCGTTTTGAATTCTTTACGGATTTTACTTTGGTTCGGTTGCCGTGGCTTCTGATCTTGATGCGTACGTAGTGTCTGATGATCATCTGAAATTAATTAGTTATTGGGTTTGTATAATACCCGCTTTCCTCATGGACCAACTACGTATGCACAACCAGTTGTGCCATCGCAGATATAATTATTGAATCTTTCCCAAAGGCACAATTACGTCATTTTAATTTAATATTAGTACCTTGATGCACAACTAAGTAGGTACCAACGTTACCGTTATAATGGCGGGACAGAGGATTTTTCCTACCGCTAAACCGGGTTATGTAGCAGGATTTTCTCATTCTCGTTACAAAACCAAATAGGTGACAAACCTCATTATGCCTCGATATAATATGATATGATACGGACTAGGCAGATACGTGTGTTTGCATAGTTTGCTTTTTCGTGCAAAATAGACGATAAAATCCTACACATATAGTCGTTTTGGCCGAATAAAGCAAATACGCGAACACAATAGAACTCACGCATTACAATCATATACAACCTCAATCTACCATCCAATAGCTGTCAGCCTAGTCTGGTCCTCTGACTACTACTGACAGATATAACATAAAATGAATTTTCTGAATTTTCAAGAACCTGATTCATCGTCGCTAGAAACTAGTACCGCCATGATAAAAAGGACGCCAGAAAGTAACGCTTGCATCTTCGGCGGATGTCCGATGGAAACCCAAGATATCCCAAATCTGTTTAAAGCTAGAATGCTTTATATCCATAATTTGTACATATCGCCTGGCACGAAATCGTGTAGCTATCATCTTCGCCCTCTCCAAAATTGGTCCGAAGTGGCTGAAGCGGACGACAATCTAACCAATTTTGAACAGGAACATGTGCAAGACATTGTCAACATTATGAAATTATTCAGTGACATGATAAAATTTGTTTTTTCATGTGTGTGTGTTGAATAAATAAAAGAAACAATTTTATGTAACGTCTTCATTTTCAGACATAAGTTAACTATTAAACATAAATGGGTGTATTAGATCTCCATTACAACAGAAAAAAAACAATAAAAAACTTCTTACTCTTCAAATGTACTAATAGTAACACATATTTCAAAGTATTAGTACAGCAAGTGACACCGTTACATTTTTGGCGGTCAAAGGTTTAAATAAAACAACTCGAAACCTCTGCTAACAAAACTGAATAGGTTTAAATTAAACACAAATGTCCAACTCATTGCCATACCAAAATAAAATAAAAAACCTTTGAAGTAGTCAGTCCAATTGCAATGTGTTGAAGACTCTAGAGTAAGAGCTTACTTAATCTATCTTAGTTTTTCTAGTGCATGCCCTAATGTGATTACTCCATTCAAGTATTGGAGTTGGATGTTGCGAATAAAGTCGTCTTTAATGACGTATTCATGTTTGCGGGCTTTCGAACACTCGTGTTTTGCAGCAACATTGTATTTATCTATCGATTTAAGAACATTTAGTAATCGTAACAACGTCACTGTGTTCTTATTTAACCGTTTATTCAAGGTAGAGTGCCACGACTCTACAACATTATTCGTTCGGTGTCGTTCTCCGAACACCGACATCATTGGAACAGAATTTTTGTTTCTCATATATCTCTCTATATAATTTATGAACTTGGACATTTTCAGGTTGGCATCATCATATTCTGATTTAATATATGCCCAGCCTTCAACTATCGCTCCTGGTGGAAGTAGAGGCAAAACTGCACACATGCCAATTATTCTATTTTCTACTTTTGTGTGATGCCTAAGCTTTTTAGCCTTTTTCCATACATTCCGCATCCAGTGGTAGTAGCAACCCACAATCGTGGTGTTAGGGAATACCTTTGTAACCGCGTTGATAAAAGCAATTTCATAATCGCAATGTATTTTTGTTACATTCCAGCCAACTCGGCGTTTAATAATGCTGAGCAAAGCGACATAGCTACTCTGTTTTTTGTTGGACATAACTGCAAAAATTAACGGCGGAACAACAGTTTTTTCTGCTGTGCTGCCCAAATCACCATGGATGCTAAGCAATTGCGTAAACGGTTTGGGACAGCTTTTAAATGTAGAATCAATAAATGCCTCGTTTATTGTAGGTATTAAGAGTTTTGATTCTTCGGTGCAAAAAATGAAGATACGAGTGTCGTCGCATGTATATTCAGCCAAAACGAAAGCCTTAGACCTTAGTGGTATTTCAACTTCTTCAAGTTTTTTAAAGACTGTTTTTTTCGCTCCAACAGACTTATTCCTAGTATTGTATAGTTCAGTCTTCATACCCGAAAAAGACGGAACAGAGTCTACTAAATCCAGTCCCATGTCCAACATGTCTACTATGCTTTCTTTATACAACTGAGGAACGGGTTCGTCAGATTTTTTTACTAATTCTTTTATCTCCGCTTTCTTTTTCAAGTAGATATTTCTAGATTTATCTACGACGCACGAATGTTCCTTTGAATGTTGTACTTTGATGTCCTAAACAACATATTAAACTTAATTAATTAACGAAACAAGAATAACACTAACAAACTTCAAAATATATCATATAGGTAACTTTAAAAACTTACTTTTAGAGTAATGCTCCCCCGACAGTTCGTTTTACGATATTTAGAGCATCGCAGTATAGAAGCACCACTTTTGTATGTTCGAACTAAATGATACTGATAGTCACCATATAATGCAATTTTCCCGCCTTTATTATCAACGAAGGTAATATTATCGTCATCTTCTGAAGAAGACATGGTTATGAAAAGTGTAAGTGTAGTATATACTGGAATAATATTTTTTGGCTAATTAGAATAATGGTTGACGCTGCACAGAATAAATGACAAGACAAGACAGACGTTTGTAATTATTACTTATACTGCAAAGGCTTGAAAAAAGTGGTCAGTATCATTATAATTATCTGAAGAGGTTTGTTGTCGTATACACATAATGTTCACTGTGAGTATAAGTAGTTGTGTTACAAGGAATGGGTGTATTAAATTAGTTGTGCTTAGTTGTGCGTAGTTGTGTCATTAGGAACACCTATCTGGAAAGGCACAACTAGTTGTGCATATAGGGTTGGTCCATGAGGAAAGCAGGGTATAATATTAGTGAAATATTGGCTTAAAGGGGCATTATTTATTAATTTTATATATATTTGTGTATGTATTATATATATTTTGTTATTCATGTATTTAAATATGTGTTTTTGTAATTACACAAGCCTCAGCACCGCCCACAGTTTTTCTGCTTTGCCCTAAGGTTGACTGGTAGAGAATGCATTATGGCACTAAGTTCGCCTTTTGTACAATAAGTTTTCTTTTGTGCAATAAAAATTAACCTAGTGTAAGTGTAGTGTAGTTAGCAAGCATGTAGTACTTATAATTAAAATATATGGAATCTCAACTGCCAATAAACCGCCATGTGGTTTGGCAGAGGATGAATTAGAGTTAATAGTTATTTTATTGAATAAATGTTTTATTATTATAAATAAATAGTTAAATAATTGTCATAATATGATAATACAGAGGGTAGCCCTGTCATCATCATCATTTTAGCCATATGATGTCCATTGCTAGACACAGGTCTCCTCAATAGATTTCCACATGGGCCGGATAGAGGCGACCCGCATCCAGCGAGTCCCCGCAACCCTAACCAGGTCGTCCGACCACTATGCGGGTGCTCTTCCCACGCTGTGCCTACTGGTACGCGGTTTCCACTCGAGAACCTTTTTGCCGTTGGATCTTCGAACTATGTGCCCTGCCCATTGCCACTTTAGTTTGCGTACCCTGTTTGCTATGTCGGTAAACCTTTATCTGTTCCTTTCCCGATTTTGGGAGTAGCCTCGCAAGTTTAAAAACTTCGCTTCATCATATCAGCCGAAAGACATTCACTGCTGGACAAGTCTCCCCCAGGGTTTTCCACTACGACAGATCGTACACTGCCCTTATCCAACAGATTCTAGCGCTCTTGATAAAATCGTCGATCCACCTCTTTAGGAACCATACATGGCTCCGTCTTGCGGTACGCGCTCGCCTCTATAAAATCTTTCTACCACAACGACCATCGGACCAACGACCCTACATATCTTGTACTACGTCACTACGGGTGACATAATGTAGATGATCTTATTATTTCCGCTCCAGCTAAAGCTTGAGTCAGATCAGAAGCAAAAGCAATGCATTGCTACCAAATGCATCAGGGGGCCCATATCGTTACTATCTCACTCTCATTGCATGTTACATGTAACCGGTCGATACATACCTAATAGCTTGGTTATTTCCTCAAATAGGAGGTTTAGTGGCCTTGCTATAATGGAGAACACGTGTACAGATATATCGGATTCACAAATACTTTACATAACTGACACTTTTAAATGTTACAACGCTGTAATTAGGTATGTACAGTCAGCTGCAGAAATAAGTAATCTGTAGGTCAGTCTCTGATGATTGAACGTTACTTGTTTTTAGTCGGCATATTTCTCGAGAGCCACTAAATGCTTATTCTAGATCCCGTACAACGAAATGATAGTCATCAAGACTAAAGAGGCATCTTAAAAGACAAGGATGGTTGAACGGTAGGGATTTTTTATAATATTTTAGAGGTAACTAATGGTAACGTCTATGAAATGGCAGAAAATAATATACTAATCTCGCGGGATTTCAGCATTTACGTGAGATTAGCGGCGTTAAAACACTCATCTTTCTCTAAACTAACACTGAATAGTAATCGTAACACAGTTGGAGGAGGGGGGGCACAACTCAAACTCACAAACGGGAAAGCCACTGTGACCACTTTTTGCTGTACAGCGCAAGGACCTGCGGAGTTTGAAAGCTCGTAGAAACCGCCAGAAGTTGAACTAGCCATGGTTTACAAACCTCTCCAACAAACACAGCTATTGCGGCCGCTAGCCCGACAATCATGATCATGTATGTCATGCTGAGATCGCTGTTCCTCAGCTTGCGATCTTTGGACTGTAGATCCAGAGGACATATCTTAGTGCTGGGCAAGTCGCGGTGTTCCAGAAACTTCACTATGCCGGATTGTAAGAGGTACGTGAGGCTGTAAGAGAAGTGAAAGTCAATGTGTTTATTTGCATAAATTGTGGTACATTGTGTGGTGGAAATGACACTACATTTTACCACTATAGTGGCATGTAAAAGATTTATGGTTACAAACTCAGTCTTTACTATTCCTTTGTCATAATATTAGATTTGATAAAATAATTTAATACAATTAATTATTTAAAAACACATAGTTCTTGAAAGATAAGCAACAGCGGGGAAGAAAACCCAATCCTCAGTGAATAAAAATATTTCAGTACTAGATCGTTCCCGCAAATCACGCAACATCTTTGCGGAAGAGAAAAAGTTGTAACCCTCCCTTTAGTTCAGCGTAGTTGTGTTAAAAGTATCCTATAACCATCTGTGGATGTTCAGCTACCCGTATACCAAAAATAGTTGAAAGTCCGTTAAGCCGTTTTGGCGTGATGAGCGTGTTCATGGACTCGACTGCGAAAAAATATATTTGACCCGTAAACACGGAAGCTGCAAAGCGATATAAGCTCTTTAAATTATTTTATATAGAACAATACTTACACTGAATCGAATAATTTCTTCAACTTGCTTTTCTTTGGATAAGCGAAACCCCGTAATTTTTCCATAAAAGGATTCGGAGCGACGACATATGTGCACCTGTAAACAAGATACCTAGGTAAAGTAGGTAATCATAATCAATTTCATTCAGATTACCCACTCAAAATAACATCATCTCTCTATTAGGACTGATCTAGGCCTTTCCAAAAGAACCGTGCTCTTCAATTTTTCTATAAAATTTGATTTTTTCCCTACTCAGGACAGGAGATCTTTCTATTCTAATACGAGAAAAAGATGGTTCTAACTGTTCGAAGCTAAATTTAGATGAAATATACACTTCGTCGATATACAAAAACTCTACCCGCTAAAATTCCCTTTTCAGTTCAGGCACCTCCTCATGCCCTTCTTCGCGTAGTCCCTGCAAATTAGACGGTTTGCTCCTTTAAGCACGGCAACCTCCGCCACGAACTGTAGATACTATCGGTTCACGTTCACTACGCTGAACAATTTTCTGTAGACGACTCTTACACTTACAGAAACTAACCTCCCCACTCCTACCCGCTGAACCTTTTCACTTTTGGTCACCTCCTCCTTGCTCTTCTTCATGTAGTCCACAAACATGAGGTGGTCTATAGCATTCTGTTTTTTTTTACAAGCACGGCTCCCCCCGCCACGAACTGTAAATACTTTCCCCACGTTCACTAAACAAAACTTAGTCCTCTGTAGACGTTTCTTTCTTAGTGGTCAAAAGCAGTCTGCTCTTTTACGATCGCGACTTCCTCCGCCACGAACTACGGATACCGTCGGTCAGCGTTCACTAAGCGGAACTCCGTTTTCTGCACTCGCTTCTTTACACTTATAAAAACAAAACTCTACCCGCTAAAGTTACCTTTTCACTTCGGTCACCCCCTCCTTGCTCTTCTTCATGTAGTCCTCGAACATGAGGTGGTCTATAGCAGTCTGCTCTTTCACAAGCACGGCTCCCCCCGATACGAACTGAAGATACTGGCGGTCCACATTCACTGAGCGGAACTCAGCACGCCCGTTGGCTACCATTTTGCTTAGATAGTAGAGGTCATTTTCCGGCTACGGAAACAAATGGGCTTATTAAAACTCGAGGAGTTCCTACTTCCGGGTATAAATTGGAAAGCTACCCATATTCAGCAATAATTATTCCATGGTCGAGATAAACCCATGCAAAAACCGGATATATAAATGTAACGAACATTCACTGTTCGCATTCGCAATGGTATAAGTAGGTTGCAGATTCACTCTTACATTCTCGACTATTTTGACAATCAGCATTGCAGCTTATTCGTTCATGTCGCCGACAGCTTTTGAAATCACGCATTATTTTATTTTCTTCTGTTTCCGCGATTATTACTTTTTGTGCAAACTACCCATTTTTGTTTTTTTTTTCTTTTTTTTTTAAATGGGTAGTTTGCACAAATTGTAACTTTGACAGAGGAAAATACATCTTTTCTCAGTCCACCCGTGACCATGGAGCTGGAAAGCTTCCGAAACGTCGGGAACTAAAATGAGATAATATACGCGATATAATCCGTTAAATTGTTTTATTTCAACGCATTATTTTGCTAGGTTTAAATTTTCGATTCACACATTTGAATTTGCTCTTTGTAGGTCCTATCTATATTGTGTTTCCACAAGCAATATTGACAACACTATTAGCTTATATTTCGAAAAGGGCTACCTACATCATTAACAATGTATTGCACAGTGCTGCCCTCCGGCGCGACCCAGCGGTAGTTCTTCTTATACAGGTCTGCCGGATACTCGACGTCGAGAGTAAACTTGGATAGGGTGAGGAAGGCCGTCAGGTTGGCTGTGTAGAACGCAGAGAGCAGGATGATGAAGAGCCACCAAGTCGTGAACAGGATTCTGGTAGTGTCTGTCGAACAAAATAGGTAAGTAGTTACAGGCCAGAAAGTATAGTACTAGCCACCGCCGGTGCCGCATACTTAGAACCTACAATACATAATTCAGCTGTATCGTCAAAAAAGAACTCGGGGAAAATGATCATGATCACAATCGAAGATTTAGAAGGGAAAAGCACGTGTTAGATCTCAGACTAGGGGGGACTGACCCGACCAGTTCAATACCAAGACTAATCGAGAAAAAAAACTATACGCACACCTCGGGAAACTCAATGTTCCCAATCCTTGAAGCTTGTTGATATGGATGTTTATTAAATGAGCTTAAATCACGTAACCATGGACAGTAAAAAAAATATTATACCAAAAAACAACCTTTTTCTTGTCTTTACTGCCACGCTATTACATCGTTATCATTATCAGGTATTACATACCTATGTGACAGGGTGACATTAAAAAGGCGTGCCTCCTACGTTACCTCCCTACATTTTTCACTCCCTGTGTCGTTACCCAGATTTAACTGAAACAAAGATTAATGATGTCCAAAAACTATCATTTACCCCCATTTTTTCATGTCATTGTAAATACCAGTGACCGGCGCGTGTGACCGTGATAGATGGTGTCCATTAGGGTAGTTAGATAGCATCGGTGATGTCGATGCCGCAATAAACTAAATGTCACGGCAGCTATACAATTACTATGATTAGGCTTACCGTTAAAGATTTGGATTTTCGGATTTAAAGATTTTAATGTACTTCACAGGTGTCCCAGGGAACTAGAAGGCTCCCAACAAGCTGTACCGTTGATCTGGTGAAAATCGCAACAGCACGGGCTTGCGATTTTCATCCACGGGGATGACGGCAACGCAACACCAGTCGTAAGGGCCTTTAATTTGGGGTCGTTTTTGTGACCTTTGTGGAGGCTTTTGTCCAGTGAACGTTTGGCTGATATGATGACGATCATGATAATTGTTTGAGTGGTCTAACAAGGTCTACATTTTTCAAGCATTTATTTAAGCGCTTTCGTATTTTTGGTAAAAATTTTTTGAAATCGGTCAAATAGTCTACGAGTAATCGGTGAACATCCATAAAAAAAAAAAAACATTCCGTCGAATTGAGAACCTCCTCCTTTTTTTGGAAGTCGGTTAAAAATAGATTTCTGTCAGAAAAATATTTTTGTGACAAGATTAGTGCCGAATATACTTTTCTTTGAACACCCTATGTTCCTATGAACACCTTCCTGCTCTATCGTTGGATCATCTCGATGGTATCACACTATTGCATTGTCACCGAACGTACATAGGTTTGCCAAATTTTAGCTCAATCACAAACCGGGAAATGTGTATGGTATAGTGTGTGGGTCAAATCTTGCAAGTTGAATTTGACCTAATTCCTGGTTTTCGATTGAGTTAAAATTAGGCATATTTATGTAACAATTTAACGGATTATATCGCGTATATTATCTCATTTGTTTTCCGTCGTCTTGGAAGCTGCTGAATAGCATTATTTAAATGGGTAATAATCGCGGAAACAGAAGAAAATATTATACTTATGTAAGTTGGCTGCCAATACAATATCAAGTCACCATCGAGCAGATCTGATGATGGAGCCGGATGGTGGTCATAGGAGATATATAATAAAATAACGCAATCCAACAGAGTTTGAGCTCTTTAGAAGTGTCTCGATGAGTAACTAACGGATGTTCAAAAAAAAGTACAGTCGGCAATAAAAGCTTGTCACAAGATGCTATATTTGACACAAACTTATTTCATCATTTTTAGCCGTTGTATGACATACTTACTAGCTTCTGGCGCCAGAGTGGTACCCTGCTTTATAAAGGCGCCGTACACGAACCAGAAGCTGGGCGATAGCGAGATGTGCTTTTCTTCGTCCTTTACCAGCTTGGAGCGCAGGTACGTGAGAAACGTGATACACGGGCCGTATGACAGAACTGCTGCTAAGATCAAGTACCTGGAGGAAATACATGACTTAAAGCAAAATCAATATACACTATTTAAGACAACGACATGGGGAAGCAAAATAAGAAAATCCTCGTTTCTCCATACACTTGTCTGTGTTGTCTGTCGTGTCCACGCGATAGGCTTGATTTGTATGGAGCGCGCCCAGGCGAATATAGTTCCTCCTGTTTCACCGGATTCTTGTTTCGTCGGAAATATTTATACACAATAAAATCGGTTAGGTAAACAATGAATTGATTCTGTGATATAAGTAATTAACTCAGCCCACGGGCCGTAATGACAACTATGAAATGGTATGGAACCCGGAATATAGTTCGACATGCTCTTAGCCGGTTTTTGTTAACGTAAGTCTGTCTACCTTTTATTTAATAGATGCGTAAAGCCGCGATATTTTCATAGTTTTGCTCAACAATTTTTCGTGCGGCAAAACAAGAAATCGGCAAAAAAAAGAATCCGGCGAATCGGGAACTATTCGCCTAGGCGTTTTTAATTCTGCCGTTATGCTTGACTTTGAGTCTCGATTTTAATGTAACTAGTGTTTTATTGTCAATGGGTATCATAATATACAGAATCGTCATAAGAAACTGGATCGATCGGTATCATTTAAAAAGGTGCATTGGGGAAAGTGTGGTGGATTCGAACAGAGGGAGCATTCGTACAATGGTCATATCTCCAATACATAAAAGCTTAAGAGTAAAAGGTGTACAAATTCCTCCAGACTTTTCCCTATTCTCTATCCCATTCATTGGAGAGTGCACAAAGCTAGGCCGTCTCCGGCACTCAGGAATACAGGGCCCTCGAGCAATCAAAAATAGGTGGCCCTGAGCACTCAATAATAAAATTAGAGACCTCGATGGACTGTAAAAAACGTGCCCTAAGTGTCCAGTGGAATAGAGGGGCCTGGCGCAAAACAATTTCATTCCACAATCGAAGCTTAGCCCGCTTACCAAGTAGGGCCTGGCGATGCAGGTCTATTACATTAATATTAATTCAACACGCATATTATGGTCATGTTTATCCAGCGATAAATAAAGGATGAAGCAATTAATAATATTTAAAATACCAAAGCGATCATCATAATAAGTCCCGCATAAAATGTTAATGGGCGTACCACACATGTATTTCGAAGGGGGCCAAGAGTCCCGAGCCAGCTGCAGACTCTTTGGGCCTCTTCAGCATCATCATCCACATGCCTTCGTCGAGAATCGAGGAGAATTCCACATACTGCTGGTAATTGTTCACTATGGGCAGAAACGCCACCGCCATGTCCACTTGCTGCCAAAATGCATGTATTAATAAAGTAAACATCGGTTGAGAATTCTGAAAATGAAGCTGAAAATCTTAAAATAAAAGAACCCGATATACCTAGAAAAAAATGTGATCGTCAAACGGTGAAAAGAAGACTGAAGTACAAAAAATTACAAGGAATCAAACTGCAAAATGTAAAGACGTAATTTTTAGTTTTCGGCCGCTATACAGGTTGATCAATCTAAATCGGTCAGTAGAGAGAAGTCAGAAACTGTAAGAGATAAGGAAATCTGTTCTTAGGAGCCATGGCGTCGAATTGAGATTTAATTAAAACTGCATTAAAATGTTTTTGCAAATCTCATACATAACCGAGAATCAAAACCATATTTAGTAGAAAAAAATTTTTTTTTGAAGATGTTTTTCGATCCTATTTTTTATTCAGAACTAATTTCTGTATGGGACTACATACATTTAGAGTGCTCTAAGGGTCAGGTCAGAAATTGCTGTTAAAGTTTGACATTTATTTGAGGTACGAAAATTAAACGATTTTTTTATTCAAAAGCAAATATGAAATCGATTCCAAAATCCTCATAATTCAAAAAACAATAAGTGTATGATAACTAAGAGCTTAAACGCAAATTATCATGGTCAGAATGGCAAATTTTATTTTTCCATACACAGCACACTAGACATTTGTATCGAGCGTTTTCAGCTTTAAGAGCAATTTCGGACTTTTAGAACGTTCTAACTAAATGTATGTACTCTCATACAGACATGTGTTGCCAATAAAAAAGAAGATCGCTTGACATCTTTAACTCTTTTTTTTCTCCTCTCCAATTTTGACCGGGTTCGATTCCCGGTTATGTAAAAATTTTATCCTGCTTTTGATTAATCTAAAATCGACGCCATGGTTCCGCCGCGTTTAGTTCGCACTTTCACTCAAATGGTAATGGCTTTGTAAATTCGCGTGTTTTATTTCTACAAACCCTCGTACATCTCAAAAACTTACAGTACTATTAACCAGGCCGATCAGCGAGTCCTCCAAATTCCCCCCGACGCCAATCTCATAGTTTTTCGCAGGGGTGACCACCTCGAAGGTGAAATTGAACCGTTCCCGCAGTATGTCCAGCACCACAAAAGCCACACCGTTGCCGGTCAGTGTGCCGTTGTCTGTGGTCACCCAGCTTAAGGGATAGTTCTGGAAAATTTACAAAAATAAACCGGTATGTTATGGAGGTAGCACACCAGTCATTTGTTTTCTATGTCAAACGTAAAGGGATGCAATACGAATATTTGGCGGATATGACGCAGTGTGCTGCTAACCTTAGGAATAGTTAGCTAAGGGATTTTAATAAAATATATTGAAAATGAAAATCTAAAAGTCAACTGCAATGTTAGTATGTATGTATACAGCTAGCCCAGGGGTTTTCAAACTTTCGGAAACTTAAAATTGAAAAATCATTTCCGTGATACGTAAGGGAAAAATAAAAATACAAAAAATGCGTCGTTGCGTGATTGTATCTAACATATCCTTAGATTAACCAAGGACCATTAAAACAAGAGGACTGACCATCTCCATACAAGAAGCCGTCCCTCGATATGTACAACGCCATCCATACAAATTATTTTTTACAATTATTCAAGTTTGTAAGCGTGACACAGAATTCAAATGTTACTGTTTATTATATTTGCGAACTAATTGTCACAATATTATGTTTCTTTATTCAATTATAACATCGTTAATTGTTTAGTTTTAAAGCGCCATCCAGTTTTTGTCAGAATATCTCCTTGCGATCGGAACACGATCCAAAAGTATGGCAAGTGACAGTCCTCTTGTTTTAATGGTCCTTAGATTAACGCATTCTATTGCAACACGAGCAACGAAAAATGTTAATCTATTGGGCGATTAGTATACCTACTATATAGATGGTGATGAAAGATAAGATAGATGGTCAAAGTAATTATGAGGCGGATGATCGATATTTGCACGCCATTTCCATCGTAATGTATCTACACGAAGTAAACTTACGTCATAAGTGCCTATTTTCAAGTGCTTTCCATTAAGCTCGTTTTTGGTCTCCGCGAGTTCTTCTTGCTCTTTTGTGAGTGGGGTATCTAAAAAAAAATGTCAATGAATATAATATTTATAGACATCAAAGATGGTAATCACAGGTCTCAACGTCCAATGATGTTTCAACGTTCGCGATAAAATCTTCTATGTCTGATTGAGGCCAGTTCACTGTTCGTAATTCGAAAATACCGCTCAAAATGTATGCACTCTACAAGCTTGAAGCAAGTGGCACTGAATCAGCCACATGCTCCGAAAGGGCCCCGATGACATGCCGAGGCAAGCCCTAGACTGGAATCCCCAAGGAAAGCGGAAACGTGGCCGCACTAAATAATCCTGGCGGCGGACGATCACTACAAAAGCGAAGGCGTCGGGATGGCGATGTACTGTGGACGCCCTCTGCCCCATCCAGGGGCCATAGGACATTAAGTCAAGACAAGCCTGAAAAGTTTGTGTGTATGTGTCTTACAGAGATGCAGCATTTGAAATTACTCCGCCGTAGCTGAGACATACGCACCCTGCTACTTATACATGTTTAGCAGAGCCAGCAGATGTAACTACTCTCCGTAGTTGACTGTACCTTGCCTTATATGTTATATATAGATTAATAATAGGCTACAAGATGAATAATATAATAAGCTACATTTTAATTTAATGTAAAATTAAATTTAGTGAAATCGAAATGTATGTAAATGTTTTAGTATGTATGAGATTGCAATGCCCTAACGGGTATCATGTACCTACATAAATGTCTATTGTAAAATGTATATTTTTATCCGCTTGCCTTTTACCCGGTACCCGGGTCTATATTGGCTGCCATAAAATTGTCAGTTATAATATAATGTACTCCCACATTTTGGTTAGTCATAAGCGCATTTTTCTACGGAACCGTTTCAACTTCAACTATTCAGGATTGTTACAAAACAAACCTAACCAAACCTAATGGGTTCTACAAGATGGCCTTTTCAAAGATCCTGTAAGTTTTACGGTTTCAGAATTATAACAATTAATTTTATGACTACCATATTACATTAAGTATAACTTTCAATGATTATGGGAAAAAAAGGAAACCGAAAACTCAAGTACTCTCCTCTGCTCTTTATGTATATACTGCAACGGGCGATACATTAATTCTCACACTGATATATATCGGAAAGCGACTGTTTAATTCTAAGATTCTATTGTACGATTTACGTGGCCATAAGCCAGCAGGGTTATAAACTAATGGTAAACATGATTATAACTTTCCCAATTACCTGTAAAGTTATTATCGTAAACAACCTCGCAAAACGTGGCATTGCAAATAGATGAAATGATGAGTTCCATGCCCGCCATATTCAATCTGATAGATATACGATTAACACGCCAGATATTCTAAAGTGGTCACAGACAACGGATCCTAGTACAATATCTGGCTGGCTGTGTAAACAAATCAAGTAAAAAAAACTGGCTGGAAAGAAATTCACCGAATTCTGGAAAGCGCTCCCACTTAAATATATGACTAGTTTAAACACTCAATAAAAAAAAATAGCGAATGACCGATTCCTACTAAAAGATCCGCCTGGCTGTTCTCGCAGTTCAAATTTAAAAAAAAAACTAGTTGATCACTCGATAGATGACCAGTGTCCGAGGACACTGGCGGGCGCTCAGGGCGGCATGGCGCAAGCTAATGGGATGGCCGCCTTTGGCCACGATTACCGCATGGAGTAGTCACGCCATGGTAGCACGACGATCATAGCGTGGATTGGGCTAATCGCATGAAATTATATGTAGCAATATGAATTGTATTGACTGTATTGCATGCAGTTTCCGGTGTTTCTTCTCTTCAGATATCCTATTTTCTGAAGCGCTGCTATTTTATTTACAAAACTTGCCAAATGTGATATTAGCGCTGTGTGCAGCGCTGGCGGGCTTGGCGCCGCTATAATCTGACCTCTATAGATTCGTATCACCTATTAGTAGTTAGGTATAGATCTCGTCCTTTGATCTCGAACACGTACCACCACCTAATTCACGTGTGTCTCATTGCCTCCCATCCCCCACCCCCTAGGATCTGCGCGAGTTTACTTAATTAAAAATCCGACTTTATTGTTAAGTCGAAGCACTCCACAGTAATTGTTATTCCGTTCAGGTTCACAAGAGTTAAGTCTTAATCATAGTAATAAGGTTGGTTTTAGACTCTAAATCAGTGGCGTAGCTGCCGACGGGCTAGACGGGGCCGTGCCCCGGGGCCCCCAAGCTCAGGGGGCTCTCGGACCCTGGTTAGTGGCGCAACTACCGAAGGGCTAGACGGGGCCGTGCCCCGGGGCCTCCAAGCTCAGGGGCCCCTCGGACCCTAGTTAGTGGCGCAACTACCGAAGCGCTAGACGGGGCCGTGCCCCGGGGCCCCCAAGCTCAGGGGGCTCTCGGACACGGATTAGTAGAGCAACTACCGAAGGGCTAGACGGGGCCGTGCCCCGGGGCCTCCAAGCTTAGGGTGCCCTCGGACCCTGGTTAGCGGCGCATCTACCGAAGGGATAGACGGGGCCGTGCCCCGGGGCCCCCAAGCTCAGGGGGCTCTCGGACCCTGATTAGTGGCGCAACTACCGAAGGGCTAGACGGGGCTGTGCCCCGGGGCCCCCGAGCTCAGGGGGCCCTAGGCCCTGGTTAGTGGTGCAACTACCGAAGGGCTAGACGGGGCCGTGCCCCGGGGCCTCCAAGCTCAGGGGGCCCTCGGACCCTGGCCAGTGGCGCAACTACCGAAGGGCTAGACGGGGCCGTGCCCCGGGGCCTCCAAACTCAGGGGCCCCTCGGACCCTGGTTAGTGGTGCAACTACCGAAGGGCTAGATGGGACCGTGGCCCTGGGCCTCCAAGCTCAGGGGCCCCTCGGACGTGCACTGGGGCCCCCAATATTTTAAGGGCTCTTGGTCCCTGAGTAACAGACCCTCGAACTGACATAGGGACAATCTTTTCTTTTGCACCCCTTGGTTACCTAGCTACGCCATTGCTCTTAATTCTGAGATGATACATACAAAGCCCTTTTAGATTTAGTAAAAAACTATAACAAGTGGGTTTTCAATGATGGTAATCATAAAAGAACAACACCTAGAAAAAGTTGATGATCTTCAAACGACTAAATAGATTATTTTTAATCATAGCTATTAAGAACATACTCAATGCCAAGGTCTTGATCAAATTAGCTTACAAACTCAAAACACTTAATGAAAATCGGTTCACCCGTTCAAAAGCTACAATGCCGCTGACATACACACAGATACACACCTCAAAATTATAACACCCTTATTTTTGTCGCGAGGGTTAAAAAACCCAACAATCCCTCAGGCACAGGTCCATACTAAACCAACTCCCGTTAGGTAAACGAGCAAAATCATCAACATTGACATAATTATGTGCCCAGGCATCGTCAATATTCTGATAATGGGGGTGACGGCACCGCTTGTCAATTCACGTAATAGGTAAACTGTAAATAAAAACCGTAGGGTAAATACGACTTGAAAGGGGTTCTTGTTATTATTTAGGGCAAATATAATTTAATCTAGAGGTAATGTGGAGGTCACGGTCTTTACTATGTGGGTGCATAATATATGCTTTTACTTATCATTTTACACAACACAAAATCTTATGAATGTACTTTTGAATGGACGTTATTACTATAGCAGTAGAGTTGTTGTGTAATTTTGGTGTGTAGTAATGGTATACCTACATATGTACGTGAGAACTTAGTAGTACTTAAATACCTACACACCAAAATTACACACCAACTCTACTGCTATAGTAATAACGTCCTTATATTCAAAAGTACATTTATAAGATTTTGTGGTGTGTAAAATGATAAGTAAAATCTTTGCCCTTAAAGGAGTAGGACTCGGGTAAATTGAATACAGTTATATTAAAAAAATGCTCCACAACTGTATGAGCGGAAAACGAATGCGATAAGCTCTGAGGGACTACTCCGAAACCCGAAAAACGAAGTTCGTATGGCGCCATCCCGCTCACTCAAATACAGATTAAAATGAGAGCGAGAGGGAGGGCACGTTACGAACTACGAATTTCGTGTTTCTGAGTAATACCTCTGTGGTCTGCCACGGGTGTCATCGAGGTAGGTAATGTAGGTAGTTTTAGTCATATATATATATATATATATATATATATATACGTAGTATCTCTTATTAGTCTGTGGTTTTGGTTATGCAAATTTTACTTTTGTTCCTAGGCCACGAAATGGGATTTTTTTGACACATAAATATTTGAGCTTTTCTTTCAAAGTTATACCTTTTATATTTGCTGCCTTTACTCTGTACAACTGCCCGGAGTAGTCTTTATTGCTGTAACATCATGGATGCTTAAATACAAAACTTTTTCGTGTAGTCAAGTGACTTATTGATGATTTATTCGGGTGTAGGACCGATTCAAACTATTTCAAACAGAGAACGGGTGGACTGACACCAAGTGAACATTTTAAATTTAAAAGTGCTATCGCGTTAGGCTTAGGCGAGCGCGGACGCCGTCGCGCCTTAGGGGCCTCGCAAAAGAATTTGAAGTTACATAAGAAAGAAAAGGGGCCTTGCAAAGTTGATGTCGCCGATGCGACTTCCTCATTTTGCTTAGCACCGCCACTGTTTAAATTAAACCGGCTTTTAACAGAAAAAGGTTGGATTAACGTCTTCGTTTTATCTCGAATTTAACAAAATAAATAAAGTATGTTTCCCGTCATGGAAAACTATACCTTAAATAAGCTCCCGATAAGACTAGTGTTGCAAGCTCAAACTAAACTTCTACCTTAGTTTACTTGTTAGTGTCAGTTGTAAGAACTTGAGATAGGTATATCAATAATAAAGAATCCCGTAAGTAAATCGTAGCAAGATTTAAAATTATTACTTTGACTGTAGTTATTTGTTACTTACGAGCTCAAGACTCAGACAAGAGACAAGTTTCGGATCCATATAAATATATCTATATTTTTTACCAATTTTAATTCGTTTTATTTGTAACAGTAACACTATTGCATTTGTCAACTTGACATTCCTTAAAAAAAAAAAACAACTTGACATTTAATTTTCAAAATACACCAAAGACTACTATATACATACAAGAGATAGACTGGCAACTCTGCTCTTTTGACGAGGCTTCAAAAGGGCGCCATCTATTCGCTAGCTATGTACTATTTCTGAGCATGTGTTTAGCTATAATATATGTACAGTAATGTATGTGTGCAGTTCTTTCAGTGACGTCATGATCATGACGAGTGTGTGTGTGTGTATGTGTGTCTGTATGTGACGGCATTCGCACTAAAACGTGTACCCCCCAACTTGTTGACTCAGTGGAGTTTTTGGGTTGGTTTTACTCAGAATCGACAGTGCTTGTGATTCTGAGTAAAATGAGCTCAAAAATTCCATCATCTACGACAACAAGTGGAGCGTACACGTTTTCTTGAAACTGTCCGTGATTTAAGGTGGAGTCTTGTACTTGCAAATATCACGTTGTTGTTATGAACAGTTAGGCGTGATATTTTGTCTTGCAGATTACAGTTAAAGACTCCACCACCGTACTCACAAATCGATGATACTAAACGGAAACGCTGTAAAGCATTAATTTTGGATTATCACAGTTTTCGTTAAATATAGAAATAATATGCATAGCTTTAAATGTGTTCAGACAACTGGGACATAAGTCAATGAAAAATCAGTTTTTTTTTTTATTCTTTCTCATCTGTTATAAAGTGGAAAATGAAATGTCTCTACATAGAAGATATCTAAAAAAAATAGTTATACGGACTATTAGAAGGTAACTGAATCAGAAAATATATTTTGGGTTTTTTGTATGTCTTTGTTGCTTCATCGCGTCAAAACAGCTGAACAAATTTCAGACATCCACAAATGGTTATAGGATACTTTTACCCGACTACGCTGAAGCAAACAAGATGGTTATAGCCTTTTTCTTTCTCGCGAACAATATTACGGGCACATTCTAGAATTATTTAAGATTGAGAATGTAATGCATAATATGTGACTGTTTTGAAAATGTCCCACTTTGTCGATATGGAGTTATGAGTAGTTCCTAATACTACAGATCATACGCTATCTTTTAGTGAAAGATATATGTCTCAAGGTGCTAAAGTACTTTTTTTTAATTTTTCAAATTTGCAAAAGTGAAAAAGCGAGAATTGAGAAAACGTTGGTTAATGTTTGGGACGGCAAAAAACACACTTGTACTTTAAAGTTATGAAGTGGTTAGTATCAAATTAATTGGCATACTTTAAGGATTTCAAATTAGTCAAAATCATGTATGTAACTATCATGTTTGAACGTTACGGAGGCTTGAACATAAAAACAGAACGAAAATATGTCAATCTTGAATATGGGTTTATTTTTTATATTTATACGACACGCAGATTTATCATTAAAGTTGTATTTATAAATGGATTCTCATGGTAAAATAGACAGAAATAATTCTATGGATCCATTTAGTTAGTCATTATGACAAATGACATGTGTATTTTAAGGTCTACTGCCTTTTCGGCGAAAAATGTTTCGCCAAATTTCACTTCCCAAGCAACTTTTCTCAGAAGTTTAATTTGGCAAACCAACCGTTGGCATAACTTTTTCTCTTTTCTTATTTCGCAACTTTTTTTAAGTTGCAAAATTTAACTTTAACAAACTTTTATGTGGAAAATTAGTATGAAGCAAATGATTTACATAGGCAAATAACAATCAATCGTACCGAGAGAATTATCCCAATCGTACTATTCATATTTAATGAATTATATTTTTTACTAAAGGGATCCATAGAACTATTTCTGTCTTCTTTAGCTTAAGAATACATTTATATTCAAACTACTAAGGTTACACAAGTATACATAATATGATTTTGACTAGGTACCTAATTTAAAATCCATAAAGAATTGCAAATAATTTTATACCAACCCCTCCATAACTGCAAAAGACAAGTGTGTTTTTTGCGGTCCCAAACTTTCACTTTTGCAAGTTTCAAGAATATGAAAACATAACTTTAGCATTTAGAGACATATTTTTTTCACCGAAAGATAGCTTATGCGTTGTTATATTATAAACTACTCATAACTCCATACCGACAAAGTAGATTTTTTTACCTAAAATGGGCACAAATATGATATCGAATTTTTTTTTAGGTATTCGACAAAGTGGAACGCTGGGCACTAAACTTTGACGCCTTAAAAAGGTGCTTAAATTGAACATTTATGGGTCAACATCAAAATCATAGGTTTATTACAGTATGTTCTATCAGTTTTCATTGAAAGTGGATTTTCGGTAGGTTTTGCCATATTTCACTAAACTGCCCGTAAATCCGTAACTAGAATTGACAAAGTGGGACGTTTTTCTACACTCACTCACATATAAGGTTAGGCAACATAAATTCGAATTCCTGATAAGAGGTTATGGAGGAGGTTATATGCAATTATTTATACCCCATAATAAATTATGCTAAATATTTTAGACATAATATTCCTTCTTGTACGTCTTATTGTAAAAAAAGGCAGATAGTCAATGATACTACAATACTATGTACAATTATATGTTGTACTTATATCGTTAAAACTAGAATTATCTGTACATGCATCTTTAGAAAAAGAATTCAAAACGAGGTAGGGTAAGCTGTACTAATGTTTTATATTTACATGTCTTATATATTCATTGACAGTGAGAATACACAAAGTACAAGTTCTTAACACGCACCGGGGCCAATGATTGTACTTTTGGCACCTTTTATTTACACTAAATGTTTAATGACTGAATTTTGTTTTGTAACCTAAAAAACAAAGTCAATGTTCACCTTAAAGGGTCAATCACTATACTGCTTACCCTAATTTATCTTACGAATTAATTACATAGCTATTTACAAAAAATATATTCAAGCAAGCAAGCAAGGGGACCAGGCAGAATATCATATTAGTTGATACTGTGAGTTAACTGTGCCCCCTAAAAAGGGTTAAACTCGAGTTTATCCAAATTATGGATTTTGCTACCATCATGTTTGTTTTGACACTCAGAATCCTACAAGCACCGATTGCTGAGATATTGATTGTGTAAAAGGGTTAATGTGTGCCAAAAATTGCAACTATTATGTTCAAAACGGTTTATTTTATTTTATCTCCATACACAAATCTTTAGTTAAAATTATGTTACAAACGATGGTTAAAGTGTAGTTTAATCTTTGTAAAAATATAACATTTGCTATGGCAACCCGTATAAAGAGATCAAAATATAGTTAGGTCGATTTACATTTCCGGAATCATTTCGTGAATAGGGGTAAAAATTGTGTTTGATCAGTATTCAGAAGCAATTCTTAGGATATGATGTTGTGTAGTGATATTATTTTACTTTGATCATTTTGCACACTAAAAAATTCTGAACTGAGTTGATGAAAATGATTAATTTTAATATTAAACCCCTTTTCATGTTCCGTTTTAGTTGTTATTATGAGATAAAGTGCACTTTGTCCACGTTTCAGAAAGTTATCCCATGTATTCTACGTAAGCATTAGAAGACATTAGAGTTATAGTAAAAATATGTATCACGCCGACAAAACGGTAAAATAAAACCTAAAAAAAAAATCTTTTTTTCGGGTACCTCTCGTAAAACCTACAGTGGGAGTGAATTTTTTTTTCGTTCCAACATTATTGTGTGGGTGTCGTTTAATACGTCTTTTAAAAATAATAGGGGTCCTTAAACACTATTTTTTGATAAAGTCAGCAGTTTCGTAAATGTTCGCTCCGGAAATAAAAAAAAAAGCGCCCCTCCTCTAATTATTGAACTACTGAAAATTACTGAAAATTAGGCCTTTTAAGTAATTTTAATGAAAACTATATTGAATAAAATCGGTCGAGCCGTTTTTGAGCTATCGCAAAATTTCATAATTTTCTTTAAAATGATGTAAGTGCCACGCGGTGTCCTTATATTTCGAACGTTACACATATTAGTTAAGTGCCATAATGCATTAAAACATTCCGCTGAATCTGGCGCGTATAATCGATAACTTCCAGAAGGTAATAAGTAACAGTGACTTTACGACCTTTTTATAGAGCTTAAAATCTTTCTCATAATTAGGGTTTCGTACCAAAAAGAGACAAAAATAACCCTTATGGTGCGACTCTGTCTGTCTGTCTGCTTGTCTGTTTTTCCGACTATTAAAGCGCCATATCTCAACAACTACTTATGCTATTTGAAATTTGGAATATTTATAAACATGGTCAGCCCACATGTATTGCACAGGAAATATTTAAACATATATTTTTATTTACTTTAACGACGAATATAAGGAAGAAAGTAAAATTTAAAATTTCTACCTACTGGGTCAAATGGGGTTTCATATGAAAGGGCTTGACCTGCACATTTTCGAACAATTTTTAATTTTTTTTGATTGTGATTATTTTTTATTAAGGAAAATGTGAAAATAAAACACCATTCCCCCCTTTATCGCCGAACTTTATCAATGGAAAATTTTGAAATTTTCTCAATTTGTATTAATAAACATAAATATTACACGAAAATTATAGCAATGTCTCTAACTAGCACTTTTTTTTATTTGCAAAAAACCTATTTGAACAACTCGGTTGCGTTAAATTTGCACCTGATTTGTATGCAATGCTATAGATATCAGGTGCAAACTTAAATCAACCGGTACCGGGTAATAAAGTTAGGGTAAGTAAAAATTTGTACGGAGCCCTCGGTGCGCGAGTCCGACTCGCACTTGGCCGGGTTTTTTTTTTCACGAATCTTGATAGGTCTTTTTCGATGTATACTTATGTATACCTACTTAATATCATATCATTGTACCGTCCACCGTACGCGACGACGCTCAGCTACCTACCCGTAAAGGGGCGTCCACACTTGTATCATTTGCTCGTATCTGATCATCGTGCCGTGGCATGACTGCGTATCGCGCTGCTTGGACGCTTACTGTTGGCGCGCCGATCATGCCGTACTCGTCCGATACAACTGTGTGATACGCGTAGCAAAATGGATTTCGAACGATCCGATCGGCGCAACGTTCAAACGCGTGATCGTAACACGCGATCGTGCCACGCGACGATGATCTCATACGGGCAAATAATACAAATGTGGACGCACCATAACCGTGCCTTTTATTATAACAACTGGAAATAATAGATTGTAATAAAATAAGAAATAACACTGCATTCAAATCGTTTAGCAGTTGAAACTTATTGGAGCTTCGCTCAAGAGTCATTTAACATACTCGGTTTCGAAGAAATCATTCGAACAAATGGCCCTAAACCATCGTCAAATCCCGGATTTGTTGTGCGTGCATGGGCAAAATGTAACGTTGAATATACTAACCCGCAATCTTACATTAAAATTGTTGGAAGTGGGCACTGTGAAGCAGTGTCTGTTCAAGAGCACAATGTAAAAATAGTAGCCTTGTACAGATCATGCAAATGCCTCAATAGCGTCACCGTAGAGTTCATAAATATTTGTTTGTCACATAATAATATGCATAATATTTAGAGATTTTAATGAGACTACCTTAGCAATAAAAACACTGCAGTATTTAAATTACTCAATAACGCTGGTTATAACTCCTTGTTACAACCGCTTCCCTTCTATACACGGTAGAACTCAAATAGGCAATATCTTTTCAAACTTCGCTTGTACTGTGGGATTTTATAACTCATTCTTCAGTTATCATCGTCCTATATGGGCCCATTTCTAATTTATGAGCCAAATATTTGTAAAGCAAGAAAGGCATTATTTATGATCATTAGTATCACATAAAACCACTGTTTTAAGCCCGTCTATTGTGAAGGATGGGCAACTACAGAACCCTACACTGAGCGTGGCCGACGTGCTCTTGGCCGGTTTTTTAACCTGAAACTAATATATTCCAAATTCCTCTTAAGTTATTCAGATTGTTTCTTCTTTACAATACACAAGTTTAAAAAGACATTAGCATCACCTATTGACGCATTCATGCTTTATGTGAAAAGGGATAAAAGTTTTATTTGCAAGGTAATATTTTTGTTATTTTCGCAACATTTAGGTTAATTTAAGAGTAAATTCGTCCTTTACACTATCTAAAGTAAAAACAAAAAACTTATATTTTTTTAATGGTCGCAAAGAAAACAGTTTTCTAAAATTTTTTTGGACGCCCTATAAAAAAGTAATTTTTTGAGTTTTACCCTTTTACACTGAAGGTACAGTTATAATCAGATGATAAATTTAACTGCAATTCTAAAGTTAATTTTAGAAATGTTTTCCCATTTATATTTAATTTATATTTTGCCTCGTCCTCTTTCTCCCTTTATTTTTTAGGTAGTGGAGATTCGCTTTGACTTTCATAGGTGACCCTATGAAAGTCAAAGCGAATCTTTATATCCCAAAAGATAATTTTGCCCGTGAAAAGATTGTTCACGTCTTTGCACCAGTTATAAATAAAAAACATTGTGCTTTTGTTTTCTAGATACCTACACAGCGATTCCCTATGTGTTGTGCATGTTACAAATGACATGGAAATGTTTATGTTTAGTATAAGTTTCATATAATGGGACAATTTATTTTTATTTGCATGGACTTTCAAAATCTCTATACAAATATGTTCCGCTTGGGCAAAATAATTGAACAACGCTTTGGTTGGATAACACAACCGCCTTGATATTCTTTTTTTTTTATGAAGTCATGAAAACTATGTGGCTCAATTTCTTCTAAGTAATTTTTGCAGGTGTCACAGTTTTTAAAAATGTGTCTCTTTGCAAGTTGTGCTATCCAACCACTGCAAAACCCTATTGCTGCAGTTCGTTCAACAGCCTCAGGGGTTATGCTTTTTATTAAAGCGTCTGCATTTATACTCTCTATGCACAAATGACTAGGGTCGATTTCCTCTTCACATTCAGTTAGCATTTCGCTGTCAGAACATTTCGTCAAAATTTTTTTCAACGATTGTAGGCAGACACTGTCATCTTTTTCGCAGTTTGATCCAACTGAATGTGAAGAAGAAATATTATTAATCAATAGTGTTTTGTAAGCACCTTCAAATGCAGACGCAGTGGGCATTAAATTGCTGTGGCCGTGAGCTCTAATTGCCCCAAAGAAATTTTCAAGAGGATCTTGGTTGATATTGCGCAGCAATAGGGAGTTCTCTCCTTCAGAATATAAATGCTTTACAACTGATTTAAAACTCTCAATAGTTTTGACCCAGCTTGAAAGGGAAGGCACTCTCCCGTTATTGTTTGCATTTTCAAATTGCATGGATTTGAGTATTGGTATACTCTCATTCCACAGTTTATGATGAGGTGATCTTGGCGTAACTGCAGCTCTGTAAATTTTCCCCTCCCTCACTTGATTGAAACTTCCATTGACACTGTCAAACAGGTCGTCAAAAAATATAAGTAAATCCGCTGTATCGGTGCTTTCGTTTTCTATTGCGCCAGATTCTATAAAGAAACAGAAAACACTTATGTAACTTTGTATACTCAGACATTGGAAATAACAAATTACACGACATTTACATTTAGTATTTATATCAAATTTCATCAAAATGGATGGGTTTTTACATGATGCGCAAAGATGATTTGAGTTTTATAACGTTTAGGTTCACTTCGTCCATTTTGTTGACTTCCTAGTTCGCCAGTAATCCCATTTCGTCCACACTCAATTCCCAATTCGTTAACTTCCTATTTTGTCAAAATTCCGATTTCATCCACTTTCCCATTTCGTCCATATTCCCATGTCGTCCACATTCCCATTTCGTCCACATTTTTTAGGTTAGTTTCATCCGATTCATACCGAACGGGATTACTGTGAAATAAAATTCAGCCTAAACACACTGGCAATCAATCTTGTAGGTCACAACCAAAAATATCAAATAATAAAAATTGTATTTTATTTTGTTTTATTTTTGTATTTATTTTACTTCTGATTTTACACGTGTTTGTTAAGCTAGGAATGTTGACGAAGTGTGATTGAGGACGAAATGGGAATGTTGACTAAGTGGAAATGTGGACGAAGTGGGAAAAGGACGAGATGAGAATATGGATGAAATGGGAATGTTGACGAAGTGGGATTGAGGACGAAATGGGAATGTTGACTAAGTGGGAATGTGGACGAAGTGGGAAAAGGACGAGATGAGAATATGGATGAAATGGGAATGTTGACGAAGTGGGATTGTGGACGAAGTAAGAATGTGAACGAAATGGGAATGTGGACGAAGTGAACCTAAACGTTTTATAAAAGGACGAGCTCATTTTATTAATAAATTTCATTTTCTTTACAAATACAAGTGCATAACTTTAAAGTACAATATAAAAAAAGTAAAGATGAATACCTGCCATGTATCCAAGTGCTACTCCAACGGACTTGCTAAATACTTGAGTGCAATTTTTCACCCTCATCTTCGGTATGTGTTCGGGTAACACATGTTGTGCTGTTAACTTTGGCACTAGCTTTACGCCTTTATATCCGGGGGACCGATTATATAACGCTACGATGTGCTTCCATTTGGCGACACGCGTTTTTCCTTTCACGACATATTTTAAATTTTTCGTGATCAAATTATTTCGAATCCCTTTGATTACGTAAGGTGGATCGTATATGTGAAATATTTTGTTGCCGTCAACTTCAAAAAAATCCTCCCTCATTTCTTGTCCACCTCGTAAGTAATTTTCTTTGGTCTTTTTAATTAAACTGTTGATGGCCGCTATGTTAGATGCACCTTGGTCACACACAGTGGCTACTATTTTTAGTCCCGTTTCTTGAACTTTTTTGTCAATTTTTTGTATCTGAGCTTTTAATTCCACAGTTTTTGTGCTTCCACGGCAGTAATAATAGGCTACTGGTTGCTTATATTTTTTGACGACCCCTCTAATCATAAAAACCAATACATGGTCACAGTATTCTGTTGTGCATTTCTCGCCGTCATCTACAAACCCTATCAATCTGTCTTTTTTCTTGTCATAAGATACTCCTGGTGCAATTGCCATCTCATCAAACAATAATGCACAGTGCTTGTGAGATTCAGGCATCTTGTTTACTCTTTTTTTTTAATTTTGAAATATAATATCACTAACCCCAACTTTTAACGAAAGCTTGCGTAACAAATTTTGCAGGGTTTTTCTGCTAGGCAAAACACATAGCTTGCTTAGCAACCTGTATGATTTTGGCGACGGTTTGTAAAGAGACAAGGCCAATATTTTCTCCTCGAGTGTGAATCTTCTGCCTTGTTTCTTCTTCCCACTCTGTGAGAATTGCATTTGGCAAAATGTCTTGGCAGATGATGACATTTTCTTGATGAGATCGGTTAATGCAGCTGTTTTGGTAATTTTTTTCGCCAGAATATATCTTTGTTTGAAAGAATTTTTTGCTTGTTTGCACTTCTGTAGTTGCTTTAGCAGCAATTTATATTCTTTCCGTTTTTGTACCGATAAACGAACGTCTGTAATAAAACAGTTAAATAGCATTAAATACCAATAAGAAAGAAGACTAATCAAAAAGGATGAGAACTGCCTGTCGGTGTTTGAAAGGAAGATCCTTAGGAGAATATTTTGTGTAGTGCTGGAAGATGGACACTGGCGAACGCGGTACAACCACGAGCTTTACGACATCTTCGGGGAGCCGAATGTGATAAGAACTATCAAATTATAGTCCACAGTCAGTCATTAAAAAAGAAACGTACATACATACATACTATTTGTATAGTGTACGGTAAAGTAGCACTTTATGTCGTCTATGTTGTGGCCTGTACAAAGGAGTACTTTTCCAGCATATGCATTGTAAAACAACAATTATCACACTTTACATTGAATACAATTTAAAAGAAATAAAATTATGTAAAAAAAAAATGTAAACACAAGAAATGATTTATTTACAAGGACAAATGCATGATGTGTAGTGCTGTGAGTGTAGGATTGGAAATTAAGTAAACTTAAGCAAAATTATACAGGCCATACCTTTTACAGATTTTTTCTTTTTACTGCATTTGGAACGCGACTGATTTGATTTTTCTTCTGTCTGCGCATTTTCTCTTTGGGATTCTGAAAAAAAAAAACTTTAATTTCAAAATTAAAACATTGTTTGATTTGGATGGGTCTTGTATATCTGCAGGCTTCTCTACGGTTGCTTGGTTCCATGTAAACGCGTCAAAGAACGTGTGTTTTAAGTTTTATGTGCTCTGTTAAGGCTGCTCTCCTCACAGGTATATTTAAGCACTTTGTATCAAATTAACATGACAAAAAAATCGTGACTGGTAAGTAGCGTTAAGCTTCGGCCATCCCGCCGCTCAAAATACGGTGACGGTACTGAATCACAGTGAACGAATTTCCTACACCTCTTTTAGTTGTTATTTGCAGATCAGTTAAAGCTTCGGCCACACCCATGCTTAAAATACGGTGACGGTGCGGAATCGCAGTGGCATGCCGTAAGCGTCACGATTTAATCGCATGCCCTCCACACCGCTGCTCAAAAAACGCTGACGGTGCGTTTACGCGGCTAAATGTATAAAGAAATCGTGGCGCATAAAGCTACGTCACCGCGTATACGCGCAAGCAGCGGTGTAGAGCGTTAAGCATGCAATACTTGGTCATATTCATTTCACTCTTCTCGCGCACAGGGAATGAATCGGCTTGCGGCTTAGCAACTTCACTATACTGTTCAAACTTAAATAATATATCAAGTTTTATTTGTCAGGCTCCTTACCAGAATGTTCAGAGGCAGTGGAGCAGGATGGTAGGATGGTAGTATGGTTGGTTGGTGCCTCGTATACTGAGGTACTTGTACAACCATCTGCACAAAAAATACACATTGCATTTAAAACATAAATAACTGAGAAAATTTATTATTTCAGAATGTTTATTGTACACACAAGTACTTTTGAAGAAGTACACTGTTCTCCTATTGGGAAGCACCAGTAGGTAGACATGTAAAAGTGCCTGCAGGGCATATTTACAGAATAAAGTTTTTTTTTTAGGTGACATTCAGTGGCATGTGGTCGATATATGCACAAAGGCACTGCCTGCCCTGAATGACCATGCACTATACACGCATAGAGAAACTACCTACACTGAAGAACTGAACGACCATGGCTCCATATAGCCACAGAAAAACTGCCTACCTTGGCCAGAAACCCAGTGCACGCCACTGGTGACATCTAATCTAAGTATAATAATAACAAACAAACAGACAGAAAGTTACTTTCATAATTATAATAAGAGTATGGATTAGTAAGGATAAATGCCTCGCGAGGAAATTACTTCACGCGGTCCGTGTGGATAGACAGACATTTCATTTTTACAACATTATAAAAGTATAGATGACGAAAGTACCCTATTCTGACAAATAAGAGTCGGGCATAAGAAAGTATCCATGTGGACATAAACTCACGTATGTCTGACGAATTCACTTTTTCAGGCATCGGTATTTCCACGACCTGTGCTGGATTCAGGTGCGATGCCTCTTGACTCTGACTCGCAGTCGCTGAACTCTCTGTGTGGGGGTTGACGCTAGCCGACCCTAAAATTTATAATACAAGTGCGAGTCGGACTCACCGAGAGTTCCGTACCCATATATATGTTAAAAAAGCCGGCCAAGTGCGAGTCGGACTCGGGTACCGAGGGTTCCGTACAAAATATACCCTATAAACGGCCTTATCTATGAACATCCAGGTTAGACGATCACTATTCCTAAGCAAAATGTACACGGTGTTCCATCTTTTTATATTGGTTATTGATATAGACAGACAAACAAAAAAATTTGCTGTTTTTATAGCGGCAACAGAAGTACATCATCTGTGAAAATTTCAACTGTCTAGTCTATCACGGTTCATGAGATACAGCCTGGTGACAGACGGACAGCGAAGTCTTAGTAATAGGGTGCCGTTTTACCCTTTGGGTACCCTAAACGCCGTGTGACTGGTCAATGAGTCAGTGGTATTGACAGACAGACAGACGGACGGACGGACGGACTGGCGTTCGAACGGACGGACGGACGGACGGTCGAACGGACGGACGGACGGACAGCGAAGTCTTAGTAATAGGGTCCCGTTTTACCCTTTGGGTACTCTAAACGCCGTGTGGCTGGTAAATGAATTAATTAAATGATCTGATTAGCATTTTCTGGGTTTTCCCTAATCCTCCCAACAAACAAGTTAAGCTTATAAATTTTAATCAACGAGGATTAAACTCTTATAGTTACTTTAAAAGAGCATTCATTATGACAATATACCTTATGGTGGCATATTATAAGATGATTTGGTTAATAACACCAGTATTCTTATAATTTGGCTGGTAAACGTTAATAAATCCAATTTATATAGCTACAATAAGGGTTCAAAATATGTTCTTCTTATAAAGGCTACTTACATTGCCTTTTAGCCGTATAATATTCATAGCCATATTAAGCCTTTTAATATGGCCAATCATTCTTATAAAAGTTATACAAAAGGTAACATGATGCCTTTTAACTTATAGGAACATTTTATATGATGTCTATCCAACGAACGAATTATAGCATTTTATATGGTCTTTAGAAGAATACAAGCAATCCATATTCACTTATATAGTAATAATAAAGGTATTGATCTCTATATGGTTATATTAAAATGTTTTATAAAACTAGATTCTCCATTTTGAAAGTGCAGCAAATGTGAATCGATTACGGAGTGTATTAAGTTTACATTAAAAAAATTGATTCAAAAGACTGGAAAAAGATTAAGAGGACTGGTGGTTATAGAAGAAAAGTAAAAAAATATACGAAAACATGGTTGTGAGCACAACTTCTACTACTATAATGCCGCTAAATGACCAATCTGATATCAATGAATCAATCAGTGGTTCCGTAGAGAATCGCTTTATGGAAGGGAGTCAGATGGATAGGATATGGTTTTGCACAAAGTACTCGTACAAGCTACTAAACTAAACCCATTACCTGAATTAATAGAAATATTTACGTAGAGTTACCTAGTAATTATTATCTTTATTATATTTTTATTTACAAACTAGAAGGTGCCTTGACTTGAAGGTCACTTCGTTCGCGGAGGTGAAAAAGTCATAACCCCTTTTTTTAGCGTAGTCGGGTAAAAAGTATCCTATAACCATCTGGAGATACCAAGCTACCCGTGTACCAAAAATAGTTGAAATCTGTTTACCGATTTGGCGTGCTGAAGCCACAACGACACATACAAACATACAAAAAATCCAAAAAATAGGTATATATTTTAGTTCAGTGACCTCTAATCTAAAATAGTCCGTTTCAATCACATTTTTGAAAATATCTTTAATGTACAGACATTTCATGTTTACAACTTTATAATAGTATAGATATTGCAATTACAATTAGGTACCTATTTAAATTATTGATTACAATATTCGCATTCATCTTTAATGAATTGGTCGTAAATCAAATACTCTTTACAATTTTGACACAAAATGAAAGTGAATTGTTGCAAAATGTCTACGAGTATGTTTTCACGACCTATCACAAAGTGTGAAGGTAAATTTTAAATAGTCGGAGATCTACAATTAAAACATTGCCATCTCATGTAATGTAAATTTAGAAATTTCTCAACATCCGCAAATACTATTGTAAAATCTGGGGACAAACGAATTTTTTTATAGTTAGGTACGGGATTTTACTTGTGAAAAATGAACCCTAAAGATATGTAATGTAATGGCGATAGAATAACCAACAAATGTTGCCATTTTGAAGTTTTGACTCTCATAGGCTCTTTATAGACGATGTGCGAATTGCTTTTGCCCTTATAATAGCATTCTCTAAAACGTGACAAAATAATTAACCACATTTGTAGCATAAAAACAGCTTAAATTGAAGGGCGCGTTGATAATACAATACACTGCATACCACATTTTATCCTACATTTGAATTCCCACACAGTTTTTACTATAAACAAGCATATTTAGGTAAACGACGTATTTTAAGAGTTTTCTTTTTCAGTAAAAGAGACGCCATGAAAATACGGTTATAAGGGCCAACGGCTTTTTAAGAAACTTTATTTTGCTGTTATGAGATTTACATCCTTGATTCTGACCATAATAAAACACCTATAAGAGTGATCGCCTTTATTACCGCTTTCAATACGTTTTTTACAAGTATATTGGCTTTTTAAGACCTTTTTTGTCGCCATTATAAGTTTAATATCCTTTTAGCTTGCCATAATAAAGCGCGAATAAGAAAAAATGGTAACAATAAAGCAATTATAAGGGGGGTATAAAGTTATAATTATTAGCGATAATACGGCTCTTATAAGAACATTATTTTTGGCAATATAAGCGACTATAAGAGGAATTTTTGTTTGTTGGGCTTGCAACAAATGCTGGATCACATTGTATCTCTCCCAGCAAACACTTCTATCAATGTAACTGACAATTCGAAAGTGCTTGTACCTAGGCCTACTTCAATAAATAATATTTTGATTTTCATGAGTCAGTGGTATGGACAGACAGACAGACGGACGGACTAACGGTCGAACGGATGGATGGACGGACAGCGAAGTCTTAGTAATAGGGTCCCGTTTTAACCTCTGGGTACCCTAAACGCCGTGTGACTGGTCAATGAGTCAATGGTATTGACAGACAGACAGACGGACAGACGGACGGACGGACTGACGGTCGAACGGACGGAAGGACGGACAGCGAAGTCTTAGTAATAGGGTCGTTGTACCCTTTGGGTACGGAACCCTAACAACAGTCGTATTCATGAAAATAGAGTTGTGCACTTGCGTTCACTAGTAGTTAATACGCTAAGTCTCTGATATCATACTTATAATTTACACGTTCCCAATACTAACTTTCAACCCTCATTAAGCACTTCTAGGGGACGAGTTTTTAAAAATATGAAATTACCTTTTTAAGAAATGATGATTCCATTCACGAAGTTTCAGAAATCCTACTTAAAAAAAATTTGAAACCTACAAAGGTATATTGTTTTAAAAAGAACATGACCCCACTTCAGGTTTGGGCCTCCTCCAGTCTGTATATTTAGTTACTTATAATATATTACCTGGCAGGTGCAGAACAGGGACTGCTAATTTACACAATCTGTTTTTAGGATACAAATGGCAGTTTTGAAAATGTCTGCGGCATACACGTTTATCGTTATAAACTGAAATTTTGTCCAAGGCAGTTATCACTCCACCAATATTATATATCCATGTCTTATACTTTTCTACATATTTTTCAGGATCAGGAAACCGATGAAGAGGTACATCTGAAAATATAATCACTAATTAATTAAATACATTATAATACTTTGTTTCCTACATCGATCATAGTGCCATGTTCAAGTCATGCTACATTAAAACATTGGAAACTTACAAAGTAACAAAACAATTAAACCTGCATTTCGGAAGGTACAAAAAAACTGGCCAAGTGCGAGTCGGACTCGCTCACCGAGGGCTGCGTACAAAACATGCGCTAAAAACGGCCGTAGCCAGGGATCGGCACCGGTATTTTTTAAATCTTCTAAAATACACGCTATTTCTGGAATGTTTTAAAACTGTCTCTGCCGTAACTATGAAAGTCCAGTGTTAGCAGAGCCCCGCGAGGCCCAAGTGGACAGTGTGTTTTATCGGCAGTACTTGGACTCTGAGTAATTGTAGACGTAGGAGTCGCTCGAGTTGATAAATTTGCTGTGGGAAGGTGAAAGGAGAGTGAAAAGGAGAAGGGGTCTGCACGCGGGTGTATTTGCGTCGCGTTGGCTGACGCTCGCCTACGGGCCTGCGGCCCTCAGGTGGGCTCGCCCTGCGGGCCCTCGAGCTTTTGTCTGTGGGAGCCGGTCGTGACGCTCCGCACCTTTGTGGCTGTTAATTAATTACTTACCATCTTCTAAAATTATTGGACATCCAGGTACACAGCAAGATTTCTGCGACATGGTTCAATTGAAAGGAAAATAAAACAGAATGATAGAATAGTTGGATTGACATTTGAAATGGCAGCGCCAAAGCCATATTGTTACTAGTATAGAATATATTTATTTCCTCACCATATATTTTAGTATGGTAACACTTCGTTTCTTGTATAAAAATCAGCGTTTAGATGGCGCTATTCAATAAAAAGTGTTAGTTTTAAGTTCCCATAGCATGGCGTGTAGGACCGATTCAAACTATTTCAAACAGAGAACGGGTGGACTGACACCAAGTCAACATTTTTAATTTAAAAGTGCTATCGCGTTAGGCTTAGGCGAGCGCGGACGCCGTCGCGCCTTAGGGGCCTCACAAAAGAATTTGAAGTTACATAAGAAAGAACAGGGGCCTTGCAAAGTTGATGTCGCCGATGCGACTTCCTCATTTTGCTTAGCACCGCCACTGTTTAAATTAAACCGGCTTTTAACAGAAAAAGGTTGGATTAACGTCTTAGTTTTATCTCGAATTTAACAATATAAATAAAGTATGTTTCCCGCCGTGGAAGACTATACCTTAAATAAGCTCCCGATAAGACTAGTGTTGCAAGCTCAAACTAAACTTCTACGTTAGTTTACTTGTTAGTGTCAGTTGTAAGATCTTGAGATAGGTATATCAATAATAAAGAATCCCATAAGTAAATCGTAGCAAGATTTAAAATTATTACTTTGACTGTAATTATTTGTCACTTACGAGCTCAAGACTCAGACAAGAGACAAGTTTCGGATCCATATAAATATATCTATATTTTTTACCAATTTTAATTCGTTTTATTTGTAACAGTAACACTATTACATTTGTCAACTTGACATTTAATTTTCAAAATACACTATTTTACACACAACATAACCTAAAAAGACATTTTTTTCCAGTAGTTAATTTGCCAAAATGAGGGAAAGCTTTTTATCCAACTGCGAAAAAAGCTTTTTACAAAGAATTATTTCAGAGGGACATGTAAGTTAAATGATGACAAAAAATATGCAACTGTAATATCTCAATATGTAAACAACGTAAATTGTTATAATTATTTATTACAGCGCCTTGATGGAAGAACTTATAACGAAAGTAGAAATTTGGATATAGCATTTGGTTCTCAATACGGTAGTTGTATTGTATCTCTGGGCGAAACAAAGTAAGTGTAGCAAGTTTGTCTACTTTGAAAACATTCTGAATGACTACTCCTTTGTCTATATAACCACTCCAGATCTTTCCGCAACTGTAGTTGCCTTCTTGTGTATACCATTATAAGGTTGTAAAAATGAAATATCTGTACATTAGGTAAAGATATTTTCTATAAAATGATCAAAAGGGACTATTTGGAGGCCACCAAATCGAAATATATATTTTTTGTCAGCTACTCCTCACCTCCTCATCTGGTCTAATCTTTTTTATACAATATTGATACAAAGATCTAAGTAGAAAGCAAAAATTAATTGCGATCCACTGCAGTCTAAGCTGGAATCGAACCAGTGTCTCTGTTATACCGAAACAGGGTCCGATGCATGCGGTCTGATGGTCTAATGGTTCAGGATGCTGTTCCGGTATAACAGAGACGCTGGTAAGGTTCCGGCTTAGATTGCAGTGGATTGCAATTGATTTTTCTTTTCTACTTAGATCTTTGTATCAATATTGTATAAAAAATATGTGTTGTTTTCACATTAAAAAATATGTATAACAAAGTTTTATGTCATTATCATTTGACATAATTCTACATTGGCATAATGCATTTTTTTCTGAAAGTGTAGAATTTTGAGGACTTTTTAAGGCATGATCCTGAGCATTAGGTTAGGTTTGTTTTATAACAATCCTGAACAGTTTATGTGTTCAGAAAAAAATGAAATATATCGCAACACAACTTTATTCTCATTCACAATATATTTGGCGCTTTGGAGGCTACAGTCTACTTGACTGTATGTGGATAGCTGGCTATCTCCAGATTGTCATAGCACACTTTTTACCCGACTATGCTAAAGAAAACAAGAGCGGTTATGACTTTCGCTCCTCTGTGAACAAAGTTGCGGCCAAGGTCTAGTTTCTAATATAAATAGAGTTCAAACAAAAGTCACGAGCATGTGAGTGGTTATAACTAATTTGCAAATGGCATAAACTTTCCCAAATGCTTAAAAAAGGTCTTAAGTCTAGTGTTAACTTACATGTTTATACAACCTTTTTTAAGCATTTTTCAGTGTATAAAAGGTCTTTAGTCTAGTGTTAACTTACATGTTAAAGCATTTTGGAAAAATTCCGCAATCTGCACATCGGTAGTTAGAACAGTCCTTTGTTCAATTTTCAGGATTCTGGCACAGGTTTCTTGTGAAGTAGTTCAACCTAAAGCAACAAGACCAAATGAGGGCATTCTGTTCATAAATGTGGAGTTGGGCCCCATGGCTGCCCCCCACTTTGAACCCAACCGACAGACAGACCTCTCTGTGTACCTGAACAGGCTGCTTGAGAAATGCTACAAGGATTCTAAGTGTATTGATTTGGAAACACTTTGTATTATAGCAGAAGAAAAGGTAAGTTAATTTATAACTTATTTCTAACTTTTCCCATAAATCATATTATTGAAATCTGATAATTGCAAGCAGTTTATTAAAACTATTCCTCAAAATGGTTTTTGAATGACAATGTTTTGTAAAAAATTGTTACATCCCAATGACATACCTAGTGTTGTTTAAAAATAGTTGTATGTCTCACATCTTAGTAAAATTGGTTCACTTTTACTGCTACTCAGTATTGTCTTCTAATTCAGTGGTACTCAAACTTTTTGATGATGGAGCACTTTTTTAAAACTGCATGTCCCATTACGCCGAATAAAATTGTCTTAATTTCACTAACAAATTCAATAATTGGTCTCAGTCTATAAGGGAACTTAGGGAACGTGTTTTTACCATAATGTGACTGAATTTGGAGTACTGTCATATTTATATTATTCCGGTGGAGCCCTCTGATACGTCTTAAAGAGACCCAGGCAACCACTTAAGAACCACTAATTAATAAGTAGTATAAATAAAATTAGTAAGACTGAGAAAGTTGTGTTAACATTACAGGTGTGGTCATTAAGAGTAGACATAAAAGTTCTGAACCATGAAGGGAACCTCATTGAATGCACCAGTATAGCCGCACTAGCAGCCCTGGCCCACTTCAAGAGACCTGACGTCACTCGCAATGGTGACACTGTCATCATACACACTATGGCTGAAAAGGATCCCATACCTACCGTGTTATATCACTATCCAGTTTGCATGACTTTTGCTATATTCAGTAATGAGTAAGTATTCCTAGCACTTATTATCTAGTTCCTTATGGTTATTTTTTTGTTACAGTTTAAAAAAATATATATATGTATGTATTCAGTTTCTTCATTGAAGGACAGGAAAATACGTAGCTTGATATGCATGTTTGGAATATGGCTAATGAGCTTGGCATTTTTAACCAACTCCCAAAACAGGAGGTTCTCAATTCGTCGGGACCTTTTAAAATAAGAAATATACAGAGGGTGCTACTAGTGCAAACTACATTGTGTTCGAAAATTTCAAGTAAAGTTGCGATAGCTCAGTTGGTTAAAGCACATCTGCATTAAAGAAGAGGTCGCAAGTTCAGATCCTGTTTGCTATTTAGTGGGTTGCATTGATGTTGACCTTTACAATCGAACTCTGTGTTATAATAATACTAATGATCAGTTACTTCAATATCTATATATCGTCGGGTGAGAATACGTTTTGCCATATCCATCAAATTTGTATGGAAAATGGTTGGATGTGACACAAACGTATTCTCAACCGACGATATATAGACTATGAAGGTTCGTTTACCACTTCGTTCGCTGAGGAGAAAAAGTCATAAACCTGCTTTTTTTTGTCAGCGTAGTCGGGTAAAAAGTATCCTATAACCATCTGGAGATACCCAGCTACGATTTTGCGTGATGAAGCCACAAGGACACATACAAACATACAAAAAATTCAAAAAAATATTTTTCGTTTTAGTTACTACCAAATAGTCCGTTACAATCAGTTTTTTGAAAATATTTTTAATTTACATTTCACTTTTACAACTTTATAATAGTATCAATCAAAGGCCTCTTAGTCTTTTACAGACTATTGAAAAAGTGTCATGTCGGAAAACAACCTTTTTCGTGACTATGTAAGCCAATACGCGAATGGTACACGCGACCACAATAATATGGATATTGTAATAATTCCCTAAGGCAGCAGGTGGGAGTCACAATCTTCAGTTGGCATGTTTTGGTTTTCTAATGAAAGAAGCCATCTTAAGATAAGATCATGTGTCCCTCCCTTACGTAGCTATAATCGGTGAACATACATAAAAAAAAAGGTCCCAACGAATAGGCTGATGGCTAGTCTTGCGTGTCGAGCGAGGCAGTTTGTTTTTCTATAAGTAAATCAGAAAACACATTTGTATGATGGCTGCAGAAGTTGGAATCTTGCGAACTCGATCCATGTAGGTAGTATGTAAGTACTAATTAGTAAGTATTGATTTGTATTAATAGGATCAAGTGCCTCTGTTGACAAAGTAAATTACATCCAAGGTTATTGTTTGTTAATGAATAAAACCTTATTAGTTTTGTTTTGCAGAGGCGACATGTAATTAGTACTAATTACTTAATGATCGGAAATTCCAACGGCATATTGTCCAATTAGTAATACTAATAGGTTTGTCCAATGAGTTCGATTAAGTTATGATTATGTTTTTTTTTAAACTGATTCCTTTTCGCCTGTATCTATAAGATTTTTTCAGTAATCTATATTATTATAAAGTTCTGTAGATTGAAGATATAAAAAAAAACATTCTATCGGACTATTTGGAGGTCACTTAATCGAAAAATAGTTCGTTGTGCCATGAATTCGTCTAAATGGATACCAACTGTTTTTGATACAGTCAGTGTCAAATACTATGTAGCATCCAAAGTGCCAAATATATCACAACATGACTTTATTCTCATAGACATAAAGATATGTGACGATAATATTTAGCGCTTTGGATGCTACAGACTATTTGACGCTGACTGTACACGGGTAGCTGGCTATCTCCAGATGGTTATAGGACACCTTTTACCCGACTACGCTAAAGAACGCTGGGTATTCACAGAGTCAAAGACAAATAAGGGGTCGTCCACATATTACGTCACGCAAAATTTGTGGACGGCCCCTTTGTCGTATATGTGGATAGCCCTAAAAAGCTCTTAATTAATTAAAAATACATCTGTTTCTAGCATTATAATATCAGATCCAAACCTGATAGAAGAATCAGTATGCACAAGCAGCACAGATGAAGGCATCGCCACCGGAGGAGGCCTGCTAGCGATTGGCATGAACCAATACAAGGAGCTATGCTTGCTGGATTTGACAGGAGCAGCCATTTACAACTCCAACTTAGTATATAAGGCCATCCAGACCGCTGCCACTAGGAGTAAAGATGTAGTTGATATGCTCAAGAAGTCTATAGTCACTGATGATACTAAAAGGTTAGAGGCGTTACTTATTTATGTGCGTTTATGGGCGTTGCTTTGTAGCAATTGGCAGGGCACATAGTTCGAAGAACCAATGGCCGTTGAGGCAGAAAGGCTGGAGTGGAGACCGCGTACCGGCAAGCGAAGCGTGAGAAGGCAAGGTGGTCGGACGACCTGGTTAGGGTTGCGGGGACTCGCCGTAAGCGGGTCGCCTCTATCCGGCCCATGTGGAAATCTATTGAGGGGGCCTGTGTCCAGCAGTGGACGTCCTATGGCTGAAATGTTAATGATGATGAATTGATGATGAGTTCTTTGTAAACTGGTAAAAAAAAATATCATGGAAATAGTCTCGCAAGATATTCGATCAAAAAATCGCACTTCAATTCCATCCTTTCTGAACCTACACACAGACATAGGCTATGTCTGCCTCTGTATTATGTGAAAATAACGGATATGGCAATTTTCTCGTAAAAGTTCATGTCGACGACGTTCAACTAAAATCTGAGTGATAAACTCCGAATCTCGAAATTTAAAGTTCGTAACGTGCCATTCATCTAGCGTGTGGGGCTGCCGCGCGGGCGCTACGAGCAACAATAGTGTTCCTAGTCTTCACACTATTTTGTTGTTGCGTCAGTCTGTGTGTCGGTTGTTTGTGTGCCTATGCTTGTCTCTACGGTCTTGGTTATTCTGTTGTTTATTCCGCGGTGGGCGTCTCCGCCGGTGGAGACGTCGGCGTGCAAGTAGACTGTGCGGTTGGTTACGTCGTCGTGCCTGGTTACGCAGGCGTCGTTCCTGTCGTCTGGCGTCACGTTCCATGCAAAAGTCAGCGGTATGGTTTACATCCTTGTAGATGTCGTCGTCAGTGTCGGACGAGTCATCAGGGTACCATTGTTTAATGGTGGCCGTGATGACATCGTCCGGGTTAGTCAGTAGGTGTCGAGGTCGCCTGACATGCCTGCGCTTAGTACGTAGCCGCTCTGATCGCAGGACCATCTGCAAAATTGTCCTAGAGGGCGCTGTTCACTTGCCAATGGAATCCTGCGTGACACTGTTACGCTTTTCCTTATATTATGACTAATTCTCTAGCACGGAAAGATTTTTTTTAACCCTTATTAACACGTGTTATAAGTTTGTAGCCTATGTGCGTTAGTCAATATGTTTGTCTGACGCACGCGGAGCGCTACTGAAGATACTTTCAAAAAAATATTGTAATGGACTATTTGGAGATGAATGAAAATATTTTTGATGTTTTTGTATTTGTATGTGTCGTTGTTTCTTCATCACGCCAAAACGGCTAAACGGATTTCAACTATTTATGGTACAGTCAGCACCAAATAGTCTGTAACATCCAAAGCACCAGATATATCGCAACACATCTTTAATACTAAATGCACAAAGATGTGTGACGGTATATTTGGCGCTTTGGGTGCTACACACTATTTGACGCTGACTGTACACGGGTAGCTGTTATTCCACAGTTGTTATAGAATACTTTTATCCGACTACGCTCAAGAAAGAGAGGGTTACAATTTTTTTCTTCTCTGATGTAAAGAGTCCGGTCCAAATGGAAATAAACGCCGTTCGTCCCGTATTCAATAATTGTCCGTATTTGTTTTAACTAAGAGTATTGAATATTTGTCAATATCCGAACGGGACCGAGAGCCTCGGGTCCGTACACGTACGCAGACATGGCAACGTTTCTTGGCGTGTTCGTATAATTCGGGATCTTAGTACCACCGGAGTTAAGTACATGGGGCTACGGTACGGCGTGTAACACGGATATCAGGAGCCCTAGTATAAATATGATTAATTTAATTAGATTAGGTACTTACCTTTCGTTGGTAATACTTAGAAGTTTCGGACGTCACGTTATCTCCAAGATTTGCTCAGTTTGGAACTAAGGTCGATCGATTTGTGATTGTCCCTGATGTTTATTTATTATTTTTCAGACAAAAGCGCCTAAAGATAAATTTCACCGACATAATAACGACTGAACACGTGCTGTCTCTGAGCAAACGTGACGTCAACATTCGGCTGAAACACTACAACGTCGATGAAGTAATGCCCACGGATGATGAGGAACAGATGGAGGAAGAGGTCGAAGAAAAGAATCCCGGCAAATATGATGGTATGAAATACTCTATTAGCCTAATTTACCCACAACTTTGCTTGCGTTACCATGAACTGAGTAGCATATGATTTAGGGTAACTGGGTTGTTGACTGTACTGAAAAAATTATAATTTGATGTGAAATGGGGGTTTCGATAATAGAAATCCGTCGCGTAGGAAAAAAGAGAATGTATATGGAAAAGGGTGAATTGAGCCTCTAGAAAGAGAAAATGAAGTTTGGATTTATGTGGACAGGCTTAAATCAAAAAAATCATCTATACTACCATAAAGTTGTAAATATGAAATGTCGTACATTGAAGATATTTAAAAAAAAAGATTGTTATGGACTATTTGGAGGTCATTAAAACGAAAAATATTTTTTTTGGATTTTATGTATGTTTGTATGTGTCGTTGTGGCTTCATCACGCAAAATCGGCTAAACGGATTTTAACTATTTTTGGTACACGAGTAGCTGGGTATCTCCAGATGGTTATAGGATACTTTTTACCCAACTACGCTGAAGAAAGAATGAAGCAACGAATTTAAATTGTACACTTTTTGCGGATGATTTATCTGTTGTGATCCCATGTCGTAACGTTGACATTTATAATGATGAAATACGAGGGCTGCTATTTATATATCCGGAAACCGGGATTACAATCTTCTTAAATAGCATATTTGACCGCCATGGTAAAATTTGAACTTTTTTAAGTATATAAGGTATATTTTTTCTTCCTTATTAACGCTCGTGTTTTGTTTTTGACGGGTTTTAAATGTCATCTCGCAGCAAGAATGGAACTCACTCGTGAAAATATTCGTGCTATGATTTATTATGATTTTCGGCGTGGTTTAACGCAACAACAGTGCATAGATCAACTAACTTCAACTTTTGGTGATGAAGCCCCATCTAAAACTACTGTGTATCACTGGTTTAGTGAGTTCAATCGTGGACGTAGTATGCTTACGGACGAAGTTAAGGCAGGTCGCCCGAAATCGGTCGTTGTACAACAAAATATCGAGGCTGTGCGAAAACTTATAATGGACGACCGACATGTTACGTACCGCGAGATAGAGGCGACTCTGGGTATTTCTATGACCAGCATTAATAGCATATTACATAATTATTTGGCTGTAAAAAAAATTTGTTCGCGTTGGATACCCCACAACTTAACAAATGAGCAAAAACATGCTCGCGTCGAATGGTGCAATAAAATGTTAAAAAAATATAACCGTGGTGACTCAAAAGCCGTTTATAACATCTATACAGGTGACGAATCCTGGATCTATGCATACGATCCCGAAACGAAGCAACAATCAACGGTATGGGTGTTTCAAAATGAGCCGAACCCTACGAAAGTTACTCGTGCAAAAAGTACATTGAAACAAATGGTGGCCTGCTTCTTCGGTATTAATGGCCATGTAGCTACAGTGCCACTAGAAAACCGTAGAACGGTTAATTCAGAGTGGTACACGACCATTTGCTTACCGGAAGTATTTGAACAAATTCGTAAAACTAACCAGCGACGAAGAATCATTCTTCATCATGACAATGCCAGCTGTCATACGTCACGCGAAACAACTCTATTTTTGGAGGGTCAAAATGTGGAATTAACGGGTCATCCGCCGTACAGCCCTGACTTGGCACCCAACGATTTTTATTTATTTCCAAATATAAAGAATAAATTACGCGGTCAACGATTTTCGACCGCTGAAGATGCTGTCCACGCATTCAAACAACACGTTATGGAGGTACCTCAGGCGGAGTGGCAGAAGTGCTTTAAAAATTGGTTCACGCGAATGCAAAAGTGCATAGATCATCAAGGGGAATACTTTGAAAAACAATAAAACTATTTTCAGCCGTGTACGTTTGTTTGTTTTTTTGTTTCCGGATATATAAGTAGCAACCCTCGTAAATGACACAATTTGCAAAATAATCACCTGGCTACGTAATAATAAATTAAATGTAAATTTAAATAAGACGACATTCATTAAATTCATCAACAAAAACGGCAACAAATGCTCTTTGGCTTTGACTTTCGAAGGTCAAGTTATAAAAGAATGTAATCAAACAACGTTTCTTGGGATTACAATTGATGACAAATGCTCTTGGAATGATCATATCAATAAAATATGCGGCAAAATAAATGTATTCGCTTATGTTCTCTGGCGTCTCCCAAAATTTAGCTCGAAAAATGTTGCCATTCAGGCTTACCATGGCTATGTATGTTCTCTACTAAGGTATGGCATTCTCCTGTGGGGCAACTCTTCCCACGCACATAGAGCATTAGTCGAGAGCAATCTGTAATGTACCTGTTGAGACATCTTGTAGGCCATTGTACAAAGAACTCCAATTGCTTACTGTGCCTGGTATATACATATACCAAATTTGTTTGTTTGTTAAGTCACAGCCTCACTTGTTTAAAACTTGCAAGAATACATGTAGCTTTAATACAAGGTTTCCCGATAAACTGGTAATGCCGGCAAAAAGAACACAGTTATTTAGTCGAAACGATAGACTACACAAAGATATAAAAGAATTGCCACTGAACAAGTTTAAAGGTTCACTCAAACAGTGGCTGATTCAGCAATGTTTCTATTCTGTTGAGAAGTTTTTTAACTAATATAACAACACATAATATTTCATCTTGCATATTAAATATTATGTCTAATAATTAGTTGTTGCATCACAGAATCCTTAGTGTAATTTGCTTGCCTGTCTGATTGTGTATTTCGTTATGTGTCTCTATTTATAATATAAATAACATTATAAGTTGTAAACTTGTACCTACTGTAAATAATTTGTTTGCATGCCAGTTTCTGGTAAAGTGTGTGAAACATATACATTGACGCCATCTTTTGTACCACATTTTATGCACAAATAAAGATATTCTATTCTATTCTATTCTAAGGGTTATGACTTTTTCTCCTCCGCGAACGAAGTTGCGGTTGCCTTCTAGTATCATAATATTTTTGATTCAATGACCTTAAAAAAGTGACCGTATCACTTTTTCTTAAATATCTAAACATTTCAGTTTTACAACTTTATAATAGCATAGAAGTGAAATCTAACTGGAAACAAAGTTATCTTGGTGCTCCATAAATCATAGCTCCGGTTATCATAAAGTTCTTTGATTCCTTAAAATGATTTGCTACTCAATAGAGGGACTTGGCAAGTTTTCTCTTAATTAAATTTCTCTACTTGGTTGATTGGAAGTAGCAAACATTTTTGCAAGTGAGTCAATGATACAAATAAAAATTATGATTTTCGGTTTTTGAACGTTAAATCTCGGGCACGATTTTAAAGGTTTTTTTATTGAAATTTAGAATTCGGTAAGTTATTACAAGATATCTGAAATTGAAAGTGTGTAGGTCAAATAGATTAAAGTGATTGGGGGTCAAGAGTGGCCCGATATGGTCCGTGTAACATAATCCACGGCCTGTGTGTCGCCTTTTTTGTTTTCCGAACTTGACTGACACACTGCCGTGCGTCTTGATAATAAATAAGTCAACATGCCGACCACAACAAGATAAACAGTGTATTCTATCAATCACTAACCACATTTTGTAAAATACCATAGAATATCATTAACCACAAAATGTATTGTTATTTAATACTGGAAGGCGCCCGCAACTTCGTTCGCGGAGGAGAGAAAGTCATGACCCCCCTTTATTTCTTTAGCATAGTCGGGTAAAAAGTATCCTATAACCATCTGGAGATACCCGGCTACCCGTGCGCCAAAAATAGTTGACGTCGGTTTAGCCGATTTTGCGTGATGAAGCCACAACGACACATACAAACATACATAAAATCCAAAAAAAAAAAAATCGTTTTAGTGAACTCTAAAAAGTCCATTTTTTTGAAAATATCTTCAATGTACAGACATTACAGTTTTATAATAGTATAGATATATAAAATAATAATATAATTCAATTGTAATATATACAGTATAAAGAGGAAAAGTAAACAGAGGCAAGTAATCAGTGACGCGTTAGAACCTTCTGTCATGTATAGAAACCCGGCCAAGAGCATGACGAACCATGTTCAGTGTAGGGTTCCGCAGCCGTTCATACAAAAAATGCACAACAGGTGAAAAAAATGCGTCCTTTTGTTGAGAAGCGCAGTTTTTTGCAATAACTCAAAAGCGGTATATATACGATCCTACTGAAAACAATTTTCGTTGAAAGTGTTTATTAAGTTTTACGTTTGTAATTTTTTTCATATTTTTGTACTTACGATTTAGAAAATAAATAGACACAATTTTCGGAGATTATTTCCGAAAAAAAAAACACTAAATAAAAAAAAACTGGATACCTGTGTTTTTAAAAGAACTGTAAAAATATGTGTTTGTTTGCGTTACATGTATGGAGTGTCCCCGCTAGATATTTGTTATTTAACTATCAAACTAAGTAGTGGCTTATACAAGACACCTAAACAAATTTTATCAATATATATCTTGTAGTTTTTGAGTAAAACGCCTGTGACATACGGACGTACAGACATGACGAAACTATAAAGGTTCCGTTTTTTCCATTTTTGCTACGGAACCCTAAAAAGCTAACTTGCAAACGGCTAAACCAATTTTCTTGAACCATGGCTACGAACATTCTTGCTGAAGAGACTTTTCGAGTAACAATAAATAAATTAAAATTGGTCCACCTGTTTAGGAGCTACAATGCCACAGCTAGACACAAATGTGTATCGTCAAACTTTTGTTCGGTGTTAAGAGTGAAAAATAATAAGTTGGATTGGTAAATTTAACCAAGGGAACTAATAAATATCAGGTACAATCTTACACAAATCGACTTAGTCCCAAACTAAGCTTGTACTATCCATACTAATATTATAAATGCGAAAGTGTGTCTGTTCCCTCTTCACGCTTAAACCGCTGAACCGATTTGGATGAAATTTGGTATGGAGATAGTATGAATCCCGGGGAAGGACATAGGCCACTTTTTATCCCGGAAAAATACCCTTATCCGCGATAAACGAATTTAAGGCGGACGAAGTCGCGGGCAGAAGCTAGTATGGGTATAAATGCGAAAGTGTGTCTGTCTGTCTGTTACCTCTTCACGCTTAAACCGCTGAACCGATTTGGATGAAATTTGGTATGGAGATAGTTTGAGTCCCGGGGAAGGACATAGGTTACTTTTTATCCCGGAAAAATACCCTTATCCGCGATAAACGAATTGAAGGCGGACGAAGTCGCGGGCAGAAGCTAGTCTATTATAAAGTTGTAAAAACAAAATGTCCTCAGTTAAAATATTTACAAATAAATAAATGAAACAAACTGTTCGAAGGTTACTGAATCTATTTTTTTTTGTATGTGTTGTTATGGCTTCACCACACTAAAACGGTTAAACGAATTTCAACTATTTTTGGTACACGGGTAGCTGGCTATCCACAGATAGTTATAGGATACTTTTTACCCGACTACGCTGAAGAAGAAAAGAGGAGTTATGACTTTTTCTCCTCCGCGAACCGAAAGTATGATCCTCTTAATTTTAAAACCTACTTAAGATTCCCATACAAACGGAGTTTCGTTCTTATTTTAAAACTACGTGTTGGATTGTAACGAAACTTTGCAGAGCAAACTATCTAGTCGTTTGAAAATGAGAGCGTAACTACGTTTGTATGGAGAACCGAGCTTACTGGGGACCCTTAACGGATCTCAACTAAACTTTTCAATCAGAATAACACTAAGGCTATAAATTGCATTTCTACGCAGACAGAAGAAACAGCCAGTACATAATATGTAAATAAATTCTAATAGTTAAGCATATAGATATAGAAAACATCCTAGACCCAGGAACAAACATTTGTGCTCATCCCATAAACACTTGCCCTTGCAATAATAAGTTAAGATCAATTGTATCATGTACTTAATGTTAAGTTAAGCCCAATAGTTAGTTCTGAACCAGTACGCCCATAACTCATTTTAAACTGATCTGGTTTTTCTATCACAAGAGTAACAGAAGTCAGATGGCAGTAGATGAAAGATTTCCAAAATGTAGGATCATGGTGAAAAGAGTAGTTAGGGCCTAAGGCTAAAGAGGTGCCCGCAACTTCGTTCGCGTAAGAGAAAAAGGCATAACTTTCTTTTTTGCTTCAGCATAGTCAAATAAAGAGTATCCTACAACCATTTGTTGATACCCAGCTACCCGTGATCGAAAAATAGTTGAAATCCGTTTAGCCATGTTGGCGTGATGAAGTTGCAACAATACACAAATATATAAAAAAAAAAATATTTTCGATTTAGTGACCTTCAAATAGTGCGTTCCAATATATATATATATATATATTTTTTAATGTCTTCAACCCCCGACATCGTAGTAGTGGCATCGTAGCGCTTATACAGATGGACAGATTTGAGTGCGGTTTTTTGTGTTATAACTAGATAATTTTATCCTGAGTGTTCTTAGCTTTGTTTGATGAAAATCGGAGCACTCGTCTCCAAGATATTCAGCTTTTAGTGGAACAAGTCGGGGGTTTTCAAAAGTTTTAATTTTCTATAGTTATTAAGACATTTTATTTTTACAAGTAATAGTATAGATAACATGATTGTTTTTTTCAGTTGTTTCTTCTGTGCCCCAGACCGTCGAAGTTGTGTCTAAGAAGAGTGGATCAGGATGGGTGGAGATTTCATCGGAATCTGAAGAAGACTGTGCTATAATAGATTAATAGTCGTAGTTGTTACATAAAATGTAATAAAATTCCATTTTACAATTTACTGTTATTATCTCTAACAGTATATTATATTAGCATTGCATTTCCCTCATAAATTAACAATCATACATAACATTTTGACACTGCAGGATTAGATAATACAATACAAAAATATTGTCTAATTAAATTACATGGAAATAAATAATTATTGTAAATGAAGTTCATTTCAACATAAGCGCTTACAGACTTACACAATTCTTAAAAAATAAATCCTGTAACATCAGTTCAATTATTTGAAAACAATTTCATACAATTCTTTAAAATGTGACATAATTATTATGAATGATTGGACTTCACACTTGATTTTCAATCTCATTTTACCAATACATTTTGATACAACAAAGTATCAGAGACTGAAAATTTAAGAAGAGAAATAGTTGAGTACCTAACAACCAAAGGCTAGTTTTAAATCTAAGTCTTCATCTAAAATATACAGATACAACCACAGTCTATACAGAGTCCGAGTTTATTCCATTTTTCTGGTCCAACTTGTTGCCATTTGTCTTTACCATATAAATGAAATATGTCATAATCTCCTTTTCATTTACTGGTAATGACTTGAAGTGTTTTTGTATAGCCTGGAACAAAATAAAAATGTGTGTTAGTTCATTGCCTCACAAATTTCCAAATATAACTTATTTTCATAAAATATCAGTATGGGAACAAAACAAATTGAGTAATGTAATGGCCTTTTGTATATTTTCATAATATGATGATAAAATATCAGTACAGGAATGAAACAAATTGAGTAATAGCCAGCGACAAGGTATCTATACACTCATCACATTGGCTTACTAATTTTATACACTGAGCATATTTGCCAGCACAGGGTCGTTCAGTATGTTTCTTAAAATGTCTATTTCTCAAAATGGCCTGCTTTCAACAAACATCTATATCCTATTATGTCTGTTATTTGTTTTCTATGATGGCGCTTTCCTAAATTGCTCACGTCCTATTATATCCGCTTTCAAAAATGCCGGCTTCCTAAAATACCCGCTTATTATGATCGATTATTGATTATACGAAATATCCCATTATTAGAACTGAACTAAATAAAATAAAAATAGGAACAATCCAAAGGTACAACCTTTAGAATAAAATTGGTTCACACTTACTATTTATTTAGTTTCCGTGAACATATAGGTAAGGTCAGGTGGGGTAAGAGAAACACAAGGGTAAGAGAAACATTGTAAATGTGATACTGAAAACTGACATATGTGTCAATGGAAATAAGAGTTGGGCCAATTGCATGGATTGACTTTCCCCACAAAATAAATTATGTATCCCCACCTGACCTTACTTAAAAAAACCCCGCCGAATTGAGAACAAGACACTTTTAGAACCATTATACATCATAATCACCTCATCAACATCATAATAGCCTTCTTCCCACATTGTCAGTTTCCACAATGTGGGGAAAAAGGCCATTTTAAGAAGCAGACACTTTAGGAAACAGACTGTATAAGAAGTCTAACATCATAGTAGACTACCAATGTAGGAAAAAGACCTTTGTGAGAAACAGAAATTTTAAGAAACAGACAGAACAAGTTTGCCTAGTACTTATTCAAGATAAGTTAAGGCAAATTAGTTCAAGTTTAGCCTATAATATTTTTTTAATACCATTGTCTATGTATTGAAACTTACCCTTAATAATGGCCTATCAGGGCCCCTTAGTTTCCAATTATAATATGGTTTAAAGAGCAGTTAATTGTAAATTAAAATTGAATAGAATTGATAAAAACCAATTATTTCACATCAAGCATTGTTTTCAAGTAAAAAAGATTCCTATGGCTTTTTTACATGACACTAGATAATAAGATCTATACATAATAAGAAAGGCATTATTTTGCTGTCCTAAGACACTCCAAAAGGTGGCATAAGAGCCTATGAAGGCCATCTTCACTTTTAACACTTTCACAAACACTAACCTGCTAGAGGGGCATTTTGCTCATAGTAAGTTTTTGCTACATACACATTTTACCATGTTATTGGCTACACACGTAGTAGTATGAAAATGGTGGTTGTGAATGTGGTAAGATCTTCAAAGGCACTCTGTACACACAATATGGATAAGTATAAACTTACATCAGCTAATTGAGCCTTGTTGAAGCCGGGCCGTGTTGGCACCTTGTAGTGTCTCTTGTACCGCCTTAGCGTGTTCACTTGTAGCGAGAACCAGTCAACCTCAGGGGAATCCAGCTCGGCCTCGTTGCTGTCATCCTCGGAGTCCTTATTCCTCCTCTGCTTTGTTCTTGCACACTGTATCATGTTTTTGTGGTAGTCACAAATGTAGGTGTGCCTCGCCTGGAAAAAGATACACTGTTATTTATTGTATTTCACCACTTATTAAGCAATAATTTTCATATTTCACAATCTTCATATTAAGAGAATTTAATGCAAGTTTTTATTACTGTACAGTTCTAATGTTTGGAAAAGCATTTTCATGTATGAAAGTGTGTCTGCACTCACCTGAGGGTCAATATTCAGTTTGAGCCGCCGCTGCGTGACGGTCTTCTGTATGCGTTTGCTGTACGCCGCGTTGCCAGCGGATCGTCTGCACCGATCGCTGTCATCCACAAGGCAACATATTTGGTCGGAATTTCCTCGAGAATCTTCTTCTCCTGTACTAAACCCGTTGTTCATTTGATACTCGCGTTGAATCATATATAACGAATAAACTTCACTTCAGTTATAGACGTCGCACAGGGGATTGACGACTAATCGACGTATTCACAAAGAGGCGCGATTGAGGTTATGATTTGCAACAACACAAATCATTTCTACGATGTCGAACAGCAGATTCATCACAACGAACCGCCGCGCAATCAGTTTTTACACCCGAATCACCATCTGGAGGCAGGAATTCCTCAACAACACCGTATATGCACATAAAGGTTCATCACTGCCATTCACAACAAATCTTGGATATTTCTAAATAGTCACTATATTTAATTGTTTATCTCACTACGAATCACGAAATTATGTCAAATAAACTAAATTTTATATCATAGTGTCTTTATAAATTTAAAGAAAAGTGAAATTCTGCCACCGAATACACTGGCTTTCGCACCGATCGCTTCAGCTTTTAGCCATTCGTTCGCGTCAATCGTTTTTCAACTGTCAACACAACGAGCGACGTAGCGTAGCGCACACCGACAACAAGCACGTAAATGAAATTAGTTCTTTCTTTCTTCCCCGGCTTACGAAATGAGCGCTTGGTGGAAAACAGATCGTTCGTATTATGCGTGAATGTGTGCATAGATGCAATGTCAGTCGACGTAGCTATATTTATGTAACTATAAACAAAAAATAAAGCCAACGCCGCCTACGTGATTGGCTGCAGCGTGGCGGGACATTTAATTTTGACCAATCGGGCCGAATTGCCGCTGACATTGTCTGCTCATGTATTCACTTACGACAAACGCGAAGTTCCCTACGTAATAAGCGCTGAAATCGTGTGCTCGTTCGTAATATACACATACTCGGTGAGTTTTCCCATTTCTTTATTTTAATACTGTGATTTCCTTTATATGCTAATAAGTGGTGGTCATGGACGTAGTGTATACTGATTATGTTACAATAATGCCGAATTCAAAGCTATATTTATAGTTCTACATTCTAATTTTGTAAGCAAATGGCTGCCGAAGTAAAGTGACACTATACCTATGACAGTTCTATAGGTAAGCAGTTATCCGTCAATGTGTTGTGTTGTGTTGACATATATGATCGTAATAATATATATGTAATAATAATTACTTTGGCGGTTTTTCTTGTTGTAATACTATTGACTAGTTAAAGATTTGTTTACAAAAACAACCAATTCAAATCCAATTACTTTTTTAGTTACATTTTATTTTAGAGTTAAAAATAAAGTCAACATGTGTAATGGGGGTTATATTATAAAATAATTGTTTCTTTTCATAGGAGAAATATTGATGAAAAGTATTACAACAACTCACTTAAGTACTTTACTTACTGCAACGAATTATAAACAATATCGTCGTTGCGTGTTACGATGGCATTTCCAAAAGAATAATATCTAATAGGTATGATCAGAAGTCAGTCACCAGGCGGCTCGTTCTGATGTAGTAAGTAAAACATCATTTTTGTGTCATTATACATAAATAATTGATGCTATTTGAATAGTAACAATACGGGCCTAAAATATTAATTATAATTTGCGCCAAATGATACACGATTATATCAATAACAACAACAAATGAGATACAATTATAACAATAACATTAATAAGCCTTTGGGTAAACGTCTGGATAAGTACATTATCAATTTTATCATTTACCCGTAACAAAAACAAAAAACGTTGCAAAATGCTATTGAATGAAGAAATAATTTCTTATCAGCCACGAGCCTTGCCATTCTTATCTTTAACTGTAACTGATTCACTTCTCGTATTTCTTTGCAGGCTTTACTGAAATGTGACTTTAATCAATTATTCCGATCTGAATCGCACATGGTAATGTCTTCGGTGAGTTGACGTATTTTTTCAAAATCATATCATCCACCTCAAGCTTTGCTATGGTTTTCCTTTCGTGACTCGTAAACATATCAACGTTCGCTCCATTATTCACATAGGTAATTCATATATATGTTCCTATTTAGTTAGTTATTACTTCTCAGGTAGAATATTTTATCTTATGTGAGCTTAAATTAAATACAATTTTGTTTGTTTTTTTTCATAAAAATTGTATCGTCATCTCTTTTTAGGCTTCCGTATCAACAAGGAACCCTTATAGTTTCGCCATGTCCATCCGTCTGTCCGCAGCTTAGCTCAGAGACTTAGGTTGTTGTGTTGTTGACTGTTTGGATAAAATCACGGTAGCAGTATAAAAATGTAATATATATATATATATGTAAATAACGAAGTTAAAAGAAAAAATATGGCTTCACAAGTTTACGAGTAGTAATAGTCGACTCACATACGAAATGTAAGGGAAAAAATCGTACAAGTTCAATTGAAAATTACTTATAATATTCTTTCCTACGTTGTGTAAAAATAAGAGTAAATATAAGTTTATGAACCATGTAAAATCATATCATAGCAGGGCCCGATGTAGACCTGCTCACGTCCTTAAACTGGCTACGTTTCGGCGATCTCTTCAGGGAAACCGAAGGTTTTCCTTATGGAATTGCGGAAGAAGTTATCATGACGAACGATCCGGTCGATATTTTTTGGGCAAGCCGCCGTCCCAAAGAGTCACTCGGACATATCATCTCTGGTTCTTTTCAATAATCTCAATGTCCTCATCTTAGTAACTGCTAGTTCTTGCACAGACATAACCAAGTAGCCAAGATTATTCACCAGCAACTTGCTCTTAAATAGGTTCTTGAAGGGTCTGACGTGCCTATAAGTAGTATGAATGCTATAAGTACGCACCGATGCCAGTTCTCGAAAATTGTCGTGCCACGCTCCATTGGGAACCATCTATCATCACGGACAGGACTATTGTAGCCAATTAGACTGTTATCGTGCTGGTAGATCGATCTAAGCGCCGGGCAATACTCATAGACATCCCCATTCCACATGACGAGAGAGAACCTCGTGAAGGCCGAGATGGCCAAACTCAGCAAGTACTTTGACTTGGCTCACGAGGTGACCGTCATGTTCGATGTTGATTCGACTTTTAATTTAAGAACTAATTAAAAAAAAAATTGAACTTATGTTTCGTTTGCCGACTTAATGGTCAAAAATCATTTTTACTCCAACCTTTACGGTTTTAACACAGTTGGATGTTTTCTATGTCCTGCCACTCTTGGTCTAAAAGTAATCCATTAGCTTACAGACCTAACTTGTACAAAACGTGAATTATGAATGTTGATCTAGAAAAGGAGAATAACTTGTAAAACAAACATGAGGGAAAAATATCCGATAATTTGACGGCCAGCTAACAGCTACTAATGTGTCATTATCATAATGACCCGTTAAATCCATATCTATACTTCCTTACTATAAACGCTTCCATACTATAATTCCATATTATAAATGCGAAAGTGTGTCTGTCTGTCTGTCTGTTACCTCTTCACGCTTAAACCGCTGAACCGATTTTGATGAAATTTGGTATGGAGATAGTTTGAGTCCCGGGGAAGGACATAAGCTATGTTTTATCCCGGAAAATGCCCTTATCCGCGATAAACGAATTTAAGGCGGACGTAGTCGCGGGCAGAAGCTAGTTCATAATAAAATGACCTTACTAGGGTGGAGAAAAAGTCATAACCCCCTTTTTGGCTACCGTGTAATCGAGCAAACAGCATCCTATAACCATACTCGGATGCTAGACATCCTACACCAAAAAATCGCGTGATGATGGCATGAAGACTCATATACGATACGTACCCGTACTTATATACAATAAATAATACTCGTTACATACAAAACAAAAATAAAAAATCCATATAGCCTATTTAATCTGTAAAATATCTTTAATGTACAGACAGATATTTCATTATTACAGTTTTATAATAATAGAAGATGAAGATATTAAGATTCCATAGGCTGGGCAGTAATCCGAGGTCATTCTCTTAGATCTGAATTGATGATTTTGGGAGATTTTTTAATTATAAGAACACGATTTTTGGATTAGCTGGCATTTTTTGAATAAATAGTAGGATATAAAAAAGTGTTTTGCATAATTTCAAGTGTCATTCGTATGTAGGTAAGATACTTGAAATAAGTACTTGTGTACAACACTTATTCCTGCTAGAACAAAGAAACAATGATACTTAACGAAAAGATTAACTAAATATGTAAATGTAAACCGGTTATGTAACATCAATACTGTATGAACTGTATCCAATAATAGCCTTTTTATTATGAGTCATCATATGTATACTACATTTTTTTCGTTTGAATTAATGAAAGTCTGTGATGTAACGAATTAGTTTATTAAAATTAAATGTATCAGTTACTAGAACTCGTTGAAATAAAATGAAATAAATAAAAACAAAAGGATATCAGTACCGACGCGGATAGCCGTAGCTGCGCTAATCGTCTTATTGACCGGTTACTGGACGGGCTTTGTTGCCACTTCGTGCACCGTCGGTCTCTCTTCGTGTATATTCGAATGTTACTAATATCGCCGCTGCGCGTTGAGGGCGCCAGTGTGCACTTGTTTAGCGTCTCGTTATGCGACGTTGCCAACTGTATTGACTTTAAGTACGAAGGAACGAAGACAAAACGTACGCGTGTGGATTGTATGTAGAACTTAAAGCCGGCAGCTTTTTGATTAAAGACCACTCAAGAATTTGCTTAATATCATTGTAACACATAGTGTATGGACCAGTACTGTATGTGATACTAATGGCAATATTGAGTTTTTGTGATAATAAAGATTTTCTGTTAAAAGTGAGAGTGAATTCAGTGAAAACATAAGTCCTTAGTACCTAACGAATTTTGTGTGAAATACGAGTACCTACAACGATTTATATATTAGAGAAAGGGACATGTTTAGTGCAATTTCAAGAACGCAAGAATTATTCTAAAGTTGGAAAGGATAAAGAAACTGGTCGGCCGAAAGCGGCGATTGTAATATGGGGGATCGAGGCGCGACGGGGGGCGCTTGGGGTGCGCGCGACGAAGCCTCGTGGTGGCCTGGAGGTGCAGGGGAACTACAACAGCAGCAGCAACAGCAACAGCAGCAACAACAACAGCAAATAAATGAAGAAATAGCTCGTAGCACAGCCGCTGCTACTCACCAGTTGTATACATATAAAATGACTGGAGGATTTTCAAATAATGGCGGTGATAACTCAACATCAAGTTATGATTACCGTTTAGTATCGGGCTCTAATAACAGAGAAGAATCTCCTCAACAATCTTGGTGGTATGCATCAGGATCAGTTGATTCTCATCAACAGGCATCGTCTCCGACGGTAATACTCCTTTGTTTATTATATTTAAAAAAATATATATTTCATCAGTGTTTTAATTTTACAGGTATGATTCCTAAGAACAATTTATTTCGATTAAAGAGCCAAATAAAAGTATTCCGGGTCCTATACAGAGTTAGTTTCGTAAAATTTCATAAATAATGAATATGAGTATTATGAGTTAACGGTTGAATATACAAATACACCGACGGTATAAACATAACAGGCTATATTTAAACTGTGAAATTATTATAATATGTATTATATAGTTTTAATATTTATGAAAAACCTGTATTTGTTGTGATTGTTGTCACAATTGGCATTGGGTACACTCAGGAACTGGTTTACCATAAATCAATTGCTACATACCCTTTTTATATAAATAAGCACATCGTAGATACCTACTATTATGGTGATATTAAATAATATCTATAAACCCACGTGATTTGGTTACGACTACTCGGTGTGTTGCAGTGCAATATCTAATTTACTTACCTTACTCTTCTTATTATTTTCTGTATTGATAATTCGCAATTCATTTCTCTTTCTTTCCCTGTTGTAATTAATTCATTCACTCACAGCTCACAAAAAAAATTCACTTTCGGTTATTTCTATTTGAAGTGTCAATTTAGTTTACGATAGCGTATGATTTTTCTTTGATTGATTAGAATTAGATCGTTCGTTACGCGAGCAACATAACTAACTCCCAGGACAGGCAATGAATAATTATTGTAATGATCACTGTAATGTAAGTCAAAATATCCTAAACCTTTGTTTATTGTGAAAAATTCGTTGGTAAACTTTTAAATGGATCAGGATTTTTAACGCCATTTTACACTGCTGAGTTGACAAATGATTTGTAGCCGGTGATGTGACAAATATAAACAGTGGGACTACTCCAAGTTCTATATTCGAGGTTCGTATTCTACCGTTCTGAGGGGTTACTCGATGTCCGAAAAACAAAGTTTGTGTCGTGACATCCCCTCACTTTCTTGTTTAATTGTATCCGATTGAGTGGGACGGCCTGATACGAACTTCGAACTCGGAGTAGCCGCTCTGTTCATTCAACTATAAGTTAACACGAGACCGAGAGGAATTGCCACATATAAATTTCGAATTTCAAACTTCGGAGTAATCCTCCAAGGAAAATTATTTTATAAACAGTTTCAGATCGAGGCCTACTTAGCTAGAATGACATATTATTAGTTTTTTTTTATTAATATTACACGGGCTGTGTACGCTGGATGAGATAAGGCACGATGAGATAGAGTCTAGCCAGCATAACTTGCCAATTTTCATTAAAATTCTTTATATGGCAACAATTTTACATATTAAAAAAGCTATCACGTTGTAATAATATCTAGCACCTTGTCTATGCATACCATATTGCGTGGCAGTATGGCCTATGGTCTTAGCCTGTCCGAAAGGACGAAAAGGAAAAAAAAAAGCATTCCATATTGCCAGCTGTTGATTTTTCAAATATGCCGCTATTTTTCACTGCCAACTTACTTTGGCCAGACTATATATGTACTTCCATCTTTTATTTTTAGTATTGTGCGGCGCCGTCTTACTCACTCAATACAGTTTAAAACGAGAGGAACGGCACGATACAAAATTCGAATTTCGACTAGGAGTAACCCATCAGTGAGAGAAGAGTGTAAAGTTGGCATACTTAACTTTTTTTAACTTCGGTCAAAACAAAAGGTTCTCAATATTATTCTACCCGTATTTTTGTGACCCTTTGATTTTATTATAACTTTTCATCAATCGTTTAATTCATAGTATACATTATATAGAGATAGTGGCACGTGCGTGCACATGAACAAAATTATTATTCGCAAGTGAAGTTACGTTGAAAGTTTATTCGAGTTACTTGGGAGTTTTATTGCAAGTGCAGGAGGCGATGAAAACAAAACAATAGATTGGATATAGGCATCATCAGTTGTCGCAGTTGCCTGCCTTATCATATACTTATAGAAAATACAATAAGAAATGAATACTAAAACAACGTGCATTTACTTCATTGTAAATACTGTGGTATGTTATGTCGTTTAATAAATTAATTTGTCAAATTTTACCTTCAAATTACTAATCGTAAATTAATGATTTCAGACAACACATGTTTTTCTCACTACCTATTTCTTTTGAGTCGACCGCGTGCTATTGGTATTAAGTAATCTGTATAGGTACTGTATCTTTCCTGACTCAACCTCACTTTTCTTGGGTATCAGAGATAACTTTGTTTCATCTGTATGTAACTACCCTATTTCACAGACCCATATTCTATCTCTTTGCAAAAGATTGTCTTGTTCCTTTGCTCTTTTGCTACATATAAATGAACCAACACACTTGCATCATTCTTTTTTGTATATGGGTAAGGAAGGGATATGGTTAAGTACAGGGTTAATCAACACTTATTGGTGAGATCCATGTTATATTTATCTGCATTTTATGCTTTCTAAAATGGAGCAAGCCTAACCAGAGCTTATTCAATCTTAACCTAAATATCAAGGTTGTAGGTCAATGAAAATATAAATACATGCCGGAAAACAATTCCTTTTAGATATACAAGGTGGGCCCAAAATATGTTGGCGAAAAATTGATTGTATATTTTTATTTGTGTACAACTTTTAGTAAATGACACTAATAGTAAAACTTTAATCATTTATGACTTAAAAAAATATAATTTTCTTCAAAATATCCTCCTTTGACTGATGTAAATGTTTGTTAAAATTATGAACAAAATCCGTAGCTCTTCCTAGGTTATTTTTCCTGCTGTGGTAACGTTCTTGGATTTATATTATATAGTCAAGAGAGTGGCCACCCTGCTTATATAATAAATAAAATTAAAATAAAAGGCCTTTATTTTCAGACAACTAAGAAGTTAAAGTTTTTAAATTTTCAGGGTTTTTTATTTAAAGTCTGATTGCCTTTCTTCAAACGCCTCCTTCAACCTTCTTGCTTCCTGGCGGTCATGTGCGAGTGCTCCAGGTGCACCCAGCCATCCTTTTAATGTCATCATTCCCTCTTTTTGGGGTCATCCTCTTTCTTTTCCCTCCCTGGGCTACCAGTAGCACATAGTGATTTCCTACTCCACTTCTCTACTTCTACTTACTTATTACTTTACTTACTTACTTTACTACTTATTGTATCAAATAATAAACATATTTCCCCAACTTGCTTAATATTTTTTAAAGAATTCATTGGCACTCTACTGTTGCACATTAGTCTCTTGTCTTGTTTTCCTTTATATTCAGGACATCCCAACCACCATCTGCTCTTGCTGTGACATCTATCTCTTGTACTATGTCTGATTGTGATGGTTATTTATACACCTTATATGAGATTTTTAAATGAAAAAATAATTTTAGCCTTTCTATTGTCACAGTCCCAGAACCAGTCAAGTCCAGACCCGGAGCAGGGCACCCAGCAGGCCAATGGTATTCAGAACCATTCACTGCAGTCATCTCAGGAGCAGACGCAGGCCATTCAACAACAGGGCCAAATACAGCAGCTCATCCAACTGAATCTGAGGAAGGAGCTGCAACAACACAGCCAGACGCTGCAGCAGACTTTGCAGCAGCAACAACAGCAGAACCAACAGCAATCTCTGCAGCAGATGCTACAACAACAGCAGCAGCAGCAACAGCAACAACAGCAACAACAACAGCAGCAACAACAACAGCAGCAGCAACAGCAGCAACAACAGCAACAGCAAGCGTTGCAACAGAGTTTACAGCAGACATTGAGCCAAGCGCAGGCACAGGCTCTTGTGCAAGCGCAGGCTGTGTTGCAGCAGCAAGTTGCTCAGACGCTGCAGCAACAGCAGCAGACTCTGCATGATCACATACAGGCGGTGCAACAGCAGCAGATACAAGCTGCGCTGCAACAGCAATCTGCTACGTTACAAGTAAGATTTAACATTTATATTGTAACCACTCTCTTAGTTTTCCTGTCTTAATGCAGTGTTCATGACCACTCATCGCACAATAATTAATCACCACCATTTACACGACAATTTATGTAACATAAGGTCTCATTATGACTGCCACTCCAAAATCTTTGCCTTGGACTTTGCCTGGTACTTGCACTTCTTGCATTGCATCGATTTAATAAAAAATATATAATAATAATGTATCATTTATTTGAAATTCATGGCTTCATATCACAACACAATACATAAAATTTAAATTATACATTACAATGAAATACGAATTATATTAAATAAAATAGAATGAACAATACAGTTTTATATGTCACAGTTAGTACCTAAATGTAAATAAAATTTAAAGATCAAATATGCAAAAACAAAAAGCCGCTCAAGTTCATGTCGGACCATGCTCAGTGTAGGCTCCGCAGCCGTTCATAAGAAAAAATGCACTGCAGATGAAAAAAAATACGATATGAAAAAGTGCACTAGCAAAAGAGCGTATCTGCACGGTACTTACGTCCTTTTGTTGGGATCGCCGTTTTTCGCCAATAAGTCAAAAACGGTGCATCCGATCATGGCGATCATGCTGAAAATAATTTTCGTAGAAAGTATTTATAGTTTTTTTTATACTTTAGAAAAATAGAAGGGCCCCCCCCTTAAAATAATCGCTCCGAAAGGCACAATTACTTTCGGAGCGATTATTTTCGAAAATATCCACTAATGAAAAAAAAAATCTAAATCATTTTAAAAGAAAGTCGAAATATGTGCCACAACGTGTATTAGCTGAAAAAAATTAGGCTACCTACTCGTTACTGTATTCCTAACATAACTTTTCATTGCCAGGAGCTCCAGCAACAAGCTCAGCAGCAAGCGTTAATAGCGCAGACAGCGACCAAGACCAAGATGCCGCGCGCACGCGCGTACAACAAGCCACGCGGACGCATGACCGCGTACGCGTTCTTCGTGCAGACCTGCCGCGAGGAGCACAAGAAGAAGCACCCCGACGAAAACGTGGTGTTCGCGGCGTTCTCCAAGAAGTGCGCGGAGAGGTGGAATGTAAGTTGTCTGCGTTATATCTGCTCTGAAGGAACCACAATAGTAACCAGAATAGTACAAGCTGCGTTGTACGCCTGTGTCCTTCTGCGTACGGAACTATTGCGAGCAGCATAAGTAGAACTACCTCGACAAAAATGTCGTGATCGGCGCCTTCTCCGTGATATGTTTTAGCTACTTGCGTTACATATATATCACATCATTCAGACTTGTAAAAGTGCTCTTGCCATCTACATACAGAATCAAGTTAACTATTTTAAATATATGTGTTTTGGGTATGGGTATGTCTACATAACCCCTCTGTTTTTCTTCAGTCTAGTCGGGTAAAAAGTATCCTATAATCATCTGGAGGTACCCAGCTAGTCCAGCTACCCGTGTACCAAAAATAGTTGAAATCCGTTGAGACGATTTTGCGTGATGTAGCCGCATCGACATATATACGAACTTACAAAAAATCAAAAAGAAAATATTTTTAGCTTCAGTGACCTCCAAATAGTTCGTTACAATAGTTTTTTTTTATATCTTCAATGTACAGACGTTTCATTTTTACAACTTTATAATAGTATATATTATCATTTTGATAGAAATGCGCTTCTACAATTGTGACATAGAGACAAGTCAAAGCGCAAAGAAAAATACGATTGCTCTCGCACGTGGTCACACTAGGACTTGAACCTGGTACCTCTCGATTATCTCCTCCACCAGCGAGCACTGTGCCAATCGCTTCGAATTTATCCATCATATTCGCTTCTACAAATTTTCAAAATACTTACTACCCTGTCACAAATATCTGTGCACCTTCCTGATTTCTTTTCGCACAGTACCCAGAGCGCCGACGTGACGTCACGCGGCGAGGTGTACAGGTATTGTGACCGAGTCGTAAGAGTGAATGGGCGAACAGTTATCAAGTGGCTGTTTAATCGAACGTCCCGCCTAGAGGCACGATTGCACCCTTGCAATGCCGATATTAAATTCTATTCTATAGGACACGTAAATCGATTCTACCTGCGCAATGCCTTTACAATTCCATCAGGTATCGTAATCTAGGTATTTCCATGTATCTCTATGTTAGAGACTTCAGAGTCTCTTACATAGAGATATATAGTGAAACGGTGAACTGGTCGGGTTTTTCATTAGAGAACATTTGGTTTGGCAGACAATGTCAGAAAAGGAGAAGCAGAGGTTCCACGAGATGGCAGAGCAGGATAAAAGGCGGTACGACCTGGAGATGCAGAGCTACGTGCCGCCTAAGGACGTGAAGATTGGCCGCGGCCGTCGTCGCCAGCAGTTCAAGGACCCCAACGCGCCCAAGCGATCGCTGTGAGTTATGGTCACGTTGCGTTGTTATAAATCCATATATATATATATATATATATATATATATATATATATATATATATATACACTGATTTTTGCAGCGCTACAACCCTTTGTGGGTGTTGGCCTTCTCGAGGATTTTTTTTATTATGATCTCCTCTGGCTAGATGTTCCTTTGATTCCTGAATTTTCTTCTGGTGTTTTTTTTTGAAGAGTTGGTTACAATGATAGTGGATAAGTTAAAGCTTCCTAAGATGGCAACAGGGTGCCACCGAAGGGTATGTAGCTTAAAAACATGACACTGGACTCAAGATAAGAAGTTAATTCTGATACATTGCGCACCCGTGAAGTTTTAGATTATAGGAATTTTGAGTTTAGTGTAATGCATTCAAAAGCTCTCTCTGAGCTACAGGGACATTGTTATCATCATCATATCAGCTTGTAGATGTCCACTGCTGGACAAAGGCCTCTCTCAAGGATCTCCACAACGACCGGTCCTGTGCCGCACTCATCCATCGGTTAGGTTACATTGTTATAAACCTATTTCTTAACTCATAGCTTGAAAAGAGTGAAATAATCATGTTGTATGACAATTTTGACAATTCTTATTATTTAAAAAATAGATATACTTTCTTACGAAATATTTTTTGTAAGAAGGTATCAATTTTTATCGTGTGGGGTTTCAAAAGAAAGCTAAATTGCCCTCCCTATCTATGTAATATTTTAAGTCCTACGGCTGTTTGCTAATATTAAGGAGGCAATTTGATCATACAGATTTATGACGTCATAAACCATTTTTTGCTTTGAAAAGTCATACTCTTTAGGCGTTTTAAAAGTTTATAAAAAGGAGCTGATTTGACATTTCAGTCAAATAGGTAGGTACTCTATTCCGGAAAAAAATGGTTGCTAGCTTTATTTCGATTTGGAATAAGAAATACTGCGGTTAATGGTCTAATTATTTGTTTAGGCATGTAATAAGTCTGTTTTGATCGTAATAGAACTAGCCTTCTGTACGTTATTATCTATGCCTGAACCGAGTTCCATTTTCCAACAGGTCCGCGTTCTTCTGGTTCTGCAACGACGAACGTTCGAAGGTGAAGGCGAACAACCCCGAATATTCGATGGGTGATATCGCGAAGGAGCTCGGCCGGCGCTGGGCCGCCGCCGAACCCGAAACCAAGTCCAAGTATGAGGCGCTTTCGGAGCAAGACAAGGCGAGATACGATAGGGTGAGTTAAACATTACCGTACTTGTTCATATTGCATCTAAGGCCACATCATCAAATACAGACGGAACAGTTTGTTTCGAAGATTGAATAATGCGACAAAAGAGCTTGATATTAAATAAATAAATAAATATTAAGGGACAATTTTACACAAATCGAACTAGCCCCATGGTAAGCTCAATAAGGCTTGTGTTATGGGTACTAGCCGACGATATATTTAATAGATATATTACTTATATACATAGAAAACATCCAAGACTCAGGAACACATATTTATGCTCATCACACAAATATTTGCCCTTACCGGGATTTGAACCCAGGACCTCAGCTTCGCAGGCAACGTTACTCCCACTGAGCCAAACCGGTCGTGAAAATATTAGATATTAGATATTGACATATTTTATTGTGTAATTCCTTCTGTGAGGCGAAATTTAACTAGTGCGTTTTTTGAATGAGTAATTTTTGTTACCATGTTTGTGCTGTATTGTTATGTGTATTAGGTATTGAGGTTGTCTGTCTAGGCTCTTAAAGCTTAGCTTAATGTTCATAGTTTTTATACATATTTGCTATGTGTGCGCGTCGTTATGCGCGTTGTCACAACTGTTCCATGTGCAATATATATTCGTGAGTTCCTGTAATTGGCTCTATACCTTCTATTTAAGTTTCTATTTGTATTGTATTAGCTGTTGGTTCTCCTTAAATAATACAATAATAAGGACAAAAAAAAAAAACTCCAGAGGCAACAACAAATAAGTTTCTGTCAAAATATTATTTTTGTGACAAGGTTTTATTGCTAACTGATTTTACTTTGAAAATCCATCAATTACCCACCGAGAAGATTCTAAACAGCCCAAACTCGGTAGGATTGCGTTATTACAGAGTTCCTATGGCCACCATCGGGCACCATCATCAGATCAGCTTGATGGTATCATTGTCACCGAACTTACATAAGTATGCCAAATTTTAGCTCGATCAAAACTGGGAAGTCAAATTTATCTTGCAAGTTTTGATTACAGACACTGGGACAAGTGAAACTAAATGAAACCTTGTAAAAAGCTAATAATTTTATAACGGCTAAACCTTTAACCACTCTCTCGATGAAATAATCTTTCAAACAAAAAGGCACTATCAAAATACAAAGTATGATGCCCCAGACAGGCACACAAATACACAGATACACAAATTAAACTTATAATACCCCGCTTTTTTTTTGGTGGTTAGAAATTACACTTATATTTCTCCCATGACTGAGAATCGTGACCGACTGGGATATTCCTTCAGCTGACTAAATTAAAGGCCATGTAAGCTGCTGTTACAAAAATCCTTCATAGTATCTGACGGCCTATCGGTCGGTATTCGCCCTCTGGTACGCTTTACCCTTAAATAACCCAGTATGATGCTTGGTTCGAACCAAAAAAATAATAAAAACGACACCAAACTCACAAAAGCAGATTAGTCACCGGATGTCGTTTTAAGAATTTATTCATTCAATACAATCGGTTCTTACCCACTCACTTTCCTGAAATATAGGAATGAATGAATGAATTCTATTTATTTAGAATAAAAATTGTGACGGGTAACTATAGTTACCAAAAGCAAGTGAGTGGTCGGCAAAGTAACCAAAAATCAAAGATTACGGTACCACAACCTTTTTAATGTAGTACAAATATTGGTCACAAATGTTGGTGATTTATCTTCCAAACTAGGTTCCCTTGACCCATTTAAATGTTCCACCTTATTATTATTATTTTTTTGGAATCAGACATGCCGAACAAAGCGACATTACCAATATCTGCACAACTGTGAAATTACTCTTAATTCACGTTCAAAGTGAAAGGCAAATATAAATTTGCACTGCAAGTTGATCCATATATCTCTAGCAACAGAGTGTTGCATAGATTATTGCGGTTACTTAATTAAAGTTCGTTATTTACGTCCTCATAAAACGTAATTTCCTCATGGATAATGCCTGTGTCTATGGAAATGTTTTAATAGGTTGTATAACGGCCCGAAATTAATGTCTTTTGTGAATTAATTTTATAGTCTTTCAAGTTATTACATTGGTACACTTTTGACATGTACTTACTTAAAAAGCTTCTCATATGGTGTAAATCTAGCTGCAGTAAGCTGTTTTTTTTTTTAAATTCATCACTTACTTATAGGGTTAGCAATTCCAATGAGTCAGTATGGGGAAGTCCGGAAATGAAAGAGTTGTCATAATGTGGTCTGAAGAACTATGGCTCCAATTTTACATTTAAGAAAAACTCTAAAAACAAAAACGACAATGTCCACAAGGTTCATACAATTATGACTTTGCAATTTGATCGTGTGTGTCACATTTTTTTTTCCTCGGTCAGAAGAGTACTTACTATGATAATTGATAAAATATGACTTAGTTTTCGATGAAAATATATGTTAAGTATTATTTTTCAAATTCAAAAAGTAATTTAAGAATAAAGTTTCTAAGTGAAGTAATTCCCTTTAAAAACCACGAAAATCATGATGGTAAAACATCAAAATTTTCGTTAAGAATCAGTATTTGTTAAGTAGGGGTTTTGGATGAGAGTTTTGGGGGCGTTGGATGAAGGCGGCGCGCGACCGGTCGTTGTGGAGATCCTTGGGGGAGGCCTTTGTCCAGCAGTGGACGTCCTTGGGCTGATATGATGATGAGGGGCGTCTACGTGAGACGATTTTCCTCCCCCCTATATGATTTCGTGAGACTTAGCTAAACCCCTCCTTACTACTAACTAGTGTAAAATGCGTCAGATGTATTAAAAACAAACATAATTTGCTTAATATTTTTTTCGCTTAATCACACTTAATATTATTTTGTCAGAATTTGCTACATTTTAGTGCCGAAACTTGTTTCTCTACTCAATTAAATCCATTTTTTGCAAATTTATATTGTATCTTGCAAAAAATATTTGGTGGTCATATTCGCCGAGCCGTCTCCAGAGTAAGATTAGATGAGATTCAGCTTCAACAGCCTCCAAACGGCCCACGTTATTAATTTACGCCCCCCCCCCAAGTACTCGGTTAAATCACATCGATTGACAGAGTAACCCAATAAAATCAGACGCCATTCTTTTTTTTGTCTAAAATACCATAGGGTATGTAGCGCAGTTCTCTATGAAAAAGGCTCTTTCTTAGAAAACTCTTTTAATTTCTAAGAACCAATGGCAATGGTTACTGTGTTTTGTTTTGAAAGATCTAGCTAGGCTTATTTATGCGTTTTTAGGGTTTCGTAATCAAAGGGACTTTTAAAAAAAACGTATTTCTATTTGTTAAAGCTTTCAAATTTCAAGAATCTACTCACTTCTAGTTTTCAGGGAAAACTACACACACACACCCTACACCGTACACTATAACAACAAATAATAAGGTTTATATTAAGTTACGGTAATAGTGTACGGAACTATTCGTACTTGGCCGGTGTTTTTTCTTTTCTTAAACGATACTCTTTTATTGTCTCCAGGAGATGACGGCGTACAAAAAGGGGCCTTTAGCTTTAGTCCAACAGCCTCCGCACCAGGAGGTAGAGGATGTCGGAGACTTCGAGGCAGACGAGGAGTACAAGTGAAGTGTTAGTGACTAGCTGTATCGTACCGAACTGTTCCTTGCGTATGATACTGGCTCGACCGCACGCCGCTCGCCGAGGCGCAGAAGTCTCAAGGAAGCATTGTTGGTCCCAAACTATATATTATGAACAAGATTGTACACATCTGTTATCTAACGCTTGTGCAATTACATGCTTGGACACCGTTTAAATATTGGTGTAGTTAAGTGTAAACATTATCATACTCAGCATCGCAAAAATATGTCACAAGACTTACATATAATTAGATTCAGTGGCACGCCTATATGGTCCATTGGCATAAAAGGAACTGCCGAATGCCTTGAACGACCATGTCTCCATATAGGTACAGAGTAACTGCCTACCCTGAAGCCCTTAACGACCATGGCTTAGCTTTGCCTAAAAACCCTGTGCATGCCACTGATTAGATTGTCGTTACATATTTTTGAGTAAGTTGGAGTCCATCCAATATTTACATTTGACTGTACACGTACGTCTTACCATGAAGACATTAAAATATGATTTTAAAATTCTGTGTTTGGACGAAATGCGTGCGGTCAGGGCTTTAACGATTTGGTTTTAACAGAATGCTCGTTTGGTATCTGTACTGGATACACGATACCGGTAATAATGCACCGTTAGGATAATACAAACATGTCTATACATCCAGGTACATACATCAAGTTTATCGATATTGGAGCCAAGATCGAGAATGTCAGTTTGACAATACAAGGACACATCTAACTATTCGCGTGACGTACTTCCCATTCTCTGTTGAATCACGAAACTAGTTCACGGGAGTATAAGTATATACTCTTATATACTGCTCAAAACAGTATAGGGGCCACTCAAAATTTTGATCGTAACTTGAAAATGTATATTAGTTGGTAAAATTTATTTTACATACTCTGCAGCTAATAAAGCTCTTGTTTTTGTTTAGCTAATAATCGATTAACTAAATAGTTAATTGTTTTATTCGTTTTAATTGAGATTAGTTTATTCTAACCACAAAAACTGAACAAAAATTCTCCACGCAACAGTGGCCCCTATATTGTTTTGAGTAGTATATGAATAAATATTTTTTTAAATTAAAACAAAACATACGAAGAAATCGCGGAGTTGGAAAGAAGTAAGCGTAGTACAATTTTGTTGGTTACTCTCAAAATAAGGCGTGTCACTGTTTGGTCGAATCTAGACTAAGTGATGCTTCGTTGCGCAACTAGAAGGATCACGACCTTCCACACAGATTCGTGTTCAAATGTTTTTAATCTGATTCCTGCTAAGTAAACACGATTGAGTGGCTACCGCGTACAGGACGACGTAGCATGGAAGGTTCCCAACAAGGTGGACTGATGTTCTGATGAAGGTTGTGGACAACCACTAGATGAAGGCGGCGCAAACCGGTCGTTATGGAAATGTTTCGGGTAGGCCTTTGCCCAGCAGTAGACGTCCTTGGGTTGATATGACGATGAATATGAAACTTGATTATGGCAGCATTGATATTATTATAAACTCATTACCTGGATGTATAGCATATGAATCTGGTTTTTATACACTTCAAAAGGTTGACCCAGTTTGCCTTCTAACTTTTATACATCATTCGAATATTTTTATACAACCACGGCCATGGTTATAAATAAGTATTATTGTTACAAGTTACCAATAAGGTTTTACTGTGGCTAACACCCACACGGGCTAGGTTTTATGGCAGTTATTAGTCATTTTACAACCAGCTCTGTTAGGAAACTTGTTAGTATTACATTTGTAACTGTGGCCAACACTTAGGGAAATATATCTTTGTCTAGAGAATACAAAGCAATTTAATAAATTTGAGGGACTATTCGGACGAAATGTACCATGTACCTAAACAAAATTGATCTGTTAGATAGATCTATAATAAAAGTCATCGTTTTTAAGGTTCCGCGCCTGATTTTATGTTTATTAAATGATTATTACGGGTTGTCTTCAATTGAATCCCCAGAAATTTTGTCTAGTAATTGTAAAATCTGAAAATAACAAATTCATTAATTTTTTTAAAACGTTGTTACCTACAGGCAAGAACAGTCATTTAAATTAGATTGTCTTCTTAAGACGATAGGTTGATATCATAAAATATAATAAAAAAAAATTGTACCAGAGTGTGTAATGTAGGTATGAGCGATGAGTTGTAGTTAGCGGAATGGCCTAAATGTGCAGTAGACACAAAAGCGAAGAGACGATAATCACTACGTTTGCGAGATAGGAACGCCATTTATAAAAACGAACTATAGGTTGACAAGTTCTTTCTCGTGACACGCCCATGGTCTGCGGGTGACGGGGGGAAAGACAGCGGGGGCGGGTAAGAAGTGTGCGCGCGGCAGGGTTTGTTGTCACTTGTAACAGCTGGGTTTAATTTTCTCATTCGTTATCTTGTTTGAAGATGTTACCACTAAGAAGTGGAACGTTTTAAGAAGTGCGGGGTTATTGTGCTCCGCCGCGCGCACACTTCATACCCACCCCCGATACCTTTCCCCCCCCAGTTGCCCGCAGACCATGGGAGTATCACTAAAGAACTTGTCAAGCTATAGCGAGTACTTTGTATGAAATGGATATGTAGCCATTAAAATCACAACACATTTAATATAATCCCTTCAACCGATTTATGACAGTTTCGCGCGCAGTTAAAGTGTAAACTTAGATGTCTCAAAAGTTGTAAAAAATAAAAATGTGTACATAGAAGATATTCTAAATAACATCAAAAAAACGGGCTATTTGAAGAACAGAGTCAAAAAATGAATCTTGGATTTTTTTCATGTTTTTATGTGAATCTGTGTCTCATCACGTCAGAACCAGCTGGATGGATTTCACCTATACTTTGTACACAGGCAGGTCATCCACAGATAGTTATAGGAGACTTTTTACCCAACTACACTAAAGCAAAAAAGAGGGAAGGATTTTTTCCCCCGCAAACGAAGTTGCAGGCATCTGCTAGTTACGTTTAAGTATATAATGACTTGCAATTGTGTACCGCAAATGTCATTGTTGCCTCACGGGATTCCGTTTTTTTTGTCATCGATGAAACATTATATCATATGTATGTGATTAGTTCTGTGTAAAAGTGCCATACCATAGCGCAAATTTAGCATCATGTAACCTCCATCTGTGATACTGCAATTTGATGCATTCGCTCATACCTAGGTACACTTAAGAGCGTGTATAGCCGCGTAACTGGCAACGTCGCATATTTTTTCGTTTTGCTTCATTATGTTGTGGTATTTGAAGGAAACTTAAAGGTATGCTCAATAGATACCCTGCATCTTTAGGATTTATATTGCGATTAATTCAACTATTTTTCGCGTTTGCCTTTATTCTCTTACAAAACAAGATTTAGACATGAATTCATTTTTAGAGTTCTACTTGTGGTAATATCATGAAACTTTGCATTGTGCCAGCTTAACTACCGAAAACGTAACGAATGTATTGAAAACATGTCCAGGTTACATTCATATTTCTCAAAATAATCAAGAAAAACCAAAAAATATGCGACGTTGCCAGTTGAGCCGGTATAAACCCTCTTAAGTAATCGTAGTTTATGCAACTGTACATAATATGATGCTTTAAAGCACGCATGTGGTTTTCATTATAAGATCACACAATTGCTTTAAGGCCAAATTATGTACAGTTGCATACACTAGTTTATTTACATCCATATATTAAATTGTTTTGATGTGATGTCCAACCATTGAGCCAGGAACCATGATTACCAAGAATTGCCAAGGAAGCCCGGAATTGTACTGTAATGATCTCATACGATCGATGGTCACATCATACGATGTAGTTATGACCACAGCGCGGCCTACACGTCGGATATCATTGCAGTTATGATAATGTGAACATTTAGTATTGAAAAGCTGCAAGTTACCTATGGGTTTTGAACACAATAAAAATAATTTACTATGTGGGTGTAGATAAACATATGGAAACTCTTCATCGTCTGTTTATTAAGAAAATTAACGGTAACTTGTGTTACCACGTGCCACGGCCGTCGAACCCTCTTCTTTGCTGTGAAGAATGTACACTATTATGTACCAATTCCATTGAGTTGTTGTTACAACTATTAGTTTTGATAAGTTATTTGGAGTTTGGTATGAACCTTTCCCGTTGTTTTCGACATGAGTTGATTGTTGATTTTGTGTTAACGTTATATTACAGGTGCTCATACACGGCGCGAGTAATTTGTGCATTTTAGATCTCGTGTAAGTATACCGCTGTCTGATTTCGTACTAGGTTGTGATCAATTTTAACATGGAGGGCTAGTGATATACTCTTTATAGCCGACATATAGTATTGTCTCTTTCTAGCAAGTATTTGGATCTGAATGGGACGAATGCTTTTGCCCAGCAATATAAGCACTAGCGTGCTACTGGGGTTTTCCCACCTGTTAACACCATTTTGTTGCCACTGGTATCAACTGGATTTTATTTTCTCACCCGTTATCTTATTTTAAGATGTTACCAAAAGTAACAGATGGGGGAAAATCTCAGTTGCTACCAGTAAGTAACAAAGTGGTGGTAAAGTACTCTGTACTATTGGGACTGCCATTGATGTCGATGTCTTGGCATTCAGTCAGACGGAAACGGTTCAACCGAGTACAGTCAGTATTAAATAGTCTGTAACAGCCAAATCGTCACATCTTTGTGCCAATAGTAATAAAGATGTATTGCGATGTATTTGTCGCTTTGGATTTTGCAGAATATTGGATGCTGTCTGTACTATCTCGCGAGTTTACTTGTTCCAGCTACTCGCGCCGTGTGCAAGCGCCGTTAAGGTCTAATTGCAAGATGTGGCCTTATATATTTGCAAACGTAAAGGCAATAGCTGCGTAGTGCCAGGAACAAATGTTTAAATTAAGTCAAGAAGAAATTAATAATACCTTTGTAAGTTGATAGTGTATATCGTATCGGAACGCGAGTGATTGCGAGTGTGAGTATAAAAATGTAAATAGTTAAATTATATTCCTTTATACACTTAGATATTTTATTTTTACTAGAACATGAAATTCTGGAAAGTGAAATGTAAAATTATTTACGTTGAAACAGTTCTGAGTATTAAAATTTTGAAAATAGAGACTGTACCGTGATAGTACTTAATTTAATGTTCAAGTCTCGAGAAACGCTAGAACGTCCTGTTTTCGCTTGTATGCCTGGTTGCAGTAAACATTGTGAACATTCGCCTCGGTACGCGCTCCGCGGAGCGATCGTAAGCAGATTAAGAGAAAAACTTTGTAAGATTGTGTGTAAAGCCGTGGGCGATATTGTTTTGAATGTCGTGCAGCGCTCACTGTACAAAACAATATAGTTTAACTTTTATACACAACACCTTCTTTCATTTCGTTTCTCAATAGCATTATGTACCTACCTACTAAAATAGTGTAACATAGGAAATAAAAACACGCTGTAGACTTGTTCGAAACATCATTTTATTTTATAAAAATAAACGTTTTGACGACAAATAGTTTATAATATTCGGGGTCCTTACGAATCATTAACTCCCCACAGAGTTCCCACCAGAAATGTTTCAAGACATTGTAAAAAATTCAGTTTTTACAAAAGTTACTTTTTATCTTAAAACATTAACAACATTACATTTTTCACATCTAAATCTAATAACGGTCGATCACTTCATTTACTCTTTACACAGTAACATTTGCGTTTACGAAAATAATTAACCTTATCATAGGACTTTACACATTTTCCTCTGGGCCTAATTACCTTGTCCTGTGCCTGAGGCCTCGCCGATCGCTACCAATTTAACCTTATATTTATTGACGTCACGGGTCAATGTTGAACAGACCAGACTGACCACTATCCGTATTTTTTCGTAGCTGCCGCAATGTAAAGTGAGGGGCCGTCCCTCTCGAATGACAGTACGGTGTCACCAATATTTGTGCAGTCTGCTATGTCACGTCACGAATGTGCACTTTAATGTGGTGGAGTTATTCCATTTGTTCACCTGAACAGACAAGTTGGTGGCACTGTAACCGTAACATGGAAATTAGCATTTATTTACCTGTTACAATTTTGACACATATTAAACTAAAATGAGCTGAAATAAACTGGGACGATTTTTGGGCTCGATTGACATGTCTATATTTGATATTCTATGGAAATGACTAACTCCACATAATCTCAAGATGGATATTTCAATCGAACCGAAAATAGCGACACTTCTCTTTGCATTGTTACAATGAGATATCTTTTGACAAAATGGTTGTTGATTGTTATACACGCCACTGTCATGGCCAGAAATGCTAATATGCTCTTATAGCGAAACTAATGACTTATCGCTTTCCTAAAACAATAATAATATAAGGCTGATGTTTAGATTATAGTGTCATCGCCATATTTATCTCTAGATTCCCTTACCACAGAGCGTGGGTCCAATTCCAGCACTAGCTGCCAATGTGCTCAAGTATGAGCTTCCTGTTTGTAACTTGCTATGGCTAAATTTACAGAAGTTTAATCTCCACGATACAAGTCTGCTCTATAAACGATCAAAGTAGGTAGTAATTATTTAAACATTTCGATAAGGTTTGTGACAGAAATTGGTTTACATCTAGGTATTTTTATAGCCTTATTAAAATGGGGTGGCTTAATGCGGGGCACATTCATCTAAATGCTACTCCCAACGCCTACTCCAAGCACGGGTCGTTCAATATTTTATAACAATGCTTTAAATCATTACTTATCCGTAAATGCATTAAAAAAAAACCGAAATTATATAAAATGCGATCGCATCTCGACTAGACAAAGTTAAATAGATTATTATTGGAATGATACAAATCCCATCTATTATGCTATAATCAGTTCATTATTAAATCATAACTACGCACAGATACCGTATACCGGGCTAATGACGAAGCTCGTTCAACGTTGCTACTCGATATCGCTAAAGGCCGTATGCAAATTAATAATCTACGAGATCAATCAATCACTAATAATAACAGCCAAATACTCCAATTATCGCATGTCTCGAATCAGATTCGAGCCGTGAAATTCCGAGAACCGAGAAGCATTCCAAACGGTGAAACATAGACAAGCGAAATATATTGAAAAATATCGAATATTTTACAGACAAGACAAGATTCGTAAGAGACGAAGGCTCGTCATTAGCAGACTTCAGATTCAGATCCGAGAGAGCAATTTTAGTACCCTGATCGTAAACGGAACGCCTCAAAAATAAACCAGATCGCACCGGCCGGTTCGTTTTAGTGTCGCTATGAGGGGTCGGTCTCGTGGGGGTCGGGGGGCTGCTGAGGGATGTAGTTCCACCGCGCTTTGACCTCGGTGGTGGCCGTGGGCGTGGGTGCTGGCCCGGCGGGCGTGGGCGCGGGCCCGGCGGGCGCCGCCGCCGCCCTGCGCGCGCGCACCACCGCCAGGTGACGCTGGATGTAGTGCTCGTGCGGCGCCAGCGCCGCCGCCCGCGTCAGGCACTCCTCCGCCACGGCCAGCTTGCCGCGCTCCACCGCCACCACGCACAAGTTGTGCAGGGCTTGCACGTTGTCCGCTTCCAGCTCCAGGATGCGCCGGTAACACTGCGGACGACAAGCATTTCAACATTTTGGTGGTTTAATTTAAACAGAAACAAAAGAGACCCAGGTGAGTATTTCTAATACGAAGTAACGAACTGGGAACATGTTGTTTTGATGAACTTGAAGTATTTTCCACAAAATAAAAAGGCTTGACTGGCGTCTACATTGTAGCAAAGTTAAGCTTATCTGAAATTGGACTTCAGGCGGACCGCGGTCTCCCGCTTTTCGCTTTCGGGAAAATCCTTGATGGACTTGATTTAGATGTCTCCCAGAAGCACAAGCGGCCGCTGTCGATCAGCGAGCAACAATATTAGCTTGAAGAGGATTGATTTGAAGTAGAGAGTTCAATTAAACTAATCTGAGCTACTCAATCACAAACGACTCACGCTTTGGGCTGCATATATACCCTTGACGGTGGTGATGTAGGTAAATGTCTCTCAGAAGCACCACCGCCTTCACATGGTATGGATGGTGTCGACTAGCTGCTTGAGGAAAGGAGTAGATTCTAGCAGCCGCCGATGATCAACCAGCAACAATCGTAGATTGAAGAGAGGTCTGAAGCCTAACTTCAGATGGAGTGTCAACTACCAGTCTTTGGGCTTGAGATTCTATGGCACGAATATGAGCTACATGACAACAATGGCAACTAACTCACTCTTTCAGTTGCATAAAAATCCTTGACGGAGATTATGTAGATGTCTCAAGCACCACCGCCTTCATATGGTATGGAAGGGATCTGACTAGCTGCTTGAGGAACGGAGCAGCTTCTAGCAGCCGCCGATGATCAACCAGCAGCAATGGTACGTTGAAGAGAGCTGGTCTGAACTCTAGGCTTCAGATGCACTGTGGAACTTTCAGGAATCTGACCTACACGCACACAATGGCAAATGACTCACGCTTTCAGCTGCATCTAAATCCTTGACGGAATTGATGTAGATGTCTCCCAGAAGCACCAACGCCTTCACGTGGTCTGGATGGTGTCTGACTAGTTGCTTGAGGAATGGGGCTGCTTCCAGCGGCCGCCGGCGGTCAGCCAGCAATAACGCTAAGTTGAAGAGCGCCGATCTGAAGTCTGGCTTTAGATGGACTGCCGCGCGGAACCACCGCTCTGCGCATTCGGCGTCGCCCTCGTCCATGCAGACCATGCCGAGGTTGAAGTGGACGCGTTCGTTCGTCGCTGAAATACAGTGATAGAAATGTAAGTATGTTAGGTAAAATATTGTAGTTATATCTACACTGTTAACCTTCTTTTGTGTCTGTTAAGGATTTTTTTGTATTTATTTAACAAAAATGTGTTTTGCTCGTTCCGGTGAAAGGTCGCGATTTTGAAAAATCTGACATACCAAATTGGGTTGGATTAGATGAGCAAAGTAGGTACAGTATATTGGACGTACCTGATGTTTTAAGTCGCTCTATACTTGATAACAAACAAACTTTACTGGCAGGGTAATTAATGGTAGAGATAATACTCATCTAGAAAATGTCCGCAACTTCGTTTGTGAAAGAGAAAAAGTTATTACCCTCTTTTTTACTTCAGCGTAGTCGGTGTGTATGTATCCTATAACCATTTAGATGCCCAGATACCGATATGTACCAAAATAGTTGAAATCCGTTAAGCCGTTTTAGCGTGAAGAGGCCAAATGACACATACAAACATAAAAGAAAATTATTCGATTCAGTGACCTTGAAATAGTACGTTTCACTTATTTTTTAGAAAATATCTTCAATGAACACACATTTAATTTTTACTACTTTATAATAGTACCAAAACAGTGTACAACTGGAAAAAAATCAACTAAAATATTTGATATCTCAGGATTGGGGTGCGTCCCATAATGTATAACAATCATAAAATATAACATTCATAATATATAATGAATGTTTGATAAAACAACAAAAAAAGTAATTTCATATCGTATACCTTTTATAAACTATAACAAACGGTATTCATACTAACATAACGTCTAACATTCACTACGGCTAACATCAATTTATATAACATACATCAGGTACATCGTCAGGAATATATAATAACATTTCAAATAGTATACATTAGGCATACTACTTTTGTTGATATAATTACCTAGAAAAGTAGGTCATATCGAAAAAAGTAGGTTAGGTTAGGTTTGTATTGCAAACCATAGAACCATAACACCGACTGCTACCAAGTCCGACTTCGGAGAGGTTAGGTACGACGACGAGCGAAGCCAGGAGGAGTGTTAGGTACGACGACGAGCGAAGCGAGGAGGAGTGTTAGGTTGAGTTGTGACCCTAACGAGCGAGCGAAGCGAGCGAGCCGCGCGGTACTTTATAGGCACAAATGTAGGACTATTTTTTACAAGCATACAGTTTTTTTGTATGGAAGTGAAATAAAAGATAAATATTACATTGGAAAAACGTATTTATTTTGTTTAATCTACATTTTAGTTCTCCTTGCTAATAAAATAATGCAGGCGTTTATGTGTTCTGTACTTTATACACTATGTAGTTAGAGTTATCGATCATTATAGGTTTACATCATTATATTATGTACATGTTATATATATATATAATTCATTATACCAATTATAATTCTGTGTAATGTTCATTATAACCGATGAAATTAGAGAATTTAAATTTATACGTTTCGTTTATTATGTATTTCGTTTGTTATATCCAACAAACTTACATAAAGTGAGCTTATATATTGTGAGTGATATAGAATAAGTTGTTATACGTTCTATTACTTACCCTCAGAATTGTGCCAATTATAAAAATGGGCCGGCCTAAGAAACAAATTTATCAATTTGACCGACGGTCTTGGTTCATAAATTATGAATAAATGAATCATAATGAACAGTCCATATTAATACTGCCCGGTCATTCAAGTAGGCCGTAACATACCTACACTAGCTCTAGCCTGTGTTGCTTCCGAGGAATTAAAAAACAGGCCTTTTTCTGGGTCTGCAACTCAGCACGACGAAGGTTTCGGGCTGGGCATCAATGACCCCTGTGAGATTATACATTAGTCAGGTTTTCTTGTAAGGTTATCTAACGAATCTCATCAATGACTAAAACTAAATATTTACGCGAAATAAGAAGTAGGGACATTTCATGTAGGTACATTTATTTTATTAAATATAGCGTGTGGACTTCAATTCCCATGTGTGTGTAAAATTTGCAAAGACATAATAATTTTACATACAAACCAAATAAATTTAATAACCTCGTTTATTAAACAGGAGTTTCAACAGAACTCGTACATATGTAGGCAACTCCTTGAAACTATATGTGTTATAATAATAAAGCGTGGGACGCTGGTGGGTGGTTCGTAATTTAATAATTAATCGGAATAACAAAGCGGATTAAAGAGACGCAGTTGATGACGCGTGTTCGGAGAAAAATAATATTTTTCCGTTTATTTGATAAAATTAATGTAACGAAGTTTGTGTGAGTGTACTACATATACAGGGTGTTTGGTACCTAGGTACAAAGTTTTAATGAGGTGATAGCCCAGGTATTTTTGAAGATGTTTTGACATGAAATTTCATTTTTTTTTTATCGAAAATTTAAGAATTGTAGAAAAATACCCAGAATTTGTTAGTTACGTGTTAATACTTAACCAATAAGGTTATTATATTATTTCGGATAGTTCAATGTATATTAGACCAAATTAAATAATTTTAAGCACATCCTTGCAGTGGCCGCTGGGGACAATGGCGATATGCCGGCGATGAGCCTAGTGTGTCACTGCTCCTTCTACTCAGTGGAAAAAACTAGCTAGTGCGAAAAGCAACACATAGACTGGGTCGATATCGAACTGAAGACGCAAAGTAAGCATATTTGTCGGTTCATTAACGCTATTCCAGCTAAGAGAGGAATGAATTACAACTCCGCAGACGGGGTCACACAGCTTCCCGCTCCAACTCGGGTTGAACTGATGTAACCCACCTCCGCAGTTCTTGTACCTTGTGCACTATATCCCAGCTCTAAGTGGCCTCGAGTGGCATTCCCGTTTGTGGGTTTGCGCTACCCCCACTGAAACCGATTACTGCTAAGGAGGCCAGACCTACCCAGTTCAAAATCAGGCTCTTTTATTATTTTACCACAGCTAAGAAGCTAACTCACCATCTTTATCGAGCAGCTTAAGGAGTCGTTGCCTAGCAACGTGCCTGAGATCCGCCGCACCCAGCTCCTGCAGCAGTATGGCGGAATTGAGTAACGCTTGCTCGTGTTCTGGCTCGAGTTCTAGCGCTTTGTCCAGGTATGCCAGCGCTTGCGATGCCTTGCCTTGTTCTAGTAGAACGACGCCGAGCTGAAAAAGTTTAAATAAATCAATTTTGTGTTTTAATCGAAGCGTTGGCATAAGAAGAAGTGGCTATTTTTATAAGGTCGCCAGAAGTCGATTGATACAGAAGGCATGGATCCATTTGTAATTGATGACCTATCGTCTAGAGTGGAGCTCTCCGGATTGAAATATTAATGGTATGATATGTAATGATGTCGATCCTTAAAGACTTTGTCACACTGGACGAATTATGTCCTACAGGGAAGTATCGAAAAACAAAATACTGAAATAAGGGTGACCGCAGCGTATGGTGGAAAAAATAATAATGACATTAAAATATTTACGTCAATCTTTCGTCGGTTAAAAACCCTAGTATGCTAAAGAAAGCCATAAATGTTATATATCGTTGAACCGTTTATTTTAACTTGCATAAACACTATGTCTGCATAGAATAAGCGGCCGCCTCATTAATCATGTCATTGTATCCATATACTCTTGGCAGCTACAGTAGGGTTGCCAAATTATTTTAATACAGACTTCGCTTTCTCCATGCCCGAAAGAAAGAAGCTTAGGATAAACTTACATTGTAATAAATATCCGGGTTGCCGCTATCATACAACAGCGCTCTCTCATACACCTCCTGCGCTTCTTTCGTCCTATTCAATTTAATTAAAATATCGCCCCTATTGATATACGCCCTCGTGTAGTCTGCCCTCATACTGATCGCTTGTCTGTACAGCATGTCCGCCTCTTCCAGTCTTGTGGCGTTCTTCGATATTAGGTTAGCTAGGTTTAAGAAAACGTTTAAGTGGTTTGGCGCTATTCTGGCTTGGTAGGATTCGCCGGGTTTGGCTTTGGGTAGCAGAGACTTGGCTTTCACGTAAGCTTCTTCGGCCTCCTGGTATTTGCCGAGGTGGTTGTAGGTGCGGCCGACGTTGATGTGGGCACCAACGTCATCTGGTTGAACGTTGACGGCTGTGTTGAAGAACTCTAAGGCTTCTGCGTAGTGGCCGTCCGCTTCTAAAGCGTGGCCTACGTTGTTGTATAGCTTGGCGTTATTACGGTTCACCTGGAATGTTCGAATGTTTTTAATTATACGTTTGTCCAAGGACCATTCAAACAAGAGGACTGGCAATCTCCATACTTTGGTTCGAGCCCAAACTGTAGGCGGATATCTAGGCAAAAACTAGATAGCATTTTAAAACTAAACATTTAACGATGTTACAATTGAAGAAATTAACATATTACAATAACAATTAGTTCGTAAATAGTACTAATAATAAATAAATCGTAACATTTCAATGCTGTGTCACGCCTGTAAAGTTGAATAATTGTTAAAACTTACATTGATAGCGTTGTAAATATCGAGGAACGACTTTTTATATTTGCTATTCACAGTCCTCTTGTTTTAATGGTCCCAGGCGTGTCTTAATCAGCCACGCAAGTAGAAGAGGGGTTGATGTATTTGGTTGATAAGGAATTAATTATAATGTAAAGGACATATCATATTATGGATATATCATTGGGAGAAGGTTCATTGACTACAGATAAAAATGTGAGATTTTAGATTTTGAGAGAATTACATGAAATTTTCATTGCTTGAACAGAAATACGTAATGTTCTAAAAATATTGCCAAAATTTGTGAACGTACCTTTAACCCCGAAGCGAAAATAGAATATTCAGTCTTCCAATCCCAGTTCCTCACGTACGTCTTAGCGCTAAAGGCCAAGAGTAGAAATATTAGCGCGGCCGCGGCCAGCTTGGCGCGCTTCTTGGCGACCAGGCGCCAGCCGTGTGCGACCAGCAGGCACCAGCCCATGGAAGGCATGTAGAGGACACGCTCCGCCACCACGAAGCCCACGGGGAAGAACAGGTTCGAAGCGGGCAAGAAGGGAAGCACTAGGAGTGCTAGGCCCTGAAAGAAATTGGAATTTTAAGGTTAGTTGAGTTTTCTTCTATATATAATAGAGTATTAAAGTATGCAGTTGTAAAAATAAAATGTCTGTTCATTGAAAATAATTAAAAAAAGTGAGACGAACAATTTGCAATATAATTATATATCACCACTTTCGCAACCACGAATTTCGTAGCGCTACGCGCGTAGCCGTTAACGTGAGAAAATGTTTATTTTAGCGGATCGAAACTTACTACGATTAGAGTAGCCGCCTAGCGGGTTCGCGGTCATGAAAGTGTTAAACGACAAATTGGTCTGTTTGCGAAAGCAGCACTTGTATGCCCTTGCTGGGAACAGCGGGATGCCCCGCCCGCAGCGGAACTTATGGACACGTTAGGCATAGTACTCACCATAGATAGAGCAGAACAGCGCGTCCTAAGAGCATGAACCGCGGCAGCCACCAAGCCCACTGCCAGCGCTAGTGTTGCTAGGTTCCTCGGGTCCTGCCACGAGCGTAGGAGGGCCACCGTTCCCATGGTCCAGTCGCAGCACAGAGCGTCCGGCAATGCGAGGAGCCACGCGTTCAATGCTGGTAGGTAGGCGAATGTCAAGTGCCTGAAAAGAGAATGACGTGTGAATTGTTACACTTCAGGATCAAATATGTACTGACATTATATTCTAAGCGTCTTCATTTAGTAATAAAGGAATGGGCAGGACATACTGATGATGCGTCTGTGGTATAGCGTCATTAAACGTGAGATGAGAATTATTGGGCTGCCGTTTATATTATTATAGTTTTGTTGTAATTAATTTGCTGCTGACCTGCTATAGTAGCTGGTATAATACTGTCAATCAATAGTATAGATAGATAACTCGTTCAGGGGCAATGGTTACTAACTTAAAAGGGAACGTTAGTGCATCTATGTATTTAAGGAATTATGACTATAGATCTGTCCCTGAACTCACCATCTGACCGTTAAAAATTGAAGGCTAGCAGCCTGGCAAGCTAGCAGCCCGGAGCCCTTGCCCAAGCTGCTAGCCATGGTTATCTGTACTAACTCACCTGGCCGGTGCTGACGTGGCTCCCGCTGGGTTATCGAATCTCGTGAACACAGGCAGCTGTGCGCCCATCACGTGTAGCCTCGCAGCCAACAGCGCGAGGCTGGCGCAGCAGACGGTCGCGACCCGTCGCGCTGCCTCACCGCACGCGCAGCCCCAGCCGGAGCCCTTGCCCCAGGCTTCTAGCCACGACCAGCGGCTCCCACCGCCGGTGCCGCGGCGCTGAAAGAAGGAAAATGTATATAGTATAAAATAGACTTGGTGACCGACGAAAGAAAAATACACAAGACTTTATTTAATGCAAACTTCAAACCTTAGAGTAGATACATTGAATTTAGCTTTTTTTTTTTGCCAAATTAATAATTAAAAATGTTTTAAATAACATGGGATTGGAAATATTTGCAATGGCATTATATATAAATTTTCTGCTCAACCGAAGTTCAATCCAACTTATTCAGAACTTTAAAATAGTAATGAATGTCACCTTTATAGTTCAGCTCATTGATAGTAGAAGTGAAATCTTCATACAGGATGACTCGTTGGGCACTTTTGTTGATTTTTGGTAACATTGCTCATGATCTTTGTAATATTCCAGTGCATAAAATTTAACTTACGAGTACGTACTAAATGCAAGTTTGCAATGATGCTAATTCGGTGAAAATCGCTTTGAAAAATGTAAGGCTACAGACCTGGCTGGTTAGAGGCGTTACAGTTCAAAGTTATCTATCTCATCTTTGTGGAACCTTTAAAGGCGAAGTCGGTCCCACTTGTTTTTTAGATTTTATACCATACTGCTAAAGCTGTTGCTAAGTTGTAGAAGTAAGGGACTCGCGCTGCAGTGCGAAGTACAGTTGTCTCACCTTCTGTGCCACGAAGAGCTCGTAAACGACGCAGACGCCGGTCGCGGTGATGCCCTGCTCCTTGCACAGCATGGCCACGCCCACACACGCCGCGCAAGCTGCCACGTAGCGCCAGTCTGAAACAGAATAACAAATAAATAAACCAATGTTCATGGATTTTTTTTATCATAATGATTAGGCAAACTATCATAATTGGGAACATCTCAGGAGGTGTGCATTTTATATATTTTGCCAAGCCATTTTATAGTATAGGTACGTTGTGTGAACTCAAAATCTGCAAAATAATTTATTTTTACATCGTGTTGTCTTTTTTAAATATATTTTTAAACACGCTCATCGTAACATTTGTACAATTACCTCGTAATTTTTTATTTTACGCTACAAAAATTTGTTAAAAAAATTACATTGATAACTTTTTAATTTTTCTTACTAATCTATGTAGACTAAAGCAAAAATGTATTTATACGAGGAAACTTTACAAATGCCACGTCGCATGTTTTAAACATGATATCGAAATCATGATCCCATTCCATACAAGTATATGATGAATACATGGACTTAAGTTGGTTATTAAATCCATGGCTGAATATCAGCCGTCGCCAACCGCGAACGATACGTCAAAAATATATACATACATATAATCATGATTACCTATACAAAGGTGGATTCCTTTCCCAACAAATCCCGTGGACACTGGCCACCTAAATTTCTACGATGAAATTACAAAATATAAGTTTTACCGTTTGTCGTACACCCACGATGAAAAAAAAACAGTTCGAGCTTGGCGGCAAGTGATCCATGAGATCCCAGCACCATTAATAACTATCTATACTATTATAAAGTTTATAATATTTTCTTCTGTTTCCGCGATTATTACTCATTGAAATAAAACAATTTAACGGATTATATCGCGTATATTATCTCATTTTAGTTCCCGACGTTACGGAAGCTTTCGAAACGTCGGGAACTAAAATGAGATAATATACGCGATATAATCAGTTAAATTGTTTTATTTCAATATTATAAAGTTGTAAAAATTAAATGTCTGTACATTTAAGATATTTTCCAAAAATTGATTATTACGGACTATTTGGAGGTCACTGAATTGAAGAATATTTTTTGTATGTGCATATGTGTCGTTGTGGCCTCATCACGCCAAAACGGCTGAACAGATTTCATCGATTTTTGGTACACGGCTAGCTAGGTATCTCCAGATGGTTATAGGATACTTTTTATCCGACACGCTGAAGAAAAAAAGCGTTATGATTTTTTTCTTCTCGACAGACGAAGTTTGCGGGCACCTTCTACTTAGTTTGTTTTATTTTCTCTTGGTAGGTCGAGTTACATGGTATTTCTAGGTATATTTGATACAAAGGCACAGAGAGGTTTGTCACTGAAAAGTTTTAATTGCTAAGAATTTGCTAAGAAATTCCGTGACAGCTTGTCTCTGCAGTAAGCAATACGGTTTGAATGGGGTCGGGAGCTTACCGACAATAGATAATTAATCAATCTTTCCTTTGAATTCTAACACGCCAAGTTACACCTCCCCCGTCGTTTGTGGTCATACAAATCGATAGAAATTTTCGTGGAGCTTTATTTATTGTTATACAGAATACAGATATTGTATACAATTCATCTTTTATTTATAAGCAACAACAGCGATTTATGTGGAAACATTATTTTATATATACGAACTATTCCGATGGTTTTTGGTTTATTTATTCAAGGTTTCATGCCACTCTATTCTTTATTCCAAAACCCGTATACATTGAGAGTAATGGATTTGCACTGATGAAATAAAAAATATCTAAAATATTTCTTAATAATCTAAAACATAAATAAGGCTACATATCTGTGCTGGTGGTTTTTAAGAATGCATGATATGATACTTGTGCTAGGGAAACACCGCTCTCCCTTATGTTGTAATCTGATGATGTAAAGACGTACATGATACGAGTATAATACTGGAAATGTGATAAGGTATTCGAAGACCGGTTAAGTCATCTAAGTACTTAGTACTTGTTTCTTAATGTTAAAACGATCCGTAAGTAAATAATTTGTACTTCTTCTTCTTCATTGTGCCACATCCTCAACAGATGTCGGCGACCATCTTCTGGAACCTGGCCCTGTCTTGTGCGAGTCTGCAAATACCGGCAGTGTCATTAATGTTGGACCAGCTTTTGATGTGAATTTGTACTAAAATACTTATTTGCGAGATCACAGTCAAACTGCCCCCTCGTTATATTTATCGTTTAAATAAAGATGTATTTACGAATGTGTGATGTAGTGGTTAGTGTGAAAAATAATAATAAGGCCAAGTGCGAGTCGGACTCGCGCACCGTGGGTTCCGTACAAATTTTTACTTACCTACCCTAACTTTATTACCCGGTACCGGTTGAGTTAAGTTTGCAACTGATATCTATAGCATTGCATACAAATCAGGTGCAAACTTAACGCAACCGGGTCGTTCAAATACTTTTTCTGTAAATAAAAAATAATAATAGCTAGTTAGAAACATAGCTATAATTTTCGTGTAATATATGTTTATTAGTACAAATTGTACAAATTTCAAAATTTTCGATTGGTAAACTTCCGAGATAAGGGGGGATGGTGTTTTTATCACATTTAAAACAAAAAACTAATTAAAATAAAAAACTAATTTAATGAAACAAAAACTACACAATAAAAAAAAAACAAAAATTGATCGAAAATGTGCAGGTCAAGCCCTTTCATATGATACCCCATTTGACCCAGTAGCTAGACTTTTAATTTTTACCGCCCCTCATAATCGTCGTTTTTTTAGAAAATTAAAATATATTTTTAAATATTTACTGTGCAATACATGTGAGCTGAACATGTTTATAAATATTCCAAATTTAAATAGTGAGCATAAGTAGTTTTTGAGATATGGCGCTTTAATAGTCGGACAGACAGACAGACAGACAGAGTCGCACCATAAGGGTTCCTTATGGTGCGACTCTACGGAACCCTAAAAAAAGGTAATATTCATTATTATCTTGACTTGAGTTAATGTTAACAATTATAACGGTGATAATTTTTGAGGTAAGTATTCCTAGAATATTTCAATATTCATATTTATTGATTCCGTACCTAGCTATTAATAAGAAGGCAGCTAACAGCGAAGCGTGTTGGGTCGAGGCAAACAGAGTAATGGCGCGAACAAAGAGCCTTGGTGATTTTGTTGCCATGGCAACGGTCATTTGTCACCCGATTCGTATTTGTTTAGTTAAAAGGTAAATAAGCTGGCATAATGCGGGTAGACTGACTAGACTTATTGACAGGGTTGGAATTGAAAAGTAGGTATGCCTGATATTTTTGAAGCAACAATGAAAAACAGATACCAATTGGTTCGTCGTGAACTGACCCCGTTCGTTTGAAAGAGTTGTAAGAAAGAGAAGGACTCCTTATAATGACCACAAAAAATAAAAATAATCGTCGTAATTAAAGTCTAAATTTTCTGCTTTCAACGGCTATTTGGTTTAGCGATTTTCAGTGTCATCGTTATCCCAGCCGAATGACGTCCAGTGCTGGACAAGGACCTACACGATTAAAGGTCTTGCGCTACTGTGAAGGTATGCATCCTTCGCGGTAGTATGCGAAGATAATGTATTTAAATTAAGAATATGGACTGTCTCGTTCTAACTTTTGTTAATAGGATTTAGTTTTAAGTCAGCTGGCAAATAGAAAACATACCCAAAACCCCGATATTTTATTACTGAGCTAAGCCCCCTCATATTTGGCAGAGGCACGGGGTCTCAACATTACATTTCGTAAGGCTGCGGTGCTCCCCTTTACACTACTCTCATCCTACGGCTACCCACGCCCATGATCTTTACCAGCTCGGTCCACCTTAAAGGGGCATGCCCAATGCTGCATCGCCAATCGAGAAATTTGTCCCGTAATATTTATTTATTTATTTATTTAATACAAGTTTCTTGAGTTAAAGTATTGTGAACTCACCTGTACATCTTCTTCTGCTAGCAGCGCGGGCGTAGCACAAAAGAGCGCCGAGGAAGAACACGGACGACAGCATCTCTGCTCTACCCACAACGCCCGTCACCTAGAAAAATACGTTGTTAAATATAACACAATGTTTACAAAGCAAATGTATGATTTGGGTGATGCCAAATTTTTTGTTTCGTTCCGTTGTGACACGAACATTATTCATACCACTTATATGCCAACTTTCGTGTCACAACGGAATTAATCAAAATTAAGCAAATGAAATGCCTTAAGTACTTGTCAAAAATTTGATCCTCACCCATTTACCAGTGCTTCACTAATCTGTAGTAATCGAAATAATGAAATAATGATCTTTATTCTGTATGTAGGCCGCAAGGACATTTTTACAAGTCTGACTCTACGGCTTTTCCGAAGAGGAGACCACTGTTGAGAAGAAAGCCGAAACAAACTCATGTTCCTTATCCAAATTAAAAAAAAATCGTAACCAAACCAAAATCATAAACTTTTCTGTACTTTTCTATACTATTATAAAGTTGTAAAAATGTACGTACATTGAAGATATTAAAAAAAAGATTGGAACGGACTATTTGGAGGTCACTGAATGGAAATATATATTTTTTGGATTTTTTTGTATGTTTGTATGTGTCGTTGCGGCTTCATCGCGATAAAGGAGCTTAACGAATTCCAACTATTTTTAGTACACGGCTAGCTAGGTATCTATATTCTAGTATTAAATAAAACTAATCTAACCGTATTGGGAATGAAAGATTTCGGAGAAAATCTGAGTTGGGAAATGAGGCAGTATAGGAAAAATCGTAACGTGGAATAAAAGGATGCCTACTAGGAGAACAGAAAAGAAAAAAACAGGCATTTGTTCATTAATTTGCCATTTTAGGGACTGTTAGTAGGTACGGTGAAATGGAAATATTTGATTGATAATAGCTGAGCTTAAACGTCAAACGACTGAATGGATCTCAACCATTTTTGGTACAAGAGTAGCTCTGTTATAAGTTACTTTTTACCTGACTACGCTCAAGACAAAAAAGAGGGTTATGATTTTTATCTCCTCTGACGAAGAAGAAAAACGCACCTTCTAGTAATGTATTATATTAGCCAGTCTAGCCAGTAACATGTTTTTTTTTAATTTAGATAAACAGATTAGATTTTGCCTTTTACATACACAGAACATGTTGAACATATTATCTAAGTTTATGAAACAGCTTATGAGAACCCTCAATAATCCATATATTTTTCATCATAATTAAAGTAATCACGTATATACATAATCCAACAAAATGTGAGCCAGTTAAGTATGTTAATAAAGATTTAAAAAAATATTTAATAGCATTTTTTTTCTCCATATTGATAAAGTAATATTTGCTCTATAATAAAGAAGATGAATCGCACGGATAATTATTATGAATGCTTCATTGATATTTATACCTAATTATTTCTGTCATTTATGAAATGAAATCGTTTATTTTATTTAGATAACATACATGTTAATTATAAGAATGAAAAGAAACTAAACATCTAGGTCACATTTTTATCCGCGATGTGTTTACGCAAGTTCGAGATTTCAGGTAGCAGACCGACCGACTTGGGACACATTAATGGCTTTTCGTATAAATGTTTTGCAAGATTTCACTATTTTCTGATAAACATATAAAAAAAAAATTGTCCCTTGTATTATATACGAACAGCAACACACTTAAGTTAAGTGACCATTCGTAGGCTTTTTAACCGACTTCCAAAAAAGGAGGAGGTTATATGTTCGATAGTTTTTTTTTGATACTGTCAATAAGGTCTACCAATGGTCAGTTAAGTTTGTGGCTGATGGTACCTACTTCGGGGACTAAATTTTGTTCGACTTGTGAATTAGTCTCTGAGAATATGATATACAAAAGGAGTAAAAAATTAATTATGATTTACGATCCGTAAAATGACTGGAATATTAGCATTTAGCTCAAAGCTCCAATACCTCTACTAACCTACGGCCCTTTTATCTAATATTAATAATAACTATCTTCTGTCCGCGACTTCGTCCACCTTAAATTCGTTTATCGCGGATAAGGGTATTTTGTCGGGATAAACAGTAGCCTATGTCCTTTCCCGGGACTCAAACTATCTCCATACCAAATTTCATCCAAATCGGTTCAGTGGTTTAAGCGTAAAGAGGTAACATACAAACAGACAGGCAGACACACTTTCGCATTTATACTATTAGTATAGTAGTATAGATTCCTTGATTTGTAAATCTCAAAGAGATACAGAGACGTTAGAAGATATTCAATAAATAAATCTCAACAAAAATTATATCTGAATCCAACACATCAATGCCAATACCCCATTACTTTACGACTGTAAAGCTTATATATCGTGTTTTTCATAATTTTCTACTTTTAGATTTACTTTGAAGAGAAACAGAACGCCGTGGACCTGCGATCCGTAAAAAGGTAGTAATAAAAAAACAAACTTTCATTGAAGCGGAAAGGCATTATGAGAAAATTCCAATGAAGTTAGCGTACCTAAGGCACTGGCAGCCTCATAAAGGCACTGAGAAAGGGTGACCGCCACGTCTATAAAAACAGCAAACATAGTTAGTGGTGGAAAAGCCAGGGCTCTATAAAGTCCACAGACTTTCCACTATGACTTTATTAGAAAATATTATTTTACAGAAGCCAGCCAATATTAGGGGAAGCCATCCTTTAAAGCTCTAAATGTTATGCGTTTGAACGTCCGCTGTGGCTGTTTGCGATGGTATTATAGACATTAGAAACAAGGTTATTTCAATATTAGAGCAACGCGACTTGCAATATGCCAGAGGGAGACCGTTTGGCGTTTTGCGAGGGGGATGCACATATTCGTTATTTATGGCACACTCGTTAAAAAAAATCTTAAGGTGGACTAGTAAATTCACACTTGGTCATCGAATAAATACGCCAATAATTTCAGGAAAGCGAGTAAATACTCAGGGTAGAGGTAGTACCACGATCTATTCAGTGTCGGTTAAATTGGGTAAGTTCTGGCTGGGTTGGGTATTTACCAATTAGCGAGCTTGGCTTTCGTCATTTTTGTTTATCGACCTCATTTGTAGAAGAAAAAACAGCAAAGTTGACATTTTACGAACAGGCGTGGATGGTGCGTGGATTTCAGCTCTGATATTTATTGTTTATGTTTACGTTTGGATTATATTGATAAAAAATCTTATTTTTTTCATTACAAATGTTTAATTAAACTGTTACATAAAGTGACAATATCACGGCCAAATTCAAAGGTATGAAGGTGTGATAAAATTTGCGAAAGAGTGTATTTAATGTTCCGTGTGTTATGTGATATGTGATGCAAAATTTTGAGCCCGACTTAAAAATGTAAGTTATTTATATTGTAACTCACTTATTATAAAGGTATTACGTTGACTATTACTTGCCATTCTGTAGTGATATTAAATACAGTCCCATTCGTTCCATGCTATTTCGTAAATGTCATAAAATACATGCTGAAAATGTTCCCAATAAATCTCTATTGCAGTTCTCTTTTGCAGTTTGCTGAAGATTTGTTCCGAGATTTGCAATAAAATGGCTTAGCGCCAAGAAATTTTGATATACTTTATCAAGTAAATTTAAACACAATAGTAGTTTACTCAAACGTAATAACCTGTTTATGGTTTATACATTTATATCCATATTCACTACGTCGATAGAATTTGTGCGAAGTAAATTAGAGACTACAGATATTAGTGGTCCCCTGAGACCGATACGAGCGTTCTCCGCAACGTACGTTCAAATATCCGATCGAGATAGTGGGAACGGAGGCATCCGACTCAACTGTATCAATTATGTGTAATGTAATACCACAGACATTCAGTATTTAAACGCTATTCGCACCGAGAATCTATAAGCGATTTATTTTCGCAAGCTTCGCACGACTCGAGCGGTTTATGTGAATATCTACTAAATCTGTGATTTAGAGCGTTCGAAAGCACCGCTATTTTGCCGTAATGGTTGGAAACTTGTTGGCTAGCTTAATCGCTCGCAGGTTATCGTAAAATGCAAGTTGGAATTTTGCTAAAGTTAGTCTAATCAAGGCTTAGGGTGCTCAAAGCCGTGCAGCGGCGGAACTTCGAGCAGCGGTGTTGTTTTGACCGCTTCTCAAACTTTTGGCGGTTCAAATGCCTTCCAACGGGTTTTGTTTTCTTCGCGACCTACCTTAGTTTACGGTAACTTTATTCGGTTCAATTTAACAATGATTTCGTTTAAATCTGTTGACAATTGCGGTCGGTATGATTGAGTTTGAGGTTACGGTAGGGCTTAGCGTATTCCAAGTAATAACGCTTGTAACAATAGCTAACACTACGGGGGTTCGAAAATTCAAGAAACATATCACTTTTATTGATATTTGTTTCGTGTAGTCGTACCTACTTATAAAAATACGCGACACTTGACCTGCGTAAACTCTAATAAATTTGGAGTTACGCTGATGTTAAATAGCTTTACCTACGTACAGTAATTCAATTTAATACCGTAAATATAATTTTATTAAGCCATCTGCCCATTCGGAAATCCAGCAAACTATTACTCGGTACTCTACTGCTTTTCAAAGGAAGCTTGAAAAATGTTACCGTCCTTCTTTTATGTCGCAGTCGGAAAACGAGGCCGCTCGTTAGTGACGTACATAAACCAACTTTGTGTTTTTTAATCATTGAATAAACTCCACGCTCTATATCTGGCTATTCATGACTCCACAAAACCCAGCTTTACAATGTAAACAAAATATCCTTTAAAAATATACAGCCCATAAACAAGAGTGTTTCTAATTGGAAAAACAACAGTAAAGCTGAAAGATCATCAAGTTTATAGTAGAGTGGACATAAAAATGCAACGTCGGGCCACGTGTCATAAAGTGCATTGAGTCGGTGCCACGATATAAAGCCCGGCTGAGCGGTGGTCGTTATTATGCTGTGAGAAATGGCGTTAGCTGAAGTTAAGAAATTGGCCAATTAAATGTAGCAACGTTTGATGGGGAGTTCTTTAATAATCTTACTTTACAACGTTGAGAAATTGGGTGCAATAAATGTAACCTGGTGTGGGTCGAATTGGCTTGTTACTGTGATTTTAACGATAAATATCACTATACATATTACTACACCAAAGGCTAGTATAGATTTACGAAGAATAGAACATTTACAAAGGTTTACTGACAAAAGAGTGGACGATAGAACTTATCAACTTAAATACACTTATTAGATAACATCCAAATGGGGGAATAAATTGTAACACATCTTTTACACCTATATAAAACTTATTATGAGCACTTTAATGACCAGGAACCTAGCGGCGCTGTGCTAGCGCCGCTAGGTTCGTTTCTGGTCATGAAAGTGATAAAGGTCCTCTTTTATTTTTGTCATTATTAGGGTTCCGTACCCAAAGGATAAAACGGGACCCTATTACCAAGACTCCGCCGCTATCCGTCCATCTGCCTGTCTGTCCGTCTGTCACCAGGCTGTATCTCATGAACCGTAATAGTTAGACAGTTGAAATTTTCACAGATAATGTATTTCTGTTGCAGCTATAACAACAAATATTAAAAACAAAATAATTTTATGTCTGTCTGTCTATATCAGTAACCAATAGAAAATGACCGAACACAGCGTACATTTGGGGATACGGCCTTTTGTAGCGTATACTTTGTACGGAATCCTCGGTGAGCACATCCGACTCGCACTTTGCCAGTTTATTTCAAATACAAACCAGCGATATAGGTAAGCCAATAAAAGACAACGTATCGTATTTTTTAAATATAAGTAAATATTACATATGTTTTTAGAGCACATACCGGAGATTGCTATTAAAGCATAGGTATGCCATATAATTTCGTGATAAAATAATACTCATATCAGTTTATTAAGAACTTAACGGTTCCGCCGTGAACGCGCTATATGTTTGTACGTAAAATATAGGATATGAAGAGCTTCAGAGATTTTATAAGCGTCAATGACAATTTGCCACGACTTTCAGAACATATTTAAAATTGCAGCAACATGGTGACGATTTGACGAAACGCAAAAAGTACATTTTGTATGGGGACACCCAAAAGGTTGTTCGGTCAGTACCTTATTTCTCTGAGTGCCATGACTCTGTTTTGTGGGACTCGTAATTAAACTGGGTAGATCGTTAGCCTTAGTTATAACCATACAAACCCGACGAAACTAAAATGTTCCGATGTGCGACGAAAATATTCGAAACAGTTGTTAGGTTAAATTCGTTGCACAAGGGAACATTTCATAGAAACTTTAATTAACTTTTGAACTCCACCCATAGATTATTGCAACATAAAATGACCCAATTTCTGGATACTAATCAAATTGTTTTGATTACTAATAGCGTCAAATCGATTTGCGGTAACAGCGCTAGTGACATCTAGTATAGTCATAGTTTATTCTGTTTGCTTTACATCGTAATTGGCATTACTGATGATCAATTCACTCTGGGGTTTCCAAATATTAATTTCGTGAACGTTATCTAGAATCTAGATAACCGGACATATGATATTATACCTATAGTTATTTAGGCTCAGTTTTGTGTTGATAATGAAAAATTAACCGTCGATTTAATATCAATGTTGGTTGAAAGATAAATGTTTTTGTGTTGCCTTATTAAAGGGGCGTAGTTTCTTTGATTCGGAATCTATAGATATGTATATAATTATCAAATATACAAAAATATAACTCAGAAACAGTAGAAGGTCGAGCATTCTGTACGAGCCAGGATCAATATCTATACTATAATAGAGTTGTAAAAATGAAATGTATTATATTTAAAAATAATGGTTGTAATGGACTATTTGGAGATCACTGAATTACAAAAAATAATAATTTTGTTTTTTGTATGTTTGTATGTACCGTTGTTTGTTACCTCAGAACTCCGTCATTTATAAATCAATTTATATATTTTTTTGGACTCATTTTATTTCAGTGAAGATCTGATGATGGGAATCCATGAGGAATTGAAGGAACCTCTCAAATGTAGGCATATATACGGCGATTTGGTTTTGTACGAAACATAATAAGCATTTGCATTCAGAAAGTGTAAATTGATGAAGAAGACCACAGAAGGGCACCGGATCTCTTTAATAAAATAATGTATTCTAGCCGTGTTTTTGCTTGTTCGATTACGTCACGAGATATACATTTAAGTAACGATTAACTAAAAAGTGTGAAATAAACTAACTTTTTAACAACAAATTAAACCGACTCCAAATAAACTCTGAAAAGTAAAAAGTAACTGGGAGCGCATAATTTAGCTTCTTCAATTTACTTACAATAAGTAGCCGTTTCTCTATTCAATCTATACAGTATTTACCATTAATGTTATTTTGGAGTCGGTGCCATCGTGCCACAACTTACTAAAATCAAAAATTTTCAATATTTTACACATTCTTTGGTTGGGCACCGGCGCTTAAATAAGATTACTTGTACATACTGTAGGTATAGATTGAGTAGAAAAACCGTTACTTGTAAGTCAATTGAAGAAACTGAATTATGCAGTTGTTTTTTTACTTTTCAGAGTTTTATTTTTGAAATCGAATTCAACGATAATGTTTAAAACCGAGTTGTTTTTGCAAGTGAAGGAATATCTTCTTTTTGAATGAGCAAGTACCTATATTTTTATTTCCACAACCGATATGAAAAGCAAAAACTGGAGCCGATCCAAAATAATGTCGGATAATAGTCGCGCAGGTAATGAAATGGGAAATATTGCTCGTCAGCCCGTAAGCGGTGGTATGCAAAAAACCGGCCGAGATTAAAAATGTAACTCCCGGGAATTGGCGAACCGCCCTTGTGCAGAAACAAAACGTTTAATTTCGCTACGAATATTAACCGTACGACAGATTCTGCGAGAAAACAACAACGTCACATATGACTATATTTTGTATTTGGATAAAACACTCTAGTTCCGTATAAATAAAGTGAATTTTTCATTTTGTTAACTGTCGTATGTTCGCCGTATGTTTGTTGAGCCGAGCGAGATGTAAGGATTCGGGGAGTTTTGACCGTAATTCGTTTTGACGGGTCAATAAAGAATGGAATGGGATTTCAGATTTGTTTTTAATTGATCGCGCTGTCGATACGTCACCAGCGTATGATTATCTGTATGTAAATAATGCCATTTTGTCATGTGCTTTCAACTCGCTTTACACATATTGAAAAGGGATTTTGACCGCCATTCGTGCGTAGACAACAAAATTTTGAAGGTCGAGCATAGGATTTTTTTTGTTATAAATAAGACGGCTTGTAACATTTTTGTGTAAAATAAGGACAAATATATCTTTTTGTTTTTGACTTCTTTATGTTCGTTGTTATGTGCTATGAAGCTTCTTCTGCGAATGCGTATTTACAGTATACGGTATATCCGGGCACTTGTATAAACCAAGTTCTATCAAGTCATCGGCATAGAAGACACACATTAGTCTTTTAAAGGAAATACTCGTATTTTTTTTATATAGACGGGCATTTGACCGCCATCTCACCTGTTGTTAAGTGACGATGCGGCCAAGGATGTATCATGCCCGTCTAGAAACAGCCTATTCACTCTTGTCTTGAACACGCCCAAATTATGTTGCTGTACTGTTAGTAAAAATTGTATTTGGTAATAAACGAAATGCCAAGTAAGTAATAATCAAACCCAATGGATCCCGTCTTGGGCTGGATTATCCGAAACTCGAATAACTTTGACCTTAATGTGCTGCTTGACATTAAGCAAATATTAAAAGGGGACAACTTTTAAAAGAATAGTTTCGGGTTGTATACTTATACATACTAAAAGGGCAGTTGGTCCACGAGGATGGAAAGGTCATAACGTGTTTTTCAGTGGCGTACACTGGCGATACGCGAATCAGAGTCTAAGCGAGTTGATTCAAATCCGGTTCCTTCGCAACTCGAATCAACTCGCCGACGCCTTCCACCCGCTAGCGGTTTGACTGGTGTACCTAACTCGGATCGGAGTCGTCAACTCGACGAGTATTTAGCTCGGAGCTTCGAATAAGTATGTCAACGCAACGCACAATACATTACATAAACGGCGGGTCAAAACAAATTACCTACACTTGATTCGAATCAACTATTACGTGGCAGCGATGTAGCGCAGACGAGTTAAAGCGAGTCAAGTTAATTCGAATCAAGATTACGAATACGCCGAACTCGACTCGACTCGCCGAGATGCCGCGAACGGCGGCCAATCCGGTTGATCCGAGTCGAGTCATCATTATCACGAGTTTTGATTCGAATCAGCGGCCGAATCAACTCGAGTCCTCCGAGTTAAAAAAAATCGGTTATCTATTGTTTGCCCGACATACATATGCAATAATATTTATTTGCTCGTGTTTTATTTGCCCGAATTTCAGTGGCCCGAATGCCTCATTTACTAGATAAGTCATTTGACATACTCTTGTATTCTCGAATATTAGATGCCAGAATAAATCGAATGCGATACGTATTGTTTTCCATATAATTAAGAAACTCAAAAATAATTTATTGTTCGTAGGAAAAACCATACAATACATATAGAAGGAAACTGATAGATAGCATTTACGAGAAAAATGCCGTAAAACTACCCAAATAGCATGACACGCCCCTAGCATTCAACTCTCGTAGCTTATGTAGCTATATGAAAAGTCCCATCACAGCTATGAAAAAAAAAACACAGTCTTACTTTACAAAAATCCGTATGAAAAATAGTAAATCCGAGGATAATCCGTACATCGACGCTGGCACTTTCACAATTCCATAAAGAATCGAACTTCTCAGTGCTATATCTGAATCCATTTCTGGTATTCGTTGATCCAAAAATCATATTTAGTATTGGTATTATTATTGGATCAACGGATAATATGGCATATTTGCCTGTGACTGCGTATGTCTCCCGGCAGAACATCGCCCGTTTTTCTAGCACTGTAGTAAAAGGAAAGGGACAGACAATACATGCCTCGCGACAAGGTATCGCATGCCACAGATATGCTAGGGATGCTAAAAATCATCCCACCATCCCAGATCGACGGAAAACTGGCGGATCTATATATGTATAATTTGAGCACTCATACAACACATACTTAGAATGTGGTTTGGTTCATCCCTATTGACATTGTAATAAGGGATGTCAAGGCATCCCTCATTGTAAGGATATTATTAAAAAAAAAACTTCTGTCCAATCAGCAAACTAGCTAAAACGTTTTTTGGTTTTATAGAAGGTACTTTCTAGTTGGTCCCATTTAATTTTGGTGAAGATCTGATGGTGGAATTCATGAGGAATTGAAGGAACTCCTCAAATATTGTAGGCATACATATAGCGATTTTGGTATTAAAAGAAACATAATACGCATTTGCATTCAGAAAGTGTAAATTGGTGAAGTGGAACTGATGCAGAAGACCACAGAATGCCATCGGAACTCCTCAATGATAAATGATTTACGGGTGGCGACAAAATATCTTGATTAATTTAGCTAAGCAACTTCATAGTCACAAATTTAAATGTTCCTGATGGTACCATCGAATTGATTTGATGATGGAGCCGGAAGGTAGGCACCAGTTCTATGTAATAAAATAATGTATCCTAGCCGTGTTCGGGCTTGTTCGAATCGTCACGAGATACACTTTTAAGTAACGATTAACTAAAAAGTGTAAAATAAATAAACTTTTAAACAAAAAAATAAAACCGACTCCAAAAAAACTAAAAAGTAAAAAATAACGCCATAATTCAGTTTCTTCAAATTACTCACAAGTAACCGTTTGTATACTCAATCTATACAGTATATACAATTAATGTTATTTTGGAGTCGGTGCCATCGTGTCACAACTTACTAAAATCGACAATTTTCAATATTTTACACATTCTTTATATGGCACCGACGCCAAAATAAGATTAATTGTATATACTGTATAGATTGAGTATACAAACGGTTACTTGTAAGTAATTTGAAGAAACTGAATTATGGCGTTATTTTTTACTTTTTAGTTTTTTTGGAGTCGGTTTTATTTTTTTGTTTAAAAGTTTTAGACATTCTAATTGGAAAATGCAATGTTGGTTGCCTTATTATTTTCAACTATCCAAGTAACACGTAAGCGTTATGAAAACATCCATACTTGTTACAACTACTGAAATGATATGTCAACAGATTAGTCATTTACTAGCGCCTCTAGTACCAAATCGTAGAATTACTTCACATCAGTTCAAAGCATAGCATAGCTCTGTAACGGCATGGTATTGATGCCAAAAATGCCAGCTTTCGTTAAACGATTAACAATTTACACAGTATACTAATAATAATATGTTTTGGTACCTGTAGACGAGAAATAATTTGCATCGATTCAACTTAACGCGTTATCTTGAATTCAATGGTACAAAAGGCTAACTCTTCTCTGCACATTCCCTTCCAGCAATATGGATAATACGGACAAGCGTTGATGGTTATACTACTATTTAGAACAATAAAACCGATCCAAGCGAAAACATTCATCGGCGCAAATAATATTTAATCAATTAAACAAACCTTTTAACTCTGACTGTACTTATACAAATTAATAAAAACGATTTAGCGTAGTCAAATTGCAACATTTGGCAAAGACGCTCCATAAATTCTGTTAGTTTTTACTAACTGTTGCAAACCATGGTACTTACCGCCTCGGTGTGTATCGGGTGCACTGCAAACAAGATGGCCGCCACGAAACTTGCGAACTCCGGCAGGAACATGGCGCACACCCTGCAACAACACAACTGGGTCACTGGCTGAATAATGACACTAAGCAGTTTGGCTTAAAGTCAAAATGATTTCGGCATGGCTGGCCGGTTATGGCCGTCAAATAGGCTTACGAGTTCGATGTTCCAAATTGTGATTGAACTCTCGGTTAAGCGTAGTTCATATAATCTGATTTTAGGGCTAATACTAATATTCAAAATAATGAGCTGATCAGCTAACGAGATTTAATGTTAGGTAATGGCGTATTACAGCTAACTTTAAAATTTGAAATTCTGCATTATAATTTCATCGCCGCTCTTCATTATGGAGTTGATAAAATATAAGGATAACGCAACTCGGTTACTAACTGAAAAATGGCACTAAGCATTTTGGCTTAAAGTCCAAATGATTCCGGCATGGGTGATGCTCCAAATTGTGATTGAGCTCTCGGCTAAACATGGTTCATATAATCTGATTGGAGGGAGAAAACTTATATTCAAAATGAGTTGATCAGCTTACGAGATTCAATATTAGGTAAAGCTTACTTCTAAATTTGAAATTTTATATTATGATTCCATTGTCACTCTAAGTGTATCATGGGTTTTATAATGTATATACAAATACGAGTAACGATAAGATACAGTCTAAACAGCTGAGTTTTGTAGTCGTTTCTAATGTTGACATACGACAGCGTGTCAGCCAAGTCCGCAAAGCATTTGTGCCTTTTTAGGCACGCAACCATTTCGGGTTACGTTTGACAGCCTAGTAATGTCTTGTAAGACCATCTTCTAATTATCGAATCCTAATTTTTAATAAAAAATCCTATTACTGAACTGTATTTTAACGTCCGAAAATACTATTTTTATCACTAACTGACTGACTTACTTATCAAAATGTTTGGCTACTTCCAGGTTACGTAGGAAGTTGAAATCTGGAGTGGAGGTAGGTTATTGGATGCATAAATGGAAAGAAAACCAGAAATTATGAATTACTTCAAAAAAATGTCATGTCTCTTCATAAAAAAAAACATGAATGCGAAAGAATGCCAAGCCTCGCAAGCTAGATTCACGAACCATTATGTACTTAAACATCCATATACTGTATCTATGAAAATAAATGATTTCTGATTTTTGATTTCTCGTTCCTCAAACAGAATAGGTCTATAGATGTGGACCAGGGATTACCGTGAAATCCGTATTGATGTATTTGTTCAAGAGTTCAGATAATTTCTACTTGGGCAACACGCAAACCAACCCGATCCGCGTTTTACACTCGTTGCTATCATTTATTTTATTGGATGCTAACGATGGGGAAACGCGTTACATAATAATCACCGTGACTGCTATTCCAGTAAAAAAAACACTGGAATATCACTGTGGCTTGGTCACGCCTGTTCCTAAGGCCAAGTTACTTACTTTAATGTAATTAGATCTTTATTGTCAAACTTGTTACTTACATTCTTTCGGCTTTCGGACGGAATAATTAGACACGTTTACCTTAAACACACAAAATAGTGGTTGCAGTGATGCGGCAGATAGAACAGAGTGATATCTCTGGGATAGGAGGAACATCTACCTGATTTTGTAAGGTTGTTGATTCGCGAAAAGTCACAGTTATATTTTTAGACGGCCGATCACTGTTATTTTTTGTTCGTGCTGATATTTATCCCCCACCTCTATTGATACGCGTGTTCGAAATTCGAAACATTAAAAAACGCTGTACGAGTAAGTTGAGACTCTAAAGGATAAATTGAGCATGCTGACTGCACACAGTTCAATATTCGGATATTACTGAGTGTTCGGATTATTGGTCAATATGAAATATTTCGTTGTATTTTGTGTTTTTCTCGTCAAGGACTTTTCGGTGAACGTAATAGCTACTCAGTTTTAATTGGTCTGCCAATTACCAACTTTATTTGATCAGTTCGATTCGCTTGTTTTTACGACAATACTTAAATAATGTTTGCACCAAGAGGTAATTTCAAATGATTTTTGATGCGTCAAAAAATATATATATATAAAAGGAGTACGGTGTAGTTATAATTGTTAAAATGACTTTTTCACCAAAAATTTAATACGAAGGGCTCTTGCAATATCACTAAGTGTCTAACATCTAAGCAGTGTATGGCAAAAAAAAATTGTAAGCGTTAGTATGGCGTGTGCTAGGATGGAATTATGTATAAGTTTTCGAAATTGCACCAATTTAGAAATTACTCCAATCCACCCTCATATATAGGTATACGAAAGCGTAAGTGTTAGTCAAGTCAGCGCGTGAAAATATAGGACATACATACGTGCTCAAAATATGTCACTGGAAAAAGTATTGGCCTATCCCGCATAACCGAACCGTTATCGTCATTTACTTCAACAAAAAACGGCCAAGAGGATGTCGGAATATGCTCAATGTTCCGCAGTAGTTCATACAAAAAAATGCATACTACAGGTGAATTATATGAGTATTGTATTCAACAGGAAAAAATTAGCACATGACACTGTCGGTGCAAATATGTAACTTTTTGCATAACTGTCTATATGTATATCTCGTACGTATTTTAACTGGTAAGCTTAACTGTTGCATCGAATAAAAATAGTTAAAATTTTGTTCAATTTCCATCGCTCTCTCGTTTTTTGGGTTTAATCTATTTTTGGAATTGGATGTTATTGTAAACTAGAATCTGGCCCCAGTTTTGTGCAAATTGTTTGAGGGACGGTGCGGTTGTGCCAAAAATGTTACAAGAAGCTGCTAAGTTTAAATAAATAAATATCAGACAAAGAAGTCATAACCCCTCTTTTTTCGATAGCGTAGTCAGATAAAAAGTATCCTATAACCATCTGTAGATTCCCAGCTACCCGTGTACAGTCAGTGTCAAATAGTCTGTAACATCCATAACGCCAAATATGTCGCAAGACTTCTTTATTACTATAGGTACAGAGATGTGTTACGATATATTTGGTGCTCTGGCTGTTACAAACTATTTGACGCTGACTGTACCAAAATATAGTTGAAATCCGTTTAGCCGATTTGGCGTGATGAAGCCACAACGACACATACAAAAAATCCAAAAAAAAAAATTTTTCGATACTGTGATCACCAAATAGCCCGTTACAATATTTTATTTGAAAATATCTTCAATATACAGACATTCCATTTTTACAAATTTATACGTATAAATAATATACTTAAACCGAATGTGTCGTTGATTCTTGAAATCATGCTCCCGCCCGACACAGAAAGTTCCGATATAATTAGGGAACGCCATTAGTTGATTCTATAAATAGTATCTATAGATTATTGTTTGAAATGTAAGTAAAACAGAGGTTATGAGTAAAGTTTAATTTTTGGCATTAAATTGGGGGTTTAGTATTGAAAGTATAACCGTTATCTAACGCGGTAGGGTTGCATTAGGGTGAGGGAGCCTTGAATGTCCCCTCTGCAGTCAAGTATTTCCGGCCTTCCGGCTATAGACAAACTTAAAGACTACACTTTTCCGGCATAATGACGATCATAGCACGTTTATGACGTCGAGTGTGAACATTGTTACACTAGAGGGGTCCTGTGCGGCTCGTTTCCGTCCGGGCTGTTTAGTTTCAATGAAAAAAACTCCTACGAATTCAAAAACGGCTGATACCTATACTAAACAATTGCTTGGCTATGCAATATGAATTTTATAAAAACAAATTAATACTTATAACGAACGTGAAGCGCATTGGTTATTTTGCCACGACTTGAACAATATTCTATCATAGCGTGTAACGCGGCTACCACACCACGATATGCATCTTGATATTTAGTAGGTACAGGAACTACAAACAATAAACGATTTTGATAAATAAGACCACATATTATAATTATGATGCATATATGGTTTTTCGAATTATATGCCCACACTATTTACACTTTCTTGCATTCATTGGAACCAAAGTGTGAAGCAGTGGATCCAGTCTTCAGTTGGGACCTCTTCAATGGCTCAGCCTTCAGTAGGAACTTCTTCCATGGCTTCGTGAAACGCATTCACTGCCGCTTCGGAGGTTGTATCGTACCCTCTAAGCTATATTTTGTTTTAGGAAATAAAAAATCGCAACCTTCCGGTCCGGGCTGTATGGCGGAATGGTCATCAGTTCCATATTTGAGGCCTTCAAGTACGCATTCGTTATCTTAGCAGAATATGCGGATGCGTTATCATGATCGAGGATTTTGAACCATGCTGCAAAAAAAATTGATGGGTTGTGGAAGGACCTTGATGCGAGGACGCTTTTCGTGAACCTTTTTGAACACCCTGGGCAAGCAAGTGTTTACGTACCAATCTGCAGTCACTGCCCCTTGGTTTTCAAGGGATACTGTAGTGTAATGTCCTGATTTGCCAAAAAAGAAGCAACCATCTTCTTACCAGTGCTTTGACTATTCTTAACCTTTGTTGGCATGTCTTCAAAATGAAACACCCATTCTGCCGACTGGCTTTCTCTTACAGAGGTTCAAAGCAGTGCACCCATGTTTACCTGTCATGATATTATAGACAGCCAATGTCCACCCTTGAACTTTTCTATCATTTTTCGGCACCACTATACACGCAATCATTTCTGGTTTTCGGTTTAATCATGCGGCATCCATCGAGTGCAAAGCTTCCGAACCAAACCTTCAGATTCACATGCAAAATGTTTTGTACTTGGCTCATTTCAATGTCTAATATAATACGAATTTCATGACAAGGAATTTATTTGAAAGTTTCAATAAGTTGTCATAGGTACGTTTAAATATTGGATTCGGTAACCGCAGTCGCCGGCCGACCTTCACGAAGTACATTGTCATGGAGATGATCCGTCCACGTGTAAATTATCCAAACCACGAACAGACCTGCGACAGGCGGCATCATCACCAATTATGTCTTTGGCAACTGTCTTTTTGACTTAAGCCACAGCGCAGCGAATATCGTGAAAAAAATCAATGAGCAAAAATGTTCTAAAGAACGCCACAATAAAAATAAATGACAGTCTCGTAAATTAAACAATAAAATATTCCAGAGAGTTCCATTTTCAAATTCTATAGTTGTTTTTTTATTTTTTTATTGTAAGCGACCAGTTCTAGAAACTTTCAGTACGCCTTACATACCTACTTATAATATAACGATGTCATCAAACCATAATGGAGAATGGATGAAAATTTTCAAAAATCTTGAATTTTTTTTTATAGGTAAGAATAAGCCTCCTTATTGTCAAAAAAAAATACAGATTTTTCTGTGGCTTAGAAAAAAATAAAAAGATGAAAAGTGTCGGTGGGCCTACATGCCCGCCTTAGGTATACGGTACGGCAAATGCAGCATTGATATTTTCGATTAAAATGGTTGTAAATGTACTGTTTTTCTTGCTTGGCTTATTCCTACCTATAAACAAAATTTCAAGATTATTGAAAATTTTCACCCATTCCCCATTCACTTCATCCCAACGCTCGGTCTTCGCTGTACAATGCCCCTGCGAAGTTTAGGGCTCATGAGTTTTATGTACTTATTTCTTTGCATTCAGAGCTGAAAATAGCCATCTTATCCGCTCGAATTCTTATTATGATTCGTCGACAAGTGCTTGCGTCACGCAATAGAAGAAAACTATCATTGTTACCGTCAAAAGCCGTCCACAGCTTGACATTTGCCTTCCTAAAACCACGTCACCGTAAGAGATCACTGTCGCTTGTAGACACCTGCTAGATCAGGGGAGTAATAAGTTCGTTTCGAACCTTTCAGGTGGGAGTACGCTCTTTTCTTGAAGCTTACTGCAAGTATTTAACGGACTCCAGCGACCTTTATCAAGTCATCGGTTCATATTGTAGGGGAGTCTGCACGAAAAATAATCTTATGCTATAATAAACACACAATAACAGTCATCATAGGAAAGCGGCTCAGCCGGAAAGTCTCGCTACACCCGCGAACTCGAAAACAAACTACCTATAAATGTTTTTTCGCTAACTTCTCAAGAGATTTCGCTAGTCTCGCAAAAAGTCGCTAACGAGTGCCTTAATTCCGAGAGAAGTCGGTCGTCGGAGCACCTTGCGGAGTTAGTCTCAATTACCAGCGGCGCGAGCGAGGGACGCCCAGCGCCCGATAGCCCCTGATTTTATGATTAATTGGAAACATAACTTTTCTATGCAATTTTCGGTATTTGAATTTAATATCTGAAATACTACTTTTAGCCAAATCATTCGAAAAAGCTGTGTGAGTGAGCTCAGCTGTAAATCCTCTTGTTTGTTTGTACCAATTGATTTTTAAGTTTGCCTATTGTGTCTTTTTTTGCTGGGCAAAGGTGCAGTACCTCGTCGCGTCTGCAAAATTAGCTGTGTAATATAAATAGAATTTGTAAAATAAAACCGTAGAACATTTTTGTAGTACTGTTTCACAAGACTTATATAGCGCTCATAGCGAAATTTGCAGGCGCAACGACGAGTCTGGATCTATCTGAATCTGAGGAGCTCTAGGCGAATAAGTCGGTCGTCGGAACACCTTGCGGAGTTAGTCCCAATTACCAGCGGCGCGAGCGAAAGACGCCTGGCAACCGATAACCCCTTATTCTGTAGATAATTAGAAAACGTAACTCTTTTATGTGATATTTGAGACCTAATGTAGATAAAAATAGGGTTAACACCGCAATCACTTGCAACTTGAACATTATGTTGCTCTGCATAGTATCTAAATATAAATATGAATTCATACATAGTTCGATTGCAAATTGCAAGCAGTATACGAACCTGCGACCCCTTCTTTTACGTAGAAGTGCTCTCCCAACTAAGCTTTTTTCAACTTTACGTACATCGCATGAATTTTCGAAACAATTGAACAAGCTCTATCGGTGTCCCTCTGTGTCTTTTTCTCTCATTATTAGCCACACTCCAAGACTTGTGTCCCTGTCCTATTGCTTCACCAGCAAGTGTTAGGTCAGTGGGAATTTCTCTCGGGTTCACAATGAAGAGATTGAAGCAATAATTATAAATATTGATTATATTTTTTTATAAATGTGGAAATACTACAATTTCATTCTAAATAAATATTCGTATAAATATGCTTGTACGTATGGAAAAATCTTCGATTACATAAAAATTGCTTGTGACTTGAGTTTTTATGCTGCTCCCATTTCGTAGACTATTTAATAATGTAAATAAATACAGAGTAAACTCTAATTACTAATAAACACGCACTACTGATTAAGAGTTCGTAGCATAAATACTTTGATGATTGGTTAGTACAGCAATAATTGATTATTGACTTTTGGCCAATGTTATTCAATCTTTATTATACAGAGTATAGTCAACCATATTACACCAAAGGGTAAAGCAAAGACATCGTAACATTCTTTGAAAAGAAAGTTGTTCCGCAATCACTCGCAACTTGTTCCCTCTCGCTGCTCCCAATTACATAAAGTGTAGTCAACCCTATTACCGGTGTATCTATAGTAAAATCCTTTGAAAATAGGGTTGTCGTAACCGCCACCAACTTGGACTACTACTATACTGCTCTCAATTAGTTGCTGTTTCAGTTCGACCAGCCACGCCTCGCTGTGTCGCCACTCCGCAAACTTACCCAATTATTGTCACTGGACGCCGTAAACGCCCTGACCTACGATCTTTCTCGTAATATGCGGTAAAGTTTTGATTATTACTCCAGTAACGAAGTCTAATACGAAACTGAGATATTATGTTATACCATTGCGCATCGTAATTACTATGACTTTTACTTAATTTGGATGTCTCATAGGTAGATGAGTCAGCCTTTCAGCGTGACTAATGATGTTTCAAACAAATCTGAACTATCACATTGTGGTTACAACACCCGTATAATAAAACACCCGTATAAAATAGTGTTTTTAAAATGGATATGGTGAAATTGAAGAATTAAACAATTTCATATTCGATGTGAATAGGCGTTTTCAACTTCCAATCATATCAAATTTGTTACGTTGTATAGAATCCTAAGTCTTTAAAGTTAATTACAATGAATTACTAACAAAAGATAACTTTCACTTAACGTGGTTAGACTCCAGTGAGAAGATAATTATACGAACAAAATTCAATGTAGATTCCAGAAACAAATACACGTTTACGTAATTATAACTTTGCATAAAGGCGGAATTTGTTTAAGTAGGAAGAAAGTCGTATACTAAGTAACGTTACAAACTTTGCTATTAAGAGTTTATAAGTTAGCTACTGATCAGGCATACTAATTTGCTTAATTTATTATTCAAAGAAACCGTCGATTTTAGTCCGAGGTGTGCGTTCATCCATATTCAGGCGGTGGTTCGGCCTTAGTCCAAAGTGCAGTTTAATCTTAGTCTGGTGGTGTTTGCTAACTTATGTTGCTACTCAAAACTCTGACAGACGGTTTTAGAAAACAACATTGCATTGCAAGTCAGTAAAGTATCTTCATACCGCCTTAGGCCGGAAATCACCATGTTATGTTAGCAATAACGGCTAATTACGCTAGACTATCAAATCGTCGATATTGACAGACACTAGAAGATTTAGAGGCTTAGCGCATAGTTGTTTTTAACGGCATTCGCTGCGGTTATGATTTAAAACTGCGATTGCAATATTGATATATTAATGCATAATTACATATCGCCATGCAGTGATTCGAAACCGGGATAGTTAGCTTCGGAAACTGCTGTTTGCTAAGCTAGCGCACGGTGGTCCCGCCGTAGGTCATAAGTCCCTAAAACTCATTAGCTCCGAAACGATAACCAATGATAGCCCTCGATAGACTGATAAATAGCCTATTAAATTATATATAGGAGTCAAGTATTTGTTTTGATTATCACTTAGTGTTTGACCCAGAAAGTGAACGCATCTTAATTAGTGCAACCGCTCTTGTCAGAGACTCACCCGACAAGTAGTTTTTGAGTGTGGTTTTTCAAAAGTTTATGCATTGCTGGTTATTTTTGTGATATTAATATCTAAGAAAAAGGTAAGTTAAATATTTTTTCATATATTTTGTAATATTTAAGGTTTTTTTTTTAAATTGAAGGCCCTCTACGCCATTGCTTTTAATTTTTATCGTTTTGCAGTTTCATATTTTTTAATTACACCTATAAAATTTGTATGGTATTGTAAGGCATTCTGCCTTTATTTTTTTATAATAAAGATTTGATTATGTACTTTTGATTACATATTGAGTTTACTCAAATTCAAATTCAATTTTCAAAAACATCGAATTCAATGCTTTAGAAGAGCGAAAATCTAATGGATGCCTACAAAATTAGTTCTTTTTTGGAAAGATGTGACTAAGTAAGACTGGAGTAAGTCGAGACTTGGGTGTTAGTATTCCGATTGGTTAGACATGGTGGAATATGTTAAATTGTCAAGAAATGTTAGTGAGGAGCTGGGAGCCAGTCAACTTCGTGAAGGTCAGCCAGGTTCATCTCACACGGACAACCGTGATGGGCGTCCAAGAAAAGATTTCTATGAGCTAAGTAAACGGTCGCAACGACGAAGATTGGCGGAATTGTCCCAAGTTGATAATTCTACTGTAAATGCATTACTCAACACTACTACCGCGACATCTTTGGAGTCGGACATCAATATTAGTGCGGATGAAGTGTTTTCCCGTTAGGTTTTGGCTGAATTGACTAGTAAAAATAGTAATATATGTGTTATATGAACTTTGTTAATACTAAAACTTCTTGTAATATTTTACCATCTTACCAAAATATTTTGAATGCTAAAATAAATTGCTATCCTGGTAATATATCAGTCTCTGAAACCACTACCAAAATTGAATTGCAAAGCCTTAGATTCACAGTTTCTGGAATACTAGTGACAAAAAAATGATTTAGATAGGGTTGAATCATTAGATCAATTAACTTTAATGCTGCTTATATTCACAATGCCCATTTTTCAGGAGTTGAGTTTTGATAGCAGTTTATTCGTGACATTCTATGTGACGCTTCAGTTAATTTGAGTATTTGCTACTAAGTGTTTTAAATTATTTTCATATTATTATTTTATTTATTGATATTTTGATGAATTTTACTAATATATAATTAGTTACTATTTATAATTCAAATTGTTTCTTTAAAAAAATATATGAATTATTATTTTATTTAGCAATTAATTGTTATTTTATAAATTATCAAATAAAATTATGTATTGATTTATACATAATATGTTGGTTTATTATATATTGAGCTGATTACAACGAATAATAATAGTAAACTTTGAAGAAATCTACGTATGACCGCTCTTGTTTAGCTGCCGGACCACCGTGCAGCGGTCTCGGCATAGCTACCTCACGCTCGCTAACCCATTGATGACGATGATTACTTTGTAAGTACCTAATGACATAGTGCCAATAAACCGCAAAGCGTTTTCCAAACGCTAAACCGCGCACTTTATATATCACAACAAAACCGCACACTTACAGCTTATTTCGGCATTAAAACCAACCACAACTGCAAACTTCCACTTGAAAACAGCCTAATTCTGAAACTAGCGTTGAAACTGCGCGCTAACTTCAAGACATAAATTCGTATATTAAAAACTATTCATACGCGAAACAGGGTACTCGGGCAGCGAGTAAATGAAGCCCCCAACTTTCCACATTAGCGTCGACCTCGCATCCTGCCTGAATTGACTGACACACTTTTTTACTCATCAGGTTTTTTTTCAAACCTGATTTTGAACTCCAGTGTGGCTATGCCTCCTATTTATATCAGTCATCGGAATCAGTGAGGAGGGCGAGGCAGACTGTCGCAGAGACAAAAACGGGGATGCAATGGCCACTAGGAGCAGGGTTGGTACGCGGTGCGCAAGGCACAAGGACTGTGAATGTGCACAAGAACTGCGGATGTTACCATGGAGGATAACTGCCGTAAAACTGTTCAGAACTACTTGTGCATTTTTTTTAATCGCCTTATGTGCTCGGCATATCTGGCTGCAACTTCGCTTATTGCGTGACATTTTTTTTATACCTACACCTATGTGTAGGCCACAAAGGACCCTTTAGTTTTTTAGCTGTTCTGGTTCTGGGACGCCTCGACATATCACTCCCGCCGCACTCACACTGTACTAATTAGAAAGCGAAAGTAATATTATGCTATACCTACTATGATCTTTTTGTAGGATGTCACTAATCTCTCGTCCACGTTCTTATTTGTCCATTATTACTCGAATGAAGGCATATTCGAGCTTGGAGTTGATAATGATCTATACAAAAATAATTAAAGAATCAGTGCCATTTAAAAACATCTACAAGCTTTGAAGTTTGAATGTGCTCGAGAATAAAAATAGATGAATGTTTTATTAACTTCCCTCGTTCATTTTCTTAGCTGGTTTTAAAATGAGTATATTTTTAATTAGAAAAAGAGTGGGTCGCTCATTATTCGCATTGAACTAAAATGTTCTGGCTCATAGTTTTGAAAGTCTGTGAAAGTCTGTGTGTGAAGAGTTGTGTTGATAGAGCGACTACTAATATTATAAATCAAGTCAAGTGTGCGTAGACCATTGAAATGAAATAATAATATATCAATGGCGTAGTCCGAAACGGAATCACCGTCTGTTCACCGACAAACGTTTATATAGCTGATCCCGTCATGACAATAACGAAAAATAAGGTTGATTTTAGGGTTGCGTACCTCAAATGGAAGAAATCGGAACCCTCATAGGATCACTTTGTTGTCCGTCTGTCTGTTCGTCCGTCCGTCTATCTGCCTGTACGATACATGATTTATATGAATAGTTCAGTTTGTATTCAACATTTTCTTGGATTAGGATATTAGAATATATTTTTGTGCGTATTTAACTATGGAGTTTTAAAGAGAGGTCTATAAAAATAAAGATTTCGTTTCTAGTCTCTCCGTAAAAGTTTAATAAACTCAAAATCTATGCCTAAATGTTCATCATGAAAAGACCTAACCCGCTAAGCAAGCCTTTTCATCAAGCTTTCAAAAGCGTGTATTTTATCAAGAAAAGTTGCATAGTTAAACTGGTTTGTCGCCGTAAAAATAAGAAAGTTTGCTGGCGTTTATCTTGGTTTCGGCGACTCGTGAAGATAAACTGAAACAGTATATTGGTAAAGACAGTCGCTGTCAACATGACGAGACATAAAGCGAAGAGCTATGGATCGAAGGTCATTCAGAGTTGTAAGCCCCTTAATTTCTTCTACCAACTTGTTCGTAGTATCGAAACCCAATACGAGTATCATAACACAGTTATGCGAGGTGCAAGGCGCTAGTTAGGCGTGCAAGTGTAAAGTTGTTGAAGTATAGGAACGTGAACTAACAACGTTCTAATGTTACGGACATGTCTGTTAACAACCAGTTATGTGAGCTTTATGCAATCTGTGCTACCTACTTAAGAAGTTGCATTTGTGTGTCTGTACCTTAAAGATGTTTTAATTGTAATAACTAGAACGTGTTATTTGCAGATCCATGAATATTAAGACCTAGAAGGTGAGCAACTTTGTTCGCGGAATTGAGAATAAAACATCAGTCGGCTAAAAAGCATGGTTATAACTATCTGAAGATGCCAAGCTACCTGCGTACCAAAAACAGCTGAAATCCGTTTTGGCGTGATGAAGCCAAAACGACACAAACAAAAAATAAATATTTTTCAAATAGTCCGTATCACTTTTTGTTTTAATATCTTCAATGTTTCACAACTTTATCATAAAATTATATTTTTGAACTAAAGTAACCGACATAGCTCGCATGATGGTATGGTTGAAGTGGCAATGCGCGGTCCATGTAGCCTGGAGAACGGATAGCCGTTGGGGTAGTAAAGTCCTGGAGTGGAGATAGGAAATCGCAGCGTGGGTAGCCCGCGACTAGCTGGATGGATGACCTTGTGCGGGTCGCGGGGAGTCATTAGATGTGGTCTGTCCAGGATAGCACTTTGTGGCGAGCTATACGGAAGGCCTATGTTCAGCAGAGGACGTCCGTAGCGGACAGGGGGATAAAAAGATGTGTTTTTGAAAGTCTTTGCATGTATGTGATGTATGTATAGTTTTGTTTATATAAAGAAATCATGACCTGGATGGAATTGGGTCATGTATACCTGGCACTGACAAGCCTCTTAACAGCTTATACTCCGATTTGTAATGCACTTTCAAATCCGACATTTCGCAATTTGATTATTTAATTAAGGATTGTTCTTTGATTTTGAAAGATTGTTTCTGTTTTTTGTAACTTAGGGTAAGCTTTATTGATGAAAGCTCATATACTACAACCAAAATTCAGGAATAACAGCAAATGTGCGCCAGTAAACGGCTCAGGTCAGGCCTGAAATGTCCTGTCCGTTTTCCTAAAATGTTCTACTCCCAAAATGTCTGTCAACGTCTGCGTTTAAGTTCTTTGATATAACGAGTCGTATTTAAACTTCTATTTCTTTGGACATACCATCAATATAAAAATTTCATGTGTCAAATTACAGACTAAAAATAAATACATATTAATTTTAGAGCTAAATGTGTTACTGAATGTTTGTTTGAAAACTCGAGCTCTTTACAAAATGAGTCCTTGGTCAGTTAAATGCAACATTGTACATTTTGTGTTATATCCATTTTATTTAATGTTGTACGAAATGTCTGTATGTGTAATGTATATGTGTGATTTACTTAGGTAGTATTAATCTAGCTTTAGGAGATACCTCTCTGTCGTATTAGGATAACCTGTAAAAATAGTTATGTGTTTATTAAAAAGAAATCAAAATTTTAATTCATATCGTTTATTTCGGATAACTAAAAGATCCAATACGATCGTGTTTACTTAATAGGAAATTAAATTAACTATGAAAATATAAATAAATTACGTTCTTATCTATATACACTCATTTTTAGGGTTCCGTAGACAAAACGGCAAAAACGGGACCGTCCTTCCGTCCGTATATCAAAGGCATTTTACTCAAAAACTACAAGATGTAGGTATATTTATAAAATTATGAAATTCGGAGTATAGGTGCCTTGGAGTAAAGGACGTTTCGGTGAAGATACGATCTTTTGCTAGTGCCCTTTTTCATATCGTATTTTTTTTATCTAGAGTGCATTTTTTTGATCGGCTGAGAACCCCTTTACTGAGCATGGTCCGACATACTCTTGGCCGGTTTTTTAAATATCTATCCAGTGCTTTCGTACTGGAAATTGGCATATTGTGCATTGTGCTTGTGTCGCGTCTCATAATGTCAAACAGAAATTATACCTAATGAAATAATTTCTTCAGACTTTTGGGAACAGGACTTTATCCGGCGGTAAGAAACTACACTGGGAACGTTTTTATTACGTTCGTGGGTATGGATAGTTATATTCTCTTCTATATAAGGCAATAATCCATTTTGTTGGAAAAATATAAGAATCCAGCAAAACCATTTATTGGAAACATTCAATTTGTCACTTTGATCATATAATCTCTACTTTAATAATGAACGTTGAACATGTGCGTTTTTTTATTTTTTTATACAAATCCAACAAGTCCCATGGTAAGCTCAATCAGGCTATTAAAGTATTATAACTTTTCTATGCATCCATCCAGTGCGACGTACGCTGTGACTTAACTTATCTTATATATACTCCACACTAGATGCGTAAAAATCATGACGCATATGTCACTGCGTATACGGTTTGTGAACGTATTTCGAGCAGCGGTGTGTTCGACCCCTTATGCAAGGAACAAAGCTTTCCGATAGTTAAATGTCAAACGGTGCAGTTTGCGGGGTAACGAAGCGTTAACGCCAGACGCTCTAGCGTTATTTGTACTGACATGGCTCTTAACAGCCAGTTACATTTACTACTTGGCAGTAAGGAACTAAACTGGGAAAGTTTTTATGGCGCATTTTATGTGTATAGAAATATTCTCTTTGAGATCTTGCACGGACAATAATCGTTTTCGTTTCATGCAGTTATTCCATCAGGTTGTTCAATAGGGCTCGTTCTCAAAACGCTATTGTATAATTTCCCAAACATACCAATCTTTTATTGATTTATTTAAAATGATTGCAGAGTCAAAAAATGTGTAAATGACGGGTTTGATGCTATAAGACATTTCTACCAGTCAAGCATTGGGTTAAATAGAATCAGTTATATGGTGCGGGGCCTGTAATCTAAGAAAATAAAATTGACATTTATAATTATAATATATGCGTACATAAACTTATACATATACCCAATATAATTAATTTAAGCTTTTATACTATCATCCTAATATCCTAATAAAATTATGAACGTGAAAGTTTGTGCCGATGTTTGTGTGTCCGTTCCTCTTAATTTTAAAGACTACTAAAATGGATTTCAACGAAACTTTTCAGTAATGTTGTTTAGACATCAGGATAACACATGGGCCATAAATTTCATCTCTACACGGACGAAGCCGTGGGCAACAGCTAGTATAATTATAACATTCGAGAAAAATCTGGACAGCGCGAGAAACAGCTAGACTTTTGATAAAAGGGTAGTAGGGCACCTATGGATTGTTATAGGACATTTTACCCGCCAACGCTAAAGCAAAAACAGCTTTTTACCTTTTTTATAATTCGCTAACGAAGTTGGACCTGGCACCTTCTAGTTTAAAAACCTCTTGGCTTTGCCGTAGTTTTGATTTCCGCATAACTAAAACTGTCCTTGTGTATTTAGAACGATAAACTTCGATATTTAATGCTCTAAACATATTTAATTGTATATCGATTGTTTGTTTTATCTTGCTTGTGATATTGATATACTGACCATTATAATTCGGGCGTGTTCAAGACAAGAGTGAATAGCTATGTTTCTAGACGGGCATGATACATCCTCGGCCGCATTGTCACTTCACAACAGGTGAGATTGCGGTCAAATGACCATCACCAATGAATATATATATACATATACGCATGATATTACGCACGATAACGCAAGTTCCTAAAATAACCTACACAACCTACTCGTAGCTACAAACCGTGGACTGGCGTAGCGAAGAGCTACGACGTAGAGTGAAGCGTAGCGCATAGTTTGTGATTGTGAATGTACGGCTACATTATACATGTTATTTTGCGTCGCTACGCCACGACGTAGAAGGAGATGCGTCACTGATAATACCAGCGGATTTAATACGCGAACGTTACTACCGAAGATATTTGTAACCAGAAGGTAAAGTAACCGCCTTTAAACTAATACTGCGTAAAAAGCCATTTTCTCAATAATAAACAAAACATTACTTATGACCAAATTGCTTAAAGATCAAACCAGTAAAAATAAAAGCAGGCGCGATGGGACAAACAGAAAAATAAGTAATGAGGGCGAAAAAAGATTTGACAAAAACCTCCCCTTCCGATGTTGCGGGAAATTACGATAAAAACATGAAATGTTCCGCAGAAATTTTCTGCTTTTGCTACAAAAATTTAAACAAATGTGTTCAATTTGTTTTAATGTATACATTAGGGTGGATTTAAAAATGTTGTAAAATAACGTGCTCAGCCGCGGAGAACAGTCGGAGTCAAATTACGCTAAGTATGGGTCGGACCTGTGTAACCATGAGCTGAGTTTACGATCGGCGCTAGCGAGTTTCTCGTATCGAGAGTCAGTGCACCTCTCTCGCACGCGCTAAAAGTGCGAAAGAGATAGACCGTCATCGAGCGCTCGATACTCGATCGTGCCGAACTCATGGTAGGCGTACAGTATTTTGTTTTGATATTTAATAGTTATCATAATTATACACTTGACAGGTTAAATTTATGTCACCGTATGATTATGAACCACATTAGTTGATAATATGTCTTGCGATAAATTATAAACTCTACAATACTGCTCCTAATACTACAGTACTAGAAGGCATCATTGTTTGCGGAAGAAAAAACTCATAACTTTCCTTTTTGCTTTAGCGTAAATAAGTATCCTATAATATATATGCTTTGTGTGCCAAAACAATTTGAAATCCGTTATGAATTTTAAGCGTGATCCATATTTAGTAACATACAAAAAATTTAATCGCGGAAACAGAAGAAAATATTAAAAAATAAAATGTTTTTCAATTCAGTGACCAATCAATATAGTCTTCCACTTTTTTTTAATATCATCAGTATTCAGACTATTTATTATTACAACTTTATAAAAGTACTAGACTTTGCCCGTAACTTCGTCAGCGGAGGAAAAAAAACATAATCCTCTTTTTTTCTTCAGCGTAGTCGAGTATAAAGTATCCTATTAAGATCTATGGATGCCCAGCTACCTGTGTACAAAAATAGTTTTAATCCGTTTAGCCGTTTTGGCGTGATGAAGCCACAACGACACTTACAAACACAAAAATCCATTTTTGTGTAAGTTACCTTTAAATAGACCATATCACTATTTTTTTGAAAATATTTACTAGAATGTACAGACATTTCATTTTTACAACTTTATTATAGTATACAAGTATAGATTAATTATCAATAGTTATCATTACATGTCTAACCGTCAAATTGTGAACGAATTAACCTGTACTTTACCAACAGGATTCACAATCTGTCCAGTTCTTATCACCTCTAACGTTTTATCTTTAGGGGTACTGAAGGTGAAAATGATATAAATAGTGAACAATCTAAATGGGTCAGTATGGAGAAGTCAGAAAGTATGAGAAATAGCGAAATCTGTTCTTAGAAACCATGGCGTCGATTTTAAATTTAATAATAATGGCGTTCATTTTTGTTTAACTCATACATAACTGAGAATCGAAGCTGGTGAAAATCTCTGTAATAATGTTATAAATTCGGGAAGTTTTTTTGTTGTTATTGTTGATGGTGCGAATCATAAGCAGACACCGGTTTCGCGGGGGCAAAAATGTACCAGTGCTAGTGATTAATTAAAAATCAACTAAGTTTATCGACATCGATAAAAATAAATTTTTAATCATCGTTATCATAACTAAACTAATGGCTAAGTTTGAATACGTTTAACTATGTGCAAACCTCTTTCATTTATACTTATCGCAACTATAAACAACCGATATCTGACATTGACTGAGTCGAGTCACTTTTGACAACCATTGAATCGTTGAATAATTCATCCAGTACTACAATATTATTTAAACTACCTTTTTGTTTCTTAAGGCGGCTAAAAATGCCTCGCAAGAAAAAAGATCATTCATCTTCATGGAAACCTGATCATTCAGATATAGAAGATAAAGGTACGACTTACTTTTGCAAGAAATGTAAAATTCATATATCACGAAAAAAGTTTTCCGTACAGCGTCGCTAAAAACCAAAACGCATTTAACCTGGATTTGCTAAAATTTATTTTAGCTTGCAACATACTATGGACCCAGGTGGGAAATCCCATTTTCATCAATTTTATATCTGATTGCATATTTGGGAAATATGGTTCAGAAACATATATTCCCAACGAATCAGTTTTGAGAAAAACGACCTTAGACATCGCTTATGAGGAGACGATGAAACAGATTAAGACTAAACTAGGAAATTCTAGAATTTATGTGAGTGTAGACGAAAGTACAGATGCCAATGGGCGTCAGATTGGGAATGTAATAGTTGGAGCACTATTAGAAAATGAAATAGGTACCCCACACATAATATCTAGCGTTTGTCTAGAGGAAGTAAATAATGTTAGTATAACAAATCTTATTCAAAATGCCCTAGAGACGTTGTGAGGAAGTAACCACAACAAACATGATAAAGTTTTGTTGCTTCTTACGGATGGCGAAATGCTGAAAGCTGGTAAGAATATGAAAAAGGTTTTTCCGAATTTAGTACACGTCACATGTTTGGCACATGGGGTAAATAGGATGGCTGAACAAGTGCGATTATTGTTTCCTGCTGTAAATAATTTAATTGCTTATACAAAAAAGGTATTTCTGAAATCACCTAAAAGAATAAAAATATTTCACCAAATGTTACCGAACGTTCCTTTGCCACCACAGCCCACGATAATACGATGGGGAATGGATGAAAGCGGCTATTTACTATCATAAATATTTACCAGCCATCAAGCAAGTCGTACTAACATTTAATAACAAAGAATCAACATGTATATTAAAAGCAAAACGGGCAATGAATGATATAAACATTCTCAACGATTTGAAATGGATAGCCAACAATCTATCCATCATAGCAAGTACCATTGAAAAATTACAAACACAAAATTTAAGTCTAGAAGCCAATGTGAATACTGTCCATAAGTTAAAAGTACATATATCAAGATTACGTTTGAATCCTCAGGGCAAAATTATTCACAAAAAACTTTAAACAGTGTTAGAGAAAAACGTCGGCATTTCAACTTTAAAAACATTAAATGATTTGGTATCCCGAAAAGAAATAGAACTGAGTCATATAGTAGAAATTCATCAATACTATATTTTGTTTCAATTTGCTCCAATTATTAAAGTTGACCTAGAAAGGTCATTTAGTTGGCTAAAATGAATATTGTCACCCAGGCGACGAAGATTAAAGGCTGAAAATGTGGATAAAATTTTGATTGTATATTATGAAAATTATATTAAATATTTAAAAAGCTTATTACGCAAAAAGTTTATTTTTGTGTATGTAGTTTTCTTCTTCATTCAAATTCTTGAAATTACCCAACGGTTGTACATCATTTTTATCGATATCAACTAATAAAATTAGTTTAATGTGTCCTCGCACTATTAAACGTCAGTACAGATTTGCCCCCGCCAAACCGGTGTTCATAAGTTACAAGGAACAAACATATTTTTAATGGAATCTTGTTTAAAAAATTGAAGAATAATACATTTTATTTAAGTAAATGTTCAAAATGTAGCCATTTTCCTGGATACAAAGATTAATTCTCTCTAGAGTTAAAAAAATTTAATGACATTATCATTAAAGTTAAAATCAACACCATGGTTCCAAAGAACAGATTTCGCTATCTCTCAAGTTTCTGAGTTCTCCCTACTGACCCTTTTGGATTGAACACCCTGTATATCTTTGAAGTCGATCCAGTAACCAGATGATATTAAATTACTGCAAATAAGTACGGAAATTATGAATGTTAAAATTGTCAGAAGTCTCAGAAATCAGAGTCATATATTTCATTTCATTATCCTTAGGTAATAATGAAATGATATACGGAGCACAATCTTTAGGTAAATATGCCTCAGTATCCCAAAATAATAACGCGTAAATATCCCAAGAAAATAATGTATTGTTAGTATGATAAGATAACAAAAGGAAGACGCGTCAAAGAAGACAAATGGAGCCCACGCCCAAAATACACGGTTTTTCTCCCTTAGACTTAAAATCCGCTAGAAAATCTAGCCAGAAAATATTTTATCGCTGAAATAAGATGGAATAACAAAGCATTAGAAGATTAAAAACTTGTATGAAAATATTTTTACGTTACAATTTGTTCAAATCAAAGGTTATGCTTTCCTCACGATGAGGTGTTTGGATTTTATCAGAGCTAAAATATTGCTGGATTTATCTAAATGCCTATATCTTAGGTCATTTGTATAATTTATGTATACAATGTTTTTAACAAGTAACATTGTCCACATATTACTGGTAAAGAAGGTGTAGACGATGAACAAATGATATTTTGTCCGACCGACTTCATCAGGAACACCGACAAGAGTTTGACTCTTATTTATAAATTTATGATGAACTAAAACTGTCAAACCGACTAATTAACGACAATATGGGACTTGAGCTGAGCGCGTTTAAAAATAAATCATAAGTATAAAACACTCGTACCTATCTTTGTATTTGTATGCATCTACTATGATTGTGTTTTAACAGGTGACATTGTACATAATTAAATGTTTACATACATAATTACGTGTCGTTTAATTGTGATTATTATATGTAAAAAACCAGTGTGTTAATTTATGTTTTAGGGAGTAAACGAGCGAAGGATCGCCTGGTGGTAAGCAATCGCCGTCGCCCATAGACACCTGCAAGGCTACAACGACGCCAGGGGAGACACAAGTGCGTTGCCGTTACTTATAAGTTGCAAGTTAGTAACTAAAATAATATGAAATTCGTATAAATAATGAATCAGCGCTCATGTAGCATACAGGGTGGTTTAGACGCGAAACAAAGCGCATAAATCTGACATCATCTGTGTTGCATTAGTCCATTTTCAGGACGGGTACAGCTTTGGCGCAGCTCCAGCGCTCGCTTGCTTTCATGAAATAGAATTATACCAAACCAATGCACTGCTTTGTATTAATATTATAGTACTATAATTTGTTTGTGGCTCTATGTGCAAATGGCATAATTATAGCTTTTCGCTTCATTGTATCGTATATAAGTTTCACATGAAGTTGATCGTTTTCCCGAAAAAGCAACTCTCTTCTCTCAGCAACTCCCATGTCAGACATGGTCAAACTTATTCATTACAGCGGTTTTATAGTGACATTATGTGTGAGGATAAACAACAAACAAAAGGGTTTAAATATTTTAATTACATTAAGTCGTCTACTACCTAATATCCAATTTCAGACTTTTTAAAACATCTACCAACTCGTAAAACAAAAGCATAAGAATAAATAATAAAGAATAATATAACTGGACAATTTTACACAAATTGAACTAGTCCCATGGTAAGCTTAGTAAGGCTTATGTTAAGATTAGGGTGTTCAAATGTCCTTAGAACAGGAAAAAGGTTACTATAAATTGACATCTTTCTTATCGAAAATCGAGTACATAAACATATTTTCGGTTTTAATGGAAGGACACGATTAATCCAGAATGTTCATTAGTAAATCATTAATATACTTTCTTGTTGTCTTTCCAGTCAATTATACCCGTTTCCTATTTCGTCGGTTCTGCAATATATATATTATTAATTATACCCCTAATCGGCGTACGTTTAAAGAAAAACAATAATAGAACCACAAATATAATAAATACTCTTGATTCAAGCAACTGCAGACTTTCTGTCAGGGTCATAACTCCCAAGTCGGTCTAACTCTCTCTGTTTCCCATCGGGTACATGTGTGCCTCAGTTTTTCGCCAACACAGAACGCCCCAATAACGCCGGCCCTTTGTCTTATCTTTGCATGCGAGTAATAAATTATGTTTAGTAATTAATTTACTCATAATGGCGGCATCGTCGATGCGAAATAATTAAGCCATTTGTTAATTAAAAGTCGCTTCGTGCCGCTATCCGTTTTGCCGATTTCGGGAGTGGGTGACCCGTAATGCGCAGCCCGTGTCATATTACCCACTGCTGAGATATTGTTACAATTTTATCAGACCCGAGGGTCGGTTAATTATAAATTTGTTATTTTGGTTTTTGGACGCCGTACACGTTTTCCTTATAATATATATTGATACTGATACTGTATACAGCTATCCAAACGGAATTTTGCTATTGTTATATGTTGCTTTACAGGGCCCTTTAGCTACTTCGAGTATCTGTATCCACACTAATGTTTCAAATTCTAAAGTAACTCTGTCTGTCTGTTACCTTTACACGCTTTAAGAGAACTTTAATTTTGAGACCCTGGAAAGGACATGGAATGGTTTTTATACCGGAAATCATCCCTTAAAGAAGCTAAAAGGGGGTGGAAGTTTATATAGGAAGTCTCAGTAACGTAGGCAAAGCCGCTGGTGTATAAATGCTAGTATGTTATAAACAGTGACCGGAATTATACCTGCTTTTGTCTAGCCCTTTTTACTAAAAACAAACATTAAACATGCTGCACTGTAAACAAAACATGTCACGTTCAATATTATGACAAGTACTCGAATAAACATAGAATACCCGGAATCCAAATAAAATATTATATTTATCCGATTGTAACCACTCTCTATTATGTCCACTCGCGAACTTTAGGTATTTTAGCTCGCCTAATTCCGGTCACTGGTTATAAACTTACGTACTCGCTTCTACGGGCATATTTCTAACGAATAATCTTTATAATTTTCACAAAATGGCATTTGCTTAATTTTTATAGTTTTTAAGAAGTGGTCGTGGAAATATTTGTATCAAAACGTGTAAAGTTTTGCTAATCAATTGACAACGATAATCCTATGAATTCACAATTAAAAAATATACGCCTGCCTACATTTCTGATGACACAATTAGTTTCTTTTAGAGGAAAATTCATTTTAAATTAATAGATTCAGGCGGTACTTTGCGGAATTACATGTTAGATTAATGAATTATAAGTTCCTTTGCTATTCCGCGAATCAGTATCTCAGTTAGATTTGACAATAAGTATATTTTCATGCAGTTTCAACAGAAAAACAAAGCAAGCAAATACAAAAATCCCCCACGAAACAGTATGATCCTCGACACGTTTTTCGGCTCTCTACGAGGCATTAAACCAAAAGCATCGACCTAAATGGGGTCAGTAAAAAGTGCATGCCAGTTGATAATGGCATGAGATTTACTTAAATATGAATAGGAATTTATGCAAGGCATTTGCTGTTAGTAGATACTATTCTTGTCTCGAAATAAACACATACATAATGCCATTTGCAACATACGAGCGCCCCTCATGCAGAGGGGTATGAATTTAAAAGTAATTCCATTATAACTTTAAAGTTGCCTGCAAATTTCACAACTTCCGAATAATGTGGTGAGATGAAACTTACTCTTTTGATAGTAAATAACTCACATTTTGCGCTGAGAACCAAACTAAGTAAGTAACGGGTAACAGTGATGTCCGTCCCCAAGGGTCTTACTCTAAATTCTAAGTCGAGTTTACATACTTAGGACATTTACCCACTGGAAATGACAAGACTTGTCAGTACCGAACAAACTCTTGCATTTTAGAGAGAGACGAGGTAAATACGTACGAAGTACGAAAATATCTATTTCTACAAACGCACACAATAAAAAAAATACAAACACCGACAATTTAACGTATAAATTGAACAGATTTTTCGCGTATACTTTTACAGGGAGAAATGCGTCCATATGCCATCTTCCTCCAGTGGTTAGATTATGTTTACATATTAATGAGACTTCTTTGAACAATCGACGAAGCACGTAACCTTGTAAGTAACCAAGACGTAATCTCAATCTCAAATAAAACAATTTAACGGATTATATCGCGTATATTATCTCATTTGAGTTCCCGACGTTTCGGAAGCTTTTCAGCTTTCCATGGTCACGGGTTGATATAATCCGTTAAATTGTTTTATTTCAATGAGTAATAATCGCGGAAATAGAAGAACATATTATATATGAGATCATGCTAAATGGATGTTGTAAGTTGCATCTTGGTGGACTTAGAGCATAACTATTATTAAGTTGTAAATTATGTCTTTGTTATCATAAAAATAAGTGGGATGAGTCGAAAAACATTTCCATGTATGTACCTATGTGTGTTGTGTGTCTTTGTAGTCTCATCACTTCAAAACTGCTGGACGAATTTCAACCATATTTGGTAGAATGATAGCTAATCATTCCAATATGGTTATAGGATACTTTTTACTCAACTACACTGTAGCATACTTCTATTATGTTTTATTACGCTTTTTTAGGGTTCCGTAGCCAATAGCTTATAGATTCGTCATCTCTGTCTGTCTGTCTGTCTGTCTGTCTGTCTGTCCGTCCGTATGTCACAGGTAAACTATAAGATGTATATTGATGAAATTTGGAGCATAGGTGTATTGTGTAAACCGCTTCTTAGTTTGATAGTTCCATACATATAATTAATGTGAATGTTATAATATATACAATGTGGCTGTACTTTAATAATAAATAAATAAATAAATACATATAACCGAAAGTGAATTTTTTTTTTTCAGAATATATCTATGTGTGGCGTATATTTCGACAGTTCTTCTAAAAACACTTTAAGGTTTCTATGATTTTTTTTTGATTAAGTGAATATTTTCCGAAATATTCGCTCCAAATGTAGCAAAAGTTGTTTTCTTTAATTTTCTAAACGGTATGTTCAAAAAATATGAAAAAAATTACAAATACATAATGCCATTTAATTAATACTTCCAACGAAAATTGTTTTTAACATAATCGGACATATCGTTTGTAAGTTATTGCCAAAAAACTGCGCTTCTCAGAAAAAGGACGTAAGTGCGGGGGAGATACGCTCTTTTGTTAGTGTTTTTTTTTTCATATCGTATTTTTTTTCATCTGTAGTGCATTTTTTTGTATAAACGGCTGCGGAACCCTTCATGGGCGAGTCCGACTCGCACTTGGCCGCTTTTTTTAGCCTCCGCGAAAAAAATTAGGCACCTTCTAGTAGACAAGTTTTTTTTAAATATACCTAGGAGCCAAACGAGCAGACGGGTCGCCTGATGGTATGCGTTCACCGTCGCTCATTGACACTTGCGTCACCGGAGGTGAGGAGTAAAAGTTATTAATGAAATACTATATGTTTAACACCGTCAAGAGCGACCTGTGAGCCGTAGGACTGAGCTGGAGTGACGTCAAAAGTGATGCTGCGGAAAGGAACGCGTGAAGGTCCTCTGCACCTTTGAGGTGCTTTAGGGCAACAACAACATGTTTATACTATTATTAAGTTGTAAAAATGAAATGTCTGTACATTGAAGATATTAAAAAAATATATATTGTTATGGACTATTTGGAGGTCATTAAAACGAAAAATATATATGATTTTTTGGATTTTATGTATGTTCGAATGATTGTATGTGTCGCTGTGGCTTCATCACGCAAAATCGGCTAAACAGATTTCAACTATTTTTGGTACACGGGTAGCTGGGTATCTCCAGATGGTTATAGGATACTTTTTACCCGACTACGCTGAAGAAAAAATGAAGGGTTATGACTTTTTCTCCTCCGCGAACGAAGTTGCGGGCGCCTTCTAGTGTTCAATACGTTTTCAATATCCACATGAAGAGAAACCTCGAATATTCCCGTCATAGCGTTGGAAGCAACCATAAACACGTTCGCCGAACGCCCTTCCCTAATGCAAAGTCGTGGTACTCCCGTGGGGTGACATATACACTGCAAGGATGCCTGCGCGGGGCCATGTATTACACGAAATACTTACACGGATATGGCGTTATCTATTAATTTATCTATCTAATCAGGAAATGGGAAAGAAGGGTAAAAATGCAGCTTGATCATTTATTTAGGTACTATTTAGCGTAGCCGATGTGTGGGATAGAAAGGAACGAAATTCGAATTAGGTATATTCCTAGTATGTTAGTTGTAAATTTAGTCCAATTAGCTAAGACGATTTGAATGTATTAAATTTACAAAGTTTTAAGGAAATTTGAATGATAAGACACACATACATTTTACACTAGTTAAAACTGTAACAATATATATGGATGTAGGTGTGTCTGTCTAGTCTCCTAATCGAATATGTCATGTGTAAAATTAAAGAGATTCCATACTAGTTTCTAGCCTCTGTGACATGCGGTTTCTAGAGAAAATGTAAGTGGTGAGGGATAGACGAGTGACACATACGGTAGTTGTGTATGTGAAAAATCAAAATGAAGGAACGCAGGCAAAGTGATATTGTATACCATCGATCTTACATAATTATCAGAAATACTGGGATTCTAAACTGGCAAATGTCAGACAACAGTAGCTTAAAAATATGCAGACGAAGCTTAACAAGCCACTTCAGACCTGCCAACTGGTTTATTTTGGCTTTACCAGGTAATACCGCATCTCTAACCCGATCGTAAACGAATATAGACCAGATATTTAGAGGCGTAGAGTCCGTTTTTCAAAAAGCAAGATACTTAAAGTCGCTGATAAAACAGAACTTTATTAATGGTGGTTTTAAAAATATTCCAAATGTTGCATACATTTACAGAAACCGTGCTTGTATAATAAAACGTATGCAATACAATTTAAAAGTCGAAACACCGTGTAAACGACAAAATGTATTTGGTTTAATTTTGTTTTTCATATAGTAATAAAAAGTTACGACAGAAATACAGTAGATGCGACAATGTTTTTAAATAAAATTTTAATTTGCCTTTTATGTAACGAATTAATTTTGAAACATTTCCGCCCGCAACCCAAACTTGGCCATTGCCGTTTGAATCAAATTTGAAGTGGGTTTGCGTAGCGGGCATCAACAGTCTAAATCCTCTCATTTCCATTGTACTAATTTGCACTAACGAAGCGGTCACGCAAACTGTACTCGAAGGGCATTGCCGGACGGGATGATAATGAGAGCTAAAATCGTTAATAGGATTATGCTGACAAATTGGATATTGAGCATAAGCCTGGCTAAGGTCGCGGTGGACACAGCGGCTAACTGTAATTAGCAGTAACTAAGGGGATCGAGCGCCGCTGCCCTGATTAAAACTGGCTTTGCCGGCCGCTTTGCCGGACTTACATTCGTGATGTAACGGCCAATAGTTGTTATTGTTTTAGTCCTAGTAACAGATATGCATAGTAGTTTAGAGGGCCTGGGGCAAGAACACTGACCTTGCTGGCTTTCAAAGGCTTTAGCTTCGTGTAAGGTTAAGGCAGTGTCCACACAGATAGCGAGTGTTAAATAGTAATAAATGATGTAGATGTAGTTAACTGAGCAACAGTTTTGTTTAATCCTTCACAGTAGCTGCGGGTCTCGAATAAAAACACTGACCTCGCTGGATTAGTGAAGACAGTGTTCTCACAGATGGCATATAATACCTATTATTCGTAATTAAATGGAGCAATAGTAGTTAAAGGGTTAGCTCTATTTAGTAACAGATCTACTGCCTACTCGTGTGAGAACACTGCCCTATCTAAATTACTGAAGACAGTCCAGAACATTAGTCTTGTGACATGTCGAGCCAGGGTGTCATTTTTAAATAACTCGAACGCCTTCAATGCGTCCCAAATATGCCTAGACACATAACGGCACGTGTTTCAGATCACAGGTCAAAGTATATTGGTTCGTCAAGCAGGTTGTCAAAACTGACTTAAGAAAACGAAATTAAGGGTAAAACCTATGAAAACGAATAGTCTATACGAATCTAGGAGTCATATTATAGTATATAGTAGCATCAGGTCCGTTAGCGCTGCGTTGGACGCTGTCACACATTTTGTGAAAGCTTTTATATAATCTAAATTTTTCTGATTCTCATAGTAGTTTTCTAGAAGATAGTGTTCTTACAGATGGAGTACACTACTACGTGTAGGGCAGTGTACACATCGTTTTAATAGGGAATATGCATATTTTTCTTCTTGCTATTAAAAACTCATTACTTTAATGTAACAAACAGATGAGAAAAATATTTTTTCGAATAACTATAAAAATAACCAAGATATAAGCTATCAAATATTTCATTCTATCTCTTTCTAGCAAAACGGATTTTAATATGGAGTTTATATGACCGTAGTTGACTGTGACGTAATAGTACATGTCGGACCTCTCTGTCAAATCGCTGTCTAATTAGTAGTTTAAAATGCCTATATCATGCGTCTTTCTGGGCCGATTTTAATTTAAATTTTTGGCATAGATATTGCGGTATTTTGATATTTTGCTTATGAAAAGCGATGAAAAAATTTCATGCATGTCCCCTATTATATCATTCGAGATGTAAAGGAGCAACAGTTGCTATTATTTAAGTTGCAGTAAATTACTATGTCACTGGCGGGATAAGCGAGAATTTATTCCTATTATGTACAAAAAGTAATAGTTATTGATGTTGAAGTAGAGGTCAGATCTAGTTAGTTTGCCAAAGATATTTGGAACTTTGTTTTTTATGAACTGGCCTTTATTCTGGTAAGCCAGAATAAATGAACAATCATTGTTTAAAAAAACAAATACGGTTGATACATTATTATAAAAAGTTAAGTCGAGCTCCGGCGGTCTCGTTACAGCTGACCTGGACGTAACAAAGTCTTAGTTACTAAGCGCTAGGTAATGACCAAGTCGAAGCAAAGCCAATTACGGATAAACATCTATTTTCATTGATTACCAGGTTTTCCCACGTTTACAGAGTGGCTAATGTTGTTTATTTTGGGGATAAAAATGATATCAGTCTCTGGATGCGTAAGCATTTTAATATAGGTTTGCAAACCGTTATGATATATTTTATCTGTTTGTCGTCGGCAGGACAAAAAAAAATCGGCCCGTATTGCATAACAACCGGAAGATATCCATTAAAGGATTGTTTTCTATAAAAATGTATTTTTTATATAGCGTACAATAAAGTCTTTACATACGTAAATAATGCACACTTTGATAATAATCGGGCATAAAAGCGATCCTACTACAAAGATAAGATTACATAAGATCGATATGAGTCCCTGTACTAGGGTCGGGCAGCTATAATTAATTCCCTTCTTTACTACAGTGCCCGATCCCAAACATAACCGTCAAAGGCAGCATTGTGAGTTCAAGGCAGAAAAATGAATTAATACGCGACACAAACGCCCGGAAAGCAGGCGATAGACCGTTCTTGTATTGAATATTTAAACGGTCCTACAGGATTATCGACTTCTAACAATTAAGGATTCACGACGCAGCTGCTTTCGATTGGGATTTCATTATAATTAAATCCGGCAAATGAAACAACTATTCGGAAACTTTATCGTGCTTTAATAAATTTGCATTAATCCGTTATTAAACTGGTTTTAAAACTGTGTAGCGTTTTCATTAAGTTATTATGTTTCCCGAGCTCGGAGGAACTAAAACGACTCTCCAGCGACTATTGTTATGTAATTTTCTCATCCAATTACGATTCCCCTTGTTCCCTAATCCTATTTGCCTGCTGCTACCATTTAGCGTTGTCAGGTCTGAGACTGAGGCTGTTTCGCTTTTCATTACAGCGTATCAACTTAATAGTAATTTTGTCATAGTATAATTTCACCGTAATGACTATGAGTTTCGTGAGCATCTCGCCTTGTTTGTTCGAATGATAAGGGCCCTCGAGTCGACATCCGCTCCACAAAGAGGAGATCCGTATCCCCTCGCAGTTTTAATGGGATAGAAACGTATACGTCCCCTTTAACGACAACAGCTTTATAAACCTATCTTATTCTCCTGCCGCTCTAGCTTTTATGTCAGATGTAGAAATAAGTCACTACAGTTATACACTTCGGGGTGTAAGTGGTTTGCGCCATTTGGGGTAACGGACGCATTACTCAGTAAATGGAAATGAATGCTGCATTCCCGAAATTACAATGCATTTAGCTCCGTAAGAGATGTACTTTTGTTTTGTTTAAATTTGTGCTCTTTTGGAGATACCTGTAATGATTGACGTCCCCGGTGAATAATTGTAGTGGGGTCTGCAAGTAAATTTTCCTTTTTTACAGTATGTTGTCAAATTAAGGCAGGTATCTTAAACCTCCAAAATCCATATAAAATAAATATGCTTCCTTCAAATTGAGCGAATATGACAGTACTTGATAATACTATTATAAAGTTGAGAAAATGAAATGTCTGTATTTAAGATGTTTTCAAAAAAAATATTGTAAAGGACTATTTGGAGGTCACTGAATCGAATAATATTTTTTTTGGATTTTTTGTATGTTTGTATGTGTCGTTGTGGCTTCATCAGTTCATCACAAAAAAACGGCTAAATGAATTTCAACTTTTTTTGGTACACGTGTAGCTGGGTATCTCCAGATGGTTATAGGATAGTTTTTACGCGACCACGCTGAAGCAAAAAAAGAGAGGTTATGACTTTTTGTCCCCCACGAACGAAGTTAGATGAAAGCTTCTAGTTTGGAATGAATTGATATGTATAACCTTTTCAGATGTTGGGTATTAATAACAAATACTTAAGTCGGTAATGCAATACAACGGCGTTATTGATATTTTGATGAGAAATTCTAACCCAGAACCTAACTCGCTTTCTCAATCAAAAACACACTTACTAGCTTTATAGAAATAAAGCATTTAAACTCGACGTTGATTGAATTGAAAATGACAAAGATAGTTCAGAAATGAAAAAGACGTCGTTGAATCGTATCGTCTATAAAATTCTAATGACATATACAATTTCGTATCACATAACGTGTTATCAAAACAACTGGAGTTGATTACGTGTACATACGATATATTTATATGTGATCCTCCGCCGCAAAATTCCCCTAAAAGCTGGAGACTCTACGCTCGAAGCTATAGATGACTAGATGAGGTATATACCGGGGACAAACGGTTCAGTTGGGTAGATTATACTTGGAGAAAGAGGTCACTCATCGAATCCAACTCGCATGGGCAGCGTTCGGGAAGCTACGTAATATCTTCTCGTCCCAAATACCGCAGTGTCTTAAGACGAAGGTTTTTAACCAGTGATTACAAACGGCACTGATACGTGGTGACTCATAAGAAGGCTCAAAGTCACTCAAAGGGCAATGGAGGGAGCTATGCTCCGAGTCTCCTTGCGTGATCGAATCAGAAATGAGGAGATCCGCCGATGAATCAAGGTCGCCGACATAGTTCAGAGTTTCTAGACTTAAGTGGGAGGCCGGACCTCATTTTTCGTAGAACCAATGGCCGCTGGGGCAGAAAGGTTCTCGAGTGGCGACTACGTACAGGACGACGCAGCAAGGGCAGGTCCCTAACAAGATGGACCGACGATCTGTGGATGATGATAAACCGTGGGATGAGGGCAGCCCACCACCGGTCGTTACGGAAATTCTTGGGGATTGCCTTTGTCGAGCAGTGGACGTCCTTGGGCTGATATGATGATACGCGGAAAATTGTGTAGGTGTAAATCAAGATAAGCAGTTCTGCCGCTGAGAAGAGAACACCAGTTTGCTTCGGTAAAGCTGAGCCTGAAGGATAGGCCTTTGGGCATATAATGGTCGCGTTTATGGCGATAAATAAATGATAAAGCGTCCGTCCTTTTCGCACTCACACGCTTGTCAGAACGTGACGGCTGTTTTGTCGTTTGCCTATCGAGCTTAAAACGCAACCATTATGGGCTCGCTGTCTTGCAGTGGCTCAGGCAATTGCTTAAGTAGCAGTGGACGTGTTAATTAAGCTTACCTGTAGTACAAGAGTGAAACCAGCGCATGCAGTAGCAGGTTGACGAGGTGGTACCCCGCCGGGTGCAGGCCGTGGACCGCGTAATTCCATCGGAAGGTGAGCACCGTCAGTGGGCGGTACGATTTGTGCGATTGTTCCTGAAACAATAACAAATTATCTATTAGAAACAGGGACTGCATAATTGGAAAATAAAGGTACCGTTTTGAAACGATATGACGTCATACGGTTTCGTTTCGGTAGCGGAATATAACGGTAACATGTTTTTTTTCGATTCCTGAACCGATTTCATATAGGTAAAGGCTGGTTCCCCGCAATCCGCTCCCTCGCTCAATAGGAACCTTTATTGTCTTCATCGATGCGCGCGCCGCCGTGAATTTTGTTTCGATACCTGAACCGTTTTCATAAAGGTAAAGGCTAGTTCTCCGCACAACCACTACCGTAGTAGGTACAAAAGTTAAATAAATTTTTTCGGTACCGAAATAATACCGGTTGTCTACCGTTTTAATAAAGGTACACTTATGAGAAATAGCGATATCGTTATTTTATACCCGTAGCGTACCTTTATATTTCAACCGTTATATCTACCTTTATAGTGGTATTGGATGTCTATACCGCTATTGAAATCCAATACCGCTACCATACCGTTTATACCGCAACGAAAACAGTTCCTGTTTAAAAAGCAGTACAAAGATGAGACTGACTGATAGACAACGCACCTCTAGGCCCTGTATAAAGATAACGCAGGGCACGCTAAACAAAAGTTTTCCACCTTTTGTGATAAATGAATTTTCATTGAAAGTCCTTTAGTAAGCCATAAAAAATAAATGACACTCGATTTGTCTCCAAAAACTTTTCCCTCCGTATCCGTATACAAATATCTGTAATTTTAAAACAAAACAATGCTAACTCTCAGTTTGACCTACGTAAGAAAGGATCCTTGAAAATTTGTAGTCTATTACGGGTTGCAAAACATCGAAACCTTGTAGGGAAATCCCAGAAAATAGAATCCCGTAAGGCAAATCATCATCATTATCGCCATCATCATTTAAGCCATAGGACGTCGAGTGCTGGACACAAGCCTTCTCGATAGATTTAGATTAGAGGCGACCCACATCCAGCAAGTCCCCGCAACCCTAACCAGGTCGCCCGACCACCTTGCGGGTGGCCTTCCTACGCTCCGCTTGCCGATACGCGGTCTCCAATCGAGAACCTTTCTGACCCAACGGCTATCGGTTCTTCGAACTATGTGCCCTGCCCTTTGTCACTTCAGTTTGCTTACCCTGTTTGCTATGTCGCTGACCTAGGTGCGTCTACGAATCTCCTAATCTCTGATTCGATCTCGTAGAGAGATCCAGTGTCGGGACAATGTTTACACAAGTGGAACTTTGCGCCTACCATGACGGTCTATCTCTTTCGCACTATTAACGCGTGCGACAGAGGTGCACTGACTGTCGCTACGAGATACTCCCTAGCGCCTATCGTAAATTCAGGTCATGGTAGGCACACTCAGCATAGCTCATATGTAAGGCGAATGATTAGTAACTTTTAAGAATTTCTAAGAGAGATACATAGTCGTTTTCTATTGATCATTTTATATCACATACAATTGTGTAGTGTGTGTGACGATGACAACTGTTTTCCATTAAACATTGACATATATTTGACCGAATACCTCCAAAGCATATTATTATAGGTTTTCTGATGACAGCGTAATATGGTATGTCCCTATATAAACACGCTTACTTTGCTTCCATTGCCATAAAAATCTTGACCTTTCAAGGAAAGGATAACTTTTCCAATTGTGTAGTTTGACAGACCAAGGCCGCTTCGATACGTGGGTCGCTAAATGATTTATGACCCTTTATTATGACTGTTACTAGTGTATGTGTAGTGTAGGTGTATTTAATACGTTTTTCTTTCTAACTAGCGATGTGTGAATGGTTACGTTATAACTACTACTCTCCGGATTGGACCGAAACATGTCGAGCAAAACTCGGTTTTTATGACATGAGTAAAGTAATCAAAATATGTCCGAGTCTTATGGTAGTTTTCTGGTTAAATATAGAGTTGGCTTGACATCATTTTTGTCTGGAAATAAAAGATTAGCTTGATTCCAGTTTGAACTCAATTTATACTTGAAATAAGAGTGGAGACATACAACTACAGCTGCGGAAAGCACCTAACTGGATATACTGATTTAATTCCAACACAATAGATGGCTCCTGAAAGATAAAAAAACACTACAACGCCGCCAAAGCTGCGGGAAAGAAGTTAGGTATGCTTTAAAAAAAACTGTCATTTCCCACGATGGATTGACAGTCTATCGAATTTCTATAGCTAGTCTTCGTAGATAACTTTCTTCAGTTAGATCGATCTTATAGATACAAAGGTGTTAAGCATCTTGGTAAATGAACAATTTATCAACAAAAGAACCTAGTCACACGAACACACAATGTCAAACGAAAGCAGTTAATACGAAACGTTTCATTCTCATGATACGGCACTACATGCGTCGTCAGCAAACATCATAAAGTGGCATTAATATGCAGCGCTATGGCAACATTGACTTTGACGATCAACGATATAATGTTAGTCGAATATTCATACAGTACTCAACTAAAGTGTCCGTGTAAGTGCTGGCCTAGGCTATTAAGAGTTATGTCCCTAAGTCGCAAATATTCCTTTAATCACTCGATTAAACGCAGTCGGTTGTTTGAGAAATTGGAAGACATATAAAATTATTGTTAAGGGTTCGAAAGATTTGTTGTGATAAATAATCGAAAAATGGAATCAGAACAATCGAAGCAAACATCTATATTATAAAAATTAAACAACCAAAAAAGTCCTTTAGGTAATCGTAATTTCACTCATAAATTTAAAAAGGTGATGACTGATGATATTTATCTGCGAAAAATAAAATAACTTGTGTTTTTTTTCAACATAAGTAGGTATCTCTTTTATAAATCTTTTCAGGTTTCTATAATCGCAATATGGAACTGAAAAATTACCATTTGTTAATTTTGTAGTGTATGCCTCAGTAATAGTTTAACCGTAACTTCGCTATTCACAGCAACATAAAACATATATTGCTTGAGTGTACATATATAATATAAAACCCTATGTAACGTTCTTTAAATGTTTTTAACCTTATACTTCATCTCATAATTAATGGTATAACGATATACTATATCCACATGGACTTTTCATGAAGAACCCTGTCGCATCAGACATCAATTTATAAACAGAGAAATGCCGGGATTCTATAAATTTCCCACTTTGCAGTTTGTGGCGCGGTACACTAAAAAAATAACGTAAACATAAAACTAACCTGGCGTCCTTTACGCGACATTCTACGTTTTCCATAGTACAGGTACATAAGCGCTTCCAAAACGAATTTCTCAACAGTTTCCAACAATGCTTGCACACGCTCAAAAATGCCGCTGTCTCATAAACATGATTCATAGACATACAAAATTAGCAAGCGGAACGGCAATATAGGGTCTTCTTTAAATGAAATTCCATGTCAGACAGGTACTGGCCCATAATGGCGAACATTTATCACCGCCACAATATACGAGTGATAAATATTGTTATAACTTTGTGATCCGTTTAAGGCGCATAGTTTGAAGCTACTCTTTATCGACGATTTTGCAACATTTTCTTAGATATGTAGTTAACGAAACATAATAATTTGAATAGTTTGTTGTTGTTTTTTGGGTTAAATCTTGTATATTAAATTAGACTCATCTTCTCGGTTTCAGATTGAGCTAAAATTTGGCATACTTATGTATATTTGGTGACACTGCATCTGATGATGCAGCCAGAAGGTGGTCATAAAAACGGCCAAAAGGAAAAATAACGCAATCCTAGTTTGGACCTTTTGAATGCTTTCACGACTAGTTGACGGGTGTTCAAAGAAAAGTTCAGTTGGCAATAAAACCTTTTCCATTTTTAAACGGATTTGAACAGTTTCGAAGAACTAGTAAATAAACAATTTATGTTTGTTTACTATTCCTTCAAAACTGTTTAAGCGCTTACTGTCTGCTTTAGTATAAATACGTAGTATCGCGCATCCTAAATCTACCAATTAATTGATTATGTTTTTAACTATCACGGTTACTTTTCGAGTTGAAGAAAATGTTGTGAAACCCCCAATAAAGGTTGGAAATCTACGAGCCTTATGCCGTTTGTATCTGTATCGCCACATACATCAGCCGGAGTGAACAAATTGAAGTATTTATGATCTGCGCGGTGCGTTCGGTCGAATTAAGCCAGTATTGCTTGGTGCATGATTGTGGGAGAACATTCTGGAAATTGCAACTACAGGTTATTATGATTGAAATAAAACAATTTAACGGATTATATCGCGTATATTATCTCATTTTAGTCCTCCCGTGACCATGGAAAGCTGGAAAGCTTCCGAAACGTCGGGAACTAAAATGAGATAATATACGCGATATAATCCGTTAAATTGTTTTATTTCAATGAGTAATAATCGCGGAAACAGAAGAAAATATTAGGTTATTATGATGTAAAAAAAGTTGTAAAAAGAGTACCTAGATGTACTGTTTTTCGAGTATTCCTCTAAAGCTACATTTTGTTGTTAAAATTTAAAAGCAAAAATACTAAAATGTGATAATATACGCGATATAATCTGTTAAATTGTTTTATTTCTAAAAGAAAATTGTTAAGTTATCAATTACCTCATAAAACTTGTAAAATCGAAGATAAAAGTTTGTTAGATCTGTGAACCTCATCTATACTATTATAAAGTTGTAAAAATTAAATGTTTGTACACTGAAGATATTGACAAAAACAATATTGTAACGGACTATTTGGAGGTCACTAAATCGAAAACATTTTTTTTTGTATGTTCCTTTGTGTCGTTGTGGCTTCATCACGCTAAATTGGCTTCACGGATTTCGACTATTTTTGATACACGGGTAGCTGGGTATCTCCAGATGGTTATAGGATACTTTTTACCCGACTATGCTAAAGAAGAAAAGAGGGGTTACGACTTTTTCTCTTCCGCGAACGAAGTTGCGGGCGCCTTCTAGTGCTTCTAAACTTAGAATGACATTGGAGTAGGTATTCAAATTTGCTTTTTTTTTTTTCTGGCTAACTAAACTACAATACCGAAGGTTTTATGCATTATCACTGTTATCAGACATAAGATGTGTCTTATAGAAATGCGACTCAAGTCATGAATGACATTTAAAGATCCATCAAAAAGTATCTATAATCAGAAAAGTCGATAAAAATATTCAATCACTTTTGATAATTGAATTTTAGGTATTTGTTCGTTCCTTCGTTATCAGTGCTACGAAAAAAAACCGATTGTAACAAAATATTATAGAGTACTAGTAGCCGCCCGCAGGCCGCAACATCGTTCGCGGAGGAGAAAAAGTCATAACACCTCGTTTTTTCTTCAGCGTGGTCGGGTAAAAAGTATCCTATAACCATCTGGAGATACCCAGCTACCAGTGTACCAAAAATTGTTGAAATCTGTTTAGCCGATTTTGCGTGATGAAGCCACAACGACACACACAAACATACATAAAATCCAAAAAAAAATATTCTTAGTTTTAGTGACCTCCAAATAGTCCATAACAATCGATTTTTTGAAAATATCTTCAATGTACAGACATTTCATTTTTACAACTTTATAATAGTATAGATATCACTCCCTTAACTAGGGGAATCTATTGACAACTCATACGTCAAAATCACCAAGCTTGCTCCAGATCGTGCCAAGTCTATTGACATTCTAGGACTTCTTCACCCGAGAAGAAAAAAAACAATACCTTGTTTTCTTCAGTGTAATCGAGTAAAAAGTATTCTATAACCATCTGTGGATGCCCAGCTACCCGTGTACCAAAAATAGTTGAAAAAAGCTAAGTCGTTTTGGCGTGATGTGACCTTCAAATTACGGATTATTTTTAGTTATACTTTTTTTGGAAAATATATTGAATGTACAGACATACAAATTTTATAATAGTAAAGATGGATGTATATGTTTTTCTGTGTTTGTGTATATAGAACATATACTCAAAAAACATAACCCTCCTTGTGACGCAATCGAGTAAAAGTAGCATTGATAATTCAATATCCATGTGTCATGCATCGTGTCACAGTGTAAATAAATCAACGCAGTAGTTTATCCGTCGCCGGCGTCCGTCACGGCTGCGGAAATCATTACAAGACCGGTTATGCGTCCCGTCCGGATGGTTTCTTCCTTTAGTAGCCATGACGTGCCGTGGACGGAACGCCACAGTTGCTGAATTAATTATGGACATTTTAATGTACATTGTGGACTAGTTGAGAGTTGAATGATCATTTTAAGTTAGTTGTCTTATCAGGGACCTAATGGTTTTATATAAAAGTATAAGGTGCAAATTCGCTAGCGGAGGATAAAATAATCATAACCCTGTTTTGTTCTTCAGCGTAGTCGAGTAAAAAGGATCCTATAACAATCTGTGGATGCCCAGTTACCGCTGTACCAAAATAGAAGTTTTGGCGTGATGCAGCCAGAACGACACATACAAACATACAAAGTATAAAATATTCCATTTGGTGACCTTCAAATAGTACGTATAACTTATTTTTTTTGGAAATATCTTCAATGTACAGATATTTCATGTTTACAATTTTAAAATAGAATAGATAAGTACACTAGAGCGTGGCCGCAACTTAGTTTGCGGTGGTGAAAAAGTTATCCTCTATTTTGATTAGCATAGTCCGGTCAAAAGTATCTTATAAGGGGCCAGTTTCACAAAAGCTTGTAACTTGTATTACAAGTGGAAGTGTCTTTTTAATAAATATTGTTGGAGAGATTTCCGCTTTTAAACAAGCGTTTATGAAACGGGCCCCAGTAAGGCCCAAATAAGTATATTTGAAATGCCATTCTTAGTACCCAGTAAAACATAAAAAGCTAGATTATACTCGTAATGTAAAACTCTCTTTTATGAAAACAGACTATACTTATGTAACGAAAATTGCAATTTATCTCGTATTTAATCCCGAATTATACTGGTACAAAATCAAAGACTTAGACCAATGTATTGCTCTTATTAACCCGGTTAAGGTTCAACACAGATCAAAGAAATGCTTTTAATTAGGGATGAGGAGAGTTTGCCGAAGAAATATAATATGGGAAGTGTACGTAGTCTTCCCAAGCATTTGTGCGTTTCATTCGCAATTAGTATTCTGTTTCCAGTGCACGATTTATCGAGTAACGGCGTCTTTGCTTTGTTTTAACTCAAATACAACAGACTGACTGAAACTGAAACGCTTGCCGAGTGAACCCATTTACATACCTACATCTAAGTAAATAGGTACAGTAAGGAAACTGAAACACGTACCTTTTTGGTCCTTATTGTCATAGAGCCAAGAGCGAAAAACTTACGTGTTTCAATTTCCCTTACTGTACCTCTGAGGTTTACTTCAACTAAGGGTTTAGTCAGATTCCATATGCGCGTTCCAAATACAATGGAAGATGAAATGTTAAGAACTAGTGCATTTCATGAAAGGTAAAGCATACGATTTGATGCTTGTTTTGACCATTAATTTTAAGTCTTTCGTCCAGGAAGTGAAATTTTCTGCGTGTAATAGCCACTAATCCGAGATTCTTCTTCTCCTTGGATCCTTTAATTTCTTGAGGAGCATAATACAGGATTACGTAAACAATATTTATATAGTTGGCATTTTTATGTAATCGATTGATTAAACCAATGACAAATAATTTTCTGATCGAGCTGGATATTCCTTATGACCGCTAAGACTGAAGCCATTTTTTCGGAATGACCGCAAATAGTTGACAATAGGACGTCTTTATAGGGAACGAGGATTACCGACCCCACTGCTAACGTAATATTACTCGACGATATCCGATACGAGCTCTGTCTATCCGTGGGGCTACTGCCCCTTATTAAGATCAATTCCCCGGATTTGTCTGCGCGAAATGACATCCAAGGCTGTTGTTATTTGTATTTACTCCGAAGATTAATATTAAGTTGCCTGGATGCAGTCACCGTGATCGTTCCAAAATCAACTCTTATCTTCAACATATAAGGGGCTTTAAGGTGCGGCAGTAGCGTTACAATAACTGGGGAGGTTGAAGCAGGAGAGAAAGCGTTAAGTAATAGAGACGTCATTCGGATTTGTTTGCCTCCCACGTTGGCTTGTTCCCCCTTCGCTCCCTTTAATTGGGTAAAATAAAAACAAATGATTTCTTTATACGCACGATGGGATTAATAAAACTGTATTCGCGAAGCTGTAGGCAGAATACTGAGAGTACTTGCGAAGAGTTTTGTGCTTGACATTTTCAATTGTTTATGCAAATTGTAAGTACGTTTTGAGTTAAGCTGGTAGTTAATTTACTCAAGAGTAAACACAGTTAGTCTCTATAGCGTTGCTCCTCGGGCCAAACTAATTTTAATCCCTAACTACGTTTCCGTATACCGACCTCAGAGCATCATCTCAGCCGGAATTTCTAGAAAATAAAATCATCCCATAGTTTAAATCCCAAGCAGCCGAGGGCTTTAATTCCCGCTTCGTAGTACACCTCAGTCTCTGTAGACATTATTAAAAATATTCCTCTCGTTTTTGTTTCGTATTTTGTAAAGGGGTAGGAATGTGTACACAACCCACGCGGAAAGAAGTGAGCCGGAAAACGCCCAGAGCTAAAGGTCTCCTTTGAGTAATCCGCAGGTCGATGTTCCTCGCAATTACATGGAGAAAAAGCAATTTAGATTCAGCTGAGCTATGACGAACGAAGTATTAATGTTAACGTTAGAAATGTTATGGCCACTAGCGTAGGTCGTTTCAAATCCAATTCCTCCAGCTTCCACCTACAGATGATTCTAAGCAGTAATTTGACTGTAAATGTAAATCTCTTTGTGTTTTTTGCGTATGAGCGTTTTTTAAGTCCAACTGTTTAATGCGTCGATAAGTAATGTCATACAAAATAACACAATTAAATATCATGATCCAATTAATTAAGTTTGTAATCGGTACGACACACTCAAATACAAACATTGAAGCGTTTAATGTCGAATATCCCATTTCAAAGTCTTACTTTGTTAAAGATACCGTTTGACAATTTCAAATCGGATAAGGTACCGATACATTGTGATTGAGAGGGTGAAAAGGTTCAGTCACGTAATGATGTGTCAGTCGTGCCCCCGTAACTGGCTACGGAAATTTTATTCCCTTATTGACGCAAAGTGTTGCGCAAAAAATATTTTGAATAAGAATAAAACGCACTTATTCCAACAAAGCTCAATAATAATTACGTTCGTTCGTCATCGTAAGCGAGCCATTGTTAAACGTTAATAATAATATAATTATTGTTTTATTTGAATGTCGAGCACGAGCAAATAATTTAGTTGATTTGAAGGTTATTTTCAATATAATTTTAATTTAATTGAATTATTGTTATTTAGAATAAAATTAAAATTTGAATTATCATATTATAATAAGTTTCAATAAAAAGAAGTATAACACGTGGCCGAAATAGCAGTTACCTATTAGTACCTACTTGCATACATCAAATGTGAGGTTTTTATCAGAATACTAAACACGAATAATGTTTTTCACCCCAGACATATTAATTTCAATGGCGAACAAGTTATTTTCGATCAATATTTCCAACTACATACAATTATTGGACTGTTTAGTTCTAATTTATATTATTCTTGATATAATGCTAAGTGATTTATTCTTACGAATCGTTATTCAAATGACGATTTTAATCTTGAGGGCCGAACTCTGTCGACAACACGAGAACCTCTCAAGCATGCGTTGGCTATGTACCTACTAACTGAACGTGTCGTCAAATGTTTAAATAAAGGCAGCCGATTATATAAGGGCTCAAGGGCGTAGGCGGGAAATAATTGAATTACACGATACTTCGATCGTCAAGAAAATACTTGGGACTTCGCAAATATTTAATGACATCCGTTGTACACGTGTGACTTTTTCAAGAAGCGAATGAACGGGAGTTCAAAAGGTCAATCGGTAAAATTATGAGCAGAGTCAGAACGAGTTATTCGATCTTAACAAGTTTAAATTAATGGTAATGGGTTGTGAGCGTGAAAAGCTGGGCTGTAAAGGTTCTGTAACGGAGAACACGAATCGGAAGACACAGCGTGGATCGGTCTTCTCTCACAAAATAGCCAGACAGCCTGTTTGAAGATCTCCAGGATCTGATTTGTATCCGCAAAACTGTAAAACGTCAATGTTTTTTTGTCGAAATCTTTCACGGATGTCTATTCTATGTTCAGCAGTGGAAGTTTATGGATTGAAATGAAGATTTCTCTTTAGTCTTTAGGGTTCCAGTCTTTAAATCGCTGATATCCCTGGGCCCCAGACTTTACTTACCATCAGGTGGCCTGCGTACTCATTTGCCTATGCCAGGGCCCACGAGCCACATGCGGCTCCCTAGTTTTATACGAAAATCTTAAAAGCTCCTTACATCTTTTCGCCACTTGCACTCGCGTCTCACGGGTAGGTACCACCCCGCCGCCATGTCATGACATGTTCTTACTAGTTTTTAGGATTCCGAGCGTTTGGTTAGTTACTAACGGCACTCTATTACTAAGCCTTCGATGCCGCATAGATATGTGTCTCTCTGATACAGGGCTCTAACTAGAATAAATGAAAACGCTGAGTAGCTCTTTAAAAACTGGGACGTCCAGAGTTTTTTTAACTTTTGGCCTTCGATTTCGAAAGGTTGCTTACTCCTGAAGGCTATAAAATAAATAAAGGTTGGCAATATCTGAGCAGCAAAAATATTATTGTGAGACGATGACTGTTTCCCATTAGACTTGAGTGCTTATTTTCCACTTATTACGTACACTAACTAAAAGTTAATTGATTAATTAAGGCAATGCCGAACACAGATACAATTTATAATCCTCTTTGTAACATACTCATGACTTTTACCTCCACGATACAATTACAAGGGTTGTAAAGAAAGCAAATCTGAAACAGAATTGCGTTTTAAAAACATTGCTTCGCTTCAAGAGCTCGCCGCAACGCGGAAAGTTTAGGTAAATAAAAAAGTCAAGCAATCGTTCAAATGTGTTGCCTGCGGTATAATGGAATGAAGTTTTTTCATCTCGGGCAAATTTTCTACAAAAATAAATCTCTGGTATTTTCATTCCCTTTTAGCAAATTAAACTAATAATTGCTTGAGTTGGCCGTGAGTGGACGTTATGTGAATAGATTAGATTAGATCAGATTACATTATTTATTTTATGAGAATTTAACAGTAGATATAGATTTGCATTAGTCAAAATCATAAGTATTGCACCATGGTCGTCTTATAAAAATAATAACTGTTACAATGTCAAACACAAAATTTATAAACATCAATTTGAAAAACTAAGATAAATTAGTCAATGTAAGGATACAATTTAAAAATCAATAATAATAAATAATATCAGTTTATTTAGTTTACCATTAATAGTAGTAACAAGACTTGGACTTTATTCTGTAAGTGCAAGGGCACTTTTAACAAATCTGAGTATACTGGCAATTAACACTAATCATAAAATAGGTACATGAAAACCTATTTGGCGTGACCACCTACTTATATATGTCCACTATCACTGCTGGGCAAGATGCCCATAAGGTTGCTTTTCTGCATGGAACTGCCCTTTCATTGATCAAGGAGCCAGCCCTACCAGGTCGCCGGAGGACCGTATAAGCATAGCTAAAGAATATGTATTGTTTCGTTGACATTAACGCTCATGCTCCTTTCCAGTAATTAAGTATTTCGATTGTAGCGTTTAATTAAGAACCAAAATTTAAAATAATGATATGTTCTTATCTCTATTCTTTTTTTTTCTATTTCCATAGCTGTTATACATTTAATCAACAAAAACACAAGTATAAAACACATAAAACAATAAAAAACAAAAAAACATTAATAATAATAATAATAATAATAATAATAATAATAAAGCCATTTATTAACCCAAAATAATTGTACATGCAGATATCGATTTAGTTGTAAGAGACAGTTTCGAATTTTGTATACGTACTTATAACAGAATATTTAGTTTTGCTTAAAGTATCAAGCCTACATCTTGAATCAATAGTGTAACATTATAAAAAAATATATATATTTAAAATTTAAAATTACAATACACATGCATCTAGGTACGACTATATAAGATTAACATTCATTAATAAAATTCAATGAGTATATAACATTCATAGCTTACAATAAATTAAAATAGTATATTATAAATTATATCACACAAATACATGTTAATTTAAATTCAATTTCATTTCATATTAAATTAAATTCATACTAATAGCATTCGATTTTAAATATTGTAATCATTATTTTACTTCTTCATTATTTTTCATAACAGATTGTATGTAATATAAATTAAGTATAAATAAATAATAAAAATTCATTAAACAAAAGTTATATCAATTTTATGAATTATGTCACACACTTGCACTAACACTATTTAAATTGTTTTTTGGGTTTGTCCATTTTTGGACGCTACTGTGCACAACAAACAAACATTAAGTAAACCTAATTCAGCCTATTGGGACCCAAGTTCCATTTGAATATGTCCCACATTATTTTTACATAGACAAATTAATGTGTACTTGATATCTTTAGTAGGTGCAATTTGTTGACGACCTCTGCAAATAACACGAGGATGCTTTGATTTCACACGTCATGAACATTATAATATTTTGAAATAAGAAAAACCAGTAATTCTCAACATTTTCTCTAATGGTAAAGTAAATAATTCTCTTTTTTTGTTGAAAATACGTCGGTATTCCGCCATGTCTACTGAATTAAAAGGACATTAAATATTTTCCTTGCTTCAACGACGCGTTTTGAACAAGAATAACAGTTCACATTTTGTAAGAGACTTTGATGGATGGTCTAAATGAATTCAATTTACTTTCCAAGTACAGCTCAAGATCACTTTGGTTCAATATGGATAAGTACCTACTAAAGCCTGGGGTACTTTGACCTGGCGAGGTTACTTTGCCCACCCATAAAAACCCACTTTTTTAAATTAATAAATTCTTTAAAATGACATTATGTGTTTGTTTATTTTTTTTAATATGAAAACTTCACATATTTTTTATATAATATTGATACAAAGATCTGAGTAGAAACGAAAAAAATATTGCGATCCACTGCAATCTTAGCCGGAATCGAACCAGCGTCTCTGTTATACCAGAACAGCGTCCTGAACCATAAGACCATCAGACCGCTTGTGATTTACAACGAATTAATCGTAAGCTTGACACTACTGAATGGTAGGTCAGCTTGAAGAAATGTTGCGAAAGCGCATCTTTTTAGAGCTATATAAGGTACTAAACTTTTCAAAAATTTATGGTACATAAGGTCGTGAGTAACGTATCGTTACCGAAGGTACAGGATTAATTTGTTGCGAATCACAAGTGGTCTGATGGTCTAGTGGTCCAGGACGCTGTTACGGTGTAACAGAGACGCTGGTTAGATTCAATCTTAGACTGCAGTGGATGGCAAATTATTTTTCTTTTCTACTTAGATCTTTGTATCATGTTGATTCACTTAATTGTTTCATTACAAAATATAATTCCAAATCCCACCACAGGGGTGGGGGAGGGAGGGTCAGTAAACTAGCAAAAACGGCCTCGCGTAATTAATTGACGCCATATACCTACCTATATATACATTAGTTTTAGTCATTTAGGACTCATGCTTCGGCGCTTTTAACCTACAATAATCCCAATTACGGCTTGAATATTTATTGAATCCTGTCTGGGGTTCGTGTACGGATGAATGAATGACATTTAATAATGGCGCGCATCGCCATTTAAAACGCAATCAATAACTACAAAACGTCGATCAGTGGGCTGTGTGTGAGCGTTAAATGGACGCCATTTTGTTTCACGTTTCAAAACGAGTGTTAAATATAATAACTATCCATACTAATATTATAAATGCGAAAGTGTGTCTGTCTGTCTGTCCGTCTGTCTGTCCGTCTGTCTGTCTGTTACCTCTTCACGCTTAAACCGCTGAACCGATTTGGACGAAATTTGGTATGGAGATAGTTTGAGTCCTGGGGAAGGACATAGGCTACTTTTTATCCCGGAAAAATACCCTTATCTGCGATAAACGAATTTAAGGCGGACGAAGTCGCGGGCAGAAGCTAGCATCAATATAAACAGCGATTCAAATAGATCAACTTTCCCATCTAACTACGTATGTATTACCTATATTACTCGTATAATATGGATCTTATAAAGTGTGTTCGAAAGCAAACTTTACGCAACGCCTTTATAAGAGGTTCAATGTTTCAAAGTTGTATTTAAATAAGATAGCTTTAATATACTTATCTGAAACAAGTATCCTAACAAAGCTTGTATAAAACGAATTTAAAGCGAAACTCTCCATTTTTAGTACTCGCACAATTTCCGCCCGGCAATGAGGAAAACAATTAAAACGCCTCCTTTAACGCGATGTGTGTTAATACCTAAATAACCTTTAATATGTCGGCCGCGAGAGCCTCTTAAAACACAATCAATAACCGTAATGAGGGGGAACGCCGGCGGCACCTCCCAGCTGATTCCCTTACGAAAATTTGTAATACAAACATTAGATTATATACCAAGGAGACTTTAATAAAAACTCAACGATAACACCGCCCCGGGCCGAATTCATTTTCCGAAATTACTACTAATAAAAACAAGCCCGCAATTTAAATGGGAAAACGGTAAATTAGAAATTATTACACCTATTTGGAAAGTTTGGGCCGGCAAAGGGTTGAGAGTTGTGATTTTAAAGTCGACCCGTGAACTTTGATGGCATTTGAGTAATTCTGAGTGCTTAATAAGCACAGCAAGTAAGTACCGACTTGTTATTATTATTTTATTATGTGCCCGATTCGAACTCAATAAAATCCTTATATTTCTTTAAGTAAAATTTCCTGTCTTCAATCCGTAAATTGTATTTAAAAAATCAGCTTTCTTACTTAATGCTACGCTAGTTATTCTGCCCATTTTTATCCAATAGGATCAAGATACTGTGATTACCTCGCGCGTTGCAAGGGTTAAGCTAAATGTGTCAAAGGGATGATTGATACGTCAATGGTCTTATTGGTAGGATTAAATACGTCACCAAAACGTGTTCGAGCCAGATTAAACAAGACTGCATAGTCTGTAAACTTAGTGGCCCGAGAATGTCATTGTTGTTATTGCAGTGTTTACTAGTTTAGTAATAGTTAGTTCTTTCGAGCTACATACAAATAAAACTTCTTTCATACATTGTAGCAAGTTTAGACGAGATGTCCGATAGTCTTTTAACAATTTGCAAGTCATTCGCAACATGAAACTCTTTGAATAAGTATAGCGCCAACTTGAATATTTACCGTGAAAATTTCTTGCTGTATACGGCGAGATGAAAGTTGGTAATCTTTTGACGCAACTTCGACTAGTTGAAGTTGAACCGTTTAATTTCTGCGCTTGCAGTGTTAAGAGCGCTTTTTTTACTATATTAGCATATAAATGAAATGGCCGGTCGTTTCCTGGTACACGACGTCCGAGGTTGCGATTAAAGTTTTTAAGATAACGGTAAGAACCTATCTATTTTGTGGTCGCATAGAATCGAATGATTCTCGGCTCTTAACGTGGCAATAAAATGCTTTCTATATAAAATATCTATTTTGAAATTATCGATCCGTTTTCTGACTGTTTATGGTGCGAGATAAAACGCAGCATAGGCGAAGAAAAAAAAATTACACACATGTATTTTCCCGTAATTTTAATTTATTAACAAATATCATTTAGAATTATCCGTGTACCTACCCAGGAGCTACTATAATATATACTTCATATACCTACTGTATTATTTGTGAAGGCGAAACACTATCGGGTTACAACGAGTTAAAGCATTAATCAATCACCGAAAGCTGTAGCACCCCGTACCAGTAGTTGTGTACCCCTGCATTCCCGTCGTTTAGTTTAGCCGTAAATCTGAAAGTGAAGTTTGATGGCCCGAGGGTCGGGGACTAAACGATAGAGTAAGTAAGAATGGCCCTCTCAAGCCCATTAACGATGAAGATAGTGCCGTATACGCGCCTCGAATAAACCCAGTTGCCGATCGCTGATCGTATCGTCTCGCCTCTCCCTAGAGAGTTGCGTAACAATTATAATAATTCGAGCTCCGACGAGACTGAACGATTATGTCTATATTTACAATTCCAATCCAAACTTGAGCATAGAAATCAATGTATATATCTGCATACCAATCTTGTCTTAAAGCTGTAACATTGGTAAGCCATTTTTGTCCAAACACTACTTACAAATTACCTCAATTTCGTTGAACAAATATGGCCCGGCCCGCAAAGCTGACAGCTGCATCAAGAGGTACAGCAAATAAAAGCATGACGTATACTTATTTCTAACTTTCTAAACGAACTGAACTCGAGCTTGAAAGTAAGCAACTGTTACTTTATAGTACAGCTACAAGTTTTCAAACGAAGGTGTTTAGAAATGAACTTTTTTAATTATCCGGAATACTCTCATTAGAGCGGTGGAATGTAATTGAATTTACTCGAAACTAATAAGCACACATCTGAAGATATCTAAACTAAGTTGCCGGGGATTTGCCGGCGCGGGATCATATCTGATCGTTCGCTGGGAATTATTGCCGTATTGCCGGCGGCGTGGCTCTGTCGTATTTATTGTGCGGATTACAATGCAGGCTTACCGAGAGCTTACAGTTTTATACTGGAGATAGCAAGTTAATTGTGGGTGCACGGAGAACAAGGAGGTAGGAATAGGGTTGGGAACAGTTCCGCAATAGTGCTTCTTCTTCTTACGAGTTTAATTACATTTTTGCTACTCATACATCGGAATCAGGACTTAGATTATTAAAGCTAAGACAACACTTCGCAGGTAAACCGCGCCCGAATGGCCTCGCGTGGGATTGGTCGCCGTATCGTTTGGTGTACGTGCCGCTACTAAGTCAAAAGTGTTGAAACCAGCAAAAGGATAATTTCTTCTTTAAACCATCTAATGAAGCACATGAAAGAAAACTGCAACGACCTATCTATACCATCCGCGGCAGCGGTATTCTCCTACCAAATGATATTCTCCTGCCATTAACTTAAGAAAATGGTCTCGCTTTTCTTTTTTATGTTATAGGGGGCAAACGAGCAGACGGATCGTCTGATCACCGTTGCCTAGTCCGAAGGTGAAGGTCGCATCGGTCTGGAAATACTTCAGGCGACAATTAATATCACGGTTCAGTCGTTCGAGGCAGGAAATTCCTAGCAAAACGCACAGTTGCGGGCTGCCAACCATCTAAATGGCGAGGATGAAAATACTGTTGCGTAGGACGATAGCGGAAAGATCCGGCAGGGATGAAACCGAACTATTCCTCGGAGCACTACACTCCCCGTTATATAAACGATAAAAAATGCAGAGCGCTACGCAGATTGCACAAATTCATCGAATGCTCTAAGATTATGGGTTAAGCAGTTAGGAGACACTAGGCAAGCGGCTATTGTTTCTGAAACAGGAGCGAGACATGTCGAGGGATGACCTATTTTAGTCAATAGTTAAGGGTAGTCATACTCTGTTATTTATGCCTAGGTTGTCTCCAAGACATCCGTTTTTAGCAGAGGAAACTATTTTTAAATCTTTTATTGTCGTTTGTTTCTTTTTTAGTCTAAGTCGAGTACAAATTTTGACGATAAGAAAATCCAAACTAGGTATAGAATATTGCATTATTAGCCGTTAGACTTCATTACTAAAGCAAAATTCATAGATCCATAAAACGAAAATGAACATTCATAAAGTTTTTGTACAGCTTCATTGGTGTTTTAATAAAATTACCTTAGCTTGGGTCTCAGACTTGTTTATTATTTTTACGCTCGTATTTAATAAGAAGGGAAGCGGGGCTCAGGCAGCCAATACAAATAAATTGGTCTGTTAAGTTACGTAATAGCTTGTTCATTCGCTTTTCGTGTTTCGAATTGATTTTCGTAACACAAAATATATCTTGGGCAGATTCGGCTTTGTTTTATTTGGGTGAGAAATTAGGAATCTTGATCAGTTCGTGTTAGAAGCATGTAATGCGCGTGTATTCTTGTAGTTATTTAGAAACAATCTTTTAGTCGAATATTCTGAGCGAAGGGATTTTCTCAGTATTTTTCTCAATTACGTCACATAATATAAGTCACGTGTAAACTATTCAGTCATCAACCACCAAGCAGTGATTTAAACTAATGTGTCATTTGTCATATAATAGATGTTAAAAATAATATTAAAAACAAATATATTAAATCCGATGGATGTAAGCGATACGGTAAAACAGACGTGTTATTTTAAATGATACCTGAGAAAAAACAAGTCAGGGTTCCTTGCCAGGAGCATATTATGCGATAGTTGCTGGAAGGAAACATGTCACTTCACTTTCCCCTCGTAAGAACTGGCGACTGAAGCCGTTTGAACCTATGTTTAGTCTTCAGATTAATTTATTTCCTAATACGAATAAATAAGAAGATAGAAATGGAAATCATTGATTCAAGGCATTATCTATTAGTTATATGTAGTACTCGATCGGGTATCTATGTCTATGGATTGAAATAATAATTACTTATGACAAAGAATGAAAATAGATTAAGGCTGGGCTGAATTCGTAAAGCGTATCATTAAAAAAATAACGTAATGTATCGTAAATGCGAGCACAATAGTATTATTAGCCAGCTATTTGTGGACGACAGAATTCGGAGACACAAAAGCAATTTATTTAACGTCTGCAATCTGACCTTCACGCAAATAAATGATTTATGATTTAAAAGTAGGAAGGTTCAAGTTTCATAAATTAGTCCAAATAAGTCTCAAATCAAATACTTCAGAAAACAGGTATCGTAAACCTTCGCGAATATATTAAAAACGAAATAAAAACAAAACCGGTTCCTATGGGACCTTTTAAATTGCGTTGGCAGGTCGGAATGAGGTATTTTTGATAAGGTGGTATCGATGGCTGATGTCCCTAATTAAATATGGGGTAACCACCGGACTCGGAACTTCCTTCTGTTGGTAAACGATTGAAAAACTGCCATTAAATTTATAGTCTGTGATTATAGGTATTTAAAAAAAGGTAAACAAAAATCAAGGTATTTTCTTCTGTTTCCGCGATTATTACTCATTGAAATAAAACAATTTAACGGATTATATCGCGTATATTATCCTCCCGTGACCATGGAAAGCTGGAAAGCTTCCGAAACGTCGGGAACTAAAATGAGATAATATACGCGATATAATCCGTTAAATTGTTTTATTTCAAAAATCAAGGTAATCAAGGTAATATTTTTAGTATCTGTGGTATGATGCCACTGGCTGAATAACACGAGTCACGTGCCTCTTCGTTTACCTTTTTTTAAGTAACTAAAAGAACAGACTCTAGAAGGGGGTGGTATTTTTTAAGATAGCTTCGACCCACCCGCGATTCTTTTTAACAACTCAATGCAATCTTTCAGAACCATGTTTTATTGTCTTTGGGCACGAATAATAGGTATTTTGGTTTCTGTTCTCTCTCTTCTGCTTTCTCTTCTTTGAGAGTTTCATTTAATTCGGGTCGTAATTGATCGAAATAAAATCTATCTGACGGTGTAAATTTGACGAGAAAATTCGCTTTTGCGAGTATAGCTGTGTTCTGGATGTGTATTTTTGAGATATCAGAAGATTCAGAAGACCGTTGATACTTATGGATTTTCTGTTCCAAATAATTTTGGATTTGAAGCCAAAAGTAACTTAATAAAAAAACAAATTTCGACACTCCTGACTGCTTGCTTAACGTTGCGATCAAAAATAAAAATGGTTTCGTGTGTACAGCTCTCCGTGGCGCCACCTCACCGGAAGATCAGCGCTGGCTTTCGAGCCAGCATTATGTTGACCATGACGTCAGACGCCGAGAGTAACACGAGCGCAACAGACAGAAAAGACTGAACAGACTGCACACTGCACTAACACATCGACGTCTCCGCCGGCGGGGACGCCCACTGCGCGCACAATAGATACCATAGATAGACTCAAGCATAGGACGACATAAAACATGTAGTGTAGATTAGGCACATTACCGCTGCTCCGGCAGCACCCACACGCTAGGTGCCGAAGACGCTGCGGCGTCCTACTGCCTAGCACAACGATTACGGTCAAAGCACGATACTTCCGTTCGAATTAAAAATTACGCTACGCTACGCGCCAGCATTATACTGAGGTGGGACCATTTCGGGGTATACTTGGTTATAGTAATTTATTTTTGTATTGTTATATAAGCGTGTCCTCGAATAAATGTATTTTCTTTCTTACTTTTCATTCTTTCTAAATAGCTCCCAATACAAATATATGCCCAGAGTCAGCTACTCGCCCTCTCAAACAGTGCAGAGACAAACTCGTGTCCTGATAAAGTTGTCAGGCGTCGCCTCCGGCGGAACATTACTGGAGCTAAGTACTCGTCGCGTAAAATTGCCCCGATATGGGAAACTTTGACGGTCGTAAGTCCCTAATAAACTGGTAGCACAAATACGGTATGTGGTACCTGTATGCTAAGCTAGTTAGTCACAAACATCGAACTAATCTTTGATAAATACTCGGAAAAGGCTATTTCTACTGTTTCAATATTATATAATAATGAAGTAGGTGTACGATTAACTACTTACATCAGTAAATTTTCTTTTAAACTTTCGTCCTTTTCAACTACTTATATTGCGTTAAACAGTGAGATAGAGGGATGGCATGGCACGATATCTATGAGCAAACATTTTCCTATTATATTGTAGTATTGGGTTTCATTAAATAATATATCGAGTACCCCATTCTAAACTTAAAAGTCCTTTTTACTTTATTTACTCGTACAAATTAATTATGTCACAAGCGATTTGATTACCCAAAAATTGATTTTCATTGATCAGCACAGGGCGACAAAACATTGCGCGGTAGGCAGCCTATTGTTTGAAAGATAAAACTAATCTTAATATAAAATGTCAGCGAAATCGTAAGAATACTTTTTGAGAAACCAATTACATCATATTTTATACAAGCACTAGCTTCTGCCCGCGACTTCGTCCGCCTTAAATTCGTTTATCGCGGATAAGGGTATTTTTCCGGGATAAAAAGTAGCCGATGTCCTTTTCCGGGACTCAAACTATCTCCATACCAAATTTCATCCAAATCGGTTCAGCGGTTTAAGGGTGAAGAGGTAACAGACGGACAGACAGACAGACACACTTTCGCATTTATAATATTTGTATGGATTGCTTGTATAAGGCTTGTAATAGAATGTACAATCAATAAATTGGATGCATTTAGGCATAATGTATAAGTTTCCTACTAATTCGATCCCAATAAAAGAGACGTGTATTTTCGTCTGAGGGAGAAGTCGACAACCGCAGTGCCACCGGCGAAACATTACAGGAGCTAAGCGCTTGTCGCATAAAATTGTCCGACGTGGGATAGGGGACACTTTGGCAGGCACGATTAAAGAACGATAAAAAAGTAGGAAAATATACCCTTTTTACCAAAATTATTTATGAGTTTCCCTTAAGAGTTAATGCAACTTTAGTTCAGTTTTATTTCTAAAAAAATGCTACAGTAATATGTCAATCGCAAACAAAGATAAACAAAGACGACAAACAAAGATATGTTTCACTTAAATATACAGTGTGATTTGTAAAATCATACATTCCATTCGGCAGATTCGCAACATGCGTTTTAGGGTTTCGTACCAAAAAGGTAAAATATCTGTCTGTCTGTCTGACTGTTACCAGAGCGCTAAGATGGCTGTTTCAAAAGTGTTTAGCTGCTCTCACTCTATTCATCTATTTTTTTATAGTTTTTTAAGTCCGACGTCTCAAGAGCCCTATCGAATTCGTGAATTTGTCACAATATTAATCTTGTGTAACGGTTCAAGATTTATTTATACATCAACACAACTAGACGACATTTTACAGACTGCAAAATAAGAATCTCCCCCGTCTCTACTAGCGGAATTTGTGTCGATTGCATGAGTATAAGTCCTGAATAAGCTGATGTTGAAAATTATTCTAAGTCGTGAGACTAGGGAGCCCCACACAACATCACAAAAAAAAATTAAGTCGTTAAAATAATTTTGTGATTTTTTACACGAAAAACAGCAAAACTTAGTTAAGAATTTATCCCGGGCATTTTCCACTACATCTGTTGGAGATTAGGTTGCCAAAACCGTTTTAAGGTAACTTACTAATACGTTTCTTGTAAAAGTTTGAAAACACATACAAAAGGAATTTAGCTAAAATTGTTGTGAAAATAATATAACTAACGATTTTATACCAGCCCATGACTATTGAAATTACCCACATAATGATATCAAAATAGTATCGCATAAGTAGAGTGACACCAGACCAGCCCTTGTTTAACTCAGGAACTAACTTCTGTTATAAACATGGGCAGTTCAAATGTATTTCAAACGAAAAAATTCAAAATGTTATTTTTTATTTTCTATGTAAGGTGACCGATATGAGGGTGGGCAAAAATTAAAAATAATAATTTATTTGCTTGAATACAGTAATTCACATTAGATCGTATATTATATTTTATAAACATTGTTCATGTAGATGTGAGTAAGCAATACATACAGGAGTGCAAAGATTTGGGCGAGCTCCATTAAAATAAAAAAATATAATAATATTCAACACTAAAATATAGACACAACAACAAATAAGTTGATACAAGTTTGCCCCTCATTTGTATGCTACGCCTTATATACCAGAGGCAAACTTAACTCAACCGGCCAGTTCAGTCAGTACAGTAAAAGTGAAAGTTTCTGACTTGCACTTGGGCGGTTTTTTTGTTTCTGTTGCATATTAGATGCGCAAGATACACAAAATTTATTTATTTATTTTTAGAAAGTTACGTTCACTTTACCAAAATGCATCTAATTGATTAAGCATGACTTTTTTAAGTCTTTATTTTGTTCCTCTTAAAATTAAACTAAAGGAATCACTGTGTATATAACACGTACAGATGCACGTTAACCGCCAACTCAACCAAGTTGTTCAGAAATATGCATACAACAACGCAATGACCTAAAAGTGACTCCTAGAGGACATAGCTGCATCTCGAAACTTGGGCGAGGGTATTAATTCCCCAGTCGGCAATTTTCATTACGAGACGCTACGAGGTTCTTTCACAGGGTGGCATAGTTGGAAGCCGGCCAGACGGACAATGCGTAGACTTGTATATTAGGTATTCAATTGTAGGTTAGTTGGTCTTTTTCCGGTTTGGCTCCTGCTAGGGTTGGCAGATTGGTCTAAGAATAGATAGGTTCTTATAAGGTGGCATATCAAACGTATGTAAGTTGTTTTAAATAAAAAATCACTATTTTGCTTTTTTATATTCTATTTTTTTTTACTTTTATAAGTTTTGATATGTTTTCTTGAAGAACTACGCATTGAGATTATATACTCAAAACATATATTTAGGATAGGGTAAATACAAACATTGTAATAGATATAAGAGTTATTTCGAAAAAATGACTGACTGTTGAGTTTGTTTCGGCTTTCTTCTCTTCAGTGGTCTCCTCTTGGGAAACGCCGTAGATTCAGACTTTTAAAAGTGCCCTTGTGGCCTACTTACAGAATAAAGATCATTATTTCATTAATAGGGTTTCCGATGCATTGGTAAAAAGGGTGAATTGATGACTGATTCTGCATTTTACTTATGATTCAATTTGAGGTGAACTCTGAGTTTGTACAACTAAAAGAACATTATTTTATCCATACCTACCTAAATATGTCCCTAGGTTATCATTATCACTGTGATATTTTTATTAATAGTAAAAATCCGTACTAGTTTAAATGTGAAAGTGTATTTGTTGGCTTGTTTCATGCGATAACGGGGCAACGAATTGACGGGATTTTCCGCATATCGATAAAATAGAATAGAGGCTAGAGAGTGGCATATGCCACTCAGAATATTCTTATGCCCATAAAATGCATAGTTCCTGAGATATTAACAAAATAGTAGGCTTCGCGGACAAAGCCGTGGGAATATCCTAGTTAAGTGTAAGTGTAATTTTTGTTACGTTGGTTTACCTGAAATATTATATTGAGAGCTACGGTGTTTTTGTTCACTAAAAATGTTTATATCAAATAAGTTATTTAGATCCTTGTTGTAAGCGAATTAATGTAGCCCAAATTTTCTCAGGCATAACCACGTTGTCCGAGAAACATGAACGGGACAGAATCGCTTAAAAACTCAGGAAAGCCGTGAATTTGTTTCGCTGAAATCACTTAATAACGTCACGGTTCGCGTCCGCTCCATGGGGAAGTAGGAAAATTCGTCGCGAAGGGTCGGACCCACGGCTTAATTCAGAAAAACCGTGAGATTGCGGGATCTTTATATACTGTTTGCGAATCCGACCGTCGATGTTTCAACCCTTCAGCCTTTCAAGTACCTGGCTGTAATATTACAAGTTATTCCGCCTTCCGTCGGTGCCCGGTATTAGGGCACGGCCGATTGTGTATTATAATAACTATTTTCGAACACGAGCGTCCGTTTGTAACGATTTCTAAATTTCCTTTTTATTTCCAGTTCTATTTTCGTTCACGTTCGTATGTAGAATTTTGCGTTTGTCAATAATGTTTGATGTTAAATGAAGACTGACGTTGTTCGGGTGCGTGGGTTTGTTATGGTTCAGAAAATATTAATGCACTGCGTAAAATCGAGTAAATTTATATGCGAGTCAAAAGCGGTATTTATCTGTTTTAATTCAAAAGTTGCCTAGCGATTAACGCCAGTGACCGATTTTTATAACTGTATATGAATATTTTAAGTTCGGTGTTTAAGGCCTCTGGTTTTGGATAGTGAGTTTTGCTTTATTGAAGAACATAACTGGCTTAAGACAATATAAACTCCTAGCAATAGGGATTTGTCATATACTTTGTAGAATACTTACGAAGCGAAATTTACACATCTGATGACTCCCTAGCTCTACTTTCCTAGTCTGTACTATACGCAATTCTTGAAACTTTCGTGCGGTTTCTGCATTAATATCTATGTTCATAGATACAGCCAAGTATAACAATACAAAAAAGTTTAACGTCCTGAAGTAATGCTGACAAAAAAAATCGTAAGAAACGAGTCGAATGCAGTCGCAGCCAAGCCTGCAGGTTGTTCAAATTACAGCAGCAGGCGAAATCCATTTGCTAAGTCATTAAACTCTTAAATTTGCAGACTCAAGCCCCTCTCCACTTCTCCGCGGCCCCCTGACATGGGCTGATTACAAAGTTTCAACAGAATGATGCCGAGAAAGATTTTTTAATGAATATTAATTCCGTGCCAGTAAAACAAAGTTTACTCCCGGGCACCAATCGGTAATTGCTTCGTTTTACGTTTACGCTCAAATACTTAATCCTATCTTGAGTTTCAGGTATTTATTGCTAATACAGCTAAATTAATTAAATGAAATCGGTATGTTTCATTAAATAATTGTTATTGTTCTCTACACCTATAATTAACCTTTAATTCAATAACCATTAATCGTTGAAGGCTGTGAAGTGTTGTTAAGCTTGTTAATTATTTCACAAAGTAAAATAAAAGATGTAAGGTTGCCAGTTTGTCTATTGTGCTTACAGACCACTTGTATTTATTCAATCGCGTGCGGTCCATATAGGCAGAAAAGCATTGCCTACCCTGAAGGACCATAGCTTCATATAGGCTCAGAAAAACCGTCTACCCTGAACGATCATGGCTCCATATACGCTCAGAAAGATTGCCTATCCTGAACGACCATGGTTCCATATAGACACAAAGGAACTGCCTACCCTGAACGACCATGGCTACATATAGGCACAGTGAAACTGCCGACCGTATTCAAAAATCACTGTGCACGCCACAGTTTGAATACAAGATATTTATGAATGTTATCATTACATACTAACTTCTGCCCGCGACTTCGTCCGCCTTTAATTCATTTATCGCGGATAAGGGTATTTTTCCGGGATAAAAAGTAGCCTATGTCCTTCCCCGGGACTCAAACTATTTCCATACCAAATTTCATTCAAATTGGTTCAGCGGTTTAAGCGTAAAGAGGTAACAGACAGACAGACAAACAGACACACTTTCGCATTTATAATATTAGTATGGATATTATTAGAATTCATTCCTAGATTGAAGTATAAGAATGCAAGAGAATGCTGTTTCACGTTATTGTGACGAAATTACCCTGCAAAGGTATATGTATCATGTATAATATATATTTTCGACCATCAACTGTTAAATAGTGCACAAGTATTATAATGTGTTTCTTGTTAATAGCTCAATACGCATTTTTTTTCTACAAAAATAATAGGCCCAAAACACAACAGCCAAATTCGCATATATTTTTACACGCAACAACTTTATGTTATAGTTTTTGTCGGTAGCTTGTTAAATGGTTCCAATTATCCGAGATTCGGGTCTCACTTCGAAGAATCGTTTTGGAGGTTTGAATTTATTTTATTTTTAATACACCACGCTCGCATGGGCGTTTTTTTCAGCCATTCATTGTTAGATAACAATGCATGGTGAAAACATAACATTTTATTTATGTGACTTTCTTTTAAAATAAAACAATTTATCTCATTTTAGTTTCCGACGTTTCGGAAGCTTTCTAGCTTTCCATGGTCACGGGAGGACATACGCGATATAATCCCTTAAATTGTTTTATTTCAATGAGTAATAATCGCGGAAACAGAAGAAAATATTATGACTTTCTTTTATTTTAATGATTATATGAATACCGGGGGCAATCTTACACTTGTCTCAAACTACCTTCTAGGCTCGTATTAGGGATACTAACTAGAACGAGGTTATCATCAGGCTAAACACATATTTATTAGGATAATTATAGAAAATAATAAGCATTAGGGGAAAATTTTACACAAATCGAACTAGTTCCATGGTAAGCTCAATAAGCGTGTATTATGAATACTAAACGACGATATATTCAATAGACATATACGTTTATGAGATACATATATAAATACGTATTTGTATAACGGCTCGTCCACGCCACAAATGACCGCAGGGCTGGCAGCTTTCTCGCCCAGCATATCATTATAGCGATATTGCAATGAAAAGCCAGGACCTTTTTAGGGGCTACCCGGTAAATTTCACCGTTTTTAAAGTGATATATATTTATTCCTCTTGCTGCAAACCATGTAAAAAAAGTATATATTGTAGCTTGGTATTTCACCTATATTTTTGTCAGCCGAATGTTTATATAACACGTAATAAATCACAAGAAAAAAAAGATTCGTAAAGTCCTTTTTCTATATTAAAATGGTATTGGCTCCCTGGTCTAGCGATGCTTAGACATGGGACTAAAACCAATAAGTGAGCAATGATGTTCACTTTAAAATTGTCAACATGTTTTTCAATATGTTCTATAGTATTTAAGAAAAGTAGTAAAAACTGTCTTTTTTTCCTAAAAATAATTAATTTTGATGATGTTTATTTTATTATTATCTTGGTTTCGGTGACTCGTGAAGATAAACTGAAACAGAATATTGGTAACAACGGTGGTTGTCAACGCGATGAGACATATACAACATAGAAAAGTGAAGAGCTTACGGATCAAAAGTCATTCGCGTGTGGGAGCCCCTTAATGTTATTCATAGGAAGTATTTAATTTTATGTACCTACTGTATTTTTATGACTATGTATTAAATCTTCTTCGTAACGTAAATAGTGAAAATATAAATCAACTTCAATATACATATATACAAAGCAACCAAGAGTCAGGAACAAAATTTACTTAAATGACACCAATTTTGGCCTTAGTGGGAAACAGACCAATTCGATTTCTAGCCGCAATATCAACTACGAGTATGTCAACCGACGAATTTGAATCAAACCTATACATATTATTCATATTCATGTAAATTTTTAATAAAAAAAATCACTATTCAAGGAACGATTTTACAATTTACGGTGGAACTCTCAACCAATATTTTTTCCAATGGGTATTTTTTCAACGTGAACAATAAAACTACAATATAGAAGTAGTGGTAGTGCAACTGGGTTCGCGGAGAAGGAAAAATAATTTAACCTTTTTTTTTGCGTCAGCGTACTCGATTACGAGTCGAAAGTATTCTATTACTGGATGAGACCGCAAAGATATATGCATATACACATAAAATAAAAAATACTTGGTGGTCTTCAAATTTATGTTTTATATTGTCAATATACAAATATCTAATCTTTATAAGTTTGTAATAATATAAATGATTGCAATGGTTTCGCTTACACACAGTGCGTTTAATATGAGCACTGAGCACCTGATAAGTTTTATATCACTTGATGAAAAGCACGGACTATTTAATCACAAAACACAAGCAACCTTTATTGCATAATGTGTGTCATGTGCCTGTAATTATTGTCTCAAACTATTCCAACAAAATGCGAAAACAGCAATGAATACAAAAATGTTATTCATTGCTGTTTTCGCGCAAAAAGAATCAAGAAGACAGGAGCCACAGAAGCGGCTTGCACTAAAACCTACCCAAATTACAAAAACCATCTGAAAACGCATTACTTTTTAATTATATTCCAGTGGTTTTCCTCAAAACATATGCAAAACAAGCTTTGATAATTCTATTGTTTTTATTTCAACCTGATTAAATCATCGTTGCGGAATAAGGCTGGGTGCAGATAAGATTTCTCATTGTGCCTGAGATGAAAGCAGTCGGCCGGCAGTGAGTGCGGTCACAATGGGAGGTATGCTTTTCGATGCACAATGCCATTCCACATCTCTCATCTCTGAAAACAGAGGACTCCAACACTTTTAATGCGTTAAATGGGAACAGGTGGAAATTGGACGCTGGCGACGGCGAGTTACGGTTATTTTCGCTGTCGTATTATTCTGTACAAATGCAATATCTGTACTGGGTAGAATCGGGGATTGTGTTGTGAAAGATAATTATATATATGTATATTACTGGACAATTTCAGACAAATCTAACTATTCCCATGGAAAGCTCAATAAGGCTCGTGTTGTGTAAGATGACGATATATTTTGATATATATATTACTTATACTCACGAAGAAGGTGAGAAGACCACGTAACCTCTTGACTGAGCCAGATGATTTTTCACAACTAAACTTCACAGAGAGACTGAAATCGATAAGAAACTAAGAGACCAACAACGACTACAATACGACTCGCGACACACGACAGTTTGGTAGAGTGGATATAGATATCTCCTTAGGCCCCTTGGCTGCGAGCGTGTCATCAGCCAAAGCCAAAGTTACAATACAGACACTCCTGAAGCAAGTACAAAAGGCCTCTAGACTACAACACTCACCAGGAGCCTTTGGATGCCAGAACATACGTCAGAGGGAAAGATCAGCCTTCAGCCGTCTTAAAAGTAAACTCAGTGAATTCAGAAAAGTAGACATTTCTACTAGTAATTAATTCGGCTGGCCTCCCTTCTGGTTGTTAAGCAAAAACCTAAAGTTTTCTCTACACATCATTCAGAACCTCTAAAGTGGTCAACCAACACTGACCAAGAGAGAAAAAAAGGAACCAAAAGAAAAAGAAAAAATCGCAAACAATGATAATGATGATGACGATGAAAAATACCTTATTTTACTTAATCTTGCTTAAGTTAATGGGTGATAATTAACTGGTTTTAAATATATTAATGGAGATGAGATACAACACAGGAGATAACAGTGAAGTAGATTCGATAGAAACTGGAAAAAAACATTTATTTCCATTCTTATTTCATCGTTAAAATACCTAACCAAATGCCCAGCCAATTCGATTACTTTTATAAAATTATTCGGTCATTTTAGTAGCAATAAATCAAATTATCACAAGAAACTTTGAACAATTTCATCCCAGGCGGCAAGAGGCTGGCTTCAGTGAAATTAACTTGGAAGGGCTATAAATTCATTTCAACTCGGTACGTGTTTTCTCTCACGTGAGTTTCATTATGCGTGATACTCGAGTTTATTCCACGTCCTAGTATCAGATTGTGTAAGACTTTGAGTTCCATGAAAGGTTTTTTTAGTTGTACGTACAAAGGAGGAACCAACCCGAGATCAAAAGGAAAAATAATATGGAGTTCTTTTAAAGCAGGGGCTGTAAATCAATTCGGAATCTTATCTCGTATACCTATGTGCTCTGCTCGTAAACATTTTGATCTGAATTCTGAGGAAACTGACAACAGCAGAGTGGGTAAACATCGGGGGACGCGCAATCGTGGAATGCATAATAAGACGTACTACGTGGAACTCAACTATAGATTTCCGTGTCTTTTTTACATCGGATACATTTCATTCTAGTATTCCGGTTTGTTGTTTTAACCGACTCCCGAAATAGCAGGAGGTTCTCAATTCGTCGGAACCTTTTTTAGAAAATCCATTGGATCAATAATACACAACTTCAGATTTTTTTGTCTTCCGTCTTTTGTTTATTGGAACTGTAATTGAAGGCGACTGGGGTGCTCGTGACAATGTGTAACATAACCTTAATAACAATACAAAGAAACTTGTTTTTTGTCACTCATAAGACGGTGAAATTAAATGATTTATGCGGCGCCCCGGCATGAGAAGCTGGTTCGATTTTAGTTAGGATAAATAATAAATGAATATACGGTACAATTTTTAAACAAATCGAACTAGTCCCTAAGTAAGCTCAATAAGGCTTGTGTTATGAGTACTAGACGATGACATATTTAATCAATACATTTAATTTATGTATATAAATAATAACATGGTCATCGCCCACGACGGTAGAAATTGAATTTGATAGATTTTTTTTTTATGGCATAGGGGGCAAACGAGCAGGCGGGTCGCCTGATGGTAAGCGATCACCATCGCCTATAGACACTTGCATCACTAGAGGAGTCACAAGTGCGTTGCCGGCCTTTCAGGTGGGAGTATGCTCTTTTCTAGAAGGTTTGAAGATCGCATCGGTCCGGAAATACTACATACGGCAATTTATTCCACAGTTCAGTCGTGCGAGGCAGGAAATTTCTAGAAAAACGCACAGTTGTGGACTGCCACCCATCTAAGTGGTGAGGATGGAAATATTGTCGCGTAGGACGATGGCGGAAAGATGCAGCTGGGATCAACCCGAACAATTCCTCGGAACACTCCCCGTTATACAAGCTATAAAAAATGCAGAACGAGGCTACATCTCTACGCAGTGCCAAGGAGCCAAGCTGATCTGAAATACGCTGGCAACCGAGGATACGAGTCGCTTTCCGTTGAATGCGGTCTAGAGGGAGAAGCTGGTACTGTCGAGCCCCAGCCCACAGATGATATATTGCTTCTCCTTTTATCAATTTAGAAACAAAACCTGCCTTTGCGAATTGACAGGTGTTTGATATAAATATCTTTTATATGCTTTGTAGTATTTAAATGTATAATAAGTTTCAACTTTTAAATGAGCTTCTCTCTGCGGCGTTTCCGGACTGCTATAACATGAAATTCTTCAAGAAGTGAGTTGACAGGGTACTGAATGGTTAGCAATGTATGGGCGACTCTTCCGATGTTGCATATCCATGGGCGACAATGACCACTTTCTATCACGTGGATCGTCTGCCTGTTTGCCACTTATTACATAAAAGTTATACATTTCATACACTTAAGTCTTAGAAAAGCAACACTGCGTTTGTTTCGGATATAAAATTCTACTCATAAAGTACAGTATATTTTCGCGCATATTTGTGAAAACTAATTTTGCAAGCCATTAAACAGGTGATGAGTGGCCCTCATCTATATTTCGCCGCGCAGCTAAAGTTCAAAACCAGTTTCTGTGCAATTTCAGAGCAAAGATACCGCCCATTCAGTTCGCGCACTCTTTGGTGTAAATTATAAAAATGCAATGTTTTGAACAATTTAAGTGGGAGCAACCCGTAAAACGCGCGTTTGAAATCTTTATTTCTCTAACCCGGCGCGGATCCAAACGTGGAAAATGCTGGCCAAAAAATGGGATTTCGTCGCTTTCCACAGAGCGTTGCAAAAAAGAAAAAAAAATAGTTACAAGTTAGGGACAGTGAAGCGGGCTCATAAAAGTTGTACCGACGTTCACGTCGGCTTGCCACTGTCACGGAAAATGTTGGGAATTGTTGCTCATCTTCCACGCCACATTTGGGCATAAATGGGAATCGGGTGAGCGCGCTTGTTAGTGTGACAGATGACGGACGGCGGTATTGATGCTCGGCTCATCTGGCACGTTAGACAGAATGCCAAAGCGGATGATGAAATCGGAGTGCTAGCAGAAAATGGGATCCCTCGTTTTGACGTACCTACGTCCATTTATCGGAAATACGTTTAAAAAAAAAGTATGTATACCTACCTGCTATTATAAACTTGTGAAAATGATATGTCTGATGGTTATAGGATACTTATAACGTACTCAGATGCAAGAAAAGGTTTATTACATTTCTCCTCTGCATATTATGAAGTTGCGCCTTCTAGTGAAGTCATCGGCAATTTAAAAAAATACGCTGACTTCTTGCAAAGTTAATTCGCAATACTCGAAATGTTAAGTATTTAAAATCGACAGACCTCAATTTAATTTAGAAGCGGATGTTTACAATATTTACTTGTTACCTTTCAACTCTATGTAGGAAAAAAAATCATTGAGTACTTTCCTCCCCCAGAGAATACCATGTAATATCTGAATAGCCACTGTGGTCGAATGTAACTGAATCAGAGACAATATGAATCGGCACTTAAATGTAAATTCATGTCTTTATGTTAATGTTAATTAATACATCTACTTCTAAAGAAGTAAATTCATGTGTAAAGCTATGCACGAGTGTGGTTGTTTGACGACTGGTTTAGCTGAGCGGGAGTGACGCTGCCTGCGAAGCTGACCTGACCTGGGTTCAAATCCCAGTACGGGCAAATATTTGTCTTAAGCATAGATATTTGTTCCTGAGTTTTGGATGTCTTTATGTGTTTACTCGTATAAGTACCTAAATAAATAGACGTTTACTCATAAAACAAGCCTTATTGGGCTTACCATGGGACTAGTTCGATGTGTGTTAAACTGTAACCTAATATTTTGCTTTGCTAATATTTACATTCCACAATAACACACAACTCGTCAGCCCCCTATAACATAAAATAACAAGGGTAAATTCGTGAAAGCATCTCTTCACCCTAGCACCTATATTGTCAAATCTAGATTAATGTTGTTTCGGAAGCCTTTTCTTCGAATGGTTATGGCCTTCATATATATCCTCAAATTTACTCTTTATTTCCTCAGAAACGTGGATAAATAGGTAATTAGTTGCGTAATAAAACTGTGAAGGGTATTAATGGTATGGCCGGCGAGAGCCTGGAAGCTATGGTCGGCGTTGCTCGCCCAAGCGTTTGCTAAAGGAGATTTATACCGGTTAGGGTCATTACACTCTAATTAACTTTATAGACGTTTTTTGAGGAAAAATGGGATGAAATTGCGGGCGGGATTGACTTTTGTTAATCAAAATTGTTGGGAAATTCGTGCTCGGATCATAATGGAATGTTATGGAATAAAAACTATGAATGCTGGATATGATGTAAATTATCTTTCCCTTCGCACAACCGGGTAAAATGTACTTCGTCCAGTTTGCACGCGTGGCAGGCGAAACTAGAAGTACTTGTGTACTTGCAGGTATTTGAACTATGTACTATATTGTGTAACTACATAGAAAATACTTTAGCTGTCTAGTTCTCGTTACGCTTTTGTATGGGAACCAAATTACCAAGCTTGGTCTGAAAGTGAGAATGTGAAAAAAAGTATTTAAAACGATTAGATGCATGCAATTTATAGGGACAGTTTTGCGTTCTACTTTTATGATCTAAGGCAAACTTACCGCCCGTTGATGAATATATAAAATTTAAACAATACATTACATTTGTCATCGTTACATCTCACCTCTTATCGCAGAAGAATATAAAGGAGTGAAATGATGATAACAATTTGACATTTAACCGTCTAACTACCCGTGCCCCGAGCTCCCCCGTGTGCCTATTTTCATACAATTTCAAGTAAGCCGGCAGCGGAGGGTTAAGCCTGAAGCTAGCTACGTCACAAGATTAATAATAGCCCCATAAACTCCATTAGTCCGTAATTAAGTTAAATGAATAAAATTTACCCGGGCGTTCGTGAAAATAGGCTCTGAAATTTTGATCAAGAGTTGACTAGTACCTTCGATGGCAGTGTAGATAATGTAATAAAATAAGGAAGCATTTATGTACTACGTGTTTTTCAATTGTGTCCAAATTGGCTGAAAGAGACGAGTCACTATGATAACATCTCTTATAACCTGTCTGTGACGTCAGGCTACATTATTAGCGGAAGATCATTATTAGAAAAAGCCTTTCTAAAACTTATGACGAGTCCTATCGATATCTATTCTATTATAAAGTTGTAAAAATAAAATATCTGTACATTGAAGATATTTTCAAAAAAATGATTGTTACGGACTTTTTGAAGTTCACTACAACGAAAAATATTTCTTTTTGATTTTTTGTATGTTTGTATGTGTCGTTGTGGCTTCATCACGCAAAATCGGCTAAACCGATTTAAACTGTTTTTGGTACACGGGTAGACGGGTATATCCAGATATTTATAGGATACTTTTTACCCGACTGCGCTGAAGAAAAAATGAGGGTTATGACTTTTTACCCTCCGCGTTCGAAGTTGCGGGCATCTTCTAGTATTATATATTTATATAGTCGGGTAAAAAGTATCCTATAACTGTCTGGAGATACCCAGCTACCCGTGTACCAAAAATAGTTGAAACCCGTTTAGGCGATGTAGCGTGATGAAGCCACAACGACACATACAAACATACAAAAAAAACCAAAGAAAATATTTTTCGATTTGGTGACCTCTAAATGGTCCGTAACAATTATTTCTTCGAAAATATCTCCAATTACAGACATTTAATTTTTACAACTTTATAATAGTATAGATGCACAACTACGCTACACGATTCTTTCTTAAGGTGTGTCCACACTTGTATCATTTGCTCGTATCCGATCACCGTGCCGTGGCATGACTGCGTATCGTGTTGCTTGGACGCTTACTGTCGGCGCGCCGATCATGCCATACTCGTCCGATATAACTGTGTGATACGCGTAGCAAAATGGATTTCGAGCGATCCGATCGGCGCAACGTCCAAACGCGTGATCGTCACACGCGATCATGCCACGCGACGAAGATCTGATACGGGCAAATGATACAAATGGGGACGCACCTTTACGCGACAAATACATAGGATAGGTGTTACCTATCAGCGATTTGTATCCAGTACAGTATGTAATGTTATGTCAAGCGAGAAGAGTAGTCGCGACTAATTATGCCGGCCCGACAGTCTCGTGTTATACTGAACACTAAAAGGAATGGGTGATTATTCTGCTTTCACTTTTTTATGTCATAGGAGGCAAATGAGCACACGGGTTGATGGTAAGCGATCACCGTCGCCCATAGACACTAACAGAAACAATGCTACCTTTTTCAAAACAATAGGTGATTAAATTTTCAAACATACATACTTCACAGTGTCTCGTAAGTCTCATCGGCTTCCAAGAATTGATTCCGTACCTGCAACAAAAGCATATTTCATGTACTTATCGTTACAAACTTAAATATCCCCGTTAAATTGCCTTGGCACCACGAAAAGTATGCCGACATAAGTTAGAAACTCTTTAGGGTTGCTCGCAGCGCTTTTAAGCCTAGATTCTGGGACGACTTCGTAGGCTTTTAACGTTAATGTGGCCCGGCGGCTAGAATCTGGAGCACATACTGGATGAGCTAATTGTTTTTATTCCACCACTTTTATTTCAATAGTAAAAGTGGAAATTTTTGCATCCATTTATACAAAAGTTACGTTTCGCAGTTCCGTGTTTGAATTAAATTCCATTTTCATGAAACACGGCTTTTACCTCTATAATATTTAGTCATATTATTTAAACGTGGGGTCCAAATTGTATCTGGGAGAGGATTGAAATATGAAACAGAACGCAAATTAGAATATTGAACAGTACTTTATTTATGTAACTTATGAAATGAACACAAAAAGAATACGACTGAACAGTTAAATAATTAAAATCCCAACTATCTCCGACTAAAACAATGCTTTGTGGCATCAAAGAAATGATTACGAGTAAAAGACTACAGATTACTGTCGTCTCGTCTATTATTCACATAGAACATAATGCGCCTTTAAAATCCTATTTACCTCATTTTGGCGTCGTCTAGATCAGATCAGCCTTCAGAAAAATAGAGTAGCATTTACATATTTTAGTAGGGATATGGGATCTCACTAACGCAGCCATGAGCGCTTCGAGCACCAGACCGCCATTTGTTGGGTTGGCTCTGTCAATTTTTTTGTCGAGAAACATAAATCTCCCGGAGCGCGGTGTATCGTATTAGTCGGCTACCGGAGTCCGAAGTACAAACAAGGTGTCGGGGATGCGTGCAGGTCTCGGCCAGCGCGCAGATTTATGTTTCGGAACGTGCCCGAAAATAATTGGAACAAGAGCGAAAAATAAATTGGCGCCGGCACCCCTCGCCGGCCACAAGAAACAGCCACAACAATTTGTTATGGCTACAAGAAATTCTTGCCTAGCTTAAATTATTCAGCCAAAGTTTTGCTTTTGCATATTTTTCGTAAAAGTAAAATTTCTAGTTGAAAATACACTAACAACTTTTAGAACATTCCTGCCTATTTATTTCACGTTTCACGAGCCTTCAGCGCTTAGTATAAGTAGGTATACTCAACCGCTCCCTGGGGCATTCCTCGAAATGCCATCTTATCTACGCCGGGCTGTGTTAGGAATTTTCATGCAAATATTACATTTTTATACTCCAGAGATTTGCAAGTAGTAATGAAACAGTTTGCTGGTTTTAGCGCACAGGTATTTTGCAGAGAATTATGTAAATAGAGTTATTTATACGGCAGATTATTTAAGATAAACAAATGTGAAATAACAAATAAGTCCACAGCCGAACGAACTGTGAATGCGCTAGAAAATATTCAAAAGTTATTGGGATGACCCTATCCAATTTAGTTAAAAGCTAGCGAGCATTGTGCGCCATGCATCAGCGTATCGCGGTATTATTTCACGTTCGTATTTATTCGTATGGACCGACCTCTCCACCTATCTAATTCAATCACGGCAGCGTTTCTATGTGCAGTCGCATAAAAACGGTACTGAGTTTTAAAAATGGATTCGCACAAACAAATGTTTGTTTCATTGCTGATTCATTTAGGCGGGCGTTAAAAGCAGCTATGGTTTTGAGCTAAAAGTGCTAAGAACATCAAACGTCGTTATGATTTTTTCCCGACCGCGCGGCAGTAAAAGCTTTAGGGTGAGCGATTTTTGTTTAAATATACATAGCTACCTTTTCATTATATTTAAGCATGCTATGAAATAACTAAACGTTAATAGTTTCATTTTAATATATGTATGGGTTTTCATTGCGTTTCCTTTCTAAGGGCATAATTATAAAATATAAATAAGCTTAAACATTAATTTCACATGAAATATATATTTTAAAATGATATAAAATAAAATATGATGGTTCATTAATTCTTTCGATCACTTCGTTTTACGGCTGTAACGCATGTGCTGTGTGAGTGTGAAAAGGCTAGAAAAGGGTTAGAAAGGGATACAAAAGAGCAAAACGATTATAGCACTGTTTCATTGTTACGATTATGAGGACGGAGTGTCGGAACGCGCTATTATATGAAACGCTTCCTCTAACTGCTCGTATAAGTTTGCTCGCTATGCTACAATTCAGTTAAATGCTACATAATAGTCAAAATTTACATGTATAGTGTCCTCACTTATGGTCACGCTTTTAAATTTTATGGGCAGTTATTTTCACTTATATCTTTATCCAATTGTTGTAATTCGTCGATATATCTAATGTAACAGAAATAGCGGCAATATAAATAGTCTTGTTTTATCCTTGTATTATTGTAAAGTCTACATATTAAAAACTTTGTAAGACAATATACATATACGTAGGTATTACGGGACTTATTTTTAGTAAGTTAGTAAGTAGTAGGTACGATTAAATCAAGAATAGCAACCAAAATAAACTGAACTGAGATACTGTGATAAAAGTAGGTAAAAGTTAATATTTGACCTAAGTATGACCTAGTTTCTTTAAATAATACAGGGATATAAGTCTGCTTTTACATTGCTAATGAACGAATGATGTTCAAACTAATACTTATATAACAAATAATAGTTTGAACAGCATTGGCTCATTAATAATGGAGAAGCAGACCTGTATCGCGGCCTATAGTAGACTTTCACATTGATAGTGCATAATGGCTATAGTTATTATCAAGGACCATTAAAACACGAGGGCTTTCAATTGCCATTCCTTGGATCGTGCCTCGATCGCAAAGAGATAACCTGGTAAAAATTTGATGGTGCTTTAAAACTAAACATTTAAAGATATTACAACTGAAACATAGTACGTACAATAACAATTAGTTCGTAAACAGGTAATAATAAATAAATTTTAACATTTACGAGTAATTACTGTGTCACGCTTGCAAAGTTGAATAATTGTAAATAATAATTCTTATACACACTTAAATGGCGTTGTAGATATCGGGGAACGGCTTTTTGTATGAAGATTGACAGCACTGTAAAAGTGACTCGTGACGTGAGTCACCTTTTTCAGAGACTGGCCGTTATTTAAATAATAGATCGTCCTTATTTAAATGACCGATTTGAAAAAGGAATATCTTGTGCCTCTGTTTTGTAATGTCATAATGCATTAGAATGGAATACTGATTTTGTTCTGAACGAATAAACACGTAAGTCTCTACCGTCTTTATTTATCGACGACAACATCCCACAGTAATCTTGTTGTAATCGTCCTTAGTTATTATATACATAAATGAGCCAACTAAATAAATGAACATACTTAATTACAAACCCATTCAACTATTAATCATTGGCTATAGGTATTATGATTAGTTGATTAGTTTGCAATGGTTGTTTCGAATTTCGAATCTTATTAGAATATTTTAAGTAAAGTTAGCATTAGACAATATATTTTCCGTACTAAGAAGTCGGGAGTAAAAGTTTCGAGAGTAAAAGTTTCGGGTCACCCTAATTTAAATAATAGCAATATATTTTTACCATTATTAAACACTAGTTTTATTTACATAATATACTATTGTTTGCAATACCCAACTGTATTAGCAATTTCCGCGGTCTTATCATAGAAATAACAACATACGAAAATTACGATTTTTGCAATATCTCGCTTCGTAATCGCCTTTTTTTTCCTGGGTTTTTACGAGTTCGATTTATACCTAATTAATTACTATATTTTTTAACTGTTTTTTGCAGCTTAGATGTAAAATTTAATAAAGATTATGACAGCATTAAAAATCTGTACAATTCCGCACTATTTTAGGAAATAAGTTGGTATTTTATTTCGACATATTCATATACACGTGGCCTGCGAGGAGCGAAACGTGTGAAGTGCTTAATTTTTTTATAATGTACTTATACATTAAAATATGTACGCACGAATAAAATTGACAAACATCTCATACTAACATAAAAAAAGTAATTAAAAAACAAAAAAACCCGACTGCGTAAAAAACTAAAAACAAAAACAAGTCTAGTACCCCAGAAATTTGTTAATTTATACATGTGCGATACTCACAATATAAAAAATAATAAATTCTAATATGGAACATAGCGATTTTGAACAGTCAGGACCCATAAGAAATCTAGATCGACGCAAATCTTCCCAACAATGGGTCCCGACTGTTTGTTTTTTTCTTTTTAGTTTTTTACGCAGTCGGGTGTTTTGTTTTTTAATTACTTTTTTTATTTTATACTTTTTAGTTAAAATTATAAAAGTCAGTCAATTTCGCAATCTTTAATGTGGGGGTTATTGAGAAGCTCGCACAGATTTATAACAATACAATAAAATGAAAATTTAGTGAGAACGGCTTGTTAGCCAACTTTGAATGGTAATAGTTCCTAACTGGTAAGTCCAAATTAAAAATGCTAAAAGAAACCTAATAATGATTTGTAAATCCCTATTCTTTGATACCCCACTTGATATAGTTAGACAATTTTAATTTTTTTCTTTTTCACAATATGGCGTCTCATTATCGCCATTTTGAGTTTTCATCATTTTCATGTCTTCAGTGACATTCGGACAGTAAAAAAAAATCGATAGACGTAAGAATCATCAAAATCGGTCCACGCGTTTGGTCTCTAGAGTGCCAGATGGGAACGAACATACATACATACATAGACTGATAAACACATTACCACTCCTTTGCGTCGCGCAGTCGGGTAAAAATTTAGCAACCGGGGACAGATAATACGGTTTTCTTCTTTAATTAAAGTAGAAGCATTTCGTTTTTCTTAAAGCGTTATGGGCCATACAATATATGGGTATACTGGGAAACGTAACTTGGACAAGACGCTCCCCCTACATATTATTACCCCATATCGCTTTACGTCGGTCGGTATGTAAAAAAGTAGGTTAGTTAATTTGCAGAGGCTCCTATTACGGCACATCTCAAAGGTCCAGCCTGGGCCATTCCCTAGCTTTATGGATCATATGAGCGGCGAAATTTATTACAACGTCATTCGACTAAATTCCTTCCACAATGTTGGTAGCTGGAGGAAATGAGGGTTGGCAGATGTTACTCAATATAAGTATAAAAAACTCGGAATATTGCGCCGTAAAGAGACAGTTATTAGATATAAAGTTGATATAAGGATATGTATGAGTATAGATTTGGTGATTGAGAGCTTCAAATCTCAGTACCTATAATCTTTATTAAGATACTAGGTTACTACCTTTGGTTTGTGAGAATTTCTCTTTAATCTGTATCAGGTAGATCTGCCACAGTGACTCAAGGTGCTGGACAAGCTCGTACCAAGTTTTCAGTCACTTGGCTATGAATTTATTATTTTTACAGTGACAGACAAAATATCATGTGTTTTAAGGCTGGTTTTAGTAAATTGTCGTGCGTGCTCATAGGTAAGCATGAGTAAGAACCTATATTAATAACGATGACTTGTTTGAAAGGATTACGCAAATGCTCGTCAACCCATCTGGTACATGTCCTCTAAGTATTATCGATTACATCTGACTGGTTACCTAGACTGTGGCACTAGAAGAACCCTTAGGTTATACATAACCATAGTAGGAAACGTTAACTGTCGAATTTGTAACATTTCGTTGGTTAATTTTGGGCTGTGGGATCGAGTGTAACGTGTCGTGATCTGTCTTTTCGTGCAAAGTTAAGTAAGATCGCTTAGGAGATGGACAGACCAGATAAATAAATAAATATTACGGGACAATTTTACACAAATCGCTCTAGTCTCATGGTAAGCTCAATAAGGCTTGTGTTATGGGTACTAGACGACGATATATTTAATAGATATATTACTTATATTCATAGAAAACATCCAAGACTCTGGAACAAACATTTGTGCGCATCATACAAATATTTGCCCCTACCGGGATTAGAACCCAGGACCTCGGATTCGCAGGCAACGTTACTCCCACTGAGCCAAACCGGTCGTAAGTGCACAAGCACGAGCAAGGCAGCTAGCTGTATGAAAGAATTGACGAAGTCTCGTAAAGGTTTCCACCAGGCCGAAGTGACGTAACGACCTCACAAGATTCTCTCTGTCATGAGAAGACGACAGAAGAAATATAGGGGTCTTGATGAAAAATGTAACCATATTTTTGGTATAAAAATAACTTGCTTTGGCATAGGCGTGTTGGCCGCTGGCTTGTCCAAGATTTTACTGTGGGTTAATTTGATTCTAAAAAAGCTAACATTCCTCCAAAAATTGCGGTACGAAATTGTCAAGGTTTTATATACAATCTTTATTACATTAGCTATCAGCCAAACTTATTGTACGGGCAAAACCCTCCCAACACAAAATGGCTTATGCTGTAATACGTCAACAAAGTCGGTTAAGCTTTTTGTATAAGTACAAGATGTTCTGAAATGAAACCCACGACATAACGTAGAATGAAATTAAGATAACAGACATAATGCCTAGACTTTATTCACATCAGCCGGATTTTTGTATTATTTCTGTGGAAGATAATCTAAATAGTAGATTGTTTGACAAGGGGCTAAAATAAGCCATTATGACACGAAGTGATTATTTGTGCGAGCTCACGAAGTGAGCGAGTACAAATATGTCTTAGTGACATAATGGTTTTTAGCCACGTGTTAAACACTCTGCTTTTCACTTCGACTGCGAGAAAATAAAAAAGACTTAACATTAAAATTGTATATTTCATGAAAAACTAGAAGTACAGTTTGAGCAATTCTATCAGAAAGTTTGAACAATCTGATCAGGTTGGTTTGTTTGTTTTTAATTATTCGTAAGGAGTATGTAGCTAGCCGCAAGTCTTTTTTTCAGTGTCATAGAAATTTGTATGGGATTATATGGCTTTCTTTTAAACACTAGGGGCTAAATGTACTATTTTAGTCTCGCTTCGCAAAGCTAATATGACGTACTTTTTGAGCAGGAGAAGTGAAAAATATGTTATATAATATATACTCGTAAGTGTCAACTGTACTGTAGAGAAAAGTTATGTATGGATTATAATATATAAGATACACTTTTTTTTTTTTCAAGTTGAGTACTAGACTTGTGTGAATTATTTTCCAATTACACCAACAACGCAGAGATTTGCAGTGCTTTTACGAGTTGGCTATTTGGAGATTATTTAAAAATGAATAGGTGAATTAGAAAAAAAATGTATTACAAATGCTCCTGATGTCAAAAATTTAAGACACTATTCAATTGTTAAAATTTGAAAAAAAAAAAAACAATTTAACGGATTATATCGCGTATATTATCTCATTTGAGTTCCCGCCGTTTCGGAAGCATTTCAGCTTTCCATGGTCACAGGTGGACAAAATTTGTTAACGAGTGAAGCGAGCTAATTATCTTAAAAAATGACAATAGCATTTTTTTTTTATTGTTAGTTTATTAATATACTACATAAAATAACGAGTTGTTTTGGACGGTTATCGTGGGCTTATATTACTTAGATTGAAATTTATTAGATTATCTCAATTTCTCAATTGCTTATTATGAGTAAAATTGTACTTACATGAAAATGTAACCTAATAGGATTTCCAAGGATAAATGGAGTACTTAACTCCCTTTAAGGTCCTTTACGGATACAAGATACTTGCGAAACTGGATACGTGAATGAAAAGGTACAGTTTGTAAGTATAAATTGGTAAAAATTGATTGTTTTGGTCATTATTTACTGTATGCGTTAAGTGATAAATGAAAATAAGCAAATGGTAGTGAAGCATTTTCTGTACTTTTTTTAAATGGCGTTGTCGGTAGCATACCGTCAATAGGGCAGATTATATAAAGTGATTTGTAAGACGCGAGTAAGGTGTGACTGTAACTAAATATACCATAATGTAAAGACAGTTGTAAGTGAAGTTAAAACGGCCAACATATTTAACTTAAGGCAAATAACACGAACACAATTATTCCAGTGCCGGTTCTAAAATAAAACTTCTCAATTCTCGATAGGCTTCATGGCTTTATAAGATACTCAAAACTGCTGTTTGTTCTGGCATTTAAATATAAAAGAAAAAGTGAAATGTTGGCATAACGGTAATATAAGAGGTGCGTACAGCCTTAAGTCCGGTAGACGTCTCGGTGGGACGGACTTAGCTAGCATGTGTGGCTCCTGACAAGGGTCGTGCATTGTGAGTCTTATCCCACCCACCCACGCTGTACCCCTAATCAAAAAAGTTTAATAAAATCTAAAACACGTCAAATTTTAAGCTCTATAAATCCGTTATTTTAAGAAGGTATGATTATGATGATTGAATCAGACGAAATGGTTTTGCAATGTCAGTTGGATTTATTTCATATTTACGTGTTCGTTTTTATTCGATCACATGCAAAGCAATTATAGGTGCGCTACTAAGACAACGCTGTATTCGTGATATTATAGTCGTGTTTAAGTAATCTGCGTGTAATTATCAGGGATCGGCTCTAACGGTGCAAAAAATTAACTAAACTTGCCTAACGGATAGAAAGGAGTGCTTACAGCCTTGAAAATATTAATATCCTTATACCCAAGTATTACATACAGAGTTAAATTAAATACTAATCTGCCAATAACATTCTTATTTTCCTCGGTTCTACGTTACCTATAGCAAATTAGTTAATATACTGTGCATCAAGTAAATATTGTATTTGAATTGATAAGGATACGAATTTCTACCATTTCAGATTGTAAATTTCAAACAATACCACTCTTACCAGAGCGCTTGCGCTTGTGAAAAGTGGCTACAACATCTAAACTTGTATTTAGCTCAATAAATTAGAAAATGTGTCGTGTGTTGCATGTTGTTTCTTGCGTGGTGAAAAGCAAACTGCAAATAACAAAGTTGAAATAAAAACCAGGAGAGGTCAGCGTTGCAGTTCAGAACAAAGTTGGTTTCATTTGTTTTTACTCAGAACAAGCTGTGTTGTTCCTGAGCTGCTAAATAGGAGTAAAATGACAAAGCTTTTTATGAAAGAACACGAATAGTCTGATAATAGCCAAAAGTTTGGAATTGAAATCTGTTCTTAAACGTAGAATAAATTATTTATTCCAACCTTTGGTCAGCAGTGTGTGATTTGAACTTTTTTTTGATTAACATACCTGCATAAACGGAATTTAAGATTCGATATGTAAATCATACTTCATGCTCCATTCAGTGGGCTTAATATAAGAATAGCTTTACTTAATTGACATACCTATGCATAGAAGAAATTTTAGATTGGATATGTAGCAATCAATAACTTCTGTTTTGTTATTACACTATTCTGTCACTGACGACAGGGATGCAACAATACGATGGAGTGAGACTCTTTAATTCCCCTCGCCCGTTTAGCCTGCTAAATTCAGCAAAGTGTACGTAATGCGTGCTTGATAGCAATATAAAATTCTTCCCTTTCATGCAAAATAACAAAACGGAACAGCTTCTGACTGAGCATTGAGGACATCCAATGGCACGTATCAACATCAACACATACGCTAGAAAGCTAAACATGTACAAATCCTATTTCGGGGTGGTTGTTGAACTCCCCACCTCAATTCGGACCGGAATGAGGCTCATCATTTGACAAAATGGGTCGTGCGGTGCCAAGCGAGCCAGCAGCTGTCCAATATTGAACCGCGGCGGTTTCGCGACTCGCCGAAAAAACCGAACGTGTAATGAATTTAAATTATCAGGTCAAATTAGATTACTGTATAAAATGTGATAATTTACACTTTAGTCTGACTCTCTAATACAATTTGGATGCGAATTAGATTCAAGGTTTGTGTCGTGGTTCCAGGGAAGCTGTAAGAGCAATCCTATTTGGAACAATGTTGGCAGTGCTTTTGTAGTAGCGCCTAAACGTGTAGTGGATGTACATACATATTAGGATTAAAAAAAACAAAATCGATATTTTTCAACGGAACATCCATAACTACCACACGATACATAAAAAGGGTAAATACGTTAAATATGATACTACTGCGCCTACATTCTCGCTCAATAGGTATGCCTAATAAAACCGACTCCAAAAAAACTAAAAATAAAAAATAACGCCATAATTCAGTTTCTTCAAATTACTTACAAGTAACCGTTTGTATACTCAATCTATACAGTATATACAATTAATCTTATTGTGGCGTCGGTGCCATATAAAGAATGTGTAAAATATTGAAAATTGACGATTTTAGTAAGTTGTGACACGATGGCACCCACTCCAAAATAACATTAATTGTATATACTGTATAGATTGAGTATACAAACGGTTACTTGTAAGTAATTTGAAGAAACTGAATTATGGCGTTATTTTTACTTTTTAGTTTTTTTGGAGTCGGTTTTATTTTTTTGTTTAAAAGTTTATTTATTTTACACTTTTTAGTTAATCGTTACTTAAAAGTGTATCTCGTGACGATTCGAACAAGCCCAAACACGGCTAGCATACATTATTTTATTACATAGATCTGGTGCCTACCTTCCGGCTCCATCATCAAATCAATTTGATGGTACCATTCTCATAAGGAACATTTAAATTTGTGACTATGAAGTTGCTCAGCTAAATTAATCAAGATATTTTGTCGCCACCCGTAAATCATTTATCATTGAGGAGTTCCGATGGCATTCTGTGGTCTTCTGCATCAGTTCCACTTCACCAATTTACACTTTCTGAATACAAATGCTTATTATGTTTCTTATAATACCAAAATCGCTATATGTATGCCTACAATATTTGAGGAGTTCCTTCAATTCCTCATGGATTCCATCATCAGATCTTCACCAAAATTAAATGGGACCAACTAGAAAGTACCTTCTATCAAAAAAAAATTGGATTCGGTCAAATAGTCTTTGAGTAATCGGTGAACATCAATAAAAAAAAAAAAGAAAAAAAAAAAAAAAAACATTTTCCTTTTTTTGGAAGTCGGTTAATGAAAAAGTTCAATCATAATCTGCAGTAAAAATTTTGGTGTCACAAATGTCTTTGGTTCATGGAACTTTTTAATATCGTAGGGCAGCAATGTTTACGTTTTTCACGTAGGATGGAGGAGCACACTTCGCTCACAAGAGGCTCGGTCAAAGGAAATCTTGGGAAACTGGACTAGTGGTTTTTGCGACTGACACATTAATTAAAAGAAAATGCCTTGGCGAACAAGACGGAGAAGTGGATGATTTAAATTTGAGTTCAATTTAATATAAAATTACATTTTACCTATTAACACAGATGTTATTCGTTTTTTGAATTAATTGTTTTTTTTTCGCGATGATAAACATATACTCTACTTAATATTCTTAAATAACAATAAATATATAAGTCAAGAAAGTTACTTGTCCCACAAAACTACACGGTTACTTAAGCAAAACGTAAACACATTTAATGTGAATAAAAAATAGCGAAGCGAACAGAGTAATGGTAATTTTCAGTCCTAAAGCAATACATTATGCATGAAATAATACTGGAAATTCATTTGGCGTATTCCCAAAATGCCATTAATGAGGTCAGGATCACGAACAAATAAATTACAGCTTGAAATACAACATACTAAGTCTTGATTTATGCTTCTGTCCATTGAAACCCTACTGGTAATGCGTTAGAGGCTTATGGATCGGCTTTAGCAAAACCACAGTAAATTACGTGTACAAACGTAAAAACAACGCGCTTAACCAGTTGTTTTGATGTCTGTATAGAAAAGAGTGCCAATGTCACAGTTCGCTCGAATTCGAAGTTTTGTCAGTGATATTGGACGGAGTAACGTCATTGCTCGCAATATTGGGGACATGAATTAAAAAAATTGTCAATTTTAATGAATTAATTTCTTGAAATTTGATTTGTCTTCCTGAAGATATGCTTTTAAAATAAAATAATAATTACCTTAGTAAAATGTTAATAAAAGAAACAGTTGGTGTCATTTTCAAAATATATTGGTAACCATACTAAATTAAATAATAGCAATTTTTTTACTGCCTACTGAAAATCATCAGTTCTGGAACGAGCTCATGATGAAAATTTAAATTAAAAGAACACGACCTAGAAGTAATCTAAAAGGAATAGGCTGACTACAGAAAATTTGGAAAAAAATATTTTTATTTTCTTTCATAAATCTGCATTCTAAGAAATGTTTGTGGTATTTATTTACTAGGAATCAAAATCAAATCTCAGGTAAGAAATGATTTATTTGATGAATAAATTTTAGAGTCGTGTCTATAATAATGCGAGCAATGAAGTTACTTAGTTCAATCCTTTGTGTTATCCATTTTAAATATCGCAACACTCCTTAAAGTTATGTAAAATAGTTGGCAAAAGAGCGCTAAGTGACAAACGAGTAAAATGAGGTTTTTTTTACAAAACACGTATCAAATAAAAGAGTTTTGTGTAGGAAAGGTTGGCGCTTATTCCTTCAAATTCAGTGTGGAACGCCCGCTCGGCCTCCCATTTATTTCACCTTTTCCACTGCAGCGAGCCTACCAGCCGTAGAGCTGACACTTCAAAGAGATTCTTCAAATGAAACGTACACTTCCACGCTTATCGAATACTGAAACGCTCAAGCGATTAAGCATACAAAAAATATATACTCGCAACTAACAGCAGGACCCACCCACTTGCATGTAGGCATGTTTTTTTATTTCAATTCATAATACGCCATCGCGACTGGTAAATGAAGTGGTTTCAGTTTTAAAAGCCCGCTTTATGGCGGACGCGGTGAGCTTTTATTGCGTTTTAACATGGAAACAAAACAACGCTGCTCGATTCCTCCTCGAGCCTCCGAAAAAGCTGAGGAGAAGAGCCGTTACCGCAGGATTACTGACGATAAAGTGCGCTACATTACGCGCGCGAACGGGCAAAAGTCACACGATTTAGATGAAAAATGGGTAATATGCCATACCGCACTTTACGTATGTTACTCACACGGTTGCGTAGGTTTCCCTCCCACGATACATCGGTCCCATCAGTTATTCGCTTAAGCTCTATTCGTTTTATATACGCGTCGAGCGCAAATCTAGCCTGAAAATGTTACGAAACTAACTGGGAGAAAAGTGACAATAAGTATTTATTACCCGCGCCTTCTGAAAGATTACTTTCGTCCACAAAATGAGCCGAACTCAGCGAATTCTCGAAGCCAGTCTAGCGTTTATTATTCATCGAGCCTATTTATATTAGTGGTGCGAGCGATACATGTTCAAGAGAGTGGGAGTGGAGACCATGTGGCGGACAGTAAATATATCAGCCCGACAAGGGCATTCATCTTGAGGATGGAGAACGCCCAACCTTTAAACGATTTACGAGGGGCAATGGACGCCGCTGGTAAACAGCAATGGATCGGGCTCAGCTTGATAAATACCTCCATATTTTTATCTCAATCCCGACTATCGTCCGTTTGTATTCAGTACGAAGGCTCATCCTCGCAGTTTGCGACGATGCAACACGCAGACAGGAAATGCAAATCGCTCTTGAGCCATGCATGAGTTTGAAAATGTAAATTGAATGGTCTAACTTAGAATAGGTTCATGAATTAAGCATCCCTTTAAAACTTGCACATTTAAAAGGGGAGCGTAAACAGGATCGCCGGGACGTTCTAATTTAATTTGCAATCTGACGAGCAGACCCTTGTCGCATTGTTGTCCGGTGACGAACGGATAACGACGTTCGGCCGGGCCGGCCGCCGGTCGCCGGCCGCGCCGCGGTCGCGGCGGGTTCGCGGCGTAAGCACTTCTTTGTTTAAACATTGTAGATTAGACGTTATTAATGAGAACGCGCAGAAAGGTCTGGATTCATTTGGGTTAACAATAATATTTGTCCGGGCAGACGGGACGCGTGCGGCGACTTTATATTGGAGTCGTCTATTCAAATTACTTTAGGTTTTCATTTGTTTCGTTTTGTTAATCTTGTCACTGAAAGTATTTTGCACGGCCGGTCAAATATTGAATAGTGGATAAAGCGAGACCGGTCATTGTTATTCAAATGAAATATGAGCGAAGTCGCTATTTGGCGGGTATTGTCTGTTGGCACAAAGCGGGCGGCGCCATCTCCGAAACAGGAAACTTCTTCCAAGATACAGAATTTAATTTTTATGATTTTGAACTCGGTTCGAGTTGGAATACGAGCGCTTTTGTCGTCGATGCCCTTTATGTGCTTGAAGTTGAATTTCAGTCAATGGAGACACGATATTGTGCAGCATTTGTACGAAATGACTAGCACATCTGCAGTGTTTCTGAACGATGTCGGCTCTCTACGAGATATAAAGCGAAATTGTTGAGGTGGATTGTGCAATATTGTGTAACTTGTATTTTTCTGTTGCTGTTCCGAGTGAAATGTAGGCGCCCATTATCGTAAGTTGGCAAATACAATAGCTTCAGTTTTATCGGTCCGTTCTATAAAACTACTGAGATTTCATTGCGGTTACGATCGAGCATCTATACTTCAAGTAGTTTATTTTCACAAAATAGAGATTCATTAGAGCGGGTCACGTCCATAAAGTTTAATTTTATACGAAATCAAAAGAGGATCCTTTTTTATCTATACCTACGTGACTTAGGGACAAACATATGACATTGACTTGCTCATAAGAGGACACATTTGGGTCGCTGAATTGTGCAGTGCAAAACAAATACATGAGGGCTTTTGATGTATGTAATGACCCTATGAATTGAAACGGAAACTAACTGACTATATACGTAGTGCGATAGATTATATTACTTTGCATTCGATGTACCAACAACGCTTATTGCAGGCCACATTAAGTTAGATCAGTCCGCGCTTCCTTAAAATAAATCTCTATCGAGAAACTTGACGAATGCTTGGAATGGTCGCATTGAGTAGACGCCCTTTCAAACAGATGTGTGAGGCCCGTAACCTAAGTCCGAATCTTTTAAGAAGAATATTCGCTTATGTTTGACTTCTTTGTATACAACATTATTCTAGCTATTGCCGATTTCTAAAAAGTGTTATACTTGGTCGTTATCGTAAAAGGAAGTTCAGTCAATATAAAATTGCAGTTTTTTTGTTCAAACGATTCCTCCAGGTCGATGATGATAAGTCAGCCAAGACTTCTCTTTTACAGGCTCTTATTTCTAAGCTTTGTATGAGTCAAATCTTGCAAGTTAAATTTGATACAAGCAATGCTCGGTTTCCAACCGAGCTAAATTTGCCATACTTATTTGAGTTCAGTGACAAGGCAATAGGACGATACCATCGAGCTCATATATGATGATGGAGCCGAAAAGTGGTTACAATGGTGGTCAAAATGACGCAATCCTACCGAGTTTAGACTCTTTAAAAACGTCTCAATTATAGTTGACGGATGTTAAAAAAAAGTACAGTCGGCAATAAAAGTTAATAAATAATATAAATATATATCGGTATAGTTTCCATGAAACAAATTAAAGGCAAAGCAAACCATCTAAGGTATTGCGCTACCATCTCTTAGACATGTTAGCGCTGCATCATTTGGTACGGAAACAATTCTGTTTACCCATTCAGAAATGCCGCTCCCGATGGCGGGAGCTTTAATGCATTGAATTTAACGGGCACGAATTCGGTGCCTTAAATTTATTGCATCACTGCTATCGAGACTCATGAGATTGACTATGACCCTGTTATCACTAACGTTTCTGTTTTTTAATGCTATGAAATTAGCTATGTAAATAATATTTCATTTTTCTATTATACTCGAAGAAATAATTTTACATACTACTTAGGTACTTACATAGTAGACTAGTTGTTACTCCGTTTTGTTTCGTGCGCAGTTGATCCCCACAGATTCCATTCTTCACTTAGTTATCTCAAGAACGATGTCCTGGGTAACCCTTTATTTGGAAATGATCACTTCAGTAGACTCAAAACGTTTTCATAGTTTTTTTTATTAATCAGAATTCATGGAGCTGCCTTCACTGACGCTATAACTTTGATATTGGGTCAATCAACTTTTTTGTGAAACTTGTTGCCGTAGTTACGTACAGTCTCTTGAATTACTCTTTAAAACTACGACTTTAAATATAATGGCAACAAAAATATTTATGTCTAGCCAATATAGGTTCAATTGTTAATGGCCTAGATTATTAGTACTTTTCTAAGGAACTCTGTCACTAATGTCTTTTACCGGGCAGAATAACTATTATTTTAAACGCTATCTTCTAATTAGGGTTAATGGCCACACAGAGCCACAATATGGAGTACAGCCGAAAGGTTCCATCATCTGGTTTTTAAAATTCGCGCAATTCATTGAATAGGTCATAGAAATATGTAGGTAATATCACAAATCACAGACGACCCTGCTGGACCGAAGTGTTTTCAAAGCATTAGTATAACATAAGTAAATGTTACATTTAAGTATCTTTTTTAAGGTTAAATACCTTACAAATTTGAAAGTGGTAGGGAAATTTATTTATTTAATATTTTATTATTACCCAAAAGAAAACTTATCGTACAAAAGAAGGACTTAATGCCAGAACGCATTAACAAATTCAGGGTTTTCAGCACAATACTCGCTGGTTGAGACGTTGGACAGGTAATCCAAAGGTTCCGGGTTCGATTCCTGGTGTGTCCACGTGTAAGCGCATTTTTTTGGGTTACGATCTTTGTATCTGGGCATTATTATTTAAAATTGTACGGTTAGACGAAACTTAAACTTTATTTAAATGGCGTCTAGCCTCAGCAGTCAGTTTGGAACGAATATATGCAATTTGACATTAATTGTCTGATTTCGTGACAACCACTACTTACTTCGTGACTACCTCTAGTTACAGATACATATTTCAATTATCCATTTATATTTAAAAAAATTAAGAATATTTAGAAGCTTAAAGCCCTATTACATCTGGAGGGTAATCAATATGAATGAATTCTCGTGTTTATGGAACGTGCTAAAACCACGCGTGATGTAATAGCAGGCAAAACCCCGCCGCGGTTTCATTTGTAAGTGTCCCAATTAATTTAGGAAATGTAACTTGTTTTACTGCCGTCTCAATCTCGCCGAGTACTCAAATTATACATTAGTTTGATTATATTCTGAGCAATATTTAAGAAAATTAGCATGAGCATTGAATTGACATACTTTTTTCTAAATTGACAAAGAGCTTTTTGTAGGTATAGTACAACAAGAGTGTCATGGACAAAATTTCTCACCAAAGCTTACCTACTTACTGCATGAACTTGGCATAAAATAGCGTCTTTCGACTTTAGTATAAATTCGCATACTGAGACTGTTCGGGCTATTTCAAGGCAGAACAATTACTCTATATTTACCTGCTACACTTCAAGAGTACTCGTATTTCAAGTACGATAAACTATACAAAGTTAGGACTTAGCCTTAATGAGTCGTAATGTGATAGTCTATAAACTACGTATATTCTGACACGTGTTATTGTTTTCTCTTTCTATTATCTCAATCTCAACCATTTAGCATTTTATTACTTATTGGTTGAAATAGAAGAATATAAAACCAACTGTAGGTTTTCACGGTATTACGCCAGATGGCTGCATATGACATGTGATTTCCCCATTGAAGGTGTTCACTGCATACGTAGTTTTATATAAAAAAAACTGCAACACTAAAACTCTTTGGTAAAAATTTGCACAGGCGTTAAACATTTTCATAATAAAACGTCCTTTGTTACGCGCCGCCTAGCTCAAGTGTGGTGTTGCACCTGAATAAGTTTTAACTTTTTCCAGGTTTTAATTAGGGTTGCCGCCATTATTGCCATGTTTTCAGACACTTTGAGCGAGAAGTGCCGTTGCGCAGATAAACTAAAATGCGGCCCGTGTCGCGAACTAAGTATATTCTCATTTAATTTGCAGAAAAGGCAAAAGGGTGGATTGAGTTTCCTAAATGTTTTCAACGTCCCTACCTATTTACAAGTCGCTATTTACCGGGGCTTTAAACGAGATTCTCCACCATTCGGATTCAATTTAGCGTCAAAATGGACGGTAAAGCTCATTTGATATTGTTGCGAACGGTCAATGGTCTAGGACGGACCTGTTTGGAAACTGCAGCCCACGACAGAAGGCACTTTGACTAATGAGCCGGCGTAAGTAAATATTTGATTGCAGAAAGAATCTACGTGGAGCTAACTGATTGAGTAACGAGTGCTCGCAAATACTCGCTCTTTCATTACTTAATAGAAGGAAGCGCTTCACTTTTTCAACATTTTCGTTTGTATCGCATTTACATTACTGTACGCTGTACAGGGTGCACAGTTTTTTACCACTAACTGCATGGATACGTTGTACGAAGAAATTATTTTCTATCGTCCTAATTTGACTTCTATGAATTCTTGCGGTGACATTGCGATATTAATTATGTCGAGATGGTAATTTTCAAAAGTTGTTAACGTGGTGGATTATTTAATAGTCGATATAATTTGGTTGTTACAGCATGTAATTATAATAATACCTATCATCAATCTATAAATGTTATTTAATGTTTCAATTTGATAAATAACAATTAATAATCGTTGAATGTAGTTTATAAGGGCCGTTTCTAGAACCTACTTATTTGTGAAAATCGTTGAGAGGCTCCGTGAAACAGGTTCAACATTAGTAATAAACATGGCAAGCATTAACCTACTTTGTTAATCGTGAAGCCTTAGGGGTGATTTAAAAATTCAGCCGCGTCGAATAATGTATGTGAATGAACCAGTTGGAAAGATCGATACCTACCTTTCTCAGATCGTATAGATTATGCCAGAACACAATTGTTCTCTAAGGAGCAGGAACTCAAAGGATTTTAAAGGGTACAGGAAGGAAATGTTATTGTTGGCATGCTCGTAGAATTAAGTATAATCCTATAATCTTAATCAAGCAGTGATTCTGCCTCGATGTGGTTAGTGATTATTTCAGTTTCCAATGCACAATGTTATCATGTAAGTACAGTATAGGTCAGCGTAATATTCATATGTATACTTTGAAGGTCTCTGATGAGTAAAATTGTAAGGTGACAAAATTGCCAATTAGCTTTTAGACTGCTTGTATAATCAAGACACTTAAAAAGAACTTGGACGTGTATTCAATTGGTAAATGTAATCATATACAAATTTTTGTTAGAAGAAACTAACGTCTAAAAGTAAAGTGAATTCCTACCTAAATTTATCTCATCCTGATGTAACATTATAAAATGTCCCATAATCTCGATTTTACGCTGATAACGAGGTCGAAGCGAGGTCAAAGACGACATAGAATTCTAAATCTTGGAGCGAGGCCATGGCTCCAATATCATCCCTCTATGAAACCCACTGGCCCGGCAACAATTGGACGGCTCGTTCACCTTGTCTTCAACAATTACTACCGTCCAGAATGGTTTATTTCCTGTCTTAAAGCCACTCTGCTGATAAGCACAAGGGGCTGGCGCGTCGATACCATCGCACTTAGAGTCACGCAATGCTTAACTAGGACTGACCTGGCGTTCTTTATTCATCGAGAGGGCGAAATCTAAGCTCCCCCACAAACAAGCTAGCCTCATACATATTAATGTTTTATCTACATTAGCACCGCTGGGAGCTCCGTCGCTTTAATGTGTTTGCGGCAATTTTGCGCCCACCTGTCGAAATTGTGACATAGTTCTGGTGTCGGATACACTTTGCGAATATACGGCACGTCTCCGAGTGTACATTAAGCCGGATAGCGGGGATATTAACGCGTCTGGATGTCTAACGAAATTGTGGACATAAAAACCCGTATTGCGGAGGTGTGCTATAAATATGTAGATTGGTATGGAGCGTACATGCAAATATATTTGTCGGTACAGGATTCGTATTAAACGATGAGTACATTTAAATTCGCATCGTTCGCGTTCGACTTATTTAATAGTAACATCGACAGATGTTAATACGATCACTGACTCACACTACACTACACTATGTGTGCGCTGAGTAATTAGTATTAAGTACCTACTACATATCATATAATTATATGCTAACTAATCAAAGCTTCTTAAAGACGGAGCATGAGTACTTATTAGAAACGCATTTTACTTTCTTTGTTTTATACGATCGCAAGTTTGCAGGTGGTTAAGACAGAAACCGTGAGATAACTGTAGAAAAATAAAGCAATAATTACATAAAAATACCAAGCGAATGAACCCGATACTCAGAAAGGGTAGCAAAAGGGACCAAGTAAAGTAACGATGTGAGGAAAAAATATCTACTTACATTCTGTGAATTGACGCCTTTCCGCAATTTAGGCGTAAGCTGAGACTTTGCCCGCCACCACGTCTTTTGTATTCAGCATTCACTCCATTTTTCTCACTGTTGGTTTAACTTTAGTTTTAGCGCGACGCGTAATAATTTATACCTACAGAAGTTTTTACTGGTGAAATAATACGGGTCAGCGCGGGTGAAATGGGTTGAAAAAAAAATTACAAGTTTTATAGGGATCAACGTCGTAAGTCATTGTTTTTTTATATGTGTGATGTCACACATATAAAAAAACATGATCACTTGTATCGTAATAGGTACTAATTATAATACAAAAACAAATACATAATATTGGTGTCATACCAAAATTATTCGCACGTATTTCATTAAATACCAGCAATTGAAATGAAAAACAATTGGTGGTAAAAATAAATAGCTTTGCTTTATTGGTAAACTCGTTTGTTTTTAGCTTGAACAGCTCTGCAACCATCAGGCGAGCAAACGTAGCAGGCGCGCCAGACCAAACAGCCTTGCCCCCGGGGTCAATTAACCAATGCACGGTTCAATTACAGACGTCACGGATTTTATCGATTGTTCCACGTGGTGAAGGTAACTTAGGTCCCAAAAGACATACCTATACAAAACTGCTGTTCTAATCATAATAGCCATCTTATTATAGTGGGGACAGTCTTAACCTGTGTTTTATTAATCAATGCATGGTTAAATTACAGACGACACGGATTTTATCGATCGCTCTATGTGGTGGACGAAGTTAAGGTCCCGACAGACATACCTATACAAAACTGCGGTTCTAATCAAAATATATATCAGATTTTAGTGGGGACAGTATTATTCTGTGTTCAATTAAGTAATGCAAAGTTCAATTACAAACGTCACGGATATTATCAATGGCTTCATGTGGTAAAGGTAATTCAACATCAACTAAAGATACCTCAACGAAACTGAGGTTCTGATTATAATATTGGTAAGTGCCTTATTGCAGTGAGGATTTAAAGAAGTGGTTCAATTATAAATAGACGTCACCGATTTTATCGATCATTCCATGTGGTGAAGGTAATTAAGGTGCCAATAAACATACCTATATGAAACTAAAGTTCTAATCATAATAAGTATCATATTGTAGGGAGGTTTTAAATAAGTTATACTAATATTCTGGTTAATACAGTCTTATTCTGTGGTCAATTAACCAATGCACGCTTCAATTACAGACGTCACGGATTTGATCGATCGCTTCGTCCCGTATGTGGAGAAGAGATAATTAACTTCCCAAAAAATATATTTCTCTACGAAACCGCGGTCATTATCCTGTTGTGAGATAAATAATCAAGTAGTTTAAGAATCCAGTTAGTAGTATTATCCCAAGATCAATTAGGAAGTAATTATTAGACGATGCTTACTATAATTTACAACTAGAATTTTATTTGATTATTCTTCTCGTATGTTTTGGTATAGTAAGTTAAGATTGCAACACACATTACCTCGTCAAGGAATTTGATTAGCATAAACAATCTTCCCGGGAAGTTAGTTGTCCAATGCATGCCTTAATTATAACCGACTAAGACTTGGACGACTGGTGAAAATGTAATTAAGACCGCCGCAAATATACGTCTCTAACGTAGTAATTATAATATTTTATTATGTCTATCTAAATATCACCGGAAGGTGAAACAATAGGATAACCATTGCAAAACTCGGGGAAACTTAGTTACTAATTAAATTTCCAAAGTAGGTATGCAGTAGCAATATTCTACGAAGCGCAATAATCTCACGAAAGTTAAATGTAAAGATTTTAAATGCGAGTTTAAGTAAGAAGTTGCGGACAGTGCCAGTTCATTGTGCACACTTCTTTTAACGAAAAAGTTCATTAGCAACTATCTGGTGCAACTTCAGCCGGGCGTATTGCTCACTAAAGTCCCTACGGTTTAATATTATTACTCCGAAAGTTCGGACAATTTGTAAAGTCGCATTTCTTTCCAGTTTTTATATCGTAAAGTTAAATGAAGGAGGTAGTTGCGAGGGAGCGGTATGCACGGTGGCTAATGGAATTAAATTCAAACTCTGCTTAGCTCGTCTTTATAAGTCGCCAGTGATAGTTGTGAGTGTCTGCAATTTCCGTGGCTAAGTGGTCGGTTTAAAAAGGGGGATATTGACATTTGTCGGGAATCCGGCGAGGCTGAGGTTGTTTGCCGACTCCACTTCCAGGATTAAGTGATTTCCTGGCAACTGAGAGTCAGTCTGCCACGTCGCCGTCTAAAAGGGAAAGGCTGTAAGAACACATCAGGCTTATTATGTTTTAGTGTGTTTTCTTTGGGGTGGAAATACGCGTGGGATTTTCTAGTGTCGTTGGATTATTGGATTGTTCTTCCTGCGTTCGTAGTGTAGCTCTGCTGTTTCACACGTGTGACCCAATGAGGTTTCCGCACGCCACCTACAGGCATGGCTATTAAGTAAAGCCTGTGGAATGTTGAAGTCAGTAAGAGTTATGACTACAGTTTTCTGGCACGAAACTGAATTATTGTAGTAGTTTGTTTTAAAATGTTGACATTTATGGCATAGTTTGTAAATACTACAAACCTAAACATAAATGTTTGCTGACAAAGTTTATACTAGCGTCTAGTTACCTAGGTGCTAGACGCTCTTTGATTACTTCGTAGCAAAATTCCAGTACTTTTTTGTATTTCGTTAGATCAGGTAGAGAAGAGATCCTATTTGGCACTCAATCATGGGTTACCATTTCCCATTTCGTTATTTAACCATTATTGCCTTTTACGCATCGATTTGGATGCGTAAAAAGGTAATAAAGGTACTAAATTGTTCCATCCGACGCTATATAGATATTTTATGAAAATGCAAGAAAATCTTTTTCATTAAAACAGACAATAACGTCTCAGCAAGAAACTTATAACAGCGCGGCCATTAAGCAAATAAACACGCGGGCAACCTTCTTATATTTCAAGTTTAATTTTTCCGCAAACGGCTAGAAAATACCAGCTGCTAGATAATTAGATAAGCGTCCTGTGCACCGGAGACAACGCCGGTCTCTCTCATTAAACTCTTTTAAACACTTACCGGCTGTTAATGTTCAGCTATTTTCTTAACTGACGCCGAAAGGCTTCATAGTGGTTATGACCCTGGGGCTCGTCCAAAATTATGTGACCTACTTTTGACCAGTGAAGTGAAAAATATATTTTTAAGATTTTTTGTACGAGCTGGGCATTCACAGATAATTAATTGGTTATATGACAAATCCTATAAAAAATGGATAACCAGCTACCCACGTACCAGATGTAATTGAAATCCGTTTAGCATTTTTGACGTGATGAAGCCACAACGACACATAATACAAGCATTTTTTTCAGTATGACGTTCAAATGTCACTATTTTTTTTTTTAAATATCTTTTAATATCTGTAAATTTAATTTTTACTACTTTATAATGGTATAGATGCCAATTTTTTTGCAGATATTTGGATTTGTTACTCTAGTTAATCGTTAACCGGATTCGGATGAAACTTGGCATACAGATGCATTCAGATCCTGAATTCAAAAATAAGTTACTTTCTTTCCCCATAAATGCTACTGGGTAATAGATTTGAGTTTTTTGGAATGTTGAGAAAGCTGCGAAAACGCTAGTTACAGGGCAAATTGTTTGGAAATGCTATGAAATTCATTTGCAATATTTTAACTTTATTTGTCACTATGTTCGTACAGTGCACTCCATTCTTTTCGCAGCGCGAACTAAATTCGTTTATCCCCCTCGCGCACACTGTCGTGCTGCAAAGTGCAGCCACTGCTACATTTAGCTGTTTTACTCTGTAACAAAATGTTCCCGAAATGTTATCAAGACACAAAAGTGAACAAAAATTTCCAAAGCAGTGACTATATGGTTGGACCGAACAATCCTTAAGAAAAGCTACTCCACTATTACTACTACGAGTACTAGATAATATACGCGATATAATCCGTTAAATTGTTTTATTTCAAAAAGCTACTCTATCATAGAGAGAAAGGCTGAGAAAAAGAAGATTTTGCCACCAAAGCCAAATCAAAACATTATAATTAGGGTAGGCAAATAGTTACGCGTGACAATAATGAAACTTTTTGCTAAGGCTTTCGCTAGCGCTCTTCTTCAGGAATTCTTAAAACCTGGCCATAATCTTCCGTCATTATGCTGCGATTCTCAAGAATATTGCAACGATTTCTCTCTTAAATTGTTTTAAAATAAATAAGTGTCTTTACTGAGTATAAATAATAGGTATGACGACGGGGTATGAAAATCAAAATCATTAGTCCCTTAGATAATAAAAATATTGAACAAAATACGTGTTCAATTTCTTTAAAAAAAAAAATGTGATAAATCGCATTAACGTTTAGGAGGTCGGTCGGAGGGGGTCGTGACGTTACTACTAGATACAATTTGTACCTAAGAGTGACGTCACGCGACAGTTTGACTCAATGTATTGCCTTTACTATTGGATTAAAAAAAAAAAGCAAAAATACGTGCCATCTTTGTTTATTAATCTCCATGACTAATTATTAAAATGTAGTCGTTAACCCTATTTAACTCAAGTGGAAACCGTAACTTGCCAAAAGATTATGTGAATTAATTTTTATTAGTTTCAAACACTTTCCACGTATACACGTGTCCTCGTCAAAATAAATACATATGGAAGTTGTTGATATGGGAATTATTTAGATAGGATGGGCTTCCTTGACCCCCGAGGATCACACGTGAAATGCGGAACCTTATGGTTCAGATAGATACGGAAGTATTTACAATAAAACTTTTTAAATGAAGCAGTAACTAGTCCAGTACTCTTATGTGGTCAATGGCATAAATATTTAGTTGTTAACCGCAATTGACGTGATTATTGGAGTAAAATTATTTCGTGTGAACACGATAATTACGATAAAAGATGTAACCACACAAGATTTCCAAATTATTTCTTACTAGAAGTTGTCCGCGACATCGTTCGCCTTAAATTCGTTTATCGCGGATAAGGGTATTTTTCCGGGATAAAGAGTACCTAGCTTACGTCCTTCCCCGGGACTCAAACTACCTCCATACCAAATTTCATTCAAATTGGTTCAGCGGTTTAAGCGTGAAGAGGTGTAAGTGACAGACAGAAAGACCGACAGACATACATACAGACAAACAGACAGACACACATTCCCATTTATAATATCAGTATGGATAAGGATATTAGGATTAGGATTCTGGAGCTATTATGTTTCTAACTCTGTCTAGTACCTATATGTGTAATGATGTCTCAGAAAATTGGATATGCGAAGATTAGTTTAATTTGACAACTTCTTATAATATTTAATTTGACAAATTAAAAAAATAGATAACTTAAGTCCTCAGTGTCTCCTAAGTCACTTGGGACCTGTATGTAAATTGACTGAAACACGCCCTATTCTAGTTGAGAAGATTTTTCGATTTTGCACGTAGGTCAGGGTACATTTTTGGAACATATAATTCCTAAATCACGCTAGAAACGGTATGCGAGTCATTGCAGCGGGAATTATTTGTATAGGATTGACGACAGAGACCCGCGGGTTGCGCGTGATGTGCCCGTAACACGGCTAATTCAGGTCGAGATCAATGTCAATGTTTTTTTGATTTATTTAAATTACATAAACACACAAAAATATTTATACTAGTACGCGTTACAGAAACCTGTTAGAGGTTTATACGTGACGCGAATTTGGCATTTTGTTTACTTAGATAATGATTGAATCCACCCTATTTAGCAGTTAGGTACGCTAAAGTAGGTATGATATAGTTCCATGATGGTCGACTCTAGATCGATGCTGCAAATAAAAATAACTTTTTTAAAGTATTGATCAAAAGTGAACAGTAGTTCTGGTTGTAATTTTAAATTTTGACGTAGACTTTCATCTTGAGATTTGATTTTAAACCTGGTTTTCGGAACTGGTGGCTAAATCTTTCAATGATGAATAATATAACCAATTCCTCTCATTGAAAGAAAAAATACTTTAATATTACAATTGCGAAAGGATCTTTGTCTGTCTCTCTGATGTAGATGCAATTTGGTATGGACATAGTTTGAGACCCTGGGAAGGGAAATCATCCCTTAAGAGGGTAGAATGAATAAACAAAGTTGTAAAATGTAAATTGAATTAATGCGATCGCTAAGGAAAGAGAGTCGCTGGGAAATTTCCAATCTCTTCCTTGCCAGTTTTAACCCATTAACATCTCGCCAGGAAGTCTGTTGGTTTGCAACTGAACATTCATATGAATAATCGGCGCAAGTGTTCAGTGTTTAACGCCCCCATTAGATTTTATACCGCCATCATCGTCGCCATTACTGGATCCTTCGAGAGAACCCTCACCTTCATTAAGGTTAGTGCGCGCATGACCCTTTATTCATTATTCTTAAGATACGGCATTAGTTGGATGAATGTTTGCACATGCTTCGCCACAATAGGGGGATTAGTGCCTATTACGATCGACTATTATTTCTTGAGTTCTGGATAAAATAAAATATAGTAATTTGAGATCATTTTCTCCCTTGAACTGAAACATAATCTCAACTACGTTTGAGATTAGCTAATGCGATAGTTCGCGATGATAACTAGAAAAATACCGTAAGAATTAGACATGTTTATATTACATTAGCGGTTACTCATGTCGTAAAAGCCGAGTACTGCTGGACATGTTTCGTACCAGGACCTAAGTCATGAGTGACAAGTGGACACCGATATTGGACTCGCACTGTGCGTCAAGGCTTTAACAGCCCGGCTACTCGAAGCAGGCGCATGCGCGGGCGGGGAAGGCTACTACCCTCACTATCATTGTCAAACATAAAGTTGCACACGACACTATAACAACATCACTCTCTAAAGCCGCGTTCACACCGACTGACGCAGCACCCAACACTGTTTTCCAACTGGAAGCCACCGACCATCCACCATCAGGGTTGAAATTCAGATGACGACTCATTTCAATGGCCTACCTATCGGTGTGCACTCGTTGCTCACGACTATAAGGTCCTTTTGATGGACTGAAACACGTTGAGAAGTATTCGACTTTTAAAACGTGAGTAACCGCTCGTGTAAGCCACATAGTGTGCGATAAGTTAGCAGATCACCAGAATAAAGCGAGGGTGAAAGCAGGCGCGACGCACTCCGCGATTACGCCCCTCAGCCAAAGGTACCAGTGCACGGTGATTCCGCTCCCGTACAAGGGCGGCCATAAATACCTCAACTCCAAAAAAAGCCATTTTTTCGATTTTAAACTATAAAGGGTTATTATACAAGCATGAAATATATCATTAATAACATTTTTAGACATTTATAATAAACTTGTGTGACTATTTTTATTAAAAAAATATCTGTAGTCAAAACCATTTTATAAAACGTTATTATTTTAAACATAAAGCCATTAGATAAAAAAAAATTGTAATTAATGAAAACATAAATGAAACAGCATACTACATAAATAATAAAAATATTTATTTCAAGACTATTTACATATATACAAATAAGGTTATATTAAAACAAAGCGATTACTTACTATTTATACATTCAATATTACCTACTTACTATTTACACACAACAAGTCCAATACAGATTTAGACAAAGAACTTTTTTTTTTAACAGGTAACCTTCTCAAACTTGATATTAGGGGATCTGAGTGAAGAAGAAGTCGATTAATCAAATCAGTATTAGTCAAAACGCGGTTCATTTTTCGTGTGTGATCTAGTCGAAATGCTTTATAGTATTTGTTACTCGCTTCAGCTGCTTCTTCAGACAGTTCTCCTATAGACAGTAGGCCGTGATTGATAATGTCAGCACCATGAATCAAAATTTTGTGGACAGAAGCAGGCAAATAGTACCATGGATATTCGGCAACTAATTGCCGTGCAGTTTCTAAAGCGAAATCTCTGAATTTTGTCGCATCAATGTTATATCCCGAATTGATACACTGAAGTACAGTCCAACAACGATCTAGGAGATCCTTCTTAATACCCGTAATTTCAGCTGAAATATCTGAGCTTGAGAAGAACCGCCTAGCAGTGTTGCCATCGTTCGATGTCCCGCTTCCGCCACTTTTGGGTTTATCGATAATAAGACCTAACTTTTCCCTAAATTGCGATTGTATAAGTTTTTTTTTTTCAGCTACAAGTCGTTTATCGCTATCAGACCTAGCTTGCCATTTCTTAACCTCTAACTTGTAAGCGAGATGAATGAAATATTCAAAAAATCGGATCAATGCGTGAAGTGGAGACATGCCATATTCATATTTACTTTCGTCAGTTGCTTTGCACAAACATACATCAATTTGATTCATCTCACTTGGTAAAGCTTTACATATATAACATCTAGTTGAAGAAACATCACTAAGTGCATTACACACCTTACCATCGACCATAGTAAGTTGTAAGCTATGATTAATTGTGTATTCGCATGCATTTGTCTTGAAGATAGTCGGTTGCAAGTTACTTATTTTCTGTTTGAAATAAGTCTCCTCTTCAACTGATACTGCAGTTGTTTCCTTAAAAAACTGAAAGCGAATAGGTCTGCAGTATCGAGTTGAAGAAGGACGAGGATTTTTCCACAAAATGATTGAGTTTTCCTTATTATCCGGGTTTAAAATAAGTTGAAGCGGTACATATGAAGTAACAAACAAGCTACTATCCACAAGAGAAGAATCTGAGAAAGTTTGTTTGTATTCGCTATGTCCTGTACTACCATCAAATCCCCATTTCCCAACCAAAGATATTTTATTTAAAGACTGGTCAGGTATTTTATCTAAAATATCTTTTTGAGACTCAAGAATCCGAGTGGCAGTGTGATCTAACAAACTCTGAAGTTCGACTTCGGCTGATGATTCAGTAACGGCTACAGTTGTAGGGTAACATCTCTTTTTAGCCTTTACAATGCGTTGATAGGAAGGCATACAATCTTTCAGTATATTATTATGTATAAAATTCTTAATTAATAGATATTGCTTTCTAGAAATCTTACCTTCTGCAATAAGTGACAAAACTTTGTTTTCGTCGACTTTTGTAGAAGTTAAGCTGGAATCAGCAGAAGCATTGAGCAGTGTATTTACAGCAGACTCGTCAAAATTAGATAGTTCCGCCAGTCTCCTTCTTTTAGTGCGTTTACTACTTTCATTAAAGTTTTTCCTCGGACGGCCACGAGAAGTGGAAGGGGAGGGGTCGACGTTATCATTCTGCTGAGAAATACGCTGCTCGATACTTTGGATCACATCAATGTATTCTACATCATTAAGCCACTCTGCATATTTATGTAGAAATATAGACTTTGTACATCTTGTTTTTTTCCAATAACATGCAATTCGTTTACATAAATTCCTTATTTTAACCCTTAAATTCTCTATGCCAATATTTTCGATGTTATCCGAAATAATTGATGTTTCCGTCAGTGTAGTAAAAATATGTTGAAATTTTTCTGTATCAGTTCCTTGTCCAGAGTGCCAAATATCAAAAACACTACGTTTCGAAATAGAACACCTTAAAAATGTACCTAAAACAAAGATAAAAACATTTTTTAAAAATCGGATTTTTTTCGGCTACCCTACTCTTGTTCTTTGAAACCCCTTTTACCTAAGAAGAGGTCAAAAAAGGTCGATGAAAGTTACAGCCCTTATTAAGGACACTTCCATCTATAACATAATATATGTGTCAAGTGCGGCAAACCTCGGCATCAGAGTATAACTCTCAATGAAATCATACTTCTTAAAAATTAATCGTAAACGACAGACCTCTACTAGAAAATTATTTTAAAATATAAGCACGCATATTTATATATAAAACATAATTGAAAAATAAAGTACATACCCTCTTCTTGGATTTCCATAATAATACCACGTGGACACACGCAAATAATAATAATAGTACACAATAACAAAGTGATTAAGTTGCGGCGACAAAAACACACTACTAATTAGGGTCGAGATGCGTTCACTTTCGTTGCACAAAAGTAAATGATAATAGTACTTTATTGCTGTGCTATATATAGTATTTAGAAGATTGTCTATCGGTGAATCATTTTACTTACTTTTTAGTCCAGGATACGCTCATGACTTTTTTCGATTTATGGCCTACGGCGGAATCACTGTGCAGTGGCGTCTATTCTGACTCAGGACTGACTTTTGCTGTGAGGCTATTGGCATACATTGAAGCACATCGTACTTAATAAACGAACGCTCACTTTCTGAGCCGCAATGGTTGCTATAATTACTCGCTCTCCTGCTCATACGCCTCTACGCTCTCTCGGTAAGCGGTGACGCGTGGATTTCTAGCAAGTTCCAAAGAGAGGGTCTTCTATACTTGTACTAATATTTTATTCTACAGCGTGGGGGAAAACAGCAGCGATATACATTCGCAAGATTTACGGAACTTCGTCATTCGTATATCACTCCTCAAACGCGGAGCCAGCCAATAAGCGTGATTTGTAATAAGAGACGCATTTATTGCTCGCGCGCATCAAAGAAAGAAAAAGCTAATACACTACATGTTTGGGGTTTTTTGGCGTAAGCGCCAGATGTAAAAGTACCATAAAATCGAAGATATTATTATGTTTTGTTAACATTTAAGTTAATAAATTAAAAGATAAAGGGAAGAATGACATGTTAACATAACTTAGCCGTTTATTAATCTGTCGTTTTTACAAACTAGACAAAAAACGGGAAATGAAGACGCGTTTTCGGATAACTTTTCTATCAAGGAAATTTTCATTAAACATGTTTCCGCGTTAATCACTGAATAGGTTATATAGTCAAGAAACACATATCTGAAAACCAGCCTGATTTATATACTAGATTTGACAAAAAATGCGCTACAAAATAGCTTAAATTTTCGATGCATCCCCTTAAGACTTGGTGCCGGATAAGTTTACTGACGATGGCGTTAAAAGATTCCCTGAGGAGCAAGTACTTCCTGACGAACGTAAAAGCACTGGCTGATGTTAAGTTCAATATAATAGGCATGATGACTGACAAAATTCTAATTTGTCCGTCAGTTAAATAATATAAAAATATTCGACACGTATTTTTTTCTTTTTCAAAATAATAAATAAATACTCAGATTGAATTAAAGTTTAGGAGCGGAGGATCGTGACGTCACACCTAAGTAAAATGTGTACTTAGGAGTGACGTCACGCGACATTTTGACTCAATGTATCGCCTTTATTTTTTGATTAAGTAGAAAAAGGAAAAAAACCGTGTCCAATGTTTTTTATTAATCTACGAGACGGACTAATGATTTAAAAGTCATCATCCCTGTTATAGTTTGCTCTATGATATACCTTATATGGTATAGAAACTTATTATTAAGAGTTTTCTCAATCCCTACTTCCATACTTATATTATAAATGCAAAAATGAGTCTGTCTGTTTGTCTGTCCGTCTGTTTGTCTGTCTGTCTGTCTGTCTGTCTGTCTGTCTGTCTGTTACCTCTTCACGCTTAAACCGCTGAACCGATTTGGATGAAATTTGGTATGGAGATAGTGTGAGTCCCGGGGAAGGACATAGGCTACTTTTTATCCCGGAAAAATACGCTTATCCGCGATAAACGAATTTAAGGCGGACGAAGTCGCGGGCAGAAGCTAGTATATATATATAAGTAGCTTCTGCCCCCGACTTCGTCCGCCTTAAGGTGCGTCCACATTTGTATCATTTGCCCGTATCAGATCATCGTCGCGTGGCATGATCGCGTGTCACGATCACGCGTTTGGACGTTGCGCCGATCAGATCGCTCGAAATCCATGTTGCTACGCGTATCAAACACTCGGATCGGACGAGCGCGGCACGAACGCGACGGTGCGACATCCACACTGGCGATCATGACACGCGATCATGCTACGCGGTTATGACTCGCCGCGATCCATCTCGAGTCGGTTTTTGCCCGATCATCTTCTGTCTCGTCCATTGCAACTACGCGTGAAAGAGATGGCCGAGAGGCGTGGCTTGTGTCGCTGGCGCAGGTGTGTTAAGGCGAATTTCCAAAGTACTGTCATTTTTAGTTACTACGCGCGCGGTGCCGCCGACGCATAGGCGCTGCTGTCCACGCTGATGCTCGGCTCTCGCGGCTTAGCAGCTGTCGTGATAATGATCTTCAAGTTTCTGCACGGGTGTTAACCAATTTGATGTGCAATCGCAGAGTGCAACAGTTTTACACGGAACACAGCGCTACTACAGAAGAACGATCACGAGAAAAATGATGATCGGTGAAATGCCAAAATGATCGGAGCGGTGAAACGATACGGGTAGCGTCCAAACTGCAGCATGCAAAATGATCGGCGCGGTGATCGGATACGGTGATACGCTACGGCTCAGTGTGGACGCGTTTTTTCACGCGGCGGCGCAAATTATACGGAATGCCGACAGTGAGCGTCCAAGCAGCGCGATACGCAGTCATGCCACGGGACGATGATCGGATACGAGCAAATGATACAAGTGTGGACGCACCTTTAAATTCGTTTATCCCGGATAAGGGCATTTTTCCGGGATAAAAAGTAGCCTATGTCCTTCCCCGGGACTCACACTATCTCCATACCAAATTTTATCCAAATCGGTTCAGCGGTTGAAGCGTGAACAGGTAACAGACAGACAGACAGATAGACACACTTTCGCATTTATAATATTACTATTATGGAAGTATGGATATGGATATGCACACGTCTGAAAAACACAATGTTTACCAATTTAATATTTATGCCGAATTGAACTACAGAAAGGTTCTCGAGTGGAGACCGCGTGCCGGCAAGCGCAGCGTGGGAAGGCCACCCGCAAGGAGGTCCGACGACCTGCTTAGGGTTGCGGGGGCTCGCTGGATGCAGGTCGCCTCTATCCGGCCCATGTGGAAATCTATTGAGGAGGCCTGTGTCCGGCAGTGGACGTCCTATGGCTGAAATGATGATGATGATGACAGAATCTTATTTACCGTAAACGCATTGCAGTGATTTTACTTCAAATTTCTAAAAGCTAATATATAAGTATAATCAAGTTAAAGACTTTTTATACCTACCCAATAAAAACTAAAACTAGACTCTGTGTTAAATTGAAATTACAACTTCAACACCCCACACAAGAACTTTGATGAGGACTATAAAGTCAAACCACCTTAATAGTTTCTACCAAACAGAGCTGTTTATGCCCACCGGGTGTACGTAATTATAAGTTTCAAACTACATACGAGTACATAGTAACAATTATTTATTACCCGTGTCAGTAACCGTTGCTTAATTGAACTTTTCCACTCAACGAACAAGTTCGACCTTGTCGTCTATAATATGATTATTATAAAATCTAGTTGGCATTGAAAACATGGCGGGACGCGCGATATGCTCAAAATATTGGATATTGATAACGGTGGTCACCATAACACCATTTCATCACGCCAAAAGGATTGGACAGATTTTAACAATTTTTGATACAGGGGTACCTAAAGGGCTTTCGGGTCCTTCTAGTAACTTTTATTAATTAAAAGGATGTTTTCAGTTCACTTTTATTAGATACAGCCACGCCTGAAACAGATTCCGCGGCGCATGATGTAAATTTTATGAAAGTAAATATTTGTTGGCATTCAGAATATTACCACCAGGTAAAGTTGGTAATCGGTGAGTGTCAAAGGTGATATTTTGTTACGGGAATTTCTGTTAAAAGTGTTCTTTCCCGGAAAATGTAATTACACCTTCATTTACTTATTTTATTTATTTCGCTTTGTTTGTTTCGTTTGCGTCCATTATAAATATTATATTAAACCGTTGGCTGACACCGTATGCTATGTACATTTATTTCGTTGCATTGTATTTGGTTTTTGGTGCACTAAACAGTATTTGTATTGTACTTGGACTAGAAATTACAAAATTATATTTAATTTATATTAAAACGTGCGGAGAAAACAGGGTACAAACTAAATATTCCCATGGCAACATTACTTTTCCCGCACTATATTATTTACCTATGCTAATTTTATATTTAGTATGTTTAAAATCCAAACAATGTTTTTTTAAGGGAGGTACTTGAACTCAAAACCGTTACAAATCTGAATAATTCATGACCGCAACAGAGAGCGGCCATTGATCTGACCAGAGCGAGGCAACCGCAGAACCGAACAAGCTCACAACAACATATTGCATAGGAAAAGTCCTTTTTGCGTGTATCGAAAGAGTCATTGCCCTTTGACCTTCTACATTTACTAAAAAAAACCGGCCAAGAGCATGTCGGACCAGGCGCAGTGGAGGGTTCCGCAGCCGTTTATACAAAAAAATGCACTAAAGATGAAAAAAACGATATGAAAAAGTGCATTAGCAAAAGAGCGTATCTCCACGGCACTTATGTCCTTTTGTTGAGAAGCGCCATTTTTCGACAATGACTCAAAAACGGTATATCTGATAATTTAGAAAATAATTTTCGTAGAAATATAAATATTTCAATTATTTAACTATCAAACTAAGTAGTGGCTTACACAAGACACCTATAGCACAGTATAATAAAGAGTACTACGTAGAGTATGGACACTCCCTGAAAGTGCCGCCCACCCGCGCTCGGTTACCTCGCAGGTACCGGCTGAGGTAACTGAACTGTGAGCGGGAAGAGCGCGGGTGGGCGAAGCATGCGGGCGGCGGCGGGCGGCAGGGAGTGTCCACAGTGTGCCTATAGTCCAAATTTCATCATGTTGTAGCTTTTGAGTAAAATGCCTGTGACTACAGAGGACGGACATGACTATGACGAAACTGTAAGGGTTCCGTTTTCCCCATTTTGGCTACGGAACCCTAAAACTGATATTCAGCACCCTAAGTCCTATCTGAACTAGGCTTAGGTAACATGTGCGGCAAAGGCAAAACAAAATCAAATGAAACCTATACAACCCGGAAACTTCTCAACGTGTTATATTTTTAGCCCAATACACCATCGCAAAGGTTTCTTAATTTGTTATTTATTTTGCAAAGTATACAATCCGGGCTAAATTCCTTCGATGAGTCGGGGCACGAACGCTTCGCTGCGCAAAAAGTTTTCCTATTAAACGACTTGCAACAATCCTCTGGTAACGTAATGACTACATTATTTTCATAATATTAATGCTTATCACGCAAACTATCAAATGTTGGGCCTTTTGAAGTAGCAATTTAGTCTACATTACGTCATTTCGATCAAGTTTACGAGTGTACCCATTCAATTGAACGGATGAGTTTGGATTGGAGAAGCGATTTCTTCAGAAAAGTACGGATTCTTTGAAATTATACAGACAAATTAAAAAGCGCTCTTTACTGTAGACGGTAGGAACAGAGGGCAGTAACACTGCTATTCCATTCCTAAAGATGATAATATTGGATCTCACCAATAACATTCTGTAAAAAAGTAGCCAAGTCTCGATAGAGCTGCTTGTTTATCTTTAATAAGTAATGAAATCTAGACAAAGTCGTGCCAAGTCTAAGGTTCCTTACTGCGATTTCTTTATTATTATAGTTAATGTTGTGTCTTGGCCGTTAAATGGTACACAAGGGTACAAAACCAGGTACTCCATGACACCATTGCACCAATCTGTTGTAACTACCTATGTTTGTTAAGCGAGATATTAGCCCATACTGGTATTGGTAATTGGAAGCTAGTGTCTCATTTTAGGCGGTTGTTGATTGTGCAACACATGCATTCAGCATTGACAATGTTGACTTCTGCTCTCTTCTTTTTGGAGCGTCAAATCGACCACCGATCTAACACAAAATAGACGTACAGACGGACTTCTATCAATGATGAGAAGTCCGTCTGTACTGTAAAAAACAAATTATACTGTTTGTTTCAGGCTCGCCTATACATAAGTATTATAGAAATACGCAGCTTTATCAAGCCTGCAATTGACTGGTTATTGAATCTACGTTTTCCAAGTGGCAATTTTAAAAAATATTCTGTAAAAAACTAGCCAAGTCTCGATGGAGCTGCTTGTTTATTTCTAAAAAGTAATGAAATCTAGACGAAGTCGTGCCAAGTCTAAGGTTCTTTACTGCGATTTTTATTATTATTATAGTTAATGTTGTGTGACATGAAACGGCCCACCAAGTTGAATATTTTTTGTAAAGGTGGTATGTCGATCTCTTCCTACTATCTCTTTCTAGTTTGGTTGAGCTCTTGTGTTTTCTAATCAGGGTCACCAGGTACTCCGGATCTTCGATTATCCTAGTTTTAAAGTTTTCCCTTTATGTGTCCATTAAACCCTAACTCTGTACCAAGTTTCAGCTCTCTGAGTTTATGGGAAGTACTAGTTCTATTCTGATGATCATGAGTGAGTGTCATAAATGCGAAACTTTGCTTTCGCTTAACTTCGGAACTAAATGACCTACAGACTTGAAATTTTGGATTTTAAGTATGTGATTATAGCTTACTGGATGACGAAAATTTCTGCGTTCTGGTCTTATCCAGAGGTTCTCAAATAGGGGCCTGAAAATGCGGCGAAATGGTTCCAGTAAAGGATGGTACGGCAGTGTTTGCTTCGCTCTCGACTTGGCGGGGGCACTGCCGTGCCCCCTGATATTAAAAAGTCTTCATAAAGTTGGTTAATTATTTTAATTAATAAAAAAAATAATTATATTTTCTTCTGTTTCCGCGATTATTACTCATTGAAATAAAACAATTTATCGGATTATATCGCGTATATGGGAACTAAAATGAGATAATATACGCGATATAATCCGTTAAATCGTTTTATTTCAAAAAAATAAATATTAAACGTCACCTACAAAAAGGTTATATAAAAGACGATTGTCACAGATTAGATAATAAAGTATTATTTGTGACCGCTAGCTTTCGTACACTACAGAATATATTTACATATTTACCAATATATCAAATATAAAGTACTAAAACATATTTATTGCATTTTATTTTTTGATTTAATTAAATTGCCATGTGACATTATATATTTCCTAAAATATTTTCTTTTCATTTGGCTGAATATTAAAAATTAACCAACAAGCAATGCCACATAAAAAAACTATTTTTTCGCAAACGCCTTAAAAAACTTCGTTTGATGCGGAAGTGTTATTATTGTTACTCGTCCCAAGTCTTGACCCTCGCCTACACCGGTGCGAGCCAAGACGGCTCGGGACTAGTTCGAAATGATATACTTTCCGTAAAAATATCAAAAAATACTATTTTGGCTTATCCGGAAGAGACATGGCTAAATTATTCTCCAGAAGTCAAATAATTTAATTATTTAAATATATACTCTCAGAAAAATGTACGGCTACTAAATGGAGTTTTCCATGACCCCCAAGAGAGTTTATTTAGTTTGGTTTTTCTTGATTTTTTCTAGAAATATTAATGTAACTTGAACATATTTTCAATACATTCATTACGTTTTAGGTAGTTAAGCTGGCACAATGCAAAATTCATGATATTGCTACAACTAAAGCTTTAAAAATGAATTGATGTCTATATCTTGTTTTGTAACAAAATAAAACGCGATGAATAATTCAATTATTCGCATAAATATTAAAAATATAGGGTATGTATTGAACATAACTTTAGGTTTCATTCAAATACCACAAAATAATAAAGCAAAACAAAAAATATTCGACGGTGCCAGTTAAGAAGGTATAAATGCTCTTAACAGATCAGAGATATTTGCCCGATTTTATATGTAACGCTTGTCTTAGTCGGTAAACACACGCCTAATTTGGGCTCTCTATTTAAATATTGACATCGTTATAAAATAGACGCATATTTTTTACTCGCATTGTTACAACCACAGTTTTGTTCCACAATATATTGAAGTGGAAAACCGCAGACACAGCTGCATCTGTTTTTCTTCTGCTATTACAGCTTAGGGATATATTTTCTGTCGGCGGTAGTTATTCAAATGAGCCCGACCACTGAGTTTGCACTGTTAATGCGTTCGCTGAACTAAACGCGATTCGCTAAAACTGTCGATATGAATATCACATGAAACCACACAACATTCAAATGGACATACTGATAGTAATATTCCGAATTCACTTCAGTATTCTCGTTTTGAGAGAACACTGGTGACGCGTATGACAATCATGTTGTTTGGTATGTCGAGTGATACCTGTCACAGGTAGGAGTCGGGTTGACATGGAGGCATTGGGCTAATGACGTTTCATAAATAGACTGGGTATAATGAAATATGCACACTTTAGAGACTTTTATTACGAAAACCAGATTGAGGGATCCTTTGCTGATATTGTAATATCAGCAAGGAAGGGAGAACAAAAGCATAGTTCGGCATTTGAGAACTTGTTTGTAGACAGAGCGTTGTTATACGGATTTCCATCTTTAAGGTGTTAATTGGCAACGCATATCACTTAATAATTACATTTTGAATAAAATTATATGCATTACGAGAATAGTCTATAAATATTTATAGATTTTTTCAACAACATAATAATATTTTTAATACTTTTATACGAGCGCAAGTATGCTGCTTAAATCATCTGTAATACAAGTCTATACAACATCTATACTTTTATAAAATTGTACAAATGAAATCTCTGTACATTGGAGATATTTGAAAAAAAAAGAGAATAGCCCGCTCTTTGAAGGTTATTGATTCGGATAAAAATATATTTCTTGTACGTTTTATTCGAACGTCTAGACGGATTGTCCCTATTTTTGGTACAAGAATAGCTGGACACCCACATATGGACTACGCTGAAACAAAAGAGGTTTATGACATTTTACTCCTCCGCGAACGAAGTTGCGAGCGCTTTTTACCCGACTGCGCGACGCAAAGGAGGGTAATGTGTTTACTATCAGTCTATGTATGTATGTATGTATGTATGTATGTATGTATGTATGTATGTTTGTTCCTATCTCGCACTCTAGAGACCAAACGCGTGGACCGATTTTGATGATTCTTACGTCAATCGATTTGTCTTAACTGTGCGAACGCCACTGAAGACATGAATATGACGAAAACAAAATGGCGATGATGGGACGCCATATTGTGTAAAATAAATAAAAATCGACGTACTATATCGAGATTTGAAAATCATCATTAGGTTTCTTTTATCATTTTTAATTTTGAAGTATCAGTTAGTAACTATAACGATTTAAAGTTAGTTAGCAAGCCGTTCTCAGTAACATTTCATTTAATTTGTAATAAATCTGAGCAAGCTTCTCAATAACTCCGACGATAAAGATTGCGAAATTTACATACTTTTATAATTTTAACTAAAAAGTATAAAATAAAAATTAATACTTAAAAAAACAAAAAACCCGACTGCGTAAAAAAACTAAAAAGAAATAAAACAAGTCCAGTACCCTAGAAATTAGTTAAGTTATAATAGAAATGTTTCATGATTCATGATCAATACTCACATAAAACAAATAATAAATTCTAATATGGAACATAGCGATTTTAAACAGTCGGGACCCATTGTTGGGAAGATTTGCGTCGATCTAGATTTTTTATGGGTCCCGACTGTTTAAAATCGCTATGTTCCATATTAGAATTTGTTATTTGTTTTATGTGAGTATCGATCATGAACCATGAAACATTTCCATTATAACTTAACTAATTTCTAGGGTACTGGACTTGTTTTTTTTCATTTTAGTTTTTTTATTTTTTACTTTAATATCATTACATTCGCACTTTTGTTTCCTTTCAACATCGGCCCTAACTCAATCACGCTGGCTGGCGCGATCGTGGCACACCGTTCGGAACGTGCCAGCCATTTCACGCCACACAAAGCACAGTTTGCTGCGAGAACATCAAACCTCCATTGTTATCGAAAAGTAAAACAATTTTCATTCGTCAAAAGCTTCAAAAGCAATATTGGCAGAAGAAACAATTAAATGTTCGGCCTCTTTATTTTGAACATGAATTGACGAATTTCTACACAAAGACTGTGGAGTAGTCCCAATTATTTAACTAATGAACCTAAAAGCTTCAGTGTGAAACTTTTAAAAATGTAAATATATACAAATTAATTAAAATCAATCCACAGTGTACCGTAGCGTAACGTTATATCTCTAATGAAGCTTTGTTCGATCTTAAACCTATTGAAATAGAAAATGTAAATAAAATCTCTTCGGCTCCGAAAATTACCTTGATTTCAGTTGTAGATATGCTTCAGAAAACACAATAAACGAGAGTTCAACATGTGCGCCTAACGTATCTCTTTACATAACAACTACATATTTTCCCAGTTGAGAAGCGTCATATATATATGCTGTAAAACGAAACGCAAGTTATGATAATCAAGTTACCCCACATCCCTACATCATAATAAACATGAGTGGGCATGTGCGTATTGTGCGTAATAGTACTTACACAGACTCATGTCAATTATAACATACTTACGAATTGACGAGAATTGGGTTTTGTAGACTTACTTTATTTATACATCAAAACAGAAAGTGTCTTAGATTCATCAAGGTTACGTTACCACGCCGCACTTCCACTTGGCGGCTGTCAACGAAGAATTGATCGCAAAATAAACAATGCATTATCTATCGGACAGAAACGTTGCGGATAAGAAAGGAATCTCGCGTCACGTCAATATTGTCATCTGAGCGGTGACAGCAGGCGGCGCCGACAATACCCATCAATCATTGGAGACAAAAATACCGGGTGTCGATAGGGCACGAGGCTTTGTCATAGCTCGAGTTGTGGAAAGCCGTGAGCTAGTCTCGATAGTAACTACACCGCGCGTTCCACAAATCATCATTAGCGCTAATGGGACATTAGGGGCCCATTAGCACATAAATTTATGATGTGCTAGGATGAACGAGCATGCGACTTATATTAGGAAATATAATGAACACTTGCGATTTGGGCGAAAGAACGGAGATTTGCATTTTTCTAATAGATTTAGCGACATTTGTGGACGATCTGGCAAAAGTTATAGGTTTTTGATATTTATTGATAATTTGGATAAACTGTGCATATGTATATGATCTAATTTAATACAGTTATGCTCTTCAATACCAATCCCTTTCGTCGTCTCGAAAATTTAATATTTTTTAATGTTGTAAAACTTGTTGAAGTCTCGCCTATATAGGTGCAATAACGGTTTCCAGTTCACTTGTGTTTTATCCTTAATCAAAACTATCAAGCGATTGATTCGAGTATGTAATTGACCACAAAGCTGAAACCATGCCTCATTGGTTCAGCAACGGCGTTTAGCTAGATAGGCGTGGCAAGTCGGAAGACTCAGTTGCAGTAAGAAAAAATGAAAAAAATCTTAAGGGAATTATAAAAATTAGGATAATCTCAGTCGCATGATGTCCACAGCTAGGCAAAGGATTTCCATTATAACCAATTTTGCGCTGGCAACGGCTTCTTGCGTCACCCACGTGATCGTCAAACCACTTTGTAAGGGACAGAGCATATATGTAAAAATCAAAATCCACGGACAAAGTAACGGGGCGGAATTCACTCATTACATATTTGTCATAAACCAGAACGTAAATATATCAGTTACAAACCCATACTAACTCACCGCTATATCGTGTTCCGCAGAAAGGGATTTTTTCCACTCCTGTGTCCTGTGTGAGTGGCATTATTAAATTTTAGTCTCCTGCTGGAGACAGGTACATTATTCGTGTGTTGTGCCGGAATGGAAGCGACATGCTGCGAAGTAAATTGAGAGAACAGCTTCATCCTTATCTGGTCTCGCTGTGTTGCTTTTCAAATAAAAATGTTAAGGAAATTGAACATGGATTCTTTCTTAACCGAATATTTCATCATATTACATAAGTCGGCCAAGTGAGGGTGATTTCATGTACCACAATACTTATTACAACTACATATTTATTGTTGCCAAACATTCAATATTAGGCCAAAAAATATTTGGGCAATATATCCGATGATGTTTAAAATAATTTTCTTTCAAAGTATTTATTAAGCATTACAGTCGTAATTAGCTTCATGTTTTTTGGACTTAAGGTTTAAAAGATTAACGGGAAGGGGGTACTCATGCAGCTTTCGGATCGATTATATTAAGGCCCTTAAGAAGGGAATACGGTATTCCCTTCTTAAGGGCCTGTATCGTCAAGGAAAAACTATGCCCCAAACGCCGAGCCAGCCAATGAGCGTAATTTGTAATAAGGGACGCATTTAAGTATTGCTCGCGCGCATCAAAGAAAGAGAAAGCTAATACGCTACATGCTTGGAGTTTTTTGGCGTAAGTGCCAAATGTACAATGAAATCGAAGACTTTATTATGTTTTGTTAACATGTAATTTAGTGACGTAGAAGATAAAGGGAAGAATGTCATTTTTACATAATTTAGCCGTTTATTAATCTGTCGTTTGTACAAACTAGACCAAAACGGAAAATGAAGACGCGTTTTCGGATTTCTTTTCTATAGAGGAAATTTTAAACAAACATGTTTCCGCGTTTGGCGCTGAATAGGTTATATAGTAAAAAAACGCATATCTGAAAACCAGCCTGTTTCATATACTAGATTTGACAAAAATCTTCCAAAAAAATAGCTTAAATATTCGATGCACCCCCTTTTTAGGACAACCATCGAAATATGTGCCACACGTTGATGATTGCCGAAAATAATTGCATTGGATATTTTTTCACCTTATCTAGGTACATATATCGAGCGCCCCTAGAAATATTTATTTTTGTTTCATTTAACTACCAAACTAAAATAGCGGTTTATACAAAAGCCGTATGAGTAGCAAGAAAAACCAAGAGTCACACTTTTTTATACAAGGAAAAGGCGTATTATAATAAGGATGTATAAAATGTCACTGGATATTGTCAGAGTAAGGTATAAACCCTTTTTAATTTGAGACTTAAGTTAATTACTTTATGAAAAATCATATTTCTGTAACGTCAGGCCCATTTCATGCTGAGGTTATTTAAAGGGTAATACGGCTCTTAATTTTAATATCGTAATTGGTTTCGAGGTCCTCAAAAGTTGTAACAAATTTATTACGTATCCCAGCTGCGAGCGACTTATTCACATTTATCTTTACTATTAAAAAGTAGTGAAAATGAACTGAAGATATTTTCAAAAATATTTTTGGATTGTTTATGTTTGTATGTGTTCTTGTGGCTTCATCACACCAAAACAGGCTAAACGGATTTCAACTATTTTTTGTACACGGGACTGGATACTTTTTATCCGAATACGATCAAGAAATAGAGGGTTATATTTTACCGCTGACGAAATGACGGGCATCTTTAAGTTTATTAATAAACAAATATTAATAATACCTAGTATATAACATATGTATAAGTATTTTGTTGTTACAATGTAAAATGCACTTATACACATGCTTATATCCTCGTCTAGCATCTATTGTACACGTTTTGATTGAACCTAGTTAGGACCTAGGTCGGTATGTACAGATTTGATTATAAAGAATTCGTTATTAGTTTAAGCTAAGACCAATATGAGTAAAGCCAGGAGTCTCAAAAAGTTTTATTTTTCGTCACAAGGCAAACACAAAGAATTTCAACATTATTATCCATTTTGTACCTTATTTCTATTCCTTAGAGGGTGCTTTATCATGCAAAATATTATCAATCATATTTCGCAGTACCGTATCTTGTGGCTGTGTATAAGTATAGCAGGGCACAGGCGGAGATATTTGATCACTGCTCTGGGGCAAGGGGCTGACCCAGAAATTCATCTATGTGAGAGGTTCAGACTATACGGCATTTGTTTTAGTATGTTCTCTATTTACTGCGTAGGGAACGTCGAATATTGATGAAATTTTGTGGAGCAACTTCGGCAGGACATGAATGAAAATAGTTTCCGAGTGGATACTCCACTCCGTCTTTACCAACTATTCCGTTCCTACGAAAGATATTTAACCTTCATTTTGTACAGCGTTCTAAAAATATTTGTACCAAACTGCTACGCTTTTTACTTAAGCAAAATACGTGAGTTGGGTATGAAACTGAAGACAAAAAGGGCAAACAATACTTCACAAAGCGAAGACATTCCAGCATCTAGATCTCCACAAAAAGGTCTGTCACGTACATATTTTTAAGTATAGCCCGAATCCGTCGACTTCCAACCCGGGTAGCGAAGTCAGGAAATTATGTGGGAACGTCAAAGCGAAACCTCGGCTAGGTAAATATTTGCATGTGCCGCAAACGCTGGGCTTTAGACTGAGCGGATGTTGTTCTCGCAAGAAACAAAAGACAAAACATTACGAATGGAAACACCAACACGACATAGGGGCTCCTTTGCGAACGGTGGGATACCTTTGCTTATGCATGCTTATGCTTTGTTTATGAAACGTAATGAAGATGCTGCCTCGGTTTCTAAGCCACGTGACTTGCATTGTTCGGCCGGGTATTTAATGGAAGACGAAGTTATCATTAGTATTAACACATAGCTATAAGTACATGTTTTTTTTGCATGATGTCGCGCGGTAAACGTAATTATCGCGTATTTGCGTAGCGTTTGGAAATTATAGTATAATGTTTGAATGTTGCAAATAATACACAAACACAACAAGCTTAACTTTAGCAAAATCAGAACATCGCATTTGATATTCATATAATCTGTTTTGATTTATATTGTTACTTGAAATAAATGCTTTATTATTCTCTTTATCATCAAAACCACTAGAAACCAATTAATGACTAATGTTTCTCTGTGGTCTGAAACAGGGTGAATACTACTTTGACAAAATTACATCAGCATCATTCATCATCATCATGGTGGAAAGTTACGCACTGACAACTCTTGTTGGCCACTGTAGCTTGACAAGTTCTTTCGTGACACTCCCATGTTTTGCGGGCGACGTGGGGGGGGGGGGGGACTTCCGCGCTAATAAGCTATGAATATGGTGGTACCTACATGATTCCAGATCGCAGATGAAACAATTTATACGTATATTACGTATAAATAGGGAGAATGGTGACGTGGCTTCTGCCCACGCGTCACCTTTCCACGTCCCGCTAGTAACATAAACATCCGCGAAATATGGGTTCTGGTGGCTACTCACTCTGGCTGGCGACCTTGTAACGTGCGCCTGTCAAAGACTTGAAGCGTTGTGTGAAAGTGGCATAGGATACTATATTAGGCTAAGTCTAGATTAAGTAAACCCTCAGTGACGTAGGCGTTAGTACTTTGTATTTTATGTATTTCATAGGTATTAAACGTATGGATTTGCGCATAACTAATAACTGTCTTTTAAGTATGATTTATTACCCATTCAGGGCTTTTAGTATATATACGTAGTATCATTACATGTCATATTATGGAACATTATACCATACATTACGGACGAACTAAAGGCGGTCCGAGTGCGAAATTTATGAATGACACCGCTGGGAGTGATGAGATGATATTACTATCCCTAACATTATTTTAGTGAACTTTTTATTTAATATTTTCTTCTGTTTCCGCGATTATTACTCATTGAAATAAAACAATTTAACGGAATTTAAAATGAGATAATATACGCGATATAATCCGTTAAATTGTTTTATTTCAATGAACTTTTTATTTACTTAATTTTTTGTTACGAAATTAACCTGCGTTCCACTTTGAAACTCTTATGCGGCCGCAAATCTTAAAATAGTTATTTGTTATTCAAGGCTGCAAAGTTGTTTCTTGGCGCGCGTGCTTGAATAGAAAGCCGAGAAAGCGAAGGAATTTAAAATTGGTTCAATATAGATAGATTACTGAGCGTAGCGAGGCTTTTAAAGCACGAGACGCCGAATAATTTTGCAGTCGTGCAAACAATAATGATATAACACATCACAATCACTTATTCAATTTTTCATTTAAAGCAACCGATGATATGAAACGCACTTATAAAAAGAAGCGGTATATCGTCTTTAGATTGTATTAAAATTATTTGGGCCGCAAGTTGCATTTGGTCTGCAAGTCCACGGCCGACTTGGTAACTTATCATTAAATTTGCTGCCAGTTACATATTTTACCTGCACAACAGTATTCTTATAGGTTTAGGTAATTTTTTACTGTACCGTTAAATATCAGCCCTTTAAAATAATTTACAAAACATATAATTAAGTTTAAGTCGCAGTTTTTTTGGCGTATGAAACGGAGCTTTTCCGAGCTAATAAGGTGAAATAGTTATTTCTTACGCAAGACTGCAAAGTTGTCATTAGGCGCAAGTGCTTGAGTAAGCGAAAGGAACTATGACTGTAACGAGGCTCTCAAGGCATGAGAAGCCAAATAATTTGCAGGCGTGAGAAATGTATTTTACTTATAATGTAATATATAATATGTAGGTATGTTCGTTTGTAAGGTATTTATCTATGGACCACAGATGCCTGTAATAGATGAATTTAAATTTGAAACCCACAATTCACCTTACTACAGCGAGGTAAATGTGAGATTGCAATGAAAAAACTTCGATGCACAGATTAATTTCTTCATTTAAACTAGTGAAAATGAAGCTACAAAACACACCTACAAACCAACACATACACATAAAAAATTATAAATTCGAACCTCAAATTACTTTTCCACGCTAGCGGTGAAAATTAACTTTTCCTTACAGATGGCACTATAAAGGAACTTTTCCGAGTTAGTGTGGTGAAAACATATTTTTAATAGTCCTGATCCCGATTAAATACCCTTTTCACCTAGTCGATGCATATGTGCTCTCGTCCTCGTCTCAAAACCTGGATACGGTACGGATCAATAACTATTTGGGAGAGCGGAGAACGGAGTTATTATTACAATGTCATTGGCAGACCCCGCCGGCGGCAAGGCAAATGTTTTAAAGCGTACGTTACGTCGCAGAAAACAATGGGGTTGCGAGCGTTATTAAAGTACCTAAAAATAAAATAAAATTACGAGGTCCTCAGGTTACATTCTTTGTCATGTACTTTTAAGGGTCTTTTATATTATATTATTGTATAACAGTACCAATATACCATATATATATACCTACTACTTACATATATACCGATGTAAGAAGAGATTTTATTTATACTATTCCATATCAGTAGTTTATGTGACACATTCACGTGTGTTATAATTAATACCACTACAACATCTATAACCAATTATTATTCTATTATTCTTTACGAAATCTGAGCCCAAGAGTCAACGATGAAGATTAACGTTTAATACCCTTTTTAAAATACTAACATCTTGTTTGCTTATGACTTAACCATAAACTTCACTTGTAGTGCAAAATAATCCGGTATGTTATAGTTAAAAGAAATACAAGCTGACCCAGATTCTTATTTCTCCTTATTCGTCTGCAAATAGCCCGCCATTCTCACCGAGATTGTAAAACTACCCGCGACACTACTAAATGTACAAAAAGGTTCTGACAAATGTCAGGGAATTAGTCCGGGCCTCACAAATTCTTGATTACCCGACGAGGACACATTTCTCTCCCATTAACCTCATAGAGTTTTTGTGTTCCTCTAGACCGGAGTTCTTTGTTCCTCCGAATAAATTTACATCCTTAACAAATGCTGATGCTGAGCACTTTTTGCTGTAACACGCAGGCCTAATAAGTTCCTAATGTACAAATGGAAATTTAAAACAATTACCGACGGGAACTCGAATAACACCGGTTTTGGTGAGCGGAATTTTTATCGGACGTTTTAAAGGTCTAATGTGTTTTTAAAGCACTGTAGGGTAGCTGTTTCTTTTGCCAGTAATTCTGTTACGATAAGGACTTTGCAGTCCAACCACTCTAGGCAAGCTTCTTGTACCATGATGGACACCCAATGCACTATAATCCACGTATAAAGATATAAAGATTACACACTTAGATATACTTACTTCCTACAAGTAGTTATGTGCACATCTGAATTTATACTTTTAATTACAAACATTGTAATATCTGGTGAATATTGATTACATCGATATATTGCCATAATTGCTCTTAACTGTAATTACTCACATATCATCCCGTATTCCATCAAGAAGCAAACTATTTCAATACATTAGTTTCAGTTCAAACAGTCGTGTAAGTATGTCAATAATATCGTACATATGTAACGAAGTTCCTTGAACGTTTCATATCGAGTATCTCATGAAGACATTAAGTAGATACGGAATCAAATTAGCATCTTCAAACACCTTTAAACTGTTACTGAGAGGTTAAGGGTAAGACAGACAAAACATTGACACTGCAAACAAGAACCAACTTGGAGATCTTTGCCCTATTAAATGTGTGGCTCTGGCTTTGAAGAGCTTACTTTAATGAGACTTCATTTTGAGACTCCAATCTTAAAGGTAAAAAAAATGTACGACAAGCAAAGCGCTGCCCTTTCTTAAGACTTTTATAATAAGATTGAGCTCGGGTCAACTGCAAATTAGGTTTTCGGTCAGGTCATTCACGTACACATAGAGAGAAGCTCTTTGATGCCAATTATTTTCGAGGGTCGTGGCTTAGTTTAGTTTTGGTATTAGTCCGGTCATTTAAGTATAAGCTAACCAGAAATTCTACAAACTCAGTATCATCGACCTTTTACATCTTAATCAAGACGATATGAAGATTGTCTTAAAGATTAAGATCCTTTTTAAGTCGCTGTATAAGCCATTTACAGAAACTATCTTCCACTTTTACACGTGAGCTTGTTGGTATTGAGATGCAGCTGAATTGCTTTATCCTATAAAAACATATATCGCAGATCGCTTTAACTTCGTTAATCATGTCCCCTTGCGTGTGTGTCGCCGGAATCGACCAAGTAATCAACCACCAGCTCGCTTGTGACAGCCCTCGACATGATTATAGTCGAAAATGCCGAAGCACGCCTTCAAGCGGCACTTTTATAAATGACATGAAAGACTGTTTGACGCGTACGTGAGTGTCATTTCCTACTCGGATATTCCTAAGCGTGTTGTGTCACAAAGCTTTGGCTGGCCAATATAATGGGTAGGCTGGAAATCGTATTAATTCGACATTCTCGGCTTTCAGCGAACGCTAACGGATCGGGACTGGATGTGACATTTTGACAACCCGGAAGTTTCTTGGATTTTAGTCAAAGACGGGAAAATGGATTATCTATCATTTTTGTAATACCGGGTCACTGATCCAACAGTAGGTATTGTATTTGCTTGAATATCTGTAACTGAATAGCATCAGATCTTTTGAAGGAAGATTAACAACTGCAAACTTGATCACGCAGGTACCTTAGATTGTAGTTACCCTGCCTATCATGTAATCCCGGAAAAGGGTAAATATTAATGTAATGAATATAATATTAATGTTCATTTAGTCCTCTTGTTCCTGGATATTATGTACCTATTTAAGGAAATCTAGAGCTCAATTTAAGAAGTTCATATTTTTGTTATTTAATTAACGGCATTAAACGCTTTATATATATAATAATACATTTATCACACGGGGACACTCTAAGTCTAAGATAAAAATAGAACTATTGAATTTGTCTCAAAATAGCGTTGAAGCCTGTTCGCCTCGACTTTTCCTTTTTCCAACCTATCTGTGACAATTCTCGTTGGACGGCTATCATGAGCTTAATACTTGCAACACCACAGTCTTAGGCGATTTCCTACTCTCCTACTCAACGTCAAATAATTCTTCAAATTAAACTTCAAATCACAATAAGAGCTCCGAAAATAGCGACCAAGAAGACATTTCAATTCATTATAAACTTTGACGAAGTTCTCCCTTTCACCCTAATGAAATATTTATGAATTCCAGTGTCAATCATTTATCAAAAACTCGTGACTCTATATTGAAGCCATATTCGATGTTGAAATGTAGCGAGTGCGAGTAGTAGACAGTTGGAATCGGCCCATTCGCTTTTTACGACAAACTGGCCGAGAAAATATGTGATCCTGAGATACGTATTGATAAAATATTGCCTAAGCTATACTTTCTGGATATTATTGACCTGTTAGAGTGATAGGTACGCTGGATGATTCCGAAGTACATTCTTCTAAATGGGTTCTGGATTTTTTTCTGGGACGTTATACAAACCATTTCATTAAATATTGGTAATGAAACGAACGAATTACATTAGTGAACGTTCTGAATGGTGTATTACAATCGTATTTTAGGGAGAGTGATTGGACTTTTTAGTAATAAGTATTTTAATATTTTCTGTTGTGTTTTGTTTCCGCGATTATCACTCATTTAAACTATTTATTCCGGCATATAATCCATTTTAATTGTTTTAATTAAATAAGTATTTTGTAATGTAATATGATCTATACATAATTATGAACGATTGTCAGATAACGCAAACTATCGAAAATGGGAATATGAAATTATTAGATTGCGGAATGTAGAGATGCACTAAGAATACCGGTACGTCCGATTATTTCACTCTTTCTATCATTCATTTATTTCCATTTTATCTTACTCTCAAGTCGAGTTGAACGGGTTTAACTTACCTTCCCAGACCGTGTGTCCCAACTTTTTCTATTCTTAGTGGCCGCGGATGTTATTCCGGTTTGTGGGTTTGCGCTCCCCACACTGAATCTGATTACTGGTAAAGAGGGCTAGCCAGACCTACACACTCCAAATTAGGTAGTAAAAAAGTCGATTTCTAAGCAACACTTAAATACGAACTCCTAATGAAACGGGGGATGGAGGTCTGTATGAAAAAGTTGAATTGAAACTCCGCGCGGGCGATGTTGCGGGGCAGAATCAAGTTTTTTCATAGAAACATATATGAAAACACTTTTAACCGCTGATATAAGGAAATTGCTAATATACCTTTTTCTCCAAGAATGCTGAAAATGTGACTCCTCTAGCACTCATTTTATGACATAAGTACATATTTTTTCGAAATAATATACAATCCAATATAGTGTAGCTATAAATACCAATAATAAATTTAAGTAAAAATGTGAAACCATCGAGGATCCTTTAATTGATGTACAAACTTTCAATATGCACAAATGTTTTCCATGTAACTGCCAAATTATTTACTGTTTAATTAAATTTCCCACTACAAATAATAACGTAGGCCCACATAGGCAGGACAGCGTTCTCGTCAGTTTAATTTGTATGGTTTTCACGTCACGCTAATGCGGCTTTCCGGTTCTAATTATTATATTAGGTCCGGATGAAGATTAAATTACGCGTTCAGGATAACATCAACCATATCTTGCTATATTTTTTTCGCCAGTTACAACAGCCGTAATGCAACATAATTCAGATGAAGCTTGCGTAGTTTTTACTGGAGTGGTTTGGATGAATATTAGTTGGAAAGTGGATGAGACACAATTTTTGGTTTGCCGTATTAGTTTTAGTCGTGGTCTGCAAGAGAAATTACGACATAACAGACTAACAATTTCTAAGTCGGCCATTCTCCATGCAATCTTTGTATTGACAATAACAATGACCGACGATCGATGGTAAAGTACAGATTTTTTAATATATCTATACGTATAATTCACTGTATTCACTCTATAATCTGTGTTCTGAAGGTCGCAACAGAGCATATAGTTTTAGTATTGTGATAGGCAAACCTTTACAACAATAAAATAATAAATGACTAGAGCAGTTGTATACATATGTCTAAGTTGTTAGTTTTTGAAACTTTCTATAATCTAACGACTCTATTTTTGACGCTTTCAATCCTTACTTTCCAGGAGTGACTAAGACCTTAGTAGTGAAAAAAATTGTAACAATTAAACGTATCTTTCTAGTTTTATTGATACTTTTCATCGTAGTCGCCCATACTTTTTTCAAAACCAACGGTGTATATAATTCTTATTATGTTAGGTTTTCAAACTTTCTACAATCTAACAAATGCTGCCGACTTTTTAATTTGTGACGCTATCAATCCTTACTTGTCAGGAGTGACTAAGGACCTTAGTAGTGAAGAAGCTGATGAAAATTAAACGTAGACTTCTAGTTTTATTGATGGTTTTCACCGCAGCAGCGGGGGGGACGTCGACCCCTTTGACCTTTTCTGACTTTAACGATACCTACCAAGTACCGCATCCAGGGTGTTTCCACGATCTGATATTATAAATTGAACATTTAAATGTGAAAAAACAAAGAACCGGGAAGACAGAATTCGAGAGTATTCGTTTTATCAAGGGATAAAAGAAAGGACTCAGTACGGAGTTTTACATAAAAAATATATAGGGTTACAATGAGGGCTATTACAAATTCGCTGTAACGCGCCGTTACGTCTTTTTATGGTTTCGTAACCAAAATGGCAAAAACGGAACCCTTATAGTTTCGTCATGTCCGTCCGTCCGTATGTCACAGGCATTTTACTCAAAAACTACAAGATGTATATTGATGAAATTTGGAGTATAGGTATCAAGTGTGAGCCGCACTCCATACATGTAACCAAAACTGAAAAAAAAAATTTAACCGTGTAAACGCACAATCAACGTATTTTCTGCCTTTATCAGTGTGGTCCCAAAACATATTTCGCATTGTTTTTAAAATGGCTAGCTGCTTTTCCCCTTTTCTACAGTAATTTGGCATCCGTAAATTATCATAATGAAGTTAAAAGTAAAACAAACGTCATTAAATACCGGTTATCTGCTGACTTCATTATAATCTTAAATTAACTTGAACATCAAAATGAGTCAGAAAATACCGGTAAAATGTGTTAAATATTTGTACGCGTTAATTATCATTGACGTTGGTGTGTGCGGAACAATATTGGTCGAAAATACTGCTTTTTAAGTCTGAAAACGTGATGATTAAGCCTCCCCTTATTAAAAGCATGCGTTCAAGTTATAGCCAAGCAGTACCCCAAGCCACCCCTCGAGGTATCAAATGATGTAATTTATTACTTGAAAACTGCTAATTGGATAAAAAAAGGCGGCGAATAGAACTCCATCAGTCGGCCGAGTCAAGTTTGTCTGCGAAGCGGAAAAGAAGGACGTCCCATAAATATTCATGTAGTCTGAGGCCCGAAAAGTCACCGCTAAGTCTATTTCCGATAAAACAGCGGAGTGCCATCGCCGACCTTTAATGGTGATTCCATTTCGCCCCACCTGCCCCGCGCTACAGAAATATTTTTAAATTGGTAGGTAAGCACTTGACATTGTCGGGACATATTCTGTTAATGGCGTTTGGACTTTTTTTGTTGCCACGCTAAACGACTTTAATTTCAATGTTATTGTAATTTCGAGTAATTTTGGCTGTGGAACATGCCGCGGCACATAGCATCTTCTTTCCTATTTCATTAAAGTTAAGGAACTCTTTGATGTGACTAGACACTGAAAAGTAGACCAATAAATATAAGTGCCGGTTCCCATTTTTATTCTTCCGGCCGTCATTGAGGTGTCAAACCAGTAAAGCGTGCACATATCGACGACGAATCATTTTAGTGCATATACGACGTTGGCGTATTCGTTCTTCTCATGGACCACGACCACACTACAACGCCGCGGCAAAAAGTGGTGCACCAGTAGTTACGTGTGAATACTTGCGCTGCAGCTTCTTACAGTTGCTTTGATGTGGTCGGACCGACCACACGATTGCATTAGACGTCGAAATAAATCGTGATCGTCCTCCGTGTGAATAAATCTATTTATTTTCATATAAATTATCGCCAGACAACGTGGTTGTCGATGTGGTGTGGTCATTGTGTAGTTGTGGTAAGTCTGAATAGACCCTCAGAAATAAATGGTTCACTGAATACTTTCAGAATCTAGAAACAATTTTACAATGCGTCAAATCGTTATAGTGTCAAACGATTCATTACATTGTAAATAATAGAATGCTCATCGTCATATTTATGTTAATGACGATTGTAGCTAAACAATTTCACGGCCAAGGTTTTTGTAGCATTACGCTACGCGCATAGCCGATAACATAGAAAAAAGCGTATGTAGCCGAAACTTAGTACCAGCAGAGCGCCCACCTAGCGGGTTACTGGTAGTAAAAGGATTAAAAACTGACTGACGGGAAAAGCGGTGACCAAATCAATGTGAAGCACGCAAGTGGAAGAAGTACGTGCTTGCTTAACAACTTTGAATAAACATTAGACTAATAATTAAGTCAGATGTGAAATTATTTATTTATTTCTCTTTAACTGCCCTTATGTAAGTAATACTTGGATGAATTATTGATTGTCACGACTTTTGTGGCTGGCGTGCAAGAGAGTGAACATCTCGGTATCATTAATATAAAACCTAGTTCCCAGTGTTTATGCCTACACCAATATTACGGTCATAGTGTAATTTTAAATTTTATATATGTCTTCACTGAACATAAAAATTACATGTTTATGCAATTTGGCTGGTGTTTTAGGCGAACACAGAGTTATTGCATTATTAATTCATTGTCTCATGTAATTGAAACTTTGGTTAACTAAACGACTAAACATGCTACTTTTATACAAACATATATAGGTGTTTTTATTTACGATATATCAATTAATCCGTGGTGATGAAATTTTCAAGAATAAATCCTATAGACTTGTTCAAGCAATCTCATCATTATCATTATCATATATTAGCCCGTAGATGTTCACTGCTGAACAAAGGCCTCCCCAAGGATCGCCACAACGACTGGTCGTGCGCCGCCCTCATCCATCGGATTCCATTCCACCAGTGTCCATCTTGTTGGGGACCTTCCTAAGCTGCGGCATCCTGTTCGCTCAATCAAATATCTACACGGAAGAAATGAGAAGAAATTTATGTTCCTGCGATAGTTACGTATCTCATTCTAAGAAACTTAAGAAATTGTGACGTTATGATATTTAACATGATTTCTATCATTAGGTATTGGATACATTCTTTTCAAGGAGACTTTCCAATTTTTTTAACGGTTGGAACGGTTAAAAATGGGTACATTACATACTCGTAATTACCACTATTGAAAACCCGGAAGGAGTTTAAATTAAATTGCCACGAATTAATTAACATAAATTATTAACAATTTTACACTTCGCAGAGCCTTTTTCTAAGAACAAAGTTCTGCAACAAATTTGGATATTATCCTTATACCTAACACTCGCATTTCGTGCAAGCACTTCACCAAGTTTCCGACGGGAAATGTTACATAAGTTTCCAAAAATAAATTCTAAGCTTTAAGTTTCCGTGAACAGCTGAAATTACGAACTTTCAACACCCTTAGGGTTGAAGTTCCAGTCTATTCAAAAGTTTCGCAGATTTCAATGTTTTCGAAAATAACTAAGTTAATGGAGTCTGCTTATTAATTTTGCCGGCCTCTCTTCGTCTTTCTTAGAACAAACTGCAGTGCCACGGCTTTATTTAACTGGCAATGAAAGACCCGTTCATTAAATAAAGTTAGCACAATTTATATTGGTGTATTGACGGATTCCCGTACTTATGGATAAATTATTTTGCGATTTTAAAACAGAAGCCCTCATAACACAATTCTCAAACTGAAGTATGTTATTTTCTTTAGTATTTCAACATCTTAAAGATCACAGTGCTCGGCAAGTTATGAGGAATCAGACTGATTGAAGCGTGTGTCGTCGTAATATGGAACGCTGTTACTACTTACAACAAGTTACTTACAACTTACTAAGTTGAAAAAATCGTCTCAAAGACGCTTTTCTTTCTGTAGCAATTTACTCAGCTGTTTTTTGATGAAAAGAAAGAATTAGCGACGTAAAATAAAACTAAACCTGACGCTAAAGTTACGCTAATCCCCTGTTTTTATTCAAAGCAAACTCGAACTGGGAATTCGACGTACGTAAAAGAAGTTTACCTACTAGTTTGCAGCACAATTAGACATGGAGTTCGGACGGAAAGTTTTCCAGCGTTACAATCTACATCCCCCATTACGAGTCCATGAATATCAATTAAAGTTTACGACTTTAATTGGTGTTCCCACCGATATTTAATGCCATTTGCATGTTGCGCGGGTATTAACTTACCCGGCTATTACGGGGTAGGTAATTGAGTTCGGTGCGCTTGCGTTGTTGCGTATACAGTGTCATTGGTTTATTTTGCTTTCACAAAAACGCTTTTGCGCCGGGATTTACATGCACTTTGGTGTCACTTTACGGAGTAATTGGTTCTAATTACAGCACGGTACGGCGGGCGGTTCCCAGTTCTGATATCGACATCTCATATACGGTCTCAACTCCGGACTTTCGGAACTGGTAGTCAAACTGAGAGTGACGTTGGCTGAAAACTAGTTTTATTTCATGATGTTAATTTTTTGATCTTCTTTTTCTTCCTCATTCTCTCAATGCTGAGGATCGCAAACATATATTGTTTGCCTCCAATGGGTCCGCTCGTAAGCCGTATAGACCGCGTAAAGACATGCTGCCGACAACCACCGTCCTTACAAAGACCATCGCGTAGGTGTCCTACCCTGAGCACGCTTGCCACCTATTTTCCTTAACAGTATGCTTCTCTAGACCGTGCTTTGCAAACCACATAATGTGTGCGAAGAAGCTGAGGGCTTGGTCTCGCACCTTTTGGAGAGGGTGGATACGGAGTATTTTTTATTGTTGAGCAAAGGCTAATAAAAAAGCCATTACATTAACTCGGACTCAACAAAAATACAACGATTTGCTAGTTTTCACGGATGCTAGAAGTTTGTGCTGTTTTCGAACGACTGGTGCTTGCTGGGAATCGTTATAGTCCGGTGCTTGTCAACACCACATAAAAACTAATTGTACTCAAATATAATGTAAGTATGTGTAATTGGCATTAATGATAATGAAAGTGCAGCCTGCGTACCATCAAAAGTTTTCATTGGACAAAATGTTAACCCTAATGATTATCACGTGACGCCTGATTTGCGTTTAAAGAAATTACCACTTACCCGCCTACCCGCTTATTGGTGTTTCCAGCTAAATAAAGCAAATTTTACTTAATAACTGTAACATATGTATTAAGTCATTCATTATGAACCAACTCTTGTTCAACGAGTTTAATAACAAAGGTTCTAAAGCAAAAATTGTGTTACAAAGTGATACAAAATTCATGTAAGATCTCAAACTTATTAAATTTTACACCGCACTCAATGGCGTGTTAATAATAAAACAATAATAAATTGGGAGGTGCAGAGCTGGCCCAATAACAACTTTGTAAGTGGCCTCCACGTAATCTATTTTGTCATGGAAGGGAGTGGGACAAATAATGTCGTTTGAATGCGGTTCACGTCCCCCTTTATTAGGCCGAGGAAAAACGGAGCCTTGCAAAAATCTACGTCATACGTAATGAACCTTCTGATGACATCTTTTCAATAAATCTTTCTTTGTCACTCTTGTTGCGATGCAATTACGGAAAAATAGGCCACGAAGAATTGGAAATCCGAATGCTGAACCGGCTCCGATTACACGCATGAATTTGATTAATGTACACGGTTCCAATGCGAGCAATTTTACGGGTTTTGTCCGATCCACGGCAATTTCATACTCGTGTTAAGGGATATGGATGGATCCTATCGCATCCATCAACTGATAGGGGATTTGCGTTTTGCGATTTCGCACTTATATTCGGATTCAATTGTTCTGCTGGAGATAAATGGGTAAAAAACGTATTCAACTCCCGAAATACAGACGAGGAAAACGTCCTTCTACTACAATTGTAGATGGCGTAACCTCATTATCTTGGCTCGGTTTCCGTGTTTCTGTTAACATCTCGCGTATCATTTAAGTGACAAATTACCGTAACAAATGGTTAAATTTGCCCGTCGTTTCTCCACTAATTCTGGTGAAGTCTGGCACGTAGCATCATCCGCCATCAATAAAGTCCCCTAGGTGCACAGCAGGCTGGCAGCCAACCACTCCATCTTTGGGATTAGAGCACGACACGGATTCGTGGCCGCGTTTAGAAGCAGATTACGATCTTCAGTTTAATCTCTTAGTAGTCCCGCATTAATTTGAAGATGGGGTGAACTGTGTTTGGTTTTGTAACTCTACTAACTCGAGCTTACTCGTTGTTACCGTTTTTATCTTTAGTGACTAGTGAGTATTAGCAACTTGGTAAGATACATATTCCGTAAGTTAAGACAGTAGTCGTTTTTTTAGAATACATTTTCATTTGTTTTATATGATAGTCTTCAGTCTTTCGTTAACTGATATGTTATGATTACACGTCTAATGGTTGTTAGGCAACGATAACATTTCAGTTTTGATTTGAGTTTATATTGTCGTTTTATTCCAATTTACTTTGTCTAGAATGACACATAATATTACTAAGTTATTTCCAATTACGCTTCGCACTGTGTTTCGTTGAAATAATAGCAATAAAAGCTGAAGCTCTGGCGATAGCGGTCCCAAAAAGTTTTGGGCACTCGGAATATTTACTGCCAAGCTTTATACGGCTCACTCAGTCCGGCACGGCAGTAGTACTAAAATGAGTTTAATTTATTTACCTTAACTAGAACAATGATAACTATATATATATGTGTGCAGTAACTTTGTTCATAATACCACAAACTATTAATAATTCAAGGAGAAATAATCTCTAATTGTACATAATTTCAATGTACCTAAGTGGATTCTGGTTCCTAGGCTTTTGAGGCTAAATTCATTGCCTATTTATCATGGTGGGATGGTATTATTGATTTAGTAGTGCTTTTAAACTGTAGCTACTTCAATTATGCAATGTCGCAAATAAAATGTCTTATTTGAAGTACCTAACCTACTTAAAACACAACGGAATAATAACACCGAAGTCTGTCTACTCGTAACAATATTGTTTCTATTGTATTTTGTTGTGATTGACACTTAATATCTGGAACCGTATCATGTTGTACATTATATTGTTATAGTGAGACACATTGGGGTTATCAAGGCGGCCCGGAAGGAAGATGACGGTCCGCTTGACATGGGCAAGTCTATTGACGTACCCGCTTAAATATTTAGTTATTTACCATACAACATTATTAATTGAATCTTACCAAATTGCTTTGTTAATAAAGGTTTCTTTCATACCTCCATTGTAATGAAGAAATATTTCAGATTTTTAGTATCCTAAGTCACTAGAATTAATGTAGAATATTCAGATGCTCAGTTACAAATATCGTCAACGTACACGGCACATATGTAGCGGCACGACAAAACGGAATTCTCCGCGTCCATCCACCCACAGAAATTTCTAGCAGCGGTTGCGGCTTGGAAGGAAGTGCATAAGTTGGAAATCGCATTTCTATTTCTCAAAGTCGACGTGAGGCGAGGGTTGCTAGTTCGTTCTGAGACCACAACAAACACATTTGGCCGATTCCGTTCGGGGGTGAGTCGAGGCGATAAACTTTGTTGACAATGACTGATGCGACGAGAGCCCGATCCGCCGACCCACGCCCGTCGCCACCAAATGTGCAATTTTCGAACGTGCCGCTGAAAAGGACTGAAGTTCCTTTCATTGTAGTAACTCAGTTTTGAGACAGTGACACAATGCCGCCCACTTTAACTTTGCCACAAAAGGAATTTTGATATGAAGTTAGACGAAATAGGAATTCTTGTTAGTAAAGAAGTTGTTTTGAACCTTGTCTTGAGTTTGTGTAGAGGTGTGGCTATGTATCAAGTTGAAAGGAACTAGCAACATGGATTAATGCCTGGCTATTAGTGCTTGTCTCGGTGTTCTCGTGTTTTACTAGTTCGCTGATGTAGCCTCGCAATACTTTATAAAGTAAATTAAAAGTGCTAGTACGACCTATTTCATCAAGTCTGAGGATTGCTTTTATTAAAATTACTTCGTCTTCCTTACCCACTCTTTCGGTAGGATATTGGTTTTCTCTTGAAGGAGTCGTTGCTCGAGATAAATAAGATCATAATGGGCGGGTGAAGACAATTTGAAGTGCCTTAATTAATTTTCTTCGTGCTTCATTCGTGCCAGAAAAATGCGAATTACCTGAAACAAAATAAATAAATAACTTAATTATTTGAGGTTTCTAATTTTTAATTAAAATGTTTATCATGATTTTTTTTTATTATTTCAAGGACCTTTATACAGATGTACATATCGGCCCTGTAAAAGCCAAAACCATGTCACAAACAAATGTAATAAATGTCAACAACACAAAACTAAATATTGAAGCTACCTACTCGTACTACTTAAGAAAGAAACTACAAAACGTCAGCCAACCTATACACCATATGTGCATTGTCTGTCGTTCTACCATGGTTTAGTTTAGATATATTAGATTTTAAAAGGACCTGAAGTCTGTCTGAACCAGTGACGATTACCTTTTATTGTTTTTATGTATATAGGGTGCGAACGAGCAGACGGATCGCCCATGGTTTAATTTAGTTATAATAGATTTCAAAAGGACCAGTCTGTCTGAACTAGTGATGATACTTTCTTTTTTTTATGTTATGGGGTGCGAACGAGCAGACGGATCGCCTGATGGTAAGCGATAACCGTCACCCATATAGACACCTGCAACACGAAAGGATTTGCAAGTGCGTTGCCGGCCTTTCAGGTGGGAGTACGCTCTTTACTAGTACCCACCTACTTACCTTTTGGAAAAGCAAAGATTGGTAAACTGTAAAACGATGTCATGTCAACATTTTTAATTCGTAATTTTATAAATGAATTTGTACCAAAAAAATATGTTAGTTGTTCGTAAACCGATAGGATCCTAATATTTTACATAAGAGCTACACTCCTGTTTTGCTATTTCCACGGAGCGTTGTACTAAGATGGCATTTTTATCGTCCCAGCTCACAGGAGGTGTGATAGTATTGCCGCAATAAATCTAAAAGACAGCTGCGTCTCTAGTTCTTGAAATTCAAGTAAATTCGTTGAACACGACAGCCCTAATCCATTTTACGTCTAGACACTAACTGTTGTCTTTAAGAAAAGTTTTAGAAACATATTGAGTTGATCAATAAGCAATTCGAATTCTAACTGTTCAAATCCAACCTACTCGGAAAGGGATAGCGAAGGTTACAAAAATACTGTGCTTAGATTTTTGTTGTCAGCAAGGACCATTAAAACAAGACAACTGACAACCTCCATACAAAAAGCCGTTCCCGGATATAGCCATCTATAAATAAGAATTATATTACGAATATTCACGAATTTTTAACTTTGCAAGCGTGACACAGTATTTAAATGTTCCGATTTATTTAAGTTTTCAAACTGTTATTGTACTATGGTTTCTTCGTACAATGGACAAACTTTCATTTTTTTTACCCCCTAATTTTATCGAACTATCTAATAGTATTTGCAAAATAAGTGGGAATGTATTTTGTATTTTTATTTTATTTTTAGATTTAGCCACAGATTTTGATAAAACAAAACTACCTCATTCTATAAGGGCCTAAACACAATGTGAGGCACAATAAATGTAGCACCTTTACAAAATGCCTTTTAAAAAGTAAAAAATATACCGCATCTGTGCTTTTATTATGACAACTACTGACAAGTGTCATGACAACAACTTGAATCTTTATTGTTATTGAATCGGCGATTGTCAATATCAACGTATCGGACTTTTGTAGTGTAATTTACCAATTGTGTTGTAATTAATATATCTTTAAAACTGATGTTGGCAAAAGTCTTGAACTGCCATTTCTTTATATATATATTGAATCGGCGGCAGTTACAATTTTAATTTGGCTTCTGTTCAAGAAATTGGTTTAAAATCTTAAAATGAGCAACAAGAAAATGTATCGGCAAGATCCAATGATTACGTGCTTCGTGCCATCTTGTACAACCAAAGCATTGATGTCTCCCGATAAAAACAATTCCAGAAAATTGCACAATCCTAGCAGATAGACGCTTCAAACATTTAGATACCCAGTTGGTTTTAAGAAATTCCACGCTGCTGCGCCCTCTAAGTGTACTAAGAAACATTTAAAAATCACAAAATCTGAAGTTTTACAGAGTAAAGTAATAGCCAGTTTAAGGATCCATATTGAGAGAGTTATTCGCAGAATTCGGTTGTACAAGCTGTTGAAACTCCACGCTGTAGTCAACAATAAATTAGTGTGTTGGAGGATATAGTTGTATGTGGACTAATTAATCTTCAAACACCGGTATTGAAAAACATTTTACGATCGGTTTAGTTCAGTGGGAGTTACATTTTCTGAAAAGCTAAAGGTCCTGGATTCAGAACTCATAACACAAGCCTCATTGAGTTTACCACGCGACTAGTTCGATTTGTGTAAATATTGTCCCGTAATATTTTTTCAATCCATACTAATATTATAAATGCGAAAGTGTGTCTGTCTGTCTGTCTGTCTGTCTGTTACCTCTTCACGCTTAAACCGCTGAACCGATTTGGATGAGATTTGGTATGGAGATAGTTTGAGTCCCGGGGAAGGACATAGGCTACTTTTTATCCCGGAAAAATGCCCGTATCCGCGATAAACGAATTTAAGGCGGACGAAGTCGCGGGCAAAAGCTAGTTGAAATATAAGTATAGTCAGCTGCAGAGAAATATGACTTACCTGCTTAGGGAATGCAGACACATAGTGAGAAAACTCGGTTAGCTCAGTTAAAGTTCTAGTTTATGGTCCTAAAGGAATATTATGTTTTTTAAATGTTATTATTATAAAAAAGTAATAATAATAATAAACACTCCGTACGAAAAAAGTAAAAAAGGAACCCTGACATGTGTGCGACTCTGCCTGCCTATTTGTCTGTCTGTCCGACTGTTACAGCACTCTGTGTCAGGAACTGCTTATACTATCCATTTTAAATAGTTATCAAGATGGTAAGCCGTTGCATGTTAAATATGAAAAAATACTCCGTCAGTGAAAGAGAAAAAATATTGTAACCCTGTTTTTTTCTTCGGCGTAGTCTGATAAAAAATATCCTATAACCATCTTTGGATGCCCAGCTACACGTGTACCGAAAACAGTTGAAATCCGTTTAGGCGTTTTATCGCGATGAATTTTCGATTCAGTGACCTTAAAATAGTCGATATCTCCATTCATCCGTCCAACCGTCCATCTGTCCGTTTTTCCCTCCGTCCGTCTGGCTGTCTGTCAGTCTATCTGTCCGTCCGTCCGTACTTTCTCAGGAACGCATATCAAGTTGAAATTAACATCAAATACTCGTACAACTTATGTTTGCGGTCCCTTAACGCTGTAGTCAAGCAATCCAAAGATACAGTAGTAGTTAAAAAAGGTTATGTGAAAGTTTTTACGGAACCCTTATGTAAGGAATTTTATTTTGTTGTTATTTTTGTTACTCCATCGTTATTCGAAACTGAAAAAAATAATATAAACCCATAAAAAGTGGTTTATATTTCACCAACAGACAACCAAATGTTCCTATCGGTTTTTTCTGTTTATTATTCCATAGGGGTTCTGTTTTTACCAACTGTTGTACGAAACTATAAAAACACATTAACTAATACATACATTTATTTTTTTGTATTATGGTTGATCTACCTATTGAAACCAATAAGTCAATAATATATCTATGTGTCGTCGTTCATAAATAACTTGTTCACTTTAGTTGATTTATTATTTAATGGGACTGGGCTGGGCATGTCTGCCGTATGAACCCGGATCGGTGGGCCAAGGTACGTACCGAATGGATCCCCCAGGATGGCTACCGGAACCGAGGCAGACTGAAAAGGAGATGGCAGGACTATTTGGACGCATTTTGCAAGGGCTGGCGGGACGTATGCGCTGGATAGGGATGCATGGTGGAAAAGAGGGAAGGCCTTTGCGCAACAGTGGGACATGTGAACAGGCTATATTATATTATATCATTTAATACAATGGTGTTTTATTGTTGCAATGTTGATAGATTTACATTTGCGAATCAAAATGTTTGTTTATCTGAATAGTTGTCTACGAGCAGAGCGCCCGCTAGGCGGGTGCCTGGCAGTGAATGTTAACACATTAATGACCGACATTTTCGTAGAAAAAACGTATGTAGCGAAAGCTTATTACTAGCAGAGCGCCCACCCAGTGGGTTCCGGGCCGAGCAAGTGTTGCATTTGCTTGTAAGTTAGCAACGCCACTCGACACGGAAACTCGCCACAATTTCCGGGATAAAAACTATCCCAGATGCTTTCCATGGCCTCAAACTATCTCCATACCCCTTTGCATTTATAATATTATAGTGTAGTATACCTACATATATCATAGGAGAAACCAACCAGCCATATGGTCGTTGGAGGACCGGATAAGCATGCAGCTGAGTTTTATTCGGAATGGTCACAAAAAATACATTGGCTCTGAATGCGGCAAAAACTAAATATATGATTATGGGCACTAAACACCAAATAAATAATCTAGCTATAAAAAATTAAATGTAGAGATAAACAATGAAGTGATTGCGAGAGTAACCGAGGCTAGAAATTTAGGCTTGATTATGGACAAACAACAGAGATATATTAATCATATAAATACGAAAATAAGACATGCTTTTTTCAACATTACAGTGCTTTATTCTATTAGAAAGCACCTAACATACAAAATCCGAGTGATTCTTACTGATTTGTTGGTGCTGTCTCCCTTCAACTATTGTGACACTGTTTACGGGCCAAGATTGTACCAATATACAAAGAACGCTATTCAAAGGGTCCAAAATGCTTGTGTCAGGTTCTGTGTAGAAGTACCAAAAAGAGCCCACATTTCTCCTATACTGGCTGAGAGACAAATTCTTAATATGGAATCAAGGCGGGAACTTCATTTAGCTTGTCTCACTCACAGAGTTATATATAATGAAAAGCCCACCTATCTTTTTGAAAAAATACATTTTTGAAAGGTTAATCGTCACCTCACTCGAAATAAAAATAATTTAACTTTAAGTATACCAAAACACAAATCAGCCGGATTTAGAGGTAGTTTTAAGTACGGCGCTTCAAAAACGTGGAACAATATACCACCGCCTATAAGATTTAAAAAATGCAATCTCACTTTTGAGAAATATTGTAAGGACATTATATTTGATAAACAAATCAAATCGGCGAAATTTATTGTAATGCGCTGATAGGTGGATTCGGCTTAGCACTGGTAACATAACAGACAATTTTTTTTTTCCTAAGTATTTTTTGCAGGTTATTTTCGTTCTGATTAGATTTATGCAACATAAATGTATGATGTAGACACGGGTAGAGTAAGTGATTATGTGGAGTTCATAGTTTAGGTTTTAAGGTTTAGTCTAGTTTTTCAGGTTTCGGCTGAAAAACAGCGCTGGAGTGTCGCTCAGGAGGCGGCACGATCAGCACTATGCTGACGCCTAAACCGTTTGCCACAAACTTAGTTTTTTTCTTTGATGGGTTATGTATATAGATAAATAACTTAAGTTATTGCTAGATTAAGTATATGTTTTTTTTTGTTTCTGTATATTTTTTATCATTTGGTTGTTGCAATAAATATATTTTCTTTCTTTCTTTGTTCTTTTCTAGGCAGCTTTACTTTCTACTTTCTGGTCCCAGGGTCTTTATGGCAATCCGTGCAAATACAAAACTGTCACCCGGTATTTGCGGATGGCGGTGCTTTGCTGATTCACCCACGGCTACGCTTTTCGAGACTAGGTATTAAAGTTTAAAACAAAATAAACGTCACGATAAACCGGCTTGTGATTAAAACAAGAAGCTGATAGTAAGTAAGTTATTAAGGAAATGGTAACATTTTTTATTTAATATTTTGAGTTTTATCATAGTATTTGGCAAACCAAGTACCTACTATGGTTAAAGGGCTCAAAATATTTCAATTTCAGTTTAGTCAGGGGATTTAGGTCCATGGGGGCCAGAGGCTCACGAACTTTTCAATACCTTGAAGAAAAAACTTATTCGATCTTCCTCTGATCCCAGAGCTGGTGCGTCTCTCGGACAAAGGCTCAGTATTGCTGTGCAGCGGGGAAACGCCGCCAGCATCTTGGGATCATTTCAGCCAATTAGCGATCTTGGGTAGGTGGGTTACCTAGTCCTTTATGTAGTTGTAGTATGCATCTTATCTTGTATTAGCTATAAGAAATTTGTAATATATAAATAAAATAGTCAGGGGATGAAATGGTTCGTTACTTTTCGACTCTATATGATGGAGTTAAAAAGTTAGGTTCTAAAATGACAAAACCTTTTCATTTCGTGACTGTAAGTACGGTTACGTTTGAAATGAAAGTATTAATAAAATTAAACATTTTAATTACATATTTTGTACACTTCAAAGTTTATCGAAAATATATGTTTTCCAAAATAACTCTGCTCTTGTTAATAGGGTTTAAATAACTTGTTATCAATCAAAAGCCTCTTAGTCTTTTACAGACTATTGAAACAGTGTCATCTCGGAAAACAACGGAACGGCACACGCGATCACAGGCTTGACAGGCAGTAGGCCGATGTCTTTTGGCACGATTGGTTGCGAGTATTTTGAACCATGCCTCATCAAAAATCTTGCGGCCATCCAAAACCAGTTTGCGCCATTTGTCCCTATCTACTGCACACTCCTCCCAGTTGTGGACACGGATGTCAAACGCTTGCATGTCCCGCTTGGCACAATCTTTATAACGCAGCATTGGGCGACCGATGCTTCTTTTGGCGTTAGCTACAGCACCGAGCATAACACGCCGCGGTAAACGTAATGGGTGCATGCGATGCACATGGCCTAACCAACGGAGTCGCTTCTGTTTCAGCAGTGCAAAGAGGCTAACTTGTTATATTACAGCCAATATTTGTAGTATACTTGTTCGTTTCGAACATTGGGTCAGCTACACAAAACAATACCTTTTTACGACCTGTAGCATGCATTTGAATTTGAGTCTGGGCTTTAAATTTAACTGCAATTTTGTTGTCCTTGATATAATTGCTCCTGGACTTCATGCTCGCTTAATTGATGGTTGCAATCACAGAATAAAATTTAGAATTCATTCTGTGTTCCAGCGTAACTATGCATCTCACAAAACAAACAGAACCGTCCCTCTTTACCTCTACATAGCGTATGGCTGAGTCTACATATGAATAGCGGGAAGACATTAGGATTTTGGCTCCCCAGATTTCTGCCACTTTGTCGCATGTACTCTAACAACATTATATTGTTGACTTGCAGCAGATTGATTGAGATCCTTCAATAACTTTCTTTCTGCATACGGAGTAATTTTATTGACAAAAGAAATTAAGATATTATGTCATACATTGTCACAATTTTTCTTAATAATTCTCAAAAAATAAATCCGTGAAATTTAGTTTGTTCAGCCTCACTTTCATTATTTGCTAATAAAACCCATTTTTTCAAAAATGTGTGATCCTAAAATTCCAAAAATAATGTTCATGTGTTCAGAGAGCCCAGATTTATCCGTGATATTTCAATTCTAGTCACTTTTAAAAAATGAAATATTGTCCATTATAACATCGTTAAATGTTCAGTTTTAAAGCGCCATCTAATTTTTGCCGGATCTATATCGGAATCCTTGACGTCATTTGACCTAATGTATCGTTTGTCATAACGCATTTTTTACGAAACCGTAAACTTTCAGGATTGTTATAAAACAAACCTTACCTAACCTTATCTATAGGATGATATTTTAAAAAATCCTGAAAATTTACGGTGTCTGAAAAAATGCGTTATGACATTAGATAAAACGATACATTAGGACAAAAGACATTAGGGATTCCGAAGGAGACCCAGTTGTGGCCAGTATATCTCTTTGCGATCGGAGCACGATCCAAAGTATGGTAATTGTCAGTCCTCTTGTTTTAATGGTTCTTGGTTGTCAGTATTTGAATGAAACCTACAGCAAAATCTTCTTCTCTAGTTTTCCATTACTCTCTATAAGTTCGCTGCCTCTTCCGGCCAGTTGTTCAGTAACGTGCCCAGATCGTATCACATATCTACCTGGAGACCTACCCATTTTGCGTTGTCCATCTTGTGGTATCCACTTGGTATACATACCAATCCATTTTTCCAGGTACTACATGATAGAGCCGATTCAGATCCCGTTTAAGTCCTGTGGTTTTTCGCCAATGTCAGCAATTTGTATTTTGGAGCGCAGTGTAGTGCGTCGGGTGCGATAACTCTTGTTAACAAATGTTTGCTGATGCTGTAACGTTGTGTGAACAGTTGAACACAGACACATATTATAAGACTCTATGTATATGAAAGTTGTATCTGTACATATACTCGTGTAACACACAACCATTGTGACCTCACTTATATCAGACTCGTGCCTAGATATTATGTAGCTTTATCCTCGTAAAACCCAACGTCCTATTGTAGGACCACAAATTGTACTCGTTCTGGACCGAGTAAATTTATTAATTTATTAAATATCAAACCAAAGTCCTAAAATATGGATATACACTAACAGATACGTCCCGTGCTTCGAAATTTACGTGTAACGGAATTTGACTTTCTCCACAGCTAATTACAATTCAAGGTTCTGGGTCGTAAGCAGAAGTATCTATAACATTGGGTCGTTATTACAAATGTCCTAAAAATGGCTTGGGCCGTGAGGAGTTTTTTTTTCGTTTCTGAAATGTCTCCCCACAGGAAAAGTTGTCCGTATTGACGGGTACTGACGACCTGTTAAAATTAACGGAAATCAAAAAAACGCGCGTAATTTCCGTCAATATCAAAGGTTCATAATACCATCAAGTCGGGACAAAACGAACAAGACAAACCTAGCGAAGCTATCTCCATGAACAGGGCCTGTTTAAATACGAAGTCGAGACATGGGCGTCGGGTACGGCAACTTGCTTGGCACCGCGCCTTGGCTCGCTCGCCTGTTTTATTGTGACCGAGCCAAGAACTACGATTTACCCCATCTATATTGGCATGCCTGTAATATCCTACCTACTACAAACAACGCATACATGCACTGTTATCCGGCTTAACGACGTTCAATGTAATCACGAGGGCTGCGAATTTAAGCGCTTTTATCGATCGTTGAAAACAAAAGAGGGGCAAATGAGTTAAGAAATCACTTTTATTGTAGGCTTTATAAAGCATGTGTCATGGTTTATATTGGCATGTATTTATTACATGACTTGTTGCGTACCGGTTTAAAGGTGCGATATATTGTTTACCTTATCTCCCTAACTTCCCTTCCTCCCTATAAGTACCTATTATTATTCAAGAACAAGCACTTCTTCTACATATTAGCATGTATCAAATTGATTTCTAGAGTACAAATCACTCCATAACGAAAGGCGATTAATTAAATCGGAATACTTGGATAAAAATAAAAACAGGCAAATTTATATACCCATTATAAAACATGTTCAAAAAATGTATGTTGCTAGAAAAACATATCTTCCTTCAACGTACTTGGTAAGATTACAAGAAACAGGGTAATTACTCGTATCTCTCATAATATCGAAATGTTTACATTTTTTATTATATTTACTTAAAACGTTACTTACACTTATCTACTTCTGTCGATACAAATAATCGATGGAAGAATCCCATTGTATAGCGCTCCGGAAAAACCTCATTCCACAACTTACAAGTTCGTAGCAAAAATGAGCGTAAACAGAGAACCACATCTAATGTGACTCTAATAAAGAGCGCAACTTAATTAGACGCCCACTATAACAGAAGAGGCAGAGTAAAAGAAACCACATGTCGCGTGGAAAATTATATTCCCCATTGCAACACAGTGCACTGTTGAATAAAATCAAGAAATAAGTTGAGTCATAGAAAAGTCAAGTTATACAAGGTGTAATAACAAGCATGCAAATCCTGAAAGAAGTCTGTTCGGAATCAGGAGTAGCACACGAGTAGAACCAATTCCGCCACTTTTAAAAGTCGGTTAAAAAAACATATTTATGAAAGGTCGTGTCTATAATTGTATAATACGTGAAGATCGAGCGAGATCAGAGGGCTTGCAGTATATAGGCGCGGCGCGCTGCGTTATAACTTTCCCGCTCAGCTACTCTGAGAGTAGACAAAAAGCGCGTATTACACCTTACTGAATTTAGCATCCTAAATGGGGGAGGGGAGTTAAAGCGTCTCACTTCAACATATTGCTACATCCCTGTCGTTAGCATCCTATTTAGGACAAGTGTAATCCATCCTTTAGATTCGATTAGTTCGGGGCCGGCACTGAGTGCATGAGCAACCGTGCGCCTCGATCTACCATCTTGAAGGCTCGGTCTTGGAGCGTGTCGTAGTTGCCTGGTAAAGTTAGTTTTTTGTAAGTGTGCATAAAACCTTGTGTACCTATTCAATTTGCCGACAGAAAATGCTCTTGTATAGCCGGATACCTACCTATTTTGATATTGAAATATGTAAAAAAAATCTCTGCCCATTTTAGCTGTGCATCAGTAGCAACTGTTTAGAACACTAAATTACTTTTTATTAGGTAGGTACTAAGGTAAGTGTAAAAATGTAAGTAAACGTATTGCCAGTCCGAAGTCAGGAAAAGTATATATGATGGAAAATTTTAATCACAAACCTAATCTGAGGCGGGTGTGACGTCGCTCGCCGGCCGCAGACGGCCATCGTTTAAGTTTTAAGAAAGCGTCACATTACTAAGAAACTATCAGAATTGTAAGGAAAACAAAAAAGTGCTCATATCTTTTGTTTTTTTTTTTGACACCTAAATCATTTTTTTATACAGAAAATTAGTTGGGGTATCTGACGTTTTTAATATGTTTAACTACACGTTGTATAGATAATTTTCACTTTGAGAACGTTATGTTAGCAACACATTGTCGATAAATCTTCTCTTACATTGTCCTAGATCGATGTTATAAACTTGCTCTCAAAAACTAGAAGTTCCACGTTAAAGGAGAACCTAATAAAGCACCTAAATCACTTATACACTCAGGTAATAACGGCAGAGGTGGAGCAAAAGAAGACACGTGTCGTGGAGAAAGTTATATTTCTAAAGTACAAGGTGGGCAACTTTGTTCGCGGTGGAGGAAAAAGACAAAACCCTCTTTTATGCTTCGTCATACTAACCTTCTTAATGCTATTGGTTTAATCACTATAGAGTTGTGTTTATCATCTTCTAGCTTAAATAAGACTATTGCATCTCATGAAGTAAAATATTATATCGTATCTTAACCTGTAACATGACTAAAGCCCCTTCGATTATTATACAAATCTAAATTTTCCCACATTATAGCAATTTGGCGGTATTCTTAGATATAGCAATAATACTTTATTACTTCCTAATCGTTACTGAAAACGAATTCCGGCCATGCAATGACTTACGGATTATTGCTTTCGGCGGGCAGGCTGTATGTATGTATGTATGTAATCACTCTATTGCACATAAATTAATACAAAAAAAATGTATTTACAAAACTCTGAACCTGTGAGAGATCTCTTCCACTTTACCTTTAAGCAAATGAACGAAAAAAAAAAGCATACATTAAAGAAGATAGATAAACCAACTAATTAGGTACTTAATATGCACAAAAAAAAACGAAGCCAAAATTTTTATTATAAATTATAATAAATACTTACCTATAATATATACCAGTAGATATAATACGAATACTTTATATATATATATATTACATACTAGCTTCTGCCCGCAACTTCGTCCGCCTTAAATATTCTTATACTTTTGTATTCTTAGGTTTATCTCCAAAATTCTATACAGCCCCCCCTTTTGGAATCATAGGAACAATACTCAGACCGAGTGATGGCGTTATGTGGCGACAGTTATCAATGCTAGTGTTTTCAGCGTCAATGACCATACCATGGGCAAACTGTTGACATTAAACCATATATGTAGGACAAAACAAAGCTTATGTTATCTGACATTTTAAGCAACCATGGATCGCGCTGTTGACATATTTCTTGTGTGTCTGTGTGTGTGTGTAGACAGTAGTAGTTGGGAATGCTGGAACTTGCAACCGCACTATAGAATAAAACTAAAAAATAGTCAAGTCTTGCTTATATAGAACAGGTCTTGGCGAGGCAGCTAGTATTTCAACGCGAGAAATGATGTTTATATGGAAAGCTGCAAACTGGATTGGCAGCGATAATAACTTCTAAATACGGTATAAATATTTATTCGATTGTCGGTTGTGTTAAAGTTATTATCGTTGTGAATTGAGTATAAACTAATGTGATATCTTGTGATACATTTGGTTGTATTTGCTACATTGCTTTACCGTACATTTGTTACCGTAATTTTTGAACTCAATCTGTGCAATACAGCCAATGTTATCTTGGATTCTCCGGCCAAGGAAATTGCCACATTTTCAAAATTAGCGATTTTAGTAAGTTAATTATTTTATACGGCTGGCACCGTCTCCAAAATAATTTTAGTTGTAAAGATTGTGATGAAAAAAGATGATTTAACGGTAAATTGGAGGAACAAAATTACTTAATTTTTTACTTATTACTGATTTTTTGGAGTCGGTTTTGATTTTCTGCATTTTTTTGTACTTTTATGGGTATTTTTCTGTAAAACTTCATCTCGTGGCGATTTTAACAAGCTCTTATGCATTATTTCATTACAGAGGTCCGAGACCTACCTTTTGGCTCCACCATCAGTTAGATGGTACCATTCTCATCAAGGGTATTTAAAATTGTGACTATGAAGTCGCTTAGTCGAAATATCTTATCGCCATCCTTAAATCACTTATCATTGAGGATTTCTGATGGTTGCCTTATATGGTCTTCTCTATGAGGTTTGCTTGACAAATTTAAACTTAATGAATGCAAATGCTCGACTTTTTTCTTAAAATACTGAAATCGTTATAAAGATGCCTGTAAAATTTGATGGTTGCCCTCGATTTTCCTGGGATTCCATGATCCTGACAAGGTGACAATGGGTATCCATCTAGTCACCAAGTCAGGATCTTATGAGGAGTGTACAGTTTTGAAAAAAATAAAATAAAATTCGGTTCACACTTGACAGCGAAATCGGTGAACATACATTAAAAAGTACGTACAGTCCAACATATAACCTCCTCCTTTTTTGAAGTCGGTAAAATAAGTCATCATTCCATTGCCCTTATATCCGGGGTCGGAGCAGCATGCTTTTAAGTTCCATCCCTCTCTATCACCTGTCATCTCGTTGTTTAGATTCTTCTTTTGTATATCATGTTTCACACAATCTAACCATTTTTTCTTCAGTCATCCTCTTCTTTAATAACCTTCCACATTCATATTGAACGCTTTCTCGTCAGATGACCTTCATTCCTCCTCATCATCAGTCTGTTACAAATAAGTGATCCTCTTTGAAGGATTGAAAAATATTTTTCTGTGTTTTCGTATGTTTGTCCGGTGTGGCTTCATCACACCAAAACGGATTTCAACTATTTTTGTCAGACTACGCTGAAGAGAAAGAGAGTGTTATGTTTTTTTCTCCTCTCTATTTTAGTATAAATCTAAAAAACTCTGGATTTTATTAAAAATACGGTGAAGTACGTGCGGTGTCCGGTATGAATGAAAATAATAAAATAAACGAGTGAATCATCGAGTTTTGGACTGATCAAATATATAAATTTTGCATAGTATTTTGAGTGTTTACATCTTTCAGTAAGGATTCAAAGACGTTTTTTGGGTATCATGCAATTAAAACAACAAATTAAACAATACGAGTAATTAGTAAGCCGCGTACTTATTCACGCAACCGTGTGAGCTTCAGTTAAACAAGCGCAGCAAAAAAGCAACGACCATAACATTGCGAACGCCATTTGCACTGTTGAATAGTTTATTCCCTATAAATACTGCGTTGGGAGTTTGTTTACATGGGCAGCCATATTTAATCGATGGGTTTCAGTAAACAGTGTGAACAATAAAACTATCGAGAGGTTTAAACAATAAGTACCCCCCGTGTGTACACGGCGAGAGCTAACATTGCGACTTGATTGAACATGGCACAATGGCGGCATGCGCTTAAACAATGCGCGAGGAATTATTGTGAGCTGAAACAGGCTTTTACGCTCAGACGGAAACCGGTGACGTTTTGAACGCTCAATAGAGCCAATTACATTAATTCCCCATTTAGATACAACTTTTAGTAGTAAACATTAGAGTCTAGGTTATAATCAAGAAAGAAGACATCTCATTTAAATAAAACAATTTAACGGATTATATCGCGTATATTATCTCATTTGGGCTCCCGACGTTTCGGAAGCTTTTCATCTTTCCATGGTCACGGGTGGACTCTATGGAAAGCTGAAAAGCTTCCGAAACGTCGGGAACTCAAATGAGATAATATACGCGATATAATCTGTTAAATTGTTTTATGTAAATGAGTAATAATCGCGGAAATAGAAGAAAATATTAAGAAGACTTCTATCTACACAGTGCGATATGTAAATAACGACAGGAGTTTTCACTGGAGCTAGATGTGCTAAATTAGTTCCTATAGGAAAGAAGTCAGAAGTATCTGCAAGCATTTCATCATGAAATCGAAGGATGCATGATATTAATTTTCTCAAATTGACACAATTCCAATCAATTTTGTCCAGTCTAATATGCTAAACTATATTGTATTCTACGATATTAAAATTGTGTATCGAGTGGGTACTAAACAAATTGAGCCAAGCATAATCGCTCTGATATTAAAATGGATCAAGGCATACCTTGTCTCTCGTAGTATTCATAAGAAGTTCAAATGCTATGGAACTCGACAAACTTTTGTTTTCAGTACCTAAACTTATACTTGTATTACCGATTTGAAATCTAGTATTCGTGGATTCTTGACAAGAAACAGTCAAAGTAACAAAGTGAGCATTTGTTGGGATTGTTGTGTACAAATTGTACAGTACAGATACAGACTTTCCAACACCGCGTAACCCTTCAAAGCATAACTTTACTACAGTTTCGAGTTTTACAATGTAGGTATAATTTGTAGAGTTCGTTCTGACAATTTGATACTTACCTATAAAGCTTTTGGTAAAATTTATCACATTGGTAGATTTAAAAAAACAAAACCGACTCGCGCACCGAGAGTTCCGTACAAATCGTACGCTACAAACGACCGTATCTATGAAAATTCAGTGTTAGCAGAGCCCTACTCCTAAGAAAAATGTACGCGGTGTTCGATTATTTTATATTGGTTACTGAAATAGACAGACAGACATAAAATTATACTGTTTTTAGTATTTATTGTTATAGCGACAACCGAAATACATCATCTGTGAAAATTTCAACTGTTTAGCTATCACGATTCATGAGATACAGCCTGGTGACAGACGGACCGACATCGACAGACAGACAGACAGACGGACAGTGAAGTCTTAGTAATAGGGTCCCGTTTTACCCTTGCGATACGGAACCCTAAACCGCAGTGATCGGTTCTAAAAAAACATCAATTTAATAATTATGTCTTCTTATTCAACAAAATAATAGGAACTTAAAACGGTCGGTCTTAGACTATCCGATCATGTATAAGGAAGTGTACAGAACTTTATCTCGAAAGTTCCATTTTAACGTCGATAAACTCAGTAAATGTAGTTAAACAATGAAATCACTTCGTAAATTAAAATCATTACAGGTTCATTCAATTAAGAAAACCTGGAAACAGCCAATTGATCAATTGGGGCTATATTGTGCGATATTTCATGATATTATAAACATGTCGTCACCAGATTATGGAGCCATTTACTCAGAATTTTCGTCTCTCAGTTTGTCAGAGCATATTTAAATAATCCCGCTGACCTACAAACTTTACCTCAAATACACAAATAAAATCTACTTTACCCACCGGCAGCCAGGTATCTATCTGCATAAAGTTTTCTGGGTTAGGAACACACGAGACTCGTGTCGTCCAGGAGCAAGCTCCAAAGCGATAAACTTGCGCTGACGTTGATTTATGTCTCCGTTTGTTTGTCGTGAGCTGGTCCATCCTGAATCCCGGGATATCGAAGATAAGGCTGGCTAGTGTAGGCTACAAATTACTGGACGAATTCCCGGGGTCGACTATGCTCGATTCTGTTTGCTATATTGAGTTGTAGTTTCCTTTGTAGCTACTGACAGTTTGAGAATATAACTATTTTAATGTTGAAGAAGTATAATTATTATGATATGGCTCGTTACAAATTTGAGGTATTATTAGCTTCAATAAACGGCTTAAGGAGTACTGAGTTGATAAATATAGTAAGAGCGAGGTAAAAGAACTTGATAACTTTGTCAAGGTAAAGAATGATTAGAGTAGGTACCGCTAGCAATTACCTTCGTATTGATGTGGTGTTAAGAACTAACAAGGTATATCGATGTTTACTAGGTGTTTCATATGATAAAGCGTTAGTTTTGGGCGTAACGATTATTAATTACATTCAATACGTCCCGAAGTACCCCATGGTGGAGTTCAATTCCCTTGACCCAGATTGCTATCGGGAGCCCGGGCGTGAGATCTCGAGGGTGGCCCAAGACTCTGGCGAGCGATCGATAGAATCACGAATAAATAGTTACAGAGGGACCGTTTCATATAATTTACTGTAACCAAATTTTATTTATCAATTCAGCCCCTATTCATTGATATACGAATACACTTCATGTTTACTATACCGCTTTCTTCGGCTTACTCTTGTCTGTCCTAATCTAATCTACTGCTTCGACGCTGTGTGGAAGAAACTATCTCATCTCAATTATCGAGTTGGTGGTACCCTCGGTGTTACCTGCAGTCCGTGTACCAGGCTAAATGAAAAAAGTTGTTGAGTAGGGGAGACCAAGGTGAGTTGTAACAGAGGAGAGTTGTGACATCGTCGATTTTTTGGAATCTATTAACTGATAGCGAGCTCGCAATAGCGCGCATTTATTAGTTCAAGTTTCAAGGTAACAAACGCGCACTGTTGCGAGCTCGCTAACAGTTGATATGTTAAAAAAAAATGACGATCTCACAACTCTCCTCTTTCACAACTCACCTTGGTCTACCCTAACAACTTTAGGTCTTTCCGATTTTCCACATCTATCGACCGACCAGGCCAGATTTAAGTTTAATATCGAAGACAGACGATATACTGTCATGGGATCAATCGAATCATATATATACAATATGTACACAACCGCTTCGTATTAAAATAAAACAATAAGACTATCAAAGTGCAGTGTGATATAAAGGAAAAATCGAGCGTCGTCAAAGCTGTGACTTTCTTTTAAGGTTCAGTTCAGTAGTATTTCCATGAGTGGCATTTATAAAGCTATATTTTTCTTTCGAATTATTGAAAGTTTCAAACAATGAGTAAGTACTATTTTATTGTTCAAGCATCATAATAAGTACTTTCCCTTGTGGCTGTAAGCAGGGATCGGAACCGTTATATTTTCAATATTCAAGTTCTAGAATTATAATAAAATTTACGAAAATCACGTAATAGAACGAAAAAAACGAATCGTAATTTCGGATATTTTGTATGAAAAAAATACCGGTTCCGATTCCTGGCTGTAAGTGTGTATAATTTTTTTCATGCACAAAAATCTACATTCGTGGATAGATTATTATCATGTTTAAAAAGATGACCCATTTAAGTATACTTTGAATTTGCAGATACATACGTACACGCAAAGAATTCACTTGGTTAGCCAGTCGCCTATATCAGGTGCCTGGTGTCAGCTTTCAACACCCGCATTCACACCGTCTGAGTTGTCAGCAGAGCGCGGCACGTGAGTTATAAGCAGAGATCGGACAAATGGGCGTCATTGCTCGCAGTAACATGGACATGACTCAAAAGTTTGATTGATTGATCAATGAATTAAATTAATTATTGATGATATAATGATAATTGATAAGATTTCAATGGTATACTAAAATTAAGATATTATACCTTCTTTGATTTCGTTTTAGCAAAACAGAACAATCTACTTTTTGACATTGACTTTACTATTCTGCAATTCATTCCGATTACTGTTATATACATTTTATTTACCTTGTGATTCTTTCATAAGCTCTATATCACCAAAAATATAAAACCATAATAAAAACAGCTAAGGCAAATTTTTTATTGTCGCCAATTGAATATCATAAATTTACCAGCGAGCTCATGGCGAAAATTGAAGTAAATAGAATACGACGAGGAAATGGTATGTCAAAATTATGTTTTATTTATTATGGTTTATCTTAAACAATTTGAATGAAAATTAAATTATATATTCTCTTATATATAGGCAACAAAGAAACATGCTTGTGCCGCTGTTATTTCAATTTTAAAGAAATCCCGCACGTAATAGAGAGCTTGCAATTTAATTCAAATACTATTGAATTTTCATTACGTAAAATACGATGTATATTGAATAATCCGGAAAGCATTCAAGGTGAAATAGGAATAAGTTTGCAAGGAAAAATGAAAACAGTACTTAAAAGAAATCCAGATTTTGAAACTTAATCCAATACATAGAAGGCAAAATAGACTCTGAATCCTATTGGCATGAAAGTATTCCTATTAAAGTACTGAAGTTTGCTCCGTAAACTTCAGTAGATTGCGAACGGAGTTTTTAAGCTCATAAGTATATTTTGGATGTAAAAAGGAATAAACTTACCATGGAAAATTTAGAAAAATTACTGTTTATTTACTTTAATAAATGTACACAATAAGAAGTCTGTGTTTTTCTTTACAGCGTTTACAAATAAAATTACAAGTAAGAAATTAATCAATCAAATTTTTAAGTCATGTCCATGTTATTGCGAGCAATGACGCCCATTTGTCCGACCTCTGGTTATAAGATTGGATTTAAGCAGATTATCTATCAAGTTTCATTAAGAAAACTGATAGATATTTTAGTGCCACCAAAATAATGAAGCGAACTCTCTGTATTTGCTTACGTTATGGTTAAGGGAACCAATGGGTTCCCAACAGCTGTTGCAGTTTGCTCCACCGCATTTGTTTATAAAGAAAATCGTAAAGACCCGTGAATAAAAGCGGAAAGGGACGGGCGAATCGACAAATGGATTTGATATACAACCTAAATGGGGTTCCATGTTCTTAAAATATTTTTCGGCAACCATTATCTGTTGATGTAGCTGATTTCTTTGCTTATCAACAAAGGATTTTTTAATACTATGGTTCAAGCTTTAGAAATGTACCGGTTTTATAGGAACTCAGGTTTTCGTGTCAATATTGTTTTTTCAACTGATGCACAGTGTTTGAATACTTGTGTTCAACACAGTCGAGCATTTTAAATGTTGGAACCAAATATTTACTTGGGTTAATTGCCTTGTTGCACGAGGTAGCCTGCCGCTATTGACAATACTTCAGTTACACATTACATTAGGCCGCGCATGTGTATTTTAAAATGTTACCGCAGTTGTTAAACATACTTTCGAAAATAAAAAGGAATATTTATGTATAAAATCCCAAACAAAAGAAACACGTCCATTCTTTTAATCACTTCAGTGTTTGAATGAGTTATTTTCATTACGTTAATAAACAATTTTAACTGCTTTATAGTGGGTGTAACGTCCACGAAGGCTCATAAATAACTCGTGTACAAATGAATTTCTTGAAAAGGTCGTGGAAATTAGAAGTTCACGTGAGAGTCCGGTCACGCGAGCCCCCAAACTCTTTGTACTTATTTAGTCGTTCCATTATTAACAGTCTTGGTTACAACGTTCAAATTATTCAACTCTGTCGTCTGGGAAACGTCAGGCGCGAATTCGGCAATTAACATAGTCTGACACGAACGCGAAGACGGGAGAATCGGCGAAAACATTTTTTTGACAACGACGAAAAACATTCACACGCTCTGCTTAGAAATGGAATTTGAAATTAAATAATTGAGTAAAGAAACTCACGTAGAGTGCTTCCATGTATGTGCTTGGTTACATAAAATGTAAAAAAGCCTTTACTTCTTCGCTGTTGAATAATTTATCCAAAGATGTCTGTGCTCGTACGGAAGGCTTTTATCGACAAATAAGCGTGTTTGAATAAGTTAGTGTCAATCAAATAACTATATGAGGCATTTTGCAAAAACTTAAGCTTTATTTAATTTGGATGAAGTTATAACAGTTATGATCGGTTAACCTGAGCTCAGAGTTTAAATAATACCGTAAAACAATTAGGAGCTAGATGTGGTAGAAATGATCTCCCGTTCGTTGAAAACTTCCATAAGCAAACTTGCGTCGCTGATATTATTATCTAAGGCCTCCGAGGAGCTTGTCTGCGCTTGTAACTTTTGTTCTACAAAATATGTTTAAGTATCAGCCTGTTAGCTTGGAGATAAGAAAAAAACTTGTCGCTTACTATCGTTGTCAGTAGGGAAACTACTAAAAGTTAGTAAACAAAAACAGTATACCAAAGCTTCAGCTGGAACGCAACGAAAAACTTGTTCCTCTGACGTTGATGGATGCGAGTAGCAAACGCGCCAACGCCAACGGCCATTTTGCAAGCGAAAGGTAAACTGGTGAATCGTATCGTATCGTACGTGTTTAAACTTAACGGATATTGTATCCACTAAACTTGCCAAGCGTTTAAAGCTATGGCAAAATAAACACATTGCCTATATTGGAAAAATCACGTGTTCCAGAATTATTTATCTAACTTCTGCGAACAAGTTGTTTGAACTTGGCTTTATTATGAGCATTACTAAGAACCGCTTAATGTTGTAGCGTACTAACTTTTTTTCATAGATTGAAGTTGAATAGGGTACAATTAACCTTATACTTAAGATATGTTACAAAAACTTATAGGTTAATTCGTGACACGGATGATTCGCATCACGCAACAAAAACCTTTTACCAAATTTTTCTTTAATAATATAGGTTTTACGTTCAGTGACGATGATAATTATGGAAAAAAAATAATGTGAATATTCCATCTACTTTGAATATAAGTATCTCATTGGATATCGGTACGTTACAAAACTTACCTTCTGGTTAACTCGTTTTAATGAACTGCCCAGAAATAACTATCTTTCTTATCTAAACGCTGTCATGATCAAGCTCATTTGTATTTAAAGTGTCAACTTCGCCTCTTTCCGTAAGCTGTCATGAAAAGCGACGTATATCTCCAGTATAAAAATCGTGTCCACCCCAACATTGTGAGTTGTCGACGGATTGCCAGGAGCGGATTAAAAAGACGAATCTAATATTTGTGATGTTTTATTTACTAACCGTCACGTCGAATTTGTTATTGCCTTTGCAAGGTTTTGATGCTCTGATTTCAGATACATCACGGTTCGAAGTAGAATTTATTGTAAATGGAACTGCTGAAATATTTATCATCGAGCTGCAGCTACTGTGTGTCTATCGTGGAGTGAAAGGGCGGGTGTGACACATGTGATGAGTGTAAGGGAAGAAAAAAAGAGACGTTAGAACCATGGTAAGCGGAAGTCAATTAGGATCTTTCTGTTTCACTAGTGAAAGTAAATTATAGTAGATGAAAACGAGAATTGGGATTCCACCCAAAGTATGGTTTGCAGCATTTGTTTAAGGGTACCTACCAGTCAGGTACTCAAATTGAAAACTCGTCTAGGTTTAAACGTTGAAATAGGTAGACGGATTATATTCCTTTCATTTAAAGTTTATAGTTACCCTGTTGCTAAAATTGGAAACTCGTCTGTCTATATACCTAGGCTTAAAAATTCTAATATAATACTCGTACATACCTATAATCGTATGTTACTCGTAGTTTGTATTTATTGAAACTAACATATCTATTTCAACATATCTTTTTGCCAGTAAGCTATCATAAATCTAATGTTCTGTACTGGTACTAATTACATAATGGAAGATGAAGTTTGAAGAAAACTCGATTGCGAGAATAACTAAAGCGAGAAATAGGGAAAGCCCGATAACATTCCTATTACCTATAAGGTAGATTAGGGGGGTTTCAATATCATGTAGCTTGAAATACTTTGTTAAGAAGACTGATTAATATAGGTAGATCATTATATTCGGAAGCAGAAATTATTTGTGACAAAGATTTAACATTTATTTTACGCTACGAACGAATCTAACAGTAGAGAACAGAGAATATTCACCTATCTCTAATCAAATACTAATTGTTTTCGTTTCTTTCTTTCAATGGCAAGAGCATCACTCATACTAAAATATTGCGCAACTTTTACGACAGTCTGAAAATAAATCTGCATGCGTAAACTTACCCACATCATAAATTATCGCTATTATTCCTGTTTTCCCTATTTCGGTAGAGACAATTTGCCACGGCTCAGAGCTCAGCGTCGTCAATGGGCTTTAATCCGTGCCCCGATGATGACATCACGAACTTGTGCCATTCATACTCTAATGAACCCAGGTGGATAGTCTCCGTAAAAGGCTGCGAGATCCAATAGTGAGCCAGCTACCGAACGTCGAGTTAGCATCTCCAAAGCTTTGAACTCTTCACGAGGATTAGCATTTCTAAAGGCAATGTCATTCGTCATTTCATTTGAAGATAACCCTGTCGGATATTGTGAGTAACTGTATTCTGAATAGTTCCTTTATTTTTGATAGGAACATATATATCTATGTTTAAACCTACCGATTTTTATTTCAAGTGGTGGTAAAACGGCCACCGTACGAGTTGTTTTCGAAAACGTACCCCATATGTCCAGTTCTGCGAGGATTTGACAATTGGATTGAAAGATCCTTTTTGTGACTTTCAATGCTTTATTATTTAGGTCGGTTAACAACACTGAAATCTGTGGAAAATAGAATTCTGTGAAACTTTGAAATGAAATCAAATAATGGATTGCGAGTTCCTTCCACGTAGATAGAATTTTTGATATAGGTATCTAAAATGTTGGTACCGGAATCGAATTATGTTGTTGGGTATATAAGTACTTTATTATTTAATACCTTTCTTTAGTCATTTTATTACTACATATTTAGTTTTGCAGCATATTTTAGCTAGGTATTTTTATTTTCAATACTACTTTTACTAATATTCTTACAATTTTGGTGGTAAGTAATTTTTTATTTGGCTTACTTATCGACATGAACAACATGAAATAGGTTTAATGTGGTTCATATTTGATTATTTTAATTTGTGTACCTCTTTTAATTTGCCAACCAGTTTATCATTACTAATAATTGCACAACTCTCAACCATTTATCTCTAAAATTCCAGGCAAAAGCAACTGTAACTTGCTAAGCAGCTATACAGAAACGTATAAGTTTGAAGGCATTGTACTGTGCAAACTGTGCCAAATGTAATCCATCAGGTGGTAGCAGCTGCGATTAATGCGGAATATTCAGTGTGATGTGATACCTGGTTAGACTTTAAAGTACCTGATAGTACTAAGACGGTTTTGAATTTGATTAAATTTCTGATTCCATACCTTATGTATGGGTGTTCCCCAGAAGTCGTTCAGGAAGATGTTCGAAATGGGTGTCTGGGGTCTCAAGTCTCTGTTTTCTTTGATCGCATTGATATCGTCGAACACAAAGCCACAGTAGAGGCAGTTGTGGTAGACGACGATGCAGGCGAGGACGAGCACGGCTCCCAGGCCACGGCGCGGGGCTTCGGGCATGTCTTCGGCGACCGGGGCTGAGCCCGCCAACCGCCGCCTGCTCCGCCCGGTCCTCGTGCGCACCGCCGACACCACTCCGCCGAATCTACACACTCCACTCACGCGGTCCATCGTGATCACTTCGCCATCCTAACTTACTCCAAACACAACACACCAACATCCGAGTTCAGTCCAAATAATTAACCTGAAACGTTCGTAGGAGCGCGGCACATTAGGCGCGGATTGGCAAAACACGATCACGAACGAAACCGGGTCTGTTTATACGAGGATTCGGATTCGAAAAACGGTAAATATTGACAGATCCACATGAACTATCACTTTAAACATGTTCTTGTATTAATGTTGACGACGGCGCGGTGCACATGTCAAAGTGACTATCGGAATCATTGGATTTGACATTCATCTGATTACAGCGACGCGAGTAACACAGACACGCCCGCTCACCCGGCCGGTTCGCCGACGACTGCCGAAGGGCGACGAGCGAATGCTGCGTCGAGTCACGTGACCAGTCGTTTTACTGCGGGTCGTTTTGAGATGGCGCATGCGTCCCGCTCCGCGAACTCCGTGTCTAGGTGGCGGCAAAATTGTCGCGAGATTTACGATTTTTAACCTTAATGGAATTAGAAGCTTACTTAATTCTTTAATAGTTACTCAACTAAAAATTGTGGACCATGTTATGAAGAAGGTATATGACTGTTGTGTCTAATTACATTGACTTCTAAAATCACTTTACTTTGAAACTTACTTTACCTAGGTAGACTAGATAGGCATGTAGTGTAGCCGCTACTAGCCACGTACTAATGACCTACCTCTTTTTTTCTAATCGTTGCAATAACTACATGTGTAAGTAACTAAGTACCTATCCGTATTTTTATTAATATTATTTACACTGCATATGTAAAGAAAATATAAACGTAACGGAACCTACCTAATTTTAAAAAAGGTAAACAAAAAACATGTGACGCCAGATACAAAACATTACCTTGATTGGCAAAATGACACGAGTCACGTGATTTTTTTGTTTACATTATTTTAAATACACCTAAAGAAAAGGTATAAGGTGTAAGCACCTACATACCTACCTAACCTTATGACGTTAAAACTTCAACTAATGCGAATTTTATTTTTAATTTAAAATGAAAAGCGAACTCGTTATGTAAATCAATAACTCCATCCGAAAAAACAATTGAATGGCGAACCAACAACCATGTTGACTAAGGTAATTGTCAAACGTCGAAAATACATTCGGCAAATGAAATAACGACCGACTAATAAATAAAACTACAATCAGCACCAATAGTTCAGTGCAGGGGCACATCGCAATTTGATTAGGTTGACCCCACGTGCTCCCGAGCGCATGCGGCGGGGGCGGGGAGCGGGGGGGCGAGTGAATGTTGATGACGACATTTGGTCGGGGAGCGTCGGGAGTCACCCCGGATCGGGAATCGCCGATTCCTGTTACGCGTAGTTCCTGTTCCTTCAAATACAGTTCCGTGTAATTCGGAACATGGAACAACTTGTATTTGCCTCGAGCTCTTGATACAGTCTAGTCGAGCCGCACTCGAGTCCGCACCAATAAGCGCCCGATAAAAGGTTTTCGGTGTTACACGGTTCTTTTACTTTCGATATCACACAATTTTATTATTAATCTCTGACTTTGCGGAATTATTCGAGTTGAATTTATATTTCAAAGAAACTTGATGCAAATGGGAAAACTCTGTTCGGGGCTAAACGATCAAAAATGTTTTAATCATATTTATTGAAAAATAAGTCTTGCCATCAAAATCATTATTCAAAAATGTTTTTTTACTTGAAGAATGATGTCCCAAAAGCGAGATCTTGAACATAGCTGTATTATAACTCAGACTTTCAGGAAGTTTTCCGCAAGTATTTCCAATAAGAATGACGGACGGGTCAGCAAAATGAGACGTTCAAAAAACATTGGTGTATCATGTTTTCCATTGGGCTGTGACGCTACGTGCGTACATTTACATGCATCTATAGTCGCTGATTTGTATAACTTAAAAAAACTTTCTATGTTCTATAACCTTTCTGGAACAATATTTGAAATGTTGTGATGAATGAACAAGTTTTTGGTCGCGACTTCGTACGCGTACAATTAATTCTAATTTCTAAAAATCCTTCCTTGGTGCAATTCTATGCCTCTCAAGGAATAACTAGCTAAAATGTGTTTCAAAGGACATCGCACAAAATGGAAATAGTATTTTATGCAATCGTTGTAAAATGTAATGCTTTTTCATTCGAGTACCGTGGTGAGGCCTCGAAGCTTGCTGAGTGGCCTAATTAAGGTACGAGACTAAAAAGCGACTTATATTACTATTGTATATACTACTTCTTCTACGAGTAACCCATAAACTACAATAAATGAAACACAGCTAAAAAAATAATTGCAAAAACACTGCGTTCTTTTTTAGAAATTCATTATAGTTCTGCGCGGAGTTGTATAATGAATATTTCATTATAGTTCAGTGGTATATAATATAAACCATAGAGTATAGAGTGATGTTCCAATCTAAAAAGTCTGCCTTTTATAAGTACACGAGTAGAAAAAGTCGTTAGGTAAGTTAAGTTATAAGTATAAGTAAGTAGTTTTGGATATATGGCTATTTCAGTTTTAAAAGCACAAACATGATTTTCAGGTCATGTCTGAGAGATTATCTATACTGTGACATAAGTTTATTAATATCGTTAAGGGAGTGGCAGTGACCTTCTGTGGACTTCTTCATCGGTTCCACTTCACCAATTTACACTTTCAGAATTGCAAATGCTTCTAATGCTTCAATATATAAATGTATATATATATATATATATATATACAAGTAATTTATATATTAAATATATCGTCGTCTAGTACACATGACACAAGCCTTATTGAGCTTACCATTGGACTAGTTCGAGCTGTGTAAAATTGTCCCGTAATATTTATTTATTTATAAAAAAAATGCTTATTGTGTTTCTTATATTAAAATAAAAAAATTAAAATAAAAAATGATTTATTGCCACAAAAATAAAAATAACACATTGGCATGCCAGAATTAAACTAAGTACCTACTATTATGAATTAAAATTAGGGATGTGGCAACAGGCTCAGGCTCAGCGTATGCTGTGGGCCAGGGTCGGCTGCACAACGCTGTTTTTCAGCCTGCACCTTATGCATAGATAGTTAGTTAGTTACAGTAGCGGAGAAGAAACTATCGTATTGGTGTATTTTACAAGTTTTGTAAAGTGAAATAGCCAGAAGCGATATTTTTTTCTCCGCTACTGTACATTCCATAGCTGATAACGAGGGACACATTGTCATTGTTTTAGCTTAATTACTTACATTTAGACGAAGTTGCTAGAATACGGAAACAAGAGAAAGTGTATGTAATACCTGTAATCCTATCCAAGTATCGACAACAGGCGTCATTCCAAAACATTTACACCACAGCTTAAAATGACTAGGCCTAAAATCTTCTATTTACATTATTTTACAGAAAGCCGCTATACTAAATACATGCTGAATTGTTAGAAAGTTCATGCAATTAGACCCCGATGATAATATACCTAATATACCACAATCTTCTTAATGAAATAACTTACCCCCTTCTACATTTACTTGGTGAATAACCCGTAAATGTAGTTATTACCAGCCCAAAGCTGAGAAAAACGTTCCATCCGAAAATAATAATAATAATAATATTACCAAATCGCCGTATGCCTACAATATTTGAGGAGTTCCTTAAATTTGACGACACGTTTGGCTCAGTGGGTTGTACAACGGCCTACGAAGCTGGTGGTCCCGGGTTCGAATCCCGGCCAGGGCAAGTGTTTGTGTGATGAGCACGAATGTTTGTTCCTGGGTCTTGGATGTTTTATATGTATTAATGTATTATAATTAATCTACATATTATGTATATCGTCGCCTAGTACCCATACTACAAGCTTTGCTTAGTTTGGGACTAGGTCGATTTGTGTAAGATTGTCCCTGATATTTATTTATTTAATTCCTCACGGATCCCATCATCCGATCTGCACTTAAATTAAATGGGACTAAGCTGGATGCACCACCTCCTTTCAAATAAATAATCTAAATCGGTCTATAAATGACGGAGAATTTTTATAAATCGGTCAAATAGTTTTCGAGTAATCATTGAACATACATATAAAAAAATATTCCGATGAATTGAGAACCTCGTCCCTTTTTGGGAGTTGGTTAAAAACTGCGAGCACTATGTAGAGTTGTCGTACCAAAAGTAAATTCGCAAACTCATAAAGGTCTTTGCTTGGTAATCTATATTGCTTCGAATACATATATCACTTTAAGAGTCCCCAGCAAGCTTGGCCGAATTTCACCTTTCCATACAAAATAGTTTAGTTCTCATTTTAAAACTACGAGTTGGACTGTAAGGAAACTTTGCATATACAATGACATGAGGTATATATCTAGGCCTGTAATTAGTTTATATGGCTCCAGTTTATAAAACAAACAAAATACAGGAAAAACAAATGCGATTTGTATTTTTTACTATGGTATCTGAAGCTACATAAACTAATTACAGGCCTGCGTATACCTTAACTTATTCCAATTACAAAGTTTCAGAGGAAACTAGCTAGTCGTTTTTAAATGAGAGGGTAACTACGTTTGTATGGAGAACGTTTGTAAGTTAAGTAGAGATCTCTGGGCTCTCTCTAATTCCAAAAAAATAATTTTTGTGGTACCACCCTAAACTGCAATACAGTACACTAACTCTGATTGGGCTAGGCATACGTAGATTTGATTGATTAAGGTTTTACTTGCAAAATTCTTGATTTTTGAAGATCTAGATGAACTTACGAACTCCAGTCATAACATAACGAGTTCAATGTGTCTGTACCAGTCAAGTCAGTCTAAGCTAACAAGTATTGATAGTAGCAAGATACAGGCATTCTGACAAATATGTTATCCGAAACAAGTATGCACAGCATGATTAAAAAGAGCTCTCGAAAAATATCCCAAAACTAAACTATCCTATATTTGTTACTCAGGAACCATATCCTAACTAGAAAAAGATTAAAAAACTAAAACTAAACATGAAAAATAACGATTAAAGAAAAAAAATCTGCCCCAAATCGCTATTCGTTGGTATCGTGCCCAGAAGTCTGGTAGCATTGCCACGTTGTATGGCAATGCTAATCCGCTGTGCCAGATATGATCCAGCCCTCTGGTCACGTGTCGCATCCAGGAGTCTTTTGGAGCATTCCCTGAAAACTCTGTGGGCGCTTTCCCCCCAGGGTCCCAGGGTCTCGACCCCAAATGGCTCAAATAGGTAGCCACTATTTATGGCTGCGTATTTGCGCCGCTTGAGGAGCTCGGCTGAATTGGCGGCAGAGCCTGCCTTCACTGCAGTGCCATGAAGATGGGACGGCGCCAGAGTATCGGTACATGTTGCGTCCCAAACCAACGGTCGTCCCATCTTCCACGGCACGAGGGTCATGCCGTCGGGTCTTTTGCCATCATCGCGGGCAAGGCCGGTCGGTTCCAAAATTGCCGGTGCTCCCGCGCTGGCTAGGGCCCGACGGATGACGTCGTTCAGGCTGGCATGACGAGGAGCACGCCTCGCGCTTCTACCGCAGGATAGCCCGTGGTGACCCAGCCGGTCGACTCGGTCCCCGCAGCGGCAGCGGTGTGGGGCAACGCAGGTCACTCCCAGGCGAAGAGCGACGGAAAGGCGGAATGTGGAGTTGTCCAAAAGCATCCCAATAGGCGATGATGGCAGAGCTTGGAGCCACTGCCCCGATTCCCACTTAGCAACGGCAAATAGACGAGCGCGCTGGCGTTGGAGCTGGAGCGAAGGCTGGTTGCCGTTTGATACAGGTTAGCCCGTACCAGCCTACAGAGCGGCTCGTCCCAAAGCCGTTGAGAACTCAGGTTTCCGGGCAGGTCAGTGCTTGGACACGCGTCCGTCCACGCATTTCTGGCTTCAGACATAAAAGGGATGTCTAGCTGTTGGACTGGAGACTTTAAAATTTTGGAGACAAGTTCTAGTGAACTATACACTGAGGACAGATATGCGGGGAGCGAGACGCTGGAGACTTTCCTGATACCTACGCCTCCATGCCTTATCGGAAGGGAAGCCTGGGCCCATGAGCGATCGTCCAGATTAATGTTAATGATCGAAACTAAAAGATCCTGAATAGCTTTGTCTGTTTTCTCTAAAAGGGCGGGACATTTCCAGAAATGGCTGCATCGTAAGACGTAGGTAAATTTGGGTACGAAAAGACAATATCGAATAACTGTGTGCGCTATGTGAGCATTTATTTGTGACAAACGATCTGAAACTTCATTGAGATTTTTAATTTTGCTATCTAAGAATTTAGGGAAAGATTCATCCAACACAGGTGCTCCTAGGAGGTGAAGTGAGCTTTTCTCTGTAATTTTAATATTTATAAGTATTTGATATGTTCTACCTTTTCAATACTAGTTAGTGTTTTCAATACTTTTCAATACAGTTTGTCTTAATATTTACATGTTTCAAATCATCGCTGTCGTCACATGTGTGTATCCTAATTTTAAAATAATTTTCTGGTTGAGTATGTTTATATTTGGTGAAGCAGACGTAATTCGTTTTTGATGTGTTTAATGTGAGCAGATTGGTGCGTAACCAATTAGCAATTTTGGTAAGTCCCAATCCATACTAATATTATAAATGCGAAAGTGTGTCTGTCTGTCTGTCTGTCTATCTGTCTGTCTGTTACCTCTTCACGCTCAAACCGCTGAACCGATTTGGATGAAATTTGGTATGAAGATAGTTTGAGTCCCGGGGAAGGACATAGGCTACTTTTTATCCCGGAAAAATATCCCTATCCGTGATAAACGAATTTAAGGCGGACGACGTTGCGGGCAGAAGCTAGTTCCGTATATTTCTGTACGTTTGATACACTGAAACTCGTCAAAAAGCGACTGCTTTGACTTATCAAGAAAATAAAGTAGGTATAAATATTCTCTCTCATCCTTGAGAGGACGCCTGTGCCCAGTTGTGGGACTTATAAGGGCTTATGACGATGATGATTATGAAGTATCACATTGTTCGTGTATTTTTTATGACTGGCAGTAAAATATAAGTAGTTACATATTGAGAAAAGTACTTATAAGCATTCAGTTCAGCGGCAGACTTTCTCGAGTCGGGAACTAGGTAAATAGGGTCAGTAGTTGCGGTAAAAGTTGATGCCAGCATACTTTTACACTCAAAGGTGCCCGTATTGCACTTTTCATCTAATTCATATTACTTAAGAAAGTTAATTAAAACAGTTTTTGCAAGCTGACTTAATTATCCGACAGTTTGGAGCTGGCTGGGATTAATTATTACAAGTTGACTATGTTTTATTATAGGAAATGGTTTGTCTACGCTTACAATTAACCTTTGTAGGTACCTACAAGTCAATTGAATTGAAAACTATATTGTATAACTAGAAGGCGCCCGCAAATTCGTTCGCTGAGGAGAAAAAGTCATAACTCTTTTTTTTTCCAGCGTAGTCGGGTAAAAAGTATCCTGTAACCATCTGGAGATACCCAGCTAGCCGTGTACTAAAAATTGTGGAAATCTGTTTAGCCGATTTTGCGTGATGAAGCCACAACGACGAATACAAACATACAAAAAATAAAAATAAATATTTTTCGTTTTAGTGACCTGAAAATAATCCGTAAAAATATTTTTTATGAAAATGCCTTCAATGTATAGACTAGGAGGCGCCCGCAACTTCGTTCGCTGAGGAGAAAAAGTCATAACCCTTCTTTTTTTCTTGAGCGTAGTCGGGTAAAAAGTATTCTATAACCATCTGAAGATACCCGGCTACCCGTGTGCCAAAAATAGTTGAAATCGGTTAAGCCATTGTAAAAAAAAAATTCGGTAAAATTTTAGAACATTTTTGAATTTGACGTGTACGATTTGATTCGGACCGCGCCTGCCGGATACTAAGCGACGATATGTATATAATATATAAGTAATAAAGAAATTATGATAGTAAAATACATAGGCAACATCCAACACCCAGGAACAAACATTTATGCTCTTTGCCCTGGCCGGGATTCAGACCCGGGACCGCTACCTTCGTAAACGGTTGTGCAATCGACTGAGCCAAATTGTTGTCAAACCCGACATGGACCACACATTTTCATTGTACTTCAAATTTGAACAATGTTACTATAACGTCATAATTAAATTAATGGTTTATATAAATGTCGGTCCCAACGTATTTCGTTTTGTACATTGTTAGTCCGTTCTAAAGGCTTACCAAAGGGTACTTATCCGCCATATTTGTTGAAGAAATTCTCTAATACAGCTCCGCCAACCTCACAATTATTTTTTCAATTTGAACGATTTTCCCCATTAACCTAACGATTTACCGGCGGTTTTAAGTCCTTTTGTATCCTTAAAGGTTAAAAAGGTGCCTTCGTTCAATCTTGGTAATTATTTCCTTGAAAAGAGACATTTCGAAAGGGCAGGTCTACAAAGAACTTTCGGAAGAGTAATTACTATTGGAAAGAAAGTCTAATTTTTGGATGCTCCTTTAAGATTCCATTTTTCTATTCTAACACGGATTCAATCCAATGGGAACGTGTTTGAATTTGGAACATTTTATTATAATAGAAATGTTCCATGCTTAGAGCATTTATAATCACTGGAGATGCCATACGAATTACGAATACATTCCTCTCTGCCAAAGTGATCGAGAAATCTCCAGTTAGTTTAAACGGCAAATTGTCAATGTGTGGGTATTTTTTTGTTTGTAGGTGATTCCTTTTAATTGTGTGCGTTTGTAGAAATAGATATATTTCCGTGGTGTGCTGTACGTAGGTGTTTACCTCACCCCCCGCTAAAATGCATCAAAAATTTGTTCGGTAATAACGCGGCGTGTCATCTCCATTAGTAAAATAAATACTCTGAGGTTCCATGCGTAGATCTTGGTTGGATTGCGTTTGTGTACAATGCGAGATCTTGGTTGGATTGCGTTTGTGTGTCTCGTATATGCGAGAGCTCTTCTAATAATGTACATTCAAGTATACCTACGTATAATACATCTACAATTATACTAATTACTAGAAGCTCATATCCTAAAATGGTGTAATAGTTGTCGACATGCACACAGGTGCTGCCATTGCATTGAAAAGGCCGTTGCCGGCTTCACTTGTTACTCCTCTGGGGTTGGAGGTGTCTAGGGGTGACGATGATCGCTTACCATCAGGTGATCCGTCTACTCGTTTGCCACGTATAAAAAATACTTGACCCTATTACTTAAAAGCTCGTTTTACAATCCGCTTCTGTTTTATATCAGTATAAAAAGCATACGGCCAAATAATGTTTCCTTAATTTTTTATACCGGTGTAAAATGCATTGCATGTTTTGTTTGTATAAAGTTACGTCTATTATTTAATAAACGTAGAAACCGTTTAGGAAATGTAACAAAGGAACATAAGTGTGTCATTTGCGACATTATAAATGTTTAACTGCAACTATTTCTAAATGTATTGTTTCATTTCCTATATTGTAATTGTTGGATTTGTACGTTGGTATTGAATACTGCCTACTGTTATAAAATTCAGTTCACTTACACATATCATGATTTCAAGAAGAAAAATAACAGCGCAATATACTCGTACAAATGTCTTACAATGTATAAAAATTGATAACTCCGCCATCTGTCGTATCGGGATATCTTTCTTAGTGACAAAACGGTTCGAGGATTGCCGTCCTATGGTACCCCAGTAGTACATAAGGCTGTTCGATGATGATATATTTTTTTTTAACCGACTACGCTTTTATACAAAAAAGAGCGTTACGACGCAAACTTCTTCTGCATGGTGTATGAATAAATATATAAGATAAAGATCCGAATGCTTGACAGCATAACACTTTCACGACCAAGATTCTCGTAACGTAAACATAGCCGATAACTTGGGAAAAATAGTATGTAGCGAAAACTTAACTAAGAGCAGAGCGCCCACCTAGCGGGTTCCCGATCTTGAAAGTGTTAATTCCAATAGTTGAGACCCTGTGTCACCTCTATTGCTACGGATTAGGGTTGAAGGTGCCAAGTAATGGGACAGTGTCGGACACTGGGATATTTACTTTATAACGTGGCAACAAATTCACAACCGTTTTCGGCGTGTTATTAATTTATCTCTTAAGTAGTGTTATTAAATAAAGGACAAATTAAGTACGGGGCAGCTTAAAAGGTGTACTGTTAATGTTAGCCCTTTTTGAGTGGACCTTTTATCGCATTAAAAGGGCAATGTTATGTCACATCGCCCTCGCCTAAAGTGGCAAGTTCATTTTGAGTTTGAGAGCTAAGTAATTTATCCGGATAAAGACATTTATTTTCTGTTATCCCCTAAATTCGGACTAAATGACGCATAAACTGGTTTCCTCTGCGCCTTTGTCCACACGGTTCTTTGCGTATCTTTCAGGAATTATGCATTTTTCCGGGATAGAGAGGTTAACGCAACTCCGGCCCAGCCTATATTTTTTCTCAATGCAATAAAAAAAAAGTTGCGTCCATCCATTGCTCCGGTATAGAAACAAAGAAACAAAAATATTTCTCATCTTTAAGTTCGATTTTTTACCTCTATATAAGTAAAATACAAGAAGCAAATTATAAATCACTATAAAAAAACCTGGGGTGCCGCTGGCAGCGGGGCAGGGCTTACTCTACGGTGGTTAGGGCTGCAGAGAGAGAGATATCTTGAGATGTTGGTCGAGACTCTTCTCTGTAAGACCGTTTACCGAAACTACTATCTGTACAATGATTTTAACATATGACAACATCAATATATATATTTTATTCATAAATCTGTGTATATGTAGTGACAACCCTAAGTTCAGAGCATCTTTTTAGTTACACTGACGAAGGTATTATTTCTCTTCATTTCCAAACTTGCCCGCCGGAAAAATCGCAAAACAAGGCCAAGACGTTCTTATGTTAATCGCGTTTGCGAATTCCAATCGGAATGTGTTCGGACGGCGTACGTCAAGGGACGTCGCCTGCAACTCCCGTCCTTTGGGCCCGATCGGCCAGAAAAACTCCGTGATTGATGGGCACCCGGCCATAGGAGCATAAACAGACCGTCACGTCGCTTGCAGGCCCTCAGGTGGACCCATTTTTTTGTCCCCAACCATTCCAAATACACTGGAGGAGCGTGATTGGCGCCTTGTAGATTTAGGACGGTTCGCACTGGATTAGAAGGTTTATCGGGCTTTAAATTTTCCCCTGAAATGTTGTAGTCAGCTTTTGTTTCGGTTTTTTACTTTTGTGCCTTGTAGTTTATAAATGGTGTCCCTAGAGAAATGAGGGTCGACGTAAAGTGCATAGTGCGGGACGGAATGAGTGACATGCATACATAATTTGTCATACGGAATCTATACGTAAAACAATACATGTAAATGTATGGTTTTACGAAAAGAAAAATACAAAGCTTGTCCCAGTAAAAAATATAAGATGGAGTTTTATATCAGGATGAAACCTAGAGAGGTTTGAAAAGTATGCTCCTCGTTGGTGCTGTCTAATGTATAAATTGGAATAACGCTGCTGTCAGTACTAGATGTTCAAAGATTTCATCAGTGCAAGAAAGGTTACACTATATATTCAGTATGGTATGGAGGTATTTCTACATCGGAGCTGAAAACGTCTATAGGAACCGTTGAAAGGGTTTTAAAACGGTGCAGGGAGACTGCTGGTATACGGCGACGGCTTGGTGACGGAACTACCCGGGTTTGTGAACAAGAATACGAAGAAGAAGATAATAGCAGCTTTACAGAAAAAATCTACCCTTCCTGTACGAGACTTGACCAAAGTTAAACGTTAAACGAGTGAAGAAAATGTATGCTATAAAAACGTTTAGCAAAAGGGCCTAACGGAAACGTTAAACAGTCAAAGGAGTCCAAAATCTGATCTAAAAGCTTTTTTTTTTAAACTATCAAGAATAAATATTGTACGAGTACTGTTAGGTCATCTTATACGGCATGACAACTGGGTGAAGAGAATAATAGAGGGAAAAGTAAATAGCAAAAGGAAAAGGGGAAGACCTCAAAACTTCTAGCCGCGCGAGTTTTTCGATCTACCCTAGCTTTTTTTTGAACACTAGGTCCATGAGACCATGGACGTAACGTACCGCGACGTCAGAAACGTCGAAGAATTACCAACAAAAGGTCATTAAATATCTATACGCGATTAAGCCCCGTTTTGTTGTGTTGTGATAATGAGTAAAGATCGTGTAAGTTTAAATCAAGGTTAAGTCGGTTTATTTTTGAAACATTAAAAAGGCGACGTTGAAACATTAAAAAGACGACGTGTGTTGTCAGGTTTACTAATGTTTCGGCGAAAATTATTTAGCAAATTTTTAAGTCCCAAACTATTTATCCCATATTTTTATTTGGGCAAAGTTTCATTTCCCAACTCAAAAATTTTAACGTTTCGCACTGATATCATTACCCAATTAATGATTCGATAAATTATTAGTAGGCAAATTATTACTTGAGATTTGTTTAAGATGTCATTTATGTATTCGTCAAATGTATTGATTGGCATACCATTCATTTAGCAACATATTGAATGGGATTAGAAAATCTAACCTAGTTCGTTAGGATGCAGGGAACAAATTACAGTATGATTGTATTTCATTATGTGGGCAGGCTGATGCACCGTATAGCTAAATTATGAGGATATTACTTTTGTTTAGATACTCCGTTGCTTAATATGGCATTTCATTCTCGTGCAATCGTTGATAGTTAATGTGTGCAATTAATAATTTGTTGTTTAAAAGTAGACTGAGTGAATGAAGGTAATGATAGGATTTTTTTCACTCGATTTATGGTATCGATTTTGAACCTGGCTTCCCAAATAAATTACAAAATATACACCATCAGCCACACACTTAAGCACTTAGGGGTGAATTATAAATTTAGGCGGTCAAAATTATTTTGTCGCTCCAATGTAATAAAATTACATTATAGTTTATTTTAAAGTTGACAAACTTAAGAAAAATAATGTTCGTAAAAAAAAACTAGACATTGACATAAGGCCTACAGATGCTCACTTAAGGCGTCTTGCTGTTTGTACATACGAGTCATTACATACGTGACTGTACCACGCTATATACACATATGCATAGCTGCTGTAATTAACGTCCCTTAAACAATTTTATTTTAATTTTCTCCCAGAAGCAATTTCATTAAAACGCAGTGCCATCAAGACATGAATGGAAAATAAACGCCAATCATTACTCACATCGTGTTTTCATAACAAGCAATATCGTCACGTAGGCAAGCCATCGTGCGATTATCGAGCTATTCCACATAGCGATGTAGACTTACTCGCTCAATGAGTAACATGCGAACACCAGGGTAACCTGAGCTCCCTCCCGTACCATCGCCTTAGGGCGGTAGGGCGTCGAAGAGGATCGGTGGAGAAAAGACAGATGTCCGGTTATGATGGGCTCTGTGGTACAATTGGCGGAGCAATTTGTGTTCGGAAGGGGGTAATCTGACCCAGTCGCGCAACTGGGACTGGGCAGGTGTATGCGCTTTGCGTTGCAAAGCAATTAGGAGTTTATTTGCATTAACTTTTTACTTGCGATTTGTATAACGGTGCTTTCAATTGAAAATTACCTTGATTAAGGATCTAAGTTTAATGATATAAGTCGGCAACTGACTTATAAAAGGTAATATGGTATCAGTTTGTCGCATTAAATAATAAAATAATTAGTCGTCGGCACCGGCAATATTTATAAAATTGCCATGGCTTGTTTCTGATGTCGGTAGCAAATTCACATATAAGTGATTAATACAAATATTCGATTGAGAAATAATAGTATACATTATTATAAAATTATAGACTCAACTCATCTTACCCAGGTCGTGAGTTCAAGAAGAACGTTAATATTCGATATAAGTAGGAGAATCGCTTAACAAATTAAGACCATGGACGTATCACGACGTCCAAAACGTCGAAGCATTATCAATGAAAGATAATTAAATAAATCATATATATACGCGAATAAGCCTCGTTTGTGGTGTTGTGATAATTACTACGAGTAGTAGTAGTATAAATTACAACAGAAAAACAAATATTTTTTTTAAGATGATCAATAAGTGTACAATTTTTTTGTAGGGCTTACATTCAATATTTAATTTAATCTAGGACGATACATATTTTAAGCCCCAAGTTCATCCAACATTGTTCAACCAGGCGTATTTACGCCTGAACTCCTGAAGCAATATTTTCGTAATTTCCACTGCAGTGGCGCAACTTCTAATGCCGGTGGCCGCAGTCGACAGAGCCCCGCCGGTGCACTAAAGACTGCATAATCAAGTCCAAGCAGCCCCAAGAGCCCGAGTGTTTACACTATTTAGTCACAGTGTAAACAGTGTGGTGCCATATGATGATACATCGCAAGATGTGAATAATACGCACACATAGACATTCACGCCGGTTGCAGTAGCCCGAATTGTCTCTAGGCAATAAAAGGTATATCGCGCGTTATGAATAACTGCACGCGTGCGCATTAGTCAAAGTATAAACAGTGTGGTATCATAGAAAGATACATCGCATGACTTGTATGTGTATCTCTAATAAGCATACTTTTTTAGGGTTCCGTACTCAAAGGGTAAAACGGGACCGTGTTACTAAGACTCCGCTGTCCGTCTGCCTACACTCTGGTGACAGGCCATACCAAGCTGTATCTTAGGAACCGTGATAGTTTTCTGTTGCCGCTATAACAACAAATACTAAACACAGTATAATTTTAAGTCTGTCTGTCTATGTCAAAAACCTATATAAAATGATCGAACTCCGCGTACATTTTGCTTAGGAGTCGGGGCTCTGCTAACACTGGAATATTATAGATACTGCTGTTTGTAGCGTATGTTTCACGGAACCCTCGGTGCGCGAGCCTGACTCGTATTTGGCCGGTTTTTTACACTTACTTCTGACTGACTAACGTTCGAGCATTAATCCTAACCTAGTGTGGGGATATAATATTTTCTTCTGTTTCCGCGATTATTACTCATTGAAATAAAACAATTATAATTAATAAAATGAGATAATATACGCGATATAATCCGTTAAATTGTTTTATTTCATCTAGTGTGGGGAGTTCAAATCTACCAACGGGTATGTCATCGCGGCCACTCAGCGCTCTTAGCAAATACACTATGCATAAAGTGCAACCAGCCGGACGAAGTTTGGTTAAAGCTTTCTAAGCTTTAACTAATTGTAAACATTGGGTTTCTACAAAAATCATGATATTCTTGCATGACGATCATCGCAATTCTAACTAGTAGTTTGTGTGGAGACTAAAAAATTACCTAGGTACTGGAAATCTAGTGTCGTTTCACTGCTGTCGGTTCCTGGTTATAAAAGTGTTATCATCTTTATAAGTGTTATCATCTTTATTAACAACTTTGTTAGGTATATAGCTCTCGCAAATTTGGGATCCACGCCATCTTCAGCCACGTCGTTGGGGGCCGTATCCATCAAAGTTATTGAATGTCTAATAGTTATCTAAAGAATAGCCTTAAGCACCAGACGTTCTATGAGATGGATACATTCGATTAAAGCTGCAAGCAGTAGATGATTCGTTTCACGAATACACAATGCTGCTGTAATAGAGGAATGGCGACGGTTGGTCGAATGTTGTCAACTCAAAGCGAAGTGACGAACATGACCAAGACTAAGATAGAAATCGTCAGGAGAGAGATACATACACTTCAAAGTATAAGAGTAATATACTCCAAAGTCACCCAGTCGAATATCAATTTGATTAAAAGCATCAGAGCCGCGCCCTGATCCAGCGAGCGGTGATAAATCAAAACTTTGCCATTAAAACAACGGGCGACCGCGACACCTCGGGATCAACTATTCAACTTCAGTTCACTTCACCCGAGTTATTGTCTTGAAAGTTTTATAACTCCAACCCTTGCGGAGTAGATATAGATGGTGGTACAGTCATCGGCTTTAATATTTGCTACAACAGAGCGCGCATAAATATCTGACACGACTTTATTTCTAGGGCTGTTAAGATGTGTCAGATATTTTTGCATAACAAATGGAAATTATTGATGTTGGTGACTGTACAAGCGCGCGTCACGTAAAATTAGTTTGCTACATGGGATGTCTGTTTTACTGGCTGTATCTCAGATTGAGGAAGATGGAGTACAAGACATTCTAGATACCATTTTTTTACCTTATTTAATAAAAGATACTAGAAAGAAAGAAATAAAATATACTTACCATCAATAAAATACAATAATATTAACAAACGTATTGTTGTTGATAGTATAAAATGATACAATAGGGGATGTGCAGACTTGCACAGTTGTTATTTCTATGTTAACAAATTCATTAAAAACCGATCAATGGAAAATACTTTCTTTCGTTTAGTTAGGGTAAAATTTGTAATGATGTTTTGCCCTGCAAAAATAAACCAATATTATTAAACAAAAAGTATAGTAACTTAATCTCATTTTGAACTGAATTTACGGAGTAGCAAACAATTTAGTTCGTATCGTCGTTTAATCCTTACATATGTACATTTACTTTAGACGACGGGCTCCAAGGCCCCGTCTAATAGAATTTTCTACAAGAGACGTACCTAAATGTAATGCGAATACTCTTGACTATTTACTAAGTAGAGTAGATAGACTTAGCGGAATTACAAAGGTAACGCTGCGGTTTACCTGAGGAACCCAAGCAAACAGCTCCGAAACATCAGATACTAAGTATGCCATCAGATCTACGAAAATCCAGTAATAACAATAGGATTAATTTCAACGACTTGTAAACGTCTCAAGAAACAAGTGTCTGAAATTGCTCCGAGTTTGATGTATAGCACTCGCTTCTCAAGGGATAAATTTGTTCGAAAACTTGCTGAATGTGAAAAGTTTGAAGCTCACTTCAATCCATTACACGAGTGAAATATTTCTTTGTTTTCTGGATCCGCTGTGGGCGACGCGACCTTACAAATCAGAAGTTTCTCATCAGCGCTCGTCGAGTCGTTAGGGAGATCCCTGAACTTTCCCCGTTACCAACAATATATCTCCTTAATATACTCATCATTCAAATTGCGTAATGGGTTTTTAAAACACTTGATTGATGGCACCGGTTCTTGCCGAAAACGTACAGAGACTGTATATTTTGCGAGCCAGAGTGTGATGCGACTTGTTCCTTTCACAAACGCCGATCGATCAATCTCTGTTTTGTAATAGAAAACGGTGTGTTTGAAACGTTATATTGGAACAGTTTATTTAATATACCGTCCATCAATCAAGGGAGATGGTGTGTATTGGTCGATGACACTGTACCGAGCAACATGTGATATCGACTTCTTATCCAACCTCGTGTCTCACTGATTTTTGTGAAATGAAAACCTACAATGTCCCATCCAAAATACAGTTCAGTTTTACGATAACATTCATTGACAAGTAAGACTTTGTTAAAAGTACTACCTCACACCACCTTCTTATTTATAGCGCGCCCGGAATGAATAAATTGAGATACTAAATCGTGAATGAAATTACAGTTTCAGCGTAACGGCGTGATGAGATGGATAATTGTGAAATCAGACAGCAATGACCAGAGCTTGGCGTAATTGATCGTATATGATTTTAATCTCTCTATAATGATGAAGAGATTTTGTGTGAGAATCAATAACCATCGAAAGTGGATATATTGGACAAAACTGTTAGCGGTGAATAAGTTTTTTGCTTATCAAAACAATTGCGATATTAATATGATGTTTAAAAACCTCACAATCTCACTTTACAAAAGTGGTGCGAGTGTATGTTTTTAAAACGGAAAAAAGTTAATTGATTTGGAGTACTAGCATAACACGCGTTTTTGACTACCCCGAAACTGTTTCCTTTTTTTTTTCATTATACTTTTATATATTAACTTAGTGATATTTTAATATATCAATGATTATCGATGGCAAAATCCCCATCAATCTCTTTGAATGTTTCCTGATTAGTAAGGAATAGGAAATAGATATCTCCGGCATAAATCATTAATACCGCCTCTCAACTCCACTCATTGTCTCCCGCAAACCGATAGGGTACTTTATGAACTTAACAACTTATAGTTCGGGAAACCGGGCCTCGAACTATATCGAGATCTTTAAAGGGTATAAGTACACTTTGAGATCTTATAGTAAGTGGTGTTACTTTTAGTGGAAATAATTGCATCTTAAGTTTTATAATGTAGCTGATTTAAGATAGCATTAAGATGCATTGGCATAATTTCAAAAAACTGCTCATAATTCCGTAATACCAGAGGCCATAACATGCTCACCGTCTTAGAGCCATCACGCGCCATGCTCACGTGTTAGACACTAAGAAGCTTTGCAGAGCCTATTGTACTTTATTTCTGGTATAAAAGAGGTGAGTGGTCGGAATTACCCTGCATCAAAAATCAGTCGGAATTAGCCCAATGTACCTTAGTAGTGTTACCGATATTAAAAATACTAATATTTTACTTTATTTCGCACAGTCGATTTATATTTTTCGTCGTCTTTACCTACACTTTTTTATTAAGGGATGATGTTTGCCCCATTAAAAAATAACTGCGTGTTTACAGCGCGCTTTTGCTACGCATTGAGTTGCTTTGAAGGGCGATATTCCTCTACAAAATATTCTTGCTTAAGTTCATATTTTATTTGATATGGATACGTGGCAATGGCGATCTATATGGTTCAGTGTTGAAGAAGTATTGATGAAAGGACCCATTCGTTTTTAGTATAAGTATTAACTAATCTTAAAGATCTTGTAATCATCTTCCATTGGTTTTATATTAAAGAGAAAGTTGAATAGAGTCGTGAATCGTTGTGCAGATTGTGTCGATTTTATAAGAAAAAAGCTTTCCTCTTCTTAATATTCCATAAACAGTTTACGGAGCCTTCATATGAAGTATTATTATGTACATAACAAACTAAACGTAGCTACAAAATATACTTACGAAGTCTTATAAGAGAATGTATCCGAGATTGAGGCAGCAACTCCAACAGACGTCTGCCGAGTTCCTAAGATCTATTTGCAACTTTGCAGACCAGATATATTCTACATCGAACTAAAAATACGTATTCCAGAGAAACATTGTTCAAAGTTCAAACTAAACAAATAAGGGATGGCCAACTTCAAGAAAATACGGATACAGGCCACTAAGGAATCTATGTTTAGAACAAAGCCATTTTACATTGTGATTTGGAAAGTGTTGAAAAATCTGTTCAAAGAGTAACAATCTCATTTTTTGGATATCAATTTTTACGGTAGCAATGTCACTGTCATTATTCAGATATATAGATACTCATATGTGGATCAATAGGTACTTGGATTCGATCGAGATGTATTATGATATTAACATAAAGTGTCATATCATTCCATTAAGTTGCTTAAAAACTACCTACTAGTTTGCCTATTAGTATTAGTTGCCCAAAATATATATTTACCAAATAATGCTTTTTCCTGGTGAAATACCCATTGCAACGTAGATGGTAATTAATAAAAATAATGCTTTCTGACGAATTACTTCTTAAACTCTGATTTTTAATTCAAAACCAAAAATCAGTGCATACTGGTTTAAGTGTTAGTGTTTTTATTAATAAAACTTACCCTAATATTACTGGTTGCACGATATCTCATTCATATTTTTATGAAATGATTCAAATACAAATAAATACATTTATTGAACCAACATAATATACAGAGAGTTACGGCTAAATTCTATAATACACAATTAAATTCAGATTTTTATATATCCTGAACTAGGGCTCCCCCTGTCTTTCAGGCAAAAGGAAAGTCTAATATTACATTATTTTATATAAAATAAATATTCATCTATATTATAATAGAACGTATGGTAACTTAAATACTAAGATTTACACAAAACTAATAATAAAAAATCTAAAATAAACATTTATTTCATGACAGTGAGTAAATTCTCTGTATCTTCGTATGTCATGTTTTGTAGTGAATCACTAAACGTATTCTTACATTGAGCGTAGCTAAGGGGATATAGGTCTAATTTCGCATTTAATCTATCTATTGTAAATAAGCGGTCCTAGAAATATGAAAAGTCTGGAAGAGAATGCGTGTTTTATTTGCATGTTATAAGAGCAAACAATATCTTTACGCCTTTTGTTTTTATATTCGGAGCTTTAAGGAGTTGCGCAATGCTGTCTTAAAACTGTGCCGAAAATAAGTAATTGCCGAACTGTTAGTACTTTACATTCACTGTATATGAGGTTAGTAGGGTAGAGGAAAGGACGATAGTTATAGATCTTCAGGATTGCTCTTTGAGCTCTTTCTAATTTTGGTAAGGTTTTTTGTAGCCAAACCTCCCCTTGAGGTTATGCAGTATGTTATTAGTGATTGGCAGAGAGCAAAATGAACTGTCTTGAGTAGTTGCGCATCCGCAATAGAACGCACTTTTTTTAAAAATCTTTATTTGATGAAATAATCATGCTGAGAACTGTCAGATTTTGGTCTTAAATTAAATATCAAAGTTTAGGTAATGCATTCCCCAAAAAGAACTTACATAAGGTTAAAGCGTATAACTAATGTCATAAGTTGAAATAGGTCAATGGGGACAACATACTCAACGAAATCACATATTTGTTACAAGTTGCTAGTAATTATGGCTTGACAAGTTCTTTCGTGACACGCCCATGGTCTGCGGGCGACGGGGGGAAAGACAGCGGGCCGAGTAAGAAGTGTGCGCGCGACAGGGTCATCGTGCTCTGCCGCACGCAAACTTCATACCCCGTGTCCCGCAGACCATGGGAATGTCACAAAAGAACTTGTCAAGCTATAATATGTACCCGTGGCTTCGCCCGCGTCACCTAGACATAGATAGGCTACTCAGACTATAATATTTACTTCTGTTTCCGCGATTATTACTCGTTTAAATAAAACAATTTATCGGATTATATCGCGTATCTTATCTCATTTGAGTTGCCGACGTTTCGGAAGCTTTTCAGCATACGCGATATAATCCGTTAAATTATTTTATTTACTCAGAGTATGTTGTGATGATTGGTTCTCCAAATTCCCTTCTCACTCCATTTAGGGACGATTTCTGGGATAAAAACTATCCTATATATCGTTCCCTGATTTAAATCGGTTCCGCGGTTTAGGCGTAAAGAGGTAACAGCCAGTTACTTTCGCATTTAATAATTTTATCAAATACGGATGACCTATTTCGATGATTCAATGGTTTCAAACAGAGCATCGGCAATGATAGCTATGACTGACGGCGACGGTTGCGCATGACGTGCTTTGCACGCTATTATTAATTGGCAATGTCTGTATGTGAATGATAGCGAGTGATACATAAATAAAAATCCTAAGGTGCGTCCACACTTGTATCATTTGCTCGTATCCGATCACCGTGCCGTGGCATGACTGGGTGTGTAATGATCGGTTAAAAATAAAAAATATATTTCCATTCAGTATAACAACATTTGATATAATAATTTTAAAGGATATAATTACTCATTCCATATAATAAACGTTTGGTATAATTAAAAAATATTGCTTTTTATTTCTTATATTTATTGTTTGATATAAGGCTTATTTATTAATTTATTATAACCATCACATGGTATAATGCTTATTTATTATAACTATCATATGGTATAACGCCTATACATTATAACGATCACGTGGTATAACAATTATTTATTATAACGATCATATAGTATAACGCTTATTTATTATGACCATAATTTGGTATAACGCTTATTTATTGTCACTATCATATGGTATAACGCCTATACATTATAACGATCACGTGGTATAACAATTATTTATTATAACGATGATATAGTATAACGCTTATTTATTATGACCATAATTTGGTGTAACGCTTATTTATTATAACTATCATATGGTATAACGCCTATACATTATAACGATCACGTGGTATAACAATTATTTATTATAACGATCATATAGTATAACGCTTATTTATTATGACCATAATTTGGTGTAACGCTTATTTATTATAACTATCATATGGTATAACGCCTATACATTATAACGATCACGTGGTATAACAATTATTTATTATAACGATCATATAGTATAACGCTTATTTATTATGACCATAATTTGGTGTAACGCTTATTTATTATAACTATCATATGGTATAACGCTTATGCATTATATTCATCATATGGTTATAATGCTTATTTATTATTATGATCATATACTAGCAGTTCATATTGTGTAGGGGTCGCAGTTCTAACCTAACCTATTATTCTGGTAGCAATTCGCATTGTGTAGGGGTCGCAAATAGTACCTAACCTTTTAGAAGAATCCGCATCGAGTTACGGGTCGCCGTTTTAACTTAACTTTAACATAAACATTACTTTGATGTAAACCTGTTTCTGATTACACGTCTAAAATAAAAAATAAAAAAAATTCCTCACGCAAGCATGGAAGCATTTTGACGTTCTGCTCGCTTCGCTCGCTCCGCTATACATGGTCACTATACAAATCTAACCTAATCTACAGTTTTCGGTTTTTGACCCATTTTGACGCTTCACTCGCTCCTCTATACACTAACCTACAATTTTCATTTTTTTACCCATTCGGACGCTACGTAGGTTAGGTTAGGTTTGTATTGTGTTCTGTATAGCGGAGCGTCAAAATGCTTGCTTGCATGTACACAATGGACAAAATGGAACATGGGTCAAAAAGTGAAAACTGTACGTTAGGTTAGGTTTGTATTATGACCATGTACTCGTATAGTGGAGCAAGCGAAGCGAGCAGAGCGTCAAAATGGGTCAAAAATCGAAAACTGTAGGTTAGGTTAGGTTAGGTTAGGTTAGCATGTATAGATGCTTGCATGCTTGCGTGCGTATAGTGATAAAAATTAAGAACTAAATTTTATCGAATGATCGAGTGACATAATATTATATGCTAAGAAGGGTAAGGGTCAAAAACCGAAAACTGTAGGTTAGGTTAGGTTTGTATTGTGACCATGTATAGCGTCAAAATGCTTGCATGTTTGCGTGAGAGTTGCTTAAAAAAGAAATGAAAAAGGATTTTTAGTATTTTTCATTTACTCAAAGGTTAACTGAAAATGTTTTTCTATTTTTTTGTGTAAAATAATGGGTTACTCAATAAAACATTTGGTTAACAATAAGCAACTAAATGAATATAACGTTAACTATAAAACATTAGACTTCTTGAAAGGTGGCTTTTTAAAAAGTGTCGTTATAAAAACAGACCAAATGTATATATTTAGTTTCATACATGCCAAGAATCAAAGAAGATCAATTTTAGTAGGCGTTTATATTCTGTGAACATTATGATCTGGGTTTTTAAGGAAAAAGAACGTTATGAGCAATAAACACTTTACAAAGTGACTATTATAATGATTGCCTGTTATACAAATACATTTCTATGCAACTAAACTATTATTAATATCGAAATTGTGCAATTTGTTTATATTCATTTTGTTTTAAAACTATATAATAATTTCTGCAGGTCAAAATTATGCAATTCGTATTATGAAAATTCGAAAATAGTTGTTATTAAAAACATTACATACCCGCTCCGCTATACATGGTCTCAATACAACTACATTATAATATATGTTCATTACAGAAAATATGCATCTTACTTAAAGTATGTTATACTAAATGTTATTTAATCAAATGATCTTTATATAAAATTATAATTACATTATATGTTAATATGTAAAAAGTATAATATTTTCTTCTGTTTCCGCGATTATTACTCATTGAAATAAAACAATTTATCGGATTATATCGCGTATATTATCTCATTTTAGTTCATAGTAGTTGTTTAAAGTAGTTTAATAGTCTCTGGTTTTTAAATATTATAATTAGTAATGAGGTAGCCTGGGTGTTTTTCTTTGCAGCGTTTCTTTTCTCCTCAGTACGCCTCATTTGTGAAATGGTAAATTATTAGAATAAAATAATTAAGCCCTTCTGGCACATGTGTAACTGTCTTTACAGCTTAGGCCCATCTGGCATGTATGTACACCTTTATTTGTGTTTTTTTTCAAAAAATGGGTAGTTTGCAAAAATACATCTTTTCTCAGTCTACCCGTGACCATGGAAAGCTGGAAAGCTTCCGAAACGTCGGGAACTAAAATGAGTAATAAATATGCATTATACTTAATGTATGTTATACTAAATGTTATTCAATCAAATGATCATTATGAAAAATGATAATTATGTCATATGTCAATATATTAAATGTTGTTATATGATTTAATAGTTATATCAAATGAGCGTTATTGCGACTAATAATATTTAAAATAAAATTATAGGCATCGTTACGCACCCGGCATGACTGCGTATCGCGCTGCTTGGACGCTCACTGTTGGCGCGGCGATCATTGCCTTGCTTGTCCGATCTAAGTGTGTGATACGCGTATCAACATGGATTTCGAGCGATCGGATCGGCGCAACGTCTAAACGCGTGATCGTGACACGCGATCATGCCACGGAACGAAGATCTGATCGGGCATATGATACAAATGTGGACGCACCTCTATGTACTTTTATGTACGTGCGGCTGTGAGCTCTATTCCTCCCGTACCCTCAGACTCTCCATTCCTCCTCACCGCTCTGGTGTCATGTCCAACTCCTTCACCGTACAGGCGATTAGTCTCTGAGACGCCCTTTCTCTAAGTAAACGACAAGCTCAAAGTAAATTCTCCTTCAAGTGTAGTAAGTTGTACAACCATCTCTTGGAAAATCTTCAAGATTAAGACTCTTCATAGCAGTTTAAAAGCAGGCAGGTACTTATGCATGGAACAAACATGTCAGTGAGGCTCATAAAGAAGCTAGGGATAAATTTAATACATGGGTTATGTATGGAAAGCCAAGGTGCGGTCGATTTTATGATGACATGCGAAAAAGTCGTAATATCTTTAAATCTAGACTAAAATGGTGTCAAACCCACAGTGAACAGATTAAAATGGACATATTAGCATCTCATCATAAAAAACATGACTTCCGTAATTTTTGGAAATCCACTAAAAAGTAGAATGGCAAGCCTAATATGGTGGCAAGTATCGATGGCATAAGCGATCACAGGTGCATAGCCAGTATATTTAGGAAGCAGTTTACCGTAATGTCACCTTTGGGGCCGTCACGCGCGATGGCTAGCGAAGACACGAGTGGGCAGGAGATTACTGCTAGATTTACGGCCAAATAGGTTGACAAAGTAATTAAGTCTATGTCGAGAGGAAAATCTCCTGGCTACGACGGCATTAGTGTGGAACACCTTAAGTACGCAGGTCCGCATTTCCCGCGAGTTCTTGCCTTGTTATATAATCTATGTATAAGTCACTCATACCTGCCGGAGGCACTTATGTAAACTGTTGTAGTGCCTATCATTAAAAACAAAAGTGGCGATATTAGTGACAAAAACAACTACAGGCCGATCTCGCTGGCGACTGTGGCTGCCAAGGTGCTTGATAGTCTGTTTAGCATACAACTCGACAAGTACTTAAATATCCACCAGAATCAGTTCGGTTTCAGGTCGGGCCTGTCGACAGAAACGGCCATTTTGTGTTTAAAACAGACTATCAAGTACTACACGAACCGTAAAACGGCCGTTTATGCGTGCTTCTTAGACTTATCTAAAGCATTCGACCTTGTTAGTTATGATCTTTTGTGGGATAAGTTGAGACGAACCGACTTGCCGATGGAGCTGTACCATAATTTCAGGTTCTGGTATCAAGTTAACGTGGTACGATGGTCTGATACATATTCGGAGCCGTACAGGATGGAGTACGGGGTGAGGCAGGGGGGCGTTACCTCACCGAAGCTTTCCAACCTGTACGTCAATGCACTGATAGAGGATCTTAGCAGCACTCATGTCGGCTGCCATATTGATGATGTATGTCTCAATAATATTAGCTATGCAGATGATATGGTGCTGCTGAGTGCCTCACCTTGTGGTTTCGCTAAGCTATTGGAAATATGTGAAAAGTTTGCACTTAGTCACGGCTTGCAATATAATGTGAGAAAAAGTGAATGCATGGTCTTTCAGGTCAGAGGCAAAAAACTGCCTCCTGTACCCCCTATTCGTTTATTTGGAATACCATTAAAAAGGGTGGATACATTTAGATACTTAGGACACGTAGTAACCTGAGACGTCTGACCTGAGAGACGATGCAGATATTGAGCGAGAACGGAGGGCGTTGTCCGTTAGAGCGAACATGGTGGCCCGCCGATTTGCTCGTTGTTCTACGGAGGTTAAGATAACACTGTTTAGAGCCTTCTGTACGACCCTGTATACGAGCAATCTGTGGGTCTCTTACACGCAGAAGCAGTACAATGCCCTTCGTGTACAGTACAACAATGCCTTTAGGGTGCTTTTGGGGCTGCCCCGTTTCTGTAGTGCGTCCGGGATGTTCGCGGATGCCAGAGTTGATTGTTTCTATACAACTATGAGGAAACGCTGTACATCCCTGGCGAGCAGGGTGCGGGCTAGTTCCAACGGTATCCTGAGGGCATTTGCGGAGAGGTTTGATTGCCAGTATCTGAATCATTGCCATATGATCCACGTACTGGCAACCAAGCCTTACTGAGTGCTGACCATATTTTAGTTATAAGATATTCTATGTTTATCTTACTAACTTTAGGCTAAGATATTGTAACTAACTTAACTTACCTATGATCCCAGTTGGTCGAAATAAACGTTTATTATTATTATTATTAAAACAATTTAACGGATTATATCGCATATATTATCTCTTTTTAGTTCCCATATCAAATGACTATATCTTTGGAATACTTTGACTTAGAACCTTGATCTTTCACAGCTTCAAGTGATCGCAGACATGATACCTCAACGCGTTCCTGAGAAATGTAACGTTCTCTACGCAATTTCCTTTTTGGTGTTTTGAAAAAGTTACAAATCTCATTACAAATTGTATTCAATTTGCTCTCTAATCGGATTTAAGATACTATGTTGAATTACGTGTAGTTGTAGATAATTGTGTATTAGTTTACCAATTAATAGAACTTCCAAAACACATAAGTGTGGTAAATGGTCCAATAGTTTCAGACATAGCATCGGTAATGGTTTGATTGACGGTGACGTCACGCTAACGACGCGCTTCTGGCGCGTGACGTGCCTCGGACGCGATTATTAATTGACTCTTTATGTGCGTGATGGCCATTGCTACGAAAGTAGGCCGAAAAATAACCAACTACGACAAATTGTGTTAGACGCTGGAGACAAAAAAGATACTGGCAGATTTATGTATAATTGTTATGTGGTGCAAAAATTGTGGTAACTCTTGTGTGGTGGTGTTACTTTTTTATTAATTTATGCAATACACCGATCCATTTAAATTTTTCCATCTCATCCAAAGGAAGTTTGAATTCCATTTCGCTTTGAACTTTACTTAAATATTAAACGATTATAAGAGTTGGATATGGGTAAGCTCAATACTATCAATGGTCATACATTAATTAATGGAAAATTGGAGTTAGTCGATAAATTTACAATCATAAGATTTTCATAGTTTTACGAGAATTTACTTTTATTTCTCCGTAACAAAATCAGTATCTCACTCGCTGCATGATAAAATGATTAACAAGTTCAGAAGACTATCCCCTTGACTCCTAAAATTAATTAATTTCATTTGTCTGTTATCGATGTTACTAAACATTTAGATACAACTAGAAGATGCCCGTAACTTTGTCAGTGCAGGAGAAACTTATAACCCTCTTTTTTATTCAGCTTAGTCGAGTAAAAAGTATTCTATAACCATTTGTGAATGCCCAGCTACCCGCGTTACCAAAAATAGTTGAAATCCGTTTAGCCGTTTTAGCGTGATGAAACCACAACGATACATAGACAAACATACAAAAAAAGAAAAAATAAAACACTTTTTGTGTTGAAAATATCTAGGATGCACAGACATTCCATTTGTACAACTTTCAAATAGTAGGTATAAACGACAAATGAAAACTTAATAAAACGTTACCTAAGGGCCTTTATAAATAACCTCGGTTTTGATTAAGGGCATTGAAAATATAAAAGTTGTAAGAACATTAGTACAGAATGTTACCGCAACTCATTCCAGAACTAAGCCAATCAGGCCGTCCCTTTTTCTTCAAAGCGGGCAATAAATTAAATGTATGGAAAACGGACAATTCGTCGAGCCCACCCATTCCCAAGCGTGTACGCGAACAGTACTTGAGGAGGACGCGCGCCCCCTAACGGGAAAGTTTTGATTTAGTGCTTATAGCTGTCCCAGTCGGCCGAGTCCTCTTTAAAGTTTTAGTCGTGTAATAGAATAAAACTGTTCGAACAATGCTCGTGCTCAGGCATTCATAGTCGGGTTCGGCAAAGCATTATGGTAATATACGAACTTATTGCTCTACTGCGACATAAAATATAATGTTGCCAGTTTGAATATTCTAAACCGTAGAAGTGCTGAACGGGCGATTTGCAGTGCTCACTACCTAGCTGCCCCAGAAGGGAATTGCAGTCAGCACTTCTGAATTCCTTTCATACCTCACCCGCTTACGTAACATTGTTCTCCAAATATGCAGCTCGAATTTTTTGAAACAAACATTTTCCTGAGTCGGCCATTGTTGCCCCGAAGACTTTAATAGTACCCATAAAGTCGTGTTGATAAGGTAGTCAACTGTCATAGCGTTTTATTCGTTTGAGATAAATATCTGCCTTTGTTAGGCTTTCATTATGAGTATTTCAATGGTGTTGTTTTATCTTCAACGCTTAAATTGCGTATTTTTCTTTCGATAAATCTTTAGGCAAAATATTATTTTTCTCTAAAAACATAGTCGAATTGAAAACAAAAGTCCGATCAAAAAATGAAGAGAGCTTTCGATTTATTTTGTATGTACGACAATATTACAAATTACATGCCTATTGGTAATTCGAATTATAAGTACAAAATATTGTTCCCTATGGTGCCATGTTAAACTGTTTTCTTTTAAGTAGCATATCAAAATGTTTACTTCATTATAGTGTATGTACTTTCTAATTTGAACGTTATTTCGTGTTTTCTGCCTACTTAACACATTATATATTTATGTCTTTGCCCCATGTCTAATTAAACTACGAGTAGCTAATAAATGTTTAACTGGTTATCCTAATCAAGTTTAATGAAAAATATTCAGGACGAAACGTACGACAAATGAGCCCTCGATCAAAACGATGCACTGCTACTTATACCCATGTTTTATGTGATTGGTTTTAATTTCTTGCCAACAGTGTAGACAAGTCCGGAGAGCCGTTAGAACAAGTGGTTTCGTTCCGCTTGAATACAATACCAAACTTGGATCATTGCCTATATTCAAGAAGTAGCGGAACCCTAAAAAAATATAAAAATAGTAATTTTATTACAGCTTTCAACGCCATTCGACCCGACACATTCCCTAGCAATCACAAGCCCAACATTCATCAAACCCTGCCGTCGGTCGGCAAAGCCTTTCCGTGTCAGAACTTAGGCAGCGCTATAGCGCGGCTTCGGCAGACGACTGGTCCTAATCGCCCCTAATACTCGCCTCGCCCCCGCCGCACTGCCGGCGGGGTAGCTGTATACTGCCGACGAATATTCTTATTGTATTTGATATAATCCTCTTTTTTACTTCCGCGTAAGCCAAAAAGTATTTTGTGACTATGCTTCGATGTTTTGCTTAATAATAATATGTAATCTGTGTGCCAAAAGTAATCTATAATATGTAGACGGGTGTACGCTTTAATAAGTAACAAACATCTGCACAAAATTTTACATTGATAATATTACTAGAAAGTACTAATATTAGAAGCAAAGCCTTCCCGTCTCAGAACTTAGGCAGCGCTATAACGCGGCTTCAACAGACAACTGGTCCTAATCGCCCCTAATACTCTAATACTCGCCTGGGCCCCGCAGCACTGCCGGCGTCGTATACTCCTCAGTCCTGACATACGTAAATCTCAGGTAGCCGAGTGGTTCAAGGGTGTGAGTTTCAAACAGGAGGTCGTTGTCGTGGGTTCAAATCTGGACTGTACCTCTAAGTTTCTCAGAATTTATTTACAGTCAAGGGCACCAATATGTATACACCAGGTTTTATTATTATTACAGTAAGGTTTATGTATACATATTTTGGAATGAAGAAATTTTGGGTGGTTATTTATTTTTGCCCTTGAATATACAGAATGTCATGTGATATATGACGTGAGGAGACCTGCATACACCTGCGAAAAAATTCAAGGGTGTATGTGACGTCTCCAATCCGCACTGGACCAGCGTAGATATTAAAGCCTATTTTCACTCATCTATGAGAGGAGGCCTGTGCCCAGTAGTAGTGGGACGTATGTTGGCTGATAATGGTGATAAAGCGCCCGAAAAAAAATCACAACCCGCTGTTTTGCTTCAGCGTAGTAAAAATGGTAAAAAATATCCTATAATGGTCCTTAAATATCTTACTTTGACTAAGGAAGATTAAAGCAAGAGGACTGTCCCTTTCCATTCAAAAGGCCGTTCCCTGATATTTAGTGCCGTAATGAAAGAGAGGTGGCGTTACTTGTGACAAAATGTAATAAAACTTAATTGACAGCATTCTTGGTTTTGCTTACAACGCCATTTAGACCGAATTTTCTGCAATATTACCGAATGCTGCAATAGTGCCGAACGATTCGACTGCACGTACGTGAACTGGTCACGTACCAGGTTCAAGTAAAGAAGAATATTACCTGTAAGTTTAAAGGTAAGATTGTATTGACATTAGATGTAAGTGCATACTAACAAAAATGGTCCCAGTTGGTCGAGAGTAAATTATTATTATTACAAAAGTAATCGCTTTTGTATTACCGGTAAACTGGGGTTACTTTGATCAATGGGGTTTATAATTAATTTATAAACTATAAGGAGTGTATTTCTGAACGCGTCAGATGTTTTTTTAACGAGGTTGCCAACCTGAACAATAAAATTTCATTATCGTGTCAGGAATTTTGGCGTACGCAGTGCGCGCGGTTCTGGTAAAACATCCCGCTTACTTAGTAACGCCACTCTTACTTAAACTATCCTTACTCCGGCGCCGTGCGTCCGTGCCTGCACGGTTACCTGTTAATATTAATACATTCACGTCTAATCATATGTGCTATACAAAAAGGTATTACATGAACGTAAGTGCTAAATGTATCTGTAGTTTTTAGGTCAACAAAAATAGTATAAGTTGTAGGGTGTATGGAAATAATAAAGTGACACTGTGTAAAATATAGTGCCTTCAGACCTCCAGAATATACGACAGTGTGACTTGATTACAATATAATTTCATACTCTCTGATGGTAGGTTAGGTGTGTATGAGTTGGAGCGACTTTGTTTGTATTTAATCTTTATTGCATAGTAGAAAAATTTAATGAACTTAATGACTTTAATACCATTCTCTACCAGCGGCTGACTAGCTATTGAGTGCAAGATCATCTAGTGGTAAATGGATGTACGAGTAGGATGTATGTTGTAGCTTGGTTTATTAGTCGCAATAATAAATACCTTCAGCCTATTCACCTCGTAATTGTAAATTATGTGTGTATATGCTACCCCTGGGTATTTGAGAATGATAGGATGTCTGTTACAGACCCTGCTGAGCTGTCAATGACAGCTGTAATATTTTAACTCAGGATACATGTACGAGGAAGGGATTCAATGACTGTTATCTGCACACAATGGATAGTTTATACATTATATTATATTCAAAGGTGTCGATTGGAAAGTTAAAAAGAAAAGTAACATACAATATCGAGGCATTGTTGGGATTGATCCCTGCCGCACTTTTCCGCCGTCGTCGTAGATGGTTGGGAGTCCACAACTGTGCATTTTACTACAAATTTCCTGCCTCACACGACTGAACTGTGGAAAAAAATTTCGACGGCAGTTTTTCCAGGCCGATGCGACCCTTCAAGAAAAGAGCGTACTCCCACCTGAAACGCGTGCATCGCGCTTGTGACTCCTTTGGTGACGCAGATGTCTATGGGCGACGGTGATAGCTTACCATTAGGCGATCCGTCTGCTCGTTTGCCCCCTATAACACAATGTGAATAACTTAAGTGTTTAAATTGTTTTTTTTTAAGAGTTTGGTCCTACACCGAGACCGACCACGACAGTAGTCCCATTTGTATGATTTGTTACGGTAAATGTTTCAATCAAACAACTATTTTGTATTTGACTGTACAATACAGTCGCCATCAGATATAGCAAACAAGGTCTCAACAAATATCTGACCACGATTCTATTGGCAAGGCTTTAAGGTGTTCAGATATTGTTGACCACCCTAATATATGTACAGATATATTTTATGGCGACTGAACGCCTGAGTGATTACAATTTTTAACTGCCTATCACGTCAACGCAAGCAGTTCTACAGGCGTTTCAGCGGCTATCTGTTTCCTGTCGCATATTCTGTAGAAATGAGTTGCAATGAGCGTAAACATTTGATGAAACGATATACTGTGCTCTGTGCTTGCATATATTCTTAATTTATTAAATTTTACCATTATTATGGCTCACATCTTCAATGTATACTACATGAAATGTTTGAAAAGTTTTGTTGCTTAAATAAGGATTTACAAGTTGCTAGCCTGGCGACAAGCGCAGAGTCAATAGCGTCTCGTTAAAACTTATTCTACGGTGCAATCACTCCAAATCTCCTTGGATGTGTCTCCCTTTCTTAAGACGATACGACAAATTGAGTGTTCCGACTAGGAGGTTCCCGCAACTTTGTCTACGGAGAAAAAAAAAGGCAAAATCCTTTGTATTTATATAGCCTGTATATTTTAAATAAATACACCGGGCGATTCCTAAGTCGTGAACATAAATATTATTTTACGATGTACTTTTGTATGCTGATTTGGAATATCTGGTTCTTAAAGCAATTCAATATAGTTTACATTATTTTTAACCGTTAAAGCCTTCCCGGTCTCACGACATTTTCTTTTGGTAACTTGGTTTTTAATGACTCATGTGTCAAATGCGTAAAATTTCAAGGAAATAGATTTTTCATCGCAAGTTATGATAAAATTCCAAGGAAATAGATTTTTCATCGCAAAAATATTATACATTCTCTTTGCCCTAATTAGTTCCTGCGAGCAGTTGTTAGGGAAGTTCGGACCTAAATAAAACTATTTCTGTTCACGACTTAGGATATATAAAAAATAATCGAGCAAAAATCCAGCAAATAGTAATTTAACGTAGGTACACTCTTGGAGCAATGGAAAACGCGTTCAACTTAAAAACTTACATCTTAAACAAACCTACAAATGAATCTTCATGTCCTGCTTTTAAATTTTAACGTATAGTGCTTTAACTAGCCGGTAAATAATATAAGTAAGTAAAATATTAAACCTACCTGAATACTGTATTTATAAGTAAACTCCAATGTGTTGTAGCTGCAGTGAGAAAGCCAAAAAAAGGTCTGTAATCGTTAATTGTTATGCAATTTAGCAAAATTGTTAGTCGGCACGAGTGTTTGGATTGAAACCCCAGCAAGCGAAAGAACCTAAAATTGAGCGAAGCAAGTGGCAGAATATAGATTACTCAGCTTTCAAGGTACAAGAAGCCAAATACGAGTACGTAATAACTTTGCAGCCGTGCGAAAAACATAACTATTCACCTGACCACAGCGAAGAAAATACGATATACATAAAAAAACCGGCCAAGTGCGAGTCCAACTCGCGCAACGAGGGTTCCGTACAAACTTTCACTTAGCCTAACATTATTATATTACCTGTCTCCGGTTGAGTTAAGTTTGCACCTAATATTACACTGAATAAATACTGAATACATACTAATGAGGTGCAAACTTAACGCAACCGGGCTGTCCAAATATATCTTTTGAAAAAGACTACATTTTTTATGATTTAACTACAAACGAGAGGGTCGAAATTTTTTACGTTTATGCAGAAGTTTGATTTTTTGACAGCTTCAAGGGACCGCAGACCTGAGTATGTGGTTTTAATTTTAACTCGATACCTCCACGCGTTATTGAGATAAAGGGTCTTGACAGACAGACGGACGGACAACAAAGTGATCCTATAAGGGTTCTGTTTTCTCCGTTTGAGGTACGGAACCCTAAAAAGTAACAAAACCATATTAATTTAAAGCTCAAATTTGTCACAACTACCTATGTACAAAAGTTAAGGGTTTCAGGAAGTTAAATATTCGAATACTATATATATTAGCTGTGTTATCAAGCTTTCGGTTAGTGTATAAAAAAAAGTAAGTATTAGTAGCGTTAACTTTTTCACATGGTTATGACAGACAAGCCACACTATTTGAGAATGACCCAGCTACAAAACATAGCCATAACATAATTAACACATACACATATTAAAAATTATAAATCTGAACGTCAAATAACTTTTCCACGCCAGCGATTTATGTTCGTTCGTGGAGGAGGAAAAAGCTATGATCCTCTTTTTACCAAGCATAGTTGGGTAAAAAGTATCTAATAACTATCTATGGATAAGTACCTACCCAGCCACCTGTGTACCAAAGACGGTTGGAATCCATTTAGCCGTTTTTGGCCTGATGAAGCCTATATTTACTACTAGAAGATACCCGTAACTTCGTACGCGGAGGGGAAAAAGTAATAACCCTCTTGTTTTCTTCAGCGCAGTTGGGTAAAAAGTATCCTATAACCATCTGTAGATACCCGGCTGCCCGTGTGCCAAAAATAGTTGAAATCGGTGTAGCCGATTTTGCGTGATGAAGCCACAACGACACATACAAACATGCAAAAAAAATTTTTTTTTCGATTTAGTGATATCCAAAAAGTCCGTAACAATCATTTTTTTGAAAATATTTTCAATGTAGGGACATTTTATTTTTACAACTTTATACCTAATCTATATAGAATAGATTATAAGTTATAAAAAAATTATGTCTGTACATTGTCAATATAAAAAAAAAACCGGCCAAGAGCATGTTGGACCATGCTCAATGTAGGGTTCCGCAGCCGTTTATACAAAAAATGCACTACAGATAAAAAAAACGATATGAAAAAAAGACACTACCAAAAGAGCGTATCTCCCCGGCACTTACGTCCTTTTGCTGAGAAGCGCAGTTTTTTGGCAATTACTTAAAAACGGTATGTCCGATCATGTCGAAAACAATTTTCGTTGGAAGTATTTATTAAGCTTTGTATTTGTATATTTTTTCATATCCTTTGAACATACCGTTTAGAAAACAGAGGGGCACAAATTTTGCTACTTTCGGAACGAATATTTCCGAAAATATACACTAAATAAAAAATAAAAAAAATTAAACTCAGTAAAGTATTTTTAAAATATCTGTCGAATGATACCACACATTTATATTTGTTGAATTTTTTTTATAAGGGTTCAGTTTTTTCCATCTTGGCTACGGAACCCTAAAAAGCGATACGGAGTATTTAAAGGTCACTGCATTGACAAATACTTTTTGTATGTGTTGTCGTGACTTCATTACGCCAAATCGGCTAAACGGATTTGAGCTACTTAGGCTACGCGCAGCTGGGCTTCCACACATGGTTATAGGATACTTTTTATTCGACTACGCTTAGGAATAAAAGAGGGTTATGATGTTTTTCTCCGCCACTGACAAAGTAGCGGGTACATTCTAGTTGATTAATAAATACTTACTCGATTACTCTTTTTCAGGTAGATTTAACTTGATATTTCCTTCCTTATTATGACGATTTTTGGGAAAACCGACTCTGACACAGATAAATTGCATAAGGATTCTCTTTAATTTCTCCCATTTTCGTCATAACATTTTTGCTAGGGTGCACTCTTAAGCCCACAAGGTAGACTGATTACCTGATGAAGACGCTGGAGGCTGGTGGATGCGAGCGACGTAAAACCGGTCACGGTCGTGGTGGCGTGGTAGGCATATGTCCAGCTGTAAAACGTCTTTTGGCCGATGATGATGACGATGATAGATCTATCCACTATAGTGGCTATCGTGTTGCAAATAACATAGTTTCTTTTAGATCATGATCGTAACTAGACATTCGAAGCGTCAGACAGAGTTACCTATGGGAAGTTTCATGGAGCCCTTGATTTGGTAAATCCACCTCGCTACGAGTACTACGCGGTTTTGAGAGTGATGAGATGAAGTCATGCAAGCAATTTATATATAGTGATACCAGACGATGCCCGCAACTTCGTTCGCAGAGGAGAAAAAGTCATAACCCCTATTTTTGTCTTCAGCGTAGTAGGGTGAAAAGTTTCCTATAACATTTTGTGTGTACCAAAAATAGTTGAAATCCGTTTAGCCGATTTGGCGTGATAAAACCATTCAGTTTTTCGCTTCAGTGACCTCCTAATACTCCGTTACAATCGTTTTTTTTATATCTTCAATATAAATTTCATTTTTACAACTTTATAATAGTATATATGTATCTGTTTTCGTTAGAGGCTTCCTTTCCAATATTTTCTGTATCGTTTAATAATTTCTGCTGGCTTTGCCAAATGTCGCCCTTCTCCACCCACGTAGACCATCTCACAGGTGACTTGCCTCTATTACGAGTGTTTGCGTGGTCTCCACACATTCCCCTTCGTTCACTCCTCCGAAGTCACTTTCAAAATAAATAAAGTCAATCCTAGCAACGTACTCCGCCCATCTCCACTTCTTCCAATCCTTTTCACCTCAGAACTCTAAGCATTATCATAAAAGTTTGCGCAGCCCCAAACTTGTTTCTATAGGAATGAAATCTTGCTCATGTTTGATGCGCGGTATATAAATTGACATTAAAGTTGATAAATAATGTATATCACGTACACGCCGCGTTTCGAGTTCCTCTTTGTGTCTTTCCGTAAAATTATTAAATCACTCTTCGAATGAGAGTTGAATCTCGTAATACGTATTACATTTCATATTTATGTATTTACCTTTTCATTAGACTAGAATTTCACTGCAACAACCACACCATACCAGAATTAGAGAAAAGTCGGTTAATATTGGATATATACTAATTGATAAGCAGCTTTCTTCCGTATTCATCCTCTTTCATGCTGGTGCTTAAACCTAAAAGTTGGCCATACATTGAAAGAAGTAAAGAAAAAGACAGTTTTAACTCCTTCCCCCTGCAAATAAAAACATTTTTTATTAAGTTAGGCCCCCTGTTAACGAGACGGCTTTCCGCCGGGTCTAGGCACGGTTTTAAACCGTGTCTACGTCCGATCGTCAGTTATGTATGGATATGGGACACCATGGAGGTTTGTTAACGTCATCAGCTTGTGAACAAGGTTAGCTGGCACTGGCCCGGCGCCGGCCGGGGTAGAAACCGTCTCGTTAACGAGGGGCCTTACCATGATCGTTGAAGATGTCTCTCGAAGAACCATACAAAACGCGTAAAATCTCTTCCAAGAGACAGGCAGTACTGTAAAAAGGCTTGCGTCGGGTAGAGTCGACTTCGGCACAAAGGGATGGTTCCGTCCGGTAGAGTGGCCGAAGTGTGCGCTCCGTGGCGACTCGTAGGTTACAAAACCGTCTACGGCTAACAACGGGTACCCAAGTTAGAGACCAAACGATATGTAATCGACTGCACCCTGCTGAAGACTAGCAACGGTCATAACGACGTGTTGTACGTATTCCTCTATTTAGGGTTCAACATGCAAATCGTTTAAGTTTTTGCCGTCAACATTTGGGTTGGGGCATAAATCGCTGGGGTGTCATGCTTATCACAGATGAGTATAAAGTACTTTTTTAGTAACGATCTTCTGATCCCTGTATCCACGAAATTGACCTAGTATCGAGGCTCAGTACCTGCACAAGGTTACATTGACGAAGTAACGACGTTAGTAATTCCATTTGTAGAGCGAGTTGGCCCCGACCTTGCAAAATACTGCGGCCCTATTTTTAATAATTCTTCAAAAAAGGAGGAGTTTCTCAATTCAAAGACCCAGGACCAACATACGTGCTCATCACAGAAACACTTGCCCTAGTCGGGATTCAAACCCGGGCCCGGGCGCAGCCAACTTAGCCAAACGTGTCGTCAAAATATAGTACTACTTTAAGTATTTTATAATTGAATTAAGGCCTGAAAATAAACAACTAGGACTAGGATTGGTGATAATTAAGAACAAAGAGTTTGAATTATGTTAAGTTATAGGTACATTAAAATAAGGAAAATTAGTTAAAAACAAATAAATGATGCAGAAGTGCGCATCAATGGCATAGATAAATATTACTCATTATTACGCATGAATCAAAATACAAAGAAACAATACGCATTAAATTGTCGTAAATAACAATAACAGGGTACATGCATGTTTTTTTTATCGCTTTTCTTAACAAATTATGAAAATACCTGTCAGCGACAACCGGCAGTGTAGGCTCGGACAAGGCGCGTCCAAGAGGGCCAGTTGTCGTGGGCTGACTGGTGATGGCAGGCGAAGGACCAGTCTAGGCGAGCGGCAGTCTGGGAATGGGTCCTCCAGACGCAATTGGCTTCGCTTCGACAAATAGTCACAGAGCGTAGTGGCGGGAACGGGTCCGTTGAAGGGCGAAATAAAAATTCCGAACTTCGGCTTCCGTACGTCTATTTAACTTAATAAATAGGGTGCCAGGCACAGGCGACGGAGCTGGGGCGCAGCAGGATACTGAATGCAGTGTGAGGCGACTCAAGAGCAGTTGCAGTGTCCGCGGTGGCTTCTACCGAACTCGATTGTGCCGCTCCGGCGCGGCGCTTATATTTATCCCCACCACGGACACTTCGTGCCTGATGCGCTCCGCTCAGGTGGGCGGAGCATGCGCGTGCGCTGCGAGCGTACTCGTCTCTGGTTGGACGCGCATACTCCACCGTTTTACAAGTTAAACATCAAATATCAACAATATTTATAACTTATTGCTATTTTGCCTATTTTACAATCGTCGGCAATTATTACACCACTTTATTTTAGTTGAATTACAAAAATACATATAAAAACGCAAGCCGTCGCTAACAATACCGTAAAAACGATTTCACGAAATTAAAATTAAAATCGGCCAAGAAATACGCTCGATATAGGCATTTATACGCTCGATATAAGATTGTTTGACAAGGGGCTAAAATAAGCTATTATGACACGAAGTGATTATTTGGATGAGCTCACGAAGTGAGCGAGGACAATTATGTCTGAGTGTCATTATGGCTTTTAGCTATGTGTTAAACACTCTGCACTTGTCTGCACTCTGCACTTCGACTGCGAAAAAATAAAAAAGACTTAACACTAAAATTGTATATTTCATGAAAAATAAAAAGTACAGTTTAAGCAATTCTTTATAGTTAAATTGACAGCCTATATATTTTTTAAACTAATAATGGCCGTAGACAATTTTTACTTTTTAACGTAATACAATCTGATGAGGTTGGTTTGTTTGTTTTTAATTATTCGTAAGGGTTTCGGTCCGTTTCGTCTGGTTCCCTGTTCGTCTAACGAGTTAATGCCTTGTTCGTCTGTTTCCCTGTCCGTCTGTTTCTCCGTTCGTCTGTTTCCCCGTTCGCTTATTTCCCCATTCTTATATTTCTTTTCGTGTTCTATCGTCATACATCTAATATTACCAAGAAAAATTAAATGTATGCATTATATTTTCAATGTGTTTATAGTAGTTCATGCAACTGAACCCTAATGAAGCGACTTAAAACACGAGTGTTTTAGATGACATCAGTGTTTTAAGCCGTAATGATGTACAGTCGGATACATTACTTTTTATCTTCACATATAGCCCAGCCTTACAGCTATTATTTTTACTATGAAATTTTCTTATCTATGGAAGTGAGTGATAGCAGAAATATTATATTAATTACACACATATGATAAAGTACCTCATATATAACTAAATGTTTCATATGATAAATATGTAAATATTTCAAAAAAACTGTGTTTTAAAGCTAATAATTAGGTCCCAGTTGCGGAAACTACGATTACTACAAAAGAGAGGACAATTAAATTAATAATTTAAAATTTAGTATTTTTTATAAAAACTTAACAAAATTCTATACAGCTTTTATACTTTTAACGCTTGTTATTGTGTATTTTATATCATTCTTTTAGTTTAGACTGATGTTAATAATTTTATTTAAAAAGCGGTGAACTGTAATTTCGTTATTTATTTTTTTTAAAGTCTGGCATGTGTCTTGTGAAAATAAATGTCGCGATGCTTTCTATTTTGTTTTGCCTTATTTTTATTATCAAAACTTTGACATACTTTGCTATCAAAATTGCGGGCATCTTTCTTTAGCTGTTGCAAAAAATAGTATAGGTTAAGACATAAAAATAAAAACAATCTTTTAGTATTTTACCTATATTTTCTTTTTAGTTAAAAGACCTAGTCAAAACCATTAAATATTATTTACGTATCTCTCTATTATTTAAGGGAAGAATAGGAAAATAAACGAACAAGGAAATAGACGAACGAGCAAATGGACGAACAGATAAAATGACAAAATGGGAAATGGACGAACGGGGAAATGAATGAACCGGGAAAATGACAAACTGGGAAATGGACGAACGGGGACCGAGTAGACGAACGTGGAAATAGACGAAGGGTGCAGAATTGTTCGTAAGTAGTATGTAGCTCGCCGCAAGTTTTTTTTTTCAGTTTCATAGAAATTTGTATGATGGCTTTCTTTTAAACCCTAGGGGCTAAATGTACTATTTTAGTCTCTCTTCGCGAAGCTAATATGACCTACCTTTTGAGCAGGAGAAGTGAAAAACTACTAATTAGACAGCGATTTGATAGAGGTCCTAATGTTACGTCATAATACACTACAGCCATATAAACTCCACATTAAATTTTGTTTTGCTAGAAAGAGATGAAGGCTTATATATTGGTTATTTTTATCAAAATATTTTTATTCGAATAACTATAAAAATAAATAATTTCTGTACTTTTTCTTACATGAATGAGCTTTTAATAAAGCAAAAACAAAGTCATGGATATTCCCTATTGATTTTGAAATAAGAGCGGCCAATAAAATGTTAATTATTATGTTATTTATATCCCAATAATATGATCATTAATTTAAATCAATATATGCGGCATTTAGTGTCTAACTTTATCATTTACTAGAAGGTGTCCGCAACGTCGTTCGCGGAGGAGTCATAATCCCTCTTTTTTCTTCAGCATAGTCGGGTAAAAAGTATCCTAAAACTATCTGGAGATACCCAGATACCCGTGTACCAAAAATAGTTGAAATCCGTTTAGTCGATTTGGCGTGATAAAGCCACAAAGACACATACGAACAAACAAACATACAAAAAAAAATCAAATTGTTCTCCAAATAGTCCTTTACAATCGTTTGTTTGAAAATATATTCATGTACAGACATTTCATTTTTATAACTTTATAATACCTAGTATAGATGATAGATAATTAATATTTTATAAAAACAAATCCTTATTCCAATATAACATAGCAAAACACAACCTTTCAGTATATACTTGATATACTTTACCACGTTTACATCTTGATGGCAGCAGTTTGATCCTCGCTCACTGCATTTTATTGCAATTGAGAGAGACACGTCGGAATCGTAAAGTTTCCGAGACTCACTTCTCTAAGTGATCATATCACGTAAAAATGACAGACGTACAAATAACTGTTTCTAATCACACAGAACCACTTCCCAAATTGCAAAATGAAAAGGGTATACAACTACAGTGATACTCAGAGATATTTACATTAATTATAAATTATAGACACAATGTTGCAGTATTTTGTCGCAAGTTTCTTTTCCGAATCCAGTATTCAGTCCACAAAGTTCTATTGGATTTCATGAAAACGAAAAAAATGCTTATCAGTATGGCTGTTACCATGAACAGAAATGTTACAAATTTAAAAGCCCATTTCTTTAAGCTCGGACTAAATTGGGCTATGAGGGTGGGGAAATACAATAAAAATCCAGTTATAAAAAACGCCAATGTGGCAAAAAGTACAGTTTGGCAAGTTTGTAGCCTAGAAGCGCTACCCGGTTGAATGTAGCACAAGGAAATTAGAACTCTAATGTAGATTAAAAAGTTCAACACAGTTTCAGCAGTGGTTAAATATGCTGGAGGAAATTTGGTGTAAACGAACAAAATCGTGACTATTACTGGAATGATCCAAGCAAATATAGTCGATATCAAAAACTTGTACTTGAAGTTAGTGTTGAAAACTTTCACTAGGTCTATGTAGAATAACACAGTCGCAACTAATAGCCAGTGAATAAAAACATTAACGATGAATGCAAATACTACCCCAAGCACCGAGTTGACGTGTATATCTGTGGTGAAATACACGTGTAGTGGACACGACGTGTAAATCAGGCCGCAAATAATTATATTCTGAAGGACGTAGTTTCGAAAATGACGCCACTTTGGTATGATAATCCATGAGACGAGTCCAAAGATGAAAGCCGCCAGAGAGAGCACTGCACCACTCCAACACAATCCTAATATAATTCGATTAATCACATATATGACATCGTAGTCTGTGTTGCTTGTGGTATATTTCTCTGTTGTCGTAAATGCATTTCGTTCTTCGGTTGCATTTGTAGCATTAGTGCTATTTGCTATCCACATTTTAAAATCAGTTCGCTTTTTATTCACTTCTCAATTAGTTCTCTTATTCTACTTCTGAGTAATGTAGTGAGTGGCTTATTTCACTTTCTTCACTTATATTATTGCACTTAGTTACTTGATTTGTTTGTCACTATTATTCTTTTATTCTGCACGCACATGAGAGAACAAGTTGACGTTCAACTAGATACTGAGCAAAAATTGAGGTAAATCCTAAGCTAGAGGTTTTCCTTCTCAGAAACTGTTATCATTCCAATTTTGAATCTTAAAATGATACCTACAAAGTACATATTTGTATTCACTTAATAGAACTCGTTGAACAAAATAAAAACTTAACTTATGTTTGCAAATTGTATGCAAATACCCCTACAGTCCCCACAAGCTGATTGCCTCACTCGGCATAATCGTTTTTTTATTACTATGGATAGTATGGATTTAATATGTTAATAAGCATATCGCAAGCAGGTTGTCTAAAAAATCCTGGCAAGGCTGTGATTAATAAAAAATCCAGTGTCAGTAAAGCCCGGCTCCTAAGCAAGATATGTGGAGTCGTTTTATATTGGACAAGCTTCTGCCCGCGATTTCGTCCGCCTTAATTTCGTTTATCGTGGATAAGGGTATTTTTCCGGGATAAAAAGTAGCCTATGTCCTTCCCCGGGACTCAAACTATCTCCTTACCAAATTTCATCCAAATCGTCTCAGCGGTTTAAGCGTGAAGAGGTAACAGACAGACAGACAGACAGACAGACCGACACACTTTCGCATTTATAATATTAGTATGGAAGTATGAATACCTAATTGAGGGATCCACTCCTTAATAAAGGGATGGTTTCCGGTATAAAAACTACCCTACGCCCTTCCCAGGGTCTCAAAATATCTCCATGCCAAATTTCATCTTAATCGGTTCAGCGGTTTAAGCGCGAAAAGGTAACAGAGAGACAGACAACCAGAGTTACTTTTACATTTATTATAATTGACCGAGAGACCAAATTTCATCCAAATCGTCTCAGCGATTTAAGCGTGAAGAGGTAACAGACAGACAGACAGACAGACCGACACACTTTCGCATTTATAATATTAGTATGGAAGTATGAATACCTAATTGAGGGATCCACTCCTTAATAAAGGGATGGTTTCCGGTATAAAAACTACCCTACGCCCTTCCCAGGGTCTCAAAATATCTCCATGCCAAATTTCATCTTAATCGGTTCAGCGGTTTAAGCGCGAAAAGGTAACAGAGAGACAGACAACCAGAGTTACTTTTACATTTATTATAATTGACCGAGAGTTAGCGAAGGTCTCCGTTTCAGCTTGGTCAAAAATGCTTTCGTATGTCCGTCTGTCAACAGATTATATTGAAATGTTGTGAGCAGCTACATTAGTCGCGTGACGGCATCACCCGTCTTTCTCGCATTGTATTGAAACGATAAAGATAGACAATCTTTGTCGCGTGTCACAGTTGTGCTATAGGAGCTTGTTCGACATATACGTTTCTAGGGTTCCGTATCAAAAAGGTACAAATGGAACCCTTATGGTGCGACTCCGTCTGTCTGTCTGTCTGTCCGACTATTAAAGAGCCATATCTCAAAAACTACTAATGCTAACTATTTGAAATTTGGAATATTTATAAAAATGATCAGCCCACATGTATTGCAATATTTAAAAAAATTTTTTTATTTAAAAAAAAACGACGAATATGAAGGGGGGGGGGGGGAGGGGGGTAAAAATTAAAAGTCTAGCAACTAGGTCCAATGGGATCAGACGACGCAACGGAGCCACGGAGTTACGTCGCCTAAATCAAACTAGAATAAGTTTTTAATTTATTTCTAGTTCACAGTGCCTTGGTTTTTACTGTAATGCTGTATAACTTTTTTGAATAATAAAAAATAAAAAAGGGCTTGCCTGACCTATACATTTTCGACCATTTTTTGAATTTTTTTTTTGTGATTAGTTTTTGTTTCATTAAGGAAAATGTGAAAAAAACAACACCATTCCCCCCCTTTATCTACCAATCCAAAATTTTGAAATTTTCACAATTTCTATTAATAAACATAAATATTACACGAAAATTATAGCCATGTGTCTAACTAGCAATTTTTTTTTAATTAGCAAGAAACCTTTTTGAACAACGCGATTGCGTTAAGTTTGCACCTGAATTACAAACTTAACTCAACCGGTACCCTGTAATAAAGTTACGGTAAGTAAAAATTTGTACGGAACCCTCGGTGCGCGAGTCCGACTTGCACTTGTTATTTGATGATTCAGCTTTTGAAAAGTAGGTAGCAAGGTCTGCAGCACACAGAGTCACTAGTATTAGTATCGTTTGGTTACAATAAAGAGAGGAGGAAGTCTTGAATGACGTGCGCCAAACGAGTTATCCCGTATGACGTCAAACAAATTTGGCAGAATTAATGGAAAGCTATTGACATACTTAATATTACATAGTTATAAAATTGAAATATTTTCAAAAAAATAAGTATACAATAAGTATAATTTGCAATGAGACTAAAAATATATTATTTGGATTTTTAAATTTTTATATATGTCGTTGTGGCTTCATCACGTCATAAGGGCTAAACGGATTTCAACTGTTTTTGGTACACGTTTAGCTGTGTATCCATCAATTTTTATAGAATACCTTTTACCCGATTACACTGTCGAAAAAATAGGGGTTGTGACTTTTTCTCCACTGCGATAGAAGTTGCGGATATCTCTAGTATACTTATAAGGTTTCAAATGCTTGACATAGGAATTTCAATAGTTGACACCCTGCTTGTCAGCTCCATTAAGGTTAAAGTTGACAATTATGGGGACCGTGTTAAACACTGGGAAATTTACCTTAACATTCAACAAATATAAGGAACCACCACCTAACAGTATAATCCTCAGAACGATTTTGGTGGTGCTTTGTTGTATTTACAAGCAAGTCACATCTAATCAATACACCATTTCGCATGCCCAATGGGCATCGCCCAGCTACCCGTTTATCAAAAATAGTTGAAATCCGTTTGGGTAGCTGGGTGTCCACAAATTGCTATAGGATACTTTTTGTCGAAAAAAGAGGGGTTTTGACTTTTCTCTTCCACGAACGAAATTGCGGGCACTGTCTAGTCGAGAATAGTCTGCAAAATATGAATACTTGGACTAACAAATACCTAAATGTGATTTCAGCTGATTAAACCATAAATATTGCTGAAATAATAGCCAAAATATAGCTTGACCTTTTTTTGAGAAAGTTATTACATATTTGTAAAGATGAGGAAGCAACATAAAGAGGTGCCTTTTCGTTTGGTTAAAAATGTAGGTATAATATTATTTCTTCACGATTTTCATTTCAACATCAAACATATTTAATTTTCTGTATCTTAGCAGCAAGCCTATTTAAATGCTGCATTCAAACATATTTACATGCTGCTATGATGTCTCGTTTATGAATTTTCATTTGAATCTCATTCATTTTCCGGGTCTGTAGTCTAATCATGTTTCAAACAGACTTCCTCCGCTTTGACATATCTTTTTAAATGTTTCATAATATAAGCCGTAGAAATTCCACCCCAGAATTGAATCCTAATAACCACCATTCCATTTAACAATACCATTATTATTTTCGGGTGACCGTTAATCAAATTAACACATTTGATTACTCTGGTCGGTAATTAAATCTCTTTGGTATTTGAGTCCATCGTAAAACAGCGGTTGAGCACCGTCGAACAATTTAATAACATCGTAACGACCGGTGGAAATGTTCGGGCGTTGTATTTAATTAACCCGAGCCCTTTGTCGAGTCCTCTTTACGTATGAATGCGAACGTTACACTTTTATTACTTGTTATTGTTCGATAATTTCGAGTTTTCAATTCGAGTTCGCTGGGATTTTTATTGGTTACTCGATGGTGTCCGCTAATTCGTTCGTCGAAGAGGAAAAGGCTCCCTCTTTCTTTCTTCAGCCTAGTCGGGTAAGAAGAATCCTATGACCATCTGTGGATACTCAGCTACCCGTGTGCCGAAAATATTTGATATCCGTTAGCCGATTTGGCGTGATGAAGCCACAACAAAAAATCCAAAAAAAACAATTTCATTCAGTGACTTTTATTTGAAAATATTTTCATTGGTGACATAGATAAAAGTCAAAGCGCAAAGAAAAATACGATTTCTCTCGCACGTGGTCACAGCAGGACTTGATACCTCTCGATTACGTGTTAAGCGTGTTAACCCCTCCACCAGCGAGCACGGTGCCAATCGCCTCGAATTTATCCATCCGCTTTGACCCATGTATCTATTTTTTTTAAAGGTTTTATAACCTTAATATTTTCAATGTTCAGAGATTTCATCTTTACAACTGTGTAATAGTATATAATCGTAGATAACTGGGAGAATAGATGATATCGACTTTTTTCACGTGTTATGCACCTATGTACGACATGTACGTGCCTTTATATACGAGTATACGTGTTAGAATGTAGTGATATATTTTCAAGATCATTTTTGTGTACAAACTCGCTCTCTAAACATAATAGGGATGATCTATACAAAATCGTTACTGCGGTATACATTACATTACGCTTATTCTTGTCAATAATTCAAAATGTTTGCAGCCAACCAACAGGAGCTATTTGTTAGCAAAAACAGATCGTGGCTCGCACAAACTTGATCAATTTATTCAAATTGATAGGGTTTCGGTGTTGTTGATGTAATTTCTGTGTAAAATCAAGTAACTAATGTCACTTGATTTCAATTGCTTTTGTAACTGGTTACTATACACAATAAACATACAATATATACAATAAAGTGTTTACATACATGCAAATGTCTAATGAAAAATGATGAAGTATCTAATACATTATTGGCTTTTTTTTCAAATAGTTTTCCCCAAAAGATATGTTTTATGTGCAGTAGTGAGTTACATGCTTATACTTTTAGCCCACGGGTCACAACCATATGGGGTAAAATCGTATATGATATGTATTTGACCCGGAAATATATAACACAAAATGAATGTTTTCATAGATACTTCAAATATGCGCGTCACTTATAAAAGGACGTCTAATAGACAACAGTGGATTGAAAAGAATAAAAATAAAAACACACGTTTACAGAACATGCTTTACCGTAAAGCAACTCAAACCTCCAAGAGTAGTGCCTTGGCTGCAATAGCTTGGCTCATGAGAACCGCATCGGTTACGGCTCGGAAGAGTTAAATGTCTTTATGTGTATGGGATATGTTGTTGTTCAATAACTTACGGGACAATATCGTACACAGTTTACGGGTTTAGACGAGTATTGGGACAAAACCGGAAAAGGGAGATATTGTTATTATTGTAAATGTCTTTATTTAGTTGTTTTCTCAAAAATAATATAGTCTGTTCATGTGTACCACTGTTGGGCAAAGCCCTCCCCTCTTTTCCGCCATGCATCCCTATCCAGCGCATTCTCCCGCCAGCCCTTGCAAAATGTGTCCAAATCGTCCTGCCATCTCCTTTTCGGTCTGCCTCGGTTCCGGTAGCCATTCGGTACTTACCTTGGCCCACCGATCCGGGTTCATACGGCAGACATGCCCAGCCCAGTCCCATTTGAGTCTGGCGGTTTTTACACCCACGTCTGTGATGCCAGTTCTGGAGCGCAGGTCGGTGTTTCTGATGCGATCAGTTCTTCGAACACCTAGTATGCTGCGCTCGATCGCTCGCTGGCAGACCTTGAGTCTGGACTTTTCGGTTTCAGTCTGTGACCAGGTCTGGGCGCCGTAGGTAAGGATAGGCAGGAGGCACATGTCAACGAGTTTGCGTTTTAATGTTATTGGAAGGTCGCCCTTCATTAACGCCTTCATGGACCAGAAGCTCTTCCAGGTGTTTTTGATTCGTCGATCGATCTCTTTGCACTGCCTATTTTCGAAGGATACTATCTGGCCCAAGTAAATGTATTTTTTTAATATTCTCAATGAAGCATATTAATTAAAAACGAATATCGTATGACCAAAAAAACCTTACCTGTACATATTTTACCCCGGTCCGGACTTAAATAAATGCAAGAAATTACATTTTGGTAGTGAAATATAAATTTATCTGACTTAATTTAAGAAAAAATAGATTTAACGATTGCTTATCCTGTTCAATTGACAGGATATTCTAGAATACAGGATGGGTAAATGGTTTTTGTATATTGCGGCCTGTAGCGTTTATCGCACGATCAAGCATACCGTCGCTCTCGCAATTAAACGCTTTTCTGAAAGTGACAACTTTTTTGTCACTTATCTTCCGTGAACCATCATCGGGGGGGTTATTGCCTCACGAAATTTTGACACTTGATATCCGAATCAACTGTCATAAGCCCATTCAAAATTATGACATTTAATTCTGATTCCGAGCGTCAAACGCGTTAGGCAATAGGGGCGCTGGTCTCTAGTTTCGTAATATTCCAAATAAGAAAAATCTACGCGAACGCAATTGCGGGTCAAAATGAAGCATGAATATGATTAATCGAGGTTTCAGGCTCTTTAAGTGATATGAAACACGCTCCACGAGATGAGAAAAATCCCGGACTAGTACGTGTAGTTTGTGCGAGATGAGACCTATCAAAACATAATCTATTCGCTAATGGCTCTGCTAACAAAGAATTAATCCTAAGATAGCCAATTTGATATTTAGGATAATTAATTCTGTTACCGAAAATTAATCAGGAATTATTTTATACCCACCAAAACACCTTCAAGCCTTAAAGAAAAGAGCGTACTCCCACCTGAAAGGCCGGCAACGGACTTGTGACTCCTCCGGTGATGCAAGTGTATATGGGTGACGGTGATCGCTTACCATCAGGCAACCCGTCTGCTCGTTTGGCTCCTATGTCATAAAAAAAAACATACTAAATGTAGAAATTAAGCGATTAGTAGAAAATTGTAACTTGGCAATTTTCTATTCACAATATCAAGCTGTTGGATACTTAAGAAATCTGCCAAGTTAGGACTCAAAACGCATTAAACGGCAATCAATTGGTTTTACTATTAACAATCTTGGACCAGAATTGGGCCTTTTGGGATATTACTACTTTTAGTGGAACATGACAACATTGACTTATTTTTCACATTCATGTTTTGGTGGGATATCATTACTTTGGCTAGGTAGTCGATATCAACATCCGTAAGATATTTTTGTAAAAAATATATTTCTACGAACTTGGCCCAATCTTTAAATCATTTTGTATGTATGGTTTTTATCCACTATAAGTATTCAATTATCCAGCTGGATGCCAAATTTCAACTTCCTAGGTTATTTGGAAGTGGGTTAGGTTTTTGACTTATAAGTGAATCAGGGAGTGAGTTGGTTAGTCATAAAAATGCCGGTTAATAAACGTTAATGTATCAATAACTGTATGAGATACATTTACAAAAACTAATTTACAAAGATATAGGGAGGCAAAGAAGAGCTACCGCGGCACGAGCCAATGCTAGCCAGAAGGTTCGCTAAATGCAGCGAAAGTGTCAAAATACAGCTTTTCCTAAGCTATTGCACCAGCGTCTACACAGTAGAATTGTGGTCACACTACATCTGTGCCGCGATGAGAGATATGCGAATGCAGTATAATGACGCGTGGCGCGCCATGTTCCGACTGCCGCGCTGGTGCAGCGCGAGGGCCATGTTCGCCGAAGGCCGCGCGCCCGACTGGGCCGCACTGCTGCGCACGAGGACAGCGAACGCCAGGAAGGCAATCTACACCTCCTCGAACACCCTGCTGGTGGTACTAGTGGTGCTAGTGGTACCTGTATAGACAATGTAGCATATAACTTATCAAATTCATGTGAAACAAATGTAATCGAACTAGCCTTATCAGATCACATTGCACAGCTGTTGAAAATACCTACTAAAAATAACGGCATTGTAAACTCCTGGCTAGTGGAAAAACGGGATTATTCCATTGAAAATCTTAAGAAATTTAGATATTGCATGGGAAAAAAATCCTTTCATGACATGATGTTTACAAACAAACCTAATGATGCTTTTAATGTATTTCTTAGCACATTCAAACTATATTATGATCTTTGTTTTCCGATAAATACAATTACTATTAAGACAACTAAACGGCCTATTTGGATCACATCGGGTATTAAAAAATGTAGCAAAATAAAAAGGAGACTTTTGTGGACATCGAGGTCCAAACCCTCATTAGAAAATAAAAGAAAGCTTAAAAACTACTCAGTAAGATTTAAGGCTATCACTAAAATATCGCAACGTTTGCACAATATGAACGCCATACGAAATGCTGACAATAAAACGAAAATGGCCTGGCGGATAATAAATAAGATTAAGCTTAACCACCCTAAAGAATATAATAATAATAAGTACTCTTTATTGCACACCAAAAGAAAATAACATCAGACACTTAAATCTAAACCATTATGAGAAATGGTAAACAACAGACGGTCTTATCGCTATAAAGCGATCTCTTCCAGACAACCTTAAGGTAGTAGAGATGGCGCAAAGTAAACAACCAATGAGTAAGTAAGTGGTGCACATGAAGATGAGACAAATCATAAATTAAAGCCAGAAAGATAAACAAAAGAGAAATGAACATTTCAGATACATACAAAGATACTAGATACTAATAAATAAATATAAAATACAAATAAACATATACACAAATATACATATACCTACACAAATACATACATACAACCAAAAATTTACTGAACTATACGACATCGACATCTCAGTTTAAGGGAGCGATAAATAGTGCTGCTTAAGATGACTCTTAAAAACAGAAATAGATTTAGCACTCCTAACGTCCAACGGCAAAGTATTCCACATCCGGATCGCTTGAAAAGTGAAAGAAGTGTTATAAAATTTGGAAGAAGAAGCAACAGGTGCAAGGAGATGATTTTGCGAAGATTGTAAAGATGATAAATATTTAAATCGCTCCTTAAGATATCAAGGGGTAGCGGGGTTGAAAAGAATGCTATAGAGGAGGGCAAGAATGTGAGACTTACGGCGAAGCCGAATTGGAAGCCACTTAAGTTGTGAACGGAAATGGGAAATATGGTCATGTTTACGCAAGCCGAAAATGAACCGGATACACACATTTTGAAGGCGCTCAATTTTATTTAGCTGCTCCTCAGTAAGATCGGGGTAGCAAACATCTACGTAATCTAAGATGGGGAGAATGAGAGACTGAGCTAGCGCAGTTTTAGTGGAGAATGGTAAAAAGTTGCGTAATCGTCGTAATGATCCCATCGCAGCAAACATCCGCCTACTAACCTCGCTGATCTGAGGAACCCAAGACAAAGAAAGACGACAAGGAAGATGTGAAATCCTATAGACCTATTGCACTGTTTTCGGTATTCGTGAAAATATTTGAAAAGTTTATTCATAAGAAATTGTACAATTATATAGAAAAGAAGAATTTACTGACAGCAGAACAACAAGGATTTCGTAAACAGAGGTCAATAACTATGGCTATATTTAATCTTCCAAGTACTATCACGAAAAACGTAGATAAGAGAAACCCTGTTTGTAGTGTGTTTATGGATATGACCCAGGCCTTCGATTATGTTGATCATAACATTCTACTGAGAAAATTGAACGCTTATGGAGCAAGAGGAAATGTACTTCAATTACTAGAATCTTATTTGGGTCATAGAAGCCAATATGTAGAAATATCTAGATTAGATCCAAAGACTAGAAAAGAGACTTTATTTTTATCTGATAGTAGAATTTTAAAGTATGGCGTACCACAAGGTTCTGTGCTTGGCCCAATACTTTTTATTATTTATATTAATGACCTGCCAAAAGTAGTAGATTACCCAATGAATTTATTTGCAGATGACAGTACCGTAATTGTAGAGTGTAATTATAAATTGACATATAAAGATAATATAAATGATTCAATAAACGACATTATTTCCTGGCTAACAAAAAACAACCTTAAAGTAAACTTATCAAAAACCAAGCTGATGCAATATGGTAAACGCAAGTCCAATATACCAAATATTAGTATATCTTATCAAGGTAGTCAGTTAAAATAAGTAGAAAGTGTTAAATTCTTGGGGGTTTACATTGATCAAGCTCTTAACTGGAAAAAAACATGCTGAGGTGACTTGCTCAAAACTGGCTAAATCGTCTTATGCTCTGCATAAACTGAGGCAAATTGTGAATGTACAGACTGTTTTGTCAGCATATCATGCACTAGTAGCGTCCTTACGGGGTGATTTTTTGGGGAAATTGTACAGATCGGGACAGTATTTTTAGAAGCTAAAAGCGATGTATACAAGCAATGTTTGGCCTGAAACCTATAGATAGCTGTAAGCCATACTTTTTAAAATATAGAATATTGACATTTTCTTCAATTTATATTTATGAAGTAGCTGTATTTATTAAGAGTAACCCCGATCTATTTCAGCGAGGAACTGTTGTAAACCCTAATCTAAGGCCACGTAACAGCACTAAGGTATCATATTAACTCTCCAACACTGCTCTTCTGAGAAAAAGTATTTCTGGTATTGCCCCTAAAATTTATAAGATACCTAACATTTGTATCATTTGCCCGTATCAGATCATCGTCGCGTGGCATGATCGCGTGTCACGATCACGCGTTTGGACGTTGCGCCGATAGGATCGCTCGAAATCCATTTTGCTACGCGTATCACACAGGTTATATCGGACGAGTACGGCATAATCGGCGCGCCGACAGTAAGCGTCCAAGCAGCGCGATACGCAGTCATGCCACGGCAGGGTGATCGGACACGAGCAAATGATACAAGTGTGGACGCACCTTTAAGCGATACGAGATAGTTCAATTACAAAATTTAAGCGTGAATTGATGAAATTGTTAGTACTCGTAGATAAAGGATATTATAGCCTTAATGAATTTTTAAATAATTGTAGCTTTTAATTGAATGGACTCATGGTTTGTAAAATTTTGCTGTCTTATTTGATGTCACATTATTAGTATTATTATTATTTTTTGATTTTATGACATAATTTGTACGCCGAAAGGCCAAACATGGAGGACATTTTATCTTAAACAATACCACATTATGTACATTTACTCATGTTTTATAAATAAATTATCTTTGTCTTTGTCTGCTCACGGCAGTGAGAGAGTGGGATGCCAGCCCACTTCACCAGCGTTGGAGGGGCTACCACAAACCGGTAACCGCGGGGACGGGGTGATCCGTCGTATTCGGTTTTTATTTGTTGTTATGTCTGTGTTAATATTTAGTTTGCTTAGTATATAAGATCAGTATTATTATTTAATTAATTTTTTTATAGCTATGGACCAGTTCTGGATTAAAATTATTTCATTTCATTCATTTCATTTCATTTCATTTAAAATTTTCGGGTTTCTATATTATGTAGACGAGCTCAGGGGTTTTAATTATTGTATGTAGGTTGAAAAGGTTGCAAGTTGTGAAGGGGTCAAAAATAGGTCAAAACGGTTAGTGTAATATTACATACGGCTGCTGCATCTCCAGTTCCTTTTTCTTTGAACTTGGTTGTACACGTGGCCGCGTCTCTACATACCAGATGTAAATACTTCCAAGTCATAGGTAGCCTATAGATATCATCAAAAAGTTCCTAAGCTACTACTATCGTTATCACATATTGGAGTTGAAACACAAAAAAAAAACATTATCATCATGGTCCACTCCTAAGGATCTCCACAACATTGATGGTCTACTTAGTTTGAAGCCTTTCCACGCAGTATATCTTCTGGGACGAGGTCAACAAAGTAAACAACCAATGAGTAAGTAAGTGGTGCACATGAAGATGAGACAAATCATAAATTAAAGCCAGAAAGATAAACAAAAGAGAAATGAACATTTCAGATACATACAAAGATACTAGATACTAATAAATAAATATAAAATACAAATAAACATATACACAAATATACATATACCTACACAAATACATACATACAACCAAAAATTTACTGAACTATACGACATCGACATCTCAGTTTAAGGGAGCGATAAATAGTGCTGCTTAAGATGACTCTTAAAAACAGAAATAGATTTAGCACTCCTAACGTCCAACGGCAAAGTATTCCACATCCGGATCGCTTGAAAAGTGAAAGAAGTGTTATAAAATTTGGAAGAAGAAGCAACAGGTGCAAGGAGATGATTTTGCGAAGATTGTAAAGATGATAAATATTTAAATCGCTCCTTAAGATATCAAGGGGTAGCGGGGTTGAAAAGAATGCTATAGAGGAGGGCAAGAATGTGAGACTTACGGCGAAGCCGAATTGGAAGCCACTTAAGTTGTGAACGGAAATGGGAAATATGGTCATGTTTACGCAAGCCGAAAATGAACCGGATACACACATTTTGAAGGCGCTCAATTTTATTTAGCTGCTCCTCAGTAAGATCGGGGTAGCAAACATCTACGTAATCTAAGATGGGGAGAATGAGAGACTGAGCTAGCGCAGTTTTAGTGGAGAATGGTAAAAAGTTGCGTAATCGTCGTAATGATCCCATCGCAGCAAACATCCGCCTACTAACCTCGCTGATCTGAGGAACCCAAGACAAAGAAAGACGACAAGGAAGATGTGAAATCCTATAGACCTATTGCACTGTTTTCTGTATTCGTGAAAATATTTGAAAAGTTTATTCATAAGAAATTGTACAATTATATAGAAAAGAAGAATTTACTGACAGCAGAACAACAAGGATTTCGTAAACAGAGGTCAATAACTATGGCTATATTTAATCTTCCAAGTACTATCACGAAAAACGTAGATAAGAGAAACCCTGTTTGTAGTGTGTTTATGGATATGACCCAGGCCTTCGATTATGTTGATCATAACATTCTACTGAGAAAATTGAACGCTTATGGAGCAAGAGGAAATGTACTTCAATTACTAGAATCTTATTTGGGTCATAGAAGCCAATATGTAGAAATATCTAGATTAGATCCAAAGACTAGAAAAGAGACTTTATTTTTATCTGATAGTAGAATTTTAAAGTATGGCGTACCACAAGGTTCTGTGCTTGGCCCAATACTTTTTATTATTTATATTAATGACCTGCCAAAAGTAGTAGATTACCCAATGAATTTATTTGCAGATGACAGTACCGTAATTGTAGAGTGTAATTATAAATTGACATATAAAGATAATATAAATGATTCAATAAACGACATTATTTCCTGGCTAACAAAAAACAACCTTAAAGTAAACTTATCAAAAACCAAGCTGATGCAATATGGTAAACGCAAGTCCAATATACCAAATATTAGTATATCTTATCAAGGTAGTCAGTTAAAATAAGTAGAAAGTGTTAAATTCTTGGGGGTTTACATTGATCAAGCTCTTAACTGGAAAAAAACATGCTGAGGTGACTTGCTCAAAACTGGCTAAATCGTCTTATGCTCTGCATAAACTGAGGCAAATTGTGAATGTACAGACTGTTTTGTCAGCATATCATGCACTAGTAGCGTCCTTACGGGGTGATTTTTTGGGGAAATTGTACAGATCGGGACAGTATTTTTAGAAGCTAAAAGCGATGTATACAAGCAATGTTTGGCCTGAAACCTATAGATAGCTGTAAGCCATACTTTTTAAAATATAGAATATTGACATTTTCTTCAATTTATATTTATGAAGTAGCTGTATTTATTAAGAGTAACCCCGATCTATTTCAGCGAGGAACTGTTGTAAACCCTAATCTAAGGCCACGTAACAGCACTAAGGTATCATATTAACTCTCCAACACTGCTCTTCTGAGAAAAAGTATTTCTGGTATTGCCCCTAAAATTTATAAGATACCTAACATTTGTATCATTTGCCCGTATCAGATCATCGTCGCGTGGCATGATCGCGTGTCACGATCACGCGTTTGGACGTTGCGCCGATAGGATCGCTCGAAATCCATTTTGCTACGCGTATCACACAGGTTATATCGGACGAGTACGGCATAATCGGCGCGCCGACAGTAAGCGTCCAAGCAGCGCGATACGCAGTCATGCCACGGCAGGGTGATCGGACACGAGCAAATGATACAAGTGTGGACGCACCTTTAAGCGATACGAGATAGTTCAATTACAAAATTTAAGCGTGAATTGATGAAATTGTTAGTACTCGTAGATAAAGGATATTATAGCCTTAATGAATTTTTAAATAATTGTAGCTTTTAATTGAATGGACTCATGGTTTGTAAAATTTTGCTGTCTTATTTGATGTCACATTATTAGTATTATTATTATTTTTTGATTTTATGACATAATTTGTACGCCGAAAGGCCAAACATGGAGGACATTTTATCTTAAACAATACCACATTATGTACATTTACTCATGTTTTATAAATAAATTATCTTTGTCTTTGTCTGCTCACGGCAGTGAGAGAGTGGGATGCCAGCCCACTTCACCAGCGTTGGAGGGGCTACCACAAACCGGTAACCGCGGGGACGGGGTGATCCGTCGTATTCGGTTTTTATTTGTTGTTATGTCTGTGTTAATATTTAGTTTGCTTAGTATATAAGATCAGTATTATTATTTAATTAATTTTTTTATAGCTATGGACCAGTTCTGGATTAAAATTATTTCATTTCATTCATTTCATTTCATTTCATTTAAAATTTTCGGGTTTCTATATTATGTAGACGAGCTCAGGGGTTTTAATTATTGTATGTAGGTTGAAAAGGTTGCAAGTTGTGAAGGGGTCAAAAATAGGTCAAAACGGTTAGTGTAATATTACATACGGCTGCTGCATCTCCAGTTCCTTTTTCTTTGAACTTGGTTGTACACGTGGCCGCGTCTCTACATACCAGATGTAAATACTTCCAAGTCATAGGTAGCCTATAGATATCATCAAAAAGTTCCTAAGCTACTACTATCGTTATCACATATTGGAGTTGAAACACAAAATAAAAACATTATCATCATGGTCCACTCCTAAGGATCTCCACAACATTGATGGTCTACTTAGTTTGAAGCCTTTCCACGCAGTATATCTTCTGGGACGAGGTCACCATCACTACACCAGAAACTTAAAACAGGATCAGTTGACAATAGCCATTTGGCTATGAACATTTCATCACAGTTTATAATGAAACAACATCACTTCACACGTAAATGCATCGAAAACTATTTCAAGACTATCTAAGAATATCTTCAGGCTAATATTGTATTATTAACAAATATTGTAACTACCAACAGGTACATTAGTACATTTTTCCTAAATACACAGTGAGAAACAAATAAATATTGTATCAATACAACAAATCGAGTAGCTGTTGGCTAAATTCCTAGACAAATACTGCCCTACTTAGATAACAGGTTGTATTTTCATAAGAATTCCAAGACCATTATCCCCTTTAGTAGAGTACAGAGGCTGTCATGCATGATGCTTCATATTTTTGTATTTACTTTTACGTTAGGGAGGTATTTGTATTCTTGGTCGAAATACTAATAGCCATGTTTAGTGCGTAGCGAATCTTCCAATCACCAATAATCTTGCGTGAAGTCTTTCGAACAATGTAATACATACATTATAGGGATGTTGACTATAATTAAATAAAAATAAATATTGATGCGAGATGGTAGTTTCCATGATAGAAGTCCTTAAAAAAATTTGTTCGATAACTTTTGTGTGGCTTGTTTTATGAGCCCTTAAAGTTGGGTGGAAAAGTCTATTTCAAAAGTATGAAAATATTAATAACTAATAATACCATTGAATAACTCATGAAATGCATGGTAACTTTTGCTATAGAACTTTTTCGATAAACGCAAGTTTTAACATAGCTGCAAAACAAAGTTCTCTATTTAGGAACGTGTGACGTCACACATTCCTAGGTATACTCATTAAAATATGTAATGAAGTCTGGAGGGGTTTGGATGTTTACCTAGTACTCGTATGTATTTAATTTTAATATTTTTCTATACATGTATGTATATCGTCGTCTCGTGCTATCGATATCCTACATAAGTTTTTATTCAGCAGGCTGAAAAGTTATTTCAGGCCCACCCCACAATCGTAAAAATAACCAAGTATTCTTTACAGGGTTAAATAAGATTCGAAGAAAAAATGGAATACGTTGTAGATTTCCTGTATCTAGATATTCCGGATTATATAGAATTTAAAGATGCCTCAGACGTAAGCCCTAATGCCTAAAGCAAATACTTGTTACAACGTCTGTCAACATTGTCGTGTTAATTTAATTGTATCGTATAGTATATATTTTTTTGTAGTAGAAGAAAAAAGTAACTTATTTTACTCCCAGGGATTATTATATATGATTTCTTAATCTTGATCTCTATGATGAGCAACGCGCTTCTTGTGTATATTTCTCGACGGGGCCACGGGGCATCGAAATGTAGTTATAGGCGTATCGTAGCGTCCACCAGTCTGACAGCTAACCTTACTTCTGCAGTAGGTATATGTGGCGCGGTGGAGAGCTATCATATCATCAAATGTTTCACTGACAAAAGTCAGACTCTTAATTATGACTTAATGAATATAGACAACTATACTTAGTAATTAGTAATCTTAATTCGAATAATACATTTCTTAATCAGTCAAGACTGCAGGTGAAATCAATGGAAAATCTCTCAGAATCTAGATAATAATAATATACGACACGTAACAGGAACAAAGGTGCCTCGTTCGGAGCCGGAAGCCCGTGTGCCTGAAACAAACACTAGTTACGGCGCCTGTCAACTCTGTCGTGTTAATTTAATTGTAACTCGGAGCTGCAAGCTGAGGAAATGGCTTTTTAAGGATTTCTCATGACATTATCTATTTACTAGGTAGGTGTTTATCGTGGTTTTGGCTGTGTGGCAAGTGTAATTAGTATAATGTGAATGGAAATAAGTATTAATTAATTAATTTTATCTTAATTGTATAATACAAAACGGCACAAATGACGAACTTAATGCCTGAAGGCATTCTCTACCAGTAAACCAGAATATAGCAGTTGATGCAGGATCATTAACGCTGAGGTGCGAAGTCAGGTAATTCCTCGTGTGCTCTAGTTGATCCGGGTGAAAGGGTAGGATTAGGGCCGGTGCACCCTGGAAGCAAGAGCGAGCAAAAGGCATTGCTTGCTGGTGGCCAATAACCTGACCGGGGAGGGTTCCTCCACGAGCTCTCTGGAAACAGAGAAGATTAGTGGGGAAGACGGGCGGGAGGAAGTTCTTGGTGGGACGCGGATAGGCAGAGGGCCGGTGATCCGCTACTGGAAGCTAACCCTCTCACGAGCGCTCTGGCAACAGAGTACATTAGTGGGGGGGTACCGTGTGGGAGGGGAGGGGATTGGTCGAAAGAATGTGGATAGGCAGAGGGCCGGTGACCCGCTCCTGGAGGGTCCCTCAGCGTGTTTCTCTGAACAATAAGAGTTCACTGCTGATTTGGGACGGTGGTGTAATGGGGTTCGCCCGAAGGGACGTTTTCCCGGACGGCATCTCACCAAAATACAGAGGACCTGATAAGGCGATTATGGGGTCGTTCGCCGCTCTCCCGGAGTGGAGGTCGTCGGGTGAGGGTACGTCGGATGCGTGAGTGGTCGCCCCGCATGAGTCTGACGCGGCCTTCGGGCCATCCACGGCTTCGGCTGTCAGCAGCAGGGAGTGTTCGCGGTGGCATGCTTGCGATCCCGTGGCACCCCTGCCAATGCTGCCGTGGGCATACCATGGAGTTTTATTCGGTAGGCCACTGCTTCTCAGTGGAGTCCGACATACCCGCTCTCCTCCCCGCAGAGAGCGGATCCTTTGAGGATTTGTCTATGTAAAAAACAGGATCATTAACGCTTAAACATACGCAGTAAGTAAATATTATTGGTATTTAATGAATAGCTTATAACGAAACCACTCATTGCGGTTTACAATTAACAGTTTGTGGTTTAATGTATAGTAAGTAGCCTTAGTTGTGATGACTGTTAGCATAATAGTTACTTTTCTAATGTAATATTTATAATTCAATTCCTGTTTTTGACGTTTGGAGACGCTTTACACCTCCAAAAGATTATGTGTTGACCATGGAGACATTTTAAATAATAAATAAATATTACGGGTCAATTTTACACATATCGTAGTTATCGAACTAGTCCTATGGTAAGCTCAATACGGCTTGTAATGTGGGTACTAGACGGCGATATATTTAATAGATATATTACTTATATACATAGAAAACATTCAAGACTCAGGAACAAATATTGATGCTCATCACACAAATATTTGCCCTTACCGGGATTTGAACCCAGGACCTCAGCTTCGCAGGCAACGTTACTCCCACTGAGCCAAACCGGTCGTCCCTATTTTATATCCCTAATTTATAGTTTTGACCACTGAGACCCTCTTTATCTCCATTAAACGCAGTATACGCTTTTTAAATACATGATTATTTATTTTTTACGTCTTTTGACACCCAGAGACCCTTTACATCCTTGTTAGTATAAGTTAAGTTATAATCCCGGAGAAAAAATATATTTCCCTGTAAAGTCTGCCCAGGTATTAGTCTGTTGCATTAATATTGTTATAAACAATAATGTCATTATCTAGATATGTAAAAGTGCCATATGAGGCCCACTTGCAGAGTAAAGTATTGAATTTAAAGTTTGTGAATAATAATTAAAATCTGGTTTGTCAGAATAACTGTATTTGGGGTCCCGGAAACCCGACCCTCCTCTGTCTGTCTATCGAAGGGCTCTAACTCTTTAACCGTAATAGGCAGATCCTTCAAATTCACTGAATGTGTATGTATATCTATCTGGCTATAACAACAATAAAATAAAGTTAATAATTAAACTGTGCCAACTCGTTCTTAACGAAGGGAACCGTGTGGTACGAAACTTTGTGCGCAAGTCTGACCTGACTCGCACTTGGCTGGTTTTTAGGGTTCCCTAGCCAAAAGGGCAAAAACGGAACCCTTATAGTTTCTTTACGTCCGTCCGTCCGTATGTCACAGGCATTTTACTCAAAAACTATAACACGTATACGAAATTTGGAACACAAATGTCTTGTGTGAGCCGCTACTTAGATTGATATTTAAATAAAAAAATATATATATTTCTAGTATGGAGTTACATGTATGGAGTGTCCCCCACACTCCATACATGTAACCGAAACTGAAATTTTTTTTTTAGCAAATATCAATGTGTGGTACACTATGCGACAGATCTTCTAAAAACATTTTGATGGTTTTAAAAAAACATTTTAATTTAATGAATATATTCGGAAATATTCGCTCCGAGAGTAGCAAAAATTGTGCCCCTCCTTTCTATTTTCTAAACGGTATGTTTTAAAAATATGAAAAAAATTACAAATATAAAGCTTAATAAATGCTTCCAACGAAAATTGTATTCAACATTATCAGATATACATTTTTAAGTTATAGCCAAAAAACTGCGCTTCTCAGCAAAAGGACGTAAGTGCTGGGGAGATACGCTCTTTTGTTAGTGTTTTTTTTCACATCGTATTTTTTCCTCTGTAGTGCAATTTTTTTGTATAAACGGCTGCGGAACCTTTAATTGAGCATAGTCCGACATGCTCTTGGCCGGTTTGCTTCTTTGTTGATGCAATATACATAGATTGTTGTGATTGGAAAATTCAAAGACTTACCAAAAACAAAAATAAACGAATAACTGGACTTATCGCTTTTCATGGACTTATTTTTATTTTTCGTTCTGCAGCTTCAACGTACATTTTTGATGATTCATTTAACAATTGAAATGCAAATGCTTGCGTATTTTATTATATTTTAGAATTGAGAAGAATGCGAGAATAAGCAGGGATAAAGAAAGAAGTTTAAACATTATTATGATTAGGTAAAAGATTTTTAAAAAAGATTCCAGAAATTGAGAACTTCCCCCTTTTTTGGGAGTCAATTAAAAAGTATATAAAACAAATTGTGCAAAACTACATTTATTAAGTAATTACCAATTTATAATAACGTACTCATAAAGCTAGCACATATGATGCGTGATCTATATCACAATATTACTAAAGCAAATGAAATATAAAACAATTTCAATCATTCGATTAAATCGCAGAACTACTTAGCTCAAAATAATCGAGTTATTTACTTGTTCGATTCGTTGAACCGCTAAAATCTGTAAAAGAAGCCGTGTAGCGAAATACACAGCCCAACCCGATGAATGGGAAATCGCTTGGGAATCACTTAAGGTAGTTTCGTAAGTGAAGGTCGATTAGCTTAATCGAATAAGACATGGAGCGGGCCTTTGTGGGCGAAGCCAGAATCAACATGTAGAAGCCTTCCTGTGTTCAGGCTATATATGCCCATTAGTTTCTATGGGTAATTAACTGGAGATATATAGCGTTTTTGGGAGAAATTTGTTTTGTTTTAGAGATTGATTTCAAATATATTGCTTTAGCTGAACGTGACTTAGTGACATAAATTAGAAAAGTATTGTTTCTGAATCATTCATCTGAAAATTCTATCTCCGAAACCACAGCAACTATTGTCTAGTCAATTAGAATAGGTATTATAAAGGGCTATTCCTAAGTAATATAAGAATAAATATTCCTAAGTAATATAATAGTAAGTAATATAAAGTCTGCAGTTAGATAATAGAAAATATTGGACACGTATTTTTTCTTTCGTTCATTGAACAAAAAATGATGAAGAAATAGCCCGTTACAGTTCCCCGTGACGCCTCCACTACCAAACTTTGACACGCTTCATCTTTGTTTTTTTTTGTTTGATTGAGAAAAGGAAAAATACGTGTCCAATATTTTTTGATAATCTAACTAACAGACTAATTATAATAATATGGGCATGGTAAAATATCAAATAAGATCATCAAAAATCACGTGAACCGAATAACAAACTTGTACAATTTAAAATGTTGTTCAGCATTTGCATTAACCTGACACTAATGGTGTTTGATTCAACCAGATCAACCAACGCCGTAAAATATTAGCCAAGATTGTTATTTATCGTCTACATTAAGGTCGCAGGAGTGCAATAAGCTTCATTACTCTCCAGTTCGGCGATAAATCTTCATCTGTTCGATTGCCTCGATAAAGACGATAAGGCATTGGTTTAAAGAAAATTGTTTTAAGGCGTCACTTGATTCTATCGTGTAGTTTTATCGATAGTATGGATCGCATTTAAATATCTTTCCCATCACATTTAAATAGAATACATCGTGTATATTATCTATCATTTGAGTTCCTGACGTTTTGGAAGCTTTACAGTTTCCATATTCATGGAAAAATAATATTTTTCTTTGTTAAAGTTACAATTCGTGCACACTACCCACTTTGAGAAAACAAATAGCATATACATACTCGTTCAAGCCAGGTGTTCTTAGTGGTTACACATGTGTGAGTGTGATATATGCCAGAAGGGTTTGATTATTTTTATTTTATAAAAAAAAATATTACTTATTAAAGAGAATGAAACGGCGCAAAAAAACTCCCAGACCACCTTATTATTAATGATGCATATTATGTTGTACAATATGTATACAATCTCGGTAAACTTTTGACCAGTATACTTATTTTTACACTATTAGAAATTAAATTATTGTTTTATTTCAATGACTGAGAATCGTGGAAAGTAAAGAAAATATTATATATAATTTGTTCAAGTCGAGAGTGAATTGCCATTTTCTAAGCAAGCATGCTTTATGGACACTTTACTCGTACATCAGGCGAGATCGAGGTCAGTATAAATAAATGCTTGGCTATTTTACATGAAAACATTTGTATTGTTAACACTTCTTAGATATTATAAACGCGAAACCCCTATTAAAGAGAAACGGAGCCGTGGATCAATAAGTTTTTGCTCTAAAAGAATAAGAGACCAAGATTATATATAGAGGTAATGCTTTAATCCAAAAAAAGTGCTTGCTTCCCGAAAATACGCAAAAAAGCTTTTGCCGTGGAGAGTGAATCCACTAGTTCTATTTGTAATTCAAAACAATAAAGAAATATTGAATAGCGTATAATATAGCCTCTTAAGTCCTTAAGCAGCGAATTTAATACGCTAGCACTTCTTTGGGTAGAGGTTTAACCTAAGTATTAGGGGCATGTCTATTCTGGTGCAGACTAGATTTCAATCGGAATTTTTAATAAAGATCTTCCAACAGCCGACTGCATTACTTTGAATATGATTCTATTTCCAGTCCCTGAGGTTTACTTAAATTGTCTGTTATGTAGTAGGCTAAGGTTATTCGTAGAATATAACATAAATTTGTTTACGCCTTGGAAAAAAAGGCAAATCAAAAGAAACTACAATTGTGCTAACTACTAATTTGATCTATTGTTATTATTGATAACTTGCTATATTTATTAAAGTATCATTCATCGTGGACCAAGTTGAAGGACGAGCATAAGTCGACGAATCCAGACAAGATTACCGGATGCTTAAGAGATGCATATGATCCATGAATTAGACAGACCATACTTATAATATTTTACCATGTCTTGTTTTATTTATGTATTCAATTCAATCGTAAAGTCCAGAAAAAATATTGTTGCATTTACGCTCAGTCTGGCCAGTTAGTAGAGAATGTGCATAGATCGGCTAGTAGAAAATTTGAATGAAATCAACTTGACATCTTTAAACTTAGATTTTGGGGCTAAAAATACCACGTAACTTTTTAGCCTGTCCTGAGAACTGCACACCTACGCAAAGTGGCAATCCGGACTGCAAAATTTGTTTCGAATTAGGCACGCACACATGCACGCGATTTGTGAGATAATTGTTGACTTTTACTGCCTCAAAGAATAGCTAAAAATTGAATATCATAGTATAGTCAGCATCAAATAGTCTGTAATAATCCAAAGCAGCAAATAAATCGTGACACATCTTTGCGCACATAGAAATAAAAGTGTGTTGCCCTGTATTTGGCGCTTTGGATGTTATGATACAAACTATTTCATATTTATTGGCTGAACTTTATAGTTGAAGCGAAGCTAAATATACTCGTAAAATGTTATATTGCTATCTTTTTGAGCAAAATTTAAGAGCCTCGAAGGCGACTATCTCGGATCATCCCTCCCAGACCAATCTTCGTCCATCCTTGCACATCTTGGCTCTGTCTTCTCTATGAGTGTGGTAAAATCATGATCAAAGGTGACCATAATTTCGAAAAAAAAAACACTTTTTCTAGAATTACGTGTGTGTTTGCCATATTTATATTTATTCAGACGTAAAACAGAAACCCTTACAAATACGTCGACTCGTTTGCATAGTGTCAGAAAGTTGTTTGCTCCGCTGACGCGGGGCACAGATAAAGAGCTAATGTGATTGGGGCCGACAGAGGGAACGACAGTGGCAACTTCGCTTACACGTTATGTAACTTTTGCCTATTTGTACACGTACTTTTGAGTTTGTTGCGATGTTATTTGAATCTTACGACGGGTTTACTTTGAGTAAACTTGTACCGCTTTGTAAAGATACGAATTTTGCTGTATCTTCATTTACTTTTAGTTAATATGCAATATTCAGATAACCTCTTACAATTTAACACTGTAAATGCACGCAGTTTGTAGATTATAAAATCTGTATTGAGTACAGAGTAATTAGCACTGGAAATAAAAATGTGTGTTTTAATTGAACACTGAAAAACCAAATAAAGATCCCTTTGTGATATATATTTGTCAAGTATTAACCTGCGGCTTAGCCAATGTTAATCCATGTCATAATTTATAGTTTATTAGCGATTAGCGAGTTATTGAGTGACACACATCTTATTTTCTTCTGTTTCCGCGATTATTACTCATTTAAATGAAACAATTTTAACGGATTATATCGCGTATATTATCTCATTTCAGTTCTCGACGTTTCGGAAGCTTTTCAGCTTTCCGGGTTTACGGTGTCGTGGTAAATTATTAAAATAAAATAATTAAGCCCTTTTTGCACATGTGTCTTTACAGGCCCATTGTATTAGACCCATCTGGCATGTATGTCTTTTTATTCATCATTACCTCAAGGTCGCGAACACTCGAGATAGTTATTTTATGCACCAAGGCCCTCCAGGCCGATCGGTCTTCTGCCATACGAATTGACGTCTGCAGGTTTGACTGACAAGTGACCCTCACTGCATCAGTCCATCGGGTCGGCGAGGTCGCTGACCCGATGGACAGTCCAGTATGTTACTGTACGTAACTTACCATTATGAGCTTCTATAGGCTGTCTGGCTCATGTCTTGCCACTTTTTCGAAGTACAGAAGGAGTTGTTGTGTACAGGTGGTCGATGGATCGCACGTGGTATTTTTTAAACACAATGCGTGCTTTCAAAGTCCAAGTACCTAAGCGAACAGGAAAATGGAAAAGATCAGGGTCTGCATGAGTATACTATTAGTCATCTTGCTGATTCCCCTGTTCCTCCAGATGCATTCCAACGCTTTATCGCTCCCTTTGCGACCTCCTAACCATCTCTGTTTTGCAGTCACCATCTGCGGTGATCATTGATCTGGGGCAAGGACCATTCGCCAAAAAAGATTCGCCAAGAAAGTCACCGACATCGGTGAAAAAGTTGCCCAACTAAAGTGGCAATGGGCCGGCCATATATGTCGCAGAGACGATGACAGGTGGAGTCAGCGAGCGCTACACTGGAGACCTCGAACGGGTGGCAGAAGCGTTGAAAGACCTCAAGCCAGATGATCGGATGACATCAAAAAGACGGCCGGGCCGACCTGGAATAGAATCGCCGCATCAAGAACCAATTGGAAATCCATGCAAGAGGCATATGTCCAACAGTGGACACATATATGCTGAGAAGGAGAGTGACCATTAAAACAAGAGGACTGTCAATCTCGATAGAAAAAGCTCGTATTAAGCAGTCCAGTTCATTAATAGTTAGCAGTAAAGTAATATTAAGATATCATCGGCACAATTAGCTTATGGATGAAGTACGAGGGATGAATATGGATTCGATGAGGACAGAGCACGACTGATCCTTATAGATCTCTGTGTCCAGCAATGGAGGTCTATCACCTGATAACCGCTGGTAATAGATATAACATACACATAGTACAGTAAAACTAATTTAAAACTCAACGCTCTTCCACTAACTCACCTATGAAATATGCATCCCAATGAAGGGAAAACTTTGTAGAGGGGCGTTCATTTTTTAATTGGTTTTACTATACAAGTAATGATGATTTGATTCATCTCATTCAGATGCAATTTGCCTACATACAACGTTTGATTACACCAGGCAAAGTCATTACGTCAGTTTCACAGCATGCCACTTGAAAATACAGCAGGCAAACTCAAGACACGTCTGCCCAGACCCGGCAGAAGCGAGACGTCTAATTTTAATTAATATCCAGGTGTATAATGGCGTGCAATAAAAGGCTTACACGATAAATAAGCATCTCTAAAATACAAAAGGAACCATCACCATCGTTACTGTATCAGCCGAAGACATCCACTGCTGCCCAAAATAGTCTTTCAGGGGTTGACACAACGACCAGTCGTAAGTTTCCGTTATCCAACGAGTGCCTGCAATCCTGACCAGTTCGTTGTCGCAGGTTATTTACACCTCCTACGTTGCCAGTAGACTGACTGGGGGTGATTCTAAGTGTTCTCACTAAGAGTCACCGGAACCTACCGGCAGTGTCTTTTTTGTATTTTATATATATGGAGTAAATATCGCCTGCTTCGTTAGCGACTTGGCGACTACAGTAATTTGTGCCTAAGGGGATGGTTCTTGGAAGTTTTAGGTTAGGTTAGGTCCATTGTTTCATTACATCTGACTTATTATATTATGGCATCTTCACTCAAAAATTCAGCAGGCAATCACCCCAGACACAGCAGACGCGAGGCTTCTAATTTTACAGGTGTATACTGGCGTGCAACAAAAAGCTAATATCGAAAATATTGATTAAATAATACAATGAAATGTTGAAGTAGCAAATTTCTCTCAAGGCTACAATTTATAGGCTGTTACTGAACCAGCGGTCCTGCTTCTTCGACTCCGTCGAATGGCTATTCAACATACTGGGGTCTAAAATAGAAATGTCTATCTGTCCGTCGTATTTTTTATTCATGCATTTCTTTTTATTAGTCCATTCTATGCATTTTTTTTTATAATTTATTTCAAGAAAAAAACAACATACATTTTACGCGGTATGATATCTGCCAAACTGCATAGCAGTTTGTTGGCAGAAAACATAATAACCTCCACCATTTCACTTAAATATCTCCGTGTATGAAATGCATAACTTAAACAACTAATATCAATTACATATTGTTTTGTTCTAAAAATCTTCTAAACCTTATCCATCAAGGCAAAATAACTGACTATGTACTTAATGATTAATGATCGGCATCGTGATCGTGAGACGACATGACATGTCCATCTATATACATATATACCCACAGACATGCGCTCAGCGCAGTTGTATCATAAACAATTGAAATAGCTTCATTCTTACAACTTTGTAATAGTATAACAGTATATACAAAGTACTGGCTTCTGCCCGTGACCTCGTCCGCCTTAAATTCGTTTATTGCGGATAAGGCCATTTTTCCGGGATAAAAAGTAGCCTATGTCCTTCCCTGGGACTCAAACTATCTCTATACCAAATTTCACTCAAATCGGTTCAGCGGTTCAGGCGTGAAGAGGTACCAGACAGACAGGCAGACACACTTTCGTATTTATAATATTAGTATGGATTGTAATTACCTCTATTGGACAGATCCGTTCAGATATTCTGATCGAATCTGTCCAGTAGTTTTCTTTTCTTGTAGACAATTTTTGACACATCCTGGCACGATCGGATAGAATCTGGTACACTATATAATATTGTGGGTATTAGGTATTTTCGGGTACGCTTACCGTAGTAATTACATACTTTGGGTACAGTAAGTTTTCGCTTAGTTAATTCTTTGGCAACGCTTCTTGTTCGATAAGAGTGATTCAATGGTTTTTTGTAATCATTGCACCGGTATTGTTCCAATGCTATCAGCAGCGACCGTTTTTCCTGCACGGGTAGTATATTGCAGATCGAAAATAGTTTGTCATAGTTTTGCCAACAATCCTGTTTCATGTTTTTATTAACTAAAGACTTTAAAAACCTAACCTGTAATTTTTTTATGTGATTAAGGTATGTGGGGAAAGTGAGGCCATAGCTGCTGAGACCACAGGACAATATCGAGTCCACAAGAGCGTGATATACTCGTAAGGTGTACACAGTTGCTCTGTTCACTACTGTATGTAAGTGGTAAAATTTCCCAAGCACAGATTTTAGTTTGCTACAAACATTGCTTACGTGTACTTTCCAAGATATATGGCAATCTACCGTTAATCCGTTGCAATACCGTTAATTGTAGAAAACAGTAACCATAATATTGTAGCTCCGTCACTTTGTTCCTTCAAGTAATAATTTCTCTTATATCACACCGCATTTAACGGAGAATTTTATCCTATTTTTTCTCCATATCTGATTACTTTTAAGATATCGTCTCGCTGCGTACGAGTACTGTCCCAAATATCCCAAATACATTTTTCCGACCAAAATATGTCAGGTAGAACAAACCTGTATCACGATTTCCCTCCTAGGAATCGGATAGCCCCGAGTCAGCAGTACTCCGCCCGGCGCCGGTTAATACGTACCCATGGATCCTCAACTAAGCACCACCGAGCACACAATAAAGTTGTAATTACTACTTAACCCACGACCTGCCGGGTCGCATGACAGTTGCACTGTAAATGTTCGAGCGATAAATTCGAACGTACAAAAAATTCCCGACAAAAACAACAATCCGGAAGACGCGACGTGCGGCCCCTCACAAGATTCACCGACGATCTAGTTAGGCTCGCCTGAAGCCGATGGTTACACAAAGCAGGTGACTTTTCGTTGTTTACATGGTTGAGGTCAATGGGTAGAAATTATGATTATGACCAACTTTTAGCGCCATAAAAACAAAAACATACATTTAAAAACTACAATTATATCATAATTAATTCGTAAACAAACCTGATTATTTCTTGGATAATTATCCAAACAAAATATATCAGCTATAACAATATAGCCATATCCCGTTTCCCTGCTCGGCATTGCACAGCCCCGAGTCAGCACTACTCCGGCGCCGGTTAATACGTACCGTAGCACACGGATCCTCAGCTAAGCACCGCCGAGCACACAATAAAGTTGTAATTACTAACCCACGACCTGCCGGGTCGCATGACTGTTGCACTGCGAATGTTCGAGCGATAAATTCGACACTGTCTTAGCTTGTACAAGGTAAGCAAATGAGAGTTGGTGCGAGTTGGTTAAGCTTGAGAAATGTGCTAAAGTTATGGATGGTACACAGTTAGTGAATGGTGATTCGTCTAAAGCTGTCCAAATGTGTATACCTACGAGTATGTAATTAGTTTTGGCGATCCTTGCATGCCGTCTGTTATTACATTGTGATGATTCATTGTAATAATATCCATTTTTTATGTAACTAGTTTACGATGATATTAGAAAATAACCAATATGATTTTAACTTCCAAGTTCATCATGCCTTAACACTTTATGGATTTTTATAGATCGTATGTGTCTAAATCAATCATATGCAGTCTATCTATCAGCCACGGACGTCCATTGCTGAACATATGCCTCCCCTATAGTTCACCACGGGGTGCAATCCTGCGCAGACCGCGTCCACCGACTCCCTGCGACCCTTACGAGGTCATCAGAACACCTAGTCGGGGGTCATTCTACGCTGCTCTTTCTTATGCGTGGTTGCCAATCCAGAACTTTACTGCCCCATCGGCCATCCGTTCTCCGGGCTACATGTCCCGCCCACTGCCACATCATTACACTAATTGTCGAATAACGACTCAAACGATCAACGATCGTCAAATAACTATAAATAAGCTTAAAATACCTTTGCTATATGTTTTTAAAATAACTTCGGCAAAAACGAAACTGTAAATAAGCAGGATTAATATCACCTAACGATAAAACAACGAGAAAGTTAATCTGATACGATCCAAAGGGCCATCCGGCCCAGCTAAGCGATTCAGATTGCTTAACGACGTTTTAAAAATTGTACGGCCCTGTCGTAAAAAGACCAATGAAGTTTTAGAATAAATTTCACGGCGTCGAGAACTCTTGAACCGCAAATTGATCCGAAGATTTCATTCTGGCTAATCGGATTCGTATTACGAACGATTTTGCAAATTCTAAGGAAACCGGTTTAACGCTACGGACGTTTCTATTGAAATTAATACTTCAGTCAAATGGATTTAAACTTTCTTAACTTTAGGTAGGATACTTGGTATGGAAACCAGAAAATGCTTTTAAAAACCCCCGCCGATGCTCGGCTTATATATTAAAATGATTTAACGTTGACGTCTTTGACAGCTGAAACTGTTTCTGCGGTTTGTAATGGCTTTGTGGTATAATCCTTCTTCTCTGTTTACGAAATTAGAATATTTGAATTGTAATTTAACTAGCTGTTGCCCGCGACTTCGTCCGCGTAGAGATGCAATTTATAGCCTACTAGAAGATGCCCGCAACTTCGTCGGCGGTGGAGAAAAAAATCATAACCCTCTTTTTTTCTTCAGTGTAATCGAGTAAAAAGTATCATGTAACCAGCTGGGGATGCCCAGCTACCCGTGTACCAAAAATAGTTGAAATCCATTTCTGCCGTAATCCATAAAAAATATTTTTCAATTTAGTGCCCTCCAAATAGTCCGTTTTAATCTTTTTTTAAAATATCTTCAAGGGGCACTTATTCCATTTTTACAACTTTATAATTTAGATGTCTAATCAACATTAGTGACATCCGTTCGTTGACATCCGTTCAGTAGTTTTTAAAAGTAAACGGAACGTACAGGCACAAATTTTCATGTTTATAATATTATTAGGATTAGGATATAATTTTTGAAAAATGCATCACATTTTATAAAAAAAAACTTTGATTCATGGAGTAACATTGATCACTTATTTTTCAACTATAACAAGTTTGTTTATGTTCAGAAGATTTTATTGTTAAGGCTGGCAACATCAATAAAAATACATTTAAACGAACTACCTTTAGATTTAAAATTAATCAATGGCACCCCCTAATTCAAAGAAAACCCCAGACGACGTTCGAGAACTGTATGAGTGTGAAATGAATATAATATCACAAATCCTTGCAACCTGTGAGGTAATATATTTTCAAGCATTTAAGTATGGATAGAACTAACATTTTATCAACTTGTCATATCCATTTTAAGTTCAAATTACACATTTTTGAGGATGAAATGAGTTCAATAATTGATTTTTTATTCATATTTCATTAAAATATCTATTGCCGATTAATTGCTTGCTGATGCATCCATTTTGACTTGGACTAACGGTTCAACGCTTCTCACCCCATATTTCTAAGCTTATCCCTGTAAGTACTAAAACTAGGAACTCAAATTAATTTACAACGATGAGATGAATTGTGCAGACTGAGGACTATAAAAGCAGTCTGAACCCGTTTCGATAGCTTTAAGAGCAGTATAGGTGAAGTGGAGAATAAGAAGTCACAGTTTATATCGAAATCCCTTTCCTAAACCAATACTTAGGCTTTCTATTTTAACTATGATATCTATCTGACTGAAGCTAATTCACTTGACGATTGTTTCTTGTAAGTATTTCCAATGGCTTTGTAAGTAGTACCGATAACTTAGTAGTAACGACTGAATAGTACGGGGACTATTTCTATATTTGTGTGTTTATTTGTATGGCACACATAGTGGAGTTATCGCCAATAGAATTAGCTTCGTCTTTTATAGTCGAGCCGTATATTGATTAGGGAGGTGGTAATTCTATTATTTCTCAGAATTATAATTATCAATTATTGTGCAACATATTGGGTTTTCATGGAAAATTACCAATGTTATGGTATAGTTGCAAATGTTGTGCAATTCCTGTGGAAAGTTTACATACATCAGTCCACTATGTAATTTATTGCCTTATGGGCTTTATACAATTGATATTTGACTCGAACATATGAATATTATTCCTTTGACTGTTAAGTCAAAGCAATGATGTCATATCTTTCTATCGGGGTTAGATAGAAAGGTATGAAATTAGTTTATTGAACAAATTATACTCTTTATTAGCTTATAAATTATGTAGGCATTTCAGGTCTTATTTTAAGTCTATATAATACTATAATTGTGATTGTGAGGTCATCCGGTACATGAATAACGGTCGAAATAATAACAAAACCCAATCTACGCTGCATCAGACATCATATAAGTGATGACGACTCTGGTGATGCCGTCGCTCCCTGGGTATGTAGCGACGACTCTTCCTCGTGGCCATGTGTTGCGAGGTAGCGTGTTGTCCAATATGAGGACCACGTCGTTGATGGCGATGACGGCACCTTTGTGTGAGGGGTGCCGTCTGTCCTGGAGGTATGGTAGGTACTCCCGGACCCATCTTGCCCAGAACATATCGGCGAGGCGTTGGGCGGCGCGCCATGTGACGCGTCCGACGACGTCTTGCTCGGTGAAAGTGCCTGGCGCGGGGTTCCACGCCGAGCCTCCAAGCAGGAAGTGATTTGGAGTGAGGGCCTCTGGGTCCTCTGGATCGGTTGAGACGTGTGTGAGTGGTCGGTTGTCGACGATGAACTCCGCTTCGGCGAGGAAAATGGCGAGGACCTCTTCTCTAGGGTGCCGCTCATGCAGCACTGCTTCCAGGGCTCGCTTGGTTAAGCCCACGATTCTTTCCCACAAGCCGCCCATGAATGGGGTGGACGGCGGGATGAAGCGCCAGCTGATGCCTCGTAGAGTGGCCTCTGTATTGAGGCCTGGGGTCAGCGCGCGCCTCAGCTCCTTGTCGCTGCTTCGCAGATTGGAGCCGTTGTCAGACCAGATTTCGGTCGGACATCCTCGGCGCGCGATGAATCTTCTCAGAGCCATGATCGCGGAGTCTGTAGTGAGTGAACCTGCAATTTCTAAATGCACAGCTCTAGTGGTTAGACATGTAAACAATGCAACGTACCGTTTTTGTGTGGTACGTCCGACAGTTATTGTTAACGGCCCAAAATAATCATGTCCGACGTATGTAAATGGCCTCTTATGATGCACGAGACGCGTGTGCGGATGATTACCGGTGAGTGGGCTCGGTGGCGTAGCTTTTTTTATGGTGCACGGCCGGCAAACGTGTATTACTTGTCTCGTAGTTTGTCGTAGGTGTAGAATCCAGACTCCTTGTCGCACTTCGTTGATTACTAGTTCGACGCGGCCGTGATGAAGTCGTCTATGTACGTAATCTATGTACAGTCTCGCTGTAGTGTGTCGTCCATCAATCACGGGAGGATTTTTATTGCAACACGTCGATAGCGGCGTCGATAGCGGCGTCGATTCTACTTTTGAGTACGATGATTCCATTTGATTCCAGTATCGCGAGTTTATTCAGCTTGCTTCCCTTTGATACTGGTTTTCCGCTGCTCACTAGGGCGAGGTCATCTAGGAAGACGTCTCGCTGTGTCGCTTTCCAAATAATATGTTTAGCACTTCGTAGCAGCTCTACGGGAATTATTTCGTAACTATCTTCGTAGCTCGTAGAGGGCGGCGTAGCACACGGTTTTCCCCGGCTACGAGTTTTCTTCCAATCTGGGTCCACTACGATATTTTTCTTGGTTCCTTTGTAGTTAATTGTTTCATGCTTTTTTCTGCATAACTGTATAAATTGTAGGACTCGTGCCGTTGATCTGACGTATTTTTCCGACTTTGAAAATCTCGTAGCGGCCGGTATGGCGCGGCGAATGTCATATTCGACGATTTTCACGGTGTAGCACACTTTTTCTTCGCCGGTGGGCGTGGCCTTGCTACACTCGGTCAGATTTTCCGTAGGCCATTTACTCGGGTCTTGATACAGGAAATCTGGACCTTCATACCATCTGTGTTTGGATGAGAAGTCGGCCAGTATATCTCGAGTGGCGTCGTCGGCCACATTCAACTTTGTAGGTACGTATCTCCATTCATTCACTTTTGAATGTTCTTGAATGGCCGATATTCTGTGTGCTACGAACGGTTTATATGAGCGTGAACCATTACGTATCCATTGCAGGACAGTTTTGCTGTCGTTCCAAAAGGTTGTTGAATCGGGTTGCTTTTCGTGCTCTTTTCTCACCGCATCCGCCATTCGAGCGCCGATTACAGCGCCCATAAGCTCGAGACGCGGTATACTGTGAACCCGGATCGGGCAAACTCTTGATTTTCCCATTATGAGAGTTATTTTTATTTCGCCGGATACGCCTTTTGTACGCCAGTACAATGCCGCCGCGAAAGAATCTTCAGATGAATTCACAAACACATGAAGTTGTAGCTCTATAGCTTCCGTATAGCCGGCATAGGCCCGCGGAATAGCTATGTTGCATAGGCATTGTAACCTTTTCAGCCAAATTTTCCATTTTTCCGCCAGGTCATCAGGTAGCTTTTGATCCCAGCCGATACCTCTGCGCGTAGCCTCTTGTAATATGATCTTGGCTCTCACTGTAACCACTGCCGCATATCCTATTGGGTCATATATCGACATGGCTATTCGGAGGGCTTGCCTTTTTGTAGGTCGCTCGTTCTTCATTAATTCAGGAGGGAGGCGAGCGAGATCCAAATTGAAAGTTAATTCGTCCGATGCTGGCTTCCATATTAGGCCGAGAACTCGCTCGGTGGGCGTGGCTTCGGCTTCGTCCAGCGCGACCGTTGTGTCCGCAGGAAGTCGCTCGGAGCCCAAAGCGGCCATCACGGCGGGCGAGTTGGACACCCATCCACGTAGCTCGAAGTTGCCTTCAGCGTGTATGTCTCGTACTTTGCAGGACATCTCGATCGCTTTCTGTGGGTTTTCAAATGAATCCAGGTAATCATCGACATAATGTTTTTTTATGATGGCTTGTACAGCGGTCGGCTCCTGGTCTATAAATCTCATAGCATTCATGTTTTTTATGTAAATAGCGCATGTCGGTGAACATGTAGCTCCGAATATAAATTTTTTCATACGATATTCGGTGGGCGGGGCCTCGTCTCTCCTATCCCCTCTCCAGAGGTATCTTAAGGCGTCGCGATCTTCTCGGCACACATCGACTCTCAAGAACATATGTTTTATGTCCGCCGTAACTCCTATGGCGTGTTCTCGAAATCGGCCTATTACGCCGGGTAAGTTTTGGGGTAGGTCCGGACCAGAGAGTAAATTATCATTTAAACTTGTACCTCTCGTGATTGCTGCAGCGTCATGGACTACACGAACCTTGTCCGGCTTCATGGGGTTTACCACGGGAAAATGCGGAAGGAAAATGTCTTATTCGGCGTAGTTGTCACCGGGGCTATTTCTGCGTAACCTTGTTCAATTAAATCGTCCATTTCCTTCTCGTACTTGACGCGGAGCGCGGGATCTTTGTCTATACGTTTTTCAACGCTATGGAGCCTCCTCAGAGCTGAGTTATAATTGTATGGCAGACATACCTGGTCGTTCTTCCATAACAGACCAACCTCGAACTGTTGCGGGCCGACACGTCGGGCGCTTTCCTCCAGTTTACGGGTAGCTCTTTCCTCCGGGTCCGAAGCGGGGCGAACGGGGTTTATGGCGATCGAATCAATACTGAAATAATAATCTAGTTGTTTATTTAAATTTTCGTCAGTATTAATATTATTTATGAAATTCACACGGTGCCCGGGCTCTCTTGTTTGAGCCCCGTGGAGGGTCCAGCCTAGTGCCGTTTTACTCGCGATCGGTTGATCGCATCGTCCTTTTCTTACATTTTCGGCTAATAATAACGGCCAGTTATCTTGACCTATCAAGATGTTCGGGCGGGCGGTATGATACACGAGCTTATCTTTTATATCTTTTAGGTGATCCCACTCGTTAATTACACTTTCACTCACGTGTTGCGGAGATAAAGAAAGTTTACTCACGGTTCTTGCTTCAATATTGTATTGTATTGTATTGTAAACACTTTATTGTACATAAAAACAAAAAAACAAAGAAATTAAAGTAACATATTTGTACAAAAGCGAACTTATCCCTTTAAGGGATTTCTTCCAGTTATCCTTAGAGCAAATGAAAGAGAAGAGTAAACATCAACGCAGATAAACAAACCAACAAGTTAATATGCACAATGACATTAAAACTTAAAAGCTAAAGTAGCATACACATACACATAAACCCTAAATAGTAAATAGTAATATAAGAGCATATATATCATCTAGATAAATAAATATACGTGTGTACATATATATTTATATACATAATAAATATACACAAACGGATAAATATTAAAAGACGAGGTCAGGGGTCTGAAAGCCATAACTTTTTTATGTTATCTTTAAATGATGCCACGGATTGTGACTGCTTAACGGACACAATTCACGGCTTCAATTTTACTTGAGTTACCCTCTCCCGCCAGTTCTATGCGCACCCGCCGCGACGTGTTATTTTTCAGGCCTTTTTCCGTAAGCGCCTCAATGTGCAGTGGGTCGACTTCGCCGGGCGCTCCCACCTCCGCGGCTAGGGCTTCGTCGATCAGCGTGACGGATGATCCATCGTCCAGCAGCGCCCAGGCGCCGCGGCTGCCGAGAGGGCCCCTTACCTCGACCGGGAGGATTTTTAAATATGATTGAACTTTACGGGTCCATACGCATGACACCGACTCAGATGCTGCTGTATCTGTAACTGATTTACTTAAATCTTTATGCACAAGTACATGATGATTTTTCCCGCAGTTAGGCGCCGAACAAATCCTTTTCTTGCAAAAATGTTGTTTTTTACGTATACACAGGCACTTGAAACACAGTTGCGCCATTCTCGCGATCTCCCGCCGCTTGTCTAAACACATATTTATGAACTTCGCGCACTCTCCGCCCCCACTATGTTGTGAACTCTCACATACCGGACATTTCTTCTCCATGGCGGTATGGGTCCTCTGAAGTCGCGGCTGCGCGACGGCGGCGGGCTGCGGATATGTACGTGGCGCACTGTACCGTGTAAATTGGCCGGGCGGACGTGGTGCGTAAGGCGCGTTGTAGTGGCTACGTTGCTGGAAGGGCTGATGGCGCGGCGGCACCTGGGTTGCATCGTTGATTACGGTGTATGGTTCTCGTAATCTAGCTTCTTCTCTCATAAAATTTACCATCAGCATGACATCGCTTTCGCGCCTCGGTTTGTCAGCTGAGTAGGTGTAGCTTACAGGAGCAGGCGCAGGACGGTTAAGGACTTCGGTGAGTAGAAACAGCGATTTTTGGCAAGCTTGTGCTTAAGGAGCGAGTGCATGCGTGCTTCGGTTGACGGTCAAAGGGTCACTGGCTAATACAAAGCTAGGTGACGCACACATACACTCGCGCCCGTACAGGAACGTTTATTCACACATTTACATTATTACGTTACAGACACATCAGTAGCGGGTTATCAGACCAGGTAAGTATTTACACTTATGATTATTAATTTTTATATTTTCAGTTTCAGATGGAGGCCAGGCGTCGTGTACTTTACATCATTCTCCCCCCCATTGTCCTTTCAGGACAATCATTCTCAGAGTCAGCTGCAGTGGGGAGCAAAGCTACGCGGGTCACCGGTCTGGTAAGTACTCCCGTCTTTGTTCTTATGTCCACAATGCGTACTCGACCGTCGGCGCCGGGGTGGGCGCTCTCAATTATTCCTTTAGGCCAAGTATTTCGTGGTAGCTTCGGGTCAACTATGACAACTACGTCTCCTTGTTTCAGCTGATGACCTTCTTGAAACCATTTTTGGCGTGGTAGCATGGTTGGCAGGACTTCTCGCACCCAGCGTTGCCAGAACATGTCTGCTAGTCTCTGCGTGATTCTCCATGATTTTGTACTATAAAAGTCGTCATTATCAAATTTCCCAGGAATAGGTAAGTTCGAAGAGGTCCCGATAAGAAAGTGATTGGGTGTTAGACTTTCAGGATATTCGTGGTCCACTGAAACATGGCTCAAGGGGCGGCTGTTAACTATATTCTCTACCTCCGCTAGTAATGTTATCAGCACTTCTTCACGCGGAGCTCTTTCTTTCAGGATTACTCTTAGAGCTGCTTTCACAGTACCAATAAGGCGCTCCCATGCTCCACCCATGTGAGGACTTGCCGGAGGTATGAAATACCACTCTAGTCCACGGTTCATTAACTCGTTTTTTACAGTAGCTTCTTCATTGATCGCTTGGAAAGATTTTTTCAGTTCGGCCTCCGTCCCTCTCAGGTTTGTAGCATTGTCCGAGTACATTCTGTACGGCCAGCCGCGCCGCGCTGCCATTCTCCGCAACGCCATTATAAATGAATCTGTTGACAGCGACGGCACAAGTTCTATGTGTATGGCGCGAACAGTGAGGCAGGTGAAAAGAACACCGTATCTTTTTTCTCGACGGCGTAAGACTGTAATTTCCATTGGACCAAACAGGTCGACGCCGCAATGGGTATAAGGTCTCTGATGATGGGCAAGTCGGGCTTCGGGTAGGTCTCCCATTCGAGGGTTGGTGGGCCTCGCTTTCCTTATACGGCAGTACAAACATTTCGCAGCAATTGTTCGCACAGTAGGTCGCAACTTCAATAGCCAGTACTTTTGACGAATGTCATTAACTAGCGTTTCGGTACATCCATGTGCTGCCATCTCGTGGTAGTGTCTAACTATTAATTTCGGGATGTAGTCGCGTCCGTCCAAAATTATCGGTCGCTTAACACTTGGATTGACGTTCGCAGCAACTTCTATTCTCCCGCCGACGGTCAATAACCCATTTTCGTTCCAAACTGGCGTTAGTTTTCTCAGACGACTAACCGTTGATATAGGTTTATTCTTTTTAATCAGATTTACCTCCTCAGGAAACGATTGTAATTGTGAGTAGCGCAATAACTCATATTCAGCGCGTTGCATTATTTCCGAGGTAAGTTCAGCAGTTCCAGACGTTCTACATTTTTCAATAAATAATAGCACGTTCGCCATGCATCGGCGCAGGCGGAGCCAGGAGGAAAACCTTGTTGGATCCGGAACAGGTACGTAATTATTACAATTTTCCACAATCAAGTTGACTTGTAACGTCTCATCATCATTTTTCTCGATTTTTTCAGGGTTCATGGACGGCCAATCCTCGCCCGGCACGTGCAGAAAATGTGGGCCTCGCAGCCATTCCCCGTCGTTACTCAGCTTGTAAGTATTAATTTTTGTGGCTTTGTCAGCGATATTTAACTTCGTAGGTATATAATTCCATTCTTGAGGCTTAGATAACTCGTCGATTTCTCCGAGTCTGTTAGCGACGAACACTTTATAATTGCGCGTGTTATTCTTTATTTGACATAACACTATTTGTGAGTCCGTCCAAAAAAAACGTTTGTTTATCACTAGCCGGTTCTCGCGCGCAATTGTATCGGCGAGGCGGCATGCCACTACAGCGGCTTGCAACTCAAGTTTGGGTATAGTTATACATTTGTTTATCGGAGCGGCTCGGGATTTGCAGGCGATGAATGACACATTAATTTGTTTGTTTTTGAGTGTCTGTCGATAATAAGCAACGGCCGTGTATGCAGCGGGCGACGCGTCACAAAAAATGTGCAAATCAAGTGTCGTCTCGTTCTGGCAGCCGCTATTGCTTGATGCACTCGTTGCTCTGTCTTGCTCACTCGCGTTCGAAGTGGCGAAATGATATCTAGGCACTCTCAAGTGTTGTAGCGAATCTAGTTCTAATATCCAGTCACGGAAGGTCTTATTTTCACTGTCCGAAATCTCGTCGTCCCAATTAATATTATTTTTCCAGGTATTTTGTAGCATTATCTTTGCTTTCACTGTGAACGGAGCGAGAAAACCAAAAACGTCGAATATGGACATGAAAATGCGCAAGAGTTCTCTTTTCGTAGGTTTTCGTTGGAATTTCAGAATGTCCGTAGGTATGCGCTTGAGCGATAAATCGAACCCGAATGAGTCACTGGCGGGAAACCACAACAGTCCCAGCGTTCGCTCAGGTAACTCGTCGCAAGCGGATTTGATTCTTATTGCCTTGTCGCTTAAAGTCTCTTTTGGCATGTCGGTTAATACTTCTTGTTTATTACTAATCCAATTTCTTATCTCGAAACCGCCTTGCTGATGAATATAGGATACTGATTTGATCATTTTTCTTGCAGTTTCGATGTCGTCCAGACTTTCAATATAGTCGTCCATGTAGTGGGACTTCAGGATCGCGTCGGTGGCTTCAGGCATCTCGTCTTTAAATCTCGACGCATTTTTGTTTTTTATATGCTGTGCGATGAACGGAGAACAATTGGCTCCGAACAACAAAGACGTCATGACGTATGTTTTTATTTTGCTGTCATTCGTTTCGCGCCACAAAAATCGTAGGGCGTGTTGGTCGTCTTCTTTTATTTGAATACGCAGGAACATGTCTCTAATGTCTCCCATTACGGCGACGGGCTTCTCACGAAATCGCAGTAGGATACCCAGCAGTGATTGTAAGAGATCTGCGCCTTGCAATAAAAAATCGTTCAGCGACTTGTTAGATACTTTAGCTGCTGCATCAAAAACTAGTCTTAGCTTGCTTTTGTTGGGGTTGTCCACTCCAAAATGTGGGAGGTACCATATTCGCTCCCTAGGTGTCGAAATTTCGTAATCGGTTAGCTCCCGCGCGTAGCCGTTTTCAAATAAATGATGCATTCGGTCTCGGTATCTCGATGCGTAATCGTTGTTTAGCTTCATTTTTCGTTCAACGGAGAGAAATCTTCTTAACGCCGTTGCATAAGAGTCGGGCATTTTTGATTCATTTTTCCAGGGCAGGCCAACTTCCCATCTGTTATCATTAAGTTTCGCAGATTGATCCACCGTGTTAAATGCGCGAATTTCATCCTTATTTAAACGTGGCGTAGAGCTTACTCCAATCGATTCTACGGCAAACGAGCGTCGAACTAGTTCGTGTAGTTGCATAAATTCATCATTGTGTGCATCGTTTGATAGTAGCGGCGTTGAGTGTGCTGTGTCCACGTGTGCGCCCGCGCATGTGTGCGTCTCAGGCTGGGAAAGGGCGGGGGCGCCGGGCGCACCGCTGATAAGGCAGATCGGCAGGTCGCGCGCTTCGTACAGCGTCGTAGTTAGCGTATGCTCAGTGGTTAGTAGCCCGCGCGAGGTAGCGGGTACGATTCCGTGCAAACACCACCCCAGAGGTGTTAGGGTAGCACAGGGTTCGTTTATCTTGCGATGAATCGTCTTCAGAGTCATAATCAGATGGAAATTATCTTGTCCAATTAATATTTTGGGTTTTATATCAGCACAGGTGACATAGTCTTTCAGGTTTCGTAAATGTTCATAGTCTTCTATGTTCACTTTAGATAACTTTTGTGTAGGTAAGTCTAGTTCACTGATTTTACGCGCACGCACTTCGTACATTTGGTCTCTTGTGTTAGAAAGTTTAAATTTCACAATTTCACTTTGACAAACGATATCAGAGTTCCACGCGCCTCTCATACGTAACGTTTCAGGCTGACCTTGTAAGTTAATACTGTCCGCGAGATCAGCTGACATTAAGGAAACCGTGGCACCATCATCAAGTAACGCGTATGTAGTAAGTACTCCACTCGGTCCATGTACTTTCACGCGTACTGTTTTTAGCATTACACAAGCACTGTCTCGCGCGGCTATAGTGTTTGTCACAGTTTCACTGTCGTTGGTGGGCTCATTGTTGGTTGTCGTCGTTAATTGGGTAGCACTGGATTCTGCATTCACAGCGTCGCAGCCGGGAAGTGAAGCTACTTTATGAGGCCAGTGCAGCAAGCGATGGTGAGGTAGGCCGCACTCGTCGATATCGCACGGCGCGGCCGGGCAGGTTTCTTTTCCATGCCCCGGTAATAGACACTTATGACACATTCTGTGTATTTTAATAAATCGCCACTTGTCTTTACGCAGCGCGCGTTTGAATTTCGTGCAGTTTGAAATCGGGTGAACATGTGTGCGACAGAATTTACATTTCGCGTCGCTATTATTGTCGTTATTCAAAACTGCGTGGGAATAAACTCTTCGTTCTTCGATTTTCGGCTTGAATGGTTTATTTTCAGGTTGCGCGTGAATGTGGCTTATTCCAGCTGAGGCGATTTTCGTTGCTTCCTTATGTAGAAATTCGGAAAAGTACTGTAGTTTTGCTTTCTTGCTGTCGTTATTGTCGTAAATGTAATCTGCCCATTTATTAAGGAGTGTAGTTGGGCATTTCGATAACACAGTGTTGAGCAAATCTGGGCTTCTTAAGTAGTCGTTTTGATTTATTGATTGTACGGCGGCGACGTAGTTTCTCACTTTAACTGCGAAGTTCACGATCTCGTTATGGTAGTTATGTGGCAAGGAGGGCAGTTTCTTAAATTGTGAAGCTAACTTGAAGATAATTAATTCAGGACGTCCAAAACGTAGCTCGAGTGCTTCTAACATGGTACTTGGAGTAGTGTCGCTCATGAGCAGCGACGAAACTGCTTCCCTGGCTTCACCGCGGAGGCATCTGTTCAATCTTGCGATGTTTTCACTATAACTGTAATTACATAATTTTGTTGAGTCTTCGTAGCTTCTTTTAAATTGCAACCATTCGAGTGGGTCGCCGTGGAATGAGGGAAGGTCCTTGGATGTGGCTACTCTTGACATGAAGTTCGTATTTGCGTTCTGTGTCGCGGTGGCAAGGTTGGCAATCGCGTGCGACAGCTGCAAAAATTCATTTGAAGTAGGTAGGGCGGCGGGCGTCAAAGCAGGTTCGTCCCTGAGGTGATCAACGAACGGTTCCTGTGCACTCTTTTCGAGCCATTGTTCCACCTTCTTAGATGTTCCTGGCGTTGAGTGGTCACTATGGCGACTTTTCCTCGAAGATCGGTCATCGAGCGCGGCGAGATCAGCTTCCAGCTTCTTATCAATCAATTCCCGTTCGATTCTGGCTTTGGCTTCGGCCGCTTCCAGCTCTAATTGTTTTCTGCGTGCCTTTACTGAAGATTTGGAGCTCTTGGCCGAGGAAACTGAAGCGCAGCGCTCGTCGAGCTCTGTTTTTAAGGTACCCTCTTTTTCTATAGCTTTCTCTTTCTGTAGAAAATTGGTGTCCAGACATTTTAAATCCGTGAGTTTCCCTGCCGGAGGGCATGTTTTCACTGAGAGCACTTCACTAACGTTTGCCATAGAAAGTTTCAACTTTTCACGAACGTGAGCGCGCTCACTGCGGGATGTACTTTTTACGTGCGGTGGCGGTGTGCTGAACATTTCGTTCGCCGTTTCATCCAGATTCCTTGATGATCCTGGCTCGATGGACCAGATGTAGCTTACAGGAGCAGGCGCAGGACGGTTAAGGACTTCGGTGAGTAGAAACAGCGATTTTTGGCAAGCTTGTGCTTAAGGAGCGAGTGCATGCGTGCTTCGGTTGACGGTCAAAGGGTCACTGGCTAATACAAAGCTAGGTGACGCACACATACACTCGCGCCCGTACACGAACGTTTATTCACACATTTACATTATTACGTTACAGACACATCAGTAGCGGGTTATCAGACCAGGTAAGTATTTACACTTATGATTATTAATTTTTATATTTTCAGTTTCAGATGGAGGCCAGGCGTCGTGTACTTTACAGTAGGTATACCATTTTGATTGCAAATTCACTGTGAGCTTATCGTGGAGCGATCGCAGGACTTCTGAGCTATATCTGCTTTCATGGGCATCGACGAGTTGTAGCGTAGCCATTATCGTTCCGAGCTTAAGCGAGAACGAACAAATGTCTTGCGCGCTGTCGGTGAACTTGGGCAGCTCACGGAGATTTTTATGTTCCAGCGCCGCAAGAGTCGCCGTGTTGCCGTAGCATTCTTCTAGCTTCTCCATGATGAGTTCCGGCTTGGCACCGGATATGACGAAATCACTTATCGCCGTATTTTTCAGGTTTCGGGTAGCTGTCTGCAGTCGCGCCGTATTTTCGCCCGGCGTGTAGTACGGGGTAGTGTCCGTATATACCTGCTTGAATGACAGCCATTGCCGTCGGGAACCTGTGAAGACTGGTAGATCCGCCGTTTTCCTTGTATGGGGATCTTGCTTGCTTGCCAGTATGGCATTCCGGATCGCTTCTGTGATGGTCATGATGTCGTTGTTCGGCGCGTACGGTTGTACCGCCAGTCCATCCATCGCAGCGGGTCCCGCAGAGCCGAGAGGCACGGCGGGCGGGAGCCCTGGGTACTGCATGGCCGTAGGCGCAGGCGCGGGCGGCGCATGCGTGGCCTGTAGAGGCACGGCGTACATCGGCGCAGTGGTCGCGGGGGGCGCGGGGGGCATCGTGGCCGCAGGGACGGGGTGCGCATGCGCGCCGGGCGCCTGCGTAAAAGCGGGCGCTCCCGTCGTATACTGTAACTGAGAAGAAAAATTATGGGGATTCAAATCAAGGGCTGGGAGGTGATGCCGGTCCAACCAGGTCTCGACCTGCCGGCTTTTATTTACTTCCGTCGTGGCACTCGCGTTGTCCTCTTCTTCACTAGTTTCTAGCTCCGCTTCCAGCGTTACTAGTTGGGCTGCAGCTAGCACTTCCCGCGCTTTCGCTAATTGGATTCGCCTCTCCTTTGTTGACTTCCGCGATGAGGCCTTTGATCGCGCCTTTCTTGGCGCAATGGCTTTTCAGTCGCGGTACTCGGTGCCATCGCCGATCGCTGCGCGTCGTTTTCTAACGACGCTACGACATCGGCGGGGCCTCGTGCTTGGTTGGGGTCCTGGGTCTCGCCGGTGGCGCCCACGAGGAGCGCGGAAGCCGGGCCGGGACTAAGGCCCGCCTGTTGCACGTTGTAGTAGAGCTCCGGAGCTGGAGCCTGCTGTGCGCCAGTAGGCGCGGGCAAGGCTCCAGGGGGCTGCGCCGCCGCCAGCCGCTTCCGCCCAGCACCAATAGGCGCTTGCGGAGGTGCCAACGACGGTGCAGTAGCGCCGCTTCTCGCAGCACTTCTCGTGACCCTCGACGACTCGGAGGTCTGGGTCGTGGTCGTGTTTTCGGAGCTCTGCTCGGAGGTATCGGTAATACCGCCGGGGGTGTCGGTCGTCCTTACTGACGACGGAGACGGACTTTCGTTTGTTTGTGACATTATATTCTTTTGAGTCTAGGATCAATCCGGCTCGAAGTGACCAATGTGCAGACTGAGGACTGTAAAAGCAGTCTGAACCCCTTTCGATAGCTTTAAGAGCAGTATAGGTGAAGTGGAGAATAAGAAGTCACAGTTTATATCGAAATCCCGTTCCTAAACCAATACTTAGGCTTCCTATTTTAACTATGATATCTATCTGACTGAAGCTAATTCACTTGACGATTGTTTCTTGTAAGTATTTCCAATGGCTTTGTAAGTAGTACCGATAAATTAGTAGTAACGACTGAATAGTACGGGGACTATTTCTATATTTGTGTGTTTATTTGTATGGCACACATAGTGGAGTTATCGCCAATAGAATTAGCTTCGTCTTTTATAGTCGAGCCGTATATTGATTAGGGAGGGGGTAATTTTATTATTTTTCAGAATTATAATTATCAATTACTGTGCAACATATTGGGTTTTCATGGAAAATTACCAATGTTATGGTATAGTTGCAAATGTTGTGCAATTCCTGTGGAAAGTTTACATACATCAGTCCACTATGTAATTTATTGCCTTATGGGCTTTATACAATTGATATTTGACTCGAACATATGAATATTTATTTATTTATTTATTTATTTATTTGTCCACACTTACAGCTATTTTTACAGGACTTATACCTAAGACAATAGCGTAACTATTTATATAATTTTACATTAGTAACCTTTAAATCTATTTATCTATACTAAGCACTGAGTTTATAACTAACTATGAATAAAGCTGACTTTGTGAATCCATTCAGAGAACACGAAAACAAATCCAAATCTTCTGCTATTAGGTTTAGGGTGCGTATTGCGCGCGTCAGCGGGGCCGCACCGAGCAGGTTGGTACGCCCGCACGGCTCGACCGTGGCCGGCGGCGGCGCCACACGTACCTATCAGGTACACACAGACTCACACAACTCAAAACCTGACCGTTAAAGATTTTACCCCTAATTAATTTAAATATGTATGTCACTATACCTAACTCTCTGCGCACTCGCAGCTCGTTGTATCCAACCATACCCAAAATAAATAAAGTTGGGTACATTAGAGGGTAGAAAGGATACACCCCATATCTTCTCAAATACAAAAATCTGACGAATTTATTTTGGATACGCTCCAACATTAACCGATATTTCGTTTCATGTGGAGCCCATATAGCAGCGTTGCATTCCAGACCACTTCGTACCAACGCATTGTATAAGGCGATAATCGCTCCAATATTTGTAAAATCATGGGAACGACGAAGCACAAATCCTAACATTCTGAAGGCTTTTTTACTAATATTAACAATATGATCCCGAAATCTTAGGTCCGATGTGAACTTTACTCCTAAGTCTTTTACCTCTGTTGTTTTGTTTAATTTCGTTTCGTTAATTACATAATCGTGACTGATATGGTTATGTGCTCGAGTAAACGAAATAGTAATTATATTATTCCTTTGACTGTTAAGTCAAAGCAATGATTTCATATCTTTCTATCGGGGTTAGATAGAAAGGTATGAAATTAGTTTATTGAACAAATTATACTCTTTATTAGCTTATAAATTATGCAGGCATTTCAGGTCTTATTTTAAGTCTATATAATACTATAATTGTGATTGTGGGGTCATCCGGTACATGAATAACGGTCGAAATAATAACAAAACCCAATCTACGCTGCATCAGACATCATATAAGTGATCGATGCATTAGTGTTCTCATTCCGCATTGTACAGGTGGGATCAAAGGTCTAAGAGACATTGCTCATGGTCGCCAATAACAACCAATGCGAAGACGCGTACATGTGCGAACCGCAATACGTAATTGAAATACTTCAACGGATGCACGATTCCATCCTGTGGCCGCTGAATAGTCACTGGTGCAGTAGATTGGCATGCTATTGATACCATTGAAGTAAATCAACAAACCTTTTCTAGGGAGCCCATTCAGCTAGGAGAAGCGACTAAAAGTGGAAACAAAAAAGCCAAGACGTTTTCAATGACATGCCATGGGAGCAATGCACGGAGATATACTAATGATGATGATGTCGTAAATAAGCGCAGATAGATGCCTTTGATAATTATACCTCACATAAGTATGTATATAAATGTAATTAATAACCAGACAAATTTGAGTCGAACTCACGCACCATGGGTTCACGATAAAGGCCAAAAATATGTTTGGTCTACACGGTCCCCATGGCCCTTGTCTTATATGTTTTTTTATATTATTTTTTGTTACAATGCCTATGGTATCTTACACACTTTGTGAGTATATTACGTGTCTACATGTTACTGATCAAAATAAATTCAAAATATTTATTTATTTATTTATAATATATATTTATATTTATTTGGAGAACCAACAGCTTTACATAACTTAAATAGAATTACGACAGAAAAAGAAAAGCCAATTACAGGAACTCACGGACAGAAGCAGTATAACTAAACTTAAACTAAGTGCTACACTCGACACAACAGCCCGTGTAGACAAGACATTATTTAGCTAGTACGAGGACACTTGGATTATGTCGAATTACAATGATGTAATACATTTAATTAATATTGCACAGTAAAATAACAAGGGTTCCAGTGGTTACCTTTAGATACAGAACCTTAAAAGAAAACACTAACTGTTTTCTTGATAAGTGTACTTCTAAAACGTTTTATCTAAGCACTATAAGATTTATAACAAACCATCAATACCCGCGGTCAGCCAAACATATATGCTTGTCGCAGTTAGCAGACATAAACCATCTGCTTAAGGAAATTGTTCAATATATACACTATATATCAGAGTGTAGAAACCTCAAGCCGTACAATGCCCCCGGTAAATTTACTTGATACATGCGAACAATGCTGTGAACAATGAGGCATAATTGCGTTGCATCTGGACTGGACCGTATCCTGTATCATTATCGGTCTATACGCCTCGATTTATTAGGCCCTTGACTTCCGTTAGGATAAATGATCCTTAATAGGATTCCTTACTGCTGTAATGGTTACTCGGAGCAATTGCCGACCGCATGCAATGCTATCAGCGGATGCACTCGACCTTACCGTGCTGTACATTAACGTAGGTCTCAGCCTCACGATTTGCACGTTACGGTGCGTCTGTATATTGGCAGTAGCAAAGCTTCTGCTTTGGCGCGGTGCATTGGAATTCACGACGCCCTACAAAATGTAAGTCACAAAATGCGCGTTGCTACCTGGAAAATATTATCTCATGGTTCTCTTTTGCCAATAATGTCTTTTATCTAAATGCCATATAAATACATTTTTGGCCTATTTAAAAGTATCTCAGAGTATCCCGTACATTATTCATGTGTAACTCTAACTGTTTCCATGGCACACGGCGAGGTAGCTTACAAACTATACAGTAGTATTTTTCGATTCCTTCAACCATTATAGTCATATTTCAGCCAATTTACTCAGAACCCGTATACCTTCCTTATAAATCAATCCATCCATTGGTAAAAACTGTATGAAAATCCTTTGAGTATTTTTGAGTTCATCGTGAACAGAAAGACAGGCAGAAGCGGCGGGGGACTTTATTTATTACTATTATAAAGTTGTAAAAATTTAATGTCTGTACATTGAAGATATTGAAAAAAAAATTGTAAGGGACTATTTGGAGGTCACTGAAAAGAAAAATATATTATTTGGATTTTTTGTAAGTTTGCATGTGTCGTTGCGGCTTCATCACGCAAAATCGGCTTAACGGATTACACCTATTTTTGGTACAGGGCATCTCGTCATCAGATGGTTATAGGATACTTTTTACCCAAATACGCTGGAAGAAAAAAAGAGGGGTTGTGTCATTTTCTCTTACGTGAACGAAGTTGCGCGCGCCTTCTAGTTTTATAATATGTAGGAATGTAGAAATATGGTTCTCCTTGACGTATCCGTCAACGACTGTTTTGAAAGTTCTATTGCAGGGCAGGAAATGTAAGTCACAGAAACGTGGCTGCGCGTTGCATCTGAAAAGTATCCTGCATTATTATTCGTTTATATACGATCCTTAATAAGATTCCTTACTGGTGTAATGGTTACACGGAGCAATCGCCGGCCACATGCAATGCTATCAGCGGACGCACTCGACCGTTCCATGCTGCATTAATTAATGTAGGTCTCAAGGTTTGCGACTTGACTGATACGCTGCATCTGTATATTGACTGAAGCTTTGGCACGGCGCATTGAAATTCACGGACACAGCCCATCGCGTACAAATGCATCATGTCAGTATATTAGTTCATTACACATCATCCTCCTTGACGTATCCCTCAACAGCAAACCAAGCTCCGCAGCCTTCTCAAGCGTCGGCCAAACTGACCTATATATACTATTTATTACACTACTGGCCTGGCTGTGGTCAACTGGTTTTAGTAGGTACGTATTTGATTGGCGCTGTAGGTTCGAGGTTTGTTAAGCACCAGCTGGCTTACGCACGCGAGGAGACGAGCGGGGGAAAAGACAGCGTGACGTCATCGGCGCGGCGACCCTGCGGCGACCTGGTTTCGACACTCGGCATCAACACCTTCACCGGCAACGGACGACCACCCAATTCGTAATTAGGAGTGTTTGCCCGGGACCCATTGTATATTAAGACGGCAAATAAACCAGCCTTATAAATACAGTCCATTACTATTTATTTCCCAGTTGGACCCTAACAAGACCTAATTGAAATAAAACAATTTAACGGATTATATCGCGTATAGTATCTCATTTTAGTTCCCGACGTTTCGGAAGCTTTCCAGCTTTCCATGGTCACGGGCGGATTGAGAAAAGATGTATAGACCCGTGAAGAGTAGCACCCCTTTGCAGAGTGCAGGCATTTATAAGCTGGACTGCAAGTGTGGTCTTTCATACATTGGTCAAACGAAACGCAGTGTATCAACCCGGGTGAAGGAGCACATAGCAGATGTCAAGCACCGTCGGTGTAATAGGTCTGCAGTCTGTGAACATGTCATTGACAAACTACTCAATTAAGTTTGATAACCCTTCTATCCTTGCCAAAGAAAAGAGATATTTTTCCAGAATGCTACGCGAGGCTATTGAGATTAAAAAGCATCCTAATTTCAATAGAGAAGATGGATTGTCACTATCACCAGCTTGGGATCCTGTAATACATCTCATCAAGGAACAAGCGAGATACAGGACTGCAAAACCGTAATTTCTGAACGGTGTAAAATATGTTATCTGTTTAAAAAGTAGATTAATAGTCTCTGTTTTTTAAATATTATAATTAGTAATGAGGTAGCCTGGGAGTTTTTCTTTGCGGCGTTTCTTTTCGCCTCACTACAAGTCATTTGTGAAATGCTGCTTGGTAAATTATTAGAATCAAATAATTAAGCCCTTCTGGCACAAGTGTAACTGTCTTTACAGCTTAGGCCCATCTGGCATGCATGTACACCTTTATTTGTTAAAAATGGGTAGTTTGCACAAATTGTAACTTTGACAGAGGAATATACATCTTTTCTCAGTCCACCCGTGACCATGGAAAGCTGGAAAGCTTCCGAAACGTCGGGAACTAAAATGAGATAATATACTCGATATAATCCGTTAATTTTTTATTTTTTTTATTTCAATGAGTAATAATCGCGGAAACAGAAGAAAATATTAAAATTAGTGATGTCCGCAATCGACACCTGTGACTAATATTTCGATCGTTCGTTTGTTTTTTTTTCTTTTAAATCCCAGGTAGGATGGAGTAGAGAGAGAAGACAAATAGGGCGTGGGGGAGATTGTATGTAGTATTGGACAGCTTATCCAGTGGAATATTAGAAATCAGTGGTCGGTCATGTACCGGTATCTAGCTTTGCAAAATCGAATTTCGTTTTGAAGGTTCTGTTGCATGCATGACGCGCTATGTAACTCACCCATAGCATTATAAGTGCACATATAGGACGGTTTTGGACGTTTTTTTTCTGTTTAGGTGGCAAAGGCGAAAGGCTACTTAACACGTGTAACGAGGCGCATTACGACTCGTTGCTTACGAACTGTCTGGCTATGCGCAGCTTTTTTTAAAATTATTCTTCTGACAGCAAATTCAAAATTATTTTAAAATTCCACACTCGAACACACGCTCGAGCTTCATTCAATTCTGATCTTCGGAGCTGATCAGATGTTGTTCTAAGTCTCACTCTTTAACAATGTTTTAAAAATCCTCAAGCCTAAGCAGAACATAAGTGCTTTATTCCTGAAACCGTAGTGCTTTGAGTGAATATTATTTATTTGAATACATAATATAACCTTCTAAATAATAATTTACAGAGTAAAACCATACTCTTGATCCGTCGTTGACGATACGTATTTATACCACTAGGCACGGAAACGTAAGTGCATATATATGTATTTTGTAATTAATTGCTAACTGTTATAAAAATGTAAATAGCCTATGCCTATGTAGCTAAGGACTGTTCTGTTTTGTCCTCAGGTGCCTTTTTCTTTACCTTATTTCACAACAATAAATATCCTGGCCCTGGATTCCTGTTTTACTTATTCCGGATCCCGTGACACTGGCGCACCAACGTGGTTGAACCCCACCTGAAACCCCACCCGAACCCCGGATAATTACATCAAGATCGGAACACATCAAGATTTTATATACTTTTTACATACTTGTAACAATATATTGTATTTGTGATATTTTCATAAGCTTTTTCAAAATTCTGAAAGGTTCTATCAACCATTTCCCTAATTCCGATACTTATTTGGCGTAGATTCACTTTTCTCGCTTACTTCTCTAACCTCTAAATTCTTTATAATTTCTTAACCTGCTTTCGAGCCAGTAACTTTAGCTTCAGTACACTTACAAAACACAAAACAAATTAATAAACAAAACACCTAAACAGTCAACAACACTCCACGCGGTTTCCATAGAAACCATCACAATTTTGACACCAACTTCGGGTGTTTTTAAAATTCCACAGAGTCACCTGAGGCGTGTCATCAACCACTTACGGAAGTACTGTCGGGGAATACCCACAGCGTATCCTTCACAATACCTACACTAGAAAAGAGACCTTCCTAGGACCCTCGAGGTCGCTCATCTAGAGGTCTCCGGACTGGTCTACGGTACAACACACACTTTTGATTAGAACACAATATATATCATTGCTGCTATAATAATCATATCTAAAAAACCTAACCTATATTCACCCATATCTATTTTAAAGAACTCATAACTTACGGTTAAAAATCATTTAATCCAATATAAAATAATCAATCACTTATACCACTAATTTATCATATTTGCCACTCTTATTATTTGATACACTTTTATTTATACACAATGCAGACGGCTCTTCTAAATAAGCCAGAACTGACGTATGAACTGAAGCTCCGCGCTGTTCCAATCCCCTCTTCCGCAACTGCTGATGACTTGCGCCAACTTCTAAATCCACTTTTAGAACAGCCTTGCTGCATCGAAACAAGCCCATATACATTGGAACAGGACATGGATGAGGTCACCAAATGTCTCACGATGGTTTCTTCACGTCTTCTTCTTTCATCAACTACTAATCTTCATCTTGAACGTATAGGTTCAAATTTAGCTCATTTAACCGCTAGAATTAATCGTTTTTCCATAACAACGGAAATAACGAACGAATCATTACAAAAATATAAACAAATTTGCGAACAGCTGACAGATTTTCAGAAAAAATTCAATAATTTCCAAATGTCAACATTGACGTCGAATTACGAGTCTGCGTCCTCTTTGGCACATCCCCATACCGATTTCGATTTATTAGCGCAAAAATTAACAAACCTAGCCGATAATCGTCCAACTGACTTAAAAAAGTTTAATTATAAGGGTGACGGTTGCCCGCGCGATTTTATTCAAAAAGTCGAAGAATTCGCAATCGCTCGCAATATCGACAATAAACGAGCCAGACAGTTCGTACTCGTAAGCAACGAGGCGCATTACGACTCGTTGCTTACGAACTGTCTGGCTATGCGCAGCTTTTTTTAAAATTATTCTTCTGACAGCAAATTCAAAATTATTTTAAAATTCCACACTCGAACACACGCTCGAGCTTCATTCAATTCTGATCTTCGGAGCTGATCAGATGTTGTTCTAAGTCTCACTCTTTAACAATGTTTTAAAAATCCTCAAGCCTAAGCAGAACATAAGTGCTTTATTCCTGAAACCGTAGTGCTTTGAGTGAATATTATTTATTTGAATACTTAATATAACCTTCTAAATAATAATTTACAGAGTAAAACCATACTCTTGATCCGTCGTTGACGATACGTATTTATACCACTAGGCACGGAAACGTAAGTGCATATATATGTATTTTGTAATTAATTGCTAACTGTTATAAAAATGTAAATAGCCTATGCCTATGTAGCTAAGGACTGTTCTGTTTTGTCCTCAGGTGCCTTTTTCTTTACCTTATTTCACAACAATAAATATCCTGGCCCTGGATTCCTGTTTTACTTATTCCGGATCCCGTGACACACGTTTACTGCCGAGATTTTTGAATTGTTATCTGTGAAGCCGGTGACATGGAAAAATAGGTATATGTGGCGAAAATTGCTACGAGCAGAGCGTCTACCTGGCGGGTTTCTGGCAGTGAAGTGGTTAGTGAAATGGATTCTGGAAGTATTAAACAAGGCTTTGGCAGTACTTTTAAAATAGTATTTTAGTTTATTTAGATGAAATTAGCGGTAACTCACGACGTACCGTAGTCGAGTACTGCTCGACATGTTTCGGTTCATTAATATCCTATCCTATAATATCCTTTGTCATAAGCGATGAGTAGACACCGGCGCTGCCTGCCTCGCAGTTTCATTTTGACAACTTTATATTAGTATAGATGTACAGTCAGGTTCAAAAGTGACAAACCTTTAAAATTCCTGAATGTACCTTTCTCTTCTATATTATATATTCGTTTCGTGACTAAGAATTGTTGTTGCCCTCCATGCAATCCAATTTTTAGCCGCTTGAACTGCCTAATAGAGACACGTATGGTAAACTTATTAGTAAAATTTAGTTCTTAAAGGAGCAAAAGGGTCGAATCTGGACCGAAAACTGCAAAAGATTGTTAAACTGAGAAAACTAGAAACTTATATGTATGTGTACTGATATTACTAAACGGAACCTGAGCATCTTTGTTCTCATTCATCCATTCATAATGGCACTTATCAAAGTTAAGTCCGCAGTGTAGAAGCCGGACTAAGCTATGGCATTGGCCCTGTAGGAATTATCGGGCATATGCAAAACAAGCACGAAGTGCTCGTGAAACTCACATAAATCCAACTACTGGGTTTTATAGGAGTTCGGGCCTGATTAGTGCTACTGAGTAAAATAGGTGATTTAACTTCTACTTCAAAGCTATCGTAGTCTGCTTCGTTTAGGTTACAGGTAATAATTACGTCACTTTAAGTAGTTTGCTATTATTATTCGTATTATGAATGCCTTGAGGGCCGATTTCACCAACAATCAATTTACACGAGAGTGTCTAACCCAGTATAAACAAAATCGAACGATTTACTCAATGGTGAACTTCATTTTCATTTCACCACGCTAGTCTACGGATAACAATCTCTCGTATAGTTACTAAGTAACGTTGAACGAATGAATTGAATGAAATTGTAATGCACCCAAGTAAGATAGACAATTTGTCCCATGCTTGAGCAATTGTGCTGCGTATTTTTTAAATTTATTCGAGTAATACATCAATTGTGAAGTAAGTTTTTAATTCACTTGACAGTGACAATGACAATACTAATCTACATCTAACAGTTTACTCAGGGTCAATTTCACCGAAGTAGTATAAGCCTTATTCCAATAATAAATCATTAGTTACACGTGAAAGCCGAAATTGGCGGTTTAAGATTATTCTCTAGTTTAGACATTTTATATTTAGTTTAATTATTGGCGAAACGTAAAATGAGTTTACTCACGTGTAATTAATGATTTATTATTGGAATAAGGCTTATTCTACGTTGGTGAAATTGACCCGTGTCTGTCTGTAGCTTTATTTAACTTACATGCAACAGCCTATCAGCGGAATGATGTCATTTTGATTGGTGTCATAAATGAGCTATTATGAATTCCTGAAAAAAAAACCGTGGAAAAATCAAAATATGAATGCCACGGGCACAGCCGCGAAAAAACTAGTACCCTTTATTGTTATGCTTAGTAGGCAGGTACTTTGTATTCAAGCTTACCTGCATAGGTATTAGTTTTTAATTTTTATCTATTTTTCCCAATGTTTTCTCAGTGTGCTAAGTTAATCCAGCTTTACAACGTTTTATTTTTCAAGGCTGTTTGCGCATGAAATATTTAATAAAACGCCTTTTGGAGAAACACACATGTATTTTATATATCCTTAAGATCCTTAACAAATCATGTTTAGTTCTTCAGGTTCTTTGAGTTAAGAGGGCATGGAATGTACATTGTTTGACAGTCATTTTATAATATAATTATATAGAAACGTTCAGAACGTTCTCTTTAAAGTGCATTAATCCTATATACCTATGTGATTAGATAAATTGCATGAATTCAATGTTTTTCTTAGCTCAGTGAGATGGCTTGCCAATGCCCTCACACCCTAGCAATAATAATACCACATTAGGCTTTTCACCTACCTTCCAACGAAGTCTCCGACATGACATTAAATTACACGGCTTTTTATAGAAAACAGAGCGAATGACACGAATTAAATTTCAATCGAGTTAACCAATATAACTTTTTACGGCCTAGTAGTTAAACTATCGTCGCGTAGATTTGGATCAAGAACAGTTTATAGTCTCGAAGTTTTGGCATTGGCAATGTCCCGTGGGGGGTTTCATATTATAGTACCGTGCTACAAACTTGTCTGCTCAGGCCGACAAATAGAGAACGCCATATGAATGATGAGTGTACCTAGATTCTATAGACGCCGTCTGTTAAAACGTTGACGCTGCACGCTGGTAAAATTGACCTGCTGGTCAGTAGCCATTTAAGCTAAAAACTGATCTGACTCAGCCAATTGAATAAATAAATCAATTCAAATCATTTATTAATTTCAGACACCATAGGGACAGCATTTTTTTTTAATACAATAAATAAATTAAATTAAAATAAACATTAATAAAATCAACATAATTCATCCATTAAATATATCAAATTCATCAATTCAACACATAATTTAAAAATAACATTAATACAATAATCGTAATTAATTAAAAATCATAAACGAATGTAATATTATTAAAAGTATAAATTATAAAGTTCGTCGCTCTGCCGGAGCCCTCATAATATGTGCACTAAGGCAGTGGTTCATACAGCGGCATTCTAAGCGATCAAGGCCAGGACCCTATTGTAAATTTGTATTTATAGCATCAATGACAGGTGACTAAATAGTCACCTGGATACCTATACGATATATGCCCAATATAATGAACAAACATAATATCTCTATATAAGACTTAGTTATCGATGGATTTTTATGGTCGTGGCACATCTGTCTGAACTTCAAATTAACACGAGAAGTGGCATCATTGGTGAGAACTGGCATAAAATTGAGAAAAGTGATCAAGATTCACATTCTGTGGCTAACCTAACGAGTAAGTAAGTAAGCAGGTACATACACGGTGTTCTTTTAATTTTTGAATGCTTTTCGAACTATCTTAGAAGTATATTGTATTCGTTGCTAGAACATGCCAGTTGTTTCTATATTTTGAATTATGTGTATATCCTATCCTATATCTTAAAATAAATAACGATTTGTAATAGGTTACTTAATCTTATTGATGTTTTTACAGTTTTACTGAATTCTATTAAGAAAACATAATTTTAATAGTTGAAAAAAACACTTTTGTGTAAGGTACAATGAAATGTTTCGATTTCTTATTTGTTACATACGAGTAACACCGCAAAGATTTTTCTAAATAACTCCAGAGCCTGTGGAAAGTGGGGAATATATTAAGACTACACTAATAATAACTTAAATGTGGATCTTATTAAAATAAACCCGAGTACGTCGGAACCTACCTGAAATTTGTAAAACGGAGTGTGGGACCATTTTCGCTAAATGTAATAATAACGGTCGATTCCAGGACATCAAGTGTTGTTTCATGGGAATGCGATTACTAAAACCACAATTTTAATTGGAATGTGCAACCACAATAATCGTATCCACCATATATCGTATTGGTCTACCATAAATAGCTGATATCAGCCTTCATGCAAAAACTAGCCACATAGTCAAAGTGCGGTTAACAATCTATAAATTGGTTTGTCTCGAACTGGCGTTTGATTAAATACTGCAATTTTTTTTTGTCAAAGCCATATAAGCAATGCATGGTATGATAATATGAAGTTTTTATGTTATGAACGTAGTACGCGTAGCTTGAGATACTAATTTTATCCCAAGGCTTCGCTCATGTGGAAGGTGCTTATCCTTCAAAAACAAATCATTCACGTCTCTTGAAAAAAAAAAAAACTTTACAGTCTCGCCAGCGAGATTTTCACTACATGACCTTTGGAAAACACTAGGTATAATTTTTTTAAATATTAATCTGCTCGATTACGAGAAAAAGTTTTTGAATTTCAAGTTGCGGTAAAAAATTGGATTTTCTCCGAAACCTAGACCAGACCACACTCGTAGTGTAATTTTGTGAGAATTGGAGATTTTCTATTGAGAGTTATCCGTTTTTTTCCCAAAGTCTAATAATCGCGGATTTAAAGAACCTTTGGGATAAAAACAAAGCTCCTCTCAGTATAAATAACGGCAGTCCTGATTGCGAAGTATTGCAATTTAGTGGGTGGAATCAGCGTATGTTTGCGTTAAGTCGATTGTCGACTATAAACATTCCACGCCGGAAATTAGCTCTGGTCCGGATGTGTGGAGGAATGCGTCTGAGAACCCCGCTTCTTTTAGTTTGTATTCAACTGATTGCCGATTTAATTACAGTCGTGTGTACGCCTTGTCTTCTAACGTTGCTCATATTGTCTCCTTTCCATTGAGTTATTATTAAAGATCTTAGAGCAATTAAGGTCAGGTGGGGTAAGAGAAACTCCGGGGTAAGAGAAACGTTGTAAATGTGATACTAAAAACAGACATATGTGTCAATAGAAATAGAGTTGGGCCAATTGCATGGATAGAAATAAAGAGCTTAACTAGCAGACTATACCACATTCAACAGAAGCCAAGTATCTAGGGTTTACACTTGACCAAAGGCTTACTTGGAACACACATTTGAACAACATAGTTCAAAAAGCGAAAATGGCAATGTGGAAATGCTGTAGAATGGCGGGAGCAAGATGGGGGGAAGACCCAATATTGCGATATGGCTATACACGGCAGTCGTGAGACCTATAGTCACATATGCTTCCGCCGTCTGATATGACAAAGCCAACCAAAAAATAGGAATCCAAAAACTAAACAGCCTATAATGTACCGCCTGCGTTATTGCAATAGGAGCCCTATCATCAACACCGGGGGCGGCGTTGGATGCACTGCTCGACCTAATACCTCTACACTGAAAAAAATATTTTTCTACAATACAACCAGAACGTATAGTTGTAAAATATATAGTTATTACAACTAAAATCTGGTAGTGCTAAGCAAAAATAGTGTATAATGTATAATGTGGTTTGTAACCGCCACTATATGAACATAGTTAATCGCGATTTGCTACTTATTACAATTTGTATTGCATAGATAAAAATGCAAGCGTAATAAATACAAAACGTTTGTGTTATTTACAATACGCATTGTAACGTGAACAATTGGACTGCATAGATAAAGATGCCAGTGTAATAAATACAAAATATTTGTATTATTTACGATACACATTGCAACGTGAACGCACCTATTATGTTGTGTCGAAGTGCGGAGAAAGCGCGGGCGGCGGGGGAAGAGAATGACATCCATCTCATTACATTACGAACCGTTATTTATTAGCCGGCCGGCATGCGAATGTTGACGTTGTATCTATCACCTTTGCGATATATACAAAAAGGTTTTATTTGTAAGTTAGTTTGCGTGAGTGCTTTTAATTGAAAATGGACGAGGAAGTGACAAACTTGTTAAAAACTTGGAATCTTCAAGAGTATATAGACGTTTTTGCAAGTAAGTGAATTATTTGTTTGAAACCTATTAGCTACTTAGTAATGGATCGTGTGTGGTAAATAACTTTGCCAAATCATGTAAAACTTATACTTTCTTGGATCGCACTCGTTATTTTGTGCGAAGACAAAAAAATCAGCATATGGGCTCGCTCGGGACTTTCTGTTAGTAAATATAACGATGGCGGGCTGCGCTTCAAGGTTAAGTGAAGCGAGATGGCGTAAATAAATCCCTTTGTAGGTATTTGTAAATAAACCTGGTGGATATTTTTCAAAATAGTTTCGTTGTTTCGAAATTACTCTGCACCTTATAATACATATACAATCAATTTATCACCTTAATTGAGCCTATTTCTTCAGGAGTTTCTGTACCTACCATCCAAAAGAGTACATAAAATTGGAAAGTCATTAGATAAAATAGGCTGAATAAGTATGTTATTACGTTATTACAAACATCTCAACTTAAAACCACTTTAAACACTACTATGAGGCCAGGATTTTCATATGTACACACTATAAAATGTAGGTATTTTATATGCATGATGTAAGTCAGTCCCGCCAATTTCGTCTATAGGGCATCATGAGGGTTACTATGAACCATGATCATTATTTAGTAAGTAGTACTAAGTATGGCCATGCTTGTTTTTTTTTTCAGGAAACAAAATTACCCTAAATTGCATTAGTTTCTTGAACGACAGCATGATTGAAGAATTGATTCCAATTATTGGGGACAGAGCGATATTTAAAAAGAATTTAGATAATTGGAAATTAATTGCAGCAGAACAGGTAAGCATATATCTGACCTTAAACAAAATTGTACTTGAATTGTAGGGTTTGAGTTGGGACTGATAATCTTTATCCAATAACAATAAGTTGTGTTTGAATTGATATTCATAATAAAAACGATCAAAATCTATATTTAAAACAAAATGTTATGCATTGTAATAAAAAATATATATTGTCAACTACATACATTTAGTTCAGGCACGACTTCAGCTCAGTTTCTAACTTATTAAATAGCAAAACGGCCTGATAAATTGCAGTCCTTGTCTACTTTGAGTCTGATGTTCAGGGATAGAGGCAACTCCTTCTGTCTTGTTGCTAGACGCCTTTTCCGCTTGTCTAGTGTCTCAATATTACTTAAGTGTTTCACAAGGTCAGTTAACACTACCAAAATATACAAGCAGGGAACAATTAATAATTGGAAATCTATAAAGTATGCACTGCAAGATGTCTGCTGTTATACTTTGGCTATAACCATCACACTTTTTTGTACCAAAAAGGCAGCTTTGCACATTATACTTATCAAGACCTTATGCTAAGCTGCGCTTGTGAAATCCATACTAATATTATAAATGCGAAAGTGTGTCTGTCTGTCTGTCTGTCTGTCTGTCTGTCTGTCTGTCTGTCACCTCTTCACGCTAAACCGCTGAACCGATTTTAATGAAATTTGGTATGGAGATAGTTTGAGTCCCGGGGAAGGACGTAGGCTACTTTTTATCCCGGAAAAATGCACTTATCCGCGATAAACGAATTTAAGGCGGACAAAGTCGCGGTCAGATGCTAGTTTAAAATAAAAGAAGCAAGACATTAGTCTAGCTTTGCTTTGTGCATTGTTTATCGAAGAGTTGTGGCGCTGTAAAAAAACATTATGTATGTAATTGTCTTATATTATTAGAAAAGTAAAATATTTACATATATCAGTTAAATCCCAGTAAGGGCAAATATTTATGTGATGAGCATAAATATTTGTTCCTGAGCCTTGGATGTTATCTATGGATATAAGTAAATATATCTATTAAGTAGTACTAGTACTCATTACACAAGCCTTATTGAGCTTACCATGGGACTAGTTCGATTTGTGTAAAAAATTGTCTCGTTTCGTTTTACCCAAAGGGTAAAACCCTATTACTAAGACTCCACTGTCTGTGTCTATCTGTCTGTTTGTCAGTCACCAGGCTGTATCTCATGAACTGTGATAGCTAGACACTTGAAATTTTCACAGATGATGTATTTCTGTTGCCACTATAACAAAAAATATTAATAACAGTATAATTTTATATCTGTCTATGTCAGTAACCAATGTAAAATGATCGAACACCGCGTACATTTTGCTTAGGTATAGGGCTCTGGTAATACTAGATTTTCATAGATACGGCCGTATAACGACACATACAAACATACATAAAATCCAAAAAAAAATTTTTTCGTTTTAATGACCTCCAAATAGTCCATAACAATCATTTTTTTAAATATCTTAAGATAAGATAATATAAGATCAGTCGCATCAAAATTTATCTTTTGCATTAACTTTACTTCCATTGCCAGATTTCAGATATTGATGACGATGTTGACGTTTTGTCAGATAAACATAGGTATCCATTTACCGATATTACTAATATGGAGATATTTCTTCAAAATGACACTGAACTGCTGATCAGAGAATCCTCTGATGTAAACACAAACCATAATACGAAAGAAACAGTCATTGAAACTCGTGATAAAAATATAAATGAAGATGGTACTACGGCTAGAGTACTGCTTTCGGTGTCACCAGTCCCATCCACCAGCAATGCTACAATGACGACGTCACCAACTTCATCCACCAGCAATGCTATAAATCAAAAATTAGAAGATTCAGACATACTTTTGAAATTTAAGGAAGATTACAATAATAAGGTGCGTTTTTGTTTTTGCTATGTTTATGGCGTTTAAAAAAGCTGTCAACATAAAAATATCTAAGTGGTATGGGTGTCAAATTGAGAATAAAGGCCGAAACACACCGGATGCGTGCGCAGCACTGCGCGTTGTATCGTATGAAATGTCATAGAAGATGGCACACCGCTTGCGTGGCGTGCACGTGCGCAGCGGTCTGTCATCTCTTAAGGTGCGTCCACATTTGTATCATTTGCCCATATCAGATCATCGTCGCGTAGCATGATCGCGTGTCACGATCACGCGTTTGGACGTTGCGCCGATCCGATCACTCGAAATCCATTTGCTACGCGTATCACACACTTGTATCGGAAGAGTGCGGCATTATCGGCGCGCCGACAGTAAGCGTCCAAGCAGCGCGATACGCAGTCATGCTACGGCACGGTGATCGGATACGAGCAAATGATACAAGTGTGGACGCACCTTTATGGGTATTCGTACTTTACAACGCGGACGTCTACGTGCACGCCACGCACACGCATCCGGTTTGGCTTGGTCTTAACTTATTACTACCTAGTTTTTATGCAGACTATAAAGTCAGATAAAATATAAATTACTGTTATAATTTGTAAATGCTTAAACACATGTATATGTACAGTCAGCATTACATACTTATACATTTTAGTACCTTAACACCTTACTCAAGTGTATACATATTTATGATGCTGACTGTACAAATTGATGTTAGGGTTGGGTTATTCCCACCTTTTACCACCAACTTGTCGCCAGTGGTAACAGCTGGGATTTTTTTCCCATCTTTTACCAGTGGGAACTAATAGAAAAAGAATTACCACTAAACTAATTGGTGGTAACTACTGGGATTTTTTTTCCCCAGTTGTTATCACCAATTTCTTTAGTGGTAACAGATGGGAAAAGAATCGCAGTAGTTACCACCGACTACTTTAGTGGTAAAAGATGGGAAAAAAATCCCATCTGTTACCACTGGTGACATGTTGGTGGTAACAGGTGGGAATAACCCTTAGGGTTCTAAGTTACAAATTAAATATGTTTTCTTATGTTTTTAGAAACTATTGGACTTACTGAACTCAAGTATTGATGGCAAGAGCTTACTCAGTTTACATCAAGAAGATGGTTTGTTGAGTAATAGTTCGAGGAGAAAACTATGCAACATTATTATTAAGGCTTTACTTGGCGACAATCCCATGACTACTATTCCAAGTTCAATCTTGTTGGACATGGCCAGTCAAATCAAAGAAATATTCAAAAAAGAAAATATTAGCACTTACTTTATACCATACATCAATAATAAGAAACTAAAAATCAAAAGATGTGCCAAGGGGAAGCTATACGACTGTCTACACAACCGAAAGAGAGAATATCGTATAGCAGAAAGAAAAATTTCAAATATGGGAATGACTTCGTCTTCTACAAACATGGCTGATTGTAATGAAGTGGCTGAACCGGAAATAAGTAAGACCTAAGCTACCCTAAATTAACTCGACTATTTCTACATTAATGCTCTGAAAATTATTAAGGATTGTTCTTTTTTCAGTGAATGTTTCTGATGACATTGCTTGGATAAAAGCTTCTACAGAACCATGGAAACTACTAGAGCAAAAATGGAAGAATACTTCGAAATTTAGACGTGAAGAAGCTAATAACTTGAGTATTTCTCAATACATGGTGCAATATCCTGGTTTAATGAAACCCACTGGTTATCATTTACTATGCATAGACTTTGATGTCATGTATCCTGAAGCAACAGACAATTTATATAAACATTTTATGCTGTCAAAGAAATCTATTTTTGAGTTAGCAAGCGTCAAATATAAATGTAATAAAATCATGAATGAAACAATAACATCTATGAGAAGTCAATGCCAAGGTAATATTTCTTTACTCTTTATTTAATAACATAGTAATACGGTAAATTGGGAACCGGACGTATGTCTGGTTCCTAATTTACTGTGTTACTATTATATTATTACAATTTATTAAATAACATTGTAGATGTAAAAAAATCTGATGTCAGTGGTCACGGGACACCCAACAGAAGCTAAGCTTCTTATGTTTAGATATAAAGTCACAAAGTATATTCGTTATCATTTATATATATACGTACATCCGGAGTTTCTTTGATTCTGATATTGTTTTCATTTGTTTATAGGAGACAATGCAGAAGAGGCTGAAAATATTAATGCGTTTTTTATGCTGACACTTCTAGTCGGTCAACCTTTGTTGAAGAAACCTAAGAAAAATTGTTGGAGGCCTTCTAAACAAGAATGTAAAGATGGGTTTATAACACACGTGTCAAGACAAATGGACTTACGGGAAACTATTTCACAAAGGAGAGAGAAGTACTTAAAATTTGGTGTTACTTTCCAACCTTCAATATTCATTGTTGGCGAAAATATTCTTAAAATTGAACAGTATTTTGTTCTAGTGGACAACACATTCTACACAGTACATAGCATTGTGCAAGCAGTTGATGTTTGCTTCAAATCATACCAAGCACTGCACTGTGAATATCCATTTGAATGTGAAACGGTATGGTTATTTATTCAGAAAGGATTTTATAAAATAAAAACTTCATACGACAAGGAATTTGTCTCCGTTAACTCATTGCTAGCTGATTTGCATTTACTTGAGTAAAAATGCCTAAGTGTTTTATATGTCAAATGGTCATTGCGTCTATTAAAGACTTATGCCATCACTTTAAATATATTCATGGTAATCACAATTTTGAGCATTATGAATGTGTTGAGGCGGGTTGTAATCGAAAATATTATTTAATTAATTCATTCAAAAAACATTTACAAAGCCACATCTGTATAAAAGATGTTTCCGAATATCCTACAACACAACATGTAAATAAATGTGACTTTAATAATTTAGATGTTATCAATGCAAGTCAGCATAGTAGCTCTAATGTGGAAACTTCTGACTTGTCACTTGTTCACAATACAGTCACTATTCAGTCGGAGATAGATTCTAAAAGTTCTGTGCTAAAATTCACAGCTGATTTACATGCCAATACTTTAATCCCCAGAAACGTAGTCCAATTTGTTGTGGCAAACATGAATACATTGGTTTCAGATTCTGTGATAAAACCCCTTCAAGAAATGTTGTCTCAATGTTTGTCACAAGGGCAAATATCTGCCGATTGGTCCGAACGTTTGCTTAGCCAGTTATGTACATTCAGTAATTCTTTTGAAGATGTAAGATCTGAACATGTACGTTTTTCGATGTTTAAGAAAAAGGGTACTTACATAGAGCCTGAAGAATACGTTATAGGTCAAAGATTAGAAACCAGCTATGCTAACAATAATTTTAGTTTGATGCCTACTACAGTAACAGGGCAATTCATATCACTTAGACTAGTTTTGAAAACATTTCTGGAATTAAATAACACCTATGAAAAGACTATCCAGTGTTATAACGATTATTTAATGTCTTCCAACGGCGATGTTATACAAAACATAGTTCAAGGCTCTGAATGGCAAAAGAAGGTTACCTCTCGCAGTGGACAAATCGTTTTGCCACTAGGGCTATACTTTGACGACTACGAAGTGGGTAATCCATTAGGTAGCCGAGCTGGTGTGCATAAGCTGGGTGCTGTGTACATATCGATTCTTTGTCTCCCACCCCAATATTTGTCAAAGCTACAAAACATTTTCCTGGCATTACTTTTCCATTCATCCGACCGTCAACATTTTGGAAACAGAGTTGTCTTTAGACCTATTATATCAGAATTAAATTTTTTGAGTTCCCATGGAATCGATTTGAATCTTTCCAACGGGAGTCAAATTAAAGTTTACTTTGAGTTAGCTGTGATTTTGGGTGATAATCTAGGTATACATAGCTTAATTGGGTTTACTGAATCCTTTTCTAGCAACTTTTCATGTCGAATTTGTAAGATGCGTAAAGAAGACCTAAAATATGCTCATGAATGTAACCCCGAATTGTATCGTACAATGGAGCAATATTTGGCTGATTTAAATCAAAGAAATTTACCAGAAACAGGAATTAAAGAGGAATGCGTATGGCATGATATCCGGGGATTTTCCGTTATCAATAACGTGGGAGTAGATATCATGCACGATTTACTTGAAGGTGTTTGTAAATACGATATGTCATTTATATTGTATTATTACATATTAGAATTGAAATTATTCTCGTTAGATATATTGAATGGCAGGTTAACCACATTTGATTATGGACCTGACCGGGGCAATCAACCACCATGTATAGTTTCAGAACACCTCCGTAATCAGACCATCAAGATGTCAGCTTCAGAAATGCTTTGTTTTGTCAGATATTTTGGTTTGCTAGTAGATGATTTTATCCCCTCGAACGATACTCTCTGGGAGCTATATATATGTCTTAGAAAAATATTTGATATTGTAACTTCTAACCAATTGCAACGAGGAACGATTGATATGCTCCAGTGTTTAGTATCCGAACACCATAAATTATACTTACTTATTAGTAATAAAACGTTAACGCCAAAGTTTCACTTCTTAACACATTATCATGATATGTTACAAAAATTTGGTCCATTGGTATCAATCTGGTCAATGAGGTTCGAAGCCAAACATCGCTTATCAAAGCTGTCTGCAAATGTGTCTAGCAATAGAAGAAATATTTGCAAGTCTCTAGCTATTAGGCATCAATTAAAGTTGAATAACTTGTTTCTCAATAAAACCTATGAAAATGAAGTACAGACGGGACCAAAGAGGCCTGCAGATGATAATAAGCAACAAACAATAATAAATAGATTAAACTTAAATTCTGAACTTATTGAAGAGTGTAATTGGCTGATCATTAACGGGACTAGGTACAATCATAGCTTAGTGTTAACATTAGATGTAGTTAGCGACGGGATGCCTATTTTTGGTATAATTAATAACATTTTTGTGAGCCATAAAGATATAATATTTGAAGCAAATCTTTTTGAAACACAGTATTTTGACGAAAGAACATGTTGTTTTGTTGTCTCAACACCAATTGAAACAGTAACTGAATATTACTTGTACGACACACTTTATAGCTATGTGCCAAATACCCTGACGAGAAGTCGTGATAATGTAATAACTTATATTACACTGAGGTCTTCGATATAGTTTTAAGAATTGGCTGTGTGAAATAATTCATATTGGCTAAGGCATTATGTTGATTATGTGAATTAATACCTCGTGTCAAGCTGTCCGTTTATCACTTGAGAGTTTAACTTGTGAAAAATACCATAAGTGCTTATCCTCAGTTCAGGACGGTTCGTAGCTTTTCGTACGCATTTTTTTTGTTACTTGCTTCCATTTTACAAACTCTCAAGCGGTAGACGGACAGCTTAAAAAGTTTCTACTTTTTTAATGATGATTCAAAGATACGACATTAATGTCTAGATGACCAATTAATAGTAGGTATAAAGCAATTATAATAATATTTTATAAACAATATACGGTACGGTTTTAATAAAGAGTTGATTTAATTTTTCGAATATTATTTACAAATACAGCGTGTAACAAAAGCTTGTGGCTGTACTTCACCTGGTCATGCAATTATATGTATATGCTGATCCACATCCGTAGGATTTTTTTTTTAAGGTTATTAAGTATACTTAGTAGAGTGACCGGGTACCGAAAGCATGACCACAGATTTTTGTTTAAATAATCCCTATTGAAAGGGCCGATAAAAAAAAAATACATTTGCTTTTTTTTTCAGAATAAGGAAATATGTTTTTTCTAGTCAGACTCGTGATTAGGTACTATTAATCCTGATAAGAGAAAAAAAGTGTCCTAAAATTTTCATAAAATGTTTGTATTTTCCATTTCGTTACGTCAATAGTACCTACAATGTTGAATATCTTATACAATAAAGTAACGGAATAGAAATAAAAAAAATACTCTTTTTATCCTATCAGGATTAATAGTAATCACGATTCTGAGTAGAAAAAACATTTCCAAATTCTGAAAAAAAAAGCAAGTCATTTTTTTATTAATCGGCCCAATTACAAGAATTGCTGCTCTGAGTACAATCCGTTCTTGTTACGTGAACAATATATAATCGGTATTACAAACAAATCAGTCAGTCAGGGTTACTAAAACCATAGTGGCTACTAAGGACTGACGGGTAAACATAAAAATATTTTCAAGTAATCAGTACAATCTGTTCTGTCCCGTAAACAATATTAGTCAGTATTGCAAACAAACCAGTTTGTTAGGTTTACTAAAACCCTTGTTCCTACTACGGCCTGATGTGTAGACAATACATTATTATCTAGTAACTATAAAAATACCATTTATTTATCATTAATAAAATCTAATGAGGCTAACATTTCTGCAATGTAGACGTTACTATGTGCTTCGTAATATTAACAATTTGGATATAACTAGAACTGTCTGGTTATGCTAACAAAGCGTTTTGTCGTCACATATACAGCAAAACAGTACTGTATACATAACAGGATTCTGGTTGCCAGTACGAGGTATTTTTTTCAGTGTACACCTGCAAGTGAGGAAAGAGGCTGAGCAGTGCATCTATAGAATCTGCACACTGTCAAAGACGAAATGGAGCTCTCAGACACTGCTCAAGCTTAAGGATGCAATGTTTGAAAACAAAACCTTATGCATGCCTACAGATGACATGCCCACTGAAAATAATTTCATACAACTTTATTCAGTGGAAATACCCGCTAAAGACAAATGGCTAAACAATCAAATGTCTTTTAAAGAGGGGTGTCACATCTGGTATACGGATGGATCCAAAAAAGGAAAAGATGTGGGATGTGGACAGAGGCCCAAACTCAATTTTTCATTGCAACACATTACCTACGTATAATAAACATTTCTAAAAACTCTATTTGCTTTATTCTTCACCTGGTTTGTTTTATGAGTACACCAGGTTTGTTTCAAAATATATTAAAATGATAAAATCACGAAATTCGGAATGTTTGATGTACGAAATTTCAATCACAAAATCAGCATTTTCATCTTCTCTAAAGCGTTAAAAATTATATACATAAATTACTTCTATCATCCCTTTCAGAATTTCTTCAGACAACTCATCAATAAAAATAAAAACAATATTTCTCTGTACACGTATCAAAAGAAAATATGTAACAAATCATTTCCATTGCAGAAAACAGAAGCATTGTGACTAATGACAATATTTCCTTCAATAAGAAAACCTATCAAACGTCGACGGATCACAACTTATTACTGTAGCAAATGAACCGATATCAGACTTATATGTTTCTTTATCAAAGCCACTAGTTTAGTTTGAGCTCTGCGTGTGCGTTATTACTCCCTCAATCCACGTTTAAGTGACCGTTTTTGTAGGGGCGGGGTATGTCTGGATTAGTTGGTCGTTGCGTCTCATGCCGATGTAGGAAAATTCATACAAGCCACGGGCGCCTTCCGCCTTGCCGCTCGTTGTTACGTCGCGGAAATGGATTCCCAAACGGAAAAGGCAAAGTGAAGACTCCGTGTTTTGTCGTTAGCGATGTTTTTATTGTGCTCAACGCATACATGCCTTTAGTGTTGTGCTGGCCATTATTATAGGACTAGCAGTACGCCTCCGATATTTCAGAAGGTTAAGTGTACTTAGTTATTCTTTCCACGAGTACCTTCTAATTTGTGATGAGATTCATGTGGCATGCCTATGGCCTCTGTGTCACTTATATTTTGTCCGCGTTAGTTAATAACAAAATAACAAAGTTATATTTTTTACTTGCAATACATACTTAGAGGATCAACCACCGATGGCATACAGACTCATACCTCTGTGTCAAAGTATATGAGAAATATCAGGCCAGACTATACGATAAATTGTTATTGTGTGGGTGTTTTTTTGTTTGTAGGTGACGAAAGAATAAAGTTATATTTTTTTATTTACACTTACACTACTACTATATATACATACATACTTAGAGCATTTAATCACCGATGGCATACGGACTCATACTCCTGTGCCAAAGTATATGAGAATAATCAGGCCAGTTTATACGATAAATTGTCAGTGTGTGGGTGTTTTTTTGTTGGTAGGTGTAGTGTTGCTATCCTTATCTCGTGCGCATACGTCACAATCAACGAAGTGGGGTAGTCGCTGCCTGACCGTTGCTAAGAGTGGTGGTGTGCTGTCGAGCTAAGTTGCCGTATAGTGACATATATATAACTATGTTGTGTCTAGCACTGGGTACACTACAGTAGGTGTTTTTTTTTTTATTTCTGAGCATTTGAAGAAATAGGAATAATTCCGTAGTGTGTTGTACGTGTTTGCCTCGTATTGTAATGACTCGATTTGTTCGGTACTGACCCGTCTTGTCATATCTCGTGGTTAAATAATCTAGGACTACGTACTGCATTACAAGTTCTGGTTTTGGTGACTGGCTTTTCTGTATCCAAAGGGCATGAACAATAATGAGTACAATAGACACGTATTTTATACTGGATTATGGAGTGAATCGCATTAAAGTAATGAGATAAACGAAATGGATACAGTGGTCAGGGTATGATATTCACATGAAAATACAGTGTGTGCCTCATTAATGTCATCGAGTTCCCGAGCGTACATGGCCAACCCCTGTGGTCGTCACTTTGTTATCTCAAATTAAATATCGGACTTTACACAGACATCTAATTTGTAATTTCCATTATCCGAGAAGTTAATTATCCTTATGAAAGGCCCACCGAAAAGTATTTGCTACTTAATGAGATTAGCATTTTTATTTTTAAATTTAAAGTTGCTCGCTGAAAGTCATTAATTTTAATTATAGAAAGTGATCATTTTCAAATTTCTTTACAGAATTTACGTGCAAGTTTAGTGTTTAAAGGTACATAAAAATTTTAGCGACGACGTTTTAATGGAATGAACTGTCTAGACGAATCATAATTGAAAATATTAATTTAATATACTAGATAATTATTACTTGGGCTTGATTTCACCAATGTATTATGTCAGAGTCCAAACAATAATGTTCGGCTTCTAGGTTGATTGCTTGTCTATCTATGTAATTGGTGGTATCCGAATCACCTTCTAAACGTACCTACATTGTGTATCAATCCATTAGCAACGGAAAACCAGAGCATTATTCCTCTAATTTATACCCTAGCTTTCAGTTTTGTGGTGAGGTAAATGTTGTTGTTTACGCTAACGTCACTCTTTGTTGACATGTCAAAAATGACGTAATGTTTAAACAAGGCCGAAAGCTTTTAACTTTGTTTGTGTTAAATATTAAAAGGAAGTTTTAGTTTATGGTATATGTTTACTTACATCTGACTGTATTTAGCCTTTGATGTTCAGTTTTTTTTTAATTTACTTATACAGGGTGTTTGGTCCATCGTTGGCCAAATTTATATAGTGGATAGGTTGGGTCGTTTCCTATCACAACAGGCTTCAAATTATTTTCTGTTCTACGTGTATTTTTTTTATTTTTTTGTTGGTTTTGAAACAAATTCAGGGATTTGATTAAATGACTGACTTTTTCTAGATAATATGGATTCGCCATTTTAACATCGTGCGTGATAAGGTCATGTCCCTAAGGGATTTTTTAAAATCTCTGTTTAGGCCATTTCCCTGCGACATGTACATATTTTTGAAACTTTTGGTGTGTATTTATCTTGAAATCACAATAATTAATTTGCGTGAAGTGAATGTATTTCACATAAGTTTGTATATAATCTTAGCCCTTGACTGTACTATTAATATGTCACTATGTGTCTTCCACAACGGTGAGAAATGTTATTTCATTTAGCATTCACGTAGCTCAGCTGATTGGATATACCGCTAGAGTGATGTCGGTTCTATGATTGCCTTTGTTGGGCTATGATGTGCATAGCATGTAGTTTAGAGAGCACGTCTGTCCGTGCGTCAGGTGCACCGAGACTAGTTCCGCTAACTACGAGTGCTTTTACAATATGCGATCCTGGTAGCAATCAAATATTTTAGTATAAACATACGTAGCGTAGAAAATGCATCATATATCATTTATCTGTTTATCTATCCGGTTTACACTTCGAACGTACTAGGTCCACTGTGACAAAATTTTCACGAATTGTTATTTTTTTTAATTTTTATTGTATAGCCCAATGAAAAAAAACAGGTACATTTTGAATGAAGATTCCATGCCAGGTATTGATTTTTAATTCTCTAATGTACATTTTTATCGATTTGTAAGGGAAATTTCCCAATGTTTGACAGCCAAATTTCAATCATTATTATTATTTGCTTCTAATGGTATAAATACTATAAATTAAAAATGAAAGTAGCGACCAATGTAGGTGCATATTAATATTTTATCTGTGTAATATTTATCGACATGTTTGGCTAAACTGGTGGTCCCGGGTTCAAATCCCGGCCAGGGCAAGCGTATGGGTGATGACCACGAAAGTTGTTCCTTGGTCTTGGATGTAGTCTATTCATTTAAGTATTAGATTGATCTATGTACGAGTATGTAACTATGTATATCTATCGTCGCCTGTACCCATAGTATCTAAATTTACATGCTTTGCTTAAATTGAGATTAGGAAAATTAGTGTAAGATTGTCCCGGATGTTTATTTGTAATTCGCATAATATGAATTAGATTGAACCATAGAGCGCAACTATCAATGTACACAGCATCGTCAAAAAGCGGCCAAGTGCGAGTCGGACTCGCCCATGAAGGGTTCCGCAGCCGTTTTGAAAGATGCACTACAAATGAAAAAAATACGAGATGAAAAAAAAACACTAACAAAAGAGCGTATCTCCCCGGCACTTACGTCTTTTTGCTGAGAAGCGCAGGTTTTTGGCAATAACTTAAACACAGTATGTTCAATCATGTTGAAAACAATTTTCGTTGGAAGTATTCATTAAGCTTTATATTTGTAAATTTTTTCATATTTTTTTGAACTTACCGTTTAGAAAATAGATGGGGGGACACAATTTTTGCCACCTTCGTAGCGAATATTTCGGAGAATATTCACGAAATCAAATTTTTTTTTAGAAAACTCAAAATGTTTTTAGAAGTACTTACTGTCAAAATATGTGCCACACCTTGATATATGCTGAATTTTTTTTTTTCAGTTTCTGTTACATGTATGGAGTGCCCCCGATAAGAAATATATAATATTTTTTATTTAACTATCAAACTAAGTAGCGGTTAACACACGACACTAATGCTCCAAATTTCATCAATGTACATATTATAGTTTGTGAGTAAAATGCCTGTGACATACGGACGGACAGACAGACAGACAGACATGACGAATCTATAAGGGTTCCGTTTTTACCATTTTTGCTACGGAACCCTAAAAATAGTCATACGATTAATTATGAAACAGAAAAAGGTTTTAAGGTATTATACAGTAAAAGTAAGTTAGTTTAATAGAATAAACTACACAAGGGACTGGTCCTAAAAATAGGTCATGTCAAAAGTACTTGGAACTATTTGAGTAACATGGGGTTCAACAAACTTTTGGCCCAAGGGATTGGAGCAAAGAGGAACAAGCAGTTTAAACTTTGCTGTGATGTGTGTTGTTGCATGATGTAGATATACGTATCAGCATATTAACTTTCATCGTGTGAAATTACATAAGAACCCATAAGCGAATAGGCTTATTTGCTTTTTCTGTAATTGATTTAACTACTTACCTAATGGTCCCATTTGTTAAAGCAAGTCCAATTAGCATTTATACATTCATTCATGTGTTTATTGTGGATTTTGAATTACCTATCTATATATGTCTATTTGTTATGACAAGTGAATATTCTGAGCCATCCGATTCCCACCGGGTTGCCCAAGGAAAGCCAAATTTTTCTTTAAATGTGAGTAAATGAATACACTTCAGCTTCCCTTGTAATTTTCCTGAAGCCTCGCCTCTGATACTTAGCTATACGCCAGTGGTACCAGTGACTTTTCAGTTTATAAAAACCCTCTTTGGGTAAATATTTATTTAATCAGTAAAATAAAAATGTAACGTATATTGCGTGACATTTCATTTTATCAACACTGATCAGTATATAATAATAGTGATTCTAATATTATATACTGATAAACATCTGTTACAACAAAAAAGTCAATATGAAGTATCGAAAAACGCCCTTAAATGAGGCAGTCCTTCAGGAAGGCTTTTACCCCAGATGTATTACTAAGCCTCTGGTATCTGTCCGTCTGTCTTTTTGGCAGTCGCAGGCCTCTTGAACCGTAATAATATAATATGCACGAAAGAAACAGTTTTTATTGGATTTTTGCGTAATGTTTTTTTTTATTGAAACAGCCATACACTCAAAATGTTTACTAGGTGTGTTTCTATTGACGTTATAAAATTAAATAATGTTTGTTTAAAGTGCTATGGAATCCCTCGCGCGCGAGTCCGACTCGCACTTCGCCGATTTTTTATATATGTCTTTGTTACCCATTCCGACTCTTTTCCACTTTATTTAATGTACCTCGGTATTCGCGTCGTATAATGTAAATTTTCATTTTAGTTCTAAAGTACGTGTACAGTTTGCAAACTAAATATAGTTAATGTATCGCACCTAATTATTTCAAACCAAAAGGGCCACTTGAAGTTCAAAACGCCCTGTGGATTCCTAAGTCGTAAAGTTCTTTAGTTGATTCAATTAAGTAAAACGAAACAATTTACTAAACCAATTAATATTTATTTATGAAAAACAATCTTATATTTTGTCTTAAAAGCTAAGTAATTATTAAAACGGTGGTTGGATTGCGCAAATTTATATTTTGGCGCACAGAAAACTCTTCTAACTATTCGTAAATTTATAAAATTATTTTGTCAAAATTATAAGTTACCCAAGAGCTAATATAACTTTAAAAATATAAGCAGGTAATCTGTAAAATTATTGTCATAAATAGACGTTACGCAAGAATTGGTGGCTTCTACCGTTGTCATGGCATTTCACGACGTCTTTATATGACAAAATTATTTATAAGATATATTATGTTTAATTAAAAGTATAAAAATAAGTCTAATGTTTGTACGCTGATACTTCTTCTTCTTCCTTTTTCACTGCTTGAATCAGGACCAGAGACATAACAGCGTTCACTACCTGTAAAACAGTTATAAAAAATACATATTTGTAATTATGGTGTCTCATATACTTTAACAAAGAATGACTCTCTTGTTTTTGCGGCAAGCTCGGCCGAATTTGACCTTCCCATACAAACGGAGTTCTGTTCTCATTTTAAAACTACGTGTTGGATTGTAATGAAACTTTGCATATACGAGTATATTGATATGAGGTATGTCTAGGCCTGTAATTAGTTCATATGGCTCCAGTTGATAAAAAAAAAACAAAATACAGCAAAAACAAGTCAGTAGTTAGTATGCTTGGGAGATGATAAGGCACGGATCTCTCGTGGTAACCAGAATATGGATCTTACCGCAACCATGCAGGATGCTAGAACGATGCCAGCCAGCCAGCCAGTCTTGCCTTCTAGATACCAGGTGAGCTCGTCAACACAGCCGTGGAAGTATGCGTTGCCCGTTACAGAGTCTCGGCACTCGGAAGGCAGGGGCTTGCGCATGTTTATATAGTCCATTGGGCCGTCGGAACCGCAGCAGCCGATCTGTAACATATTAATTATTGAGTTTTGAGTTTAAATTAAGAATGTATTTGTCCCGATTGATTAATCCATGAAAGAAAACCAGTTCATTGCTCTTAATTTCTCGTTTTTTAGCTATAATGCAACGTTTTACAATTTGCATGTGTTATGTAGATGCAGTTGTATTAGAGCCTTATTCTATCTTGTATAGAATAAAAACAGTATGAAGGGATTAATGTTTTCACTTCCGAGCCACGCCCCAAATTTGTATGGACTTAAACGTATATGTGGGTGGAGTTGAAAAAGTTGGATACGTTAATTCGACGTAATTAAATTTTCTATGAAAGTGACGGCGAACAATTAACCATTCAACTGTATTGAATATTTTCACTTGTAACATTTCACTTTTATCGGGTTCTTTCGAGACTATGGACGTTATGAGACGTCTGAAACATCGAAGATTTACCAACGCAAGGTAATTAAATGGGTCATATAGGTATTTATTATTTGGTGAATACAGTCTTCCATGCTGTAGCTGCTATACACCGTGACCGTTAATAACCCGAAAGATTTAAACCACATATTTTTGACGACTGTACAAGTATATAATGTTATATCAACATGGGTCTAATTATGTGTCTTAATTAAATAACTATTTCAGTACGAATTAAATCTTATTAATTGCCCGCTTCTTTGTGAACAAGCCTGTAGGTGGGAATCTCAAGTTTATGAACAGAGAGCGAGCATGACACTTCACGAATCGCTCCGAAATCATACGATGAAAGGCGAATGGCGTGACTTGTATTCCATGAATGACAAGAAGTGTCAAGTTATGTCTAGCACGATGTTTGTGTTGAAATTATTTTTATTTATTGGCACCACAAAATACCACAAATATTTATGTATCCCAACTTTATTAGGTGCTACGACATTAAAGTGCTCTTACATTATTATTGAAACTTTGTGTCTTAGGTATCTTTTTTTTGACTAACAATCACAACCATAAATTGTTAGGCATGATAATATTCGAAGGAAATCATACTACTTATTTTTTTACATCATACTTACCTCTTACCTCATACAGGAAAGGGACTTTGTTGTAACAGCGATCATGCTAACCTGTACCTACAGTAAAATAAACAACAACATGAAACAGTTACGCATTTTTATTACGAGTAATTTAAAGAATTAGATTTACAAAATGTGTACCGCCGTTTTCAGCACAAATATTCAATCTTGAACGGATTTCATGATTCAAGTTAATATAAGTGTTCTTGATTTCTTCTGAAACCGTTTGAATTCTTATTAACAACTCTTCTCTGGAGTTCACAGGTGTTGAGTAAACCTTATCTTTCAGAGTTCCCCATAGAAAGAAATCTAGCGGAGTTAAATCCGGTGACCGGGCAGGCCATGCTAAAACTTCGCTCCCACGGCCGAGCCATCTCTCGGGGTATTGTTGGTTCAGCCAATTACGAACATCCAAGCCGAAGGGCCGGGCATCCGTCGTGCTGGAACCACATAGTTCGTCGGGTTTCCAAATCGACATCTTCTAGCAGGTCGTTTAATTCATTATTTAGAAATAATAAATAGTTGTAAGAATTCAGTCTATTTGGAAATATGACGGGACCTATTATTTTATTCCCAATAATGCCAGCCCACAAGTTTACGGAAAATTTGTGCTGGTATGAATTTTCCCTTTTCGCATGGGGATTTTCTTCTAACCACATATGCTGATTATGGGAATTAAAAACTCCTTCTCTCGTGAACAACGATTCATCTGTCCATAATATCTTATTTAGAAATCCAGGATCTTCCACTAATTTCTGATTCATCCTTTGGCTAGCCCGTCATTGTTAATTAATCCGTGTACTTTCCTGTAGTGAAAAGGATGCAGGCCGTACCTTTTCCATAGCCTTAATACGAGCTTATAGTTAACATTGACCATTCTTGCTACAGCTCTTGATGACAAAGTTGGGTCTTCTGTTATGATGTTCATTATTCTGTTCTCTGCTTGTTCATCTAGATTTATAGCCCTTTCTTTGTGAACTTTTCCAAGCCCTTTTTCGCGAAACTGTCGATGGACATCCGCAAAAGTCGAATAGTGAGGTATACGACGGTTTGGGTATCGTCTTCGGTAGTCGGCGACTGCCTGGAGCGAGTTCCCATCACAAAATCCGTACACAAAGTGGATATCTGCTAAATGAGCCGAAGGATAATGCGGCATAGCGAATATTATTTATTACAGTCAATAAAATGTTCAATGTTATTTTATCTCGCGTGGCAATTAGTTATGATTTGTAATGTGTCATTTTAGTGACAATCAATTTCAAACTAGCCAGTTATAAGAAGAACCACTCTCGCGACTTAGAACAGAACAAATCTAATTATCTCTATTCTCAGTGATAAAGCTACTTGAGATTGAAGTGTGTAAAATAAGATATTATAATTATTCGGATGAATACACTACACTGTATTTTAGTTGCATGTTATATCCTTTTATCTCGCGATGAAAATATTTTCGGTAGTAAAAACTTTTTGTAGATAGATACCAAACTTCTTTATGAAACTGGCTAACAACCATACAGTTAGTGCATCTACGTGTAAAAGAAGTAGGTGGCTACGTCATGCTCACGCCCTTAAGGTGTGTTACACTAGAACGTTTTTAACTTTTGATTTGTTGTAAATAATTAATATCTCCTTAATTATGAGTTTTTGGACCATATATAATATTACATAACTTTATATACTCTAATTAGGCTCTAGTATCGTTAGCCTAAATCTTTCGGGTTATTAACGGTCACGGTGTATAATATATTGTATTTATTGTTTAAATATAGTATATATTGTATAATATAGAGTTATATAGTAGGTATATGATATGTGTGCAATTATTTGCTTGTGTCTCCGAATATCCTAACGTTTTAAGGACAAATATGTTTTCCCACTGCTCCAATTTTACGAGTCTCTGTTTGGCCCTTGGTTGCCTGGTAGATAATGACATACAGTTTAAATAAATAAGTAATATACATACGCCATTAATCCCTTTTGATGTGATAATAGTTTTGTCATGTATTGTATAGTAATTAACGCCATCTTGGATATTAATCAGCTCATTTAACGTAGTTCATGCAACCCACATAATGCCGTAAATAATGGAACAACCCCGTAGCTTAACACGGGCACAAGGTGCGTGTGCGTACATACATAGCTTGTCCATGCACTTCAGTGGGCTGACTAGGAGTGGACACATTGGCGTGTCGATCTAGGTCAAGCGTGAGCCAGTAACGTCATTTCGTGCGCGGAGGTAGGGTACCTATTTAAATTCTGACAGGGACACCGGGAAGTTTATATATTATACTTTGGTTATTCTGACTGGATATTGATTTTACAGAAATCTGCTTTTACTGGAAAAGTGGAGTCAATGTTTGATAAATTAGAGCGAACCGAAAAAGAGTTGATTACTCTTTCTTGTGTAGATAAGTTTCGGTGTTCCTCCGGTGTTGCACATGAAGTTCATCAATGAGAAAGGACCGAATGTAATTATAGTGTTCGACTTAAACAACTGTTCATTACAGTTTTGGTTTTGCTCATACTGTTGACAAATTAGCTTGATACTTCGATTACAAATACTAGCAGTTGCAAGTAGATATGTAAATAAAATTATATCAGAGCAAAACCCGTCAGTGGGCTTGGCTTTAATTAACAAAATATTTTTTTATTATCCCTACCGAATACATATGGTAAATATCCTTGTGCTCGATAATGTCCCTTTAGTTGGTAACTTCTATCTTAATTCTTAGCAATAGAGGTGACATACAGAGTGTCAATTGTTGGAATTAAGCTGTTAACCATTGGGATGCTGACATTATTAAGTAGGTAAGTATTTATTTTGTATCAAAAAAACTTTTAAAACACGGGGCGGATAGCTATTACTATAACAAAGTGCAATCAATAGAAAAACCCTCGAGAAGGCCATAATTTAGTGCTTAATTTACGTGAGTTACGCCATTTCTTAGAATTTTCAATGACGGCAGAGCACATTAGTGAAAATTTACTGTTTATTGGCGGCGCAAGCATTGCGATAAACTTGTTTCGTTAAAAAGAGCCCCGAGTCGATATATCACTGGGTACTACATATACACATACATGTACATTCCTTACTCGGATTTATCCTAAAATTTCGCAATAGGTAGTGTTGGTAACGACGATTCTGAATTTCCAGTCGTAACTCCCGTTGAGAAGAAGAAGGACGTTATAAGTTTAATGTATATTTTGGTTTTATGTTATGAGTGGCAAACGGGCAGACGAGCCCCCGGATGCAAAGTAGTCATCGTCGGCCATGGATATGTGCAACACCGGAGGAATCGACCATACATTACCAACCTTTGAGTACCCTGTTAAGTCGCGACTTGAAGAATCCCATGTATGTATGTATTTGTTTGTATGTCTGTGGCGTCTTAGCTCATAAAGGAACTATCGGAGGAAGGCTCGGAAAGGAAGGAGTTGACAATTTACGGGATAAATACATTGACTTTATAGCTTTATTTCTAATTCTAGGCTGCCGTACTTTGATATTAGTCGTACGTAATTGTCTGATATACTTAAACCGCGTCTTAGTTAGGAGTTTATGCGCCAGAGATCGATAATGGAGGCCACGCCGCGGTTGATTACGGTATATGTAGTCCTTTGTACTATAGTGCATTTGTAGTGAAAGTATTATAATCAGTACGGTAACTCAAGGCTTCAAATCAAGCTTATGCTTATCAAGAATCGCGAATTACCCTATCATGTGCATCAATCTACTTGGTCCTCTTTGATAGCGCATACATTTTATTATTATATCATGTTGCTGGTATAAAAACAATCTCGACTTTTCCATTCCATTCTCTTCTATTGGTTTGGATACTAAACCGACTGGAAAGGTTAATTTAAGCTTAGATTGCGCTTTAGCTAACAGACGATACAAAAACTATATGAAGGACGTTGAACTAGTAGAACTGATTTAGGATTCTACGCGCAATAGGAATTTGCGTATCTCAATAACTAAATTACACTTCTTTCGTAAATTTTGCTTTGCAAAGGCCAAAGGGACTTATACGAAACTAGGGATAAATTTCATTCGTTTTGTATGGAATTTAAATACAGAGTTTTTTAATAATTAGTATACGTTGTTTCTGTCGGGTTGGAGAAGTTAATGTACTTATTACAATTTAATTACTGTGGCATACATACCGAGGCCGTTCGGTAATGTAGAACGCCATGCGCCGCTATGCGCTTTCCGCCCAGCCTGTCATTTGGCAAATGTGTTTTGCTGTTTGCTTCGTTAAGTGTTACGATTTAGCGATGCTTTTGTTTGCTGTGTGCCGCAGGCGGCTGAAAGTTACGTCTTTGAAGTCTTTCGTCTTATACATTCAGAACAAAGATAAAGTGGCTAAGGGTAAGTTAGTCTACGAACAACACGATGGCTAGTCATGCGCCTCCATCATATCGAATTAGCATGGATTATTGGTATTTTACTGTACAAGTTTTCTATACGTTTTCTAAGACGACCTTCGGCTAACTTTGGGGCCATATTGGACAAGGATAGCTAGCGACAAAGCCCAATGACGATTGTTGGAGGAGGCCTATGCTAAGAGGCACTACTAATCCTCTTTAGACAGAAATGGGGAATGTTAGTGTACGACCAATTTGATTGCTCGGGTTGTGCCGATCGCCTCGCATCATAATGGAATTCGCTCGGAGAACCTGTTTGGATTTTTTGTACAATGTACTAGGTATCTATGCTCTGAGATCGCTCTAACGTTTGTCTTAGGTCTTTTAGGCCCTGGTTGAATCTGTCGATGAAGTTATTGTACTTACAACCGTACTAGTACTGCGCCATGCGTTCGGTCGCGCTGAACGCCATGCGCCTCCATACGCTTTCCGCCCCGTCCGTCATTCGGCAAATGCGTTTTGCTGTTTGCTTCGTTAGGTGTTACGGTTTTGCAATGCTTTTTACAGGGGCAATGTCAAACTGGGACCGGGAAAAATCGCCGAGTTACCGGAATTCTGGATTGATGGACAAAGCGCGTTTTATTTGCTAACAAGCACGTTCGGTGTACGTTCGATGGAATAATATTTAGGATAGATAAAATGTTAGAAGTAAAAATCACATTGGGAATGAATTGGATGTTGGATAACTGTGGTTGACGGTTTCTTGTTCAAGTTTATTTTAATTTTACAAGAGAAGTTGTCTCACGCAAATTGTGAAAAGCCACTGGAAATGTGTAAATATTTATTTATCGTGTGACAGTTACACTTTGTTTTATAATATGTCATAAATGAAATACAAACAAATCGGGAATACGGATACAAATTTTAGAGCATAACAGGGTCTCAACGTACGTAAAAAAATATGAAAAACGTGAACAAACAATAAGAATTCTGTAAGCATTTCTAAAAACTAAAGTGAATGGAGTACATTTTCTAGAAGGGGTAATTTTAATTAGTTTAGAGAGTTATTAAAATAGTTCCGAGAGTAATTAAAATAGTTGAAGCCGCTACAAATGGGTAAATAAAAAATGTATTGTACTTGTTTTGATACAAAATGAGTTTTACAAGAATAAATCAAGTTTCTATAAGCCTGAAGAGTCCGAAGGAGCCTGAATAAGAAAAGTCTTCTAAAGATACGTGACTTGTCAATTATATAGCCAATATCAAGCATCCGGGGAGTGAAAGTGCACTAATAAATACATTTACTTAATAATATTAACTTAAAACAGAAAGATATGAAAAAAGACCTGTAGTCTCATAAAACATACAAAAAGACCATATAATATAACACACACATGGGAAATCTAACACAAATCGACCTAGTTCCAAACTAAGCAAAGCTTGTACTATGGGTACCAGGCGACGATATACATAATATAAAGATAAATTATAATACTTAAATACATAGAACACAAACAAGACCCAGGAACAAATATTCGTGCTCATCACAAAAGCACTTGCTCTGGCCGGGATTCAACCCTGGGAACTCAAGCTTCGTAGGCCGTTGTGCAACCCACTGAGCCAAACATGTCGTCGAAGTATGTACCTAATAAGTTTGTCAGTTAATGGTGTAAATAGAAAGCATGCAACCATTACCTAGATGAAAACAAAAATGAGTTGATATGATTTAAACTTACACGTTTTACATACATTATCACAACAGTTATACAAGAAACTATTATCAAATAAATGTGAGAAAATCGCAAAGGAACTATTACTTATCTATCATTTACACAAATTCTAGGCCCGTTTTCTTGTAAAAAGATAGTTACTAACACAACTTGCAAAACTATGTCGCGCCATATTTTTTTCGTGACAAATACGAACTTTTTCTTTTCATTGCAAGAGTACGGCGGACTCTCTAGAGAGACGAACTAATGCTAGGTTCGCTACAAGCGCTTGACCCTGGATGTAAATCTTAAGTCATCGGGTCCTCACCGATGTGTGAATACTTTTATTACTTTCTGCGCCTTCATTGCTATCCTAATATTGTTCACATGTAACAAAAAGAGGCACCCAGTGAGACCTTTGGGAGATAATTGAATTCAACGAGATAAGTGTACCTACTTATCAGGATGAATAAAGACTTACCCCTTCTTGCACCATCCTCAAAATCTCCCTGCTGCCCTCGTGCTGTGGGTTGTTCATCAGTCGAATGATGACGTCCTTGATGAGGTATTGGATGCTCGAGTCGTAAGTGGAGAAGTCCAGAACCACGCACGAGCCGATCAGGCCAAAGACGAATGCGCCGATTTGTGATGCTATGTACTGGAAGAAATACACATATTTAAGCAATCAGAACATTTAGCCAGATAGGTTACACTTTGGTTGCTTTCATTGTGCCACTTTTCTGATTCGACCCATTGAAGAAAATCTTCAGTGTGTCCGCTTAGAGACTAACTGTACCTACTTTTATAACAATTATGGTGTTGATCGATCGATCGGCGATTGATAGAAATCGATTATTGCATGCCACTTACTCGTTGCAGAAATGTATTTTTTGAATGATCAGAAATATTTTTGAAAATATTACAGAAATATATTTTTTGTGTCGGCTCATTTGCATGGAAACGATATTTAGCTCATACTTAGGAACCGTCCATATTTTTTTTATTACATAATAAAATAACCTAATTAAAACTTTGCTCTAGCTTAATCCCTTCTTTGTTCAAAATATCATGTTGATCAAAGGCAAGAAATAATAACAAATTATACACTTTATAATTTTGAGAACTTCAGTGTAAAAATGCAAAATTTTCAAAATTCGTGTTGGACTGATCATTCCTTATTAAAAAAAACATTTTTCGTAGAGTTGACTAGAATAGAAGTTTAATGTCAGTAACTTCACTTTTTCACATTTATATAACAACTGTGTAGAACTAAGATGTCCACAATTTCGTTCGCGGAGGAGAAAAAAACATAACTCTCTTTTTTACTTTAGCGCATTCAGGCATAAAGTATTCTATAACCATTTGTGGTTAGCCAGCTACCTGTGTACCTAAAATTAATTACGGACTTGCGGCTTTGATGTGATGAGGCCTCAAACACACAATCATACATACAAAAAAAAATACATTTATTTCGGGTTCCGTACCCAAAGGGTAAAACGGGACCCTATTCAAATTCAAAAGAGTTATTTTAGACAGAAGTCCATATATTGTTAATAACGTTATTAAAACTTAAGAGCTATTACTAAGACTCCACTGTTCGTCTGTTTCTCTGCCTGTCCGTCTGTCACCAGGCTCTATCTCATGAACGGTGATAGCTAGACAGTTGAAATTTTCATAGATGATGTATTTCTATTGCCGCTATAATAACAAATACTAAAAACAGAATAATTTTATATCAGTCTGTCTATGTCACTGACCAATATAAAATGATCGAACACCGCGTACATTTTGCTTAGGAGTAGGGCTCTGCTAACAGTAGATTTTCATAGAAAGTCGTTTGTAGCTTATATTTTGAACATAACACTCGGTGCGCAACGTTTGCCGAGCACTTGGCTGGTGTTTACAACTTGAGAACAGTATGGGTGCTTACGCCATATAGTAACAAGACGTTTTCCATGAGCGCCGCACCGCAGCCGAGGAAGGCGACCACCATGATTACGAGAGACCCGATGAGGATGATGTAGATGCCGATGAAGTACTTCTGAAGCTCGAGGATCCTCATCCACTCGTTGAAGCCAGGTTCGATGCAAATCCAGAGGCATAGCGCGAATATTGAAATGCCGAACATCTGAAAAAAAAGGAAAAATATAGTTGCTCTGTGAATTGAGCACGGTCGTGAGGAATGCACTCCTGCTGTAACGAACTGTGGTGCCTTTAAATGCAGGAGAGACTCTGAAATAAGTTTTAACGTCATGTATATACATATATTGAAGTATTTTCTACATTTGAAGTCACCCTAGTTTACAGTTCGTATATGAGCTTTTGCAATTTCAACATATAATATACTTCCTCAGTGCACCTCTATTTCTGTAAAGGAATATGTACGACCTCTACACCAAAAGGGGAGAAATATGTAAAACGTTGCGCTATAAGAATAAATTATTATTGCCATCATCACGACTCAAGCTACACTCATTCGGCCCTCTTGTAATGTCTATCAAAATATACAACAAATTACCTAATAATATAAAAGACGAAAAAAAAGATTCCATATTTATAAATAAATTAAAACAATTATTAATCATAAAATCATATTACACGGTACAGGAATATTTAAATGATAATCTAGTGTAATATTTTCTATTGTATCAATTATTGTAATTTATTAATTTTTGTATCATTATTGCTCAGTTTTGTATGACATGTGTCTTAAATTAAGTTTTATTTGTTATATTAAATTGTAATATTTAAGTTGCCTACAATTGCTGCACCCAATCAACTGGGTACATAATGTGATCGCATTGATGTAAATAATGTAACACCTGTAAAACCATTATGTGCAATAAAGTATTGAATATCGAGTATGTGTATTAAATCTCATGTTCCTAGCTTCAACGGTTTAGGCTGTACGTTGTCTGACAAAGATATTGTTTTATAGGTAGATAGGTATTTTACATAACCTATATATTTATTTTGAATGGATCAGGTTAACTAGGATTCATTTTAAGTTTATCAAAGTACCCGGTTTTTCTTATAGTTAGTTTGTGGCAGTCGATAAGTAATACACTGTGTTTATTATATTCCTAGTATTACATTTGAACAAATGTATTTAAGTACTCGGTTGTTTCTTTCTGTCTCTCTCTCACTCGCACCTGAAAATATATTTGTCACCACGGTCCATAGAAACACGAAGATTGCCGAGTACTGATTATTCTTGTTTCAATGTACATACAACAAAAAAAGTTCGAGTTTATTAACATTTTAAGTGGTTCAATAATCGAATTATCAAGTAGTTTAAAAGTGTAACTGTTGAAACTATATTCCACTATTTGCTATGCAATTGTGGGATATTTAGCTACCAAAAACGAAAAGTGTTAAAGCCTAATTTTAGTGAATTGAATATGCTGTTTTAATGTGTTACAATCGCGAAAAATTAAAATTATTATTGAGAAGATTTGTGAAATAGGTATGTTCTCCCGTATACACATAAGATAGTAGACTTGTTTTCGTTAGACCGGACCAATAAAACACCGCGGCAACTACCAATAACAAAACAATACCCGAACGAAAACCAATTTGGCCTGGCATAACAACGCATTGCACGTATAACCAGTATAACGCACAGTAAACGCGACGGTCCCTAAAAGCAATAAAACTAAAGCCAAGATAAAACACGAACAATAGTGATGTCGGGGGCTAAAAGTTTTATAATCTCATTAATGCCGTGAGTGTGCCGACTTTTATTCGGCGGTATAACAGATCCAGTCATCCACGGAACCCTTATAATAGCCTTGTTTTTGCCCCCTGATACATCGTCGGAGATAAAAGTGAAATGAGTTGCTTTTGGATTATTTTGTTGCGCAGTCTTACACCTAAGTATACAGGGTGGGTTAATTTGGAAAACAAAATGATGCCTTATCTAACTTGTTACGAAAAGGGACCATTGTACTATTTTAGCGCCACAATTTTTTTGCATCTTTACGAACAAAGGAGATAGTGCAAAAAGTGATAGTCAGATTGTTTTGTGGCCTATCGATCTAAAATATAGCATTGTTAAACTGTCATTTTCAATTAATTCATATTTTTTTGGTCTCCGTTTATAATTATAAAGCCGGTAACGCAGTGGTCATCGATGTCCCCACTTTAGTATGAAAATAAGGTATTTACCGCTGCGTTACCACCTTTTTACGGCTATAATGATGATGAATGAGTCCATAAATCGGTTACGGAACTTAATTGGTTGTTTATTTGAAAAACTAAAGTTGTTCATGAAAAGAGAATGACCCAAGTACCCAGAAAGAGTATGACGCAAATACTTTATGTACAAACTACTTCGTTAGTCAAATATTGTTATGACTACGCTGAAGAACTTTTTTTTTTCATTTGTTTTACTATAAAAATAACTTGTTTATACCAAGTGAAAGTAACGAAACATAACTGTTTATTCTTTCCATATCTCAATGACGTAGTTCATTTTCATGCTATGCATTTTGAAAGGAAAAGTTTCCGTAGCATTAGCTGCATTATTTTTCATTGTGAGAAATAAATGATACTCTAGCTGTATAAACTCATAAATGACAGGACATCCAACATTGGCAAGTTTCACAATATTTAACCCCCACGTCAGATCGCTCTTCGTAATAGACTTTTGTTTTCCTCGGCTCCAGGGACACTCGCCTTGAACAAATAGGTAAATTGGTAACAACAAAGTCATAAACAAATTTGTCTTGATGTATCTCGCAGAAGAGTAACTGGCTGTAATGTTGTGCTGCCTGAACAAATCTACTTTTATATGAGTTCTTCAATCTTGCACAATAGAGACAATTCTTTTTTTGTTCTCCATTACAATCATGTGAGCCAAAACTGCTCACCCTCCTTAAAAAATAAGCAATGATTTTGTACAGAAGATATATATTAAAAGTATTTTATTGCATAATTGAGTAGGTAAAAGAATAATTTATTCAGACTTAATTTTCGTCGGCGTTCTTATTTTAAGTCGCCTGACTCAAGTCTGTGTATTATTTTGTATTTCGGTAATTATTTGTGCTCGAGAAACTCTGATGAAACGTCTTTCCAAGTTAGTAATTTAATCATAAATCTGTATTTTAACGATTCCAACCGAGCCTCCGAAAAGTTAGACGATGCAAACAAAATAGCCGTGAAAAGATGGAGAAATTGCTACTGCGAATTCAATTTACCGAGTCTCTAAGACTAATCCTCATCTGTAAGTACGTTAACGATATAATCTTATTCATAACACTTTCAATTAGAATTGTACGACGAAAATCTCGTCTATACCGCCGCTAGAACCCGAATTTGAATATTCAGTAAACGCACAAATAAATATTTGGTCATATCTACATTTTATTATGCTTTGTTTACAAAAGCCGAGACAACAACGCTGTTCGCAATCCATTAGGGCTCGTCAAATGATGCGGAAAGTTGACTTGTACGTTTGCACGGTTTGTGGAAAAATCATATAATGCTCGGGCTACCGTGCCGTGTACGTCATTAATGCTTGACTACACACCCCGCCACGCCGTGATAAACGACCCGCTGCGAGCGATGGCTGCCCTGTAGTAATGAGGATCAATGAGACAGATTTCATAAGTATTTTGATATTGAGCGGTATCGTTAGTCCAATATCAAATATGATGCCCAAGTTCCCGTAATTTTCTTCAACTGCATCTATTCAAGCTTTGCGCTTGTACAGAAAATATTGGTTTCAACTACGCATGAAAAATTATACGACACATTCGTAGAAAGCACTCCTCTCGACGTCAGTTCGCAGAAACGATCTTGTGTCGTACGCCAGGCGAAATTAATGCTTTGATAAGAACGAAAGCGTAAACGAGCACTGTTTGTTTGTGTATATATATCATAAAAAGCACATTTGGAATCGCGTCTGGGCGTCTCGGTGTAACTACGTTTGCCCCTTTTCGGAGCCAAAAGGCAGACTTTTATTTACTTTTTTGGGATGTTCAAAAATTTATAGCATCGTAAAAACTCCCACCACGCTCGTTTGCCATGCAAGAGCGGCTCTGAGGGAGGTACGAATATGACATCATAATATGATTACAATGTACCGAATATACTGAGTAGGTGTGGTGATAAGCACCTAAAGCGCTACGCAGCGCACGGACAATGCTCGCTTTTATAAATAATAAATAAAACCCCTACAAAGTGTTTTACAAAATATCTGGTTTTCTGTTCGAGAAAAATATTATCGTTTTACCTCTTTAGCCACATTCAACTGAAACATTTTGAGTAGCAAAAAACTATTATTTCTGTCGCAGTGTTCCGGTTTCCCCGGTAACAGCCGTCAGTCCCGCTTCCCGCTGTATCTCCTCGGAGACACCTGCGAAGCTCGAATAATAAAGAGTTTTACAACGTTTCAAAATGGGAGTTTTTCCCGCAATTCAACCACAACGTGCACTTAAGGGATTTGAATATCTTATATGGTAGGTTTTATCTATTCCACGTAACTCCGGGATGAACGGATTCGTCCCTATATTCTAAGTCCTAAAACAATTCCCTTAGCACGAATACCGTTTCGACACAAGGTGCGTTAGGACAATCGGCGTTCAGTTTTCAACGGATGCTAAATCGCCGCGTTTACGGATTCGAAATAGAAAATAAATCGGTGCGAAGGCAATTTCATATAAATTGCAATCATATGGGTAGAACTGACTTCTTTACGGGTCTGCCCCTCGACTTAACGTTACACCGTTTACGGGGAAGATTGCGGAAAAATAAATTTCGCAAATGGAATGAGACGCCACTGTGAGCCCAGAGTCAGCGAATAAACTGGGATTCGGGAGTTCAGCATCTTATTTTCATTGCTCTGAGGACCTCTTTTCTTTTGACGCTATTTATATTCAAGATCTTAAATGCTGCTTGCGCATGCCGGCTTTGCAACAACAGTGAAAATGGCGACGCTATTATTTATTTGTATGATCACTTGAGATATTATTTTCTCTTCGTATAAATGTATCGTCTTCATCTTTTTCGACAAAATTCAAGTTTGTTCTAGGCTTTCAGAAATGTACTCAGTTTAAAACTCCAAGTAAAAAGTTGGTAGCAGTAGATAATAAGAAAAGTTTAAATGTCTTTACTTAAAGATTAAACATATGTGAGATATAGTCGTTTTATTTAAGAAATACGGACATCTAATGATTGTCAATTCAAGGGTTTTATATGGTTTAATTTTACATGTTGTTACGAAAACTTATCCCATGTTAAGCTTGTTCTTCACAAAAATCATAGCTTTTTATAGTTAGCTTAGTCATTACTTACCAAAGGGAAGTTAGCAGCAAACAAGCACGTTAGAGGCACGTCGCGGACGGTAAATCGCGGGTTTGCCTTACTAGGCTACATGGCGATTATTAAGTTAGTCCAATAGTGCAAAACAACGTCAAAATAAACCAGTAATGGCTAACGAAACAATAGAAACTACTAACACCCTTAAAATTGAGTAAAATCTAGAATCATAGCTAAGAACCCTCTTGATCATTAGTATCACTTTGACAACTGGTTGGGCGGGTTACTCCCCTACCTGGTCCTGGGTTCAAATCCCGGTGATGGCAAATATTTGTGTGATGAACATAAATATTTGTTCCTGAGTCATGGATGTTTTCTATGTATTTAAGTAAATATATCTATTAAATATATCGTCGTCTAGTACCCATTCATTTTATTGTACGTGATGTTTAGAAAACTTATTCCATATTAAGACGTCGAATTGGAAATTTTGGTGTCAGAGATCTTAACATTTCTCAGCCATTTCAAAACATATGAAAGTGATATTTCATAACATGGTTCTTCATTTCATTTACTTTATTTTGTTAGTTGCAGAAACACGATTCTTTAACTTTTATAACAGAGAAAACAGTATCAAAGAAACCTCTTTTAAAACAGAGATTCTCATTTTTCAGGCTAACTAGACCAATTTAAGCCTCAAAATTTTCTTAGTACATTAGTCTAACTACGCACTTTCGTTTGTTAGTTGGATTTTTTTAAATTATTAGCAGTTTTTAATTGACACGAAAAAAGCCGTTTTGTCGTTTACGACCTTATGGTATAAGCTAGCGCTGGCGCATATTTGTATGTCATCAGACCCCCCTCAGTCCGCTGCGCACCAATCAGAGAACGGGATGCGAACCATGTTTTTCAATTGATTGTTTAGCGATGCGTCGCCTTAAGTCCGGTCATCACAAAAGTTGTTAGCTTAGTCATTACTTAGCAAAGGGAAGTTAGCGGCAAATAGACACATTAGCGGCACGTGGCGGGCGGTAAATCGCGGGCTTGGCCGCAACTTGGCTACATGGCGGTTACTAAGTAAATCCGATAGTGCAAAAGAAAGCCAAAATAAACTAGTAATGGCTAACGAAACTAAAACGTCTAACACACTTAAAATGGAGTAAAGATTAAATCAAGTTCCTGGGTTCGAAATGTTCGAATCCCGGTGAGGAAAAATATTTGTGTGATGAGCAATAAGTATTGGACCTGAGTCTTGGATATTTTCTATGTATATAAATATATCTATTAAATATATCGCTGTCTAGTACTCATAACACAAACCTTATTGAGCTTATTATGGGACTAGTTGGATATGTGTAAAAAATGTGTAATATTTATTTATTCATTAAGGGATTAAGATGCCACACAAGACATGTTAAACTTATAACATTCATCTTTTTTGTCGAAGGTTAATAACATGCGACGCGATGCAAGCCCCCGCGTTATGATAAGTCTCATAAGTCCGGTCATCACAAAAGTTGTTAGCTTAGTCATTACTTAACAAAAGGAAGTTTGCGGTTAGCCCGCACATTAGCGGCACGTGGCGGCCCGTAAATCGCGGCTGGCCCCCAACTTGGCTACATGGCGGTTATTAAGTAAATCCAATGGTACAAAACAAACAGCCCATCGTAATCAAAATTGAATTTGGAACATATCATGTGCCGCGTGCCTTAAACAACCGGGTATATTTGAGATTGATAGTTTACGTAACTAACGGTTTTCGGTTTAGACAAATTGTTTGTCGTATAAACGATATTAACTTTCAAGTTAAATAAGTAGTAATAAGTACTTAAATAAGTAGCATTGCAAAAAAGGTAGTTTTTTAGGGAATGATCCTATCATATAAAAATCCATCAACTTTGCTTTGTTTCAGCTTTGTTGTGCGAAATAAAGACGAATCAACAAACTAACAAAGGTACTCTCGCTATCGTATTTATAATATTTAGTACCTTACTCTTGTCATTTAATCTACATTAACCTACGAAGGTTCTAATCAGTCTGAGCTCTGAAAGCTTATAAATATGCAGGCAGATTTGGACGATTACGACTGAGTTCTGCGAAGTCCTGAAATAGAATATTCCCGAAAAGTCGTTAACTTGTCAAAAGTTGCCGCTAGAACTGGCCTGAACGATTCATATAGATCTGAGAAGAATAATATAATAAATGTATGATCTTCCAGGTAGCTAAAATAAAATGACTCAATCGCTAAATTAATAATGAAATGAAATGAAATAATGATCTTTATTCTGTAAGTAGGCCGCAAGAGCACTTTTACAAGTCTGACTCTGCGGTGTTTCCCAAGAGAAGACCACTGAGGAGCAGAAAGCCGAAACAAACTCAACAGTCAGTCATTGTTTCGAAATAACTCTTATATCTATTACAATATTTGTACTTAGCCTATCCTCCATATAATGTTTTGAGTATAAACTCAATGCGTTGCTCTTTAAGAAAACATATCAATACTTATAAAAGTAAAAAATATAGAATACAAAAAGCAAAATAATGATTTTTATTTAAAACAAATTACATACGTTTGATATGCTACCTTATAAGAACCGTGTCTCGCTAAAAGTAAATTATTTGGTTTCTGTTTACGAAACTGTTAAACTGTTAACTGTTTAATATACAATTACCTTATTCTTGACAAGAATAAAATTATGTTACTCTTAACAATGATATCGCTGCCATACCGATAAAGGACCAAGACAGAGTTCATTATCCTGGAAATTAATAAAGTTCCCAAGGGAAGCAATGTCACCAAATTGAACTTAGAGCAAGCCGCGGAAAGAATTTCATCGGGTATAAAACCATTGGAGCCGAAGTTATTATCAAAATATCACGTTTAACTCATTCCGATTCCGCAGTTACGAGATGCAATGTAAAACGAATTTAACTCTTCATTAAGCAACGTAAACAACCAAGCCTAATGGCTCGTAAATTGGAGAGGCGATACAACGCCAAAAACGTAGCACATCGAGTGTCGTTCAAACCGCACCTGAACGTTCGTTAAGGTGTTCCTAGCGCAAATGAGAATAATTGTTGAAGTTACGGAGTCGGTTTCGATAATTGAGTTTTGGATTTAAGCCAAGATGAAGAATTTATTCAGAAGTGACAATCACCGGAGCGCGGATGCTAACGATTGGAATTGCTAGCAGACTGAAGTTGCACTGAGCTACATTTTTGAATATTTGATGATATGATAACTAAGTGGTGGTGACGCTGTCTACAAACTACAGTCTATTTTTGATATTTATTAAGCACTACCGTGGAAAAACGTAACGCGTGCTCATTATTATCTTTCATACAACTTATATGGAGTTACTTTATAGACAAAAACAGTATACCGCTCCAGGGGTCAAAACTATAGACAAGATTTATGTAAGGAACATGACCATTTGTTCCTGAAACTCAAATATTTACTATATATGTAAATATTTATCCTCTATGTTGAGTTATATGTTCTTGTCGTCTTATTTTATAATCCATATAGTACAAACTATTATGAGCTTGATTAGTGTAAGTCGCTAGTTCGATGTTGTCAATGAATGTGCTGTATTACTTAGAACCGAGTCTCTTGTTGTAAAAAAACTGTAGTCAACTTAAAACTAGATAAAACTATTAATTTCCTTTTGTGTCGACGCTCGGACAAGAAAGTAGGACAGTTTCTCTATTACACTTTTCTTATTTGTAATTTACTTATATTTTAAATTTGTACGCAAAAAACTTTTCTGTGACAGATAGGTAAGCTGTAGTTTTTAGGGTTCCGTACCAAAAAGGTACAAAAGGAACCCTTATGGTGCGACACTGTCTGTCTGTCTGTCTGTCTGTCTATCTGTCTGTCTGTCTGTCTGTCTGTCTGTCTGTCTGTCTGTCTGTCTGTCTGTCTGTCTGTCCGTCCGTCTGTCTGTCTGTCTGTCTGTCCGTCTGTCCGACTATGAAATCGCCATATCTCAAAAACTACTTATGCTAACTATTTGAAACTAACTATTTGAAATTTGGAATTTTTATAAACATAGTCAACCCACATGTATTGCACAGGAAATATTTAAAAATATATGTTTAAATAAATAAATAAATAAATAAAAATTAAAGTCTAGCTACTGGGTCAAATGGGGTATCATACGAAAGGGCTTGACCTGCACATTTTTGATATTTTTTTTTATTTTTTTATTGTGATTACTTTTTGTTTTATTAAGGAAAATATGAAAAAAAAACATGATTCCCCCCTTTATCTCCGAAGTTTACCAATCGAAAATTGTGAAATTTGCACAATTTGTATTAATAAACATGAATATTACACGAAAATTATAGCCATGTCTCTAACTAAATAACTTTTTTTTTAATTTGCACAAAAACCTATTTGAACAACACGGTTGCGTTAAGTTTGCACCTGATATGTATGCAATGCTATTGCTTTCAGGTGCAAACTTAACTCAACCGGTACCGGGCAATAAAGTTAGGGCAAGTAAAAATTTGTACGGAACCGTCACGTTTTTTATATCATAAAACAGGGCTGAACCTAGTGCAAGCAATAACCAAGTGTTAAAAAATATACGTGAAGCTCAAAAGCACTTTAGAAATGTTAAACTGTTCAATATAATAATATATTTGACGACCGGTTTAGCTCAGTGGGAATAACGTTGCCTGCGAAGCTAAGGTCCTGGGTTCAAATCCCGGTAAGGGCAAATATTTGTGTGATGAGCATAAATATTTTTGTTCCTGAGTCTTGGATGTTTTCTATGTATATAAGTAATATATCTATTAATTTTTTCTTATTCTAGTACCCATAACACAAGCCTTATTGAGTTTACAATGGGACTAGTTCGATTTGTGTAAAAATTGACCCGTAATATTTATTTATTTATTATTTATAATAAACTTATTTGTGTGATGAGCACGAATATTTCTTCACGAGTCTTGGACGTTTTCAATAGTACCGTCGCCTACTTGTAGTATCCGTAATTTTTTGTAAGTGTATGGGTGTTACGTATGTATTTATTTATTTATTATTTCCAACTCTGTCAGATTATAGTTTCGAGAATGTTGTAAGTATACATGAAAGAGGGATCCGGAACTAAGAAGATTACAAATAACGGATGTATGTTCACTTGACTGCGCTCTCATGAATCAGGCATGACGGCAGTCGTGAGTACTCGGAAAGAGGACAATAGGCTTATCAGGAGATAAAATTCCCCGAAAGATATTGAAATAAACAGCGCTTGTTGATATTCTATTATATTTCATGTCTAAGAAGTATTTTCTGATTCGGGGCTCCTTCTCCTAATGTAATTTGTCCTAATGTATCGTTTGTCTTAACGCATTTTTTTTTTCAGAAACCGTAAATTCTTCAGGATTTTTTAAAAGGTCATCGTTTAGATTAGGTTGTTTTATAACAATCCTGAAAAGTTTACAGTTTCATAAAAATATGCGTTAGGACAAACGATACATTAGGACAAACGACGTTAGGGATCCGATATAGATCCTTCTGATTCACATTGTCAATGAAATTTTTCTACAATATTTTCTGATTTCAAATTTGAGGTTTTCTTTCGATCTGTATGTACGCCATTTGGACTATGAATGACGGTACTTCATTATTTTACTATATATAGTATGCTATATTATATATCGCACCTGCACTCGTGATAATGGACTGTCGAACCGGGTAGTAGAGCCGAAGCCAACGTGTAAACGCCCTTACGACAATGTGATGAAATGTAAGGGTCTTGCCCATGTCATGGGGCGCGCACAGTGACAGCACCGGCTAGATGCAAGAACCGTTGGAGATTATTATAAACTATTAAGATTGCTGGTTTACGAATAAAGTCTTCGCCGCAAGATAATTCCTGACTAGTAAAGGGTGCTTTCCTTACTATATTATAAACGTGAAAGTATGTATGTACGTTCCACTTAATCTGAAAAACATCTGAACGAATTTTTATGAAACTTTCCAGTTATGTACCTTATATATCAGAATAGGATATAGGCTATAATGTTTGTCAAATTTCATACCTTTAAAGGGCAAAAAAGGGGATGAAAATTTGTATGGACGGTAAATATTTTTTACTTGAAATCTTGGTAATATGCTTCACATTTAAATTAGTAAAATATCGAGTTTTGGGGAAAGAAATAAGCTACCTTTTATCCGCGATAAACGAATCTAAGGCGGACGAAGTCGCGGGCGACCGCTAGTATGATAAAAAGTACATTCCATTCTAATATATTACCTGGTAATATGCATCTACATCGAGCTGGCTAGTGCAAAATATCATTTTAGATAGACTAATGTAATGCCTTTCGAATAGTTTACACCATCCCTCGTTAACCGAAGCACCTATAGTAACAGCCTAATTTATTTAGTGGATGTTTTCAATTATTTCTTTATGTAAAAACACCACCACACGTTCTAACGTAACGTAATGTAGAATTAACGATATGATTCACCGTTATGAGTCACTATACATTGGAAGTATATTGTAGTACCATTGTCTACTTCTTTATAAAATAGTAGTAGGTACGAAGTCTTATTACTCATACCTGCTAAGAATATAATGTACAAAACATATTTCATGCAACATCGTAGAAAATACAACCTAACTTATTAGACAATAGAGTTGCGTTTATATAACAAACATACAGCACGAAAGCACAAGATTGCACAAACATCGTTGAGTTAAACCCTAACGTGCAATGGCGTCATTGTTCAATTCTGAACGTAATTCAATGTAAACATTTCAAATAAACGTATATTTTATTGTGTCCTGCGGCCATACATACCCATAATACAACATTGAAGCAAAATAGTGTGTATTTGATGCAGTAGATTTGGGATTCCAGTTTTCCGACTCCCGGGCCTCTGCCTTCGCCTTTTCCGACTGCCATTGCACTGGTTCACTTCACTTCACTTTTTTTGAAACTCGAAACAATATCGTCCATTCGCAAACTCGATCGTATTGTAACTGGCGAGTTCTATCAACAAGATAAGGCGCCACGCTAGGTAGGTTATCTGTGTTTGCTCTGATAATAAATACGAAAAGATAAGGCTAAATTGCCACACCTTGCTTATTATTGCCCTTGTGCACGCCATTCTGGTTTATTCTGTATGCAGTCCTAGTTTGGAGATGTCCTCGGAGAGTTACTTGACATACGCCAGTTTAGCAAAATGTCAAGTTAAACGACGGGTACGGATTTAAAGCCGCGCAGTCGCTTTTGTAGTCGTGTCACATGCAAATTGAGATTATATTTACCTATTTCAGATAAGCGGAAATAAAATGGCTTTTTACTCAATAGCTTCCACGTGAGGTTCTAATTTTAGTTGTGAATTTCGCGATAGAAAATGTCATGTGCAGAAATAAGCATTCAGTTCACTGCTGAGGAGACACTTTTAATGACATACAACATATTGCTGAGCAATAAATTTATAATTTTGATTACTTTTTTATGTGAAAATATCACACAGCTCTTATTACATACTGATAAAATTATCTAAGTAACAAGATAAATTAATTGCAATCAACTGTATTCTAAAGGCCTATCCTACGATACAAACGCGATGCACGCGAGTTAGTATGCTGTTCTATGGAATAAAAAACGTGACGTCAACCAGTTTTTGTCACCGCGTTTTCTTAAAACGTACGTTTAAAAATCGCGTTATCTCTGTTTTATCGGAACAGCGTCCTGAACCATTTGACCACGTGATTCGATCGATATAGTGAAGGACCTTTTCCTCCAATGTTCTTGCCGTTTCTGACACCCTGCCTGTTCGATTGTTTGGGGTCACCAATGTGGGGAGATGTTATGTGGCGAGGTTGGGTCGGCAACTGAGCGGGCTCTCGGACCGAGACGCGTTACTATAGCTTAACAAGTTTTATCGTGACCCTCCCATGGCCTGCGGCCGTCGGAGGGAAAGACAGCGGGGGCGAGTGAGAATTGTGCGCACGACAGGGTCATCATACGCCGCCGCGCGCACACTTCATACCAAGCCCCGTTGTCTTTCTCCCCCCGTCGCCCGCAAACCATTGGAGTGTTACGAAAGATCTTGTCAAGCTACAAGCATAAAATCGCACTACTTAAACCTTTCAAACTGAAAAATGGCACTTGGTCGTGAGTAATGTATCGTTACCGAAGGTAAATATTTATATAAGCGCTCTGTGTCGCTACAAATTGTAATAAATTTATTTCTAAGCAAATAACTCGAAGGTTATTTTTTCGAATGAAAATATTTCCTTGGGTTTAAATCCCAATATACTTTATATGGACCAACGATTGCGTTCGACGGTCAGGTCTAATTTTTGGTGGCATCCCTTGTAATTTTATAAGGGTTCGCATTTATAAATCAAGTCCATCGATACCGGTTCGTACGGAACGTGTTCGAAATCCGATAAACGGATTCAAACTATATAGGAAATGGATGCGGCCGATATAAGCTCTACACATAAATAAGGAAGATGTACGACGTTTTAGAAAATCCCCACGCACGAGGCGTTCTCGTAAATCCTACGGTTGCAACGGCATAAATTTCAGCATTCGTGGGGAGCATCCCAGGCGTCTGAGCTCTAAAAACATTTACGTTACCGCGACACCGCATCAGGTAATAAGGTGTTGGGTATTTTACTATTTCACTGGATACTACCTACCTACTTACTCAGTAACGCTGGATGTTTAAAACATGCTAGCTTTGATGGTAGTTATAAACTTCATCTGACGATCGTGAATATTCTCAATACTATGTGACTTTGTTCATAATTTATGATATTATTAATTGAACATTCTTACTATCTGCATAAATTGATATGCATTTGTGACACAATAGGACTAGAACCCTCCAATGGCTATTCAATGTTGATCGGAATAATGCGAGATCCATTGATTGATTGAGATTTTATATATTAGATGAATCGGGTAAAAGAGCCTCGGTGTCTCAGTTGAAAGAGCGCCGGTGTAAGTTCGAATAACCGTTAGTAATACGGGCACTGCCTACGTGTAATCTTATAATAGGCTAATAAACAACTTTTTCTGTGGTATGTTATAGAATGACCTTTCAATAATAAAAATATTGGTGAAAAAACTATTTAAATCTCATAAAAACTCCTCGAGATATAATATTTTCTTTCGATTCCGCGATTATTACTCATTTAAATAATACAATTTATCGGATTATATCGCGTATATTATCTCATTTGAGTTCCCGACGTTTCGGAAGCTTTTCAGCTTTCCATGGTCACGGGTTGACTGATACGCGATATAATCCGTTAAATTGTTTTATTCCCCGAGATATGTTAAAATCACATTTTTGGACTTTTCCTTAAAACGCTTCCTTCTAAAGCCTTAGTGACATACGGTTAGTACCCTGTGGAGAAACTAAAAACTTTGTTCTGCAGCTATGTTAAAACTTGCGTTTATCAAAACGGTTTGATTACAAAAATTACCATACATTTTATGGATTATTTAGGGTATTATTAGTTATTAATATTTTCGAACTTAAAAAATTAATTTTGTAAACTCATTAAAACGCTACACGTAAGATACCATACTCAAAATTTGAACGTACTGCCTTATTTTGTTTGCTTCGTCTGGATCTTATATTATTTTTACAAATTTCTAGATCACGCAACGTACCTATTGTTGCTATATACTAAAAAGCGGCCAAGTGCGGTTCGGACTCGCCCATGAAGGGTTCCGCAGCCGTTTATACAAAAAATGCACTAAAGATGAAAAAAAAACAATATGAAAAAAAAACACAGTCCTTTTGCTGAGAAGCGCAGTTTTTTGGCAATAACTTAAAAATGGTTTGTCCGATCATGTTGGAAACAATTTTCGTTGGAAGTATTTATTAAGCTTTAATATTTGTAAATTTTTTCACATTTCTTGAACATACCGTTTAGAAAATAGAGGGTGGGAACACGATTTTTGCTACTTTCGGAGCGAATATTTCGGAAAATGTTCACTAAATCAAAAAAAAAATTTGTAACCTCAAAGTGTTTTTAGAAGAACTGCCGTAATTTGTGCCACACATTAATATTTGCTGAATTTTTTTTTTTAGTAGCAGGTGTCAGGATTATCATGAACTGTTTTCATATCATACTGGTCGTTAGTTCTCTCTCGGTGAATCAGAAAGCGCAGATGGAGCCAGAATATGAAGTTTGTCGGATACGGCAGCTAACTTATCAAAATATTATATAAAACCACAAAAGACGAAGACGAAGTCAAATTATGGAATATTATCACCCCAAAAATTGACTTCCTAGTATTGACAGAAGTAATAGAAGGATAGCGTCACGTACCTGACATTCTGATGAAATATATGCCCTAAAATGGCTTGACAGCATATTTTTTTTACTCAATGTTTGTGAAACTATACGCAAGTCAGTAACGTCAAATGAAGATCTTAAAAAAAATTCAACAGGGAAACATGTTGTGACAGAGCTTACACTAATTGGATCCTTATTATTTTCACGAAAACTTGTTAATTGAGTTGTTTCGAATAAAAAATATAACGAAGTACTATTTGCGGCATTTTGATTGGATCTTTATTTTGGAAATGTCACAACAATTTTACAATTTGGCATTTATATTTTGTTATTACTAAAATTACATACAGGTATGACAGTTCACCAGTTGATTAAGACGTTGGCTTTAACAACTTAATTGTATTGTATACAAGTTATATATAGCCTTCCTAGTTGTAACTACTCAATTTGTTGTTTTACATGTATTTACATAGTCATTGAGTCACCTTTATTTAACTTACTTAGTACCGTAAAACGGGGTGAGCAGGGACAAAACTGACATTCAAACCTCGATAACATTTTATTTTTACATATGCAAACTAAATTGTATGTATAATAAATGTTCCCCCCGAAGAAATATATTTATCTTTTATTTAACTATCAAACTAAGTAGCGGTTTACACACGATACCTATGCTCCAAATTTCATCAATGTACATCTTATAGTTTTTGAGTAAAATGCCTGTGACATACGGACGGACAGACAGACAGAGAGACAGACAGACAGACAGACATGACGAATCTATAAGGGTTCCGTTTTACCATTTTGGCTACGGAATCCTAAAAAGAATACACTTCTTATTAAAAAAAAATACTTTTCTATTTTTCTCTTCGCTAAATTAAAACGATGTGAAAGTTATCTTATGCGCATGTAAAATTAGGTTTTCTGATAGACTTACAGTTAAATGTTAAGACTGTTAACTATGTATGTGTGTGAACTCATTAGTTTCAAGTGCTTCGCAATAACATTACACAGTGAAAACGAATTAAAGGCAAATGGATGTCGCTTCTAATTTGCACAGAAATTAAACACGAAACGTATATAGTCAAGTCGTGTCGGTTTCATTTCAATAGCGCGCGATGCACTCTCACTTAAAATTAATCCACGAGAAGCTATTCAACACTCCGTCAACAAATGCCGTAAGTAACATGATTTTCCTAATGATGTAGGCCTTTTTGAGTAAACAGAACAGCATTGCGGTGACTATTTACAAAGCACCGAGCGCACTCCCTCTTGGCTCTTCATTTCGCGTGCAAAACGTAGCAGGGTTGACAGTCAAAGCCACAATGTTGTTTTTGTTTTGCCCATACACAACATACGACATATTGTAACACAACTTTTGTTCCAGACTTTTGTGTAGATTAGGAAAGTCATCTTGGAACTGTGACAACTTGTGGTAAAACCAGCCGTGACTGGCTTGAAGCCCCTAAGCCCTGATTTTACTAACCCTACACCTTGGTTTTAAAAGTATATCCTATCCGTTTCATAGATAGGGATTCACATTAATATTCAATATTGTGATAATATCTATACTATTATAAAGATGTAAAAATTAAATGTCTGTACATTAAAGATATTTTCAAGTAATGATTGTTACAGACTATTTGGAGGTCACTAAAATGAAAAATATTTTTTTTGGATTTTATGTATGTTTGTATGTGTCGTTGTGGCTTCATCACGCAAAATACAATATTTGGTACACTTGGGTAGCTGGGTATCTTCAGATGGTTATAGGGTACTTTTTACCCGACTACGCTGAACAAAAAACGACGGGTTATGACTTTTCCTCCTCCGCGAACGAAGTTGCGGGCATCTTCTAGTTATTAATATTATCATAATATTGAGGACATATACTGATGGATAAAACGGCCAAGCTATACTTTTGAAAATAAGGTGTAGGGTTAGTAAAATCAGGGCTTAGGTGCTTCAAGCCAGTTGAAGCCATACTTTTTAAGAAAAGGTGTAGGGTCTGTAAAGTCAGAGCTTGAGGGCTTGGCTTTTCCTGAGATCATCTTTTTTACAGTGAAAGCGTTATAAGCTTGTGAGTCTTGGCTGCCAATTTACATGAAATGTTTTTGGTGGGATTTCACATCTTTTTGTAAGGTGCCCTAGTTTTTTAAAATTATTTTGGGCTGTTGCGTTTATTTAGGAATTCTCAGGAAGAACGATTTAAGTTGTAATTTTTTTCTGTTCTTTGTACGTAAATTCTATGCTCCATTCCAAATTTCAGCTTTCTAGGGCATCGGGAAGTATTCCAGTTATACTAGTTCTGCACCGCCTTTTTAGGGGTAGGAGGGTGAAACTTACAGATTTATTAATTTACCTATTGTTTTTATGTAAATCCTAGGCTCTATGCCAAATTTCAGCTTTCTAGGTTATCGGGAAGTACCCTATAATTTATATACGTGAGTAGTGACGAAATCAGCGTATTTTAGGTATCAATAAAGTATGAAAGCTAGATCAATAAAATTTAGTGCATTTCATATGTTTCCCGACTACATCTTAACCTGTGAAATTGGCCTCTCAGATGTTAACTGGGGCGAAGATATGCGCCGCATATAGCGGGTTTGAAAATGAGACGAAACGGTTCGGAAAAGGTAGGTAGTGCCCCGCTTCTTTTTTTTCGTGTTAGCGGGGCACTATCGTGCCCCCAGATATATATTTATTATTTGCTAATAAAGAGAAAACACATTCTGTGAACATTTAAAATGTCTATCTAACCCTTTAAGAGTTAGACTTTCCCTTCAAGAGTTAGAGCCCTGTGACAAACAGACGGAATGACAGACAATCAGTGGAGGCTTAGTAATAAAGATTCCGTTGGTTTTTCAAGGAGGTATTCTCCAAAAATCGTAATATCCGGGTACTAAATTTGAAACCATATTAAAAAAAAAACTTAGCACTTATCAGTTATCAGTTTATTTATTGCTTTCATAGGTACATTGGAAGATGGTACATTTAACAACTTAAAAAGCTGTTAAAACGCGCAGTTATCTCAACCCTAAAATTTACACGTTCACAATACTAAAATGTTTATAAATAAAAAAATGGACTATTTCAGCTTTTAATGAAGATTGTATTTGCTAAGTTTCATTTGTCTTATTTCAAAACAAAAGTGTTTCCAATACTAACTTTTAACCCCAATTTAACAAAACTAACTTAGACATAAATTACAAAACCTAATGTAATACTAGTGTCTTAATTAATCTCGAAATTGCTTAAAAGCAAGACTAGCTCTCTTACAAAACATCGTTATGATTATACATACATCAGTTTCAGGTCCCTATCCTTAAGAACAAATTTACGTGGAAATTTGACGAAAAATGTTTGTGTTAGCTTTATACCTATCTACTACAACCCACACGATTCACGTTGTCTGTCACAAGTGCCAGGTTCAGCTTCACGTATATAAAGTGCTCGTCAGACCAATACGTTTTTTTGCCAACCCTACGAATTTCAAACGGGGCTCGCAGACATGGGTAAATAATTTTCCTGATTACCGAGCGTCTTCGTTGTGCGGCCGGGAGCGAGTTGTCCCGACCTCGGAAAATATTAAAAATTATGTCGAGAGCTGGCACAGTCGTCGGGTTCCGCTAAGTTTGGTTTGGTTCTATATTGTTTGGGCTGGCTTTGGTCTGTTCTAATGTTTCGGTGTTTTTTTTTTGTGTGAAATTACACTTACATGATTAGTTTTGACTGACATTTTCCAAATTCTTGTACGCTTCTGAGATGGGTATAGTTATGACTATAATCTGGTGTAAACGCTTTGGAGACCTGACGACGCACATACGGGTATTTAAACAATCTACGCGGCCAAAAATCAATTTTACTAAATGTATGCCAGGTAAAAAAAACGACTACCTGGGTCAACGGGATTAGTTTGGGAACAATACCCATCCCCTCCAACCTTCATTCTGTTTACGCTGTCTACGTACGAGCAGTCGGAATTCGATCGTCCCCTGAGGTGTACGTCTCTGTTCTCGGCGTTCGTGTGAAAACATAAACTTTGACAGTGAATATTAGCTGTTTCAAGTTGAGTCGCAAAAAAATAGTGATGGATCCAGATACAGCAGGTAATTAACTAATTTTCTGAATTACGTTTGACTCGCACTTATTATGTATAAATTAATTTCAGGTGTTTTGAAAGTTAGTAGTTAACAGACTATTTTTTTGCATGATTTGTTCTAATATTAAGGTTTTTGTTGTACTATCGGGTGAGAGCCGGTTTTGATTCTTGATTTATTATAAATTTGAAACCTTTAGGAAGACAACTTTTAAAAAATTTGCCGCGGAAAATCGCGAATTAGCATTATTGAGGCTTTTGAAGTTAAAACGAAAAATACTACTAAAACCACGATTTATGTCTAACCCATTTTTAAACGCTTATTTATTTGTTTTAGGTTCACAAAGCTCGTCAGGTGTGAGGCTTGTGACTCGCAAGTACTTGTTTGACCGTTTATGCAGCTTTGAATTAGCTAACATTGAAGAAAAGCTCAACTTTTTAAAAGATGATATTTTATCAGGCGACATATACCACGAGGACCAAATCGCGAGTTTTAAGCGAAGATTTGCTCATTTTAAGTCCGAAATTAAACGAAGATGGTTTAAAGCTCATTAAAAAGAAGATTTATTTCGAAAATGTAATGATTTGTGGCTTCAAGGCACTTTTGAACTTCCCATGCTGACACAAACTAAACGAGGTCGACCTTGTAAATTATTTGAGGAATCAAGTGAAAGATCTAAAAGAAGGAAAACCGAAGAAGTTCGATCGACTTTAGAGGGAGAAGTAATTGTCCATGCTGCACAAACTGAGTTGCAAAAAACTGGAAAACGTGATGCGTCTGCCGTGTTAAAACAAATTGTTAGTTCTCCAACAAGGGCAACTAAATATAAAAAAGCATTTGAGGAAACAAGAAAAGCAGAAGCCGATAGTCTTACACCTATTCAAGCTTTACAAATGTTTGTAGATGCAGACTTAACTCGTCGACAATATGAAATAATCCGAAATACTAATAAGAAGTTCTTTCCCTGTTACACGCTTTTGCAAAAGGCCAAACAAGAGTGTTATCCACCTCCTGATGAATGCAAAGTGACGAGCACCTCTGCTGAAAGCAGCTTGCAAAGCTTGGTTGATCTCACAGTCAGGCGTCTATCAATCTACTTAGAAGACGTCCTTATTACATTGCAGGAGCAAGAACGAAAGAGAGTGTTTTTGTGACGGATCTCAACAGTCACAATTTAAACAAAAATTTGAAAGTGATGCAGACTCGGACGCGAGTATCTTTCAAAGTTGTTTTGTTCCTTTGAGACTAGTCTGTGGCAAAGATGACAAGAAAATTGTATGGGAAAACCCTAAGCCATCTTCTCCACGATTTTGCAGGCTTATTCGATTTAGATTCGTAAAAGAGAGTACAGATATAACGGAACAAGAAATAGACCACGTTAAAACGGGTGCTAATCTGCTAACCACAACAGAGGTGGTATTGAACAACAATAAATTTATGGTTAAACATGTTTTTATCATGACAATGGTTGATGGTAAGGTCTGTAACGCTGCCACTGGAACAAAATCCACAAGTCGATGTTACATATGCGGTGCAACTTCAAAAGACTTCAATAAAATCGATTTAAATAAGGATATAAGTTTTGAGGCTATCGAGTTTGGACTATCTGTGCTTCACGCCAGAATACGTATCTTTGAAAGTATTTTACACTTGGCGTACACATTGCACGTAAAGAAATACAGGGCGAGAAAAACAGAAGCTGAGAAGAATACAGAAAGAGAAGCAAAGCTCAAAATACAAAAACTATTTCGCGAAAAAAACGGTCTACGGGTGGACATGCCAAAGGCCAATTTCGGAAACACAAACGATGGAAACATCAGTAGAAGGTTTTTTGAAGATCCGAAATTAGCGTCTGAAATAACTGGAATAGATTATAATTTAATATACAGACTGAAAATCATATTAGAGGTCATATCCAGTGGATATCCAGTTGACCCGAAAAAATACGACAAATACGCATTAGACACTGCTCGCTTATATGTAGATTTGTATAATTGGCACCCGATGACACCAACAATGCACAAAATCCTCGTGCATGGATCAGTCATAATTAAAAATGCATTATTGCCTATAGGGCAACTATCTGAAGAAGCTGCAGAGGCCCGTAATAAACACTTCAGAACATATCGGCGAGATTACGCCCGAAAATTCTCCAGAGAATCCTGCAACAGGGATATTTTTAATAGATTACTTCTCAGCTCGGACCCTCTTTTAAGCAGCAGCAGCAGCATGAGGAGCATGAAAAAAAAATAAAAATGAAAGTTTCTCGCCAGAAACAATCGCCATGTTGATTTCTGCAACGCCAAACTTAGAAGATTAATGTTTTATTAATAAAAATGACTTATTTTCACAACTTAACTTTTGTTTTAATTATTAATATCATTTAGAAGTAGTTTCTTAAAGAAAATAATTTTGGCCGCGTAGATCGTTAAAATACCCCTATGTGCGACGCTGCACGCATTCGGCGGGCCTATGATGGTTGCGTTTGTCACGCGATAAATAAGTGACATAGCTGCCGTCACCTTCTGACACGTATGTAAGTGCGAGAGTGACAGGCGCATTATCATATCATTTATCGCGTGATAAACGCGACCATCATAGGCTCGCAGGACAGGATTTGTAAGCCTTCGGAGTTGGAAACGGGTTGAAACCGCCGTTCCCGTGAGTCGTTGAACTTTGACTGATATACATTTCTTAAAAAGTAATTAGCCTACTCAATAATTTGTAAACTCATAAATAATCAATTTCACTCAACAGAAGCTGTTATCTGTTAAAAGGTCAATATTTGAGTGTTACCATTGTCCCATTATTGACGAACTCGCTATAAATTGTGGTTTCTGCAATTCTTATCATTATGATGCTGTTTGCTTTTATGAAACGGCCAACGATACGGGTGGTACGGGTGATGGTAATGACACATTTAAAACGCTCACATATTTACCCTAAGCTTTTATAACACACGGGCGACTCAAATGTTCCTCCTCCTGAGCTTTCAAAATGTGGTGCTGGTGCGAAATTCTGGGTATTTGATGGACAGCGTGTTGCATTTATACGTCAAATCTGTATGAACTAAAATCTATGTACCACCTAACGTCCATCAGCGTTCAGCGACTCCCAGTACTCTGGGCATGTGGCCAAATGGGAGCCAGACCAGCCAAGTGGGTCATGTAGATGGAAAAAGGGGACTTGAAAGATCACCGACCCAAGGCCCTGATAGAGTAAAGGAAGCGTGCCAGTCAAACATACAGGGGCCTATTCGGATGTTACAAATCCGATCGGCCTAAAACTTCTTGGTGTATAAAATGACGATCTCATCTGACCTGAGGTCGTAATTTTATGCACCGATCCTTAATCATGACGTTACAATGACGAAAAGCAGATATAAAACTTATTCTTGTTTTATATTTACTTGTAAACGGTCGTTTTGCGTACCTAAAATGCATGCTAAGAATTTCATACGTCACGTTTCTGCTGTTAAAGATCTCTCTGGAGGATGCCTTGAGCGACTTTAAGTCTTTTATCAGGGGGTTTACAGAACCCTTATAGTTTCGTCATGTCCGTCCGTATGTCACAGACATTTTACATAAAAACGACAAGGGGGGCAATCCATTCATCATAGGTAACAGAAGCTGATATTTTTCCAGCAAACACTATTATGTACATATTTCGACAGTTCTTTTAAAGAAAATGGTTTCGAAGTAATTTTTCGATGAAGTGAATATTAGACGAGATTTTGATGGTCGGTTTTTGGGTGGATGCCGATCACCCGAGAAGACAACGCGGGTGGATGCTATACCGTCGTCATCTCATGCTGATGACTCGTAGACAGGCGGACGTCATCCATACTAATATTATAAATGCGAAAGTGTGTCTGTCTGTCTGTCTGTCTGTCTGTCTGTCTGTCTGTTACCTCTTCACGCTTAAACCGCTGAACCGATTTGGATGGAATTTGGTATGGAGATAGTTTGAGTCCCGGGGAAGGACATAGGCTACTTTTTATCCCGGAAAAATACACTTATCCGCGATAAACGAATTTAAAGCGGACGAAGTCGCGGGCAGAAGCTAGTAATTCTATACGGTCAAATTGCCTCCCAAAAGCTTAAAAATAAGTAGTCATGAATGTTCTCTACGTAGTATCAAAAATAAAATTTAACTGCAAGCGTGACATCATTCATCTTGACTACAGGAAAGTACCCAATTATGTATATTTTCGGACATATTCGTTCGATAAATTATAAATAAGGATCAACGTATATTTTAAACCGTATGTCCAAAAAAATTTAAAAAGAAAATATTTGTAACATGATTGGATATATCGTTTTTGAGTTATAGCTGTAACAAAAAAACGTAAGTGAAGATATGAAACGCTCTTTTGCTATTGCAGTTTTTCACGTCGTATATTAACGTAACTTTCATCAGAATCACCTATAACAGGAATATAGGTGATTCTGATGAAAGTTCATGAGAAGTTAGAAAAATCGAAATAGAAAAGTAAATGGTTCGACATACAATTATACTCGAACCCTAAGAGTCGGAGGGCATGCAGTCGACTTACACCTAAAACTTCTCGATTGGACTCTGCTAGATACTCGACGACAAGTACGACGGGAAAATTGATTCCCCGGTACTTTCTCGAGATGCAATTTAATGTGCTAAATTTCTAGGAAATACGAACGATGTTAACTCGTACCGCGTGAGAACCAATAATGACTTCTAGATTCAATGAAATATGGAAGCGCAGGCAATATTGATATGAATGTTTCGAGATATTAATTTGCATAGTGTTGGGGAATTTTTCGCATGGCTGATTACTATTATAAAGTTATACAAATGACATTTTGAAGATATTTTATTAAAAAAAATGTTGAATGGGTCAAGCTAAATTTTACTGAAACTTATTTTTGCGCGTAGGTACTAATTTAAATACAAGTAATATAAATATTTTATTTATTTATTAAACTTTATTGCACAATACAAAAAAGTACAAATGGTGGACATAATGCCATAAACGCGATTGCTTCTACCAGTCAACCATTAGGCTAAACAGGTAAATTATTGGAGCGGGATATCGGTATCAAACTTGTACAAATCAATAAATACAAGGGTGAGACACCCAAATTATACACAAAATATTATGATATTTCAGTAGTGGAGTTGTGACGTAGGTTATTTAAACATGGAGATCAGTAAGATCAAAGTAAAGAATAATTACATTTATTTCAATAGTCATCTTCATCTCCCTGCCCTTATCCCACTTACGTAGGGTCGGCACAGCATGTTTTCTTCTTCCATTCATCTCTATTACTCGTCATTTCAGCGCTTACTCCTTTCTTTCTCATGTCCTCTCTCACACAATCCATCCATCAGGGTTTTCTTTTGGCCTACCGATCGCTGTCCTTGGACACTCATCTGTAACATTCTTCTACCAATATGACCCTCATCCCTCCTCATTACATGCCCATACCACGCTAACCTACTACTCCTTATTTTGTCCGTCATGGGTGCTACTTTCAAACTTCCCTTTATATACTCATTTCTAATCCGATCTTTTCTCGTCACTCCACACATCCATCTCAACATTCTCATCTTGGCTGCGTGCACTCTTCTTTCGTCCGTCACTTTCGCTGCCCAACATTCTGATCCATACATTACGACAGGTCTTCTGATCACTTTATAGACTTTCCCCTTAAGTTTAAGGGGCATTCTTGGATCACAAGCTGTTCCAGAGACCTGTCGCCATTTCATCGATCCCGCATTTATTCTTTGTTGCACATCACGGTCTACATTGCCCGCATTTTGGATTAATGACCCGAGATACCGGAAGTCGGAGCAGACGGGTAGGGATACACCATCCAAGGCAATATGTGAAAAACTGGATAAGTCGCTGAAATCGCAGAACAAGTGCTCGGTTTTGGTTCTACTTATTTTCAGGCCCACGTTCTCCAGTGTTTCCTGCCATTTTCCCAGTCTACTCTGGACCTCAAGAGCATTATCCCCGACAAGAACAACGTCGTCGGCAAACAGCATACACCAGGGTGCTTCGTCCTGTATGTCTGATGTTAGAGCATCCATAACTAGGAGGAACAAATACGGGCTTAAAGCCGACCCCTGGTGCAGACCTACCGCCACGTTGAAATTGCCAGCTACCCCAGCTTCGGACCGGATGTGAGTACTAGCTTTATCATACGTCGCCTGAACAAGTCGTACATACTGCTCTGGCATACCTTTCCCTTTCATAACCCACCACAGAACCTTACGGGGGACCCTATCGTATGCTTTTTCCAGAGCTATGAATACCATATGCAAGTCCTTTTGTGCAAGTCGGTATTTTTCGCAAAGTTGGCGGAGTGCAAATATAGCGTCCATAGTTCCCCGGCCTGGCATAAACCCAAATTCGTTCTGTGTTACCTCACTTTCTTCTCTCATTCGTTTCACTTTCTCCCATATCTTCATACTATGTGACATAAGCTTTATTCCTCGATAGTTGCTGCAATCCTGTATGTCACCTTTATTCTTAAGGATGGGCACCAGGGAACTGTTGCACCATTCGTCAGGCATTACCTCTTCTTGCAACAACTTATTGAAGAATAGAGTCAGTCACTTCCATCCATCTGCTTTCAAAAACTTCCATACTTCCGCTAGTATACCATCTGGCCCAACTGCTTTTCCATTCTTCATACTCTGTACTGCCATCTTCACTACCTCTATGTATAAGCTATATCTATAAGCTCTTTCACTAAACCTTTATTACTTTGTACATTTTTTAACTCTCCGCTCCATTTATTCTCTTCATTCATTAATTTGTTAAAGTAACTTTTCCAGCGTCCTTTTATTGCCTCATCATCCGTCAAAACCTTTCCCGCTTCGTCTTTCATACATTTCATATGATTCACATCTCTCGCATTCATTTCTTTCTCTCTTGATATTCTAAAAAGATCTTTTTGGCCTTGTGGGCTCTCCAGGAAATCGTACAACTTATCTTGCACCTTGGCCTTTGCCATTGCGACTGCTTCCTTAGCTTTTTGTTTACTATTTTGGTATTGTGATCTTTTTATTTCCTTTTCACTGTCATTTCTATCTTCCACCCTTTTCCATTCTTTGAAAGCATTCTTCTTTTCTTTTAAAATCGTCTGCACTTCCTCATTCCACCACCACGTATCCCTATCTATCTTCCTTTTCCCTTTGGTTTCTCCAAAGATGTCCCTCGCTGCACTTCGTATCCACGTTGCCATCTCACTCCAGCACTCATTCACTCCCATCTCCGCCATATCTTCCATTTCTATCATTTTACCAACCACTCTTACCTTGAATTCTGCAGCTAATTCCCTATCATCCAGTCTGTACCATTTCGTTCTAGATGGGGGATTCAGGATCTTCTTAAAATGCTGAACTTTAAGAGCTAACTCCAGAAGCAGTAGCCTATGCTGAGAAACAAGGCTCTCACTGGGTATTACCTTGCAGTCCTTAGCCGATTTTAGCCTGTTTCTTCTTAAAATAATGTATTCAATTTGAGTAGAGTGTGGACCACTACAGTATGTGATAAGATGTTGTTCCCGTTTTTCATAGTATGTGTTTGCTATAGCTAGGTCAAAAGCCAAGGCTGCTTCCAGTAGAGCTTCACCGTCTTGATTCCTGACTCCGTAACCTCGGCCTCCATGCACTCTTTCATACCCAGCATTCATCCTTCCCATATGTCCATTAAAGTCCCCCCAATGTATATATCCTCACATTCCGGAATTCCCATTATTACCGCATCAAAATCCTCCCAAAACTTTTCTTTTATACTGCAATCACATCCAGTTTGCGGCGCATACACACTAACTACATTCAAAACCGAGTCTTCCATCAACAATTTTACTATAATGACTCTATCATTCACTCTCTTTACATCGGTCACCTTGTTCTTGAGCTCTTTATCTAATACTATACCCACGCCATTCGTGTTCCCATCGCTACCGCATTATATAATTTATAACCCGCCCCAATTTCTCTTGCTTTCTGTCCCTTCATCTTCGTCTCCTGCAAACACGCTACATTTATCCGTCTCCTTTCTAAAACATCTGCTAGCTCTCGTCCTCTTCCAGTAATCGTACCTATATTCCAGCTCGCAATCCTCAGTCTTACTTCCCGGACTAGCTTCTTACGCTGCCCCTGTCCCTGGTGCAGCAACCCTTGTCCATTTCCCACAGACGCCGGGTGCAGCGTCCGCGCGTCGCCTGCGGGGTACGCCCTAACATTATCGCATACTCTGTCAATCCTCAGACTCATGTTGTAAACGATTTGGCATGGTTTATTTTACGACCGGCCGCCTGCCTGACATCAACCCTCCTTGGGAATTCTTCGCTGAAAAAAAGGATAGGTGGAAAGGACTATAATGGATATAAGGATCTGGGGTTAGGGATACTAGCGCCATGGAGTACAGGGACGGTGTGTGACACTAGCAGCTAGAGCAGTCCGGGGTTGCGTGCCCGTAGCGGTTCCAGTCAGTTATCGGATAGATATCAGGTGGTTCCACCCTCTGAACATATTTCAATAAAGTATCGTTTTATATACATTAGGTTGTCGCTGATACAAGCAATATGCGCTTCTATGATGAGGTAAACCAAAGTGTTACTGCTAAACACTAAATGTAGACATTAGCTGCAAAATAAATAAATAACACCATACTATACAAATTATACATAATACGTAATATATATAAATATAGTACATACATATATAACATATGTATGTTATATTATATACCGTATGTATGGGTACCTGCTGCTATAAAGACTCTTAATCTTGAAGACTTTCCAAGAGATGCTTGCGCAACACTTAAAGGAATATTCTACAAAATATAAAACAAAATATTTTCCCTATGTCCCTCCCCGATGGCAAGGTGCCCAGAAGGCTGGCCATTTAGCATGGCAATGTTGAGTCTCAGGGCTAAGAAAATGAAATAGCTATAGGCTCTTTAGAGGTTCGAGGTCCGAGATAAAATCGTTAAACAAAATATTGTTTTCACATAATGTGTGGTTTGGACTTTTTCTCTGTCGCAACCTTCTAGTACATAATTATATATATATATCGCAATTGCATATGCTTTGACACTTCTAGATGACTAATAAATAAATAATAAATAAATAAATACATTTTATAGGACAATTTTTACACAAATCGATCTAGTCCCATAATAACCTCAATTAGGCTTGTGTTATGGGTAGTAGACGACGATATATTTAAAATATATGTTTACTTATATACATAGAAAGCATCCAAGACCCAGGAACAAATATTTAGACTCATCACTCAAATATTTGCCCTGACCTAAATCTGTACCCAGGACCTTCAGCTTCGCAGTCAATGTTACTCCCGCTGAGCTAAACCAGTCGTCAAAATATATGATGACTATACATATTATCCAGTTTGTTGCGGTACGAGGAGGCACTTAATGGGACCTTCAAAAATAATTTACGAGTATTAGCGAAACTTATTCAAGCGAACATATTATAGAAACTTTGTTCAATTTTTATCCTATCGATATGTAGGAAAATAAAATTTCATACTTCTTCAATCAGATCCATAACGTCTCGTCAGTACTGAAACGGTTAACAAAATCATATTTTTACTTGTATCTTATTTGTATATGCTAAAGGTATGAAATTGCTTGCAGCGAAATCTGAAGATGAATTAACTTCTGCTTCCTTAGGGACCAAGCAGCGGGATTTGATATTAGGTTAGAAAAAATAATTTATAGGCTTTCTTTCCGCTTTTATTGTTTTCGTAAAACATTTTTCTGTGGTTTATTTCGTTGCTTAAATTAACTCATTGTAGAGTTTGGTCATAAAGTGGGGTTTGCGCTAAGCTGAGTGTATAATGCAGTCTTCAGTCGCCGCTTTATGACGTGTTTAATGAGATTTAAGCATTTGATATTAGCTTTTTTCTGCGGCTTATTCGGTATCGTATCCATATTTATTATTGAGATGCGTAAATTTTTTTGTGGGGTATAAAGTTGCGTTACATATTTTATATTAATGAAAAATATCACGTTGATTATAAATATTGCTATGCTACCGCGTGAAATAAGGTTAACCCCACAAACAGATTGGCTTATGATAACAGTAACGGGCGGGATACCTACAATATATTTTTAACAGTCATTGGCGTACAAAATTTAGTATTCTTTAATTCTATCATTGTATTCTAAATTACGTTTAACAGACAACGTAGGTACCTCTTTATTATACTATCATATTTTTATAAATTGCCGCCAATAAAACAATTTTTGACACTAAATCATTAATTATGTGTAAAAATATTATCTCTTAGCGCTTGAATTTTATTTTCACCACACGCCTACAAACGAGGCGAATAAGCATATTCTGTGTTTATAAAATAGCAGCTTTAGTCGCAAACCCTTGAATGTTAATTATAAAAGAGCAAATTACGAACCCCTCAGTCCACGTGTGCATGCGAGCAATGATACATTTGTGCGAGATTGGCGGCATTGCTGTGATAATGGAATCAGCAGACGCGGGCGGCTATGCGTAAACGTGAAGGTGGGGCCATAGCAGCTGGCAAATCACATGCAATTTAAAAGGTAAGTTTTTTTAGAAAAGTCTTTAAATAAAAGTGTTTATTATATGAAAGTTTTAACATATATTAATAGCTAAACAATCTTAACACAGTCTATATATAATTTACGTGAACATTCGAATGCTTCCAAATATTGCAGGCCAGGATGCAGAATACTTCGCCACTAGCACAAGGCAATTGCAACTATTTATAATTTGGTACAGCAGCTTATATCACTGTCAAATAGCATATAATTTATATATATATTTTTATATAATAATAACTGATAAACTCATCAGTCCACGTGAATGCGAGCAATGGTACAATTGTGCGAAATTGGCAGCATTGTTACGATAATGGGAACAGCAGACGCGCAGGCTATGCCTAAACGTTAAGCTGGGACTAAAGTGGCTGGTAAAACCTCTCTGGCACCTACCCTGACTAATTCAATCCAGTATATTGATTTCAGACAAAGAGAATAACAAGTTAGTTTTAGTAGTTGAGGAATGGTGATTTCATGTGAGTAACGGTACAATTGTGCGAGATTGGCGCCGTTGCACGTTGTTATGATAATAGAAACAGCAGCCGCGCAGACTATGCGTAAGCGTTGAGATGGGACCGCAGTGGCTGGTAAACCTCGCTGGAACCTACACTGATAAATTCAATTCAATATACTTATTTACTTCAGTCCAAGTGCATCATTAGTTGGTTTGGTTGAGTTGAGACGGTAGCTCATTATACCTTTTTTTCTTATCACGTGGAGATACAGTTAGTTGGCCACGATCCTCATGCGAGCATCGGTACAATTATACGAAATTTTTTGCCTTATGTTTTTTGACCAATTTTGCAGTTATTAAGTCCAAATATTGCATCGCCACTCTGGCGCATCAAGTAATCAGCTTAAGCAGCGGGTTTATTCTACAAAACATTTTGCCATCTTTCCTGGACATTCCAAAGTCTTTTACTAGATAGTTCAGATTTGACGTATTTCTAAAAAAGTTATTAGGAGTAGTAAATTGTATACTTATTTAAGTAGGTAGTATTGATGTGAAGGTTTTACACATCTCCTTCATGTGTCAAATGTCATTGAAATTTATATGAAAAAATAATGACTTGAGAGTTTCTCGCAACAATTATTTTCTTCAGATGTCGTATTTTATGAAGCTCAGGTAGATTTGCTGAATAATCTTTTGATACAAAAACTCGGAATTGTGTAACTTCAGTTAAGCACATATTATTTTTACACCAAAAACAATTTGCCTACCATAAAAAATAATCAAGGTATTTCTATGCCAGCAATGTGGCCACAGTGCAAAGTCTCTAAATATTTGGTCGGAGGCGACTCGTTTATTACATTTCCTCGGACGTCCCTGCACAATTTAATTGTGCTCTCCACCTGAGCTCAAATTCCCTTATGTATTAAACCTGCTTCAAACTGGCTTTTGTTGAATTTACAACATGATGAAATAATCTCAACTGGATTTGTTATCTTTTCGTTCTTTAATCGGATCTTGTTGTTTCACGTATTTTATTTTCACGTGAATTGGATTTTCTTAACTTCCATTCCCATGTGGTTGTTAGTGAATCATTTTGATATTGTGTTTCGTTTTCAAATATTGAACGCCTGAAAAATGTAAGTCAATATGATTTATTTATAATGAAGCCAGGTAGTATGGATTCCCTTTTCAGTTTTTTTTGTTTCCAAATCACGCTTCTTCCTTTTTAGGATTTCGTACCCAAAATAGCAAAAACGGAACCCTTCTAGTTTCGTCATGTCCGTCTATCCGTCCGTCCATCCGTCCGTCTGTCACAGGCATTTTACTCAAAAAGAACATGTCGTATATTGATGAAATTTGGAGTATAGGTGTCTTGTGTAAGCCGCTACTTGTTTGATGGTTAAATAACAAAAAAAAAAAACTTGGGGAGCACTCCATACATGTAACCGAAAATGAAAAGAATAATCAGGAAATATCAACGTGTGGCACATATTTCGACAGATCTTTTAAAAAGCTATTGAGGTGTCTAAATTGTTTTTGATTAAGTGAACATTTTCGGAAATAATTGCTCCGAAAGAAGCAAAAATTGTGTCGCCCCCCCCCCCCTCTATTTTCTGAGTGGAATGTACAAAAAATATGAAAAAAATTACAAAGATAAAAGCTACGTAAATACTTTCAACGAAAATTATTTTTAACATGCTCGGATATACCGTTTTTGAATTATTTTCAAAAAACTGCACTTCTTAGGAAAAAGACTTAATTGCCGTGGACATACGCTCTTTTGCTAGTGCACTTTTTTCATATCGTATTTTTATCACCTGTAGTGCATTTTTTGTACGAACGGCTATGGAACCCTACAATGAGCATGGTTCGACATGCTCTTGAGCGGTTTTTATATATTTCCGTAGTACTCATCTTTTTGTTTTATAATATTTGTTTTATACGAGTTTTGTTAAAACCAAATCATTTTACCAAGTAACATGAAGGTTTCTGTGTCGTGTAAGTGTGACATTGTAGAATTCGAACGAGCGTTAAAGCATTTCCCATAGGATGTTGTGACACTTCAACGGGCTTTAGAGGCCTTCATGAATAAACAACGTAGCCGCAGATACTTCGCGCTCTCAGCTGAATAATGCCCTATACTGTACGAAGCTTTCAGACGCATATGACGTTGTTCCTTCAGGGTGCTGCTTGAGGGAACTGAGGACGTGCAGATGCCAAGACAAATTATTATGCAGCCTGCGTTGCTATTTTTCCAGTGAAAGTGTGACAGTTTTCTATTTAGGGGAAAGAAAATGTGAAAAGATTACCACGTTAAGTATGAAATCACCCTAAAAAGCTGATTATCATGAAGTGAGGTAAGCCGAATTACTAGACTACGTATAGTTAATCATGATTTTTCAAGCAAAATCCAAATGCTAATTCGAATAACAGTCCTGTTAGTGTAAAACAGGCACGTACATTTTTAAATGTAAAATATGCCCTCTCATAAATAAAAATAAATTGCTTAAATAATCATGTTGCACCGGGTTACTGGTAGACTTCATGGTATCATAGTTTTTTCTGCTTACGAACTAATTTTTACTGTACTATGTTTCTTTGTTTAATGACAATTGTTAAATGTTTCGTTTTACGTAAAAAAAATGCCTAAATAACTCCTTGCGATCGGGGCACGATCCAAAGTATGGGCATTGACAGTCCTTTTCTTTTAATGGTTGTTGGTACAAACTAAGCTTGTGAATTTGGTACTTGGTCGATTTTTTATTTTTACTACTGGGTTATATATAGACAAATGAGTCCAAATCTAAATATTCAAATTAAAATAAGTATAAGCAGAGACTTTTAATATTTACTGATTATTTATTATATGGCTTGCAAAACTTGTCAGTACAGAGAGCTTACATTGTTAATAAGAATAGTCTGTGACATAAGACACGTGTGTTTTCTACTGCCTACTGTCGTCAATATTTAGCCTAGGGCGTCCATTTTGCAAGCCAATGCATCATTATTCATCATTTCGGATAAACTGTCTGCCTTAACATTCGGAACACAAATATTCCAGATTGATCGAAGTATCCAATTACAAAAATTTGTCTAGTGAGGAATAAACCAAAATGTTATGATTGATGAAAAGGTACTTAACATTATTCCAATAAACTGTGTATACAGAAAAGGTGGTGTTTACTTGGTGACTATTATTCCCTTATTATTTTAAGTAAAGTTTTCATAAATACAGAAATGCGTCTACAAATACAGGAAGCGGAAGAGAACTCAAGATGTAGCGTAGTGGCGACTATTATTACTACATAATATTTCTGGTATTCTGTGGAGCGTTTGAACTGCCCTGACTTCTGTGGTTGATTTGCTGAAACTCGGATAGTTTGTACGACATTTTCGATTAATTTGCAGATGGCATCGACTTCTAACAAACAACAGAATCAGAATAATTAACTATCTTCTATTAACAGTTTAGCAGAAATATAGCGAGTCCATAAATAAAATACCTTAAATGTTGTGCAATAGTTTAATTTAAATATTCGGTCCTAGAATTCACAACCTAAAGTTCACAAACCAAACGGACTCGCTAATATCTAAATATTTGCTCGTATACATACTGACACAATTGTGTTAAAAACCAATAAACAAAGGTTTGCTTACTACGTAATATAAATAAATAAATATCGTAAATAATAAATACTAGAAGGTGCCCGCGACCTCGTCTGTAAAACTTTTTTTACCGTAGTTGGGAAAAAGGTTAAAAGACCATCTTTGGATGTCCAGCTATTCCCGTACCAAAATTGGCTAAAATTCGTCCAGCCGTTTTGGCGTGATGAGAGGATAAAGAGATTCTAGCTATTCTATTCTATTCTAACAGATGGCGCCAGACTGGCAAGGCGCTGCGCGGCCATTCAAAACGACGATCCTGCATCGCGCTACTAAGATTTCTACTAAAATCATGACCCTTCTCCATAGAAAACTGATTATTAATACAAATCTAGAATTTTATAATAGTATGTATAGATTTTATAAAAGTGTAGATTATAATACATAGATAACATTGAAGACCCATGAACAAATGTTCATGCTCATCACACAAAAACTTACCCTGGCCGGGATTTGATCCCGGGTCCACCAGCTTCGTAATATACTTTATTATCTGTCCATTGTTCCAAACATTCTTTTCTGGTCATAATCTGCTACTAGGTAACATTAGAAAGAAATTGTATTTGTTATCTAGGTACCAGAGATCGGAACCGGTATTTTTTTTTCGACGAAACTAACGAAAAAAACGATTCGTTTTTCTTGTTCAGTAACGAGATTTTCGTATATTTTATTAAAATTATATAACTAGAATCAGGTGTTTTGTGATTAATTTCTCTTCTCCTTAATACAGTCTTAAAACATTCCAGAAAAAGCGTGTACTTTAGAAGATTTAAAAAATACCGGTTCCGATCCCTGCTAGGTACTTACTATATAACTATATAAAAAAAAGCATAATTATGTTGGGTTCTATAAGTAAGAATGTTCAAAGAGTGCTTTGTTGTTGTTTTTAGACTAAATATATTCGCGAGGATAGTAAACAGCGTGGGTAGGTACGAGATAAATTGACGAACTATGTATTATATTTTCGCACACCGACCGTATATAAATAGATATATGGCTATGTGATCCTAGTATCGTGTAGACTGAGTTCAACAATTATCTCTACTATTATAAAGTTGTAAAAATGAAATGTTTGTATGTGTCGTTGTGGTTTCATCACTCTAAATCGACTAAACGGATTTCAAAAATTTTTGGTACACGGGAAGCTGGGTATCTCAAGATGGTTATAGGATACTTTACACCCGACTGTGATAAAGAAAAAAAGAGGGCTTATGACTTTTTCTTCTCCGCGAACGAAGTTGCGAGCGCTTTCTAGTACTACATATAATTATTAAAGTTTAGTTCGCGAGTGTCACAGTATAAAGCATCAGTGAGATTTTATAAAAACGCCTGAAAACGAATGCACTCATACAGACACGCGTTGCAACAAGTAACTTGTAAGGGTGTCGAGGCAAGCAGTCCATTTTACTGCACCCGTTACAAGTCATGGAAACTAATACACAAACTGTTTCACTATTTCTTCGCCTGAATTGATTGAGAGGCACGGGGAAGGCGACAAAGAAGATTGAACGCGGGCAGAGGGCGTCCTGTCTTCACTTATATGCGAGTAAGTGTGTGCATGAGAGCGCCCTGAAATATCTAGTTAAGATACTGCGTTAGCTAGTACATTTAGTGTGCGAGTGTATCGCAAACAGTTTGATTAAAGCCGGACATACAATGTCATTCCCAGTGGTAAGGATCGCTGTTCACTAGATCGGAGTGTCGGTGCAATTTACTCTCCATAATTAACGTATTTCTATAGGGAAAAGGATAGCTAGCTTAATGACCGAACCCTTCGAGATAGCCGTAATAATATCAGGCCATGGCCTACACATAACATAAACAAGGCATTATGCTTATGACTATTACGCAGGATGGGGTAGAAATGAAGACTGTTACCATTATAATATAGTAAATAAACAAACATTAGTCGGTATATGCACAGATATATGGAAACTTTGGAAGTTGGAATAGGTGGCACACACAGTAAACAATGGAACATTCTTTATAACAGCCATTTTATTTGGGATCATCAAGTCCGGCGATATCAAGTCCTGTTCTTAATAGGGATCAAAAGGCGCCAAGTTCAGTATCATCATAAGAGTCCGTATATGTCCAGTGCCTGGCTACATCCTAAGATTTACTCAACGACCGGTCGTTGCCTAAGTTTTTTTGCGATTTTGACCAGATATGTGATCGCTACTCAAGAAACTTTCTCCAATAGTTATCTAGATTCTTCTAATGTGTGCCCGGTCCCTACCACAGTGGCAGTGCCACCTAATGATAAGTCTCTGCGATATGTAGATGACTTGCTGCGATGGATGCTTTGTTGCTCTAAACCACAACATCGGTCCTAAAGAGCCAAAAATTTATACAATTTTCTCATTGATGACTAATGTTTTGTATCAAATTGCTCTACTATCGCTTGGTAAGCCTCGGGCACGAGAAAGTGAGCACATTTTTTCGGTGAATAAATAGAGATTTAAAAAATTCCATACACCAGCAATAAAGCAAGCATCTTAAGCTCATCATTTAAAAATAAGAGAACTAACTTAAACCACTCAGTTGTAATTAAAAATAGAACTCGGTAAAGTAGGGCAATTCCTCAATGTCGTCGCAAAGCTGCTGGTATTAAAAATGTATTCTGTGCTTAAAACATTTGTACATTGCCCACAGTCAAATCTGAGCGGAGAAGATGCTCAGAAATATATTTCTATTCTTTATTTATTACACGTTCTACCGAGTCATATCCAGCCTGTGGATAATTTATTTACATTACACAACGATTTTCTAGTCGGGGATTACTCATACGAAGTTGCCTTTCTGGCATTTTTGTTATGGTATACGGGTATGCGACCCCGGCTCCCCGAGCTGCTATATACATAGTCTTCCGGGACAGTAGTATCCTTTAACCTTTTCTCCTGTCTAAATTCGTACAATTCCTTTCTTAACCCTGTTATCCTTCCTCCTATTCCGTCAATCCAAGGTATGCCGTGCCGATGGATGCGTGGCTAGAGGCGAATCTAGTCGTTAGCGTGCTGAATTGCCCTGAGACTGGTGACCCCAGAATAAGGCTAAATGAAGAGAAAAGAAAAGAGGAAGGGTGTACTCACTAGTTCAACCTTCAGTTTCAAGAAAGCCATGGTTCGGAAAGTTATTTTTACCAAAACAGTATTGCTCGACAATTATACGGATGAGGCTGGGTCATTGTGGCTCTCCTTCGCACTTAGCAAAAATTCATATCCGAGACTCCTCCCTCTGTGAGTCCGGGTTGGACGACGGCGATCTTAATCATATTTTTCTTTCATGCCCTTTACTCAAACACTCCTTTTTAAATCAGGAACTGATAAGAAAAAATGTCCAGTTCCCGACACACATTTTAGACCTAATACTTTTTAAAGACATAGATATTTTCATGGCCTTAGGCAAATTCTGTGAACAAAATAATTTAAAAATATGAAATAATATGTGCATATATATTACATACCTTTATTTGTAATACATTATGATAACTCCTTTATTTATTTTTCTTTACCTCGTCCAAATGTTAACATAAATTCTGATTCTTAACGTTAGTTTGAAATATATAAATCTGTGTGATTAACCCCCGTAGTTGTGTATTGTTAAATTAATTTTATAGCTTTTTCTTACAGGAGTAGCAACTTTTAAGTTAGGTAAGTTCTCTCCATATTCGTGTATACGTATTTTTTTATAAACAAATCGACATGACACTGGCTCAATCTATCGAATAGCCATAAAAAAAGGCTAAATCCTTACCTGGTACGCGGGGCTCTGCTGGGTTCGAATATCAAATCAAATCAAATCAAAATATTCTTTATTCAAGTAGGCCTAGTTACAATCAAATCAAAATATTCTTTATTCAAGTAGCACGTTCGAAATGTCAGTTACATGACAGTGAATGTTTGCTGGGAGAAATACAATATGATCCAACATTTGCTGCAAGGATTAGGGAAACCCAGAAAAACCTAATCAGATCATTTAACTTAAGTGCAATATTATTGATAAAAACATCATTTTAAAAATTAAAATAATCAGATAAATTCCAAAAGGATTGTCAATAAAAAATAAATAATCTAGAATGTGTCTAGAATAAAAATTCTAAATGTCAGAGACTATTTTATCCCTAGCTGCTCGTGGGAACGCAAATGGCGGCGATGTGGTTCGCAACCCATCACGTCTCGATCCCAGCGAGAGCGAAGAGTGGGCTATAGAGAGCTAGGTTTGCTTTGCTTTGTTAAATGTAAGGGAGGAATGAATGATAAAATAGATGAAGTATGTCAGATGATGGATTTGAGAAATATTAATATTCTGTGTGTGAATGAGACGAAGCGAAAGGGTTGTGACAGCACAAATGAAGAGATTTATGAATGTTGATGAAGCGGCAGTTGTATGCCAGGACCGCGTAGCAAGTGGATGGAGGTAGTCATTGCCTACCCCGTAATGGGAAAAAAGGCGTGATTGTATGTAAGGATTTTCTCGCATCTTTACCCGCGTGGCCTAATATTTTGTTTTTACCTAATCGAACTACCTATCTGCCACGCACGTCCACTGCTCTATATAGGTCAACCCACAGAGTGCGCACCTGCGTAAACCGCATCCACTGACTCACCGTGGTCTTCTTCGTTCGCCGTATCACGCTACGTTTTCCTATGCATGATCGCCACCTTAGGACTTTTCTGCCATCGATTCTACGGGCTACAAGGCCCGCCCATTGCTACTAAACCATGGAATCCTGCGAGCTACGTCGGTTACCTACTTTGGTTCTTCTGCCGATATCCTCATTTCTGATTTCCATCACGCACAACTCCGACCATATAACCCATTTCCATTGCACGTTGCGTGACTTTGAGCCAGCTTGTGAGTCCCATTGTGAACGACCATATTTTGTTTATCCCACGGAAATATAAGTGTGATGTTGTAATAAAGTGGTTGGTTTGATAGACAGCTTGTACTATGAATGCAGAAACAACATAAGGTGGTTTTGACTTGGCTATGTGTTTGCAACGTCATGGGACTTATAGTTTACTATTGTTAATTTTAAGGGGGCCTTACCCAAAGGGTGTCAACGGAACCCTATTACTAAGCCTCCGCTGTCTATTTGTCTGTCACAGGGCTTTTGAAGAGTAAATAGAGGTGAGAGCGGTGCATACTTGTGTAATTGTGATATACTAATTCGATAGTCATATTATTATATTATGTAAAAATAACCAGATATGAACTCTGAAAGTGAAAATGATAATTTTATGACTAATTCCGATTGTAAAGAGAATATTGTTTTTTTATTTCATAAGCGAAATTTCAAGCGAAATAACAGTCAATTTATAGTGATTTCATTGATTTTCATCCGTTTGGTCAACAAAATATAAATCTGAATCATTTAATTGTACGTGTTAAACTATGTAATTTGTAATCTTTATTGAGTTCAAAAAGTGAGTACTTATTTACGCGATAAGGCGAGAGAAACAAGCAGGTCAGCTCGATGCTACAGAAGCGTCAGCGAAATCTATTTTGCAAACGTCCGCGTCTCCCAACAAATAAACGAGCTGACATTCCAAAAACAATATTACAGTTTCTCATTTCGTTCAAGATCTGTAGTTCCGCCTTATCTATTATCCGGAGCGCTAAGGCGTCTTCTTGATAGTCGAGAGCAAGTTTTTCATTAATATTCTATTCATATTCAAATCTGATTCGACAGGCGTTATCGCGCCTCTCGGGATGCTGAGCACGCGCCCAGCCTCCGCTCTCTTTGTAAAACCACAGCACGATCCAGAGAGACACCGAAACTCGTGATTGCCTATATTATCTACGGTAAACAGAGTGATATGATTTAACTGTACTTGTTTGCTCCGATGACTGAACAATTGGGAGATTTACGCTTGATTAACATGTGTGGAGGGTAGAGTTCGTTGTGATTCTGCCCGTGATAACTGATAAAGTTTAGCTTTACGATGAATAGGCTAAAAAGCTTTCACTAATGCCAACTCTAGCTAAACAGGAGAACCGAGAATGGTTATAGGTTACTTTTACCCGAAAAATAAAGAGATCTGCTGACTTTTTCTTCCTCCGTTCACGAAGTTGAGGGCAAGGCTAACATTGATAAAGTAAAATGTCTGTACATTGAGGATATTTTCAAAAGAATAAGTGAACCCGGCTATTGGAGAGCCACTGATTTAAAAAAAAAAAAAAATTTTTTTTCTTTGTACTAATAAACACAAATGTCTTCAAGTTATTTATTAAGAACCACTACTAAATTTCAAATACAATAGTGCACAGCCGCTGTCCATGAAAGCTCAAGGAGTTCTGTCTCATAGGCTTACGTCAAATGCCATAGAGATGTGGTATATGTGACCGAAAATTAGTGACGTCCCTATTCGATGAATTCCCGCTTAACAGTTCGGCCATCCTGCAGTTCTTCGGTCCCCGAAGGAGAGAATCGTCATCTGCAATGGCAGCTGAGGTCTTCTCCTCGAAACTCTTTTTTCCTTGATAGCCGTTGCCCTCGGTCCATATTCGAGAGCAGAAGTCAACGCTGATGTTGTAAATATTTATAACATAAGTGCTATAAGGCTCCAGGGGCAAGCACTATTACAAACGCTATGTAGGCTCCGGAGGCAAGCGTGTAATTTGTGATTACTTTGTACTATATGGCCCCTTAAGCAAACACGGTCATAAACGCTTTGTAGGCTCCGTAAGCAAACACGGTCATAAACGCATTTTAGGCTCCGTAAGCAAGCGTACCATGACCTAGTGATACATGTGCTGTAAGGCTCCTTAAGCAAATACTGATACAACGCTGTGTAGGCTCCGTAAGCAAGCGTGTAATAATTTAATGAGGCTTGTGCTGTAAGGCTCCTTAAGCAAGCACTGATACAACGCTGTGTAGGCTCCGTAAGCAAGCGTGTAATGATTTATGAAACTTGTGCTGTAAGGCTCCTTAAGCAAGCACTATACGAACACTGTAAGGCTCCGGAAGCAAAACGTGAAACTCATGTAAAAGTACTGTCAGGGCCCCGGAGGCAGTACAGTGTGAACTGTGAACGCTATGAGGGCTCCGAAAGCAAGCGTCAGAATCGTATGATAATGCTGATCAGGCCCCGAAGGCAGTACAACATAAACGCTATGAAGGCTCCAAAAGCAAGCGTCAAAATCGTATGATAAATCTGATCAGGCCCCGAAGGCAGTACAACATAAACGCTATGAAGGCTCCAAAAGCAAGCGTCAAAATCGTATGATAAATCTGATCAGGCCCCGAAGGCAGTACAACATAAACGCTATGAAGGCTCCGAAAGCAAGCGTCAAAATCGTATGATAAATCTGATCAGGCCCCGAAGGCAGTACAACATAAACGCTATGAAGGCTCCAAAAGCAAGCGTCAAAATCGTATGATAAATCTGATCAGGCCCCGAAGGCAGTACAACATAAACGCTATGAAGGCTCCGAAAGCAAGCGTGAAATCGTATGATAGTGTGCTGATTGGGCCCCGAAGGCAGTACGGAAATTGATTACTATTTACACTTACTACTCTTCACCTGATGAAGAGCTTATGCACCTGCTCTGCCACATCTTGATCTTATCGCCGGCTATTATGTTCTTGTAGCCCCATTTGCCCTTCATGCATGATGTCACCTCGTAGCGATCGTTTGGCAAGACAGCAGTTACTTTATAAGGTCCTGCATATTTTGGAACTAATTTTCCACTAGACAGACCTGGGCGTAAAATACGACGCTCTATCATAACAAGTTCACCAACTGAAATGGGCACACTGTCACAACGACTTTTGTCATAACGCGTTTTCATTTTAGAGGCATTTTCCTCAATGGATTTGGTTGCCTCATCTCTCAGTGTTTCTATATTCTCACTATAACTTGCACCCTGCAAATCTCGGCTCAGACGGGGTCTTAGACCACACAATAATTGCAAAGGTGATTTTCCAGTACCTTGACTTATCGTCGAATCGATGCCTAGTTGGACTTTTGGCAGGTAAGCATCCCACCCCTTTCGTTCCTCACCCATATGAGCTGACAATGAGCCAAGAATGGTTCGGTTTAGACGTTCGACCTGTCCATTTGCCCGCGGAGAGGCCACCGCATTCAGTACGTGCTTAACACCATTCTCTTCACAATATCGTGAGAACTCCTTGCCAGTGAATGCGGTACCTCTGTCACTGATAATTCTCTCCGGATATCCGAACCCTCAAACAACCAAACCATTGATGACTCAATCTAACCAAAGCATTGATGGCTCCTTTTGCGTTGGCACTTGTGACTGCTTCAAGCCACACAAACTTGGTAAAACCGTCGATAACCGCGAAGATATATGTTTTTCCATTGCTTTTGCAAAATGGGCCCAGATGATCCACATGTACAGTGTGAAATGGTACGGCCACTCTCGGGATTGGATGTAACAGACCTGGTTGTTTCCCAGTAGGTTTCTTTGTAAACTGGCACCCGATACAACTTGCCACATATTTTTCAACGCTCTTTCTCATTTTAGGGAACCAATACTTAGACCGTATGGCTTCTAAGCACTTGTCTACTCCTAAATGGCCACTTTCATCGTGATATATCTGTAAAATATGAAACTTTGCACTCCTTGGCAATACTGGTTTATAATCATTATTCACTAATCGGCACAACTTCCCTTCAATCATTTTATAGTCTTTGGTAAGCCCATTTTTTTTTATGCTTATTTATAAAATTTCCTATCAATCTTTGGATTTCTTCATCTTCTTCCTGCAAGGCGTCTATCAAGTCTCTTTCTTGAATGTGATGTATCGATACCGGATTCCGACTAAGGGCATCTACATGCGCCATGGCAGTACCAGGACGATGGTCTACATCAAATTTGTATTCTTGTAGATCGAGCCACCATCGAGCAATACGCGGTGATAAGTCTCTTTTTAACCAAGCTAAGCGTAAAGCTGAGCAGTCTGTCACAACTCGGAATTTAATACCAGAGACGTACACCTTAAACCGCTGAATGGAAAATACCACGGCCAGAGCCTCTAGTTCAAAGCTATGGTACTTTGATTCAATAGCTGTAGTTTGCCGACTAGCGTAAGCAACAACTTTCACCTCGCCGGTTGGTTGTGTTTGAAGGAGCACTCCGCCGAGGCCCAATTTTGAAGCATCTGTATGAATCTGGATTTCCCGTTCAGGATGGTAAATTGCAAGAACTGGATCTGAAGTCAGTATATCCTTCAGAGTTTGTATAGCTTGTTCCTGCGCAGGTCCCCAATGCCATTCGGAGGTTTTCTTTGTGAGTGAGGTAAGCGGTCGAGCAATACTTGCAAAGCCTTGTATAAATTTGCGAAAATAACTCGCTAGTCCCAAAAACTGACGCATCTCGTGGATGTTTTTGTTGGAGTTTTAAAGTTAGATACAGCCGTTATTTTGTGAGATGAGGGTCTTAGTTCACCGCCAGATATTACATGACCCAAGTATTCGACACTTTGAGTGAGGAATGAACACTTACTCTTCTTTAATTTGACCCCTGCTTGTTCAATCAGACTCAACACCTTTTCTAGGTTTTCAAGGCATTCTCTAGTATCCTTTCCCCAAACGATAATGTCATCTATGTATACTTCTGCACAAGTATGAAGGACTGGCTCTAGTATTTCATTCATTGCTCTTTGGAAAACCGCAGGAGCGTTGCAAAGGCCAAAACTCATCATTTTGTACTGAAAATGAGAAACAGGTGTCACAAATGCGGTCAGAGGTCTTGACTCTTCAGCTATTCTTATCTGGTGGTATCCATTAGCCAGGTCTAAGCAGTAAAATACAGAATGACCCACCAATATGTCTAACAAATCTTGTATAACAGGTAATGGGTACCTTTCCTTTTAGGTAATCCTATTAAGCGCCCTGTAATCCACGCATAATCTATAACCACCATCGTTTTTCTTTACCAGTAAAACTGGACTGGCAAACAGAGATTTAGACGATTCGATGATTCCAGCATCAAGCAACTCCTTAGTGATGTTTCTGACTATGTCTCTTTCGTGAAATGACATTCTGTATGGCTTATAATTAACAACCTTGTCATTTGTCAATTTAATACTCATTTCAACACTGCAATTTCCTAGTTCCATTCCATTGCCAGAAAAGCAGTGGTCATACTCAGTTAAAAGACGGTTCAGACTTGCATTATCTTCTTCATTCAGATGTTTACCTATTCTAACTTCATCTATTGCATCATTATTTGCTGCATGTGGATCAGCTCTCGCAATACAATCATTTTCTCCCTTCTTCAATATTTAGCCAGTATCCCGACATCCTGCTGACTTGGCCCCTATTTCCAGTAACTTGTTACCAAGTGTCCCGATGATGGCTTCAGTGATGATATCGTCACCTAACTGGCATGACATGCCTATCTCTAATTTTATATAATAAAACTCTATTGGGTCCTCATTAGGCAACTTATATCTATTAACTAAGTCTCGAATTTGCGACAATTTGTTTTTAGTGAATGGAAAAGCTTTTATAAGCTTTTCTTTCCATTCCTGCCAGGTAATTTCATATGAGGCTTGTTGTTCATACCATCCTTTTGCATAACCACCCAACTTAGCAGTGCAATTGCAGATTAAAGTTCTCTCATCCCACCCATGCATTTTAGCAGTACTCTCTAGGTTACGAATCCAATGCTCAATAGATACAGATGTTGTTTGTGGATTAAAGTCTGGTATGAAATCATTTCGTCCCACATAACGAATCAATGAGCTCGATTTTTGGTGGCTAAAACTAGCAGAAGACATCTGTTCTGTTTGTGGTGTAGAACTAGAAGTTGGCGGAGTTTGCTCACTGTAGTAATTCCTTGACTTCCTTAATTCTTTGAATAATCCCTCTAAAGCAGCAATGCGATCATATTTTTGACTCAAGTGTCTCTTATACTTCTTCCGTTCTCTATTAGGTGAAGGTGAAGAACTTGAACTTCTCCGAGACCGTTCCTTATGTTTTGAACGACCCATTTGCAAAACGTTATGCTACAATTAACTTAAGTTCACAATTACTACATCGAGTCTATTCACACAATTATTATTATAATCTTTTTTTTTTTTTTTACTTATTTTGATATTTGTATCCGAGAACAAGCGCTATTCCCAGAGCAAAACGTTGCTGCAATCCAGTCCAAACGATGCACAAAAACTAATACAACTGGGCACCATAATGTCAATAATATTCATTCAAAGGTTAAAACAATTCCCAACATTCGTTATTTCATCAACAACAAAAGGGTCTTATCTTCAGTAATATGAAACGATCTCACCAAGTTCCAAGTATTTGCGTTAATGTAAACACAGATCTGCGGCGGCGGCTCGGCAGCGGCACAACTTGACAACGACGCCGGCCAAACCTCGGTATCGGTAATTCCCCGACCACTGACTGCGTACGCGACGCACTGCACCACGCTACGTCACACAATTATTGTTCCGTTTTCGACTCACTTTATTGTCACAAGCCACCACAAAGTTGCTTCAGAAAGTTCCACTCAATTATGGGCAAGAATTATCTCACTTCTGAATCTAATAAACACAAATGTCTTTTCAAGTTATTTATCAAGAACCACTACTAAATTTTTAATACAATAGTGCACAGCCGCTGTCCATGAAAGCTCAAGGAGTTCTGTCTCATAGGCTTACGTCAAATGCCATAGAGATGTGGTATATGTGACCGAAAATTAGTGACGTCCCTATTCGATGAATTCCCGCTTAACAGTAAGTATGAGTCATTGCGGCTTCATCACGTCAAAACAGATGGACGGATGTCAATCTATTTTGGTACACGGACAGTGTTGCGCCGTTCTCAAAAATTCCCGGGAACGAGAAAACGCTAGGAGAAATTTCTCGTAAAACGTTCTCCGTAGCGAGAATTTCTGCGAAAGTACGTGAATTAATTTTAAATACTTTTTTTTAGTAACTTAAATTTGTAATTATTAATATGCCATGAAGTTAAAGTACCTTGCGGATTGCGGACGTATTCACCATTTACTAAGATATTTTATCACAAAATGTAACATTTAACTACTTTTCGCTAATACTTGGCACGGAGAAATTCCCCAGAAAGTTCTCATCGAGAATATTTCCGAGAAATTTCTCGGGAAATTCTCGAGACCATAGAGAATATTGCCCTTAGAATACCCCAGTTAGTTATAATGCTTAACAAATATCTTTTTTAATCACATACATTAAGACATAAATGTAAAAAAACACAAACTTTCTAAAGTGTTTACATACTTTCTCGGAAATTTCCGTTCCAGAGAAATTTCTCGAGAAACATCGAGAATTCTCAGGAGAAGGAATTCTCGAGAGCGGGAACGTTCTCGCCGGCACATCACTGTACACGGGTTACAAAAAGATTACCCTAAGCTATGTTATAAGATACTTTTAATCCGATGACTCTAAAGCAAAAAAAGAGCGTTATCACTTTTTTTTTCTCGGCGAATGAAGTTTTTAGAAAAGCAATTTTGAATACATGCAGATGCAGCGTGGCTTCCGAAATGGTCAACGATTTAGTAAAGATCGCAGGAAAATTTGGATGAGGGCAACGCACGATCAGTCGTTGAGGATGTCCTAAGGCTCTCGCGACATTCACCCAGCAGTCATCCGGAAGTAACATATTGTGGCTGATAAAATGTGCCCCAAATACTTGAGAAATTTTATATGTAACTATCTAAGATAGTTTGCCAAAAATTTCGTTCGAAATTATATCTTACGATAAAAATAAATTCTGGCTTTTCCAAGATATGCTTTTAGAATTTCTACCAAAGAGCTTCATCGGCGATAGTTATCGTTGAATTTTAAAAAGCATTCGATATTCATGTTTATTCAAGTGGCCTTAAAGTGGGGCTTTTCTTTCAAGAGACGCTCCTTTTATCTCATCATTCGAGATGGCGAGGGTTCCTCGATTTAGGAACTGCGGTATTTTTTCTACATTCTATCGCAAATAAGATTCTCAGTCTAAGGGTTGGAGTACCTATACATCACAAGGATAAACATAAAATTGACATTCCGACTTATAATATTTACATTCAAGTAGCTAGGGTGTATTGGATTGTGTGCCAAAAGCTAAGTTATTGACTCTTGCAACTTATTTTTGGCTAATTACGTGAATCTACCCCGCCCACAGTATCAACTCTTTCTTCTTAACATGTGGATATGTGTAGAATAGTGAGGAACTGGAAATTTAGTGATATTATAAAAAAATATAGCATTTCATTTAACAGGCATACAATTATATGGTATTTTACCCTATTATAGGGTACATGCATGAATTTTTTTGTCGCTTTTCTTAACTAAATATCAAGATACCATTAAAGCTATTTTAAAATGCGAAATTTAAATTTAAATGGACCAAGAAATACGCAAGATAAAGATAGATAGATATTTATTTTAGATATAGGTATTTTAAACTACAAATTAGACTGAGAGGTCCGATATGCTCTGTTACGTCATCGTGCAGACTGGCCATATAAACTCCATATTTTAATATTCTAATATTTTGTTTTGCTAGAAAGAGATAGAATGAAATGTTTGATGGCTTATATCTTGGTTATTTTTATAGTTATTCGAAAAATATTTTTGTCTACCATTTGTTACATGAATAGGCTATTAAAAAAGCAAAAATCTTAATTCACGCATATTCCCTATTGGAGAAATCGATAGGGATATGAAATAATATTATCAAACGTCGTTTTCAATCAACAATGCCTGAGGATCGTGAACACTGACTTGCTTAACTCAACAAGATCATATACTGATGTGAAAATTGCAGAAACTATCCAAAATGCTTAAAAAAGGTCTTAAGTCTGATGTTAACGTACATGTTTATAAGACCTTTTTTAAGCATTTTTTAGTATATAAAAGGTCCTAAGTATAGTGTTAACTTACTGTTTAAAAGACCTTTTTTAAGCATTTTGGAAAATTCCCGCAATTTGCATATCAGTAAGTGGCCTATTCAATCAAAAGCATTGAACTAAAAATAGACGAAGTTTTTGCTTAGCAGTCGAAGCTAAGATAGTAAATCAGAAACTTTTTGATATTATTTAACTTCTCGCATTTGGATATCTATCTATCTAACAGTGGTATACTCGTACCTTTACCATTGATTTGATGGTCGCAATGTACGGTCGAGTTTGCGGTAATATCTCATTTATGCAGAACTTACACAAACTAGTCAAGATAAATGAAATGAATATCACTCCAGAGACGGTGGCTGGGATGAAATAATTGCAACGTTTAATTTCGAGCATTGCTCTTTGGAGCGCTCAGAGGCCTCTACACAGAATGATTCAATGCGAATTAAACCATGGTTATTACGTTGGATAAACATTAATTGCGCTTTAATAATTACATATAAATAAGGAACTAATAACTTTAAAGTACTTATCCTTCTTTACATTTACGGGGTACCGTGAAGTGCAAAGAATTTCAAGCGATTCGTAATCGTAATCCTTAAATGAAAAGTCGTACTAGTACCTAAAAATGGAATGTTACATTGAAGATATTTTCAAAAGAATGATAAACTGTCAACAACGTCAACATCTCTCATGAACTAAATTGCAAATATATTGAAAACTTAACACCTCAGTAGCGCATTTTTCTAAAAGCCCTGAAAAGTGGTATAAGAATCCGTTTTACATTTATACGCAAGTCTGACGACGTTCAAGACGAAAATCTATACGAAGATACGAAGTGACACAAGTGGAGGCCGCCTGAGAAGCCGCCGCCGTTGCCTACGATACGCATTACACGGCAACCGTCATCGCCGTGTCACCGACGACAACATGTCACTTATAATTAATGTTTTGCTAAATGTTTACAATTTTTTTTTTTATAATGTCATGTGCTTCGGTGAGTGCATTGGCTGAATTCTTGGAATGTCCAATCTGTGAAAATGGAAAGGTCTGCAAAGGTAACCGGGGACTTAACATCCATCTGACAAATCGCATGTTCCCCGGATAGATTCTCCATCAATAGATCCCCCTACGTCTCGCTCGCCCGGGGGTCCAGTTCCCATCGCGACGGCCTCACCGGCACAATTGTCTGCATGCCTAGCCTATTTAAAAGCCAATACCAAAATAGCAAAGAGGATACCAAAAGGAGCTCACGTTGCCCGTAGCTCGGAATCTAACGGAGTGTATTGCCAAGGTAGTATCAGATAATAATTTTACCGCTTGGGAAGCGCTTCTTACGTTTGTGTACAAGATCTGCCATATTCCACGTAAAAAGTCTAACCGCACTCTCGCATCTATTATCAAAAACAATGTCTGCAATCCAACTCTCCCAGCAAACTCAGCTGAACAAATTACAGAGCGTTTTAATTCTCACCTAAATTACAAAATTAGGTGTATTGAAAATAAAGTTTCCGATGGCAACATAAAAAGCGCCACCATACTTTTGTTTTCCAGTGACATTTTGGCCTCCCGCTCCCCCGACGTTTTACGCGTTTTGAAAGACGAGCACCTAACTCCTTCGATGCCGGTACAAATACCCACGTCAACAACTGCCACACAGCAGCACCTGCAGGTTACCGAACCCGGTACCCTGGTAGCGATTCGCTCCTTTCCCAACGGGTCTGCGGGAGGCTTAGATGGCCTGACCCCTCAACACTTAAAAGATCTAACCTGCCCGCTACTGGGTGACGCTGGGGAGTCCCTTCTAAAAGAATTGACCGCTCTGATTAATTTAATGTTATCCGCAAAAATCTGCAGTGCTATCACTCCTATTGTGTATGGAGCCAATATAATCGCATTAAAAAAAAAAGATGGCGGCATTCGTCCTATAGCAGTTGGAAGTTCACTACGCCGTTTAGCGTCTAAACTATGCTGTCATGAGTTTCGATCCCGTCTCACCGATCAATTCCAACCAAATCAACTTGGCTTTGGCGTCAGGGGTGGATGCGAGGCAGCGGTTCACGCCACCCGAACTTTCCTGGAAAAATCCGATTATGATCTAGTAGTAAAATTAGACGTAAAAAACGCTTTTAATTCGGTTTACAGGAGTACACTCTTAAGTGAAATTCATAAAGAACTACCTGAGATTTTCGGATACTTATGGCAATGTTACGGGACATCATAAAAAAATAATGTTTGGCAACGAGGAAATCTCCTCTAGCGTCGGTTGCCAGCAGGGAGACCCGCTCGGGCCCGCTATTTTCAGCCTCGCTATCAACCCCATCATCAAACACCTCACGTCAGACTTAAATATCTGGTACCTGGACGACGGCACCATAGGAGGGAACGCGTCTTCGGTTCTAAACGATCTCAACACCGTCATCAACCGCTTCACTGAGATAGGCCTTTCATTAAATTTTGACAAGTGTGAAACGTTCATCCCCGAGAAACTCTCAGTCAGCGCACGATCAGATATTATAGAAAATTTAAATCGAGTTGCACCTAACATCCCCATACTATCCCACGAGACTCTCACCTTACTCGGAGCTCCAATCTTCGAGGACGCTATTCCCTTTGCTGTCACTTCAAAATTAAACCATTTCCATCACTCCTCCGACTGACTCTTCAAAATTAACCCACACATTGCCATCTACATTTTACGGTTGTGCCTTTTTTCACCAAAATTCCTGTATATTTTACGCTGTAGCCCTATTTGGAAATACCCCAATTTGACTGCCCCGATAGATGCTAGATAGCTTTTGAAAGAAACCATAGAAAAAATTCTAAACATATCACCTAATACAACAAGCTGGACTCAGGCAACTTTACCGATGAAATATAGCGGCCTAGGTCTTCGTACAACAAGCGATCTAGCTCTTCCGGCCTTTCTCTCATCAGTTAACGTTGTCACGCTCATCAGCGGAATTCTCAAAGTTAATAATCCCTCTGATGTTGTTGTGTCGGGCTTAGCGGATGCGGAGATGGCTTGGAGAAATGGTAGCCCTGGCGAAAACCCACCGGACGAAAAAGCCAACCAAGCTGCCTGGGACCTAATAAAAATAAAATCTATTTACAGACCCCACTAGAAAACAGTCACAATTCAAGCCAGCGGGCCCGTTTACTGGCAGTGTCGGAACCGGAGTCAGGACACTGACTACACGCTCTCCCCGCGCAAAACCTCGGGTCTCTTCTGGATCCGAACTCTTTGCGAGTAGCCGTCTGTCTCCGCCTCGGGATAAAGAGCTGCCAGCCACACCTCTGCAGTCGCTGTGGAGGTGTGGCTGGCAGCTGAGTGGACGCCCTCGGTCGCCATGGTCTATGCTGCCAGCTGAGTGCCGGCCGGCATTTCAGGCACGCGACACTTAATGACCTAATTCGTAGGGCTCTTGGTACTGCTTCCATCCCCGCAACCCTAGAACCCATTGGCCTATCTGCGGCAGATGGAAAGAGGCCCGACGGTTACACTTTAGTGCCATGGTACCGAGGGCGGCCGCTAGCATGGGACGCCACGTGTACAGATACACTAGCCCCATCCCATGAACACCGCTCCGCCCGAAAACCAGGGACTGCCGCTGATGACGCCCAAACCGTCAAGTGCCGCAAATATGCTTTTTTAAAAAGCAATTACGAGTTTGCGGCACTTGCGGTCGAAACCTTTGGGCCATGGTCATCCGACACCAAAGAATTTGTCAAAGAAGTGTCGGACAAGCTATCGGCGTTTCCAGCGATATTAGAGCTGGGTCTTACTTCGCTCAACGCCTCAGCCTGGCCATCCAGAGAGGGAATGCGGCCAGCGTTCTGGGAACAATTCCCCGGGCAGGTCCGACACAGGGGGACCCATCAGAATTGTTTTTTTGAGTTAAATTACTGTTATAAGTGTTTATATTACTATATATAAAGAATGATTGTAACGGACTATTTGGAGGACACCGAATATTTTTTTTTTTTGATTTTTTGTATGTTGGTAGGTGTCGTTTTGGTTTCATCACGCCAAATCGGGTAATCAGATTTCAACTATGTTTGGTACGCGGGTAGCTAGGTACCTCCAGATGGTTATAGGATGCTTTTTACTCGATTATGCTGAAGAAAAAAAGAGAGGTTATGACTTTTTCTCGTCCGCGAGCGAAGTTGCGGGCATCTTCTATTTCCTTATGTTTGTACATAAGGAACTAGAAGATGCCAAGACATAGATACATTTGATTTGATTTGATTTATTTATTACATGAGAAAATAACACTATAAATTTCCATTAGTCAAAGTTATCATGATCATCGTATACAATATAAAGTAAAATTGAATTAAATCTTACAATGTCAAACACATAAGTAAATAATAAACCTAATAATTAATCTCATCTCCCAATAAGGATCGTCATCACAATAATAAAACGCTTAAATGAAACAATATCAAAATAAAATATTTCTTAATGTTAAACTATATAAGATATAATTTAAAAAAATCCATAGCAATAATAATAGTAATAGTCAAATCGCATCTCCCAATAAGGATCGTCATCACAATATCGAAATTAAATAACAAAAATAGACACTTAAGAGGTTAGTTCCATGTACTCTCTTACTGAGTACAGGGGGTTTTCCAACAATACGTTTCTCAGTCGACGCCTAAATGTTTCGTCAGACGGCTCGTTTCTCAAGTCAGCAGGCAAGCGCTCGAAGTAAGTTGGGCCAATGACACGAGGGTTCTTGCCTGAAAGTGCCATACGACGAGGAACAGTTCTCAGTCTCCTGGTGGAACGGAGGTGTTTACCAGTGACATCCACACGTGCAAACTGAGTAATGTTAGATTTAACAAATATAAGTAAGTCAAAGAGGTATTGTGAGTAGTGCGTCATTATGCGTTGCGATATGAAAAGTTGTTTGCAGGGGTGCCTAGGTGTAACTCCGACAAGAGTACGAATAGCTCGCTTTTGTACAAGCAGGACTCTATTCGCATCCGTGGAGTTACCCCAGATCAGTGAACCGTATGACATCAGGGAGTGAAAATGAGCGAAATATACTTGTTTCAGCGCATCTCCCGATATCATTGGTGCCAATTTTCAGAGCGCGAAGACAGCACTACTCAACCTACCGAAAGATTGTCAACATGGCACTTCCAGTTCAAGTTAAAATCGAGCATGAACCCAAGGGACTTACTTTCGTCACACAGTGGCACCGGACAGGATGCCATGCATGGCGGTACTTGAACCTTTCGACCAGTGAAGAGCATTACGTTTGATTTTGTGACATTCAGCACTAAGCCATTTGCCGAAAACCAGGTTTGCAGTTGGTTACATGCCTCGGTAACCTTGACACTGAGGTGCTCGTAGGTATTTGCAGCAACCAGCATGGTTGTGTCATCCGCAAACAATACCGACAAACCGACTATAATGCTTGACGGTAGATCGTTAATAAACACTAAAAATGGAGTGTTTCCCAATGCAGATCCTTGAGGAATACCCAGATTAATGTATCCCGTGTCAGACTTTAACATTATGCCGTTTGCCGGTAGCTTCACGGCTTGTTTGTGGTCTGACAAAAAGGAACTGAGCAGTCGGTGGGCATTGCCCTCAATGCTATAGAATTTTAATTTGTTGAGCAGTAACGTATGGCTAATAACGTCAAATGCTTTTGATAGATCGCAAAGTATCCCAGCCATCTTGTGCTTATCATCCGATCCAGTCAATATGCAATCGAATATCCTGTACGCCGCGGTGGTTGTTGACATTTTCTGTCTATAAGCGTATTGGTTGTCCGTAAGCAGGTTATTCGATTCCAGATGACTCATTAGGTGAGACGATAAGACAGATTCGACTATTTTGGATATCGTGGGAACTATTGTAATTGGCCTGTAGTTATTGACGTCATACCTATCGCCTTTTCCTTTGAAAACTGGACATATTCTGGAACTTTTTAAAATATCTGGGTATATACCAGTTTCAAACATTAAATTAATGAGGACGACAAGTATGTCGCCAATAACCGGCCATAAACAAATAACAATATCCAGTGAAATGTCAAAAGCATCGACGGTGCCGCGATTCCTAAGCATGGGGCGCAAAAACTGGTCCAGCAAATCGCGAGTGACGACTGGCAGAGTGAAAGTGGGGGGCACGTCAGATGAATCCAAGTACCTATGAAGGTATTGGGTGGATTTGAGCATATCACCCTGAATTACGTATTTAGATGCTACTCCAAGAAAATGGGAATTAAAAGTATTGGGTAATTCATCGTATTCAATTTCTAAATCTGTCACGGGTCACGGAGGCAGATATTTTGTGACTTCGTTTTTGTACCCACTTCCTCATTGACAATCCGCCATATCTCTTTCGGTTTATTGCTGCTCGCCATCAACCTATTCTCAATATGAGCTTGGCGAGCTTGCAATGTTTTAGATTTAATCAACCTATAATAATGATCGATACATTCTGATAAAATGGGGTTGTTAGGGTACTGACGTCTTATTTCTTGGAGATCGCTGTGCTTGCGAATTAACTCCGCCAATTCGTCACTCAGCCATGGCACAGTGTTATTTTTTTACATTTAAACTTCTTAATTGGAAAATGGATGTCTATATAATAAGTCAAAATATTAAATAATTTAGTAAATTTAAAGTTAATGTCAAAGTTATCATCATATACGAATTCAAAATTATAATTTAAAATGTCAAAATAAAATAATCGGATTGAGTTTTCGTCAAACAGCCGACGCTCAACAATCGCGTTATTGTTGCTGTTTGGGTCATGTGTAGTTAGCTCAAAACGCTGCGCGTTATGATCACTTATTGCAGTATGTACCGGTGTCACAGTGACCCGGTCGCTTGCGCATATCGATAGCCCGCAGTCAATGCATGACGCACAGTCAGCAGTCTCGCGAGTGGCAAATTTCACTATATTACGACATCCATAAGCCAACAATATATCATCAGTTCGTTGTTTCATGCTGTTTTGGGACAAATAATCCACATTATGGTGGCCAACAATGAGAAACGTCTTTTTTTCGTCAGTCAGCTTTTTTAACAATAATTCTAAATTCGCCAAGTAAATGTCAGTCACCATTTTCGGTTCTATATAAAATAATTATCAATTTATACGAAACTATTTCAATAGCGGCAAATTCCATATGATATTGAACGACAAGGCTTTGAAGGTCATTGCGCTGTCGGTAGTGTCTACCGTCGCGTATGTATAGCGCAACCCCGCCGTGAGCGATGCTCGTACGGCAGTAATAATTTGCGAGCGCATACCCACTTAACCTAACTAGTTCAATTTCATTCTTTCGGCACCAAATTTCGCAAAATCCTAAAACATGTGGTTGTTCCTTACTTGATGTATTTTGTATAGAAGTTTCATACAACGTGTATCCGATTATTTTTCTCTCGAGAGTATTAATGTCATCATTATATCAGCCCAAGGAAGCCCACTGTCGGACAAAGGCCTCTTCCAAGCATTTTCCATAACGACGCTCATCGTATTAATGTATTTAACAACGTATTAAACTGCTAAGGTAAACGCAGCTATCAGCGACCCATCGAAAATCTGCAGGTATTGCCGAACTATAAATTGAAAGTAAATTTTTTACGCTTCCAGTACTATTCTAGTTAAAGATAGGTGAAGCTACGCACACGTTAGTTTCTAGACCATCATTTACTTTTACGTTAGTGTATGTGACAGAGCAAAAAAGAGACAAAATACGCCAGTTTGTGCGAAGACAGCGGGGGCGCAGGTCATGTCGTACTAGGCCTTAATCCATCAGGTAAGCATGTGACTTTTCTACTTAAGAAATTTACACAAATAAGTGAATATTATTCTTTATGTTGTGTTATTAAATATGTTCAGTTAAGTGTCAGTTCTGGATTTTGTACCACATTTTATTGAAAAAAAGCTATTTAAAATGATAAAACCTTAAAATAAAATAGGACGGTGATAGCTACATCAGTTTTATTTGTGCCAGCTATCGCTGACCGAGTCGTTAGTGGCCTTAGAATAGTGCTTTGTGTTTTCTCTATTAGGTTATATTATATGACAATAACACAGGTACTTTAATAGACCAATTTAAATCTAAATATTTGTTTTTTATAAAAATGTATTAGCGATATACGCATTGTTGTCTACTTTCTTTTTTATTACGTTGTTAATTTAAACAATATTGACATATTTTTGGAGGGTCGACTCTTTTATCGTTACATTTATAAATAATTGTTTTTTGTTTAAAACTGTTTACTATCTGTTTCATAGTCAGCAGGTGTAACTTAATAAAAAATACCCACTTTTTATGAGTCGCTAATATATTATATGTTAGCACTGACAAATTGTATTACTGATCCATAGGGGTCGGTAGTAGCAACAATAAGAAGCTATTACCGATCGTTTTTATATTATTTTATATCTCGCCTACTTTGTGACGTGATACTTCCTGGCCAAACCACTATATGATAAAGAGATTTTAATAATGCACAAATTCCTCGTTATGATTGTGCCAATTGGTATCACCTTACACCATTGTATCGTTATAAGTCCAGAACCGCCGAGACACGAATTCGTAGATGGTGGCACAAATTTGCACAATAAAAAATATAATTATGTGGTGTATAAAAGTGTCCGTATCAATTCAAGATTTGCGTTTACGTGCTGGGAAGCACACTTCTTGACCACATGATCCCAAACATGATACGGAAATTATAAGAATGCACAAATTTGGAAATTTTAAGAATGCACATACAGCGAAGGTGGCCAGGCTCAAACACTATTGTTCTGATATAAGTCTAGAACCGATGAAGCAGAAATAATTAATACATCAATGCTACTTTACTTTCAATTAAAATTAAAGTTTTAATAATAACGCACATTTTATTTTGTTTTATTTCGTTACGATCTGTGATAGCTGCATAAAAATCGTTAATAGCCTCACAGCCATTTTTATGAGTCGGTATTAGCAACAATCGACTAATTCGCTATATAAATTATTTTATAAAGCTTAGACCTTTATTAAGTAGGCGTTAACCGTTAACTTAGAAAATATAGATTTTATACGTAATAGTACATAAAAAAATAAAAACGTGAAACTGAGAGCAATCAGTATCCTCAAAAATGATGGTACATTTTGAAATTGCCTTAAGGGGGTCGGTAATACCTGCGTTTACCTTAATACTTAAATATCTCTTATAATTTTCACACAGATCTTTTAATATCTGAATGTTTTTTCCTACTGCACCATTTTCATTCATGTCATCATGTTTGGCCCTATGGTTGACAAGTGGAGAACACCTTTTGGCATAAAATTCGCTATTTGTATTTACTTTTGTTTTATGCAATAAAGTTTAAATAAATAAATAAATAAATATCTTTTGACCTCACCATGATATGATACTATTCTATTCGTCCTATGTTTTTTTGTTTACGGAAATTGTTGCTCTAAAACGCCGTATTAATTAAATCCTCGCTACTTTTCCAACAACGAAAACTCGTTGCATGTAAGTATTTGTTTCACTTCTTGCTTTTAGTTTCATGAAAATGTAATGAAATTAAACCCTAGTCAAAGGGGTGGTAAAATTGTTTAAATGTAATTAACTTTGCTTGAATATAATGGAATCATTGTTAACATTGGCGTTAAAAAAACATTAAAATAGTAAGATTTGCTATAATTGTTGATGTTCAATTGGGAAAATTACGTTTCTCATATGTATGCTTATTTTTTTTTCTGTATTATAATCGTTATGTAAATTACACAATTTAAACGGATTATGTCTCTTATATTATCTCATTTGAGTTACGTTACGTTTCTTATACTTTTCAGCTTTCGTTTTCACGGGTCGACTGAGAAAGAGATATTTTCCTCCGTCAAAGTTACAATTCGTGAAAACTACCCACTTCGAGAAAACAAATAAAGGTGTACGTACAAGCGAGATGGTACTAATGTGTAAAGACAGTTACACATGTGCCAGAAGGGCTTAATTATTTTATTTTAAAAATAAACTACCAGCAACATTTCACAAAATGAGGCTTGCTGCGATATAATTCGTTTGAATTGTTTTATTTCAATAAATGATAATCGCGGAAACAGAAGAAAATTACGTGGAATTAAAATATACAGCTAGTTTATTAATATGCGTATTGTTTTATAAGAAATATATATTTTTAAATTGGTACTCGATGAAACATGTATACAGTTCGATCGTATGAGTATTCGTTTACTTTGGTATTTGGGTGAATCAAATTTTTACTGTTGCTATTCTGTCCCGTGACCCAGGAGACAGCGACAGTTACTTAGAAGAATGCGAATAATTCAAGGCTATTAACATATTGGCGAGATGTGGCATTGAAAAAGGAACAATTGGCTAGAAAAACATTTTTGTTTCCTTTTTATCGTTTTAAATTGTAGTTTTAAAGAGTGACTCGGAAGAAGTAACCATAGCAACAAGGTACTAAAAAAGTCGATTGACCCAAAAAAAAATGTCAACGTCAGAACTACTTTTTAATTTCTTTTTTACCAATATTTCCATTATATAAAGACATCGTTATACATACCACAGAAAAAGTTGTTAAATACCCTATTGGGAAGTCGTTACCTAACTAAAATTATATATTAATACATTTTTCTCTTCAATTGTCTCAGTTTACAGGCCCTGCACTCATATAACTGTTTCTGTTTAACCCAATGGTTGACTGGTAGAGAATGCCTTTTGGCATTAAGTGCGCCATTATTGAGCCTATTTTATATCACTTTCAGTTCTCTTTCAGAGTTAAAAAAAAGTCACGTCACCGCTCAAAAACCTTTTTGTACCAACTACCATTGTCTTCTGAGCATCCTATGATATTTAAGTCTAAATAATATAATTCCATATATTTGAACATTTTCACTAGTTTCATACAATACAAGTAACATTTTGTATGGAGATTTTATTATTATTATTAACTGTACTTATCTTTAAATATTTTCCAAGTATTCATCGAGACGATTTTAAAGATTCCAAACTCGGTAGGATTGTGTTATTTTATTACAGAGTTCCTATGACTAACATTCCATCAGATGAGCTCGACAGTATCCATAATATTGCATTGTCATCGAACTTATATAATTAAAGTACCTACGCCAAATTTTAGCTCAAACGGAAACCGGTACGTCAGTCAAATTTAACTTGCAATATGACCCACAAAAATATACTTTTACATACATACTAACATGCCAAGTTAATTAAAAGCTAGTCAAACACAGCAGACAGGTTTAAGAGGCACACGATATTAAAGTTTCATGATTTCAAGGTATTCAAAATGAATTTTACCAGCGAAGTTCATAATTTCGTCAGCCCTTCAGCGTTATAGTTGGCAAGCCTCGCCAAATCTCGGATCGCGTCAGTCGTTGTCATCATAAAATATTTTACAGCTTTCTAAAATCGAGTATTATCGTACTGAAATCCCCCGGGGCTGCCTCTGCTTGAGGCTGTTTTGTCATCCATCATTTTTTTAAATTACTATAAAATCCGGGAATACGGGGTTCTGGGAAGATAGCTGGTAGCAGGGAAACACACGTACTTGGTAGTTGCCGTTTAATGCAAGACTGGTTGAGTGACAGAAAAGTACATCTACCCTATACTCTATTTATATTGATGACGCACATACATTACACCTCCCCACTAAATTTAGAAGCTACTTATACTAGATACAATGTGTTTAGGGTACATTAATATATTTCAGAAATTCTTAGGTACTAGCACAATTCGTCGACATATTATTTAGCCTACAACTTAATCTATTTCTAGCTTACATATTCTACTCGGTAAAGGTCTTAAAGTTAAAGGCGACCTACGCTGTGGTAGCGGTGACGGGCGTGGGGAGGGCGCACTCGCCTGAGCCGTGTCGCTTGGCACTTTAGCTTCCTCATTTATACCTTCCTCCTTTTGTAAAAGCTCTGTACTTCCCCTTTCCACCTCCGCCTGCTGGCTGGACTGCGCGACCACCCCGTCCGGCCGTGGTGACCGCTCGCTTGTCGTCATTTCCGGGCAAGGAGCCGTAGATAACCTAGATCTGCGTCTGATTTGATCAATATGCCTATGAAGAGGTCTTCCGCTATCGCTATCCAGTTTGTACCTTACTGAGCCCTCTGCGCCTATCACCGTGCCCTTTACCCATTTCTCGGCACTATTATAATTGCGCGCCCACACCGGATCACCGGGCTGGAACACCCGGTGTGTGCCGCCCGCGTGCTCGACCTGTCGCTGCTGCGCGGTGTTCACGCGCTCCTCCAGCGCACGATCGCTGCGCAGCAAATCTAACCGTGACCGTAACGACCTCCGTTGCAAAAGCATCGCAGGACTCTCACCCGTGGTGCTATGTATACTATTTCTGTATGACATCAAATATGTTTGTAACGCAGCGTCCAAGTCGATACGGTCTCTGAAAGCTTTACTAATGGCACGCTTGCATAATTTTACCGCGTTTTCTGCCGCACCATTCGACGCGGGATGATACGTCGGCGAAAACGATTGCTTAATTCCATTAACTGTCAAAAAATTTTTGAACTCTTTACATGTAAATGGCGGTCCTTGGTCTGATACTATTTCTAACGGTAAACCAAATCGTGCGAACGTAGTTCTTAGCTCTTTAATTACCGCTGTTGCGTTTGTTCTATTCATTTCAAAAATTTCCAGCCACTTTGAACTAGAATCTATTAGCACTAAGAACGTTTTCCCCTTGAAAGGGCCTAAAAAATCTAAATGAAGCCTACTCCATACTCGTACCGAGTGAGGCCATGGGCTAGGCGGCGCGTGAGCCGGCGCCGGCGCTTCACGCGCACACGTCTCGCACTGCCGGCACAGCGTTTCTACATCCGCGTCAATATTAGGCCACCACACGTAACTTCTTGCTAACGTTTTGGTCTTCACTATTCCCATATGACTAACATGAAGTTGTTTGAGGATCGCCTGTTGTAACACGGATGGTATCAACATGCGGTATCCCCACATCAAGCAACCTCGGTCTACGTACAATTCATTGCGCCGTAAATAGTAAGGTTTAATCTCGGCATCCTGGCATGCCGCCGGCCAGCCCGACTGTACATACATTAACACCCTACTCAAAGTAACGTCCTTTGATGTAGTAGCCCTAACATCTTCATTTGATATGGGTAAAAAATCCTCAACGAAGTTGAGATACGTGACTTCATTATTTTGTCTCTGGCCTGGACTCGGTTGCGGGAGCCTTGATAGCGCGTCTGCACAGTTCCTACTTGACGGCACGTATTCAATCTGATAATTGTATCCCGAAAGCAATACAGCCCAGCGCTGCAATCGCGACGCCGCCATGACAGGAATACCTACTTTATCCCCAAATATATATGTGAGCGGCTTGTGATCTGTCCTTAATATAAATTTACGACCATATAAATATTGATGAAACTTGCGGATGCCGTACACTATAGCCAAAGCTTCCCTATCAATCTGCGCGTACGCCCGTTCTGCTGCGGTTAGTGTACGTGACGCGTAAGCCAGCGGCCGTTCGCCCTCCGGTGTGATGTGTGAGATCACGCTGCCGACCCCCACTGCTGACGCGTCCGTCGTCAGCACTAGCGGCAGGGAACCTGAGTAATGAACTAACACTTCGCTTGAACTCAACGCTTGTTTAATTTTATCAAACGCCCTTTTACAGTCTGTGCCCCATACGAATTTTACTCCCGCTTTTAACAAATTATATAATGGCGTAAGTATCGAACTAATATTTTTGACGAACTTCGAGTAGTACATTATCATCCCTATAAACGCCCGAACTTCTGTAATGTTCCTGGGAGCTGGAGTGTTCACGATTGCTTTTATTTTATCCGGACACGTATGTACTCCCTCCTTACTAATGACATGGCCTAGATAACTTATAGATTTTTGGAAAAAAGCGCATTTATCTTTCCTTACCCGTAGACCATACGTCTGTAACCGCTCAAACACTTTATATAAATTATCTACGTGTGACTTCGTATTGCTTCCTGTGATTATCACGTCATCCAGAAACACTCCCACGTGCGGTAAGTCCGCAAACAACTGTTCCAGATGTTTCTGAAAAATTGCTGGACTTGATGACAGTCCATATACGAGTCTATTGTACATAAATAACCCCTTATGCGTATTTATTACCGTATACTTTTTTGAATCGTCAAGTTCGAACTGGGCATAGGCTTGTGACAAATCAATTTTGCTGAAACGCTCTCCCCCATGTAACCGCGCCAGCAAGTCCTCCACCCTGGGCAACGGATAGCGGTCGACCTCTAAAACTCGGTTTAAAGATAATTTAAAATCAGCACAAATTCTAAGGTTACCGTCCTTTTTCACGACCGGAACAATAGGCGTGGCCCAGTCGGAGCGGTCGACCGGGGTGAGCACGCCGTCCCGCACCAGCTGCTCCAGCGCGCGCTCCACCGGCTCGCGCAGCGCGTACGCCAGGGGGCGCGCGCGCAGGAACACGGGTCGCGCACCCTCGCGCAAGTGGATGCCGACCCGGCCGCCGGTAAACCGTCCCAAGCCGTCCGCAAACACCTCAGAGAATCTGGAACTGAATTCGTTCAGGTTAAACTGAGTATTGCTTACATTATTTACCTCACAGTATTTTGCCGCGGGAATTTGTATGCCTAATTCAGTTAACCACTGTCTTCCTAGTAACATAGTTTTGCCATTCCGAATTACAATCAAATCAAGATATCTTTCTCGGTCCTTATATCTGACTAACGGCTTTATCGTTCCGACTGGGCTAACTAACTCGCCCGTGTAATATCGTAGTTTTAAATTACATTTTGTAAGCTCTAAGTTTCCGAACATCGATTTATATAACTCTTCACTTATACAGGACACTGCACTGCCTGTGTCGCACTCCATTTCTAGATCTATACCTTGCACACTTACTTTAATAATAATTGGTCGGTATAGTGAAGCTGATAACTGATTTAAAGTCATAATAAATACCTCGTCGCTGTCTTCACTGTGCGCGTAACACTCCTCCGCGCCGGCGTTTATATTTCCGTCGTAATGCTCTTCCGCCTCCGTGGTCACCTCCACTCTGTACTGCTCCGTCATATTCGGGCACATACGCCGCAGGTGTCCTGGCCTATTGCACACCCGACACACATAACGCGCATATTGGCATGAACCTCTGTCGTGCGCGCCGCCGCACGCGCCGCACTGCTGCCCGTCGCGCGCCGCCTGCCTGCCTCGGCCGCCGCTGCCGGCCCCGCCGCGCCCACCGCGCCCGGCGCGAGTCGCCGCTCGATCCGTTCGCGCCACCGCGGCCCCGCTTGGCCGGCGTGACACAGAACTCGCCATAGCCTGGCACTCCACTGTGCCGGCTCCCCTAGACGGCTCCACACGACCCTCCACAATCGCCGAATCTTTTTCCGCTGCCTCCATGCTAACCGCCAACTTATACGCTTTTGCGAAGTCCAACACTTCCTCGGTAAAAAGCCGCTGACGTATAGTCTCGCTGTGCAGTCCACAAACCAGCTGATCCCTCAAACTATCCTCCAGCCAACCACCGAATTCGCAAGTTTTCGACATACGCTTGAGCGCCGCTACATACTCCGAAATAGCCTCATTAGTACTTTGCTTTCTATGTCTAAATTTAAAACGCTCCGCTAGTACACTTGGTTTAGGCTGTAAGTGTTTTTCTAGAATAGTCGTTAACTGTGCAAATGTCTTTGTTGTCGGCTTATCCGGCGTGCACAAGTTTACTAACAGTTCATAACATTCTGCACCTATTACTGTTATCAAAGTAGGCACATAACGTTCCGCAATGATGTCGTTAACAACAAAATATTGTTCTAAGCGGTCTACGTATAATCGCCAGTTATCCGTTCCAATTTTAAATTCCGGTATTCGGCCGACCGCCATTGTTCGATGCACTTGCTTTTTTTAACAACACCCAAAAAAAAAAACACACTTCATGTACATAAGTTCTTTCGTAATTAGGGTCCAGATCGTCTCGTCGCCACTATAAAATCCGGGAATACGGGGTTCTGAGAAGATAGCTGGTAGCAGGGAAACACACGTACTTGGTAGTTGCCGTTTAATGCAAGACTGGTTGAGTGACAGAAAAGTACATCTACCCTATACTCTATTTATATTGATGACGCACATACATTACAATTACCATAAGAAATAAGTCGAGGATTGGTTTAAGAAGATTTTTTGACGTCCTTATTAAAATAATTAATATGAAAATGAGTTCATTTGTTTTTTTACGCTTTTGTTTACAAAACTCCTTGCTCGGTCATCGTGAAATTTTACATAAATATAGGAGTTCAGGAACAATATGTTGAGTATTTGTTTTAGTCGGACGCTATAAATTATTAAACACGTGTGTCATACGTTCGTATAAAATAATCATTAGTATTTTCTTTCTCCAAAACTAATTATACTATAGCGATTACTCAAAATGTAATTGTAATCATTTTCATATCTGCCACAACAAAGCATGCACGTGTCGTAAGGACGTGTCAGATATTTTCCAGCGCTTTGTTATAGCAGATAAAGCTGGAGACTGTCCAAGGCATTAAAGAACTCATCGAATCTTCTATGCTTTGTTTTGTCATAACGGTTGCATAGGAGATAAAGAAAGAACAGAGGATGCTTCCATCAGAAGCAAATCATTCCCTCGAAGTGTAAATCAGCTGCTATTGACTACGATTCTCAATTTTAAGGGAACGACAAGACAGTTTTTTTTCATAAATAAATCTCGGATACTGAAAGCAATAAAATATCCTTTGTGAGGCAAACCGCAAGCCGCAAAAAACAACTGTATAAACTATGTCTAACTAGGTAACAATAGCGTAAGTTGCATTAGTAGAACATCGCGATATAGATTAAGATCCCACCGGAAATTTCGCATCCATCTGTTTATGCAGTACAATGTGGTTTAAATGGAAGTTTACATACGCATTAAAATAATTGTTTGGTCGCTATTCATAATTTCACTGCGACCCTAGCCAACCCTAAGTGTCACCTCATAATTTCCCAAATTCCAAAATTTTACTACTAACTACATTGCACATGTTTTACTGATAATTTGAAAATGAATATAAGTAAACATATATGTTTACTTATATTAATTTAAAATTGTATATATATTGTATTTTAAATGTTGTATACAATGCTATTTAGGTCAACATCTAAAGAAAAAGCCACGCTATATGAAAAATCCATACACAATGTGGATGCAGTCAAATTCTATAGTGTTTATATTGACTCGTTACTCAATTGGAAACACGAGTAGGAAATTTGAGAACAGCATTAGCTCTGCCTGTTATGCTCTAAGAAGTTTGCGAGATGTCTTAGACGTTGCTCACTTTAAACTAGTTTACTATGAACTTGTCGAGTCTCTAAGCTTCGTTATAGTATAAAGTTTTGGGGTAACAGCTATGTGTAAAATATAAGAAGGACATTTATTGTACAAAAAAGTGTAATTGCAAATATGGTGCTCATATCACAAACAAAATCTTGCATGTAATATGTTAAGCAGCTACAAGTCAGTACATATTGATTCTTGTTAGAGACTTCGTGAATAATTTTCTCAGAATTGAAACGGTTGAGGACAGAAAAACACTTACGAGTAAAAGCACGAGACGAAAATTTTTGAAGTGTCACCTGCAGTCCAAATAAATAATATTTCCCAAAAGCCACTTTCCGCACTTAAGTCGACCTGGTAATTTACGGCCACTTTTGCGCAGGCAGCCCTATAGCATTTAGTTTTCTTTTGGCAAAAAATGACCGAAAAAAACGGAGGTAAGCCTAGACCGCTGTAGAATCAAACTTTGGGCCGTTTGCCGGGGGTTGTGGGAAAATTATGTCCGTCAACCTAGTGCCATTGTGTTATCCCATGTGTAAGCTTTATTTAAAAACAGTTTGCCATGTCCATTAACACCAAAAAGACCGATGTGCTAGCACATAATACCACTGTGGCCCCAGCGGTTTCACTCAATGGCACACTGTTGAAAGTAGTAGACAGGTTTTGCTACCTAGGATCGACCGTAACGAACAACCTCTCGCTCACACGTATCGGGAAAGCGGCGACCATGTTCGGGAAGTTTAGTACTAGAGTATGGCAAAACAAACATCTTACAATAAAGACCAAGATGTTAATCTTTCAGGCCTCCATTTTAAGCATACTCTTATACGGAGCTGAAACCTGGACAACGCATGCAAAAGTAGAACGTCACTTAAACTTACCTGCGTTGCCTTCGTAAGATCTTGGGCATATCATGGCAAGACAGGGTAACAAACGAAAGGGTTCTAGAAATTGCACAGCTGCCTAGCTTGACCGCGTTTCTCAAATAGAGACGTTTGCGTTGGCTAGGGCATGTGCATAGGATGGAACCCTCTCGATCACCACGTCGTGTTCTTCTCGGTGCAGTGGCGGATGCAAAAAGAAACGTTGGCAGGCCATTGCTTCGTTTTAAAGATTGCGCAAAGAGGGACATGACTGCCTTTCATATTGACCACCAAAACTGGGAAAACTTGCGGAGAAACGGACGGAGTGGCGCAAACGCGTTGTGGAGGGGCGCAAGTTATGTGATGAGGCCTGGTTCGCGGCACTCGCTGACAAGAGACAAAGACGTCGTCAAGCCGACTCAGGACCATCTGTCGCAAATTTCTCTTGTCAGGCCTGCGGTAAAACATGTCGCTCTCGTGTCGGTTTGGTCAGCCACCAAAAACGGTGTTTCCCAAACACTACACCATAAATCGTCTGCAATAGACGCAAAGGCCTATATATATATATGTGAAACTTTGCAGATGATTTTTTAACTGTTTCACATGTTCTGTTACTGCAACTTACGGTGCTTTTACTCTTCATACTTCCTTTTTTACCATCTTGTAAAGTTTTATTGCCTTTTTAAATAATAAAACTCAATGGATTTTTACTGAAATTTGCAATGGGATCTTAATCTAAAAAAAGGAAAGCCTCCGGGCTCGGATACTCGTACATCGCGGCCCGCGACAAACCAGACGTTAAACATGAAATATTCCCGGCAATATATTTGTATGCGTGTCGTGTGGGCTAAGCGCTCGTTTATCAATACGCCCTTCGGCGGATCTCGGCTAACGCTCGAGAACATTCGACACAATAACAATGGAGCGTTTGCAAAGACAAAATAGAAACGCTACCGACGCTACTCCAATAGTAGTTTCCTTTACGTAATAGAAAAGTCTTGACGAAATCGCTGTCTCATTTTTTGGTATACCAACGAAAGTTTTAAAGGACCAGCAAAGAACACTTTTTTGAAGGTATACAAAAACACTCTCTACTACCTACTTCTTATAGAGTTATTGATACGAGTGCCATATTTTCTTTACGACCACTCTGTCACTCATGTGACAGAGCACAAGTTTTAGCCAATTCTACAATGATCATTAGTCATCGACGGGGGCGTAATCAACTTTTAATAACTAATATAGCACGGTAAAGTTGCCTTTACAATAGGGATATCCATACATCGCTGTGATAACTTAAACCAAGTTATATTAGCATAGCAGAGATTTTAAGTCATGATGCCTTCTGACGTTTACACTAGACTTAGCGGGGACTGCAAAAGTTTGCGTTAAATTGTTTTCGTCATTTTGCTAGAAATGCTGGTCTTGTTGGATGACTTAATTATTGTTTCTGACTATGATTGAGATGCGCATTAAGGCATCAGCCATGTCACAGAGGTAATTACAGAAAGATCACTGTTGTTCAGGGGGGTGGCAGTGTTATAAATGTGAATTTTGATTTAAATGAAATTAGGCTCACAGACACATTGGCAGGCATTCTATTCTACAATTCCGAACATTAAGTTTACCAAATATAGTTAGTGCTTAAATAAAATACAAAGTTATGTTATGACATTGGCAGCTATATTTTTAAGTTTTCATCCTAATCTTCCAAAGTAATAAATGTTCAACAAAAATAAAATCGACTCCAAAAATAATAGACTAAAAAGTAAAAACTAACTGCATAATTTAATTTCATCAATTTACTTACATGTGACTGTTTTTCTACTCAATTTATACAAAATATGCAATTAAGGTTAGGTTGGCGTCGGGGCTATCTAAAGTATGTGTAAAATGTTGAACATTTACGATTTTAGTAAGTTGTGACACTATGCCACCGACTTCAAAATAACATGAATTGTATATAATATTGTAAAAAAAAATGGTTACTTTACGTTTGGAGGCAACTAGCTTTCATGCCTTACGTAAGAGGAATAACGGACAAAATTGGCACAGTACTATAGAAGTTCTCGATAAAAACTGTGTACAAGGCGTTATAGGGTCATAGGGCATGTAAGATCACCTAAGGATTCGGTTACAATCAGCTGGCGTTTACAAGATCGATTGCAGTTGCGGGAGTTCTTATATTGGACAGACGAAGCGCGCCATATTGCGGCTGTTAAGAACCGCCAGTTGAATAAGTCCACTATCGCCGAACATTTGTTAGAAGCGGGACCAAACCACTAGATTGAGCTTCATAATCCCAAGATCCTTTCTACGGACCGTAATTACTATATAAGATTCGTACGTGAAGCAATTGAAATCAAGAAACACCGCAATTTCAACCGGGAAGATGGTTTCAAACTTTTATCTTCATGGAATCCAATAATTAGTAAATGTAAGCAACATCGTATCATCATATCATCCGATAAATCGCCTGACGTCGTGAGGATAGTTTGTCGATCTAGTGAGGACCGTAGTGTTCAACCTAATAATAAATATTAAGCGCGGGTAGATCGGAAAACTCGCGCGCCTAGAAGACGTTGATTTCGCCGCTCCAGTTTCCTTCGAGACCATGGACGTAACGCGTTGTCCGAAATGTCGAAGAATTACCAACGAAAGGTAATGAAACAAATCATATTTTCACTTCACCTGCTCAAAAAGTACGTCACATTAGCCTCGCGAAGCGAGACTAAAATAGTACATTTAGCCCTTAGGGTTTAAAAGAAAGCCATATAATCCCATACAAATTCTATGGCACTGAAAAATCTTTCGGCCAGCTACATACTCCTTACGAATAATTAAAAACAAACAAACCAACCTGATCAGATTGGTCAAACTTTCAGATAGAATTGCTCAAACTGTACTTTTAGTTTTTCATGAAATATACAAATTTAATGTTAAGTCTTTTTTATTTTCGCGCAGTCGAAGTGAAAGGCAGAGTGTTTAACACGTGCCTAAAAGCTATTATGACACTCAGACATATTTGTCCTCGCTCACTTCGTGAGCTCGTCCAAATAATCACATCGTGTCATAATGGCTTATATTAGCCCCTTATCAAAAAATCTACTATTATACGCGATCAAGCCCCGTTCTGTTGTGTTGTGATAATGAGTAAAGATCGTAAAAGTTTAAATCAATGTTTAATATACAGGATGTCCCAAGAAGTAGTGATATACTGAAGCTGGGAGGTAGAGGACCTAGAGGGCTATCTAAATCACCCCCATGTATGTTCCGCGATTTTTTTGTGTGCTAAGCTGATAGATAGGCCAATTCAGTATGGTAACATTTACTATCGTTAGATCTTTGAATGGAATAAAAAAAAAAAAAACGCCAAGAATGATAAAATTACCTAATATGTTCACAACTTCAAGGGGCTTTAAAAAGATAAAATCACAAAAAAAAATACCGCTTGGCTTTTAAAAACTTGCTCTATCTATCAGGTAGCTACCCTGAAAATTTCATTTTATTATTCATAAGGCTTCAATCAAAAAATTGAAATCTAAATGTGGTAAGTGCAAAATTTTAATTTACATGATGATTAACACAAACAAAGTAAAACCAATTACAAGGTGTTTAATTACAAGAAATTTTCAAAATGGCCCCCCTTTTGCTCAATGCAAGTGCGACATCGCCCAAAAAAGTTCTCTTTTAAACGTCTGAATGGACTTCTATTATTTTTAATGGTTTCTTCTGCTACTCTCAATTTCCGGGTTAACTCGTCCAAATTGCGGCATTCTCTTGAGTAGACGAGGTCTTTGTAGTATCCCCATACAAAAAAAACAATGGGGTTTAGGTCGGGGGACCGTGGAGGCCAGGCTATAAGGCAGGCGTCACCCCGGCGGCAACGACCAATCCATCTTTCAGGGTATCTTTGATTAAAATAGTTTCTTACGTCCAAGGCAAAATGGCATGGTGCACCATCACACTGCAGTACTATGCTTCTGCGTGTCTCCAAGTCCACATCTTCTAACAGCAGGGGTAGATCGACGCGTAGAAAATTTAAAAAGTGATTGCCGCCCAAGCGGTCTGGCAGCTGAAAGGGCCCGATTAGCTGACCGTTAAGTATGCCAGACCAAAGGTTAACACTAAAGTGTTCTTGGAATGTCGATTCCCTTTTTAAATTTGGATTTTCAATTGCCCATGAGTGACAATTGTGCATATTAAATATCCCATTGCGTCTAAAGTGGGATTCATCCGTCCACAAGATTTGCTTAAAAAAGTTTTCGTTTTCAGCTTGTCTCCTCAGCATTTCCTGACAGAATTCAATTCGCCGATTGTAATCTTCCAGTTTCAACTGTAGCACTTTTCTAATGTGAAACGGATGATATCCAACGCTCTGTAGTGTACGGTGTACCTGAGATTTAGAAAGTTCGGTACGACGTTCCATAACTCTCACACTGGTCGACGGGTCTCTTTCTACTTCTTCAACCACTGCATCTACTACATCAGGATCCGGCATAGTGGCCATACGGCCTGATCTGGTACCCGGTATGTAGCCTTCCAAATACGCATTATGTACTCTTAAGATCATGCGATAGTCAGGAAACGTTTCAGGTTGAGGCCCGCCTCTTCGTTCCACATGTTCCCGGTAGAGCCTTGAAGCTTCCGCCGCATTCCCCCTAGCATAACCGTAATAGTACTGCATTTCTGCGTAGTCACGTGAAGTAAACATGATCACTTACACGCAAACTCAAGTCCAGTTAAATAATGCCAAGTCGTCGATTCCAGGTAATAACACTAATCCAAATCGTAATGCAAGTCAAAGTCCATCTTCAATCATCTGCGACCGAAGCCCATTTGTTACTTAATGTTAATTTTAACAAATGCAATGTAAGCTTTGAATTTAGTCAAGTAAATTCAATAGACGTTATTAAAACATTTAAGTCACTGAATTTAAAGAAAACAGAGGATTTATGGGAACTTCAGTAAAAATTGTTCATTATATCATAGACTCAATTGCACCCTATCTAGCCTTGATTTATAATAATTGCATATCAGAGGGCGTGTTTCCAGATCTTATGAAACTTAGTAAAGTCATACCTCTTTTTAAATCAGGTGACTTGAGTGACTTGACTAATTTGCGTCCGATATCTATACTACCTGTATTAAGTAAAGTTTTCGAAAAGTTAATGTTGATGGATCTGCTGGGACACTTCAATAGAAATAAACTACTTAGTAATAAACAGTTCGGTTTCACAAGGGGACGTTCCACGGCTGATGCAGCATCTGTACTCATTAAATATATTTACATCTGGGAGAAATCTTGTGATGCAATTGGAGTTTTTTGTGACCTTTCTAAGGCATTTGATTGCGTTGATCATGGAACACTCATTTTGAAATTAGAACATTATGGCCTGTCTATAAATGCCTTAAGCCTTATGTCTTCATATCTCAGCAATAGAACACAAACAGTTGTTGTAAATGGAACCCAATCCAGTGGAGCTGCAGTTAAGCTAGGAGTGCCACAGGGCTCTATCTTAGGGCCATTTCTATTTTTAGTTTAAATGGTGGATAGGGCATTATTCTTAGGTATAACACTGGACAAGAACTTGCAATGGAGTCCCCATTTAGCAGTACTTGCAGAAAAATTAAGTTCAGCAGCTTACGCTATTAGAAAAATTAGACAATTGAGCAATGTTGATACTGCTTGCTTAGTATATCATAGTTATTTTCATAGTATCATGTCATACGGTATTCTGGTTTGGGGCAAAGCAGCTGACATACAGACTATATTTGTGTTACAAAAAAGAGCGATTCGTTCTATATATAACTTGAACTCCCGTGACTCCTTAAGGGAACTTTTTAAAGACATCAACATATTAACCGTAGCGTCTCAATATATTTATGAGAATATAATTTATGTTATTAAGAACCTAGAGTCTTTTACTAGGAATTCAGATATCCACAATTTTAATACTAGAAATAAAAACAAAATCGCTATTAGAAAGTTCCGCGTTCGTAAAGTAGCCAAATCATTCGTAGGCCAATGTATACATTTTTATAATAAGCTACCAGATGATGCTTTGAAATTATCGTTTCCAGCTCTCAAAAAGTACTTAAAAGAGTCCCTAATGGCAAAGGCTTATTATAGGGTAGAGGACTATTTAACAGACAAAAATGCATGGCCCAAAACAGAAACCAAATAATTTACTTTCTACCGGGACACGGTTCTTATAAGGTGGCATATCAAACGTATGTAAGTTGTTTTAAATAAAAATCACTATTTTGCTTTTTTATATTCTAGTTTTTTTTTTTTTACTTTTATAAGTTTTGATATGTTTCCTTGAAGAACTACGCATTGAGTTTATACTCAAAACATATATTTAGGTTAGTTAGGCTAAGCACGAGTTATTTCGAAAAAATGACTGACTGTTGAGTTTGTTTCGGCTTTCTTCTCTTCAGTGGTCTCCTCTTGGGAAACGCCGTAGAGTCAGACTTGTAAAAGTGCCCTTGTGGCCTACTTACAGAATAAAGATCATTATTTCATTATTTCATTATTTCATATGAATAGCCAAAATGATAAGAGAAACGAACAATTAGCAGTATTAAAACAGAATTTTTAAATTATTGAAAAGTACCAACGATGACCAAACAACGTGAAAATTTTCTCATGCTTCAACCGTCTTTTGTTTTTTGTTCTTTTTCTATTGATGGCTAGTGCGTGATTTAGAACGAAATTTATTTAGAAAGTTAATTAATTTTGCACTTGCCACATTTAGATTTCAATTTTTTGATTGAAATTTTATAAATAATAAAATGAAATTTTCAGGGTAGCAACCTGATAGATAGAGCAAGTTTTTAAAAGCCAATCGGTATTTTTTTTTGTGATTTTATCTTTTTAAAGCCCCTTGAAGTTGTGAACATATTAGGTAATTTTATCATTCTTGGCATTTAATTTTTTTTTATTCCATTCAATGATCTAACGATAGTAAATGTTACCATACTGAATTGGCCTTCTTCATTGGAATCTATCAGCTCAGCACACAAAACAAATCAAGCATCTACCGCAATAATTCACGTCACCATAAATAAAAATCTCATCCTACTCGGCGATAGGTGAAGAATTAAAAAAAAAGTCATAACTCCGAAAATACGAAAAATCGCGGAACATACATGGGGGTGATTTAGATAGCCCTCTAGGTCCTCTACGTCCCAGCTTCAGTATATCACTACTTCTTGGGACAACCTGTATAAAAAAAACATCACAACTTACAAATAAACGATTTTACATTCAGGGTCCAAATAACGTGCACTATCAAGAAAAAAATACAATATGCTCACCTCCGGGAAACTAAATGTTCCCAGTTGTATCGAATCCAACCGACGTGAGTGTAATATAGATAACAAGCCTATTATAAACTAGAAGGTGCTCGCAACTTCGTTCGCGGAGGAGAAAGTCATAACCCCTCATTTTTTCTTCAGCGTAGTCAGATTAAAAGTATCCTATAACCATCTGGAGATACCCATCTACCCGTGTATCAAAAATACTTAAAATCTGTTTAGCCGATTTGGCGTGATGAAGCCACAACGACACATACAAAAAAAAAAGAAAAAATCGATTCAGTTAGCTCGAAATAGTCTGTTAAAATCGTTTTTTTGAAAATATCTTTAATGTACAAACATTTCATTTTTACAACTTTATAATAGATTTTATATAAATGAACGGCATTTGATATAGGATGAAATCAGTTCAAAATTCACACAGAATATTTGACACTTCAAGTGAACTGCAAAATTGAACTGCTGTATTGGGATCAAATCATGCAAATCGTTTTTGGTCCACTCGCAGTAATCAGTTTGACATGCTGGGAATGTGCATATAAATCAGATGCAGTGATAAAACATTGTCAAAAATATTCATTGTCTCAATTTCAGAGCTTTGCTTTTATCTGTCGGCTGGGTTTCGTTTCGACCTCGTAAAACCTTTTTAAATCCTTGTACTGGATATCAACTTTTTGTTTGGGATGTCCAAAGTTAGCCTTTAATCCTCTTTTCCTCGTAAGTTTTTTTCCAGGATTGTTCGAAGACCTGTCAACAACAATTCTCCATTAAAAAAACTTATTTAAATGAACTTTCTTCACCCCGAATAATCTGCATGGAGTTGCTTTTCTAAACAGAGGGCTTAATGGAAACGACGCCGCATAATCATCTATTCGTAAACCACTCTCGGCAAGTTTAAAACAATCGGTCGTGATGAGTAGATAGCCCTCCAAACTCGAAATATAAAGGGTTGAAAATGGAAACATATTTTTATTATTTATTATTCAAAAAGTTACAAGCATTACAGTAAAAACCAAGGAACTGTGAACTACAATTAACAAAACCATACAGAAAAACTTAAAACTAGTTCGATTTCGGCGACGTAACTCCGTGGCTCCGTTGCGTCGTCTGATCTGGTGTAGGATTTGGCAGATTGTCACGGAACTGCCGGAATAGTACACCCTTCGGCCAGAAGTCTGTACTTGCGATGGTGTTCTGCAGCGTCCGTGGCACGCGCACCACAAACGAGCTGAAGTGCACGTAGTGGCGGGACTGCAGCTGGTGCACCTTCACCGAGAAGCCAGTCTTCCGGCGGACGAACTCAACCACGTCATCATCCACGGTGGACTAGCGAAGCAGCGCGTGAAGGACCAAACAAGGTGGACCAACGATCTGGTCAATGTCGCGGGAGACTCTTGAATAAGGATAGCGTACGATCTATCGGTGTGAAGATCCTCGAGTAAGCTTCTGTCCTGCAGTGGTCGTCTCCGGGCTTGTAAGATAACAAGTCCAAGTCCATGAACCTAGACAGGGACATTTTGTATAGACAATCCCATTTTCATGTAGCTCAGAAGCTGCATAAGCGTAGGCTCTATTTGAAGACGCAATACAATACAATACAAATACTCTTTATTGCACACATCAGATATACAAAAATACAGAACACTACAGTAACATTCGAATAAGCAGAGGTAAACAACAGGCACCTTCCCAGGGAGCACACAAGCTGTATACGGTCATTATATAGCTAGTTTGAGCGTTATAAGAGTTGTATAAGCTCTAATACAGCTTGTGTGCTACTTGAGTGTGTGTTACTTTGGTTATGATTATGACACATATGTATTCGTGACGAATGATCTTGAGTATTCGTGATTTCACCGTTGATAAAAGTCGGTCTTTAATACGGAGCTCTTTCAGGATGAAACTATTACTGTGAAACGTTGTCCACGGGATCTTTAGGGTCATCTCCAGTACAGGAGGGTGCGCTGACGAAATCAGATGCCAGTGCGCCATCTCCAGGTGAGCAGTGGAACCACTTGGAAATATGTTGATATACAGGAGGATTACCAAGAACACTAAGGTCAGATTGATATAATGCCTTGTCTTTCCAATATTTTAGTATGGTGCCAAAACTTGGTCCCTGAGACCGCAGAATTTCCGTAAAATCGACGCTTTTGAGATTGTGACGCCTCCTAAACAAATAAATGACATAAAAACATTTATGCAACTCACATATACTTGTACAGTAATGAAAACGATGACATTACCACGTAAACCATTTAATTAACGCTGGTTCATTACATTAAAACTTATATTATAAATATTATAATATATAAAATCATTTCAAATATACAAAATGGTGTTGTTTATTTATTTAATTGAAGCGGTGATAGTTCTATACGACAACTCATTACCTTATTACGTAAATGGAATAGATATTGGCAATATCGTTAGAAACAAATGAAATAACTTTTAAAATAGACTTAAGAAATTATTAATTGAGAAGTGTTATTACTCTGTTGACGATTCTCTAAATGATAGCACATTATAAATAACTTATTTAAATTGTTAATAAGTAACCTATTTATTATTTTAAATTTCAAAGCTTACGTCAATGACATTATAAAATATAAATAAATATCTCCATTAAATTAAATTATAAAATTAAATTGCCGTAGTAAAACATTGTAAAATTAACACGAAACATATTTCTTATAATTGTTTACTATTATTTACGTAATGCTGAAAACAATGTATTTTAATATGATGCATGTTAGTAATAAGTCTATGTGTGCCCTTACAGGGCGTCATGGTCTCACCAATCAATGTATATAACACCTTAATCACAATGTACATGACTTTACAACTGAATAAAGAATTAAGAATATTTTTTTTGGTATTTTAAAATCAAACCAATCGTGTTTGATAGACGCCACTTCAATTTGCATGATTTTAATTTACTTTAATTTGATATCGATGAGACGACTGTCAATGAAAGGATATCATTTAAGTTTGTACTATAAATATTAAGTTCACTCTTGAATGTGTTCAGTGTTTTTTTAACTCTATTAATCCTAAAAACTGTTAACGGATCTTACACCTTCTCTGGCTATCATATTGATATTATAATGTTGCTCAATAAAAAAATTTAGATCCTATTCATACAATTCCGAACCGTTTTGATTTTTAAGTTAGCATTCGATTTTGTTTGCCAAATTGTGGAAGAGCATACCGTCATCTAAATTAATCCTATCTACATGTATACTTAAAATATTTGTAATATCTGTGTAATTTTTTGCAAAATAAATTACTTCTATTTCAAATTAATTTAATTTTTTTTATAACATATTACTCGTATATCTTTAGGTCGGCAAAGATCACAGCAAATTACAATGCTACTACGTCAAGTTAGCCACTTTTTTATATTACGTAACACAATATCACTTTTTATATTTCTTTTCATCGAACATCTCAAGTTGAGAGGTAAGTTTGCGAGAAGTTGTTTCCAAGTCTATTGTAGCATAATGTTTAGTAATATTTCACTCTCCTGCCCTAAAAGTTCTGCTCTATAGCTGCCTTCTTTAAAAGCACTATGCTGAATACGTTATTAGGACCTATTTTCTCATTTAGTTCAGAGATTTTTAGTTTAATAGTGGAGTAAGGAATGATAAAGGGCTGATGATTGACATCAAATGTAATAATATAATTTTCATTACTTATGTTAAGAAATTTAGGTATTCTGAATAAACATGAATTCTCTTGCATATTCAAAGTGATTGAAAACTTTGAGAGGCTACAAATAGCTTTGTTGCGAGGGTTGTTATTGCAAAGATTTTTTAATAGAAATAAGACAGTTTAAAATTCTGTTACTGCTTTTAAGACTAAGTAGACCTACTATTATTTGGTAAGGTCATCATAATGAAATTGCTTAAATTCTATTGGTTAGCTTTAAATATTTATTATTATAAACCTTGAAGAATTCCAATTTACAGTTATTGACAAAAAGGTTCGCTAGAAGGGAGTTCCAGTCTTTTTCTGCCCTAAGGAGAAATGTAGACGCAAAGAGGCAGAGTACTGTAATGCTCGAAAGGTGATTGCAAAATCAGTTAATGCAATCCTTGGAACAATTTCTTTAGAACATTGATAAGCTAGCCAATTCTCTACGGCTGATTTGTCACAAAACTGTACTAACCACCATCGTCATCATTATCATCATCATCATCATTTCAGCAATAGTACGACCGCGTTCAGCAAGTCCTCGCAACCCTAACCAGGTCGTCCTACCACCTTGTGGGTGGCCTCTACACGCTGCGCTTGCCGATACGTGGTCTCCACTCGACAACCTTTCTGCCCCAACGGCCATCGCTTCTTCGAACTATGTGCTCTTCCAAGTGCCACTTTAGCCTGCTTACCCTGTTTGCTATGTCGATGACCTTGGTTCGTCTATACATCTCCTCATTTTTGATTCGTTCTCGTAGAGAGATCCCGAGCATAGCCTTTCTATAGCTCGCTGAATAATTCTGGACACCACCACCAGCGTCCTTTTTTTATTTCTTTTCGATCACAACTCGACATTCGCGTCGCGTACTTCCCAAAATCCGTTGAGAAGAATCTGTCAGCCCGTGTTGTTGATAGTAACACCGCGAGTGCCCTTAAACCCTCACCTGGTTGCGGAATGCAAATCGGCCCCATGGGACCCTCGCCCTAACTGAATAGATAATAAGGGCTTTTATTCTACGACTGAAGGGCCCGACGATTTGTGACTGACAAGAGGGCCGCAAAAAATTTAAAAGTCGGTGCTTTCAAAATGATTGCTTCGGAATCCGATTACCGGCGAGTGATGTACGCGGGAGTTTATGAAGTAAGATGATCATTTGATATACACTTGTGTGGGGGACTGTTAAAAGAGTTCTTGAGGTGTATATTTTGGTAAATCGATATGGGTGAAAATTATAAGCTCGTCTGGTTAGGCGTCGGAGCATAAAAGCAAAAATAAACATTCGTTTTTAGGTGCGGTAAAAGTTGTCTACATAAGGTAAGTTGACGACTTTTAGCTAACGTGTAGAAATTCATTAAGCAATTTATTACCGTAAAATGTGAAAGACAAATAATATCGACTTAAATCACTACCTTCCTTTTTTAGATTGGATGAAATATGCAAATAGAAATAGAGGAAGATAAAACAATAAGGTTCGCGTACATCGGTGTTCGAATTGATCACATCTTAAATAAATAAGAAATTAAGAGAAGTGAGAGAAAATTAACTTCTAATAATTCTGTTCTCAAATTTCAACGGACCACGAAAAGTTTGCAGCTTTTGAAGGAGAGCTGAAAACACTGAGCTACGCGAGTCTGTTCTAATCAAGGGGCTTGAACAACAATGCTCCTGTCTCGCAAGATAGCACTTTGCAATGATTCAATTAAGCGCTAAAGAATGTTACATGTTTACGAATAAAAATATAAATTTATTTATTTAATCGTAAGGCAATCAAAGAATGACTTAAAATTGTTAAGCCAGGCGGCTGGGTCAGGAATCACTTCATCCAGGTCTTCGCGTCCACAGGATTACCTTACACAACTCTGCGCGAGTCCCCCGGGTGGTGCTCAAGAGTAACCCCTCTCAAAGGCTACATGCAATCGGAGAACGAAAAGTTACACGAATGGTGATCACTAGACCCCGTTATCTTGTCACACTGACGTTACTTTTACGTAGGGGTTGAATGATTTCTTATCGACGTTCTCGATATCGATTATAAATAATGCAACAATGCGATTAATTTTTTGCCTTTTAAATCTCAGCTCAATCTCAATATAGCATAGGTATTTAACTTTGTGAATAAAATTAAGTATATAGATTACCTCATTGGTCCTTACGTGTACCATCCGTTCCGAACACAAATCTAGTGCGGACGTAAGTGCGGTCGAATTTGAAAAGGAATCTTTGCGTTGTCCGGTTTATTTTCGAGGCGGAATCCAGCTAAAACAGGATTTTCTTGTTTTCTATGCGTGCATTGGGCGGGACCGTTAGCTGGTTTGTTTGTTATTTTGAAAGGCTTTTCGATTGCAATATATCTTGTTTTAACGTTACAAAGCTGGGTCAAAGTTTATACAGCTTATAGAGGTAGCAAATGTTTGATTAAAAATATATATTCACTGTTTGCCCCTATGGTTGACTAATAGATAATGCCATTTGGAATTACTTTTATTCTATGCAATAAATAAACATGGCAATATTGCAGGTTGATTAAAGATGGAGGTAGAGAAAGAGCAATGTGAAAGTAAAAAAAAACGGCCAAATGCGAGACTGTATCGCGCACCGAACTTGGCCGGTTAGGTTAAGTTTTCACCTGTAATATAGCATTTAAACATAGCATACAAATGAGGTACCAACTTAGGGCAACCGGGTTGTTAAAAAATATTTTTGTAAATTAATAAAAGTAGATACGATTATATACATGCATGGTTATAGTTCTCGTGTAATATTTATAATTGAATGTAAACCCTTAAATTTTAAAAATCTATCCTGTCTCTGAATGGAATAATAAAAAAGAAAGTGTTACCACAAAAAAATGGTAACCACATTAGCACATCCACATTACTTAACGGATTAAAAAAAATGCACAATATTTTAACGTATTAGAAGTACATAGCATGACAAAACCCTGTACCTAGTCATATTCATGAGTATTGTTTAACCCATTTGGTTGTATAGGACTAGTAGTTTTATACTGTATATAAAAACCGATACTGATAACCAAATTGGTCGGTTAAATAAACAAACATCTATTGTGTGTCAACGTCCCGGGAGAAATCCAACAACGATGCCTGTGTGTACGCCTGATCTAATAATCTTATTTCTATCCTTGTCACTCTTTAGTTCCGGTGCCAGTTGCAAAAAGAGACGGCACGAGTAGTTTCAGGTTTCTAAGCTAGTGCATTCCGAATTGTCCCCATTAGTTTTTTCCCCAAATGTCACCGTAACTTAATGGGATTGGGCAGGACGGATCTTAGCAGATAACATCTCGAGTTGGATCAAATAATTAGCTTAATGACCGGCATGAAGAAATGAATGGGGGATTTTGTCAAGCAAATATTTTACTGAGTAACTTTGTTTTGTTGTAGAGAGGGGAGGATGGATTAGTCTTATGCTTTGTGGTAGTGATTAATTATTTATGTGAGATAGTGAATACGCATCATACAGGCCAGAATGTAACAAAAACTAATTTCTATTTATCCTCCAAATATGCATGGCAAGCATTATAAAGACATATGAAAGCAGTACAAACCAACAAATGCGATTTCGCATTTGTAAACGAGTCAATATTATGTTGTTATGCACGTTCCTTACAAAACAAATCAACAATCTATGCCTATATAATATTTGTGTGAAAAGAATAAATATTTGTTCCTGAGTCTTGGATGTTTTCTGTGTATATAAGTAATAAATCTATTAAATATATCGTCGTCTACTACCCATAACACAAGCTTTATCGAGCTTACCATAAGACTACTTTGATTTTAAGGGTTTCGTAACCAAAATGGCAAAAACGGAACCCTTATAGTTTCGTCATGTCCGTCCCTCCGTCCGTCCGTCACAGGCATTTTACTCAAAAGCTATAAGACGTATACTGATGACATTTCGAACATAGATATCTTGTGTAAGCCACTACTTAGTCTGATAGTAAAATAAAAAAATATAAATTTCTAAGGGGGGCACTCCATACACGTAGGTACCCGAAACTGAAAAAAAAATTTTTTCAGCAAATATCAATGTGTTGTTACAGAACTTTTAAAAACACTTTGATATTTCTAAAAAAAATTTTGATTGAGTAAATATATTTGCAGAAATATTCGTTCCGAAAGTAGCAAAAAATTTAGGGGGGCCCTCTATTTTCTAAACGGTATGTTCAAAAAAATATGAAAAATATTGAAATATAAAGCTTAAAAAATACTTTCAACGAAAATTGTTTTCAACATGATCGGACATACCGTTTTTAAGTTATAGCCAAAAAACTGCGCTTCTCAGCAAAATGACGTAAGTGCCGGGGAGATACGCTCTTTTGTTAGTATTTTGTTTTCATCTGTAGTGAATTTTTTTGTATAAACAGCTGTGGAACCCTACATTGAGCATGGTCCGACATGATCTTGGCCGGTTTTTTATTGTAAGATTGTCCCGTAGTATTTATTTATTTATTTTATAAAATAAGATCCCTTGTTACCCTATATTAATTGTAAGTCATAAAATTATTTGGCATAATTCTGAAACCATTACATTTTTACGATCTTTGAAAAGGTCACCTATTTTTCAGTCAAAGGTCACTCCTCCTCATTCTTCCACTTCTCCGGTCTCGAGCAAGCTCCCACCAGTTTTTCTAGAAAGAATCAAGCTCGTCCCGCCATCTTCGTCGAGGCCTACCGCGACGCCGGACTTTATCTTGTGGAACCCATTCGGTGGCTACTTTAGCCCACAAGTCGCCCGGCATGCGACCGACATGTCCGGCCCAGAGAACCTATTAGGTTAGGTTATATTTTTTCTGTGACAATCCTGACAAGTTTACAGATTAGTAAAAATGCGATTATGCCTAACGAAATAGGTTAAAATTCGTGGCTATGTTATTTTTATAAAAGTACTTTACTCGAGAGCAAACATTTCGGGTTAGGCTAATTTAAATAACAGCAACAGATTTTTATTATTATTATATACTAGTTTGATTTACATAACTATTCTTTGCAATACCCAACTGTATTAGCAATTTCCGCGATCTTATCATAGAAATAACAATAACCAAAACTAACGATTTTTGCAATATCTCGCTCCGTTAACGCCTCCTTTTAATGAGTTTTTTTCGAGTTCGATTCAAACATAATAGCTATGTACATTATTTTTTTACGTATTATTTTTACAGTTTCGGTGTAAAATTCAATAAAGATCATGACAAAATTAAAAAACTGTACAACTCTGCACTATTTTAGGAAATACTAGAAGATGGAGGAGAAAAAGTCATAGCCCGTTGTTTTTTCTTCAGCGTAGTCGGGTAAAAAGTATTCTATAACCATCTGAAGATTCCCAGCTACCCGTGTACCAAAAATAATGGAAATCTTTTGAGCCGATTTTGCGTGATGAAGCCACAACGACACATACAAACATACATAAAATCAAATATTTTTCGTTTTAGTCCGTAATGTATTTTTTTTGAAAATATCTTCAATGTACAGACATTTCATTTTTACAACTTTATAATAGGAAATATGACAGTATTTTATTGCTCACGAGTGTAGAAGGTGCCTGCGGAGGAAAAATAAAATCATAGCCCTCTTTTTGTTCTTCAGCATAGTCGAGTTAAAAGTATTCTATAACCATCTGTGGATACCCGTGTTTACAAATAGTTGAAATCTGTTTAGCCAATTTGGTATGATGAACAACAATCGATACATACAAACATACAAAAAATAGAAAATAAAACATGTTTTTGATTCAGTGACCTCCGAGTAGTTCGTTACAATATATATATATTTTTAAATGTCCTCAATGTACAGTTTGCAGCGATTACTACAATGATGTTAACTGAATATATCAGGCATATGTAGGTGTTCATATGCTTTCGGAGCGTATATGCATACATCTTCGCTACGTTACAACTTAGAAAGAAAATCAAGTATTTACAACTGAATATCCCAGTAAAACACCTTACAAGATATTTCACTTTTACCATTTGTATAATAGTACAGATAACGTGCCGTAACTATTGACTGACAATATACAGAGTCAACCGTTGAAGGCAGGACCACGTTTAATTAAAACGCATTTCTTTTGCAGACGACGAGCTGCAGTATTTAATTATTTTTTTTAATTCTGATGTAATCGCCAAAGCTAAAGCTCTCTCGCAAGCGAAAGCTCTTATTTTATATTCTAATGTAACATCAAAGAGCATGTAATAATTTAAAGGTACCTAACTTCTATATAAAAATTATCTATAAACAGCATTAATATTAATGATAGTGGTTTAATATTGCAAAATTATGTTAGCTCTTCCGTCTGAATGCACGTGCAAGCATATTACAGCATATGAACTACTCACATGCAAATCCGCTTTAACGAAGCTTTAATTTTGTTTAACAACATTCACTAATTAGTGCAGTGATAATTAAATTAATTGAATTTTAAGTTTAAATTGAGTAAATAAATGTAAGTACTTTACTTGGTAAGCGTTTTTTCTGCATCACTAATGTTTTAAATGGGATGTCATACTATTTCTGTACTAAAGTTTTAATTGGGATTTCAAACTATTTCTTTGTTTGCAAAAATTCTATGCGCCGAGTGGGATTTGATCCCACGTCCAGCGGCTCTCCGGACCAACGCGGGCGACTTCCCTCATCCTCATCATCATTATTTCAGCCATAAGACGTCCATTTCTGGACACAGGCCTTCTCAACGAGTCCCCGCAACCTTAACCAGGTCGTCCGACTACCTTGCGGGTGGCCTTCCCACGCTGCGTTTGCCGGTACGCGACTTCCCTATTGGTTCATGTTGTAATAGATATTAATATTTACATTTAGATTTCGTTAGCTAACGTTTGTGCTTTAATAATTTTGTTTTTGAAATCCGGGATGACTATCAAATATTTCAATATGTCGCAAAATCGGTAGACAATTCAATAAAAATGTATCCATGTAAGTGCAGCAATTGTAATCTTATTGCTTTACAAGTTTGAGTTTACTTGGTGTAACAAATTCCTACACACTAATATAATGGTGTTAACTGGTGAAATTTACGAGGAAAGCCTTGCACTATATATAATTAATCGGGATCTGCACTAAAACGCTCAAAATAATATATAATATAACACAATAATAGTTTGTAAAAATAATAATTGTGACAAGCTTTTATTGCCGACTGTACTATTCTTTAAACATCCATCAAGTACTCACCGAAACGGTTCTAAGGATCCCAAACTCGGTAGGATTGCGTTATTTTATTAGAGAGTTCCTATGGTTATCATCTGGCGCCAAGATCAGAGTAGCTCCATGGTGCCATATTATATATTATCATCAAGGTTTAAAGGTATCGGAGGCGTGGTGTCAGGAAAATTACAACGGAAGCCAACGCATATTAATTTACTCGTATTAAAGAAAAAAGGTGGTTAAAAGCCTTTACTTGGGCAACCCGGTGAGAATCGGCTTATATGGACGCCACGGCACTGGTAGCTATACCAAATTTTAACTCAATCGGTTCCCGAGAAGTGGTTTTAAGCTTCGGCCACACCGGTGCTCAAAATACGGTGACGTTACGGAATTGCAGTGACGTGTCGTAAGCGTCACGATTTTATCGCATGCCCTCCACACGCTGCTCAAAATACGCTAACGATACGGATTCGCTGTGACGTGCCGTAAGGGTCACGGGTCACGACTTGACCGCATGCTCTCCACACCGCTGCTCAAAATATGCAGACGCACCGTATACGCCGTGACGTGCCTCTTACGAAACTTTTTTGACGCGAACCTTCCAAACCGGTATAAGTACCGGTTTGGAAAGATCGCGTCAAAAAAGTATACACAGCGTATTTAAGAATACGCCGCGTCAAAATCATGTTCCAGCCTTGTGATATAAGTGGATGATCAATGACAGCGCCCACAACAACATGTGTACTCGTACGTCATCTGATAAGGAAGAAGTACTCTCATTGTTGGCATTAAAAACTGATGAGAATACCAGGTATGTTACTTAACAATTGTATAAAAAGTAACCCCTTTTGGCATACTTATGTGGGCTTCGTCTAAATGCCCAACACATAAATCGATTCTACAGTTGTACTCCTAAAGCGTGACAAATAGTGCTTGTGAATTTGTTCTGTTAATATATATTTTTTGCTCTTAACAATAATTTTACCTTCCCTATTAACTGTGAAAAGGATGCAATCTTATGGGATACCCCTTTTCCAGGGTTTCGTCTAAATGCCTATCAGATAAAGCGATTCTAAAGTTGTACTCCTAAAGCTGACACAGTGCTGATTAATTTGCTCTGTTAATATATATTTTTTGCTCTTAACAATAATTTTACCTTCCCTATTAACTGTGAAAAGGATGCAATCTTATGGGATACCCCTTTTCCAGGGTTTCGTCTAAATGCCTATCAGATAAAGCGATTCTAAAGTTGTACTCCTAAAGCTGACACAGTGCTGATTAATTTGTTCTGTTAATATATATTTTTTGCTCTTAACAATAACTTTACCTTCCCTATTAACTGTGAAAAGGATGCAATCTTATGGGATACCCCTTTTCCAGGGTTTCGTCTAAATGCCTATCAGATAAAGCGATTCTAAAGTTGTACTCCTAAAGCTGACACAGTGCTGATTAATTTGTTCTGTTAATATATATTTTTTGCTCTTAACAATAATTTTACCTTCCCTATTAACTGTGAAAAGGATGCAATCTTATGGGATACCCCTTTTCCAGGGTTTCGTCTAAATGCCTATCAGATAAAGCGATTCTAAAGTTGTACTCCTAAAGCTGACACAGTGCTGATTAATTTGTTCTGTTAATATATATTTTTTGCTCTTAACAATAATTTTACCTTCCCTATTAACTGTGAAAAGGATGCAATCTTATGGGATACCCCTTTTCCAGGGTTTCGTCTAAATGCCTATCAGATAAAGCGATTCTAAAGTTGTACTCCTAAAGCTGACACAGTGCTGATTAATTTGTTCTGTTAATATATATTTTTTGCTCTTAACAATAATTTTACCTTCCCTATTAACTGTGAAAAGGATGCAATCTTATGGGATACCCCTTTTCCAGGGTTTCGTCTAAATGCCTATCAGATAAAGCGATTCTAAAGTTGTACTCCTAAAGCTGACACAGTGCTGATTAATTTGTTCTGTTAATATATATTTTTTGCTCTTAACAATAATTTTACCTTCCCTATTAACTGTGAAAAGGATGCAATCTTATGGGATACCCCTTTTCCAGGGTTTCGTCTAAATGCCTATCAGATAAAGCGATTCTAAAGTTGTACTCCTAAAGCTGACACAGTGCTGATTAATTTGTTCTGTTAATATATATTTTTTGCTCTTAACAATAATTTTACCTTCCCTATTAACTGTGAAAAGGATGCAATCTTATGGGATACCCCTTTTCCAGGGTTTCGTCTAAATGCCTATCAGATAAAGCGATTCTAAAGTTGTACTCCTAAAGCTGACACAGTGCTAGTTAATTTGTTCTGTTAATATATATTTTTTGCTCTTAACAATAGTTTTATCTTCCTTATTTTTCGTGAAAATGGTGCATTTTTATGGGATAAAAAGTAACCCCTTTACCAGTGCTTCGTCTAAATGACTATCACCTAAATCGATTCTACAGTTGTACTCCAAAAGCATGACACATAGTGCTAGTGGATTTGTTCTGTTAATACATATTTTTTGCTCTTACTACTTATGAAACACACAAAAAATTCGAAGCTTTATTTGTCCAGGAGATCGTTATTTTGAATTTGCATATCATCGAAAGCAATTTTTCGATAATGTTGCTGATGACGATGTTAATCGACATAATCAGGTTCGGTTAGGTTAGGGACATGATTTGGCACATACCTAATATCCCGAAGGAAATTATAACCATTCATGAGAAAGTAATATTCGGAGCAATGGAATTGGGAAGAATGATGCTTTTGGACAAATTGAAATTGAATTTTGGTCGAATATCCTTTTTGTGTACCTACTTCAATAAGTGAAATAAGTATTTTAGCCATTTTATTTAACTCTCCCGTTTTCTCTATCAGTTTTAAAATACGACAAACAAATCCGAATTTGGATTACGTCCACGAATGTAAGTCTTCTGAGCTAATACCACATCGCTTTTAATATTAAGGAGCAAGTTATTTGAGTAATATTCGCTTTGATGTGTACGTTTGAACACGAATAAACATCATTTCCGATAACGTTCTTAACTCATATGAAGGAGTATCTTTCAATAAGATTATGAACGTTGACGTAAAAATGTGTCCTTATTTCCGTTCGTAGGTATTAAATATTCATAAAAATATAGTAGCGGAGGACTTTTGAATATTACAGGAAGATTTTTTAATTAAGTAGGATTTATAGCGAAAATCCATACCAATATTATAAATGCGAAAGTGTGTCTGTCTGTCTGTTAACTCTTCACGCTTAAACCGCTGAACCGATTTGAATGAAATTTGGCATGGAAATAGTTTAAGTTCAGGGCTACACATAGGCTACTTTTTATCGCGGAAAATACCCATATCCCCGATAAACGAATTTAAGGCGGACGAAGTCGCGGGCAGAAACTAGTAAAGAATATTTAATTTAACTACAGAACATTACTCGTACGTTTTCGTTGCAGAAAAAACGACAGACTCGCTAATAGCGATCACGCGACAACCCACAGCAGGCAGTTTTATCTTGCTTGGCTGGTATTGATACGTGTATATAGTCTGAAATATTTTAAACTAGAAAACTACGTGGCGCGAGATTTATATATATTTAGATTACTAAACGGTTAAGAGTACTCACATTATATTTTCTTCTGTTTCCGCGATTATTACTCATTGAAATAAAACAATTTAACGGATTATATCGCGTATATTATCTCATTTTAGTTCCCGACGTTTCGGTCCTCCCGTGACCATGGAAAGATGGAAAGCTTCCGAAACGTCGGGAACTAAAATGAGATAATATACGCGATATAATCCGTTAAATTGTTTTATTTCAATGAGTACTCACATTGTTAAAGTTGATTATTCGAGAGACAAAGCGCGATCGAACGTCCTTATGATTACGGTACTCAGAAGATATCGATATACGTAAGCCAAGGAGCACTCAACTATAACCACGGTTTGTAAACAAATAAGTCGTAAATACATAAGGTTTCCAAAAAAGAGGGGGGACGGCACAATTTATGCTAGTTTCGGAGCGATGATTTCCGAATATATTCACTAAATAAAAGTTTTTTTGGAAACCTTAATTTAAAAAAATAAACTGGCGAACTACACATTGATATTTGCTGTAATTTTTTCACTTTCGTTTACATATATGATATGCCCCGCCTAGAAATATATTGTTTTGTTATTAAGTTCTATCAAGCCGGAGTCTAGACTCCAAGTTTCAATAATAGTATAATTATCTTGTGTAGTTTTTGAGTAAAATGCCTTTGTCACATGGAAGGATGGACGGATATAACGTAACTATAATAAAACCCTTATAGAAATAAAACAATTTAACGGATTCTATCGCGTTTATTATTTCATTTATTTCAATGAGTAATAATCGCGGAAACAGAAGAAAATATTAAAACCCTTATAGTTTTTGCTATTTTGTCTGCGGTTCCCTAAAAAGAAGACACATGAATTGATTATATATTCCAACAATCGCATTACATTTTGCAAAGGCTCATAATCACTGAAAAAAAACACCAAACGTCATTTCGCGATAGCGGCTCCCCTTGTGTGCAAATCCCTTAAGCGGTGTTTTCATCAATCATGTCGAGGCGGATTGTCCAGGATTCTTCTCCTTTATGTAAGCACAATCCACCGGGTTTTTACGTTTCCACTAAGACAGTATCAATCCTGTACCTCTAGCACAACTGCGTCTCGTTCTCGCTCGATAAATTTTACTAGCATTTACCGTGGCTTCCCTTCCGTTTCCGGAAATTAAATATCGTAAGGGTGATTGTGCACTACAAGTAATTTAATTGCCCTGCAGTCCGATTTTTTACGGGCCCATACTAAATGTATACTATTCGTTTGTGAAAAATCGTACAGCCGGAAAGTTAAATTCCTTGTAGTGCACAATCGCTATAAGTTCAATTCAAAACCTGAGATATCTGCTGTGTGCCTATTTCTTAAAATCAATTCGTATTCGCGTCTACACATTACAGTGTGCCGAAGATGGACAACGCTATGTCACGCAACAAATAAAAGCCACGACCAACTAAGCTAGTGCGACTGTTAGTATTGCCTTTTTCTGAAGAAATTTATGGAGACAAATTCAATAAAGATCTGCGCACTGGCCGCGTGATTGATGTCGTTGGAGGAAGTTTCCGAATTCAGTTAGGATTTAGCTGAAGTCTAATTTTTAGGGTTCCATACCTTTAAAGGAAAATACGGAATCCTTATAGGATTACTTTGTTTGTCGTCTGTCAACATCGTTTTTTTCAGGAACGCATCAAATCAAATCAATCAATAAGGAGGTATCACGCTTAAAAAATATCAATACTGAATCTCTTGAAGCTTTAAGAAAGTCAAGCTAACTCAATCGTTGACCAAAAACCTATAGGGTACTCCCAGTTGTCCTAGAAACTTGAAATATACAAAATGACCCCACACTGTTTTTAGTGTATATTTTGTACGGAACTCTCGACGCGCGACTCCAAATCGCACTTGACTGGTTTTATTTCGTAATGGCAATAATGATATTCAAAACAGGTTAAGTGAGAGTCACTTGCGGCGCCCACCCACCTTTCGTACAAACGTACCAAGAAATATATTTTTTTCTCCTCACTAGCTCGGAAAGTCTTTTATCATTTAAGACAAGTGGGTAAAAACGCATTTTATCCACTAGTGACCCTGGAGCGTGTTTGAGTAGCTTTTGATAGATAACAAAACGTAAAACGCTCATAATAATGGTTCGTTCGATATTAATTAGCATTTAATAAATGCTTTAAGAATTTAATAAAATTTGGTATTTATCTTCATTTAATGAGTGTCGTAAACCTTAAAATTCCATACGATTTTTTGTGAGCTGTGTTTTTGCATGTTGCACTTTCCTCGCTATAAAGTTTTGTGTCACACACGGGTGCAGCTGTATTCTACTTCTCGTCTCTTGAAACACTGGCTACGCTCAGGATTTTATTTTAGAACCAACTTTTATTTTAGAATCCTTTCGCCTGCTGTTGTTTCAATTCCACACTCGTGGGTAACATCCAACTTTGCACTCTTGTATAACAAATAACTATTGAAAGTTTTTGAAAAAATAGTTTTTTTTTCTTAATATTGTAAAGAACTAAAAGAGAAATTGTCAAGTTAATAGCTAAATTGTCAAGTTAAACTTACCCTTTCTGACCGATTCAATACAACTGTGCAATTAATTTTAATGAAATTCTGTGTGCGTTTAAATGCTTTTTTCGAGACCAGGCTGATATCGAATTATTGTGCAGACACTAGCTCCGCGCTTGAATACAAAAAAGGCTGTATTTTTTGCATCAATTTGCCACGTAGAGGTCTTAAATATGGTAGTGATTTTTGGCGGGAATATAACGTTACGTAAGTAAATACTTGTATTTTTTGGTATATCACTTCACACTTCAACTTAAATAATCTACATAAATTTAATTAAAATTGTGTAATACGAGTATTTTGTTGTTATGACCTTGCCAAAACTAGTTGCACGATCGTGTACGGCCATACGTGTAAAAAATATTTGCACGATGGTATGTATTCGGAACCTTGTCTTAAATTAAAATCTTGAACGATTACAATACTTTTTGTTTGTTTTCTAATGTTATTTAGTTTTATTTGTAGTTTTTTGGTTCCAATGCGCCCACAAAAGGAGAGTGGTATAGAATAAATTTCATGTGATGGGAACTTATCAGAAATCGAGGATTTTGATGATGAAGACGAAATCATGGCATTTTCCCCATTTGATTGGCTAGAGGAACATGGCCCGGATTCACAAAATGTTTTAGTGGAGTTTGATGCACATGTTGTAGAGACGCGGATTAGCAGGGCTTAAATATTTTTGTCACAACTACGTACTAAGCCCTCTTGCACCACCATATTGGTCGGTGAACTCGGTGACACTCGCTGTCATCTATAACCGTGAAACTAAGAATATTTAAGTATGTTCAATAATTACTTTAATTTAAATAAAGTACTTAACAAATTACAGAGAAAAAAAACGGTGTATTGACATTATTATCTTCCCCGTATTGGTTTTGCACGATCATGCGTTTACGAATAATTCCTGACCGCCACGATCGTACAGTTAATTTTAACGATGAAAGAATACGGATGGGTTGTTTTTAAATTTTTTTGAGATAATACAATCTAAAAAAAATAAGAGTGAATCGTAAGTTTTAAGTATTTTCGTAAATCAAGCTTCTCGATCAGAACCGGCTAAGGATAGACTGCAATAATCGAGTGCCCAACTTGGCACCTTTTCTCACTTTGCTCTTGGTGGCACATGATACCTTGACCTATTTTTACTGTTATGTTTGGTTTTGGTCGGTTGGGTATCATTTAGTATTACCCTATTACAAGGCCTCTGTTGTTGGTTCGTCTATCTATATATCTGTCTCTTGAACCATAATATGTAAATAAATAATAAAAATAAATTAAAGTAAGTAAAAGTAAAATAACCCTACGGTGCGTCCACACTTGTATCTTTTGCTCGTATCCGATCACCGTGCCGAGGCATGACTGCGTATCGCGCTGCTTGGACGCTTACTGTCGGCGCGCCGATCATGCCGTACTCGTCCGATATTACTGTGTGATACGCGTAGCAAAATGGATTTCGTGCGATCCGATCGGCGCAACGTCCAAACGCGTGATCGTGACACGCGATCATGCCACGCGACGATGATCTGATACGGGCAAATGATACAAATGTGGACGCACCTCTACGTGCGCAAGTCCGACTCGCGCTTGACCAGTTTTTACAAACTTTATATTCGGTTTACCTGTAATATGTCAGAAAATAAATATTGTAAGTTGACCCACTTCACGGTTTCCGATAGAGCTGAAATTTGGCATACTTATGTGAGTTAGGTACACTATTATGACACCATCGAGCTAATCTAATGATAAAGAAAGGTGTGCATAAACACTTTGTAATAGAATAACGCAATACCGCCGAGTTTGGGCTCTTTAGAATCGTTTCGGTGAGTAATTGTGAAAAGTACAGTCAGAAATAACTTGTCACAAAAATGATTTTTGTTTTGACAGTAACTTATTTGATGTGTCTTTATATTATGCAACAGTGGAGCATTACATAGCGATAGCATATAGACCGGAGAGTCTCAAGTCATAAGCTACCTTTTACTTCGGAAAACGCATGTTACAACGTTAATAATAAATATTCAGCGTATATACGTTACATACGATTATATGATTAAATCCAACGTTAGCAGAGCCCTACTCCTAATTCAAATGTACGCGGTGTGGGCAAATTTGATATTGGTTAATGACATACAAAGACATAAAAAAATCAAGATTTTCAGATTTATTTCGTGGATTGTGCTGTAAGAGCTACCCCCTAAAAAGTACACATGACAAAATAACAGTAGGTACAGTTAACAATAAATAGCTTGTGCTAATTATATCGCGTTCATTCCTAAAGATGTGACGAATATATTTGGTAATTCGTAATTTGCAGATTATTTGATGCTGACTTTACAAGACATTAGTATCGGTTTGCCATCACATCGATAAATGACTCCTTGGTTCCACAGTTTGGGCGTTGATCACAAAACCAATTTACAAAGTTACCCTTTCGTATCGCCTGCATTTCTGTGCTTGCAGTGGATTTAGAGTCGAGCATTGTTGCCAAATCCTCTTGATTTGTGCTACACCCATGCATTAGTTTTATTTCACTTCAGTTTTGCTCCAGTTTGCTCCAGGTATATTTTAATTTAACAGTTTATTTGTATTGTAGCTCCTGTAAAGTTTACTTGTAGCGCAGAGGTCATATTCAATAGAGTTTTTTTGGACTTTGATTTAAGTAAATACTTAACCAAAGTTAAAACACAGGACAATTTTTCTAAACTTAACATGTATATTGTATAGGTACTTGTATGTAATGAAATCGTACCTAATATAATAGTTTGTATAAGTATTAAAATATTCTGTCTTGTATTCGGTATTGTAGATTGCTATGAATAATTCTATTGTAAAAGCAAATTGATGTCAACTATGCAGTTATATATATTTTTGCATAAAAAACCGGCCAAGTGCTAGTCGGACTCACGCACTGACGGTTCCGTCCAAAATATACGCTGAAAGCGTATAAAAATGGCTGCATCTATGAAAATCTAATGTTAGCAGAGCTCTCTAAGTAAAATGTACGCGGTGCGAGGTCATTTTATATTGGTTACTGACACAGACAGACAAACGTAAAAAAATAATAATTTCAGATTTATATTGTAGATTGTGCTATAAGAGCTATCTTCATTCCAAATTTTAAATTTCTAGGGCTACTGGAAGTAGTAGGTTATCCATGGATGATAATTTTAATGACTGTATATTTGGATTGCGTTGACTTAGAAGCTTGATTTTGTAACAACGTCAAGAGCAAGCATTTGATGTTAATTTCAACTTGGTACCTCCACGCATTCCTGAGAAAATAAAGGTCTTGTCAGACAGACGGACAGACGGACAAGAAAGTGATCCTATAAGGGTTGTTTTTACTTTTGAGGTACATAACCCTAAAAACCATAATTGTTATTACACCAGCAGTGTGCGTGTGTGCATAATATGTCAATATGATTTTAAACCCATAAGAAAACTAGATCGAAGCAAATCTTCCCAACAATGGGTCCCGACTGATTAAAATCGCTATGTTCCACATAAGAATTTAATATTTGTTTTATGTGAGCATCGATCATGAATCATGAAACATTTCTATTATAACTTGACAAGGGTAGGTACTGGACTTGTTTCTTTCTTCTTAATTTTTTAAGCAGTCGGGTTTTTTGTTTTTTTTTTTTAATTATTTTTTTTATTGTATACTTTTTAGTTAAAATAATAAGTCAGTAAATTTCGCAATCTTTATCGTGGTGGTTATTGAGAAGCTTGCACAGATTTATTTACAATTAAATGAAAATTTAGTGAGAACGGGTTGCGTACCAACTTTAAATCGTTATAGTTCCTAACTGGTCATTCAAAATTAAAAATGATAAAAAAACCTAATAATGATTTTCTAATCCCTATTCAATAATACCCCACTCAACATAGTACGTCAATTTTAATTTTTTACTTTTTCACAATATGGCGTCTCATTATCGCCATTTTAAGTTTTCGCCATTTTCATGTCTTTAGTGACATTCGCCCAATTAAGACGAATCGATTGACGAAATCATCAAAATCGGTCCACGTGTTTTCTCTCTAGAATGCAAGATAGCAACAAACATACATACATGCATACACACACTGATAAACACATTACCCTCCTTTGCGTCGCGCAGTCGGGTAAAAAGGAGTCACGATCCTCAGCAGTAATTAAGAAGTTATTTAAAACAAATACCAGGTGTTAAGTATACACACAGTACAAATGACATTTATATACGAGTATGACACTAGAATGTGTTCGCAACTTCGTTTATGGAGAACAAAAAAATAACCTCTTTTAACCACCTGTGAATTCTTTGGACGTGACGAAGCGGCAAAGACAAAAACAAACATACAAAAAATTAAAAAATGTTTATTTTGAAATTTATCTTTAAATATAAAATAAACAAACGCTCTTTATAGATAAGTGGCATATATTTAACAACTTTGAAGTTGAAGCATTTCGTGACGCTCACCTTTTGGCGACACGGAGCTCACTCGAAGGACGTGGTCTAAACAAAAAACAATCTTATTACACGTAAGCTGCATTTGCTGTTTGGTTCTTTAGTAGGGTTAAAAAACCCGCTCCGGAGTCAGATAAAATTGTAATGAAATAGGTTTTCTCTCCAAGCCTGACCTGCATATTAGAGAAGATAGTATCTGCAGCGCAATGTCACATAACTTAGACGGTATTGGGGGTGAATCCGTGGACAATTTTCACGTTGATACCCTTTTGGATATAAAGGTGAGCCTTTTGTTCCGAATAATGATATTGGGTCTGTGCATGATGTGTGTAGTGAGAAAGGTCAGTGGACTTATGTTTATGAACAAATGGTACATTTAGGAGGAAAAGTTGTGGTGTTAAATAATAAATAAACCAATAACCATAATTATTCGGGCATTGATTTCGGGTTTCATGTATACATTTGTATAGGTTATTAGCGTTTTTGCTAGACATTAAATTCTATTATACGAGTATTACTATTGAAAGTACTATTTGAAAACAACACATCTTTGGACATCATATCACAAATGCAATTTGATCTTATACCTAGCACACTAATGCCATAACAGTTACTGAGGAATGTCCAATCCGAGTGATACAATGATAGTACACTTTGTAACTTGTAATGTACATAGAATGTAAACGCACTGTCAAAACTGCTATTATAGTGTCAAAAATGTCTTATTCTCAAATCAAAGGAGGCAATTAAATTTCAAAGCATCTTACGATTCCTACGCAATATTTTATTCATCACATCAAAACGCTCATGAATTTGAAGCATCCAATCTAGACATTCCAGAATTTATGAAAGTACACAATTTAACGTTCTTTGCGCGCTTTCAATGGATTCGGTTAGCACGGTTGCGTACATTGCCTGGTACAAAAGGACTTATGTCAATAGGATCCACGGATCTTTTAAAACTTTTTGTGTCACATTGGCAATATAGGCACCATCAATCCCAGGCTTCAATGAACCGTGTCCTTATTCAGAAAGTTTGGTTAAATAACAACGTCTATTAATTATCAATACCAGTTGTATAGAGTTTGAAAACCGGGGTGAAATTGATTTATAGACGCGTCGAATACTACTCGCATTCGCGACAGGTTCTGCTCTCAGATTGATTTCGATTTAACTCAAGGACTAATTAATGTTCCTCTTCAAAGTTGTTGAAGTCTTAGAAACGCTGTTTTGATGGAACTTGCTATTTGTGACTTAATTATTTACTCATTAACAGACATTTTAATTTAAATCTTAAACGGAATATAAATTGAGTTTAATTTCACTGAACTGTTGATCATGAAGTCTTTGCGAATATTAGTATCATAATGTTGGATGCGAGTATAAAGCTAGACATACACAGACAACTAGGAAATGGCACTAGAAACAACCATAGGTATGATTAACAATCACTTCTAGTGATTGCATAGCGATTTAATATCTTTTATTACAGTTGACTAATTGCTAAACACACATTGTCTGTTCCAAATATTTTGAATTATCAGACGCTTCAGCACTGTTATTCTCAGTAATGACAAACGACTGCTTGAGCATTATGTAAACAATGGTCAAGCTGCTTGTGTTTGTTCGCCCTTACACTAGAGTAACTTTTACTCTTTAACATTTAGTCTGTATCTGACAGATGCTATCTGTTTAGTATCCTGCCCACATTTAAGACCATCTGTTTTTTGTATGTTGTAGGATTTGGTTTTTTGTAAGGTTGTTTTATGTAAGATTTACTTTATACGCATGTACTCTAATCGTCAATAACACTTGTACTCCCAAAGATACTAGTTAAAACCATTGCCGATACATATAAATAACAGGCAGTAAAGTTAGGGTTAGTACACTTTGGAGTCATGTTATGTCGTCCCTAATATAATTGCCTTAGAATTGGGACCCAATGGTGGTTTCCAATAAATAACGAACACTGGCTGGTGTCAGACGAAATAACAACAGAATAGTATTTATCTATTCCTATCGCGTGTCGCAGGAATGCCTTGAAGTCTAGAATTTGCTACTGAATATTAATTATTCCTTTCTCCTTTTTCAGGTAATAGAAACGGAGCGAAATTTAATATTTTACAACATGAGAACTCATCATAAATACTCAAATATCTTCTCTTTATAAACGTTTTGTCTAATAAGGTTACACATAAATTTGCAAAGTAAAATTGGATTTTCTCGTGTGCCAGATGAAATACCAACTATCTCATTTGCCATATGCCAGTAGTGATAACTCTTATCTTCAGACACTTTCGACTTACAACTCGACAGAGTAGAGTAGTGTTGATCACAGCAGAGAACAGCAGACACCACTTACCAGTTGGAAATATTGGTAAAATGGGACATTACCAAACCATTGAACTGCTTGTCGCCGCCTCATGAATATATGGTTAATTTGCTAGTTATCATCATATGATGTCGTTCAAAAAATAGATTTATGTTCTGCTTCGCTTTATCATATTCATGAGAGGCGAAAGGTCCGACAAACAATGAGGTACATCGTGGCTCACCTTTGGGTGAAGCGGTGTCGTGCGAAGGTCGACGGTTGACTCCTTCCCACTCCTCTGAGACCCACAAATTCGGTCTGTAAGTAGAAAGGGCACATATGACTAAACGAGTCATCAAGTGGTTAATCCAACCCTGGCCAAAAGGCATCTATTAGATTAAAGTAAATATGGACAAATTGGGTCAAGTAAATCAAAAGCGATCTAAAGAATGTATAGGTAGTCGTGTCATGTCATTGTCCTACTGACTCTGTATCCTCTCCGAAAGAAAGGTCATTGATCCTTGTATTGTCGGCTCAACACAATATACCATCCCAGATTGGTGACCCTCTCCTCGTGGCTACAAGGAAGGGTCGGGTGATAGAGTTCTAGTACTAGGACACACCACCCCGATCACCATGCATAATGCTGCACCAAGACGACATCGCTATGCACAAGCATCAGCCGAAATGTGTCCAAGGGCAGCCCAGCGACCACTCGCTCTGACTGTGATCTCCCTTCAATCGCCACACTGGCTTACATATCACCCATCAGTCATGTGAAGGCTCACACTGACTCCTTAGCCTACTATAGTCCCGTGAACACTCACGCTGACGTTCCTAACCTACCACAGCCACGTAGAGTCCCACACTGGCTGTTCTACCCCCACTAGAGCCGGGCATGTATGTGGTCCCTGTAAGACCAACCACTGAGCGCATATCACCTTATCAAAGGTCCATCATATCAGATCAGCTTGCCACTCACACACTCATTATAACAGTATGCTCGAAACACAACAACAACAACAATTCTTTATTGCACACCAACAACAGAAACAGTACAATAGAGCCTTAACATAAAATAGGTAAACAATAGGCGGTCTTATCGCTAAAGAGCGATCTCTTCCAGACAACCTTTGGGTAGCGGAAATGACATAAAATAGCTAGAAATGAATAGGTGGTGAGATAAGATTACATATAATACAAAAATAAATAAAACTAAACATACATATTATACATATACATATACTTAACATACATACTACTATATATATATATATATATATATATATATATATATATATACAAAGTAAGAAAGAAAAAAAGACATCAAAGTGATTAGAAAACCAGAAGCAGAATTAAAAATATAAATTATGGGAGAGATAAATAATGATCCTTTAACTTAGTTTTAAAAAGAGGCAATGACTTCGCTTGCCTTAAATCGAGTGGAAGAGAGTTCCACAACACAGTAGCCCGGAATGTAAAAGAATTTGTATAAAACTTTGACTTTGATGATGGAACAGCTAGAAGATAGTTTTGAGCGGACCTTGCTGATCTTGTTACGACGAAGACGGATAGGGAGCCACTTGAGTTGTGAACGGAAACTAGACACATGATCATACTTGCGTAACCCAAATATAAACCTAATACACATGTTTTGAATTCGCTCAAGTTTGTTAAGTTGCTCCTCTGAAAGATCTAAATAGGCAGCATCAGCGTAGTCAAAAATGGGAAGGAGTAGTGTTTGAGCAAGCGCAATTTTAGTGGCGATAGGAAGAAAATTACGAAGCCTTCTCAGTGAACCCACTGCGGCGAACACCCTCCTGCTAACCTCATTCAGCTGCGGCACCCAGGAAAGAGTGCGATCTAAAATTATACCTAAATTCTTTACAGAGTGAGAAAAAGGTAACATTATAAGAAGTTAAGATATGTTAGTCTAGAGAAGTCTTCATCCAGGGGTAAGAACTTATGGTCAGCGACACAGAACCACTTAACTTTCATGCAGATACACGATGATACACACCGACCTTGCTCACGGCCAGGATCACTAACACTGCACTGTTCAAAGTAAAACTAATAAATGGCGCATCGATCCCGACACTATCAGACTGTCGGACTAAAAAGGAGGGAGTTTTGCCGCGCAACGAGTGTTGCCGGTTAGAAAAGTTTTCGATACTATTCATTCTTACCATAGACAAGTCTGATGTTCGACCTGTTCCAGGCATCGTGACAGCCGTCACGACACTGCTTTCGCGCAAACTAGCCAAAACCCAAATATGTGTATGAAGTATTTGGGTGAAAAACTTTCTCGCCCTCTAAAAATACATATAAATGGTACCGAACTACCGCAATTACAATCCATGGAATTTCTGGGCATTACAATTGATTCTGCCCTGAAGTGGGACGCTCACATTGACACTTTCGTAATCGACTATATAGTTCTACTTCCCTCTAAGCAGACTAGCACATGTCTTTCCTCAAAAGGACCTTTTATCAATTGTTTTGAGCTACGGGTTCAAATTATGGGGTACAGCAGCCCAATTGCAACGCGTCTTTTCATAGAAAGCACACTTTGACTAAGTATAATCTCGTTCGCTCCACAAGGTAGCCCCGTTTTTCGACTTTTTTTTGTTTAAAGACAAAAAAATCTAGCACCAACCTGCCATTACATATATGATGTAGCCAAACACGTCAAGGAAAGTATTGCTTATTCCCTAAAAAAGAAATGACACTCGCACGGCTAGGATCCAAAATAAGGTAGGACCCAAGGTGTACAACAAACTGCCTGTAGAACTAAAATAAATTGATAATATACCTGTTTTTCTGTGTGTGGGTCATACTGGTTCTAGAATTTAGCCGTCTTTCCTGTGGACAACGCAATAGTTAAGGGCTTAACTTTTGGGGTGTCCACAGGAAAGACGCATAACGGTAACTCATACTAAAAATAATTATGACCCGTGTATACGTGGCTTTTTGAGCACTCATTCCATCATTCATTATCATTTCAACCATAGGACGTCCACTGCTGGACACAGGCCTCCTCAATACATTTTCACATGGGCCTGATAGAGGCAACCCGCATCCAGTGAGTCCCCGCAACCCTAACCAGATCGTCCGACTACCTTGCGGGTGGCCTTCCTATGCTGCGCTTGCCAGTACGCGGTCTCCACTCGAAAACCTTAAAACCATCCCAGGCCATCGGTAGGAGCAATCATTTAAGTCATACATATTTTTTGCGACTTAACATACAATCCAATATAATATGTCATTAAAAATTTCAATAATACATTAAAGTAATAATGATGCAAATCTTATTCATAATTAATATTATAAATGCGAAAGTGTGTATTTCTGTCTGTCTGTTACCTCTTCACGCTTAAGCCGCTGAACCGATTTGAATGAAATTTGGTATGGTGATAGTTTAAGTCCCGGAGAAGGACATAGACTACTTATATCCGAGAAAAATACCCTTTTGCGTGATAAACGAATTTAAGGCGGATGAAGTCGCGGGCAGAAGCCAGTTAATATTATATAATGACATATGTTAAATATTATCAATAAAGGACTATGACATCATTACTAGTACCTAAGAAGTTTTTTTTATTTACGAGTAGGTAGGCACACTTGCCCGGTAGGCGCACACTTCGCCCCACTCACCTTATTACACATGCCATAGAAAATCTAATAGTTCGCATAACCTGATTCAAATAAGTTATTTTTATATACGTTAATAACTTAAAATGCTCAGAAAGTACGAAATTTTAAATAAAAATAGTTTTATAACGTCATAATTTTAAAATTGCCATCAGCGTAAAAATTTGTATTCAAGGATCTGCGTATTTTCAGAAAATTTAACTGCAAGCGTAACATATGTTTTATGGACTACAGGAAAGTACCCAATGGCAACAGATCAAGAGGACAATTGCGTATGCCAGAGATAAAAGCCCTAACAAATACTTCCCTCAACACATGCTAGACAAGCAACAGCCAGGGATAAAATGGTGTAGAATTGTTTGACATATACACTTGTCAAAGTACTTTGGCAAGTGTATATAGCAAAGATGAAACTGAATAATAATTTTTTTATGTATGTCTTTTACTAAATCAGGAAATAGTGACAAAACTAGCCTTATAGACTGCTGTATAAGTGCAAAACAGCTGACATTGTGACATGCAGCCATACAGCACTACAAACTTGAACGGAAATCGAAATGTTCTTCTGTGAAAGAAAAATAAGAAATTTTATACTTCGTAATAGCTCAATCGAATAACGAGCCAAGTTGGGTAGTAAATAAAAGTTCACTTTATTATTACCTGGGCAAAACCAGTAAACAATGCTTATCTCCAGTGCTTATATCACAGTATTGTGCCGCTGTCATTTTTCCAATAGATTTGCACTAACAAGACAAATAAATACGAAGCCCGGGCAAACCTCCCGATCATATTTCGTCCCAGACCCGGCAGATAAACAGGAAATTGCACAAGAATCAAGCTGTACTTCCCACTATTTTACTCGCAAATAATCTACGACCTTTATTTCGTTTGGTTTAAAGCTTGTTTATTCCAGCTGGGTATAATTTAAAAGATTGTTCGACAATGGGCGCAACCCGACTAAGGTCTTTTATGCATTGATCTTGCATGTTTCACTGCTTCGTTTGGTTTGTCGTTAAAATTTCTGGAACTGGTTCTGACCCTAGTATGAGGTGAGACTTAAATCATAGCAGGCGCGGTGCACTCCACTAATACGCCACGTGGGTACAAATAGCTATCGGCAGCCTCATAAATGTGGCCTATCGGTGGTTGCTGCACGCTGCTGCTGTCACGAAACTCATGCGCTTGCGCTAACTGCCGCTTCGTGACATCGGAATCGCGAAAGAGATATGTCGCGTTGTTTTATTAAACATGTTGACGACACTGTCCAGTATCGTCGAATTTTTTTTTCATTTGTTTCTGATCTTTGTTTATAATGTTGACGACACTTTTGGCTCAGTGGGTTGTACAACGGCCTACGAAGCTGGTGGTTTCGAATCCCGGCCAGGGCAAGTGTTTGTGCGATGAGCACGAATGTTTGTTCTTGGGTCTTGGATGTTTTCTATGTATTTAAGTATTATCATTTATCTGTATATTATGTATATCGTCGCCTAGTATCTATAGTACAAACTTTGCTTAGTTTGGGACTAGGTCGATTTGTGTAATATTGTCCCTGTGTTATTTATTTATTTATTTATGTTTCAAAATTCATAATTATATTGGTCTGTATCGACAATGAAGTAGGTATCAATATTTCTTTTCAAACGTTGACAGCCCTTTTTTGAAATATGTATAATATTAAGTCCTTTTTAATAGTCATGTTAGCAACATAATGTATTTTGTATAGGTATACAAACTTCATGCTATTAATACTAATCTATGACTAAAATATCCTCTGTAACTAGTTTGATCTTTGTTTACCTAACAACTTATTTATATGATTGTATCGTAGTGATATTATCATCTCAGTGTGATATACTTCAAACTGGTGGTTTGACATTTGACATTGATGAATAAAGTACTCAATTTATTTGATACAAACACGTCACCTTAATAATGCAATAATTCATGGACTCATCGGCACCATTCGGAAGTAGTCGTACCTATGTGCTGAGTTTTCACGATGGGAAAGGATTATTCACTACATCTGTATTTATTTTACTCTAAATAAAATACGGTCAATGTCCTAGTGATCGAAAACGTACCAATGTTTGGATCCTCTAACATTAATAAATAAGTAATATAAAGATAAACATAAATAACATAAAGCTGACAAGCAGGGTGTTAATTATTGTAATTACGAATGCCAAGCATTGGGACTTATATGAGGGTTGATAAGTTTTAACTTCGTTATAGATACCGATAGTATCTGTATCGATAATCAGAGTACATACGTGTATTTTGCCAAATGTCGAGTTAAAATTACTGAACTACGAGTACGAGATTTGTTGGGTGGATATCTGGTCGTTTATCCACTGTTGCCCTATCCGACCGAGCGCCGAAGCGACATTGTATAGATTTGCAAAGGTTGCTTTTGACATTTCCATTATGATATGTCTAGGCGAGTTATCGCGTTAGCTTCAGATGTCTGGGCCAACTTCTGCGATAAGCGGCGGAGAACGCGTACCGGGCTAACGGCAAAGTTATAGCAAAATATAATGTTTATGGGGAAAATAGTTCAACGTTATCACAATACAATAAAACAGGGCTTAATTGCGTATAAATGTGGTTTATGTAATTTGGTTTTCGTTTCGGATGTCGCATTTTCTCTATAGTTGAGTTACCCGCACTTGTTTTCGGTTAATAGTCGGGTACTTAAGTGTACTGTTAAGTACTTAATCGCATCGAAAAAATTGGTTGTCTGTAAAGACGGTTTACGGACGATAATTTTACGTGATAGCGTCATAAGAAAACATTGATCAAAAATTGCATACTTTTATGAATTCACAAGCCGAACGCTTAGACCGATCGTACCTCTCTATCGCTTGTTCCGCGCTCTCGCTTGCACGCTCGGCGGAACGTGACAGCGGAACGTGATAATGAGTCTTGCTTTTTCGTGCGTGCAGCCGGCGTTCATCGATTTATAAGACGTTATCACGTCGAAATGTCCTACTTTAAAAATGTAACTTTATGTATCTTTTGCTAAATGAATACTTGATTTCTTGAAAAGTGCATTGTAATTATGCCTAAACTGAAACATAAAAAACTTTGACTTTGAAGCGCGGGTAGCTCGCGGGGCTAGAAGATGTTGATGTTGACACCCGCCTAAACCCGCTTCTTCAGTTTTTTCGAGACTAGAGACTGTGACGTTTGAATTTTTTTATTAAAATTATAATCATTTTTATTTATATGCGACTAAGCCTGGTTTTGTTGTGTTTTGATAATGTGACTGAGTTAATGTCAATTGAGGGCTAAATTCATAGGGTTATAATATGTCCTTACCCTCCCAGTCACAGTCTACTAAGTAAGTATTAAAAAGTTGTAAAAATGAAATGTACATAGAAAATATTAAAAAAAAGACTCACAGACTATTTGAAGGTCACTGAATGAAAAAAAAAAAAATTTTTTTGTATGTTTGTATGTGTCGTTGTGGCTTCATCACGCCAAATCGGCTAAACAAATTTCTACTATCTAGTACACGGGTAGCTGGGTATTCACAGGTGGTTATAGGATACTTTTTATCCGACTATGCTGTCAAAAAAAGAGTTATTGCCGCGATCGAAGATGCGGGCACCGACTAGTAGGTTATAAGTTATAGGTAAGTAAATTGCATCACTACGCAGACGAAGTCGCGGGCAACAGTCAAACAATAAAGTTAGCATTCTGAAATGAGTCTGCCTCCAAAGTCTTAAGTGCTTATAAATAATGTTTTACTGTGTAATACTAACACTTGTTTTAAGTATGCAAACTGTTGTAACAAAATATGGATCCCTGGTCTGAAATAAATAAATATCATTATGTATCCTCCTTATTAATTTATACTCGTATTCTTAGGCTAGGTTTTCTACAATTATATATTATTATTATTTTAAATTCAAGCTAAAATCGGGAAGTGTTAAAAGCGTGGGTCAATACCAGATTGGGGGTGGACTGATTTTACACAGGGGATTGCTGATTCAATCCCCTGTGTAAAATCAGTTTAGAAACAAGCAAATGTATGCTAACACTAAAGAGGAAAGAGGGTTATGACTTTTTTTCTCCCCGCTGATGAAGTTGCGTGCACCTTCTAGTTAACATTATGTTAAGTTAGTCTAACTGATGGCCCTGTTATAGAGAAAAAGGATATAAAACCATGTAATAATTAAGCTAAGATGGTTTGTAACATTACGAAAAATTGATCTTATGCTTTCTTTAGTCTAACTACTGTTATTACCTACTACTAATATGCTTTGTGGTGGTGGCAAAAAAAAATATCGTCGTGATATGCCCAGCCAATATAAATGGTTCATCTATATTACTTTGTTATATTAATAGGTCGTGGCCCACTATGCTACCCAACAAACTGTAGTAGCAAGCCCTCAAGCCCGGCGGCGACACACGGCCTATAAGCTTTCCCCGACCCACGTATCTTAAGTTCGTTCAATAATTTGAAGCTTTTGTTTATGCATGAACTTTGCGATTTTCACGCCAATCCACATTAGCGATTCGGAACTTGCGACATCAACCTTTATGTAACGTTGAATTCATAAATATATATACGTATAGTCATTGGGATTATAATAATAATATGTTATCTAACTATACGAGCAATTTTAAAAAGTTAAAAATGTGTTTTAAAAAGTCTATTTGAAACTTTCTAATTTTTATTGTAACTTTGTACGATTTTATCTGTAAATGTATGCAAGGCCACTCATCTTTTGGTACAACGCTATTTTTACGACTACGATTTAAAAAAAATGAAGTAAATGAGTTTTTTTTTTCAAACGAAGTTGCAGCTACCTTTTACTGGTACAATAAAACAAGTTGTCTTCCCCTGACAGCGCGACCTTAAAATAGGCCTTAGTAGTTCTTAGTAGTTCTGTTAACAGAACTGATCAACAGAACTAGAGGCAGTAAACTTTCCAGTAATATTGTATAGACATCAAGAATAACCCTCTGGCAACACATCTAGTCTCGTACAATTATAAAGTTGTAAACATGAAATGTCTGTAGGTACATTAAAGAAATTTCAAAAAAATATATTCTGTAACAGCCTATTTGTATGTCACCGAATCGAAAAACTTTTTTTTTTGTATGTTTGTATGCGTCATTGTGGCTTAATTCCGCCACAATGCGCCTAAATAGATTTCAACTGTTTTAGCTACACACCCACTTGAGCATCTAGAGATGGTTATAGGATACTTTTTACTCGAATACGCTGAGGAAAAATAGAGGGGATATGACTTTTCTCCTCCGCGAACGAAGTTGCGGGCAACAGCTAGAAGTAAATATCAGATGTTTCTAAGCAACTAAAACACTCTTAAATGGGTTTGAAAAAAAAAAACACATGAACAATCTTACACAAATCGACCTAGTCCCAAACTAAGCAAAGCTTGTACTATGGGTACTAGGCGACGATATACATAATATATAGATAAATTATAATACTTAAATACATAGAAAACATCCAAGACCCAAGAACAAACATTTGTGCTCATCACACAAAGACTGCCATGGCTAGGATTCGAACCCGGGACTACCAAGCTTCGTAGGCCGTTGTACAATCCACTAAGTCAAACGTGTCGTCATAATAAAATATTATTACGATACGTAGGCTTGTTTTACCTTTTTAAGTGTCCCACTGTTGTGCAAAGACCTCCCCTCTTTTCCGCCATGCATCTCAATCCAGCGCATACTCCAGCCAGCCCCTACAAAATGTGTCCAAATCGTCCTGCCATCTCCTTTTCGGTCTGCCTCCAGTAGCCATCCTGGGGGACGTAGGCTTAGCAGTTATTAAATCACTGTTTAGAACAAATAACGTTATATGTATATTTGCTCACGAAGTTCCGTAAACACTCGTTTAATATTTGTTTCTACGTGCATTTACTTTGGTAAATTTGCTTTATTCGCATATTATATTAGAACATATTGTGCTAAGCAAGTTTTTTGCATGGAACATGTTGCCTATTATGGAAAATTGGAAATTTGATCCCAATACGTTTTGTACAGCTGTTGTGTTCGCGAAATGTGTGTCAGCATCGAACGCAGCGCTGACGGACTTGTTGCTGCTAATAATACGTATCATCTGGCATATTCCACCAGAATGTCTGGTACGTGACGCCATTCTTCTAATACTTCTAAGAAAGTTAGGAAGTAAATTTTTAGTATGTCAATATTTTATATCTAGCCTTTTGTATTTGTAGTGAATTCTTGGACTTTTAATATGTTTTTAAAGGTAGCTGTCTTAGCCGTCACGTACCCGACAAAGTAGAAGTTCTGATGGAAGGCACCATCTAGTCGTGATCATCTCGTTATTGACTTCATCTTCTTAAGTCAGTTTTACATCCTGCTTGATTCCTGTTTATTTTGACGTATAATCTGGAACATGTACTTCACGTGTCTAGTTAATATTACGAGAATATGTAATTAGTTTTCGAAATTAATTACAACATGTATACTTTGAGTTATGGTAAATTCATACTTGAATTATGATGTGTCGCGTAATATTTTATTATGATTACGTTCTACTTCAACTTCTCTTACTCTCCACACCTTAGGACCTATAAGATTCATTATTGAAACATCAACAATCACTAGTTTAACTATGCGTGTATTATCATATTGACCAACTCATTTTGAACGCTTCTCGAGCACTTGCCCTTAATTTGTTTTCGTCCGTTTTTAATCGACACACCAAATCTTTTTAAAACTCTGATTTTTTCTGGTACTCGATCAGGTAAAGTACACGGCTGTGGAACTTGGCCTAAGAAGTGTGTTGACACTCCAATGAGGACGTATCCAATCTTACCCAAAAAGTAAAAGGTTTTTATTTTTCAGAACTAATAGAACTCTCATAAAATTCAAGGTTCGAAATTCAAACATACAATAATCACACTTAAAAACATTTGGACGAATTGAGAACCTCCTCCTTTTTTGGAAGTCGGTTGAAAATATTTAATATGGTTTTTAAACATAGAAATGAACAGAAAATATTTCATTATAATCTTTTAAGACCGTTTATGCTGCTACATCTAAACTATTATAACGGTGTAAAAAATATACCTAATGTCTGTACAGTGAAGATATTGAACACAAAATTGTAACGGACTAATTAGAGGACACTGAATAATTTTAAATTTATTAAGAACTAGCTTTTGTCCGCAACTTCGTTCGCGGAAGTAGTCGGGTAAAAAGTAAGTATTCTATAACCATTTGTGGACACCCATCTAACAGTGTACTAAAAATAGTTGAAATCCGTTAAGCTATTTTAGCGTGATGAAGCCAAAACAACCTACACTCCAACCTTCAAAATAGTCCGTATTACTTTATTTTTTTGTAATTATCTTCATTGTACAGACATCAGGTATAATTTTTACATCTTCACACATGTCATTTTTATTAATTTATAATTTGGAATACATACTACTAGTAACATATTAATAACTTACTTATGAGGGTTATGTATTTATCCTCCGCCACGAACGAAGTTGCTGGCACCTTTTATACCATATATGAAAGCCTCTTTGGGTCCCTGAGCCAAATTAGTTAGTTAAATATGAAAACATTATTATTGGGTTTTTAATATCTCGTATACCTATGTACATTAAGAAATATGATAATTTTGATATTGTTGCCTTTCACTGATTTTTTTCAAATTGTAATGATGACTATCTTTCTCTTTGACGTTAGAACATTTATTATTATTTTACTATATTTAATATGATGATTTACATCATGATCATCAATCAGATCATGGTGTAAATACTGATAACTTTGATTATTGCAAATTTACTGTTATTTTCTCATGAAATAAACAAATCTGAATCGGAATCACAGTTAAGAGAAGTACATCTTAACGTAGTTAAAACCACATATACATACAATTTTGGGGCTGATGCTATTAACCCTAAATACATTGAAAGGCTAAACAATTTTATTTATTTTAGAGTTTCGTTTAATCCTTCCTTTTGTTTTGGCCTTGTCAAGGGACAGATTTGGGCAAATTAATTAGTAAGCCGTCGAGGAAAGTTGCCCGTCGTCGAAAATACGGTGCTACAAATTTTACTCATCCAATGCGCGAGAATGGACTTGAAAATGTTATTTAATAGTTTATAATGTAAGTTTTAACGCTTTTCGTTAAACTTAAGAAGATATTTTTACTTTTAAAAGATACTGATATATAATTTAAGACTTTTAGGCGGTGTAATTGACGCAACAGAGGACAATCTTATTAAAATTGGTGTTAATTGGGGGTTGAAGTTTGTTAATATTATTTCTAGATGACATTATGTATATAAAAAAATCTTCAGTTGCATAGATTATAAACTAGGGCATAAATAAATAGGGAAAAAATTAATACCCTGACGCTTTATATGGCATCTTTAACCTTATTTCATAGAAAAAGAGCTGAAAACAGATAAACATCATTGCGACGTGTATCTTGCTAACTTACCATTACCGTATTTCGATTTGGCATCGTTTGCTTTAATTTTATAGCTTAGCCATTCACTTGCTCAAAGTATAGGGTTGAACTCTATTTATAATTAAAATTAGAATGGTGACTATAGTTACCAAAAGCAAAGCGATATCATTGAATTGAAAAACTCAAGGTTTTAATTTTAAAAACACAAAAATGTTTTATTGTGTAATGAGCTTATAAAATTAATCACATTAAATAAATATTATAGGACACTTTACACAAATCGAACTAGTCCCGTCGTAAGCTCAATAAGGCTTGTATAATGAGTACTAGACGACGATATACTAATATATAAGATATTTATTAGATAAGTATATTTACTTATACAGGGCGATTTTTTACTCGTGAATCAAAACATTACTTTCCGAGGCTACTCACAATGACGATCAACGTTTAGTTTGAGACCGATTTCGCAATGTAAAAAAAAAACAACTTCTCCATACAAAATTTGAAGCTCACCGTAGTCGGTTAGTATGGGAGGTTCAAATTTTCTTGAATGATGTTGATATTGGTCTCATACTAAAAGTTGATCGTCATTGTAAGTAGCCTCGTAAAGTAACATTTTGATTAACGACTAAAAATTCGCCATGTATGCATAGAAAAACTCCAAGACTCAGGAACGAATACTCATCACATAAATATTTGCTCTTATCGGGATTTGAAGCCAGGACCTTCAAATGAGCTAAACTGGTCGTGGGTCAACAATAGACATCGATTATGATGATTTGTAACTACCATGGCTTATCATAATATAAAATTGTAACCTCAAGAAAGCTATATCAACTGTCTTCAGCGACATCCATCTTTTTGTTCCACATAATTAAAATTACAATGCCGGCCAGAAAAAACAACAAAAAATTACCGGTGTAAATATAATTTATTTTAGCGACTGAAAAGCGTAAAGGCGGCACCGGGAATGTATTTTTACATTTCGTTGGAGGCGATAAGAGTGAGCGATTTATAACTGTTGCTGATAAGAATCTACCGCACTCGGGGGACCAGGCTTGCCGTAAGGCAATCTGTAAAGCGGTTTTAACAGCGTCACAAAAGGTTTAGCATAAGTAGTTTTGGTTTCCTGAACTGTGCGTCTTAGATAAAATCAACCTGATTTTGTTTGTAAAACTACTGTACAAAAAAAATGTGGTAAGGTATTTAATGAATACACCTCTGTCGTATCAGTGGATCTGGCAAATGAATCTTAAACCCAACGGCTGCTGGGGCAGAAAGGTTCTTGTGTGGCGAAGATGAACCGGAAAATGTGGATGTGTGAAGGCCCACAAAGTGGAACGACGGTCTCGAGAGGACTCAACGTGCAGCCAAAAGAAAGACGCTAGTGCTGTGAAGTAATTTCTACAACTACCTCGAATTACCTTTCTTCTCTAACAAAAAATTGTACGAAAGAGCGAATACCTTCTTACAAAAGTGGGAAACTTGAAGAAGAGGATTCGACAGATTTTTGTAAAAATCTATAGTTGCAAATAAATAATTTTGATTTTTTTTATTTTATTTCTAAGTACACTATGATGTGGCTGTGCAAGACGGGGCGTGCCATCGTTCAGAAAATCACTCACTTTAACCTAAACTCTGAACTCAACTCTAAGAACAAGTTGCAGATGTTTGAGTACAAAACTCTTTTTAAGGATTTAGCGAGATAGATATACGAGTACCTATTGTGGCATGACGTAGAAAAAATCTGAAGATATTAGGAATCCTTCTTATGGTTTTAAATCTCTGATGTTGGCTTCTGCCTGGTTAGTACAACTAGCCGCGACGACGTATCATCACCCGTGACTCTCTGACTGTTACCAATGGAAAGTAATAGACAATTTTTTACATACATAATCTATCACAGATGTACTAGAGGTAGTTGACATGGGACCTTTTAGAGTGTGGATTTAGTTTTATAAAATTTTTAGGGACTAGTTTTACGTAGCATACAGGGTGGGCCCTGTAAGTAAAGCAAAAAATTAAAATATACACCATTTAACTAATCAGTAATAACGTCCAAATGGTTTTATTAATTAAAATGAAAAACAAAAAAAAAATATTTTCTAACAAAATTAATCGAGCAAGCAATGTACTACAAACATTGTGTTCATTCGAAATACTTGACAGTGACATTTACGATCGTTTTCGATAATATTATGAAATGTATTAAACACATCAATATTGTTTAAACGTTTGCAGTTAAACTTGCTTTTTTCAACACGAGGTAACTATTTTTTTTATCAATTAGCTTTAAGGTGTAGAGACGAAAGGATAAAAGTTATACAATTTAATTATAACGTAACTTACTGTTTATTAAGAAGTTCCAACAAAAAATTCACTAAAAAAATTCACTGATAATAATTAGGTATTCCTATCTTACTGGGTAACCACTTCACAAGGCAAATTGCACGCTCAACAGTTTGTAAAGATGTTTCTGTTTCTCAGTCACAACTACGGTGGTACGGTTTGTGCTCCAGTTGACTCCGTTCCGATACGGCATGTAATAAAATACTATGTGTGCACATTTTCAAAATTAGAGAGAGTTTCACCTTTTTTTTCAAAGAATGTCTGTGAAAATCACACTGCGACCACAAACAGAACCATATTTGGTGGGCGGACTTTCGTTGCACTGCGTTGTGAGTAACACGGCTATTATTTAACCGAAGGATAATCGTTTACGTTCGGTTTGTATTTGCTCTTCTATCGTCGTAGGTATCACATACCAATATATTTTATGTGCGTTGTAATTTATTTAATTGTTGCCGTTTTGCATTGCATAACTTTGATTTATCTTATCAACTTGACGTACACTGTCAATAGATATGTAGGTAAGAAAATAATGTACCGACAACAAAAAGTTAGCATTAGCAATTGCGTGAATGTCTGTGAAGGTTCATGATAATAATATTAAAATTTTTATAGCGTAGTGGACTGAAAGATCAAATTAACTCCTTTCTATGAACTATCACAATAATCGACGAAATAAGCTGGCCGCAGACATACAGTTTCCTGATACGGTTTCCGGATTGGGAATTCAGATATCCGGCGCAGACGTTCGATTTTTTACCTTTTCCGTTCAGAGCAGAGCGAACATTACGAATCGAAAATTCGAAACATCTTTCTTTATCGCTCTTAAATCAAATATGCTAGATCGATAGAGAAAGATGATGATTGAATTTTTGATGTTCACGGTAGCAAGCCTGCTAAGGAGGATGGGCAAATGTGTATGGAGGGTGGTCTATCCGCGGTCTGTTGCCACCTGCACAGCGCCGCGACCTCTAGTGTGCAGTAGAACAAGTTGCGTTTTTGTTGCATTAGATATGCATTGTATTTAGACGTTAATCTAACCGTAGCATTTAAAAAAGCTGTCAAGCTATAGTCTATGGGCTTTAAAAAGAAACAAACAAAATTTGATCTTGACACTACAGAACAATCAACTGTCATTTTAAAATGAAACTGCCAAATTGTTTTTAAAAATCAATTTCTTGAAAAAGTAATATAGACTGCAGTAACAATTTCTGAGAAATTTTGCATTGAGCTTGCATTGCATTTACATTTCCGGCATTTTCATCCCTGTGCAGTACAATCACGGCCGTTATTGGTAACCATAACTTACATAATATTATTTCCGTAGCTAACGTTTATATGTAAGGCGCCCGAGAATGAGTACATTTAAGCAGACGAGAAGTTGCACCCGATTTTTTTAACGTACTCAGCCTACGAAGTTTACAGATGAATCTTGGAAGAACCTCTGCCTATGGAGCTAGCAATCTCAGGTTCGACTCCTTGTAAACGTGTTAATTTTCGTCGAGGCCTTTTTTCTTCAGGAATAAAATATTGCCTGACAGACTTAGGGCGTTAAGGTTCTCCTTGGAAACATAAACCGAAAGACACAATGTAGGTCACCGCCCCACAAATTGAACAGATAGCCTATTTAAGAGGGTTAATATTCATAAACAGCGTACAGCAAGGGACTTTTACGGGTTGAATTGATGATAATGTTGATGATGATAAAACCTTACATATATGTCACTCTTCGAGATCCGTAATAAATATGAAAGAGTTCACATGGATCTAAATATCAGTTGTAACTTAAAAGAAAGGCCTCTCATCTAACACCGTTAAACAGGTTTATATTTTGTATGGATTAACCGTACACCTACACAATGCATTGGACATATTTATAGCTTATAGAACAAATAGTCAAAGGAGCGCGAAGATTCTCAAATGGAAAACATGAACTGGAACATGCAGTAGGGTCAAATAGAAAGCGTAATGTAAACCCCGTTTTGTACCCCCGGGGGGAAAGAGGAGTTATAAGTTTGATGTATGTTTCTGTGTCTCTATGTGTCTGTGTATTTGTGTATCTGTGTGTCTATCTGTGGTATCATATCTCTTGAAAGAATGAACCGATGTTGGCTTAGGTTTTCATGCTTAAAAAGTGATTTGTTACAGTATATCGTAACCTCGGTACAGAGTATTATTACTATATTTTTTCATTAGTATGGTCACGTTTTGGATCTCCTGCGGATTTGTGATTTGTGACGATTCTCAAAAGGCTTCATTAATTTTATGGCAACCGTTGAGCTTTCTTATGAGGCCCATAGTAAGCCTCCAAGTTAAACAGTCAAATTGCTAAACTTGCACAACGTAAAACCGATTGGCGGTGGATGTCATGCGTCGGATAGAAGTGCCCACGTAGGAAGGCGCTCTACGGAGGATCACGGGAAGCTGTTGGATGTGGTTTGCGTAAGAAATGATCATTGTAAAGATACTTGAGGATGAGGAAGGAATTTATTTATCTATCAGTGGTCATCATTCGGCGGAGTTGATGATGATGATAGGATAGGTATATAAAAATATAAAATTAATACTTAGATAAGTTGAATATAAAGTAGGTTCATGAGCTAGGAACTTTGTAATATTCATATATTATCACCATAGCTAAAGGTATCTACAATTCTAGGCAGCTCAGCTACTAAAAATTGCCACTTATTAACTTTTAGACAAGTATGAAAGTACAATAAATCAGATGAATCGCTTAAATACTTTATAGACTATTTACTAGCTACTTACCTACGTAGTTTTTCATTCCTTTTTTTTTTTAGTTGACTACTCAAACAATCATCTGGAAGCAGTTGTTCACGAATACTTACTCCTATTAAAGAAACGTGAAAATTTTTAAGTATGAGCACTTATTACCACTTTTGAATTCAATACTATTGAAACTAACCTATCGGTTGCGATAAGAATCACTGAAGGGGTATTTTTGTTCTTTTTTACCCGACTACGACGTAGCCAAAAGGAAGGGGTATCATACACCGCACGAAACTGAAAGTCGTAAATTTTTCATACAACATGAACATCTACATGTTGAGTAAACTTATGTCGCGATATACATTTACAATAATTGGTTTTATTTTGTTACTAGTACTGAAATGCCCGCTTGAAGCCCCCATTTTTGGGATTTTTTATGTTTATGATTTTAGCAATCTATGTATGTATGTCCTAGGGCAGCGCTTAACTACTCAACCGATAAATGAGGTGTCAATCGATTACGGTCCGGGTGGCATTGGCTATCTTTTTTTTACCGACTTCACAAAAGGAGTCACGGGACCCCATAATTCATCCATACAAATATTATAAAGGCGAAAGTGTGTCTGTCTGTCTGTCTGTTACCTCTTCACGCTTAAACCGCTAAACCGATTTGGATGAAATTTGGTATGGAGATAGTTTGAGTCCCGGGGAAGGATATAGACTACTTTTTATCCCGGAAAAATACCCTTATCCGTGATAAACGAATTTAAGGCGGACGAAGTCGCGGGCAGAAGCTAGTTACCAATAAAATCCCGATGCCAATGATTATAATAAGCACTTTACTAGTTGTTATTGTTACCAGTAGCAGTTAACACAATCATTCACTAGGTTTCATGCCTATGTGGGAGATGTATTTTGCTTAATCTCTAAGAGACCGTGTATTTTAGTGCACATATCTGTGTGTCGTTCTGTGGCATCGTAGCCTCTAAGCGGATGGACCTATCCCGATTTAGTTATTTTTTTTGTTATTTAAGTTGTTACCTTCGCTTCTCAGCAAAAGAACGCAAGTGCCGTGGAGTTACGCTCTTTTGCTAATGCACTTTTTCATATCGCATTTTTTTCATCTGTAGTGTGCATTTTTTGATATGAACGGCTGCGGAACCCTACACAGAGCATGGTTTTGAGTTATTTTAGTGTATTGTATGTATGTGTAAACGTATGTGGGTAAGTATGTATGTAGGTCTATTATTAGGGTTCCGTACCCAAAGGATTTATCCCTACCCCTACGGCACCCTACTATTAAGACTCCACTGTCCGTCTGTCTGTCTCTGTCTGTCTGTTCGTCTGTCCGTCTGTCCATCCGTCCGTCCGTCTGTCTGTCTATCTGTCTGTCTGTCTGTGTATCCGTCTGTCAACAGGCTCTATACGGCCGTTTGTAGCGTATATTTTGTATGGAATCCTCGGTGTGCGAGTGCGACTCGCACTTAGCATGTTTTTTCAACATGCTCTGTAGATGACTTATGAGTTATCATTCTTATTCGTCTATGTTGTGGGAGTGTTACTCTATAGTATTATAAACATGTAAATATTTAATATTTGTACATAAGAGATAAAACAACTGGTTTTTCTACGTTTGTACGTTAAGTATGTATGTGTAGGTATATTGGGACTTCACCAGTCTGGTCTGGATGGACTTCAAACATTTCATGTTACACGGGGAAATAGTAATGCATTTGGTTATAGCTTAGGATACTTTTTACCCGACTGCAAACACTGAAGCAAAAAAAAGGGTAGAAGGTAGAGGGAAGGAGGAAGGTAGAGAAGTAGTCATCGTTACCCATTGATATCTGCAACACCCAGAGTAGTCGCCCAGACATTGCTGACTTTTAGGAACTCTGTTTACTTTCTGTAGCGCTCAGTAAGGAGTTCATTATACAACTTGCACATGCGTGGCTAAAAATTACGTTTTGTTTGTTGTTTCTTCATGCAGGCACTTCAAATTCTTCAAATCTGCCTTATTCAAGATGTCATCATTATCAGCTTGCAAACATAAACAGCTAGAAATGCTTTAACGTAACGCACTTAAATGTATTTAAATATTTTAATATGTACCTATACATTAAGGTCCATTAGGTAGCGCTGGAGAGATATATGTATTTGGTTTATTTTAACAACTACCTATTTAATTAATAATTCTTTTTTTTAACAGACTCGTGTCACCGGTTGTGGATCAGCTACACATTACGATTTTTTAATGCCCTGCGTATACAGTACAAAATGTATTCAGAATACTGTTATAACTCCCACAATACTTCTACTCTACGCCATCATACGCAGCAGAACGGCGTCATTAATACGGATGTTAAGTGGCGGCGCTTGTTTTGAAGACACTACAATTTGCTATAGGCATTGAAACAAATGGAGGGGCCGGTGTCGACAGTGGATTCAGTTGATACTTTTTTTTACCTGTCCTTGCTATGTGCTCGAGCGATGCGTTAAAATTTCCCTTTTCGAGCCAATCTTCAAAGCGGTGTTACTAGTTGGCTATGAACATAAGTGAAAATAAAACTGACTTGTAAGTAAATTGAAGAAACTGAATTATGCAGTAATCTTTTACTATTGTTTTTTTGTAAGTCGGTTTTATCTTTTGTTAAAAAGTTAATTTCTTTTACACTTTTTAGTTTATTGTTATTTAAAAGTGTATCTTGTGACGATTCGAAGCAAGCTTATGAAGCGCTCTGCACCTCTGCGGTGGCTGAAGACAACAACAACATTGCTATGAATAGATATTCAGGAAACCTATGTGACTTTTTTTACTTTGTATCTTAAAAATATAGATGTGTAATGGTCCGGAATAAAGATTTTATCTAAGTAAAATAAGGAACATAAATCTTACTTAGGGTACCACCGACGGCAGGGCAGAGCTCAAGCTATCTGTGGTTAGGGCTACAGAGAAAAGAATGCCCCGACAATGTGCGCCGTGACCACGAGTACAGCCTTTTGTATCGGTAAATATAGCTGTATCCTGACGATACGCGATAGATCCAGGAGTTTGACTTTCTTCTGCCTTCTATGTCTGATCTTTAATCCAACTATGTAAATTAAGCTTCTCCGTCTCAAGACCAACATTCAACATTCCACTTTGGGTTCATCTCAAGCTATCGGTGGTTAGGGTAGTATCCTGACGATACGCGCTGATCCAAGAGTGCCCTAGAGCAGTGCTCGGCTTTGCACAACCTTATGGACAGTCCAGAGAAGTATCAAAGACACATCTGGCAGTGCATAGGGGAGTGTTGATCGCAGCAATCGTATATGGCAGTGCGAATTTGGGTAAAGCAAATGCAGCACAAGAAAATAGAATAAATGTAGTGAAAATGAAACCTTTGAGAAATATGGCCTCAGTACTCTAAACCAACGAGCATGTATCAGGAATTTAATAAAAGTTTGCTGATGCAAAAGAGGTATGCAAGTCTCGTAGCAAGCGGATAGAAGTAATCTCTGCCTATGGAAAATAAGCGTGATATTATTTCATGGATGTACGAGTAGGGTAAATCGTCAATAACTGGCCACCTTATACTAAAAATATAAAACCCTAATGAATTCTATGTATAGGTATAGAAACTTCGTTTTAGTATGACGTGGCCAGTAATTAATACCCTATACTAAAATGAATTCTGTTAACCTACAAATATAATTCTTTTTTAATATAAGGTGGCTAGTTATTGAATGATGGCCGGTTATAGACGATTTACCCTATGTAGCAGCCTCCTCAACAACTATGAGGACAATGAACAAAAGATCAAAAATATATGATGGAAAAAATTACATTCACCTACGTCATGCTCTCCAGCAACCCCACCATCTGTTTTTGTATTTATAAATATATGTGTACTTAATTTGTCGCTATTAAAATATAGTCAAATGAATTTGGGTTTGCGGACTGAGTATATTTTGGAATCTACTAAGGTACTTTTTACTTTCTAAATAAGTAAAAATTAAGTACAAATTGCGTTCATTTTTTTGATATATTCATAAATACCAAAATAGATAGTGGGGTTGCTGAGGAGATGCTCTCCAGCAACCCCAAATTCATTTGACTATATTTTCGAACCTAGTCAGGTACCTACTTTTTGGGGTTCCGTACCAAAAAGGTACAAAAGGAACCCTTATGGTGCGTCTGTCTGTATGTCTGTCTGTCTGTCTGTCTGTCTGTCGGTCTGTCTGTCCGTCTGTCTGTCTATCTGTCTGTCCGACTATTTAAGCGCCATATTTCAAAAACGACTTATGCTAACTATTTGAAATTTGGAATATTTATAAACATGGTCAGCCAACATGTATTGCAGAGAAAATATTTAAAATATATTTTTATTTTCTAAAAAAACGACGAATACGAGGGGGGGTAAAAATTAAGTTTAGCTACTGGGTCAAATGGGCTTGGCCTGCAAATTTTTGTTTTTTTTTTTTAATTTTTTTATTGTGATTAGTTTTTGTTTTATTAAGGAAATTGTGAAAAAAAAAAACACCATTCCCCCTTTATCTCCGAAGTTTACCTATCGAAAATTTTGAAATTTTCACAATTTGTAATAATAAACATAAATATTACACGAAAATTATAGCCATGTCTCTAACTAGCAAATTTTTTTTAACTTGCAAAGAACCTTTTTGAACAACCCGGTTGCGTTAAGTTTGCACCTGATTTGTATGCAATGCTATAGATATCAGGTGCAAACTTAACTCAACCGGTACCGGGTAATAAAGTTATGGAAAGTAAAAATTTGTACGGAACCCTCGGCGCGCGAGTCCGACTCGCACTTGGCCGGTTTTTTTTCTAAGTCAGTACAAATTCTGTACAAATAGCGTACATTTATTTTTTATAATTTAATCAATACAAAAACAGTGGAGTTGCTGGGAAAATGCTCTACAGCAACCCCAAATTCATTTGACTGTATTTAAAAATTTCGTATCTATTAAGGTACGATTTTTTCTAAATAAGTACAAATTAAGTACCAATTGTGTACATATTTTTGGTATATTTATCTTAAATACTAAAACAGATAGTGGGGTTGCTAGAGAGCATGACGTTTTCACTTTGCTGTTTCGCACAATGACAGTAAAGAAATGAGAAAGTTGGAGCACAGAGACTAGTGAAATACCCCGTGCTTCACCCAGGTGAAACAGCGACGTGAAGCGTACAATGGTACGGTCGACCAAGAAATTTGCCTATTTTGAACCTTAAACACAAGAAAGAGTATGTAGATTTTGGATTTTTTGTGGCTTCAAGCCAAAACGGCTAAACAGATTCAAATATTTTTGGTATAGCACGTCTAGCTGGACGCTGTTTTGCTATAATGTGTCAACCTATTAGAAAACCTAATAGGTCGACACATTATTGCATAAAAGCGTCCAGCTGGGCATCCACAGGTGGTTATAGGACACACCTTTTACCCGATTACGCTGAAGTAAAAAAGAGGGTTATAACTTTTTTTCGCTCGTTGCTATATACTGCATTCCCGAAATACCAGATTTTGAAAAATATCGTATCCATACTAATATTATAAATGCAAAGTGTGTCTGTCTGTCTGTTACCTCTTCACGCTTAAACCGTTGAACCGATTTAGATGAAATTTGGTATGGAGATAGTTTGAGTCCCGGGGAAGGACATAGGCTATTTATCCCAGAAAAATAACCTTAGCCGCGATAAACGAAATTAAGGCGGACGAAGTTGCGGGCAAAAGCTAGTTATCAATATATCACACTCTTAGCTTACCACATTCCCGTTACACCAAGTTGACCAGGTTATAAAATTGAAAGGTACTCATGGACCTAAATCGTTTTCAGAATGCCCTGTACTGAAAATTTGGTATATTGGTAGGTAATGTGATAAATCAAGAATGTGGTATTTTGGCAATATATTTTAAGGCGCTATTATAATTCTACAGACAACTTTAGTTTATTTATAGAGAGCCTAATTACGTTATTCAACAGCGCTCAATTCTGTGGCTTGAAAGGTAACAGAATATTTTGATGGCATAAGCTAACATTTTCTTTACCAAACCATTGGTATGAAATAAGCCTATTTAAGTTGGCATGGTCTGAATATAGGCAGATTTCGCATCTTGCTCTAATCCAAATAGTATAAGCAAGAGGGCAATACATGTTTTTGTCCTCAACACTCGTACTTCTTTTCTTTATATTGTCTTCTACGCGCGTGTTCAGGCGACTATATGGATGCAGCATTATTGACAGACAAAATTAGTTCGGATACTCGTCACTTCAAGCATTCACTGTCACGGAGAGTGTCCTTGTCAATTCTCCTATTACATGGCGATTTCAGCAGTTAATGAGCGTGGTTTTAATTTAATTAAAACGTATGGCGACAACTTAAATATCCTTAATATGCTTAAATAATTGATTTTCGTCCATTTTAAACACGTTAGTCGATGTACTAAAATAGTGGCGCCACCATCTATGAATGCGATGATCATTTACAATGCGTTAGCTAGTTCAAATTTTCACCACATGTAACTTAACTTTAAACTTGAATTGCCAATTTACCCAGTCTTCTTTCCATGTGCGTGAAACGGATGCATTCGGGTTTCCCGAATCCGGAAACCGTACGTCTGCGGCCAGCTTTAGTTTGAAGTTTGTAGGTCAATACTAACATTTGTTGTAACAAAATTCAGAAGTTCAACTGCCTTCTTTCATAATAAGTGTTTAAATAATTCAAATCAGTTAAGAGTGCCGGAATTTTTTCGAATATTTTATTATGGGATAGGAATGTAATAATTTATTTTGAATAAGTACACCTACCTATTATTAAATAAATATCAAAGGCGACACACCACCGTAGAAAATAGTGTTAAACTAACTGCAGTTTAGTACAAAATACAATAATAAGTTCATTTCGGTAATTCATTTTCTCTATCATGTCATGATTCATGTCCACTCGTCTCAAGTGTTTACTGCCACGTGTACTGAAAGACGTAACTAACGATTAAAAAGCGAAGGTGATGTTATCATGTTTATTCGATATTTGTATCGTAACCTATACTACAAAAAAAATAAAAAATAAACTAAATCGTTTCAGTCTTGGTCCGTTGCTTGACAGAATGTGATGGTAGAATAATTCTACCTATGTAATGAAACAAATTTTCTATGTGCTGACCGTTTGCTGTTCTGCACACTTCATAACGCAAGAGTGTGTTACGGTGCACTTTGTCAAGATCGACTTCTCGATTTTTTTCGAACGCCTCAACAATTCTTATCCTCAGCATCTCGACCGTGTCTACCTCCGCCGAATACACGTAATCTTTAACAGCTCCCCAAAGAAAAAAATCCAAACATGTAAGGTCGGGAGATCTCGCCGGCCATCTTCGGGGACCATACCGACCAATCCATCTATCACCAAATATTTGAGTTAGCCTTTGTCGGATTGGCACTACAGAATGTGCCGCTGCACCATCGAGTTGAAACCACGTTTCATTTTTAACGTTCTCGGGTAAATTATTAAAGTAACCTGTCACGGTCCCGTCGATTAATTGCATAAAACGTGCTGTATTTAATGTTCCGTCAATAAAAACTGGACCAATTATTGTGCGTCCATGAATAGCAGCCCAAACGTTTAGAGAAAAGCGGTACTGATGAGCTGTTTGTCTCATAACAAAAGGGTTGTTACTACTCCAGTAATGTGTATTTTTTGGGTTCCATTGTCCATTATTTGTAAAAGTAGATTCATCCGTCCATATCACATTACGCACGAAGTTCAAGTTTTCTTGGTCCTGTCTCAAAAACCAGTCACAATATGCAAGTCGTACTGGGTAGTCTCGTGGTAACATTGATTGTATTTTAAGGAATTTATAAGGGTGATGATTTCTCTTTTTTAAACTTTTTGTATAATTCGGTGATTCACCCCAAACATACGGCCTGCTTTTCTGGTGCTGGTCGTAGGACGCTGCCGAAAATGACGCATTATTCTTTCTTCTAATGCCAATCTTACATTAACTACCGCCCCCGGGCCTTGTGCCGGTCGTACTGCTCCAGTCACAGGCTCGTTGTCGCGTACTCGTTGCACGGCATTGGTGATGACTCGGCCGTTGGCTGGTTGCCTTCGATCGGGAAATCGTTCACCGTACAACATTAGAGCTCGGTGTGCGTTGCCTCTGGTTTCGCCGTAAAGTAGAATCATGTCGCACAACTCGCGTGAATCATAATTTATTCGTGGCATTTTGAATTGCTATTAAATTGACAATATCTGTTTTGCGAACTTGACATTGTCAACGTACCATAAAGTTACAAAAATGTTTGAATCATTATCAAACCAATCCTTTGCAGAGATTTGCAATAATAATTACAAATGTATTGTTTCATAAATAATGTTTATGGTCCACAAAATACTACGTACTACTGTCGATCTAAAAGTGTAGGTATAAGGACTACTTTTGTATATTTTCCTTTTAAAAAGAATTCATACTACGTAACACATGTAAGAATCTGTCAAAATGCCCGGTACCAAGATATCTTACGACCGTTAAGCGACAGTATCGCTATGTGCAAAATCATTGATGGCTAATCTAAACTTTAAATTACTATTTCTCCTAATTTAAAAACTTTGGAACATTAGGACCACTTTGTAATAACTTTATGTAGATTAAGGAATATATGTTTCCATTTTTTGCTTTAGTTACAGGGCCCACTCTGTATAAGTAGTGATGTGTTTATTACGGATTTCACTAGACTAGACCTTGTACTAGTTTAGACTTACCACCCACCACGAAGATTTGTAGTGGATTTTTCAACATTAAGGTGTAGTGTTAGATTTTGTCGCCGCTTCACTCTCGTGAGGACGTTTTAGGTATCATTTAGGGAAAACCAACCCAAATTTGCAAAAAAGTCGGTCAACGCAAATTTTGCATTCATAGTAGTAGAGCTTGACGAAAATTCTAGTACCTTGAATATTTGCCATGAAAGTGAATTCGGTATTCGATTAATTTACGAATTCGAATAGGAATAATTCAGTTAAAGAATTCAAGACATTTCGCTTTGTCTCTGTCACGACTCAGTCAGTTTTAAATCTTTCAACACCTGAATAATGGAAATAGGAAATTAAAATGTCTCAGGTTTAAATTAAGAAATTCAATCCAAACTCCATTCAGGGCCGGCGCACCAATAAAGCGTGCCTTTGCGGCCTTAGCCAAGAAAGGCAATTTGTTTTAAGTTCGAATAAAAATTTAGTGTTGGTTTCGTTTTTATGTTTGCAACTTTGTATGACTACACTATTAACAGTTATTCTGTTGCCAGAGATGCAGAGAATGCTAATGCGATCGAATTTTGAAAAAATGTTAAGATAGTTTTTTTTACCGATGGATACGCAAATTAGTTTTTGATAAAAGATTTTGAAATTCAACAATAAGTAATCGAAAAGTCGTCAACATGTTTTATCTTTAATTTCTTTTTTTTAAACGCTCTTATTGATATACTATATCTTATGGCATTATCTCGAAACAATTCAATCACCTGACTAATAATCAAAAGAAATTATTATATAACTAAATGATAGTAAATTAATAATTTATCTACTCAAGATAAATAATATACCTAATTAATACCAAGTCCATATTTAGGTCTAAAAGAGGATTTTCACAAAAACTTGTACCCCACTCGTCTCAGATTATGGACTTTGTGGGTTTGGACTACTTTGATGATTCAAAAAAATTGTCCGATAAAAGGTCAGTTTTGTATGACTTGTATGAGCGTCAAAAACGTACGAGTTGATTTTTCATATATATATATCTCGGGTCATTTTTTATAGGCTTAAAACGAGCCTAAAAAGCTAAATCTCAGTCAACAAGCGAGGGGGGAACACTCTTTTGAAAATGCCCAGAAACGCGAGGCATATGAATTTAGGTGATTATGTTCAACAATCTATAAAATCAGATACAAAGCTGAATTAACAACGAAGTTCGAAAAGGTGTGTAAATCGAAATGGGTAATTAGTTGCAATACGAGTACAACTCGTAACACGTCCAAGTAATCAGCCGTAACAGACAGCGGGACAGAAACCGGCTTGTTAGTTGGATTTAAACAGACAAATAAACGGGTGACAATGAAAATACAATCGCTCGTCTGTGACAACCATCTTCCGGGATTCAATTAAAGTAAATGGATTTGCTGAAATCCGATTAAAGTTTGCAATCCGGACACTGCGCGCGGTCGGGCCCAAATTTAAACTTTACCCATAAATCATTCGTTTTGTTCAATAGTATGGAATTAGTTAATAGGTATCGTTACTAGGAACTTTGTCATAGCAACTTTTGTGCTTAACGTTGTTTTGATAGTAGTGCGATTAATTCGATTCGAGGATGCGATGCCGAGGCGTAGTCATTAATAGACTGCTATTATTAAATTTGGATTGTAGAAAATAAGGTGCCTACGATGAATGACTACATATAGTCTCTGTATGATATATAGTATTTATTAAGCCATACGATAATAATAATAATTTATTGTTTTATTAGTTACTAGGAGGTGGAGGTTGTGGGTAAAGAGAACACAGATGGGCTAGCTATAATTATTATTATTAACATACTTGTATGGACTAGGTCTGAAATAAGGATATATTATATTATTATAAAAAAGTCTACAACTAACTCCGTACTACCTCAACCATCTGTGGGACTCTCACAGATAGCCATAGTAACGGCCATTAGGGACCATGCCAAAAACCAATACCAACAAAAATGGAAGAAGGTGGCGATGGCGTGGTTGAGGCATTTATAGAAAGAGTAGATTTTGGCTGGACCTCAAACTGTGAAACTACAGCGAAAGGCAACTCAAAATCATAATGGGGGTGTTTACAGGTCACTTTGGAGTCAAAGCACTCCCGGCAAACCTGGGACATTCCGACAATATGGATTGTAGAATGTGCGGTGAGGAGGCCGAAACAATAGAACACTTACTATGTGACTTTCATGCCGTCGCCAGGCAGAGAATGAAGGAATTTGGTAATGGGTAGTCAAAGTCAAAGGAGTTCTGCTACCATTGGTAGCAGCATATATAGTCCGGTTTATGGAAGTGGTAGAATAAACCATTGAGTAGCAAGAAGGGGTTATTATAATAAATATCCCACTGGGATAAAGTGTATCCGTAATGACCCCTAGTAGTAAGATATAATAAAATACTCCCTAGTATTTGGGTGTCAGTAACTTTGTTGTTAAACTACAGAAAATTAAAAACCTTCCGACACAAATGAACGTAACAACAAAATTTGGAGTTCCTATCTTCAATATTGGCTGAGATCCGGTCACTTGCTCCACTAAAAGCTGGATATCTTGAAGACGAGTACTCCGATTTTCATCAAACAGAGCTAAGAATACTTGGGATAAAATTATCTATGACACAAAAATAACCGCACTCAAATCGGTTCATTGGTATGGGCGCTACGATGCCACAGACAAATAGATAGATAGACAGAGTAACAGACCCGTTAAATTTATAACACCCCTCTTTTTATCGGGAGTTAAAGAAAAACATAACAGTTGTCTTTGCTTTGTGGCCTACTTAGCCATAATCATAATTAATATTTACACACAATAAGTATAATACTCAAATATACACAATTACAATTATTATATACGTACATATTTATAATACATATAATGTATATACATATACATACATAATATTATAAACAACCGCGATACAGACAAATGCCTACATACTAGTCGAGTGTCGATATATCGATAAACCTATCGATACATCTTATCGACCTCCGGGTCCGCACCAGAGCGTCTTAGCTCCAAACCGGTTGAACGGCGTCGCTGCGCCCGCGCGCAGCGGACAGAGGTCAAATCAGTCACAACCTAGATGCTACACTGACCGCGCGCTTGATGCTCTCGCTATATGTTTACGCGGTTTGCATTGTTTACCATTTTTACTGCCTGTTTTTCTACTCCTGTGCTTTCCTATAAACTGTACTTCTGCCTATAAACTATTACTGTGCTTGTGCTTGTGCCTCTTGCTCTTCTGTGCCTTCTGTTTTGGATTCTATGTGTCTACTGGGACAATACAACGATAAAACCGTAAGTGGAGTGTTTTATTGACGTCAACACCTGGTAGGCCACCTCATATTCAACTAAATTGGTGACCCCGAGAAGGACACAATGTCTCAAGAGCAAACTGCCGGGGCCGGCCGCCAAACACAACCGGGCACTAGTGATGCGGACGTGTCGATGAAACCAATCGATGTTTATAAGGTCGGCTTGCGAGTACCACCTTTCTGGCCTGAAGAGCCAGATATATGGTTCGCCCAAGTAGAAGGTCAATTCTCCATATCCGGAATCACCAGCGACTCGACCAAATTTAATTATGTGATTGGGCATCTCGACAACCACCATTCGAGGGCAGTGAAAGATGTGATTATTAATCCGCCCGTGACCAATAAATATGAGAAGCTGAAGAGCGAACTAATAAAGAGACTTAGTGACTCCAAGGAAAAGAGAGTGCAGCAGCTGATGATGCATGAGGAGCTTGGAGACCGAAGGCCATCGCAGTTTCTCCGACACCTCCAGAGTCTCGCAGGTACCGGTGTCACGGACGATTTTATGAAGACGATGTGGATAAATCGTTTACCCCATGGGATTCAGACGGTCCTCGCAGGTCAGCCAGTAACTGCAAGTCTAGAATCACTAGCAGACCTGGCCGACAGAGCAAATGATCTCGCTTCTCCGGCGAGAGTAGCAGCAGTGAGTAACGCAGTACCTGGTTCACTCATCAGCGACCTCACAAGAGAAGTGGCAGAGCTTCGTCGAGAGGTTCAGAAATTGAAGGCATCAGGGAGAAACTCAAGATCCCGTACTCCAGCGACACAAGGCGGGCGCAGTACCTCCAGGCAGCGCTCCCAGTCGAACTACAGGAAGTACCCCTTGTGCTGGTACCATAGCAAGTTTGGAGAGAAAGCGACCAAGTGTACTCGCCCTTGTGATTACACGGCGGAAAACCCAAGGGGCGGTCGATAATGGCGGCGGACGATTGCCCCACATCTTCAACTGGCCGCCTGTTCGTGACAGACCGATCCTCGAAGATACAGTTTCTTGTCGACACCGGAAGCGACCTGTGTGTCTTCCCACGGTCGGCTCTTCGTGAACGTCGTTCTAAGACTGACTATGACTTACGTGCTGCTAATGGCTCTAGTATTGCCACATACGGCTTTGTAACTTTAGACCTAGATCTTAGCTTACGTAGGACTTTCTCATGGCGTTTTGTGGTAGCTGACGTGACAAAGCCAATCATAGGCGTAGACTTTTTAAATTTTTACAGCATTATTGTAGATTGTCGCAATAAGCGCTTAATTGATAACCTCACTTCTGTTGCAGCCATTGCTACGTCAGCTAATTGCCCAAACGTTTCGTCAGTGAAGGTGGTGACTGGTGAGACTCGGTATCACAGGATCCTCAGCGACTTTCCTGAGATCACTCGACCGGCAGGTAGACATCACACTATACCACATAACACATTACACCACATACGAACGACACCAGGTCCCCCAGTTTTTTCTCCTCCTCGTCGTTTAGCGCCAGACAAGCTAAAGATTGCCCAAAAAGAGTTCCAGTCTATGCTGGCCTGTGGAACAGCTAGACCTTCGGAGAGCTCATGGGCATCACCACTTCATCTGGCGCCAAAGAAGAATAACGGATGGCGTCCGTGTGGCGACTATCGTAAGCTGAACGCCCGAACAGTGCCTGACAGGTATCCGATCAAGCATATCCATGACTTTACACATAATGTTGCAGGGTGTAATATATTTAGCACATTAGATCTGGAGAAAGCTTACAATCAGATACCTGTCAACCCGGAGGACATTCCGAAGACGGCGATCACAACGCCATTCGGGTTGTATGAATTCCCCTACATGTCATTCGGCCTTCGGAATGCAGGCCAGACCTGTCAGCGCTTTGTAGACGAGATAACCAGAGGTCTCGATTTCGTCTATTCTTATCTGGACGACTTCCTTATTTACTCCCACAGCGAATCCGAGCACGAAGAACACCTGCGGATAGTCTTCCAAAGGCTGAAGGACTATGGCATGATGGTCAACACAGCCAAGTGTGTCTTCGGCAGAGAAGGAGGTAACTTTTTTAGGATATCAGATCTCGCAGAAAGGTTGCAGACCTCTAGACTCCAAGGTGCAGGCTGTGAAAGAATTCCCGCCACCGACCAACGTGCGTCAGCTGAGAGGCTTTTTGGGAATGCTCAATTATTATAGGAGATTTCTTCCTCAAGCAGCTCAAATCCAAGCCCCTCTCCACGCCTTGTTAACGGGTACGGCCAAAGGCACTCAGCCCATCACCCTGTCGGGCGATACCTTGGCAGCTTTCGAAGCCTGTAAGGTAAGCTTGGCCAATGCTGCTCTGTTGGCACACCCTGACTGCTCCGCACAACTTGCTGTAGTGACAGACGCTTCTGACAAAGCTATTGGGGCGGTCCTACAGCAGCTCAAGGACGGCGCATGGGAGCCACTAGCGTTCTTTTCCAGGAAGCTTACTCCCTCGCAAACTAAGTACTCACCCTACGACAGAGAGCTGCTTGCAATTTACGAGGCCATAAAATACTTTCGGCACATGCTCGAAGCCAGGCATTTCGTTGTCTATACTGACCATAAGCCTATCAGTTTCGCATTTCACGAACGAAAGAGTAACTGTTCGCCAAGGCAGTATAGACACCTCGACTTTATCTCCCAGTTCACTACAGACATTCGGCATATATCCGGAAAGGATAATGTTGTTGCAGACACCTTGTCTCGTATAGAGGAACTGGGAGCGCCTGTAAGCTTCGAAGCACTAGCTGAAGGTCAGGCGTCCGACCCCCAATTGCAAGCACTCATTAGCGAAGGCTCTTCCCTGCAGCTCCGGAAAATACATGTACCTGGAAGTCAGTTGCCATTGTACTGCGACTTCAGTACTCCAACCTCCAGGCCTTATGTTGCCAAGCCTTTCCGTAGACAGGTATTTGAGAGCCTACACTCTCTCAGCCACCCTGGCTCCAACGCCTCTGCTAAATTAGTTGCTGAAAGGTTTGTATGGCCTGGGGTGCAAAAAGACTGCAGGGAGTGGACACGCGCATGTTTACAGTGCCAGCTGGCCAAAGTTAACCGACACGTAACTGCCCCCCTTGGCACCTTCAATTTACCACGCGCTCGCTTTAAGCAGGTCCACATTGATCTGGTCGGGCCCCTCCCTCTTTCGTGTGGCTATCGGTATTGCCTTACAGCCGTAGACAGGTTCACTCGGTGGCCGGAAGCAGTACCGATACACGACATTACCGCTGAAACCGTTGCCAGGGCCCTACTGTCGACCTGGATAGCTCGATTCGGCTGTCCTACAGACATTGTTACTGACCGCGGCAGTCAATTTGAGTCCGCGTTGTTCCAATGCCTGTCAAAAATAGCCGGATTCGAGCACAAGAGGACGACAGCTTATCATCCTGCTTGTAACGGTCTTGTCGAACGATTTCATCGGCAACTGAAAGCTGCGATTGTATGTCACGCGAATGAGAGGTGGACAGAATCACTGCCATGGGTGTTGCTAGGAGTAAGAACTGCTTTTAAAGAAGACTTACAGTCATCGTCAGCAGAACTGGTATACGGAGAACCTTTACGACTTCCTGGAGAATTCTTCGACTCTGCAACGAGTAGTACCACGGACATGTCCGAATTTACTGCCAGGCTCAGGAAATTTTCCGAAAAATTAAGACCAGTACCAGCCGCGCGACACTGTAAACCCAAAGTCTTTGTTTACAAGGAGCTTAAGACTTGCGATTATGTATTCCTCCGAGAAGACGCATCGCGAGGTTCTCTCCAAGCGGCATATACCGGACCCCATAAGGTTCTCTCGCGCGGAGATAAGGTATTTAAAATCCTCCTGAAAAATAAAGAGAAGTCAGTCTCCATAGACAGGCTTAAACCAGCTTTTATACTGTGTACCGACGGTGGAGAGAAGAATCCCGCTCCCGTTGCCCCTTCTAAACCTCAGCAGTACATTACCCGTTCTGGTCGTCAGGTGAGGTTTCCAGACTATTATCGCCCTTGACGGTCTCTGGAGGGGAGTGGTGTGGCCTACTTAGCCATAATCATAATTAATATTTACACACAATAAGTATAATACTCAAATATACACAATTACAATTATTATATACGTACATATTTATAATACATATAATGTATATACATATACATACATAATATTATAAACAACCGCGATACAGACAAATGCCTACATACTAGTCGAGTGTCGATATATCGATAAACCTATCGATACATCTTATCGACCTCCGGGTCCGCACCAGAGCGTCTTAGCTCCAAACCGGTTGAACGGCGTCGCTGCGCCCGCGCGCAGCGGACAGAGGTCAAATCAGTCACAACCTAGATGCTACACTGACCGCGCGCTTGATGCTCTCGCTATATGTTTACGCGGTTTGCATTGTTTACCATTTTTACTGCCTGTTTTTCTACTCCTGTGCTTTCCTATAAACTGTACTTCTGCCTATAAACTATTACTGTGCTTGTGCTTGTGCCTCTTGCTCTTCTGTGCCTTCTGTTTTGGATTCTATGTGTCTACTGGGACAATACAACGATAAAACCGTAAGTGGAGTGTTTTATTGACGTCAACACCTGGTAGGCCACCTCATATTCAACTAAAGCTTCTCCATATTCAGGTAAAAATATCTTATAACTATAGACTCAGCTATATTTGCACTAAAAATGGTTGAAATACAATGTGCCATTTTGGCGTAATGTGAACACAAAGACACATACGTACAAAAAATGCAAAAAAGAGGTTTTTTGATATAGTGACCCGTGAATAGCCCTTGTCACTTATATTTTTTTAAACATCTTAAATGTATCTGTGACATTGTCGAAAGTTGCAGTGGGTTCCGTCAAATATAGATTTGGCAGGCAACGAGGAGGCGGACCGGCTGGCCGCGGCGGCTGCTTCTGAGGGTGCGGAGACTGTTATTTCTTAGTAGTCGCTCGGTACAGGAGTAAGTCGTTTAGTTTTTGGAAGGACTATTTTGACGAACGGTCCCGCACTAAGGGGATTTGGTATGAGACTATCCAGTCGGAGCCTCCTCGTGTTCCCTGGTTTGATCATGCCAGGTTACGTAGGGCACTTATTGTAAGGGAGCTAAGGCAAATTTGCACATCTTATGAAAAAAGCAGTGTCGCCAAATTGCGAACAGTTAGGTACGGTAGAAGATGTTCATAATTTTTTAGTGGAATGTGTCCGAACATGCACTAAAAAAGACAGGTTATTATTACCCTGGGGGTATAATTGTAATCATGTTGGTATTTTCCAATCTACATTGGCAGAACTCATGTCGGGAGCGGCCAAATTTGTAAACAGTTTTTTTTGTAAATAAGTGTATACAAATTTAGTTGTTTTTCCTTGGTAGTACTTTTTTCTTTTGGTTTTTTTTTTATAATAAGTAGTAACTTAGTAAGAAGCTGTTAGGATTTATGTTAAGGCCTGCTGGAGCTGGCATGTTCATTTCCTTTGATCAAAACTCCTTAAATAAAGATTTAAAAAGAAAAACATACCTTCCACTTCCATTTGTAATTTTACTAGGGCGCCTTCTAACTTTCTTTCTCGGAGGAGGAAAAACTCATAACGCTCTTTTTTGCTTCAGCGTAGTCGAGTAAGAATTATCCCATATCTATTTGTGGATACCCAGCTACCCGTACACCAAAACAAGTTGAAATTTTTTTACCCGATATGGCGTGATGAAGTCACAACGACACATACAAACATACAAAAGATCCGAAAAAAGTATGTTTCGATTTTTTCAATAAAAGTTCGTTACAATATGTATATTTTTAAATATCTTCAATGTATGAACGTTTCATTATTACAACTTTTTAATAGTATAGATTGGAAAAATACATGATATAGCTAACTTGTAGCAAAACGGATATTAATTAGTATCAAATGAAATCTTTGGATCCATATCCGGCGAAGGTGACCTGGAGGTCATCTTCAAGCTTAAGGTAGTTAATTTACAGATCTTAACTTAGCTTTAGATTCTTACTTTTCTTTTCTTACTTTAGATTTACATTTATAATTAGCTGTAATAAATAATGTACATATTATCTTTTTATTTTATTACTTTAATATTAAAAGACTTAATTATACGCCTATCGGCAAGACATAGAGAGCTTTCTCGCATTGTAATACCAACACCAACTCTGTACATATGTTTCACAAGTAAACTTTGTATTATTCTTGTGATATGTCAGTTAAGTAGAAATAAAATGTACTTTTTATTTATAGTAATAGTACATTGATTGATGAAATCTAAACTACTATTTAAGCAAACTAAAAAATGTTATACGAGCAAAAATCTTAATAAAAAAGTCAATTTATTTACCAAGATATGAAAGGTTTCTGAAAATTAGTTTTTAGGCAGAAATATAAAAAAAAACAGCTTTTCGAGACAGCAAATTACTACCAATTGCCTTGATTAAATAAGCGTAAACTTTATCAGCAAGCCCACTTGTTTCCTCGAGCGTCTAATTTCTGAAAACATTCGTCAAAAAAATCACAAGATAAATTCAGTGATTTAGGTTACTCGACTTGAGGGAACTAAATAATAATAAAGAAGGATGCCTACGTTCCAGATAAGTCGGGTTAATTATCGTAAAAGACTGCCTGCGGCCCCATTACGTTGTTGAAATCTCTAACGCTATCACCTTGTTTGACACTGATGGATATAAATCAGCTAAGGAGCTTTATTTTTATTATAATGCTAGTTTATTTATCACTCTTTTGCTAAAAAAAATAACAAGTCGCGAACTATGGGTTCCGTGTCACCTTACACAGGCAACAAATAAAAATCCTTGTTGTAGCCCGGCTAGTCGTCGGGAATAAAAGATAGGACGTGGTAATGTAAAACATGTAATAAAAATAGACTGTATACAAATAAAAAACATACGCTAAACGGTATTCAGTCAGTACGCGACACTAAACGGAAATCACTGGCCTTATCTGAGCAGGGAGGTAGGACGGTTGTGGAGATTCAGTTCACTTTTCAACTTTCCATTTCCAGCTTTCCAAGAAGGTATTGGATGGAACCGTCAGCCGAGGTGCGACTGTAGACTGTAGATAGGTTTTCAGTGGAAAACTTCAGCGAAGAAGAAAGGGCTGCGAAGTGGCAGCCCTCGTGGATATTTAATCCAACACAGTAATGCAAACACTGGACAGTTTTTTCAATTTTCAAGTTTTGCAACAGCACATCTATTAATAATATATTAAAATCTCAGATCTTTCATCATAAGTCCAGTACAAGTTCAAACCAAACGAGTCAAGACCACAGACTAATAAGAGATACTACGTATCAGACTCAGAAACAAATATTATTTGCACTAGGCAATTATATTTAATCTGTACGATTAGTGTTGACTGACGTTTATTTTTTTTTCTATTCGAGATTGCTATATGGCAAGGGATCGTAACGTATTCAGCCAAAGCGGTCTAGGTTTGTTGAATGCGGTCTAATAATTAGAATGAATAATTCCCGGCACGTAAATTGAATACGTAACTTCAGTAATTGTATATATTGTGATCAAAATCTATGCTGAGAATTATACCTCAATGGCGAAAAAAAATAAAAAACACATTATTTGTTAAGATTTATTTTTCATATTCTTTTTAAATTTGTCGTAAGCTTTCTTCTGCAATGCAAGTAATACGCGGTTTTTTAATCGGACAACATCTGTCCCCTTTAATATTTTGTTGGTTGTGTTGCACCAATTCAAAATTGTAAATCGGACAGTCAGAGGATTGAAATTACTGAGAGTTTTGTGCTCGGCGCAGTCAAAGAAACAAAATGAATTCTTGGACATAATGTTTGCTAGTTCTGCGGGCGATAATTTCGCAAGATTATCACGATCTAATCTAAACACTTCAACTACTTAATGAGTATTTTCTCAGAGCACGGGAAATGGTGTAAAATTGCGTCCTTTCGCAAAGTTCTACAAACACAGCACTCATAAAACATTTTGCAAAAAGAAAGACAGGATAAACACAAGGACATCACTCGATAACACTTTACTGTGACAGTGACAGAATGAATTTCGACAAATAGTATATAGATGACAAAACTAGTGTATTGACGAGTGCAACAGCCAATCATAGCAGAGAAAAACGTCAGTCAAAAACAACATGGCGCTAACGTACGCGTTTTACAAAGATTACCTGCTGTGGTCAAAACCTGTCTCCCACAAACAAAAGACAATCGTGGAATTCAAATTTTCCCGATGCAATTTATTACTGGCCAGTATTGTGCCAAGGAGGTTTGCCGCGTTACATTGTACAGGGTCACCATGTGAATCTTACCGTATTTTATTTTATATTATATGTTGTTATAGCAGTCACAGTAAAACATTCTGTGAAAATTTCCTTGGCAGACAAATTAACAAATATTAAAAGTTTGCGTTGACACTTTTGGGCACGAAACCCTAAAAAAATATTACAATATGTTCTTTGTTTATATTTTTAATGTGAAAAAATCACACAAAAGCCGGAATCCAACCAGCGTCAAAAATATGGTAAATAGGGCATGAGTAATGTATCGTTGTTTGCTTATGTACCTACATGTGTTGCCGCCTAATCACGGGTGAAGGAGCTAACCTAACCCTGGCTGCCGTACGTGGGCGTAAGAGTCGGATAACTCAGCGCACTTTTTTTTCCTAACCAGTTTTGAATACGTGATATTATGATACTCGCAGCTAAGATTCGTTTTAACAGTAGGCAGTGCAAATAATTGTATCTTCCTCAAAACAGGCTTACTCGAACCAGACTGCAAAAACATGAAATTGGTTGTTTGAAAGGCGCCTTAACTATTAATATTTTTGTTAACTTAATAATGTAAATAATAAGTATGCCCATTGATGTTGGATTTTTACTCTTCAATAGTTCAATATCTTGAAAATATAATTATATATGTATATAAATATAATACATTTAAAAATTGTGATGTGACGGCAAACTAAGTAATTCAAAGGTGCCGGTTAATTAACTAAATTTATCTCGGTGGTGATTAATCTTCAATGGAAGATAAATTACCACTGAGATAAATGTAGAAGAGAAAACAATGCCATAACAATCCGATATATACAATAGAACCTCTTCAGACAGTCTAGGAGACGGACACCCCTCATCAGTAGAATTTATTCTACCATAAAATTAGAACCACGGCGGCCTCCTATTAGAATTTATGTCAGTCGATCCTGTAACTGATGGGACCAAGTCACCTCCTATCTCATTAAGGTTTACTGCAGCAATAAACTTCCTGAATAGTAATTTTCTTATTCCTTTCAACTCGGATAGGTTTAGTGTGGGGGATAAATCTAACATTTACGCACAACACACACACATCGCTAATTACGAATTCGGATGTATTATTCATGCAATCACTTTAATAATATCGATGCGGTAAACATAGGAAATACTGTTATGGTACTAGAAGTAAACTTTTCAAACAAAAACATAATATGGCTTCCGACTTCCCCACCCATTGATTCGAAGCGCCATTACAAATAGGAATTGCGCTCCCAGTAATTTCATTAATGGATACAAATAACTTTCAATGTAAAATTCATGACGCGTACATTTTTATAGTAAGTACCTTTCAAGAAAATAACAGACGTTTGAAGACAAAGCGGCTTTCCTATTTTTCCTCCCCGATACACAACGAACGTATCCCGACCCAGTAAATGGGTGGGTGTAAAAAACCTTTCCAATCTCAACCTCTAAAGAGAGTGAATAGAATAAACAATAGTACCTTGGAGCCGAAACTTTTCTTATTATTTAAGAGTTCTAACATGTTTAATGCATGAGCGACGATTTATTCGCGAGAGTGAGTAATGCGTGGTGCATTAGCATAAACATGTTGGTGCGAAGCAGACATTGTTCTGGACTCAACAAGGATTCGCTGAGTTCTGAAGTGAGCAGCGCTGAGCTACCAAGTTTAACTTCAAAGTACTTTGACTCTAAGATCTTTGCCGTTGCGAAGAAGCAGTTGCGATAGAATGGCGTTTGTTCAAACACTTGCGTAATTTGTTAAACATCAATATAGCGAAATTAAACGCGAGATTCTAATTATTTCATATTAATATAAAGTTATTGATACAACTTCCTTTCATTACATTATTTCCATAAACCTATTTACGAAAGAAACTTTCTTATTTGATTAATCTAGTACCCATGAATTCCTTACGACGTTAAAAGTTAATTATATGAACACGCGAGCATGGATACTCATTTACCTTTGCTTCATTACCAAGTAGATTCCCTCTCCTCTAATGGTGTATATATTACGTTTCTTCAAGCAAAGTTTAATTTTAATTGAAACACCTAGCTACATCTTCGTTCAATCATCAATTAACGATGATATATGCTTAAGTCTTTAATACAGCAGAATACAAACCAAGAGAAGAACTCTTGAAATATAAAACGTAAAAATGCAAAATAAATCGTTTGAAGTCACTTAAAAAACTCCATGTCACCGTGAACCGACGTAAAGCGAATCAGCAAAAAAGGCTAAAGTGCATGACAATAAAGTTAGCCATATCGGTGCAACGTTCAGCTTGAAATTATACCTCCGCTTCCCTATTGCCGCGATTTGTACAAATGTCGTGCAAAAAGCAATGTTTCTTTGTGTAGCCACGATAAATTAGGCTCGTTATGGCTGTATAACAAAAGCATGGGCCGAGAAGTCGCCAACTAATAATATATCACAGCCAGCTCGCGATAAGAGTGCCCACCGGGATTTATGTTGCCGATTTACAACCGATATCGTACATACAGTTCGATTTAGTATGTTGCCAAATAAGGGTTGATATAATGAGAAGTAGCGCGATAAATAACTGGACCCAGTACAGTAGAGTTTCGCTATTTATTCTATTTTGGAGGCTTAACAATAGGAATGTGGTCAGAGCATCGGGTGGCCAAGAAACCTCGTGGTCTAGAGATCGCCTGCCCCGAACCCGAACGGTATCCATGAATACGTTCTTATTATTTATGTTTATTATTATCTGAGTTTTGCTAGTTGTAGTACCTAACGAAAGTTTGGGAGACATTAAAGAAAACATCGCTAACAAACATGTAGGCACAGATTTTTAGGGCAATGGCCAAGTGATCAAATACGTCCAAAGGTATCTAAAATGCTGTCAAGTTTGATTCTGAATAGTTAACAATCCTCGCAAGGACAATAGTCCATAAATGCAGTTTTCTATTCATACCAGGCGCCCGATTCACAAGAGAGTTTGGCTTGTAATACTTGTAGTTCTTATGATACGGGCCCCAGGTATACGAGTATTAAAATAAATAACTCTGGGGGCACGGCAGTGCCCCGCCAAGTCGAGCACGGCCGTACCATCCTTTTCTCGAAGCATTTCAGGCCATTTTCGACCCCCCTATAACTTCGTTGTGGATAAAACTAGAACTGAATGTTCAGTAACCAAACAGGCATTGTATAAACACGGTATATTTCAAATTTCATTCAATTTGAAGACGTAGTTTAAGAATAATAACTAGTCAAAGTTTCTTAATTTTGTCACTCACTCACTGACCAATCGATCATAAAAAGTCTAATGCAGACATAGAAGTTTCAGATATATATATATATAATATATTTAGTGTTTGGTTAGTGTATAAATCAAGGAAAAATTTAAATATTTTGTTCCAGTTTTCTAGATACATTAACTGCAGAAATAACTTTGTAGTTACAAAGTTACATTTGCAGTGAATGAATCAGTGTTGTATGTGTATAATATAAATGAGAAAAACTGTAGCTGAAGCTCATGAAGTAGTAGCGGTAAAGAAAAAAAAGAGGACTACCTAAAAAAAGAAATGAAATCCCATCAAAAACATAACTTGTATAAATACTAAGTCTCGCAACTCAGTTCTACCGTAAAACGTTGTGATGTCCATGTAATACCAAGTTGGTTAATTTATTCAGTCCCTACTTAAGAGTCCATCTGTCTTAAGTTATTACGTAATTAGCTAACCTAACAACATCTTATAGTGACCATATCAATATTAAAAATCTTTTACGTTTTAAATAAATAGATTGACTTGGCAATCGCACTAAACAATCTAATTTAATAAAATATGTATTACTTGTGATTCAAAATTTAGTGAACCAATATGAGTGGATATAGGACTGGACATACATACATACAAATCAACCATATAAACCTCATGTTGGGTTTCGCCGCAGCCGGTTAAAAAGGTATTAATGACAATCCACATTATGATGCTAATGAAACCACGGAAAAATCATCTGTTTTTGTGAATTGGTCGATTATTAGCTGTCTACATTTAGTTTGTATCTACAAAAGGTAGCAAGAAACAATTTTATTGTGCCCATAACACAAGTGTTCGGCGCGTCTTGGCCGATATCGTAGTTATAAAAGTTAACAACTTCATAAAGTTTATAACGTGCTATCAATAACTTAACGTGTAGGATAAACGTTTTACGGTGGTTTTATTACTCGTGTGCACAACTTACGATACCGCAACACGATGTGATATAGGGAGGCGAACGAACAGTGACAAAGGTAAAAAATTACCTAGAGAAGAAAATTATAATTTTCTCCATTGTTCAAACTAATTAAGACTAAAACCACATCTTCTGCATGTACTTACTTTTGGACGATTCTACATTTAGTTTAAAGCGCATTTTTTTCGCATCTATAAAGTTATAAAATGAAATGTCTTACTTACATTGAAGATATTTTCAATAAATTGTTGTAACGGAAGCCATATGGAAGTCACTGAATCGAAAAAAAAATTTTGGATGTTTTTGTACTATGCTGACGAAAAAATATAACTTTTTTCTTCTCCGCGAACGAGCTTTTTTCCCTTGTTAAAACTGACTACGACCCCACGTGTTATGCCACTAGTATGTATTGATTTTTGAGCTGTTCTACTTTTAGAGCGCTACTATTTTTTCGCATGTTTGAATAAATAGCATAATTGCCAAAATTGACTATTACATTGTTTCCTAGCGTATTTATTTAAAAAGTATCGTCGTTAAACTATCATTTTCAATGAATCTAAAACTTATTACGTGACGTTTTAAAACTTTATAGTTAGGCTAGATGTTCCGCAATTTTGTATGGAAATAGGGTATTTACCGCTGAGATACCTTTTTAATTCATGTTACCACCTTTTTAATTCATGTTAAGTAAAAGCACGGGCATTTTAGTGTTGCTAGTAAGAATTTTAAAAATCTTTACAAACCGTGCAAGGCTGATGCGTGGGGGCGCCACTACAATATAAGATCATAAATCGCGAAACTTCACGTGATATATTCTTTTTTTATGTCATAGGAAATTCGTTTGGTTCATTATTCTGTTGGATCATTAGAAATTTACCGCTGCGATACCACCTTTTTACGGCTATATTGAATAATGTGCATCCCTATAACTTTCTAAACATAAGATTCCTTAAATCAACGAGAAACTTTTTGTATATCTAGACTATAATAAAGTAGTAAAAATGAAATGTCTGTACATTGAAGAAAAAAAAAATTGTTTCGGACTATTTGCAGGTCATTAAAACAACAAGTATTTTTTTTTGTTTTTTTTGCATGTTCGTATGAGTCGTTGTGGCTTTATCACGCTTAACAGATTTCCACAATTTTTTGGTAGACAGGTAGCTAGGTATCTCCAGATGGTTAAAGGATACTTTTTACCCGACTACGCTGAAGAAAAAAGCGACGCGTTATAACTTTTTCTCCTCCGCGAATGACGTTGCGGGTATCTTCTAGTAATATTATAAACCTCTCGTTGAATATTAGGTATTCTTTGTCTAATGAACTAAAGTTGTTACAGCTTGACAAGTCCGTTCATACTCCCATGGTCTGCGGGCGACGGGGAAAAGACAGCGGGGGCAAATAAGAACTGTGAGCGCGGCGGGGCACGAAGCATGATGCCGCGCGCAAAGACAGACCATGCGAGTGTCACGAAAGAACTTGTAAAGCTATAACGAAATGTAGAATAGCGCTTTTAGGGTCAACCTGCAGTTATAATGGTCATGCAATGTAAGTTCCCCATGCGACAAATAAAGGATAAAGCATCTGTCACTCTCGCACTCACACACTTTACTGATACAGCTTTATTAGGGTTCCGTAGCCAAAATGGCAAAACCGGAACCCCTAATAGTCTCATCACACGCATTTTACTCAAAAACTGCAAGATTTATATTGATGAAATTTGGAGTATAGTAGTCTTGTGTACGCCGCGCTTAGTATGATAATTAAAAAGAATTAATTTAATATTTTGGGGGGGGGGGGGGGGGGTGGGGGGGGGGGGCACTCCATACATGTAACTGAATGTAAAAATATCAGCAAATATCAATGTGTGGCACATTTTTCGACAGTTCGTTTAAAATTATTTTGAGGTTTCTAAAAAAAAACGTTGGATTTAGTGGGTATTTTCGGAAATCATTGCTCCGAAATTAGCATAAATTGTGTCCGCCCCCTCTATTTTTCTAAACTTTATGTCCATGAAATATGAAAAAATTGTAATGATACAGCTTAACAAATACTTTTAACGAAAATTATTTTCAACATGATCTAACATACCATTTTTGAGTTATTGCAGAAAAACGGCGTTTATCAACAAAAATACAAGTGCCGTGGAGTGGAATACGCTCTTTTGCTAGTGCACTTTTTCATATCGTATTTGTTTCGTCTGTAGTGTATTTTTTCGTATGAATGACTGCGGAACCCTACTAGAGCATGGCCTGACATGCTCTTGGCCGGTTTTGTATATAAGCACTAATAACTGATAATTTTGTAATTTTTTTTTCAAAATGTGAACGTTTCAATCGTTTTCGTGTTTGACGATTGAAATATTTGCTTTCCGAGTAATAATTTTTAGAGTTCCGTACCCAAAGGGTAAAACGGAACCCTATTACTGAGCTGTCCGTTCGTCTGCCTGCCTGTCATGTCTCCGTATCTCATGAACCGCGATGGCTAGAAAGTCGAAATTTTCACAAATACTAAAAGCAGTTTAATTTTATGTCTGTCTGTCTATGTCAGTAACCAATATACAATTATCGAAAACCGCGTATATTTTGCCTAGAAGTAAAGATATGCTAACACGGGATTTTCATAGATACGGCCGTTTGTAGCGTTTATTTTGTACGGAACCATCGGTGCGCAAGTCCGACTCGCACTTGGCCGGTTTTTTTTCTGTCGTGAACGATTTGATGTCAAAACCACTTACGATAAAAATATTACCCTCTGAAAATTTTAAAAAATTAAACAAAATGAGATGGCTTATGGACGGATTCCCCTCTGCCAAAATATACGAACAAATTTTATGTTCTACAATTACTAATAACTTAGACGTGATGTAGTTTAGTAGCCAAAGAACTTTAAAACAAGAGGACTGTCAATTTCCATACTTTGACTGACTGTGAACCGATCGGAAGGAGATAATCAGGCAAAAACTGAGCGTGTAAGTAGCTTAGACGACAAAATTTGCAGTGTGTATCTGTTTTCTTGTTTGTTTCATTGTGTGCGTTTTGCTGTACGTGTTTATATCACCTTCACCGCGCTAAGAGCATGATATTTGCGTAATGATATGATTTGCCATTTCCCGTGGTTTATTTAATACTAGAAGGCGCCCGCAACTTCGTTCGCGCAGGAGAAAAAGTCATAACCCCTCTTTTTTTCGTTAGCATAGTCAAGTGAAAAGTATCCTATATTCAGCCGATTTTGTGTGATAAAGCCACAACAACACATAACACAACAACACATACAAACATGAAAAAAATCCAAAAAAATATTATAAACTGTCCATAACAATCATTTTTTTGACAATATCTTCAATGTACAGACATTTCATTTTTACAATTTTATAATAGTATAGATTATTTAAAAACGATAACTGAATATAATAATCTCTTCAAAATTGAAGCACGAAAGCAAAACATGCAATCGTTTTGTTCTTTATCCAGCAGGAAAACTAATGTTCCCAAATAATAAAAATGCTTACGTAAAGAGACTTTATTTGCTAGCATTTGTGTCTGAGACATCATTATAAAGAACTAGGTCCATTAAACACGGAAAATGAACATTTTTAAATGTTGGACGACTGAACGGAAAACGGTAATAAAAGGCGGTAATTTGTTGACTACAGGCGTTTTGTTCAATATTTTTCACCTGAAAAACATAAAAGAATTTTGTTTACAAAGTATTTTTGAAGCAAATAAATATTGGAAAATAAGGTGTATTCAATATGGTTTAATTAAAACTATAAAGTATTTTTTAATGTTGATTTCACTGAAAAAGCAAGCCAGATAATAATTTATCTGGGTACTAACTTGTGCAGAACTTATATATTAGTAACTAAACTGACACAGTAAAACAAAAAGCTATTATTATTCGTATTTAGAAAATTGGATAGACCCATTTTGGATCGGCGGTCCGTACTGTATGGGAGTGTCACCCGCGATTGTATTATTTAGTGTCTCGTTTTCTTTTACCGCGAAAACACCTAGTGTTTGTGGTAATGTTACTTGCTTATACGAGAGCTAAACGGTTTGTTGTGTTGTCAACTTCGACTAAAGGCTCAGAGCACATTTCATTTGAGTTCGTCCGTAAAACTATATTAATGGATTATAGTTTCTTTGCTATTCCACGAAAAGCGCATGTGAGCACAATTTGTTGGCACATCTAACCAAAACACTATTTCGCTTAAAAGCAAATGAACTTATATTCCATTAATTTAATATTGAATTCCGTAAAGAAACGCCTGAATCGATCAATCAAGTAAAACCAAATTAATAACTAACACACACTCCTTGCTAATTATTATTCTTTGGCTCCATAAACCATAACGACTTATGCAGTTTTTGTAGTATTATGAAAAAATCACAAGTCTGAATATAATAAGACAGCGAGCCTTATGGCGAAAAGCCTCTGATGCGCTGATAAGATTATTTAGAGAACCATCAATCATCCGGTTTCCTCATTTAACGTGGCTCAATACGCCATCTTTGCGGTGACGTGCACTATCCCCGTTCTTCCATGTTTATTTCATGCTGGCAACACTGAGCTCTTTTGTTTATGGTCAATAGGGAACAGCATAATCTGATATATGGAGCGTAGAAAACAAAGGAGAAAAATCTGTATATAACCAAAGCGCCACTGAAGTAAGATTTTTTAGAAACTCATAAATATCTAAACCATGTACTGTTTGTCATGTAAATGACAAGCTTTATACTCTATTCATCCTTACTTGTCCTTTTTAATGCTAATACCAGCTGTTTTCTTGCAAGAAAATCAATTTAATGTATAAAATTGGCAAAGTCATCAATCATCATTCAATTTAATGTATAAAATTGGCAAAGTCATCATCAGTATAGAATGGTACATGAACCTCTACAATTACATGAACAACCGCACAATTCAAAAATAAGGTAAATGCCGGGTGCTGAGCACTTTTCCATTTATTAGCACCTTCAACCTTAAATAACCTTAAATGACCTGGTTGTTTACGAGAAGCTGTGGAGCAAACTAGCGAAATCGGGAGTACCAAGTGAATACGTTGCGTTGCTTAAGCATTGGTATAACAGCCAGGTCAACTGGGTGAGATGGGGGGCAGAGGAGTCTGACGAATACAAGCTGCAGTGCGGGGTAAGGCAGGGAGGGCTGACGTCGCCTCTCATTTTCAACCTCTACGTGAACGAGTTAATCGAGCTGCTTGGAAGCGCACATGTCGGTTGTCATATAGGCGATGTGTGTTTTAACAATATAAGCTACGCGGACGACATGGCGCTGCTGGGGCCCTCGGCCGACTCGGTCCGGCAGCTTATTAAAATTTGTGAGGGTTACGCCGAGCAGCATGGGCTTAGATACAATACGGCAAAAAGTGAGCTGCTTATTTTAAAATCACGTAAGTACAACCCGACGATTGTGCCTAGGATCATGCTGTGCGGCGTGCCACTAAAAGTAGTCGATCACTTCAAGTATCTGGGGCATGTGCTCACAGACGACTTGAATGATGACCTGGATTTGGAAAGTGAGAGAAGGGCGATGGCAGTCAGAGGTAACATGCTCGCCCGCAGGTTTGCACGTTGTGACGAGTCAGTTAAATTGACGCTCTTTAGAGCCTACGGTCAGACGTTTTACACGTGCAGCCTGTGGGTGAGGTTTACACAACGGGCCTATAACGCATTACGCGTACAATATAATAACATCCTGAGGATGCTTTTGCGGCTGCCGAAGCACTGCAGTGCATCTGGTATGTTCGCGCTAACGCGACTAGATGACTTTTTTGCGATCAGGCGAAAGAGAGCAGCTTCCATGCTAAAACGAGTGCGCGGCAGTAGCAACGAGCTACTCAGGGTGTTGGCCGAAAGACTCGACTGCCCAATTATAAAGTTTTGGGTTGAGGTTGCTATTGGGAGAGCTAAGTAGCCGCGATACCTACTCTTCGCACTCTCAATAGCTACTTATTTCATACTTATTTTTTACTTATTTTTATTTTAAATGCTTATGTCTACTAACCTAGTAAATAAGATTTCGCTAACTAACACAAATATGGATCTCTGTGGTCTGAAATAAACGATTTTTATTTTAATTCTTATTTTTTTTAATAGATGTGACAAACAGGGTGTCTAGAATTGAAACAGTTCACCTTAAATTAATAGTCGGTTGTCTACGCCGGAGTTAAAACGAGTTAGTTCATCTCCATAAAAAACTGATTGAAATAAAAACGGAAAACAAAAAGGCAAGCAGAATGAGATTCATGATTTAAATTCAAAAGATTCGCAATGTGTGCACTCGGCAAACGTTTTTAAAATTAACCATTCATCATTCGATAGGCGCGAGCAGATTGCGTACCTATTGTTTCATTATGTGAGAGTGTTTTTCATTCACATGCCAATGCATTGATTTACGGGCTGGAACTATTAAAAGGCTCATTTAAATTAACGTTATATTTATAGCACCCTTTTAAAGAACTTTTTATTGAAGTGATTCAGAAATTAAATTCCAAATGGAACTTTTAACTCTTTTCTTTATATCGATTTCGGTCGTAGTCCTTTCAGACGTACCTAATGGAGATGACAGAGATTGACACTTACTAGAGAGGATCTGAAAAAGTTAGGTACCGACAAGACAGGTATAGGAACCTAACTTTTTCAGATCCTCTTATTACAAAGAAAGTACCTAATAATCTGTCCAACCGCATAAATTCTTATATCAGCAGTGATATCTGTATAGGAGCCAAGCTATGCATCAGATTATTAACGTGTTGACAACTAAACATATTGATTACTCTGCCCTAATTCAGTTCTGTTAAATCGCCCCAGATACAGGTCTATCGCTTAACTGAGTCTCTTCCTGAGGTATGGGGGCAGGGAGGGGTGACAAGTGACGTGACGTGTTCTAACTGTCTCGCTATACAAGGCTGACTCCCGACTGAAGTTACGCGTCGTTTGATGTTCCGTAAACACACCCCTCCCGCACTGTACCGCCCGCACTGTAATTAATACTTTGACATTTATGACAATCTAATAGTACTTTATAAGGTTCCGTAACCAAAATGGCAGAAACAGAAGCCTTATAGTTACGTGATGACTGTCCGTCCGTATGTCACAGGAATTTTACTCAAAAACTAACTACATGATGTATATTGATGAAATTTGGAGTATAGTGTCTTGTATGAGCCGCTACTTAGTTTAATAGTTAAATTAAGTATAAAAATATCATAATGAATTCAGTTGCGCGCACGCATTCGTAACTACCGGTCGCGTCGCGGATAGCTAGCGCATCATGACGCATACGTTGAAGTGCAACAATTGTAATATTGTGATGAACGAACTGTTGGCGTTTGTGATAAAAAAGTTACATCTTATGGATGATGAGAGCATGAGCAGAATTTGTTTCATGGCTAAGGATTTGCTGTTTTTGTCTGTCCCGGTGCGAAAAAAGAAAATAAATCGTCGAAGAGAGGGACACCAGCGGCGTGATATTGACGATATCATCAAACTGGCGCGATAAACAGATCCTGACAAGTAGATGAGTCGTTGTGGCCGAGCGGCATAATATTTCGCCGGTTTATTACATCCAAGCATGTACTTGTAAATACCGGGCGTGACACCGCGTCGAGCGCGGGACCCGTTACGAGTGTGCTACGACGATTTTAAGTAGTTAAAATTATGGCGTTAAGTGAAGTTACACTTTGTTCATTTAATTGCCGAAGCATTAAACGATCCATTGAAGATGTTAGAATATTGTGCAAATCAGCTGATATAATAACCATTCCAGAACACTGGCTTATTCCGAGTGACCTTGCATATTTATATGGCATAAGTGAAGAATTTGCCTGCACTGGAACCTCAGCGGTGGACACGTCGACGGGAATGCTGCGCGGCAGGCAGGACAGGAATTGCACTTCTGGAGGCGGGAAAAATGTAGTTATAGGTTGGAACAAGCATGTAACTGATGCACACAGGGAGGCCAGGGCAAGATTCCAGGATTGGATATCGTATGGTAAGCCAAATGGTGGGTCCGTTTTTGAAGCTATGAGTCTTACTTGTAAAATATTTAAGTCAAGACTGAGATGGGTACAACGACATCAAGATCAAATAACGATGTACCTACTTGCCGCACATCACGCGAAAAATAATTTTCAACATTTTTGGAAAGCGACGAAAATGTTGGAGACTAGGCCTGGACTTTCTGTAAGCGTGGATGGAGTTTCTGATCTCAAGCGCATTGCAAATGTATTTAAGGATCAATTTAATGTTAAGCCCGCTGTCACGGTTAGGGGCGGGCGGCGGCGGTTGCTCGATATTGAAGAATCGGAGGGAAGTGACCTTCAGATCCATTACAGTTCAAGTGACGTAAGAAAAATATTAAAGGATATGAAGAGAGGAAAGTTGCCTGGTTACGAATATTTAAGTATCGAGCATCTGCTGTACGCTGGCCCTCACCTACCCCGTATATTGGCAATGTTTTTTAACCTTTGTATATGTCACTCTCACTTACCATCTAACTTGACCAAAGCTATTGTTGTACCCATTGTCAAAAACAAAACGGGTGACATATCAAACAAGGCTAACTACAGGCCTATCTCTCTCGCAGCAATTGTAGCTAGGGTACTCGACGGCTTGCTCAATGTGCAATTGGACAAATGTATAAAATTACATGATGCGCAGTTCGCTTTCGAGCCGGTTTATCTACTGAAAATGCCATCATTTGTCTAAAGCAAGCTGTTGAATACTACACTCGCAGAAAAACACCTGTGTATGCGTGTTTTCTAGATCTTTCTAAAGCCTTCTATCTTGTTGACTATGATCTGCTTTGGAATAAGCTTGACGAAGTGCATTTTCCTAAGGAGCTCACACGCATATTCAGGTGTTGGTACGCGAGCCAGCGAAATTGTGTTCGCTGGGGCAGTGTGTTGTCGGACGAGTACGGTCTGGAGTGCGGGGTGCGGCAGGGGGGACTTACCTCACCAAAGCTTTTCAATTTGTATATCGATGCCTTAATCGGCGGGCTTAGCAGTACACGTGTTGGCTGTCATATAGATAGAGTTTGTTTTAATAACATAAGCTATGCCGATGACATGGTACTGCTGAGCCCGTCGGTCGGTGGTTTGAGATTGCTTATTGAAAAGTGTGAGTCATATGCCCTAACGCACAACCTTAAATATAATGTAAACAAGAGCGAGTACATGGTTTTCAAACCAGGAAGCAGGTGCCCATCACACATCCCACCCATTCGTCTGAATGGCGAACAGCTGAAAAGGGTTTACTCATTTAAATACCTTGGGCACTTGGTAACCGACGATTCTCGCGATGATGCCGGCATTGAGAGGGAGCGGAGGGCCCTGGCCGTAAGGGCCAATTTGATAGCTCGCAGGTTCAGCCGGTGTACAGCGCAAGTTAACATAACATTATTTCGTGCGTTCTGTACATCGCTGTACACCTGCAGCTTGTGGACGAGGTACACGCAACGGGCTATTTACGCCATGCGCGTACAGTATAATGACACGTTCAGGGTACTGTTGCGGCTGCCTCGACGCTGCAGTGCGTCAGGCATGTTCGCGGACGCGCACGTGGACGGGTTCCAAGCGACAATGCGCAAGCTTTGCGCCGCGACGCTCCGCAGAGTGCGCGACAGCCGCCACAGTCTCCTGACGGTCGTGGCCGACAGATGGGATAGTGGCCTGATAAGGGACTGGTCCTCTTTGCATTTAAGTTTAGTTCCTAAGATAGTTATTTAAGTTAACCTGTGTGTTTGTGTCTTTTTTACTAACAAAATATGGACAATATTGGTCTGAAATAAATGCATTTTATTTTATTTTTTTTATTTTCATTAAAAAAATGTTTAGGGGGGGGGGGGGCACTCCGTACATGTAAAACCGAAACCGAAAAAATAAATTTGCAGCAAATGTGTGTGTGTGTGAAACGTGTGTGGCACATATTTCGATACTTCTTTAAAAAAAACTTTGAAGTCTCATAAAGTTTTGGATTTAGTGAATATTTTCGTTATTAATCGCTCCGAAAGTAGCAAAACTTGTGTTTTTCTAAACGGCATGTCCAAAAAATATGAAAAAAATTTACAAAGATTAAGTTTAATAAATACTTTCAACAAAAATTGTTTTCAATATGTTCGGATATAGGTTATTTGATAAAAAACTGCGCTACTCAGTAAAAGGACCTAAGTGCCGTAGCGATAAGCTCTTTTGCTAGTGCTATTTTTTATATCGTATTTTTTTTCATCTTCAGTGCAATTTTTTTTATGAACGGCTGTGGAAACTCACATTGAGCATGATCTGGCATGCTCTTTGTCGGTCTTAATTTTAAGAATATTCTGTATGATCGTCAATATTTTCCATTGAATTTATGTAAAATTCTTTGCAGACTCCACTCCTGAGCCATATAATACGCAAAATAGGCCAGATTGCGCAAAATAGATGAGTTTTCATGACAGAGTTGACGGAGCTTCTATTTGTAGGTAATTGTAACCCAACAGACCGATACAAACTCGTACTTGTCACAGGTAATTTGTACAGTCTGCTGCTAAAAGATATACACGATTAATCTGTTCAAAAATATCTTTTCTCAACCCTATTGACGGGTAATAGAGTATAGTGGATATATTTTTCAATGAACTAATCGTGTATATACTTTTACAGTTAACTATACATATGATGTAGTTACATCTCATCACGAGACGCACTAAAATTGCCACAGTCCACACTCTTGTCTTCTCCATTTTCCATTTACGGGGCTGAAACCTGGACAATAAAGGCTGCGGACAGGCAAAGAATTGACGCATTTGAGATGTGGTGCTGGCGTCGGATGCTAAGGGTACCTTGGACTGATTTTTGAACTAATGCGTCCATACTGAAAGAACTTGACCCCGAACACAAACAGCGCCTCTCATCTGTCTGTCTGCACCGGATTCTTTAATATTTTGGCCATGTGGCCCGCCGAGAGGCCGACAATTTAGAAAAGCTGATGGTGACAGGCACAGTTGAAGGGAAGAGACCCAGAGGCCGTAGCCCTAAACGATGGGTAAACCAGGTGTCGGAGTGCCTTGACATGCCGGTTAATGCAGCCCTTCAACAGGCAACCGATCGAGCTTCATGGAAGGGAATACTCGCTAAACTTCGTCGGCAGAGTCACGATCCTCAGCATTGAGGGACCGATTGAGGAGGAGGAGTTACATCTTTAAAAAAATTAGATTGAATAATTATTCTTTTTAATGTATTTTCTCTTTGACCCCTAAGAGAATATTATGTATGTACATAAAAATATTACCGACTTTAAGAAGAACTGTGATATACATAATATTAATACTAGAAATAAGCATAAGCTCGCAGTGCCTGCTACTAGGCTCCATAAAATAAGGAGATCATTCATGGGTAACTGTGTGAGATTTTATAATAAACTTCCTAGCAGCATAACTGAGTTGTCTATAGGTAAATTCAAAAATATTGTGAAACGAAAATTATTTTCTAAAGCTTATAATAGCACACAAAACTACATGAATGATGAAGCCGCGTGGGATTAATGTAAATCATAGCGTCATGTAGGTATATGAATAATTATTTTAACGAATACCTAAGGTATTATTATTATTTTTAATCTTAATTGTTTTATATACTCTGACATTTAGAATTTTATTCTAGACACATTCTAGATTATATTTTCGTCTGTTTCCGCGATTATTACTCATTGAAATAAAACAATTTAACGGATTATATCGCGTATATTATCTCATTTTAGTTCCCGACGTTTCGGAAGCTTTCCAGCTTTCCATGGTCACGGGAGGACTCACATTCTAGATTGTTTATTTTTTATTGACAATCCTTTTGGGATTTATGTTATTGATTATTTTTATTTTAAAAATGATGATTTTATCAATAATATTACACTTAAGTTAAATGATCTGATTAGGTTTTTCTGGGTTTCCCTAATCCTTGCAGCAAATGTTAGATCATATTGAATTATCCCAGCAAACGTTCACTCTCATGTAACTGACATTTCGAAAGTGCTTGTAACTAGGCCTACTTGAATAAAGAATATTTTGATTTGATTTGATTTGATAAGAGACCTTATACATCTCTGTAGAATTCAATCAAATTATTATATATTTAATTTTATTGCATGTCGTGACGTCTAGAGACCATTTCTGATAAAATTATAAGTTTATATTTTATATTAACATTGATCTGGAGAATCTGTACATCTCCTGTGCGTGTTCCAATTATAAATTAGTTATAACACACTTGTAAAAGTTTTAAGTATAATTAAGACAATATTGTAATAGTTAAGAAATATTTTGAAAAAATGACTGACTGTTGAGTTTAGTTGGCTTTCTTCTCAACAGTGGTCTCCTCTTGGGCAATGCCGTAGGGCCAGACTTGTTAAAATGCCCTTGTGGCCTACTTACAAAATAAATAATTTGAATTTGAATATGAATATACACATGGACAAAGTGGGCAAAGAGAAATCAACCCTTTCTGTTTAACGTCGTTCGGATAACCCAGATTAACCACCCCACGGTAGCCGCTTGCTAAAAGGTCATATACCCTGTGTCCTAGGAACGTGCTCTCTGATCCGGACGATAACAACATAGCAGCCATCGAAAGGCAGTCGGGCGACGTCTTACGGCCCAGCCACAACAACGGCGCGGCGAGCGAATAGGGAATATGCATGTATTCTTGTTTTTGCTTTAATTAAAAGGTCATTCATGTACCAAACAGAAAGAAAGAAAATATTTTTTACGAATCACTATAAAAATAAGGTGAGACCCCGATCAGATCAAATGCCGCAAGTGGAACTGGATCGGCCACACGCTCCGAAGGGACCCCGATCACATACCGAGGCAAGCCCTAGACTGGAATCCCCAAGGAAAGCGGAAACGTGGTCGCCCTAAGCAATCCTGGCGGCGGACGATCACTGCAGAAGCGAAGGCGATAGGAATGACCTGAAGCGAAGTAAAACGCGAAGCTCAAGGCCGTTCGGGATGGCGACGTACTGTGGACGCCCTCTGCCCCATCCAGGGGACATAGGACATTAAGTCAAGTCAAGTAAGTCAAACATTTACTTCTATCTGTTTCTAGAAAACAGAATCCCACCAATAACATTTCTTGTAAAACTGTCAGCCAAGACTCATATGCTCATAAGTCTCATAACGCTTTCGCTGTAGAATAGTTATCAGATCCCAGCAATAGCCAAGCGTCTAAGCCCTGACTTTACTAACCCTACACCTTGGTTTCAAAAGTATGGCTTGGCCGTTTCATACAGTAGCAATAAGTCCAACGGACGGTCTGGCCCATATGGTAAGGAATTAAGTTTATTTATATTATCATACAACTTAATTTCTAGATACCATATGGGCCAGACGGTCCGTTTGACTTAATTACGGTACTCTATGAAACGGCCAAGCGACACTATAAGTTGACTGAGAAGGCAAGATTTGCCATGCAAATACCTATCAGTGTGTGGTCTACATATGATTTAATAATTAGTCATGAAACAGTTTAAGAAACGTAATTGGGAAATAAGCAAGTAAATTAGTCATTCGGCGTCGGAGCGACTAGTAGTAGCAAATTTATTCAACTCTTTGCACACATGTAGTATGTGTTCTCTCCACTAAAGGTGCAGCTCATAAACTATAACTTGTACCGTTAATGTTCATAGCGGAATATTTTCCCATCTCATAATATTCCCGCAGCACAGGGTTACATGCGCGCTGAGGATAAATCATGGAATATCAGCAAATACCTATTCCGCCTTAATCGTAAATCATATATATGGATAACGCTCGCGATTCCCTTTATTTCACTTTTTATGAGAAACTTTGTGGGATATAAGAAATGGTTTATTTATTCGTGTATTCATGGACTCCTTGTTTCAGTGGGATCCTAGGCCTCAATATATGTAGTGAAGTGATTTGAATAAGGAATAAATATTTCATTTCGTGATTTACACTTAAAGTGATAACGCAACACAAACAATGGTGAAACGCAATTTTATTAAAAATAATATTGAAGTTTTTTCATACGATATTATCTTCTATTCTTTCCGATATAACGAAACTAGCCTAGACTTTGCTAGTCGCACGACTCATCGGCATCCATCTGCCTCACACAGTAACAAAAATAAAACGTTGGGTAATATTTTGGATAAAAAAGAGTCTTAGCGACTCAGTTTCCGTTTCGCATTTTAATATAGGTAAGAATACCTATATTAAATTGCGAAAATGTATTTCTTGCCTAGGTTGTTAGTTTACTTTTACATCTTGCATACAAGAACTGAGGTACACACAGCAAGGTTAACGTTTTTTTGCATCAAGAAAAATATGGCTCGGGGAGTGGAAAATGCTCCTTTTTCCGGTTCACCACGAGTAATGCACGTTTCTCAAAGGATACGTATAAAATGCACTTACCACACAAGTGAAGCTACGGAAAACACTGGGTAAATAAATACTAGTAATAGTAGAGGTCAGGTGTAAAAACAGATTTATTTTACTTTCATCAGCCCATCTCCGTCCACTCCTGGCCTCGCCATAGGTTTCCATGGCATGTCACTGTAATCGGTACCGAGTTCTTCGAACGCCATTCCTTCCTAGCCACTTTTCTCATGTCGTCGCTTCACCTAGCTGGAAGGGCTACACTGCGTTTGCAAAGAGGTGGTCTCAACTCCAGAACACGCTTGATGTGATGAAGTATCAAATCACTTATAATATAAAAGCCGGTGGAAATTGGGGTCTATAGGTGTATTCATTTATTGCATGTCTTTAATTTTATTGCATTTCGCGACGCCTAGAGACCTTATAAATCTCTGAGAAAATCTATACTTTACATTAACATTGATCTGGAGAATCTGTACGTCCCTTCTGTGTATATCAATTATAAATTAGTTATAACACAATTGTAAAAGTTTTAAGTATAATTAAGACAATATTATAATAAATAAGAATTATTTTGAAAAAAATTGTGACAGTTGAGTTTGTTCCGGCTTTCTTCTCAACCGTGGTCTCCTCTTGGGAAACGCCGTAGAGTCAGACTTGTAAAACTGCCCTTGTGGCCTACTTACAGAATAAACAGATAGACTGTACTGCAATTTATACTTATATGGGAAGTGTACGCCGGTGTGCAGTCGGCAAGCCAGAAAGAGGCTTTCAGTCCTTACACTAGTAACAGTTCCTATGGCCTATGCTTAGACCAGATTTATATTTAACTCGATTAAAAATAATTCATTGAGATTCAGTTGCAATACATTCGTTAATTGATTGCATTGGCCACTAATGAGTTTAAGGTAACCAGCATTGACTTGACGGCGGAATGCCTTTGATGTCGATAGGTAATACGGGATTAATTATACAATTGAGCATAGAAATGTGCACACAGTGACTAAATCTATAAGCGTAATTATGTTCTCTACAGCTTTGCATGTGTGGCAATGTATTGTGTCTACACATCGGCAGCCCTGAAATTGCCGGAATGATTACCCAGCCGGCAGCGGAGATAGTTCGTAGTTTTTTTTTAACCATTTCAACCTACTTTCGCAGTCCTTGCGCACCGCGTCCCTCCCCTTGTATAAGTGACCAAGGATAGCATTTTCGTTTCTAGACTTGCATTACCCCGTACTGTGCTCGATTATTAGTAAAGATTGATAAAAGATTGAACAAGCATGTTCTTAAAAATGCAATGGTGATAACAAGTAGTCAGTGAAACGATTATTTACTCTACTCCGAGAAAAAAGATGCTAAACTTCAAAAGGCTTTTATCTAGAATCATAGCCGTAGACTTTCATCTTACAAGCAAAAAAAAAACACTAAACCAAAATCAGTTCAACCGCTTAGAATTTCACAGACAGACACAGATACACCTACACCAATATACTCATATTTTTGCGTAGGGGTTTAAAACATTGCTTAGATTTAAGTAAATTTCGTACAAGCCTTCCAAATGTCCTAAAGGCAAGTTTAGATGTAAAACATTGATTTCAGATATCTCGTTACCACCTACACGATTAAGTCACGTTTTATTATTTTGAGATAATCGGTTTATATATATGGACTGAATCCGCCAATCCAATACCACAAGAGTATCAGCAACACAACGATCGCTACGCCGTAAGCCAAAAGGGCGTACGGCGTTCCTACACAATTTGAAAGAGTAATCCTCAACATGAAGGCGGTTCTCGTCAAGTTGTTCTGGACATTTTGGATCCCCCGTCTTTGTCCAGCATGCTTTGTCCTGCTGCAACAGTCTTTCGATTGATAATTGTAACAGCATCATTATCAAAATCATGTATGTAGATTTGCAAGCAGACGCTTGGTTTCAGAGCAGGCGTAATTAAGAATTTCAATCACCCTAGTCGATACCAGTAGATGCAATTATCGACAACCTCCGCAAGTATGCACGAAGCCAATAAACCGTCATAGAGCGCGATGTGATGAATCGCCCTTTTTGGCGAAACGCCCGTGATTAAAGAGCTCGAGTCATGTAAGCCGAAGCCGCACCTTGAACGCGCCCGCGTAAAATTAATAAGCAGAATTACTCTTCTTTACCGTCTCATAAATTACATTGATGGTGACTGGCAGCCACCAGCAGCCGTAAAAGCCGTGCCTTTATTAGAATCGTACAAGAGGTGTGAATTATGTGTAGTTATGGGCCGGTTTTACGACTTTTTCCCGTTAGCTGGTGGGTGTTTTTCATTAACTTAACCGTAATCGACGTCATGAAAAATAACTGCATCAGTTTGATTGTGTTACGACACGGAATGGTCCTCGCGGTGAGTTCACCTCAAGCCCCTTCAAGAACGTAAATAAAATGTACCGCAGTTGTATGTCGAGTAACACCTACTTTTTTATATTGCTAATTGACTAATCAGAAAGTGACAACTTGTGTTGTGAAAGAGTATGAAGGTATATCAAATTAGATTTGTAAATTCGGCAGAGTTTACAAAACCCGTGAATTTAAAGACACTCAACAGATTTCCACATGGGCCGGATAGGCGACACGCATCCAGCGAGTCTCCGCAACCCTAAACAGGTCGTCCGACCACCTTGCACGTGGTCTCTTATGCTGCGCTTGCCGGTACGCGGTCTCCACTCGAGAACCTTTCTACCCCGACGGCCATCGGTTCTTCGAACTATATGCCCTGCCCATTGCCACTTCAGTTTTATTAACCTGTTTGCTTTGTCGATGACCTTGGTTCGTCTACGAATCTCCTTATTTTCGATTCGATCTCGTAGAGAAATCAAGAGCATAGATAGCCCTTTCCATAGTTATTGCTACAAAGCGATGGTTGATGAAATTGACAGACAGCAAAGTTCAGCTTAAAAATGAATTTCTTAAGTTCTGCTCTAAACGTTTGTACGATATTTCGATTCCATTGAGAGAAAATTATTGTATTGTAGCTTCATGATGCCAAGAAGAGGCGTAGATGGAGGAGCATCATCAAGGAGAAATGTATCTCCTATCGGGGGAATCACGACCCTCAGTAATGAGGAGCACAACACAATTTTATTTATGGCTGATACTTCTAGTTACTAATAATAGCGATAACTAAAGGGACTGCATGACATCGATATCTCTTATAAAATTTTATTCTCATTCAATCGCTGTACGAACATTTTTATCGTCGTTTCTAGTTATCAACGTGGCTGGACGCTGGGACCTATTGTATTACGATATCTCCAAGAGTTGTATGGCTAACGAAAACAAAAGTGTAAAAAATAAAAGAGTAAATCAGCTTCCTTTTTAAAGAGGAGACTTGTCTAGACGACAATAGGGTTTTTGTTAATCTAGAACTTTCAGTTTTTCAGAGAATGCACGGGAAATGGAAGAGTTATTGTTCTTCATAATTATGTAACAAAGGGTTTCACAGGGAGAATGAAATGGGGCAATCCACGGTAATTACGAAGGAAAGGACATGGTATATTTAGTGTGTAGTATGTGACTCTATAACTGACTCAACGTCAACATCATTAATGAGCTGCCTTCTCAAGTCAAAGTCGGCTTCTTGTGATATCCTTGGCTTTCTTTTGATTTGATCAGAAACGATCTCCATGCTCAAACGAGCTTAGAAATCGTTTCTGATCAAATCAAAAGAAATAGAGGAAACCCTCTATTTCTTTTCTTCCATCTTTTCTTCAATGATGATGAACATCTTCAAAGCGATTACCTTTTTTTTTAAATAAACTTAGAAACTAAATTATTTTCTATGTATATTTCAGGGCGATTCAATCACCGACTTTCCCCGATACTAAATATCAATGAAATAAGTCACTATCAATTGAAATAAAATTTATAGTGACTCGAAGTCTAGGCTTGGTGTAGCTCTTTTCTTCAATATTTGTGATTTTCGTTTCTGGAAAGACGTCCACATAACGTCACCCAAGGAACGCCACTCGGTCCTGCGCCGCCTCATCCTACGGACTTCAGTGTGATACGCAACTATTTGTCCCGTGACTAAAATTGTCTGTCTCTTTCCTTTCAATATAGTGCGAGAAAAAAGGGCGATGATATGTTGCGCGACAGTCCAAGTCGCGTAGAGTTGCGATAACCCATCTGCAATGTTAAATTAGAACCTAACTTTGTTCACCGCCGTTTATTGGGAGCCTTAAGGGGTCAACGTCATCAAACTTTGTAATCACAAAACAGTTTCAGTTACTTTTCTTTAAAAATAAACGTTATTGAAAGAAAATGCTTGCTTAGCGTGTTAGGTGTTCTTATACCGAGGCATAGGTTCTGTGTTTAATAAATATTTGTTAAGATATAGAATCCTTATCTGTATAGACCTTTGTGTAAAAAATCATAATTAAATACGTTAAATTATATTTTAACTTCCGAATGCGAGAAAGTGTAAAATAAAAACTGAACTATCATACTTACTTACTTATAGGTACTTTTATACCATGTTTGGAAAGTTATAGTTATACAATAAAAATCATGAAAAATAGTACAATATTGTAGCTTGGAGCCCCTTAGGCGCTTTCCTTATTCAATTCGCTCTTTGAGAGTGCTTGCGCAGTTTCCGAGTTTTCTATAACAGTTTTATATATCTGCAGTATGTTTTCCACAATATCACATTTGTGCACAAATATAATGCGCAGTGCGCACATATTTAAACGGATTACTCTAACTTTGCACCTCGTTTGTACTCGTATGCACCGTCGTAAACTTTGAACATATGCATATTATGCATAATAATATCAAATACGATTGTGACAACTTTTCAGTAGTCATGCAAACCGACATTACCGAATTATTATTGACATTACCGAATTTTTGAAATACTAACATATGCTTCTAAATCTTTTATTTCCTTTAGTCAGTAGAACATTTTTTAATAACTTCTTCTAACTATACAAACACAAAAAAGGTTTATTTTAAATAATGACATTTAAAAATCAAAACACTAGAAGCATTTCAAAAATATGCATGTGTTAGTAACCATAAGTTCCACCGAAACTCGTAAATGAAATATATTGAGCATAAAGATCATCAAGATAACAGTAATATTTAGCCTAAAGTATCACGGCAAACAAAACTAAATTATATTCCGTGAGTAATGCAATTAAGATAATAATTTCTTAATATTACGAGGGTAGTGGCATATGCCCGTTAAAACAGGCGCTCGACATTATTCTCTAGGGATGGGGCGAGTCCATGCTCACTGAATATTTAGAGATTAGCAATTATTATTTTTAATTGACATGATTTTGACAGCAAATCTTTTATTTTTCATCTATACTAAGCACAATCAGAGAGTTTCTGTTTATTTTTCCGTCGACAATTGACTAATTTCATAAGATGGTCCCTGGAAATATTTGTTTTCGATTTTTTGTATGTGTCGTTGTGGCATCATCATGCCAAAACGACTAAACGGATTTCAACAATAATTGGTACCCCGGTAGCTGGACATCCATGAATGGTTATAGGATATGTTTGACCTATCTACTCTGAACCAAAGCTAAGCAAAAAAGAGGTTATATAGCTTTTCCTCCTCCGTGTAGTGGCGGGCTACTTCTAGTAAAATGTATTACTGTCGAGAATAAATAGAATATGCACACATCTGGAAAACTTTGTTGTCTGCCTCACTGGCGACGTTGCCAGCTACGGTAGCCAAACAATTCATACTGAGATGTAAGGCAGCTAGCGATGGTATAGTGACGTCAAAATGTAAGGGAGAAATCGCTGGCGACAACTCCATGGCGTCCCAGTGAGGCGGAGGCCTTAATGTTCCCACCTAGTGACAAAAAGTTAAAGAAATCGTTACGCTTTGCTTTTGGTGCCTTACCATCGATGTCCCGATCAATCACAAGTAGGTACAAATTGGAATAAGAGTTACTAATTCGTATTACCTTCTCTTCCATACACAAACAGTCCCGCCATAAATACAAGCTTTATTAGCTTACTAAAAGATGTGCAGACATCTTCCATTCCAACTTCATTTGCGGTGGTGAAAAACATCATAATACTTTTTCCGGCTTCGTCATATTCGGATACACAGTATTTTACAGCCATCCTCGGGTGTCCAGCTATCCTCATAAAAAAATGGAATCTGTCTTGCCGTTGTGACTTAATGAAGCTGCAAAGGCACATAAATAATATACAAAAAAACTCCGCTCAGTAACCTTTAAATAGCCTGTTTGACTTATTATTTTGAATGTGTCTTTAATATCACAATACAATAAACGGGGCTTAATTGCTTATAAATATGATTTACACAACAATTAATAGTTCCTACGAGGGTATGGACGTAACACGACGTCTGAAACATCGAAGAATTACCAATGAAAGGTAATTAAAAATTATATTTATACGCGAATAAGCCCCGTTTGTTGCAATGAGTGAAAATCGTGTCAGTTTAAATCAACGTCTTCAATTGATCATGCAAATGTCGTCCACTGACAAAATAGACACTGAAGTGAAAATTAAATACTGTGAAGACTCACAGTATTTCTCCGCACGAGGGTGGAGCGTCACTATTTTCCACTAATTAATGTGCCAGCCTATTATGACACTGAATTATGAAAGTGCCACATCGCGTGTCAGTCGTATCTAACTCGATCCGTGGTTAATCCCTACTCGTACACTTCGTAACTATTAACATTAATACACTAAATGCGACGGTGCGAGGATTGGCTCATTAATTTTCCAAAATGCGAGTAAGTGAGTTGCGTTTTTGACGGTTTTGTTTATTTACTTCGAAGTTGTCCGTAATCTCACTAAAGTCGTGAGCTCTGAAAAATAAAAACATTTTACTTTTTGGGTAAGATTGGATACGTCCGTACAGTCAACACACTTCTTAGGCCAAGTTCCACTGCCGTGAACTTTACCTGATCGAGTACCAGAAAAATTCAAAGTTTTAAAAAGATTTGGTGTGTCGATTATAAACAGACGAAAACAAATTAAGGACAAGTGCTCGAGAAGCGTTCATAACGAGTCGGTCAATATGACAATACACGCATAGAAAAACTAGTGATTGTTGATGTTTTAATAATGAATCTTATAGGTCCTAAGGTGTGGAGAGTAAGAGAAGTTGAAGTAGAACGTAATCATAATAAAATATTACGCGACACATCATAATTCAAGTATGAATTTACCACAGCTCGAAGTATACATGTGGTAATTAATTTCGAGGACATATATAAGCTATAACGACTTTCACTACACAACTATTAATTGAAAATATCGCCATTATAACGAAAGCGCCGGGGGCGCCTATATTCCACAATCAGAAATTAATTGCTTCGCCTCGGGACCAACTGCAAGCTATTGAAGCCTTAACGGAGACGCCGTTTTCATTTCAATGAAAAATGTGCATAAATATAAATGAAGGCCCTACTATGAATCGGTATTGTTATTTGGAGATTTCTGTTTATTTCTCTTAAGTTGGCCAACGAGCGTAGTCTATCTGGCGGTAAATTAAACGATATTCAGGGGCGATACAATCCAGAAACAGAAATTTAATAATAATTACTACGTACCGTTGTCATATTTGTTTATCTGAGAAAGAACAGCTAGGGATTACCTGTTTTTACCATACCAATAGAGTAAACATTATTATTAGACCTAATCCTTTACTAATCTGGAGTTTCTCAATACTAGCACTTTAAAATGTACCTAAGCTTAAAGTGAATGAGAAACAATTTTATACCGCACAGTCCTTTAGCATTGTGCATCGATTCAAAAGAAGAAATTATCTTCCTCGGGCACACTTTGCCATTCAGAATATTGATGAAGTTGTTGTGTCGTATCATCTTTGCTTTCCTATATTATATTGCTTAACAGATATCGCACTATTACCTTCTCATGTTCTCAAAATATTTTGACTTGCCTAAGAAAGGATACTTTCTTTCCCTCTGCAGCCAAAAGTGCAGACTGCATTTCGAATGTTTTCTCATAGGTATTATCTTTCACAGCAAGAGCGAAGCTACGACTTGCCTATACTGGTTATTTTGCTTTCGGATTTTAAATTAACTCACCCTACTAGATTGGCGGCTGTCGCGAGCTAAAAGTATGGGACTCAAACCGATGGCATAATGGGAAAACAGAATGACTGACGGTCCTGTGAAGGCACATTCGATCAATTGAAGCACCGACGCTGGCAATCCTAACACTTTTGCACTTCGTTTTGCATAGTGCACAAGTTTTTGTAATGAAAGCAAGCCCTCCTCCTTTTTTATACTGCACGAATGCTGTGATAAGCGACGTGATATTTCAATCTGAAATGGGGCATTAAAGGTACACGATTCAATTTTTTACAATAATTGAATAAATCCGTTCCATTTTCATAAACTGTGAACTTAAAGTCCTGTTAAAATATCATTCGTTCAGGCCAATGCGTTCAATCAGGATTTTATTCATCGCATAAAAAAATATATTGAAATATACTTTAGATGGACAATAATAGGCTACCTATTGGCGGTAAAATCATGCTTTGTTAGTTGAAAGATAACAAAGGGCAGATTTTTCCTAGAAGAGTAAACAAGCACTCTCCTTGATCCCTTTTCACGTGAAATAAAATTCAAAATAATATACCTACTCTTTTAGTAACAGTGGTAAAAGAAATGATCAAAATAAGTTGATCTAAATTCTATCATCACAGTATAAGTACAGCACTTGTCCTTCTTCACAAAAATGCTGTTTAGGCATGAGGTACGTGCCTACTTTATGCCTCTCTGACTATCATATAACTTGTATTCATTTGCACACGGCACTTAGGGTTGTCACACCAAGAATACATCAATACGGGCAAACAATGTTCTAGCTCAACAGACGTCGCTTGAGTAAAGTGAGCCGACATTAAGTACATGTTACTTCATATTTGTAATGTCATATAAATCAACAATTCAGCTGTTTCATATTTATCTTACAATTGTATATGTGAATTATGACAATAGGCTTATGTCCTAAAAAATACAATTATTCCGTCAGTTAGATTATCAGAAAATATTAGACACGTATTTTTTCTTTTGTCCATTAAACAAAAAATTATGAAGATATAGCCCGCTAAAGTTCCCCGTGATGTCACGCCGTGCGACCGTTTTTCGCACGGCGTGACGTCATGCGTCCCCACTCCCAAACTTCGACGCGCTTTATCTTTGTCTTTTTTTGTTTGATTGATAAAATAAAAAATACGTGTCCAATATTTTCACTTTATTCTAGTTAATTAGAATAAAATGGTCACGGATTGACATGGAAAGCTGAAAAGCTTCCGAAACGTCGGGAACTTAAATGAGATAATATACGGGATATGATCTGTTAAATTGTTTTTTTTTTTTTAATGAGTAATAATCGCGGGAACAGAATATTTTTTTTTTACCCAACAAGCTACCCTATTATGAAACGATCAAGATGGCAGATCGTGATGTCGTCGTCGTGTCGCGGACTGATGTCTACTCTCAGAGTAGCCAGCGGGAATGTAAACAACGCGGCACGCCCTGGCCACTGCAAGCTCTCTGTACTAGTGCGATTCATAGATAGTGCATACTTTAATTTGTTGACATAATATTAAGTTTTAATAGCGTATTATGACAGACTCTGGACTCCATATAGGTACTATCTAACTATCGGGTTCCATAAGCACGAAAGTAACCCCAGACCAAGCTCATTTTCTGCTTAGCTGCTTAAGTTCATGGCCGACCAAATAAAAAGCAATGTTAACGTTATCCCCGAGTGTATTTAATTTCGAGTTATTAAAACTGGTCGGGCAAAACGTGAAAAGGAAAAGTCGGCCACTTCTACACATAGCATGCAACGCGGGGAAGTTGACAAATGAGACTGGCTTTCACTGTATTTTACTTTTTTGAAGCGGATTCTCTTTTATAATGAGGGCGCGTTGAATGCCTTATCTGCCGCGATTCATATTCCGCGATAAATGCGGTCTCACGCTATTTTCACGGGTTACGGATGGCCGTTGTTTTTAACACTTTCGCCTTTTGAATAGTACGGTCAGATTCAGAAGTAGTTGATTATAATATTTTTTCTCTTTATTTATTTTCATCCTTAAGCTAGGTCTTTTTTCTACTCATGAATAAGAACTCCGCAAATCATACCAAATAGGAATACATTTTAGATTGGACCAACACTATCCTCTATGGTTTATATTATATCGCACTAAACTATTATACCTATATTATACTACTCCGCACAGAACTATAATGTCAAAAAAAGAACGCAGTATTTCTGCAATATATTTTTTAGCTATGTTTCATTTACTGTAGTTTATGGGTTACTCGTAGAAAAAGTATTGTATACAATAGTTGTATAATTAGCTGTTTGAGTCTCGTACATTAATTAGGCCAGTCAGCAAGCTTCGTGGCCTAAACACGGTACTCGGCTGAAAAAAAATACATTATATATCGATTGCATAAAATACTATTATAATAGGCATGTAAAATACAACCTATTAACACATTATAAAAAATGTAACCTAGGGCGCCGCTGGCAGCAGGGCAGGTCTCAAGCAACCGGTGGTTAGGGCTGCACAGAAAGAAATCTCCTGATGACGCGGACCTTGTCCAGGATTACTGTTTTCTGTATCTGACCCGTGATCTAGCCATCTAGCGAGAGTTTTTTGAGATGTTGGTCGGCTGGTTCGCTATAAAACCGTTTACCGCAACGGTTGTTGTTATGTACAAGTCACTATGTGCAGACCTATTACTGAGTATCGCTTAGATTTATTCAATCGGAAAATTCAGCAGAAACTGTATTATCTTTGTTTTACTCAAAAGGATGCCGACGGCATGTGCTCGGTCTTATTTGATTGCATAAAAAAAGAATTTGGTTCTTGTCTCAATCTGAAGAATGTACAAGGCAAGGTTAAAACTACATTTAGCGACTGGGCTACGCCTGATATTCATAAAAAACGACTTCGTCTTTGTTTGCGCTCATATAAACTATAGTAAGCCAAGTATCCGCTAGATGGCGCTGACCCGACAACCGGCTACGGCTGCATCACGCTATCGTTTGTTTTACTCGGTTTTATAAGATGTCGTGTGAATTTATTCTAATATAGAGGCCTAACCGTCTGCAAGCATAACTAAAAGGCCTAACCGTCTGCAAGCATAACTAAAAAAAAAAAAAAAAATTCTAATATAGACTTTATACGTGACTTTGTTGTTTCAATATCGATCACTATAGAGGGCGCCCTTTTTGAAAGTAGTACAGGTGCAATCAGTCTTTACGATCTATATGATCAAAGGTCAATTGATAAGAGACCGGAATTTCTAGAATACGTGAAGAATTTTTCCAAGTCCTTCAAACAATTGTGCGCTGCTGCTAAATCGGAATATTTGTCTAAAAAAAATATTAATTCTAGTGACAAGGTGAAGGCCGTCTGGAAGGTCATAAATGACGAAACTGGGAAAACTAAAGTTAAAAATCCTTATTTTAGCCTAAAAATCAACGATGAAACAGTAAATGCGGACATTGAAGTTGCGCATCAGTTTGAGCGGTTCTTCTCTAATATACCTGTAGAGACAACAGAAAACAAATCTTTAAATTCATCGCCAGATATTGCTGAATCAATATTAAAAATGTATGTACCAGAATGTAAAGACTTCTTCAAATTTACTTATGTTACTCCAAATACTATTATCAAAACCTTTAGATCGTTAAATTTGAAGAAGACTGAAGACCTGTGAGGCCTTTCCGTTAAAGTGTTACATTCAGTAATAGAGGCGATTGCACCATATTTGGCTGATATATTCAACAAATTTATTGACACTGGAGTATTTCCTAATTTGATGAAGCACAGCAAGATCATTCCTTTATTTAAATCAGGAACGAAAACAGACCCCACAAATTATAGACCAATATCAATACTACCCGCATTGAGTAAAGTTTTTGAGAAACTTATTCTTAATCAACTTACATCTCATTTTAATGGATATAACCTCCTTCATAGCAGTCAATTTGGATTTACAAAAGGTCGCTCCACTGCTGATGAGGGTAGTGCTAGTTAAACACGTCTTTGATGCCTGGGAAAACGCTCAAGATGCTATTGGGATTTTTTGTGACCTATCAAAGGCATTTGATTGCGTCGATCATAATAATTTAATGCGTAAGTTGGAACACTACGGAATAAAGAACGGTGCACTTGACCTCGTCTCATCATATCTTTCAGACAGAACGCAACGCGTAGCCATCAACGGGATGCAATCAACTGGGTCATGGGGTACCCTAGGGCTCAATTCTAGGCCCCTTTCTGTTTCTAGTGTATATCAATGATCTACCAAACCTTGTGCAAGATAAACATGATATTGTGTTATTCGCAGATGATACTTCTCTTCTTTTTAAAGTGAAAAGAAGAGAGAATAACTTCGTTACTATAAACGATGCGCTGTCTACTATTGTACATTGGTTTACTGCAAATAACTTACTTTTAAATGCCAAAAAAACCAAGTGCATCAAATTCACATTACCGAATGTGAAACAAGTAGATTGTGCCAAGGTGACATTGAAAGGCGATATGCTAGAATTTAAAGACAAAACAGTATTCCTGGGTGTTACTTTGGACTCTAAACTGCAATGGAATGCGCATATAGCCACTCTTGCAGGTAAACTAAGCTCCGCAGCCTATGCAGTGAGGCGAATCAGACAGTTAACAAACGTCGAGACGGCAAAGCTCGTGTACTTCAGTTATTATCATAGTGTAATGTCATATATAAATCTGTTGTGGGGTAAGGCGGCGGACATACACACCATCTTCGTACTACAAAAACGAGCAGTACGCTCAATCTATGCACTGGGAGCTCTTGCATCACTGAGAGAAAAATTCAGGGAAACCAATATTCTCACCGTAGCATCTCAGTACATTCTCGAGAATATTATGTATGTTCGGAAAAATTAACATGATTTCAAACACAACAGTGACATTCACCACTACAATACAAGAGATAAGAACAAGCTTGCCATGCCTGCTCATCGTCTCCGCAAGGTCGGAACTTCGTTCGTGGGGAACGGTGTACGCTTCTATAACAAAATACCTACCGATGTAGTGAATTTACCTTGCAGCAAATTTAAGTCCCACATAAAACGTCACCTACTATACAAGGCGTATTATACTGTAAATGACTTTTTAGACGATAAAGATGTCTTTAAGCCAGTAGTTTAGTCTTGTGTACCTATGTAAAGTAAGCATTATTTTAAGAGGTAATAATAGTTCGCATTTAATGTAACATTAGAGCAAATTTGTTGTTTCTCACCGGGCAATACTATTAGTGTTTAATGCCCGGCAGTGTGAGCATGTCATGCTCGCTTAAAGGTCTTTGCTTACGGTGGCGTCGTTGATCGGGTCGCAAACTTCCCTAAAATATGGTTGAGGGAGGCGATGGCTGAGATATGCGTCATGCTCGTGAACGGGTGCCGTTTGTGGGGTTCGGTCTGTTCATGCTAGCAAGGGCCAAATTCATTGTATATCTAGTAACTGCCTACCAGTGTTTAATGAACTGATGACGTGAGAGACTGCATCCTGTACTCGATTGTAGTTATTCATTTTTTATTTGATTTAGAGACTGTATACATCTCTAAGAGTTTTGTTTTATTTATAGAGGTATATCCTTAAACATTTCTGAGGATTTTAATTAACTAATTTTATCTTATTGCATGTTATGACGCCTAGAGACCATATACATCTCTAAGAAATTTAGATTTAATATTAATTATGTTTAATGTATTATTCACTTTGACCCCTAAGAGACCTTAAACATCTCAGTAGAATTCAGTCAAATTATTATATTTAATTTTATCGCATGTCGTGACGCCTAGAGACCTTATACATGTCTGAAAAAAAAATTGTTTATATTTTATATTAACATTGATCTGGAGAATTTGTACCTACATCTCCTCTGCGTGTATCAATTATAAATTAGTTATAACACAATTGTAAAAGTTTAAAGTATAATTAAGACAATATTGTAATAGTTAATTGGTACACGCATATTAATTGTTTTATATACTCTGACATTTAGAATTTTATTCTAGACACATTCTAGATTTTTTTTTCTTTTTTATTGACAATCCTTTTGGGATTTATCTTATTCATTATTTAAATTTTTAAAATGATATTTTATCAATAATAAGTAAGTATTATACTTAAGTTAAATGATCTGATTAGGTTTTTCTGGGTTTCCCTAATCCTTGCAACAAATGTTGGATCATATAGTAATTTCCCAGCAAATACTTCTCTCATTGTAACTGACAATTCGAAAGTGCTTGTATCTAAGCCTACTTGAATAAAGGATATTTTGATTTGATTTGATTTGATTTGCTGAAAGTTAAAGATAAAATTCCTTAAGTAAAAATAAAGATCTTCTGCCACACTTGTAACAAGTCTGTACACATTAGCCGCACCTTTATTTGTAACTAGAAGGCGCCCGCAACTACGTTCGCGGAGGAGTAAAAATCATAACCCCTCTTTTTTTCTTTAGCATAGTAGGGTAAAAAGTATCCTATAACCATCTGGCATACCTAGCTACCCGTGTACCAAAAATAGTTGAAATCTGTTGAGCCGATTTAGCGTGATGAAGCCACAACGACACATACATACATTTTATCTTTACACTTTTATAATAGTACTAGCTTCTGCCCGCGACTTCGTGTGCCTTAAATTCGGTTATCGCGAATGAGGGTATTTTTCCGGGATAAAAAGTAGCCTATGTCCTTCCCCGGTACTCAAACTGTCTCCATACCAAATTTCATCCAAATCGGTTCAGCGGTTTAAGCGTGAAGAGGTAACAGACAGACAGACAGACACACTTTCACATTTATAATATTAGTACGGATAGATGTCGGGTTTCCACAAACGTAACTTTGACAGGGAAAAGTTTTTTTTTCTCAATCTACCTGAGAATACGTCAGCTGTAATAAGCTTCCGAAACGTAGGCTACTCAAATATTACTATGCAATATAATCCGTTTAAGTTGTTTTATTTTATTGGTGATCGCTAAACCGAAAATAATAAATTATTATGTGTGGCCACAAATTTTATAGTTTGCCAAATTCAAATAAAAAACGGTTTTTCTATATATTTTTTTTTTTAATGAACGTTGTAGTGTGTATTTCATCAAAAAATGGACAATTGGAGAATCTCGAAAATCACTTACACGTATTAATTGTTATTTAATGAATAGCTTTTAATGTTCCCTTTGGCATTCATGAGCATTAAACCTTACAAAATATTTTTCGGATAATGACTCAATTATTTAATTTCACATCCCAACAATTCGAACTTGTTTGCAGAAAATGAAATCCAATAACCATAATTTAAATTAACTTGATTTTTTTTAAGAATAATAAAAACTATGGGCATCCCTATGTACTTTTTTGTAAGTATTACTCCTTTTTACATACATACAATCACGCCTTTTTCCCATTACGGGGTAGCAAAGTGGCTCTCCATAGCCCACACTTCGCTCTCGCTGTGACCGAGACGTGATGGGTTGCGAACCACATCGCCGCCATTTGCGTTCCCACGAGCAGCGAAGTATAAAATATTCGAACCCAGCAGAGCCCCGCATACCAGGTAAGGGTTTAGCAATATTCTGGGGTCACCAGTCCCAGGGCAATTCGGCACGCTTACGACTAGACTCGCCTCTAGCCACGCATCCATCGGCACGGCATACCTAGGATTGGCGGAATAGGAGGAGGGATAACAGGTTAAAGAAAGGAATTGTACGAATGCCGGAAAGGCAACTTCGTATGAGTAATCCCTGACTATGAGTAATCCCTGACTATACTCTTTCTTGCTGAGAATATATACTAAAGCAAAAGTACAAATAAGGCAAACGTATTTTTGCAATACATGCATAATACTTATATAGATAACTGACTTAACTTCATTACGGTTGGTAAGTAATGTTTTGCCACAAATTTAGACGAAATCTGTGGATACGATAGAATTAAATACTTTTTATTGGATTTTTTGTATGTTTGTATGTGTTATTGTGGCTTCATCACGCCAAATCGACTTAACGGATTTCGGACCCCTGTAAGGCAACTGGATTTTATAATTTTGTAATACATGTACCTATTAAAAATCATTCGTAGGCTGTGCTTAGAATCGTGACTCACTGAGAAAATTAAAATGTTAGATGGCGTGACGCTGGGAGCGGCAATGAGAATTCCACGTAACGTGTGGAACGTGCAGCCTTGAACTTGGTTGGATTTCTTAGAAAAAAAGAAAACCGGCCTAGAGCATGTCGGTCCATGTTCAATGCAGGGTTCCGCAGCCGTTTACACAAAAAAGAGGGGGGGGGGGCACAATTTTTGCTACTTTCGGAGCGAATATTTCCGAAAATATTCACTAAATAAAACTTTTTTTTTTAGAAACGTTTTTGAAGTGTTTTTGGAAGGTCTGTCGAATAACGTACCACACATTGATATTTGATGATTTTATTTTCAGTTTTGGTTACATGTATAGAGTGCCCCCCCTAGATTTATACGTATATATTTTTTATTTAACTATCAGAATAAGTAGCGGCTCACACAAGACACCTATCCAAATTTTATCAATATACATCTTATAGTTTTTGAGTAAAATGCCTGTGACATACGGACCGACGGACGGACGGACGGACGGACAGACGGACGGACATGACGAAACTATAAGGGTTCCGTTTTTGCCATTTTGGCTACGGAACTCTAAAAACAATTATAAATTAACATAGTTTCAATTCATCTTAATGACTTCTTTTCATAAGATCCATCAACATCATATCAACCCATCATTTTATTTCAACACACAGACATCTACTGTAAACTTACATCACCCGAAATACTCTGACAGTAATCTTAACTATGTTCTTGATGGACCTACACGCTGACACGCTGCGTCTTCGCAATCGCCCATCAGTTTTTCGACTAATTATAGTCGAAAAACAAAAAAAAACTTTTTCCATTATTCGAAAGCTATGTCGGTAAAAGTATAGTGTTTCATTTACGATTTTTTACATTTGATCGCATAAGGAAATTCTGATATATAATATTACTAGCGGCCGCCCGCGACTTCCTCCGCCTTAGATTCGTTTATCGCGGATAAAAAGTATTTTTACGGGTTGAAAAGTATCTCATAATTTTCCCCAAAACTCGATATTTTACTAATTTAAATGTGAAGCATATTTACCATGATTTCAAGTTCCTAGCGTAAAAAAATATTTAGTGTCCGTACAAATTTTCATCTCCTTTTACGTCCCTAAAAGGGATTAAATTTGTCATACATTATAGCCTATGTCCTATTCTAATATATAAGGCACATAACTGGAAATTTTCATAAAAATTCGTCAAGTTGTTTTTGAGCTTAAGTGGAACGTTTCACGTTTATAATATAGTATGGATGTAATAATATAGTAATAACATGTAATAATTTGTGATACGCTGTATTTCGTACGAGTGGTCCTATATGTTTAGGTATTCATAGCTTTAGTTGTAAATGCATACCTAAACGATAAGTTCACAAGTGGCACCGCTGACCGTCACGGCCCGACCGTTGGACGGACCACCCAACCGTGCGCGAACACGAATTTTTACTCGACTCCCGTGTCGTTGGACTTTCATTATTATTCTTTCCCTTTTTGTTGTAACCCACCGCGCCGGTGTATTCCTTGTAAGGCGCAGTAACGACGCGTGAAGCGTGAAATACGCGAACATTTCGGTGCCCGGAAAATGGACTGCACCTGCCTCCTTAGGTTTTATGTGAAGTTTCCTCACCTTCTGAGCTGGGTAAGGGCCCCAATATCGCCGCCCTCACTTTGTGACCCCTCATAATACGAGTAATACTTCTTGAGAGGGTATTGAACGTGGGGCTTTCGTCACGCCGACCGATTATTTTACGAGCAGGATTGTTTAGTACCTACTTACTTTGTATTTTTTGTTCGCGCCCCAGGGAATGGTGACAATTTTGTATTTTATAACCGTCTGTGTCTATTTCACAGTTATTTAAGTACGTACATATGTTTTATCCACAGAAAAACGCTATTGTGTTTCTTTCAGAGTAAACGTCTCAGCTGCAATGGTGTTCAATTCAGCAAAATGAGTATTTAAAAAATAAAAGACTGTTACAAAGTGAAACGCTTATCAACTTTTTAATTCTGAGCAAAACATAGTGAATAGGCACGTGCCTTCCGGCTCTGTGCCCTCATTTTCCATGTAAAAACTTTTATATATCCCTGGGAAGGGATGTCCGCTTACAATAGGGATAATAAGCAAAAAATCTTTTTTGTTTTGAGAACACAAATCTTGTGTAACCATACCTCAGACGCAAAAACAGCAAAGCTACTCCTGACTTCTTCGAAAGGGAATAGGAAAACATTTGATGACCATTGCGTGTTATAATTGTATTTCTAGTGAGCTAATTTAGAAAGTTAGAACAGAAGGCGCAATGGAATGGAAACAAGGCATGTTTTAGATTCACGAACCTTTTACGATGGTCTCAGAAAAGCCGGTCCACGTACGAGCAACAAAAACACAACATTGATGTAAGCAGCAAAACATTCGCTAATTTTTTGCTTGTTTTGCCTTCGGTGTGTTTAAAGAACAAACCAAATCTCGAACATGAACATTATCTCGTAGCGTTGTTGAATACCAATAAGGATTGGCTAGTTAAGGCAGGGTTAGTTATGGTTTAAGAATTTATATACGTAAACACTGTGAAGATCTCGATCTTAATTGAGTTACGGTAAGTTAATGTATAAAAAGTATACCATGTACAAACATTCGCATTGATTAAAAGTTTTGAATAAACAACAGTTTTCTTCTGTTTCCGCGATTATTACTCATTGAAATAAAACAATTTAACGGATTATATCGCGTATATTATCTCATTTTGTCAGTGAGATTAAGGATTTGAGACTAACTGATGATGAAGTTATGGTCAGTTTTGATGTCCAGTATCTCTTCACATGCCTACCAGTTCAAGAATGTATCGAAATTGTGAAAAGAAGATTGGGTGAACAACAGATGGCAATAGAATATGCTGAGTTATTACAACACTGCCTTACATCTGGCTATATGCTATGGAATGGTGAATTCTACGGGCAAGTTGATGGTGTGGCAATGGGGTCTCCGGTGTCTCCTGTCGTCGCCGATATTTTCATGGAAGACTTCGAGGAGAGAGCGCTTTCATTGGCACCTGTCAAGCCGAGGATCTTTAAAAGATACGTAGATGATACCTTTACTATTTTACCTAGATCTAGTGTTTCAGCTTTCTTAGACCATCTGAACTCCATGCATAGTAAAATTAAATTCACTATGGAGTTGGAAAATCAAAATTCACTTGCATTCTTGGATGTGCTAGTAATTAGAGGTCATAAAATTGACATAGGTCATACTGTATATAGAAAACCTACGCATACAGATAGGTATTTGAATGGCAAATCTCACCACCATCCCTGTCAACTTGCTACAGTGGGTAAATCTTTGTTTCAGAGAGCCAGGGGTATCTGCGACAATCAACATCTGACTGCTGAGTTACAGAATGTCAAACGTGCACTTCGAGCCAACGAGCTCCAGATACCACGTTCCAAGCAGAATCCCAGTATGAAGAAACCAACAGTCGAGCGTAAACCTGCCGTATTACCATATGTGAAAGGGATCTTGTCTGTGATCGGAAACATCTTGAAGCGTGCTTCTATAAAAACATATTTCAAGCCGTTGAAGAAGGTGTCTCAATACCTTAGACCCGTGAAGAGTAGCACCCCTTTGCAGAGTGCAGGCATTTATAAGCTGGACTGCGAGTGTGGTCTTCAATACATTGGTCAAACGAAACGCAGTGTATCAACCCGGGTGAAGGAGCACATAGCAGATGTCAAGCACCGTCGGTGTAATAGGTCTGCAGTCTGTGAACATGACATTGACAAACCAGACCACTCAATTAAGTTTGATAAACCTTCTATCCTTGCCAAAGAAAAAAGATATTTTCCCAGGATGCTACGCGAGGCTATTGAGATTAAAAAGCATCCTAATTTCAATAGAGAAGATGGATTGTCACTACCACCAGCTTGGGATCCTGTAATACATCTCATCAAGGAACAAGCGAGACACAGGACTGCAAAACCTTAATTTCCGAACGGTGTAAAATATATTATCTGTTTAAAAGTAGTTTAATAGTCTCTGTTTTTTAAATATTATAATTAGTAATGAGGTAGCCTGGGAGTTTTTCTTTGCAGCGTTTCTTTTCTCCTCAGTACGCCTCATTCGTGAAATGCTGCTTGGTAAATTATTAGAATAAAATAATTAAGCCCTTCTGGCACATGTGTAACTGTCTTTACAGCTTAGGCCCATCTGGCATGTATGTACACCTTTATTTGTGTTTTTTCAAAAAATGGGTAGTTTGCACAAATTGTAACTTTGACAGAGGAAAATACATCTTTTCTCAGTCCTCCCGTGACCATGGAAAGCTGGAAAGCTTCCGAAACGTCGGGAACTATAATGAGATAATATACGCGATATAATCCGTTAAATTGTTTTATTTCAATAAACAACAGTTTTTTAACAGAGGCTTGTGTCAGGATCTATAAATTGCAATGTTAACGTTTTAATCCTTTTTTTTTTATGTCTACTCACTTCTAATATTTTCAAAACTTTTTTGTATCAAAACATTAGCTTATACCACTGCACGTGTATGTTGAAATAATAGGTAAACATAGGCGATACTTGGCCTCCCTTTTCTATTTGTCAAGTCAAGTCAAATTAACTAGAACCTAACATGACGTTCATTAATTTTGTCGTAGTATCGTTGAAATATCAGTTGAAAACATTATCATAGGGGTGAAAACAAGACGAGAAGTTTAAATTTGATTTAACAAACGCGATCGGAAGTGATAACGGCAACTCTTCCGTAAATAAGTTTATACAATGTATCTGATCTGTTTAACGTGAGAAAATGTGTGCTTTTGCTTTGATAGATACTGATTGAGGAAAAGTTTTTGTATATTGTTCTTTGTACTTCTAATAAAATTAGTAGTTACAGAACTGTAAAAACTACAAGCTACAAAGTTACAAGTTGACAAGATAAATATGTGATAATAATTATGGACAGAACTTTCAAATATCGCTAGCTAGGGACATTTATATTTAACACATTGTACAATTCTCATGATTATTTTAATTAATGACCTGTACTTTGAAGATATTAAATAGTTTTTTTTTTCTTGGATTTTTCGCATGTTTGTGTCATTGTGGCTTCATGGCTATACGGATTTCAACTATTTTTGGTACACAGGTAGCTGGGTATCCACACATGGTTAGTTTTCATCCGAATACGCTGAAGAAAAAAAAGAGGGTTATATATTTTTTTCTCCTCCGCTTACAAAGATGCGGACACCTTTTACTACTGTATCGTAAAAATGAAACGTGTGTACATTGAAAACATTCTCAAAAAAATAAGTGAAACAGACTACTTTAAGGTCACTGAATGTTTTTTTATTTTTGTGTGGCTTAACTGGTTTCAATTATTTTTGGTACACGGGTAGCTGGTCATCCAAAGATGGTTAAGGAATACTTTTTAACCGACTACGCTCAGGAAAAAAAGGGTTATATATTTTTCCTCCGCTGACGTAGTTGCGGGCACTAGTACATATAACATAATTGAATTATGAACATTGGTTAAATTTGAATTAAGGTCACGTCGGGTACGGGAAAGATAAGTTGTTTCGTGTGGAAAGAAAATCCATGCAATCGGCCCAACTCTATTTCCATTGACATGTATGTCCGTTTTCAGTATCACATTTAAGGCCGAAACACAGCGGATGCGTGCGCAGCACGTGCACGTGCGCATGTGCGTGGCGTGCTCGTTGTGTCGTATGAAATGTCATAGTAGATGTCACACCGCTTGTGTAGCGTGCACGTGCGCAGCGGTGTGTCATGTCTTATTCGTATTCGTTCTTTAGAACGCGCACGTCTACCTGCATGCCACCCACACGCATCCGGTGTGGCTTGGCCTTTACATTGTTTCTCTTACCCCACCTGACCATAACTAAACCCATCAGTAAATAAATATTGAAATTGAGCACTAACTAAAACCAATAATAAATTGTAACAATATCAATCGTAGCCATACAACATCACTATAATATCTTCTCACGTCTCGATAGATTGTTTATGTGTTTTCGTAGAAGAATTTCATCGGACAAAAGCCAAAATAATGAGTATCGATGAACATCGTTAACTACACCATAAACTTAAGCGGACAAAGTGTGGGCAGTACATCATTAGAGGCCCAGTAATTGCAGGCGCGTCCAAACGGGAAAGTGTTCCACGAATTTCAGCAAAGGGCCCCGTAAATTGTGATTATCTTTAAGTATAGCGATGGTACCAACCGAGGCACTCGTAGTATTTTATGAGGAAAGCCATCTGGGTCCCCGCCTGCTACAATAAATCCAACGCACATGTTATGTCTTTTTCATGGACACCTAAGATATACGGAAATTTTATTGCACCAAAAATATAATTTTTCTGATAGTAACCGCGCCTTTTAAAGCCTCGTAAATATCACTTGGTCACAAACTGTGGCTATTTTCTTTTATAGCCGACGTGTCTTATTATCACGCCGTTTTTGTGAACAAGTAGTATTGTGATGTTTATAACAGTGAGAGACTTTTATACTCTCGTTTACGTCAACTTTAGAAACATGGATACCTACTGACGGATCTTATGTAAATATTAGATACTAGAGGATGCCCGCAACTTCGTTGGTGGTTAAAAAGTATCATCTTATCTATGGATGCCCAGCTACCCGAGTGCAAAAAATATTCGTATAGCCGATTGGCGTGATAAAGCCACAACAACACATACTACATGGACACATACACATACACATACAAGAAATAAAATATTGTTTCAATTCCGTGTACCTTCAGGTAGTCCGTATCACCTAGTTTTTGTAAGAATATCTTAAATGTACAGACATTTCATTTTTACATCTTTATAATAGTAGCTATAGAAGTAGTCTCACAACACCTTCTCAGCTAGCTTATATTTACTTAATAATTTTGTCAAAATCGTTTAGAAAGCACAGTGTTATTTGAAACATAGGAAATAAACATATTGGTAACGAGTTGCCGCATGCGCTCATGATTAAGGTTTACGGATTGGATAAAAACATATAGTGCAGTAATTGGTACTCAACTGAAGTAAGCGTTCTTCTATCTTAATTATTGGTTGGTGTTGTGTATGTGTGCGTGTCTGCGCCGCGTGGTATCTATGTGTGAATAAATCAGTGCGTTAAAAGCAGTCCGTGGTTTCACTCTTATCCCGTATCTACCTGTTGGTTTAGCTCAGCAGGAGTAACGTTGCCTGCGAAGCTGGAAATCCTGGGTTCAAATCCCGGTAAGGGCAAATATTTGAGTGACGAGCATTAATATTTATCCCTGACTCTTGTATGGTTTCTATGTCTATAAATAAATGTATTTATTAAATATATCGTCGTCTAGTACTCCTAACACAAGTCATAAGGCGTAAATGCATTTAATTTATTGTTTCCCATCAATAATTCATAGCCGGCATGAATAACAACAGCATTATCACTATGAGTGACAATTGAGTCGTGTGCGTAAATCAGTTCAATTTCCACACTGCACATGAAAATAAACAGAATACACCAGACACATCGATCATCCATTCATAGAGTACAATACACACGTACATTATCAAACATGAGTCACAAATCACCGCTCAAAAACACGGCAAATCACACCCCGTATCAAAATCACTGGTATTATTCACACATTCGCCAAATGTGTCTCCACACGGCCAAATACAAAAGGAATTACTTTTATTTTTCTTCACAAAACCACAGCATGTTGCCATATGATAAATCACTTTCGCACTACCAGGGTGGGGCAAAAACACTCGGTCTAGCTTGTTGCAAAAAGGCACGTGAAACCAGTGTTCGCTTTATCAGAGGGAAAGAAAACATCATGTACGAGCAAAACTATCCCTTTTTTTCAAGGTTTACTCAAATATCCACATGGAAAACTTTAGTATAATATATTTTTTTCTCGTCATAAGTTGGACGTTAAAAAACATTCGCTATAGCAATGAAAAATATATTCTATTCAGATAAAAAGATGCAACAATAATCTAATACAATATTATGGTCCTTAAATTTTCATTTTTTTATGCGTATACAATAAACCTCACTCTTTTTGCTTTTCTTTTTTCCGAATAGTAAGTCACTAGTACCTAAGTAACAAATTGTATTGTACATATAAGGTTTTTTTTGACACACAAAAACATCAGTTAATAATCTCGCGCCAATTGTTTGATAACTGGTCTATATACTGGTTTCCTACGGGACAGGCTGCGCCTAGTGTAGGAATCAGGATTACTGTTGAAGGGCACAGAAACACAAAGCATTAACTTACCACATTTAACCATCAAAATTATCTGCACATATTAACTAAAACCGCTCTATTATTAAAGCAAATATTATTTTTGGTCGAGAGCATAACTAAACAACCACTTTTCATTAAACCTCAAATATTAAAATATATTGGACGATTTAAAAACACAATATGTAGTAGATTAACCGTTCATTATTGTTAGCGATGTGCATCATACATAAATTCGGTTTACCGAGCTACCAATTTCAATTAACAACTGTACGTAATAGACATATAGGTAGTTTCTAACGGAATCCAGAAAGTAGAACATTTGCACTTATGCTACAAAATAATAAGGCGATACAGAATTTTGCTGTCCAAGATAGATATACAGACAAGAAAGAAACGCATGTCAGAGAAATAAATACACTGCTGGATGGAGTCGTTTCATGATCTTAATACAATCGTTGCTTGTACTGATAGACGATAGTTATTATCATGCAGGTATTTCAAAGGATCCTTAAAAAGTGACTTTCTAATTCATGCATTTTATTCTACTTTTGTTTATCAATATCAGAACACTTACGAGTGTTATAGTACTAGGGAGTTTCCTGTAGCACCTTTTTTAATGCATCTTAATTCATTAAGTAGGTATAACTACTAAGATAGTTTTTCATACAAGGTGCATTGACAGAGACATAAGACAGAGATATGGGGAAGTTGGAAAGTTTAATTTTATTTCAACGCCTTTAAGAGCATTTTCTTTAGTCTTTCCCATACTTCCGTCTTACCCCAACGCATCCACGATGTCGCAAAATTTCTGGGTAACTTCATTGCGATTTATTTTGACAGCGCCGCGCCGTGGTAGTGGTGAGGCTCTTAAAAAATGATTTTGAGAAAGCAATTCCCCGTGAAGCAGGGGATGAACATTTTTATGAAAAAGATTGGGAAAATCTCGCCAGTTCTACTTGGGACACGGCAGAACCACTGGTAGTTTCTTGACATTGCAATTAAGCCTAAATTAAATTCTAAATCCAGTACAATGGGTTAGAATTAGGTTTTTCTGGGTTTTTCCTAATCCTTGCAACAAATGTTGGATCATATTGTATCTCTCCCAGCAAACACTTGTCTCAATGTAACTGACAGTTCGAAAGTCTAGGTACACTTTCGAACTGTACTGCTAACTGTACTGTAAGTCAAGCAGGCCTACTTGACTTAAGCATATTTTGATTTCATTTGATTTGAATGATAAGACTGCCCTGACTGCGTAACAAAACACATTGGACCATACGTAGATACTAGATACATACCACCCGGTTGTGTGTGTCCATAAATTCTTTAGTTAGACGCGCTCGCATGTGCTGTCCTCATTAAATATTTAAGTAACTAGGCCAATTTACTGTCATGTTCGTATCTTGACAAGTTATTGTTATTTTATGGCTCTATCAATGCGCACACTCATTAAGGGTGTGAAGGACGTAGAACGCTTGGCAACTGACAGTACATAAACACTAAAGGCCAGCTTCTAAGACCGTGTATAATCGTAAGTTACGTCCGCCAAAAATCGTTAAATATCAAGTAAAAGCAAACACGTTTTACTTAAAATAAATTTACACTGAATACTTTTCGAATATTGCAATTTTATTACATTTATGATTAAAAATAAACATAAAATTAATAAAACATTTCTTAAGTTAGTCATCTTAGTAAAATTACACTAATTTGCAAGAGATTTGCTTTAATAATAATAATAATATCTTTATTTCAGACAGACTCCATACAAGTGTGCAATAAATGCAGTAACTTAAGAGCTAATGTTAGTACTTATGATAATACCTGGTAATGAACAAATATAAAGCTCAGCAAATGACATTCCGCATCATCATCGCTTGACAACATCGCTTTGCAATGGCCTCAAATGTTATATGGAAAATTTGGGTCCGTGCCATATTTATAACGTTAACCAGACCGTTAAATTAAGTTGACACGTTTGCAGCCATAACTCTTCTAATAAATTGATGAAAAAACTACTCCTTCCTCCTCAATCGGTCCCCCAATGCTGAGGATCGTGACTCTGCCGACGTAATTTAGCGAGTATTTCATTCCATGAAGCTCGACCGGTTGCCTGTTGAAGGGCTGCATTAACCGGCATGTCAAGGCACTCCGACACCTGGTTTACTCATCAACAATTTAGGAAAGCTGATGGTGACAGGCACAGTCGAAGGGAAGAGACCCAGAGGCCGTCGCCCTAAAAAAACTACTACGAGTTAACAAAAGGCTCGTCACAATAAATAAAATTACCTAAATTTAAATTAATGGCCCGTTTTCGTTTCACACGATCGATGAGAAGACTAATGTTAAACGGGAGAGACAGTATTAGAATCACAATTTTTAAAAGGTTGATTTTATATCTTTCCTCTATCGATTATTTCTTACTTTATAAGGGAAGCCGCTTTTGTGCAAGGCCAAGATTACATTCATAAGACATGCTTGGAGCTCTTTACTGGCATTGCTTCTTTATTGAGACTCCATCAGGTTAGCGTAATAAAGTCGCATTATGTCTAGTCATAATTATCTATACAAATATATTAGCGACGGTTTGAATCAGCAACCGATTATCTCTCATTTAAATAAAATAATTTAAATGGATTTTATCGCGTATATTATCTCATTTCAGTTTTCGACGTTTCGGAATCTTTGCAGCTTCCGTGTTCACGGAAAAAAAAATAATTAAATAATGAAGCCGTAACTGTCTTTACGCAATAGGACCATATGGCATGTACACTTTTATTTGTTTTCTCAAAGTGAGTAGTTTGCACAAATTGTAGCTTCGACAGAGGATTTTACATCTACAGAAACTGCAACGCAGGAAACTCAAATGAGATATACGCGATATATGAGTGATAATCGCGGAAACAGTAGAAAATATTTCTGTAAAGAGTTAAGAAAACATAATTTAAACATTATTCAATTGCGCGGAAATAAAACAAATAGGACGTTCTCTCAGCTTAACATTGTCTTCATTTCACCATATTATTTTACATCACGAAATTGTCGTTAGTGGTAAAGAAAAGGTTTCGAATGTACGTGACAACAAAGACAATTCTCACAAAGGGTTTGCTGTTATTACACCCGCAGCAAATCTGCTGTTTGTTGCTTAATAATGTAGCTTTACAGTTTGTACTGGGAAATGTTGTTTGGATGATATTTTGGAAGTACGGTTAATCTATTACATAAACTAGGTTAGAGCATATCTTTTGCGTTTGCAACGAAAGCTAATACTGTGAGTTCCGGGTTAATTTAATGTTATATGATAATTCACCAATTTTATAAAAAAATACCAATTTATTAAATTAATATATGAAAAAAAACTCCATATTATTAGATGATAAAAAGCAACCGCATAAACCAAGTGGTTGGCTTATAAAACGAGGCCGTCGTTTAACAGCTACAAAGAGACACATGGTAACTACATAAGTCATCATCATCATTTCAGCCATGGGACGTCCACTGCTGGACACAGGCCTCCTCAATAGATTTTCACATGGGCCGGATAGAGGCAACCCGCATCCAGCAAGTCCCCGTTACCCTAACCAGATCTTCTGACCACCTTGGCCTTCCGACGCTGCGCTTGCCCAACTTCTGCTTTCTGCCCCAACGGGCATCGGTTCTTCGAACTATGTGCCCTGTCCATTGCCACTTTAGTTTGCTTACCTTGTTTGTTATGTCAGTGACCTTGGTTCGTCTACGGATCTCTTAGTAGGTCAGGTAACTACATTATTTTGTATGTAAATACAAAATGTTTAAACGGGTCATAAAAAGAAAACGTCAAAAAATGGACTGACTTAATGGATGAGGGCATTCCCTGTGTAAGTCTTTAGATAAGGCAACTCTTCACCAGTATACGTTGAAGTCGAAGGCAATAGGTGTGTAGCGTGGTCTCAAAATATGTAAAAAATACTTATGTAAGATCAGGATCTTCTAAAGGTAATTTTATTAGGATAAAACAAGCAAAATAAACGTTAAGATTTTGAGTTCAATACCTAACTTAGAGCTTCTTTTATTAGCTTTTAAACTTGGGTGGGAATGTTCATTCTTAAAGTATGCAAATATTAATAACTAATAAAGACATTAAACAACCCATGAAATGTATGGTAACTTTTGTTATTATTCCGTTTCGTTAGACGCAAGTTTTTCGCAGAACAAAGTAATTACCCTATACAGGTATATAGTAACGTGTGAAGTCATACGTTCGTAGTTAACTTTATAATGTAAATATGTATCGTAATTTTTTGCGTTATAAAAGCTAAATTTAAAAAATCGACTAAGTTTTTTTTATACGATGATAGACGAGCATTTGACCGCAATCTCACCTGTTGTTAAGTGACGATGCGGCCGAGGATGAAATAATGAAATAATGATCTTTATTCTATTAGTAGGCCACAAGGGCACTTATACAAGTCTGACTCTACGGCGTTTCCTAAGAGGAGACCACTGAAGAGAAGAAAAACGAAACAAACTCAACAGTCAGTATTTTTTTCGAAATAACTCTTATATCTATTACAATATTTGTACTTAGTCTATACTAAATATATGTTTTGAGTATATAAACTCAATAAATACGTAGTTCTTCAAGAAAACATATCAAAACTTATAAAAGTTAAAAAATATATAAAATATAAAAAAGCAAAATAGTGATTTTTTATTTAAAACAACTTACATACGTTTGATATGCCACCTTATAAGAACCGTGTCCCGGTAAAAGTACATTATTTGGTTTTGAGCTATGCATTTTTGTCTGTTAAATAGTCCTCTACCCTCTGATGTATCACGCCCGTCTAGAAACAGCCTATTCACTTTGTCTTGAACACGCCAAAATTATAATGGGTTAGTACATCGATCCAACTATAAATGATGGTAGGCAGAAGAGGCACGCGAGGCGTGTGTCGTCGGTCGTCTCGTAACATTCGTGTCAATTATTCGGGAGTTTTCCCGCCGACGATTGCAGGCAATGGCCCATCATTTAGGGCCGGTCCTGTAATCCCTTAGAGCGCCTGTGCACTGCGTTATACCATCTTTAAATACATCTTTAATTTATGTAAAAATTATATATAAAGAAAAAAGTGTACTCCAACCTGAACGGCCGGTAACGCACTTGTAACTCCTCTGATATTGCGGTATTGCAGGTGTCTTTAGGCGACGGTGATCATTTACCATCGATCGATCTGTTTATTTGCCCCATGGATCATAAAAAACAATTGAAATGGTGTTGTTTTATAATTCCAAAAAAAATTGCCATTTTCAATCTGGTCCAAGTAGGATGTGCAATATGTGCATTGATAAGATTTGCCACTACAAAACCACCTGTCGTAATATAGGTGTGTCCTCATCAAAGCATAACGGATGGCCGAACAGATATTATTATTTTTTGATACATTAAAACTTTCTCGATTATGTTGAAGCAAAAAGGCCTCTTAGCTCCAAAAAAAGAGTGGTACATGTCTATCATATCCATTCAATATTACTCAAAGGTCACAAGCTCGCAGACAGGTGGCTAAATTTCATCTCATTTTGTCGATTATATAAATGTCCCATTGGAGCCGACTCGATAATCTCTGTTTAAATAATGTTTATATGATGAAAAATGAATCGTTTTAAAAACACTTGAAAAACACGCTTTACAAGACTTTTCTAACAAATCCAAAGCTATGATACGATATTCCATCATGAAGTTCCGGTTAATATTTTCCGGCTCCATTATCAGATCAGTTCGACAGTACCATATTATTGTATTGTCTTCAGAACTACATACAGCTGCCAATGTTCATGACGCTACGATCCTTGGAAGATGGTTAAATTAGTTACCTTAGATTCCATTACATAATTAGTTACATACAGGTTGACCTAATAAAAGCGTGTTAAAAAGAATGTACACATTTTGAAACTTGACTAGATCAAAAGATGACATACTACGAACTACTAAGTATGCTTAATCCTGTTTAAAAGAAACATGCTTTATAAATTAACAATAGTAATAATTGATTACCATGTGGCTGTGCATAGTACTGTCCTATATTATCATCTCGTTGCAACTAAAATGCACTTAGAAAATGGGTACAAACTCTTAGCATTGTTCCCAATAAATTGCTGTTTTCAGATTCTTCCGTTCAAAATTGCTTGTAGTGGGCCATAAATGTTTTCAGTTCTAAATTTCTCTTTTATACTCGTATAATCATAATTAAAACTAAATAACGAGTAAATCTCCACTGTTGTTGCACTATCCAATAGCTTCCCGTGAGCGTAACAAGATTCGCAAGGTAGGAAGATCTCCCTTATATGTTGTGACAGGATCTTCTGGTTACTGATCGATACTCTCTCTCTCCTTAATATTTTTTAGGTTTCCGTACCCAAAAGGTAAAACGGGACCCTGTTACGAAGACTCCGGTGTCCGTCTGTCTGTCTGCCTGTCCGTCTGTCACCAGGCCGTGAAACCGTGAACCGTGATAGAGCAGTTGAAATTTTCACATACGAGTATGATGTATTTCTGTTGCCGCTATAACAACACATACTAAAAACAGCATATCGAACCCCGCGTAGATTTTGCTGAGGACTCTCTGCTACCACTGGATGTTCATAGATACGGCCGTTTGAAGCGTATATTTTGTAAGGCACCCTCTGTGTGCGAGTCCGACTCGCACTTGGCCGGTTTTTCTCTCATTCATAAATTTCTGCGTTAGCACACATTATCCACAATTTAAATTGGGTCCAGTGCGAAAGCGCTCTAAGGCTACACTCCGACCTCCATCAGTTATGTATGCGCGTTATTAAAGGAGACCCATTTAACCAATCCCACGCTTAATGTCTCAATTAGAAAACAGATGCCGCGCGAACTGCGAATTTATGACTTTTTATTCGGGTACCAATACCCGGCCGTTTCGCATTCGCATGTAATTTTGAACGAATTAAATCTGCGGGAATTTATTTGAAACGATATATTTTTCAACGCTGAAAACGCAATTTGATGAATAAAATATATCTTCATAGGTCTTTTATAATGATCACATAGGAGGTACCAGAATGTAGCATTCCCATATATTGTGAAACCATGTATGCCAAATTGTATCCTTGCATAATGTACCGCTCCTCGGCCTATCATAAGACTTTGTTAATGTTATAAATGTAAATCGAGGGTTTATGTGTATAATAAGCATAATCACAGAATAACGGATCTATAAGACTTTTTACATATAAACATAGAAAATGAGCTGAAAAGTGACATTGGCTACTGTTTTCCTTTATAAAATGCACGCAGGCATAGGTACAACTACATAGTCCCGACTCTGTGTCAAAATGTTCTTATAGGCATGATGCCAGGATACGAAAACTAGATAATAAAAAATATTAGACACGTATTTCTTATTTTTTATAAATTAATAAATTAATACGTACATAGATCGCATTAAAGTTTACGAGTGGGATTCGTGACGTCATAACTAAGTATTAATACTTTTTACTGTATTTTTCGATTACGTAGGAAAAAATAAAATACGTTTCCAATACTTTTGTGTAGTCACTATCTATGTATATGGTAGATAAATGATAAATCATGTGACACAGTATGACAAGTATTTACGGGTGATTTATCATTTATCGCTCATAGACCCGTTGATTGTTCGTCTTTTCCCAAATCTTCTTATACAAAATAAACCTATATACAGTAAAATTACGCACATTTATCAAATTTCAGCAGAAGCACGACCTAACCCCTGGGTCACTATTCCGAGCATCCGATTGAGGTAAAAGTTTCCGTAGCGGCAATTTGTGCGCGCGATAATATCTGGATATAAATTCAAAGGATAACAATAAGACCTTTTATTGCCCCCGTTGTTTTCACAAAAACGATTCTACCAACGATGTGGACTTTTTTGCGAACATAAAAACGGGTAATGTCACGTCCCTTGATATACAGATCTTTACGTCACAAGTTTATTGCCATTTTAAATTTATTCGCCATTTATTGTTTGCCCTAATATACTGTTACTAAAAATAGAGTTACTAACAATAAAGGCGTTTTGTTACAATAAAAGATAACAATAACCGATCTATGAAGAAGGTTTCATCTACTAAGGCTAAAAAGCTATACCGGCGACTTTGACGTTTGTTCATTAGTTTTTATGTTATAGGGAGTTTGTTTCTGATTGCGTTCTTCATACAAGATGTCTCGTAAGGAATCCGCATCATATTAACAGCACATTCTTGAGTTCATTTGAAGATTTAAAGTAAACATATATATATATATATATATATATATATATATATGAACACAAGTCAATTTACACAAAAAAAAGTTTTTTTTTATTGAAATCTTGTTTTGTTGATTTTTGTACATACAACTTGAATAACTTTCGCTTCATAATGGTATTTTTTTTTCCATAAAAGGATAACTAGTGAGCAGTAGCTGTCACTTTGATGTCAATAGCGACATGACACTTGGAAACATACATGGCAACGTCGCGATCAAAAGAAATACATTAAGCGCACTTTAGTAATCACAATATATAGTTTACATGAAAATTGATAATATCTTCAAAAGTAAGCTAGATTTGTCTGGGGTTCATATAATTTAATTGTGTCCTAATGACCCTGAGGTCATTAGGACACACTGAACCGTCTACCTGAGTAGACGCTGGTAAAATTATGCAGATTTCTCACGAGCATGTTGCATATTTTTATTAAGGATGCCTATATATACTAGAGCTCCCGCTATCCGTGTTACACGTGGAAACGTGTACATGTGTCCTTAATACAGGCGGTGTTAACAACCCGATCTACACGGAACCGCTAAGAAACGTTTCCGGCGGATCCGGACCCGAACTTAGAAACGTTTCCTCTTAGGAAACGTTTCTAAGTTCGGGTCCGGATCCGCGGGTCTCGGCTCCTTTCGGGCAGTGAATACCCGTCGGGGCGACCCGCCCGGATTGGTTTGAGTTGAAGTTGAAACGAATAATTGGTCATTATTGAATAACTGTTTTTATACTATTGCGTACGGCGGTTAAGATTTATTTCTATTCAAATTTAATAACGAATTCAAATATCTAATATTTTAGCATTGATAAGAGTTATACTGGTCTAAGCAATTTTCGGGTGGTGATTAAAATTTTAATTGCACATGATATGATACACGATTAAAAGTTTACAAAAATTGTCTTGGTGATAATCTTGTTATCTAATGATATCTTTTAATTTTGTCCACACATTTAATAGTTACTTATTATAAATAATAGATACATATGGTGTAAGGTGAAAAAAAGTTTAAGGTGCAACGTGATACATTACCTGCCAAGGCGGCCCTTTTCGAGATAAGATGTGAGTGGGTTTAGGGTTACGCTGCACATGCAGATAAAGACAATACCTATTGTTTGCATAGTAAAGAAACTGTGGCAATTTTACTAATAATATATATGAGTAGCTTTGACACTCGGCTATTACCTGGAACAGCTTTTGTTCGCTAAAGTTGAATGAAAGGCCGTTTTGTTTTAATATAAATAAGCAAAATACTTTCCTTAGCCCTTTTGGAGGGGGCAGTTTTAAATTTATAATGTTGAGTACATTACAGTTATTATTAAGATTCTACTTAGCCACACTGTCGGTCAACATTGAGTTGAGAGTCATACTTCGTTTGTTAAAATTTAAATTTGTTATAGTTAAAAACTTTTAAAATGAAAAGAAGTTGGGTGTGGAGATACGCCACCAATCTCGGTGATACAGCTTATTATGCTTTGTGCAGTGATCTGACTAACAATCAGTTTTCGTGTTGTGGTAGTTTGACAGGAACTGTAGGAAAGCATTTAATAAATGTTTACTTAAAATCTCCAGCGTCGACATCTAACAAGTAAGTAACTACATTTTTTTTTCATTCTGATGGTGTATGAATAAAAATATTTATTTATTTAATTAAGTCATATCATTGTTCATTTGTAGAAATATTCGAAGACAATTATAATAAGTACTCCTGTCCTTGTGATTTTTTTGTAAAATAATCGATTTATCATTTATTCAGTTGCTACTAAACCAAATTACCAACGATTCGTTGTGCTTTAATGTCTATCATGTTGTTTGCTAAAGAAGTATTTTTAATTAAGCGGAGTGATTTGTCATTTTATAAGTGTATGTTATTTGCCATTTCGCTAATTGCAATGAGCATCAAAAGTATTTTAAACTTAAAAAACTACTAAATGAATGCAGTTTTAGTTAAGTATAAAATTTTAATATTCTACCATTTTGATCAAAATTAATCCATACTATTATTTTGAAATGCGAAAGTGTGTCTGTCTGTCTGTCTGTTACCTCTTCACGCTTAAAACCACGGAACCGATTTGGATGAAATTTGGTATAGAGATAGTTTGAGTCACAGGAATGGAAATAGGCTACTTTTTATCCCGGAAAAATACACTTATCCGCGATAAACGAATTTTAAGCGAACGAAGTCGCGGGCAGAAGCTAGTACCCGATAAATTCATGACTTTTCTAATTTTGTTTTGGTTTTTTACAATATCTTGTCTAATTCTTGTTAGGCTTCGGTAGACTTAGGTAAACTTGTAATTTTTCACACCAATAATATGATTAAAAAATAGTTGTTTTTTTATATTTAATGTTGATTACCTTAAGAAATCTTTGATGTATTATTTGATTACTCTGTCCAAAATTTTAATTCAATAGGAAATATTTATAAGTTAGCCTTATAAGAAGCTGCTATTATTATATGTTGATTATTTAAAATTTTCTAAATATGTTGATTATTTAAAAAAATCTAAATTATTAATTTCTACGTGTTTATTTTTGTATGCTTTAAAGTTTTTTTTTAAATACCGTTTTACAGCTTCACTCGTTTTTTTCCTTTTAATCCTATCGTCGTAAAATAATATAATAATAATGAGAATGCTCTTTATTTCGGACTATACATCCATATTACTGTTAGTAAAAGTACTTACGAAAGCTAAAGTTAGTAATTTACTTTACTATTGAAAGATAATTATTTATTAGATATCAACTGAACCCCTCAGCACCGGGCAGTCCAGCATTTATCTTATTCCAATTCCGCGGTAAGGGTGCGTTCAGTTTAGTACCAAAAGTATTTAGAATACTGTTAGCACTGCCACTCAGCCTGCTCATTAGTGACGCCGTTCAGTTGCGTATAATTGCATAAAAATAGTCCGTACGCTCTGTGGCGAACATTCCGGACGTACTGCAATATCGTGGCAGTTTTAACAGCATTCTGAATATCTTATTATATTGTATACGCAAGGCATTATAAGATTTTTGCGTATAGCCTGTCCGCAAGCTGCACGTATCGAAAGATTGGCAGTACTACTTGAAAAGTGTGATTTTCACCTCCTTACTACACCTAGCAAACCTGCGGCTCAGCATATTTCCTCTTACAACCAATGCCCTGCGTTTCCTCTCTATGTCGAGATCATCTGAGAGGTGCTCGGTGACCCAATGGCCAAGATATTTAAATGATTTCATAACCCTGTGCGTTTCACCGCACAGGGTCACGAGGGGAACTGTCTTGTGGTATTTTTTACCGGCTCTAAAGACAAGTAACTCACTTATTTTTCCATTGTATCTTAGCCCATACTCCACCGAATACCTTTCGCACAAATTTAATAGTTCTTGTAGCGCGTCGAATAATAAATAATATGCCGTTTTCTTTTATTTCAATATTTTTATGCACTACTCACAAAATAGTTTTCACTATTGAACATTTGCTTAAACGCAGAAATAAAAAAACGCACAAGTTTAAAGACGAAATAGCACTCTCGATTTCTCACATACGCTCTTAAAGTAAAGACAACCCGTTGGATTGCCACTACACGTCGACGGCGCATCGGACCCGCGTGTAATTGAGACCCGTGTACACGGGTACACGGATACACGGGTACACGAGTCTTAATTACACGGGTCTTAATTGCACGTTCCGAACGGGTCAGAAAACCGTTTCCGTGTAACACGGAAACGGGTACACGAATCCCGGACACGTCCGAGAGCTCTAATATATACCTACTTCAACAATAAAATCTTATGAACGCAATTAGAAACGAAGATTTTTGGTTTAAACACGAATGAACAGTTTTACCCCATGAATCAATATAAACACCAAGCGACGGTACTAGGTACGAAAAGATAATCCGTCTGGTATTCAGGGGACACCGGGTAGGGTTGTCTCACAGGTCGGTTGTTACACCGCCAATATGAACCGCGACTATGAACCAGTGTCGAAAGATCGCGAGACCTGTATCTCCCTTCTAGATTAAGCTCTCAGATATTTCCACACTGGTCGATGAACTTCTTCGTTCGTTCAGTTTTCTGTTATGGCCGTCGTGTGACAACCAACCCGTGAGACAAACCTTACTTAGTCTTCCCTGCTAGAAGATAGTCCCTTTTAGTATATTCCTCCTATTGTTCCCTAATACCTGGACATTGTGGTTATTACTAATTTATACTTCTCCGTCCTTTCATCATGCTCCTCAAATACTGAAAGTCGTGACTCCCCCGATAAATCTCCTACTCTTTAAAAGCGTTTATACCTGCTTAACACTTTTAAAACCACGAATATCATGGCAACCACAAATGTTATGAATATATTTTAGCCATGTTCTAGTTACATTTATATATTTTTTTTAATAAGCAATGTTGCCAGTTAAGCAGGTATAAACCGTCTTAATGATTTCTCACTGTGGAAATCAATCTACACTAAGATAAGTAGATTCATCAACATTTGTCATTTGCTTTTCAAAAAAACTGGGCGGTACTCTTGACAGGACGACTGAGGACTTGAGGACATAAGGTTCGAGCTCGTGTGACAATAAAATGTACAAACAAATAAATTATATTAGAATTAGAATTTCTGGTTAGATTTTGAGTGTCATGCTTACTCGGTTTGCTAAAAAACTGGTCGCTATAACAGAAAAAAAAGAAAATCTGAGAGTACATTTGAAACCTCTGCAAGGTCCTTTGAAGGTAAGGAACTTGGACGATGTACGACCTTATTTTTTAGCAGAAAGCCCCCCTATGATAAAATACCTGATATTTTTGGTACCAGTTCAGATATTTTTTCTGGACACTTTCTCAAGTCGTTTATACAAGAAGTAAAACAAAATCAGATCTAAAAATCTGTCACTAATAAAACCTAATTTTTACTTTCAGCCAAAGCCATATTCGTGCACTTGAGGGACAGCAATTAATTAACAAACTTGAATGTTTACGCAACCGTAATTTAACCCGAACCTAAGTAAATACAGTAACTACTTATCAATTACAGAACTGTTGCGCTATCTTTGCTCTAGAGACTGAAGCTATCTCGAAAATGTATCTCAATTTCGTGAGATTCTTAATTTGATGATCTTGGTAAAAGTCACATGAAACGATCAATAACCAAGCTAGTTAAGTGTTTGAAAAAGGTCATTGTTCTTAAGATATTTTGCGATCAGATAAGTTTCATTAATTTTTCCATGAATTTTACTTTTTGACGTCGGTTAAAAAGTAAAATTCATGAAAAAGTTTATGAAACTTATCTGATAAGGAGGATATATGTTCCACTGTAAGTGTATTGTAATGTCTGTTCACCGATTTCTGTGTCAACAGAGGGCCGATTTTCAAAAATCTTTTTTTTATTCGAAAGAATATACTCTTGAAGGTAGGTCCCATTTACCTTACTATGTCATATGTGCGAGTACATGGCGATTACATAGGGTTAAATCTCAATATCGACATAATATAAGGATAAGTATCCGGTATGGATTTTGTGTGCACAACACTTTTGCAAACATTATCTACCTGTGTATTTCAATTTTAGAATTGAAACTGTAATTTAAATAATTTCTAATTATTTAGAAAACTAAAAAGAAACAACATTATTTACTTAAAGACGGTTGTGATGGTTAGAGTACCTCGGGGAACTATTCTGGTTCATTTCTATTCTTAGTTTATATTTATAGAAATTGGTCAGCAACGATCAAAGTATTGTCATAAGATATACGTCCCAATGATTGACTGCTTTATTCTAATAATTGAAACCTTTTTTACTACGACTCGCGACTTAAAGTTAAAAGTGTTTAGTAATATAACAGTATCGGGTACACATACTTTTAATAGCTTAGATTCGAAGACCACTGCACAAAACCAACATGGAATATTAGTATTAGGAAGGCTCAATGTTACCAGTTGATCAATTAAAAAAAAGCTTAAGTAAAGAGAACGCAATAAACGCAGCAATTGTCGTTCCTGACAACGTGACGAGGCCTATGGGGTCTAAATTCTTAAATGGATTTATGAGGCGAGAAACCACAGCGTGACCGCCCGGCCCATCCCTGCATAAGACATGAGCCGCCCTCACACTTCGCTAGAATTAGGTCGGACTTTAAATAAGTTAAATAAAATCCTGGTCCGCGTTGTCCTGATTAATTTAGAAAAAAAATAGAATAATTTTAATCATCAGTCTATGAGACCATAAAAAATGACACCATGTAAAAAAAATACAACCAATTCAGCTCAGCGGTAACGTTGCCTGCGAAGGTTAAGGTTAAGGGTTCAAATCCCGGTAAAGGCAAATATTTGTGTAATGAGCATAAAAATGTTTGTTTCTGAGTTTTGGATGTTTTCTATGTTGTATAAGTAAATAAATATATTAAATACTAGAGGGCGCCCCCAATTCTTCGTTCGCGGAAGAGACAAAGTCATAACCGCTCTTTTTTTCTGTAGCATAGCCGGGTAAAACATATTCTATAACCATCTGGAAATACCCAGCTACCCGTGTACTAAAAAAAGTTAAAATCCGTTTAGCCGATTTGGCGTGATGAAGCCACAACGTCACATACAAACATTTCATTTTTACAACTTTATAATAGTATAGATATCGTCCTCTAGTACTCATAAGACAAGCCTTATTGAGCTTACTAAGCTAAATAACTAGGACTAAGACTAAGGACTAGTTGGATTTGTGTAAAAATTGACCCTTAATATTAATTTTATTTAATTATTTATATACAAAGCATTGTTTTTCTTATTACAGCTCCTTAAATAAACATCGCATTTACAGATTACTGTACATTTGGTAAGCATGACTAATAGCTACGTAACGTGATTGTTTCGTTTTAAATACGGGTATAAAATTTGGTATTAAGGTATTGTTCTTCTCAGTCCTTGCAGTTACTCGTTTAATCTTACCGATTTCTTGTTACTACTACGTATCTTACAAACCCTAAAACGAAGATAAGAAATACGTAGATTTATATTTCAACGTATTGTTGTAATTACCAACATAATTTTACTATGATAAGTAAGTTATTACCGGCCATTAAATAGCCAATTGATTAAGACTATTAACAGTCCACCAAAATTGATAGAAATAATGAGCCGTTAATAATTTACAGGCAATGAATTGATGAGTTTAATTATTCTATTATTTAAGTCTATTAAAGCCTGAGCAAGAATATTTTTAACCGATTTTTACGAAGTAGAGAAAACAATCAGTTGAATTATATTCCTTAGACAACATTACTTACAAAGTTTAAGGCAAAACGATATTAAAAAAAAAAAATTATGGTCGCCGTGAAGGAGTTTCGGCTGCGACACGCAATCGGGTTTTTACTTGGTCCAACAAATTTCTCTAACAACTCCTTAACATCAAATAGTCTTTAGCATCTAAAGCGCCAATTACCTATATTGCAACACAGCTTTATTCTTATAGGTAGGTATAAAGAGCTGTGACAATATATTTGGTGTTTTGTATGCTACGGAGTATTTAATGCTGACTGTACAACGAAAGAACTGCGCCAGTATTTCTGCCACTTTTTGACTGGGTGAGAACCGGGTGGGATAATCATAATGGATATAGTTTTTAGTCTCTTTTAAAAAAATATTTACTTTCTTCGTATGTAGTTTTAAATATGTCGTTTTTGTTATTGTTATGAAAACTAGATTTTATATTTAGCTGACTGACACTAGCACTGAGTAATCTGATAAACTTAAGAGGGTGCGGCTCAAGTGCGTTTTACTCGCTCGTTCCCGTGTGTTATGAAATTTTGATGAATAAAATAGGTTTTATTTCACAGTAGGCTGTTTGAAGTCCTGTACAAATTACAAGTAGCGTTAATTTGTGAGCTTCCACATTCATGCTGTTTACCACTTATGTAGAAGCCTATCTGTATATACTATTGGAAAATTCAACTACATTTTACCCGACTAGGCTAAAGTAAAAAAGAGTATTACAACTTTTTTGTATTCCGCCAACGTGTCTTCCGCAACTGTCTAGTATATCTATACTATTATAAAGTTGTAAAAATGAAATGACTATTTATTTGGAGGTCATTGAACAAAAAATACTTTTTTTTTGTTTTTTTTTTGTATGTTTTTCGTATGTGTCGTTGTGGCTTCATCGCGCTAATTCGGCTAAACGGATTTGAACAATTTTTGTGACACGGCTAGGTGGGTATCTTCAGATGGTTATAGAATACTTTTTACCCGACTATGATAAAGAAAAAAAAGAGGGGTTATGACATTTTCTTCTCCACGAACAAAGCTGCGGGCGTCTTTTAGTCTAACTATTATAAAGTTGTAAAAATGAAATGTTTGTATATGTCGTTGTAGCTTCACCACGCCAAAACGGCTAAACAGATTTCAACTGTTTTTTGTATACGGGTAGCTGGGCATCCACAGATGGTTATAGGATATATTTACTCATCTAAGCTGAAAAAAAGAGCGTGATGATTTTTTTCTCCTTCGCTAACGAAGTTGCGAGAGGTGCCCTACTAGTAATCGTCAATATTTCATGACATATGGGAATGGCTGTTGAAACAGTCCCGAGTCACACTCAGAATATAAGAGCCATTTTAAGAAGCAGATGTTTGCGAATCAATTTGCTAACTAAAGGCAAAGTAGTCGCTAGGGGAAGATTGCATCGCTGATGGCAGAAGGGCCACGGTAACGATCAATATGGGGCCATCGAAGATCACTACGAAGGGCTGAAGAAAAACAAATAATAAGAAATCAATTTTAGAATACCTTTTGATATGTATCTTTCTCTGTATTCATTTGATAAAAATTGTTTTCAATATTTTTTGAGATGCGTATCAAAGTATTCATTTGTGTCTGAAAAAGTGATATGTCTTTATCATAATCATAACTTACGTTATTGTTGGGTTAATTTTCAAATTTAGTGATTTTAATCAGAAATATTTCGGCGCAATGTCAGATTATTGATGTCCTATTTGAAGGAACTATCGAACGTCACTATGAATACACTTATCAGTTTGGGGAAGGTTTTTGGGCAGGTGCAAAGCGTTTAGTAGCTGCCTTTACTGACCTATTGATTATGATCTACTCTGTAAATTATTACCAGTATATGAAGGGTAGACTTTAATTTCAATAAAACACTAATGTATCACTCTTCAGACGTTGGAATTCTGACGTCAGTATAAAACAGTTTACGTTCAAACATCGAGTCGGACGTAAGATACCCGTACGCGAAGCCACAAACTTTGTTATCCCTAATTCCAACGTTTGAGGTAAGGGCCCACCCAACACTTAACGTCTCAAATCGAATCTTAAAAGGGATTACGAGTATAACTAAAATTTGGAGGGAAAGTGCTCGGAATGTCGTCAGTGCCGTACATTCCCACGTTGGTGGAATATTTACATTTAGGTTTTATGAGAAAATGTCGGCAAAAATTACTTGAATAAAAAATTTGCAAAAGTATGAAACGGGACCCTATTACTAAGTCTCCGCTGTCTGTCTGTCTGTCCGTTTATCTATCGTCGTCGTGATAGTATCGTGATAGTTTCACAGATGATGTATGCCTGTTGCCGCTATAAACAAATACTAAAAACAGTATAATTTTAATGTCTGTTTGTGTATGCCAGTAATCAATATAAAATGATCAAACACCGCGTACATTTTGCTTAGGAGTAGGGCTCTGCTAACATTGGATTTCATAGGTATGGCCATTTGTAGCGCATATCTTGTACGGAACCCACGGAGCGCGAGTCTGACTCGCACCTATCCGGTTATTTGTTTTGCTTGTAATCGATATGTGATAAAAACGCTGGTAACAATCTGATAAAATATTTTTTCTATAATTTGATGTTTTATGTACCTACGAATATATTCAAAAGTAATAAAAAACGTTTTGTTTTGTATCTATTTACAAATAAATATAATAAATCCGATTGCAAATACTTTATGCGTTATAGAAATCTAGCCTATAAGCATCTATAGGTTTTGAGAAAACTTTAAACATATCAATTAATTAAATCCATCCAGTAGCTAATTGTAATTATTCGAGAGAATAAATCCATTTGCACTATAAACATAACTCGGTCTTTGCCAAAGCATAGCCGGGGCAAAATTTGGTTTACTAGCATTTTATGAAGATGAACCTAAATTATTTTGGTCAAGCTCACAACAATCCTTAAGTATCAAGTCACGTTATAATTTCTATTCGATTCGTAAGTAAATTATATCCTTGTGATCTATATAAGAGCGCTGGAAATAATGAATTCGCTTACGTAGCGTTACGATCCTCGGATCATTGAATAAAGATGAGGGATCAAAGGAAATTACGTGTCCTCGATAAAATTTGTGCTGAGCAAAGAAATTCCACTTTCTTAAAGAAATGCTCGTTTGCATGCCTTAGACTAGCATTTTAGCAGGCACCAGCCTGCTTATGGTAAACGCATTACCCGAAACCTCGCGGCTTTCTCCCGCAATATTATTAGCGGCTCAAATCCTGAGGATTTTTGAAGAAGCCTACTACAATCGAAATTGAAAAGGATTACGCAAATAGAAGATCTCGGTAGACAAGAGCTCAGATTAACAAGTAACACCGCTCGATGCGGAGCCGCAGAAAATTCAAATGTATAAATTAACATATAAATCGAAAAGATTTACCCTAAACAAGATCAAAGGAATTTGTCCGAAGCTCGGGGAAGGCTGGATCCTGATGACTGTTTATAGCGAGGGTATCGAGAAGAATGCGCTGGAGGTCTCGCAATACAGCCTCTATTTACATTTTCTGCGCTGTTTGGTCGAAAAGTTCATCGCTTCATATTATGATACGTTCATAACGGGGCGCTGATGCCCGGAATATGACATGAGCGTTTTATGCTGTATATTTTATCCCTTTTTGATAAGCATTACGTGAGGGAACTTGATTTGTTCACATGTTTATTCTAATCAAATAAGCGGTCAATACTCTGATGCCATCAGATTGTGGGGGTATTGGACTTCGTGATCAAACTTAAGCTATGTATTGAAGAAAATTCGTATACTTGCGTAACAAAAGTTAACGTTTATAGGCAAAACCTAAAACACGACAACAATCAATGAAGCTCCATAAAATTAACGAGAACCCACTTGGAGTTGGCTTTCCTTGGCTAAATGGTAGCCATAATAATAACGGTTAAGTATCATTGCTTTTGTAAGTACCGATAATACTAGTGAAAAAGATACCTTCCTTCCTAACTGCGGGCGGGCTAATCGGGTGTTTAGTTCGATTTAGGCACACTTAGAATATTACAAATGTAACCGACGTAGGTACTTTCATTATCTCTCCTCTTGTATAAATGTAAAAGCTGTTGGTTTGTTTGTATGTTGATTTGTTAGTTAAATACCGTGTAACATGAGCAAAGCCACGGGGAAATTCCTGTATAATAATACGGTTAATAATTACACAGGGAGTTCATTAAATAGGACTTATTTATGAATCACGCAACAATGCTTTATGGACATATTTGCATGCAATACACTTGTACAATGTAATCAGCTGCAGAGTAAAGTGACTTCTCTGCTATCCAAACATATATGGCAGGGGGCCACGATTCTACTTTATTCACTATACATTAATTTTTTCTTCTGTTTCCGCGATTATTACTCATTGAAATAAAACAATTTAACGGATTATATCGCGTATATTATACATACATTAATTGTTAAATTATTTAAAATATAAGATACCCGACTTATAATTACTTCAGAAAAAGTTTTTTTACTCATTTTTTAATCCGTAACGTATTGTTTTTGCGTTCATGAAAATGGTAAAATATTACAAACATCACAAATAAACGGAGTCAAGCGTGAGTTAAGATCGCGCTAATGATTTAATCAGCATCATCACTAAATTAACCGATGGGCAGCTGGCTCTCCAAATCTTACGTACCTGATTCTGACAGAAAAAATCTCAGAATTAATTCTGATTAATAAACACAGCGTATTCTAATAGAATAGAATAGAATAGAATAAAGCTTTATTCAGGATAACACATCATTACAAATTTAACATGACAAAATAGACAATACAATGTAAACGAGAGATGTGAACCTAAAATGGTCTCGACTCAGCAATGCCGTCGGCTTGGTTAAGTATACCACTGCCAACGGCGCTGGCTTTCTGTGGAGCCAGCGGGTCGGTTGTGCAGGATAGCATACTGTGCGACTTGTTAATGGGAGCTCAAGTGAAAATATATATATCTTATATGTATACATATATATGGAGTAAATTTTATAAGTATAATATAAAGGTATATAGTATTATAGACGAATAATTACAACGTCAGTAGGCGGCTGATCTGTGACGGTACATTTTAGATAAAATATTACTTTTTATAATAATAAAGATATGGTTACTGTGTCGTTGAACCCTCGGTGCGCGAATTATAATCTCACGATGGTAAATATATTCACTGTACATAAAGGCTATAAACAAGAGCTAAAATTGCCAGGCACTAAAGAAATTCGTTTACCACATACCCGGTTCCGTAATTAGATAAATTTAAAATTCCGATACGGCTCACTGTAACTGCTAAATTGGCCATCGACGAAAGCTCTTATCGACTAACCTTTTACTCTTTTCACTTTTACAAACTGGAGCAACAATTTCTGTATTTCTTTTGACCGGCGTAACGTTTATGTTTTCTTGGTGTTTTTGTTAGCATGGACATATAAAATATATGTACATGGAGGTTTGAACGATAGTAATTATGTATTAAAATAAAAACAGCGTTCGTGTTTTCACTTCCACAAGAATTAGGAAACCTGCCCTAGCTTTATCAGTGTATATTTTTAGAGTAAATATAGGTCTACAGGTGTGCCTGAGGTATCGGAGCGAGTGAAGTTTCATAACTGTATACTATGTGTCTGTGCTAGTCAGTGCTAGGCCTATAGTTAATGGAGTGTTTTTTTTATAATCGAAGTTATTTATTATTTTGTTAGGGTTCCATGCCCAAAGCCAGACATCTTAACATATAACTAAGCCATCGCTATCTGCTTGTCTGTCACAGGGTTCTTAGTCTTGAAACGTACTATAGGTAGACAATTGATAGGGCCGCTACATGTAAGCAGCAAGCAAATAATTTGAAATTGCGGCCAAAGGTAGGGAGCCATAATTTACATTTTCAGCTTTTATGCAAATCACCCTGCGGTGTCGATTTATATTGCTTATTTAGTCCATAGTTTAGAAGTCGCTGGTCAAAAGGCATTCGTAGATTTTATCGGTGGTCTCCGACAAACGTATTGCGCACGCGACTGCCCTCTATTTATATCGCCCGACGATAAGCGACGGTAATTATAAACTTAATTCATGCAATATCCCGCCGAAGTAGCGTGTAAACATTTGAAACTGCTTGGTGAATTCGTTGTACACTGCGGGGCAATGCTATAGTTCGAATTGCATAAGAAATTGTGGAACATTGTAAACTTTAATTCAGACATTATTTATAAATACATTGTTTTTTACGTCCATTGCTCTTTTCAAAATGAATTCAAAGTCATTGTTGTTCCACAATCGCAAAGAATCGCAATAACTTTCACCAAATTAAACTCAGTCTCTAGACTGTATTTCAGTTTCATAAAAAGTTGAGTCTGTCCATTTTATGTCAATATTGGTTAATTTGAATTTCCAACATTGGCGCAAACATTGCCTGCAAATAACTTTGCCATAGACACACATGCACTGAAACTAAGCACTCCTTTTCACATTGGCCGTTAAATAAGTGACATTAAGTAAGTAGCAGGGAAAGCCAAAGTTTTATTTGCACTGACGTGAACCGGCACGCCTGTATTTAAATGTGCAGTGCCCGAAACAGAGCAATAGAAATCCTTAATTGGCTGGAAAGCAAACAGGGTCGTTTATCATTTGTTTTGTTCGTGTTCGCCTGTCAGCTATTCAGGGTTCCGCCTGTTGGAACCGTGTGTTATTGACGGGGAGAAGAGTTAACAGCTGATTTATTTAATATGCATCAATTAATTCATTGGAATTTTCTTGTTCTACCGAATCAATCAAACAATTTTTTTTTATCAAGTACGTAAAATATTGTCTTGTATAAGAAAATTATTGTGTGAACTGTCAACTGCTATTTCATTAATTAATCGCTTTAATATAGAGGGGGTTTTTCAGACAACTAGTTTTTTGTTGTATATTTTTTTTCCTCATAGATGATATTTCGTATCAGATATTGCGAGATAAAGCAACTTATATTCCTTATTCTGCTGTAATTCATCTTAAGAATTAGGCTGTTATCGATCAATCAATTTTCAGTTGTCTCCGTCACTTATTTAATTTTTTTGATTTTCCTCTATGATGCTGTTATAAAATGTTGTTTAACACATAAGCTTATTAAAAAAACTTAAAATTTATAACGTCAATTTTTTTTATTTGGACTACTCTACTACTTGAGGTTACAATTCACTTCACTAACAGAGAAAATTTAAAGTAAATAGATGTACTAGAAAACCAATTTACCGGACTATAACAATGTCTATTAAACTGTGAGTAACATATTTCTTCCAAGAAACTACGGAACCGAGCACTAAATCAACTCACTATGTTTTCAATGAAAACGCCATTCGTTCTTGTGACGTCATAAATAACAGTAGCCCTGAAATTGAAACTACGTTTATGCCGTCCCTTTCGTTCAACTACCATGCGGATGGTGAAGGAAAGAGATAGGAATTATAGCACTCGAAATTCAATGTAGGCTTTCTCGTAAAGTTTTAATTAGACGCGTTTCGTTCAGTTTTATTGAACACGATAACATTCCTTACACGCATGGCTCCTTATGTAGCCCTTTGATTTAGCAATTTACTTTAATGGCCACTAAAGCTCGCTACAAATTGATTTCGTAGATTTCGTTCCAAGAAGGTTTCATTATGAAGGAAATTTTGTTAGGAAGGAATGACGAATCAAATGTCTCAACAGTAATCAAAGTGGCCGGCTATCTACTAAAATATTTTTTAACATAGTATGAATAAGTTGCGCTTCCTCACGTTTGCAAGTTTACGTTTAGTTTTACGTTTGCATTACTATAAAAAAATCTAAAAACAAAATATCTATATACTGAAAATACGTTTACGAAACGGGCTATTTAAAGATTCCTGAACTAGCGATTTTTTTTGGTTTCTTTATATGCACGTAAGTACCTAAGTATCTTTCGAGTTCATTCATCATGTGCGTTACTCGTCAGGTGCCTAATTATCATTATTAGTTGTTACTTTTTTGTCAAAAAATTACTCTCTGACATAATAAAGTTACCTGTAATTAAAATTTGGTATTACCGATATTGAATAATAACACGTTTTTCCTTCATGCATTAATGTTATATTTCTACCGTATACCGTATAAACGCAGATGCATAACTATTTGTTATATTTGCCATTACTGAGAACAAAGGCCAGGCAGGGCAGACGAGCGAAGGATCGGAGACTTATGCTTACTATACAATTCTTAACTGAATTTGACCAGTATACGAAAGTCTAGAAACAATGCGTTCGTCCAGCAATGAACAATTTAACAGGCCGGAACGCATTCAAAAAATAATACGCCTATCGTGTGAAAACAAAGCGGCTGAACAGTTTGAGTTTACTTTTTAATGAGTTACAACACGCAAGTTTTAAACTTCGTCCTCGAAAAAGGGGAGGCCCTCGTGGTCTCCTTTTTGTTTTCGTTTTGATAACTCTGTGCAATCTAGAGCGGTTCACATTACTAAAATTCAAAACCTAGCTATTAGGTGAAAAAGGGTATCATTTATGAAAGAGCTAGATTAACACATTCTGAAAGGAAAATATAGTAGTAAAATTTTGATTTATGAAGGAGAATTCGGAAAATACCATCTCTCCCTAATTTCTGAAGCATACCAAGCGAACAATTCTCAATTATGACGTATTATATATTTTTAAAATTTTCAGGAATATTATATACATTTATATATTTCTTTTAAAGTGTTATAAATATTTTTTAAATAATCCGGTAACGTTAAGTTTGCACGTAATTAGTATGCGATACCATAGATATCAGGTGGAAACTTCATCAGCCACTTAAGTTGGGATAAGTGAAAATTTGTACGTAATCCTCAAGTTGCTCGTAGATCCGACAGACGCTGGGGCCGACGAGTTCTTGAGTAGTGACCATGCACGGAAAAACGCAGCGAGGGTAGGTCCCCATAAGGTGGATTGATGGTCTGGTAAAGGTCGCTGGCATCCGTTGGATGCCTTCAGTGCAGAGCCGATTGTAGTGACGTTTTTTTAACGGAGTACAAAAAACCTGTTCGTGCGCGATTTTGACTCACTCTTGGCCGGCTTTCCAATAATTTCCTCACTACACTTATCTTTTGATTTGACATGTTCTAAAGTTAAATTGAGGGTAGTTGTGTTCTCCTTTTCACATGGTATTTGTAACCCAAAGTGCACGAGCGAGACACACAGATAAATTCACTTAAACATCATTTCATTTACTCAAAAATAAACTTAAGGGATTAGGACTATAGCAAATTCTGAAAGTTTATAAGGGCGCATTGCTTCAGATGAAACTGTCTGTAACATTATTTATACGTAACCTAACCTTGTCGCAGTTACGTGGCTTATCACTCGCGTTTGAGTGATGGAGGCTTGTTACTGACGCGACAGGGTTCTACTCTTGGATGTGAAATAAATTTTGTTTCTATATTTAAATTATTCCGTGTTGTTATTGATATGTATGTAAATAAACAGACGCCACCAACCAGATGATTCCATGTTAATAGTTGGACTGCCAGAACCCCATTTTTTCCATGTTATCGGCTACGCGCGTAGCGCTACGGTAATCTGGCAGTGCAAGACAAGTGTTAAATAACATTGAGAGAACGTGCTACGACTGTTCGTAGAGATATTACGCTCCTACCGTAGACGAGTAGTACTCGTATCTTTAGGTTACGTAGGAGTCCTATGCAATACTCTAATTCACTGGCGTAGCATTAAGCAAACCGTTGGTGAATCAGAGCAGATTTCGTTACTCTTTTTCAAGGAAAATATAAAAAGATGCCCAAACTCCTTGAACTAAGTAAACCGTTGAGAGTTTTGATCATGCCTCACACCTGTTCTAATACTTCAAATATATACCTTTAATGCTGTGGAAACTTGGACATCATCATCTTATTATGTCTCGAAAATTACGTTTTTGAAGTTTTTTTATATCCTACTATGGGGCCTCACTGCTGAGCAAAGGTTCTATTCTCCTCTTGACCATAATACTTACAAAAATAGGGTAGGGCGGTATGATTCTGCCATTATTTGTGAAATGCGTCCATATCGTTCCACCATCTCCTTTTTGGTCTCCTTTGCGTCCGGTATCCCTCTTGTAAGACCCATTCACTCACCATCTTAGCCCACCTTTCTGAATTACACTCCAAAACTAGTATAGCAGATTTGGGTGTCAAGACCGCTCAACTCAAATGGGACTGGGCTGGACACATTTTCAAAAGTAATTTTGTCTTTAGATTTACAGCCCAATGATTTAATATATGAAGAATACCGCAAGACAATTACTTAAGTTACTAACCGCTGGAAGTCTTCAAAGAGCGTAGCTTCAGATATAACTAAGTTACCTGAAGCGTGAGATGCTCAAGGCGGTATAGCCTTTGTTGTCAACGGATGTGTACTGTTAAGTTGTTATACTATATTAGAAGGTGCAAAAATGACATAACCTTTTTCTTTACCGTAGCCGGGTAGGTATAAGTGGTTAACAACCGTTTCTACATACAGCGACCTTCACAAGGTAATCACGTTGCGTCGTGCGGTGTGTGGTAACCACCCACGAACTTGTCGGCGTCAGAGGTCATAGGTCCGATGATATCACAATTCATGAAAAAGTCACATTTTAAAAACTAAAATAATAAATATGGTTTTTAAGATTGCGAGTAGACTTACATAGATATATTATACACGTGAACCTAACAATAGCGGGTTATAAAAGTAGAACTTATAACATAAAGTAATGTGAAAAATACCGCTCTAGATAGCAACACACAGTTAGTAAAACGAACTACGAAACTCCCTGACATTTATAGACGCGATTGTGTATTTATGTCCTTTTAATGGTCCCGCACATTACCGCCGGCACGACATTAGGAAAGAAAACATGACAATTGAACTTATTTACTGGTTCAGGTTGAATCGTTATTCGAGAACTTTCTGGAATTATTGGGCGTGTTAATGAGGCGAAGGTGTAGGCAGTAATTACACTATCTTGTCGTAACAACAAATGTCGCAAATATATATATATATAATATATATATATACTATAACTAGAAGGCGCCCGCAACTTCGTCAGAGGAGGAGAAAAAATCATAACCCTCTTTTTTTCTCCAGCGTAGTCAGTTAAAAAGTATTCTGTAACCATCTGTAGATGCCCAGCTACCCTTGTACCAAAAAAAGTCGTAGTCCGTTTAGCCGTCTTGGCGTGATGAAGCCAGAACGATACATACAAACATACAAAAAATTGGAAAATATACTATTACTGATTACTTTTTTTGTGTTTTTTACCTCAGAACTCCGTCATTTGTAAAGCGATTTTGTTTTTTTTTGTTTTAAAGGATATGCCTTCATATTGATCCCATCTAATTTTAGTGAAGATTTGATGATGGAATCCATGAAGAATTAAAAAGAACTCCTCAAATATAGGCATTCATATGGCGGTTTTGGTAAAATAAGAAACATAATAACCATTTGCATTCAGAAAGTGTACATTAGTGAAGTGGAACCGATGAAGAAGACTATAAAAAGTCACTGAAACTTTTCAACAATAAGTGATTTACGAGTGGCAACGAGAAACATCTCGATTGAAATAGCTAAGCTTCTTCATAGTCGTAAATTGAAATGGTCCTGATGAGAATCGATTTGATGATGGAGAACCTTCCGGCTCTATCATCAAATCAATTCGATGGCACTGGATCTCTGTAAAAAAATAATGTATCCTAGCCCTTTTTTGGGCTTATTCGAATCGTCACAAGATACATTTTTAGGTAATATTTAACTAAAACCTAAAAAATAAGACCGACTGAGAAAAAGTTAAAGAAACTGCATAATTCAGTTTCTTAAATTTACTTACAAGTAACCGTCTGTCTACTCAATCTATCCAGTATATACAATTAATATTACTAGAGTCTGTGCCATCGTGTCATAAACGTACTGAAACCGTCAAGTTTCAATATTTTACACATTTTTTATATGACATTGACGCTAAAATAAGATTAATTGTATATACTGTATAGATTGACTTAGAACGGTTTCTTGAAAGTAAATTGAAGAAACTGAATTATGCAGTTATTTTTTACTTTCTAGTTTTTTTATATATATCTTCAATGTGTATTGAAGATATTAAAAAAAAACTATTGTGACAGACTATTTGGAGGACACTTAGCGGAAAAAAAAACATTTTGATTTTTGTATGTTTGTGTGTATCATTGTGGCTTTATCACGCCAAATCGGCTAAACGGATTTTGACTATTTTTGGGACACGGGTCGCTTTGTATACACAGATCGTTATAGAATACTTTTTCCCCGACTACGCGGCAGAAATATAGAGGGCTCATGATTTTTTTTCTCCGAAAAACATAGTTGAAAATAATGAGATAAAACTGAATGTAAAAAGCTATTATAGTATCTGTATTTGTAAGCGCGTCACGCAGAAACTACACAAATCTCTTACACGACTCTGGTTTTTATCTGACTTCATTTAAGGCACTTTTTATACAACTACGATTTAAGCTAAACAGAAAGATTCTGTGTTTTCTATTACTTTCGCATGAATTACACGAAGTCGCGGTCTAGCCCGTTATACAAGTATAAATACATAATAAATGGCAAATCGGCAAAAACATTTGGAATGAAACTTTTCATACTCGCCAAAAACTAGCCACAACGTCTGTTTTTAAGTAATAGGGTACTATAATTTTCTTTAATAATGGAATTATAGTTCAGGAAAAATGGGAAGAAAACAGCCATTACTGCTGGAATAAAACCTATTATATCAGCATGGATCATTAGCTCATTCGGTGAAATACAACAGCAGTCTTGGACTCTATTGTTATGGTAATAATGCCCGCATTAATAGCATTATGGCCATAAAATATGGCAAATATGTAACAAACTTCTTTAGGATTCCGTTGGTCCGTAGTTTGTTAATGGTTTGGTGATTTGAATGAAGTACGGATATATAGTATAAAAGCAAAATCTAAAAGTGAGTTACAAACTACGCCTAATTTTTGATTGACTGTAGGGTTTGCAAAAAAATACGTATTTTATTTTTAGATAAATAGGGTGTGTCCTAGAAACTAGAAGCATATTTTATATTTATTTTGTGATAACGAATATTATCGATAAAACTGGTATAAAATTGAAGGAAGTATCTACTTAGCAGAGGACGAATGTGAGACAAAGTTTGACTGTTCATGTACTTACCTTGATTGTACACCATTGCATAGCACTCTCTTGCAGGAACTCGTATGTGTTGTATTAATAACAAATAACTTGATATTTTTAAGGATATGACTTTATTTTTTTGCAATCGTTATATAATGTATGCTTCTTCAGTCAAGTACGGCGTCTACGAGTCATTTTCTGCGAGTAACTCATACATAAACTACAACAAATTAAACATAGCTAAAAACTATAGAAAAACACTGCGTTCTTTTTTGACGACCGGTTTAGCTCAGTGAGAGTAACGTTGCCTGCGAAGCTAAGGTCCTGGGTTCAAATCCCGGTAAGGGCAAATATTTGTGTGATGAGCACGAATATTTGTTCCTGAGTCTTGGATGTTTTCTATATATATAAATAATATATCTATTAGATATATCGTCGTCTAGTACCCATAACACAAGCCTTATTGAGCTTACCATGGGACTAGTTCGATTTGTGTGAAAATTGTCCTGTAATATTTATTTATTTTTTGAAATTCATTATTGTTCTGTGCGGAGTTGTATAATATAGTTCAGTGGCTTAAAATATAAACAATAGAGTGATGGTCCAATCTAAAAAGTATGCCTTTTTAGTATGATTGAGGAGTGCTTTTTCACAGATTATGTAGTTCACGAGTAGAAAAATGTATTGAAATCACATATTCTATATATTTGCTTAAGTGGCCTAACGCTTTCAGTACTGAATGTTTTTCCCGACTGCACCAATTTCACGCTTCTCTGTTTGGCCCTATGGTTGACTGGTAGATAATGCCTTTTGGCATTAAGTCCGCCATTTTTACTTACTTTTGTTTTGTGCAATAAAGTTTAAATAAATAAAATATTCATGGATGGCTCGTACAAAAATGTTCATATTGTACTAATAATTTTTTGCGTATGTAATGTGACTTTTGAATGTTTTTATAATTATTCAATTGTATTTTACTTTATTTGATGTTGTATTAATTAGTATATTTTTATAATGTTTGTGTTTGAAAAGGTAGAAAAATGGTGTATCCATGTATAAAATTGTTATTTGTACAAACAATGTAACCCAATTCTCACAAACAATACAAGAGTTTAACATTTGATTCTTTTATATACTTATTATAATAATCATTGTAATGTTTTATGTGTTTTCTTCCTATGGGGAAATCTTGCGTTATAATTGTTACCAAAAAAATAGTACAATTAGATACTAACATAAATTATATTCTTTGTTTCTAACATGTACCCCGATGTTGTTGGATTTTCAAAGGAATGACGAAATGTTATATTTAAAAGTCCGCCCGTTTGTAACACAGACAGAACCAAATGTATTTATTAAGAATCACTGATAGATCCTGAACTGAGCGTAGTGTTTATACTCTACTTGAAATGTTAAGCACTTTTTGGAGTCCACTTTCTGCGACAAAAAATACAAAGATTTTATTTAACGGAATTCTAAAAAAAGAGCTTTATGTGCGATTCTTTAACAAGAGTTCAATGTTGCTGGAGTAATGAATATTTACGATGCCCTGGGATCCCTTCAAGTTGCGCACCCTTATCATGATGTACGGTCGGCGATAAATAGGACATGAGTACGGGGAAAACGAAAAAGATACTACTGCATTTGCCAATATCATGTGTTAAATTCAACCACATTTATGCTATCATTATATCATCCTAAAGACTCTCTCTACTTAACAAAAGCCTTTGCTAAGCATGTCTACGACTGATCCTTATCCAACGGTTTCCGCGATCCTAAGCAGGTCGTCGGTCTATCTTACTGGGGCCTTCCTACGCTGCTTGCTTTCTACCTTTCTGCCCCAGCTGCGGCCATGTGCCCACGATCACTTACGTTTACTAACTCGCATACGTTCATTCTTACTAAAATCGTTAACGCATGACTGTTGTATGTTAACAGTAAAATACCGCGTATTTTGTTATTGTTGAAATAAAGACCATTTAAAAACAAAAACAAAACAAACCAACAAAACTAAAATCGTAAAAGTTAAATATTTATTCATACACTGAAGATGAGTGAAATGGGTTGTTTAAATGTCTTTGAATCTAAAAATACATTTTTTTATGTTTATCTTCACCATAATCTTATTTTATCATAAATTCGGTATTATTTAGTTTTATCCTATTTTGATGTTGTGAAAAATTGGAACCTCAACTTTCCGTATTTTGGCATGATTCTAAAAGAAACTTTCGCTGTTAAGCTTTTTGTAGCGCTACGCATTTTGCTGTACATACGGGGAAACGCATGGTATTGCCTACGCTTCTACGAGCATAGCGCCCGCTAGGCGGGTTCCTGGCAGTGAATGTGTTAAGCTAAGTACCTACACGGTTTACATAAATAAAAAGTGTATTCAAGTGCATTACGCCATCTATCGGATGATTCGCAGTTGAAGTTCTGGGCATGATATCCCAAGAACCCTAAAGGTTTAAAATATACGATTGAAACTGGCTCAAAAGATCCAGGTATAATAGCCTTTTTTTGAGCCGACTAATAATAATAGGCACATCATCATCATCAACTGTACATTGCGCGATATTTTTAACAATTATTCTAAATTACTTTGTAGCAATGCTTTGTAGCAAATTTTCTTATGAGGAAGGTTGAAACGTAAAGATAATTATGGTAATCAGGACCTAAGGTTGAGTCTGCAGTCAGCATGACGATGACCATCTAATCAACAAAGATCCGCAAGAATTAAATTTTTGTAGCGGTACACAGCTTACGCTCCTATGTTCTCAGTGTTAAGGAAATATGCTGTTATTCATTCAGTAACGAAATCATCTACCAGCTGATTAAACTCAAGTCACTGCACAAGTCAGACAGCTGTAATAAGTCCAAATCGTCACTCGCTGTGCAATCAGGTACAAAATACCCAGGGCCAAATTAATGAGGGTACAACCCCAGATATCGTGTCTCGTCGACCTTTACAATCTAGTGCGAACATAAATTGTGATAGAGCTCGGGGGCTTGTTTAATTTCACGACTGAATAAATCCGAATGTTATGGGAGCCGTGATGGGTCGGCCATGGGTTCCGCGTCGTGTTTAGGGCTAAGTTTATTAGCTAGCGTTTAAATATCGTGACTTCATTAGCTTACGTACGCTGAGCTGTATTGTTTAGAATGTAAGACCTCATTTGCACCTCCCTGTATTCTAGCAAATAAACAATTTGATTGATTGATTGATCTTCCAGTAAGTGGATGATAACGTCATGTAAGAAATGTAGGATTGATATACCTACAACTATATTTAGGAAAGGTGTAATAGTTGACTGTTTTACGTGGGACTAAAACGAGCCATGTGGACACAGACATGAGACATGTTGAGAAAAAGAGGGTAAATACAATCTGATTGTGAAGGTGGTTTGATTTAATACTCTACTCTTCACTTAGATTGCGACGAAAAAGCGAGAACCGATACCAAATTCATAAACAATCATAGCACACGTTCATCGGTGCCTTGATAAATTTCGGTCGGCGGCAACCACCCGTCGTATCATCATACTGATACCAAACACTGAGCTGACTCTGAAATAGCATAAATTGTATATCTATACTAATATAAACTTGTAAAAACTAAATGATGTCAGTATATTGAAGATATTATAAACAAAATGATTGTAACGGACTATTTGGAGGTCTCTAAATCTTATTTCAAGCTTAGTTAGTTAACTTTTAATAGTTACGTAAAAGTACATCTTGTGACCGTGGCGATTCCAACAAGCCCGCACCCGGTTTTATTATGGAGATCCGTTGTCTACTTTCCGACTCCAGCATGAAATCAGTTGCATGGTACTATTCTCATAAAGATGTAGTTTATATCTTTAGGTATTTTTATCGCCACCCGTCAATCACCAATCATTGAGGAGTTCCAATGACATTCTGTAGTTTTCTTCATCAGTTCCATTTCACCAATTTATATGTGCTAAATGTAAATAATTGAAGTGTTTCTTGAAATACTGAAATTGTAATCGGTTTAATAGTCTTGAAATAATTAGTGAATAAAAAAAAAAAGAACCGACTTCAAAATAAACTAAAAAGCCATAAATAAACTTTTATGTACGGTACGGATCACATTTGAATTACCTTTTGAAGTCGGTGCCAAACCATTCATTTATTACTATTAAGAACCGCGGCGGCGAGCCTTTAGTTATTATCTACCTACATATATTTAGTCATAGTAATTCGTATTTTTGTTGAATAAAGAACTTTATTTACTTCAGATTTGGCACCGACTTCAAAAGGTGTTTCAAATGTGATTCGTACCTTACATAAAATATTATTTATGGCTTTTTAGTTTATTTTGAAGTCGGTTCTTTTTTTTTTTATTTTTTTTTTTGCTTTTTAGTAATGGATTTTAGTACTGATATAGAGTATTTTTTAGACCTCAGAATGGGAAGATTGAGGAGGCACTTTGCACGCATCTCGAGTCTTTGCAAGTAAGAAATGTAAAACTTGGTTAGTTCATTGTACCTTCCATCATCAGCTCAGCATGAAATGATGACAACCAGAGGAAAACAACTGATAACTTTAGAAAAATATATGCAAAACATTGTTAGCGCCTATAATATTTGAAAGTTTCTCTCGATTTCCCTGGTATTCCATCATCTAATCCTGACTCGGTGATAAGGCGACTACTTCAGGGACACACTAAAAAGAATATGACTAACAGTTTTAACGTATCTACCTATAATAGATGATTTTTTTAAGAATTAACCTCTAACTCTTAACCATTAAGGAGTTGTACCTTCCTTCATCAGCTCAGCATGATGAGATGATGACTACCATATGCAAATACTTAAACAGCTTAAGAAAATATATGAAAAACGTTATAAGTGTCTATAAAATTTGAGGATTGCCCTCGATTTCCCTGCGATCCCATCATCAGATCCCAACTTGGTGGCAATGGGACCACCTTGGGAGTATAACCTTTCAAATAATAAAAGAATTTTTAAAATCGGTGCACAGTTGGCGGAGTAATCGGTTAAAATACATAAAAAAAAATACAAACTATCGAACATATAACCTCCTCTTTTTTTGGAAGTCGGTTAAAAAAAGATTCCGACGAATTAAGAACTTCCTATTTTTTATATCGGTTAAATTTAAATTGCGGTAAGATTCAGATGTATTTATATTTCAAATTCGTTACTCACGTACCCAAGTACTCTGTACCCACCTTTTAAACCACCTTTTTGTTTCCTACATACAGATTAGTTGCAATAAACTGTAAAATACTTACCAATGCTATTAATAGTTCCCCGTACCTATTGTTAAAGCTATTTTTGTCATTATATGTATTAATATGTTTAAAACGAACACAGTACTGTCCCAAGAGATCCGATTTGATTCCAATTCAATATGAACCGAACGATATCTATGTATCTAAGAGTGAACAAACGAGTCCCGAGTGCAAAACCAACCTTATCAAGAAGGGCCTATGTGTTTGTTGTTTTTCAATGTAGTTAAGCTCTTTTGTACCGTCATAATAGTGCAATACACGAGTTCATATTGAATATTTACTTTGTGGGCAGCGGGCGAGGAGCAGAGATAAGATGGGATCGGAAATGCCGGGAAATTGAATGCAAAAGACCGAAATATATGCAATTTCTACGAGTATACAACTGGGGTACTTAAACTCTATACCTTTATTCTACCCTTTTTAATATACCTTTTCTTAGCTACGGTGGCTTTTAACGACATATTATATGCAAGACAAAATACTAAGATGTAAAGGACATGAGTACTGTCGTCGATTTTTTGATATATATCAACATGGCGCGCGTTTCTCAGTTCAAGTTTCAAGCTAACAAACGCGCACTGTTGCGAGCTCAGTAACAGTTAATAGGTTCCAAAAAATCGACGGAATCACAACTCTTCTCTGTCACAATCCACCTCGGTCTCCCACATACTGTATAATTTTCAGAAGTTAAATGTTTTGATTTGGTATAAAGAAGTAAATAATGACAACGGAGAAAATATACGCGATATAATCCGATAAATTGTTTTATTTCAATGAGTAATAATCGCGGAAACAGAAGAAAATATTATAACGGAGATAAAGTTTGTTTAGTTTGGTGATTGGCAGAGTGCTTACTCGTAGGTACATAAACTTAGGTAGGTAAAGTACTAAGTGAAATTAATGGATTCACTGATAGATTTTTGTTGAAAATTACGTGACTGTAACTAAATGACAGTATTGTGCTTTTATTTTAATATTTAAAAGTATTTTAGAAAAATATTATCATTATTTTTTCACGTATGTATTACTTACCACGCGACCTAAAAGCTATCATGAAGAGGTCGCTTTAATTTAATATAATAAGACTGCCTGTTGTTTGATTGTAAGTCTCATGTTCTGTATTTCTGTGCATCTATATATAAAATACAGAGTACTTACTAGTACTTAGAGTTTTGTATTGTATATTTAGTCAATTGATGGTTTTCTCTACTGACTGAGAAGTCATCTATTGAATTACAAGAAGATGCCCGCAACTTCGTTCGCGGAGGAGAAAAAAATCATAATTCCTCTATTTTTTCCACAGCATAGACGGGTAAAAAGTATTCTCTAACCATTTGTGGATACCCAGCTACCCGTGTACCAAAAATAGTTGAAATCTGTTAAGCCGATTTGGCGTAATGAAGACGCAACGACTCATACAAATGTACAAAAAATCCAAAATAAATATTTTTCGATTCAGTGATATCAACATTTCACAACACAATCAACATTTTCTATGTAACATTTTCTATGTTATATTATTTTGACAACAGATTTTTTTTGTTTACAACTTTATATTAATTTTGATAACCATCTTTATATTAGTAACGGAAAAGAAAAAACAACAAAGGTATGCCGGCAGGAAAACATGATATACACAATTTCAAATCATTTCAATAAAACAATTTAAACAGATTATAATGCGTAAATTATCTAATTTGACTTCCCCATATTTCGGAAGCTCTGCAGCTTCCGTGTTCACGGTGTCGACTAAAAAAAGATCATCTGGCATGTATTTGTTTTCTCAAAGTGGGTAGTTTGTAAAAATTGTAACTTTGACAGAGGAAAATATATATTTTCTCAGTCGACCCTGCGAATATGGAAGCTGCAAAGCTTCCGAAACGTCGGGAATTTAAGTGAGATAATATACGCTATATAATCCGTTTAAATTGTTTTACTTTAAGTAATAATCGTGGAAACAATAGAGAATATTATAATTTTCATTCCTATAGTTTAAGGGTAATTTCAAACCGTTGAATACGAGTACAATCACTACCCAACAATACCACCGAGTAAAATTATCCTCTTCAAAGTCATGAAAAGTCGACCCACTTCTCGCAGTTACTTAGCAACTAGTAATTTATAACAATAGGTGCTAATTATGAAAAGCTATGGACTCGCGTGCAGTGGCAACGCAATTATGCTAATCTTATTAGTTAATCCACTTCGTGCTGTGCAGTTTTATGTTGCACCACTGCGCTGGAGCTGTACTCAACTTTCCGTGGCGTGTTAACTTACCCTGCAATTATCTATAGTATTAATGGGCTATACATATTTTTATTCAGGTTTCTTGCTTTCCAACGCTTTCCAATGCTTTTCCAGTTTAAGTGGCTCAAGGTAAGGATAGTAACGTGCTTGGTTGTCATTTTTAAGCGACTGCAAAACAGGAGGAGGTTTTATGTTTCACTGTGTTTTTTATGTATGTTCATCGACTTCTCTGTCACTTGTGGACCGATTTTTAAAATATTGTTTTTATTCTAAAGATTACTGAGATGGCCCTATTGTCAGCAAGACGGGATCTAATGGGTTCCCCGGGAAAAGGAGGGCAACCCTTATATTTTATAGGCATCTATATAACGATTTCATTATTTTAAGAAACAAGTTGAACAAGTCAAGACGTTCAGAGAGAATACAGTTTTAAAGAATATAACTTTATGATAGAATGAAAAAAATATAACACCGACAATATGGTTTCCGTAGAGGACGCTTTCACCACCGATGTGGACGCCTCAACGTGACCACGAACGCTCTGCCAAGGGCGAAACGACACAGAAGAAGAAGAAGAGGACGCTCAGCTGGTTATCTTCTGGTTTGTTGTCACATCGTTGGGCACAGGCGATCGAGACTGATGGGGAAGCATTGGCAATTTAGACATGGCTTTTGATCAGTTTTAACACAAAACACTTCTTTCGAAGCTTGTATCTTATGGGCGTGCGTAAAACCGATGTACGGAAATATATTTAAAAAAGAAATCTGCTGTTTAATTTAAGTTCTTTGTTTATATGTTATCTAGCTTAGTTTTAATTTTTACATGTTTTAGATTATATTCCTAAGCGTATATTAATTATATTCTATTAATAAAACATGATAGTATTCTTAATTATGGTTTTAATTTGCTTAGGCTTGTTATGCATATTATTTATGATATGAGTGGGAAATCATTTTTAATTGTGCTTAAATTTCGTTTAATTAAGGAAACTGTGGAAAAAAATACCATTCTCCCCCCTTTATCTCCGATGTTTATCAAACGAAAAATCTGGAATTTTCTGGAATTATGACATTTAATACGAATATTACACGATAATTATAACCAAATATCTATCTGTCTTACTTTTTTTTAATCGCCCTAATCATTTTTAAATGGTTTGGTTAAGTTTGCCTCTTACTTGTATGTGACGCCATAGATACCAGATGCAAACTTAACTCAAGCGGCAAGTTAAGTCGGAATAAGTGAACGTTTGTACGGAACCCTCGGTGCGCGAGTCAGACTCGCACTTTGTCAGTTTTTCTTACTATAAATCAAATACAAAAGGTTCTGCAACGCAACTAATTGTCTTTAACCTGTGTATTGGATGGCTAAAAGATAGCGTTGGCGTCCGATATGAAATAATTACTTTTCGCAATCATCCTGATGTTCTACGTAATTTTTAACACGCCATCAAAATAAATCTACTCCATTTGTTTATGTAAATGACTGGCAATTTTACCGATAAAACATCGTATAAGGTAAATCAAACATTTATCAATCGCAGAACGAGAAACAAAGAAGCATTTTTTCAATCGGCCAACTTTTACGATGGCAAGAGTAAGTACGGATTTCTGCAAAAGCCCCGCCTTTCTAACTTAGGAAATTTCACTTAAGAAACAAAAGTACTCCAATAAAAGAAGAACAATCATAAAAAGAGAGATGTAAGCGTGGTTCTTTAAAAGTGCTAGTGGGCTGGTACCTATAGGGTTATTTTTGAATCCCTTAATACTCATCTATTGGCGGGGTGGCACGGTGAAGGCAGGAGACTTACGAGTACTACTTTTGCCTTGCGACGAATTGTAGGTGACGGAATGAGAAAACGCTGAAATGGATGTTTTAAACAAGTTTTCTCATTTGCCGAAGATTGTGATGGAATCAGATTTTCTTGGAAATTTCTTGAGGCCTTTGCTTTTTGAAATAGGTAATATGATGCACGTTTATACCGAAAAGATTTTTTTTGTTAATATGTAGCGTGATACCTTTAGAGCACATCATATTTGTATATCATTATTTAAATAAAAACCGACCAAGAGCATGTCGGACCACGCTCAGTGTAGGGTACCGCAGCCGTTCATACCAAAAAATGCACAATACCGGCGAAATACATGCGGTATAAAAAAATAACTAGCAAAGAGCGTATCTCCACGGCGCTTACATCCTTTTGCTGAGAAGCACCGTTTTTCGGCAGGTACTCAAAAACGGTATATCCGATCATGTTAAAAACAATTTTCGTGGAAAGTATTTATTAAGCTTAATCTTTGTTATTTTTTCATATATGTTTTAGAAATACCGTTTAGAAAACGGACTTTCGGAGCGATTATTTCCGAAAATATACACTTAATCATTTTTTTTAAGAAACCTTAAAATGATTTTAAAACATCTGTCGAAATATGTGCCACACATATTTGCTGATTATATTTGCTGATTTTTTTTCAGTTTTGGTTACATGTATGGGGTGCCCCCCCCCTAGATTTTTAAATTTTTATTATGTAATTATCAAACTCAGTAGCAGGTTATAAAATACATCTATTCTCCAAATTTTATCAATGAACATCTTGTACTTTTTAAGTAAAATGCCTGTGACATACGGACGGACGGACGGACATGACGAAACTAAAAGGGTTCCATTTTTGCCATTTTGGCTACGGAACCCTAAAAAGGCCATTCTTACCAATAATGAAACGGGAAAATCAAAGACGTATCGAAGTATTTACAATCCTAACATAATATTTACGATATAACGTTAGTGTAGAAAATTAGTATGATTTTTTAATTAATAGGTAAAACTGTTTAAATTTATACAAGTGAATTGTTTACCTGTATCACAATTGTATTTACCAATTATTTTAAAAATAAAAAATTGAAATAGTTCGCTGGATTAAAATTTAATTAACTAAAGAAATCCCATACGTACAACTATTATTTAGCTTTCGATATGGTGTGATGAGATAAAATAATTATATTGATGTTGTATTTTTTATTAATTTAAGCGAGATTTTTATCCCATCTCATTTTGTATTAAGATAAAGCCACTTAATTTAAAATTAAAGCGTTAACAGTTAAACACCTGGTTTATTTTTTTCATTTATGCAAAAAATTCAATTTGCTGTACCGCGGCGGGCATTCGAGCGGGCGGGTAATCGACAAATACCTTTCGAAGCTCCCTATCTCTCGCATTTTAACTGCTCAATGTACAACCTTGTTCATAAGACTTGAGGTTAAAAATTGGCACAAAAGGGGAATCTAGATCTGAGTTTGTGTAAGTTATGCCTCGTAATTCCCCCTCGACTTAATCCTGCTATCACTACTCGCCTGCCTCTGATTACAGAGAAAAAACCATTCTATTTCAAAAATTACATGGTGGAAAATTATTTCTCATTCGAGAGATTTATTTATGCAAGGGAAAATTAATGGTGCGGTCTCAAATCCCAGGCAGGTGGTGAAAAGATTGCGGGTTAATGAGTTCCTGTGTCTAGCGGGTATTATTCATTATTAGGAATTGTTATTGAAACTCAACAGCCGTTTTATTTTGTACTAGGTATTTCCGAGTGGCAAATATCAGCAAACGTATGTTTCACCGACTGCATGTTGTGGAAGTGCCATACCTATAATATTTGTCACGTTTCATGATCGAAAAGTGTGTCATTTTAGATTTTCTTTTTTTATATATATTACTATAAGGCGCCCGCAACTTCGTTCGCGGAGGAGAAAAAGTCATGCCCCTTCTTTTTTTCTTTAGCATAGTCGGGTAAAAAGTATCCTATAACCATTTGGAAATACCGAGCAACCCGTGTACCAAAAATAGTTGTAATCCGTTTAGCTGATTTAGCGTGATGAAGCAACAACGACACGAACAATCTTACAAAAAATCCAAAAAACATATTTTTCGATTCAGGGTCGTCCAAATAGTCCGTTACAATAGTTTTTTTGAAAATATATTCAATGTACAGGTATTTCATTTTTACAACTTTATAATGGTACTAGCTTCTGCCCGCGTCTTCGTCCGCCTTAAATTCGTTTATTGCAGATAAGATTTTTCCGGGATAAAAAGTAGCCTATGTCCTTCTCCGGGACTCAAACTATCTCCATATCAAATTTCATCCAAATCGGTTCAACGGTTTAAGCGTGAAGAGGTAACAGACAGACAGCCAGACAGACGGACACTCTTTCTCATTTTTAATAATAGTATGGATAGAATAGATACTGTCATGTACAAATTAATGGGGCTAAAGTTGTCGTTTGAGCCCCTAGGGTTAAAAAGCATAGCCGCCCGGCAAGTGGATTCAGCGGAGCTATTGCACCGGAACCTGCCGCAGCCCCTGTACCAAAGGAACCCTGGACGTGCATTATGATCTATGATTATAAAAAAATAAAATGATTTTGTATGGGTTTTCATTAGAAATGCAACGGATATCCGACCACTATTCGGTATCTGGCCTATCCGGCCTTAATTGTACTATTTGGCCGTATACTGGATAGCGGCGTAGGTACTGTCCCGCCGGATTCCGGAAATAAAAAAAAACAGGTTAAGATTGAAAGAAAGGATTAATAAATAACAAGCCCACACATTATTTTAAACATAAACACTGACTGATAGTACAAAAAAATAACATTTACATTATGGAAATTACATTAATTTAAAGTTTTAATATTTTTTATATTTCTATTTATTATCAATGTCAGGTTAATCATGTTTCGCATGAATCGATTGCACGCACGTTCATATTTACTCCACTTTATGTAATACTATCATCTTGTCATCCGAGTGTCTACGACGAGTTCTACAATACTTCGGTCACATGGCAAGGAAAGATGGTGGCAACCTCGAGAAGCTTATCATAACCGGTAAAGTAGAGGGGAAAAGGCCTCGTGGACGCAGCCCAATACGTTGTTCTGACCAGATTCGCACCGCTCTTGACTCTATAGTTCACAATGCCCTCCACACTGCCAGAGACAGAAATAGATGGAGGAAAATCGTCCAAAAGAAAGTGATAGGGGGGGAGGGGATGTAATACTATCGGTCGAACATCCGGCGGCCGGATATCCGGATATCTGATCAACGGCTGCGTCGAATATTTGGTATTCGGTATGCGGTCAAACAACTATCCGTTGCATCTCTAGTTTTCTCTGTTTACTCATATTCGAAGTCAAAAGCAGAGTTTATATTGCGTGGTTACAAGCCATATTGGCACTCAGATATATTTGTCCTCACTTGCTTCATTCGCGTGTCTTTTTAAAATAGCATACTTCTTTCATAAAATCTTCTATTTGAGGGTACAGTTGATATACATGTTTGTCTAAGTAGCCCATGAAGTAGCCTAGTAAAGTAGAAGTATAGGTTTTGATATCAGAGTTGAGGTGAATGACTTGATTACACACACATGGCTGTATAAAGTACTAATTTAAAAAAAAACAGCGAATGGCATTCGTGTATATAACTAATTGCATATATTGGCGGAAAGTATGCAATACAATACAAATATAAAACTTCAGAATTACTTATAGTGACCACATCTAACTTTCGTTAACATTTTCCAAAAAAATATCTTGGCCATATCTTTACGACCTCAAATACGATGCTGACATTGAGTTAAAGCGAGACGGTTTTGTGAGTAAGAGCAAACATGATCGCCCGCCCAGACTCTTTTCAATGCTTACTGCACTTCCCTTTATACATGCTTGTGGTCGAATTACACTCAGAAAACCTACAATGCTCTCCGCGTTTAGTTCAATAATGGTTTAGGCGGTATTGGGGCTGCCCTGCTAACTGCAGCGCGTCGGGGATGTTCGCGGAGTGCGAGAATGCGCGTGCGCCCGAGCCCCAATGCCGTGCTGGCCATGACAGCCGATAAAGTGTACTGCCCCCTATATACGTAACTACTGCGACAGACACGTTACTAGCTGCCAGTTAAACATTAAATTTGATAATTTTAATTCCATTATTTTCTATTTTGAAAATCATCACCTTTTTATTAGGTGTGTCAGGGATTTTACATTATCTCAGGGATTTCTTAGACATTATAAGATAACGCTCTAAAATTGTTGCCGCATATTCTGTCAAGTTTAGGTTTGAATGATTTCAGCGAGGAAACGCCACCTTCGGAAAAATGCCGCAAGGGGCATTTTTAGATTTATTGAAACTTCATTTCGTTTTAGTTTAGTTTTATTTTTAATTTAGGTTTAGATTTACTTTTATCGATATGTTCGATTGTTTATATACAATAAAGTATTTTAAATGAATAATATTTAATTCGTTCTAGTTATCTACACGTTTCAAAAAGTTCTCAAGTTTATTGCATAATAATCCTGCACCAATTATTTCCAAAAAACATTTATATATGTGTTTTATCATTAGGTTTCAGTCCATATCTTTTCTGGGGTAAGTGTTTCCCAATCAAACTGCAAATAAATTACCCATATTTCCATTTCAATCACTCATATTTGCTTAGTGCGTCAAATCAACTAGCGGTTGTTTTTCATTTCAGACTTTTGCAGGCTTATAAACAACTTGCTATTTCCTCATAAAATAAGAATACTGAAAGTATACGACTAAATTTCTATAATAAAGCATTTGGTACTGCCTGAGGCATGCTAATTAATTTGGCTTTATTAAAGTCTTTTCCTCCTCCATAAGTAGGTTTTAATTATGTAAGCGTTCCCACTTATTTTTTTGTCAACATAATTTTTGTTCATTATTTAAGCTCTGAGATTAAGTACAGAGACAAAAATTATGTTGACACAAGATTATGCAGTCCACCCGTGACCATGGAAAGCTGGAAAGCTTCCGAAACGTCTGGAACTAAAATGAGATAATATACGCGATATAATCCGTTAAATTGTTTTATTTCAACAAGATTATGGTTTATTTTCCTGCTTTTAATTTGTTATGTTTCCCTGATATCATTTTATGTTTTTATGAAATTTTATAAAAAACATTGAAAAATGTCAGCATATATAGAAATGCCGGTATTTTTCATTGTTTTATGAGGTTTTGATGTGAATATGCAATTACATGCTAAGGTTATAAAAAAAAGGAACACTGACGGTATCGAAGCCTGTCATCAGTCTATCATAGTCGTAAAATACCTAAGAACAAACAAAAATCATATAAATAGGACAACGCAAAAATATAATTTTTTTGACTAAAAACTTCTTCACCCGCCAAAATAAGTTTTTTTTTCGTTCATACACTTGTGATTTGAGTGACGTCACATGTTTCGCTTGACTTTTATGGTGCGTTTAACGCCCAGCCTTTCAAATCAAATCAAATCAAATCATTTATTCGCAGTAATATGGTTACAGGGGTCTTCTTAAATTAAAATTAGAACAAGCATATTACGCCATTTCTGGCGTGCGAATATTTTGCAAACAAGAATACTTGCAAGCATACTTAATAACTAAAGAACTCATTAATAGAGTAAAAGGGTCGGTCCAACAACCATGTATGTAGATTTGTCTTGAATCTATTCAGAGGCAGATTACACAGGTCTCTGGGCAACTTGTTAAATACTCTGATAGCCATAATATAGGCATTTCTCTTATAAATTTGCAATTTCAGTTTAGGAAGGAATAATTTACCATCATTACATTTTCTTTGTGTTCTGCTACTTACATCAGTTATTTTTTTAAACAAATCTGGATATTGTTTTACAAATATTGCTAGCTGCTTAATATATAGGCACGGCAAGGTAAGCAATTTTAATTTTTTAAAAAGTGGCTTACATGATTCCGTTATATACGCACCACAAATAGATCTTACGCATTTTTTTTGTAGAATTATACCTTATTTACATGCACCGAGTTCCCCCACAGCAACAATCCATATTGAAGCACCGATGCCACATAGCCATGGTATGCTGTTAAACTAGTAGCCTCCGATGCTACTTGTCTTAAACGCCGAAGTGCAAATATAAAACTACTTATTTTATTACAAACTTTGTCTATATGCGAACTCCAAGAACAGTGGCTATCTATGATTATTCCAAGAAAATTAGTGTGTTTGACTTCTGTAATTAATTCATTCTCATATACTTTATGCCTAACCTTGAATGTCGTTCGAAAATTTTAACGATCTTAGTGTTTATAATGGGTCATCATAACATACAAAGGTATAGAAACTAAGAAAGCTTAGTCATAAGTTATCGAATCGATTTGTATCACATAAAAAATAATAAACCTTCTCCATTAGAGTGTCCAACGGTAAGTTTAATCAACATCGTAGAAAAATCGTTAAATTATTATATTATAATGATATCACCTGATAATTATGATAATGTAAGATAGAAAACTAAGATCTCTATCATATCCAAAGTGTCCGTCGTAAGGCGTTAAATTGGTGGCGCAAAAGTAGCAAGTGCGTAAAATAAATTAGCATAATAACGCCAAAAAAACCTGAACAAAGCAAGAGAAATTACTTTCGACAAGATTTATCATTTACTAGGCGCCCGCAACTTCGTTTGCGGAGAAGAAAAAGCACAACCCCTCTTTTTTTCTTCATCATAGTCGGGTAAAAAGTATCCTATAACCATCTGGAGATACCCAGCTACCCGTGTACCAAAAATTGTGGAAATCTGTTTGCCGATTTTGCGTGATGAAGCCACAACGACATACATAAAATCCAAAAAATATTTTCTTTCGTTTTAGTGACCTGCAAATAGTCCGTAACAGTAACAATAATAACGTAACAGTAACAATTTTTTGAAAATATCTGCAATGTACAGACATTTCATTTTTACAACTTTATAATAGTATAGAATATTGATATAAAACAAATTAACGGATTATATCGCGTATATTATCTCATTTTAGTTCCCGACGTTTCGGAAGCTTTCCAGCTTTCCATGGTCACGGGAGGACTGCAAAGTCAGTCCAGCGATATAATCCGTTAAATTGTTTTATTTCAATGAGTAATAATCGCGGAAACAGAAGAAAATAGTATAGAATATCACAAGATTTCGATAAAAATCTTTGGTTGTTGTTTTCACTATCTTGCTACTCTAGCGCTATTCTGAAAGAATTTGGAACTATTATTTACTGTTTTCAGCTCGACACTTTTTCATCTATTTTTCTATACTTAATTGACCTCTGTTGAATGTGTGGACTGTATTTGACTACTTCTTTCTTGATTTAAAATAAAATACTTATTTCTTCATGGTAAGTATTTGCTAATTAGCCATAATCAGCTAATATAGCCGCAAGAGAGTATAAGACTCTGAGTGTAGTAGAAGACTCTGAGTATAGTATAAGACTGAGTACGGTATAAGACTGACTACGGTATAAGACTGACTCTGGCTATCAAAATGGCCACTTATTATTCCCACATACTAGGGCCTGAATTAGCGGCTTATCGGCTGATGCAGGCGAATTAATAAATGCGACAAAAGATATTCTTTATTCATCATGTTTTACAATTGAATGATATACATAGTTATATTACTTTCTTAATGCTATAAAACAACATAACACGTATTTTATAAAACAGGGTAAAAAATATATGACAGAGTAGTAAAATGAAATAAAATAATTATGATTAAAAATAGCGAAATAATATTGATTTATCTCTTATAACTAAGTTTACACAATTAATCAATTCCTAATCCTAGTTATTTCCCACAATATCCCCCGCGTGTGCAAACACCATTCTCTAGGTTTCTAGGAAATAACAATGAGTCTGGAGGCTGGACGACGGATGGATCCCGCTGCTGTGCGTACTTCAGTGACTCGGACTTTGCCGTCTGGACCTGGGTAGACTTTAACTACCTCTCCTCTTGGCCAGGTACCTCTGGGCATTGTACTGTCCATTATGAGCACTATGTCGCCTTCTTTCACGTTGTCGTGGGCGCTATTGGATCTAGCTCTCAGCGACGGGCGGTATTCTTTGATCCATCTTTGCCAAAAATGATCGGCTAGTCGCTGCGCTGTTTTCCATGAGCTTGAAGTAAGAACGACGTCGGAAAATGAGCCGAATGGTGACATGGCATTAGAGCGGCCGATAAGAAAATGGTTCGGTGTGAGAGCTTCTTTTTCTTCGTTTAGCATAACCGGCGTGAGAGGTCGCGAGTTAATTACGTGCTCGGCCTCTAAAAGCAGGGTGTGAAGCACTTCTTCGTGGGGGTGCTTTTCATTAAGGGTAGCTCGTAGGGCGGTTTTTACTGAGCCTACGAGCCTCTCCCATGCGCCGCCGGCGGAAGGGTTACCTGGTGGGATCTTCTTCCAAATAATCTGACGCTGCCTAGCGTATTCTAGCAGATCACTGGTTGCGCTATTCATGGCGTCACTGATCTCACGTTCGCTTCCATAAAGTTTGTAGCGTTGTCCGAAAAAATGATTGATGGAGTGCCACGTCGCGCCATCATTCTTCTGAGTGACATGATCATAGCCGAACCAGATAAGGAGTTCACTAGTTCAAGATGTACGGCCCTTGTGGTTAGGCACGTATACAGGACTCCCCATCGCTTTTCGTGTCTTCGTCCGACTGTGACAGTCATAGGCCCGAATAAATCGCAGGCTGTGGCGGTAAAAGCAGGTTGATTTACAGTTAGCCTTTCTTTAGGTATATCGCCGAAAGGAGCCTTAGAGGGTGACCCCCTTCTGACACGACACCATTGGCATCTGTTACTTATAAATCTCAGAGCACCTCGCAATCCTATCACGTAAAAATGTTGGTTTATCTCGTTCATCACAGTGGAGTGGTTACCGTGATTGAACATAGCGTGATAGTGAGCGATCAGGAGGCGAGTGAAGTCTTCTTTGGCGTGAAGTATCGGCGTGGCTTTTTCTCTGTCGATTCTCCCGTCCAGCAGTAGAGTTCCGTGGCGGTCCATCTTCACGGCGAGCTTGCTGAGTGCAGACTTCTTGGGTATTTGTCGTCCAGCCTCGATGAGTTTCATTTCCTCGTCGAAATATGCCCGTTGACTGCGTTGAATATTTAATAACTCGGCCATTTTCAAGTGGTTATTGTTCATTTCAGTTTCTATTTTTCTATTGAGCATTTTGGACTTAAAAACCTCAGCAGCTAGTAGGGTGGTAGCAGTAGCCCTAATTAAACGCGTGTATTTCGAAAAACGTTCTATCTTAGGTAAATACGAAAAGGACTTAAGCGGCCTATCTACAGTAACGGCGGTTACGACCTTTTTCGCGCTACGCTCCTCTCCCGTGGTGGGAATTGGATTCTTATTTGATTTGTCAAGCGGCCAATCAGACTCATTTTTACGGATAAATTCAGGGCCGTGAAACCATCTATGGTTTTTATCGAATTTTAATGGGATAGCCTTCGTGGCATCGTCGGCCACGTTTGAGGCGCTCGGAACCCATCTCCATTCCGTGGGTTTCGAACTATCCTCTATTTCTGCCAGACGGAATGCCACGAAACTCTTGTATGAGCGCGGGTCTGATTTTATCCATGCTAAAACTGTACGTGAGTCTGACCAATAATGGCAACTATCTATTTCGTAACTAGTCTGTTCCTTTACTGATTTAGCTAACCTACAGCCTAGGACACAGCTTTGCAATTCGAGTCTTGGAATTGACACTATACGGAGGGGGCTCGCGCGCGCCTTAGCCGCTACTAATCGTGATGTTTTACCTATCGGGCTGTCACTCACAAAATAGACAGCCGCCGCGTAAATTTTCTCACTAGCGTCGCAAAAAATGTGTAACGAGCCCTTCCTATTACTCGCGGGTACATAGCGATCCAATTCTAACTCTTTTAATTGTTGTATATTTTGTATGAAACTATTCCGCGCGGGTACTGATTCATCCAATATCGTATCGTCCCAGCCTATGCCTGTTCGCCAGGTATCCTGTATGAGGATCTTGCCTAAAGCCGATATGGGTGAAATGTATCCTAGAGGATCGAAGACGGCCATAACGCTACTCGTGACCTGCCTTTTCGTAGGTAACTTTTTACCCTCCAGGACCTCCCGCGGAGTGTTACGCAGATTTACGTTGAACCCTAGCGTGTCACGTTCGTGATTCCATATTAAACCAAGGGTTCTTTCCGCGTTATTACCTCCTATAACCGTTTCCGATCGCGAACTTTTATCCTTGATATCCGATAACACATATGGATGACTCGAAGCGAAACCTTTCAATTCGAAAGAGGCTTTACTGTTCAACTCTATTATGTCATTTACGACCTTTTTCGCCTCGACTTCGTTTTCATCCATAGCTATCAGAAAATCGTCCATATACGCGTTTTTTACCGTGTATTCGGCGGCTATGGGGTACCTATCCCGGTGATAGTCAGCGTTCCTATTTTTAACATATAGGGCAGTACAGGGCGATGAAACGGACCCAAAACAGAGCCTTTTCATCCTGAATTCAGTCGGTTCACACTGCCCGTCTCCCTCCCTCCATAGGAAACGTAGACTATCCCTGTCCTCCTCTAAAACCTCTATTTGTAAAAACATCTCGCGGATGTCGGCTATTACGGCGATTTTACCTTCGCGAAATCTCAATAACACACCGAAAAGAGATTGAAGCAGGTCCGGACCTGGTAATAGTGCGTCATTTAAGCATTTATTGAATGACCTACTAGCCGCGTCGAAAACTAGACGCATAGAACCTTTCTGCGCGTGAAAAACCGGAAAATGCGGTAAATACCATGACCTTAACGAATCTATTGGCGCGGGCGATTCCATTCTCTCGGCGTAACCTTTCTCGAGTAATTTATTTATCTGTTTCGTATATTCAGATTTTAGTTGCACATCTTTGTTTAATTTATTTTCGAGAGAGTGTAATCGTTTTAGCGCCTGCGATTTGTTGTTCGGCAAAGTTTCGTCATCGGATTTCCATAACAAACCGGCACGATACCTATCTTCGTTTTCCAATTTTTCGCAAGTCGAATTTAACTTTTCTAACGCACGTTGTTCTGGATCGGATTTAGGAGGGCGATTTCCTACTCCTAATGATTCGATACTAAAATGCTCTTTTATCAAGTCGGCTATCTCATTTTCGGTAGTTTTAGCGGGACGCAAATGATTTACTATGAAAGCACGGCCACTAGGTACGTCGTGGCGACCGTGGAGCGACCATCCTAACTTTGTCAGAGATGCAACGGGGAGGCCTTTGTCTCCGCTTAAAATGCGGCGAGGCACTAAAAGATCCCAGTGATCCTGTCCTATAATCATTGTAGGTGACGTTTGCTCATAACATAGCTCATCTTCGATATCGTGTAAATGTTTGCATTTTCTTACCAAATCGCGAGATACCGCCTGAGTAGCGAGATTTAATTTATCTATTGTGTACGCGGACATTTTTATTAAATTCCTACTGCATGCTCCACGGATATTGAAACTAATTTTGCACGACTCTTTTTCAGACAATATGTTACCGCCGACACCCTCAATCGATAGGGTCTCTGCGTTACTGCGAGGTGATACCAAATCAGCTACATGCCTCTCAATTAGCGAAATTGAACTGCCATCGTCTAAAAGAGCTGTAGTTTGTACAGACCCTAAGGGCCCTGACAACTCTACCGGAATTATTTTCAGGTAGGTGTCAGCACTACGTACATGATTTACTAACCCGGTATTATTTTTTCGCGATGGGGTCGTGTTAAGCATCAATCCGTGTAACATTTTATGATGACCTGATTCGCACTGATTAAAACCGCAAGGTACGTATTTACACTTTACGGGACGCTTATGGTTAGATTCCAGGCACCTAAAACACAGTTTATGTGTTCTGACCGTTTCCCATCTTTTTTCTATAGTTAAGCTAGCGAAATCAGCGCATTTGCTTAAAATATGATTTCCGCTACAAATTATGCACTTAATAGTCGCGGTGGGGGGGGAAATCGGTTCGCTCGTCCTGGTTTCTACCATACGCGGTTTTTGGGGTTTTTTTTTTATTAATAGGCGCATTATTCCTATTTTTCTGCGTTTTAACGTTTACTTGAGCTACCGTTCGCGGGATAAAATCATCGCAATCAGAATCCGATGACTCGTAATTATAGCCTGAGGCGTGCGATCGAGACGGTTGACGTGCTCTCGCTTCTCCGCCGCGCATGCGCGGTGGTGAATCGCAAGCGGTTTCCGATATAAAATTTATCGAGGACCGAACTCGTTGACGACCGTGAGTTTTTCGGGTAGCTACACTTATCTCATTTAAAAACTGAGACATGGCTACTAAACCCGGCGTCCCCTTGTTCGAAGCCCTATATTTATTCCATTCATATCGCACGATCAGATTCAGTTTGTCAACGATTTTATTCACTAACTCGGGCGAATAGAGAAATTCGTCTTGGTGGAGCGCTTTTATGGTGGAAACTACGTTAGCTACGGTTCCCGCGAAAGTGGTTATATTACTGTTATCTTCCGCTAAGCGTTGCATTTTTTTTACGTTATGTATCTCCGCCAAGACTATTTCCTCCGGGTTACCGAAATGCCTTTCTAACGCTTCGATTATCTCTAACGGATCCGACACGGTGTACATGATAGATTTTACGGCTATTTTCGCTTCTCCGCGTAAAGCCCTACGTAATCTACTTATGTTACTGATATTGGAAAATAGAGGCGCGCTGTCCGTAAATTCCGATCGAAATGCTATCCACTCGGCGATATTGCCATCGAAAGGAGTTAATTCTGGCACGTGTCTTTGAATAACTGGCGTGCTCTTACTACGATTAACTGCCTCTACCACTTGACTGGATAACAGCTCGAAATCCCTATTTTCGAAACTCGTACGCGGTACGTTCATAGGCGCGAGATTTGACTCTATTTCCTGCACCGGATGGTTCAGACTCTGTCTTTGCTGTTCTACCCATCCTAACACACGCGCGTTTCTAGGCACTGTCTGATCGAACGTGGGCACTGAATTGTTGGACGCTTCCATCCTAGCAATTTCCAACCTACTTTTAGCCGCGATCGACCTACATCTAGCCTGCTCTAATTCTGCGTTATGAAAATCCAATTCGGCAATCAAAACGGAAAGCTGCTGATTAACATTAACAATTGGCGCGTTTACCACAGTACCCGACGCACTCCTACTATGATGGCCTACGGGGTCTTGAGTTAACGGCGGGTTCGCGGTCGGTGGCGCGGCACCGTTAGAATGAATAACGTTCGCGGGATGTGTCGATTCGTTCCCTAGGTGGCTACTACTACCAATCCTACTCTCTCCCGGTTCCCTGCTCCATGTATTAGTTTCCTCACTTGTTGTCTGACCGGAAGGTGGCGTTTCTTCATATGTGCGCGAACGCGTCTGACGCACGATACGACCTACCTCTTCGTTGGTCGACATTTTACACACACACGGGGAATGGGGGGGGAAACACAACCTAACACCTAATTGCCCTACGCGAGCGCTACCGGCACTTGACGCTCAAGCAACGCCCGGGGACCTAAATCCCTACGTCTTCTTTCTTCTTTCTTCCAGTGATAATACTCACTCAGGGGTGCTGCGCAATCCGTGTTAACAGAGAGCGAGCGTCTGGACCATGCCAGAGTAAAAGGCGAATCGTTTAGAGGGTCGCCGTATGAAGGAACAGAAACCGAAGCTTCATAAGTTCCCCGGAGTCGAGACTAGCCCGAACCCCGTCAAGAGACAAAAGCCCGAGGGCTACAAGAGGCAAAATGATGCACGCCGCACGGGGGGAAGCTGGTGGCTTCACAGTATGGTGCACGACGTACAGGCTCTTGCTGACTCGTTGAAACGGGAAATGCTTCGATCTTCTATTTATCTTGCGCACCTCTGCTTCATTGATCCGGCTCTCGAAGTACCATTGTTGAATGTGTGGACTGTATTTGACTACTTCTTTCTTGATTTAAAATAAAATACTTATTTCTTCATGGTAAGTATTTGCTAATTAGCCATAATCAGCTAATATAGCCGCAAGAGAGTATAAGACTCTGAGTGTAGTAGAAGACTCTGAGTATAGTATAAGACTGAGTACGGTATAAGACTGACTACGGTATAAGACTGACTCTGGCTATCAAAATGGCCACTTATTATTCCCACATACTAGGGCCTGAATTAGCGGCTTATCGGCTGATGCAGGCGAATTAATAAATGCGACAAAAGATATTCTTTATTCATCATGTTTTACAATTGAATGATATACATAGTTATATTACTTTCTTAATGCTATAAAACAACATAACACGTATTTTATAAAACAGGGTAAAAAATATATGACAGAGTAGTAAAATGAAATAAAATAATTATGATTAAAAATAGCGAAATAATATTGATTTATCTCTTATAACTAAGTTTACACAATTAATCAATTCCTAATCCTAGTTATTTCCCACAACCTCCTTACCTTTACTAGAGGTCGGAATTTACTGTCGCAATCTAACAGTGTTCCATATTTTTTTATCGATTTCGATATTTGAGAAATACAAGAAAAAACGGACCAACAAATGATGAAAAATATTTTATAGAAACCCTTACTGGTCGTTGTAGTTTTGTATATAAAAAAAAACAACATAGAAAAGGGTGAATCTTTTTTGAAATGAAAACTTCTTTAGCGGCGCTGTGGACTTCTTGTGATGGGGAAAATATGTTAAGCTCCCGATGGACATGTGTCCTGAACTATTACAATGTCATTGACAACGCACATAATAAAAGCACAACGTTAATATTAAAGTTTTCATTACTGCCGGCACTCCCGGAGTGCAACCCGTTTTTTTTCGAAGTCTACGTCAGTACACACAGCAGAAATTTAATCTGTTTTGTGATAGAAGTAAATAACCACCAATTTGTTTATGGTAAAAAAAAATATATTCGTGGACAATCTTGTCTTTTATTTCATAATTATCAATATCGATAAAAAAAATCTAACACTAGTTAAACTGTGACAGTCTTATTTATTGAAAATTCCGACCTCTGATGATGAACAATGCCACTAACAAAAACATAGACAAACATCCTCATTTCTATCAAAATTATAACACCCTTCTTATTTTGTCAGGGATAAAATAAACAATTTGTCATATTAGAATAAGATAGCTTAAAAAAGTGTAATACTGAGGGGTTCCGCGCCACATGGGTTTATTACAAGGGATTATATTTCGACATATGGTACCGCCACAATACTGTAACAAATGTAATATTGTGGAACGGATGTTGTTAATTATTTTGCACAGAAAAAAGCGTTCTCCCTTGAATTCAAACAAATTATCTGTGATTACTCGTTTTTGCTGTAGGTACTGAGTAACATATATCTCCTGTTAGAGCATATTCAGACGTACCACAACCACACGACAACCACAACCACACCACAACATCAACCACGTGGTCGGGCGATAAGTTATATGAAAATAAATAGTTGTATTCACACGGACCACATTTTGCCGTCAAACGCAACCGTGTGGACCACATCACAACCAAAACGCAACCACGCGACACCACGCTCTAGCGGACTGTTTCGTCGCAAACGTTCATGCAACGATGTGCAAGGGCACTCTGCCAAACTGTCTGTCTGCAAACACTAGCCACAACGTAACTACATCACAACCACAAGCGTCAACGCAACCACATCGATGATTTGTAGTGACCACAAAGCAAACGTAAAAAGCTGCAGCTACAATATTCACACGTAACCACTGCTTCACCACTTTTTGCCGCTGCGTTGTGGTGTGGCTGTGGTCCGTGTAAATAGAACCTTAGTAGTGGTCACAATGCCGGCATGACCACGCTAAATGGCTTATGGTTACTATGCATTTCATACCTTCTTATTCTATGAATGTATTTTTTTAGGTACAACTTCCAAGCGTCGAAAGAGACTTTAAACCCCGTCAATATAAAACGACTACTAGGAACATTAGTTCTTTTGCCATGATACCAGCGTCTTTATTTCTTACTGGAAGGTGCAACCTCGTCAGCGGAGGAGCAAAAAAATCATAAATCTCTTTTTATTGTTCACCGTAGTCGAGTAAAAATATCCTATAACCATCCGTGGATATACCCAGCTACCAGATATACATAAATTCAAAAAATATATTGTTGGATTCAGTGACCTTCAAGTGAGTATAACTTTTTTTTTTAATGTCTTCAATTTACCGACAATTTTAATTTTACAACTTTTTTATAATAAAGACAAGAAGGTACCCGCCACTTTGTCAGTGGAGGAGAAAAAATCATAGCATTATTTTTTTCTTCAGCGAAGTAGAGTAAATTGTTTCCTATAAATAAACCATTTGTGAATGCCCAGCTACAGAAAGTTGTTAAAATCCGTTTGGCCGTTTTTGCTTGATGAAGCTACAACGAAACATACAAAAAAAACAAAATAGAAACTATGCAAGTACTCCGTATCACTTACTTTTTTTAATATATTCAATGTATACTCATCGGCATCAATATCTGCCACAACAAAGCTGGCGAAAATATCTGGCACGTTCTAACGGCTCTAGAAATAGATAGTGTTAGATGTTTATGGGCACTTTGATGTGGCAGGTATTATTTTAATGGTGGTGACGGTATAGACATTTCATATTTACAACTTTATAATAGGTAGTGTAGATAATTTATTATAATTTAGGTTTCATCAAGCAAGAACAAGATATTACATCCTTATTACGACAATATAGCAGTTGCCGTAAAATAGCAGCTGTTTTCGATTTCTTTAAAATAATCATCCAACACAAACAAGTTCAACAAAACAAAGCTCAGCTTGCTCAGATTTTAATAATTTCCGTGTGACGTCACGGTAATCCTCTTATTTCATTTGTCACGGTGACGCGAACGATGTCCGCTGACACCGCTGACAACGCACAATCCGTCACGTGAGGGTGATTCAGTGTTCACTTGTTTGTCGCCATTACACGGGCGTGTGAATCATAAAAATATTATCTGAAACTAGAAAATTTGAGTAGTATTTCAAATTGGGATTAATATCGAATAGGTGTACTTTTTTCTTAATACATTTCTATGGACTCGTTCGAAAAAGATTTGAAACATCTGTCATATTTTCTCAAATATCCACTTCCATTTTTTTTCGGAACCTTCGCACTACGAACTTTTTTATATATACAATTTTTTTTAGTTAAAAGTCACTGTCCGCTACATTTATCCCGTAGTTTTTTTTGTTCCATAAATATATGAGAACAAATTCTATATCAGAAGAAATATTTGGAGTCCCATAACATAACCGTCCTACAATACCGTTAACATAAGTCGTAACTTTGCATATGACATCTCTTCTTACAGTCGCATTATCGCAAGGCTATTTGCAGTCCCACGCACACAACCCCTCTCCGCTGAGCAAGCATTTGTAAAGGAGTCGGCTGACTTATTTTTCTTAACTTTGCATAGGGCCAGCTCCACGGATCAAGACTGATGTGTACCGCTATCCGCCGCTTACGCTGCCGTTTTCTGGCTTTAAGGATCAACATGGGAATCCTCAAAACCTCTACCTTTCGTAACAGGCTTATGCTTATTGAATCGTATTCAATCCCAACCTAGGTATAATAATTCAATTGAATGTAGTCCAATTCAGCTCAGCTTAAATAGAAGTTCGCTCTCCTTAGCATCCTCGTGGTATAAATTTTTAATGCTGAAATAGGTAAGTAAATCTTCTCAAGTATTTCATTAGTAGCAAATCGCTTCGAAAGTTGTACCTCAGAAGATTCTAAAAGCAATTAATGAATCAGTTCCAAAGTAAATGAATACAGTAGAAATAGGGCCATAATGACGAAGTTTCTTTATGTTCCGTAACGAGTATAAATTGCGCAACTGGTTTTAATCGATTGGTTTTCGGTTTATTTCATTATAATCAAATTATTTGAACAAGTAAAACCTAAGTCGCTTTACATTGAATCCATTATTATATATTATATGCAACATTTCAGACCTTTAACGCTTTTCATACACTGCGTTTGCTTAGAATGCTTTTGTTTAACGTTTTTCACACATCTTTCGTAAAAAAAAGTAAAACTTTTAGGCTGGAAACAGTGCTCGACCGATGGTACACGCGTACGGTCGGTTGGGCGTGGCTATCGTTGTAGAAAGCATAGGCGCGTTCAGACTGATGCTGACCGTCAGCGCGTATGCGGCCGTACAAAACGCGACCGACCGACCGTACGCGCGAACCATCGGTCGAGCACTGTTTCCAGCCTTATTAGACAAAACGATGACATTGTCATAAAATGATTAATTTTTGTTTTTAAAATTAAATTGAAACAATACTGGAAGTGAATATTTTAGAGCACTTTCTACGATACAGGTGTTTTTGCTTCAGTAATTCCTTGTTGCCAAATTCGTAGTCAATATCAATGGCTGTTTTGTAAAATGTACAGAAGCTATGAAAAATTGCAACGTAGTTGGTCCTACAAGTGCAATCCTCGCAATTAGATTATTGATATTGGACTGGATTAGTATGGGATTCTTCTTAGCAGTAAAATAATTGCAAGGTTTAATTTAATTTGAACAATCTATTTCTATTTGACCTAAATCTTAGAAAAACCCAAGATAAGCCAGAAAAGAAAAACCAAACCAAATCATTCCATCTGCTTCCATACTACCAAAAATTATCGTACATCCAAAAACAGACCAGGAAAACGCAAACCAAAACGGCGCCGCAATCAAAATATCCCTCCGAGAAAGAGGTAAAGGGATCTTCCTAGGCTTAAGGGCGCACGTCTATTACTTAGTCTGCACGGAGCACAGGCGCGGGGAGCTCCAATTAACGCGCGTATTAACGCTGGCTCATGGGCCTGCACGAAAGGGCATGGGATTACAGTAGGTCCTTTAAAGTTTCAGAGTCATTACCAAGTCTCTCCTGAAACAGTTTTGTTTTGCATGATTTGGACCAACGATCTTTGGATCTACCAAACGTTTGATCCCACTGGCATATAAGCAAATTATCTGAAGACTTCAATGCCAAAGTTGGACATTTTGTAGGATTTGGCACGCCTCGAGCGACGTATTGCAACTTTGATTCATTAAAATTGCATTTGTTTGTAGATGCATGTAATAAAGATTGGCCAGTGAGTGTGCATTGACTTTGACATATTAAGGCTACCATACTTATCCTATTTTGTCTTGATAACATTAGTGGAGAAAACGGTGCATTTCCAGCCTGCTGTGGTCATACCCTCTGCCACGGGCGGGTATAATTTGAACGCGGATCATGTCGCGCCAGCGAGCAATCCGAGGGCGTCTTCTGACGGGATTTGCTTAAATATTTAGCCGCTATGCTGATCCATTTGATTCCAAATGATATTCCACTATTATTATTGTCTTATCTCGGCTTGTTTGGCTAACGGGCTTAGAATTTTAATGAGTGTTAGTTAGAATCATGCCAAATAATGTCGGATCTGTACAGATGTGTGGGAATTGTTGAACAATGATAAAAACTATATTAGTACCTAGCTGACAATAAACAAAATAGCGCCATCTCTTGGGACATGTGTGTTGGACATGCCTATATTATATTTTGGATCAAAATTCTACAATTATACGTAGAACTATATAAAACGAGAACCTGCCTGCTTGCAAATTCGAGCTAACGATCGATAATTTCCATGCTTTCTGGTAATACATAAAGTTACACTGAGTGTCTCAAATCTATCTGAGGGCTAGGTGCATTGATATATTTTTATACTGGATACACAAACCTGAACAAAACTGCCAGTAAAAATGGTCCAATTTGACATTGCCGGCCGTGTCCAAATAGATGCTAATAACCAGTTTTTCTCATCGGCATCAACGTAATTACTTAATACTAAAAATAACTTATATTCATAAGCCTTTAGTGTCAAATTGGCATACGTACCTACTTATAACACCAAGAGAATTGTTATCTATGGGTTACTAGCGGAGAGTAACTTATGTCTTACGTGAAACGGGAATATTGAGTTCCGTGCTAACGGAGAATTTGGAGGAACGAAATTAATAATCCAAATAAAAAAAATACGTCTGCATATAGTATTTTTTAATCAATCGATAGAATTAACGTTAAAGAGGCTTTATACTAGTTTCTGTTTTTTTCTCGTTTTATAATTGTTATTTTAACAATCATTAACAGACCATTTAGTCATTGTTGATAACTGGCAGCGTCAATGGCCGAAACAAGACTAATAGCAAAACTACCGTAATGGGCAATATTGCAGTAGTTTTAATTGCCACATATTTCCCAACTGATTATGCGTCTTTATATTATACTAGAAGGCGCCCGCAACTTCGTTCGTGGAGAAGAAAAAGTCATTACCCTTAATTTTTTCTTCAGCGTAGTCGGGTAAAAAGTATCCTATAACCATTTGGAAATACCGAGCAACCCGTGTACCAAAAATAGTTGTAATCCGTTTAGCTGATTTAGCGTGATGAAGCAACAACGACACGAACAATCATACAAAACATCCAAAAAAGACATTTTTCGATTCAGGGTCGTCCGAATAAAAAAAAAAAAAATTAAAATTCATTTATTTCAAGCGTCGATGGCTCATACATAATTACATTATTACATTATAAATTTTTAACATTACACATAAAAACAATTATACAATTAGAATACCTTAAATAAATAAATAAAAATAATAATAATAATAATTAACCTACGCCTGTTCGTACATGCCTGTCGCAGCAGTGTATGATGTACGGGCAGTCTACGCGGTCCGCTATCATCGCAAGGACGGTGTTGGCGCTGGCTCGCACCCGCTGCACCAGGGACGCGGCGCGCATGCGCATGGTGCTGTGGAAGCAGGCCGTGCGCGCCTCAGCGAACATGCCCGAGGCACTGCAGTAGTCCGTTACAATAGTTTTTTGAAAATATCTTCAATGTACAGACATTTCATTTTTACAACTTTATAATAGTATTGTCGAGAGTAGATAATAAGTTGTAAATAATATATAATGTGTAGGCTTAAAAAATCGAATTATTGTATAAATTTAATCATAACGAATTATTGTAATATAAATCATTTAACTCTTGTACACCATTTATTGTAATAGTTTTAAGTACATATTGATTTATATACCTCTTATATACCTTCTATATACAAATTGAACCTGAAATTATAATTAATAATATCATGTGTCTATTTACTATCTCGTACTAATCGCATTGTAAAGGCGAGATAGCATGTGTTGAAATAAAGAATATCTCCATCTCCCTGTCATCAAAAGCTAATATAGTCGATACATACCACTAATTGCGCCCTGATCAAAAGATCAAGTACCGACCATTTTGGCGGGAAGAAGTTAGTTCTACACTTACCTCTGACATACCAATGTCTGACTACATTAGCTTATGAAGAAAGCTCCTGCATTATGAAGAAAGAAAAAGTATTGTTTTAATTAAAATCCCTAAAATACAGTCCTTGTCCAACTAGTATAGAATAGTATGTCAATGGTTAGGTGATATCAAACCATCGCACGTCCTGCGGGCCTATGATGGTTGCGTTTGTCACGTGATAAATGATATGATAACGCGCCTGTCACTCTCGCACTCACATACGTGTCAGAAGGTGACGGCAGCTATGTCATTTATTTATCGCGTGACAAATGCAACCATCATAGGCCCGCTGTAATTGTAAGTTCATTATCATCGTCATCATCATCATCGTTGTCGTCAGCCTGTAATCGTCTAATCCTGAACATAGGCCTTGCCCAATTCATGTCACCATACCCGCTCCTTAGCTCTCCGATCGTAAGTTACGTAAGTTAAATTCTATATATAAATTATAATTTATATTGAAATAAACATATATGTTCTGATTTTGAGTCATAAATACGCATAGATTTAAAAAAATTAAACTAAAGGTTGATATTTTTAATCAGTATATCTCGTGACCTGAAACACGACCGCCATGGTGTGACGTCATCTGTCAGTCCAGTCATAAACAATAATCATATTAGAAAGTTTTAGTTAGGCTATGATTTCTTCTCCAACTTTTGTTTACATACCGCCATGACGTAACGATTTAATTGAACACGCCCTACATCATATTTTCGTGACAATAAAAAAGGTTTAAATATTAATGTAATTTCATCGCAAGAAAGTGAATATATTTTCGGTTTTTTTGTATGTGGCTACTTATTAGAAAATAAACATTTTAAAGTACTTTTTCAAATAGAGTAGAATAACCCTATTAAGTATATGGATAACGGTAATATTGCTCTTTGTAATCATGGCTACTTTATTACGCAATAACACAGCTGTAAACCTATTTTATCACCAATAATTAAAACCATTAACAATGAAACCCATCAATTCAAATTAAGACAATCCACTGTTTTCATTAAAGGTAACCATGTAAAACGGTAATTTCGTTAAATAATTGTTTCCATAGTAGTCGTTAGCGTTTATTAAGGGCCATAGATTTCGCGGGTCGCCGGGGTGAAATTACTCGGGCATTATTCTTAAATTATTGCCACTAATATGTCGGGGCTCGGGCCCTGACACTGAATTTCAGTGACGTCTGGAATACCTTTGCAGTCATTTTCCCTTTGAGTGTGTAATTGGGGGGCTTATCGCGTGACATTTGCGAAAATGCGTTCGGGACTTACGATTATTTTATTTTTAGACGGCGAACCAAAAAAGGGTTTTGTTGGTGCGTGAATTTTGCGCTATTCGTACTTTACAAACTGACGTCACTAACAGTGCAAAATCTATTATTTACCTTTACAGAATCAAGTTATCTGGGTATCAAATTGGTGATTGTTATTGAAAAAAGCAATGTGATACACTTTATATATTGTTGCAAAGTGAAGGATATACAATGCAAAACATTTTTTTCAACCCAATATTACATAAAATACCTAACCGAAATGAAAAGCGGACATTATAGGAAGCAGGCTATTTTTGTAAGTTGGCATAATAGACAGAGAGTATTTTAGGAAAATACCATCGTAAGATACAAATAGCAAACAATGTAGGGAAGATACGTTCGTTTGAAGGAAGCCATTTTCAGAAACATACATTTTAAGAAACGGACTGAACGAGCCTGTGCCTATTTTCCAAACTTGAATTTTTGGGTTGCGGATAATGTCGCATAAATAAAAACAAAAAAAAAACGACTAAGTGCGCAATTCCCATAAATTATTGCTATGTCACATAAATAATGATAAATATATATAGACATTCCAAACAACAATGCGTTTTGCGACATGTTAAACAAGAAGGATTTGTTTGCGGGTTCCGTCCGCTGCAGACTCGCCGAAGTTGTGAGTGCCGATGTATGTCGCGGCGAGCGGCCGCCACACCCCGCAAGTGTGGCAGATGGGCTGTATACTTGTTTATACTATAAGAAAATAATTAGTAAGCTTTAGAGAGGGTTTTCAAGATCTTTGCTGCGAGTGACCCGTTGGATGGGGTTTCAAAATTGATTTAGCGTTAGGTTACTTTTCTGAGAATATATGGCAGGCAAACAACTGAAAATAGTGGTCGTAGCACCAACTTTGACTTACTTTTGATTGAGGAACCCACTCAGTGATTAACCAGTCTCTCGGGTTTGTAATAGGGTCGAACATATTGTTTAACTACACACGACAGCTCGACTATAGTATATAATATAATCTTAGTTTATATATACTTTTATACTGCATGGTTTATTTGTAGTAAATTTCCAATATAAAAACGCTTTGAAGTAATATAGATTTACATACAATACCTAATAAAAACTCAGATAAAGCCGGAGTTTTGAAGACAACTTAATATAAAAGACTTAGACAAAACGAAATTAATTAGCGTTCAATTTAATATCCCATTCAATTTATTTTCGCCAGTCCAATTTAGTGGCTTAAAAAAGCAATTTTCAACTACAACTAAGAATTAAATAGAATAACTTATCTTCAGGTAATTTATGCGTTAAGTTTTGCAAGATGCCTAATTCGGCAACGAGATTGGGGACGAATTTTCCAGATTTACGATTTTAGTTTAGGGATAGGAAACCGATTAAAACCCGATTAACAAAGGAAGCGGGTACGAATGCGGGCACGGGACTCTCACCTGCCTCCCATTATGTAAGAGTTAATAGCTTCAAACCATGGATGGAACTACTGGCTGTACTTTTGTGATTTCTGTCCTCGTAAATATTATTTATAAAAGTAACAGTCCAAATAAAGTGCTAATTAATAATTTCATGGAATAATGTGCGCAAAAATTAATTCTCATAAACGTATACCATAGAAATAATGTAGATTGGGTGATAAACCTTCTTTTGACGAGGTGCCAATTTTAATTTCTTGTTTTTTTTTGTAAAGATAAGTTTAAGTTACTTAAATCTAGAAAACGCAAAGTTGTAAAATACCTACTTTAACGCTAAACCTGCATTAACATAATTATATGTACTTAACAGTAACGTTGCATGAAATAATATTCAAATTAATAACTAGTGCCAAAATAATAGCAATGGGAATAGATAATTGCAATTTTGCTCAGTGTCTAATTAATTTATGACACAATTGTGATTTTATCAAACTATTACAAATTGGATTCAGTTTTAAACTATTAGTATTGCATTTTCTGTTATCAAAAATATCAATATAATTGAATGGACTAGCGATTACAAATTTACGCTAGGCTAGGTTTTAGAACACGGGAATCACATTAAGATCGTAATTATTGAATCACAAATTATCATTTGTATGTGGCATAATCGGTTTTGGACCAATTAAACATTAGTGTATTATTATGTGGAGTGATCCACGAATAAATTGCAAATATTGTGATTATCATAATATTTGTAAAACAAAAAAGTATTAGTGAATTAGTTATAGTTGCTGTATTCTACTGTCAAGTTTTACAAAATTCTAAAATACAATAGATAAGAAATCGTTTTTACAAATGATTGATGGATCATAGTTCCTTTGCGTTTTCGCGAAATAGTGTCTCACCGGAGTCCACGTCCACACTTTAACTGAACATGTTAAGACGTTTCAGATAAATAATTTACAAAACTATATTTAACAAAATCTTCAGCTAAAGTCTGAAACGGTTCAAATACTTTCTCGTATTTCCGCGTTAATTTTCGAAAATTCAACCCTCGTCGCGCTTGTCTCAATTAAAGAGACGTAAGATGCGTAATAACGGGCAATTTGGCTGATTTATTGAAACATTCATTACAAGCGTTCTCAGAGGTTAATTGTAGGCTTACTGTAACTAGAATCAAGACTCTTGTCGATTCAGGCGTTGAATGTAACGTACTGACTTTGGTACACTTGAACCAGAGTAATTACGTAACATTGAAATGATAATAATAAGTCACTTGACTTGTCATTATTATTCCTACTGAGAGCTGAACATAGGTCTCCTAGTGTCTGTTGCATCGACACCATCGTATGTCGAAAATCTTAATAAGTCGCTCGTCGTTGTCGTAGTCATCATCAAAAACGGTTACCGGTTCTGTGACTTTCTATTCTTCATTAAAATAACTTACCAAGTTGCAGTCCACAAATGTACGATTTTCTAGAAATTTCCTGCCTCGCACGATTGAACTGTGAAATAAATTGCCGCCTGCAGTATTTCCGGACCGTTGCAATCTTCAAGCCTTCTAAAAAAGAGCGCACTGCTACCTGAAAGGCCGGCAACGCACTTGTGACTCCTCTAGTGATGCAAGTGAGTACCTATATGGGCGACGGTGATCGCTTACCGTCAGGCGACCCATCTGCTCGTTTCCCTCCTATGTCATAAAAAAAACAGTGTTAGTGTGACAAGCTTCCGCTTGCCAGTTAGGTGAGCATTCTCATTCTACATTGGACATATGAATGAACCAATTATTTGTTTTTAATAGGGTTGTTGCTTGTTGTTGAATTTTACAAAATACTTTAATCATGTAATATTTTCTTCTGTTTCCGCGATTATTACTCATTGAAATAAAACAATTTAACGGATTATATCGCGTATATTATCTCATTTTAGTTCCCGACGCTTCGGAAGCTTTCCAGCTTTCCATGGTCACGGGAGGACTGAGAAAAGATGTATTTTCCTCTGTCAAAGTTACAATTTGTGCAAACTACCCATTTTTTGAAAAAACACAAATAAAGGTGTACATACATGCCAGATGGGCCTAAGCTGTAAAGACAGTTACATATGTGCCAGAAGGGCTTAATTATTTTATTCTAATAATTTACCAAGCAGCATTTCACAAATGAGGCGTACTGAGGAGAAAAGAAACGCTGCAAAGAAAAACTCCCAGGCTACCTCATTACTAATTATAATATTTAAAAAACAGAGACTATTAAACTACTTTTAAACAGATAAGATATTTTACACCGTTCGGAAATTAAGGTTTTGCAGTCCTGTGTCTCGCTTGTTCCTTGATGAGATGTATTACAGGATCCCAAGCTGGTGGTAGTGACAATCCATCTTCTCTATTGAAATTAGGATGCTTTTTAATCTCAATAGCCTCGCGTAGCATCCTGGGAAAATATCTTTTTTCTTTGGCAAGGATAGAAGTTTATCAAACTTAATTGAGTGGTTTGGTTTGTCAATGACATGTTCACAGACTGCAGACCTATTACACCGACGGTGCTTGACATCTGCTATGTGCTCCTTCACCCGGGTTGATACACTGCGTTTCGTTTGACCAATGTATGAAAGACCACACTCGCAGTCCAGCTTATAAATGTCTGCACTCTGCAAAGGGGTGCTACTCTTCACGGGTCTAACGTATTGAGACACCTTCTTCAACGGCTTGAAATATGTTTTTATAGAAGCACGCTTCAAGATGTGTCCGATCTTGTTGATCCCGTGACCATGGAAAGCTGGAAAGCTTCCGAAACGTCGGGAACTAAAATGAGATAATATACGCGATATAATCCGTTAAATTGTTTTATTTCAACTTTAATCATGTGTTAGGAAATACTACATTTTTTCAAGACTCTTTTCTCTGGAACGCAAGGTATCAAGCTGAATTTATTATCAAATAGTCTGTATTCCCTTGAGGTTGTAAAAAAATCAAATTCCAAAGATAAAAAAAACAGTCATTACAGGCCCATTCTACTTTAAGAACCACACGATTTTTTATCATGTGTACATAAAACGCATATTCTGCAAAAACAGAATGTTAGATTTTTTTCTGGCTGAATAAAAAAAAACATAATTGTTAAACTGTAATTTTCAAGTAATTTAAATCGGTCACGGAATTTTTGCATAGCATATTTATGTTGTAAACCTTTTGTTGAATATTGGTTATTCATTTGAAAAACTAAAGTAGTTCATGAAAGTAGAATGGCGCCAAAAACATGTTTCCATGTCAATCGATAACCTACAGGGTAGGTAGCTACTTCCAGTTGTCGTAGAAACTTGAATTTTTTTATGAAGGTATAAGACTTAGCACACGGTGACATCATTAACCTGTCGTGTTTTTGTATGGGCCATACTCAACGCTCATTAGGAATATCTAACTTTGTATCTCATTTCTTACTATAGTAAAGCTCTAATTACTGTAGTCTTTGATCGATTCATATCATAAAATGCGATACCAGCCTATGGTAGTCTAACTTTTAGTACATTCAAGCCTCTGGCCGACTCGGGCGTTAAATGCAGTGATATTTGATCGCAAAGCAAGACACACAGTTACAGGTGTAGCAGGTGGTTAAAAGTTCTAAAGTCTTTTATTCCTGCTGAGCTGATAATGTACAGTTGTTAAAATTTGACTCGATTTTTTGGAATATGAACTAAACTTAAAAATGTTTACTCGAAGCGGTACCATCAGCCACAGACTTTACTAACCATTGGTAAACCTTATTGACAAGGCCTACAATTGGTCACTTAAGTATGTCGCTGTTTGTACATTAGCTCAGCTCAAAATTGATTTTTTTGTTATAAACACCAAAAAGTGATGACATGTAAAAATAAAATAAATAAATATTACGGGACAATTTTACACAAATCGCTCTAGTCCCATGTTAAGCTCAATAAGGCTTGTGTTATGGTTACTAGACAACGATATATTTAATAGATATATTACTTATATACATAGAAAACATCCAAGACTCAGGAACAAATATTATATCACACAAATACTTGCCCTTACCGGGATTTGAACCCAGGACCTCAGCTTCGTAGGCAACGTTACTACCACTGAGCCTAACCGGTCTTCAAACATGTGTTAATAAACTGATCTGTTAGAAAAAAAAACAATGTATTGCACTTTTATAAATAAAATATCCACACTAACTTATAGAAATGCTAAAGTTACTCTATCTGTCACCTCTTCACGCTAAAACTGCTGAACCGATTTAGATAAAATTTAGGAGATAGTTTTAGACACGACATATAATACTTTTTATCCTAGGAAAATGCAGAGTTTTCAAGGAATAAATAAAAAAAAACGGCCAAATGTGAGGCGTACTCGCGCACCGAGAGTTCCGTACAAAATATACACTACAAACGGCCGAATCTATGAAAATCCAGTGTTAGCAGCAGGTGCATTCCGCCAGAATGTCGGGTACGTAACGCCATTCTTTTCATACTTTTAATAACATTAGGAAGTCAATTTTTGGTATGTCAATATTTTATAACTTGGGTTTTGTATTAGTAGTAAATTGTTGGACTTTTTATATGTTTTTAATGCAGCTGTAACAGTCGTCACGCACCTGACAACGTAGACGTTCTGGTGAAATGCACCAGCAGAGCCCTACTCCAAAGCAAAATGTACGCGGTGCTTGTTCATTTTATATTGGTTACCGACATAGACAGACAGACATACAATTATACTGTTTTTAGTATTTGTTGTTATAGCAGCAATATAAATGCATTATCTGTGTAAACTTCAACTGTCTAGCTATCACGGTTCATGAGATGCAGCCAGGTGACAGATGGACAGACAGACAGAGAGAGAGACGGACAGCGGAGTAGTAATAGGCTTATTTAGGGGAACCCTAAAAAGTAGGTAGTAGTAGCGACTAAAGCCGCGGGAAAATACAAGTATAAATATAATAGCGTAGCCTATGTATAGTTATTTTGAAATCCTATATAAATTTCGCCAAATAACAACGCAATAATACGGCCTTAAGTAATCCGAAAGTTTGTTCGCATAATCATTAAATCAGTTCGTATTCAATTTCATTTTTACATGTATCTATATATTATGGTACCCTATTTTTTATCTGTAAAGCACTGTTGTTTCTTGTATTCTTGCAATGTATGTACTAGTATATTGATTTTGAAGGTTTTCGAGTGGAAACCGTGTACGAGCAAGCGCAGCGTGGGAAGGCCACCCGCAAGGTAGTCGGACGACCTGCTTATGGTTACAGGGATTCGCTGGATGCGTCGTCTCTATCCGGCCCATGTGGAAATCTGTTGAGGAGGCCTGTGGTGTATCCAGCAGTGGACGTCCGATGACTGAAATGATGACAGTGATGATGATGATTGATTTGGCTGAGAGAAGTGGACAAAGTTTTACTTTTCAAACTTATCTAAATAATTAGGTTTTATACTCAAAACGTGCATTCATCGAGCAAAGCTCGGTCATCCAGATTCTACAATTTGTAAGGCGTAGTTCTTTATTATGAGTATTTACGAACTGTTATATAATTTTATAGAACTGTGCCACAGTACTTTACCCTTCGAAAAACACTCCAATCACAAATATGTGAATATGAATAAGATGGGCGTTCTTAGTGTCCTTTAGCTCAGCAATTCCCGGATTAATAAAATACCCTTCGCTTTTCATCGAATGTAAGTGATGTGCACTATGTCATTCACATTTGGAATATCCGCAAATATACGGTAAAACGCACCGGTTAACCTGTAGAATCTCCTAGCTAAGCGGTGATTTATTTTATTAAAAAGCCCATTTTATCCCAGTAGGTAGACGAAATGCTGACACGACTAGTCGTAAACTGGTCCGGATTTAATAAAATTTATTCAGCTCAGTCTTCGGGGGCCGACAAATCATAAATTCCCTGGAATACTTATTTAGTTGGGACGGCAGTTTTAGAGCTTCTAAACTTTATACAGACCTCCAGAGAGTACGTGTCACAATAACCTTTTGTCTGTGCTTTTTGAGTTGTGGGCATAAATGTCAAAGAGCTGCCACAAACGAGATACGTGATATGAGACCCTACTCATTTGGATGTCGCATAAATGAGTTTTACTTATGATATTTATCCCAAAGTGTTGAATTAATTTTATAACTATGATACTTTAAGGTGTGTGCAAACAAAAAGCTGCGCAGCAATTTCGAATCGTTGCTGTTTTTGGTTTTCGCCTCAAAGGAAGTATTTGTGTGTGTATAACAAAGACCGGTTATTATTACAATCACGAGAAATTAATGCATTTCTTTTAGCAAGGAACAAAGAGACGGCGTAACTCGGTGACGAAGCGTATTGTAGATGAAAAACAGTGAAATTGTGTAAGTGGTAGTTTGTTGCATTTATTTGAATACTATTTTTCTGCTTAGTTTTTGCTTATTAAGTATATTTATATATATTTTAACGGGGAATAAAAAAGGCATAATTTTTTGTCTAGTTTAGTCTAGCATAATGTTTATCAAAATTTTTGCCTAAAGGTGCGTCCACACTTGTATCATTTGCTCCTCGTATCCGATCACCGTACCGTGGCATGACTGCGTATCGCGTTGCTTGGACTCTCACTGTCGGCGCCGGCGATCATGCCTTGCTGGTCCGATCTAAGTGTATGATACGCGTATCAACATGGATTTCGAGCGATCGGATCGGAGCAACGTCCAAACGCGTGATCGTGACACGCAATCATGCCACGGAACGAAGATCTGATCGGGCAAATGATACAAATGTGGACGCACCTTAAGGCAGCTTTGCACTAGAGCGGAGCGGAGCTGTGAGAAATAGAACAATCATGGTGCGTCGGTGTTGAAACCCACACAAGCAAATTTGGATCTACGGAATGTGATTGGTTAATTTCGCACAGCTCCGCTCCAGTGGATTGGCAGCCTTAGACATGTGCTGTATTTTTTATGTACGTACGCAAGGTGGTGTCTTGACACTAAAAAAACTCAAAGATTAGAAGGTTTTTATACGCGACACGACGCAAGTAAAACATATTTTTACGCGACTGCGCGACGCAAAGGAGGGAAATGTGTTTATCAGTCTATGTATGTATGTATGTATGTGTCGCAGGGAAATTGCCAAAACAGAGATTTGATCAAATCCCTTAGGGATATGACCAAATCACGCAGGATGTTCAAATGGCGAATCAGTTTTATCATTTGTCTAGAAAAAGTCAGTCATTTGATTAAATCCCTAAATCAATTTTGTGAAATGACGAAATCAGCCAAAAAGTCAACTCGATTTGTCATTTCACCAGATTTGTTTAGTGACTTGATAAATCCCTGAAACACGCCAGTAATTAGACGAAACGAACTCGCAAAGTCAATTCGTTTTATCATTTTACGAGACAAGTTCAGTGGTATTATAAAGTCTCTTATGTCTCACGATTAGTGATATGATAAAGATTTTATAATATCACTGAACGTGTCTAGCGAAATGATAAAACGAGTTGACTTTGCGAGTTCGTTTCGTCAAATTACTGGCTTGTTTGAGGGATTTATCAAATCACTAAACAAATCTGGTGAAATGACAAAAACGAGTTGCCTTTTTTGGCTGATTTCGTCATTTCACTAAACTGATTTAGGGATTTAATCAAATGACTGACTTTTTGTAGAAGAATGATAAAATTGATTCGCCATTTTAACATCCTGCGTGATTTGGTCATATCTCTTAGGGATTTGATCAAATGTCTGTTTTGGCGATTTCCCTTCGACATATGTATATTATTTGTTTTATGTGAGTATCGATCATGAATCATGAAGCATTTTCATTATAACTTAACAGACTAGAGTACTGGACTTGTTTTTTCTTTTTAGTTATTTTTACGCATTCGGGTTTTTGTTTTTTAGTTATTACCTCTATTAGTACAATTCACCAGTCTCTTTTATAACCGACTTCCAAAAAAAGGAGGAGGTTCTCAATTCGACGGAATGTTTTTTTTTTTTTTTTATGGATGTTCACCGATTATTCAAAGACTATGTGACCGATTTCAAATAAATATTTTTTTGGTTTTATAGAAGGTACTTTCTAGTTGGTCCCATTTAATTTTGGTGAAGATCTGATGATGGAATCCATGAGGAATTGAAGGAACTCCTCAAATATTGTAGGCATACATACAGCGATTTTGGTATTATAAGAAACATAATAAGCATTTGCATTCAGAAAGTGTAAATTGGTGAAGTGGAACTGATGCAGAAGACTACAGAATGCCATCGGAAGTCCTCAATGATAAATGATTTACGGGTGGCGACAAAATATCTTGATTAATTTAGCTAAGCAACTTCATAGTCACAAATTTAAATGTTCCTGATGAGAATGGTACCATCGAATTGATTTGATGATGGAGCCGGAAGGTAGGCACCAGATCTATGTAATAAAATAATGTATCCTAGCCGTGTTTGGGCTTTTTCGAATCGTCACGAGATACACTTTTAAGTAAAGATTAACTAAAAAGGGTAAAATAAATAAACTTTTTAAACAAAAAAATAAAACCGACTCCAAAAAAAAACTAAAAAGTAAAAAATAACGCCATAATTCAGTTTCTTCAAATTACTTACAAGTTACCGTTTGTATACTCAATCTATACAGTATATACAATTAATGTTATTTTGGAGTCGGTGCCATCGTGTCACAACTTACTAAAATCGTCAGTTTTCAATATTTTACACATTCTTTATATGGCACCGACGCCAAAATAAGATTAATTGTATATACTGTATAAATTGAGTATACAAACGGTTACTTGTAAGTAATTTAAAGAAACTGAATTATGGCGTAATTTTTTACTTTTTAGTTTTTTTTTGGAGTCGGTTTTATTTTTTTGTTTAAAAGTTTATTTATTTTACCCTTTTTAGTTAATCTTTTCTATATTTCTCATGCCATCCGCCACATCAGCCTAGCCATATTTGTCTCAAACTGCCCCAGTAGTTTATGTGTTTTCTTTATTCAAATGATTGATTAATCGAAACATAATTAACAGTTAAAACTGACAAAGTGTGACTTGGACTCGCGCACAAAGGGTTCCATACTAGTATGTACTACCTAACTCAGGAATTGGTAGGGAAACATTACTGGGATTAGAAATGACAACAGTGGACCTATTTTGCAATTAAAGAACTGACATTATTGTAAGAAAGGAAATATAAAATCAATGAGATTTAATACATCGCAAGTAAAAAAAATGTTTAATATTTATTATTTTATTTTATAGTATTCACCGTATGTAAACTTACTTATGCTGTGAAAATTTCAAATGTCTACATAATATTACGATTCAATGTCTATGACAGACAGACGGACAGAAAGAGAGCAGAGGTTTGGGTATGGTGTACTAAAATAGTGTTTATAAAAAATCTATCTGACTCGGGTTGTTAAATTCATGACTTTCTAGTCTTATAGTGATAATGACTGACCTTTCCCATTTATATAATTTGATTGATAGAATGTTTCAAAATTAGACGTAGCTCCTTAATTTGTCATTAAAAATGAAGGCTTTAGGTCGTTATTTTTAATAACCGTGGTGTAATTAAGCTGACTTGAGTGCTGCTGAAATGGCATCGCTACACGAAATATTTCTGGAATTAATGAAAGAAAAAAGTAACTCTTATTCGTCCGTGACGTCTGATTCGTAAAAGCTCATTATAAGAGTATAGCACTGGAACAGAGTGTGTAAAAACTAATATATGCTACTATTATGAACTTGTAAGAAATTTCTGTACATTGAAGATATTTTGATGAATGCGACAGAAACGGGTAAGTACATGCTAGTCATTTTAACCACGTCAAGTCAAAACGGCTCGACTGATTTTGACCATTTTTAGACTTCGAGAAAAAAGTTATAGGATATCTTTTACTCGACTTGGAGAAGCAAGAAAGATAACTTTTACTTACTTACTTACTTACTACTCTAGCTCAATGATCCGAAGAGGATCTTGGCTTCTGACACAAGAGAACGCCATTCTACTCCGTTTTGCGCCATTCCCTGCCAGTTGGGGGTATTTAGTGAGAAGAACTTGAAGAGAACTTTTAAGAGTAAATAATATTTTCTTCTGTTTCGCGATTATAACTCATTTAAATAAAACAATTTAACGGATTATATCGTGTATATTCTCTCATTTGAGTTCCCGACGTTTCGAAATCCACCTCCATCCTTGACCATGGAAAGCTGAAAGGCTTCCGAAACGTCGGGAACTCAAATGAGATAATATACGCGATGTAATCCGTTAAATTGTTTTATTTAAATTTTAAGAGTAAATTTTCACCAGCGCTGGCAAAGTTGCATTATATATATTTTCCCTTATTATAGCCAAACTTATACTGATATTCTTATGAGTCGATATTCTCTAGAAGGTCTCATAAAGTTTACGACACCGTCATGGCGTACACTTAGAAATCGGCACCAGACAATAACGTAACGTGCCGTCCCTCTCGCTCTCATGATAAGCTGTATTTGCGTGAGCGGGATAGCGCCATACGAAATTCGTTTTTCGGGTTTTGGGGTGGCCCTTCTCAGTTGAGGTGAATAATTACTTACATATACCGCTACATCGAGAACTAATAGCAAAAAAGTAGGTAATGAATGTATGAATGAGTGAATGGTATTTGTTTGAAACTGATTGTGATTGCATATGTTTGGGGCTGTTCATAAATTACGCTCAATAATGCGCTGCGTCTATGAATTGAGACTACATAGTCACCATAAAACTTTTCTTTCCTATTCGCAGTGTCTCATCTGCACCATACTCAAACTTATACAAAAACGAGAAATGCAATTTCTTAGAAACTAAGTAGACTTTTTATAAAAGGTCTTACGTTTTATAAACCAAGGATAAGTAACCTCCGTATCTTCTCCATTCGCAGTGTCTCATCTGCACCACATTTCGTTCACATGCTCTAGCGAAAAGCGTCAAGCGCCCCGCCGGCGCCTGATCCGCCTATACAACCATTTGCCTCCAAATTCGCATTCCGATGAATTTTTGAAACTGTAAAATACTTACATAATTTGTACGTAAGATGTTGGAGCATAAAAGCCAATCTTAAAAATAAGTACAATTATTAAGCATACTCTTTATGTTAATATTTCGGATATTATATCACGACACTCAATAATGCGGTGTGTCGATGAATGGAGACTAAAACGTCACCATATTGTAGCTTTCAACCCATATTCGCAGTGTCTCATCTGAACCATACTTATACTTTTACAAAAACGAGAAACGCCAATTCTTAGAAAGTCAGTAGACGTTGTATAAAAGGTCTCACGTTTTATAAAGCAAAGATAAGTAGCCTCCGTATCTTCTCCATTCGCAGTGTCTCATCTGCACCACATTTCGTTCACATGCTCTAGCGAAAGGCGCCGAGCGCCCAGCCGGCGCCTGATCCGCCTTCACCGCAATTTGCCTCCAAATTCGCATTCCTACGAATTTTTGCAGCATTATTTTTAAATTACCAGCACCGGCTTGATGGCGATTTTATTTCCTGCCGGCGTTGCAGGAAATGAGGAAAACAAGACACCACGGATGGAAATTTGGATATAGCACGCTTTGTGTCGGATTTTTAGCCGCCGGCCATCCGTAGGAGTTATGACTTGACCTGGCCGCTTCTGGCTCTTTTTATTTGCTACTAATTTGGGTTGGATCTTGGGAAATGTTTGAAGTAAACGAACTTCAAGGTTCTCGTGAAAATTTGGGGCTAAGCTGTGCATTTTTAAGGTTTTTAACTAAAATCCAATTTTCCACTGTGATTGCGAAGTTTAATAACTTTTTCATTTATCGCGGTGTCAGATTTTACTGCATGTTTCAAAATGATATTTTTTCAAACAAATAGACAATTCAGACCTCACTTTACTTCAGTTTACACTGTATTCAATTAAATTTTGTCTGAATATTGTATTATTTTTTCCAAGTTTTATTTCAACTGCACGTAGTTATTTTACATTATAAGTAATACATATTACTTATGATGTAAAGGTTGTATTCTCTATATCCAATGAAATTGTTGATCTAAGTTTATGGCAGGCAGGAGCAAAGTTTTGATACAGGTTACATCATAACAGTGCAAATAGGTGAACATACAAGTGATTCAACGTCTTTACGCGTTTACCTACAAGTAATATAAAACAATTTAAAAGAAATTAAATTTTTTCATTAAAAAAATTTTTGTATAGATAACAGTGTGAATTAACATTTTTTTCCTCTGTTACTACGCTTTCTCTGTACTTAATCTGAAGAGACTAATATGTTAGTAGTGATAAATCTAAGTAAAATCTAGATTAAATCATGTTTTATATAGTGCCGTATTGAACCTTATTCATGGCGCTTTTCTTTAATGGAAAAATATACCACAGTAATAAATAACCCCTTTTAAGAGGCCTACGACCCACAAACACTGATACAAAGGTTGAAAAACACTGATACAAAGTGGATTGAAGTCATTTGCCTGTCATGTGCGCCAAAGTTTGCTCTTCGATGAGAGGTATTATTGACTGTTCTCTTGCAGTCTAGAGTTCTAGCTCTGAAACTGGAGATATATAGCAAGACTCACAAATTATTAATAATTCCACCGCTTTTACAGTCATTTCGCAGAGAGAACAGACATATCACTTAAAATCTTACTATTATATTACAACAAGTCAGCTGCGGGTAATCTTATACCTGTCTACCTGTTTATAACGCCATATTTATACCGGCGGGGGATTGCAATCCGGTCCGGCGGATCCGGTAATCCGGCCGGATCCGGTTCTTTTTGGCGGCCACCGGATGCGGTAAAATTTTACCGGATCCGGACCGGATCCGGTAGACCCGAAGAGACTTAAGAGACGCCACAACAGACATACATACGGACTACCCAACCCAAGAAATTGACTCCAATTTGGTGAACATTTTAGTTAGGATATAAATATCAAGAGTCTATATGATCTAGATCAAATTAAGCTTTGAAGAACGATGTCTTTCTTATTTTTTCTTTGCGACGTAATTTTTTTAATGGTAAATTAGGTATGTTTCTTTGGCCAAATAAGAAGAATATTTTTTTCAAATAACGTTATTACAATTTTAAAAATAAGATACTTGTTATAATTGTAATAACGTTAATTGAAAAGTACATTATTTAAAGTAAAATATAATGTAACTGATTAGCTGACTTTATGTAATTTTAATATTTCGGGTATTAAGGAAGTTATAGTATTTTATTATATACCTCTTATAGTATTAATAAAGTTGATTAAACATTACATAGTAGAGAAGAAAAGTGGCGTCAAATTTAAAAGAACGATCATGAATCATGATCCAATACACCAAATTAGTGGTAAATTCTTAGATTTGGCAATTAAAACTATAAGAAGTTCCTTCAATTAGAGTGTTATTTTTATTTTACATAAAGTAGATAAAATTTTGTTATTTTTACTATGAGACAAGGTTACCATGTGTTCATGTGTAAATAGGTTAATAAATACTATTGAAGCAGATGCTTAAATTTCCACATTACTGTGAAAAAAGTGGCTAGTGAGACTGATTTTTGACTTAATAAGGGTTATTTTTAGCGCTAAACCATTGTTTGCAAATTTGCAAAAACAGCTCCGCATGTCTACTTTGCGGCCAATAAACTGGACAAAAAGCATAATGTTGGATAGACGCAAAAGTAAAACTTCAATCCGGCTGGATCTGGCCGGATCCGACCGGATCGGGCTTAATCCGGCCGGATCCGGCCGGATTGAGAATTGGACCGGATTGCAATCCCTCAGGAATAAAATTAGACACCGCGTTGGACTGTATAAAATCGGGGCCTCCATGAGGTTGGGGCCTTGGGCTCGTGAAAAAGAAGCTGGCTTGTATAGACAGATAATAGAAGAGTAACCATACCTAGCACACTCGATAAATCAACCTTTAAAACACAAAAAAACTATATAAAAATCGCTCACCCGTTCAAAAACACATGTACACAGACATATTACATGCTAAATGCCTCGTTTTTCGTCGAGGGTTAAATACACTGTGCCTGAGAGGCATTCCTTAGGTCATTAGGAGCAAAAAAAATAATAATAATCGTATACGGTTTAGGTTTGAAGATAAATTTTTATAAATTTTTATGTAAACTATTTATTGTAATTATTAAAGTGCATTAAGCTCTTTTGATCGTGACGTTGCTACGTATGTTGCCAAGCTTAGCGTCGCTATTGACAGACATCAAAGTAACAGCTACAATTAATTAATGTCATCCTTTACTGGAAAAATAATCGTCTCCACTTTATAAAAAGGGATACTTTTTATTGAGAATCGAAAGTTATTCAATTTTTATGTACAACTTCGACATATTTTTTTTCTGTATTTGATTTCAGTTAATTTAACATGCGTGGGAAAAATCTTCTCGCGGGCACCGTGTATGTCTGCAGAGATTCTCCTCCATGTCCAACATTGTATATACGTCGATATAGTTCACTATTGTCTTGTAGACTTTTTTTTGACATGTATTTGTTTAGCATACTGATACTTGGCAGAAGTAACGTTTGGAAGAAAGACCTTACGCAGAGTATATTTTGGTATAAATAATTTCGCAGAATTTTATAACATCGAATATTATATTGGCATAATATTGATGAGCATAACTGTCTTCTAAACGAATGCATAATATTTAGACGCCACAAATGACAGCTGCCCACGGAGGTCGCAAAAAAACGTTACGTACGTTATAAGTTGTTATCCTTTATTCATTATTATTGTTTTATTCATAATTTTTCTTATTTCTATTTTCTTCCTTTTTTTCCGTTATTATTAGGATTTTTCGGCCACTCAATATAGACCCCGCAGCTCGCTCGTTAGGGTCGCAGTTCAAACCTAACACCTTTTAACCTAACCCGGCCATGTCGGATCTGCTCTGAAAGGTTTTACTCGCTCGCTCTAATTTTTTTTGTTCAGGCCGGTAACCTGCCCCGGTTTACCTAGTACCTAAATATAAGAAAAAGCATAAAAACAAATATTCGTATGAACAAAGTGTATGAGTAGTGACTTAATGAGTTCTGATGATTATGAATTCGGATGATTAGGTATGAATTCTGATGATTATGAGTTAGTTTAGTAGTGTAAGAAAATATATGAAAACATATATAAGCAAGTTGTATGAATCTTATGAGTTGTGATGATTATGAGTTTCGATCGTTAGTATTAAAAAAATATCAAGAGTGATCATTATGATATACAATAGTATGATAAATATTTTCGGGCTTCCGATAATAGGACTTAAAAAGTTATGTGAGAAAATACGCTACCCTTTTATACATTCTATTAACACAAGAATATCTGGAGAGGTTCTCCTATCTGCAAGATGCAAGCTGCAGCGCTGAAGTTGCGAGACGGCGTGTCGCGGAGACATAATTGACAGCAAAACTTGAACGTGACATGTGACAACGTACGATTTCTACAACTTCTGCTGCCAAGATTAGCCTTATTCTCAGACTTTGTTGTAACTTCCCAGCGAGTTTAGATGCAAGCGCTAGAATTTCGAATTTTGTACGCTACTATTGTATTGTTTAGAATCTAAGAACACTTGTAATTATAGGAGCATAAAATGGTTATAATCTATACTATTATAAAGTTATATAAATTACATGTTTGTACATTGAAGATATTTTCTAGAAAACCAAGTGATACGGACTCTATGAAGGCCAGTGAATCGAAAAATATTTCATTAGATTTTTTTGCGTTTTTATGTGTTGTTGTCGCTTCTTCACGCCAAAGCGGCTAAACAGATTTCAACTATTTTGGTACGAGGGTAGCTGTCTATTCGCAGACGGTTATAGGATACCATTGATCTGACTACACTCAAGAAAAAAAGAGGGTTATGATTTTATTTCTCCTCCGCTGACGAAATTGCGGCCACCTTCTAGTGTTATTAATCCATAGGCATATTATAAATGCGAAAGTGTGTCTGTCTGTTTACCCCTACACGCTTAAAGCGCTGAACCGATTAGGATGAAATTTGGTATGGAGATTATTTGAGTCTCGGGGAAGGACATAGGCTACTTTTTTTCCCGAAAAATACACGATAAACGAATTTAAGGCGAACGAAGTCGCAGGCAGAAGCTAGTAATAAATAAATCACTAAATAACAATTAAATAAGAACCACGTACTTTATGAACTCTCAATTCTCTACTCAAGGCAGCGTGTCAAATAAGTTTGGACATTTGCACAAAGAGAACCATTTATATAGTACTGACTTAAATAAACACTGCTTAAGTTGGCAAGTCGAGAAATTTTAACTAACAACAAATTGCAGAAGAAATTTGCTCAATTGTTTCAGGGATTTCTTTCTCGATTAAGTAAGTACTCGAATAAGATTTAAGGAGCAAAAAAAAACCTCGAAGTATAAATTTCCATTTTTTAGACTTTCTTCACTCATACAATTTTGTTTTTCAACCTATTTATTTGATTTCAGCTTAAGAAGTTGTATAATAATGCATAACTGTTCTCCTTTCAACATTCATTCATTTCATTTCATTTCATTTCACTGAAAATGCAGCTTAATTGCACATTTTCATTCCACTAAATAGTACAGGCAACATTACAATCGCGCACTTCCTGAAACGGTAGATTTAATTATTTCCGCAATTGTTGGAGCAAGGAGATGAATTTCGTGTGCAATTTAACAAGACGTTACTCGCGTTGTGGTTCGTGGAGTTTAATGCTGTTTTATATGATTCTAGTGTAGCGCTTCAGACTGCTGTTCTATAGCTTATGTAAACAATACTAAATTAATCGTACGTATATGTCACATTGTACAGTCAGTTGCAATATTTACGTAATTGACGCATTCAGTAACATTTTCCTATTTCTCTATTCCTAATAGAGTCCATGCCAAAGGATTTATTAATTCGGTCGTTACCTTACTTTGATTTTTTTGCAGCTCACTGTACGTTTTTACGGTATAAAAATACTGTCCTTTACTATAAGTGCTGAACGAAACGAAAGGTTATATAGAAAGAGTTTATAGAATTTAATAAATATTAGTACATTGAATATACGAGTACATATAGAGTAATATTGGTTAATTTAATTTATAATTATATTCTTCTCTTTGAAATAGGTAAGGGCTGACCCCTAGAAATGAAATTAAGGCCAGTTATATACTAGGGGACAAATATCATGTGACACGCGTCGCCAGAGACGTCGGGTGAAGTAGCGTGACATTGCCGGACTTCGCTCGACATGTCTGGCAACATCGCGCGACATCGCTCGGTTATCCTATGTTGCAGCGAAGCTTTCAGTTATGGGATTTACGTCACTGAGTGCAACAAAATTTCGTGATGTCACCAGATATATCAGGCAAAGTTTCGCGAAGTCGCACGTCGTCACCTGACGTCGCTACGGACACAAGTCGGGCGACGTCGCCAGACATGTCAGGCGATATGGTGGACAGTGGGACTTTTGTCGCCTAGTGTATCCCTGGCTTTATGTAGCACGCCCGAGCCGCTTAACTCTTACAACTCTGAATTGAAATCAAGTTGCGAAATTTAAATTTTCGCTCTCTTTTAATAATACGAAATAACGAAAGTAAATTAAACTTCTGAAACTTCCTAATACTATAATCTGGTTAAACAAATATTCGTCCACGAGCTCCTGTAAGAATTCTTTAGATGTACCCAGTTTAATCCAAATTCTAAGAACAATAGAGTAATCAGAAATATAATTATCGTCTTAATTATAACTCCATCGGGGAAGGAATTACTTATGGTTGACTGCAAATGAAAAGATCGCAATCTGACTATCGGGGTGGTGTTTCGGCGGGCGAACTTTTGTGCCCGGATACCGATTACGCGAATCGATATGAGTGAAGGAATACTTTGTTCGGGATTATTGGAATACTTTTTATCAGAAAAAAATAAGAATTTTTATTTATTCCATATTAAAAGCCAATCAACTGTTGAAAATACGTTGAAGAAGAAAGGAGACCTCGTACAAGAAGTATGGTTTTATGGGCTTTATTGAAATGAATGTAGCATCGAGCACCGTTATCAATGCTTCTTTCTAACAAAAGATCTTCATTATATTTTTTTATACATCTATATAAAGTCGTAAAAATTAAATGTCTGTACATTAAAGATAATTAAAAAAAGTGTTCCCAATTATTTTAAGGTTGCTGCATCGTTTTTTTTGTGATGTTTTGTATGTTTATATGTGTGGTACAACAGCTAAACCGATTTCAACTATTTTAAATGGGAATCCTCAAATTATAAGATACTTTAGACCCGACTACCTTGAAGGAAAACAAGAGGGTTATCATTTTACTTACACTTCACTTAAAAAATATTCAGCCTAGGGTTACTGTGAGTATGAGTACAGAGTATTTTGTCTGCTTTTATCGGCATACTTATATGAAAATACTTTCATAAATTTGGCTCATCTTTACACCTACTCTATTACCAAAATTGGTGACTAAGCTTTCAAACTGAGCTCGAGAAATTTCGCTTTCTTTTACTTTGCATTTTTTTTGCGTCAGCAACGGAATAGTGGTAACATTTTAACGATTTGTTAAACGCTTTTAAAGACTTGTTGAATTTTATTCTCCAAAATAACCCATGTCGAGAAAAGATCGATTAAATAATAAATTAAGTCAAAAGACATATTCGTATTCTTCAATGGTCTATTCAACGTAATAAAATATTAAACCCTATTTTTTGCTTCAGCGTAACTAACCGACTAAGGTATCTATCATGGTGGTGATCTGGCAGATGCACATTACGGGTAATAGTCGATAACTGGGTGTCGGTAACTGGTAACTGTCGATAGCTGGGTGTTGATTACTGGAAATTCAGTGTCGAGGATTGGAGATTTATTCACTATTATCTTTTTGTGGTTTTCTTTCTCGTCTATGAAGAGTTAATAAAATAATATATCCTATTCTTATCTCAAGAATTACCTTACCATACTCAACTGTTACTTTTGGTTTAAAGATGACCAAATGAGTTTTAATTGTAGAAAGAAGCCTACTATCTCCTAAAAGTGTCGATCATTGGTGCCACTACGTTAGTTGGGTAAAAAGTCTTCTAAAACATTCTCGGATGTCCAGATCCATCTAGCCGTTTTGGAGTGAGAGCACGAAGACACATTATTCACTTTTCGATTCAGTATCTTTCAAATAGTCCTTTCGACTTATTTTTGAAATATATTAAGTATGCAAGCATTGAGTTTTCAAACCTTATAATAGTAATAACTTCTGCCCGCTACTTACTTCGTCCGCCTTAAATTCGTTAATCGCGGATAAGGGCATTTTTCTGGCATAAAAAGTAGCCTATGTCCTTCCCCGGGACTCAAACTATCTCCAAATTTCATCCAAATCGGTTCAGCGGTTTAAGCGTTAAGAGGTAACAGACAGACAGACAGACAGACAGACAGACACACTTTCGCATTTATAATATTAGTATGGATTAGTATGGATATATGTGATATGTTTAATTCACAAAAGCTTAGTAGCAACTGATTAAGTACGTTTAAAATCTCACTTTTACTTTCATGTATATACACTTATATATATTTTATTTCACAAATCATTGTCATCGTAATCAAACTATCCACCGAAAATCTCAACATCCCTAACTTTAACATATGAATATTACCTACCTAACAAATTGGAGAATATTTATAAAAAAAAACTCCTCTAACAAGTCCCCGTAAAAGGGCCGATGAAAGTTATGGAGGTAGGGGAAACTCTCGTAAATAGCAGAAAGGGCGAATAGGGATAAAGGAATAATATATCAATACGAATCTTTAATATTCGCGCCGCTACCGTAAATCATAACGAATGAAACTGGCTTATAAATCAAGTGGGTTTTTTATGCGTGTAACTAAGCGACAATATTTTGTAGCGATAATTTTTATAGGATATGGGTTAGATGGGCGCTAGCGGCAATGTGTTCAATCTGCTGCTAATTGCTGGTTTTAATACATACCACTGATGAGTAACTTACCGCTGCCTCATTACTGCTATATAGTGGCCCGAAAAAAATTTCAACGTAAATATGTAAAACTCCGGAAATGGAGCTGGATTGGGCACACGCTCCGAAGGGACCCAGAACACATTTCGAGGCAAGTACTAGACTGGAATCCCCAAGGAAAGCGCAAACGTGGCCGCCCTAAGCAAACCTAACGGCGAACGATCACTGAAGCGCAGGCAATAGGAGCAAAGTTAAGCGCGAAGCCAATAATCGTGAGAGCGTCGGGATGGCGATGTACTGTGTACCCCACCTGCGTACTGCGTCATCCATGGGACATTAAGTCAAGTAATCGAGTTACAATAATTATTTAAGTTGAAATAAATTTAAATAAACCAAATAAATAAAAAAATGGAATGATAATAAAAACGATGAGCTCAATCGGTAATAATTTTAGTAATTTATAAGTCAAATTTAGGATTAAACGTTATGTACAATTACATCAAGTTTGATCGGACGTTTACTTTTTTATGATCTTTTATTGCTCGAGTTTCACAAATTGAGATATTTTCGTTACATAAATTGATAAAAACATAAAAAAACCGGCCAAGTGCGTGTCAGACCACGTACAGTAAAAGGTTCCGTGCTTATTGTAACTTAGTAAGGGTGTTTTAAGAGCAGTTTCCACTACAACACTTACAAACCCCTCCCCCCTCGCCCCTCCCAGCCTCAAACTGAAAAAATACGGCGTAGGCAACCTTCGGAGCGATTATTTCCGAAAATATTAACTTAATCAAAACGCTTGGTTAACAACTTTTTCATAGACCTCTCGAAATATTGTACCACACGTTGAAGTGCACTGAAAGAAAAATCCCTCAGTCACATAAACGGAGTGCCACCCTAGATTTTTTATGGAAAACAGAGTATTTCGCCTTTATTTAAGTTATCCTTGGTGTGTAAATTACAGTATGCCTAATTATTTGATTGATATGCGTACGGATGGTGTGGACTTGTTGAAGAGTAAATACATTAACCTGATTAATAACGGAATAACAGAGGCTTCAGTTAAAAGCTACATTAATTATGGACTGTTTCGTCCTAGAAACATATTGACTTATTTAAACATACTATACAAAGCAAAGATAAGTACAAATGGTGGACTTAATACCTATGAACAACAAACTGGTTTGTGAAATTGGTTCAGTTAGAGAAATTTATTTAGCTCTGAAAGAAGTGAGAGCGTTTAGAAGACACAAGAAAATATTTATATACAATATGTGTATTTCATACGAATACGTATTTTAACGACAGAAAGTATAAGTGCTATTAAACATAATTTGATAATTATATTTTTGTAAAAAAAAAACATTATTTTTTCTTACGAATTGAATCGGCACGCAACTATTATTAACTTGTGAAATTTAAAGAAAAATCTTTATTATTAAAAGTAGTTAAATCTTCTTGATAATCTGTCAAAACCAGCTACTTTAAAATGGGATATAATTAAAGGCACAGCAAACAAATAATCGCCTATCAATTTATTTTCATCAATTATATACTTTTCACATCAAATTAATTATTGCACAGCAAATAAAATAAATGCTTAGCAAAAATTGTACTGCAGATAATTAGAAAATACACATCAGCACCACATTACTTTTTTCTTCGAACGCAAGATAAAAATACGACGGTCTTATTATAAATACTGACTGCACAGCAAATTAACTAGAGTGCACGTAAAATACTCATTCTCATAGCAAATAAACGCTGCGAAAGTCTGAATACAGGTCTCTCGCTGGTTAGGACGCGTGCCGACATAGAGCACCCTAGAGTGTTTTTGCAAGTCGCCAATGGCGACCAACAAGCCGAAGTTGCGGAGCGGAGTACGGGCGACCGTGCTTTGTCACGCAAGGGCGGTGGGGCTGCACTGCCCGCAGCGCCGGAGCCGTTGCATAAACAAAAAGCTATTGAAAAAAATACTTGTTTAAAGTGATTTTGGGTGGGGTGGGGTGGGTGCACCTGTTGCATGCAATATTTTGGGATTGGTATGTTATGCCAAACGATACAATTGCCAAACTTTTTTTTGGGAAAATAGAACTTGGCCATGTAATTATTTCGCTAAACAAATTGCCAAAAAAGAGGTTTGCCGACTGTAAAATTTGCGATAAGTAGTTTTGACAATTAAGTTTTTGCCAAATGAAAATTTGGGAAACAAAGTTTGCGATGTGATACTTTGGGAAACGTTTTTTGCCAAACATAAGTAATCCATTATTTACCTAATAAACATCAAAGAGATGTTTTGATGTGCATTTATTATTTTCTTTTGCTGATCTCATTGTTTCAATGAATAAAAAATGAGATTATATGTCAAATAAAATGCCGTTTCATTCAGGTAAACTACTGTTCGTTATATAAAAATAAAAGCTATATTAAAAAAAATAGATTTAATACACATAATGTGCGGTAGTCATTATTAGCTATGTATTACTTAAATATGCTTTACTTTTAAATAAATAGATGCACGCCACAAATATAAATTCTAGTATATTTAGTAACATTTTGTGTGCAATATTTGCTGTGCAATCAGTAGTTTTGATATAAATTTGGATTATTTTTGCATAGAAAAAGGTTTTTTTTTTTGTGCGTTTAAATACTACCCCTTTAAAATTTCGTCAGTAAAATTTTGAATCATATAAAATACACAGCCTGTATAGTAAGTAATACATAGGCTATATAAAATACATACCCTGTATAGTAAGCTTACATAGTGGGTACTATTACTATGTAAACTTTTATGCGCCGCAAAAAAATAGCCTATATGTTAGATATTTCAAGGACCAATAAAACACAAGATAGAAGATAAGTGATGATGCAGTGAAAAAATGATCGTATCATAAAAACGTTGGGTACACTCAATATTCGCGGTGATAGCGGTGAGCTCGTGTACGCAAGTGACACATTTACATCGAAATGAGCGATCCAGGCCACTCTCAAACCCGTTATTTCACCGAATATACAATTTGCTTAAAATTTCAATACGAAATACCAATAAAGGGAGCGTCGGTTGCCATCAGACGAACGAAAATGTGACTTTTATTCATTCCGTTCCGTGCCACGAGATGTTTAAATCGAATTCGATATTCAGCCACAGTCAGCCACAATGTCATATAGTACTCTTCATTGAAAAGTGCCTGCGGGATGTTACTGCTGCATCACGGGAACTGCACTTAGCATATATTTTATAACTGTCGGCATACATATCTCGAGCTATAGTGATTGCTTGATCAGTTTGTTGGATTGCCATTTAGTGAATCATGTTTGATTCACACATTTTCCTCTATATATGTTAAAAAAGTCTCTGTTCTACTTCCTTGTCGTTAAAAAAGTGTCCGTTATAATAGCATCTTCTGTACTATTATAAAGTTGTGAAAACGATATGGTATATATTGAGGATATATTTGATGAATGTAATGGATTACTTGAGAGTGACTGAAACAGTTTTTGTTTTAGTTTTTTGATGTGTTTGGATGTAAGTGGCTTTTTGCACAGATTTAAATATTTTTTAACTAAAAAAACTATTTTTGATATATACATGTTTATCAAAAAATGGTAAAATTCATAGACAGTAAAATCATACTCTTTACCTGACTACTGTTGAGCAAAATATAGTGTTATGACTTATTTCTTCTACGTGAACGAAGTTGCGGGCACTTGCAAAGCGGAACCAAGCGGTACTCATCATACTCAACTGTCGCTTCCCAACTGTACATCCTAAATTGATAAGTTGCTGATGAAATAACGAGTTACTAAATACCTAGTAGTAGTTACTTACTATTAGATTAAATTGTCGCCGGCTGTATTTCCAGACCGATGTGAAGTTCAAATCTTCGAGAAAAGAGCGTACTCCCACCTGAAAGGCCACAACGTATTTGTGATTCCTTTGGTGTTGCATGCAGGTGTCTATTGGGTGACGGTGATCGCCTACCGGAAATCCGTGTGCTTGTTTGCCCCCTACAACGTAAAATAAATAAAGTCATAACTATGAAGATCAAATGCTGCTCAGGTTTGATTAAATATATTGGGTATACGAATGGGGTCAGGAATTATAAGATACGATGAAGAATTAAAATGACGACCTATAGGTATAATCTCCAATTTGATCTAAGATTAACTGGAAGAGATTCCATTAAGCGATAAGTTCTCCTTTGTATACATATTTATAACTTTACCGTCTTTGTGTTTTAATTTTTATGTTCAATAAAGTGCTTACAAAGAAACCTACTGTACACGCCAAAAGTAGGGAGACCGTTATTTATTTAGTTAGTGATATTTATTCAGCTTAAATAGAACAAATAAAGCTCGTCTCGTTCGTGTAGTAACTAATCCATGTAAATCTCCACCAGTCACTGCAGCGCTGCAAAAGTAATTTCTAATTACAAATCCAATTTCACCCTGTATGTTCTTATATTCCAGCATTGAGCCTGTGCAATCACGAAACGTATATATTCCAGATAACCCAAAATATTTTTTCTAAAAAAAACCAAATATCCACTAAAACTACATCGCTCCAAAGCTGACCCCGCATTCTCCAAACTCTGGCAAATTACACTTCAAAAACTAACATAAAAAATCGAGGAAAATATTCAGTGCTTACATGATTGATGTGGATGTCAAAGGCTGCGAGCTCTTCCCTTACTGTTGACATTGTTCGTTTACACAGCAAGTGTAATTGATAGGCGGCCGTAACATCGTTTAACGCGAATGAGTGGGTATGAAAAGTTGGGTCTGACATTGATAGAGGGGCCGGGTTTTGTCTCGTTGACGGCAGCCGTATGTTTGCGTGCTCGTATATCGTGGTTATTGAAACTATGCGTGAAAATGTTTTATCTGAGGACGCAAAAAATTGCATATTCAAGGACCTTAATAAAAATAATACGTACACGATATGATATAAGACTCATTCCTAACAATGAAAATTATACGTACAAGAAAATATAAAAATCCATGGTGGCTAGGTAACTGCTTTTACGGCCCAATTATACGTGTAAAACGTACGTGTATGACCAAGATGCATTTGTATCTTGCTAGTGCTTTTTAGTAAAAGAAATAAACTTAAGAGCGATATATGTTATTCGGGGTATGACACGCTATGACCTCAACCCAAATAAAAATGGAAAAGTGGCAAAAAATAGCAACATTTAATTCAAAAACCCACAAATTGACCTAATTACGGCTAAACATTGGGCATAACAACGTTATTTTTTTCGAGGCACGGTAATTGGGTAAGCCAGCTGCAATGACCATAAATACTTTCCACAACAAACCGCCCTGAGGTTTTCGGGTTTGTTTAAAGTCCCCGGAACCCTAATAAATATTGCCATCTGCGTTACAGATCACTACGGGAACAACAGAGCCATTTAAAGTAATGTGTAATTATTATGATGGTGCCTTTTGGTACCTTATTCGGGTAAGCTGTTAGGCAGGCGTATTGTTCGTTGGAAGGGGTGAAAATGGAAGATAACTAGGTTCCCGCGATTTCGTTTGAGTGAATGAAAAAAGTAATAACCTTTTTTGTTTCAGCGAAGTCACTTAAAAGTAGCAACTAATTAACGTTCCGATACTCTCGATGCGTTAGGAAAATAATGCAAGAACCGGGTTTCGCTCTTAAAAAATGGGTTTTAATTGCCCATAAACTCTATTCGTTCAGAACCAAACCACACCTAAATCTAAAAAAATAACTATTTCATCCACCATACGAGAAACCATTTTATTTCACAATGTACTTTATATTTAGATTAGGTACACTATTTTATAATATACTCAACTTCGAGAAAGAGGTCACTCTTCCAATCCAACTCGGATGGGCAGCGTTCGAGAAGCTAAGTAATATCTTCTATCGTCTCGAATACTGCAGTGTCTTAAGACAAGAGCTTTTTAACTGCTATGTGTTGCCAGTGATCACATTGGTACTGAGACGTGGCTACTCACAATGGGCTTCATAAGACGGCTCAAAGTCCTCTGCTCTGAGTCTCCTTGCGTGATCGAATCAGAAATCCCTAACAAGATGGAGCGCTGATCTGATCAAGATCACGGGAAACCGTTGAATGAGAGCGGCACACACCCGGTCATTATGTGAATCCTCGGAGTAGATTTTTCTTCAGCAGTGAAGCATCTGTGCAATAATCTAACCAGCTATCTTACGAAACTTGATAGACTTCACATATTTTTTTTCTTTGCGCCGTTAATTAAAAACAACACGTGTTGTCGATTCGATTCTATTAAATTTAGATTTTTCGATTGTAAGTTGGTTGTGTTGAAGCCGGATACTCTGAGTTTTACTAATGAGGCATCGGGGAGAAAAGTTGTGAAGGCTTTCTTCTCTGTCGTTTCGCTCTTGGCAGACCGGTCTTTGTCACGTCGAGGCCTCCACGTCAGTGATAGAGGCAGATACAGGTATCCTCACGATCTCCTGCCATCTCTTCCTGTTGGTCGTCTCAGTCAGATACGCGGCAGCCTACGGGGGATTTATTTTGGTCAGTCTGGCTTATTAGGTGACCTACCGCGTGATTTGGTTCCCCCCACATTTCCCTGTACGACCAGCTGCTCTATGGAGTTGTTATCCCACCTTAGAGACATATCCAAAGTATGTGCGACTGCACTACGGTCGACAAACGTTGCGTGATACTGAAAGCTTTATGTAGCTTTAATTGCGTGCATTATACATGGCTGGTTATACGTATCAATACCCTGAATTTCTCAGTTGCGTAATCACGTATTTTAAAACTAAATTTTAAAACTCTAACCAGGCAATTTAATACCAACAAACCTCATTAGTTCCTTACTAAAACTAATAGCAACAAAGAGTTTAAAAGTTGGTTAACTACGAAAGTATGTTCGTTAGTGGAAGGTACTGCATATTGTGTACTTTACCACGTTCATGCACAAGAAAGACGTAATTTCATACGAAAACTGTGTCCGTTAAGTCTTTTTTAAAATAGTTACCCGATATTGTATCACATTTAGTATGTGTAGGTAGACGTCGACGTGAGTTTAATTGGCACATTTTAATATTAGACAACTTTTACAATTTTCTAGAAGCTTACAGTTGCTCTCAGTTTGGAAATTCCTAATTAAACTTATATTTTGAAGCCATTTCGTCGTTTAGACAGTTTAGCTTCTCTATTTTAATTTTGTTCCTTAATCGTTAAAGAATCGTAATTTTTCAATAATAGCATGGTATTATTTTGCCCATAGTTTGTGACTCATTAGTAACAGTAACCATAATAACCTCTCTCTTACTAACTATCTATAACAAATTATTTATAGTTTCCAGCAATTTATCCTTGTGATTATCAATAACTTCAATTTAGGCACTTCACAGTGCTTACGTAACCAGACACTGTAAGAAAGTAGAACGAAACAGCAGCTTGAAAGCTGAATAATAACATTTGCTAACGATTAGTCATTCATAATATTCGTCTGTTTGACTTTGCTTAAACGTGTTTAGCAATAGGCCTGATGACTGGGTATGAGTATCAAAATTCTAATTAGTGCGTCAGTTAAATAATACAAAAATATTAGACACGTAGTTTTTGCTTTTTCAAAATAATAAAGAAATACTCAGGTCGATCGCATCAGGTCGTTCAGGAGTGGGGGCTCGTGACGTCACTCCCAAGTAAAATTTGTACTTAGGAGTGACGTCATGCGACTTTTTAACTCCATGTATTGCCTTTATTTTTTGATTAAGTAAAAAGAGAAAAAAATACATGTCCAATATTTTTTAATTTTCTACAAGACGGAATAATTATTAAAATTTAGTCACCATCCCTATTGTACATATTTAGAAATTTATCTCTTTTGTAGACCCACTGAATCTTAAATCATCAAATGTTTTGTTCAAGCACCTACTTAACAAATGTCTTTATTGTCGTCATTTAGGGAGTCAAACAATTGAATTCGAATTACAAAAGCAGTCGACCGAAGAAGTAATATTTTAGTAAAATAATAAACAAATGGACCGGCCTTTCCTTTATAACTTCCAGGCTGGTTTGTCAAAGTTCAACTGTTATATTTCACGTTATCGCATAGATAACATTATGCGATCTCCGAACGTTTCAATTTTATTGAGAGCTTTTGGTTTATTTCTGAATGTCGGAATAAATTTACCACGTCGAATATTAGAGAAGTTTCACAATAGACCCTGTTTCAAACTCAACTTCCTTCCAAATGTCGTTATTCAAGACTTTTGATAAGAAATTCAATTAATATCGCAATTGGAAATCTCTACTGTCGTAAATTTTTGCTTTTCGAATGTAGGTAAGATAGGAGTTCGATTGAAATAGTTCGATTGAATTTAGCTATGCTAAAATGTGGCACACACTCCCTTTTATTACTTCTACTTGAGTTACAGTCATTGTTATAAAATATATCTTACGATTGCTTAATAAATCAAAGCAATTTCTATTAAGAATTTTAAAGTAAACAATAGGGAAAACGAGGCTGACTGGTAGTTCTCCTTAAAATTACAAGCAAAAGGCAAGGTTTCCTCTTAGCAATATAATCAGAGGAGCTCTATTAGGTCAGGTAAATGTTTTTACCAGCGCCATTTTACTTTAGCGATATACCAACCCTTTCAGTTATTGCGTTTTTCTAGGGACACTTCCATAGTTCCCAGGAGTATTGAAAACACGTCTGTAAATTGAAATGGAAAAGGGTCGAAACTCGTAAGGGCAATAACTATAAGTTTGCCAATCGTAGATGGCCACCGGAAAGTTAGAACGGAGGGTATGGGAAAATGGGAGTCAATTGGTTTGCTCGTTTTGTGAAATTCATTGTTAATATTTTTCTTTGATATGAATTAAAATAGGTCAAAGGGTTCGTATGATGTCGACCAGTTAGCCGGGCATATTTACGTAAGGAAATTAAATTCACGACTGCCCACGATGAAATTGTTTTTTTCTAATGTATCCAACATGTAAGTAATACATACTAATCCTGAGACTCAAGCATACTTAAATTACACACACTAAAATTCACCAACGCTCATGGTCTGGCGGATGGTTCGAATAATGTGGAGTCATTACTAGACCTTAACTAATATAGAATGTTCCTAGGTACCCCTGATTATTAGATTTATTGAAAAAAAAATCATAAACTTTATTTAAATAGGAATCAGTGATTAAGAGTGCTAAAAGAGAAACATTGATCGTTCGTCCCTTAACAGGAAAAAGTGATGGAATTTTGAATGCAAAATCACATCGAGCACACGGCTAGTGATTCTAAAATTGCATTTCCACATGTCTTGGAAAACAGAATTTTATATTCCGCCAAAAGCGCTGACAGTCTTCGTTTGCGAACAAATCGAATAATAATCTGGTCGGCGAGTTCTGAAATCAGATTCAACTGACTGTATCACGACAATATTGCGTTGCTCGTTTGATTGCTCATTCAGTTGTAAATCAATGTTCGTTCATTGCATGCTTGATTTACATCGTCAAAACAAAATGTATGGTAATAAAAACGCGGCATTAAATATGGAAACGAAATGACAAAGCGCGCTTTGGACTTGCACGCCGACGGTTCCGTACCGTAATGTGATTGTGATGTCTTATGCAAAATCGGATACTAAAGAAAAATAATGCTAGACGAATAGGAGACCAACGATTTTGTATCCTAGTGTAAACCAGCAGTACACTAACATCAGTTTCTTCAAATGCCTAGATTTCAACCGGTGGATGGTTATAGTTTTAACAATACAATCCTTTAAAGAAAAAGCCAAGAAACATTCACTGGATATTTCATTTCAGAATACGAGTGAAGATAAGTTCATTAACCTTTACTTGTCATGACTGCAAGAGTGCTTTCATATCTTTCTTCCCTGTAAAAATGGTATATCGTCACTGATGTAAACATAATTATAGTATCCGTTGACGTGTATTGCTTGTCAAAAGCCTGCATCAATTCATATTAACCGGGATTACACTCCTCTTGCCCAACGCATTCTTCCGGGTAACTCTGAAGTTCCAAATTCGAAGTTCCTTTAGCGCCATCCCACTCACTCATTAAGACGAGTTTGGGAAGAATGGCACTATACGAATTTCAAATTTCGAACTTCAGAGTATCCCTATCGTCACTGACATAATCAAGGCTATAATGTAGTTCTTCAACGGCTGTTTTCCAATAAAACTTTTTTGAGGCAGATAAGCGTAGGTTTTCTAAAACTATTATGACTGGTACCGTTTGGGTACGGAACCCAAAAAACGTGTACCATCATTATGAATTTTAAAATTGCGTTTCCATTCGGTATTGTACGTTTCGTATGATGAATCTGTCTCCCTTTTACAATATCACATTCCCATTTCCGATAAATGGTAATTGAAATTACAAATATTATTGCTGTATAAAATTTTCGTTCGTAAAACTTTGCGTTTGCTGTTGGAACTTATGATAATTGCTTTATCGGTTTAAAATGTACATAATTGTAGGTAAATGTATAAAAATACTACTTGTGCCTTGTTCTTAGATTAATTTTAAGTTGAATTTCTTGAAAACGAGATTCCCATTGTGTTGAAAACCCATGTTGGATTCCCAAGAAGCTGGTTTTTTTTTATGTAAAGTTATATGGAACATGTTTTTAAAATGCTCTAATTGCACTTTTGTAAGCAAATGAAAGGGACAAAAAAAGACAGTGGGCGTAAACATTTGTGTCTCAATGGCTGGAAAGGCTTACATGCCGCCGTCCGGAGCATTAATATTTAAATTTCATAACGATCTATGTTGGTGGTCAGATTCTCAAATTAGACAAATAAATTACAGAGATATTATAGTAATAAACAAACAATCTTATTTAAAATTACTCCAGTATTTTTACGAGTCTATAATAATAAAAACCACTCATGTTCACTGAGTATACTGAAAACAGTCCAGTAGGAACACAAGCCGGGTCACAGAGTAAGTAGGTAACAGCCCAATTAACAAGCCGAGTCACAAAATATACACAAAATAACAGTCCAGTATGAAAGCCAGGTAGTCGTCGAAAATCGCCAGTATAAAAGAGAGAGAGAAAGAGAGACAACGCGTCCGCACCGTACAAGAGACAGATGTTGACTGAATCTCGACCGCCATGTAAACCTATCCCTTGTACAATTGTTACCTTTATCTCTAACCAATAGCATGGTTTCTCAAATTTCTAGTACTAACTCGTTTCCGTGGATGGAGTATAGGAACGTTTGTAATTTGTCAACTACACTCATCTCGTCCACATAATAAAATGGTCCACTTCGTATACCTATCGCTGACATTCACAAGTAAGCTATCAGGTCGTTTGATGAAGGACCGCTACGGTAAACACATTTCTCTTTGCACACCTATAGGCATGGTGGACTTCAGGAAGCAGCTACAACATGTTATGATAACGGCCGCAGCGGTGCCGTCAATTCAGTAGTTGAGACTCTGCTCTAGTAGTCTACAGTGTGTATAATTACTAATTACGGTGTGACGTCACATTACCAGTGCATACTGCAGTTTTACTATAAATAAAAGTCCAGTACCCATAACACAAGCCTTATTGAGCTTACCATGGGACTAGTTCGATTTGTGTAAAAATTGTCCTGTAATATTTATTTATTTATTATTATTTATTATAAAAGAAAATACAGTTCTTTTTTGAGTTCAGTACCTTACAAGACACCCCCTTTACCGGATTACACCGAGGTCAGTCACTCACAGAGCTGCCGTGTCACGCACCATAATCTCAAAAAACAAACCAATTCAAGGCGATTTACTTAATACCTATTGAGTACATCGCAGATCAAAACAATTTAAGGTTCCATGTTGAACTTAAACCCCCCGGGTTTGGCATTTGAATAATCTCGGCGTAGTTTTGGCCGTCAGTTATCCACGATTATACTGCTAAGTACCAGAAGTTTATCTACAGGTGCAGAAATTAAGTAGCCCTTGATAAATGATCTATCGCCTAATCATCTGTTACTCGTAGTGTCGCAGTTACGTATTTGGTGGGATCAACTTTTCTTGTCGTTATCGTGTCTCGTCACCTTTAGCACAACTGTGATAAGCGACTCTTTGTCGTGAGACAACGATTGTCTGTTTCTTTCCTCTCAATGCAGTGCGAGAAAGACAGGTGATGCTATGTTGCGCAACAAGCGTAGTCACGGAGTGTTGTGTTAGACCGGCAGTAGATAATAGTGACACAGTTACTTAGAATAATTTTTAAAAATCTAGGTTATTAAAAAACTGACGAGACCCTTCTCGTGACGAGAAGGGTCTCGTCAGTTTTTCAATAACCTAAAATAATGGATCTTCACTGGCTAGAAAAATCTGTTTTTCCTATGCCTTTATATCGTGTGAGTTGTAGTTTTCAAAAGTGACTCAGGGCACGTGACCATGGAAACAAGGTACAGGAAAGAAAATAATGACCCATTGAATTATCACAAAGTGACGGGTGCTTTATTGTTAAACTATCACGTGACAGTAGCGATTATCATCATAGGCTTCTTATCTATAAGGGCCACGACAAGGCGCCAACCGGTGGCGCGGCAAGTGAATTCCTGATTCACTGCGTGTGATGTCAACTAACTGCTGTGCGGTGAGCGTCTTAACCGCGCAATGAAGATAACCGTAAGGGAAGGGAACACGATTAATATGGCGCGCATCAAAACTTCTTTTAATTGAAGACGTTATCCGAGAGGCTACCATTGCTTAATGCACGCGTTTTTTCCTGTGTCGTGCTATACCGGTCGCAAGATACTAACTTTTTCCCGCGACTTCATCCGCGTGTAGCTCGAATTACAAAAAATCCTCCTAAGTGTGCCTCTACATACATCTTCGGTTGATTGACATTTTGCAGCAACATTACTGGAGAAACCCACTTTTAAGATAAGTATGTAAGAAGGTAGGCCGGGTGGGTTAAGTGCATTTAAAAAGTATACGCGATCGTTTATGGCATAATCCCTGTTCACTACAGAGCCTAACAGACTTCAATAAAATGTTATTAATAACGGAAGCCTGGTCATTCTTAGGTGTCAGAATCGCTCGTTCCCACAACTACTCTATGGACTTGCTGTGTAGTTTTTAATCATCTGGGTAAATTTGAGAGATTTAGGTCGTCAACGCACAACTAAGGCGAGATCCGATGGAATTGTAATCCTTTCCTCAGTTTCGGGATTTTCTCAATTTCCTATTTTAAGAAGAAGGTCGGAGTCGGTAAAGTGCACTCGTATATTTATCTTCAGGTGGAGTTTTTTGATTAAAGGCCATATATTAATATATAATATTTGACGCCTTAATTCAAGTTTTAACTTCATCAGCTCGAGTTCCCCTCGGAACAACGGGAAGAGTCTGACGGAAGTCCCCAGCTAACATCATAGTGACACCATCGTGCCGTCTAATGTCTTACAAAGTTCTATTCAACGCTTCCTTTATGCGCCATTGTACTCTCGTCCCAGACCCCTTATTTCACACCTTTCAGCGATGAATTTCCAAAAATGCTGAAATTAGTTTTCTTAGCTTTAAATGAAGTCTATATGCGAAATATTATAACATTTACTCAATTAATTACAGATTTTCCATACAAACTTTCAACCCCAATTTAACCCCGTTAGGGGCTGAATTTCCAAAATGCTTAAATTTGTTTTCTTAAATTTACATAAAGAGTCTATAGGCGAAGTATTATGAAAGTTAACTCAAATAATTAAAGGGTTGCCATACCAACTTTCAATCCCAATTTCATCTCGTTAAGGGATGAATTTCTAATAACTCTGAAACTTATTTACTTATTTTTGAATAAAGAGTCTGTAGGTGAATATAATATTTTCTTCTGTTTCCGCGATTATTATCATGTCGTATATGACAATGATTCTCAGGCACCTTTTCTGAATACGCTCGATATTATTTGAATGAACTGAGTAATGCGGATTTAAATGAGTAATAATCGCGGAAACAGAAGAAAATATTATATTTGAGTAACTGTAATAATATTTCACCTACCATATACAACCATGACTAAATCCAACTAAATTACGACCAGCGTTTGCGAACATTTGGCATTTGTTCCCTTCAGTCGCGTCGTATTTTGCATGACATGCTATTTCTACACACGACCCTTCACTCTAAAATTGACTTACCCTATATCCTGCTACATGTCACCTTTAATACACCACGATTCAGATCGCGTGCCCCTAAAGTTTTGCTCTGCAGGTATACAAAAACAATACTTCCTATTACAATCCCATTGTAAGAATGTGTCGTCAGTACAATGACCTAGTGACAAAAGACAAGAATATTGCCATTTTCAATCCACGATTGAAAATGTCAATATTCTATTATATTTATTATTTGGTATTCAAGAGGCAGATTGTAGAAGTGCTTTCGCGTTAAACACCTGTTAATATTATTAATATTGTTAATTATTACTCGTAACAATAATGCAAATTAATTCTGTTCTGAGATGCTCAGTAAATAATCATTATGTTATATTTAACAGTTTAGCCATGTTGATAATAGTTATTTTTTTATTTTAATTTAGGATATTTTATGATCTTACTGTATTGTTTTAATCATGTTGTGCATACTTGTTTTGGAAGGCATTTTTCTACAAAGCCTGTTCATGTATTGTTATATGTTATTTTGAATGTTATCTGTTTAGTATGCCAAATAAAGAAAATAAAATAAAAAATAAAATAAATAAAACAATTTAACGGATTATATCGCGTATGTTATCTCATTTGAGTTCAAGATATCTTATCTGTTAAAAAGTAGTATAACTATTAAACTACTTTTTAACAGATAAGATATCTTATCTGGTAAAAAGTAGTTTATTAGTCTTTGTTTTTTATTATATTAAAATTAGTAATGATATAATGATAGTGAGTTTTTCTTTACAGCGTTTCTTTTCTCCTCAGTACGCCTCATTTGTGACATGCTGCTTGGTTAAATATTAAAATAAAATAATTAAGCCCTTCTGGCACATGATTTCTTTGTTTTAAATGAAGAGTCTAGACGCGAAATATTATAACAGTTACTCAAATAATTACAGGTTTTCCATATAAACTTTCAACCCCTATTTAACACCGTTAAGGGATGAATTTCCAATAATGATGAAATCAGTTTTCTTAGTTTTAAATCAAGAGTCTACACGGGAAATATTATAGTCAATCAATTGATTAAAGGTTTTCAATACAAACTTTCAACCCCAATTTAACCCCGTTACGGGTTGAATTTAAAAAAATGCCCTTATAAATGTTTTTCACTGTACATTAGGAGATTGTGACTTAAGTTTTAAGCGTCTAACTTTATAAACGACATGTTTCCCATACAAACTTTCAACCCTTTTTTTCCTCTTAGGCGATGAATTTTTATAGCAACGCTTTATCATTTGTTTTGTTTTTAGTAAGAAACTTTTATACAAAGATTCATGTTTATAACTTTCCAAATGAACGATTTCCATACAACGGTTCAACCCCTATTTCACACCCTTTAGGGTTGAATTTCGAAAAATCCTTTCTCAGTACACGTCCATGTACTATAAAAAATATACGTTCCAAATTTCATGCTTATATCTTTAGCGGTTAAGGCTGTGCGTTGTCTGTCAATGGGTCAGTTAACGCAAGAGTTTTATATATATATAGTCTGGCTACTGAAATATTACCCAAATTTTTGGCGCGAAATCCAAAAAATCTTGGGCTGGTCACACTTTGTGAAGTAGGAATTATAGTTTTGATACTAGAAAATATTTTTTATTTTCTATGCACACGTAAGGTACCTAAAGAAATAAGTTAAATATACGTTAACGTGCACTCAAAGTCAGCTCACAAAATTTCTACCACTATGTACAGTACAGTGAACGAAAAAAACACATATGTTTACACTTTCTCACCATATACTATTGTGACAAGGCGAAAAATAAATAAGATCTAGCTCGGTAATAGCATAATATTAATCCATCACCAAGGTCTGCTAATTGGTTAGGTTAAGTAGGTATAGACATGTGGTAGGTTAGATTAATGTTGCACCGGCACGATGGGCCAAGTGCGGGATTCTACCGACGCGCTCGTCGCTTCATATATAGACATTTTTGGCCAAGATATTTTTATATCAAATTACTACTGACCAGTCCGCAAAAATCTTCTGAATATTGGTTTTCAGTAACTCCTTGAGTTCCGATGTTTTGATTTTATTGATATTTTCTAGAACTTCTAGTTTATCCGTTTCTTTACACATTTTGTCCTGTGTATGAGATTCAGGTATTAATAAAATTACGTACCTAATCATAGTTATAGAAAAAATTTAGAAATAGTACACAGAGTAACAAAATGTTTATAGAGCACCAACCTATTAAATTGTCAACAGACTTTTAGCCGTTTTTCAAATCATAGACAATTGATGATACCACAAGGAAATATCTGTCAACAATATTTAGCTAGCCAGACTCTAGATAATAAACTCATATGGTCGCTTATCTACAACTTAATAATGAAGACTGACCGAAATCCATCAGCTGCAAACATATCAAAACAATTCAGGAATCGAGATACCTACGTCCCTTCAAAAATGTCTTGGTATGGACTCTATTGCTTTTTATATTTTTAATGTGAAAACATCACATATTTTTTGATACAATACTGATACAAAGATCTAAGTAGAAAGCAATTAATTTTTCTTTTCTACTTAGATCTTTGTATCAGTATTGTAATGGACTCTGTTACTATACTAAAATAGTTCATACCAAGTCATTTATGAACTTGGTTAGTTTTGTAGCTGACTTTACTGTACATTTCTTTTATTGTATCGGTAGATCGGATTAGCGATAGTTCACCTCTTTTCCCTGCCGTAGAAAACTACTCCACTGCCATCAGCCGCTAAATCTACGCCTACTGTTAGTATACAATACTGGTGTACACCTCTACGAAACTACAGTGACCTGCGCTTTGGATAGAGGTCTTCCACGCTGTATCTTCCAAACTATTTAAGGACTGCCGTCAGCCGTCAGTTGCATGAGCAATATGACTTGTGTAAGTTATGTTTAGCAATTCTGCGAGTTTAATTTGAATGTGATCATTTCACAAATTCGATCTCGCAGAGGCGTTCTAAGCAGCTCTCTGTGTAACATTGAGCCATAGCTGCAATACTATGAAAGCGTTAAATCTTCACCGCTATTTTATGCACCATTCCAACTGTCATACCAAACAATATGTAAATTGTGTTTCTTTTGTTTCATCGTCCTATCTGGCGCAGTCGCGCTAGGTCCGTATGTGAGTAGAAATCAATTTAGTCCGTTCACGACAGACTGCACCCTTTGTACGACAGTGAAAGGTTATAGCGCTCGTTTTCACAGCTCCACCTACGTTGTAGTGTGAAACGATTTAGTTCTAACAACGTGAGTGTCGCAGAATGGCCGGATATCGGGCCTAATGACGGTCATTTTTTAAAGTGCTGCGCGAAAGGGGTCATTTAAATATGAGTAACTTGGCCACAAGTATCAAATATTTATGGAAGCAATAGTCTCTATGATACCCATTAACTTTATTGATTTATCTCTAACCATTCCTAGGTGTCGAGATGAAATTTGTTATCCATCGTGCGATGGCGGGGATTTTCATAATAAAGCAACATTAAGGCGACTATTCTAGTGGTGATTTTACTATTTTAAGATACAGCATTGTTATAATTCTCTAATAACCTCACAACGACAAGTTTAGCACACAAAGTTGGTAAGTCTATCTTAGTATCTGTTAGAGATTCAGACGGACTAATTCGTCAATTCTATTTCAGCCGATTCGAATCAAACTGAAACTGGCACGGTAGTTATTCTTAATTTTAGCGGAGATTTTGATATATCACACGAACCTGTGACGTTTTACAGATACAAATAGGAGTTAAAGTAAAATAACTTGTGAGATTGGTCGTTCGCATTTTACATAAGTGTTTAAATAGGCTAAATCTATAGCAGGTTAAATGAAGATAATTTCTCCAGGTGGTAATTCAGCCAACTCCTCTGGTGTTGTAGGTGCCTTTGGGCGGCGGTGATTGTTTACCATGAGGCGATGCGTCTGCTCATTTGCCCCCTCTAGCATAAAAAAATATGATGGGACTTATGTATGTACAAATAGACGCGTTATTGGGAGCGGTACGGGAGGGGTGACAAGTGACGTGACATAACGAGTCCTAACTGTCTCCCTATACAGATACACGTTACTTGTCATCCCTCCCATACCTCAGGAACAGACTCAGCAGCAGAATAGAAAATCATAAGAAAATAATTAAGGAAAAATAAAACGAATGCTAACATTTTGCAATCATAATAATTATGCTACTAAAATAATATTATGGACATTTTCCCGGAACCTTTGAAGAAGCCTTCCCTCAGGCTACTTAGTGCTAAACAAACGAAAACGTCCACTCCGTTCCGTTCCCATTCTAATGCGACTTTAATTACATTTAGTCTGAAAGATTAAAGGTCCTTTATGTGTAATGAAAACTAATTTGTGACATTATCCGCACAGATTTCCTTCGTCCTAACTGATGAATGAAACACGTGGTGCCCCTACGTTATGGCGTTTTAAGGGAGTTATTTCGTTCCGTAATGACGCCTTTTGGGTCATAAGTTATGAGAATTTTGCATTTATTATAAATAGCAAAGGATACCCCAAGTCCATTAAGATGTTCTTTTAGACAGTTTTGGATAACTAAGAGAATCCAATAGTATTCATGCATAAATGGATTTTACTGCAAAACTTTGTATACAGGTACTTGCATCTCTTTAAGACAGGAGGTTATAAGTTGAACAGAAATCACAGCGAATATCAGAAGGTAAGAATAAAAGATAAAGAAAACAATTATTTAATTACTTGTAGACAGTAAATAGAAGAAGAATCATGGACATCTAGTTACGAAGAAACATAATTTACAGCATGATTAGAAGAAAAGATTAAAGCAAACGAGTCAGAAGGACCTAATTTAAATAGTTAACTAAAAAGCTATACCAAAAGACGATGTAATTGGCACAATATAGGAAAGATAGATAAATATAATATAAAAAGAACATATAAACTAATGAGCAAGCATCCTTTTATATACAGAAAATAATTGATGATACAAAATATGGCTCATTTGGATACGATAAATCTGAAGGTTAAAAAAATCATTACATTCAAAATAATCTCTTATATCGCCGCGAATTGTACATAATAAACAAATTTCTAAATTGAGCTTGAAATGAGAAAATCCCTCGAGAAATTTGCCTCCGTCCTAGCCTGCGGAACTAACCAAATTGCATTTGCCGCATAACCCTGCCAAGTTATTTTTCAAAAATCTCGTCATGGATCTCACATTTTGGCGTAGCAAAGAGCTTCATTAAACCATTTTTCCATACTCGTCAATATTGAGAACTTGTCAGTCATGAATATTTTTTTCGAGCAAACTATCAACCTGAATTTACGTACACATATAGCATTTACATATATAATAGGTCAGTGCGTCTGACCAGTGTTGACCTACACAAACGTTGTTTCTAACTATGGGCCTTTTAAGTAAGCTCTGAGTCACTCAGCGAGCTATGAAAATGGCTATACTCGGGATCTCTCTACTACAGTGGACGCCCGTGGCTGATAGATAGGTACATAGATCGATGAGAATTTGAATCAAACGCGATTTAAATGCTAAAAATCTAGGGTAGGTATTGACCACCTTTAAGTTTACCTACGTACTTTAAGTTTTCTGACGTATCGTTGAAATTAACATTGATACAGTACTGAAATATTATTTTGTAGTGCGTTGTGTAGTATGTTGCATTCTCCTTGTATCCTGACCGGGTAATTTAAAGCAAAGTAATTTCACACAACTACATCTTCAAAGGGCTCGTCTTAAATCATATCGCTGGTAATAAATTTCGCGCAACTAGTAAATATTTCGTAGCGGGCGTCTCGCTCTTTTTAATCAAAGTTGCTGTAAGGCTGCCCTTTTATTTCTATCTTAGTTACGAGTTTCATAAGAGAACCTTCACTAGACGGAGTACAAAGCGCGCAGCTCGTTCGTTTGTTGAAAATAAGATGTGAGAGGAAAAGAGAACAGATATTTTTCAACGACGATATACGGGCATTTCGGTTCGTCCAAGGTAAGTTATGATTTAATTCACTGGGAACGGGTATAATATTTTATTAAGTTAGGAATGTAGCCGTACTGAACATGGATATGTTATCTTGCTCCGTTCTTATTTTAAGTGAACTGTGCCAAGTTTAAATTGAAATGTGTTTTATCGTGCATGCTGTGCATGCAGTTGAGTTTGAACTCGACGTACTGTTTTTAGAGAGTGGAATCATGGCTTGCATAACAAGTGAGGGTACTTGTTTCTTTTTATGCATCATCTATAGGTAAGCACTTGACCTAGGCTTCACCTGAAGCTAAGTTTAGTGATGTTTTAGATACAACATGTTGTCACCTCACTCCCCAAAGTCTCTTTAGTTGTTCTTACGAAAGAAAAAAATAACAAGTTTCTTGCAGTCAATGGTAACGGTTCTAGAAACTATAATTTAGAAAAATAATACATAGATACATTTTTTTTTCACTCAATTATATGAATACCTATTCCGGTGAGATTTGTAAGCAATTGGCATGATGACGGGCTATGAAAATCAACATTCTAATTAGTGCGTCATTTAGACAATAAAAAAAATATTGGACACATATATTTTTGTTTTTTTTCAAAATAATGAAAATACACTCAGATAAATCACATTACAGTTTAGGAGTGACGTCACTCCTTAGTATAATTTGTACCTAGGAGTGATGTCATGCTACATTTTGACTCAAGGTCTCGCCTTTATTTTTTGATAACGTAAAAAAAGAAAAAATATGTCTCCAATATTTTTTTTAATCTACATGACAAAGTAATTATTAAAATGTTGTCATCACCCTTATTACAACTTTGCATCGTATATAATGCGAAATGTTTATAATATGGTTTTATTACCAATAAAAAAGAACGAATAATAGAAAAAGTAAAAAAACGAATCTGTCAGCAAACGCATAATTTCCGCCAATAGCAACAACTCGAACTGCCGCTCGATTTATCATACGTGCGGGGATCATTGTCAGTAGAACCAGTACCCGGTGAATAATAGCACACTTTATGTGACAGAGAGGATTTCTGCAGAAATTCTCGTGAATAGTCCTCGTCCCGACCCACGTAAGAGGGCTTTGTCCAGCGGCGAGATCCTCCGGAAAGGACGCGAACAACCCAGACAACGGTGTAATTTTGAGAAATTAATATCACCGTGTGTTTCAAGCTAGTTGGAGAAACTATTCATACTCGGAAAATATGATTCCCCTTTGCGATTCTAGGCGCTAAGGACCGAAAATCATATGATACTACTTAAGTGAATGCCGTCAAAATATGTATATCATATATTGCGTTCGACTGCGACTGTATATATATACATATATAATACTGAATTTGAGTCTATTCCCATTATGATAAGTTGTAGGTATTTTTTGCTGCCTATAAATATGGTAAGTTGAACTACGTTAATGTCTTCTGTGCTAAAAGACACCAAGTTCTCCTAAAAATCATATCTTAAACATGAAAAGAAATTGTTATTGCGATTTAATAAGTCTCGATGAAGTTTTGTATCACGAGTGTAAGTAAATATTTGACTAGTGTCAAGCGTATGTCTGATTTTAGATCTCCTCGGATTGATGTAGCATGGTTAGTTTGGCGGTCCATGGTACATAAGTACCATGGACCTACGCAGCATTCGCCTCCAATTCTTAAATTAATCTATTTTCTTCCTCTCGGACGCGGAAATAGTTCAGGATTCCAAGCCATATGAAAAGATGGAAAATACAGACTCGGTTTATGAACATAAATAACAAGTCTCATCTTAGCTCCTGTGCCACACGGATTAGTCCAAAAGTGTATGGCTAAAATGATACCAGACCTACGTCTTCATTCGGAGACTTTGCTGAGCCCCTTCTGTTTCTTATCAACACCTGCATGATGGATTTGTACCATTTATATCAAGTTGGATAGTACACTGCATAAGCGATTTTCATACAGCAAATGACACCTGGGCTACGTATTGTAGGTATTAGACTATAAAATATTCGTTACCAGTCTCTTAGATTTCTACAGGTCCTCTTTTTGACTTTCTTTGAGCTAGTTCCTGAGACACGCGTACGAGTCATCCTTTCATCTCCGTGTAAGTGTACCCTAGAAAAGTAATTACTTAATTGTCATTTATTTAAATTGTGGACTCTTCTACACACCTCGAAACTGTGTCACAAAGAATTTGTACGATAAACTGTTGTCATAGTCATAACTATGAAAATTTACTTCGTTTTATTGATATTAAAAACGCAGGTGTCAGCACCGACAACCATTACGTAAAACTCGTCTCGAAAGGTTCCCAAAACTGCTCTATACGCATCGTATTTCAACAAATCCTTTTATTTAAAGTGGCGTAATAAATGAAATTTGCAGTTGCATTCACACGCTCGCTTGATATACACGTAAACCTAGTTTTATACTGCACGCCTGGGAGCTGTTTTGTGAGCTTTGAAATAAAAATAAAACAAAGCGCCCTACTATATACATCTATTCTCTACTTTGATCGCAAGAAATCTGCACAAATAGCACTTTCCAATAAAACGGTGCTTAAGTATTGTCTGACTTATAGCTCGTAGTGATATAAGATTTACGTTTGATATTTCATACGAATCCATACAATTTCAGATACAACACTAGCCTAAGGGAAATTGGTTTGCGTACCGCCGTAATATTTGTCACACTAACGTTACTTATGACCAGAATTTGAGTGAAGGCGGCTTTTGTATAGGGGAGAACGGGGTAAGGTTGTCTGACTGATTAGTAATCACACGTCCATAAAAGAAAACTGGAGGAACGAAATAGTTAATCGACCGGCGAGAGCTATAAGCTCTAGGTGAGAGATATATCTCTGGCAAGTTTTCGACACCGGTCCGTGGTCCATCACAGCCGCTGTGACAACCAACCTGTAAGACAACTTTACTCGGTCTCCCCTACTTACATACTTAATTTTAAGATGAACTACTTAAGCTGCGGGTTGTACATACTGACACATTTTTTTTGAAAATTAAGTACCTACTGAACTCAAATAGGATCTACTATTAATAACTTGAAATAGAAGGTTGTTGAACGCCTCTGTTCACCAGCCCCTAAGGCCGCCGCTGATTGCGGAGGCCTGTGTCCAGCAGTGGACGTTCTATGGCTGAAAATATGATAATGGAACTGCTCCTAAAGTATTGTTACCTAATTTGTTAGCACCATATATATGTATAAAATAAAGTATTAAGCCATGTGTCTATATTACGGCAGTCATGGTGAACATAGTTTTGAGTGTGAGACATGAGTTAAACTGGGTTATCATTTCATCCGTTGTCGCTAGAAATCCCTCAAAATGAACAAACTAAAGGGAGTTATAGCTCCGGTTTGCTAGACTTACCAAGCAAAGAAATTTAACTGGCTCAGGAGCTGAGAGAACAAAAGAAATATCACATCTACCTTCAGTATTTTACTTTGACCACACCCTCCTGAATAAAGCATCGTGTTATTGAATCAACTCACAATTCCAAGCGATTTCGGTCCATTGCATCGTCAGAGTGCAATAAAAATAATCTTCTTTAACCATTGATCCGTGTGACCACACAAACGGCACGATAGCCGAAGCAGACGCGTCAACATACCTTGTTGTTTCAGCCCAACTTTCGCTGTCCTGATACATTTTGATGGAGTATCAATATTATTGGAACTTAATTGGACACGATACGAACGTTGATAGGTTTAAAAGCGATTATGAATGCGTAAACGGATTAGCTTCAATGAAATACATCGTAAATGCATTAGGTAATCCTGGTTGGTGTACCTATTAATTAGCGGTATTGAGCACTTTACTATATGAAGAACATCCAAATCAAGTATTATGGGGATAGCTTATTTTCGGTTAGTGGGTTACTAAATATTATGGTCGGTAATTTCTTGTTCGCTTGCATTTAGGCAGCTGGAGTAGAATCACAATTTAATGATTTTTGAATTAAATATTCTTGCTTACCTTCAGCGACAGTTTGAAGACGAAGGCTTTCGAGTCCTAAGAGTTCAATACGATAATAGTTTTCGGATGTTGTTGGGGCTGCGCCATTTCTGTTGTCCATCACAATTGTTTGCTGAAAGACACACAGCAATTTCGATACTATACTGCGCAAGAGGGCTGCATCGCTGATGCGCAGAATGCGGAGCAGTAACTTTTGTTACTACGTTCTTAAAATTTTGACGTATAAACAAGGTTCCCCTATTCACAGAAATCAAAACGGTTTGATGATTAGATAGTATTAACTGTTTTAAATCCATACGTAAAAAAAAATATTATTATACATTTTATTAACAGATAAATCTAGTTCGATTTAGCCCTTTGAACGCCAAAAGCCACTAAAGTGGTCGTGTGCTGTCTGCCTATCAGGCCAACGACCACGAAAGTGGTCATGGCAGACGCAATCAAAGCAATTTTACTGTTTCCAAAAAAGGTTTAAATTCGTTTCACACTAGTTGACATGTTTGCGTGTATTCCACATTTTGATGCGAGAGACAAAGCGTTCAAAAGGTTAAACGCCTGTGAGTAATTACCACGCAAATATTTAAACTCGCCATATCACTAATCTACTTCAAAAGTACCTTCAACAACATTTTAACCCTTATTCTCAATTCCCCTTTACCATCATTACTTTCAGCCAGTATTAAATTACTTCGTGCACTTTAATGGCTTCGGTTTCCATAAGTTTCCCGGGTCCGTATCTATACAATGAAACTGCACCACCATACGGCAGCGGGAGCAATTAATAAAGAAAGCCAGGCACGGCTGTTAGCATGCAAATGCCGCAATCCTCGGAAGATTTCCTGGCAATATTCAAGTCATTAGTGTTTGTGTGGCCGAGTGCTGCAAAAAGGGATGTAAACGACAATTTAATAACGCCGCTTTTTCCGCATATTACGATAGTATTTATGAGATCTCAACTCTTTTCAATTTTAATTCCAACATCATACGTTTAAGTGCAATTTTAAAATTGGCTTATGATTTCCCGCGGGACGACGATCGCTTAAGTCTGGCTTGCCTAAAAATTCGCATTTTTGCTCAAATAAAAGTAAAATTGTGCACATTTTCATTCCACGTTGTCCGTTATGTCTTCTAGCGTCGTTCAAAAGCCTGCCAATTGTTCTCTGTTTCAGATTTCAGCCATTTGTTGGGTTAAAATTTCTTATTAAACGAAATTGAGTAAGCCCATTGAGTGTTGTTATTGTTTAATAATTTTGATTAGATTCATCCTTATTTAGACACAAGCTTTGGAAACCAACGTTATTGCTTGTTTTGTTGATATTGCATTCTTAATTTTGTTTAAGTTTAATTAATTCAGAATCTCGTGTATTGTTTGTGTTAATTACGGCAGTATTAAGTATAAGTTGTTGGATAATTGTTTTTGTTTATGGTATCGGTATTGCGGTAAGCGGAAAGTAATTGTACTCGAGAACGGATTGGACGAAGCCGCTGCGCCCAGATCCTATTGTGGCGACTTTTTGTTGAGATCGTTCTGCACCGCAGTCGTCAGTAAAACACGGTTCCGTCTTTATAACGCGGTGCAAGTTACAAGCCCTGTAGACTGCATCAGTTTATTGGCCAATAGTTTTTTTAAGCGACTCGATCAGTACAAGATCATTCACTAGTTTACAGTGCTCATTTTCATCTACATATGAAGCTATCTTTTTAACGTAATGCATTGAAATCAACAATTACTGCTCAGTTTTGTTCACACAGTAAGTAAAGCTTTAAATTTGGATATAGCCGTTTACGGGATCCATTATCCAATCATGCCACAGAATTAGACAATAGTAACACGGAGGTAGGTCACACGCAGCCTGGTAGCATGCTTTTCTGTCATCACTAAGTTACTTATCATTTCTGCAGTTTTCATCATTAGATTAATAGATAATAAATACTTCCTTTGCTATTCCGCGAAATAGTGTCTTGGTTAGATATGACAATAAGTTGTTCTCTTATGCGTATATTTTCATGCAGTTACCACAAAAAAATACGTAAACAAAAACAACATACCACCACCAAACGACTCGTGTTTTAAGGTTCTTTACGAGGCATGATCAGAAGATGCTGGAGATTTTGACGGTCCAGTGTCTACGCGAGAAGTCGCTTCGACTTGCAACTTCCGCAAAGTACCATCTGAATCTATCAATTAGTTTTCATGTTTTCTAAAATTAAAAATTCCTTCAACTCGCTTGCGCCCTATTATTTGGACACGATTGTGATTTAAAGTGAACCATTGTATCTGTCGATATAAAAATGCAACGCGACAGGTTCGTGTTTGTTAATCGTGACCCAGGAACAGTTTCTGTGGTTTTTGTTCGCAGGAATGTCGATATACTTCTAATATGAGTACAGATTAATTTTTATGGCCGTTTTTTGCAATATCTATTTTTATTATTTACTAGTGGTACGCCCAACGTCTTCGTTTTCTGGATTTATTATTTCGCGTACGAATCTCTTAAACTCCTCTAGTTTTGACATAATCATCTGGTTTCCATGTAAATTTGTACAACAAACTTATGCGTATCTCTTAGGAATCGTGGTTTTTCAAAATGAACAGCCACTCTGTCTGTTTAAAAAATATTTTAAGTTATGTAAAATATTTCGTAGGATGAGATCTAGATTACTGCGCTATAGAAGTAAAATTTATCGAATGCACTGAATAAAACACATTGTATGCACTCAAAAATATTAATTCTTAACGGATTCGTCAATACCCGAAAGCTTCTTGGAATAAATTAAGATATCAAATTTTGAGAAGTGCCGTTTCACTTTGAATAGTACTACGAAATTTGAAACATTCAATTAGAGCATTGAAAGGAACATAAATCTTAATGGAAACGCATTTTAATTTTAAATAAAATAGATTTAGTTCAAATTGCTACCCTTTTATAGAAATTACGAAAATTTAGGAGGAGATTTTCGAATCTCAGTTCGTAATTAAAATGGCGTACCTATTTCTTAATAACTACCAGTCGCCAGTTAATGCGGAAATTATCTTAGCTTATAGCAAGGAATCTGTTTTAAAAATTAGATTACGCCTATAAAACGTTTGAAAGAGTTACGGTTTTCAACCTTTAGCCTCTTTATCTTTGACTTTTAATGTTTAGGTACCAGAGGGCGATTAAACGAAAATGAAAGTAGTTTTTTCTAATAAAGTTTAGTTTTATTTTACGTATAAGTAATTGACCGTTCTTGGTCTCCAGCCCAGTATGGCCAGATGCTTCAGAAGCACAGGCAAACCACCGTTGGAGCAATGACATCACTAAAACAGTAGGGAAGATGTGGAGGAGAACAGCACAAGATCGTGGAGAATGGGGTGCAATGGAGGAGGCCTACGACCTTCAGTGGACGGAAAGGGCTAGAAAGAAGAAGTATTGGCAGTTAAGTAATAAGTAGGTTAATACAAGTGTTGCTATTACCAAAAAAAAGCTACCTGGTAGCCTGCCTACCGTAGGTACATTGTATTGCGTGCTGTATTTCACTATCGTTCCAAAGTTTCGATAAATACCAATATGACAAAACGATGTCTCAACAAGCGCTCAAAGTACAAAGGATTTAATAAAACTCCGATGTCTCATTTTAAAAGACTTTCATTCCTTCGCGTACGCTATAGTCTACAGAATCAATGCGCTATATTAAATTCAATATAATACTACCTTTCAGCGAGCGAAGGCAGCGTATCGCAAAGCCAACGCCTCCTGATTCCCAGACGGACGAATAAATCTAGATTTATTACGAGAAAGGTCTTTCTACTTTTATTGCTGGACTACCGATTCAAATGTTCCAATAAAACACATTCGAGACTATCAAACGAGTCTGTATGGCTCAATTTATCTTGCGGCTTGTAGCGACTTCGCGATGTTGCAGGGCAGATGCAACTTTATTGCTGCAATGCAATTTGGATGTTTTAGATTACTGACATCGTGTGGCCTAACTTCTTGAATTATCTCAACATTCCAATAAAATCAGTACAAATTAACACCGTTCTGTTTTTAGAAACCATTTTTTATGTTATACGCCAAACGAGCAGACGGATCGTCTGATGGTAAGCGATCACTGTCGCCCATAGACACCTGAACACCAGAGTCAACACCTGAAGAGTCAAAAGTGCGATCCCGATTTAAAGAAACCTTCAAGGAAAGAGCGTACTAAGTGGGATTATGAACTCACATTCACTACTCACGAACTCACATACTTATCAGATAGTGACAGTTGCTTTATCGTTTAACGTCTTTAACGTGATAAACACAATTATTATAAGCCCGCTGGTCTGCCGAGACAACTCTGTACTACCTACCTAGTATAATTTTAATCAGTCTTCTTATGAAGCACTAAAGTGAACTGTATTTCATGATTTCATGATGACATTACTATGCTAGTACTCGTATAATAAAGTCTACTCTACTCTCTCAGGTAGGGTCCCATATCTCAACGCAAAATGTTAATAAGCAGATACAACTCAATAGTTAACAAAATGCGCAAAGAGATTACACCAGATTCTATATCCCAACCTGGCCATTTACTGCTAGCCTGGAATGCTAATAACATGCACTCGAGAACTATCTAATCAGGGCTCACTGTTGTGCCATTGCAATTGCCTTTAACGGCTAGTCGTTTTATCACATCACGTATGCACAGCGCTCCCGAGGCGGGATGTTCGAGCTACAGAAAACTGGATGATTCAGAATATTGATTTAAATTTTCACGATTTTTACACATAATCACAACAATATGGGACTTTATTGCGTATTACAAACGATTCTTTCAAACCGTATGTAATCGAAAGTTACGTACATTGAATCTGGTTGTATACTTTTCTCTATGGCATGACAGCTGTCAGCCGTCATTTTTTATGTAAAGCCGCAGTTTGTTGGTATGGTAAAATTGCTTTTGATGTTGAAAAAAGTCGCCTTTTTACGTGCATACATCTATACCTAACAAACGAACCGACTACAGTAGACAACATTGGGTTCTATAGTTGTGATCGAGGGTCGTTATCATTCCGCACCTGTCAAAAATACGGCAGTCCACGAATGAATACGAATAAACGAGAAGCTCAGTAGGTAGCTGTTTGTTTATTATTTTTGTACTGTTATACTATTTTCGCGATACAAACCAAGATAATTACAATTTATGAAGAATTATTAATTAAAATAACGTGAGTTATTTTATTTGCGGCACGTTACACAACGACAAATAGTGTGAGCGCGTCCTTTTCGTGACAGCGTGCTTCAACCTCTGCTAGGCCTCCTTAATGAGGCCACTGGTAGTTACTTAATAGCCTCCCAGTGTTATAAGTGTTCCACGCCTGGTATAGCTAAAAATCATGAAGTAGTGTAAGTATAGAACTTTTATGTAACTTATGCCATTTTTAATGGAACGTCAAATTTTATATACGGACACGTTACTAGTACATAAATACAATCTGTTTTCCTTCTGCCTTTCTTACGTCCAAAATGTCAAAAACCCGACGCAAGGTAAATATCTTATTTACACGCGAATACGACGCATTTTGTTTTGATAATGGTTGCTGCATTCAAAATTATATTTATTTGTGTGTAAATTTCATTTTTAGTAACAAAAAGCACTAGAAAAAATCAGCGATAAATGTTGACTGTATACCAGTTATTTCCTTGTGATTTTATGTATCACAAATGGAGCTGCTTACCTAAGTAGTGATTATTCACTAAAATTGGCTTTTAAAAGCCATATCAATTATCTTGTGTTGATTATTTGTTGATATAATCATTTTCTCACGGTATCGACTCATAGAGAAATAATCTGCTTCATCTTGGTAGTGATTTGATGCAGATTTACACATAAATGTTGGGACAATGAAACCTGCATTTGGAAATTGATGTTTTCATGACATATTTCTTAGAGAAAGAAAGAAAGAAATAAATAAAGAAAGAAAGAAAACATATTTATTCAACGCCAGCAACAAGAAATACAAATACAAATAACAAAAAACAGAATTGACGACGCTTAAAGGGGTCACCACTAAAGCAACATAAGATTGTTACTCACGTATAAACAATAAAATTACATTGAAAACTCGTAAAATTGTTGGAATTTTAAAGAAATGAATTTTATACATAATCTATTTAAATTTTTCAAAATAATTTTGAATCAAAATGAAATTCTTTCGTCTCATCATAGATACTAGTAGCAAAAATAACACACCAATGTCAACAGACACATCATTTCACATTGCAAAGAAAAACCCTAGGGCTTTTACTAATTTAGAGTTTCTACATTCATTAAATATTTTAGGTTGCATATTTAACATAGCTTATGAGAAAGTTAAAAGTAATTTTATATCAGCAAGAGCTGCACAAATATTATAAAGTCAAAATAAAAAGCTACAGATTCTGACATTCATTATTTCAATCAAAAACTAGATGTTTGAAATGAATTGGCGCTTTCGTTTCTTTGATGAAATAATATTTAGATGTATCTATTTATCTATCAGCCATGGATGTCCACTGCTGAACATAGGCCTCCCCTATAGCTCGCCACATGGTGCGATCATGCGCAGACCGCATCCACTGACTCCCCGCGACCCTTACGAGGTCATTCGTCCACCTAGTCCGGGGCCGGTGATAGTATACGGTGATACGCTACGGCTTAGTGTGGACGCGTTTCTTCACGCGGCAGCGCAAATGATACGGAATGCCAACAGTGAGCGTCCAAGCAGCGCGATAGACAGTCATGCCACGCGACGGTGATCGGATACGAGCAAATGGTACAAGTATGGACGCACCTAGAGAGGTCTAAAAGCAAAGGGCCACGCTTTTTTTCAATGTTCTGAAGGAATACAATTCTGCCCCCAGCTCGAAGACTCTCCGGGGCCCGTCACAAACAAAGCCACAAACAAAGTTCCATTTTGTATTGATCACTAATGCGGGCCGAGTTCGGAACCGCCAGCAACCAAAACCACATACGTACTAAATTACAATGGTTTATCAAAGCTCAAGAGCGGGGCACAAAAGCCAGACTAATCATGTTATTACATCAGACAAGTAAATTTTAGGTTATTTCTGTACTATGGACATCCCGCCCAAACTGACAGCTGACAGCTAATGTTGCATTCCAATGCACGCACGGGTCTAAACAATATAACTTCAAATACATAATCTAGTTTATTCGTAACATTAAAAATACATTTTCTCAAAAAAAAAAACACAAAACCTTAAACGCTTTAAATTATACTAGAAGACGCCCGCAACTTCGTTCGCAAAGGAGAAAAAGTCATAACCCCTCTTTTCAGGATCCCGTAGCCAAAATGGAAAGAACGGAACCCTTATAGTTTCATCATGTCCGTCCGTTCGTATGACACAGGCACTTTACTCAAAAACTACAATATGCTCTTTGCATATTAATGAAATTTGGAGAGTTGTCTAGTATAAGCCGTTACTTAGTTTGATAGTTATATATATTTTTTTAATTTCTGAATATTTTCGGAAATAATCATACTTGTGTCCGAAAAAATTACAAAAATAAATTGATAAAAACTTTCAAGCAAAATTGATTTCAACACGATCGGATATACGGTTTTTGAGTTATTACCGAAAAACTAAGCTTCTCAGCAAACGGACGTAAGTGCCGTGGAGATACGCTCTTTTGCTAGTGCACGTTTTCATATTTATTTCATCTACAGTGCATTTTTTGTATGAATGGCTGCTGAACCCTACACTGAGCATGGTCCTACATGCTCTTTGTATTTTGTTTTTGCCCGACTGCGCGACGCCAAGGAGGGTAATGTGTTTATCAGTCTATGTATGTATGTATGTATGTATGTTTGTTTCTATCTGGCACTCTAGAGACCGAACGCGTGGACCGATTTCGATGATTCTTACGTCAATCGATTTGTCTAATTGTGCGAATTTCACTAGACATGAAAATTATGAAAACTTAAAATGGCGACAATGACACGCCATATTGTGAAAAAGAAAAAAATGAAAATCGACGTACTAAGTGGGGTATCATTGGGTAGAAATTTAAAAATCATTATTAGGTTTGTTTTCTCATTTTTAATTTTGAATGACCAGTTACAAACTATAACGATTTAAAGTTGGTTAGCAAGCCGTTCTCACTGAATTTTCATTTAATTGCGAAATTTACTGACTTATAATTTTAAATAAAAAGTAGAAAGAAAAAAATAAAATTAAAAAAAAAAAAACAAACACCCGACTGCGTAAAAATCTAGAAAGAAGAAAACAAGTCCAGTGCCCTAGAAATTTGTGAAGTTATAATGAAAATGTTTAATTAATTGATATATCCGCATAAAACAAATAATAAAGTCTAATGTGGAACAACATAGCGATTTAGATGTTTTTACGCAGTGAGGTTTTTTGTTTTTTTAATTATTTTATTTATCACTTCTTAGTAGAAAAAATTTCACTTAAAATAAACGAAGACAATAAGAGATGTTCTGGTAATACGTGACAACAGTGCTGAGCACTTCCAGCAACTCTAGTGTTCTGTTGTCGGTAAACAGTAAGCGCCTGCATTGTGCATACTGGTCCGCTGACCCTGTCGACTCATTTCATTATCCCCCGGAGAAAACGGAGCTGTGGATATCGAAGATCGAGACACTGCGGCTGAGTGAGTTTGCCAGCTCTGGTTATAGCTATTGGATCAGAATTGCTTTTGCTGGCAATATTTCAAGTCTCTGCTCTGCTACTATCCTTACTAATCCATACTAATATTATAAATGCGAAAGTGTGTCTGACTGTCTGTCTGTCTGTTACCTCTTCACGCTTAAACCGCTGAACCGATTTGGATGAAATTTGGTATGGAGATAGTTTGAGTCCCCGGGAAGGACATACACTACTTTTTATCCCGGAAAAATACCCTTATTTGCGATAAACGAATTTAAGACGGATGAAGTCGCGGGCAGAAGCTAGTTATAAATATGTACTAAAATTATAGTCACTCCTGAAATGAAACTGTATCTTATTTGAAATGACTGAGTGATTATATTTATATCTTACCTTATCTTATAAGATAAGATAAGATATATATATCACTGACAAATATTTACAATTATTTTCACATGTCTGTCAAGACTGAATGTATAATGGGAAGCAATGTAAATAAACTAAGATCGTATGTTACCATATGTTGATTATGGTGATAAACGATTTCATTCATTCATACCCTGTTTGTGGTATTTGTTGCGTACTTATACTATTATAAAGTTGTAAAAATGGAATGTCTGTACATTGAAATATAAAAAAAAATTGTTACGGTCTTTGGAGGTCACTGAGTACTTTTTATTTTTATATTTTGTATGTTTCTATATGTCGTTGTGGCTTCTTCATGCCAAATCGGTTAAACAGATTTTAATTATTTGTGGTACATGGGGAGCTGGGTATATACTGATGGTTAGAGTGTATTTTTTACCCGACTAAGTTGAAGAAAAAAAGAGAGTTTATAACTTTTTCTCCGCAGCGAATGAAGTTGCGGGCACCTTCTAGTTAATCTATATTATTAGACTAGCTACTGTCCGCGACTTCGTCCGCCTTAAATTAGTTTTTTCGGATACGCGTACTTTTTCGGGATAAAAAAGTAGCCTATGTCCTTCCCCAGGACTCAAACTATCTCCATACCAAATTTCATCCAAATCGGTTGAGCGGTTTAAGCGTCAAAAGGTAACAGAGAGACAGACAAACAGACAGACAGACACACTTTCGCATCTATAATATTACTAGCTTCTGCCCGCGACTTCGTCCGCCTTAAATTCGTTTATCGCGGATAAGGGCATTTTTCTGGGATAAAAAGTAGCCTATGTCCTTCCCCGGGACTCAAACTATCTCCATACCAAATTTCATCTAAATCGGTTCAGCGGTTTAAGTGTGAAGAGGTAATAGACAGACAGACAGACAGACAGACACACTTTCACATTTATAATATTAGTATGGATAAGTATATAAGTATGGATATGGATATTTTGTATGTGTCGTTGTCGTTGTGCCTTCATAATGCCAAAACGGATTTCAGATATTTTTGGTAAATACACGGGTAGCTGGACATCCATTGCACATTTGGTTACAGGATATTTTCTACCCAACTATGCTGAAGTAAAAAAAAAATGCGTAAACAAGGAGAACCCTTTCGCGGAACAGAAAAAAAGACCTCTTTCTTTTTTTTACTACAGCATACTTGGGTAAAAAGTATCCCGTAACCTAATGTGGATGTCCAGCTTCCCGTGTATTTACCGAAAATACCTGAAATCCGTTTTGGCGTTATGAAGGCACAACGACAACGACGCATAATCACAATAGGCATAATGATCTATAAGCACAATTTCATTACGCCGAATAGTCTACGCATAACTTTTTAATGCCAAAAACCTACTTTTCTGGCAGCAGTCATCTTCTGTTCGGGATTGCAGTTTTAACCTAATCTACTTTACTGGCAGCAATTTTTTATTGTTAGATGTTGAATTTGCAGCTACGTAACTAAAATTCGGCGATACTAAATTATGCGTATTTAGATTCGGACAAATAATGATTCGGCGAGATGAACATTCCGCGAAATCAAATTATGCGAAACCTGTTCGGTGAAATCAGTTTCAGACGTAAAAAAATATGCGAAATAGATAGCACCCATATAATCTGTATAAAATTTATTTGTAGGTCTGAGGGTACAAATAACTTTATTGTATTAATAGATACGTGATAATTTTTATCTTATTACTATTCGTTCGGAAAGGAAAAAAGTCATAACCCCTCTTTTTTTCTACTCAGCAGTCGGATAAAAAGTATCTCTTAACCATCTGTGGATAACCCAGCCACCCGTGTACCAAAATTAGTTTAGCCGTTTAACATAGACAAAATAAAAATAAAATATTTTTTGATCCAATGACCGATGAACAGTAAGTTACAATTATGTTTTCCTTAATATCTTCAATGTACAGCTATATTTAATTTTCACAACTTTATAATAGTAAAGATTGTATCTAGCCTTGTGTCACGGGCTCGTACGTCCCGGATTTCTGAGAGTGTGCGAGGGGATATATATCAAACACGTAGAGACCCTTATGAGAAGTTTGCTCTGGCTGTACTTTTGCTGAAACCCACTCTGACCATAACAATGAGAGAATACGCCCATGACCAGGTCCCAGCAGATGTTGGAACAGTTGGAACTATTGCGTTTTATGGAAAGGGAAGCAGCACTATGAGATGATAGTTTGGATGGACATTTTTAGAAATGCTTTACTTGCCTTAACTACTAAATCGATAGCTATCTTATTCATATTTATTTATTATATTTATACATGTAATAATTTTAACATATGTATCTGTATACCTCTCTGAGGCATCGTAATTCGTAAACGGATAAACCAATATAAATTTCGTTCTTTCATTGAGAATGTTCTCAGCTATAGTTCAAGAAAATCTTTTTCTAGATGTATTTAAAGTATTTTAATCAGTTCACCGAATACAAATGGTTCGTTCTTTAAGTAATAATACTGCTTAAAGTTTAGGTACCTCTTTTCAAACTCATTTTACATTTATTACTAAATCCGTTAGCGAAGGAGAAAAACTCATAAGCCTCTTTTTTTCGACAGTTTAGTCAGGTAAAAAGTATCCTATAACTATCTGGATTGATGATGGAGTTGATATACGTTTAGTCGATTTGGCGTGATGAAGCCACAACGTCACATAAAAATAATCACAAAAAATAAAAATAAAATGTTCTTCATTTAAGTGATCTCCATATAACAGTCCTTTACAATATTTTTTTTGTAAATATCTTTGAACATTTCATTTTTATAACTTTATGATAGTAATATTTTATTTTTCTATCCTTTTGTCAGTTAAACGCACTTTACAGCAAACTTCTAATCGCATTATACTTAGATATACTTACTCCTTATCTGTTTACAAAAACAAACTGTTTCACATCTTTTCCAAGATAATGCAAAATTTGACCCTCCGAGCATTTTAATTTAAATGATGGTTATGTAAATATTATACTTGGAAATAAAATTAAAACATTTCTAAATTCTTTTGATATTTGTGGCAAAAGGGCTGCTTTATTAACGAAAGCCTTTTTATCCTTGGATATTTGCGATGACCGGAAGAAGGTCGAACGTTTTTAGAATTTGTTCCATCGTACATTTATGTTTATAAACAAAAAGCAAATACGGACCTAAAAATGGTCGTGTTTGTTCAAGGAATTTGTATAATTTATTCATGTTCTTATATTGTATTTCCATTTGTACTTCCGAATTTGAATAGCCCAATATTTGGGGAAAATTGTCATACGAAACGAAAGCACGGTTCACTGAATATCGGGATTTACAATTGAATAACCAATCATTTAAATGAGACGCGTTGCATTAAACAATTGTAATCATGCTTTTTGTTTGTCTATTTGAATTCAGTTATATGTATGTCTAAACCGTTTTAATATTTGTGTTTTAAAGTATATTCAAAAAAATAAACTCAACGAATATTAAATGAAAATAATGTATCTTACAACTAAATACTACGCACAAAAAAGAACTAAAATCGATATGTAAATCTTAATGTCGGTAGTCACTGGTATACTTTAACTTACAGTAAGTTATATCATATAAAGAAAATATAAACAATTTATAAATATGAGTAAGGAAGTTGTGCCAAATTTGTACTTGTGTCTATTTCGTTTTTTCCCAAGACTGTAATCATATAACTTTCTAAATGTAATTCGAGCTCTGTGTGCAGAACATACGGAGTCGGCACGTATATTTGGACCCCTTACTATACGTCATCATAGATTTTTCCTTTGATCTCGTTTTTACGTCAAATTTGATAATGTGCATGACCGACCAGTAACACAAATCAGCGACGAACGAGACGCCATCGATTTCGATTCTGTAGTAAGTATTTAGAACACTTTATGATTCTACTCTACTAATAATATCACGAGTAAAAAATACCTCGCTTTCACGACGTGGAACTACGTAAGACATTATACGTCGTGTAACTCGTTAGTTTACTAGAAACTTCATAGTTTGCCGGCACTGCGATGCGGACTGGTCGTTATCTCAGCAAAGTTTCATGGCGATGGCGGCCCGTCGCAGAGTAGTCGGTCAACGTGCCCCTATACAAAGTTACTACCTCCCAATATCTGCATCGCGATTACCTCTCTGCAAAGTCACATCCAGCCCTCACCTGATCTATTCCATTCAATGGTTACTAGGAGAAAACGACCCTCTGATATTACGCAGGGCCCCCGCCTGAATACGCTATAAGCTATTTACGCCAAAGGGTTTATCTCTGATGGGAAATTCGATAATACCATCATACCGCTTTATGACTTGATTCATAATAGAGAGCGCAAACACATCGATATCCCAGATACTTTTGCTGAACGCAGCGGCAAACTTCAGCCATTTTCAGTTTTATGATATTTGGAAGTGTCATTCAGATATTTTATTGACACACTCGAGTCAGCGGTAAAAGTAAAATATTGCTCCGTAGAAAGATAAATCTAAATTAAATTGCAAGTGAAAATTAGTTGGGCTTAAATTCTAACAGCCCTTTCGGGCTTAAAACAGAGTGGAACTTTACAAAATTAGAACTTAAAGGGATGAAAAATGCGCGCTCATTTATCACCAAAGCGCACTTTCAACGCAAAATTAATATCGTCTTAAAATGTTCTTGGAAAGAATTTAGTATAAACGAAACTTAGTGTGGTCTATGTATTCAAGTACTTAACTATCATTATTCGTAGGTACGTACCGTAAACTTACCCAAATATAAGTAATCTAAAATTATCCAACTCTCATTTGACATATTATACATCTAAAGTATTTATATTGCTCATTAAAAACTATAGTGGCACTGTGAGAAAAATGGGGTTTTTGAACTGACTATCAACACCATGTAGCCTGAATCATACAAAGGAACCTGTCGCTGTAGCCCAATATATTATTATTATATTTGTCTGTACACGTATTTGGGAGGTTTATGGTATGTAATACGAATATTTTCATATATCTAACCTTTTATTAACATATAGTTAATTTTGTACAAGGCTGATTTCAGTAAAACTTACGGCTAAGAACTGTTTATGTATTTTCTGCTTTTTCTTTGCTGATGTTCTTACTTACGCTTCCACACACACATATTAGCACTGTTGTCGCCTGATAGCTGCACAGATTAGGCAAAGCAATATCAACCAATCTTACCAGCGCGGGCGCAATCAATTATGTTGAACGGCCTTCGATTTACGACTTAAGAATAGCTCACACGGTGGCTCGGTTACATAGACTACGTCGTAAAGATTCGATAGAAAAACGAATAGCATTTTTTTACGGTATTAAATAAATTTGTAATGGTAACACTGTAGCTGCGAAAAAAAGATTCTCGAATGGCGACCACGAATCGAGACATACAGCGTGACAAGGCCTCATAAAAATGATGATGATGATGATGATGATGATGATGATGATGATGATGATGATGATGATGATGATAAGGATCAGACGAGCACACAGATAGCCTGCTGGTAGGGTAGATTCTGAAACCCACACACACACGAGTACAAAATACTTTACCACACCTGAATACTACAATGGCATGCCTGTAAAAAAACGGAAATCGGTAAAAATCTATACTATTATAAAGTTGTAAAAATGAAATGTCTGTACATTGAAGATATTAAAAAAAAATTGGAATGGATTCTTTTCGAATTTTTTGTATGTGTCGTTGTGACTTCATCACGCCAAATCGGTTTAATGGATTTTAACTATGTTTGGTATACGGGTAACTGGGTCCACAGGTGGTTATAGTTTTTCTTTTTATGCGACTACGCTCAAGAATAAAAGGGTTAATTTTGAAATAAAACAATTTAACGGATTATATTGCGTATATTATCTCATTTTAGTTCCCGACGTTAAATTGTTTTATTTCAATGAGTAATAATCCCGGAAACAGAAGAAAATATTAAGGGTTAATTTTGTTTTTTTTTTCTGCTGACGAAGTTACGGGCAGCTTCTAGTGTGTTATAAATGTATCCTAGTATTTTTTTTTGTTCTTTCCTTCACAGTGAAAATCGTGTTTGTGGATATATATATAAAACTTGATCAAAACTAAAATTTGAATTGAGTAATATGTAATTTACCTCTAGTATTTTTCCTGTTTCACATAATGTAGTATAGTTGTCTTGTTTATTTTTTAGTAAATATTTCAAATTTATTTGAAGCGGTTTTGTCATCTTTTGTTCTAAAATTACAAAAGGAGGTAACAAAGATATAAAATAATAAAATTAGAATTCGTTTAATCATTAAAGCTCGATGTTGGTGCTTCGTACTCGTTTTAATAATATTTCTCAAACAGCACTGAGAGTGACAGGTGTATTAACTCCATCACATTTCACTGAATATTTTACAATTTAATTTGAAATTGAAATTTTAAACTTTATTAATGGTTAAGCCGAGTAAACAGTCGACCCTGTTGGCCTGGACCTGAACTCTGTCAAAATGCCATCGTCTGGGACTTAGCGACCCCAGTTTGAAAGGGGTATTAGCCTTGATAGGCATATTGTTAGCAGAAATCCCAATTTAGGCAACGTTACTATAGCTTTAAATTATTCAGTTATGTACCGCTAATCATCATAGTTCATTCTAAAAATACCTATCATAAAATATTTTAACGTTTATCATCCAGTGTGAAAAGTATTTGTAAAGATCGTGACGCATAAGTCATGTCACTTGTGTGGTCAATATTTACATTGCATGGCAAAAGATACAGAAAAATAAATGAACAAATTTTGCTTCAATATTTGATACTCGTACAGTATCAGACGAAAACCTGGATGGATTCAGAAGAAACTCATCACACGTTTAAACCAATGATGTACTTAATATTCCTTAAGATAAAAATTTAGTGATCTCACAACTTTTAATTTGTATTCTATTTTTTTTATATATTTATTCATCAAAAACTTGTACGCACAGCCTGAATCAGTAAGTCCAATAAAATCTATAGAACAGTACGAGTACAACTATAAAAATTGAACGTTAATTGACTCGGAAATAGTACAACAATATGAGAGATAAATTGAATTCCCACTTTAAATGAACATTGACTTCGTTCAAGATCTTCGTCATCGTGTCTATTGTGTGACTTGACATAAACAAGACAATATATTATGCAAATAATTGTCAAGATTGTCATAACACGTGTATGTTAAGCGACCTCAATGCTTACTTCCCACTCTCGCTCCCATACATCACACATCAGGAAGCCATTCATACGATAATGCGCCGGACACGAAAGCGAGCCATTTTAGGTCTTCCGCGCAAAAATAGTTAACACGTCCTTGCATGTAGCTTGCATAAAGCTGTAAAAAAAATTTTACGTTTTTACAAGCTTTATTTAAGGTTACCTGTAACTAAGGAAGGAAGTAAATAGGTCGGTAATTAAACTATGTAAACTAATTAAATTTGACCCGTTTCCCGGTTTGGGATTGATCTGGGCATACTTATGTAAGTTCGGTGGTGAAATTTCAAGATTCGAGATCGAGATGATCTGATAATGGAGCTGGATGGTGGTATATATATAACAGGAACTCTATAACAAAATAATGCATTCCGGCCAAGCTCTTCAGAATCGTCTCGGTGAGTAATGGAAGTCAGCAATAAAAGCGTGTCACATTCTTTATTAAGTTATTTTTAGTTTATTTTATTATATGACCCTGAAATAGGTATTCTAGCGAATTTCTCATAACACCTATTATAATTGTCGAACAAATTCAAGGCATTCGGTTTTGAACGATCACGTTGTACTACGAGTATCGCTTTGGAGTCTTCTGATTTTAAGTCGTTCGCGGACAAAGTCCCTGAATGGAGATTTTATCGTAAATGGTTCTATTAGTGAAGGAATACAGACCTTCACTGATGTCGCAAGAAACTGCAGTTAGCAACTAAATATGCTTCCAATAATGCCTTTAATATCGTAGTTTATTATTGGCTTGGAGATCGCTAGCGCGGTGTTTACTCGTAAGGCTAGCCAAATGTATTTGCCAAATCCTTAACTTGATATATTTGCATGGATATCAGTAGTACTCGGTATTCAATAACTAGAGACTTTGAGAGGTGGCTTGAGGCTATGTATAATGTGTTTGTATTTTGTATTTGCTGTACCCATTAGTAGAAAAAACCGGCGAAGAGCGATTCGGACTCGCACACCGAGGGCTCGGTACAAAATATAAGCTAAAAACCTATGAAAAGCCAGTGTTAGTAGAACCTCCTTAGCAAAATGTACACATTTTGCATAGGAGGCTCTACTAACATAGGTTTGGGGTTATTTTATATTACACACTTAAAAAAAATATTTTCAGCCATTTTTCATGGATTTTGCAATAATAGATACCTTCATACCAAATTTCAAGTTTCTAGCAGCACTGGAAGGATAAAGGTTTTTCGCTATATGTTTTCCATGGACGGCAATTTGTAAGAAAACATCTTTTTTAATGATTTTCCGGCTTCAAGGGAACGCATAAGTATGAGTATTTACTGTTAATTTTAACATGGTACCTCCACGCATTCCTGAGAAAAAGGATCTTGACAGACAGAGAGACGGACAACAAAGTGATCCTATAGGGGTTCCGTTTTTTCCTTGTGAGGTACGGAACTCAAAAAAAAACGAATATGGAGATTACTTATATATATAAAGTTAGAAAAACATAAATCGCCGCATATATTCTTCAATAACTGATTGCAGTTCAAATAAAAGTGGAAGAAGAAAAAGATCGTCATATTTGAATCGGCATCCTCGGATATTATGTTTGAACCTGTGTTTCAATGAATACCAATAGGTATCTAGTTCTTGTTTTCTAGACACCACTGAAAATCAACACCGCAGCTGTTTGCTGCAAAATGCTAAGTGGTATCCATTCTATTTTAGAATTCTGTTTGCGGCGTTTTAACTAGTAAGCGTACTTTTTAGTGTTGCCGAAACCTTTCTCTCTTTCTAATAAACCGCGATTACCGCGAAGAGTTAAATTGCTTGTTTAAAAGGATTTTTAATGTGTTTTTAGTTACTAATATAAATAATACAGTAACTTTTTCATACCAAGAAGGGACATGAAAGCATGCAGTGCATCTGGGGCCCGTTTCTCAAAAGTTTGTAACTTGTATTACAAGTGGAAGTCTCTTTCTAACAATATGAACAAGCGGAAGTCTCTTTTTGATTCGTATTGTTAGAAAGAGACTTCCACTACAAGCGTTTATGAAACGGGCTCCTGATATCTGTAGGTACTTTACTTAGTCATTTAACACATCATGTTATAAAACTGTCTTCAAAGTGTATTGTACAAATCAAATCAACTTTAATTCGGTCAGCAAGGTCGAGCCTGTTGCGAAGTATTAAATTTAGCGGATATATATTATGTTTCAAAAAATAACTATAATTAACGTCTTAGCATTGACTTTATTATTATTCTTGAAGGTACTTGCAACATCGTTCGTGGAGAAGGAAAAAGCCATAACTCTCTTTTTTGCTTCAGCGCCAAAAAGTATCCTTTAACCATCTGTGAATGTCCAGCTACCCGTTTATCAAAAATAGTTGAAATCCGTTTAACCGTTTTGGCGTGTGAAGCCACTACGACACAATATACATGCAAAAATTGGATTAAGTGACCTTCAAATAATAATGGTCCATACCATCTTTTTTTGAAATTACATGTATTCAAGTTAGAGACGATTTATTTTTACCACTTTTTAATAATATACATGAATAGAGTTTACACCAAGATATTTATGAATTTGTTAATTACCTACTTATTTTTGCAGTTTTACTTATACTGTACGTACTATTGATAAACTAACCGTCAGGTGCAATAACTTAATTTCCTTGGTAATTACACCACATACTATTAAACTGACTGTGCACCAAAATGGAGTTCATTGGGCACAATGAATAATTTAATTTCCTATACATTTGACTATTGTCAGAATTTCTGACCTTTGATGCCTATTTAGAAATACTTTCTTGGGACGATGCTTTTTATTAGTTACTTAAATAGATCTTTTAGTATACGTTCTGCGTTTCATTTTTCAAGAAAATAATAATGAACTGTTTTTATGAATAACTGTTTAATTAAAGCATCATAAATGTGAAAAAAAGAGCCAAGTTCTCATGTCACCAAAAGTAGTGAAAGTGTATTAAATGTATTATATGAACTTTACCTGGACACTTTTCTGTTAAATATTTTATTTGAAAAAATATTGAGTTACCGAAGCAAGTATGAGGTGCTCCTGCAGAACAAACGTCCATATCAATGCTTTTTTGTATAGACTCGCAATTCATGTCACTGAAATGAAAAGATTGATCCATATCTTCAGCTTGCTGTGATATGCAATGCATCACTTATTTCGCACAGTAGATCTACAGACTCAACGCTCCATCACATTATACATGTATCTTTGAATGATATATACTGAGGAGTGTTAGGAGAATTAACAAGGCATACAATGAGTTTCTAATGCAGTAAATGTTTGGCAATTAAGATTCCGTTGAAAAAGTTAGTAAGTGAGATACATTTTATACATTCGATTCTATTCACAGACCAAACAATTCGGAATTCAGTTCAGTCGAGTATAATTCACACTGAATTGGGAGTAAAGTGAACGTAAACTATACTGATAATGTGAGTTGTTGTTTTTTCAGTTAGCGACTGATATGAATATACTTCATTTGAATGTCTCACTTGCGATCTACAAACATGTAATCAATTTTCTTGGGACTCTTGAGTATTCCAAAGTTAAAAAGAAAGGGATCCCCGATTAAGTTTTTGCCTGGTACAAGGAATACTATTGGCCTATGTCACTCCTCTAATTTTTATTCTATAAATATGCAAAAAATGTCTATACGTCGCCCCATTATCAAACCAAAAAACGCACTCGCATGTATAATGTTAAGTATTATCAAGGATAAGGAAGTAAGATTGCAATATTATTTTTTTTATATTTGACCAAAATCCAATAGATAAATAATAGCATTCAAGTAGGTAAGTTTAGCTAAAGAGGTGAAACAAAACCATCTCCATTAATTAAACCTGCTCCGGAGACTTGCGCATGATTCCCTTGCGCAACCTAACACTATTGTCGTGAATCCGTTCTCCCAACGTGAAATAATTGTGTGAACTCATGTTCGAGCGGCTTATCTACATCTATGCTAAAATGTGACCACGAAGACGCAAGTTTACGTCTAGTGTTGTGCAGCTGACTAATCATAGGCTGGTGTCCTAAAAACAATTTGCCCGTTAGTTAGATTATCAGAAAATATTGGACACGTATTTTTTCTTTTGTTAATTAAACAACTAATGATGAAGATTGGAATACCAATACCAGTGTGCTTAGTGGAAGAAAACATCTTAGAAGAGTACCAGATTACCAATGGTGGATTTTTTGTCCGCTTAGATTATCGGTGTCCTAAAAGGAAAAAAAAGTTTCGTATATTAGATTCCTAATGATGTTGCTGGTGTTCTAAATGGAAGAACTTCATGATAGTGTACCTCAATATTAGAATAAAAAAAAGAAGATTTGCTATGGTTCAAGAAATCTACTTAGAGATAAGCCTACATATTTCCTTATCCATAGAAATATTTTTTCTATGCAAGTTTTTCGAATTGGTTTTAAAACCATCTTACTCTAATTAGAATTAGGGAATTACTCGTTTTATTTAAATAAAACAATTTATCGGATTATATCGCGTACTTATTTGAGTTTTTAACATTGCTATATCTCGGAGAGTATTTATCACATTGAAGTAGTTTATTCACCAATATTTCTATTATAAATACATCGTTCTATATAATACCACAGAAAAAAGTTTTTAAATACCCTATTACAGACAGCGGGACAGGTGAAACTAAATACAAGCTTATAAAATACAAATGTGTATTTTCGCAGAGACCACGAAGACCAATAATACAAGATTGAGTTTAGTAGGTTGATTCGTGTATGTATGTTATACAGCATATTCCTGTAATACAGCAATATAAAATATTATCTATCTTTTATGGATCATTACACTGGAAGGCACAGGTCTCCTCTCATGGATGAGGGTCCCTTTTATGTATGTCACGGTAATGCGATAAAGGCTTACAAAATAACGTTTTATCCAGTCACATAAACGCGAACTAATTACTGAAACAGAATGCAGCATTAAGGTAACGAGTAAATAAGTCTGAGTCTTTATCTGCAGCCGTACTAATTGCGAACTTGTACGTCGGCTGCGCTGCAATAGTTTGCAACTTCCCTAAGCACTGGAAACTTCCACTTTTATACCGCGCTCACCTTTCACGAACGGTGCTTGGAGTCCTGGAATGTCTTTCAACGCCATTATATAGTTAATTCATTTTAAGTAGGGCATGTAATCCGTTATTTAGTTTTTTTCATTATTTATAAATCAGTCGGTTGTCACAGTACGTAAAAAGAAGTAGTACAGTTAAAGGTATTCCCAGGTAAAACCGGATCAAAGGTAAGATCGGAAGGATTTTATCACTGGCAACATGTGTGCATTGCTATTTTATCCCTTACGCACACTATGTTGCCAGTGATAAAAAAATATCTACCGTTTCGCTGGAAATTGCCATCATCCGATCTTACCTTTGATCCGGTCTTACCCAGGTATACCTTACATTAAAAGGTCTTTTGTATGACTGAACACTCGTTAGTGTGCTCAAATACGAACTGTTATTTGTCTGCGTCTGAATACGGCGCCTCACGACGGTACTTTAAGTCTTCTAAATGCATGAAGCTAAAGTACGTGTTTGTCACTACTATAGTACATTACATTATGGATCAATATTTCGTCATTACATTTATTCAATTGGTTAATTATATCTAAAGCTCAATATGTAACGATGGCTGCATTAAAGGTGCACATAATACGTTAGTCCAAACAGAAGTCACTTAAAGGTAGACTAATTACTGCAACAATATGCACCATTAAGGTAATCAGTAAATAAGTCAGCGTCTTTATCCCCAGCCGTACTTATTGCAAACTTGGACGTCAGCTGCATTGCAATAGTTTGCAACTTTTCTAAGCACTGGAAACTTCTACTTTCATGCCGCAGTCACCTATCAGAAGCGATGCCTGTTGTCTGGAAAACTGTTCGAACACCTTTATCCAATTTAATTTGAATTCTGTAGGTCGTGCGATCAATTATGTAGTCCATTTCGTTATTTATTCATAATTTGGTCGGCTTTACCACAGTAGTTAAATCCAAGTAATACAGCGATCAAAAGATACTTCGCGCGACTAAATGAGTGCACGCCAATACGAAAGTGATAATGAGTTCATTGTGTTTGATGGCAACATCTAATAATATTCAGGCAAAATTCGCTGTTACAAATAACGCAAACTAAACGCTGTAAGACAAAGCAGATAACGCGTAAATAACTCCGCGTCTTTATCCACAGCCGTAATAATCGCAAACTTGTACCTCAACTAATCTCTCTTTTAGTTTGCAACTTCTCTAAGCACTGGAAACTTCGACTTTTATGCCGCGGTCACCTTTCAGGAGCGGTGCATGATGTCTGGGAAGTCTTTTTGGTAAAGTTGTTTGCACGCCTTTAAATAATTGAACATAATGATGTACGTCATGTAAGCCTTTATAAATACTAGTCTGTAATATCATGGACAATCTTACAGAAATCGACCTAGCCTAGCTTGCACGATGGGTACCAAACGACGATACATACTAATAGATAAATAATATTTAAACATATAGAAAATATCCAAGACTAGGAACATGCATTTGTGCTCATCACACAAACACTTGCCCGGGCCGGGATTCGAACCCGGGACCGCCAGCTTCCTAGACCATTGTGCAACCAACTAAGCCAAATGGGTCGTATTAATTTGTAATTACTTATTTATAATTCATTAGGTAAACAACTAATAATAGAGCTTCACAGACTACACGTATACTTCGTGCAACTAAATAGGTGCACGCCATGGCGGAGCTTACAAACTATTTGTTTACTACGATTATAGTCGATTCTAGATCACGATTACATACTATGTATTACGTTTGTTAAATTAGTTAATTATGTCTATCTTATGTCTATTTTTACGTTTATCGACTTTTATGCTCACTGTGGTGTCTTTTAATATTTAAGTTTTCCTAATGCTTAAAGTTAAACTACTTGTTTATTTATACTATGGTACTGCGGTGGCAGTATTTCGCGAAGGTCTGTATTGAACTAACGTTGTGTTTGACTTATTCTGAAATAAGTTTTATTTAAGTATGTGTTATATATGTACTCTAAATACCTAAATCAAATAGTACCTAGGTACTAGTTAAATCTAGTCGAAGAAAATCAGCACCCCTAGTATAACTGTGATACACAACTCTTTGTTGCTTGACAAAGATAGTCTGTCTCTTTCCTTTTAATACAATGTGAGAATGGCCGTTGATGACATGTCGCGCGACAAGCGTAGTCGCGGAAAGTTGTGCTTGACTGGTAGGGCTCTTAATTTAGGTTCCCACCAGGTTGGCGAAGCTCTCAAACTCTCAATTATAGAATCTGTTGAAAGGAGTATAAAATGTGTTGTAATTTGAATGCCGATGTTTGTCGATTTCATACAATAAAGTCAACTTGAGAAGTCGCGTCTCAGTGATTATATCTATTAAGTTCCTAACAAAATGTCATTCTCGTATTCAATAGCCTTGTTTTATCTTAAGGTTCTGCGCCAAGCGATGTACGATTGTACATACCCGACTCCTAACTAGCGATTTTGTATCTCGCTTTCGCGTATACTCAGTATAACAATAGAGTGAGCTATGTAATGTGCGTGTCCAACATAAAGCTTTAGGGCAAATATCGTAATGACTTAGGTATTAGATTTGTTTTGAAATATGCCAGTTCTTAATACAAAATTGACTGAAGTATATGTCAAAGTGCAAAATTATTTCGCAAATATCGCTGGCCATTGTATCCTATTGTTAATTTAATTGTAAATGTTAAAATTATATATAACTGATAGATAAAATAATCTGGAAGTTCGAGTAGAACTTTAAAATCAGAACAAACATTTTCCAAATGGATGTACATAGTTAATGCATAAAAACCTTTGTTGAATATATTCTTCATTAGAGATGAGAGATAATGGATAAAGATGCAGGGACAATTTAACTTTTAATTACGTCACTTAAAATTTTAATCTTTTTCTTCTAAATATCCACATTAGTCAAAGAGAGATATACATACGGTATCTTTTAACTTTCTTGAGTTGATATTATCTTCCTTTTAAAAATAGAATGACAATTGTTCGTTATATTTAGTGAACTTATTTTCACTTGTAAAAATTGGTTGGTCTCGTCGCTGTGCTGGTTGCAAAAAGATAAAATGATAGCCAAAAGTAGCATATGCATTATGGTAGGAAAATAATTTCCGAAAGGGTAAGCAAAATATACTGTCACAGGCGAATTTTGACAGGCAAAAATTGTCCGTGAAAAAACCATGACGCAAAATACGTAAAACCAAACCACAGAGCCCTAAAATCTTTTTAATATATTCACAAAATCGATCTCTTATCGGGCATCTACAGATAATCGTTTGGTAGCTAGTCAGTGTCACAACCGTGTTTGATATTATCAGCAATGATTGAACGGTTTTCTTATATTTTAAAATTAGAGCACAGCAACAATTATACGTGTTAATAAATTAAGTCATGCGTAATTTGTTGCTTTTATCGCCAGTTGATATAACGTGTAATAATATTTTGTTAGTCGATTAAAGACGGAAGTTTTTGCAGTCTATATTTACCTTATACATAAATGTCCCATACTAGAATGTGCCCACAATTTCGTTTGTGGTGGAGAAAAAGCTTAATTTTCTTTTTTGCATCTTTAGCAGAAGCAGAAGCAGAAGAACCAAAGTAACCGACATGTATAGCCCGCAGGATTGCATGGTTGAAGGGGCAATGGGCAGGCTATGTAGCCCGGAGAACGGATGGCCGTTAGGGCAGTAAAGTCCTGGAGTAGTGACCATCGGTGTACCCATGGGAAAACGCAGCGAGGGTCAGCCCCCGACTTAGTGGACGGATGACTCGTGAGGGTCGCGAGGAGTCGGTGGATGCGGTCTGCACAGAATCGCACTCAGTGGAAAGTAAGCTTATGTTTAGCAGTAGAATTCTGTGGCTGAAAGATAGAACCATCCTTAGATGTACATTTAATACGTCTGTGTTAACAAAAAAAACTCTGTGGTGCCATTTTGGCTTAATGAGCGCACAAATTTTCGAACTGAGAGATGGCGCAGATATCAATGTTTATATTATTAAATTTATTCTTAGCTCGCGCTGTTAGGATTTTTCTTCAGGTTCCTGATTGTATAACTTTACATTAGTATAAATGTGGAATTTATTTGTTAGTTATTTTTTTCTAGTCTATTTATTGGGTTATTTGTTTATAGTAAAGAAGATAAGCCTGGTGCTCACATAGATTCTAATTCGAATTCAAATTTATTTATTTCGGAGTAACATAGTATCCATTAAGTATTAATAAACAAGCAAACATCTTAAAACTAGACAACGCAATCATGGATGACACATGAGTACATACTAAATGTCCATCTAAATGTGTAACAGTCGGGCCAATGCTTTAGGATTGGACAATCAAACTTGTCAGCAATTTCCTTTAGAATGCTGTTGGGACTACGTCTTACCCGACACAGTAATGAAACTATATTTTTACGCATTAAAGCCTGAAAACTGCCACAAATATGCCCGATGCAGACATCGGGCATATTTGTGGCAGTTCACACACACCACAGCACCTGCTAGACAGTCCCATCATTATTCTAAAAGCATTGTTGTACTGTTCGCGCAAGGCAAAGAAGGCTTGTTTCGTGTACCGGACCCACAGGCTGCTCGTGTACAATATAGTTTGATGTTAATAGTATGATTTTTACATCACGTGAACAGCGAGCAAACCAGTGGACAATTATGTTGCTCCGAACCGCCAACGCCTTGCGCTCTCTTTCCACATCCAAATCATCCCTTATTAAAGTTGTGTCCCAGGTATTTGACCTTATCCATAACTTTAATGGGCTAGAGTTCGACAAAATAGGTAGAATATGGCTTGATTTTACTTGCCTTAAATACCAACACCTCGTTCTTTTTAATGTAGTACTCTATTCCATCCAAGGTGTAGTCTGTGTAAGATCCGGTCAAGGCATAGGCTTTGCAGTCGGCAAGCAGCTCCTCCAGCGCGCTGACAGACGGGTTCCGTAGCACCATGTCATAGACATAACTTAGGCTATTGACAGAAGTGCTACCCACATAGTAACCCGCATGCATTCTACTCAGCCCGTCTTTCAGCTCGCTGATGTATAGGTTGAAGAGCATCAACTAGTAAAGTGATACCGCTCTGTATTCTCTCCCACATTCAAGCTCCTGGATAAACTGCTCGCCCATGTAACCTGGCTTAACTGATTGCTGTACCAAACCGATAGGGCTACTCCTTCATTATACCTGTCTCACTTAGTTTAAGCCAAAGCAGATCACAAAAGTCACCTGAAATAGGTAAAAATGTCTCGATTGGCAGACGAATATTCTTACCAATTTTAATCATAGATATAAGTATTAAACGCTTATTTTGGTTTACAGTATAATAACTAAGACGCTCGGGCAAAGTTTATATATTATAATCCACCCACATACATACAAACATATGAAAATATAAAAATTCAATTCAATTCCCTTCAAACAAGCCGTTTTACTTATTTTTGTGACAATGTATTCAAAATACATATATTTATTTTTTTCAACTTTCTACCAATAGAAGACTAGAAGGTTCCCGGAACTTCGTAATTTGTATTATATTATAATAAATAGTACAGAAAAGTATTAAGAATGCGGTCATCGAGACGTGATACATATTATGCTTATAAACAAAATATTCTCTCATAAGCAATTGTTTCAGTCATCTTCAAGGCTGTAGTGAAATAATACACAGAATAACAAAAATAACTATATTTTTTATGTATGTATTGTGTACGTATTCAACCTTGTGAAAAATTTCCCACGTAAAAGGTCGTAACTTAAACCAAACGATTGGTATCTGATACGAAACTAAAAGTATGTACGCTGTCAATATAATTATTGAGCTGTCAATATCAGAATTACTAAAATAAGTGGGCTATAATGGATCGTTAGTAAAAAGTACTACGGAACTAATAGTTAATAACGGATACGGTAAACGGTCTAATGGCGATAATAGATTAGTTTCAATCTATTTAATGAGTAGGAAATGGTAAGAATGAGTAATTTGGTCACGCCGAATATACAGGCTGTTTTCTTGAATTGGGTCAATATAGAGAAACAGTAAGTCGTGGGAGCTGTAGGATAATAATTAACTTTTCAAATTGTTTTGGCCCAGTTTTATTTTAGTATCAAAAAAAATATCAAAGTTCTCCATGATGTTGAATTGAACCTATAAATAATTTTCTAATTTGCTTAAAGGTTCTCAATTAGACTTTTCTTGCAAGAATAAGTTCATCTTTGTAAATTAAGAAGCTGGACGGGCAAAGGAAATAAATTTCTTTCAGATAAATCCTTACTATATTATAAACGTGAAAGTATGTATGTACGTCCACTTAATCTCAAAAACTACTGGACGCATTTTTATGAAACTTTCCAGTCATGTACCTTATATATCAGAATAGGACATAGGCTATAATGTATGTCAAATTTTATTCCTTTTAGGGACGAAAAAGGGAATGAAAATTTGTATGGACAGTAAATATTTTTTTACGCTAGGAACTTGAAATCTTGGTAATATGCTTCACATTTAAATTCGTAAAATATCGAGTTTTGGGGAAAGACATAAGCTACTTTTTATCCCGGAAAAATACCTTTTATCCGCGATAAACGAATCTAAGGCGGACGAAGTCGCGGGCGGCCGCTAGTATATCATAATTATGAAAAAGCCAACTAAGGCATAATGGTTATCCAGCGTGGGAAAACTGCCTGCGTCAAGGGCATACACAGTGTGCGATTGACCCTTAGTTGCGGCCATGCCTATTTTGTGCGGTTTTTGAATACGCGATAACCAAAAAAATCTTCTATTCAAACTCCTGTGGCTTTACGTACCCTAGTTTAAGTTATATAAAAAAAATCGAGAAAAATCCTGAAAAACCAAAGAAAGGCATTTCTGATTTTGTTGAAGCATATTAATCAATGAATGTTCCACAGAATACTAGACCTTATTTAATAATACCAAAATAAGGTTTAAAACTTAAAAAAATACTTTTCTATATGCGTGATTTTTTAATTTTCTTTGATATCGTCAATATTTTTCATTTTGCTATTCTATACACGGACGCTTTTTTTTCTGTATAAAATTGTTGAATAAGATAATAAATATTACCACAAAAAAAATCTGTCGCGTCCAGCGCAGGAATACGGAGATATTAATTTCCAAAATTTTAGTTTAGGGTTGTCACATATAGTCTACAATAAGATACGTATTTTTCTTTTCGAAGTCTTTACTAGTGCAACTGAACTGCCTTCTTCAATATTATGAATATAATCATAAATACTAATTTAATTTAAACATAACGTTTCTTTTTGAACCTTTGGGAACAGGCAATGCAGTGTTCACATCTCAAACATCAAAATCGTTAGTCTGTATTCAAAACCATATGATTTGATTGCCTGATTTATCCAAATCAATCTCCGATGAAGGATATGATGTGGAATTGGGAAGGGGTCCGCTCTCGTTAGACATTTGTCAAAACCCAATTCCTATACATATTATCTGAAGAAGCGGAGGTGAGGTGTCATGGAACCGTTAAGACTTACATACCATATTAGTAGCTCTATCGAGTGGGTTGCATATTGATGCAGAAAAATTTGATGAATTTTGTAGGTCTCTTGTAGTAAAGTACGTACAGACATATAGCTGGTTCTACATGCCCGTCACTTTACACAAGATACTGATTCATGGTAGAAAAATTATAGAATCCAGTTCACTACCGATAGGTATGTTGTCTGAGCAAGCTGGCAAGTTGAGGAATAAATACTGGCGTTATGATCTAGAGCACCATACCAGGAAGTTAGACCGCGAAACGACTAATTTAGACTTGTTCCACAGAACACTAGAGTCATGCGGACCCTTACCTAACTTCCCTCCGATTACGAAAAATAAAACAAAACCGTGTCCCTATACCCGGTAAAAATCTACGCTTTCTAAAAGTGACATCAGATAATGTTCAGTATAACCCACTGCACATTGAATCCGATGTTTTCAATTTAGCAAGGAAGGGCGACATTATAAATGTTCAAACATAAAAACAATACAAATGATCCCGCGGGGGCAGCTCAAAGAGAGCTGACGGTGAGTGACGACACCGCGGACCCCTAACCTCCAGAGGGCCGTTTACATCTGGCCCTCGCCTCTGTGCTTGCCTTAACCGGCCAGCCAGATTGGAGTCATAAGAGCGGAACTTATGCTCTAGGTCGGAAGTGTAAAATAAATAAATAAATAAATAAATAAATATCAGGGACAATCTTACACAAATCGACCTAGTCCCAAACTAAGCAAAGCTTGTACTATGGGTACTAGGCGACGATATACATAATAAATAGATAAATTATAATACTTAAATACATAGAAAACATCCAAGACCCAGGAACAAATATTCGTGCTCATCACACAAACACTTGCCCTGGCCGGGATTCGAACCCAGTCATAAATGTCATAACGCCGGCGTCCTGCTGATCGGGTCTGACTTACACAAACTCACCTCTCTACAACCACAACCTTATAGTTATGCTCCCCTTTGTCGTTCTGCGCGTGCTACTTTTTGTGGGGCCTATATGATGCCTTGACACTGATTTACTGCAGGTGTCCGCTGATTTCCTCTCATAGCTCATTGTAACCGGTCTATTTAATATTCTCAACATAAAACCAGGATATATTTAATTCTTTCTTTGCCTTTTTATTAGTCCTACATCATGCGGGAATTTGTCCCAACAAGTGGTCCATTGCAGATTATATTAAATGTCTCGAAAGTGCCTTTGTTGTTGCGATTGCTTTGGCCTCATTCAAGCCTCCCAAATGACCGGATGACACATAGCCCGTGAGTATCGGAACCAAGAGTTTAATAAAAAAAATACTTTTTCTTAAACTTCTTGTAGCAACCCTATTTCCATAGATATCAGGAAAAACTTAGAAACGCAATATCTCCGAGTTCCTGCGAGTTAATTCTACACAATTTTCATAGTTTAAAGGTACATATATGTAGTTAATTTTATCGGTAAAAGATAATGCGTCCGTTTAATACTTAATTATGTTTGGTCATTTTTTAGAATTTTAAAAAGTTGTTAATTTATCGCCTCCTGACGCCGTCAGAGCCTTGAAACTTGAAACAACGAAGGTACTTTAGACAGATCATTATCAAGTATTTCAATTTAAACGGTAGTTTTTATCTGGTAGGAAATTTCGATCAAAACAATTTTTATCGAGGTCAATGACCTCTCGGAATAAAATCTATAATTACGAAATTAAGGAAGATATCGCAACGGGAGTTTCTGTAGATGCTTTATTAAGTTAAAACCGTGGCAAAACAAATAATAATTCAAAACGTAATAAGGATGGCCGCAACTAAGGGTTAATCGCACACTGTGCAATGGGTCCCGACTTCTAGAAGGAGATAAGAGGCAGACCTCTGTACATGCATACAATTTATGTACTTAAAATATTGTCAATTGTTTTTAGCTTGTGTACTCAATCTTTTGAAAGTACTTATAATTGATGTCAATAAATTGTATAGTTGTTAATTAAGTAATCTGGTTTCACGGTGAATTGGTTCGCTGTAATACCGTGTAAATAAATTGAATAATAAATAAATAAATAAATAAATAAATAAGTCGTAGTTATAAGTTCAAGTGTTGCAGCATTGTTAAGGCACTTATTTATAAATAGTTTAACTAGTAAATACTGCATCATCATCATTATATCAGCTTTTACCACTGCTGGATAAAGGCCTCTCCCAAGGATCTCCAACGACCGGTCGTGCACCGCCCTCATCCATAGGTTTAACGCTATCTTGACCTACTGCATGCTTTATTGTAAACTTGAATTGCTAAATATACGTGTCTTTGTTACGTGGTCAAATAAAGGAAACTGAAGCTAATGTGAATTGGGATGATGACTTTTTTTTACCTCAATTGATTCTGTTTTTCGTAAAGACTCAATTTAAATTAGAAAACTAAGAATCTGTAATTTATTCTTTAAGTTCGGCATTTCTGTTGAGCGTTTTTGTCTTGAAAAACTGGGTTTAATTACATTGTCCGTATATAATTATTGGTTTAATGCTAAGGATTCTAAAAAGTTGTAATTTAGATTGTGGATTTGGAAAAAAAACATTTTTGTTATCTACCAGTCAATCTTGGGGCAAAGCAGATAAATTTATTATGTAACCACTGAATACTGTAAAATTTGACATGCGGCATTAACATTAAATTTAAAGACCGGCAACACACTTGTGACGTTGTGGTTCTCCAACATCAGAATGTTGCAAGTCTCTTTGGGTAACGGTGATTGCTTACCATCAGGTGATCTGTTTGCCCGTTTGCCCCCTATAACTGAATTGTTTTTTGACACAAGATATTTTTATTTTTGTTTTCTTCGTTTCTTAATCTTTAAGTTATTATATAAGACGTCGAAACATTAATGCACTATGCTGTAACTGCGATAACTAGTCGCATAATTACGTATACATGTATCAATAAAATTCAATCAAACACCATAATCATGCTCAACTATTAACTAACAGCTATAATTTCAAATACGCAATTTATAAACCAATTGTCGGTGCTCGATCTACAATCGCGCAATTTCGAATATTGCATTCACAAAATAATTGAAATACGTATGTGTATATATAATTAATATAATTATAATTGATGAATGTGCATTTCCTTATTAGCTTGCTACATTTTACTTACACAAAGAACTATTAAACGCTAACGGATGAAAAAAACCGGTCAAGTGTGGGTCTGACTCGCGCACACAGGGTTCCGTACAAACTTTCACTTATTCCGACTTAACTGGCCAGTTCAGTTAAGTTTGCCTCTGGTATGTTTCGCGTTACATACAAATGAGGGGCAAACTTAACCAAACCGGGGTATTCAAAAATGATTATCGTTGATTAAAAAAAAGTAACGCAGATATGATTATAATTTTTTTGTAATATTCATATGTAATTTCAATGTATTCAAGACAATTTTAGATTTTTCACTTTGTAAACTTCGGAGATAAAGGAGGGGGAATATTTCTAAATTTCCCTTAACAAAACGAAATTTAAGCACATTACAAAAATAAAACAAATGTTTAAAATGTGCTAATCAGATCAAGCCCTTTCATATGATATTCCAAATTTCAAATAGATAGCATAAGTCGTTTTTGAGATATGGCGCTCTAAAAGTCGGACCGACAGATAGAGTCGCGCCATAAGGGTTCCTTTTTTACCTTTTTGATACGGAACCCTTAAAAATGGCACCTATATGTAGCCTTCCAGAATAATTATTAAGACCTATTGGTCACATAAAATGTGACGTTGTGGCAATTAGATTGTTTAATTACAACGGAGGTAAGAGTTCCAATGTTATCTGGTGATTCAGGATTGTAAAACAAGATACGCTCATGTTTATTGATTGTACCAATTCACTATTTATCACGTCAGTTAAGGCTATAAATTTAACTACAGTAAGTTCACAAATGTGTTCGTTAAATCGATTACTCTTTTACTAATATATTTTAAGAACATAAGTCGCAATAGTTTTTATGATCAGGGATCGGCAATTGGGATTGATATTGCCCAACCGTAGTAAATACCCGGAAAAAGTTAAGCAAGTATGGAGTCGGCTTCTTAAACATATTATTTTAATAATATACGTTCTGAGATGTGGTCAGATTTAACACCCAAATCCATGTAAAGAACAGCATCGTTGCTGAACCATGAGCCTCAAAGAAAGAAGCTATCTGCACTATTGCTATCTCACTCTCTCAATCTTACATGTAAATGCCTGTTTACTCTAGAATGACAATTCTATTTATTTGTTTAAGTTCCCATATCTAATCTGTGATCTAAATTATAGCAGTTGTTAGTTTAAAATATTTTTTGATACAATATTGATACAAAGATCTAAGTAGAAAAGAAAAATTAATTGCGATCCACTGCAGTCTAAGCCGGAATCGAACCAGCGTCTCTGTTATACCGGAACAGCGTCCTATCCGTTAGACCATCAGACCGCTTGTGATTCACAACGAATTAATCCTCTACCTTCGGTAACGATACGTTACTCACGACCTTATGTACCATTTATTTTTGAAAGGTTTACTACCTTATAGCACCACTCTAAGAAGATGCGCTTTCGCAACATTTCTTCAAGCTGACCTGCCATTTCAGTAGTGTCAAGCTTACGAGAGAGATGGCGCTGTAATCACTTTAGTGTTTGTTTATATTTTTAATGTGAAAACATCACATATTTTTTGATACAATATTGATACAAAGATCTAAGTAGAAAAGAAAAATTAATTGCGATCCACTGCAGTCTAAGCCGGAATCTATTATACGGTATAACAGAGACGCTGGTTCGATTCCGGCTTAGACTGCAGTGGATCGCAATTAATTTTTCTTTTCTACTTAGATCTTTGTATCAATATTGTATCAAAAAATATGTGATGTTTTCACATTAAAAATATAAACAAACATTAAAATATTTTTTTATTTTTATTTGCTTTTCAAATTTCGTTACTTAAATAAGTTATAGGTAAATTAAATAACATATAGTGAACTTATAAATACCTTCAAATACGTTTGGCAATATAAATTACAATGAAAAAGAGGGTAGTTCTGTACGGTATCTCCGCCGTCCGCGTCTGCGCCTGCTTCGAATGGCCACGGCTATCAGAGCCTTGGCGCGCAGTTCGATACGGGCAGTTGGTGTCCAATCCTCACTCATAACTAAGTATGTACTCGCAATGGACTGAAACATGACGAACAGTACTCGGCTTATACAAAGTGAGTAACCATTACCGTAATCTAAACATCAAATATTTAACGTAAATACCTGAATATGTACGTATGATAGCATAATTGTTTATTTATATATCCCGGTAATTCTATTATTTTTCTTGAATCCTTTAACTTCTCGAGGAGCATAGGACTTCAATTATAGTTTTCCATTGCTTCCGATCCGCGGCAATGGCAACAAATCTCCTGCCAGTTCATTCCGATAGAGGCGGCTTCTTGTGCCACGGTCCTCTTCCAAGTAGACTTTGGCCGACCTCTCTTTCTTTTCCCAACGGGAGAGTAACAGGGTACCTGTTTCCGAGTCCGCAGTGAGTGGCCAATCCAACGCCACTTTCTGTCGAGGATGATTACGTGAACATGACGTTGGTTTGTTAAGAGTCCCCAGTAAGCTCGGTTCTCCATACAAAACGTATGGAGAACCGAGCTCTCATTTTCAAACGACTAGCTAGTTTGCTCTGAAACTTTGTACTTAGAATAAGTTTAGGCATATGCAGGCCTGTAATTAGTTTATGTAGCTTCAGATACCATAGTAGAAAAAATACAGCGAATTTAAGTTTTTCATACAAAACTTGTTTTTGCTGTATTTCGTTTGTTTTATAAACTGCAGGCATATAAACATAGTTTCGGGCCTAGATATATTTCATGTCATTGTATATGCAAAGTTTCGTTACAATCCAACACGTAGTTTTAAAATAAGAACGAAACTCCGTTTGTATGGGAAGGTGAAAATCGGCTGAGTTTACTGCGGACGCTTAATTTCCAAGGGTTGTCGTTGGTGTCGGGAATTATATTCTTAAAATAAAATTGAGTCCACTTCCTGACAACTGAACAACTACGCCGGCGTCAAAATTTAGGTAAATACTCATATCTATCCGGATTTCCGGTCCCTGTCTATGATACAATTATTGCAAGTTCTTGTTCGAATTCGTATTTATAGTTAAATCATAAAAAATTTTATGTTAGTTGCCAATTAATACTGGTCGGTAAATTGATATCGTGTACTTTTAAGCAAATAATATATTTTCTAAAATGTCAAATATTTGTTTTTAGCTTAAAACATAGAAAGCCACAATTTAAAACAAAATATTTTTCTTCGGTATTGGTTCGTATAGATTAAAAAAATATTTTCTATGCGCAATACTAAACTCGTCTAATGCTCCCATTAAAAAATTTCACACAGAAGTTTAAAAAGTTATGGGGAATCCCTATATTAAAAGGGGTGGCAACATTTACGAGTTTCCGTAAACTTTCGCGCAGTTAAATTTTATCTTTCAACAGTCGTAAAAACAAAAATTGTACCAGTTAATGGCCGTTCGTTTTTGTTGACGTAGGTAGCATTGTGTGCATGTCACCAATGCATTCGTAATCAATCAGGAAATCTTATACTGTCAACTCCCACGCTGACAGCTTTGTCATGCTTATAGAGAAATAGATTTATCACTGGTGCAACAAAAATTAAGTAAGTATTGTATTTTCAAATAGTACAAAGTACACTCATACTAGGGCATAAGTTCACTTTTTAGCATACTTTTTCCTGGGCATTTTTTATAGAAACATCCAAAATGCGCTTATGTGTTTAATTTATTTATTTATATGGACAACGAACAGCTTAATCTATGTTAGTAGTGTCTTATAAATAGTAACAGAGACCTTATTACAGGATCGCACTTATAGCATCATAAAAGTATTAAACATTAAGTTAAGCAATACGCACGAACGTTACATATATACATCATACATATGCACTTAAATACCATACACATAACATAGGAAACGTAAGGGTTGGTTAATGGTAACAAACAGCCATTAACTGGTTGGATAATAATACGATCGTAAACATCTTTTATTGACTAGCAAACAATTACCTGCAAGATATGTTGAAAAAAATAGAAAAGTAAGTGAAAGAAAAGATTAATGCCACACTTGATCACTACTCTTCAATTCGGTAAGTATTTGAACTCAATCTCACATTTTGGCAAGGCATGCCTACCTATACTGTATAGTACATATTAACTCTTTATTTATTTGTTATTTTGTAAACGACTTCTAATTGTACTAATTGACTGAATCACAGAATATGCACGATAATGAGACCACGATAAGTCACCAAACAACGTTTGCAGAAATGCGCTCCCATCATAGAAACGAGCCTTGAAAGGCAATCGAGCTTCTATAGTATTCGCAAAATGTGTGTCAGAGTTGAACACAGCGCTGAGAGACATATCAACGATTCGTATTCATAGGTCTCGCCGTATATTGTTTTCTTAAGTCAGTTTCGATAAGCTTCTTCATCACCAACATATTTTTGTCCTGTGATCTGGACCATGTACCACTTCCTCACCTGTCTCGTTATATTATACCAACTGAAAATAGTTTAATGCAAATTTTCAGAATGACACTCCTTTTCGATAGCTCATGTATGGTGCAGATGAGCAACAGGCAAGTGACAAAAACCTATCGCTCTGATTGGCGGACGGATTGACAAAACAATGAGTTTGGTTTTGTTCTGTTTGCTTAGGATGGCTGTTGTGCCACCTGAATGAATGACAATTGAATGAACGATGGGTTTGAAGTTAGCCCACACTTCTTTCATGTGCAGTAATGTTTATGCGTCAAAGAATAAAACGGAAAAATGCTTGTTTTCCTGTAAAAGCAAACACCTTTGTTTGCTTTTACAGGAAAACAAGCCTACCTTAGTACATAAATGATCTCAAGTTCCTTGAAAATCAAGGTATCATGGAAACGTAGGATCCAAAAGTAAAGATGTCTAATGACTACTGTAGAATGTATTTGTCAGTCAATTTAATTTCAGTCATATATTATAAGTCATAAATTTACCTTCCAAATACCTTCAACGGAATTCTACCTGGATATAGTCGCGTGAGGCTAAGGAATTAAAGCAATGAGGCATAACAACCCACTGTTATCCATAAGTGTAAGTTTAAATAACTGTAGTCTATTTAATTAATTTATAGACTACACTTTTATATCATGACATTGTACTAAATATATCTAACTTCTTTAAAATCTCGACTCAGCTCGAGAATAAGGTTCCAGTTACAAAAGCATCTACCGAGTATTGAGCAATTATGAGTGGAGAATATCTGAAATAATGTTCACTATACAATAACAACAAAAGTCTCATTGTAATTACAGAAATATAATTTAAAACGAACTATTAGCGTAAATCTGTCGCCCTTTGAACTTTTCAAAAGAAGTTATTGTCTGTTGTTAATGTCTTAAGTTGGAAATCTACTTACATTTTACCCTGTTTCACAAGTAGTGAAACATTGTAATTCCTTTTCGCTTTTACAGCTTCATTAAATCAAATAATTATAGCGTTTCTAAGCCACCACAATGATAATAATTATGACATAACATAAAAACATCTTACAGACAGATAATATAAATCTCTTACTTACCTGCTTTTAAAATAGCGTGGTCGATATTATTCATTGTTATGTATGTGAAAATTTGAAAAATCCATTAGACCTGATTAAATTGAGGTTGTGGCGTGGGTTATTTATTGTTCTTGTTATCGAGACTAGGAACATCCATTGCTGTCACGCGATTTACATGAGACCATTTTCTTGTGAATTGTGATACGAAAACATTTATCTTTGTTCTTGGTTTCTTAAAATAGTCACGATTGATAATCCATATCGATTGTAGGGATAGTTTGTAGAGTTATTTGGCATGCTAAAAGTTTGTTTGTTTTTTTTATGTAATAAGTGGCAAACGGGCAGGCAAGCCACCTAATAGAAAGTGTTCATCGTCGCCCATACATATTTGCTACACTGGAGAAATCGCCCATACGTTGTCAACCCTTCAGTGCCCTGTTAACTCGCTTGAAGAATCCTATATTATAGCGCTCCCGAAACGCCTTAGAGGGAAGCTCATTCCACGAACTTGCAAGTTCGTGGTAAAAATGAGCGTGATGCCCGTTTTTTTTTTGGGATGCCAAGCATCCAGATAATGGGCATGTACTTGTGGGCAGATTACGATCTTTTTGTTTTAATAACTGGTTTAGCTCAGCGGGAGTGACGCTGTCTGTGAAGCTGACGGTGCTGGATTCTAATCCCGGTAAGGATAAATATTTGTTTGATGAACATAAATATTTGTTCCTTAGTTTTTGATGTTTTCTATGGACATGTGTAGGTTAGTATATTTTTAAGATAGGTTATGTGCTAATATTTTTTCCGTTCTCTTCTCAACCGTGGTCTGCTTTTAAGAAATTCCGTAGAATCAGACTTGTAAGTGTACCCTTTTGGCTATTTCATTATCTTGTCATTATTTTATTTCATTATTAATGTAGGTATCGTCGTCTGGCCCTTATAACACGAGCCTTAATCAGCTTACTATGGGATTAGTTCAATTTGTGTAAAATTGTTTCCTAATATTTATTTACTTATGCACTTATGCACAATAAAACGACTTAATGGCCCACTTAATTTCAGTTATGAATTTACGAGTCAAAAAAGATAAAAATGTACTTCATCCACAAATAACAAATACACTGCATGCAACCAGTTTAGAAACTTTGTGCGTAACAGTTGGTATACAGATATTCCTAGTGGATTTCGCACTAGGCTGGGCTTGAATCGAGGGAAACGATTGAAAGTATTTTGTTAAGCTTCGGTATTTTAGGTACAACGGTTCATACACGTTGTCAAATGGAGCAAAATAACAGCCTATGGATAAATAACTGCTATGTGCACAACAGTTTCAGATCGATTTTACTGACCGCACTCATGTTTGTACATTTTCATTTATTGGAAAACACACAGAAATAAGTGGATAAAAGTAGGCTTACAATCTAAATAAATATGAATCCAATAGATCCGAGACATTCATAAGAGTCTTCACTATGACAAAATCAATTGATTAGATCAAGTGATTTTGTCGCACTTCATAAGACAGAACACAGGAGACTCTTATTAATGGATGTCTTAATGAGAGCTGTCTAGGAAAGCCACTATACCGCAACCTACTTAACTACCATCACAGACAAAACTCGGAAAAATAAAGCGAGCACAAAATGGTACACAAGAATTTAATGACGACGTAAAATGCAATTTTTTTGGACAAAAATATTGTATATTTCTTTCTAGAAATTGGAACTATTTAAATTGGATATGTCCGTGGAAGTGGAATTATGACGCAGATTGGAAATATAAAACCAAACGAGTGAAGTGCACCCGTAAAGGCCTCCATTCAGTAATGCCGTTGGCTTGGCTACCTTGTTTGGTAGACCTACCTATATCAATTCCAATAGCGCTGTTGCTGGTTTTCTGTGGAGCCAGGTCGGTTGTGAGGGATAGCATACTGTGCACTCTGTGTAGCATGGAAGCCCAAGTGAAAATGTAAATATGCATATAACTAATATGCAGCTATACTTATGGATAATTATACTCAGAATTTTAATTCAAGACCAAAATTTACTAATTGCAAGATTTTCCATTCATATTTCTATGAAATAATGTTTATTTGATGAAATAATCAAGACGAGAACTTATAAACAAAGATCAGAACAAATGAAAAAAAAAAAACATTTTTTTCTGATCAAAATGGACGATTAGCGCAGTTGGTTAGAGCGTGCTGCCCCGGTCTGGCTCAAGGCACTGATCCAGTATCGTCGAAAAAAAAAATTCTTTTGCTTCTGATCTTTGTTTATAATAACGCTAGTGGAGTGATCGAAGTAACGGGCCGATTGTAATTCTTCTTAAATTCCATTAAATATACGTTGTATACCATTCAAATTAGAAGAACTGAATTAGTTAGAACGACTTACGCAATACACAAGTTCATAATTCAGACACATTTATTATTGAACATTTGTCATATAAGCCTCAAGGGAACTCCCCCTAAATAGTAGCACTTGATTAAAGTGTGATATCAATCATGTCCTTTTGAGTAATTGTAGGATACTAAAGTAATTTACATGAGAACCTGACATCATTTACTACTTATGACTTATGATAAACGTTAAAATTTGCCAATACGCGTAGACTTAGGAAGTAGATATAAATGGTAATAAAGGGTTTGTTTTGTAAAGATATGTAGTTGGTAAATAACTACCCTATATTATTATATATCGGTATTTTTTTTTGTTAATGTAGTGAACCACCCTGTCTCAATGCGTCTGTTACCGTAATTTAGTTTGTACGTGATAAGAATATAAAATTTAAATCAATAATTGGCCAATGTTAAACACATATGGATTTTATCTCAATAAAATAAATAAAATAAAATAAAATTGTCTGTTCTGAGCTATGTGAAAATGAGTAGGTTTTTGTATGTTTGTTTGTATATATGTCTTTGTGTCTTCATTACGTCAAAATGGATTCCAACAAGTGGTTGGTACAAGCGTAGCTGGACATGCGAGGATGGTTATAGTTATAATTGAATTGGGCAATTATGACTAGCATAGTTACGCTGAAGCAGAACAGAGGGTCTGACATATAACCATGACATATAATCTCGAAAAATATTAAAACTAATTATTACCTAAATTATTTTCTGACTAAAGTTACAAAATTCGTTATTGAAGGCTAAAATAATGTTTGAAATATTGTCAGAGCTATATGCTGAATATCATGTTTACGTAGCGAATATACTAATAAAACGTTTTCTTAATAAATAGCCAATTACCTACTCGTGCTTGATATTGAATCTACTAAAAGTGGGCACAAAAATATTTATTATTAAAAATGATAGGACAGTGAATTCAGTATTTATCTACACTGTAGGTTCAGCATTATAAACAAATAGAAGGTACACGCAACTTCATTTGCGAAGGAGAAAAAGTCAAAACCCCTCTTTTTTTCTTGAGCGTAGTCGGGTAAAAGGTATCCTATAACCATTTAAAGATACCCAACTACCCGTGTACTAAAAATAGTTGAAATCCGTTTAGCCGATTTGGCACATACATATCCAAAAGATATATACTTATTAGATTCAGTGACCTCCACATAGTCCGTATCAATTATTTTTTGAAAATGTCTTTAATGAACAGACATTTGACGATACGTTTAGCTTAGTGGGTTGCACAACGGTTCGAATCCCGGCCAGGACATGTGTTTGTGTGATGAGCACGAATGTTTGTTCCTGGATCTTAGATTTTTTTTTATTTATTGAGGCTCGTGGATGTTTTCGTGGTATTTAAGTATTATAATTTATGTATATGTTATGTATATCGTCGCCTATTACTCATAGTACAAGCTTTGCTTAGTTTGGGACTAGGTCGATTTGTGTAAGATTGTACCTAATTATTTATTATTATTATTATGTTCGTATCTCACATTGAGTCACGGGCTCGTATGTCCCGGATTTTTGAGAGGCTTGCGTGGGGATATGGATCCAACACGTGGAGGCCCTTTCGAGAAGTTTGCTGTGGCTGTACTTCTGCTGGGACTCGCTCCTGATCATATCAATAAGAGAATACGTCCATGAGCAGGTCCCAGCAGATGTTGGAACTATTGTATTTTAAGGAAAGATATGTCGGGCTATGAAATTGTAGTTTGGATGGACTTTTTTTTGTCTATTGCAATAGAAATATGTCACCCGCCATAACCACCAAATCGATCGTTATCTGTGGTGGGTGGTGACTCGCCACTCACTATATGGGCCCCCGTAATTGCCGTCAAACAAGATAGCCGGAAGCAACACGGACGTGAGGGCTCAGGGGCGTCGAGAGGTGTGCTGCGCTTTCTCCGAGGTTACTCGCGGCGTTATGCCCTTTAACACTTCTACCCCTGGAGCATATAGCTCTAACGCTCCGCTCTAGACAGCCAATGAAGGCAAGCCAGAGCTGAGAGTCCTACGGGTCCTCTTGGGTATCCACTCCGGCCGATGAAGACATACCGGAGGCGAGGGTCCTGACCGACTCTCTGGAGATCTCGGGTCCGTGGGGTCGTCACTCCCCAACAGCTCGCCACAAGCTGCCCTGCGGCCTTATTATTATTATTATTTATTTAATTTTTACAATTTTATAAAAGTATAGACAATCATAGCGCACGTTTTTTTAGAACCTGACTCTAGACTGGGTAGGTCTGGCTAGACCTCTTTATTGGTAATCGGACTCAGTAGGGGAGCGCAAAGCCACGAGCGGGAATACCATCCCGGCCACTTGGAGCAGGGTGGGGACGCAGTGCGTTAATCATCCAAAGAGCTCACAGTGATTCCCTTCGTCCGGATCAGGGAGCACGTTCCTAGAACGCCGGGTAAACCAACCTCTCAGCAAGCTGCAGCTGTCGGAAAAGGCGTTCGCGCTACGTTTTTAATCTCCAGGGTCTAAAATGGTCACTTTAGCCCCGCTTTGCAAAGCTATATTATGAGGATCTTTTCGAACAGTATAATTAAAACTGGGGAAAAAATTGTTTAAGTACTGATATTTTTATTCAACCAAGTTCAGAAGATTGATACAACTGTGGAAAAGACAGTAAAGAAATAAATTCAATTAATTCATGCTTTAACATGATATTTCAACACAAAAAAAATATTGAAGGTTACATTGTAGTTTGGATTACCTTACGTAGAAAATAACATTCAAAAGCAGACCTAACTTAATTAAGACGACTACCTTGTCTTGGATTCTTGGCTTCCACCCCATATTTGGATATAATAGCGGAGAAAAAGTTGATCTTCTTGGCAACTAACCTTCACATCCCTTTTGGATTACTTAACTCTGGAATACCTATTAATAAAACAATTTCAAAACTCATGGAATTTGAAACTAACATTTGGCACCTTTATCTCAATCTGTTATACTTGTATTATAACTTATCTATACCTACTTTTATAAAGTTATAAAAATTAAATATCTGTACATTGAACATATTTAAAAAAAAAAATGATTGTAACGGACTATGTGGCGGTCACCGAAATAGAAAAGTTATATTTTATATGTTTTCTTTATGTCGTTGTTGCTTCATTGCGCTAAATTGCCTAAACAGATTTCAACTACTTTTGGCACATGGATAAGTGGGTATCAAATCAACGGATGGTTATTGGATAACTTTTTACCCGAGTACGCTGAAGAAAAAAGTTGCGGGCTACTTCAAGTAAAAGAATAAACTAATGGAAACTATAATTTAAAATAAACGTATATAATTAAAATAAATATTAGGGACAATCTTACACAAATCGAGCTAGTTCCAAAGTAAGCAATGCTATTTATATATTTTATTTTTATCTATTATCTTATACTAGCTGCACGCCCTGGCTTTGCATCTTGTAGCAAAGAAGAATACGAGACCTAAAACTCCTTGTACTCTTGGACCATGTAAGGAAATAAAAAATTGAAGATTTTCCTTGTATCTTTTGTATCATTCTACTTCACTAACTTATTATAATGGAGATTTTCAAACACAAAAATTTCGCTTTTCCGTGCAATTTTTAGTATATTTTCTTACATAAAACCTTGACACACAACAAAAAAGAATTAGCCAAATAGGGGCAGCCATTTTTCGATTCATTTTTATTTTTATTTATATATAGATTTCATAATAAAATATCTATATAATTAACGACATAAATATGCCTTCAACGAGCCAATTCTTGTATGTAGGTACAGGTATACCTATGTAAAAACTGGCCCTACGTACCAAATTTCACAGGTATCTGAACAAAGGTTTATCTAAATAGGTTCTATTCTCAAAAACAAAAAAAAAACACCCACCGAGCAAGCGGAGTCATCCAGGTTCTATTATCATTGAGTAAAGTAAAGTCATGGGCACTCTGCCAAAGGGTCCCAATTTCTGGCAGTACATTTAGAATAAGATTTTATTTAAGGTATTTTGTTTTCTATTTTTGTGGTTATCAATTATAATTATAAAGATTCCATTGAGTAAATATACCTTAGCCGATGAAATTATTGAAATATTTTTTAGCTCTTCAATTTACTTCACTGTAACGAAATTGATAAAGTGATCTTTAAATACTTTCTTAGTTCGACTGATACAGAAAGAGTCTATAGGTATGTGTATTATACTGCTACAATGTATATATTTGTTAAACAATGTAAATTGAATTCTCGCATTGACTTTATATCTCAATTAATATTAAATTTTCTCCACGCAGTAAAATACGAGTTATTTGTTCTGTGCAATCATACAAATAACCGTTCTCCTTGACTCTCCTTTAAACTTGATACAAGTCACGTTGTAACTTCAATATGTCAATGCAAATACAACTCTTATTCCTATTTCAATAAGGTATTTGTAGTGAAAAAGTAAAATAGGCAATGGCTGGTATAATGCCTAGCAACAGAACCAAATTTGTAGATAATTACGAGAGCGACCATTCATCACTTTGGCTATTTAAATTTGTAGTAAGTTTTGGTTAATTACAATGTTCAGCCACGGAGGTAATAAATATTTGGTGCTTTGTCTAATGCCGGACAGACCATTACAATGCACATCAATCAAGTTATTGTCTGTATGGAAGCTTTGTCTGCAAGTGAATAGAAGTCACGGTGAATTACGTGTACAAGGGTGTGTTCGAGATTCCGTTCGGATCTTAATGTACTGCGTGTAATATTAGCTATTTACCGATATAGTTCCGTATAGTCTGATGTATAGTCCCTTGGAGAAGATACTTAGTTACATCTTGATAAGGTATATATTTTACTTCGTCATTTATTTTTATTCAATGTTGCCTGTTCCATTTGGTATAATAAATGAATAAGAAATATAAAAAAATTAAGTGCAGTTTTTATAGTCTTACTTGTCTGCCGATATAATTACCTTACACTGAGTCACCTAAATTGTGTTTTTTGCGTTTGGACGATATTTTAAATAATTTAGGAAAATATAAATGAGCAGACTACAAATCAGGTAAAATTCATAGTACGAGTATGTTTTTGGTTGAAAGAACCATTTTCTTCGTACGCCATCCACTCGATTAATATATACTCGTAGGTATTAACGATAAAAATTCAAATTCAGTCATTTATTAACATACTAGAAGATGCCCGCAACTTCGTTCGTGGAGGAGAAAAAGACTTATCCCGTCGTTTTTTCTTCAGCGTAGTCGGGTAAAAAGTATCCTATAACCATCTGGAGATACCCAGCTATCTGTGTACCAAAAATTATGGCAATCTGTTTAGCCGATTTTTGATATAAAAAACTTTTCTATTTCGGTGATCGCCACATAGTCCGTTACAATCATTTTTTTTTTAAATATGTTCAATGTACAGATAGTTAATTTTTACAACTTTATAAAAGTACCTATAGATGATGGATTTGAATGTAGGGGTCGTGTACCTATGTAGCAAAAATGTTCTTAAATTTAGGTTTTTTTTTTTTAATTACCACATTTTGTTCCTAAATAGTACGTAGTGATTTAAAAAAAATATTTAACTAACAAAATAATTACGTATTTCAGCAGATATTCCGGCAATAACGCAAACGACTTACCTATACCGTAAACATAGCAAAACTAGACCAAAAGTACGAGTACCCATTTATAAACCCACTAGCAAACCGCACATTCACAGTCATAGGTCAAAATTCAATCAGTGTTACTCCGCCACGACTCAGCTTAAGGCAACAGAATCCACTCTTCTCGCAGAGATATTCGGTATGAAATGTTTGGCCGGGATGCATCAGACATGGAGAGCCTGAGATACGTTTATATTGCGTTGGCCTACTCTTGGAGGTGGTGTACGAGTTAAGCTGTGGCGAATGCGTAATCAAATTAGTATTAGCAAGGGCCATTAAAACAAGATACAGTCTCCATTCAAAAAGCCGTTCCCCGATATGTACAACGCCACTAATACATAAGAATTATTCTTTCAACTTTGCAAGCGTGACTATTTAAATGTAACGATTTATTTATTACTAGAAGAGATAAATTCATAACCCCTCTTTTTTACGACAGCGTAGTCGGAAAAAAGTATCCTATAACCATCTGGAGATACCCAGCTACCTGTGTACCAAAAATAGTTGAAATCGGTTTAGCCAATTTGGCCTGATGAAGCCACAACGACACATACAAACATACAAAATATCCAAAAAAATATTTTTCAATTCAGTGAACTCCAAATAGTCCGTAACAATATTTTTTTTTTAATATCTTCAATGTACAGACATTTGATTTTTACAACTTTATAATAGTATAGATTAGCTGTTTATGAACTAATTGTTACTGTACTACATTTCTACATCGTTAAATAATTAGTATTAAAGCGCCATCTAGTTTTTGCCAGAGTATCTCCTTGCTTATTCAAAGTATGGTAATTGTCAGTCATCACATCCCTTTTTTGCTTCAGCTAGTCGGGCAAAATGTATCCTATGACCACCCTATCATATTAACTCCTTTAAGAAATACAAAAATCTGCAAAATTATGTTTAGATTCAGTGAACTTCAGACAGACCGTTTTACTTATATTATTTGAAAAATATGCACCTATTTTGTTGTATTTTCGTTTTTCTCGCTATCCGCTCTTCTCGGCACCCAGCACGACACAGCGCCGTGATAATTCAAAGCCAAGTACACGGCCACCTTCTGTTAAGTGATTAGCTGGAGTCGAACGGGGTATAAGGATTTATGTTCGCCCCGGAAGCAGATGGCCCGAATTGAGTTTATGGTTTCAACCACATGCGTTACTATCAATTTGCATTATATGTGTTGTATTGTTGAGCTTCACTTACCTTGTGTAGTATTTTAGTCACAGATTGAACGCTCGGTTTTACATTTGTGTGATAGTCTGTAAAGAAGTTTCTGTTATCTATAGGTCTCTCAATGCCGGAAGTAAATGATTAGAATTAAGTGTACATAGACATTTTGTCTTCTGTTTTCATTCGCGTGGTACTTACACTTTATTTATACCTCTGAATTATATTTTTTTTGGGATATGAAGTAATGTATTAATTAATTATAATCCTTTGTAACGTAAGTTATTTCTGAAGCTTGTAAAATTGTTACGTAGTTTTTATTGTTATCCGGTAATCTAGTCATTTTTGCCCAAATAAACATCAAAACATTGTCAATTATTCCCCCAAAGTTTAGCATTTTAGCCTTGCCTTGCATTGCATGGGCTAACTTATTTGATATTCAATACACACTTTACCTACTCAATATTATGTTGCTGCTGTAAGCTTTTTGTGGAGCATAATAAAGAATAATCATACTACTACTGCTAGCCCCGATGCATAAGCTTTCGTCAAGTCAGAGCACTATTTCAGGTTTTCCCATTTGTAAGGAAATATCGTTTAAAGGAGTGGTTGTTTCATGTTTTTATCAAAAATGAGGAGATTCGTAGACGAACTAAAGTCACCGATATAGCAAACAGGGTAAGGACACTAAAATGGCAATGGGCAGGGCACATAGTTCGAAGAACCGATGGCCGTTGGGGTATAAAGGTTCTCGAATGGAGATAGTGTACCGGCAAGCGCAGCGTGGGAACTACACCCGCAAGGTGATCGGACGACCTGGTTAGGGTTGCGGGGACTCGCTGGCTGCGGGTCGCCTCCGGCCCATGTGGAAATCTATTGAGGCCTGTGTCCAGCAGTGGACGACCTATGGCTGAAATTATGATGATGAATGTTTAAAGGTGCTCCCTCACTTGGAGCACAAACATTGCACAAGCATTACAGTAGGTACTGTCTTCCTGACTTGACGAGCATTCTCAGCCCTGACTGGTGTAATGCATGGCTCTGTAACGCTACATTACAGGTAAATGTTCCAAGTGAGAGAGCATCTGTAGATAAAATGCAATACCGTTTAATACTAGTGTTATTATAGTTATATTTGCACGAAGATCTTCCACACTAACAAAATAGAAATATAAGGATACCACTTTTATCAGCAGAAGAAATTATTTGTTTTTTTTTTCTAACGATATCTATATTAAGGCTCTATTGTACTGTTTATGTTATTGGTGTACAGTAAACAATTATTGTATTGTATTGTATTTTGGTTACGAATTCAACAGGCGTAAAAAGGGCCATTACTACTTAGGAAAACCGACATGGCATAACTACGACGAGTATTTGTTATGCTAACCGTTCTGCTTGAACCCGAGTCAATAAGTGCGGTTGGAGACCACAATTTGACTTGGACAATAATTTTTAAAAGCCCTTTTTAGGGTTCCGTAGCCGAAATGGCGAAACGTAACCCTTATAGTTTCGTCATGTTCGTCCGTATGTGACAAGCATTTTACTTAAAAACTACAAAATGTACATTGATGAAATTTGGAGTATAGGTGTCTTGTGTGAACCGCTACTTAGTTTAATAATTAAATAATAAATTAAAAAATCTAGGGGGGGCACTCCATACATATAACCAAAACTGAAAAAAAAAAACCCAGCAAATATCATTGTGTGGTACAATATCGACAGATCCTTTAAAAAACATTTTGAGATAAAACAATTTAACGGATTATATCGCGTATATTATCTCATTTTAGTTCCCGACGTTTCGGAAGCTTTCCAGCTTTCCATGGTCACGGGAGGACCATGGAAAGCTGGAAAGCTTCCGAAACGTCGGGAACTAAAATGAGATAATATACGCGATATAATCCGTTAAATTGTTTTATTTCAATGAGTAATAATCGCGGAAACAGAAGAAAATATTAAACATTTTGAGGTTTCCAAAGATTTTTGGAAATAATTGCTCCTAAATAAGCATAAATTGTGCCCCCCCTATTTCCCAAACCTTATGTCTCATAAATATGAAAAATAATACAAAGATGAAGTTTAATTACTACTTTCAACAAAAATTGTTTTCAACATGTTCGGATACCCTTTTTAAGTTATTGCCGAAAAACGTCACTTCTCAACAAAATGACGTAAGTGCCGTAGAGATACGCTTTTTTGCTAGAGCACTTTTTCAAATCGCATTTTTTTCACCTGTAGTGTGCATTTTATCGTATGAACTGCTGCGGAATCCTACACTGAGCAATATCCGACATGCTCTTGGCCGGTTATTTCTACAAGAAACTGTCTTATATAGTATTTCTATTAAATAATGAAAACAAACTTAGCATGTACCTAATAAATATAAAAATAAATGTGATTGTTGCTTAGTTTTGTATGAACACTTTTGCATGAAAAGCCTAGCCCTGGCTAATAAATGAGATATTTGTTCTACAATAATAAACAAACACAAAAGGGTTACATAAGTACACAATGATTTAAAACCGTCGTGTCAGATCCTGTTCTATCAATTGACCTCTAACAAGTCGCTAATTCAATTCCCACTTAACATTGCTACCTTTTACACAGAAGGCCAAGGAGTGTCAGTTGTGTGGACATTCTTCGCGATCCACGAGCCAAGGGTCATCGCTGCTCGTTGTCACGAACCCGTTCATCACAGCTATTGAATTGCTAATAAATGGTTAAGATAAATCGATTGAAATACGGTTACATTAATACAACGAGACGTTTAACGAATGCTGCAATAATTGATTTAGTGCAAGACAATTTGCACACGGAGGGTTCCGTATCAGAACATGAAATTCACACAATAGTGAAGATTTTTTTTAATAATACCAATCGATACGGTTGCTTATGACTAGGAAACGTGTATATTATAATCATTTGTGAATATCCAGGTATCCGTATACCACGAATAGTTGAAACTCGTTTTGCCTTTTTGATACGGTGAAGCCGCAACGACAAATACAAACATACAAAAATTTGATGCAGTGACCTCCAAATAGTCCGTTACACTTTTTTTTAGGATTCCGTACCAAAAAGGCATAAAAGGAACCCTTATGGTGCGACTCTGTCTGTCTGTCTGTTTTTGAAAATATCATCAATATACAGAGATTTCATTTTTATAAATTTATAGTAGTAATAGAAGACAATGACCAGTCGAACTTGGACTAGGTTTAACATTGACATTGTCTCGGCTAAGGGCATCGTAGAGATACAGATAGTAGGTAATTTAGAAAGTAAGAGCCTAAAGCTGGCTGGAATTAGTCCTAGATTAAGTGAGATCCATTAAACGAGTAAATACAATGTGCTTTCAAAGTCGTTTTGAAAGTTGTTCGGTAAATCCGAAAATATACAAGTGCCTTTTCTGAAGTTAATCTGTAACTTGTGAAAAAAATCGGCGAAGTGCGAATCACGTACCGAGGATTGCGTACAAAATTTACGCTATTAACGGCCATTTATAAAAATCCAATGTTAGCAGAGCCTCACTCCTAAGAAAAATGTACGCGGTGTTCGATCATTTTATATTGGTTACTGATAGATAGACATACAATTATACTATTTTTAATATTTGTTATTATAGTGGCAACAACAGGATTACAACATTTGTGAAATTTTCAACTATCTAGCTCACACGGTTCATAAGATACAGCCTGGGTGACAGACGGACAGACGGACAAACAGACAGCCGGACAGCGGAGTCTTAGTAATGGTTCCCGTTTTACCCTTTGGATACAAATTAACATTTGTTATTTACCTATACAAATACAAGCCTTTATTAAAAAAATAAATTGTATGTATGTTTACAAGCCTTGCAAGAAAGATTTGAACATTTTGAATCACTTCCCGCGGACTGATTGAGCTGAAATTTGGTATACCTAGGTAACTTCGATGACAATATAATAATATGGCGTAAGGTGATCATAGGAACTCTGCAATGAAACAAGACAAACCCGCCATGTTTCGGCTCTTTAAAATTGTCTCGATGAGCGTAGTTGGTAATAGATATTTAAAGAAAAGTACCGCCAGCAATACAAGCTTGTCATAAAAAAAAAAATTTTTGACAGTAAATTATTATATAAATAAAATAATTTCGTGTATATTTTCTCATTTTAGTTCCCGGCGCGTCGGAACGTTTACAGCTTCCGTTTGCACTGTTTCTAACGTTTGAATGAAGAGGATACAGAAAGAGAAGAATTAATTCATAGTTTCACAAAGGCATTTTTATTTTCACGATAAGTTTTAGCCTCAGGGCTAGCTTTTGTGTACTTGTTTTAATCCGCCTGTTCATAAGTTATTTACGTTAAATCGAAAGCAGACGTGGCATACATTAATTAATGAAATAATTGATATTATTTAAATATGTTGGTGATTTTATTATTGATTTTTTTTTCTCTACATATTGTGTAAATTATGATTAAGCTAATTTGTATGTGTATTTTTTTGTTTAGTTCTGTATATTGTAATTTATGAGATTAAATGCTATCATCATCCCTAAAGAGCTGGGCAGTTATTAATTATTTTTGATGCATGCGTAACTGGTCATCCAAAGATGGTTATAGGTTACTTTTTATCCGACAACGCTGGAGCAAAAAACAGGGCTATGACTTTTCCCTCCACCGCCAATGAAGTTGCAGGCACCTTCTGGTATATATTATAATCAAAGGGCGTGTCTAAATCAATACAATTTATCTCTGATCTATGCGCAATACGGAAGCTTTATTATAGGAAATGCTTAAACAACACCCTTAATTATTCTGTCCATTGTTCTATTGTTTGCTGATTACGTGCATACTTACGCTTTACATTACACCAAATGTCATTCACGCCGGCATGTCAATCAAATTGTATCAAAGCGTTTTGGGGTTTAGCGAATTAGCTCCATTAGCATTCGCAAAGATTGTAATCGATTGTCAAGACATGAATGTCTCAATCTGAGCATATTTAGAACGGCGTGTCGTGAGATGTCTATAAAGACTAATTAAAATATATCGCGTAAATGTTAGCTATTAATTAAAGGTTTATTGGTAGCAGATAGACAAGTCGGACGTGAGTTATGGTTGAACAATCGGTATTTTAACCATCTTTATTGGCATTTAGGCGCGCGAAATATGGGAAAAGATGGCTAACTATAAATGTCATCTGAAGCGTTCACACAATGGCGAAGGGTTGGTCGTGACAAAATTTTGCTAATGTCACGCAGAAACAAGTACTCGTCTGCAAATTTTGTGAATAGTCAGGATTATGGTTTCGATAATTATAACCAACTATGTATTACCAAAAAATAGGTTACAAGTATGGGTAGACGTTTCAATGAGTCCTTACCTATGGTAAGTCAGATGCGGAGATAGGACTTAAATGCGTTAACACCTCTCGATCCGATCCTAATTATCGGCTGAAATCGGATAGTGTATTGTGCTACAGACCCTGAAAATTGGGATAAGTTGCACAATACATTATCCGATTTTATCTGATAATTAGGATCGAATCGGAGAGGATCGGAATGTGTATAACGCCTGTTAAAGCATTCAATCACTGGAAATGACATATAGACGCATTCCCATCTGTCTAAGTATAATATGACAAATTGCAGGTCAGTGAATACGATAAATTGTCAATGTGTATGTATTTTCGGCGGTAAGTGATTTTTTTAATTGTGTGCGTTTGCAGATATACGAATATTTTCGTAGTGTGCTGTAGTGTATATGTTTATCTCACTTCGCGGTAAAAGTGCATGGAAACTATGTTGGTTATGTACAGTCAGCGCCAAAGAGTCTGTAGCATCCAAAGCGCCAAATTATCGTCTCATATCTTTATACCTTTAGTAATAAATATGTGTTGTGATATATTTCGTGCTTTGGTTGCTACAAACTATTTGATGCTGACTGTACGGCATGCTATCTTTAGTGATTAAATTCTTTTAATGGTAGCACGACAAATATACTCCAGCAATTTTACGGTTAGTAATTCATAATAGCCTGATTTCCATTTCACTATACTCGGTCTGGTCCATAAAATGACCAGTAAAAGAGGTTTTAAGCAAAGCGTAAAAGTATCTCAATAATATTTTCGTTTCATTTATTTCATTTTATCAATCTTTTACAAAATTGAAATTAAACCAAACGTTGTTTTATTGTAGTTGCCCCATAAGACCTTATTGCAAGTGGAATTACGCTTTTGGTTGAATTTATAATCCGACGGGTTTCCACTAATGGGTTATGTCGGTTGTACAAATATTAACTGAGTCTTGTTTAACGTTTTTGATTAAATGTACACGGCCCTTGAGGATACGAAGTGGTATGCTAAATATGCTGATGTATTAATACGAAGTAGTCTTTGTATGTAGTTACATTTTGTTAATAATTGAAATCGCTGCCTCTATAGCAAGGCTTATAAGTAGTAAGAATAAGACATAATATTAGGTTAGTAAAGTAGAAAAAAAATCGAATGCCTTATTTACGAAACGATGAATATTTTAAATATCCCATTCTAAGGCTACTAAATTGTAAGTAACAAAACATGAACGTATATTATTAAATTGAAATAAAACAATTTAACGGATTATATCGCGTATATTATCTCATTTTAGTTCCTGACGTTTCGGAAGCTTTTCAGCTTTCCATGGTCACGGGTGGACTAACAGTCTACCCGTGACCATGGAAAGCTAAAATGAGATAATATACGCGATATAATCCGTTAAATCGTTTTATTTCAATAAGTAATAATCGCGGGAACAGAAGAAAATATTATTGTTTATTATTAAAGTAAGAAAAAATGGATAGATCTGTTTTCAAATGTTAAAATAAATATTTTAAGAAGTAGCTTCTTTTGCATGATGCATATAAAAAGAAATTATTATATTTTTGTTATGTTTTTGATTGGCAAGTATTTGACTTCAATCTCAGCTGTTGGTAAAGGGCGTTGAAGCAGGCGCCGGAGCATGTTTACCTAGATAGAGTCTAACTATCGCTGTTGAATATAACTCATTCCTGCTTCCATTTAACATGACTCACGCCGCAAGAAACTCATCAGTTGCTGGGGCTTTGCAGGTTAGTAATTACATAAGCTGTGTAAGGCAAAAACAATATCACAGCCTCTGACTCCACCGCGATCGCGACAATTATGTCATTTGTGCATAGCTGGCGTTAGGTCATGGTCGCAGGTTCACGGCTGTCGCCTCTCATTAGGCACAGATCTGTGGTGACTACCTATTTACTGCCTTTGCTTTACACTAACTTAGTTTTAGTATTTACCACATACATACATATACATTATCCTAATATACATGTAGACATTACGTCAGGACTTGCTGTTGCTGTTTTAAGCTACCTACCACGGATCCTACGGAACACCAGTGCTGCGATATAACCTCGATGTCGCAGCATCATTGTCTTTTGTTGCGGACATGGTAGCACCATTGTATCCTTATATTAAGTGTTATTGTCAATCAAGATTAAGATAATTATTTCTTTAAGCTTTCTTCTTGTAATGGTTTTATCTTTTCGCTGCAATAAATGTGTTTTCTTTCTTTCTTTCTATTTCGTCGTGATAAAAGTAACTTAAAATGACAATGTTACGGCAATTTTTACTTGTAAGGAAGTTGTTCGCGGCAGTCGCCTCTCATTAAATATCTGCCACAGAGGTACACATAGATATATGTAGGTATAGAAAAATCGCCATCAAGTACTTTTTCGCAACAAAAGTAAGCTAACTTGACAATACTGAGACGGTGTACTAGATTGTGAGGAAGTCGTTCACAGATTGACACCTCTCATTAAAGTCTATTAGAGAAGAGGTATATTACAGTTGTTTTACACAACTATAGGCATAGAAATCATCACTTCGTCAATTATTTCAGTACTTCGTTGTATCAAAAGCTAAAAAGACAATATCGAGACGGTTGGAATATGTCCAGGTAATTACAAACGTACTACATAACACTACTACCTTCTATTACTGGTATATAGGCAGATACCACTTATTTCTACTTGCTATGGGCCTTGCCTACCCCTTTCGTTTCAGCAACTTTCATAAATTACCTCATACACGTTCGTCGGTTTAGACTTTTAGCGTAATAATTATGTCGAAATAATTACAATAACAAGTTGACATAATGCCCAGATATGAAAAAAAAAGCCATTTATGTTTGATGCTTATTGAACAAACGATTAAATCAATTATCTATTCTCAGGGCCATTTTCACAACTGCGTACACAATCTCAAAGTTTGGGAACCTGGTGACATAATTTTGTAGCTAAGTTGGTAAGGAAGGTAAGTGTAGCATCATGGTACCCACACAATTGGTTCATATCAAGGAGCATTAAAACAAGAGGTCTGACTAGCTCCATACTAAAAGCCGTTCCCCGATATGTACAACGCCATCTATATACAAGAATATTTTTTTACCATTATTCAATTTTGTAAGCTTGAAAACCTTGTGATCGGAACACGATTCAAAGTATGGCAACTGTCAGTCGTCTTGTTTTAATGGTCCTTGGTTCATATCCAGTCTCGGTCTAAATTAACCATTGTGTTCAAGCTTAGCATCAATAACTGTGACACAAGAAAACACTCGAATAAGTAAAGACACAAATTACAAATGAGTAGAGGTGTGGAATTATCAGATGACGGAAAAGAATGCGGCAAAATTGAAATGAGACTATTTTACTTAATGTAAATAATCAGTAATCACTTTTAAAGTATCTTCAATTTGCAGACATTTTAGTTTTGTAATTTTATAATAAAATAGAAGTTAAGTAATCCTATTTGCGTAGTTGGAACATAAAACCACTCACAGTTCTGCGAAGAAAATAATTGGGTTTAGTTGTTATTGTTTTTGTTTTGTTTGAGTTTTCAATTTATACTGGAACTTTTTACATGATTCTGAGGAGTGGAATTAGTTTTTGGTTTAAAAATATCTGGCTAACTAGGTAATAAAATGTTTATAAAATTAAAGACACAAAAATTACTTGCTACGCCCATGCTCCATTATCGATTTCAAGACACCGCGAGGGCCAATCTCTTCTCTGGGCTCTCTTCACACCCTCTTCAACGCAGCGGCCAAGCCGTCCACGTCTGGTCGAGGACCTCAACCCGACGTGGACGGCTTGGCCGCTGGTACGTTGACTCGAGGTACGCCTCCCCCAGGCGAGAAGAGGATCTGCAGGGGGCTCGGTGCGGGCTCGCCCTCCGCCCGTGCTCCATTCTCAATCTCAAGTCAAGTGCTTCAGTGTGTACCGAAGCAAGAATTCATGACGGGGAACCTCAGAGTCCTGATACTATCAAGCAATTCCCCTAAAGTCTTTCCTGCGCCTCACTTCGAAGGATGGAATCTCATCACCTCTAAAATAGTCGTATCTCGATCAAGAGATAATAGGACAATAAAAAAAATGACAAATACCTCTGGCCTCGGCTAGAAGAAAGCAAATGTTTCCGTGCAAGATCAGACTATTCTTAATTTGAAATTTAAAGGGATTTCATCTGAAACATAGATTTGCTTGGATACGATCATCATCTTATTACCATATACGCAACTTAGCCGTTAAGTCTATAAAATATCTGGAACAATTATACACATCGACCTAGTCGCAAACTAAACAAAGCTTATACTTGTTGCTTGATATAGGTACATACATACTTATAATTGATAACTTGGATACAAAAAAAACGTCCAAGAATCAAAAGCAAACCTTAACTTGAACCTGAGACTGCCAGCTTTGTAGGGCTTCATAAATGTGTCACAAAGTAAATTAGAAAATGTAAGAAATACTATTCTCTCACCGCGTGTCAGCTGTGGGGTTTTTATGTTAAATACTACATCAAAAACCAACTAGGGCAAAGCTTCAACTACACATCTTAATGTAAGCGGATCTAAATGTCTCCGTCGGTTAGAACAGGTGTGGACTGACTTCGTCTGATGCTACAAATAACTTAGTGGGTTCCGTATGATTTATTTGCGGTTCTCACTGCTACAACACTGAATTATGTACGTCAGTGGGTCACATATATCATTACTAAGCGATGTATGCTTATTTAATGTGCGGTTTATATCGCTTGCCATTTATTTAAAAGTAACATAATAATAAAACAGTCCAATGCGCTATGTGGTAGGTACTAGGTGTAACAAGTATTTAACACTCTAAAAAAATTGTTCCAGTGTGTTGACTTACTTAATATGAGTAGAATTATCAAAATATTGGTGTATATTCTCTTAAAATAATTGACGGTAATATTATTTTTAAATTTATTTTACGATTACACTCAAACTCTGATAAAAAGAATTTATTGCAGAGAATGGTAAAAATGAAAATTAACATTAGATACAAATTATAAAAAATAAATAACAACTAATTAAACTAGGATTATTAAAAATTACTTAAAAAATTTGGTCCCTTCGGTACGGTGCCCATGGCACAGGCAACATTCCCGCGCTGTATGGCTATTGAAATTGCCTGCGCGTGGGTCCCCTGTTGCCTCCCTCAGACGCTTACTCAATTCCTTGTGGACCCGCCCGCCTACTCGTGGCCGAGAGGTAGGACGCTGCTAGTGTGTCGGCGCATGTCGCGTCCCATACCAACGGGCGGCCCATCCTCCACGGTATCAATGACATCCCGTCAGGGCGTTTGCCATCGTCCCGCGCGATTTGTGGCTCAAGGACAGCTGGAACGTTGGCGCTGACAAGTGCCCTTCTCAGGATGTCATTGACAGAAGCATGGCAAGAGTGGCGGCCGACACCCGAGGAGCAAACAAGCCCGTGGTGGCCGAGGCGGTTCACACTGGCTCCACAGGAGGCGCAGGCATGTTCTTCGCACACGTCAGCACCAAGTCGAAGACCCGCCGCAATGCGAAGTGTGTTGGGGTCGATGTATGTTCCCGTATTGGGACATGGGTAGGCGTGCAACCAGTGTCCAGATTCTGTCCGGGACCCTGCCAGCGGCCTAGCCTGATCTTTGCCTGAGAAACTGTGAATGAGAGTGTTTAGGGTGGCGTCTGATACTATGGTATCCAAGGCCCTTTGGTTTTTGGGTGAGTCCGGTAAAATTGGGTTCGCTCCAGCCAGCCAGGCTTTCTTAGCCTCAGCCCAGCACGCGATCTCGCAGTTTGCAGTCGTATTGACTTTGAGAATTTTACCTGCGAGATCGGAAGTACTATAGATTGAAGATAAGAACGCCGGTAGGGCAATACTGGAAATTTGGCGGGTACCTAAACCACCGTACCTTATCGATAGGGAAGCTTGGGTCCATGCCTGTTCGCTGAGTTTAATATTAATTATGGATTCAATTTGGAATTTTAAAGATAAATCTATGGGTCAAATTAGGTTGGGGAATTTCCAGATAGGGCAGCAGCGGAGCAGGTACGTAAATTTAGGAATGAGCAAACAGAATTTTAGGATGAACAGGGCAGAATGGCTACTGATTTTTATTAAACGTTCGGAGTGGCTGCTGAATTTTGAAAACGAATTGCTCAAAAGCGGGGGGGTGGCCTCGTCGAAGATGGGCGAGCCGAGGAGGAACAGATTCTTCTTAGATAACATTTTGATGTTAGGTTCCAAAGTATTAAAATTTTGATGTATTTGAAAAGCCAGGGAGGTATTAAAATTTTCGGAGATGTACAGTTCACATTTATTAAAATTAAGGTCCAGACCAATAGACTTGAATTTGTCTTTGAGATCGCCTAAATCTTTAAGGACAGTGCCAGCCTCCGCCTAGGGTGCCATCGTCGAGGTACCAGATGTTTAATTTTGAATTTAGGTTATGAATTATTGAATTTATGGCCAAACTAAATATGGCTGGACCGAGGTGGTCACCCTGCTGACAGCCCACAACCGAAATAATTTCATTGTTTTGGTATATTAATTTAGAGGGGCAATGGTAGCATTGGAGTAAAAAGTTATAGATTTCTGGAATATGTACTTTAATTTCGTTTAGCACAGTGTCCCGGTTAACTGAATTAAACGCGTTTTTTACGTCAATTTTAAGAAGAACCTCGCACTGATCGTCTTGGACGAAGGTACGTATGGCATAGACCGCCACTTTGCAGCCTCCGCGGGTGCCGAAGCCGACTTGTACTGGTTCAAATATGGACTGTAATTTATCACATGTGAGCCGAACACATACTTTGGCTGCTAAACGCCTGAATGTTGAACCCACGGCGATGGGACGAATGCCTCCATCCTTCTTTCTGAGGGCAATCAAGTTGGCCCCGTACAGAACCGGTGTCACGTCCTGACAAACATCTCCTACAATCATAAGATTCACCAGTTTAGTGAGGCCAGCAATCAGGTGTTCACCAGTGACCCCAGACCCATAACTTGTGAGGTCTATAAGGTGCTGCGGGGAGATGCCGTCCAGGCTCGACGCCGATCCCTTTGCGAAGGAGGAGAGGGCTGCTATTCCATCTCCTTCTGTGGCTTGGAGATAAGCAGTTGAGTCAGAAGGAGGGTTAACGAAAAGTGGGGTGGAAGGGCCTGGGGGGTGTTTTGATTGTAAAGCGGTAGCGGACTCTGGTGTGTCGGGAGCGATGGTGTCGTCGGAGAATAAAAGTCGTGTGGCGCCTTTAAGATCCCCGTTGTATATCTTCTCTTCGACCGTATCGAATAAATTATAGCTACGGGATTTAGAAGGTGGCGAAGGAGTTGTTAGAGTTGGTATTAAAACATTGTTTTTAACTTTTTGGGTAAGAGAAATGTTTTCGGAATTTTTGTTAACATGTAATATTTTGAAAGAAAAGGTCAGAAGGTCGCGCCAGAATGCTTCGTTGTTATTACGTATGCAGGAAGTGATGGCATTGGTTAGGGCCTCGGCTACTGTGGGTCGTGCGCCGCGCGGTATTCGTTTGATTAACGGTGTAGAAGGTTTCAGCTGACCGAGAAGAGAGTGTAATGGAATTTGATGCGGTATCGATGATGTGCTGAGAATTTGTAGGTTTGAGTTAGGCTGTATACGGGTTTGGTGTATATGCAGGGCCTTGGTTGACTAGAACGTTTTGTTGCATATTTCACAGCACTGCATTTACACTAGTAGGCAACAGGGGAAAAATTCTACTAGCATAGGTACGGAAAATACCGATATACTATTATAATATGAACACTTATGGAAAAAAAATACAATAATATAAATAATTATGACAGCACTAAAATTTTCATGTCACGGTGTCACGATGACGGTTGCCGGGGCGGCGCACCGGCGCGGAAGCGGCGGCGTCCCCGGTGACCTTGGTTACTCGTAAGGACTGTTACAGAGAGGTGAACTGCGTGAGGGTTCCGTGCCCGGCTGGGCAAAAACGCCAATCGTTAATTTCATGTACAGGATAGGCAGTGTAAATCGAGCGATAAACTTTTTTTGAATTTCTGATGTAATTGCTTTAGCATAGCATGAGGCAATATCGCTTCTAATGCTCTTGCTCTTTGTATTCTTCAAATAAAAGTATTTACTTTTATTTTTTATCAAAATTAAACGGGAGTGGACGTTTGACGTTCGGTGACAAATCAAATAGTTATCCTTTATTATAAAGTTGTAAAAATGAAATGTCTGTACATTGAAGATATTTAAAAAAAAATGTTTGTCACCAAAATATCTACATGGGCTATATCCACATAGGCCTCAGTGACGCTAATTTAAGATGTCAAGTTATGAGAAAGATTCTTTGTTGGTATATCATTACTTCACGTGACGACAGACTAAAGGGTAGATGTGAGCTTTTTCACAGATTAATAATATGAACCCGTATTTCTATGTCCCGGGAATAGAGAGCTCCCGAAATATAAGCAAATTGGGATGTTGACATTTATTGACAACTTTCTCCGTTGTATATTATAGAACGACCTCTTGAAAATAGATACATTGGTGAAAAAACTATACCATAACCATTTCATAAAAATTAACCAAGATACAACAATGTTAATATCAAATTTTTAGGCTCTCCAAACAAACGCTCCATACTAAAGCCTAGGCACGTGTGACGTCACACAGTTATATTAAAACTTGCGTTTATCGAAACGGGTTCATAACAAAAGTTACGTTAGTTAGTATTATTTGCTAATAATATTTTCGTACTTTAAAAATGGAATTTCCCACCCAACTTTAGAGGCTCATAAAATAAGCTACAGGATTTCTGTCATATAAACTATCATTTCGCCTTAAATTTCTATTTATATTTCAGAACAATCAACATCCCATTTACGTTCGTAATACGGATAAGTAGTTTAATATACACGTAAATGTAAGCCTCCTTCGGTTAAAAACGAATGTTAATTGTTATTGCTGCTCGCTATCACGTCACAAGCATTATAAAGTTGCAAAAATGTGACAACTATTTTAAGGTCACTGTCTCAAAAAACTTTTTTTGTACGTTTATATTGTGTCGTTGATGTGACTTCATCACGTCAAAATGGCTGAATGAATTTGAACAATACACGAGTAGTAGAGTAGAGGTCGTCTACAGACGGTTTTAGAATACTTTTGACCTGAGTACAGTGAAGAGAAAAGAGGGTTATGTCTTTTATCTCCTCCGCTGACGAAGTTCCTCGTAGAAGCGCACCTTCTACGAGTAGTATGATAATGTTATATGCATATTATTTCCCCGTATCCGACATTCCCTGCCAATGACAAGCGTTATATGAACACAAATAGTTACATCATGTTTCGCGCCTCCTTGTTCGCCTACAATACATCAAGCAGGAAGCGCATTGTTTTTGCCATTGTCTTGACACCTCCGGACTAGATTGGAGGACCTGTTAATTACCATTTCAATCTCATCTGCTTATTCCACTTGTGCAATAAGAATGTTTGTTAAAAGAAGATGTATATCAAAATATTCTGTAGGTACGTCTTTTATAATATCTTTGTTACTTGGTATGTACTAAAAGATCTTCTTAGGTTGATATCATCATCATGATGATATCAAATGATCAGCCCAAGGATGTCCACTGCCGGACAAATGCCAAAGATTTCCATAACGACTGGTTGGTTACAACGGTTTCCCGCGATCTTCATCAGATCATTGGTTCTCCTTATTGGGGAGGCCTTCCCATACTGCTACGTTCTGTACGCGGTCGTCACTTGAGACCCAACGGCCATCAGTTTTACAAGCAATGTGTATCGCCTTTGTTTGAGCTTTGTCGACGATTCTTTTGTGGATCTCCTCATTTCTGATTCGATCACGCAAAGACACTCCGAGCATAGCTCCCTCCATTGTCCTTTGAGTGACTCAAGGGACATGAGAAAACCCACATTTCATAATTATATTGTAAGCATGCTACATAGTTAAAAATAGTTGACAAGGTTTGTGTAACGAGAAGTAATTGCATTGTCACAGAAATTTACAGGATAGTACTTTTTCATACTACTACTTAAAATGTGAGCCAGAAAGTAAGTCAGTAAAGATCAGAATTAATTCCTATATGACGTGTAGGCGTATACATTTTCTTTAAACATCGCATTTCTGTATCCTGTATTCATTTTTTCATGAGTACTTATAAATATATAAATAACACAGGGACAATCTTACACAAATCAAGTCACAAACCAAGCAAAGCTTGTAATTTGGGTACTAAGCGACGATAAACGTAATATAAGATAAATTATAATACCTAAATACATAGAAAACATCCAAGACCCAGGAACAAACATTCGTGCTCATCACACAAACACTTGCCCTGGCCGGGATTCGAACCCAGGACGACCAGCTTCGTAGGCCGTTGTGCAACCTACTGAGCCAAACGTGTCGTCATACGAGTATATACTTAGGTTGATTCAGAAGGGCTGGCGTGGATTTTGTATGCAACAAGTGCTTATTTCATATTAAATGCGCACCAGAATCGTCTCTATTTCAGTTTAGCTATTGCTAATTGTACAAAATTAAACCTAAACACAATAAAAGTAGACGTTGGTACCTCACTCATAGTTATCATATTGCATGTTTTATGTCCATAAAATAAATATTAACACGTATCTGCTAAAAACCGCGATGATTTCCTATTAGGAATACAAATATAATAAAACGGATACAAAGCAATATTTATTTTCGGAAGGATTACAAGGTAACGGTTTATGACTTTGCCAAAAATTTCGCCTACGAGTGCTTGTATTGAAATTTTTAAGTCGTTAGGTTATTAATTAATTATAGAGTTATACCCCAAAAATTATCTCATTGAAAAAGTAAAAGCGAAATACTAAATGATAGAACCCCAAGCTATGTATATTTGGCATCCAGAAATCTGTTAGATTTTTTTTTTCATGTAATGAGTGATAAACGAGCAGACGAGGCACTTGATGGAAAGTGGTCATCGTCGCCCATGGATATGTGCGACACCGAAGGGATCGCCGAAACATTGCCAATCTTCGAGTGCCCTGTTAACTCGCTTCTTGAAAAATCCCATGTTATAGTGCTCTGGAAACACCATTGTGGTAAACAGGAGCATGATGCCCGTTTAATTATGGGATGCCGAGCATCGAGATAGTGCGGATGTACTTTGTTTTTAAGGGAGGTGCGATAGAAACGTGACGTTGGCACCAACGTAATAAGTTCTTCAGAACATTCCCCATTTTTTGAGCCTTATTAATAAATGTAGACATTTTGATAAATAGACTTAACCAACGTGCTATGCTACTGTGATATTAAGCTCTATTGATATTTGTTTTACGTTCTCATCCGCTGTTTCACTTCGTAACAACATTGTTATCTCAACGAAGTAAAATCCGTAAATTGAATTCAACTACTAACTCAATTTTACTCATTCATTATAAAATTTTCGCGAAGCGTTTTATTAAACTAACGGTTTGGTTTACTTTGCTCATTTTCAGGAGCTCATTATTACCCGGAGCTTAGCTACGGATGTATGCTCTAAAGTTATTACAGGTACTAGGATAGTCAAACCCTCTTTTAATAAGGTTTCCGAGCGCGAATCACATTCGTACACTAGAATGGGATGAATCTGTAAATGGAGTTTATCATCTCGTCATAATCGGTTTCTTGGTTCCTAAAACCGATTTACTTATTATCAATTATAGTTTCGGTCTTTCCCTGACCTATTTGGATTGCTTATGCTTTACACTTTATAGCTACGTGATGAATATTTGAATTTCATTATCTGATCTGATTGTGATCTTTTGTGAATAATAACTCTGCGAATCATACTAAAACGCATACTATGTAGATTGTAACATCACTCTATTCTCTATGGTTTATATTATATGCTACTGAGCTATAATGAAGTATTATACAACTCCGCGCAGAACTAGAATGAATTTCAAAGAAAGAACGCAATGTTTTTGCATTAATTTTTTTAGCTGTGTTTCATTTATTGTAGTGTTAGAAAATTGTATACAATAGTTATATAACTAGCTTTTTAAGTCTCACCCCTTAATTAGGCCACTCTACAAGCTTCGTGGTTTACACGCGGTACTGGACTGAAAAAAACATACATTATATAACGATTGCATAAAATAGTATAATCTAAAGCTTTATACGTATTATTTTAACTAGAAAACAACCGTAAGATTTACTAACGTCATTGTAAAAACGATGTGAATAACCACTAATGTAATCTAAGTATGAATAATTGCTTTATTTAATGCTTTATTATTTAGGTTCTAAAATGAAATAAGCGTTTCCAAATTTTGTGTCATGTTCTATAAGTATCATTACATATAGAACATGATACAACATTTGGTTTACATTTGTAAAATAATTAAAGCGATCACAAGGGTAGTACTTAACATTAACACTATATTAACCATGCAAATAAAAGTAAGGATTAGATTGACAGAAACGAAGTGGGCGCAATGTCACGACGGATAATCACGAGTCAAGCTCAAGGCTCCAAACCTTAACCCTGAGAGCATTTATTGACCAATAAAACATGATATCAGATAAACTAAATATACCACTTACGTTACGTGAGTACTTTTGATTTGAGCCACCTTAAGCATCGTGAGGTTGAATCGACAATCTTGTAAGCCACTGGATGCGGGCAGGGCAAGACCTATCTCCAGGAGAGGGGATTTTTAGGAGGATGATGATGAAATAATAATATAGGCTTGGCTCAAAGGGTGACGACTGATGAATTGCCTGGACCATTTTAAAAGTGTTGATGAAAATAATGTATTTAATGTAACGTAACGTATTGCTAGAAGGGTGTGCGTGAGCTCCGGTGCTAACCATTTAGCAAGCGTCTGCGCGCTAATGCGTTACAAATCTAACTTAAATTAAGTGGAGTCTTTGGGGAAAGCCTTTATCAACAGTTTTTGTCTTTTCGCTGACGAAGATGATGATAAAATACACATACTATTTTGTTAACGCCAACATTTGCTATCAAATAATCAACATGTGAGATGTTTTGCGGTAAACTCCCAATGTTCTCAATTTGTTTTGGAACATTGGGTAGGTGATGTTAAAAATACACGTTTAGCTATTTTGATGAGTTTAAATAAATCAAAGGTATACTTAAACTATAACTAATTCTGTGCTATTTATTAATTTATTAGTTCAGATTATGTGCGGGTCGTTAATTCCAAAGGTTGATTGTATGCGTTTTTTTTTACTTCATAGCTGTTTTTCGCCACCTACTCAACTAAATTGTTGTCTTTTAAACACTCCGCTATCTAAAGGTTGTGCATACCAGATCGCTATTTAGCGATAAAACCTTTGTTTACTTTTACTTATTTAAATATATTATTTAGTATAATATATTGTATTTCTCTGTATCTGAGGTGTGCAATTAAGAGTTGTATTGTATTACTCCCAAAAAGGCCCAAACCGTACGCGTAGACCCAAAAACTGAAAAGACTAAACTTATTCAAGTTTATTTAAGTAGGGGAGAGCGGGGCTATACGTGCCGATTTTCATAAAATACAAAATTGAGCTATGAAAATAGTGTATAATATTGCGTGGCTTACGCACATATTTAAAGACTGATTATTGGCGTTGTTAAACAATGACATTGTTGTTTGAATCGATTAACAATTTTCGTACCCCCGCTCAGTTCACTCACACTAAAAGATAAGTTCTATAGCTCTTTAAAATTATGTGATTATTTATTGTGTACTAGCTTCTGCCCGCGACTTGGTCCGCCTTAAATTCGGTTATCGCGAATGAGGGTATTTCTTCGGAATAAAAAGTAGCCTATGTCCTTCCCCAGGTCTGAAACTATCTCCATACCAAATTTCATCCAAATCGGTTCAGCGGTTTAAGCGTGAAGAGGTAACAGACAGACAGACAGACAGACAGACAGACACACTTTCGCATTTATAATATTAGTATGGATTGTTGATAAAGAGTCAATAAAAAAATCAATGGGGTTAGTTGTTCCGTTATTTATTTTTTCATTTAATTTTCCATAACTACAATTTTACCATAATGGTAGCACCTTAAGTTGGTCCTGGAACGGCATAGCGTCATAACGATTCGCGACATACATCATACGAATCGCTCAGTTTTTTACTTGCGTTCCTATTCTTATCGGAACAACTTACCCCCGGCACTTTTAGCCCATCTCCTCTACCTACTTATTTAAGTGTGTTAAGAAATAATAGGCAAATCGATCAAAAACCTCAGTCACGTCTAGAAAAAGCAAATAATTCTAAAACGCCTGAACGGATTTTCTTGCACCATAAATAACCTGACCTGTCCGACTGAAAAGAAAAACTAAATAAAAATAGGTCCATCAGCTTAGGATCTACGATGTGCACACAGATACGCTTATCAAACTTACTTATATAACACCCTTCTTGTTTCCTTCGGGGGTTAAAAGTGACAGAGAAAATAAAGGCATTTGTTTTTTTTTATGTAATAACTGGCAAATGGACAGACGAGCCAACTGATGAAAGTGGTCATCGTCATCCATTGATATGTGCAACACCGAAGGAGTCGCCCATACGTTGCCCTGCCAACCTGTAAGTGTCCTATTAACTCGCTTCTTAAAGAATCCCATGATATAACGCTACGAAAACACCTCAGGGGGAAGCTCAATCCACAACTTGCAAGTTGGTAAACACAAAATATGACATATCAATTGGCTTGTCACATCCAGATAATGTTACATCAGCAACGGCGCTATTACAATAAGATTATTCAAATTAACATTGGTGGGCTGAGATATGTACAAAGTTAATCTTGTTCCAGCGTATCTACATCGTTAGGCGGTTTCGAATTAGCTTATCTTTACATATACCTTCTTGTTAAGCTTTTGCATTGTGTTATGACCTTAAGTCAATTTGAACTCGATTTTTATGTATATTCACTGATTAGTTGAAATTAGGATCCAGCCGACATAGCTAGAAACTAAAAAAATATTATGATGAAAGATTAACACGAAACATTATCATATTTATAACTTTGACGGGCCTTTATTAAAGCAAAGTTATTCAACGAGATCCATTGTTCGGTGTTTTAATTTTAATATGTTGAAACATGTTGTAAATATCATAAATACACTGAAACGATTAAAGTATACTGTACGTAAGTTTGCTATAATCGTATTTTTTCATAAGGAGGAGGACCCTACACTATAAAATAAAACATATATATATATATATATATTTAGGATAGGCTAAGTACAAATATTGTAATAGATCTAAGAGTTATTAGAAAAAAATACTGATTTTTGAGTTTGTTTCGGCTTTCTTCTCAACAGTGGTTTCCTCTTGGGAAACGCCGTAGAGTTAGACTTGTAAAAAGGCTCTTGCGGCCTATTTAAAGAATAAAGATCATTATTTCATTATGCATTCCCGGCATTTTTTCCAAGTGAAGTCATAAGCATGATTTTTTGTTGTGAATAAGTTGGACTCGTGATTTTAGGCTATTTATTATTGGCTTTATTATTGGATTATTGGCAAGACTTATTATTAAATAGTGTATTTTAGCGGGAATATTTTATTTTGTTTAGGTAAGTTTTTCACATATTCAGTGAACGTGGTTATTCATGTTTGAAACACATGTCATAAAACACATTTTTTTGTAATAAAACAGGATTAAGGATTTCTTAATGTAGTTTCCGTACAGGGCTCATAGATTTTATCCGGCCTGTATTTGCTAACAGTTTTTATTTTATTTTATGCGCAGATACAAATTGCAGGGCGCTACTGGAATGCACTTCAGCTCTCAAGATGCGCATTTCACATGCAAATTAAGACACTATACTGGCACATACAAACATAAAAAAAATAAAGCGATTCAGTAATCTCCAAATAGTCCGTTTCAATCTTTCTTTTTTTATATGTTCAATGTACAGAAATTTCATTTTTACAATTTTACAATACTATAGATTAAATATTTCCATGTCTCGGCAGAATCAGGAATATATTACGGCCATATAACGAAAACATAACGACTTTTGCTATTCAAACAACATAAAGTGACATCTTCTTGTCAGTTAATTACTTATATCTAAAAAACGTGTCAAGGGTTACTCTAAATAGAAGCACATCGCCATCGTAAGCATCTTGAGCATGTCTGGGACATTTGCCATGTGGAATTTGGCCCCGGCAAACGTTACCGATATTCAAAGTTTGAATTTCAAACCCTGTTTACCTTGAAGAAACAAATATCCATCGCGAAGCAGCAGGAACACCTTAGAGTTGACTGCAAGTTTGTCTTAAAAACAATATTTTGGTAATATCTGACATACAAGTACGTACAAGAGGAGACCACTGTTGAGAATAGAGCCGAAAAGTATTATTTACGAATGATATGTTATCGTTTTAATTTAAACAGTAAGATAGTATAATAGGATTTAATAAGCTATAAATATATAACATCCTGTTAAATGTTGCAGTGCCCCACAGGGTTTCATAGCGGTAAACAGTTACATGTACCTCCTATCTTCTAATGTACCTATTAAAGCAGTAAATTAACTTATAACTAACAAGAAACTCAACAGTCAGTATTTTTTCTAAATAATTATTAATTAAGTAAGCATGTATTACAATGTTAGTAGGACTTAGCCTATCTTAAATATATCTTTTAAATTATAAACTAGTTCTTACAGAGATCATATCAAAACTTATTGTATAAGTAAAATTATGATAAAATATCAAAAGCTCATAATTATTTTTGTTTTTGAAACCTACGTATGTTTGATGTACCATCTTACAAGAACCGTGTCCCGGTAAAAGTAAATTATTTGGTGTCTGCTTTGGGCCATGCCTTTTTTTTCTGTTAAATAGTCCTATACCCTATGGCCTTTGCCATTGGAGTATTTTTCATGACTTTAAAACTCGAATATTTATCCGCTATAGCATTATTTTTCACGTTAAGCGCGGGTGCCGGGAGTTGTTTGAGTGCTCTCAATTCAGCGATGCGCACTTCGCATGCCTGCTACGGAGAACATAGTTTTTGTATTATTCTATACTTGAGTGTGTATTTTTTTTTAAACATTTCCTTATAATAATCGGGATGATTTTCTTAATGACTATCAATCCTGTTTTTTGTAGGAATAGAATGTCTATATGGGACTAAACACAAATAGTGTGTTCCAAAAGTCGGAAAATATAATTAAAGTGTGGCATTTCCAGTAAGCGCTTAAAATGGTCTTCACTTATAACTACTTAAATGTGACATCATAAGTAAGGCGAGGTACCAAATTTATATGAAAAAACAAGTTTTTTTGGCATTCTAGTCGTGAAACTGCGCTTAACGTCTTGAATTTTAATTATACCGAAAACAGCTTTTACTTTGATTTCACATTAAAGAAACTACTTGCATATAACTTTGAAGTTTCGTATTTCAAAGTCGTTTAGATTTTACGGTTACCTTGTATGGTTGGATTCCAGCTTGCATTGTTTGACTCAAGCTTAGACTATATTTGATTATCTCTATTGTATTTTTTGTTGTTGTATAATTTTGTATTTTACACTACTAAAATACAAAATAATTCACAAACTATGTTCAATACATTGAACATAATAGTTAATTAAGTGCTACAATTAAATTGTAGCACTTAGCTGGCAACACCGATTTTCTTCCTTCTCGTCCATATTGGCAAGCATGAGCCTATGCTCTACCAATTTTATTAATTTATTCCGAGGAAATACAGTTCTATTTAAAAAAAAGCTTTTGTGAATTATTCCATAAACATAAAAGTGGTTAATTTTTCGTCCAAATGCACCTTTTAATGTTGAATAACCGATATTCTTTGCTCTTTCGACGCGGGAAAAGCTGCGAGCTATAATCGAGTGAGATATACACCTACAATCATGTTACGCGCGGGAACCGAGAGCGAGGCCCGGCAGGAGTGCTCTCTAGGATGTGCACTTGGAATGCCTGCATACTACAGAGTTAGCGTTGGTGTTTCATACAGTTTTGTCATGCTTACATCATAGTTCGCAGAGCAGAAAAAAGGTAAGCCCTGCTTTTGCTACAGCGTATCAATAATCAGACATGAATATTTTTGGGTGTTCTTCTATCCATGAGAAATTTCTGGAGTGTTTTTAAAATATACTAGAAGGCGCCCGCAACTTCGTTCGCGGAGGAGAAAAAGTCATAACCCTTCGTTTTTTCTTCAGCGTAGTCGGCTAAAAAGTATCCTATAACCATCTGGTGATACCCAGCTACCTGTGTACCAAAAATAGTTGTAATCCGTTCAGCCGATTTTGCGAGGTGAACCCACAACGGACACATACAAACATACATAAAATCCAAAAAAATTTTTTTTCGTTTTAGTGTCCGCCGAATAGTCCATAACAAGCATTTTTTGAAAATATCTTCAATGTACAGACATTTCATTTTTACAACTTTATAATAGTAGGTATAGATGTGTAGTTAAAATGCTCATTATTTGTTTGTTACACAACACTTTTTTTTTTCCTTTAGGCTAACATCTGCAACGCTTTGGCAATTAGCTGTAAGTTATCAAAAGTAATTTTTGAATAAATACATCCCTGTATCTGCTCAGTACTTTTGTAGTAATGAGGTGGCAAAGACATAAATGTAATTAAAAATATTTTTCGATTATTTCGAAAACATGTTTTATTTATTTATAATTCAAGGTACAGACATTTTACTTTTAAAACTTTATAATGTATACCAGTACCTAATAGTATAGCTATCGAGCGTAATTATAAACTAATCGAGAATTAAAGAGTACGAGGTTGGGCTCAGCGATTAGGTACCATTATCAAACAATTTGAGCAATTTAGTATTTCATCATAATAAACTTCAAACAAAATAGCGGAAAAAAACAAAAGTCTAAATAATAGTCATGAGGACCATGAGTTTGCGGCGCTCGCGGTAGAGACTTTGGGACCCTGGTCAGCCGACAGGAAATCTTTGATGAAGGCCCTGTCGTCTCGGCTGTTCCAGGCAACGGGGGACCCTAGACCAGGCGCTTACCTCTCGCAAAGAATTGCCATTGCGATTCAGAGAGGTAATGCGGCCACTTTGATGGGGACCATGCCGCAAGGTGAACTGCTAGAAGGGCATGTGTTTTTGTAGCATTATTTTTAGTATCTATAGTCCTTTCTCCCTTTTTTTTGTTCCTTATTTAATGTATACGTTATTTATTAGTTTGTAATATATAAGAGTTAGTTTATAATAGGTTATGTTGTATACATATAAGTTAATAGTAGATTGCTTGAAAAGGGGCTAAAAAAAGCCATTATGATACGAAGTGATGATTTGGACGAGCTCAGGAAGTGAGTGAGGACAAATATGGCTGAGTGACATAATGGCTTTTAGCCATGTTTTAAACACTCTACTTTTCACTACGACTGCGAGAAAATAAAACAGACAACATTAACATTGTATATTTCATGAAAAACTGATAGTACAGTTTGAGTAATTCTATCGGAAAGTTTGGCCAATCTGATCAGGTTGTTTTATTTGTTTTTAATTATTCGTAAGGAGTATGTAGCTTGCCGCATGTTTTTTTTTCAGTGTCATAGAAATTTGTATGGGATTATATGGCTTTCTTTTAAACCCTAGGGACTAAATGTACTATTTTAGTCTCCCTTCGCGAAGCTAATATGACGTACTTTTTGAGCAGGAGAAGTGAAAAACTGTTTATTTTTAATAAACTTAAATAAAGTTAAAAAATAGTCTAAATATCTAACTAAATTAAATCTATCACAACACAACAAAACGTGGCTTAATCGGGTATAAATATGACTTATTTAATTCAATTCAACGGCAGTTAATTAAATTAATCATATTTATACGCGATTAAGCCCCGTTTTGTTGTGTTGTGAAAATGAGTGAAGATCGTGTAAGTTTAAATCAATGTTAAATTAAATCTATTTAGTTATTCAGACCTTTGAATGTGACTTTTAACATGATAAAATAATAGTCTACATAGTGAACGCAATGGTTCAACTTCGAGATCTTGCGATTCTGTAGCCTACCCATTCCGTCACCGTAAAGAATATTTTAAATGCAACATTAAAATAGTTAATAAAAAATATTTGCTCTAAGCTTTCAGCCTTTGCTGGTAAATTGCAAGCATCTCAGTAATATAAGCTTAAACTTTAGTTAATATCCGTGCACCGTCCGTCGCCACGTTCGTGCACGTAGTCGCATAAAACTCACGTGTTACGTGTGGCTAATTTACACAAAAATGTATTCCTGACGCTTTTTGCTCTGGCCAATGAAATTCTACTCCTTTCTACGTAAACGTAATAAAAATAGCATGAACCGGTAGAACGCAATTTAGCCAAGTCGTTTTATTTTAACGTCCATTTCGGTGCTAATTTAAGATGGTTAATTTAAGTGCATGTCGTTTGGTTTAGCGATGTACAATTTTAATGACATTCTGTAGTCTCATATGGTTTATTGAAACATTGCACAAAATATTACTTGGTACAATGTAATTTGATTCGCATTTTAAGACAGGTACGATGAGTTTTTTTTCTAAAAACCATCATTAGTCGGTTTTTGTATGGCAATATAGTCTCTGACATAAACTGCAATTTTAAAATGATTGCAACGTTTGCAGAGGCTTATTTTTTGTGCGTAAAAGTATTAAGGTCATGTGGGGTAAGGAAGAGAAACGATGTAAATGTGATACTAAAAACTGCCATATGTGTCAATGGAAATAGAGTTGGGCCGATTACATTGATTTAAATTATGTTTCCCTTACCCCACATGACCATAATTAATTTCAATTAATACAAAAAAAATACGTAAATTTCCTTCTACCTCACAGGAGGATTGTTCCTACTGTCATTCTGTTAAACCACAAACTCGGTAAGTCGGAGTCGTCTCATGCAAAGACAAATAATATTTCCGCGGTAACAAATCTTTGCAATCTTTATGAACTACAATTCAAACAAGAAGCACAAGTTACATAGAACCAATATGAAGTATGTACCACTACCACCGTCGTCACTGGCTTCGACACGAATTCAAACAGTGAATTTTCAAATATTCGTTCATATGCAAGATCTCTGCTAACCTTATTTACTTCACAGAACAAAATAGAAATATTACGTGTTTCTTGGCGCCGTATTCAGTCTATTGACTTTCAAATAGTCGAACAGAATGCACCTCCTGTCACTTGAAAAGAAAAACCAATATGTTTCCTTATTCGCATGCTGGTCGCTGCAAGATATTATTTTGATATTGCTATGAACAGATACATGGTTTCAATACTTCGTACTACATTGAAGTGTGAAGCGCGAATGCAATAAAATATGCATTCGAGAAAATATTACGAGTATATATTGGTTTCATTTAAAACACTCTTTGCAACCAGAAGTCCCTTTTAGTGCATATTTGTATAACAATATTTAGTGACAAAAACTACAAAACTAGTGCTACATGAATAAGTACAGGTGTAAAATAAAAAAGGATAATAAAAAAAAGTAAGGTTTAAAATAACATGTGGTACATTGGGTACCACGGAGTTAAATGGCGGAGAAGTTGAAAACTAATTATGCTTGCCTATATTGAATTAGACATGTGCGCCGTGCCGGCGCGCCGCCGCCGCCGCCGTTTTTGCCACGCCGCCGCCGCCGCGGCGTGAAATCGGCGTGGCCTTCATTCAGTACTTTGTATTTATGCTCATGCAAATAATGTAACCTGTACATTATATATCACCTATTTGCTATATGGATAATAATCTCGTAAACAAAGACAAACCGTGCAAGTCGGACTCGCGCACCGGGGGTTTCGTACAAAATAGACCCTAAAAATCATGTTTGTTGTATGGGAGCCCCACTTAAATATGCATTTTATTTTATTTTTAGTATATGTCGCTAAAGAGGCAACAGAAATACATCATCTGTGAAAATTTAAACCGTCTAGCTATCACAGTTCATGAGATACAGACTAGTATACCCTAATAATCGCGTTTGTTGTATGGGAACCACACTTAAATATATATTTTATTCTGTTTTTAGTGTTTTTTGTTATAGCGGCAACAGAAATACATAATCTGTGAAACATTTAGATTTTACCATATCTATACTTCGATTTTGACTATGTTCTCATTTTTAAGTTGAGTATGATATTAAGAAAATAATTATCTTAAGAGTAGGATAGGAGAAATTGGAGTCCCCGTGAAGATCTGTAATATAATTAAGGCCATCTACGGGAAGTATTCTTGTAGAGTGACTCACAACGGTCTCGTCTCAGAGGACATACCGGTCCATGCGGGTGTAAGCCAGGGGTGTCTTCTTTCACCTCTTCTCTTCCTTGTCGTCCTGGGTGGCATCGAAAAGAATGCACCTCCTGCAACCACCACCAACAGCAAGCGCCGTGGCATAGAGTGGGGACTGTCCAACGTGTTGGAAGATTTGGACTATTCCGATGACCTTGCCTATTGAGCCACACACGCGCCGACATGCAAGCCAAACTGGACGACCTACGGCGATAGGCTTTGGAGACGGGACTGAAAATTAACACCCGGAAGACCAAGGAGATGAGGTGCGGAGCAACAAGCTCTTTGCCGTTGCTCATCGGCACAGAGGGGGTGGAGATAGTGCACAAATTTACCTACCTCGGTACTGTAGTGTCGAAAACAGGTGGGATTGAAGAGGACATCGCTTCAAGAATAGCCAAGGGGAAGGCAACCTTCGCACAGCTCCGTCCTGTATGGCAATCGCGGTAACTGACTAGGAGAGTTAAGCTCAAAATATTCCGGTCCAACGTGAAAACCGTGTTGCTGTATTCTTGCGCCGCATTCTCGGTGTATACTGTCCCGAGAAAATCTCCAACGTAGATCTATGGGAACGCTGTTGTGAGACCCCGATCGACCAGCAGATCAAACCCGCAAGTGGAACTGGATCGGCCACACGCTCCGAAGGGACCCCGATCACATACAGAGGCAAGCCCTAGACTGGGATCCCCAAGGAAAGCGGAAACGTGGTCGCCCTAAGCAATCCTGGCGGCGGACGATCACTGCAGAAGCGAAGGCGATAGGAATGCCTAGAGCAAAGTAAATGACGGGGATGGCGACGTACTGTGGACGCCCTCTACCCCATCCAGGGGACATAGGACATTAAATCAAGTAAGTCAAGTATGTTAAGTATCCTGGCAATTTCAGAAAAGGAGTCAGGATACTGGCTACACGCCTATCGCTCAGCCAAATACGGGGACCTCCTGGACCCAAACAAATTCAGATGTACCGTAGGCCTTCGTCTCGGGGCCATCAGCACTGTGGAACCACACCGCTGCCACTGTGGCGCACAGGTCGATCGGATGGGACGCCACGGCCTTGCTTGCCTCAAGAGTGCCGGTTGACTATATATATAAGACGGTGGGCTGGTGGAGTGGTTGCCGCTGCTGAATTAGCAAAACGGCGCAAATACGTTTCTCTCAGTGACAGTTACGTATTTGCGCCGTTTGCCGTGGGGACCAGAAGCAAGTAGAATGCTTAAAAAACTCAACTACTCGCTTCTTCGGTCCTCGGGCGACCAAAAGGCTGGCTCGTTCCTCACTCAGCGGATAGGCATCGCCATCCAACGCGGCAACGCGGCAAGCCTTATGGCAGCGATTTAGGGGGCATTTGTAAATAAGAGTTACCGATAAGAGGTCCCAATAAATAATAATTAAGTTTATATCTATCATAACTATCATAAGCCTTTTGTTCTGTTTTGTTGTTATGTATCTTTTTTGTTTTATTGAATAAGAAACTTTTATAAATCGGTGTCCATATAAAAATTGTTGATTTTTAACATAAATTGTTATTATTTTAGAAATAACATACTTGATTTATTTTGTTTTATTGATTCATGTGTAATTTAATATTTATAACGGTTATAATATTTAATTACATTAAAAAGAATGTATTGTTTTTTTTTTGTTGATAATATACTCCATTATTATTATATCTTTCATGATACCATATCAGTCATGAAACTGATCACAAATTAAATCAAAATACGAATCAATGTGCTTTTTTATTTACCTAACCTTGACGCCGATTTCACGCCGAAAATACGCCGCCGCCGCCGAATTTATTGACAGACGCCTCCGCCGCTCGATGTTAGATCGGCGCACATGTCTATATTGAATGCAGAATCCAATTATAGTTATTATTTTAGTATTCAAGTTATTATTTTACTAATAATAAGTACACTTTAGTAGGCACGCAAGTTAAATGCAGCTACGCAAGTAAAAATGGCCGAATACTTGAGAACAATAACGTATTCCTTAAGACTACACTACTCTACTCAAACGGCATATTTGTAAAACCTTATAACATAACACGCATGTTAATAAACAATAACGTGACGTAACTATATATTGATAGAACTAAACTACTGAAGGTAGAAACATGAAGTTTGAGACACATATCCCTTTATTCCTGGATGCGGGTAGCGTAGAACCGGTCGTGGGAGCGTTTTTCGGAGAGCCCGAAGGAGTGCTGGCAGCAATATGTCTTTTGGCAGATGCCAAAAGACATATAAAAACGGAGGGAAAATGAAAAATAAAAACCGGTCAAGTGCGAGTCTGACTCGTGCACCGAGGATCCGTACAAACTTTCACTTATTCCGACTTAACTGGCCGCTTGACTTAAGTTTGCCTCTGGTATCTACGGCGTCACATACAAATGAGGGGCAAACTTAACCAAACCGGGTTATTCAAAAATGATTTTTGGTGATCTAAAAATGTAAGTCTGTCTTACGTCTTTAGATATAAGGTTATAATTTTTGTGTAGTATTCATATTAAATGTTACATTACTGTGTTTACATTACTGCTTACATTTTTGTCCCCCTCATATTGTTAGTTTTTTTAGAAAATAAATATATATTTTATAATGTTTCCTTTGCAATACATCCATACTATCTATATATTGCAATACATCGGCTAACCATATTTATAAATATGCCAAATTTCAAATAGCATAAGTAGTTTTTGAGATATGGCGCTCTAGTCGGACATACAGACAGACAGAGTTGCACCATAAGGGTTCCTTTTTTACCTTTTTGGTACGGAACCCTAAAAGGGGAAAATGATATCAGATGATGATGATTGTTATTATTATTACATTATTATTTTAAGGACGTAGAGGAGCGCAGCAGAATTATTATTTTAACAATATAAGGTAGCTATGATATATTTACAGTGTTAAAAGCAAAAGAGAAAATAAATTTCGTTCTGTAACGAGGTTTACCTATAAACTTATATCAGCCTCATGCTAGATTATAAAGTTCACGTTCACATATCCGACCACGCGATGACGCCATCAAATTGTTCACATTCCATGCGCTCACATATCCAATACTTCGCTTCGATTTATGTTCGGTGACCGTTGAAGGAAAAATGTCTTGGTCGTGATCGTAACATATCACGTATTAGTTTAATTAAAACCAGAACTCGTGTCAACAAATGGAGCTCGTAATGGGTACGCCCTCTAATAATTGCCGTGTCAAACGCAATGGAATAAATCGTAGTGTTGTCAGACTTAACGATGTTGTGGGCGGAAAAAAGCCCTACGCGGCAAAGTGGGTATAAGTATAAACCATTTAACTGAACGAACAGTACCGCAAAGCTTAAAAAAAACTTAGCCACGAGTGTAAGTTGCCAGCGCAGTAGTAACTCTTAATCGCTTTTATATTGAATTTGTCGTATAAATAACATTATTACAAACGCGTCCGAAATGTTTTTCGCGATAAAATCAAATGTGATACTAGAGACTTTAACAGAACTGATAGTCAGTGTTAAATACCAGTAGGTACTCAAAGTAAGCGTGACAGAGGTGTCACAAATTTTAGTATGAAGCCACTGTGGGTAAAAAGAAGAACAACCAAATTAAAGCTAAATGTAATGGAATTTTCCTGGAAAATATGACCAGGTTACAGGCCAAGCAGGCTTAATTCACCCATACCTACATTTCAAACCGGGATGGGCTATGGCATTTGGCTTAAGGCAGGAAGGCATTTCATGGAGCTTGGTCGAGTAGGTAGCCTCTCTATGTAATTGCTAAGGTGCATGCTCGAGCTACCGATTCATTACGGTAATTAAAGACTGACTTGACCTGACAACCTGACAGATGATTTGAACTTACCCTGGGCATGATATTGTCTCAATACAAAATAGATAATTTATGTTTATGACAGGTTTATACGTTAAATATTTCGGATATCTATTTATTTATTTGATATTGGTCCAGCTAATTATAAGTAACAAAGCATTCAGTAATTTAGCTATTGCCATCCAGAAAAGTCGTCTAATACATTATTATATTTCTATCTCCAAGTTCCATCGTTATAATAGAAAAACAAAGTTAACTTATATCATGCATCGTAAAACCAACCCTTTGTAACAAAACGCGCGTGAACAGTCACAACACGATTATTTAAATCATGTCAGAAAAAAATACTTAAGGCTTTAAAACATGGAACTCGTGTTTTCAGTTAACACGCAAATGCTCGCGTCCAATTTTTAACTTGAAGTTTACCGACGACACGTCGTCGACCCTTAGCTTTTTAATGATATGGATAGCAAACACGCACGGCTGAGTTACCTCGCACGCAAATTTGTAACGGTTAGTTTATAGGTCTTTGAGTTCACCTATTTACACCCCAGTTGGCTACACAGCCAAGCCATAGCTTAAAATGTACATAAGAACATTAACATAAACGTGGATAGTATCGCAAGTTTCTTTGTATAGGCTACTAAATATTAAGTAAAAACTCAAGAGTTTCGGCAAATTATATTTAGAGTACTAAATTACAACTGACAAGGCATTTTTATTGTTGTAATTGTTTAGCAAAAAAAAACTAACGTGGTCTGTTGGCCACCTGAAACTTTGTTAGGTACATATACATACATATCGTTTTTCAGGCACATGTTTGTGCAGCTTTTTTGGAGCTTAAGAAGACTGATGACTGAGAAAAAATGAGCCAAAGAAGAGGAATTTCTGTTTTTGCCAAATAATGTAATATGACCAAGGAATTTCTTGGGGCCTACTTTTTTCTTGGAGAAATCACTTTTATAATATTAGTAATGATACTACTCGTATTTAATTATTCTTTTCTATCGTATATCTGGCAATTTTAGAAATAGTTCAGAAGTATAATGTGATAATTTTAACATTTTTAAAGCGCCTTGGTATTTCTTTAAACCCTGTAGAAATAATTAATGAAATAAATAAATAACGCTGACAAAACTTTCAAGTTTCTTAAAGTGCGCTAACATCCCTTTATATATTCAAAGCTCCCTAGGCGGGTTCTTTCTAAGCCCCAGTTAATTACCCACTCAATTATATTCATGCGAGCACTAAGCCGTCACCATCCATTCCGGCCGCTGCAGTGTGCACAAAATAACTCCTTTTAGGGTTCCGTACCCAGAGGGTAATAACAGGACCTTTTGCCTATTAATAGGAACTCACAGTCTGCCTGTTCGTCCGTCTACCTGTCTGGCATATGTCTCTAGCTCTTGAACCGTAATACACTTTAAATTGTCATAGATCTATAAGATTATCTAAAATGCGACTATCGTAATATCTTATTAATATATGTATGTTTGTTCCTTTTAATAAAAAAAAAAAAAACTACTGAACGGATCTAAACGACAGTTTCCAGTAATGTTGTTTAGCCATCAGGATAACACAAAGCCTATAAAATGCATCTCTACGCGGACGAAGTCGCGGGTAACAACTAGTAACTTATCCACACCGAAATCATGATATTATAAGATCACGATATAAGTTCTCTAGACAGTATCTGTTTAAACCACGTTAATTACCCATTCAATTATATTCATGCGGGCATTAAACCGACGCCATCTATCCTGGCCGCTGCAGTGTGCATACAAAATAACTCTTTTAATGTGCGCTCCTGATCTCATGTCCAAATGGAAAGTAGTTTTAGCTCCATATGCCGTTTGCGAGTAGCACAGGTTTTATATAATATTGTGTATTTATGGTTGCACTTTGAAATTTTATCATGTTGTTTTTGTGCACAATTTTTTTGTTTCTTAACTCACTGGTTGGTTTCTGGACTTACAAATTCCGGTTGGTGAAGGACCATGACACTAGAAGCAGCTTCTCCCAGAAAACACTTATCAAGGATGATAGTATAATACCTGCTTAGTTCTCTGAACGTTATTTTCTCATCACAGCTGAATGTGCTAGAAGTAAAAGTGACGAAAACGAGGTAAATTATATGTAACTCCCAAGGTATGTGTGCTCTTAATATCATTAGAACCAATTACGTCCATCATTCTTGACAAATAAGACATCTGGGGACTAGATAATTAATGTCTCTCATTAAGATTAATGAGAGAGACGTCGCATTAATAATCTATTTATTATTTCTAAAATGGCCATTTAAATAATGCCACTAAAACTTTAGAGGTGTTCAAAGTGCACTACAAGATTATGAAGCAAAATCTCTTTAGGCAGTATATTTTTAAGCCCCAGTTAATTACCCACTCAATTATATTCATGCGAGCACTAAGCCGCCGCCGTCCATCCCGGCCGCTGCAGTATTCAATATAAAATAACACTTTTTAGGGTTCTGTACCCAAGCCAAAAACAAATCATTGATTGGAACCTCATCAATAAGCCTTCGCTGTCTGTCTGCTTGTTTGTCTCTCTGTGACAGGGATCTATTCAACCGTAATAGGTAGATACTTGAAATTTTCACAAAATGTGTATAACTGATTACTGTTGTCAATATTTATTATCATTAACCAAAGTCCTTACAGAGCTTAGGCCAGATGCAACGCGCCACCACTAAACCGCACGAGCAATCATCACTGTTCTGCCAAGAACATACGCCTAAAAAGAACAAGGTGCTCATGTTAGATGGGATAAATCAGTCCTTGTCTCCGACTGATTTATGATTTTTTGACTAACGTGTCCTAGGTATACTTAAAGATGGTGCAGTCGGTAGGATCCGCGAAATCCCTAAATCCCTCATTTAAAAAGTCTAATTTACGGTAGAAGCAAAGCAAGTAGTAAAAGCCCTTTCTTTCCAAAAGAGCTGGCTAGAGGTTGTTGCCTTTGCTGCGGAACAGAAGCAGTGGAAAGCACTTGTTGCTCCTCGAGAAGTTAAAATATTCAAGAAGAAGAAGAGACTCGTTGTTTTGAGCTGTCTTTTCAATATGCCAGTCAGTCAGTTAGGATTTAATCACTAGGTAAGTTCATTGAATATGTTTCTAGATATCATATTTTGTCCAATATTAAGCTTACTGCACTAAAAAATACCTGTTTTGTAAAGTACTACGTAGCGTTTATAGGTGCGCTTTCAAATGGCTCATAGAAACCATCACCTTAGTTCAGACCATTATTTTGAATGTCGTAGGTTGCAAGAATAGGTTTCACGATCATTGTCACATCAACTCGCGAATATTTTAATTGTACAGAAAACATACGGAGAGGGTAATTCTAATGCTTATAGATTTTTTTAATTAACAGTTTTGGATTTTCAAATTAGTAATAATATATTCAATGAATGTTTTATAAAATAAAAATACCCAATTTACGTAAACAAACATACAAAAAAAGTATCTCCAAACGTAGAATCCTTCTCCGTACAGTAAGTACTCGTAAAACCGCAAAATTAAGCACTTTATTACCAAACCCTATCTTAAAATGGCTTACGATATACTTAAAATGTCTGCAGTTCTCCCAGAATGACAAAATGAACTGATAATTATCTGTACTCTTATTAAATTAATTTGTGACGTGAAGCCGCAAAGTCGGAATAATGGATTAAAATTTAATAACAAGTTTTGCGTTGTGCTTTTGGGGACTCAGCGCGGATGAAAAAGTTTTTGTTCATTTTCAGACTGGAGACATAATTTATCCAGGCTTTATCGTGAAACACGAAAAATATGAGATGAAAATATAGAAACAATGTACTCGTAACGTGCTAGTTAATTGAATTGAATACAAGCTTACTGACACTAGACTTAAAGGCGTATATTTGTATAGGTACGCTGTATGAAGTAGGTACTATAGCCAGACAGTTTTTGTGGAGGAATTTATCACCGACTTCAAACTATAGTTTTTATTTCAATGATAAGGAACAAATCTAGCTGAACATTTTCGCAACGGCATTTTCTATTTACGCCTTTGCTTTTCAATGAGTTTTAGTACTTTTCAGTACAAATTTGTTATTTTCTATAAAGGCAATGTTTTCTTGTATCTTCGACGAATTTATTAGACAATTTAGTGCACGAAAAAAAAAAGTTATGTTATGTTCTGAAATAATCGGTTTTTGCACTTAGACTATTTATGATATTTAAATTAGGAAATGCTATTCAATGTGTCAGAAAATTTGCTCTAATAATAAGAATAACTGTAGTATCATAAGAACAAACTATATCATGGTTTTAAAAAACTTTTGTGTTATTTCACTTTTCGAGGCGTTTCCGCTCTCACATAGGTATTAAGTGGCTATTACTCCAAACTCATAATGGACACGTAAGTTTTCTTGGAAAAACCATCGCATGTTCGCATTTCCTGCGAGTATGACGGCGACAGCGACAGCCAGCCATTCATTATGACTGTCCCGTTTAACGCAAAAACGAATTAATTATCAACTGGAATGTACTTTTGAGGGAATAATGTAAAGTTTTATACATTAATTATGTGGGGAGTATTTGAGCCACATCCAGTATTCACTACCTATTTCAAATAGTTTTGTACTGTAAAGCGATCGGCGCAGTCCATTGAATGATATCGTTTAGATTATTCTTCCCACCAAAACTTTTTTTATTTCCAGATCAAAATTTGTAGTTTTTTTATGTACAGTTTCATCCACACAATTATAAATTTCATATTTCAAATTGCCAGGTATACAGGACACGGATGAGGTTTTTGATCTATATGTCACTCAGTCAGTCAGCGACAATAAATGCAATTTTTTCAATGTTTGTTCGTATCTCAATGACCGATTGAGGTAAGCTTATGAATGTTAGTCTTAGGGGTTTTAATGAATTAACCAAATTTCATGTTTATATGTTAAATAGACGAAGTATGCAGTAGAGGCTCATAAGTGGCTCCAAATGGTTTGTGTAATATAATCAGCTGCTGCTTCGCCAGTTCCAGACGTTTGAATTTTGCGTGTCTAGTTTATTGATCAATATTTTTTCACAGAATGATAGTAGTATAGCAATTTCGCAACAGGTTGGTGCTAATACTTTGATCTTTTGTGTGTCATTAATTAGCTAACTGAATAATGAAGCTGACGGCTTAAGAAGTTCATCATCATCATCATCATTTGAGCCATAGGACGTCCACTGCTGAACACAGGCCTCCTCAATAGATTTCCACATGGACCGGATAGAGGCGACCCGCGTCCAGCGAGCCCTCACAACTCTAACCAGGTCGTCGGACCACCTTGCGGATGGCTCACTACGCTGCGCTTGCAGGTATGTGGTCTCCACTCGAGAACTTTCCTGCCCCAACGGCCATCGGTTCTTCGAAATATTTTCCCTGCCCATTGCCACTTCAGTTTGCTTACCCTGTATGCTATGTCGGTGACCTTGGTTCGTCTACGAATCTCCTCATTCCTGATTCGATCCCGTAGACAAATCCCGAGCATAGCCCTTACCATAGCTTAAGAAGTAAATCGGACATAAAACGTTTTCTCCGTTCTTTTCCTTTCAATTTTACCAATAACTTAACATCCTAAAACTCCAAATCTCACGTAACATTCTGAGTTATATTCGAATTAAAATCCCTAATACCTAGAACGTGGTCTCACTTTAGACTCTTGTAGTGAACGTCGTCGGGGGAGACCACAGTTCCGGCCGGAAATGGACCGGCCGAGCGACATATTCGGCCAACACATGCACGGAAGGCATGCACCAGGTTGATAAAATGCAGTCGATACCGTATGCTACATATGTAATATGGAAGTCTGGCTTCTGCATATTTCATGAATCGGTACTTGTTCCTGCTTTTTGAACAACTGTTCTGTCAAAGTAGGGTCATTATTCGAGCGTTTGTGGACACACTTTTTTCAAAATACCTGCAGTTATTTTTTTTATGAAATACAACTTTGTATTTATATATGATTTTAATGTAGGTACATTAACAGAACATTTATTTTTATTGAGACATAGATACAAAATCAAAGCGCAAAGAAAAATCAAAATTACGCTCGCACGTAGCCATACCAAGGGGGTTATTGCCTAATGAAATTTTGACAATCGGTATCCGAATCAGCTGTCATAGCCCATACAAAATCATGACACTTGATTCTGATTCCGAGCGTCAAACGCGTTAGGCAATAGGGGGGCAGAATCAATTGAACCCCGGTACCTTTGGAAAGCCGGTCTAACGTGTCAGCCATTCCGACAGCGAGTACTGTGCTGTTTCTTCTGTGAGTTTCTTCTTCCGCTTTGGCCCCTGTACCTACCTTTGCGTCGTTTATGAGAACATCGAAATATGATATTACCCATAATCATATTTCGATGCACTCCTATTACAGCAGGTTCAAATCGAACGCAGAGATGGCGCTGTTATTGGTATTTTTTATTGAATACAAATTGGAATTTCCATTTATGTTTAAAATTTGTGTACCTCTAGATTTTGATGGGATTTAAGACTATTTATTTACTTTACCAGAAATCTCAAAATGCCGCTAATATCTACAGACATTTCGAAAAATATGTGTTAGTTGAAACATTTGAGTAATTAAATGACCTAGTAAAAGTGGTGAATAACTATCTATTTTTGCAAAAACTACCTCCTTTCCTTATTTTTGGTATACAGGTAGCTGGGTATCTGGGTATCACAAATAGTTATAGGATACTTTGTATACGATTACGCTGAAGCAAAAGGAGGGTTCACGATTTTTCCTCCTCCGCGAATGAAATTGCGGGCGCCTCTCTAGTATTTAATAAAATAATGATTTTTCTCTCTTATTAGGATTTTTATGAATGTTTTCTCTTACTAGATAGTGTCAGCTTATCATTGTGTAATTTGCGTACCTTAGGGTGCGCTAGTCTCGTTTCCTTACCCAGATCCTGACTTGTATAATCTAGGGAGTTCTGTTATTGGCTATGTGTAAAGTATAATTGTAATAAGTTTATAATCTTAATGTAAACGCTGTTGAACTTCTTCAATAAATAAATAAATAATTAAATAAATAAATAAATAAATAAATGTCAACAAAGTTAAATTCGTGATTCTTTTTTAATTGCGAAAGTATGTTTCCTGGTTTGTCATAAAAATCCACAGCTGACGTGATTTTTTAGGTTAGAGATAATTACTATCCTCCAGTTAATACTATTCTTAAAAAAAGATAAATAGTTCCAGAAAGAAAGCAACACATAGGTGGAGCCTGAAGAATGACCTTGTATACTTCATTTATTTACCAATGAAAAGTAACTGGTAAATAAATAAAATATACAAGGTCATTCTTGCTGCAACTGCTAAGTTTAGTCTATTCAGCGGGCAACTACTATGCATCGCAGTTAAATTGGTTAGGGTAGACCGGGTAAGGTTGTCTCACGGGTCTGTTATCACAACGGCTATAATAGACCATGAACCGGTGTTGAAAGATTGCCAGAGCCATATCTCCCTCATAGATAAAGCTCTCGTAATCTTTCAACACCGGTCGATAAACTTATTCTTTCGTTCAGTTTTCTGTTATGGCTGTCGTGTGACAACCAACCCGTGAGACTGCCTGATCCGGTCTATGCATATTAGTTGCATCCTGAGTAGACTAAACTTGGCAGTTTCAGCATAGTCATCTATACTATTATAAAGTTCTAATTTGTATGTTTGTATATGTCGTTGCTGCCATTGCGCTGCATATCAGGAAAACCAAGCCTAAATCCCCAATAGACCCTAACCGGAAGCTATATTCTATGTCACGCTAGCTAGCTTAAATCATTGGATCAGATGTCTGCCTATCTTCTTTTTGTTACTAGCTTTAATTCTTTTTTTGCTTTGTTTATTGTTGTTGTTTTTTGGGTCAAATCTTACAAGTTAAAGACCCAAGTCCCAGTTGAGCTCAAATTTGGCATACTTATGTACTTAAGTCCCACAATGCAATATTCAATGAAGGTAATAAATTTCTGTCAAAAAATATTTTTAAAACAAGCTTTTAATGCCGACTGTACTTTAAACATCCTTTAACTACCTTTGATACGATTTTAAAGAGCCCAACTTTCAGAGTTCCTATTTCATATGACCACCTTCCGCCTCTAGCATCAGATCAGCTCGATGGTATCATAATATTGTATTGTGACCTAAACTTACGCAAGTATCTCACATTCTATGTATTTAAGTATTATAATTTATCTATATTATATATATATCGTCGCCTAGTACCCATAGTACAAGCTTTGCTTAGTTTGGGACTAAACTCAGATTTTTAATTCAAGACCAAAATCTGACAGTTCTCATCTTGACGATTTAAACAAATATTTAAGCAATATTTCATGAAAACATGAATGAGAAATCGTGCGACCAGTAATATTAGGGTAAGTTTTATTGATAAAAATACTGACACTGATTTGTGTAAGATTGTCCCTGATATTTATTTATTAATTATTTATTTATTGTAGCACAATCGGAACTAGTTGAAAAACTTACAAGATTTGACCAGAACATGCGTACATTACAAGTTAAATAAAAGCTAGTAAAAACCGGCCAAGAGCATGTCGGACCATGCTTAGTGTAGGGTTCCGCGAAAATATTCCTTATTAAAGATCCGTCGAAATGTGCCACACAGTGATATTTGCAGATTTTTTTTTACAGGTTTGGTTACATGTATGAAATGCCTCCCTAATTTTTTTAAATTAATCAAACTAAGTAGTGACTTACGCAAGACACCTATACTCTAAATTTAATCAGTGTACATTTTGTATCTTTTGAGTAAAATGCCTGTGACATACGGACGGACGGACATGACGAAACTATAAGGGTTCCGTTTTTGCCATTTTGGCTACGGAACCCAAAAAACAACCCTGCCGTGTAACTAATTTAAGTTAACCAACAGACTTGACGGTGAGAGGCGTCCAACTAAGTCTCACGTGGGCCACAAATATTTTATTACGTTTATTACCCCAGGGATGACAGGGTTGTGCATTCGTGACTCGGAACTTGGTCACCGCTCCCGGGAGCGAAGCTCTAAATTCTAGTACCGCACACAATATAAGAATTTTAGTCATTTTGTTGACTTACTAAGCGTTTATGTAACGTATGGTAAAGGTTACTTGAAAAACTTGATTGCACACATTATTTGTACTTACGCGGTAAAAAAATCCGGCCAAGTGTGAGTCGGATTCGCGCACCGAGGATAACGTACAAAATATATGCTACAAACGGCCGTATCTATTAAAGTCCAGTGTTAGCAGAGCCCTACTTCAAGGCAAAATGTACGCAGTGTTGATCATTTTATATTGGTTACTAACTTAGACAGACAGACATAAAACTGTTTTTAGTATTCATCGTTATAGTGGCCACAAAACTGTCAATATCAACTGTGAAAATTTCAACTGTCTAGTATATCACGGTTCATGAGATACAAATGCCAGTTGAAATCGACTAAAATATATTTAATGTTATTTTTAAGCTAAATAGCTAGCATCGGCGTGGGTCTATGACGTAGGGTCGTTTAGTAACGTGGATTTGCTCCCCGTCCTAAGCGCATAATTTTAATACATTCGCTGCCAGGATCCCCTTATTCTTATAAGTGAAATCTTGTAATTTCTTAAGACAATAAAGTTTCTTTAAAGCGAACCCGCCTAGCGAGCACTCTTCTCGAAGACGCGTAGGTGGCCGATATCATGCGTTTCCGCGTATGTAGAGGAAAATTTAAGTTAGCGCTACGAAAAGCTTGGCAGCGAAAGTGTTAAATAAGACTATCCCCAGTCTAAAGATTATTTGCTGGACAACAACTCATGTCGACTGACTTATCTATCTGTAAAACTTCAATATTAGTTAGTGAGTATAGTTTAAATAGAATCCTGCTGCCAGTTTTAACCCTGCAACACAAAATATTTACTGAATAAAAAAGAAGTTTTGAACACTTATAGGTCGATTCATGAGAGCTGGCGTGGAATTTATATGCAACGAGTGCTTATTTTGTACTATAAGGTGCCAGCAACTTCGTTTGTCGGGAGAAAGAGTCATGACCTCTCTTTACCCATCTACCCTTGTACCAAAAATTGTTGAAATCCTTCAGCCGTTTTGGTGTGATCAAGCCACAAACAAACACCAAATTTGTAGACACCAAATGTACAGAAACTTAATTTTTATTACTTTATGTATAGTACTGTATAGATTAAATAAATACGAGTAGAGTGGAAGCGATTTTGAGTGAGCGTCAGGATGACTGGACCAAGAGAGGTTTTGGAAGTTTAGCTATCCTATGTTTTTGTACCTATTTTGTACCTGTTATGAAATAATTTGTGCCCCACTAATTAGGGAGATATATTTAAAATAAAGTGGCCAGCCATTCTGACGTCAGTATGGTTGAACGACGTTGGGTTAACCTAGTTGTAAGCATTGTAACTTGTAATTTTTTTTGTAAAGATTTTTAACTAATTTGTACCTTTAGGTTTGACTTACGTTTACATTTTATCGCCACACCAAAAAAAATTACACCATAAATAAGATTTGCATGTAAGAATTGTATAAGGAATATATGTATAAGTATTATAGCAGTCTCATGTGTAAGGCGCTGTTTTTTTTTACCTAGTTGTAAGCATTATAAATTACTAGTTATAATACTTACAACTAGGTAAAAACAGCGTGGTCCAACCATCCTGACGTCAGAATGGTTAGCCACTTTATTTTTAATGTTTCTCCCTAATCAGCGAGGTACAAATTATTTTATATCAGATACAAAATAGGTATGTGACCCCGGCTCTCCGAGCTGCTACTGGCTCATACATACTCTTCCGGGACAGTAGTATCCTTTAACCCTTTCTCCTGTCTAAATTCGTACACTTCCTTTTTATACCCTGTTATCCCGCCTCCTATTCCACCAATCCAGGGTATGCCGTGCCGATGGATGCGTGGCTAAAGGCTTGGGCTCTCCTGGGTTGGAATATTTTATCCCTAGCTGCTCGTGGGAACACAAATGGCGGCGCGGCGATGTGGTTCGCAACCCAGCACGTCTCGGTCCCAGCGAGAGCGAAGAATGGGCTATGGAGAGCCGCTTTGCTACGTTAAATGTAATGGAAGGAATGAATGATAAAATAGATGAAGTATGTCAGATGAAGGATGCGAGAACTATTGATATTCTGTGTGTGGATGAGACTAAGCGAAAGGGTTGTGACAGCACAAAATGAAGAGATTAATGAATGTTGATGAAGCGGCAGTTGTATGCCTGGACTCTAGCAAGTGGAAGGAGGTGGTCGCTGCCTACCCCGTAATGGGAAAAAGGCAGGCGTGATTGTATGTATGTATGTATGTACAAAATACCTACAAAAACGTAGGATACCTAAACTTCCAAAACCTCTCTTGGTCCAGTCATCCTGACGCTCACGATTTTGATGTTACCTGAAGCGAAAATAACTAAGAACCATTTAAAATGTTTATAGTGCTTCTTATCTATCTGGTGTTTACGTACGAGTATATATGAACGAACCCAGATTTTGCTACTTTTCAAGTCAATACACTGGCGTGGCGGTACGTTTCTATATGTTTTCACTCGTCTGTATAATCAAACATCACGACGCGGTTCTCCGCTAATAAACAAGTTATACTTTGCGGATGCAGGTTTATAATATTTATTGTTCAGTCACGAATAAAAAAAACTAGATTTTTTTTCCTGTTTCTCTTAACACTGATACTAAATATAGGTTATTTGGTAGATCATCGTATATCAGTAACCCTTATGCTAAAAAACACAGACATCACAATGCTTTCTCTAACCAAACTCACGCGCTGGTACACTCTGGATCAAATAGTCATCAGCAGCAAGCAAACATAGGTATCGTTCCCAATTCATTTTCTAAGTATTACTATTATTTTAGAGGGCAAATATTTGTGTGATGTATGTTCATCACACAAATTTTTGCCCCTATCGAGATTTGAACCCAGGACCGTCAGCTGCGCAGGCAGCGGTCTCCAACTTTCTTTGAGCTAAACTGGTCATCAAAATAATACATATAGTAAGTATTCGTTCCTAAGTCTTGGATTCTGTTGTGTCTGTTGTGTCTTGTTTTCTATGTATGTAAGTAAATAATAATATAAAATTATAAAAATGAAATATCTGTACATTGAAGATGTTTAAAAAAAAGTGAAATGAACTATTTGAAGGTGCGATTATTTTCGAAAATATGTACTTGAACAAAAACAAAATCTAGAAACCTTAAAAATGTTTTTCCAAGGACTGTCACAATACATAATGTGCCACACGTTAAATATTTTAGGGAGACCCCTTGAAATATATATTTTTGTTATTTGACCACTAAACTAAGCAGTGGCTTATACAAGACAACTAGACTCCAAATTTCATCAATTTTTGCGTAAAATGCTTTTGACATACGGACGGAAATGATGAAACTATAAGGGTACCGTTGTTGCCAATTTGGCTACAAAAATCTAAAAACCAACTAATATAGAAAAAACGAAAGTTGGAAAACAGCTAATCTGGATTCTTGAATAGAGAAATTCCCGTTGCTATTGCTGCCTGAAGGTAGAAAGGCTTTTAAGAAAGCATTGATTGCATGCATCGCGTCCACACAAAGGGTAGCATGAAAGCGGCGCGTGCTCAATCAAAACGTTCTATGACTGTTCATAGCACTAAGGTGCATAAAGCGTTTTTGATCGGTGCAGTATCGCTGCAAGAGGCAAGAAATGCAACGCTAAAAGCCCGGCCCATCAGTCGCTGCGGCCGCTTTGACTATTGGGAACGCGGATTAGATGCGATGCAAACGTTGACTTCAAAATATGGTTTTTAAATTTGGAATTTCGTAGTCGAAGGTATCGCGTATAAATATGATTATTTCATTACTTTTGCCATACATTACCTTTCGGTGGTCTATTGGCCATATTTGAAAAGCGTAATATGATATGGCCCAATTTTGATTTAACATAAAATAATCATGATTAAAACGCTACCCTGAAAACTTGAAACTAAAGAGAAGATTACCTTTTAAGAAAAAAATTTGAAAGCCGGAATGAAGTTCTAATTTTCGAGTCTACTCAAGTAATTTAGAGGAGCGAAGTGACATAATATTTTATTTCTGTCTTTTTAAGACAGATTTCCCTCTATTGAGATTGCACACGTTTTTAAACATTATTCAACAAGGCAATAGTAATTATCTCCTGGTAAAATAGTCTACAAAAAATCAGTTTCATTGACACAACAGGTAACTAGGGTTGACACTTATTTTCGGTCTTATAAATATTTTATTTTTCATGGGGTAGAATATTTGAAAAAGAAATGTAATGATGTTTAAATTCATCTACATAAGGAATCAATGTATGTTTCTTACAGGATGGAATCACTCGGTAGAAGTGTAAGCTAAAAAAAGCGTGTTTAAATTGCTAATACGAAATATCAAAGCGAAACACAAACACTACAAACATAAGACGAAGCTAAAAGCTTAAGCGCGACAGATACTGAATATGACATAAAATCCGACACAACGGCCATACTGCGTGCCTAACAACTTAACGCTTGAATCACCGAGGCATTGTTCTTTGACTTTCGTTCATTAAATGTTCAAGAATTCGCGTCTAAGGCACATCCTCGCTGGAATTAGCTCTCGTTTATTTAATACTTGTGACAATCAGAAGCCGGCGTCTGGGGCAAAATAACAATCCGGGACGTCATCCTATTACGTGTCTTCTTACTTTTGCGTAAGTTAACAGTGCTTGCACACTGCAGGAAGGTTTTGTTTACAATATTGAAACTTTGAGCTTACCGAAAAGAAACCATTTTTTATGCCAGACAACACTGCGAAACCGGAATGAAATTACGCTCAAACTTAGGACAAGAAATTAAAATTAACTTAATTAATTTCACCTTAATTGTGGAATAACTGAAATAGGCAGATGATGATGGTTTTTTAAATGATGGTTAACACTGAGATTGAAATCCAACATTCTCAGAATTATACACTCAACATCTCTCAGCCTTTCGTCTAGCGTATCATTTTATTTCAGTTGTACTCTGAATTTCACCCTATATTACATATTGTTTATCATTATCATCATCATCATTATCATCATCATCATCATCATCGTCATCATCATCATCTTCATCATCATCTTAGCTTTTTCCCAGTTGCGTCCTCAGCTGCTGCTTCGGAGCCTGGGGTATTTTTTCCAGCATTTTCTTCTCTACTTCGTGCGGTCTTTTGCATCCTTACTTGTAGCTGTAAGGGTGTTAGCACGCATGTCATCCTTGATCACATCAATGCATCATTTCTTGGGTCTTCCCCAGAAGCAGAATCCGGGTAGAAACCCTGACCCGGTGGAAGCTAGAAGTAATTAGCTGGTTTCCGTAAAATGTGGCCATATCAACGTAGGTGACACTCTTGTATTTTTTTTACTATGTCACGGACGTAAAGGCTGCCTTGGATGTGAGAGTTGCGGACGCCAGGGCTCGGAAGCGCTATTTATAGATCTTCTAAAATACAAGCTATTTCAGGAATATTTTAAGACTGTATTATGGAGAAGGCACACATCTTTGGAATCACCTTATGCAAGTTCTAGAATTTGAATAAAATATACGAAAATCTCGTAACTGAATGAAAAGAACGAAGGAGCATACCGTTTTTCTAGCTTTGTCTAACACTGTGATTTTATGACATGTTACATATTGTTGTTACCAATCAAATACGAGTAATTATACTCAACAGATAATTCACGAACCGAATGCACTAAGTGTCGACTCGTTAGTTGGCAGGCACCTTGATGTAGATAATGGATAAGTACGCTATTAATTTAAGACGAGATTAACGTGAACCATAAAAAGAAACGAAGAACTTTGCGGTGAATATGTGAAGGAGATAGACATAGAAAGATAGATAAGACATCCAGCTCAAAAAAATTTACAACTGGAGGACATTTTTGAAGAATGCTCGCAGTACAAGCGCTATTTGTTACTCGCCTAAACGTTTAGCTCATTGACAACAGACACGTAGATGCTTATTAAAACTCCCATAAACTTAACGGAGTCGTGCTGAATAATAGCGAATTATTACAGTGCAGTGAGGCCCGTAGGCAGTGTGACCAGCCTCGGTTCTGGATTAAATTTACACGGCTACAGTGCGACATGTGATTTCTCGCAAACTCAAGATAGCTTTATCACCTAACGACTGTCTTATAAACACTTCATTACTGTTGGGAATTGTACTGATCTTTTACAGTTAAAATGTTGTGTCATGGAAATAAAGATTTAGTCAAGCGTGACTTTAATTGAAAAAAAAAATTAAAGATATCTTATCTGAATCAGTTTAAACGCTTTTTCTTAGGAACGGGTAGGTATCAAGTTGAAATATAGGTACATCAGATAATATTGATATATGGCGCATTTAAGGTGTAAATATGATGCGATCAAAAGATATTATACGTGTTTGGATACTTAAACAACCGATAGGGTATTTTCCATAGTTACTCTATTTTTCGAAAATCATGAAATTAAAATTTGGCAAGAAGCAGAGGCTTACAGTAAAACTAATCAAAAAGGCTCCAAACCCTCTTAACTTGTAATAATATCACAATAAAAAAACGATTACATTAAGCTCACAGTTCCTTTGTATGCGATACGACACTTAGTAAATACATTGCGATTCTGTTCCAGTAGAACCCTCGGAACGCGAGTTCGACGTCCTCGTGGCTAGTATTTTTAAATAATTAAAATTTGCAAGTACCTTGCAATCATAAAGTTTACGGTTGGTTCGGTACATCAGTCCTTTGTTACAGGTTTCCAAGAAATATTAAATAATCGCTTTAAAGCACGGCTTTAAAGCACGTTCAGAGAAAACAATTGAACCCTGATCCTACGTTACTTACGTAACTGGGGTTTTTGTATGAAGTAATTAGTATGAAGATAAATGACGCTATTATTTCAGAAATGAAGAGAATGAAATTTTAACCAAACAATAAGTTTAAACGTACCTACGTTTTGTTTGATGTAAATTTATAATCATTACTAGAAGGTGCCTGCAACTTCGTGCACGGAGGAGAAAAGTCATAAATTCTCTTTTCCCCTTCAGGGTAGTCGGGTAAAAAGTATTCTATAACCGTCTGCTACCTGTGCGTCAAAAATAATTGAAATCCGTTTAGCCGATTTAATTGGCGTGATAAAGCCACAAAAACACACACAAACATGAAAAAAATCCCAATTAAATATTTTTCGATTCAATTACCTCTAAATAGTCCGTTACAATCTTTTTTTAATATCTTCAATGTAGGTACAGACATTTCATTTTAACAACTTTATACTTAATAGAAGTGGTTTTATTTTTATTTGTGTGTTATAATATAAATCAAAAGCAATGGACTGTACAAAATAGTGTTTCATAATTGGAGAATTGTGGTCATATTCAATCTCATTTTAAGACAATAAAGTGATGCCAATCCCTCTAAAACTAGTGCCAGTTTTGAGTATATATGTGCCAATAATTGAAATTATTACCTGCCATCGCCATTTTGTAGTGCAATTTTTAATCATAACCTTTAATAGATATGTTCGAGAAAATCTAGCTTTTATCCATTATTTTTTAAATCGAATCGTTGGTTGACGATGACGTAAATATACCCTGACGATGCATCAGGCTTTCACAGAGCAAGGGAATGCACTTGAAACTAACCGCTCGTGACGATCCGATCTCATCCCGTCTTCGGACACGGCTAGTGACGATAGAGATATGCCAACGACTAGGGAAGGCGCGACGTAAGGATGAGTGCGAGTAAAATAGGGTATACATGCACATGTACACTTGGATCTACTCGCACCCGTGAAACGTGTCAATGTGGTTCAGTGAGAAAAGGGACGGACTGAAAACCAGCGCCGCGCCGTCGCGAGGCTGTCACAGCACATGCTGAGTCCGTTCCTTTTGTCACGCAGAATATTTAAGTTACCTTTTTTCTATCTTTTTTTTCATATCTGTTATTTGTTCCCTGTACGTAATTTATTTTTGGTGTGGCAATAAATGTTTTTTTTCTTTCTTTCTTACAACTACTAAATAAGTTTATGATGTAAGCATACCTACAATGATTGATATTGACGCCCTAATTCCTTGAAATTCTGTTTTGTTATCTCTTTTGCTATAAATCAAACCGGTAGGGGCCAACTATTGGGAGATTTTCGGACTCTTGGTCATTTGCTTTACATGTTTATTATTAATTTTATTAGTTCATATTTTTAGTATTTACGAAACTTTTCGTATTTCTCTATCTTATTCATATATTTACTCAATTGATTAAATATTAACTGAACTAGTTATAAGGTTAAGTTAGCCTTTGTATTAATACTAAATATCTACTATGGAGTAATAACTAACTAAACATACAGCTTGTTATTATTGTGTAAGTACGTTTAGAGGAAATCATTTATATTATTGAAGTACCTGCAAACAAAACCATTGTTGTTTACTTTAAATTTGATGCTACTAAATGCAAACACTTTTATCACAATCAACTTGTTACAACATTCAGGTGTTACGTGGACATATACCTACTCGTAATAAAACGGTTAATAACTCGTAACGAGTGCGTATTTGTAAAATACAAGCTGTTGGATCGCTATTAATTACATGCCAATTTAGCAAGCAAAATACTGCCATATACGACTAATACAATATGATTGAAACAAACTAAATATCTACTTAGGTATTATTTCACACCTACATTGATTATTGTACGTAATGTTAAAACAACAGTACCTATTTACGATTCCCACAATGTTTTGCTAGGAAATTGGGAGAATTGAACTGAATATTTAATAATCCTCTGAAAATATCCTTCGTTTCAACGAATTACATTTATTCATAGGTTTGTGTCTGGTTTGTGTACATTATTTCACATTTACTGTAAAACATTGGCTGGTGAGTCGGAGGTAGAAAATACCAATTCATTATGAAGCAATTGTACTGTCGATGTTCTCCCAGTTAAGGTTATATTAGAAGGCAGTAGAGGTGACTTTCGCTTGACAACACTGGGTGACAGTACACGGGTTGCTTACCCTACGCTGTCCACGTGAGCTTACCCATATCACAGAATAGATAATAGTACAAGTAACCACAAAACAACACAGTACAATTAAAGGCAATGCTACCCAATTTCACCATGTCCTGCTACTGATAACGGCTGTTAAAGCCTGTCAAATAGGCGACGTGGACAGAGTATAACCCGTCACAGGCTGCGGACAAGACGCCAGCGGGTAGCGGGGCGGGCAGCGGAGCGGAACGAGAAACAAGACCAAATGTATGGCGGCCGCACCACTGTCCTCAAGGACAACTTCATTAGGTACATTTGATCGTGTACCGTGTCGCTCGCTGGTGTCCAGTCCACGGCCTAACAGATCATGAAATCAGACCTAAATCAATGACTATAGAAAAATGTATTAAATTTTGTAAAACTACAATGTGAGCGTGAGTATATTCGCCCCAATACACATTTGCTTGCTAGTATAATAGGGCCCTAGGGCCATAGGGTATATTAACCTAACTATACAGCGAGAAAGGAGATGTAGGAAAGATACGTTACTATTTATAAACAAACACAACTTTCTGAATAACGTTAATGTATCTCTAACTCGCCTCAATTCGCGCCAATGTGTTGTGAAAGCGGGCGATGACCTGTTAAATACGATATTTAAAAAATGACCATGAATTTATAACCTGAACGACCAAGCTTTGCTCGGACCTAACTGCATAGACTAGGAAGCCTATTTTTATCTACATATAAAACAACCAAATTGTTAGAACTGTCTCCGAGAGACAAATTACATAGCTATTTATTGGTGAATTGTTACTTTAGGGTACCAGTTTGGGTTGGATTACATTTCGTGAAGTTTCTACGATTTGCCCCTGAGTATATTCGCCCCAACTCTACACATCTGCTTGCCAGCCTTAGTACAGCCCTCAAGGGGGTGATGACCTATTCGAATCTGTTAAGGGGTGGTATGAACTGATATGTGGAGTAAATAAGGTTAGGTCGGGAGGTGACTCAAACTATAACAGGGTCTGGTTAGAGGTAAACTCTGCTCGCTTGTTAGGAACTTTCCCAAGATTTTCGATAAGTTCGGAAAGTGCTTATAATTTTTAATAGCCCACTTACCAAAGTTGGCTAAATACTTGTACCATTCTTTTTTAGTTTACAAGAAACTTTATTATTCTTATGTAAGGGTTCAATAGCGTCTGCTAACTGAAAGGGACTTGGTAAGTTTCTTGTGGTTGTTGTAAATAAAATGAACTAATTTCAAAATGCAGAACATTTTTAAAGTGCCCACTATCGTTTTAAGTTTAAAATAAAAAGCTAGCCAGCTCGGCATCCTGGGACTACATCGTACTTACATTATTCTTTAAGGTAATTGGTTTTTTATTATTTATAATAAAAATAAGAAACCTACAACAGCTCGCGAAACAAATACGCCTGGAGCAATTCTTGTATTAGTCTGTTACATTTTGCCTACGAATAAAAATGTTATTTTTTCAAATGTAAAAATGATATTATCCACATCCTACTTACTACAAGTGTTGACTTCGACCCAGCGCATGATCCCAATGGTTTCAAACACTATTGCGCATCTTGATTGCTATGGAGTTCGGGAATTTAGAATATGGAAGACCAAGAACTCTTTAAGGAATAATTGGATCGCTGATTTAGAAATAAGTATTTAATTGATCAAAATGGGCATACTGGACGGTAACGATGTCAGTATATACGAGTATAATAGGCCTTATTTCAGCAAGCTACAATTCCGAGCGATCCATTTAATTTTGTTTCATTGAGTCCAAACTAAAAACCACCTATATTATAATGTTACCTACTTGAGCCTCTAAACGAATATGTAGTAACGATTCCTTTTATAAACAGGAATCGTTACTGACCAACCATTTAGTAAACTAATAAATGATCATACTATAACCTAATCCCACTAAAGTACCTGTACACCTTTAAAATGGGACAATATTTTACACACAGTGAAATACTCTCATGGTAAGCTTAATAATACTTGTGTTATGTGAACTAGACGACGAAATAAACATATTTAATTTACTTAAATATATATATGTATATATATATACTAGAAGGCGCCCGCAACTTCGTTCGCGGAGGAGAAAAAGTCATAACGTTTCTCTTTTTAGGGTTCCGTAGCCAAAATGGCAAAAACGGAACCCTTATAGATTCGTCATGTCTGTCTGTCTGTCTGTCTGTCCGTCCGTATGTCACAGGCATTTTACTCACAAACTATAAGATGTACATTGATGAAATTTGGAGCATAGGTGTCGTGTGTTAACCGCTACTTAGTTTGATAGTTAAATAAAAAATATATATATTTCTAGGGCCCCCCCCCCCCCATACATGTAACGGAAACTGAAAAAAAAATCAGCAAATATCAAGGTGTGGCACATATTTCGACAGTACTTTTAAAAAAACTATGAGGTTTCTTAAAAAAAAATTGATTTAGTGAATATTTTCCGAAATATTCGCTACGAAAGTAGCAAAAATTGTGTCCCCCCATCTATTTTCTAAACGGTCAGTTTAAAAAAAATGAAAACATTTACAAATATAAAAGGACGTAAGTGCCGAGGAGATACGCTCTTTTGTTAGTGTTTCTTTTTCATATCGATTTTTTTTCATCCGTAGTGCATTTTTTGTATAAACGGCTGCGGAACCCTTCATACTTGGCTGCTTTTTATAGCATAGTCGAGTAAAAAGTATCCTATAACCATCTGGAGATACCCAGCTACCCGTGTAGCAAAAATAGTTGAAATCCGTTTAGCCGATTTAGCGTAATGAAGCCACAACGACATATGCAAACATACCAACATTTCATTTTTACAATTTTATAAGTATAGATATATCGACAGCAAAAAGCAGAAACGTAGTAACCGCCAATGAATTCAGTTGGCGATAAATAGAAAACATTCAAGACTTAAGAACAAATATTATTGCACATCACACAAAAATTTGTGCTATCAAGATTTGAATCCCAGAACCTTCAGCTTCGCAGGCAACGTTATTCCCGCTGAGCTAAATCGATTGTCGAAATAGTTGAAATGGCATTACTTATACTTTGCAATGGTCGTAAAATTCATACAATTTAGTCAGAGAAAATACCTTTCACGTTAAGCGAAGAAAACGTCTTTGTCAAATCGTTGTCCCAATCGAGAAGCTATATTTGATCTGCTTTGGACGAGGCAGTGCTCAACGTTTTTAGTTTGAGTTTAATTTTAGAGAGGAAGCGTATTTTGTTTTAGGCAAAAAAAAACAAACTACTTGAGAACCATCTCTTTTTTGGGAATTGGTTACAAATAAGCTTATCATCCGTCTATGGCATGTCATAAATCACTTATAAAAGCAGTCGCATCACTGATCTGTGATCTGATCAATTTCAACAATCATACCGATTAAAATTCCCCACGTTTCCTACAATAAAAAACTTCCCGTGCAGTGTGTTAACAAAATAGGTGTAGCGTACTGTTAATTATATATATTAAATAGTAGGTACTTTAAATGGGCAATGGGTTTTTTCGGAAACGGCTTCAACGTTTTGGATGTTTTTTAATTTATTTTGAAATTTCAATTGAAAGTGTTCTTTTCATGTTCTTGATGGGTTTACTCGTCGAAAAACAAAACAATTGTGTTACCACCGAGCAAAGCTCGATCGCCCAAGTTGTCTAAATCATTGATGTGACCTGACATCATCTGGGAAGCAGAATGGAAAACGGAATTATTAAAAAAACGTACGCTTTACAATTTTGACCACAAATTATATCAGTTTTTCTAAATTCCCAAAGGAGCGAAGGCACAGGCAAATTTTCCCGCTCCTCTGCTACACAAGCACTCTCACACTCACTCACTCTCACTCACTTCTAGCACTCTGCGCCGTGCGAGTCTTTGTCAAGAAATATATTTTTTCTTTCTCGTTCTTTTCAGTATCATGCGAAAAAGATGGGTGATGATATGTCACGCGACAAGCGAAGTCACGCCAAGTTATGCTGGCTAGCATGAATGGGGCAGGGTGAATGGTCGCGTCGCGTTGCACCGAGATCTCCTGCATGATTTGTGGCTTGCGTCATAAAGTAATGCCGGCGAGTGTTGCCAACTGCTGAATTGGGCTATTTTATAGCCGACTATTCGCTTTGACGGAAATAGAATTCGAAATACGATTTAGAAGAATTGAACGTTGACGGTTTTAACGGTAGATCAAACCGCAAGCACATCTATTTTACTTCGTAACATCGTAGCGACTTCTAGTTTTCTATACAGTTTTATAAAGTCGTGTTACTTGTCTATTTTCAGGATTTGGTACACGTAGTATTCAGTGAACAACGTTAATGAAACAGTCTGTCAGGTTTGTCAATAGTACCTGATTTATTTAGGCATACCCACATTCTTATCAATCTACTTGTACCCTACATATTATTACGACATCTCGTACTTTAATGTTCCAAGTCTAGTACTACGTTTGGGTAAACTGCCTTATAGCGAAGAGTCTCGACCAACATCTCAAGAGACTCTCGCTTGATGGCTGTTTCAAGGGTCAGATACAGAAGGCAGTAATCCTGGACACGGCGCGCATCATCTGGAGATTCCTCTCCGTGCAGTTCTAACCACCGGTAGGTTTTTTATAATGTGTTTATATTTTGTTTTATATTCATATTGTAATAAACCTACCTTAGACGTGAAATAATGAGAATAATAATTAAATATGATTGCTGAAAGCGATACAATATTGCTACATAATATTTAAAAAAAAAAAAAGTGCTCGGATAAGGTCCGTGGTATTACACTAACTTTTGGTTCTATCAAAGGCCGCCGTTTAGACTACCATTTCTTCAGCTGGTAGAACTATTGGGATAGTATGGAAACCACAGAATATTTACAAACATCCATTTATTACATCTTAATTTTGGACTGGCTACCAACGGCTTGGGTCAACAGAGACCTATGTATCAAATAAAACGCTCTAATCTACACTAATTCGATTTATACGCACACTGACTCATGAGTAAAGTAAGTGCGAGTATAATTCGATGTAAACAAGAGTCGTGTATTTTAGCCAAAATAACTAGACGTAAGAATGTCTGTGCACTAACAAGAGACACTGAAGACTAGACGGAAGCATCAGAACCGGGCTGAGGGGAGTTACCGTCTATAGGCAACTTATGCGCAGCTGGTAGAAGGCCCGACCATCCTCTCCTAAGTTATCAGCATCGCTATGATACCGGGACAAGGTCGAGCAGGTGAATTGTCGCTCGACGTGAAGTCTCAGGGCGCCCTGGAATGCAAAACGCGCTGCAGGATGAAGTTAAAACGAAGTTGTTATATAATGTAATGTAAATAACTTAGACGAAGTAACCTACCTACTGGAATGCAATGTTGGGAAGCAAAGAATGTTATTTAATATTGGTATGTCATAACAAGCCATGTTCTATACTAAGTGTACCTATGTGAAATTTGGTAACCTTCACTACAAGTGGTACGGTTGACAAAAGCACTGAAAACAAGATTTAAAAATCTTAACAAGAAAACTATCATGAAACAAAATAACATATATTTAAGGTTACCATCGCGGTTGCCGGTTACTCACCTCAGTCATAAGACACGAGCAGATCCAAACACTGCCGGTCGCATTGTGTGCCTATACCGGCAGTTCGGCTACTCGAAACAGGCATGACTCACGGAGGCATCAAACTACCCTATTTTTTTTAATACTGCTACAGTGGCATTGCACTCGACACTGACTAGCTGCTCTAAAGTTCCGTTCACACTATCCAAAGCAGCACCTAACACTGATTTCCATGTGTGTAACACAGGCCACCCATCATCACGTTCGAAATTCGGATCACAATTTTTCTGGGAATATTCAACTTTTCCCTTGCTAATACGGACGCCTTGTCAAAATGAATATAATGCGTGGGATCCAAAATCGGTTAATGTTTGGCCACCGCCAAGCCTCTGCTGTCCAGTTACATCATACAGTAAATGACAATCAGATTGAGATACTTTGGTTAGTCTCTCCTATGTATGTATTTTTGGCACACATGAGCAGCGAACAAAACGAAACATGTCGAGCAGTACTGAAACGATGTACTTAAGTAGCCGCTATAGTAATCTTAATAAGATTAGAGATAGTAAGTCAGTACCTCTGGTTATGTGAATTGAATAGAAGGTAATACAAATAAGACCACAAACCATTTACGCGTTTAAGTAATTTGTTTTCAGCACAAAGAAAGGCACACTAAAGGAAATTACTGGTCTCCATTTTGTCGCGTGGAGGGGCTGCGATGCTGGAGGGCCCTCCAAGCCGGCTGGCAGAGTGCATTATGCCTCACATAATTCTGTTTATGCTAGGGAAATAATGACCAAGTTACTGCCGGGAACGTTGTTTGGAGAAGAATTACGAATGCAAATACGAATCATTACGAATTATAATACGTCGTGAATATTAATTTGCGACGACCTTTTCTTACGTAAAAAAATGAATAAAAAAGCTTTTGACGATAACGCGACATTTATTTTCAGATACGACAAAACCTTAAAAGTAATGTTATTAGACAACGATTATTTACTGAAACAATAAGATATCATTGTATTTGATTTACAAGAGGATATCTTCAATTAGTTACGTTACGTGAGTAAATTGTATCAAATAAACCTACAAAACATTTATGCGTTTAAGTAAAACGTTTTCAGCACAAAGAAAGGCACACTAAAGGAAATGGCTGGTTTCCATTTTGTCGCGTGGAGGGGCCGCTGTGCTGGAGGGCCCTCCAAGCCGGCTGGCGGAGCGCATTATGCCGGAGAAATAATGACCAAGTTACTGCCGGGAACGTTGTTTGGAGAAGAATTACAACATATTAATCGTTTCGGGCTTACTAAAAAAAAACACTACGACAACGCGACATTTGTTTTCAGATAGGTACGACAAAATCACATGTAATTTTAGATGACAACGATTATTTACTGAAGCACTATTCCTAGTGTTATGCCATTATAATGAGTATTTTTTCAAATGAACTCACAAAACATTTAAGCGTTTTAGTATAAAGTTTTTCAGCATAAACTAATGACTGGTGTCTATTTTGACGTGTGAAGGGCCCACAGTGCTTTGCTTTCCATTTATTCATTTATTCTAAAGGGCCTAATTATGTGGCTAAGTTAAGTTTGCACCAGATATCTACGGAACCCTAAAAACGGTTGAAAATAGCGATTATACTCATAATGAGGTGCTTACAGAAACACTTCATAAATGAATAAATGGAAAGCAATTGAATAGCATTGCTAAATATTTTCTATAAGATCCTTCCTTCTGCCAGAGGGAATGAGAAATATTCTCTTGGAACACGAACTGTCTGCAGCTATTAACAAAGAAATCTTATTTACCGTCGTCTCGCCGAAGACTCATGACTGCCATTTAATTTTATAGACGAAATAAATTGCCATACAATCAAAGGTTCATATTAAAATAAGTACCTACTACGAACTAATTTTGATCAACCCTCTTCAATTATTTATCCCGCGCAAACATACTCTGATAATGCACATTGTTTTCTTACTAAAGCTTATTGTTTCGGAAAATACACAGAGATATTTGTCCGAAGAAGTCTTTACAAATATTTTGCAGATTATATGAGCCCAATGGGATTTATAAACAAAGTCTTAATGCCTACTTCGTCTTAATATACGAATTTACAAAAAATACCTTCAATCAACATTGAGTATAACGTTAAACACTGACTGTCATTTATGCGATCATAAAGTTGTAGAAACTAAATGTCTCTACATTGAAGATATTTTTTGGACTATTTGAAGGCCACTGAGTCTAAAAATATTATTATTATTTTTTTTGTATGATTGGTTGTTTTTGTGGCTTCATCGTGCCAAAACGGCTAAACTGACTTCAACTATTTCTGATACACGGGTAGCTCAGCATCCACAAATGGTTATATAATCTTTTTACCCAACTGCGCTGAAGAAGAAAAGAGGGTTATGACTTTTCCTCTACCGCAAACAAAAACCGGCCACCTCCAAAAAATAATATGATCTTGGGCCCGCTTTAAGTTGCTCGTTGACAGCTGAATCGGTGTTAATTTCTTTATTGAGATAAACTGTTTACATTTAACAGTATAGCTAAAGTTTTTTTAATTATAAAAGTTTTTCTTTTTTACAACCCTGCATAGATACGCAACAACATTTTTACTGGCCGACTGAAATAACAAAAACGTTGGTCAGTGCATTGTTTTTTATTTTATTTCAAAAAATGAAAACCAAACAAATAGTCTTTAAATCGTCCAACATTTAAACTGGTTTGCAAACACTCGGTGAACCCAAATAGTGATTCACGATTCGTTCTGTAGCCGGAGCGAACGAACTACGAGATATACTTCACTTGAAAGTGCCAACAATCGAATGGGAAAATTGTATATTGGGCTATATATAAAGTTCACGACAGGTACAAAGTATGCGCGCGTCCGAAAGTGCTGGAAATAAAGAATAAATTGTAGCCAAAAACCGATTCGATATCCATGCTCGAATGACCTATTTCTTTCCAAGAAGTATTTCTTATTGGCTCTGAAAGTTATCGGTGGTCTGTCTAGTCAATCGAAATTCGAGAAAAAAGGACTCGCTCCTGATCATATCAATAAGAGAATACGTCCATGAGCAGGTCCCAGCAGATGTTGGAACTATTGCATTTTAAGGAAAGAGATATCGGGCTATGAAATTGTAGGCCGGATGGACTTTTTTTATTATTATTATTAATATAACATTCCAGTTGACAAAATAAAGGCCAAATACCAAGCTACGACAATTAGATATTTTACGTGGTTTGCACCAAGTAGAATAATTTTATATCACTTTAAAAACAGTGATTATTACCATTTTTTTCTGGATAGCCCCTTAAGTAGTATTATTTTTAATTCAACACATAGGTTTTCTAACGAAACAACGTACGGAGGAATCAAAATAAATGTCCAAGTACTTATGCCTCTATTGTCGTTTGCCTAATGCACTACGAGAACCTATATATATATGCTGTGGTTATTGCCGAAGTTTAGGTTCTTCATAACCTATTATTCCAAATTAAATATAAGTAAAGTATGTTATAAACAAGTCACGTCTAAAATACTTAGCTACTTACCCGTATACACAGCGATGAGCTCCAAAGTTTGATGAACACATGATATACTTCAGCCATTTACGCGAAACTAATTATACGCCTGCAAAATGGCTAATGCTTCGTAACGAATATTTTCGCAGACATTATTTATTCCATTTTACAATACAACCAAAAGGAAAACAAAACAAAGTAACAAAGTTTGCTTATTAAAGTTCGGGCGGGAACAAAAAGTATTTCTTTTTAGATCTGAATCTCGGGGTCATTAAGGAGTCAAGTTAGCATACATTTTAATATCGTGAGACAGCTGTGGCTCTGAATTATGACTACAGTGGCACAAACTTTTTTCTGCCGCCGGCTAAATACGACCCTGTCTGAAATTCTAGAGAATTAGAACCATCTATTTGCTGCCATATTTTGAGCGTGGGCAAAATGACAGCGCCGTCGGCAAGTTTGTGCCGTATCTACGTTTCATAGCCATATAGATTTATAACTCACGTTTAATCACAATTCTTTATCCCTAGCTCTTTTATAAGATAAAATTACATGGTCCGCCTTGCCTTTTAATACAAGTATGACATCAAATATTTTTTCAGGAGCCATTAGTAAGTTTATTAAACCCATACGGTCAGCCAAAGAAGTCATTAAAACATTTATTTATAGCTAACTTATACAAAAACTTCTAGACTTATATTTACGCGTATACTTTTCAAACATATATGTTTATATGGTATACGTATCTGGTAACATTTTCTTTCGCGTGCATAAGCAATGAAATAGTACAAAACATATACTCTAATAAAGAGTATTTGTAATGTATAGGCCCTATTATTTCATTGTGCAATAAGCCCATCTCACAAATATGCTGGGATTTACAAATAATTCATTATAAAACACAATTAGAGGTAGACAACACACGTTCTTTTAGCTAAAGAGCGATGTCTTCCAGACAACGTTTTGGTAGTAGTGAAGAATTTGATTACAAAAGTATATATTATTAGGCGGTGCAAAACAGCACAGAATTTAAGAACATTAGATAAGGAATAAAATATACACACAAATTTATAAATATAGTTATAATAATTCCACGCATTACTATATTCTTTAAAATAATTCAAACACCTTTGAAATTCTTGTTGGAACCATTATTTTCCTTTCCCATTTAACCCCAGCATTTTGACAGTTATTTGACTTCGCAAACAGACTTGTGAAACAGCGCATGGATATAACTCGACCTAAATTCTTACAATATTTATCGGTACCTTTATTTCAACGTTAAATTTGCCTTCAAGCAACACGTAACAGGAGCATGTTTACTATCCGCATTACAGTCCTAAACATCAGTAACTGGAACCAAATAGCTTGAGCTCCCAAGTTGTTTAAACCCCCTGAATACTAAGGACATGACGCCTAGTATTTGGGAGGGGGTGGGGATCAAGTAAGGCTGGTTTATACTTAAACAGCTCGACACGGTGGCAGATTTAACTCGAGCGAATAATGTTTGCCTATGTATTATTTAGACAGCGCAAACTTCACCCAGGTCGCTGATTAAGGTATTGTTTACTGTAGGTGTAGGCTATCCTGAATAATTTACAAATATAATGAATATCATTCTAAAACATCACCCGGTCACGATATTATTTTCATTTTATTTTATCAAGAACTGGAAACTAATTTGGAATCAGAATTAATTGAAAATAAAACGGTTGTCTGCAGAAAAGGATAGTTATTCTCGTTTGAAACTTACTAATCTTAATATATCTTACTCTACACACGTGTCTTGTGAAGAAGCAATATTGTAAATGTTTCTGATCATTTTCTTCTCCACATTCAAAATAATTTAATTAAAGTATGTATCTTCTTTCCAGGGAAATCGTTTTAAAGCTTTTAGTCACCGACCAAATAATAAAATTATATTTGAATAAAGACGTTAATTATTTTATTTCTGTTTATAAATTACGATTCATCTTTCACGAGTAGGCACAAATAATACTAAACTTATATTTAGAATCACAAATAACGTCTAGACATTTAATTAAACTACGGAGACGGTAAACAACGTTTGATATCAATGTATACCTTTAAGCAATTAATTGATACCTCGATTCAAGTAACTTAGTACCAGAACAAAGAGGTTCATGATTTAGGTGACTGCTTATGTATTTCGGTAAAATAATAGTCTTAACGATGACCTATGGAGCCGAGATGCGGTCTCTAACCATGGGCCTCTTAAGGAAGCTCAGAGTCACTCATCGAGCTATGGAAAGGGCTATGCTCGGGATCTCTCTATGTGATCGAATCATAAATCAAGAGATTCGTAGACGAACCAAGGTCACCGACATAGCAAACAGGGTAGGCAAACTGAAGTGGCAATGAGCAGGGCACATAGTTCAAAGATCCGATGGCCGTTGGGGCAGAAAGGTTCTCGAGTTGAGACTGCGTACCGGTAAGCACAGCGTGGCCACCCGCAAGTTGGTCGGACTACCTGGTTCAGGTTGCAGGAGCTCGCTGGATGCAGGTCGCCTCTATCCGACCAATGTGGAAATCTATTGAGGTGGCCTGTGTCCAGCAGTGGACGTCCTATGGCAAAAATGATGAATAATCTTATGCCCTGTATGTCACATCTTTTGCCACGAATTAAATTAAAAGTAATGGGACAGTTTCGAGTACTCCTAACCTTACCTACCAAAAGGTGCCGGCAACTTTGTTAGGAAAGTTGAAAAAGTTTCTGCAAAAAAATATTTTAGCGGTGACATGTTTATATTGCTGACTCGTTTCTTTGAACATCCGTCAACTAATCATTGAGACGATTCGAAAGAGCCCGAAATTGGTCGGATTTCGTTATTTTTCTCTCTGTCTCGGCTACACCATCAGATCAGCTCGATAGTAAATAGTCATTGAGAAATTGTGAAAGCATTGTCCCTGAACTTACATAAGTATAATATTTTTTTCTGTTTCCGCGATTAGTACTCATTGAAATAAAACAATTTAACGGTCACGGGTGGCCATGGAAAGCTTAAAAGCTTCTGAAACGTCGGGAACTAAAATAAGATATTATACGCGATATATTCCGTTAAATTGTTTTATTCCATAAGTATGTCAAATTTTAGCACAATCAGAAACCGGGAAGCGGGTTAAATTTAACTTGCAAAATTTGACTCGAATATACATCCATATCCATACAAATATAAATTTCAAGTCAAATATAAATTTGTTATAAAGAAACAACCCTCTTTTTCATTAATAATTATTATAATTTAACAATCCTTATATTTCTTAAATCAATCCTTGTACCAAAAAGAAAATTAAAATGTCTGTAGCATCTAAAGTGCTCAATTTATCATAAATACATCAAAAATCAATTGTTTTAATAAAACATGGTACTCGTACATTGATAGTTAGGTAGATTATACTCGCAAGCTTTAACAAGGACATTCAAATGCAAAATTAAAGGCTTCCATACAACCAGATGCTTAGGAACTATAGCTGAGACCAATTTCGTTTCTTTTAAGATGTTCGTTAACTAATAAAACATTCATTTAGTAATCAGTGCAAGAGTTTGCGCTTAAGTTCTCCAACTGACAGGTTTTTAAAATCATTCGAAAGAGCATTAAATAATTTAATAGTCATTGGGTAACAGCTATAACTAAATAGTTTATTCCTATCGCAACTCATATTTATTTCGTTAAGCGTTAAGATATGGCTTGCTAAAGAATATTTGAAGCCGAATCTACAATGATGATCCGACATATATTTATTTTGTCCGAGAGAAGGTGTTCCGATGGCGCTGCTATAAATGGCCATAAATTTTAAGAAACCTTGTGTTTAAATATCTACTTACTTAAATCAAAGTAATTGTTTTAGTTAGGTATATTGAAGATTATCATAACAAAGTATATATTATAATTTGTATATGCTTCGCAATTCCATACACCTTTCATTTTACGAGTCTCTTCCAGCACGCCTTTGTACGGCAATTTCATAATGACATTAGTCTGAAGCAGTGCAATTAAGCTGCGCTTACTGTTTGCCTGAATTAACATGCCTGATCATGTATCGTAACGTTAAATGGTCAAATACAGGTCAACCGTATGTTGTTTGCGATATTTAAGTACATATTGTTATTGCTTATTATTCTGAAAATATTTTTGGTCACTATGATGGAAATTACTTCTTTTCATTGTTACGTTGAATACGAGATACAATTTTAATACTCGTACGACTATTATTATTCACATATTTTTTATTTTTCGTTTAAATATCGAAACGCTATATATACACATATATGGGAAAGTGAACATATGTATATAAAAATTGATATGCGTAACTACCATCAGAATTTCTTTGGTAGGTAATTCATTTAACATATTTATTTATCATGAATTCATTTAGTTAAGTTCCCTGTTAAAGTAGATCAAATTAATGCCAATAAATTAACAAGGATAAGCTATGCTTCACTTACATTATTTTGTTAGAAAACGATAAGGCCAAATCGTCATATATTTGGTAAGAAAATTATGTAAGAGAATACACTCACAGTCAAAGAATATAGGTCATAACGAAAAACTAAAACAACTCTAAAAATAATAGAACTAGCAGCACGAATAAAACTGGACATTGTAGATAATTTACCAGTTAATAAAACAACACCAAATGTTGTAAAAATTATTAGTTTAATTATCAAAAGTATACCTACTTTTGAAAATTAAAGTAATAATGTTTAAAAAACGAAATATCATTTTTTTACGTTGAAAAAAGAACGAAACCGGTCAAGAGCATGTCGGACCATGCTTAATGTAGGGTTCCGCAGCCACCACAGATAAAAAAAATACGATATATAAAAGTGCACTAGCAAAAGAGCGTGTCTCCATTGCACTTTTTTTTGCTGAGAAGAGAAAATAGAGAATTCCTCACTATACACGCCACTTTAGGAGCAATTATTTCCGAAAATATTCACCAAATCAATTATGTGCCGCTCATTAATATTTGCTGAAATTTGTTTTTTTTTCCAGTTTATTTGACATGTATTGTGTATGTTATTCCACATCCTGTTTTTGCCATTTTGGCTACGGAACCCTAAAAAGGTGAAAAATCAAGCAAAAATACATAACCGTGAATTGAATTTATTCCATGTTTCTTCATGTTCTAAGTCATTTAAGATACAGATTCATGCATTTACCATTTTTAATTTACAAGTTACAGGGGTTTTCGTCATGGACCCGTATTATTTAATCGCACGTGTATTTTATGTAAAACGATTTTTAACAAAGTGTTATCTAAATTTAAAAAAAATGTATTAAGATAAACAAATAAATCGAAAAGTAATACAGAATAAACAAATGCCTTGATTATCGCCTTTTTTAGGCAGCGACATGCTATTTAATGATAATTTTAGAATAGCAAAAGAAAATACAGTTTACAATATCTATGTATATGTATGAAGGTTAAAGTTCCTACAAACATGCCAATATCTAAGTTTACGTCAAGGTAATGCTCAGAAGAAACCCAGGTGACTTGAATTATGAATAAGGTGAATCCTTTGTTCTGGGAATCACAAAGGTAACTATTTATTTTGTTTTTACCTTCTTACAAAATTAAATTTCTTCAGCTCTCATCTTGATTTCTTTTCATTAGACATTGCTTCGTGTAGTATTTAACTTTGCAGGGTTGCAGATGCTGTGCTGTAAAAATAGGTACATATTTATTTCGTGAATATAACGTTTTTTTTAACAATCTGCTAGATATTTCGTAGTTTTAGAAATATATTAATTTTAGTTGAAAATGATTATTTGATCACAAATGTTGTGTGTGGTGATCGAATCTGAAATGAGATCTGCAGAAAATTCAAGGTCGATGACATTGCTCAGAGAGCAGCTAGGCTTTTGTGGCAGTGGGCGGGGCACATTGCTTGTAGAACCGCCGGCCACTGGAGCAGAAAGGTTCTTCAGTGGTGACCGCGTACAGGATGATGGATAGTCCCCAACAAGGTAGCCCAACAATCAGGTCAAGTTCACAGGAAACCGATGGGTGAGGGAGGTGCGCAACCGGTCGTTATAGAGATCCTTGGGGTAGGCCTGTCAGGGAGTGGCCGTCTACAGGATGATATGACTTAAAAGTTACCGTTTTTGTATTTTAAGCATTGTGACACTACGACTCTATATAATTTCTGTCACGGTTTTAACTGAACTTTTTATATCAATTTAAGGTATTTTCACACGGAGTAAACCACAACGCAGCGGCCAAAAGTGGTGAAGCAGAGGCCACGTGTGAATAGTTGCGCTTTTTGCAGTTGCTTTGATGTGATCGGACCGACCACAAGTTAACATTTGACGGCGAAATGTGGTCCGTGTAAATAAAATTATATTTTTTCACATACAGTGGTTGTGGTGTAGTTTTGGTACCTCTGAATAGACCCTTATTATTATAGACAATACGTATTTTTTACTGAGTTCCGGTGCCTCGGGTCATTTATCCAAAATAACGGCAATATAGACCGTGACGTGAAAAATAGAATAAATGCGGGATGGATGAAATGACGGCAGGACTCCGGAATAGCTTGTAATCCACGAATGCCGCTTTAACTCCAGGGAAAAATCTTTAAAACGATCATAAGACCTTTCGTAATGTATGTATCAGAATGTAGGGCAACGAAAGTGACGGACGAAAGAAGAGTGCACGCAGCCGAGATGAGAATGTTGAGATGGATGTGTGGACTAACGAGGAAAGATCAGAAATGAGTAAATAAGGGGAAGTTTGAAAGTAGCACCCGTGACGGACAAAATTAGCTGCAGTAGATTAGCGTGGTGTCATATAATGAGGAGGAATGAACGGCATATTGGTAAAATAATGTTAGGGTTGAATGTTAAGGGACGAAGAGTAATCGGTAGGCCAAAAAAGCGATGGATGGATTATGTGAGAGAGCACATGAGAAAGAAAGGAGTAAACGCTAAACTGACGAATAATAGAGATGAACGGAAGAAGAAAACAAGTTGTGCCGACCCTATATAAGTGTGATAAGGGCAGGGAGATGATGGTTACGTTTTTTTTAAATCCATACCTTGCAACATTTTATCTTTATCCCTAAAATCATGCTATCTAGTTTAAATATCCACATAAACATTATATCCCGTCACGTCACCGGGAAAATATTTCTTTTTAGGGCTTTAGCAGTTCATAAAGTGTATCACTTTTGATACTTGAGTGATGCGTCAGGCGTCCTTTGTCTTGGGATATTACATCTTTTATGACGAGCCAGCGCCACGTCATAAACGGCGCTTGGAAGTATCGTCGACTTCATTATTTTAGACAAGATTTTCTTATCATAGAGCCGTCATATTTCTTAGTTTCGAAATCTTCTTAAGATTCACCTGATGACACGTTTAGCTCTGTTGGTCGCACAAAAAAACTGCTTCAAATCCTGGCAAGTTGTTTTCTACGTAATACGTAAGTATTTAAAAATATATTTCACTAAGTATACGAGTATCATTTTCTAATACCAGTAGTAAAAGCATTGCTTCGTTTAGATAAGAGGTATTTCGTATATGTGTGTAAAAAAAATTGTAGATCGATTTGTACAAGCTTGTTCCAGGCATTTAATTTATATAAAGTAAAGATACAAGGCACTAAGCTTTCAAGTTTTTTTGATGAATACTAATGAAATAAATAAAAATAATCGTGTAGCTTTACTACCATTGTTTAACATAATTTAACCGTTAGTCCATTACCTATCTATCTATAGGCTACTGTTACCTGAAAAATGTATATAAATGCATTGAATATAATTTAATTGAAAGTGCATTCTAAAAGCAGGACAGAATTTTGCATGAAATTTTTGTCGCGACTATGTACATAGTATCTTTTTATGTTGCAAATAAGTGGAAGATTTATAATAATTAGGTATTATGGTATTATGAATTACTGTTTATGTGTTTCATATTCGAAAATTAAAAGGAAAAACACTCTTAATACAGCCACCGAAATAAAGGTGGTTAAAGTTAAAATGATCTGAAACTAACCTTTTAATTATATAAAAAAATTAAGCCGTTACGGAAGCCAGGAACTCGTGGTAAATATAAACAAGACGCTGCGAGTACATGGCCCTTTGTCACAGCCAGAATAAAACAGTTTTATTTTATGTTAATTGGACAGCCGGGTCAAATTATTCCACAAAGCAACATCGTCATTTAACTAAAAGCAGCTTTCATTTAGTTTTTCGCTGCACTTAAGGCTTGCATAATATTGAATACAATTTTTCTAAAACTCTCATCTCACTTACACTCACTTTGCAAAAATACTCTTTTTCAATGGACTCTAAGTTGATACTCGAAGAAAACGCCCTAGGGAGATATGAGGGTGAATATGTTTTCAGTAGAATATTTCGGTCGCCAGCAAGCCGAGCTTGAGGACAGTGCTTACTTCCCCACATTTCTTTGTAATGTCGCTCACTCGGCTTAATAATCCTTTGTTACCTAGAGCGGGACTGTCTCGGTTTGTTGAGAAAATTTGAAAACCACGCAAACTCTTCTTAACGGGTAGCGAATGTGGAACATGAGAAGTTTCTGGATACGTGTAAAAAAAGCATCTTTAGGTTACAAAATTGGGCATAGACCTTAGTATAGCGACCGCGCGAGGATAGCCTGACGGCAGATTAACAGTGGACTGTACTAAACTCTTAAGCCAGGAACAAAAAAATATATAATAGAGTTACATATAATAAAATTGTTTATTTGTCAAAAACAGAATACAAAGCATGTGACGTGTTTATCAGATTCCAAACTAGGCTGAGCCTGTATCTCGGTAATCTGCGAGTGCTATCTACACTTACAGAAATTTACAAACTTGTAACACTAAAACAGTTGTTATATTACTCCTTCAATTATTGTTAAATTATTAAATAGTAGTATTCACCAGCAGAGATTGTAAGTGTAAAATATTAACGTCTGTGTTGGTGTGTGAATGGGTGTGTGTGTGTGTATGTGTATAATGAGCATCCACGAGACAGCGTACATACCAGCGCTGGCGGTGACTGACGATTTAGTTTATGTTAGTTATTTTGGTTAGGTTTTCAGTGTCATTAGACGACAAGAATTGTAGCCATTCTTTAACCACCCTTTTAACTTTGTAAGTAGTTAGCGTTTTTATTTTCAGATAATTGCAAATATTAAACGGGAATACGCAGGGAATCTTCTCGCCAATGTTGATTTAAGTGATGAAAGAGACGCTTTGAAAGTGCGCTTGCTTGACATTTCTTTGAAGCATGCAGTGTCAGCCAGTTTAATATAGGTCCTTGAGACGGCTTTCAGGCTATAAAGTTGACGCACTCTTAAAAGCTAGCTGACACGTTATAGTGTATCGAAATGGTTCCTTGAACATGACTTTTGTAATCAACGACCGGTTTAGCTCAGCTGAAGTAACGTTGCCTGCGAAGCCGAAGGTGCTGCGTTCAAATCCCGGTAAGGGTAAATATTTGTGTGATGAGTGTAAGTATTTTTTGCTGAGTCATGGGTGTTATATAAGTAAATATAGCGTCGTCTAGTACTCATAATACAGACCTTATTGAACTTACTATGTAACTGAATCGATTTGTGTAAGGTTGTCCCATAATGTAATAGTTTTTTGTGTTCAACCTTGATCATTTGACTCTGTGACGCACTGCCCCAAACGACAACTCCGTACTGCAGGATGGATTGACACGACGCCTTATATATAAGGCGAAGTGCATGTGAAGTAGCACGCGTTGCATAATCTTTTCGACGATCGATTTGGCTCAGTGGGAGTAACGTTGCCTGCGAAGCTTAGGTCCTGGGTTCAAATCCCGGTAAGGGCAAATATTTGTGTGATGAGCATAAATCTTTGTTCCTGAGTCTTGGATGTTTTCTATGTATATATGTAATATAGGTATCTATTAAATATATCGTCGTCTAGTACCCATAACTCAAGCCTTATTAAGCTTACCATGGGACTAGAGCGATTTGTGTAAAATTGTCCCGTAATATTTATTTATTTATTTATTTATTTTCATCACGTAGATCAGTTGCCTTGTTCTAGAGGCAATGATCAAAACTATACCATTTTAATAGAACGATTCACGAAAGGACAGTAAGTGTGACTATTAATCTAATGGTTCTCTTTAAAAGCATGCATAATGAAATCCACTCACCTGCTCATATTTAGAATATAAATGATGCTATTCGAGCGAGAAACGAGATGCTTATCGTATTAAGATCAGGAGGAGAGGATTCCCTAAAATTAAACACAATTTTTGCACAGCATGTATGTATTTAAGACTACATTAGCGAGTATTCAGGTTATAAAACCCGAGTACTGCTCGACATGTTTCGGTCCATTACAACTATTACAAGTACCTTAGAATCGAGGAGTGGGCACCCCCCGTTTGTTCCCTAAAAAGAACGCGTGGCAATTGATGTAAGTCGTCATCCAAATTTCAGTTGTCACGGTAGATGGTCGGTTAGGAAACAGTGTTAGGTGCTGCGTGGGGTAGTGTAAGCGCGGCTTTAGAGAGCGACGGAGTTAGTGTCGTGTCGTGTGCGTTTAACAGTATGAGTGACAATGAAAAAGAGGTTAGTTGAGTGCCTTCGCTACCTGCGCTGAAGGCTCCGAACTACCCTATTGCGAATTTGCGATAAGTGCGAGACGAAAAGCGTCGGTATCCACTCGTCGCCCATACCTAAAAGTCCTCGTAATGGACCAAAACATTTTGTACAGTACTCGGGTTTTACAACGTGAGTACTTGCTAATGTAGTTTCTCTTCTCGCTCTAATAGTATCATTTTTGTTTTTACACCATGAATAGCTGCTAATGTTATATGAATTTGTCTGAGTGTCACGGTAGTTTTCTAGTTAATGAATGTTGTTTATTCCATTAGCACTGCCCTAAGTTTACCATTAGAATGCCTACATCATATTCTAACTTTCCAGCATACGAGTAAATAAAACTTCTACACGGTGATTGCTATTGACTGATACTTTTTCTTACTTTAAACTAATATATAATGACCGGAAAAGAGGAAAGAAGTGTTGGCCGATCTGATCAGGTCGGGCAACATTTCTTACCGTGTGAAAGCTCGAAAAAGTCTTAGGTCACTAGTTTGGGCGCGTTGATTAAATCGATGGTTTCATTGTCTGGTAGTTGGCCGATGATATCGGCCACATATGGAAGGGGTCACGGTTATCGCACCCAGCCGTTCCTGTCTACGACACTAGTCACTTGTACTTGCTTATCTGTAAAATGCGTGAGTTGAATCCAAAAATGTTACCATAAACAAAATATATTTTTTTACGCCATCACGTCATCGTGTGCTTATGTTGAGTAATAGTGCAGTAAGGAAATCCGTCTGCAGGCAATATTAGTTCCTTGTTAAATATCACAGTGATGACGAACGAGGTCATGCCGAGATTTGACGAATTGTCTAGAATAAACAATTATTCAATGCACGTGTACATTAAGAATGCTTCTTCAGATAAAACAAGAATCGTCATAAGATGTTGAAAGATTAATTTTGAAATGTATGTAGTTATATATTAAAGCGAAAAGTTGATTTTTTTTTATACTTTGTGCGCGATTTGAACCCACGGCGACCAACCAATGAGTCCATGGAAGCCCCCAACTCTGTTACATTTACATTTATTTAACACTAGAAGATGCCCGCAACTTCGTTTGCAAAGGAGAAAAAGTCATAACCCGTCTTTGTTTATTCAGTGTAGTCGGGTAAAAAGTATCCTATAACCATCTGGAGATACCCAGCTACCCGTGTGCCTAAAATTGTCGAAATCTGTTTAACCGATTTTGCGTGATGAAGCCACAACGACACATACAAACATACATAAAATCCAAATATAATATTTTTCGTTTTAGTGACCTCCAAATAGTCCATAACAATCAATTCTTTGAAAATATCTTCAATGTACAGACATTTCATTTTTACAATTTTAAAATAGTATATACTAGTCAACAATGTTTACTCAGTTTATCATCTGATGGTAAACGACTATAATATCCACTCAATCTATTGGGCATCATAATAAGGATGGTTACCTCTGACTTCATGTCATGAAAATTATGAAACACGACAAAGATCGATTAACGGCAAGAGTAAGTTTGGCGGGTACTAAAAAGTCTGTCAACACGTGCAAGTTACTAGAGCCACGAATGAGAACAGCTATCCCCGTCACGTTAAATTATGACTTATGACACGCAACTACCTCATTGTAATGAATGATACACATCAATTACAAATCACTCGATTGTATTCATCAATAGTCAATTAAAATAACGATGAACTACAGTTCAATGCACATTTACTCCCAAATACACAACCACACGTTGTTCAATATTTCAATTAACACAACCAAGTGAAATAGAAATAGCAATTATTCCAAAACTGATTTCTAATTAAGCTGTTGATTAAATTTCGCGAGTGTTCGTGTTACTTTATCATAAATACGGGAACAAACGCTGGCACTTCATAAAACGACCTCAACGCCGCCACATGCAATTTAACCTTATTTACATATCTTAGTTTCAACGGTTTATGGTTCGTGTCATTGTTAGTTTCAGTTAAGATAGGGCTGGCGTGAGCTGGGGACGCCGGCAATATTAGTTATTCAGATTATGCGCTCTGATTACAAATGCTATATACATAATTTCCTTCCTACCGTCGTCAAACAATAGTTATAATGGGAATTCACGACTCAATCCACTAACCTCAACTTTCCGGCTTCTTATCCGCGGTCAAAGCTAACTTTAGCTTCGACTTTGACTTAATCTCATTAAAGATTCCAGCGCACTTTATCTCTGACCGGACCGGAATCAAACCGATTATCAGTACCTGTTTATTTTGGAATTTGTTGAGCAATACAGCGGATTTTCTTGAGCCGGCGGCGATTGAATGCGCCAATGAATGCAAAATTGATAGTTGTTTAGATAATAAACTTCCGCTGACTTTAGAAATACTTAACTTCTTATCGACTGTATTGGCAGATGAAAACTCTGAAGTTATTATTTGATAGCCTGCAACACGGTATTAAAATGTGTAACTTCTTATCTGACAATTTTAAACAAAAAATGGTTATAGTAGTAGTAGTATACTCCTATTTTTTTTTTATATAAATATTTTATTAAGGATATTGAAATGATATAGGTTAGGCAAGGCCGCAACTTTAGCAGTTTTTAAAATTAGTTTTCACTAGGAAAAGTAATAAGGTGCTATACATAGTTAAACATATAAATAGTTTAATTTTAGGTGGCTATCATGTTTTAACATCTCTAACATACATTTATTCAGCATCATCATCAAACTACGCTTCTGTTATATTGAAAATATAGTAAATCATCGTGGTTTTGTCTGTCTGGCGATGTACGCTCCGTTAAAACTAAAAGGCATCAAGTCTTCAACAATACCCACGCTATCAAAGACGTAAAACCTACTCCTTAGAATCTAAATTAGAAATTCTGAATAAAGACGTGATGTTAATAGTTTTTTGTTAATAACGTTTAGCATGTTTCCAAGAATGTTCGTGAGTCGGGATGTAAAGATGAACCAACTTATCAGGTGCTTGAGTTGATCAACAATACGCGTTACTGCGACGCGGTAAGAGTGTGGATGTGCGAGTGACAAGTCGGTCGGTGTAATATTGTAATGTAATGGCAGAGATCAGGCCGCGGGCGCAGGTTACTCGGCATTACGCGCGTTTACCGCCGTGACCGAAACGGGTATATTTTTGTTGCATTTCCATCATAATATAGCTCAGGAGATGTATTAAAAATATCAAAGCGTGCTGAATTGTTTTATGATTGTAATTATATGGGCTAGTAAACTCTTAGTCCCAGCCTTAGACAACTTTTCGTTCGAAGAATTCACAGCGGTTATCCTTTCGATGGCTGCTGTGATCTCGTCTTTCGGATCAGAGCGCACATGTCTCGGGCGCTGGGTAGACCGGCCTCTTTTGAGACGGCTTTGCAAGTAGGGATTGGGGATTATCGGAAGAGCTGCCTTCCTAATTTAGGGGTTCTTATGGTGAGGGGCATTGTCGAAAAAGTGTCGTCTAGAGGCTTGTTTGTAGAAACACATCGGTCGGTGTAATAGGGAAGATCAGGCCTCGGACGCAGGTTAGCCTACTAATCTACTAATACATATAAAATAAATGTGAAAATTTGTAAAGATTTTTGAACAGCTAAATGTTTAGATATTTGTGACTCAATTACACGTAAATGATCGATGATTAAAATTGAACTCGGCACACAGATAAATTAGACAAGTGACTAAAATGAATAATAGTTCAACCGCCGACAGTTTACCTGCTTTGCCCCAAGGTTGACGGGTAGAAAATACCCTATAACATTAAGTCTGCCTTTTGTATGATACGTTTTCCTGTTGTGCAATAGATATTAAATAACGAAAATAAAATATGCCTAACATCAATGCTGTAATAGTGTTGACGTGTAAGTGACAAGTCTGTTTGGTATAATAGCAGAGATCAGGCCGCGGGCGCAGGTAAGTCGGCGTTACGCGTAATGGCCGCCGTGACCGACGCGGGTGTGTTTGTTGCATTTTCATCACGTTTTAGCTCGGGTGCTGTGCTGAAAATGTTGAATTTTGCTGAAACGTTTATAACTGTAGTTATTATCATCGCCATATCAGCCCAAGGATGTCCACTGCTGGGCAAAAGCCTCCCGAAGGATCGTCTCAACGACCGATTTTGGGCCACTCTCATGCAGCGATTTCCCGCGATCCTGACCAAATTATCGGTCCATCATGTTGGAGGCCTTCTTGTACGCGGTAGTTTCTCAAGAACTTGAGTTCTGCCGCGGCATACGGGCATAAACCCAGTGGCCATTCGGTTCTGCGAACAATGACCCGTAAACTGCCAGTTAAGTGTAGCAACTCTCTCAGCTATGTCGACGACATTGATTCTTTTGCGGATCACGCGTGCTGACCACGGAGACTCTACATCTCCATCAAACTCAGTATGTTTTTTATTTCTTTATGTCTATTTTATTTTTATTGACCCTTTACATCTCTGAAAGGTTGCTAGAAGGTGCCCGCAACTTCGTCAGCGGAGAAGAATAAAATCATAACCCTCTTTTTTTCTTCAGAGTAGTCAAATAAATAGTATCCTATAACCATCTGTGGATGTTCAGCTAGCGTACCGCTTTGGCGTGATGAAGCCACAACGACATATACAAATAAACTACAAAAAATAAAAATAAATCATTTTTTGGTTTAGTGACCTTCAAATAATCTGTATCACTTTTTTTTGGAAAATATGTTCGTTGTACAGACATTTCATTTTTAAGACTGCGTGCGTTGGGGTGAAATGGAAGTATAAAGACTGATATTTTACCAAAAATGTTCTTAAAGACGTTGAAATAAAGTCCACCTTTCGAACTATCTTATACGTGCATCTTACCCCAACGCACGTAAAATTTATCTGCTTTGCCTCAAAGTTCATTTGCGAAGAACGCTAGAAAGGTGAGATGCGCTGTGGCATTAAGTCCGCCTTTTGTTCGATAAGATTTTCTTTTGTATATACAATAAAGATTATATAAATAAATGAAATATATATACTCCGCTCGGCGCTTGTCACTTTCTTATGTATCAAACATCCAAGTATTGTAGCAAACTTTCACATTTATAATATCAGTAAAAAAGTAGAATATGTACCAAAAATAAAATGACTACATCCTGTCATAGTACAACATCCACTCGAATTCCCAAAAGTTCTCATCTATCAATCATGAGTAAACCTTAATTTCATTATAATACATAATAATTATTGAAGTTATCGAAGCGTTACAGCTAGTACAACCAGACTAATTTACACAAACTCTAACCGTAAACCAACAAGACGGTTTTCGAAAGGTAAGCTACAGCGCTTGACAAAATAAGCGAAACTTCTTAATGGCAGTGTCGTTACGGCGGTTAAAATAACACCAGCAGAGCAAGCTTTAACTGCACAAACTTGGTTTTCTGAAGAGTAAGAGCTCGCGTCGCTCTCATTTGCCGCGCTAGCTAATTAACCTCTGCAGGAATGAATACGCAACACAAAACAGGAAAAAATCCTGTGTGATACATTATGGGTAGGTATACTATTTAGGATTTTCATGCGACTTCGCCTGCGTGACCTTAATTATGTTTGATCCTCGGAAACCATGTATATTTCCGAGTTAAAAATACCGGTCACTATTGTTCGTGTAGTCTTAAGAAACGAGTCAAAGGTTAGTTGCATAATATGATCACACGAATGTTTTAAATAAGGTAATATGTACAGTTGCATACACTAGCTTATCTACAACCAAAAATTAAATGCTCTTTCATGCCTCTCATGTGCAACCATTGAGCGAGGAGCTATGTTTACTGACATACCGGCGGCAGCCCGAATCGTTACTGTACAGTTGTTCGTGATCTCATAACTACATGATGTATTCATGAGCCGCCGCGCGGGGAGCGCGCCGAGTTTTCTCGGATATCATCCAGTTATCACAATGTGAACATTTAGTATTGAAAAGCTGGTCGTTACATTTATTTTTTGAACACATTAAAGAGGATGTAGGATATGGGTGTAGATAAAATAAAAGACATGTGCCAGAAAGACTTAATAAAACTATTGTGATAAAAAAAAAACCTTACTGAACAATGACGCTACCTCCCAGTCCAACATGGTGCCTCCGAGGGGACCACACTAATCGTCCGCTAGATTGTCTCCCACTCACGCTCTCTTCTCACGTCCTATGAGATTCTCGCTCGTTGTGACATCTTTTAATATGATGTTTCACAATAGCCCGTTGTTATCCTTAACATAAATGTCTATTGATGATAGCGTTTATTTGCTTCAAATAAAATTATATCAAGATAAAATAAAAAATAGGTGAATTCATGTTTTTCATAGGGCAGAGGCTTTTTCCGAAACGGTAGTAATTATTGATTTTCATATCTGCATCACTATGTATTGTTGAAGAAAAAAGGACTTTGATTTTAACTTCAGTTGGCCAAGACTAGTTTTTGTTTTAGTGCTAAGTGCTCAAATTACGAGTAAAACTGTTCAGAAAAGATTGTAAATAATGCCGCACCGTTAACCTTAATCAACTGGGACAAATGCGACTATGGGATAAATGCGTCTTTTAAAGATTTTATACGAAGAAAAAACTAAGACATACATTGTTTTATAAACTACCCTTAAAAAGTGATTAAGTGACAATAGTTAAGATTAGGATAGAAGTTGGCATACAGATATTAAATTATAAAGGTAGTCAGTAATAACATGAAGTAACTGTTTTTTCAAGTGGTTTCGTGATGCGTTAAAATATATTTTAAACCTAGACTTCAGTTTCCAAGTGAGATGCAACGTTGAATGCAAGTAAAGTAAAATGCAAGTCAGTAGTCTCTGTCAAAAAAATATTTCTGTGACAAGCTTCTATTGCAACTATATTGAAAGTTAAATAAAAGCTTATAAAAAGACACAATATCATCTACATAGCATACAATATGTCACTTTCCGCACGCAACCATTCAATTTGTTGTCGAGGGCTCGACCGCGGGACGTTTGCTCTAACTCAGGTAAAGTGCAAGTGGTTGGGAGATAATTTTAAACGGATGTGGCGCCGAAACTGCGGCGGAGGCGGTTTGCGTCGTAAACGCCGACACTGTACGGTAATGTTGCGTTTTCCATTACGCTTAGGAAAACTAAATCTTTAGTGTGGGAGTGTTTACTTGTTCTACAGTTCTTCACGGCAATACCAACAAAAACGTGTGAACATTCTTGTTACACTTATTTGGAATAATACAAAGTCTTAGAGTCCTTAAAACCAAGGGTCTTTCAAACCAGAGAACTGTCAGTTGCAATACTATCAATCGTACTCTGATCGCAACGAGATATTCAGGCAAAAAGTAGATGGCGCTTTAAAACAAAACATTTAGGTATGTTATAATTAACAAAGAAACATAGTATATTAGTAACAATTAGTTCGCAAATTTTAAATACTGTCTCACGCTTGCAAAGTTATATAATTATAAATAATAATTCTTATACATATATGGCGTTGTACATATCGGAGAACGGCTTTTTGTATGGACATTGTCAGTCTTCTAATGTTCCTATGATTTGCTCTACCATACCTATTTACACTAAATTAGCTATACGCAAGTATCGTGCTATTGTGGTTTAAAAGTCCCCGGCAAGCTCATCTGAATTTCACCTTCCCATACAAACGGAGTTTCGTTCTCATTTTAAAACTACGTGTTTGATTGTAACGAAACTTTGCATATACGGTGAGATAAGGTATTTCTCAATTACAAGCCTAGATATATCTAGATTCCGAGTTCTTGGAGGAATGATACGTTGGTTGGAAACTGTCTCCAGGTCTAACCCTTAAGCTACCTTAATCTATATTATAACAAGTGTAAGTCATTTTAGATATCAAAAGTAATATTGAACTGTGCCAGTCGGAAAAAATATCATGTTGCGTCATCTCACCATATCATTTATGTCATCCATTACAAAAGTAAACATTTTATAGGCAAGATAGAATAATGATATGACAAGGTATAGTCCCAGTGAATAATATAGAAAAAAATCATCTGCCTGGTGTATAAAGGTTTTTGAACAAGTCAAATGTATCTTACGATGAACTACGTTATAGTGCTTTTAATTTTTCTTGGGTACGGTGACCTTTGCTTTTTGCATTCCATGTAATCAACGTTTGTGAGCTGTAAGGTATAAAAATTAAAAATAAAAAACGCACACACTCAAAATATATGAATATCTAAATCATATTATTATGTCATATTAGACTCAAATAATTTCAAATAAAAAATCGATTTTTTATTTCTTTAACTTTCGATGTGTAAACAAAACTGACGGAAGGATTACCAAAATTAATTGAACGGTTTGGTTTGTCAATGACATCTTCACAGACTGCAGACCTATTACATCGACGACGACAAAGAAAAGATATTTCCCAGAATGATACGCACAGCTATTGCGATTAACAAACATTGCCCCAACACTATAAAACTTAAGTGACGATGTACCCAAGCAAAATGAAAAGCACTATCGTTGCGATGTTCATGGAGTTATTCAAAACAAGGTTACCGGTTCGCTATAACCAAATATTATAATCCCATCAAAAACATAACATGTAAAAAGATTGCCAAGTCTCGCAACCTTTTCTACCACAAAAAGTTGTGAGATATAATAACCAAGTCGGTTAATTTATTCAGTAGTACCTATCCAGGGAAGGATCTACCCCACACCTTTGTCATTCTGATAACATGTTATTGTGACCGTTATAGTGACCGTATCAATATTACACATCTTCATATTTTGAATAAATAAAATGACTTGGCCAATCGCACAACGGCAATAAACTACATGCAGCAAACCCTACCTAATTTTATTAGCCGTCTAAACGTAAACGAAGAATTAAAAATGTTGCCGAGCGATGGCCAAGTCATTTTATTTATTAAAAATATGAAGATATGTAATATTGATACGGTCACTAAAACAGTCACAATAACATGTCCCTAGTTAACTAATTTGATGAACATTTATGAATGACAAGGGTGTTGGATAGATGCTCACATGGATAGGTATTACTGAACTAATTAACCGTCACAATAACATGTTGTTAGTTCGGTGAACATTTATGAATGACAAAGGTATGGGGTAGATCCTTCCCTGGATAATTACTACTGAATAAATTAACCGACTTGGTTATTATATCTCACAACTTTTTGTGGTAGAAAAGGTTGCGAGACTTGGCAATCTTCTTACATGTTATGTTTTTGATGGGATCTCATCGCTTTTTGTAGGCAGTCCTTCTTTTTTTCTTTTCGGGTACTACTTATACGTCAGCTACCACTTTTCTCAAAGCCCACTCCCTGTCTTTGTGGTTTTTTTTCCGAAGCTTTGATGTGACCATTTCTGACAAGTCTGGACGGTAAATGCTTCTAAGTCTATTGTATTCTGAAATTTCGGATTCCTGCGCTTTAATACTACCGAAATCGACATTAAATAGATGTAAACCACCCAAACTTGTCACTCTCGAGAGTGCCACGTACGCTTGCCCGCATGTAAAAACTGCAGAACCAATATCCATCATGTGCACTATTTACACGTAAACCCTGGCTTTTGTGTATGGTAATAGCATAAGCTATACATATGGGAAACTGTTCGCGATGGACTAGTTTTTATCTTTATCTAGTATTGATCGCTACAGATCAGGTATCTGGTATGGGGTAAGGGGTATATCTGATATCATATATCTTTCTGGTATTTGGTATCTTGACTTGTATCTACCCCCCTTCTCCTCTCTTCTCCTTTGCCCCTTTCCCCTCACCCCTAGCCATCATTTCATCTTCTCCGTTTTCCTCCTTCTTCTTTCTTTCCCCCTTCGATCCCCCTCCTTTCCTCCCGCCCCTCCGCTTCCAATTCTTCTACCTCCCCATTTCTTTCAACCATCCTCTCTCTCTGCTTTCCCCCTCCTTACCCTTCTCTTTCCCCCCTTCCTTATCCTCTTACTTTCCCACTCCTAGAAGGCTTCGCTTTTAAGTAACGAAAAATTGTATTGTTTATCTAAGGTGCAAATGTAACTATATAATTGCATACATTTCTATAGAATTACAAATTTATTTATACACCTGTTATATCTGGAATACTAGACTGAATTTGCCGAAAGTTTAAGTTTTCTGGTGCTTTACAGACTAAACACTAACAGGGTTCAAAATTTGAACCTTTTAAATCCGCTGGAAGTACCTTAGAATTTCTATGATCGGTGAGTGAGTGAGTGACAAAATTAAGGAACTTTGACCTGCAATAAATCTTTAATTACAAATTATAATTGACTGTAATTTGGAATATACCTAAGGTGTATTACGCCCTCTTGGTCACTGAAAATTCAGGCTTCTAGCTTCATCAGCAAATAAATTACAAGGGGTCGAAAATGTCGTGAATGGCTTAGAGAAAGAAATGGTACGGCGTGCCATTGTTTTGCTCGACTCAGCGCTTACCATGTTCCTATTACGTTGCATTGTCAAAACAGACTAGTTTCAAAATGTCGAAAAGTTGAAATGACTTAAACCTACTTCTTAAAATACCATACTCTTGATATAACTATAATTCAAATTAACTTTATCGTGAATTTACTCATTTTCAACTCAACCACGGCCCAAAATGTCTTAAACTTATTAATATAATATCAAGCTAATGCTTGATACAAAACTGTCCCAAGGTTAAAACATCAAATGCTCAAAATACCTAAAATTCAATTCATATGGAAAAAAATGTAATTTTCGGAATTACTATTTCATGAGATTGTAAAATTTTCATGTGATCAAATTAATGGTTTCATTCAGTTTCTAAAAAATATTTTTCATTCTGTTTTTAAACTGGTCAAATTAGAATGTACCTATTGTCTGATTTTTATTCCCACAGAAAAAATGTAAACAAAGGTGTTGCCGTTAACGAAAATCATTTGCAGATTCATGATAATTATACAGTCCACGTTTTTCAGATATGGAGTTTCTATAAAAGAACTGTATATTGAAATCACGATGAAATAATTAAATTAATTGATAGCAAACTTTATATTGACAAAAACGCCTTGTTATATTAATTCAAAGAGAGAATACCGTTTTTATATGCATAATTTATTTATTGTACTGGTAACACCGTCTCGATACACCCGTAATGTTTAATGAAGGGCCGCTTTACATGAGACTTCACTCGCTTCACTAACGTTTGAGATCGAATGCTCCTGTTATCGCTTGCTAGTGACTCTGCTTTGTTAAATTGTTATTTTTGATACGTTTTTATTGTTGTTAAGTCGTTATTTGTTACGTTTTCCGTTGTGTTTTTGGTTCATTGTTGTGTGGAAGGATGGACCCCGCCGAGCCCGGTCCGAGTACTTCTCGGTCAGGTCAGTCATCCGACTATACTTTGTCTCCAGTGAAGAAAAGACCAATCTCTTGACCACCTCATTGACGATGTATCACAACAATTTATCATAGATGTATCATCTGGTGATGAAAGTGACAGCGAGACGGATGTAACCGATTCTGATTGCGAGTAAAGGTTGAAAAACACATACTGCTGTTTCATTTCTTACATTATTTTGATTTCAATTATTTTTCAAATTGATTTACGTCACCCCGGGGTAATGTGGCATTTGCCTGTACATTGAAGTTTTTTAAATATAGGTAAAAATAAACTTACAGTGGAATTGAGAACCTCCTCCTTTTTTGAAATCGGTTAAAAATGACTACTGTACTATATTTTTTTCAATTTCTTAGATGATTTTATGTATGTATGTTTGTAAACTCGCCATGTCAAAACCGCTGGACAAAGACTGGGCATATGCTTAGTTATAAGGAAGGTTTTAGGGTACTTTCAAGTCGATTACGGTAAAGTTAAAAAAGGGTTATGATTTTATTCAACCTCGCGGACGAAATTGCGAGTAAACACTGGTTATGTTATATTTCTCGTTGGCCCATACTTTGAGATCCCCTGAATTTTCACTTTTTTCTGTGGGAATAAAAATCAGACTTTAGTCAAAATTTTAGGTATTATGAGACAATGTCAGTTTGATCTTTGGGCCTGACAGTTAAAGGTATTTTTTAATTTTTATAATTATAAAACTATTCCGTTTTAACCTTCAGTTTTAATGATAATTTGGCATTTGAACAAATTGTCCTTTTTACCCACTATACATTTTGGAAATCGGATGTAACATGTCAACGTCATTATGACAATTTATTATGTTGGAATCAAATTTATTTGAGTTTTTTGGTATTTTGGAACTAAGCCAATGTGAGATTGAGTCGAAATATGTAACCTGGTATTATGCTACTTGGTTGTAACGGACCGGTAACAAAAAAATAATTTCAGCGCAAATAGTGTGTTGCTGTTGTTTACTGCCCTTTGATTCCAGCAGCTACTCGTATCGGAACTAATCGCCTCACAATAGCCAGACAAAGCAATCCAGTACTGCCGGGCGTGTCTCCGGCACGCTGCGGTCGCGGCGCCGGTGACCGCAACTTCTTGCGCTGACATGGACAGTTTGCGAGCTGTGAGCTGCGGAACTTAGACCGCAACATTGCTAGATTATAACGCTATAAGCAGCTACTAGCTATAACTGCGGCATCTAGCCAAATATTTAAGCTCGGAACACTGCGGTTCCTACAGTGCGTGCGTGTAAAATTGGTGTTGCAGGAGTGCTAAAATATGCAGATGTTAATGACTCAAGTAATAAAGATGACAGGTTAATTTCAGTTCAATGCTATTGAATTGTGGAGTACTTATTAATAGAAGTCTGTTTAATGAAGTCGAAACGCTTCCTAAATAGTCCCTTTTTTGGGTTCCGTAGCCAAAATGGCAAAAACGGAACCCTTGTTCATTCATGTTCGTCCGTCCGTCCGTCCGTCCGTCCGCCCGTCTGTCCGTCCGTCCGCCCGACCGTCCGTCCATCCGTATGTCACATGCATTTTACTCGAAAAGTATAAGACACATACTGATGAAATTTGGAACATAGATGTCTTGTCTAAGTCGCTACTTAGTTTGATAGTTTAATTAAAATATATATATATATATATATAGGGGGGGGGGGGGGGGGGGGCAGTCCATACAACAAAATCGAAACTGAAAACATTTTTTTTCATCAAACATCATAGTGTGGCACATTTTACGACAGATCTTCTAAAGGCATTAAGATGTTTCAAAAAAAAAATTTTGATTGAGAAATTTTTTTCGGAAATATTCGCTCCGAAAGTAGCAAATATTGTGCCCCCTCCCTCTATTTTCTAAACGGTATGTTCATAAAATATAAAAAAGATATAAATATGAAGCTTTATAAATAATTCCAAGGAAAATCGTTTTCAACATGATCGGACATACCGTTTTTAAGTTATTGCCAAAAAACTGCGCTTCTCAGCAAAAGGACGTTAGTGCCGGGGAGATATGCTCTTTTGTTAGTGCTTATTTTCATATCGTATTTTTTTGTATAAACGGCTGCGGAACCCTACATTGAGCATGGTCCGACATGCTCTTGGCCGGTTTTTGTTCCTTCAGCTACACGTGGATTATCGAAGCTAATCGGATCACTATAGCCTGACAAAGCAATCGAGCGCTGACGGGCGTGTCCCTAGCATGCTGCGGTCGCGTCGCCCGGTGACTGCAAATTCTTGCGCTGACATGGACAGTTTTATAATAATTTAATAATTTATTTCCAAAAATATCTTTCATAGATTTTCTTATTACTTCCTAAATAGGTAACACCTGTGCTTTAGGATAAACACCGCTTCTCCCCGTGAAAAAGTCTGATGTACATTTTTTTCGAATTTTAATTTTAAGTAGGTATATGAATTTATTACAACTCAAACTATAATAAATGAGTGTGTGTGTGTGTTCAATATCCATTGATATATACTAATTTATTTCAGGTCATCATAACCTTTAAAATATCTTCCGTCACATTTGGAAATTTTGGCAATTACTCAATTGGAATCAAGGAATCGAGTGATACGGTCCGGGAAGAGAAGTCCTGACTGGCTGACTGACTGACTCGTCAAAGGCTTACCCATACCTAATAGGGTTGAGTTCACCTTTGTACAAGTAAATCCTTGATTGTATTATGTACAATAAAGTGTTTTCATACATACCAGTACCCTTAGGCTGCGTGTCCACTGAAGCCGAGCGGAACTGTGCAAAATTAACCAATCACATTCAGCATGTTCAAATTTGCTCGTGTCAGTTTCAACAGCGACGCAGCCTGATTGGGCCATTTCGAACAGCTCCTCTCCGCTCCGCTTCAGTCGACCGGCAGCCTAAGATATGAAAGTTTCAGTTTCAATTTTGCAGTTTTGCGTAGGTTAGACTATATAGGATGTGCGATAGAACTAAATTAGAATACAATACACTAATGTTATCTTTATAAAATACCCACGGGAATAAAATGCTAGTGCCTAAGGCTATAAAGCTTATTGAACCAAAGCCAATTTCCAGAAACGAGCTCTCAAAACGAAATGATTTGCCATTTTACTAACGACGTAACTTGAACAAGCGGTATCTTTTAAAAATAAGTAGCCTTTGTTACGCAGGAAGAAGTTGGGAGTTCCAAAATCAATTTTACCGAAGGAAACTCGCTTAAACATTTTAGGCACTCGTCGAAGAATTTGTTTATCTTGCCGAACATAGGATCAGGACTTTACTTGAGATAAGTTTTTGTTAAAAAAATCCGTTAAGTGCTATGTTTTCTGCTGATGTTGTAATTGCATTGTCTGTCATAAACTATACAGCTAGATAAATACTTAATACGACCACTGAACTGGAGTGGAGGTTACATACACCGACTTGGCAGACATTTTACTGACATAAATTTATTGAAATGTGAAATCAAAAACTGTATGAAACATAATATTTTACTGAATCTACTTACAGATTTTACGATGACAAGCACTTGATAAGAACGCTTGGTGATCACACATAAGTTCCGATAAAATACAGGAAATTAGATAACATCTGCCAATTAATTTTACTTATTTGAGCCGCTTCTGATCTCAATTTTCTTTATTAGCTGTCGACGTTATTAAAACAGCGTACATACAGCTAATGTTGGTGCGTTTTTCTGGAATGTTTCATTTACCACTAGGTATTTGTTACTTGGTTTAACAACAAAAAGTGTTTTTTCTGTTTTGTTGTTAGTAATTATGGACAAACAACTGCCGTAAATATGAATATGGTGTACAATTCCTCATGAGCCTTGGAACGACACAGACTTGTGAAGATTGCTTTGTTTTGACTACGTACACATTAGTTTCAGTAAGAGCCCTTATAATTCTGATTTTCCTCATTTGTCAATTATCGGTCATTTTCAGAATCACAGCTGCAGTAACTGTGACAATATTTCATTTAATAATAGTTACCAATTATGTTTATTTCGTGTCCCTCGTCTATCACGTGAAGTACTGGAATTGCGTTTACGTTCAATAACGGGAGTGATCGTCTGAGCTGAACAGCATTCCTCTAGCTTCTTAGCATACCTCACTTCGCGTGGACGTACTCCTGAAGGGTCTTCTGCTTTTATATTCACTTTTTTAGTATAATAGCTTATGAACCTTAGTAAATATAAAAAGCCTAACATAGCCATACCATAAAACAGGATTCTATGTGAAACTTCTTCATCTTGTCTTTTTACCAACATTTTTGTATATAACGTAGAATTTCAAAATAAACTTAATCTGTCTTTTAAATATTCATTTTGTTTATTTTTATGCGTCAGAATGACAAATCATAACAAATCAAATATTTTTTAGTGACAGTTTGATATGATTTAGGTGGACAGTGAGCATAGAGTTTTCAAAAATTGTAAGTTTGTTTCCTTCAAAACTTTTCAAATCTTAAATCTAAGGGCAGTTATAAAAATAGCGTTCTACATTTAATATAAATTTTATAATCATGCCAAAAAGTGTTTTGATCCCCCCTGGTCGCTTTGGCAACTAAGTTTCGCAACCAGCTGTCAAAAAAGGAGCAATCTTGCTAGAGCCTGGCTATAATATCTTTACCCCACCAATTTTAATTATTTTTTCTGTGCTTTGGTATACGGCGACACTGAATATAGGGCACTTAGTCTTAGGAATAATAAATAAGTCACTAACACCATATAATATATTCTCAGTGCACTTAAGAGGCTGCTAAAAGCTAAGTGGCTTCAATTGAACATTATTTTAACAAAAACCATATTGGTGTTATTCAAAAGTACTAAGATTGGTAAATCTTATCAGCCAAAGACTTAATGCAATGTAAACATTGCCGCTTTTCAGCAATAATCGCTTCTTGCTGTTGCTTTACAGCTTGGAAGTTAATGATCATGCGGAAAAGCAGTTCTCGCTGACCACTTTTATATGGTTTTCCTATAGTTAAACCTTTTTTTTTTAAGCCAACGCACGTAAAGATAAATTGTTTCATAAGACACATAGACAACTTGATGTCTGACGGATTCAAATTTTCCAAAATAAAACTAAATTATCTAGCTTCTAAGTTTGTGCCGGTAGCAAACCTCCGCCGCGAAACCGCGAAACGCCATACAGAGCGAGCGAAACTAAAGCGGAACTTCCTTGGGTTTGACGTTTCGTGGCGAAGGTGTGCTACCAGCATTAAAGTGTCGTTAAATTGGGAATATGGGCTACTATAGAATGTGGACGACTTGGAAATGTGTTTGGCTTGGTAATGTTGGTGGCTTGGGATTGTGAACGATATGGGAATGCAGTCGTGTTGGGACGAGGTAGGAATATTGAAGAGATAGGAAGTAGAACGTTTGAGAATGTTGAAGAAGGAAGTGGACAATTTGGAACTATTGAGAAAAATAGGAAGTAGATGATTTGGGAATCGAATGTGTACAAAATGGGAACGTGGACGAAGTGAACTTAAAGGCAGATTTCCTATTTTCCTGAAATACTAGATGATACATACATGTCTAAATGTATAATCAATTAATGGACATTACTTACTTACATTAAGTTTTTCAATGGTGTGCATTTTATATTTTTTCCCGATAGTAGGTATACGTTATGTGAACTCAGATGCGACAAAAAGTTTATTTTTACGTCGTATTGTTTTTTAGATATATTTTCTTAAACATTTGTCATGACATTTGTAAACGTATACTATCGAAGAATGTACTAACTAAGAATGTTAATGTTCCCAATTGAAATACTTATATCTATTCATTCTATTATAAAGTTGTAAAAATGAAATATCTGTACATTGAAGATACCTGCAAAACAATATTGTAAAGGACTTTTTGGAGGTCACAGGATCGAAAAATATTTTATTTCTTTATTTTTTCATGTTTGTGCCGTTGTGGCTTCATCACGCCAAAACAGCTAAACGGATTTCAACTATTGTTGGTACCTACACGGGTAGCTGGTCGTCCACAGTTGGTTGTAGAATACTTTAATCGCCCCGTTCCGCAGCCGTTTATACAAAAAAATTAAAAATACGATATGAAAAAAAAACACTAACAAAAGAGCGTATTTCCCCGGCACTTACATCTTTTTGCTGAGAAGCGCAGTTTTTTGGCAATAACTTAAAAACGGTATGTCTGATCATGTTGAAAACAATTTTCGTTGAAAGTATTTATTACCGTTTATAAAATAGAGGGGACACAATTTTTGCTACTTTCGGAGCGAATATTTCGAAAAATATTCACGAAATCATTTTTTTTAAAAGAAACCTCAAAATGTTTTTGAAGAACTGTCGAAATATGTGCCACACATTAATATTTGCTAAAAAAATTTTTTTCAGTTTCGGTTACAACATGTATCGAGTGCCCCTCTAGATTTTTTATATATATGTATATAACTATCAAACTAAGTAGCGGTTTACACACGACACCTATGCTCATCAATGTACATCTTATAGTTTTTGAGTAAAATGCCTGTGACATACGGACGGACAGACAGACAGACAGACAGACATGACGAATCTATAAGGGTTCCATTTTTGCCATTTTGGCTACGGAAAAAAGAGGGATAGATTTTTTTTTCTCCTTCGCTGACGAAGTTGCTCCCGCAACCTTCTTGTTACTAAACAAAAATGAACTGAGTAAAATTCATTAAAATGATGAATGAACTTATGAACCGATATACCAGTATCCACAACAAAGTGTTTAAATTCATCACCTTCGTCTGCCGTTATGTTGTTAAAAGAAAACGTCCCAGAATGTAGTAAGGACTTATATTTTGAACACGTTGGTCCTTCAGATGTAGTAAAGGCATTTAAATCAATGAATGTCAAAAAAACCAATGACCTATGGGGGGTCTCAGTCCATGCTGTCAAATCCCTAATAGAAGTCATAGCGCCTGACTTGGCAGATATATTCAGTAACAGTGTTGACTGCGGTGAGTTTCCAGATCTGATGAAACATAGCAAAATAATTCCTTTAAATCAGGTAGTACCTCTGACCCCACTAAGTTTAGACCAATATCTGTACTACCTACATTTAGTAAAATTTTTGAAAAGCTAATTTTATATCAATTGTTAAAACATTTCAATTTAAACAATTTGATGCATAGTAAGCAATTTGGTTTTACGCGGGGTCGCTCGACATCCAACGCCGGGGTTGAGCTTCATGCCTGGGTGGAATCGCGAGATGCTTTAGGTATCTTCTGTGATTTATCTATGGCCTTCGATTGCGTTAATCATGACATGATGTTCCGATAAGTTGACATATGACAAAGATTTAAATAATATTTTCTTCTGTTTCCGCGATTATTACTCATTGAAATAAAACAAGTTAACGGATTATGACGCGTATATTATCTCATTTTAGTTCTCGACGTTTCGGAAGCTTTCCAGCTTTCCATGGTCACGGGTGGACTGAGAAAAGATGTATTTTCCTCTGTCAATGTTACAATTTGTGCAAACTACCCATTTTTTTTTTTAAAACACAAATAAAGGTGTACATACATGCCAGATGGGCCTAAGCTGTAAAGACAGTTACACATGTGCCAGAAGGGCTTAATTATTTTATTCTAATAATTTACCAAGCAGCATTTCACAAATGAGGCGTACTGAGGAGAAAAGAAACGCTGCAAAGAAAAACTCCCAGGCTACCTAATTACTAATTATAATATTTAAAAAACAGAGACTATTAAACTACTTTTAAACAGATAAGATATTTTACAGCGTTCGGAAATTAAGGTTTTGCAGTCCTGTGTCTCGCTTGTTCCTTGATGAGATGTATTACAGGATCCCAAGCTGGTGGTAGTGACAATCCATCTTCTCTATTGAAATTAGCTTGCTTTTTAATCTCTTTGGCAAGGATACAAGGCTTATCAAACTTAATTAAGTGGTTTGGTTTGTCAATGACATGTTCACAGACTGCAGTCCTATTACACCGACGGTGCTTGACATCTGCTATGTGCTCCTTCACCCGGGTTGATACACTGCGTTTCGTTTGACCAATGTATGAAAGACCACACTCGCAGTCCAGCTTATAAATGCCTGCACTCTGCAAAGGGGTGCTACTCTTCACGGGTCTAAGGTATTGAGACACCTTCTTCAACGGCTTGAAATATGTTTTTTTAGAAGCACGCTTCAAGATGTTTCCGATCTTGTCTGTGACCCCTTTCACATATGGTAATACGGCAGGTTTACGCTCGACTGTTGGTTTCTTCATACTGGGATTCTGCTTGGAACGTGGTATCTGGAGCTCGTTGGCTCGAAGCGCACGTTTGACATTCTGCAACTCAGCAGTCAGATATTGACTGTCGCAGATACCCCTGGCTCTCTGAAACAAAGATTTACCCACTGTAGCAAGTTGACAGGAATGGTGGTGAGATTTGCCATTCAAATAGCTATCTGTATGCGTAGGTTTTCTATATACAGTATGACCTATGTCATTTTTAGGACCTCTAATTACTAGCACATCTACGAATGCAAGTGAATTTTGATTTTCCAACTCCATAGTGAATTTAATTTTACTATGCATGGAGTTCAGATGGTCTAAGAAAGCTGAAACACTAGATCTAGGTACAATAGTAAAGGTATCATCTACGTATCTTTTAAAGATCCTCGGCTAGACAGGTGCCAATGAAAGCGCTCTCTCCTCGAAGTCTTCCATGAAAATATCGGCGACGACAGGAGACACCGGAGACCCCATTGCCACACCATCAACTTGCCCGTAGAATTCACCATTCCATAGCATATAGCCAGATGTAAGGCAGTGTTGTAATAACTTAGCATACTCTATTGCCATCTGTTGTTCACCCAATCTTCTTTTCACAATTTCGATACATTCTTGAACTGGTAGGCATGTGAAGAGAGACTGGACATCAAAACTGACCATAACTTCATCATCAGTTAGTCTCAAATCCTTAATAATAATCTCCGACCGATTTCGGCCATGGCGACCACTTCCACTCCTAATTACCTTGGCGCTCATGCGCCCGAAGATGGCTTATGTAGCCGATCTTCGCGGTGAATTTTCGTGCACATTGTCGGCATGTAAGTTCACCGTCTACATAGTTATATATAATGGCTCTAGGTGGACGGGCCTTCAGCTCGTCGCGTTTAGCATCAAGGACAGCCTTGCGGTGATCCTCGAACTCGCTAATTCGGCTGTTAACAATTCTACGCCATTCTGGCCGTTGCGCTGCCAAACCTTCCCATTGAGACGGATCTATACTGCAACTCCTCATATGCCGCATCTGGACATCCTTGTACCGGAGGAGTTGTCCGCCATGCTTCCGCTTTCCTTCCTCCAATTCCGAGTAGAAGATGCGCTTCGCAATTCTCTCCTCCTTCATGCGTGATACGTGACCGCACCACCGAAGTTGTCGACGCATTAAGTAGGCCTCGATGCCACCAACACGGGCTCGTCGCAGGACTTCGGTATTACGCACTCGGTCGGACCATCTGATCTTCATGATCGTTCTGAGACACTTAAGGTGGAAACGGTCCAAAGTGCGTATGTGACGGCGATACACGCACCACGTCTCAGAGGAGTAAAGGAGATTTGGCAGCACAATTGCCATATATACCGATATTTTGGTGGCCAGCTTCAGGTCATGCGAGCAGAAAACCTTAGAACACAGCTTTCCAAATCCTTAATCTTACTGACAAAATGGTATGAGTCCTTTGTGTATGCTTCCGTCTTCCCTCACAGTAAAGAAAGCACACCTGCTAAGTGCCGAGCTAATCAATAGGTAGGAGCATCGATTTGAGGCACTATAGGGCATAACGGAGCACCAGGTTTATGTATCTTTGGTAACCCGTACAACTTTGGTGACACCGGGCAAGAAGGCACTAAACTTTTCACATCCAGATTAAGATTTTCAGAGTGCTTACTTATCAGCTCGGCTGTCGTTTTTACTACTTTCGCCGTTGGATCTCGCTTAACAAGCTTGTATGTTGTAGCGTCTGACAAAAGTACTTCCACTTTCTGGTTGTAATCACTAGTATCCATAACAACCGTCGCATTTCCCTTGTCAGCTCAAAGAATGGTGATGTCTGGGTCTTCACGCAAGCTCTACAAAGCGTTGAATTCAGTTCTGGGTAAGTTAACTTTAGGAGACTTCGCTCGTCTTAAAATTGAAGACACATCCTGGCGTACGGCCTCCAAATCCTCCTTACGCATATGATTTTGGACCAAACAATCTTCCACACCGACTATAATATGTTCAAAAGGGATATTCCGTGGAGTAACAACATAATTAAGCCCTTTTTTAAGAAGCGAGGTTTGAGACTCCGAGAGTTCTTTCGAGCTAATATTCACTACAGGTGCAACGGCATTTGATGTTGACGTTTGATTACCTCCACGGAGCGTTTCATTCCTAGTGCGTTTTGATTTCAACTTGTCAAACTTAGCATTTTTCCTGCGTGTACAACTTTTAAATGTTGATGCGTAACGTCTGTCGCCTTGTTCAACAATACTTTCGAAGTCATCATCAGTCAATATCAACTGCAATTCGTCACTCTTTTCTTTAATCTGTTGTTTAAATTTGTGAGCTGAAAAACGGGTATTGTGGATAAGTTTGCACAGTAACTTTACACTAGCTTGGCGGAGAATGCGTTCACTACCGAAAATGTCCTTCTTCGGTGCTATTTTCACGCATGTAGGAATGAGATCTTCATCAAGGCATTCTTTAAGGAAATTCAATGAACTTCGAGCTCGTGCGAGTCCCGTCCTGAGGTCTTCATACCGCCTGATTTGGTTAGCAACATCTAGTCTGTACTGATGTAATATTTTCTTCTGTTTCCGCGATTATTACTTATTGAAATAAAACAATTTAACGGATTATATCGCGTATATTATCTCATTTTAGTTCTCGACGTTTCGGAAGCTTTCCAGCTTTCCATGGTCACGGGTGGACTGAGAAAAGATGTATTTTCCTCTGTCAAAGTTACAATTTGTGCAAACTACCCGTTTCTTTTTTTTTTTAAACAAATAAAGGTGTACATACATGCCAGATGGGCCTAAGCTGTAAAGACAGTTACACATGTGCCAGAAGGGCTTAATTATTTTATTCTAATAATTTACCAAGCAGCATTTCACAAATGAGGCGTACTGAGGAGAAAAGAAATGCTGCAAAGAAAAACTCCCAGGCTACCTCATTACTAATTATAATATTTAAAAAACAGAGACTATTAAACTACTTTAAACAGTTAAATTGCTTGGTAAATTATTAGAATAAAATAATTAAGCCCTTCTGGCACATGTGTAACTGTCTTTACAGCTTAGGCCCATCTGGCATGTATGTACACCTTTATTTGGGTTTTTTTTTTTTAAAAATGGGTAGTTTGCACAAATTGTAACTTTGACAGAGGAAAATACATCTTTTCTCTGTCCACCCGTGACCATGGAAAGCTGGAAAGCTTCCGAAACATCGGGAACTATAATGAGATAATATACGCGATATAATCCGTTAAATTGTTTTATTTCAAGATTTAAATAATTCATTAACTGACATTATAAATTGGTTGACTAATAATGATTTACATATCAATATTAATAAAACTAAATATATGCAATTTCTTCCATATAATTCTATTAATATTCCCTTAAATTTAAGCTATAATAATGTAAATATTGATAAAGTTGATACATTTAAATTTCTCGGTATTGTTTTAGATAAACATTTAAACTGGAAGGAACACGTTGAACAGGTATGTAATAGACTAAATCGTTTTGTTTTTGCACTGAGACGGTTACGAGACACTGTCTCAGCGGAAGCCGCTCTCACAGCCTATCAAGGCTATGTGTCATCTGTGCTCCTGTATGGATTGATCCTGTGGGGAAATTCTGTGGATGTAGACAGAGTATTTAAAATACAGAAAAAAATGTGTGAGAGTAATTTGCAATGCATGGTATGACGATAGCTGTGTCCCCCTTTTCAAAAAACTAAACATTCTGCCTTTGCCATGCTTGTACATCAGAGAAGTATGCGTTTTTGTAAACTCCCCCTTACACTACTTCCAAAAGCGTGGAGAAACCTTGCAGAGGCAGACACGATGGAAAGGGAGGCACCTGCTACTAAAACCACAATGCCGCAAAGCTATATACAAAAAAAATATATAACATGTGTATTGACATTTATAATTGCATCCCTGAACGAATTGTAAGTCTTCAGGGGAATAGGTTTAAAACTACTCTAAATAGCTGGCTGATTGAAAATTGTTTTTATAGCGTAAAATATTTTCTTGACACATGTAGAATTCGGTAATTATTTTAATTATACTATTATTATTGTTTATTTTAATTATACTATTATTATTCTTTTTTTTGTTGGTGCACTTTTTCACGTCGTATTTTTTTCATCTGTAGTGCATTTTTTTGCAGATACGGCTGCCCAACCCTACACGGAGCATAGTCCGTCATGCTCTTGGCCAATTTTTTTAGTAATGAACTAGACAATTGCGGAACTCCTGAATCCCATGTTGTTGCTCAAACCATTCAAGCATGGATCAGTTGCAGCGGTTAGAACAATGGAGCTGTGCTAGCGAATAATATGGTTATGAACTGCAGTGGTTTTTCTTGTGGTGCAAGTACATTTCAAAAGCGTTTTTATACTTTATATTTACTTAACTTGCTAGGACTTTATAATTGCTAAGCGGTCACATGAATTCAACGAACTATAAAGTCCTAATAAATCAAATTTAAAAAAAAACGGCCAAGTGCAAGTCGGACTCGCGCATCGAGGGTGCCGTACAAATTTTCACTAACCCTAACTTTATCACCCGGTTCCGGTTGAGTTAAGACCCTGTTGTTTAAGTTAAGTAAGTTATTAAGTTTGCACCTGATATCTTTAACATTGCAAACATATGAGGAACAAACTTAACACAACTGGGTTGTTCTAATAGGTTATTTGAAAATTAAAAAAAAAATTGCCAGTTAGAGTAATATTTATGTTTAGTTATACAAATTGTGAAAATTTCAAAATTTTCGTTTGGTTAACTTTCTGTGTTAAGTGTTTTTTTTTCAATATTCGTCGTTTTTTTAGGAAATAAAAATATGTTTTTAAATATTTCCTTTGCAATACATATGGGCTGAACATGTTTATAAATATTCCAAATTTCAAATAGATAGCGTAAGTAGTTTTTGAGATATTGCGCTCTAATCGTCGGTCAGACAGACAGACAGACAGAGTGGCACCATAATGGTTCCTTTTGTACCTTTTTGGTACGGAACCCTAAAAAGGCTTCATCCACAAATTCCAGGTTGCTCAGAGAGCTATGGAGAGGGTAACGCTCGGAGGTTCTCTGAAGGATAAAATCCGGAACCAGGATGAGCGACTGAGAATCAAAGTCACCGACATAGCGCTCAGAATAAGCAAAGTGAAGTGGCAGTGGGCTGGGCATATTTGTCGAAGAGCCAATGGTCGATGGGTAAGATGAGTTCTAGAGTAGACACCTGGAACGACCCCCCGCTAGGTGGACCGACGACCTGAACATACTAGCGGGAAGCGGATGGATGCGGGAGAGCTGAGGACCGGCGCGGCGGGGTTATTGCCTAACGTAATTTTGACACTTGGTATCGGAATCAACTGTCATAGCCCACACAAAATTATGACACTTGATTCAGTACGCCTACCATGAGTTCGGCACGAGCGAGTATCGAGCGCTCGATGACGGTCTATCTCTTTCGCACTATTAGCGCGTGTGAGAGAGCTGCACTGACTCTCGATACGAGATACTCGCTAGCGCCGATCGTAAACTCAGCTCATGGCAGGCACACTGATTGCGAGCGTCAAACGCGTTAGGCAATACGGGAGCGGGTATGTTAATGTGAATTGGGGAAATTTCGTAACGCTACTATTAGATTTCGACTGATGTTTTGGGAAAAAGTACTGTTTTGTGTAAACTCGTTTTTCTGTTGCTTGTACTGTATCCGTGAAAAATGAAAAATGTTCGCAACCGTCGAAAACGTCCGGCAAACGCAAATTGTTTCAGTGCTACTATCCTCCCGAATTGTTTCGGATTTGTTAATGGTTCATTCAGAGATTCAGAACATATCCACTACATATACAAATGAATACATTTTGTGAATACAAACTTGTTTGTTAAAATTGTCTATTATTGCTTTATACAACAAGAAGTATCTACAAATATTTCAATTAGAGCTGATCACGAAACGAAAGTCAAAATCAACGTACTAAATTTGATTGAAACCGATTTTTAAATCCAAGTGAATGATAATTAAACATAAATCTTATCTGAAATTGCAGACATACTTGCACACACATATGCAACTGCTAAATGCAAATATTTGTTGTTGGCCATCTGAAGGGACGCAGCAAAGAGAAGTCGATAAAAGTTTGTCCACTGTTGGACAAATATTGTAGGTAGGTACCTAAGCTCTCTCCATTGTATGCCACTAAAAATAAAATTTTGCCAACTCCAGTTCTTGTGAACCATAATGATTAGATCAATTTCAAAGAATAACGCATTCGTGGTTGACATATGGGATTATAAAGTGGGGTAACAGTACTAATGTAAACGAAATATTCGTGATGCAAAAGAAGTGTATGCGTATATTAGTGGGTATACCAAATAGAGAAAACTGCAAACCGCATTTTGTGGAGCATGATATCCTTACGCTACCATGCCTTTATATATACGAATTATGTATGTTTGTGCGTAAAAATATAGACATGTTCAAAAAACAGCAAAATAAAAGGTTCTAATTCCTATATAAACTTATATAACCTGTAGCAAACATACAAAATTTTGGAAAAGCCCCCATTATGCAGCAGTTAAATATTATAATAAAATCCCAGATGATATTAAAAAGTCATTCCTAGCTCAAAAATATTTTTACACTGTACAAGAACTTTTTGAGGTCAGCTGTTGAAGATGCTCTTAAACTCAAAATTGTTGTGTAACTTCGTAAATATTTTTTTAAATACTGTTGCGTAACAGAATTATAGCATATAAGACGCGTACTTAAGTAAAAATATAGATTTTAAGATTTTGCAATACCCTTACAGGGTTCATCTGATACGTTTGTATATTTTATAACACTTTATAATTACCATTGTACGAATTAAAGAATATGAATAATAGTAGTAAAAAAATTTGCACTGCTGCACATAATATGTAAGCCTCTACACACAGCGGCACATTGAGTACGATTCAATTAATCAGTAAATTTTATTCAGCTCTGGAGAACCACTTTGTTTAAGTTGTCAGATGATCAAATTCATTACTTCCTTTAGTCTGACGGTGACCTTTATTCATAACAAAAAGGGGCACAACAAAATATTTTAGTGAAATTGAGTTAAACACATAAATATTACATAATACATCTTTTTACTCGTTCCGAATATGTGGTTTCTACTTAAAAACACGTCTATTCCAACGGCAATAAACTATTGTCAAATATGGCTGGTCAACTATTAGTTCAGTTAGCTAATTGAACAAACTACTCGTACCTATGTTGATCAATTTTCCGTTAGACCATAAGGCCATCTTAGGAAACTACCAGCATAGCCCTCTTCAAAGCTCGTTGTGCGACTTTTTTAGTTAACTAGTAGGTAGGTAATTAAAGGTTGCTGAGATTTTTTCCTCAAAGACCGACGAGAGGTTGAACTCAGTATCACCTGACAGTAAGTGATTACGACGTCGAAGAGGTACCAGCCTATTTAAGCTTTAATAAAAAAAAAAAAAATAGAAAACTAAAATAAAAATTGGGCACACTACACAGGGCACAGGGCAGCGACCTGGGAGACGCCATAGGTTAGTTAAGTTAGTTTAATTTTTGTTATTTATAATTGTAATTTTTCATATCTATTAAATAAAAATAAATCAAATAAAATTGATTTATTTCGAGCAGCACAGACTCATATTTCTTGTATCAAAATATGAGTCTGTGCTTATATATATTAATTCAAATAATAATATTCTTACAATTTAATCAGTGTGAAAAAACCTTCAATTAAAATGAATTAGAAATATAAAATTCAAATTAGCAATTATAAAATTTAATTAATATTTGAAATAATTTATTTGCAGATACCAAAATTATAATAATCAGGAAATCACTCAACGCGAACGAGCTCTATTTTTTGGCGGTGCGAATTAGAAAATGATGAATACCGGTGTCATATTTTGTAAAAATAATAATGACGTATTGCAGTTAAGTGTAAAAGAAGTCTTCGTCTTGCACAACACGTATCTTTCTGTAGTTTTGTTTCTAGAAATTCTATAAAATTGTGATACATACATGCACATCACTGAGTTTAAGTAGGTACATAAATACATTCGAGAGCAAAAGTTTCGGAGCACCCTAATTAAAATACTAGCAAAAGGTTTTTTTTCTAATTTGCCACTAGTTTTATTTACATAAATTCCAACTGTATTTTAACAATTTCTGCGACCGTATCATAAAAATATAAATATCCGAAATGACGATTTTTCCATTAACTCGCTCCGTTATCATCTTTTTTTGTCACGGGTTTTGACGAGTGTTTTAAATCTGAAAACGTTATATTTTTTCCAATGTTATTAGTGCAATTTAGATGTAAAATGAAATATAGATCATGACAGGATTAAAAAATATTTACAACCGCACTATTTTAGGAAATATGATGTAATTTTACCGACCCGACATTTTTGCTGTCGAGTGTGATTACTTACGTAACAAGGCTAAAAAGGAACTAGTGAGGAATAATCCCAACAAAATATAAATGTAAAAAAGGAGAGCCAAGTTCAATACAAAAGTTGTTTTGCTGTGGGCTTCGCCGCTAACAAAATGGAAATCTAAATGAGTGCCATTTTTTTGACTTAACTTTAGTTTATATTTCTTTATATAGCAATACATATATTGGGATAGTTTCAAATATCTGCTTGTAACGGTTCCAACGATACAATTAAAAAAAATTGTATGGGGACTCCCCTATTTTTAAACTTTTTATATATTTAGATTTTCTCCTACGTTTACACACAATTACCGAGCTGGATTCCAAATTTCATCCTTCTAGGTCATCTGGAAATAGGTTAGACTTAGATACTATATGTCAGTCAGTCAGTGCTAAAATTTACGACTTTTTGACCTATATATCTTTATAACCGTTTGAGGTAGATTCATGAAATTTGGGCGTCTAGATGTCCTTATGGATTAAACACACGTAGTTTTATGTGTGTACGTTAAAGAGGTTTTGAGTTATAGAAGGGTCAAAAGTGGCACCAAGTGGTTCGTGTAATATTACACTCGGCGCTGGTAGCCAGTTTCTTTGCTTGAACTTGGCTTGACATGCTGCCGCGTGTCTAGATCATTTCTCGGTGTGGAGTTTACATCAAAATGAAAAGTACCAACTAATGAAAGCGACATGCATGCCACGTCCATGCTGGATGGAATCATGGTCACCGTTCAACCTTATTTTTAATAAAGTAGTAATTAATTGTCAATCTGCTGTGCGAACAAGAAGGAACCCATAATTTTCGCTTGTAACGCAAAAAAGATAAATACACTAACTTTTGTTCATAATTTCGCATAGCACAACGCTCCGCCACTTCGCTTGTCGCGTGACATAGCATCACCCGCCTCTCTCGCACTGTATTGAAAGGAAAGAGACAGATAATATTTGTCGTGCGACAAAGAGTCGCTTATTGCAGTTGTGCTAGAGGTGCTGGTGTTGCAGGTGTCTAAGGGCGAGGGTGATCGCTTGCCATGAGGCGATCCGACTGCTCGTTTGCCGTCTATAACATAAAAAAAGTAGCTACTTGTAGCTCTGGGTACAAGTACCTGCTTTTAGGGCTAGGTACTGTAGCTCATCCGCCAAAAACATTAGCTCATGGTAAGGGGTCTATCCGACTCATTTAATTAAAATTATGACAGTTTTAAGGTGCGTCCACACTTGTATCATTTGCTCGTATCCGATCACAGTGCCGTGGCATGACTGCGTATCGCACTGCTTGGACACTCACTGTCGGCGCGACGATCATGCCTTGCTTGTCCGATCTAAGTGAGTGATACGCGTAGCAACATGGATTTCAAGCGATCGGATCGGCGCAACGTCCAAACGCGTGGTCGTGACACGAGATCATGCCACGGGACGAAGATCTGATCGGGCAAATGATACAAATGTAGACGCACTTTTACTTACCGCTTACCAGTCAAGGAAATCATGAAACCAGCCCCTATAGCATTTTCAGCTGTAATCATATTTTTTGTTAACATAACAATGTTCTAAAAAGCAACGTGGTTTTTTGCCAACCTACCAAAACTTAACGAAAATTTAACCTCGGGGTATCAGAAATAATAAGATAAACATTTCCCAATGTATCTGACTGAGATAAATAGCTAGTTTATTTGCTACATCTCAAATTAACCTTAAATCCGCTATTACTGTTGTAAGAAATTCCTAAGTACCAAAAGGATGTCAAGGAAATGTGAATTGATAAATGATGTTCTTACCAGTAACTTTGCGTGGATTATTCGATATAACAATACATTTTATAATTTATGTCATTAATCGTCTCTGTACTAGAATGCGTCTATTGCCCTTTAGGGTGATTTTCCACTAGACATGTGAGAAGCAACTAAGATGCGTGTAAAAAGATAAGCTCAGCTTTGAATATACACGATCCTGATAACGCAGTTTAGCACGTTTCTAGCTGGAATGCAATCGAAAGTTTCAAGATTGTTTTAAGGCTGTATTAAATACATATGTATTTAACGAACATCCATCTTTTTATGTACTTAAACTTTTTTATTTCTTAAGGTTACGCTTTAATTATACTAGCGGAATCATATTTAAATATGTGTTTTTTTTAGGCTCATATAAGAGGCAGCTAAATTGCAAGCGATCCTGTCTCCATCGGCCGAGCGTACCCGTGTACCAAAAATAGTTGAAATCTGTTTAGCCGATTTAGCGTGATGAAGCCACAACGACACATACAAACATTTCATTTTTACAACTTTATAATAGTACAGATATATTATAGAATACCAGAGTATATTTATTCAGTGTCAGTGCACGAGTATACAGCAGATAGTTGGATGGTTTTTTCCTGTTTTAAAGGGCTTATAGGGCGTTCAGATCATTATCTGATTAAGATTTGTGTAAAACATCCTGAAGGATGGATTGGATATGATGCGTATCCATACTACAAAATGTAGCACATTTTTAGTAGAAATGCAGCCCTTATATTGTTTAAAAGCTAAATTTCCCTACAAATTCAACGAACGTCCCAAATAGTATCAGAATATATTTATTCGGTTTACACGAACTTGTTTGTGGCAAGTAGTTGGTTATGCATGCCGCGGCCCGGTCAGCAAAATGTTCTGCCAAGTGCATTGGACAAATGCAATCCACTTCCAAACTTACATTGTGTGCCATGGCCGGGCCGATGCGCCAAACGCCCGTTTCTTCGCCTTTTGCATATTTTGTGCGAGGTTACTGTCAGTTCAATGGTGCGAGTTGAGACAACAGTTACGGAAAGCCAATCTGAACAATCAGACGTTTTGTTTTGGCGACGAGTCTAGTTTCTAGAATGAGTTTCTGTGAATATTTTCAACGTAACATATGTTGCATGTATGCATATATATTTAAATTCTCTATTTTAGGGCAAATGTTGCTATCATTTCATTTTCTCTAGCGCATTTTCCATTTGTTAGGGTTAAGTTTTTGGCTATTTAAATAGTTAATGAGCAGAGATTAGAATAGGTAATGCCTATTTACCTAAACGTCGCGGGAGGACTTAACTAAAAGTGGTTATAACCATCAAAAACAATGATTGATTTTTATTGAATGCGGGATATTTTTTTTTATGAGATAGGAGTCAAACGAGAGGTCGCCTGATGGTAAGAGATCACCGTCGTCCCTAGACACTTGCATCACCAGAGGAATTACAAGTGCGTTGCCGGCCTTTTAGGTGGAAGTACGCTTCTTTTTTTGAAGGCTTGATGTTCGCATATATCCCGGATTACTTAATTATAACGAAATAATCACTCTCGTGGTCAGATTATTTATGAATAGATTGTCTGATGCAAAAAATTCAAATTTGTTGACCGCCCAAAAGCGGACATAGGTACAGTACAATACGTCTGTCCGACATACTCGTAGGACTAACACCGAGGGTGAATTTAAGTGTATTAATTATTATAACTTGACTGGGAAATCCCGCATTCAATAAAAATTATTCATTATTTTATATTATAGTTATAACCACACTTAATTAGGATCTACCGCGAAGTTTAGGTAGATAGACACTACCTATTCCGACCTCTGGTAATGAGTTAGGCAGATTCTAAAAACCTTGTGTACTAAAACTAGCTTACATATCAAATTTCTAGGTCATCGGGAAGTACCCCAGAGGTTTTGATACGTGTGTGTACAAGTGAGTGAGTGGCAAAATCGGCGTATTTTAGGTACCAATAAAACCTAAAGTATATAAGCTAAAACAATTAAATTTAGTACATTTTATATGTGCCCTAATTGCATCTTAACCTGTGAATTTGGGCGCTCTGCTGTTAATTGGGACGATGCTATGAGGGTTTGAAAATGAGACGAAACGGCTCGAGAAAAGGTAGGTAGTGCCCCGCTTCTTTTTTGTCGTCTGGGCGGTTTATACCGAATTATACTGCGCGAGGATGATTGTAGATAGGAGACCTTTTCTAAATTTCAAGTTATTATAATTGATAAGTATTTACAGATTTATACAGCAAGGACTAAAACCATGTTTCACTTACGAAAGTAACGCAAAAAATATACCTAAGTAAAACAATTCTGACAAATAAATGGAAAAATGCCAAATAAGCCACCGCAATAATGAAGTTTAACTGACTTATTAATCATTTCACAATGCAGCCGAACTTCTGTGTTTTCACAAAACAATTTTAACGAACTAAGTTGAAAACTGCATTACCCTGAATTTATTATTGCAGGGAAGTAGATTTGCAGGCGGCATCCGTAACACAGCATAATTAGCAAGCCAGTATCTTGCCCTGCTCATTGATTATAATCGCTTGTCCGTTCCAAACTGCTAGAGACCTTATACTGCGTTATCCTTAATCGCTTTTAGCGAAAAGTAGATATAAATAGAACTTTCTGCCATAACTTATCCTGACTATAGCAAAGCCAACGAGACGTGGGACTGTCTTTATCCGGTCTCTTTGACCATATTTTACAAGCTGATATGTATTTTAGACCACAACTATCGACGAAAGGTTTAGCTCAGCGGTAGTGACGCTGTCTACGGAGCTGACGGTCCTGGGTTTAAATCCAAGTAAGCCTATATATTTGTATGATGAGTATACACATACATAATATGTGATCCTGATTCTTGGATGTTTCCGATGTATATAAGTATTCATCTATCTATATATCAGCCACAGATGTTCATTGCTGAACATAGGCGTCCCCTATAGTTCGCCACAGAGTGCAATCCTGCGCAGAACGCATCCATCCACTCCCCGCGACCCTCACAAGTTCATCCGTCCACCTAGTAGGGAGCCGTCCCACGCTACGCTTTTCTATCCATTGTCGCCACTCTAGGTCTTTTCGGCCATCCATTCTCCGGGCTACGTGGCCCGCCCTTTACCACTTAAATCACGCAATCCTGCGAGCTATGTCGCGAGCTGCGTCATATAAGTAAATATCTGTTCAATATATCGTCATCTTGTACTCGTAACACAAGCCGTATTGTACTTACCATGAGTAGTTCGATTTGTGTAAAATTGTCCCGTAATATTCATTATATTATCAATTTATATTATATATCTTCAAAATCCTGTAAACAACTAGTCGCTTTGTGATAAAAAGGATATTCTATGACCGTTTCTAACAGTCACGAAAGTCAGGCCTAACTTCAGTGTTCACATTAATTGTTACTGAAATCTCACGAGTTTTGACGAGATTTTTGTTTGTTTTGTACAGAGAAGCGAATTATTGAAAATGTATATCTAATTTTGCAAGATTCCAACTAGGACATAATCACGTTGGGTCATGACAGTTAAAACGCTTGCAAAAACCGGCCAAGTGCGAGTCGGGCTTGCGTTTGAGGGCTTTTGTACATGCACAAAAAATACGTTTCTTGTATGGTTCCCATGTTTTAGTTTAGAAAGTTTATTTTTATAACAGATTGAGACTTTTATAAATCCATCCATCCATCCATTATAAATAAATAAGACCAATTGTAAATAAGACTATTGTAAATAAAAATCTAAATTATAAGAATTGGCTAGGTCAAAATGGTTAAGTCCGTAGCTTGCTGGTTAAAAAAGAATACGACTAACTGTCTCAACTTTTGTGACTTCTACGACTTTTATACGGCACTTCCAGCCATAATGCATTCTAATGTCAATTGCTCACGACCTTTAGCCGTACGTTGCTATTTGAGAATCAGGGCCGTTAACCGTTGAGTTCTCTGGTCCTCCACTATCAGCTCCACTTTGCTACTCTGATTTTAACCAACTTCTGCCTCTAAGCAAAATATGATATAGAATTATATTGCGATTAGTGAATTAAATAACCCTAATTATTGACTGGTGGCTTGTGTCTTCTTCATCAGTTTCTCTTCACCAAATGATGATTTTCGAGGGTAAATACTTGGTCTACTTTAATAAACATCGAAATCGCCATACATGTGCCCATAACATTTGAGGAATTCCTTCGATTCCTCATCGATTTTATCATCAGATCTTCACCAAAATTTTATGGGACCAACTTGGAGATTTCTACTCTTAACCGAAAAAATAATTTTCCAAATCGACTTGCGATCCGAGAATTAAATAACACTGGTAGAGTCCTCAGTGGTAACTGATTGCTTGTGTCTTCATCATCGGTTTCTTTTCACCAAATGTTGATTTTCAAATGTAAATGCTTAAACTACTGTAATAAATACCGAAATCGCCATAGATGTGCCCATAATATTCGAGGAATTCCTTCGATTCCTCATGGATCCCGGCATCAGATCTTCACCAAAACTTTACGGGACCAATTTGGATCTACCTACTCATGAACAAAAAAAAATTTCCAAATCGTCGTGTAAATGACGGAGTTTTGAGGTAACAAACATAAAAAGAAACGTACAACCGAATTGAGAACCCCTCCTTTTTTTGAAGTAGGTTAAAAATTACTCCAATATCATAAAAACTGCCCGAGATGCAACGACGTTAACAGCACATTTTTGGACTTTCCCAAAAAACGCTTCATACTAAACCCTACAAGCATGTGACGTCACACGCTAGTATCTTGTATAGGGAAAATAAGAACTTTGTTCTGCAGCTATGTTAAAACTTGCGTTTGTCAAAATGGCTTTATTATAAAAATTACAAAACATTTTATGGGTTATAGAATGGTATTATTAGTTATTAGTATTTTCTTACTTTAAAAATGGACTTTCCACACAACATTAGACTCATAAAACAAACTACACGCAAGGTATCGAAGGAACTCAAAATTTGAACGTAGTTTTTTATAATATTTTCTTCTGTTTCCGCGATTATTACACCCGTGACCATGGAAAGGTGGAAAGCTTCCAAAACGTCGGGAACTAAAATGAGATAATATACGCAATATAATCCGTTAAGTAGTTTTTTATTTTGCATGTTTTAGCAGGATCTTATATAATTAAAAAAAATAATCTACTGTCAAATACCCTACTTCACGCCTTTTAACGGACACTTTAGATATTTACAGATTATGTGTTGCTTAGTTTTCTACACTCCGTATCTTCGCTGATTATTTGTATTGTGGTAGGTGCGGAACAGTCCCGGATTACGCCACCGCTGCACCTATCGACATCGTCATTGCTGAGACTGGAAATGTACTTTACTGTACATCATGCCTATTAAGCGATTTTTTTTAACGCCGCAATATGGTTACAATAATTGCTTGCTGTTTCGCTCACGCACGCGGTGATAAAAGAGATCCTTCTGTACTTGAACTACTATTTATTCTGTGACTGTGGCCGTAGTTCTGTTTAATTGCAACCAGAAGTGCAATGACACAGGCAAATGCAACGTTTCCCGTCAGCCTCGTAAATTAGATTACGTACTGAAACTAAATTAGAACAGAATTTCATATAGGTTTATACGGTTAATCTTCGCACAGTCTGGGTACTAATTACAATATCACTGTTCTCTACTATATAATTACTTGAACTAATAAGTTAGTACACGTTGTTTATTAGCAAGTTCCATTGCTAGTCGCATTCTTACTCTTTTAAATGCGAAAGTGCGTTTGTGGGTTTATCACCGAGGGACAGTTTCTTTCCAAACTGGTGTTAGGTTTTATTGTAATATGCCTAATTTGATGCATATTTTATTTTTTACTTTTAAGATACTTTTTTGTACATATGTATTATGGGCCGGCACTGAACTAGTGAATCTAGAAACATGGAATTTACTAATAGCAAAGTATAAAATAGACTTAAAATTATGTTTTGTGTAGAAGTGTTGAATGTAGGTACATACAAATTATATGTATATTTACTGGTCATAAAATAACCCTCATCTTTTCGTCTTATATTTTCCACAAACGTACAACGTCAAAGCTTAAAAGTTATTCAGCCACGACACATTTTATTGAACCAGGAAGCCGAAAGGTCCCTGTTTTTACCACTTTAGGGTTCGGATACGCAAACTAACGTCATTCATAAACCTCTTGCTCACCGCTTGTCAGGTTTTCGGCCTTATGGCGTGTGCGTAGCTCGCTATATCCCGTGGTACCGAGATTCAATCTCATACAATATCTCGGGTGATTTGCACCACGCCACATATTCCGAACACGCACTGTTACCTGACAAATTTATCACTTTTGCGCATTTGCTCGTACGTGGTGGCGTGTGATATTGTTATATAGCGGCGTAAGTCAAGATTTGCATAATTTCGGTTTGTTAGAAACATGATGTGAACGTTCACGTTGTTATTTTTTTGACAATTATCCGCTAGAGGGAGTATCAAAGTCAATTTCTAGCACACGGCATCACTGTCATAATAAAATACCTAGTTGTTTAGAGTTCAAAAATATAGCTTGCTGGAACTGAACTAAATGTTTCTTTTCACTTTGGTAAGACAGGTCCTTTAAAGGTCCTGATAGGTCCTTTAAAGGAACCAACTAGAAAACAGTTACAGGAAATAAAATAAAAAAAGATTTAAATTATATTTCAATTAACACTGTCGGTATACTACTTAATAAAAAAAAGTGTAAGGATTTTTCTGGCATTTTTAATTCAATTACATCACATATCAACATTCTCAAATACTTATTGGTTCGGAATAGATCGCTCTTTAACAATATGACTGCTTGTTGTCTACATTTATGTAATTTTAAATTCCTGTTTATTTTGTATGGAGTATGTATATATTAACAATACAACTTTTATGCTCAAATGTGTATGGAAAAGTAATGAAAATGTAATGAATAAATTGGGAGATTAATTTATCGGTATAAAGTATAAAAGTATTCCGGATTCTGATTACAGAAAAAACTTATTTAATCTTACAAAAGTTTAATGCATTTACAAAATGACCACAATGACACTTTAATAAACCAGGTTCTATGATCTAGCCTCGTATCTGGCAAATACGCTTTGTAGAAAAAGTGTTGTAAATCATGTACCTGGTACGATATTGGGCCATTAGTACAGTAAAGACCGATACACTCAAAATACTAGGTGAGCATAAAATGCAAAAGTAAGTAGTATTTTGAGTGTATCGGTCTTTACTGTACTAATGGCCCAATATCTTACCAGGTACATGATTTACACAGCCAAACATTAAGTTTATTAATAATTATTGGCTTCGTTATTTAAGTCAAACCCTTAACGAGATCATCTCACCTTATGGATTTGCAGCCTAATCTTTTTGATAATAGGGATTAAAAACATGACACTTGAAGATCTTTATAAAGACATACAGTTGTCATTAATGCATTTACCATACTGTATGCCATTTTTAGCTGTTGCCGTATGGTAGACCCAGTTAACCGAACTCAGACATTGGTACAGGTAGCTGTAAAAAAGTTGCGAATGCATTAATAAATATGTTGGCATGGACTTTATTAAGTACCATAGAAATTAGGTACTGTCCTAACATAGATAAGAAATTACTTTATCTTGGAGCTTATTAAGTCTCACTAGTTACCTACTTTGGAAAAAAGCCTGTATTTTGTGTACTCATAGCCTTTTATTGGGGAAATGTGTTTTAATTTTTTTTTTTTCATTAGGTTACAGTTATATTTGCCTTAATGCAAACATTTAAGTATAATTACTACACTGTACTTGCCCTAACCAGAAGCATTTTTTTTCTATTGCACTGGCTAGTACTTCGTCAGGATATAGGCTTCTTCGTCTTCGTCGGTTTTACTCTTGGCAGAGTTTCTTGGCTTCAAACACGCCGCCTTTCTTTTCTGATGGTCGACTTCCTCGTGCATTCGTGTAGTGATGATGAGCCATTTACTGCAGCTTTTATTTGATCAGTCCATCTCATAATAGAACAGTATATATATTTTTTTAAGCATAATATGTTTTCATTGCATGTACTATTGTGTTACAAAATTAGTTACTAGCGAGTCACCAAGTAACGATTAACAAAATTGCCATTTCCGAAAGTCTCAAATCAAAACCATGTAACCATAAAACCACAGATTCTGAGTTGCTTCCCTCTTGTTCCCCGTGTTGACGGGATTGTAGTGGCGGACAAATTTGAAGGCATTACTACAATATATCGGGCACCAGCTAGGGTCGTCACGTCTGCCCGCTCACTCATCCCGCACGCAATGATAACTTGCCTGTGAAATAATTCATGTCCTGTTTACACATACAATGGTTGCCAATTTGAAAGGGACGTCGGATATTGGATACGGGGAGTAAACGCGTTTATGGCGCTTGGCCTTGAGTGCTTAAAATTCATGGAAGGAATACAAAAAAATACTAGCATTTTATTCAGTCTTGCAGGCGTACCATACGTTTTCATTATATCAGCCCAAAGACGTTCACTGCTCGACGAAGACTCTCCCAAGGATCTACATAACGACCAGTCGTACGCCACCATCAACTAATGGTTTCTCGCGGCCAGATCATCGGTCCATCTTGTTTTATCCGAGATAAAAACAAACCTGTGCCCATTTCTCATTTTTAGGGCTCCGTAGTCAACTAGGAACCCTTATAGTTTCGCCATGTCCGTCTGTCCGTGTGTCCGTCTACCCTGAACTCTGTGCGAATCCTACACTTCACATGGTCCGACATGCTCTTGGCTGGTTTTTATCTGATTTCTTTGCTAACTATTGTTAGTACATTGTTATTTCATGAATGAAAAACAAATTAACAAAGAGATTTTCATACTTTTAATAAAGAGCTATAGAGCAGAGGTGATACCACTCCAAGACCTCGTCTTTGGCGCATGTCAGGTTTAATTTTGCTATTGTAAATAATATAAATATTGCTACACTTTGATTATATATCCGACGATACACTTTGATGTTGATCATTAGAAACGATAATAACGCGTTATAAATTGTGAGTTTTAATGATTGATAGGATTTATTCAAACCTATGAGCGCGTGAAATATAGATGGAATACGTTCCTTTATTACATTACAGCTTAATTAATAAAGTGAACTGCGGGCTGCGTTTGAAAGTGTGTCCGTTTTATTCATGTCGTATTATGTAAGCCGCCTAAACAATCATAAAAGGTCATAATGTAATATATTAATGGATTATCTCATAATTAAGCGTGTGCACAATGCTAGCGATCGGTCATATGCTGCCCACATTGGCCACAAGGTTTTCTACGGTCTTGACAAGATCATCGGTCCTCTTCGTTGGACTTCCCATGCTGCATCTTTCCGTATAAGGTCGCGCTCAGAGTATTTCTACAAGTTCAGTAATTCTACGTTTTTCTGACAAAAACAACTAAACAAAGTGGCATGATACATTTGGGTGTGGTGTTTAAAGCTCATTACACTTCCCGTTATGAAATTAAATATAGGCATGATATCATTGGTGTGTGCTACCCAGGTATTTTCCAAAACTGGATATAGAAGCATTAGTAGGTACTTAAAATAGTAACCGCGTTTACTACTGATTCGCGTATCATTCCAATAGGTATGACAAGAAAATGAAAACGACACTCCGTTCTAATAGTTCCATCAATTATGGTATAAGTACTATACGCATGAAGGCTCTAAATAACACCATTTACAACTTATTTACGATGCTTTTAGTTATGCGTACTTACGGTTGTAATTACGATTAATTTGCTCTTTACTGCTCACTCAATAATGAATGTAATACGCAATTATTGATGACAAGTTTTGTGGCGGTGGCACTTTGATCCACAGAGTTGCAACTAGGTCACTGTTAAATGATTTAACATTAATGTATCTTGGTATTAAATAAAGCATCAATGGCATTGCTTTAATTGGCGTTATAATAGCCATAAATAATGTAGACGCACTTTGCTAACAATCATGTCGCAAAGTTGGTTCTAAACTCGAGTCTGCAGTAGACTAACTACTCACTAAACTGTGATAGACAATTTTAGTAAAACTGCATTTCACTGTGAAACTATTCAAACTCCTTTTTGCTTTTACTAAACCTTCTAAGGTCTTGCGTATTTTCAAAAGCACTCTCAAAAAATCTACAAGCGGGTTCAAAATAATGTAAGTACCTAAGTAGGTAATGGAAAAAATAAATAATATAAATTACCTGGCTAGCTACTCATGATAGTTTACTCCACTCTTTTCTATTTATGACGCGTTTAACTACCAATCAAATCAGTAAACATCTGCATCATGTCATGATGCTGGCGCACATATTAACCGCTCGCCATGTTATACAAAAAATAATATAAAATGTCCCCCATACAGACACGCGAACACAAACGAATAAATATTGGGAAAATACACACATATAAATTAAGAGCTAAACATCGGTTCCAAAGAGAAAAAAAAACCAGTTATTGTAAACTGAAGATATTTGAAATGTACATTTCTTAGATCTGTTTTTTGCCTACGTTTTACAACTTGTATCTAAGTAATCATGAATTATTTTCTTGGCAGAAAAAACCTAGTCCAAATGGGGAGCGCATCAAATTAGTGTCTTAAATGAGGTATTTTTTTTCATGACAATATATTTAGCTAAGTTTATTGTACAATATTCTTGAAAGACGGTTGGTAGCTAGCTCTTGCATGTTTTCTATGTGTTTTAAGTGTTATATGTATTTACTTTTTTACTAAAATCGTCGTCTACTAGTATTAAGTATTACTTTGTTTGAGTCGAGGTTGATTTGTTAAATGCGTTCTATTTACTTATAATTTTTAAAATTAAATCGGATCATTTAATAATTTGATACAATACAATCTGGATTGCATGTAGTTACAATTAGTTATTAAAATGCAAAAGATTGTCAGAAAGAGACTTAATAAGACAGCCTGTTTGACTGTAACTGGCATGTCCTGTTTATCTGTGTTATGGAGGTGTAATATAAAGAGTATTTGTATTGTATTGCAATTTAATTTCATTCAGAAACTGACCAGCGATTGATCCCAGTATTACCTGATGGTAAGTGACTACAGGTTGGAGAGGAGACTATAGCTCACTGGCTCAGCAGTAGCGTGTTCACTCTTACTTTGAAGAGACCCAAATTATATATTTCAGGAAATATACACGTTATAGCATAGCATAGCAGTATATGTGAACTAAGCTTCCTAAGGCCCTACTGTCCTTAACCCGCGGCGTGACGAGTCGGCCTTCCTCTGCCGACTCCTGCGATAATTCACAATGTCCAACTTGGGTGCGTCCAATAGCTATGCAGTGATTGTCTCTTCTCAATACATGCTGCCAAGGTTACTGTCAATCGATGCCGATGTGTAACAGGTAGGTAATTTGATTATTGAATGATATTTGAGCAGGTGAGAGAATAAGGCTAATCTGGAGTATAGATAAGAATGTAGGTATGTCTACGGCTGTTGTCATCGAGGTATTATTTCTTTGTTCTAAATAGAGTAAAATATTCTGTTAATTTATTGTTCGTTTTAGATAAAGGTTACAATATTATTAAAAGTAATATACAAAACTGATAATACAAAAATAAAACACATTATAAAAACCTAACCAAAAGTCATCACATCAGTACGTCAGCAACCTCCTGACGATGGGCGCCGTGATAAGTTATTCGTTTTTTTTTACTTGTTTATATATTTTAAAGTAGGAACAAGAGTATCAACAGTGATTCGTCCCAAAATTTATGTAAAAAAACTAATCGAAATGGGTAACTAATAACATGAATCATGCATTTATCAATTGCTGGTTAATAGTTTACTAAAATTATAGCAATAAGTATACAAACAAAAACATTTTTGAGACAAGTTTTTACTGCCAACTGTACTTTTCTTTGAACAACCGTCAACTACGTCATTAAGACATTTCTAAAGAGCCCAAACTCGGTAGGATTGTGTTATTTTGTTACAGAATTGCTATGACCACCTTCAGGCTCCATCGTCAGATCAACTAGATGGTATCACATAATATTGCATTATTAAAGAACGCATAAGTATGCTACATTTTGGCTCAATTGGAAACCAGGAAGTGGGTGAATTTATACACTTACAAGATTTGACCCAAACATACAAACAGGACAAGTAAAATATAAAACTTATAATAAAACGACTTTAACTAGAAAACTACCATAGGAATCAGACATATTTCGATTACATTAGCGGTTACCCAAGAGACGAACAGTGTCGGTGTCCACTCGTTGCTCATGACTACAGTCCTCGTAGTAAAAATGGACCGAAACATGTCGACCAGCGGGATTATCGTTGCTTTTGTTACGAGATAACTATATGGGCATTGCTACACCCACACTCACATACGTGTAAGAAAGTAACATGTGTTTTTTCATTTGTCTATCTCGTGATAAACTCAACCATAATAGGCCCGCAGTACTCAGCTTTTGAAACGTGAGTAACCGCTAATGTAATCTAAATAAAACGACCTCTGTGGTTCTTCTTACAATTTACGCTTTAACGCTCTTTTGAACGAGAAATGTTTCCACATGAAATTGAAACCGCTGATAAAAGGCCTAAAAGGATACGTCACTGGCTGACATTCCGAATTCCACTCGATTTTCACGCGTGGAGCCTACTTTCAAATTCCAAATTCGATTCGTTTCATCCCTCTTACTCTCTTGTGATTCTATATTTGAGTGAAAAAAATGGTATGATTCGAACGTCGTAGTTGGGAGTCAACCCTCAGCTCTCCATTTCGTCCTGTCAAGTCCCATTTGTACGGCCGGCCCTGTGTCAACACGTTTGCATTTTCGAGCGTGTTAGCAGTTGTTAAAATTTCAGACTATTGTGTTGTAATATTATCCTGTTTTGGAGATATAAGGACACAATAAAATGGGGCTTAATCGCGTATAAATATAAAGGAGGGAAGGTAATTAAATAAACCATATTAATACGCAATTAAGCCCAGTTATATTATGTTGAAATAAGTGCAATTCGGGAAAATATAAATCAATGTTAAATATAATGTGGTAAGAAATATTTCGTAAGTATATATATTTTTAATTAGAACGCTGTTTAGTATCGACCATATACTTAAGTAATTTGTATTAAGTTTTACTTGGTTTTACAAATCACACAATACAATCACAAATTAAAATTAAAATTAAAATAAACAATATTAAAACTAGACGTGTTAGATTCAATTACATTTTAATGAAACAACCGCTTCTGAAAATAAATCTAGACACGCGGCAGCGTGTCAAGCCAAGTTCAAGCAAAGGATCTGGCTATCAGCGCCGAGTGTAATATTAAACGAACCACTAGGTGCCACTTTTGACCCTTCTATAACTCAAAACCTCGTTAACGTAAACACATATAAACTTTTAAACAAAAAAATAAAACCGAAAAAGTAAAAAATAACTCCATAATTCAGTTTCTTCAAATTACTTACAAGTAACCGTTTGTATACTCAATCTATACAGTATACATATACAATTAATCTTATTTTGGCGTCGGTGCCATATAAAGAATGTGTAAAAAATTGAAAATTGACAATTTTAGTAAGTTGTGACACAATGGCACCGACTACAAAATAACATTAACTGTATAGATTGAGTATACAAACGGTTACCTGTAAGTAATTTGAAGAAACTGAATTATGGCGTTATTTTTTACTTTTTAGTTTTTTTTGGAGTCGGTTTTATGTTTTTGTTAAAAAGTTTATTTATTTTACACTTTTTAGTTAATCGTTACTTAAAAGTGTATCTCGTGACGATTCGAACAAGCCCAAACACAGCTGGGATACATTATTTTATTACATAGATCTGGTGCCTACCTTCCGGTTTCATCATCAAACCAATTCGATGGTACCATTCTCATCAGGAACATTTAAATTTGTGACTATGAAGTTGCTTAGCTAAATTAATCAAGATGTTTTGTCGCCACCCGTAAATCATTTATCATTGAGGAGTTCCAATGGCATTCTGTGGTCTTCTGCATAGTTCCACTTCACCAATTTACACTTTCTGAATGCAAATGCTTATTATGTTTCTTATAATACCAAAATCGCTATATGTATGCTTACAATATTTGAGGAGTTCCTTCAATTCCTCATGGATTCCATCATCAGATCTTCACCAAAATTAAATGAGACCAGCTTGAAAGTACCTCCTATAAAACAAAAAAAAATATTTTGAAATCAGTCCAATAGTCTTCAAGTAATTGGTGAACATCCATAAAATAATAATAATAATAATAATTTAAAAAAAAACCGTCGAATTGAGAACCTCCTTTTTTTGGAAGTCGGTTAAAAAGTGTCACGAGCCGCTCGTTACATTGCGAATGCGATTGCGACTGTGCAACTGCGACTGCGGTTGCGACTGCGTACACAGGTAGGTGGGTAGGTAGGTGGGTAGGTAGGTGGGTAGGTAGGTGGGTGGGTAGGTAGGTACGTAGGTAGGTGGGTCGGTAGGTAGGTAGGAAGGTAGGTAGGTTGTAGGTAGGTGGGTAAGTAGGTGGGTAGGTAGGTGGGTAAGTAGGTGGATAGGTGGGTAAGTCGGTGAGTGGGTAGGTAGGTAGGTAGGAAGGTAGGTAGGTTGTTGGTAGGTGGGTAGGTAGGTGGGTAAGTAGGTGGGTAGGTGGGTAAGTAGGTGGGTAGGTGGGTAGGTAGGTATGTAGGTAGGTGGGTAAGTAGGTAGGTAGGTAGGTGGGTATGTAGGTGGGTAGGTAGGTAGCCATATCAATGACGCGCGGTCATCGTTTCGAGTGCAAGCGAGAGCGCGGAACAAGCGATAGAGATGCATGATCGGCCTAAGCGTTCGGCTTCTCTTCCACGTTATCACGTAAAATTATCGTCCATAAACCGACCTTACAAACAACCACTTTTTTTTTATTGTATCGTTGGAACCGTCACAAGCGGATATTTGAAACTATCCCAATATTTGTTTTATTATATTTGCTATATAACAGAAATACAAAAATAAAGTTAAGTCAGAAAATAAGTGGTGTCCCCATACAAAAAACTTGTAATACGCGCTAAACAGCCGGACAACGGTGTGTCGTCGGCGGCGCGCGGCACCACATATAATTATACATAGAACAGAAGTAAATCTACATAAAAGCGCTCCCGAGCAATACATAAACATGGGCACCGCTTACGAATACCGATTTAGATATTTATCGTTTTATTACATGTATGTTGATACTGCTTCTTTCTCAACGATGAATTAAATGATTGTCATTAAATCTCAATACCTGCCTAGTTTTCTTTACAAAAAGTAATGAAATGATATCCTACCAAAAACATAAATGTAAAAAAGGAGAGCCAAGTTCAATACAAAAATTATGCATGGCTGTGGGCTTCGCCGCAAAAAGAATGGAGATCTAAATGAGTGCAAAGTTCTATGCAAAATTCAAATATGTATTTTATAGGAACAAAATATAATTATGAACAAGTATTAAACTCTATTTATTTGCTTTATTGGATACCTTTAACAATTGCTCTTATTTAAAAATGTGAGATCTTAAAGTCGGTTAGAATTGACTTAATATTTTTTTTATTGAACTTGGCTCTCCTTTTTTACATTTATGTTTTTGGTGGGATATAGTTTTTCAGCATCCCTTCCCATAAAGGTCTTTTCCAAGAAAATTATTTTTGTAGTAAAGCCGTTATAAACGCCTGTTCTAATGAAATATTTTGTATCCTGTAAATATGCTGCAAGAGCACTTTTATAAGTCTGAGCTTATCAACATACCCAAGACGAGACACACATTGTTGAACAGAAAGTCGAAACAAACTCAACGGTCAGTATGTTTTTCTAAATTATCCTTAACTTTTACAATATTAGCACTTGGCTATATTTAATATATTTTTTTAATTAAGTAATGCGTTGCTCTCCAATAAAACATAAAAACTTATAAGGTAAAAATATAATGTAATAAAAAAAGGGAAAATGTTTTTTTTTTAACTTCTTACGTACGTTTGATATGCCTTCTTATAAAAACCGTGTCCCGGTAAAAGTAAGTTATTTGGTTTCTGGTTTGGGCCATGCTTTTTTATCTGTAAAATAGTCTTCTGCCCGATTATATGCCTTTGCCATTAGAGACTTTTTAAAACACTTTTTGAAAGCTAGAAACAGTATAAGTCTTAATCGATATTTTAACCAAAAGACCGGTTTACGATGTGTTTCGATGTCTGAATTTTACTAAATAAATAAATGTCAAAACGTCTCGTTACGGCTCTTAAGGCATGACACCGGAACATGGCTGTCATGACACTACCAGTTTATCTCATGACAGTTTGTTAATAGAAAGTGCTCTAATTATGTATGTATGAAACTGTACCGTCGATGGATACACTTGATAATGTATATCAATTCAAAGTTTGATAAGCTGTAGTAGAAATTAATTGATGTTTGAATATTACGGTTTTTGAGTTTGTCTTTTTCCCGCTGGTACTTTATATCTGTTATATCATTTATAATATACAATTCAAACTTCAAGTCAACCTATCCTCTAAAACAACAAACGTAATAAAAACAAAAGACCTCACAAAATTATGATCAGTACAGAGCAGTAAAAATGTATAAAAGTATTTATAAAGCGCAATCCTAAGCGGAAAGGCGTGGGGATAAAACAACTTTAAAGGATCAACGTTTTCTTCGTAAACACCTTTATGTGTATACAACATCTATACTTTTATAAAGATATAACAATTCAATGTCTGTACAATTAAAATATTAATATTTTCTTCTGTTTCCACGATTATTACTCATTGAAATAAAACAATTTAACTGCTAAACCTTAATTTACGAACGGTGTAAAATATCTTATCTGTTTAAAAAGTAGTTTAATAGTCTCTGTTTTTTAAAATATTGTAATTAGTAATGAGGTAGCCTGGGAGTTTTCCTTTGCAGCGTTTCTTTTCTCCTCAGTACGCCTCATTTGTGAAATGCTGCTTAGTAAATTATTAGAATAAAATAATTAAGCCCTTCTGGCACATGTGTAACTGTCTTTACAGCTTAGGTCCATCGGGCATGTACGTACACCTTTATTTGTTCTTTCAAAAATGGGTAGTTTGCACAAATTGTAACTTTGACAGAGGAAAATACATTTTTTCTCAATCCACCCGTGACCATAGAAAGCTGGAAAGCTTCCGAAACGTCGGGAACTAAAATGAGATAATATACGCGATATAATCCGTTAAATTGTTTTATTTCAATGATTAAAAATATTTTCAAAACAATTAGGACCAATTAAAGGTTACTTTGTATGTGTCATTGTGGATTCATCACTCCAAAATGGCTTAACAGATTTCAAATATTATTTGTACCTACACAAGTAGCTGGGCATGCATAAATATTTAAAGATACTTTTTACCCGACTACGCCGAAGTAAAAAGGAGGGTTATGACTATTTTTCTTTTACGCCAACAGTTTCGGGTCCCTTCTAGTGTATTTATATTTTTGAATGGCAAACAATTAATTCCCTACTTAGCGGTGAATTCAAGATGGGTTAGACAACGCTTAGAGGTTGGTTCCTGTGTATCCTTTGATGTAGAACAAAAAGCGGACGCTCACGCGGCGCGGCGCTTCAATACGTTCTTGAACCTGAAAGAAAAGTATATCCATACTTACTTACCATCAGTATAACAGAACAAAAGTATTTAGTATTCTTACAGCAATCTTACAATACTCCTATAACACTAGTCGTTATCAAAACTAATCCAAAAGAGCAAATACAATTATACTTAAAAGTTGCACTTTTATACTTTTCTTGATAAAAGTCTGTTAAAAATGTGTAGTAGACTTTGAATTTGACATAATAATGAAGTTATATCTGTAAACTGTATTTCATTTGATACATTTAAAAGTGCGAGAGAATAAAATAGTTCACTGTTTTTTTAATTGCGCCCAAAAAGAACATCAAAGTTCCACAGCACCATTTGTTTGTTTCACAACTTTAAACCGATACAAAATCTTTTATTGCGTATCAGTCTTCAAAACAATACCTACATTTTCATCGCACTGAAACCCTATCAGTTTTCCAAAATATAAAAAAAAGAATGCCTAACGTTAACGGTTTCCAAGAAAAATGTGACTATGATTAATGAAAAAATTTTTTAATAAAAAAGAACCGACTTCAAAATAAACTAATAAGCCACAAATAATCTTTTATGTACGGTACGGACCACATTTGAATCACCTTTTGAAGTCGGTGCCAAACCATTCATTTATTACTATTAGGAACCGCGGCGGCGAGCCTTTAGTTATTATCTACCTACATATATATTTAGTCATAGTAATTCGTATTTTATTTGAAATAAAACAATTTAACGGATTATATCGCGTATATTATCTCATTTTAGTTCCCGACGTTTCGGAAGCTTTCCAGCTTAGGAGCACATAGCAGATGTCAAGCACCGTCGGTGTAATAGGTCTGCAGTCTGTGAACATGTCATTGACAAACCAAACCACTCAATTAAGTTTGATAAACCTTCTATCCTTGCCAAAGAAAAAAGATATTTTCCCAGGATGCTACGCGAGGCTATTAAGATTAAAAAGCATCCTAATTTCAATAGAGAAGATGGATTGTCACTACCACCAGCTTGGGATCCTGTAATACATCTCATCAAGGAACAAGCGAGACACAGGACTGCAAAACCTTAATTTCCGAACGGTGTAAAATATCTTATCTGTTTAAAAGTAGTTTAATAGTCTCTGTTTTTAAATATTATAATTAGTAATGAGGTAGCCTGGGAGTTTTTCTTTGCAGCGTTTCTTTTCTCCTCAGTACGCCTCATTTGTGAAATGCTGCTTGGTAAATTATTAGAATAAAATAATTAAGCCCTTCTGGCACATGTGTAACTGTCTTTATAGCTAAGGCCCATCTGGCATGTATGTACACCTTTATTTGTGTTTTTTCAAAAAATGGGTAGTTTGCACAAATTGTAAATTTGACAGAGGAAAATACATCTTTTCTCAGTCCTCCCGTGACCATGGAAAGCTGGAAAGCTTTCGAAACGTCGGGAACTAAAATGAGATAATATACGCGATATAATCCGTTAAATTGTTTTATTTCAATGAGTAATAATCGCGGAAACAGAAGAAAATCGTATTTTATTTGTTGAATAATGAACTTTATTTACTTCAGGTTTGGCACCGACTTCAAAAGGTGATTCAAATGTGATCCGTACCATACATAAAAGATTATTTATGGTTTTTTAGTTTATTTTGAAGTCGGTTTTTTTTTTATTTAAAAAAAATATTTTTTGCTTGTTAGTGATGGATTTTAGTAGTGATATAAAGTATTTTTTAGAGCCCAGAATGGAAAGATTGAGGAGGCACTTTGCACGCATCTCGAGTCTTTAGAAGTAAGAAATGTAAAAGTTGGTAAGTTCATTGTACCTTCCATCATCAGCTCAGCATGAAATGATGACAACCAGAGGAAAACAACTGATAACTTTAGAAAAATATATATTAAACAGTGTTAGTGCCTATAATATTTGAGGGTTTCTCTCGATTTCCCTGGTATTCCATCATCTAATCCTGACTTGGTGATAAGGAGACTACTTCAGGGACACACTAAAATAAATATGACTAACAGTCTTAACGTATTTACCAATAATAGATGATTTTTTTAAGAATTATCCTCTAACTCGTAACTATTAAAGAGTTGTACCTTCCGTCATCAGCTCAGCATAATGAGGTGATGACTACCATATTCAAATACTTAAATAGCTTAAGAAAATATATGAAAAACGTTATAAGTGCATATAAAATTTGAGGATTGCCCTCGATTTCCCTGGGATCCCATCATCAGATCTCAACTTGGTGGCAATGGGACCACCTCAGAAGTATATCCTTTCAAATAAAAAAAGAATTTTTAAAATCTGTGCACAATTGGCGGAGTAATCGGTGAACATACATAAAAAAAAATATACAAACTATCGAACATATAACCTCCTCCTTTTTTGGAAGTCTGTTAAAAATTAGGACCACTCGTAACAGTCGATATAGACTCGGGGGTTATTGCCTAACGAAATTTTGACATTTGGTATCCGAATCAACTGTCAGAGCCCATACAAAATCATGACACTTGATTCTGATACCGAGCGTCAAACGCGTTAGGCAATAAAGGGGCCTTTCCATCAATGTGAATAGAAATTTTGCTTGGCTATTAGTATTAAAATTAAATAACAATTGATTTGGATCCAGTTTCAAGAAAATCTATTGTTTTGAAGACTGACACGCACTAATAGTAGATTGTTTGACAAGGGGCTAAAATAAGTCATTATGACACGAACTGATTATTTGGACGAGCTCACGAAGTGAGCGAGCACAAATATGTCTGAGTGTCATAATGGCTTTTAGCTACGTGATAAACACTCTGCTTTCTTCTTCGACTGCGAGAAAATAAAAAGACTTAATATTTAAATTATATACTTCATGAAAAACTAAAAGTACAGTTTGAGCAATTATATCAGAAAGTTTGGTCAGTCTGATCAGGTTGATTTGTTTGTTTTTAATTATTCGTAAGGAGTATGTAGCTGGAATTCGGTTTGTTTGCACAAATAAATGTATTGCGTCATCTTCCATGGTATAAATAGTTACGCGAGAATCGAATAAGTTCACGACATAGCAATGTCTTTAAAATCATAAAGTGGAAACTCACAAAGTCGTAAAGCACAGAGCCAGTCGAATAAGCCGTCTCTCGCACGTGTCCCGTCACTAAAGACTTGACACAGCACTCTTTGTTTGCGAGCACTGTCTCCGTGACTTTTCCCGACACTTAGAGACGTTTAAACCCCATTGTTCATCTGGCAGACGATTTAAACACGATACTTTCATTGTTGCTCCCTGTGCAGGGTTGTTTTTTAATAATTAGTAATTTTAACAAGAACTGACTCACTTAGACTGAGGTTTGTATATATAATAAAATATCCAGTATTTAGAAGACTAGGTACTATTTTTTTAATATTTGTATTAGTAGTTGCATGTTATGAGAGAGTATCAGATACTGTTTTCGAGTGGGTTGTTTTTAATTTGTAGGTATAAAAAAAGCTTGCAGTGTAAGAGCCCTTTCGTATTTTTAGTAACGATTTTTGACGTTGTATTTCTTAGAAACAGAAGAGATATTCAAAATTCTGATTAGTGATTTGCATAAGACAGTTCCTTATTTTTTATTTAGTAGCCTAAAATTTGAATAAAACTATTTTTTTAACTAAATAATAGCCGATTACCGACAGTAGTTTTATGAAGAGCCCGCGAAGTCCTCAGTTTGAGCCCTAGATTATTTATGATGTTAATGAAATCTAGTTGTTTAAATATTTTCTTGCAACCAGTTTATATCCTTCTTTCATGTACTGGCCTCAAATTTTCGTTATTTTATATATATACTTACACATTTTACTACTCATTCATTCTCTATACTCTACACATTTTTTACACGTAACACATTAAAACACACCTTACATATGTAGATCGCTCTTACTTATACCATATTTTTCAACAAAATCTCACTTGAAACAATACGCTTTTCTTAGTATCGTTGAATTGGGTCGGTATCAAAACGACTGGAATCTCAAAACGACCAGGACCGCATAAAGACTTGATCGCAAAACGACCACATCTGCAAAAAGTCTTTATCTCGTAATGACTTACTAGTAAAACGACCACAAAGCATAAAGTCCTAATATCAGAACGGCTTACTATCAAAATTACTTATTCGCAAAAAGACCACCTTGCAGAAGGTATATCTTAAAAAGCCCAAATAACAAAATTACTAGATCTTAAAACAACTTCCTAGTGAAACGACTACAATTTATGGTAGCAAAACGACTTCAGAATAGCAACAATATCCATTCATAGAGTACCTACTATTAAATAAATACCGTGGTTCGTAAGCAGGGTCACACTACCTCTAGATCTAGGCTGTAAGAACTAAAACTATACATAATTAAGTAAACTATAAAGGAAAAAGGCACTCTAAACAAGATTTTTTATTCTTTAAATTGCTGGTTTTTCTACGCTTTGACAATAAAACACATATTTATTTCAGATTGAAAAAAAACTTTATTATAACTTAAATTGCATATAATAGGGCATATGCACACTAACTAAAATAAACTTGTAGTACTTCCTGAACTTAAAATATTATTACACTTATTATTGTGTATTAGTACTCATTTTGAGATTTAACTTAATCTCAGAAATATTTTGGAGAAATTGGAAACAATTTATGTCTCCTTCATTAAGCGAGTTGAGCTCATTTTTGTATTTCCGGTCAAATATAATATCTTTTTTTTTACGGTTTGTCGTATTTAGTATAGATTTCCGTAACCTGAGGGACTGGTACTCGGTTTCCTTTTTCAGTGTCTCCATAAACAGGATAAGCGTGGGTTTATGCTGGAACCTTACATTGACTCGTCTGTGCCATGACTCTAAGGCATTGGTTGTTCTATGCCGTTCATTGCAGCAAGATACCAAGGCTGGCATTTTCATCCAGTACTTCTCAAAGTATTTTTTGAATTTTAAGTTAGTGTGCATATGCCCTATTATATGCAATATAAGTTATAATAAAGTTTTTTTTCTATCTGAAATAAATATGTGTTTTATTGTCAAAGCGTAGAAAAACCAGCAATTTAAAGAATAAAAAATCTTGTTTAGAGTGCCTTTTTCATTTATAGTTTACTTAATTATGTATAGTCTTAATTCCCACAGCCTTGATCTAGAGGTAGTGTGACCCTGCTTACGAACCACGGTATTTATTTAATAGTAGGTACTCTATGAATGGATATTGTTGCTATTCTGAAGTCGTTTTGCTACCATAAATTGTAGTCGTTTCACTAGGAAGTTGTTTTAAGATCTAGTAATTTTGTTATTTGGGCTTTTTAAGATGTATACCTGCTGCGAGGTGGTCTTTTTGCGAATAAGTAATTTTGATAGTAAGCCGTTCTAATATTAGGACTTTATGCTTTGTGGTCATTTTACTCGTAAGTCATTACGAGATAAAGACTTTTTGCAGATGTGGTCGTTTTGCGATCAAGTCTTTATGTGGTCCTGGTCGTTTCGAGATTCCAGTCGTTTTGATACCGACCCGTTGAATTATTAATATTTTGCATCGTCTATAATATTGAAGTTCATATGTAGTAGCAAAACAATTCCTAAAAATAAAATCGTAACTGATGCCCATATTTTTTTTTTATTACTTAATAGTTGTATACGTAAATATTCGATAACACGCGCGGGAAAAGTTTACGTCTCACCCCAACACTAAGTGGCTGCGGAAGGCATTCCCGTTTGTGGGTTTGCGCTCCCCCCACAGAATCCGGTTACTGGTCAGGAGGTCTAGCCAAAACTTCCCTGTACAAAGTCAGCTTCTAAAAAAAAGTGCGTTATCGAGCGGGCCTGTTGTGTGAAAGAGCTGTAAAAGCATGAGTTTGTGCCATTGCGATAGTCGCTTTACGGAACAAATCTGCTACTGACAATACGCTATTGAAAGCTACCAAACAACAGTCCCTGAAACAAGTGCAAGCCCTTGCAACTATCACTTAACCAGTTTCTTGCGTAACTCGAGTTGCGAGGAGTAAAACCTCTTACGTGGACGGTTTCCGGTTCCCGACGACTTTGCCAAGATGTCGCTGCTTTGTTACGACGTGTTGTAGACGTATCATTGTCCCTTTACTTTCTCAACCACGCATATGATCGAATATTTGGCTGGGAGAAACGCTCATATTTTGAGAGAACTTGAAATTTCTATCAAATTTTACGGCACTTCAATGACCTTCGGATATAATAAAAAAATTGCCAGATTCGTTATAATTAGTACCTACATTATATACTGCTTGCTTTCTACACGGACTATTTGGATGTCACTAAATCGTTTTTCATGTTTTGCATGTTTGTATGTGTCGTTGTGATTTCATCACGCCAAATGGGCTAAACGGATAACTTTTTTTGGCGCTCGGGTAACCCGTGGACACGGAAAGCTGAAAAGCTTCCGAAACGTCGGGAACTCAATAGATAATATACGCGATATAATCCGTAAATACAGAAGAAAATATTTGATATTATTTACTTATATTGATAGAAAATATCCAAGACTCAGAAACAAATATTTATGCTCATCACACAAATATTTGCCCTTACCGGGATTTGAACTCAGGACCGTCAGCTTCGCAGGCAACGTTACTCCCGCTGCGCTAAACTGGGCGTATACGTTGTTGATCTGTTACGAAAACCTAGTTTTATGTATTATAATTAACAAGTTTGTATGAGAGGAATATGTCAGTTGTCAAACAGTTACGATAGCCCAGTATAACATTAAGATTATTATAATATGACGTTCTGGTCGGTGAAGTAATTGCTAAACATCCTTATCTTTTGTTGGCCTTTTCCTTTTCTGATACAATATAGTGCGACATCTGTTTTCTTTCACATCTGTCAATACTTCTTCATCAAAAATTACACTGAAAAAACAATTTATAACAAAATAAAGCTATTATCTATAATAGCGAAAGTAATGATAACATTTGCCTCTTATTCGATGCTGTATCGCAATAGCGCAATATTTGGACTACAAACACTGCCCGCTATTACAGTACATAACTAACGTTTAAAAACTCATATCTTGTTCAATTTTACTATTCTAAAATCCACTTCATGTTAAGCGAAATAAATCTAAATTTGGAAGCAGTGTAGAAGAGAGGCAGGATTTATTTAAATTGAGCTTTCAATTTATTATTCATTTTACAATCACTCATGTGGCATTTATATTCCACGCGGAATGGACGCGCATACCAAACCTCGGATTTATATCTGATCAAACATTTTATACGTGATAATGTTGTTAGTATCAACAAGTTTATAATCGAAGTTATTTAGGATATTTACTTAATGGTAATTTTAAAGTTGCCTACTATGTCATTTAGACAACTAGGTATTAAATGTTATATTTTAATGTGTACCTTTTTAAATGCACATTTTTTCATAAAGCATTTTTTGTGTTATATACATAGTTTTTAGCTTAATATGGAATGAATCAATTTTAAACGTCACTCTGTCACTCTCGAGTTTACATTTTATCACCAGTACGCCTACCATGTGATACGCACGATCGAGTATCGAGCGCTCGATTACGGTCTATCTCTTTCGCACTATTAGCGCGTGCGAGAGAGGCGCACTGACTCTCGATACGAGAAACTCGCTAGCGCCGTTCGTAAACTCAGCTCATGGTAGGTATACTGGAGCACGTTACACAAAAGCTTAACTTGTATTACAAGTGGAAGTTTGGTTTTAATAGATACTAGAAGGCGCCTGCAACTTCATTCGCGGAGGAGAAAAAGTAGTAACCCTTCATTTTTTCTTCAGCGTAGTCGGGTAAAAAGTCTTCTATAACCATTGAGATAACCAGCTACCCGTGTATCAAAAATAGTTGAAATCCGTTCAGCCAATTTTGCGTGATGAAGCCACAACGACACATACAAACATACATCAAATCCAAAAAAAATATTTTTCGTTTTAATGACCTCCAAATAGTCTATCCTATATATAAATATACAATCATTTCTTTGAAAATATCTTCAATGTACAGACATTTCATTTTTACAACTTTATAATAGTATATACAGATTATTAGAAAGAGATTTCCGCTTGTAGTGCAAGTTACAAGTGTGTGTAAAACGGGCCTCCGATCAGAAATTGAGTATTTTTGTGTTGTTGTCTATCTATACTATTATAAATTTGTAGAAATGAAATGTCTGTACATTGAATTTTATAAAATATATTTTACCGCACTATTTGGAGGTCACTGAAGCGATATTTTTTTTTGTGTATATATGTATCGTTGTGGTTTCATCACGCCAATCCGGCTAAACTGATTATTTTTGGTACACTGGTAGCTGGGTATCCACATATAGTTATAGCATACTTTTTACCCGACTACGCTGTAGAAAAAAGGGGGGTTATGACTTTTTCTCTTCCGCGAACGAAGTTCTAAGCGCCTTCTAATGTAAAATAAGTGCGTATAAACAAACTTTCCAGTACAGACACGAGTCAGTAGGTACAGTCTAGCGCCAAATATATCGTCACGTATCTTTATGTCTATGAGAATAAAGATGTGTTGCGATATATTTGGCGGTTCGGATGCTACATACTATTTGCTGTTGACTGTACAAATTTTTCTTTGCTTTAACCGATTATTTCGGCTTAGCTCCTCGTTCGCATACAATATTATTCTCTGCTGAGGTTGGATCTGCTAAAGCTGGAGGATGCGGACTGGGCACAGCTAAACATGCAAACAGCCTAGAGGATGTTCTATAAGTGTAACAGTATGTTTATAAAAAAATACAGGGCTATAAAAACATTTACTCGCGTAAAACATAAACAAGAAGACCGTAACTTAGTTTTTTTATTATCATAATTGAAGCAAAACATACAAAACTTTATTTTTAAATTAAAGTGAAATCCCTAGACTTTACGAATTAATTTATCTAAGGTACTTTTTCCCTCATTGAATTTCATTAGGGATCCAATCTCACAGGCCAAGAAAGAAGTAAGATAAATAGTGAAAATCCAGCATTAAGATTAATGTCTTTTCTTTATAATTTAACAGAGTACGTGTTACGAAGCTAAATTCGTTGGGACGGAGTAAGAACACAATCTTTCTTGTTTTTGGTAAATTTACAAAAGAAACGATTTTTTCGTGCCGAGATTATTAAAAAACATATTATTATTGGGCTGTAATTAGGGATTTCGATCAAAGTTGAGTTCGTTGGTATTACGTTAGAGAAATAAACTTTGTATTGAATAACACCCACGCACGCATTGTTTGTGAGCAGCAATGTTTCAATTTATACATATTTGTGAGATAAAATTGATACATTACTTTAATGTCGACTTACAAAGAAAGGCTGCATGCACATTCCAAAATTCACGTAGCATACCCCAGCTTCAATGTAACAAAATAGTACTTTATGCAATCGTTATATAATGTATGTTTCTTCAGTCGTACCACGCTTAGGCCACAATGGTTCCTGAGTGGACTAATTAAGGTACGAGACTTAAAAACCTAATTTTAAAACTATTGTATACAATACTTTTTCTACGAGTAACCCATACTACAGTAAATGAAACATTCCTAAAAAAAGCATTGCAAAAACAATACATTATTTTTTTGAAAATAATTATAGTTCTATGCGGGTTTGTATAATATAGGTATTTCAGTGATATACACCGTGACCGTTAATAACCCGAAAGATTTAAACCACATGTTTTTGACGACTGTACGAGTAAATAATGTTATATCAATATGGGTCTAATTATGTGCCTTAATTAAATTACTATTCCAGTACGAATTAAATCTTATTAATTGCCTGCTTCTTTGTGATCAAGCCTTTAGGTTGGAATCTCAAGTTAAAGAACAGAGAGCGAGCATGACCCTTCACGAATCGCTCCGAAATCATACGATGAAAGGCGAATGGCGTGACTTGTATTCCATGAATGACAAGAAGTGTCAAGTTATGTCTAGCACGATGTTTGTGTTGAAATCATTTTTATTTATTGGCACCACAAAATACCACAAATACTTATGTATCCAAACTTTATTCGGTGCTACGACATTAAAGTGCTCTTACATTATTATTGAAACTATTTCTTGACTAACAATCATAACCATAAATTGTTAGGCATGATAATATTCGAAGGAAATCATACTACTTATTTTTTTACATCATACTTACCTCTTACCTCATACAGGAAAGGGACTTTGTTGTAACAGCGATCATGCTAACCTGTACCTACAGTAAAATAAACAACAACGTGAAACAGTTACGAATTTTTATTACGAGTAATTTAATGAATTAGATTTTCAAAATGTGTACCGCCGTTTTCAGCACAAATATTCAATCTTGAACGGATTTCATGATTCAAGTTAACATAAGTGTTCTTGATTTCTTTTGAAACTGTTTGAATTCTTATTAACAACTCTTCTCTGGAGTTCACAGGTGTTGAGTAAACCTTATCTTTCAGAGTTCCCCATAGAAAGAAATCTAGCAGAGGAATCCGGTGACCGGGCAGGCCATGCTAAAACTTCGCTCCCACGACCAATCCATATCTCGAGGTATTGTTGGTTCAGCCAATTACGAACATCCAAGCCGAAGTGGGCCGGGCATCCGTCGTGCTGGAACCACATAGTTCGTCGGGTTTCCAAATCGACATCTTCTAGCAGGTCGTTTAATTCATTATTTAGAAATAATAAATAGTTGTGAGAATTCAGTTTATTTGGAAATATGACGGGACCTATTATTTAATTCCGAATAATGCCAGCCCACAAGTTTACGGAAAATTTGTGCTGGTATGAATTTTCCCTTTTCGCATGGGGATTTTCTTCTAACCACATATGCTGATTACGGGAATTAAAAACTCCCTCTCTCGTTAACAACGATTCATCTGTCCATAATATCTTATTTAGAAATCCAGGATCTTCCACTAATTTCTGATTCATCCTTTGGCAAAAGGCAACTCTAGCTAGCCCGTCATTGTTAATTAATCCGTGTACTTTCCTGTAGTGAAAAGGATGCAGGCCGTACCTTTTCCATAGCCTTAATACGAGCTTATAGTTAACATTGACCATTCTTGCTACAGCTCTTGATGACAAAGGTGGGTCTTCTGTTATGATGTTCATTATTCTGTTCTCTGCTTGTTGATCTAGATTTATAGCCCTTTCTCTGTGAACTTTTCCAAGCCCTTTTTCGCGAAACTGTCGATGGGCATCCGCAAAAGTCGAATGGTGGGGTATACGACGGTTTAGGTATCGTCTTCGGTATTCAGCGACTGCCTGGAGCGAGTTCTCATCACAAAATCCGTACACAAAGTGGATATCTGCTAAATGAGCCGAAGGATAATGCGGTATAGCGAATATTATTTATTACAGTAAATAAAATGTTCGATATTATTTTATCTTGCGTGACAATTAGTTGTCATTTGTAATGTGTCATTTTAGTGACAATCAATTTCAAACTAGCCACTTATAAGAAGAACCACTCTCGCGATTTAGAACAGAACAAACCTAATTATCTCTATTCTCAGTGATAACAAAAAAGCTACTTGAGATTGAAGTGTGTAAGATAAGATATTATAATTATTGGGATTAATACACTACACTGTATTTTAGTTGCATGTTATATCCTTTTATCTCGTGATGAAAATATTTTCGGTAGTAAAAACTTTTGTAGATAGATACCAAACTTCTTTATGAAACTGGCTAACAACCATACAGTTAGTGCATCTACGTGTAAAAGAAGTAGGTGGCTAAGTCATGCTCACGCCCTTAAGGTGTGTTACACTGGAGATTTTTTAACTTTTGATTTGTTGTAAATAATTAATATCTCCTTAATTATGAGTTTTTGGACTATATGTTACATAACTTTATATACTCTAATTAGGCTCTAGTATCGTTAGCTTAAATCTTTCGGGTTATTAACGGTCACGGTGTATAATATAAACCAATGTATAGAGTGATGGTGCCATCTAAAAAGTATGCCTTTTTAGTATGATTCACGGAGTTCTTATTCACAGATTATACTTAGTTCACGAGTAGCAAAATATAGTTTTAATTCTTGCGTCTTTGTTGAGTAAGCTGCGGTAAAATTTTAGTAATACGAGAAAATGAGACGTTTGTAATATCATTATCACAAGACAGCAAAACGGGGTTTAATCGCGTATAAATATGTACACAATGATTTCTTTAGGTGTTGTGATGACGAGTAAAAATCGTGTAAGTTTAAATCAATCATTTTTTGTACACGACTATAAAGATTTCTTATCGTTATTTGCCCAGATAGGCAATGTTTAAAAAGCACTAAAGTCTAGCAGTGCATAGTTCAGCAAACACATGCAGTAAACACTCAATTTGAGCCCTCGCCAGACTACCGACCCAGATATATTAGTCATACACATGACATACTCGTATGCAATGGCGCGAAAATGCTTATATATATTTATATCCGATCAATATATTACATCATACAGCGTAGTTAAAATGACTGATTTCAAAATATCAGTCACAAAATATCATAAAACCACATTTTTTACGGTTACTATTTCCAACGAATTGTTAAGGTAGGGTCTTGAGGAGGAGAGAATTGATATGTAAATTTAGTTTATTTAGTAGGTACGTTTGTAACACTTTATTGTACTTACATATAACATGAAATCAATTTAATACACATTAAACATGTAAACTGTATATAAACAACTTATCCCTCTTAATACCAGGTTCTATGAGCTGTAGACCTCGCAATTTCTTTAAACCACATCTGCGCCATTAAAAAAAAAGCAAAATATGAATCAACCTAAAAAAATCATTATAGTTATCAGACCTGTTCACATAATGAGAATTGCTTGAGAAACGTGACTTGTAGAAGAGAACACACGGACGGCGCTGGACATACGAAAGCATTTTTGCAAGCTGAAACGAAAACGCTTCGCGCTCTTTCGGTCAATTATTACTGCAGTAAAGGTACAATACAACGAATATACGTGGTTTCTTACATAAAGATAGAATTACGGGCTATCTTGCACTTGGTGAGCATTTATGAAACTAAATTGATAAAAAAAAATTAAACGCAGTATATTAACCCGGGTAATGGCGCACAGAACGAATCTCAAGCACCGTCGATCAGACTGCGAAAATTTCATTGACAAACCAAACCATTCAATTAAGTTTGATAATCCTTCTGTCAAAGAGAAAATATATTTTCAAATAACGCAACGCGAGGCTTTTGAGATTAAAAAACATCCTAATTTTAATAGCGAAGGTGGGTCGGTACCACCATCTTGGGATCCCGTATATAATACATCTCATCACATCAAGGAACAAGTAGGACACATGACTGCAAAACCTTAATTTCTAATTGTGTAAAAATGTTATCTTTTCAAAATGAGTTAACTAGAGTCCTTGTTTTTAAAAATAATACAATTATTAACGAGATAGGTAGTCCGAGAGTATTCCTTGCGGTGTTTCTTTCTCTAAGCCTCATTTTGTGAAACGCCAATGGTTTTTAAAATAAAATAATTAAGCCATTCTGGCTCATGTGTAACTGACTTAACACGTCTAGCATGTATACCTTTATTTGTTTTCTCAAAGTGAGTAGTTTGCACAAATTGTTAATTTGACAGAGAAAAAAAATGGAGGCTGTAAAGAGCCGAATCCTTAATCGGGAATTCAAATGAAATAAATAATATACGCGATATAACCCGTTTAACTAATTTTTATAAATGAGTTATAATCGCGGAAACAGAAGAGAATATAAGCAAAATAATTACGTATCCAAAGCGGAGAACCCGCGGGAATTTATTTTAATAACTTATTATCATGGCGTAAAAGACCAGACATTTTGCTATTAAACCATGAAATTAGAAGTAGACCCCGCCACTTTAAAATTATGCCTTATCTTGACCAATTATTCAAAACTATTCCAACGAGCTTCGAAAATATAGGCTTAATATTTAATAACCGCATATTATTATAAGCGTAAGCGGAAACAAATTATTAGTACCGATTTGGGAAATAAGTGGGTTCCGGTCATAAACTTTTTTAAGGATCGCTAATCATACAACGAATTGCAGGACGACAATAGCTTCGGTTTTTAAAAGAACAAGCTTTAACTATCCTGCTAAAACCGTCACATAAAGCTATTTTTTAGTTCTGTCTTTCTAACAAACCTGATTACGTTAATTAGTCTGGCATAGAAAAACACCATTACCGTACTCACAACCCACCCGCTAACTCCTTATAAGTGTTTCGCTCTGCATTAATGAAAACTAAACAATACATTTCCATTTTTCTAACTACTCTTAGTAAAAACAAGAACCAACGAACACTATTCACATTCTACGCGTATACTGTGATATTTAAAATACGCCGTTGCAATTGTGACTTTGTACATCTTGAATTCACACATTATATTTACGTACGATTTACAAGAATTTGACTTCAATTTAATCTGTAAGTGACGATAAAGCCAACTAAGGAGCATGCTTACTTGTGATATTGAATATACGCCGTTGCAATAGGTTTTTTGACAATGTTTTATGACATGTTATAAAATGACGTCTTCATTATAGAAATATTGGTAACCAACACTATTCCAATATCATTAAATATCCCTGAGATACAACGCTTGTACGAGTATCTTGTATCGGGAAACTAAGAACTTTGTTCTGCAGCTATGTTAAAACTTGCGTTTATCGAAACGGTTTAACAAAAATTACTAAATATTTTATGGGCTATTGAATAGTATTATTAGTTATTAATATTTTCATATTTTAAAAATGTACTATCCCACCCAACTTTAAAAACTCATAAAACAAGCTACACGTAAGGTATTGATTTCAAAATTTTAACGTAGTTTTTTTTATTTTGCTTGTTTTATAATTCTCTTAAAGATCTTTTTTTTTTTCTTTTTTTCTATTGTCAAACACCCTATTGTATCTAGTCATTATACATCTTGAATACACACATTTTACTTACGTCTTATCGTATGTTCAAATCTATTATCAGCACTGTATGCAGCGCTGCCGCACTCGTAGCTACCTAAGCTACCGTAGTTGATCCCTAGACTACTATGGACATGCCTGTAATCCTAGCTCTCGCCTTTGGGTTTGTCACTTTTAGTCAGTTTTGACAATCTTCTTGACGCACCAATATATTTTGACATACGATCTGGAACATGTGCCACAGCTTGACGTATTAGTTAATTAGAGATAACTCCTTCAGCATAAGGAGATTACATGCCGTTCTGACTTGAGCTTTCCCACCAACCGCCTATCCTATTGAGCGTGCGCAAGTCTGCGCCTATGGCGGTAATAAAATCCGGTCTGTCAGTATTATCAGCTCATTCCGGACTGTTTGCATGCTAACTTCGCGTGGGGGCGCGGCTATCGACCGATTGTCCAATTCTGAAATTTCTTACTCCAATGCGCGATAACGTTATCTTGGGCTTAATGCGTTGATACGGCTAAAGTATTTAACCTTAGCTTAACCCTTCGACTGACGGAATAATAGTGACGTGTTAAGTATCAGTTTTACTACGTATATGCTTGCAAAAATTCTTGAATGAGCCTACATAATATAGAAAAAGTCCTGGTGATAGTGATAGTAGAGGGAACAAGGACCAAGCGAACGATCGCGCGATGGACGGACCAAGCTAGGACAATAATTGATTTCTCTATAACCGTGGCCTTGAGAAAAACCGAAGACAGTAGCAGATGAGGTCACATAGTTGAAGACCTCGGTGAAAGTTTTTTTTGGTTTTGTTTCCTCGGTTAAACTGGACAGAACCTTGCAATGAAAAAGACGATTAAGGAGAAGTATTAATTAAAAAGTTTTGTATCGGTTGGTTCCCATTATAATGCATACACATTCACCCGTGGCTTCAACGCGTTTCCAAGAATGAAGTCACATATGTTTTAACACATTCACGTCCGAGATTTTTTCTACTCGTGTAGCAGATAACATGAAAAAAATGCGTATCTAGCGAAAACTTGCTACGAGCAGAGCACCCACCTAGCTGGTTCCCGGTCGTGAAAGTGTTAATTCATGAGCTGATTTATCTGAGTGTCAAGTTTTATATAAATCCATTCGATAGCGGATTATTAAGTCACAAAAATCTAAACATCACGTTTTTATTATTAGGATAAAAAAGTAAAATGCGCACTGTTACGAGTAAATGGCTAAATAGGAAAATAATATATATAGTCCTTCTCGTCTTATCCGACGACGGCGACTCTTACAACCTCCGTTCATGTGCACGGATGTGGCTTGCAAAGCCAAACTTGGTCCTGAAAATCCGGTCACACTGTGCGCAGTAGAGCTGTCCCTGGGTATTGAATGTGTAATTGTAGGCCAGTTTGGATCGAGTTTTCCGTAAATGGCGATTTTGGTCCAGGTGTTCGAGTCAGAGGTCGCTGACTGCAGCTCGTAGAGGGGAATATCTCTTGTTTCTACTGCTGGCAAGATACTGGCACATATCATTAACACTCGTTTGAGCGCCCTGGCAGAGGAGGTTCTCTTGGAGAGCCAATGTGGTTTCAAGCCAAGCAGTGTAAAGCTAATAACCCATATAAGGCAGTTTCACACCGACATGCAAGCCAAGGTACAGCATAATAGCGAATTTTCGAATACCTTCCCAGTGACTAGCGGTGTAAAGCAAGGTTGCGTTATGGCTCCAACTTTGTTCGCTCTGTACTTTTCCGCTGTAATGAAGGACGCACTTACTCGTAGCAATGAACCGATTAATTTGCATGGCGATCAGACAAAGGAGTGTTCGACCTATCACGGTTCAGGGCCAAAAGAAAAGTCATACAAGCCTCGCTGGTTGAAGTCTTATATGCCGGTGATGTGTGCCTGATGGCTAACAGCTTGGATGCACTTCAGAGCTCCATGGCTTCTTTGAATGACTCGTGCTATAGATTTCTCTTTCTGGTAATAAGCGTAACTAAAACTCAAGTTCTCAAACAACCACCTAGGAAAATAATAGGCAGCCAGTCAATAACTTTTTTGTGCAAACCCGAAAAAAAAATGGTTTCTTTGTAAAATTGCATTTTTTTTTTCTAATGATAAATGTTCCAATGAAGCTGGCTAAGGACAATTGAATTCCAAATACAGGTAAGGACCTCAATAAATAACATAATAATACTTTTTTTTGCAGTTAAAATCAAAATTTAACTTATATCTACATTGGTACATGCCCAGGAACTGATTAATGTACCAAGTAAAGTATTTATAGAATCCTTCACATTTATACCGATGTACCTATCGTAAAGTCCATCGTATCAAACCATTGTCTTTGATTGTATATGATATGTTAATAGGAATGAAACAAAAGAAGTACCTTAATCGATAAACAAGACATGTGAAGTTCCCACGTGACGTTGATGGCCGATAAAAACTTAAACAAACCTCATTCACTTGGTGAATTATTTTAATACAATCTTTTTCACGGGGATTATTTTAATACAATCAATAGCGGACTTATTATACAGTACAAGATGCCCACAACTTCGTTAGCGAAGGAGAAAAAGTCACAACCCCTCGTTTTTTCTTGAGCGTAGTCGAATAAAAAGTATCCTGTAACAATCTGGAGATACCTAGCTGCCCGTGTACTAAAAATTGTTGAAATCTGTTTAGCCGATTTTGCGTGATGAAGCCACAACGACACATACAAACATACAAAAAATACAAAAAAATTTTTTTTTCATTTTAGTGACCTCCAAATAGTCCGTATCTTCAATGTACAGATATTTCATTTTTACAACTTTATAATAGTATAGATATACAATACTTAGAAGAAAAATACTTAAAAGAAGACAAGGGAAACGCTCTCCTTCCCAAACCTACTCGTACACCACACAGACACACCACACACACACCACATAGATTTAAGCCTACGAGTGTGCCTCTCTTGGAAATTAGAAGAGATTTTTTTAAGGACTGAGACTGGTATTGGGAGCCCTAGTTCAACAACCGGGCAATGAACTTCCATCATTCTTGCTACGCCTCCTGATCAAGCTCAATGCTCTCACCACACGTTTTGAAATGGTCATCCCGCCAGTTCTTCAGAACTTACACTATCTTGGTACAGCTTGTTGAATCACATTGTTATTTATTAGAAACAACATTGTACCATACCACCTTACGGGGTGTAGTCCTTTTAGTAGTATGAAAAATGAATGTGAAAAAGGTAAAAAGGGATTCATTTGTTTTATTAAAACTAGAGCTACGTTACCAAAAAACGACTCCATCTGCTGGCGATAAAAAAAAACAAGGATACGCGCAGCTTAAAATAGATGTATATCCCTTATTCCATGATCGAGAGTGTTTTATTGTACAGGCGTATTTTTCGTCATAAATTCACGGCTCGGGTAACATTATCCATTACAAGCAGTCACATAGCGTGAAAAGCCGACTTTGCCAGGGCGCCGTGACACCCGAAAAGATAATGGCGGCCCATATTGACTTGTTATGCACTGAATATCAACTCGGAGACCGCGTTTACCTGTTATTTATTAATGTTTCGCTGGCGTTTACTTTGTCTGGGGTGTGTTTTGTAAAAACAAAAAGGGTGTAAGGTAGGAGTGCTTCTCGAATTATTTAGCTCGAAGTTGTTTAAATAGGTGATATTGTCGCAGCTTTGGATTTTTTCCATTCTGCCATTTTCAAAATTTCTAGGTATGACAATTTTACAAATATATGTATGTCATCTAATATTATACAGTATTACCAAATTTGAAGCTATGCATCTAACGGATATGACGATATTTGGCTATTTATAAGTATCAAACTCGTAATAGCAAAACGAATTTATACACATTACATAAATATTCATGTAAGTGTAGTTATTGTAAGTGAAATGCATTTTGTTATTTCGGTAAATTATTCTATCAAAAAATCCCTTTGGCTCAGTCCGCGAGGGAAGATATCAACGTTCTAAAAGTTGTGTTGCACATCCGGATACAATCCAAAATCGCTCATATTTTACGTCTCGTGCCTAACATTAGAAAAAATATACGAGCGCCCAAAACGCGAGCGTTGTGTGTACGCGAATCTATGGCCACTTGAGCATGTGTGTCACGTGCCGGATTATAAAAGCTTTTTCCAATTCTCCATTGTAGAAGCACTCGGGATCTCCAGCGACCACGTAGGCGCTATATCTTACGGTCTCTGTACGCTTTTATTTTAACGAAATTTACCCCCTCCACTGTCATTGCCGATTACTTTCCATTGTCTCATCGAGAACCGTAACACCGCATCAAATTGGGAAATATTGAAAGAAAACGTGCAAAGCGATCCAGTTATATCGTGAGACGGATCGGTTAACGCGTTATAGGGTTGACGATGGGTTTCGTATTATTCTATGTTACTTATACCACTTCGCCTAAACATGTAATTTTGAGGGTTTCTCGGTCTCGAAGAAAGTAAGAATATAAATCATTGTTGTGCTGTGTTTAATTAAACAAAATGTGTTTATGTGCGTCCGACCCTTGTCCGAAATCAGAACACAAAACGGCGATGTGTAGCAAATAAAGTCATAAAGTTGCCCAGGAAAATAATAGACGCAAATTTTTGTACGCTCCAGACCCACAATGGAGGGCTGTTTATTGTACTCATTCATACAAATCCGGAAAAAATAAAACAGATATTAAGGGGCACCCTCACCGACCGGGCTTCCCGCCTCGCACATTAGTGTCCCCGAAAATGTCCCATTCTTATTCAAATATTTCCGGCAATTTGTTTGTCCTATCGTTCAGAAGGGTATAAACTAGGTTAGGAAAGAAAACGGACCTTTCCGTTACAAATATACGCGTACAAATTATTTTAATTAAAAAATATTGAACCCTTGTTTTCATTATGTCGCGGGTCATAACTATTACTTTCTTTTCCTTTCTTCCAATTTGTACTGTCTTCCATTGCATTCCTAAGTAAGTTTGGCGCTGTAGTTGTACAGTTCACTAATACCGGTGAACTCCGACAGCCAGACCAGAGTAAAGACCTAAAACAAAGTACACGGAAGTTTCATGCCAAAAAACTTGGCACAGAGTTTATTAATGCAGTCAGACGGTATTACTCACGCCGAACTGATTCCTTTGTTTGCCGAGATTTGTCTTTTTGGATGCACAAATAAAACAGAAAATTCGAGTAAATTATATGGAAAGTTTCGCCAACGCAGCAGTTCGATTTAAAGCTCTCCACTCTTCCATACAGTGTTTGTACAAACCCACTTTCGAATATTGCTAAGCTTCAAACTCTTTTGTCTACAAAATCTTGATTTAGATATTGTATTCTGCGGGAGTTTCGATTCAATTTGAGACAGTGGTTCTCTAATGCAGCGGGCAATCTTTCCCGCTATAAAATTGTCTCGGTGAGAGTGCACTTAGCGACGACAGCTTAGCGAGTGCACGAAATATTTCGTGAAATAACAATTTGGCCATACATTGCATTCCCTTGTCATTCGGCGTGGCGGGCCGCGCGCCGTGCGCGTGAATGTGAAGGAACAAGGACCAATTCAAGCAGTCGGCCACTTGGCTTCATTAAAACTGACAACATAATTTGAATCTGGCAAAATCAGTAAATAAATAGGGTAAACATACCGTAAAATTTTATTGATAAAAGGGTGAAAGTAATAGCCAAGCATCAGCCAGTTTCAGTGCATGTAAACTACAACTGCATGTACATGGAAACGTTCAGAAGTCCTATATTCTCATGATAACTTATTTAATCGAATCAAACATATTACAGATAACAGACTCGTACATTGAGTGTTTTTTTCTCGTATATTTTTTAAATTGATTAACCAACAATCTAGCAATGGTCTGTTAACTTAGGCAATTACTTACATAAATTTACCTTAGTTAAAAAAAATGTTTTATACTTAGGTAGGTACAACAGGTTCTAAAGTAACTTCTTGCAAAACTGAAGTCAGCTTTCATGCAAAATTACTGACAATTTGCAAGTGCTAACTCTCAGACAACTGAGTTTTATTCTGTTTAACTCCAACTTAATAGGTTTTCTTACAACGAGTTTAAGTTTTGAACTAACGTTGAAAGAATTAATAAGAACAGAACTCAAAATATTAAATGCTGGTATATTTTAAACTGTCTCTCTAAAAAGGAGGTGGTTTTCAATTCGGTTGTATTTTTTGGGTGCAAATTAACTCACGTAAAGTCGATCCTATAAATTTTTCTTCTATTACCAATTTCTAGCCAGAATCATCACTCTTCCGAATTTTTTACTTCATAATTTTGTCTCTCATAAATGTGCACGGGTACTACCAACCGAGTTCATAGTAACTACACAGTCTTTAGAACATCGTAATTCATAATGTCGTCACTAAGATTGTGTTTGTACTTATAATATAAATTTTCATATTTCTTTCATTCAGAACCATACTTTTCAATAAACTTGTTAATCATAACATTGTAACATCGGTAAAATTTTTCCTCGTATTTTTTTATTCATTATGTTTGTTTTTATATTAGGTACTTTTTATAAAACATTAAACAAAAGTATGGAGTCTACTTAACTTTAACATTGCTGGTACTCAAGAAACTTGATACTCAAGAGCAATTACAATGGGTCACTTTTTATGAACAATGCAATGCTATACAAAAGAAGCTGTTTTTATTGCAACTAAGTGTCCTATACACATTTAAAAGTGCAAAATAATGATAATGAATTAATAATGATCCAGTTTTCGACCACTCGATATAAGCATCCACAGCTCGCTCCCTTTACTCGCTCGTTCGCGTTGCAGCACTACTTCTTACCTAACACTCCTCGCTTCGCTCGTCGTCGTACCTAACCTAACCCAATTAAGACCTCCCTTAAGGTAGAATAGATCAATATTCTCACTTCACGCTAATAAATTTAACGCCTACTATAAACTACCATAGTGAAGTTTATGGGTACAAATAAGTCTTCTTAAAAATATATGATTGTGGAGTTAATCAGCACAAACCAGTCTGCTTAAAAAAATTATGACAGTGTTAATGTAAAATAGGATCAAAAACAGTTATGGCGATTAAATGTATGATTATAAAATTATGGTTTATACTTAATGGTTCGGAGTTATGATCGGTACTAATCGATAGTAATAGTGACTAAGTAATAATAGTGACAAGTAGGATATACTTTGATATTCTTTGATATTATGCATAGTATTAGAAACATTTTCGGAGTTCAAATAATCGGGGTTGAAAAATTATGTGAACTTTGGCGTACCCATTTTTTCAATTATGTGTATTACCTCAGTACTCAGGCGGCATTTATTAACCTATTTAGAAAATTCCTTTTTGTTTGAAAAGAGGTGCATCAAGTTAGTCCTACGTTATTTTAGTGAAGATTTAACGGAATCTACGAAGAATGGAAAGAACTCTTCATATATTGTAGGATTTTGATATTTTAAGAAACAAATTTGTTAGACCAGGAAACAATAATTGAAGTAGGCGAAGAAAACGAAAAGGCAAGAATAAGACAAGGAGTCAGACAAGGATGTCCACTTTCACCTTTAATATTCATCATCTTTATAGAATGTGCCATAAAACAAACAGAAAAATCAGAACATGGGGGGATCAAAATTAATGGGCAACGAATACAGTTCATAAGATTTGCAGATGACATTGTAGCATTCGCAGAAAACAGGGAGCAATTGCAGAAACCAATAGAGGAAATGGGTTTTATATTTGGACTTAAAATAAATGTAACAAAAACAAAAACACTAACTACATCAAAAATCACATCATTACATACCAGTCACAATTAAAAATGCTCCACTAGAAAAAGTTAAAAGTTTTAAATACTTAGGAAGTTTAATCACCAATGACTCCAGATGTAACTCAGATATTGTTTCCAGAATTGCAATGGCAAAACGAGCCTTTAATAACAAGAAACATCTTTTAAATGCAAATATAGCAAAAAAGGTTCGGAAACGACTAATAAAAGTGTACATTTGGAGTAATGCACTATACGGCAGTGAAACGTGGACATTGACACAAAAAGATAAAGAAAAGCTGGAAGCATTCGAGATGTGGTGCTGGAGGAGAATGGAAAGAATCAGCTGGATAGAGAAAAAATCTAATGAAAAAGTATTAAGAACGGTAGAGGAGAAAAGATGCTTGTTAAGAACCATTGAAACCAGAAGACGGAAGATGATAGGGCACTTGATACGGCATGACGGGTTCTTTAAAAACATCATAGAAGGAAAAGTTGAAGGGAAGAGAGGAAGAGGTAGACCCAGGCGCACCTACTTTGCACAAGTATAGGAAAATGTAAACGTCAGGTTGTACCAAGAAGTCAAGTCTCTGGCTGAAGAAAGAGAGAAGTGGCAGTTACTCCACCGACAAGAGCGTAGCTCTTATATGAAATGAATGAAGAAATAAAAATTAAGCATTTGCGTTCAGAAAGTGTAAATTGGCAAAGCAGAGCTGATGAAAAAGAACACCAAGGCACTGGAATTTCTCAACGATAAATATTTAGGGGTGGCGACAAGATACATCTCGATTAAACTTGCTAAACTACCTCATAGTCGCAAATTGCAATGGTCTTGGTGAAAATGATTGATCTGATAATGGAGCCGGAAGACCGGATCTCCTTAAGAAGATATAATGTATCCTATCCGTGTTAGGGCTTGTTCGAAATGTCACGAGATATACTTGTAAGTAACGTTTAGCCAAAAATATGTGAATAATATTACCTTTTTAACAAAAATAAAATCGACTCCGAATAGAAAAACAACTTATCAACACGTTCTTCTACTCAATCTATGCAATATATACAGTAAATGTTGTTTTGGATATCGTGTAAAAACGAATATAATAAAGTGTAAATTTTCAATATTTTATACATTTTTAAGGGTACAAATATAATGACCACCAAACAATACTTCGATACCCTAAGCTCTCTTATCAAAAAAAGATACTGAACAACAAAAATGAAAATTTACCATTACAATAGCACTAGCAATTTTATTAACGACTACACATTAAATTGTCATTCTCGTCAAGTCCAAATTTAGTAAATGATCACCAAATTTTGAGCGAGCAAATTAATACCCTATTTCTACCTAAATACACCATTTCTAGCTAAATAAACCACTATGATTGCCATAAAATGCATTCATATTACCAAGTAATGTAAAAATAATCTCAAATTTAGGAGCACCTACCGCTCAACCCCCCCGGCCGCCCCGGACTCCGCGCCGCACGCGCCGTGCTCGCCCTACTCGATCGATCTCCAATTCATTCAGTCACTTGCGAGCAGTTGTTACGATTGTGTGTGTTGTTTTTACTAACCATGGCGATGGCGAATGAAAACTTAGCGGGACCAAGTTTTTGTGCTCCGTTGTTGAGTGCTTCGTCGGAATTGGATGAAGAGGGCGATAAAATCACAGAACAGACGAAAAAACGTCGAAGGCAAGGTAGAATTTGGGTTTTCGAAAGAAAATTTATGACTGTGCGAAGCGCTGAGGTATATTTCTGAGCTAAATTGTTCCTACAGAATTCTGGCTGGTTCACATATGGATTGTACAAGTTATGAAAGTCCATGGGAAACTTTTGACGAGTACAAAAAGCAACATTTTAGCGAGTGGGAAGTAATACTGCCCATAGAAAAAGAAAATTGTCTCGATGGCACATGCAATAGCCCAAATTTTCTCATACATTGTATATGTAAGCATCTCGTTGGTTTAGCAATTCGGCTTAAATTTGTCCAGCCACCTTCAGAGGCTAGAGCTATTCCAATTGGCATGAAACGCAAAAGAGGGCGACCAGCGAAAGCAAAGAAAGCATTAATTGTGCAGTAAATCAGTAGGTACAGAAGACTGATTTATTAACACTTCCCTAGTTAGACGACTGATTCCCCGCCGGACAACCTGTACCATTGGTCAGGTACCATGTACAAATGACACCAATTTATCCCTCTAGTACCGTTGATTGTAAAGCAATAATTGTGCAGTAAATGATAATAGTAGACTGATTATTCCTACGAATATTAAATTACTAGTTTACTATAAGTAACTGTTTTTTATGTTTTTTTTTTAAATTTAAAAAAGGATTATTGGAATTCTTGATTCTTCCAAAAAAGATCTAAATACGTATAGTTTTAGTTACCGAGTGGAGAGAATTGTGATTTTTGTACGAGTATGTGTAAGTTAAGAAAGCATTAATGCGCAGTGTATGATCGCAATAGACTGATTGTTCTTAAGAATTTGAAATTACTATCTAAGTAACCATCTTTTGTTTTTTTATTTACGAGGGCTGCTATTTATATATCCGGAAACCGGGATTACAATCTTCTTAAATAGCATATTTGACCGCCATGGTAAAATTTGAACTTTTTTAAGTATATAAGGTATATTTTTTCTTCCTTATTAACGCTCGTGTTTTGTTTTTGACGGGTTTTAAATGTCATCTCGCAGCAAGAATGGAACTCACTCGTGAAAATATTCGTGCTATGATTTATTATGATTTTCGGCGTGGTTTAACGCAACAACAGTGCATAGATCAACTAACTTCAACTTTTGGTGATGAAGCCCCATCTAAAACTACTGTGTATCACTGGTTTAGTGAGTTCAATCGTGGACGTAGTATGCTTACGGACGAAGTTAAGGCAGGTCGCCCGAAATCGGTCGTTGTACAACAAAATATCGAGGCTGTGCGAAAACTTATAATGGACGACCGACATGTTACGTACCGCGAGATAGAGGCGACTCTGGGTATTTCTATGACCAGCATTAATAGCATATTACATAATTATTTGGCTGTAAAAAAAATTTGTTCGCGTTGGATACCCCACAACTTAACAAATGAGCAAAAACATGCTCGCGTCGAATGGTGCAATAAAATGTTAAAAAAATATAACCGTGGTGACTCAAAAGCCGTTTATAACATCTATACAGGTGACGAATCCTGGATCTATGCATACGATCCCGAAACGAAGCAACAATCAACGGTATGGGTGTTTCAAAATGAGCCGAACCCTACGAAAGTTACTCGTGCAAAAAGTACATTGAAACAAATGGTGGCCTGCTTCTTCGGTATTAATGGCCATGTAGCTACAGTGCCACTAGAAAACCGTAGAACGGTTAATTCAGAGTGGTACACGACCATTTGCTTACCGGAAGTATTTGAACAAATTCGTAAAACTAACCAGCGACGAAGAATCATTCTTCATCATGACAATGCCAGCTGTCATACGTCACGCGAAACAACTCTATTTTTGGAGGGTCAAAATGTGGAATTAACGGGTCATCCGCCGTACAGCCCTGACTTGGCACCCAACGATTTTTATTTATTTCCAAATATAAAGAATAAATTACGCGGTCAACGATTTTCGACCGCTGAAGATGCTGTCGACGCATTCAAACAACACGTTATGGAGGTACCTCAGGCGGAGTGGCAGAAGTGCTTTAAAAATTGGTTCACGCGAATGCAAAAGTGCATAGATCATCAAGGGGAATACTTTGAAAAACAATAAAACTATTTTCAGCCGTGTACGTTTGTTTGTTTTTTTGTTTCCGGATATATAAGTAGCAACCCTCGTAATAAAAGGAATATGGGTATTCCAGGAGTTTCAGTTTTTAACCTGATAGGCATTTGATTGAATTAACGCTTCTGTTTTTTAACTGACTTCCAAAAAAAGGAGGAGGTTCTCAATTCGACGGAATGCTTTTTTTTTTTTTATGGATGTTCACCGATTACTCAAAGACTATTTGACCGATTTAATTTTTTTTTTTTTGGTTTTTTTAGAAAGTACTTTCTAGTTGGTTCCATTTAATTTTGGTGAAGATTTGATGATGGAATCCATGAGGAATTGAAGGAACTCCTCAAATATTGTAGGCATACATATAGCCATTTTGGTATTATAAGAAACATAATAAGCATTTGCATTCAGAAAGTGTAAATTGGTGAAGTGGAACTGATGCAGAAGACCACAGAATGCCATTGGAACTCCTCAATGATTAATGTTTTACGGGTGGCGACAAAATATCTTGATTAATTTAGCTAAGCAACTTCATAGTCACAAATTTAAATGTTCCTGATGAGAATGGTACCATCGAATGGATTTGATGATGGAGCCGGAAGGTAGGCACCAGATCTATGTAATAAAATAATGTATCCTAGCCGTGTTTGGGCTTGTTCGAATCGTCACGAGATACACTTTTAAGTAACGATTAACTAAAAACTGTAAAATAAATAAACTTTTAAACAAAAAAATAAAACCTAAAAAAACTAAAAAGTAAAAAATAACGCCATAATTCAGTTTCTTCAAATTATTTTCAAGTAACCGTTTGTATACTCAGTCTATACAGTATATACAATGAATGTTATTTTGGAGTCGGTGCCATCGTGTCACAACCTACTAAAATCGTCAATTTTCAATATTTTAAACATTCTTTATATGGCACCGACGCCAAAATAAGATTTTGGAGTCGGTTTTATTTTTATGTTTAAAAGTTTATTTTTGGCAGCGGTAATTTAATTTAGAGAATATAAATATCAGTTTAGTAAACATCTTCCAATATATTTGTAAAGGATCATATTTTAGGAGATTATTTACTGTGTTTGGGAGAAATAATGATTTACATAGCATAATTATCTTTATTAGGATAGTGAGATGTTAAATATTTGCTTGACATTTTAGATTAAAATTCGGTTAAAATACTTGTGGTCATATACCATTTTTGGGTTTACAATGATTAGTTTGGAGTCATGTGTTTTAATAGGATAGCAAGATGTCATAATTTGGGTTATAATTTTGGGAAAAAAAGGAGTTTACATTTTGGCGCTCATTACCTATTTTTGGGCCACCAATGATATGTTCGGAGACATCGTCTTTAATTAGATATTTTTGGCGATAATTTCACATGAAAATGGTGATTTAATTTTGGTGATCGTTTACTGTTTTCGGCAGTAGAGATCGTTTTTTTGGCGTTACATTTTACTATATTTTGTGATCCGTTAAACATATGCCCATTTTTAATATTAAAATATAGACACTAAATTCACAAACGCCTAGCTTAAACTATTATCACTCTGTTCAAAATTATATGCATATTGTATAATATGCATTTTTTTCCAGAGTTACTAGACTGTAGTTAATTAACATATATAACATGGGCTTATAAGTAATTCCCGATTTGAATGAAATCGCCGAAGTCATATTTGAACTTAATTAAAAACACGCACGCACGTATCTAATCGAAATTTTGATTTCTGTAACGTAATCCATGGATCGCAGGGCTCTGCCGTCAAATTGCGGAATTTAATATACACATACCTATCATTGGCTTTGCCGTTATAAAAATATTTATGAGGACGGTATAGGGGATACGTTAGTACATTAGGTATTATACAAACGCAAACAATTTGGCGTGTCGCATAATCTCTCCAAATGGTTCAGGCGACGTGACTATGCGATAACAGTCGGCAACAAAAATCGAACTTTATCAAGATGTACCTTATAAGTCATTCCTTACACAAAAACATACTAGACTGTGGTAGAATTGCTTCATTCTAAATATTATTAAGTATATAGCGAAATACTGAATTGTTATTTTGTGTGTTGTTATGTTTTACCTTTGTAGTTTTATTCATGTTTCATTTTGCATTTTGCTATATCTCATTACAGAAATAGGTATGATGCTGGGATCAAAATTCTGATTATATTGTCAGTGAGATAAATAATAAAAATATAGACATATTCTATACGTATTTTCCCTTTTTTTAATTAATAGAAAAATACTCACATAAATAGCATTAGACTAATGATAAATAAAATCCTCTGCTATTCCGTGAAATATTAATATTTCACGGAATAGCAAAGGAACTAAATATATACCTTTAATCCATTAATGTTATATGAATTTCCGCAGAGTAACGCCGAAATCTATCAATTATTTTCAATCGTATTAAGGTAATTTAGTCATAATACATATTCTCTACATATTTTTTCAGTAGTTCATGATTATTACATTGGATTGATTACATCGGATATGAAGCGGGACTTTTATTAGTGGTGTTCAACTCATTGATATTTTGCGTAACTTGCGTTGATTACTGTTTCCACGAAGTGCGTGCTGGCCACTGAACATTCCTAGTGGTTTTATATTTACCGCGAAAATAGGATCTCTAGAGTTTTCTGTGAGATTTGAGCACGCTAATCTCATCAGAGTCAGATTTTAGAGATTTACATGTCCTGTGTCTGTATAATACGAGTAAAATTTGGAGGTATTCCAAAGCCGGCCAAGAAAATTTCGGACCATGTTTAGTATAGGGTTCCGCAGCCGTTACTACAAAACATGCAATACAGAAAAAGCGCACCAGCAAAAGAGCGTATATTCACGGAACTTACGGCTTTTAGTTGAGAAGGGCAGTTTTTCGGCCATAATTCAAAAAAGGTATTTTTAATCTATTTGAAAATAATTTTCGTTGAAACTGTTTATTATGTTTTTTGGGCTTAAGGTTTAGAATATAAAGGGGACATATAGTTTATTAAACTTTCGGAGCGATAATTTCCAAAAATTTGCAATTGATCAATATTTTTTTCTAGAAACCTGAAAGTGTTTTTAAAAGAACTGTCGAAATAAATGCTACAAGTATATATGTGGAGAGCTGCTGCGGGAAATATTTATATTTGTTATTTAACTACTAAAGTAAGTAGTGGCTTATACAAAACACCTAAACTCCAAATTTAATCAATATACATATTGTAGTTTTTGAGTAAAATTCCTGTGGCATACAGACGGACGGACGGTCATGACGAAACTACAAGGGTTCCGTTTTTGCCATTTTGGCTACGGAACCTTAACAATTGGAGCTTGCAGAAGCCAAAATAAATTTTATTCCTCTCGTAAACTCAAATCCAAAATAAGCGTAAGAATCAGAGTGCAGAAATTCCTGGAGCCCAATCGAAAAATCTTTTCCATATCATACGTCGAAACTTTGTTACGTGGAAATTGTAAAGGCAAATGACCGTCACATAACGAGCTCGTATATGTGAATATTGGCAAAGTTCTAGAGAATTCTGCGGCGAGAAACTGCTCTCGGTATTGCATTACGGTGCATACATTTTTGTAATCAGACATATAACTTGAAAAGCACTCGCAGCGAAAGGGGTTCATTGAATTAGTCTGACGCCGCCGGATCTGGGGTGTTATTCTGTATCGAGGGCTTTCCACCATGCAACTTTGCCACAAAAAATAATTATCCAAGACACGAATTGTTTTGTTTATTAAAAGACACTAACGGGCTTTATTATAGACGTTTTTTGTCACAAAACGCCTCAAATGTTACAACTACAATTATATTTCAAGCAGATGCATCTAGATGCTTGCAAAAAATTTAAAATAATAAAAGTAAATATATATCCACGTGAATTTGCCTCTAACAAAACCGAACTCACAAATCATCGCTTTTTAGCACATTCACAAGGCTGAATTACTTCCTATCATTTTGATATTCAACATTAATTCATCCTTATTTTTAACAATGCTCAAAAAAATAGTAGCCAATAATAAATTACTTACAACAACAGCAAACATTTTAACTTGTTGCGACTAACCCGTCTCAGAATAGTCCCCCTTCTAGAAGCCCGCGCCCGCGCACCGGTGCCCACGAACCCGTCCAAATCAAAAAGGTAATAACGATACATAACCCCTATACACTCTTCCTGCTTTGCAGTTATGATGTCATAGAGCTCGTCATAGAATCGTTCACCCGCCCGTGTCAGATGAACTTCAAAGAGGTTCATCGTGTCTCGGAATAGCTAATGAAAAGTAAATGGCGTTTCAAGCTTTGATTTTGACGTGATACCTAATTGATGGTATATTTTTAATAGGGTACAAAGAACCTTACAATTACTTCGCGTTACAGAAACCTATTGCTTCAATTTAAGCATTTTCCTTTAACAATTTTTCTTTACCACCAGCTTAGACTGTCAAAAAATGTTATCACGAGTTTATGCTGCCGGAATAAGTGTGTGATTTCAAGGTTAATTTTTATGTAAGAAATGCCATTAACATGATCAAATTGATTAAATGCACTTTAGATACTTACCTTTTGTCAAATTGTGAGTCGTCTATACGATTATAAAATAGGATATGTTTTACCCGATTACACTGAAGCGAAAAAGTGGGTTATAACTTTTCTCTGCACTGCGAATGAGATTGCAGGCACCAAGTCTTAAAATAAATTTTGGGGGATGCCGTTAAAACTATCAACTCAACTGAATGCACTTGATACATTGACAATATCATTCATCAAATCGTGAAACAAAATTATTTAGTGGTCGGAATAGGTAAGGCTAATATTTATTTATACCTAAGCACAGGCTTTAGGCGACTATACAATTGCAACTTCTCAGATTCTTTGGATATATCTCCCGAAATCAGCAGTCCATGAAGCGTTTAGTAGTGCAGGGACAGGTTGAAGGCAAAAGGTCGCGAGGGCGGTCTCCAATCCGATGGACGTAACTTATATAAACTGTGACAAACACCAGCATCTCAGAGTGTTCTTGAAATGCTGCCAACAAAATGTAGTGAAGAAATTGCAAAGGTGGTTACCCAAGTTGAGAGGACCGAGGAGGAAGATCAGCCGTGTTCCATTACATTATCATCGAGAGCACGATCACTCTGACAAAAGGGAGGCAATTAGAAAGGAGTATATACGTAAAATTCACCAAAGAACATAATAATACATGTGGTTACAACGGGGTAAACTCCACCTGCCTACCTGAGCAGGTACTTACCCTTTTACTTCATTCCTCCTCTTTCTAGCACTATTCATACTCACATCATTTTTTTCATTTGTAAAACAATGAGTGGGAAAAACACAAATATAAATAAAACAATTAAACGTATTATATCGCGTATATTAAATCATTTGAGTTCCCCTCAACTCAAATGAGATAATATACGCGATATAATCCGTCTAATTGTTTTATTTAAATCCATACTAATATTATAAATGCGAAAGTGTGTCTGTCTGTCTGTCTGTTACCTCTTCACGCTTAAACCGCTCAACCAATTTGGATGGAATTTGGTATGGAGATAGTTTGAGTCCCGGGAAAGGACATAGGCTACTTTTTATCCCGGAAAAATACCCTTATCCACGATAAACGAATTTAAGGCGGACGAAGTCGCGGGCGGAAGCTAGTGAGTAATAATCGCGGAAACAGAAAATATTAAAAACACAAATTGTTCTATTCGTAGCGACTCACAATATACTTCATACTTTCGGATTTATTATATAAACCAACACAAAATATCGTGAACTGTGAGTAAAAACACGTATATTTAACATTACGACTAGTTCCACAATTATAACGTAAATCCGGTTTACCCAGTTTTAACCACTCTATATTATGTTTTTTGGCGAACTGTAGGTATATTAGCTCACCTACCGATCACTGATGACATGACTCATACATTTCAAAAGAGTGGTTTTCGAATTCCTGTCATATTGATTTCAATCGACCATTGTACTCGTATTGTTCTGTCGATGACAGATAATTATAGATGATAGATGTAGCACAGCAAAGGGCCTGTGGAGAAGTATTACCATTATTAGTAAAATATACTTCCTTCATCCACGTAGAGTAAAATGAAATACGATTTTTACAGTTCCGTGCCAAAAAGCTAATAAACACATTACCCTCCTTTGCGTCGCGCAGTCGGGTAAAAAAGGAACCCTTATGGTGCGACTCTATATATCTGTCCGTCTGTCCGACTATAAGAGCGCCATATCACAAAAACTGCTTATGCTATTTTAAGGAAAATGTGAAAAAAATACCCCCCCGCCCCCTCCCCCTTTATTTCCGAAGTTTAACCAAACAAACAATCTGAAATTTTCTTCAATTATATACATTAATATGAATATTACAGGAAAATTATAACCATATATCTGTCAGTGTCTGTGTTACTTTTTTAATCACTAAAAATCATTTTGTGTACATACACACACACACACCTTACACGTACACCTTAGTCGCAAGTATTGTATAATTTAACACCCGAAAGCCATCTATTCTCCGAACATAGGCCAAAGCTACGCAAGTCTCTCTGGTCTTTTCATAACTTAGCTAATACTCTCCCACTGCGAAGAAGCCAGCTATCTAATTAAAATATTACATTTAAAAATGGTCTACTCATTTGAGAGCAATAGGGAACAGCACGCAGAGACAGACGATATACTTATTATACCATTATTTTTTCGTTGAAGGTTAGAAGATGCCTGTAAATGCGTCACCTATTCCTAACTAGATGCAAAATGTTATCATACCTATTATTTGGTTGCTGTATGAGTGTCAGACTAACACTTTCTTACTAAAATTATACCCTATATACCTAGCAAGCGAACGACCTATGACATCTAGAAAAAAGTTGATAATTTAACAAACCACTGAACCGATTATCTTGAATCAAACCTCCTTGGCATAATACTGGCGAGTAAAAAATTGCATCAAAAAAAATTGAGTTCCATGATTGTGTTTTGTTCATGGGAGACAAGTCTTTACAAGTTTGGTGATGAAAGTTCGGAGATTCATTATTAATTGTTGTGCTGTTGCACACCTTTAAATTATTATTTAAAACATGTGCCAGTTTTGTTTTTCGTAACATTTTTTTGTAATCACGTAAAGTTTGATTTTTCATAGTAACGCTTTCCGACCTTTCCATGTTTGGGTTTATGCAAAGTATGGAAAATCAAACTTTGCATGATTACTCGAAAAAATCGTGTGAAAAATAAACTCGCACGAGTTTTTAAAAACTTCAGTAGCTCGTTATGGTTCAAATGATGTAGAATACTGTTAAAAAAAAGGAATTTCACCTATCTGTAACACGGTTATTAAGGAAAAAAACTAAATTGTGAATATTTCGGAAACTACTAAAAATCGCAGAACATACATGGGGATAAAATCGATAGCTTTTGAGCTATTCTGTCACCACTCTTTATTTTGGCGTTAGTTTTAGGGACACCCAGTATATGTGTACCAAACAACTGAATCGGTTAAGCATTTTTGGAGCAAATTGGCGGTGACAAACTAGTGATCTTATAAGGATTGCAAATACGACTTATTCAAAATTGATCCAGATCCAGAAAAACGTATAGATACACAAATACTCCTTTCAAGTTTACAACATCTCTCGTTTTTCGTCGGCGGAAAAGTAAAGAATCATACAGCAAAGTTAGAACGCACCACAACCCTAAAAACCACCAGTGTAAATGTTTAAGTGCAGCTAAAACCGCAATAGTAACATTTAAAAAGTAGCACACGTTTAGCAGAAAGATAGCCCAGTGAAATTTTCTTTTGAAGAGGGAAAATTTCCACTCTCCCTCCTCATTAGTAAGGCCCTTTTGACTAGCCGCGCATCCCACCGCCATTCACTCCCGCATTTGCACACGTCCCGCGTTTGCGTTTAAAAAACTAAATTATACCGACGCGCTGGGAAATATATTAACAAATTGACTTTGGAGCTAGCGTATGGCTGATTGCCTTGAATGTGGAGTCTAATTCGAAATAAGCCAGCGTTTTGCGTAAATAAGGCTTTTATATAGCTGTAACGTATGTAAAACTAATAAAAGTTCGCTGGTATAAATTCCAGCGCTTAACTTAAGTAAATCTTGCCGAGAACCAAGTTATGTAAACATTTATAATATATCACAAATATGAATATACTAGCTTTTGCCCGCGTCTTCCTCCTTGTAGAGGTAAATTTATACCACATATGTTACCCTGAGGTCTAAACAACATTACTGGAGAGTTTCGTTACGAACGTACATACGAGGGCTGCTATTTATATATCCGGAAACCGGGATTACAATCTTCTTAAATAGCATATTTGACCGCCATGGTAAAATTTGAACTTTTTTAAGTATATAAGGTATATTTTTTCTTCCTTATTAACGCTCGTGTTTTGTTTTTGACGGGTTTTAAATGTCATCTCGCAGCAAGAATGGAACTCACTCGTGAAAATATTCGTGCTATGATTTATTATGATTTTCGGCGTGGTTTAACGCAACAACAGTGCATAGATCAACTAACTTCAACTTTTGGTGATGAAGCCCCATCTAAAACTACTGTGTATCACTGGTTTAGTGAGTTCAATCGTGGACGTAGTATGCTTACGGACGAAGTTAAGGCAGGTCGCCCGAAATCGGTCGTTGTACAACAAAATATCGAGGCTGTGCGAAAACTTATAATGGACGACCGACATGTTACGTACCGCGAGATAGAGGCGACTCTGGGTATTTCTATGACCAGCATTAATAGCATATTACATAATTATTTGGCTGTAAAAAAAATTTGTTCGCGTTGGATACCCCACAACTTAACAAATGAGCAAAAACATGCTCGCGTCGAATGGTGCAATAAAATGTTAAAAAAATATAACCGTGGTGACTCAAAAGCCGTTTATAACATCTATACAGGTGACGAATCCTGGATCTATGCATACGATCCCGAAACGAAGCAACAATCAACGGTATGGGTGTTTCAAAATGAGCCGAACCCTACGAAAGTTACTCGTGCAAAAAGTACATTGAAACAAATGGTGGCCTGCTTCTTCGGTATTAATGGCCATGTAGCTACAGTGCCACTAGAAAACCGTAGAACGGTTAATTCAGAGTGGTACACGACCATTTGCTTACCGGAAGTATTTGAACAAATTCGTAAAACTAACCAGCGACGAAGAATCATTCTTCATCATGACAATGCCAGCTGTCATACGTCACGCGAAACAACTCTATTTTTGGAGGGTCAAAATGTGGAATTAACGGGTCATCCGCCGTACAGCCCTGACTTGGCACCCAACGATTTTTATTTATTTCCAAATATAAAGAATAAATTACGCGGTCAACGATTTTCGACCGCTGAAGATGCTGTCGACGCATTCAAACAACACGTTATGGAGGTACCTCAGGCGGAGTGGCAGAAGTGCTTTAAAAATTGGTTCACGCGAATGCAAAAGTGCATAGATCATCAAGGGGAATACTTTGAAAAACAATAAAACTATTTTCAGCCGTGTACGTTTGTTTGTTTTTTTGTTTCCGGATATATAAGTAGCAACCCTCGTACATACTTACTTTGGCACAAATTTTCACGTTTCTAATATTATTAGGGTATTAGGATATGACTTATTTTCCCTTTATTAGAATAGAAACGATTATAAATATCTAATGTTGGTGTTTATCAGCAACAAGTGGTCTTAAATCGTATGTATAATTTATGCCTCGGGAGCCGTTTGTGCTTTGGGTACGCACATCAATGCTTTGCCATTTTGCAGCAAGAGAAACAAAGTGGCAAACTTCCGCATTTATAATATGAGTTTTTGGGTTTGTCTGTAGATTTAATGTTTTGTGGTAGTTACTCATATGTATAGATAGTAGTGATAAAATCGGTCATATCGTGAATTTTTTCGGTATATACATTATACAGGTTAGTCCGTTCACGGTTCGGTGAAGGTTTAACATGAAAAGATTATAAACGAATGAAAAGGAATACGTTACACTTTGAAATAAAACAATTTAACGGATTATATCGCGTATATTATCTCATTTTAGTTCCCGACGTTTCGGAAGCTTTCCAGCTTTCCATGGTCACGGGAGGACCATGGAAAGAGTCGTCGGGAACTAAAATGAGATAATATACGCGATATAATCCGTTAAATTGTTTTATTTCAATGAGTAATAATCGCGGAAACAGAAGAAAATATTAAATACGTTACACTGTTAATGGTATGGACAGTTCACAATTTATCGACAGTTTACCATGTCGCTAGACAGATCATAACTTAACAATGTTCACAAACTTACGATGACATATTCATATTACAGAATTATGTTATTATTTTAAAAATACTACTAGGTAGGTACTACGACTAGTTTACTGATATATCGGCGATTTTTTTTTTTCAAAGTAGTTTTTCCAAGAGTATCGCATTGCAAACTATGTATCCTATAATATAATTTTGCCTTATAATTAGATGGCATTACAACTCTCGCACCCTTAGCGTTTGGCAAAAATTTATTGGGCAAAATATTTTTTTGCAAATACATCGATTATGCCATTTATCTTTTAGTCAAATTCATCGTTTCGCAAAACATATGTTATGCTAGCAAGGCATAGATTTATATCCCAATTATGTGGGGCAATAAAATATTAGCCTGAGTAAAACCTTTGCATAAAACTCTTTTTTTATTGTGAATAAATAATACAAAAACAATCAAAAAACAATACACGAATAAAAACTTTAAATTACCTATAAACTAAACATAAAATCTATCATAAAACTAAACTAAACTAAATTATATCTAAAAAGGGCCCATGCGGCATGGTCCCGAAGATGCTGGCTGCGTTACCCCGCTGAACTGATAGGCTAATTCGTTGGGCGAGGTAACTGCCAGCTCTTCGGTCCCCCGTTGTATCTCTGAGTCTCTTCGAGAGGTCTCCGAAGAGACGCAGAGCACTAGGGCCCCACGGGCCCAGGGTCTCGACGCCGAACGGGACAAATTTGTATTCGGCGCCAAGACCACGGTATTTCCCCACCTTTGAATTTTCGGCCGCCTGTGCCGCAGCTGCCGCCTTCGCGGAAGTGCCGTGGAGATGTGACAGGGCCAATGTGTCGACGCAGGTTGCGTCCCACACTAGCATCCGCCCCATACTCCACGGTACCAAAGACATCCCATCCGGTCTCTTGCCGTCGGTTCTCGAAATGCCGGTCGGCTCCAGCAGAGCAGGCACATTAACCGACGCAAGAGACCGGCGGATGATGTCGTTAAAGGCAGCATGCCGTGAGAAGCGACCCGCACTCCTCCGGCAAGAGAGACCGTGATGCCCAAACCTGTCTACGTCAGTTCCGCAGTGGCAACGGTGGAGAGCGCAAATCGGAATACCCAGACGAAGACAAGCTGAGAGACGGAGGGTATTGGGCTCTAAAAAGGAACCAATTTTGGGGGATGGATGGGCATGGAGCCAGTGCCCAGCCTCCTTAGTAGCTACTGCCAAAAGTCTTGCCCTTTCCAAAGCCCCGCATTGGTCGAGAAGGGAAGCGAGAGCCAATTTACACGCCGGGACGTCCCAATTTCTTTGGGATTTAGGATACTCAGGAATGTCTTGACCAGGGCACTCACTCAGCCAAGCATTTTTGGCGTCCTCCAAGCCCGAGATCTCACAGTTTGTGCGAAGGATTTTCCCTATGAGATCGAACGAACTATGTACCGACGACAAAAAAGCTGGCAACGCTACGCCAGACATCCTACGTACGCCTAAACCACCGTACCGGATGGGCAGGTTACCCTGAGTCCAAGACCGTTCGCTGAACTTAATATTGAGGACTTGCCTCCAAGTTATTTTCAATTAAATTGTCGACCCGCGATAAAAGTTCCTGATTCTTCCACAGAGGGCAGCAGCGAAGCACATAAGTCATCTTCGGAACGAAGAAACAAAATTTAATAATAGAGAGAGCATAATACGGACTAATTTCCAGTAGGCGGTATGAATAATTTTGGAATTTTGAAATAGAATTTTGAATATACGCGGGAAAACTTTCTTCGAAAATTGGGGAGCCCAGGAGACACAGTGTGCTTTTATCCAGTGTTTTAATATTGGGTGCCAGGTGGTTGAATCTTTGTAAAACACTATTGACATTGCTGTCAGAATTTGGGATGTATAGTTCACATTTGTCAAAATTTAACTGTAGGCCTATCAATCGAAATTTGTCAATTAGCACTGATAAATCGGCAAGCACGGAGTTCACGTCCCCCCCAAGTGTCCCATCGTCCAAATACCACGCATTAAATTTTGAAGATAATTTTTTAATTTGATCGTTTATCCCCAGACTAAAAATTGCCGGGCCCAGGGGACCTCCTTGCTGGCAACCGACTTCGGACGACAATTCGTTAGAACGATACATGAGTTTTGTAGGATCCGCATAACAATGTACCAGATAATTATATATTTCGGGAATGTGAGATTTTGCCTCAGAGAGTAAGATATCCCTGTTTAAAGAATTGAACGCATTCTTCATATCTATTTTCAACAAAACCTCACATTGACCCAACTCCAAAAAGGTCCGAAGCGCATGCACAGCGGCCTCACAGCCTCCCTTAACCCCGAAACCCAATTGAACAGGCTCGAAAGTCCTTTGAAGCTTTGGCAAAATGTACCTAACCGCAATTTTAGAAGCCAAGCGGCGAAATGTTGAACCCACCGCGATCGGTCCTACACCTCCATCCTTTTTAGTAAGTGCAATTAAATTTGCTCCGTGTAAAAAAGGTACAATATCCGGATGGACACTGCCTGTGTACATAAAATTGATTAATTTCGCAATACAGGCGATGAGTTGCACCCCAGCGTCCCCCACAGACGGGCATGTCAAGTCCTTTAGGTGTTGAGGAGCAAAGCCATCCAAACCAGCCGCAGATCCAGTTTTGAAAGAAAGGATGGCGTTGAAAACATCGGCGTCCTCGATTTGCAGGCATGACTGGGTCGTTACCGGAGGATCAAAAAAGAGAGGGGTCGCTGGAGCGGGAGGATGCTTAGACTGTAGGGCCAGAAGAGTTTCAGGGTTGTCCGGTGATAACACGTCGTTCGAAAAAAGGAGGCGAGCGGCGCCTTTAATATCTCCATCACTGATCTTATTTTCGATGGATTTTTTCGGATTGCGGGTCGATGTTCGGTCTTCCTGTACAACCGGTGGAACAGAATCGGTGGTGCAATTGTTTTTAATTTTTTGGGTCAAAGATAAATTCTGATTGTTGCTTTAGCATGCAAAATCACATATGGAAAAACAAAAAGGTTGTGCCAGTCTTGAGGAGTGTTTGAATTGTAACATTTTTTTATCAGTTGTGCAAGGTGCGTTGGCACAGTGATTCTGGCTCCACGAGGGATCCGTTTAACCACCAGAACGTTGTTCTTCAGTTGACTGAGCCGTATCTGAAAGGGCTGGGTATGATGAGCGGGTAGTGCGTCACCTAAGTTTAGTGGGACATCGTCTTGAGTAAGACAGTAGCGGTGAGATTTGGCTTTGTGGATATTCAAACCCCTAACGGTTTGAAATGACTTCAAACACAAGTGACAAGAATATGCTGCGGTAGATTGCGATGCGGGCTGCATAGTAGCATAATATTTAACATTTCCACATTAAAAACACGCACAATGCACAAACAATACAGTTTCAGAATTATATTTGAAAGTCGCGGAATATTTTTACAAAAATAAATATTATAAAATTTTTAACAGAAATTATTGACTTGACACCTAATGTTGACACTTTTTTACATCAAATGTGTTTATGTATTAAACTCTTTTTTTAAATGAAACTTGGTATAGGAATAGGTAATAGGAACAAGTGAAAAAAGCGAATATTGATTACTTTGCCAAATAAAAATACTGCGAAAAGTTACTTGGGAAGTAAAATAAAATAAGTTTCTGTCGAAAATTTCATTTTTGTGTCAAGCATTTACCGACTATATTTTTCTTTGAACACCCGTCAAGTACTCATTGAGACGTTTTTTAATCAATCAATCAAAATCATTTATTTCAAAATAACATTCCATAACTCTCTTTTTAAATAGGCCAAACTCGAAAGGAATGCGTTTTTTTTATCACAGAGTTCCTATGACCACCTTCCTGCTCCATCATCAGATCAGCTCAACGGTATCATACTATTGCATTGTCACCGAACTTGTATAAGTATGGCAAAATTTAGCTCGATCGGAAACCAGGAAGTGAAATTTGACCAAATTTAACTTACTAAATTTGACGCGTACAAACATACATGTACCTTGCAAGTTAAATTAAAGCTTGTAATTAGACGAAACATATTTCGGCAAAAGGGTGTACGACTACATTACTGCCTGTAAGTGAAGATATAAATTTCCAAAATCAATCAGCAAATTATGTCGTTGTAACATTCAAATTATAAATACTATTTAAAAAACTAACTTCAAAAAATATGCTTACTGATAGGTATGTTATATACAGTTTTATAAAGCAAATAAAACCACAAATCCATCTCTCTATCAGTATTGACTGATTGATAATTATTTAGTACTCGTAAACCATGTTCACTTTACATAAACAGGCGGTAATTAATCAATCGATGGTTTTCATTTTATTTGTAATGCACTATTTAACGTTATTGGTTTACTTAACAGGTAATTAAATTGAATCAACCATGCTATAAGCATTTCAGTAAAGCTTGAGTCTGACTTGTGCACCGAGGGTTCCACATTCCACCGCCACAGCGTATTGCGTTTAGTTCACTCCGTGATTTATTCTAATGGAATGACACATTTTGAAACGATTTTCTAAGACTGTTCATTTACAAGAATTTAAATAATATGAAATAAAAAAAGCATGAAATGAACTTCTGCAAAATAAACCATCTATTAAATAATATTTACACTAATTAGAAATCAGTCACATAAAAATACTTCATTTTACAAGATTTAACTTATAAATACTTCTTTTAATCATTCGATGTAATGAATAGTCGATGAAATGAAATTACATGAAACGTTGACTTTGAACTGATATTCGATAGAAAGTTTGTCGATAATTCAAGGGAAACCTTCAACATGATATCCGAACTTATTGAGCAGCTCTTTTTTGCGTTACATGTGACAGCACTTCATAAAAAAAACTCACGAACTTCAACATGTGGGTTACATAAAATTATGATTTTACTCTTGGATCATATACTTACTCGTGCCATAAATTTATATCGACGCCTAATAAACTAAGTTCGTTTAAGATGTCATACCGATGATAGTAATCCAGAATAGCCTTCGCCCGAAATTATCCTCATAGCCGATGCAAGTTCTGAACTCGAACCACGAGGCGTTGTTATCGTAGCTATTTACATCACAAAGCTCGCCAATAATTACTTGGCCCTACAAATCAATTACTAATTGCATTAATTACTAACAGCTGGTGCAAGTCCAATTTATGAGTACCTACTTACTACTTAATGACATGGAATTTAGTCCTATTACAAGTTTCGTGTACAAATGGGTCGAATTTCGTGCGTTTGGGTATACTTATGATATTGGTCTAATAGATTTTGATTCCAGGGTGTGGCTTAATAGACATTCTGATAAGGTTAACTTCAATCTATAATTTAGGTACAGTTGGCCAAGCATTAGGGCGCGACCTTATTTATATGGTGCACTTTACTGTCGCAGTTCAAATTGCAAAGGTCATGATTTCGAATGAGTTTTCTCTGCTTATTTATAACTACGGAATAGATATGTAGGTATACGTATATGTATGTGCAAGTACTTCTTTATTCACACAAAGATGTAAAAATGAAATGTCTGTATATTGAAGATATTTTCAAAAAAACTAATGTAACTAACTATCTCGAGGTCACTGAATCAAAAATAAATATTTTTTGGAATTTTTGTATGTTTGTTTGTGACCCGCGAAATCAGCTGAACGAATTTCAACTATTTTTAGTACCCGGGTATCTGGGTGAATATAGCATTATAGGATACTTTTTACCCAGTTACGCTGACTAAAAAAAAAGGGGTTATGACTTTTTCTCCTCCACGAACGAAGTTGCGGGCGGGCGTCTTCAAGCTTGAACTAATTGTGGTATGGATAAAGTTTTTGATATGTTTTAGTCCATTGCGGAAAAAAATGTGAAGTTCTTCGAGAAGGGAAATAGTTTTTTAAAGAGTCGATAGCACTACGCGATGTGTAATGCTTCCACTATGACCGATTATTTATCTCTTGCACTCCTTCAACCTACTTCCGCAGTCATTGTAGCTTGTGCACCGCGTCCCTAAACTACTCTAAGTGGCCGCGGGTGGCATATTTCCGTTTGTGAGTTTGCACTCCCCTCCCGACTGAATCAGATTACTGGTATGGAAGTCTAGCCAAACCTTCCAGTTCAAAATCAGGTCCAAAAATAGAGACTAATCCTTCTAGCGTTGCTAACGTTCATGGCTGCGGTAAAATTTTATCATCAGGCAAGCCTTCCTCTTGTTTGACACCATCTTAGTATAAAAAAATGCAAATATTAAAAGACATTATGTTTTTTCTGCCACGAAAGTGTAAGCTATATTAAAGTTTCGTCATGCCGTGTTTTCCTTACGTTACGTAATGTGTTTTTTCAAGATTGCAGTCTAATAAACAGGGCACTCAGAGGTCGTCAATGCATAAGCAGCTCCTCTAGAGTTCGTACACCTTTTGCGCATGTACATTTTCAGTACAACTGTGTTACTTGAATCTTTATCATCCGACATATGCAATCTCTCTCTTTTATTCTGTATACTCTAGTGTAAGAAACATGGATAATGCTCTGTTGTGCTACAAACGATGTCACTACCAATTATTTTATCCCGGCAGCTTGCTGGCTACCTACATTGAAAATAAACGTTCTTTTTACAAAAAACTTTGTATTTAAATTACTCTACGAAGTCTTTTCTGTCCTACATCTTCATCTTCTTCATCAGCCTAAAACCGCCCACTGCTGGTCATAGGCCTCCCGAAAATACTGAGAAGAATGTGCCCTAATTGCCTCGCTTGGCAGGCGGGGTGGCGATTGTAGTTACACCCACCCCTTCCATAGTAAATTTATCAAAACATACTATTATAAATCTGTAGATGGTGCAGTGCATGACGGATGCCACTGTCTGACCTTCGGTATATCCCTTGGTCGTCTCTTACGACATCCACGGGCCGAGATGGGCTAGGCCACAGCACTATTCTAGGCCGATACTACACAGCCCTACCTCTTCAGTACGTATATAAAGTGTGTATATAAAAAGCCAAAGCTGTGGTGGGACGGCAGCCCCCGCCCGCGGCCAACCTTAGGCCAGGGTTAAGGGGCTGTACAACCCGCCGCGCTGGAGCCGGCAGATCGGTTCCACAATATAGTTAGTTTATATTTTAGTATTTTAGTAACGTTAAATTAAAGTAACTTTAACTGGAGACTGATAGCTGCTTGAGTGATAATTAGGCAAAGAGATCAAGAGAGGCAAGATTCACGAGTACTCAAATTGCGACCGCGTACAGGACGACGCAGCGTGGGTAAGCCCTTAACAAGATGGAGCTATGATCTGGTGAAGATCGCGGGAAACCATTAGATGAGGGCGGCGCACAACCGGTCGTTATGGAGAGCCTTGGGAGAGGCCTTTGTCCAGCTGTGGACGTCCTTGGGCTGATATAATAATGATGATGAACTGTCGCCATAAAGTTCTTACGCAATTGACACATGAATGACATCATCGATCACTGTAGATACATTTGTAGTACTGATAATTACCGAATATAGTAACAACATATTGATACAGCTTATTCCTTGGACACGATTTTTTCTTAGTTAGCTAGTGTCACTCTCTTAACACCTTGATTTAACACATACGTATTTAAATCCGTTTAAATTGTTTTGTTTTGTAGTCTACTGTATCAGGTCCACACAAACGGTCTATTAATTAGGCACAGTATGACTGGGTTCCCCTGTTGAGCCGTGCAATGGGCAATAGTTTATATTCGACCCACATTTCGTTCATAACAGACTTTGTCTAGACTTCTAAGTACTATTGAATGGCATTAAACACACCTTTTCTGCCTTTAAGCAATTTTATTATAAGTGTGCATATCTTATGCACACTTATAGTATCTCGTATTTCGTACTAATGTCATAATATTACCTATCTTGCTATAAAATTATTTGTCATAATTCTATACATGTTAACTCGTCAATGTATTAAAATAGCTGCCTACCCCGGCTTTGCACGGGTGTTCTTAGAAAAATATGCCCTACACTTCGCTTTACCGTGTGGAATATGATGTTTGTTTATCTTATATGGAGATTTCTAACCCAACATTTTTCATTCAATTTTTGGTATATTTTATTTTCTGACAGTCACAAACACAACAAAAAATAATTAGCCAAATAGGTGTAGCCTTTCTGAAGTGATGCTCGATCATATATTTCTTCAATTAGTAAAGAAGGCATTTTTCAGAATTGCTATGCCCTACTCAGAGAAAAAAAATGTACTTACAATATAGGTAACTTTCGGACAATTGATATGATATTTGTAAATTAACCCCCATTCCACGATGAAGTTTCTTGATCTTGATGTACAATGTATGATATTGTTTTTAAAGATCAGATTCGAATTAAAATTAATGATTTGAATTATAATTATAAACCGAATTTTATTGCATAAAACTAAATGTATTGCTCTAAAGTCAGACACCTAGACATTGTCAAAGAGTATTTTCAACCAGTCAACCTAAACGTACCTAAAACTTACGTTTATGAATCAGTATGAAGGGACTGTATTGATCTCTTAGGTACCTATATTGCACAAACGAATTAATTTAAAGTCCAGTTGCCAAAGCAAATCCTTATAAATTTTGCAATCCTTCTTAACATACAATCTTTACAACATTTCTAAATTACAGTGACTTAATTAGACATGATTCATTCAGAGTAACATGTTATTCTGGTAGTTACCTGTTTGGGTAATTTACATTTATCATGAAGTAACATTTACTCTAGTCTTTTATTAAAGCAGAGCTTGCATCAAACGCCACCGCTATTTATAATTAAACAGCGAATGCTGACTGTACACTATTAAATAGCAAGTAACTAACATTCAAACGACTAAGGACCATTAAAACAAGAGGACTGACAGTTGCCATACTTTGGATCGTGTACCGATCGCAAGAAGATATTCTGGCAAAAACTAGATGGCGCTTTTAAAATAAATATTTAACGATGTTAAAATTTAATAAAGAAACATAGTATAGTAATAATTAGTTGGCAAATAGCTAATAATAAATCGTAACATTTAAATACTGTGTCACGCTTGCAAAGTAGAATAATTGTAAAAAATAATTCTGATACATAGATGGCGTTGTACATATCGGGGAACGGCTTTTTATATGGAGATGGTCAGTCCTCTTATTTTAATGGTCCTTGAAATGACCAAATGTACCTACTTGTACTTAATTAAGTATTCGAAACTAGAGACCATTAACACCGCCGTATGATCTAGACTGTACATCTTCAAGTACATCGCAGTCATGTGTCTTGTGCCAACTTTTACACATAAAAAAGTTGCAATAATTTTTACTTAGAAGAAGTTCGGAGGTTTGAACGGATTTGAACAATTGTTGCTACAGGAATAGCTTGACACGTAAGCACTGATGATAGAATCGAAGATACTTTTAGCTGACTACACTAAAGCAAGAAAAGGATGAGGCATATTTTATCCTTCACCAACAAGTTGCGGATGCTTTCTAGTCATGAATTTCATACGAGGATATAATAACTGAAGTCAGTGGGCGTAACAAGATGGCAGTTGCATTGAACAAGCGCAATGCTGCACACAAAGCAACCAAAATATCGTTGATTGCTACTCCCAAGTTTCATCATCATCATCACCACCAATAGACCCTATTCCACTAATGATGTCCATCGCTGAGTATAGACCTTTTTAAGATTTATGAACGAGTATCATGACTTATTTTCTCAGCGAACAAAGGTATAAAGTGTGTACGCTCTTTGTTTATCTGCTATAATTCGTGTGAAGTACGGGATGGGCCGCTAGCTAAGTCATATAAAATAATACGTATTATTATGTTCGTTCATGTGCGTATAAAACTCTGTTCCTCTAATCAAAATTATAAGCATAATCATTAATGAATGAATGCATCAATTACGAATATTTTACGATTGAGGGGGAAATTATAATCGCATTTGATTAGTTACTTATATAAGGCATTAAAATTACGTTTCTAATGCACGAAACTAGGTCAATTCGAGCTAATGTTCTAATAGCTAAATTATATCAATATACGTTTATTATAGCTCCCGTATTTATTTATTGAATTTACTAATTACATCCGATTCTTCAACGTAACAACATTACACAGTATGAAAGGCAAATTGATATTATAGTAAATCGTTTTTATATTACATTTGTGGTTAGTTTTTAATTTAACTCATCCTCCCAGGATTGTAAGGACGTGATAATATGAAATTCCTACAATTTTAATGAGGCCAACCGAGGCAAATGTGACTGTGGGGCGAATACGTCTGTTGGCAATAACATAAAAACGCATAATTTTGCAACTATCCCTGGTATCTTTTTTGATGCGTATATACTGCCAAATTTTAGGCAAGGAGGGTATGGGTAGTTTCAAAGTGTTCGGATTTTAAGAAATCTTTAACAGGCGCATTTTTCCCGTAGTCGCATTTTACCCGATTGACCGTAAGACACAGATAGTCATCGGCTTGCCTACTTTAAGGCATTTGAGTAGTACTACTTTCTAAGAAAACATAAGATAAAATATACTTACTCCGGCTTTACCAACAACATGTTTGACGCCACGCCACTGATACCTATCGTTTTTTCCAAAAGGGAACAAAACGGAACTCTATAGGATAACTTGTAAGGTACCAGTGCTCAACACTGGACAGCTTTAAATTACACCTTTAAGCTTAATTTATAGCAATGAAGGTGAAGAAATAGAGTCTTAATTTATAGAATCTAGGGGTCAGGTGTAGGGAAGTTCTCCTTTATGTTTATTTTAGTAGTATTACCGCTCTTATTTCCTCGAGCTAAACTAATTCCTTGGCTTTTTTTAACGTGAGCTTCATAAAAGCTTAGTTAGCTAAGGTTAATGGGTTTAATTTTAGGCAAATTGCCGGCTATTATGGGCGTGAATTTTACCCGAGGTGTTAATTTGAACTGCCTAAGCGTGATTAAAGCATTCATGGTCCGCATTATTCGACTAGTAACCAGCAGCAGCACAGTAAAATAAAATTAGGTATCGTGACTAGAAAATAAGAGACATTCCGGTGCACTTTTAATATTAATTTTACCAGAAGGTAGCCTTTATAATGCTGCTTCGCATGCAAAAACTGACACTCAGATGCAAACGTCATCGTAGCCAAAACCAAAGTTGGGCGATCCTCAGCGATCTGTGATGAATTTATGTTACAAGTATTTTAAAGGTTAACATGAACTTCCTGAGCGCACTTAAAGCATTCATGATACTACGCATTAGTCGACTAGTAGTAATGGGTAGTCCCATAAATATGGTAATATCCAGTGTTTTGACTCTAAAATGAGATAAAAATAGATGTACGTTTAATATAAATTTTACATGAGGTATTTTTCCTGCAACAAGCAACAAGCTGGCTTCCGTCTCGGATTCTCCAAAACTGACCACCTTCATACATTCAATTAAATTATTGAAAAATTCTCCGAACGCGTTAGTATTTTACTCCAACGCTTTTGACGGTATCACACATACCGCCATTGAAACTGTACTCAAAGCAAAATGTCAAACTGACATAAACCTACTTGACGCCATGTTTGTGTCAGTTGGTTGCACATCAACGAACTACGAAGCTAGCAGTCCCGGGCTCGAATGCTGGCCATGGCAAGTATTTGTGTGAACACGAATTTTTGTTCCTGGGTCTCGGATGTATTCTATGTATTTAAGTTTTATAATTTATCTATACCTTAAGTATATCGTCGCCCATAGTACAAGCTTTGCTTAGTTTGAGACTAGGCCGATTTGTGTATAAATCCCTGATATTCATTTGCTTTTATTTCACCAAAATAGCCCAGCAGCCGTAAAGTTACAGTCATCCGGTTAGTCGTTCGAAATACAACGACGAGGAGTGAAGCAGGGTGTCCCGCTATCTCCGAAATTATTTACTAGCATGCTTGAGGATTTTTTTAAGACACACACATATAGGCGAAACAAAACGAACAAAAAATCTACTCCTCCGCCTCGTGATGATACCTCATCACATCATCGTAGCGTCATCTTCATTCATCGCAGTGTAATCGACCTCAATCTCGTTATCATAGTGCATTATGAATGTATAAGAACTGTACAAATGGGTCTACATCGCGTTACATTCTGCTGCGATCGAATGAAATAATATGGAGTGCAGATATATTTGTCGTTGACATTCTAAAATTTAAACTAGTAAGCATTCATCCGTGTTATTCATCTAGTAACATTGGTGGTAAGACTATTTATTCGATTTTTTAAGTTCTATGATGAGTACCTCTTTGTTTGTACCTGTACTACAATTCGAATAGGGCGCCCTCTATAGTGATTATCGGAACAACTAGTCACAATCACAAAAAAACATTGCACCTCTTATGAATACTACGTCGAACAAACGATAGCGTGTTTCAGAAATCGCCTCTCAAGGAGCAGCGCCATCTAGCGGACAATTGGGTAATCTTTTAACCATATGAAAGATCCTTTTGACAATTAACCCTGACGATGACGACTCTGACTCTGACGAACTCGCCGACAGAATCAGAGCCTTACACGACCTGACGACACAAGCCCTGGATGTCCGCGCCTTTAAAAGGGCAAAGCGTAGGCATGTCAGGAGACCTCGACACCTACTAACTGACCCGGACGATGTCATCACGGCCACCATTAAACAATGGTACCCTGATGACTCATCCGACACTGACGACGACATCTACAGAGACGTAAATCATACCGCTGACTTTTGTATGGAACGTGACGCCAGACGACAGGAACGACGCCTGCGCAACCAGGCACGACGACGAAACCAACCGCACACTCTACTTGCACGCCGACGTCTCCGCCGGCGGGGACGGCCATCGCGGAAACAACAGTTAAACCACAAGACCGTAGAGACAAGCATAGGCCGACAAACAACCGACACACAGACTGACGCAACAACAAAATAGTGTGAAGACTAGGAACACTATTGCTGCTCGTAGCGCCCGCGCGCGGCAGCCCCACACGCTGGGTGCCAAGGATGTCGTGGCATCCTGCCGCCTAGCACAAATGACGACGGCAACAGCAAACATGCTGCCGTACAAGTTAAATAAGATGACATGATAATGACGCAAACAATGAGCATTAGAATTAGTGTAACTTTGATTGAAAAAAAGTTACATGTTCAATTTGTAAAAAGTAACCTTGTCTTAAGTTTTGAACGGCTTGCCGCTATAATGGTAATCAGATAATTGATAAGTATTACCAGTATTTTCTGAAACTAAATGGTATCGTGCTCCAATGTTTGCTTATTTAGCAGGTTTGTATGTTGTTAATGTACTGTATTGGTTACTTTATCTACTTGGTAGATATCAAACGTGACCAAATTTTGCAGCCAATTTTGACCCAGAAGCCGCGAATATTATTATGATGGATGAAGCACGGTCTGTCAACGTTGCAATTATATCTAGTTACGGTTTTACCATAATTAGACCATAAATCTATGCGTTCTAGAGTAAACTGGTCCGATAATTTTCATTTAGTTATCATAACTTTTCGAGAAAATCGATCTGTGGTGATTAGGCACCTACTCGTAATAGTGGTCATTTTGAAAGGTATGTCGATACCGTTTAGATAAAAAAAGTACTAATCATAACCATGTTTTTTTATTTTATCGGTCTACACATTTATTAAATCTTATAATCCATACTAATATTATAAATGCGAAAGTGTGTCTGTCTATCTGTCTGTCTGTTACCTCTTAACGCTCAAACCGCTAAACCGATTTGGATGAAGTTTGGTATGGATAAAGTTTGAGTCCCTGGAAAGGACAGAGGCTACTTTTTATCCAGGAAGAATACCCTTATCCGCGATAAACGAATTTAAGGTGGAAGAAGTCGCGGGCAGAAGCTAGTTAACCATAAAATACACTTATTCTATAACTATATAACTTTTGTAATACTAAATAAAACCAAATTTAAATAAGGAAAATAGTGTGGTTTAATGAGAATGTCACTTTTAGTCGATTGATTATTAAGTAGTACGTATAACAGTAACGAATTTCCAATATGCTCTTACTTCGCTGCACGTACAAACTTTTATACTTAACTAAAATGTGCATGTAACTTCGTCAGCCGAGGAGAAAATAAAATCATAACCCCCTTTTTTCTTAAGCGTAGTCGAGTAAAAAGTATACTATAACCATTTGTGCATGCCAAGCTACCCGTGTACAAAAAATTGTTGAAGTTTTGTCGTGACTAAGCCACAAAGACACATATAAACGTATAAATAATCCAAAAAATACGTTTTTCGATTGAGTGTGCTGCAAATAGTCCATATCACTTTTTTTTAATATCTTCAATGTTCAGATACCTATAACATTTTTACAACTTTTTATTATTGTGACATAGATACAAGTCAACTTTATAATAGTATAGATAATTTAATTAGGTACCTAAAGAATTAGTTTTAACATATTTTTTATTCTTTTGATAGGAACCAAACTTCGCATACCTATGCAGAGATTAGCTATAGTAATTTTGACGTAACTGGCAGCTCAAAATATTTTATTAGCACTTAATTATAAAGTTACATTTTTAATGACTTAATGCTGAAAACCTTTTGTTTTAACAACAAGATCCAAATAGTTTTATCGTCGTGAAACTAATTGACACAGCTTATTATTAATGCCTTGTAAACTATTGTCTCAAACGTCGTGACTTGGCGGATACCGATTACATATTATATTGGAGCCTTATAATATACAGATCATATTGTTAATGCAATGATTTCTTTATGTATTGAAATAGCTTGGAAATAGTTTTCGTGGTCTTTTTACACTTGATTCCGCCTCACAACTTAGTGCACGTGGATGTTTTAAAAAAAAACTATCAACACGAGACCCTTTAACAATGAATTATCAGACAAATACTTCTAGATTCAATTTTTATTCTTCAAGAAAAGTAGAGGTAGCCAACTGCTTTGTCGTTAATAGCCCTAACCCTTATGACACTCATAAGTGCAAATATGTAAGAACATCTTTGAACGCTTTGTAAATCCAACTATTAAATATTAACTAGAAAACTAGAGTAAGAATCAGACATATTAGTAGAGATGCACTTTGTGTGCACTTCGTCAGTGGAGGTGTATAATATCATACTTACTGTTTTTTTCGTCAGCGTAGTCGGGTTCAAAGTAAACATTAAAAAAAAAAGATATTTTTTGGTTCTTTAAATAGTATTATAATATATATATTTACGTCTTCATAATAGTATAGATGTGCTTGCCCCTATTTCGCAATCGTGACAAGTCAGGTAATGACGACAAATTTATGTTCACGGCGATCCCCGCAAGCTCGATACATCTTCTTACTTTATACTGGGCACGCAATGTACGTGAAATTTTCATTGTCACCTGACATTTGTCACTATTGTGAAATAGGGGCCTGATGTCTAAACAACATTACTGGAAAGTTTCGTTGAGATCTGTTTAGTAGTTTTTAAGATTAAGAGAAACGTACATACATACATAAGCACAAACTTTCACGTTTATGTCATTAGGATTAGTGACAATTTGGATTATATTCTGTTTCCATAATAAAGTATAAGCCGCGATCAAAACCCAAGAAGGCTTCTTGTAGGGCTTCTTGTCTATTTTTTCGTAGTTTGGACACATGTACACAATGTTTCAGATTCATTGCATCATAGCATTTAACATTTGTACGCCATATTATGTTCAAACAAGAAATGGACTATATATTTATTATAAGGTCTTTTTGTACACTTGTTTATACAAATAAAGAATTGAATTGAATTGAAGAAGCCGAACTTCACTTGAAGATCATTTGATACCTAAACAGATAAAGTATTATTACACAAAAGACTTCTTTCATTATATACACCAAAAGCAGTTTATTACCAGTACTGCACTCGACAGTAGCAATTTACGTAAACAAGGGCAGTTTGTCCTCACCTATCGCATCCTGTTAGCCTCGCGTTTTTTCTTTCCCACTTTTCCGCATCGAACAGGTTATTATCGCTTGAGGTTTAGAAACCTGTGGTTGCGTATTACTAGAAATGTGGTTATTACTGTGACATTGGGACTTTCAATAGTGTTTGTACCTACTTGGTTTATTTTACACTAGAATGTTTCCGCAAACTTCGTCCGCGGAGTAGAAAAAAAACATAACCCTCTTTTTTTCTTCAGTGTAGTCGGGTAAAAGTATCCTATAACCATCTGGAAATACCTAGCTACCCGTGTACCAAAAATAGTTGAAATCCGTTCATCCGATTTGGCGTGATGAAGCAGCAACAACACATGCAAACATACAAAAAATTCAAAAAACAAGGCAGAGACCTCCAAATAGTTCGTTACAATCACTTTTTTGAAAATATCTTCATCAACTTTATAATTATGTTTGCAGAATTAAAACATACACGGTGATGTACTCTACTACCCTGTATAGTTTTGTATCATTTGAAAACAGATCAAAGAAGCGGTCACAATTCATGCATAAGACTTTATTATGTAACAAAATCATCAAACTACTCTCTTAAAGTATAAAAGTTACCTCACCAGCAGCATCTTTAACTAAGCGCTTACGATAATATTTTCCGTCCCCGCCGGCGCGTTAAAACGTCACCTAGCGCCTTGTGAACCCATTATCATTAATCTTGGAGCGCGGTTAAAGATAGCAGATGCTCTGGAGACTTCCGATAGAAAAAATACCACCTTGCCAATAAAAACCTGACGATAGAAGCCAGTGATGAGGGGAGACTGTCTGAAACCGTTTTTGGGATGGACAACTTAAGACCTTTTATTAATTGAAGACAATTCGTGGCTTATATGTTTAGTGTTGCAATTATTTGCTTTAAATGGTTATACATTTTTGCGCTGTGCTCGTTTAACTTTTATATTTCATTATTGAATTCAAGCCTGCACTTAGCTAAAACTATACGCAGATTGTAGGGTGTATGTACTAGTATGTGTATTCATGTACATTAAATATTTAATCGTCGACAAACTCAACACAATTTTGTATAATTTTAGTTCGGTATTTTTCCAACTATAATACTGCGCATTGTTATTTTTTCTTAAATTTGGTAAGTCACTCTAATACAATATTATATGTTTTTATATTAATATAAACGTGCCTTCCCCAAAGCGGATGATTGATCAACGCCAATCTGTCACGAAATTGAACCAATTTAATTTCATGACACTATCTTTTTTCAGGCGCCGAGGGCGTGCTGAAAACGCACGTGAAAAATCACTGCTATCACTTCTTCGCTTTTAAAATACAGTGGGCGTGTTAATAAATAGCCCGGACCCGACCAGCTGACCGAAATAATGGATTCTTTATTGAATTCGGCGTACAATTATTTAATGTCCGAAAAACGAGGATTCTGTGACTATAAATTGAACTGTTTACCTGAAAAACTAGGCGGCCGATAACCTAGTAAGGGTCGCGAGGAGGTGTGGATGCGGTCTGCGCAGGATCGCACCCTGTGGCAAACTATAGGGGAGGCCTATGTTCAGCAATGGACGTCCGTGGCTGATAAATATATAGACCTGATGGACTTGGAGTTTTTTGAGGCAACACTGCTAAGTTACTTGCAAAAAATGTATGTCTTAAGTTTTTACTTAAAAGTAAAGTACCTACCAGGTTTTTGACTCACAATTACTTTTTGTTGGATAAAAGATAATAACAAATATAAAACTGACTCCAAAAAATACACTTAAATATAATAACATAACTGCGTCATTTAGTTCCTTCAATTTGATTACTATGTTCCCCTTTTTGAACTTAATCTGTACAATATATAATTATAATTAATGTTGTTTTTTAGCAAGCGCTTTCTAAATGTTAAAAACAACCTTCCAATTCCATCACCAAATCAGTTCGATTTGGTACCATTTCCATCCGGACCATTTAAATTTGCGATGGCACTCGTAAAGTCGCTTAGCTGTCGTATTCGAGATACCTTACCCCTTTTACCCCTTTACCGCCACCCGTAAATCGCTTATCATTGAGAAGTTCCGGTGGCCTTCTGTGGTTAAATTACTGATTTTTTCTAGGCAAATGATAAAGTGGATTCGCCATTTTGACATCGTGCATGATTTGGTCATATCCCTCAGAGATGTAGTGAAATCTTTGTTTTGGATTCCATTCGATTTTCACCAAAATTATATGGCACCAACTTGCAGGTTCCTTTAAAACAAAAAAAAAGGATTCTGAGAGAAATGGTGGAAAATACAAAAAAAGTAACGTACAGTACGATTACTTTGGGTTTACCACTGACATATGCTTTTATTCCATTGGATATTCGATTTTAACACTGATGTAAAAGAGTTTATAAATTACTTACACACTGTCGAAACGTCATTTGTTTATAATATAAACTCTTTTGCATTAGTTTTAAAGTCGAATACCAATGGAATAAAAGCATATGTTAGTGGTAAACTTAAAGTAAACGTACTGTACATATAACGACGAATAGAGAACCGTCCTCTGTTTATGGAATCGGGTAAGAAAAATTGAAGAGTATGACGGAATGGTGGGAAATTCATAAGTATGGCGAAATAATGTTATCTATTTGTATTTGTTTTTTTTATTTGTATTTGTATTTTTTGTTTATGTTAAAAAATAAATAAATAAATAAATAAATATTACGGGACAATTTACACAAATCGCTCTAGTCCCATTGTAAGCTCAATAAGGCTTGTGTTATGGGTACTAGACGACGATATATTTAATAGATATATTACTTATATACATAGAAAAATATCCAAGACTCAGGAACAAATATTTATTGCTCATCACACAAATATTTGCCCTTACCGGGATTTGAACCCAGGACCTCAGCTTCGCAGGCAACGTTACTCCCACTGAGCCATACCGGTCGTCAAAATGTTGGCGTTGAATAAATATGTTCTCTTTCTTTCTTCTTTCTTTCTATTGCTCATTATGATTTAATCACTTTAGTTACAAAATTTTTGCTAAGATATTATAATAGATATGACTATGATTTGTTTTAAATGTTGTACTTTTAAACATGTTGTCAGTTGGGATTTGAGCCAAAAAAGGCCCTTACATTTAAATTATTTTAAAAATTGGCTCAACCCAGTAGGGAATATGTATGAATTTTTATTATCGCTTTTCTTAACAAAATATTAAAATACCTTAAAAACTATTTCAAAAAGTGAAATATAAATTAATATCAGCCAAGAAATACGCATGATATTAGGCATTTTAAACTGCTAAATAGCCGATTTGACTGAGAGGTTCGACATGTACTTTTCGGTCACAGTACACTCCGGCTATATAAACTCCATATTAAAATCTGTTTTACTAGAAAGGAAGGAAGGCTTATACGTCGGTTATTGTTATGGTTAGAAAAAAATTGTACGTTTTGTTACATGAATGAGCTTTTCATAATGCAAAAATAAAAAAATCATGCATATTCCCCATTGTCCCTTTAAAATAAATATCGTTCAGTTAAGTTTGGTTTTCGTTTTCCCTTTCATTCGTATAATTTCGTTCAACTCTGTTGTACATAGCGACAATTTCAGTACCAACACGAATTTATCCTTGTAAAACAACTCTTCCAGTTAATCTGTCAGAAAATGAGAGAAAGTAATATACGTCAAAGAATAATATTATAATATTTGATTTTTAGTGGTGGAGAACAAAAAATACAAACAACTTTCTGGTTTATTACGTTTATCTCGATGCTGAGCACAAACCTGTTTCTAATAATACCCATTCGGCATTATCCTTTACTTATAAATTGTAATCCACAATTTCCATTTATTATACGGCATACTTTATTCCTCCGAATATAACGCATGCATTTCATCCTTGCAATAAGCGGCTGATCCATGCATAACAGTGGCATGTCCGGCATCCAATTTATCTTGTCAGGAACAATCCAATTATATTTTTTCCGCCAAATAGACACATTGGAGTTGGACACGCCACGGGATATATTCGCGAATACCCAGCGCCGGTTCGTTGAGTCTGTCTGCTCTTTTATGGAACGATATAACAGTGCTTGTTGGATTTACATATTTTACGGTTTTGTTTGGCAGATTTTTACCGTTCCCCCTGTATGATTTGATTGGACGCAAATCTTCTATGATTTTACGAGTTGATATGTCGGTAGTCACTTCGGTGGTACTTTTAAATATTTATTTCTAACTAACATTTTCCCATAACGTCGTCCACATTACTATGAAGAAGTGTCCTATTATTTAGGTATATCAATAATGGGATCTAAATATTTGTGTTCCAAGTTGCACTTTAATTTGTTATTTGGCTTACGCGTTAGTTGAGTAACACAAACACATATCACAATTTTCAAATATCCAAACCTCCAATCATCCAAATATGAAGTTTGTAGGAAATACAGACGTGTGACGTCACGATCAAACTGCTTCCCCTTTTCCGATTCTGTTAAATTAATAGTAATTACATTATGATATGAATGTACTACGTTGGTACTGTAAAAAAAAAAACCAACACACGCGAGTTTCGTATGAAGTTTTTGAACACACTTGAGAGAAAAAAAGCCAACAAACTCAAATTTACTTAGAATTATTAATCCCTAATATTAGCAAGTGTCAATTGCTCATTCATGACTGGTGATATAGCAATAACGTAGATAGAGGCTAGCCTTACAATGCATCTGGTGCCATATTGGGCACAACTATTATCATCGCTTACTGTTTGTAGGACATAACTGACAGTGACATCTCTCGCCTAACAATGAATATGTCAACCAATAGTTTACCCCAATATCGTTAGGTGGCAGTGATTTTTTATGAAGCAATTAATGCCTGTATTTGTACAGGCATTAATTACTGGACAGGTTCTCCGTAAGGTTTTTTTTATAGATTTTTGAGGGTTAAAAAAACGTAAACAGTAAACACAATGAATAAAAAAACACGAAAACAAAGATGTGCTACTACTGCATAAAATTTGTGCTATTGATTTCAATCCTCAATAGACTTTGAGTTCAAAGTCTTTAAATACTGAAAACTCTGAAGTGAACTTAGCTAGATTTAAGTCAGACCATGTTAAAAATGCTGGCTGATGAACACTTTAATGTTATTTTATTTTACATTAGCCAACGGCAGTCCTTTGCGTATTTGCATTGTAAATACACGAGGGTTTCCGCATGGGGCAAGAAGGTATGATAGAAAAAAAAACAGCAAAGTGCGAGTCGAACTCGCACACCGAGGGTTTCATACAAAATACACGCTAAAACGGCCGTATCTAGGAAAATCCAGTGTTATTCCTACTCCTAACCTTTTATATTTTGGTTACTGACATAAACAGATAGACATAAAAAATAAAAAAAAATCCGATTTACTTCGTGAGTTGTGCTATTATAGCTAGATACCTTAATGATAAATTTTTAGGACAACTAAAAGTAGCCTATAGGCTTTCCATGGACGGCAATTTGTATGGAAACACCTTTTTAAATTACTGTGTATTTGGATTGCGTTGACTTGGAAGCTTCAAGGGACCGTAGACCATTCAACTTGATACCTCCACGCGTTCCCGAGAAAACTATTTAACAAAAAAAAACCGACACCAAAAAAAAACTAAACAGTAAAAAAATAACGCCATAATTCACTTTGTTCAATTTACTTACAAGTAACCGTTTGTATACTCAATCTATACAGTATCTACAATTAATCATATTTTAGCGTCGGTGCCATATAAAGAATGTGTAAAATATTGAAAATTGACGATTGTAGTAAGTTGTGACACGATGGTACCGACTCCAAAATAACATGAATTGTATATACTGTATAGATTGAGTATAAAAACGGTTACTTGTAAGTAAATTGAAGAAACTGAATTGTGGCGTTATTTTTTTACTGTTTAGTTTTTTTTGGAGTCGGTTTTATTTTTTTGTTAAAAGTTTATTAATTTTACACTTTTTAGTTACTCGTTATTTAAAAGTGTATCTCGTGACGATTTGAACAAGCCCAAACACCAGAATACATTATTTTATTACATAGATCTGGTGCCTACCTTCCCGCTCCATCATCAAATCAATTCCATGGTACCATTCTCATCAGAAACATTTAAGTTTGTGACTATGAAGTTGCTTAGCTAAATTAATCAAGATATCTTATCGCCACCCGTAAATCATTTATCGTTGAGGAGTTCCGATGGCATTCTGTGGTCTTCTTCATCAGTTCCACTTCACCAATTTACATTTTCTGAATGATAAATTGTAATACTTTCGCCTAAGCAATCGGAACTGTAATATATAATTAATAAAAAAAATATTGTAAATATCTCTTATAGGTAAATAATCGAACTGAATATGTAAATATTGTAAATACATCTTTGAGGTAAGTAATAATTTAGCGTACGTACATAATATTTGATTCACGTGTACAATATTATCGATAAATAGACAAAAGTAGTCGGTAGGATATTATATCTTTAGTGTAGGTACATAACATTTCGCGTATAAAACATTATTGTTAAATATTGAAACATTATATAAATATAACATAGCCTTCTATAATTAACCCAGAAGCATAAATAATGATTGTAAATAAATAAAACATAATTAGGTACGTGTTAAATTGTAATACTTTCGTCTAAGCACCAGAACTGTTATGTAGATATTGTACTGTTATTATGTAATAAATATCGATTAAGAAGTCGATTAAAAAATAAGTCTTTTGTACTCAGAATGCTTGTCAGGACAATTCCAGTAACACCAAACACGACTCGGTTACGTTCTTTGGTTACCGTGTTCTGTAGGGTACTTTCCGGTTCCAGCATCAGACCAGTTTTATGGTACCGTATTCAATAGCACCATGTACATTTGTTTCCTCCTAGTAATTTAACCATCCGAATCGGCACATCTAATCGCTACCTTCGAAACACTGGCCGTTTAGAAGTAAAGTTCTAGTGGCCATCTGTGGTGTTCATCATCAGTTTCCTTACACCAAATCCTATTTACTGAATGTAAATTCTTGACTTTATCAATAAATTACCGAAAGCGCCGTACATGTCCCTATAACATTTGAAGAGTTCCCTCGATTTCTCCAAGATTCCATCATCAGATCCCGACTTAGTGCCAACGGGACCAACTCGGAGTTAGGGGAGAAGTGGCATGAAAGAGCCAGTTTTTTATAGACTGGCGCTTTTCTAAAACTTCAGCAACTGCCTCTTCAATTACCGATTTATTGGGTCTTTTTCGTTTTTTTGGACCAACTTTCTCCATATTGAAATATCTGAAGTAATTAATTTAATAATATTATGAAAAAATGTACGTACTCGTATATTATACGTACATTGTACGTATATTAGTATTATTTTATATTATTTACAAAAAACAATTTCAAGGTTATGAAGGAGCCAGTTATGAAAGAGCCGGCTTTTTCAATGCCCACTGACCCGGCTCTTTCACGACTTGTTCCAAAAAAATATATAACCTTCAAAATAACAACAATATCAGACCTTTAGCAGATAAGTTTTTATGCAACTGCAAAGCCAAATATATGCACCAACTGAGTTTATAACCCATTTGCCTATAATTGTTAACAAAAAAATACCAAAAAACAACTAAAATGATACAAAAAACTTACTTTTGAGTGCCTAAAACTTCGACTCGATGCACCGATGGCGATTGGTTTCGGCGAACTGTCAAATGTTTGTGGGTGACGGGAAATCAGTGTTGCCACCTAAAAATAATATTGCCAACCAAATCTGTTCTAAAACTACCGAAATAATGCAAGTGGCTCTTTCAAAACCTGGCTCTTTCATGCCACTTCTCCCCTATATCCTTTCGATTGAAAAAAAAAATATTAAAATCGGTTCACGGTTCTCGGAGATATCGAGTATCATACTATTCCTTTTTTGAAGTCGGTAAAAAAGGGTCTTCACAGATATACGAACAACAGTGATCCTATAAGGGTTCAGTTTTTTCCATTATGACGTACGGAAAAAAATTGAAACCTCTGCAATATCGTATACCTACGAGTACGCTAGCAAGTCTGCAGAATTGTGTATGTAGATTATTTATTGTTAATAACTCATCTTACTTATAAAACTAGCTGCACCGACTCCAAGTAAAAATGATAAGGGCAAGCTCGAATGATGATAATGATAACTCGTCTTACTATTTAATGAATAAGTATCACCACCAGATACTTTATTGCTCCAGAATGCCTTAAATTACACGGTATACAGTGCTATTCCTCTCATTTGTCTCACATATTTCTTTTGTGGTCACCCTACTTATCTTGTAGTGACTTATATCGTTAATTTGTCAAATGCGTATAAAAGTAGGGTAACAACAGACATCCAGAAAAGTACAATTTAGTGGAACAAGTTACATAAACACCAGTATAACCTACCTACATTATGACAAAAACATTTGACATGCGCAAATAATAGAAGAAGGGTGCCCGTGTATATGTGCCATATGTGTGTGGTGTATGTGCTGAAAAATAATAATGAAATAATGAAATTTGGTGCTGTTGCAATACTGCTAAAAAGAGTATAAGTGCATATGTGGGTAGTTGCCTGCCGCGATTTGTTGTCTTTGTAAGATTTTCATTTGATAAAACAGAGTACAGATGTTTTTTTTTTCCAATATTTGGATTTTTTGTGTTTTTGCCACCTAAAGGCATGAGTACTATTTATCCAGGTATAAGAAAAAAAAACAAATAATTTAAGCAACTTATGGAGTTTCAACATGTTGAAAATCCTATACAATAAAGTATTCAAATGAAAATAAAAAAACGAAAAATACGTAAATAAAAAGTACATTTTTCTACAAAATTACTTATTTTTTATTAGTTTCTTAGCAAACATAGAATTAACTGAAATATTGTGCTTGTGTAGGCATTATTCAGTGGAATAAAACTCCTTCACATTTTCACTTCAATTAAAACTTTTCCCAATATGTATTTTAACTGCATTTTTTTAAATAAAATAATAGACGCTTGGTACATAATGACTATAAATGGGATCAAATGAAAACAATTCTTGATTGAAACCTAATGGACAACGAAATACTCCAGCGAGGGTTCTTTTGATGCCCATGCACAGCCCCGGTAATGAACCGACATTTTCAAAACCAGAACTCATGCACTTGTCGATTTAAACAATCCTATAGGGAATAACGAAACAACAGAGAGAGAGGCGAAAACGCGTCCGGCTTCGGCTGAGTAAATCCAATTTTATTACGCTAATAAAAGGCAATCCAATTAAAGCAGGTTTTTTACTGGCGCTGCGCTTTGAGAGCCCTCCGCGAGAGGGTTTCGCTCCGCGCTACAGGTTACGAATGTAACTGTTGAGGCTTCAGAACTCGTTGCGAGCCTGAATAGTACCCAGCGTCTAACGAAGAGAACATCCTTAGATTGGACGTGTATTCAAAATAACTAGATCGTATACAATGTGCATGAAATTAGTATCTGATCGTGATATTATTCATTAAAACCTCATTTAAGTTTTACCGATGCTGCCATTAGAGATCCTTCCACAAAAGGGTTTTGCGCACTACAGGTTACGAATGTAACTGGGGCTTCAGGACTCGTTGTGAGCTTGAATAGTATCCAGCGTCTAACGAAGAGAACATCCTTAGATTAAACGTGCATTCAAAAAAAATGACGGTATACCGTCAATACAGAATATCAGATATTGATTTCATGCATATTGTATACAATCTGCATGAAATCAGTATCTGATCATGATCTTATACAAATGTCTTATTTAAAGTCGACTGATGCAGTGCTTACAGAAATCTTCATGAGCGAGTTTTGCTCCGCTTTCGAGGTTTCGCTTCATGCTTAAGTTTAAAAGAAATTAACCAATTTATTTACGCGACCAATTCTTATATACATTTAAATACTATGTATAAAAGTGTATTGAGATTGATTTCTCGGAAGTGGCTCTATTGATTTGTAAAAAATGTAAATTTGTCTTTCAAGTTTATAAAAATAGATTTAATCTTTTAAAAACAACAATCGTGCCGTATTTTATTAAATAATCATCAGACCTCGATACTACAAAATGTAGATATAATGTAAAGTGCATAAAAAATGGTGCAAATATAATATATCTATCGCGTAGGTATATTATCATTATGACCTTTGAATTTCCAACTTTTCTGCCGTGTTCACGGGGTAGACTAAGAAAAAATCATATTTTTCTTTGTCAAAGTTACAATCTCTGTAAGCTACCCATTTTGTGAAAATAAATAAATGTATACATATGTATACTCAATAGAGCCATCTGGCATATATTGCCAGATGGCTCTATTGAGTGAAGACGGTAGTACACATGTGCCAGAAGGACTTAATTATTATATTTTAAAAGTAACAGCCTTTACTAAATGAAGATTATTGAAGAGGAAAAATGCCTCAGCGGAAACTCCCAGAGTATTATAATTATATTGTATAAAAAAAAAACATTTAGTAAACTACTTTTGACCAGATAACATATATTTACCACCACTGCACCGTTCAAAATTATGATAATAGTATAATAGACTCCATATAATCCGTTTGAATCCATACTTCCATATTATAAATGCGAAAGTGTGTCTGTCTGTCTGTCTGACTGTCTATCTGTCTGTCTGTTACCTCTTCACGCTTAAACCACTGAACCGATTTGGATGAAATTTGTTATGGGATAGTTTAAGTACCGGGGAAAGACATAGGCTACTTTTTATCCCGGAAAAATACCCTCATCTGCGATAAGCGACTTTAAGGCGGACGAAGGTGCGGGCGGAAGCTAATTGTTTTATATAAGTGATACTCGCGGAAACAGAAGAGAATATTGTGTAATAACTAACTTCATTAACCATAAATTTATCCAAATTGTTTTCATACCCCAAAATAATATAAATTAAAATTTTATAAGAATCTACTTCAAAAAGCCTTTCATCACGAAAAACGTTTTAACGGACATCATTTTTATAAGTAAAAAAAAAAAACAATAAGTTTTCATTATCAGCTCAGCGACGTTAAATTGTGCTGTCTGCATGTAAATCCTTTGCCAGCTTTGTTGGGAGCTTTTAACAGTTGAGCAGCTTTGTAATTTTTTTTTGCCTTCCATCATATTACCATCATATCAGTCATATGTCTTAACCAAATATATATCTTCCTTCTGAGGTGCCATTATCTTAATAAAAACATATAGTTGAATTGAGTAACTCCTTTTTTACTCGGCTAATTATATTTGTAACTTCTGATGGTATTAATGTTACATTTTCAGAATGCCCCATGTGAGATCTCTCATTCAACAAAGTATCCTCGATTTAAATGACGGTGATGTTTGAAACCCGAACAACACTTAATTGGATTCATTAAACAAATTACTTTAGCAATTATGACTGCTAACCGTTTAGTATGATATTTGGGTCGCGATGTTTCCAAGTTAGTATAAAAAGGTTAATTGCTTTCATTACGCTATTACGTACCAGTTTTCTATCATGTAACCGCAGTTGCTTTATTTAGGTACGTCCATTTCGTATACATTTTCAGCAAAACAGTTAACGATGTGCACTATTAAAAGCCAATTGAATTATGAGTTCCGGCATTTATCGAAATCCTTATAAACGTATGCTTTTTTGAGAAATTAATGAATGCGCTGTGAATAAATTTGTAGTTTTCGATCCGTTGATTGGTCCCCGTTAATAACAGACGTCGCATGTTGCTTTTCAGTAGTAATCATACGGCAGTTATCTGTAAATCTGTCTCGGCACTCTCTCGAACGATTCATTGAAAGTTTAATCGATTACAACGTTACCATTGTAAGCTCTTTTGTCATATTTTATCAATATGGCTCGATACTGAAGCGTTTCATTAAGCCGACGCGAGTCCGCTTAAATCCTTTACAACGACTCGAATGATTTGTATTTTACAAAGTATGCACAATGTTAAAATAAAATAACCAGAGTTTTTCATAATGAGGTAGTATCAATAGGCTAGAAATGGCGACGAATTGGCAGCCTACGATGGACTACAAAATACTTAGAAATATAAATAAATAATCAGGGACAATCTTACACAAATCGACCTTGTCCCAAACTAAGCAAAGCTTGTACTATGGGTACTAGGCGACGATATACATAATATATATAACGGAGGGGGGCTATCGGAGAGAATGGAACCGAGCCCGATTTATCACCATCAGCCATCTTGAATTGTCGATGGATATTCACAAAATAATCACGCGGATGTATCACACTATTATTCTTTAATCAAATCGTACAATTGAACGTGAGAAATAATCATACACTGGTCAGATGTAAACGGATTACAATTATCCCGAAACGCGGAGAGTTCTGTGCTTGCGTCCGTTCGCCACACCGTCCAATATCAGAATGCACTCCTGGCCGCCTGCCACTCCAGCTGACAGTTCTTAGTCATTCGTTCTTTATGGATCTACCCGTTAATAAAATCATTGTGACGTTTACAAATTACCCGAAACGGACCAAGCACAGACCACTCCCAAGCGATGTTTTGACAGCTGTCATCGCTTGACGTATCGTAAGGTTGTCAGCATAGATCGGAGCGCTGCCTCGCTGACATATAGATAAATTATAATACTTAAATACATAGAAAGCATCCAAGAGCCAGGAACAAATATTCGGGCTGCACCACACATCACACAAATACTTGCCGTGGCCGGGATTCAAACCCGGGACCGCCAGCTTCGTAGGGCGTTGTGCAACCTACTGACCCAAACGTGCCGTCGATATGTGAAGGCATTTTTAAATCTCTTCGTAAAGTTACTACCATAAAGGTGGCATACCCATTTCTACAGGTAAAAGACTAGGTTCCAAGCAAGAGTTAATTACAATCTATACTTAGTTACATCGAAAATTGTAATATTATACAATTTCTAAGCTCACAATAACAGGTTTCGAGTTCATTATTATTACCAACAACAGAATTTGTTTACGCTCTCAGACTTAGATAAAATAAACTTGTTTAGTTTATATAACAAAATTTGTGGGTTGTCGAACGTAAACAAACTTCATTTTCGTAAACTGATCACAGTATTAATTAACGGGAAGATGTGACGTGGGATGCGGGGAGCGAATCTTCCTACCCTCCTTCCTTCCCGTCAGTAATTGCATCCTTCATGGCTGCCGATTGGTCGCCATTTGCCGATGCTCTTCCTTTAAAATAAAGCCTTTAAATCTCAAGGCAAACGGATGGTAGACTTAAACTAGCAACCAATTAGAATTTTCTTTAGAAAGAAACTGTCCGGTGAAGTTTTATTTTACAACGTCTAATTTTCTTAAAGGTTTTGTAGGCGAAAAAATGGGAACGAAACAACTGCAATCTTTCGTGTATAAAATAAATGTTACTCGTAGTACATTATTTTTTATCGCTGAAAAACAGTTATCAAAAGTTTAATAAAGACATCGGCGATGGTTACTATAGAAAATAACATCTGCTATACAATGGCTCAAATGCAAATGCGATTATTCAGACTTCAATAATTTATCCTTACTGCCTTCGGTTAGGTAGGTAGTTAACTGTAATTTTCTTAAAAAACTTAAGTAAACAAAGAAAACTCCGTAGGAACTAAAAGGGATCAAAATATAAAATAAATTATGATTTATTTAAACTTAGTTTATGTTTATTTATACCTGCTTAACTGGCATCGTCACTTTTTTTTAACCGACTTCCAAAAAAAGGAGGAGGTTCTCAATTCGACGGAATGTTTTTTTTTTTTTTTTATGGGTGTTCACCGATTACTCAAAGACTATTTGACCGATTTCAAATTTTTTTTTTTTGTTTTATAGAAGGTACTTTCTAGTTGGTCCCATTTAATTTTGGTGAAGATCTGATGATGGAATCCATGAGGAATTGAAGGAACTCCTCACAAATTGTAGGCATACATATATATGAAACATAATAAGCATTTGCATTCAGAAAGTGTAAATTGGTGAAGTGGAACTGATGCAGAAGACCACAGAATGCCATCGGAACTCCTCAATGATAAATGATTTACGGGTGGCGACAAAATATCTTGATTTTAGCTAAGCAACTTCATAGTCACAAATTTAAATGTTCCTGATGAGAATGGTACCATCGAATAGATTTGATGATGGAGCCGGAAGGTAGGCACCAGATCTATGTAATAAAATAATGTATCCTAGCCGTGTTTGGGCTTGTTCGAATCGTCACGAGGATACACTTTTAAGTAACGATTAACTAAAAACTGTAAAATAAATAAACTTTTAAACAAAAAAATAAAACCGACTCCAAAAAAACTAAACAGTAAAAAATAACGCCATAATTCAGTTTCTTCAAATTACTCACAAGTAACCGTTTGTATACTCAATCTATACAGTATATACAATTAATGTTATTTTGGAGTCGGTGCCATCAATATTCAATACGTCAATTTTCAATATTTTACACATTCTTTATATGGCACCGACGCCAAAATAAGATTAATTGTATATACTGTATAGATTGAGTATACAAACGGTTACTTGTAAGTAATTTGAAGAAACTGAATTATGGCGTTATTTTTTACTTTTTAGTTTTTTTGGAGTCGGTTTTATTGTTTTGTTTAAAAGTTTATTGAGAAAGATGAATGTATCTCAAACATGTTTCAATACATTCATTACATTTACGGTAGTTAAGCTGACACAATGTAAAATGTATGTATTTAACATATCTTTAAGTTTCATTCAACTTCAACTCTTAAATATTAACAGAAACCGATTACAAAACATGGAATAAATTGTTGTAAACAACACAGCACAGTACTTCTAGACTGAACTGTTATTTACTGCGAACAAAATCCGATTATGCTTAATGCATAATCCTTCTTAATACTAAACCTCACGACGCCCAATATTGATGCATCGCTATCATACTCGCGACATACCCGAGCATGCTATTATTGTCGGCGGCACGGCATTTGGAAGATCGATAGACTTTAATTCAGTCTGCGAAGAGGATCCTTTTAAATTGCTAAAACGGCTTAGGCAGAATGTAAGAAAACTTTTAATGGTTTGTTAAGTGGCTTGACAGATAATTAAGCATTAAGATCTATTTGAAAGGGTCTAATAGATACACCTTGGGAGCGTTCAAGTTCATTAGCAGCTTTTGTAAATGAACTTTAGATAAAATCGCACGACGCACGTTTTTTTTATAAAATTGTGTGGATTTTACGCACTCATATTTAATTCGCGAGGGTATACCTATATTGTATCAAAGGGTTATTAAGTCATGGTTATATCATTTGGCTAATTAATTTAAAACAATTGACGGATATCAACCACTTTTAGAAAACTATCTAGATGCTGACGAAAGCAAGAGAAAATATGATGTTGGGGTCATCCACATATTACACATAAAATATAAAACCCTCCCTTAGACTCGTGATAGCTGTTTTCCTTTTAGTTTTTTATGTACGCTATCATTTAAGATATTTTTCATATTATTTGTATTATCAGACAAACAGACGAACATGGCGATATCCTTGTAGTAATTTGACTGCAACCCTAAATTAAGTAAATAGATGGGATTTTTTTTTACCTTTGCCATTTCAGTTGCTGACGAAATTCTGAGTGTATCTATCAAAGATACGGCGATTGAGAGACTTAGAAGATGCCTTCAAAAATCCCAACTGACTACAAATGTTCTATAGCACCCTCATTGCTAAAACTGATATTTAAACCTCCATTTAATTCTAATTTGATCGGAGTGCATCCGTGGTATATCACCCGCATGCTTCCGACGCTAATATCGCGTGTTCGAGCGGATCCGATATCTTGAGCCGGAACAATGACGGCCGCTTAAATATGCATGAGAGGCATCTAGTGCACTACGGATGACGGCTGTCGCCGCGGCCGGGTTGGTGCCGGGGATTTTCAGATATCTGTCTGTTGCTTCGATAAATATAGTCCTATTTCATATATGGCTTGTGTAATTCTCCTATTTATTTCGAATAGGAATGACGCCGTCTGTAAAAATCTACAACATAGGGGAGACCAGATAAGTCTGCCTCACGGGTTGATTGTCACAGGATGGCTAGAACAGAACACTGAACGAAGTGAACAGAAGTTCGTCGACCGGTATCGAAAGACCGGGAGAGCTTAATCTAGGAGGGAGATATAGCTCTCGCGATCTTTCGACACCTGTTCATAGACCATTATGGCCGCTGTGACACCGACCTATGAGACAACCCGTTCTTCCCTACCTTCTGTAGTTACATGATAAAATAAAAAACCAGCGAAGAGCATGTCGGACCATGCTCATTGTAGGGTTCCGCAGCCGTTGATACGAAAAAACGCACACTACAGATGAAAAAAATGCGATATGAAAAAGTGCACTAGCAAAAGAGCGTATCTCCACGGCACTTATGTCCTTTTGTTGAGAAGCGCCGTTCTTACAGCAATAACTCAAGAACGGTATATCCGATCATGTTGAAAACAATTTTTGTTGAAAGTATTTATTAAGTTTTATCTTTGAAATTTTTTTCATAGTTTTTGGACTTTACCGTTTAGAAAATAGAAGGGGGGGAACAACTTATGCTACTTTCGGAGCGATTATTTCCGAAAATATTCGATATTTCAAACATTTTTTTAGAAACCACAATTTTTTTTTTAAAGGACTGTCGAAATATGTGCCACACATTGATATTTGCGGAGTTTTTTTTTCAGTTTCGGTTACGTGTATGAAGTGCCCCCCTAGTTTTTTTTTTATTTAATTATTTAACCATCAAACTAAGTAGCGGCTTACACAAGACACCTATACTACAAATTTCATCAATATACATGTAGTAGTTTTTGAGTAAAATGCCTGTGACATACGGACGGACATGACGAAACTATAAGGGTTCCGTTTTTGCCCTTTTTTTCTATGGAACCCTAGAAATGGCAATGCCTCATGAAATAAAGAAAAAAATGTAAACGTCTCTGAAATACAAAACTTTAAAGTTACCTACGCATTTGTGATTTTTTTTTCCAAAATCAAAATGATAGCTTTTTTTGAATTCTTATAATTCAATAAAACAACAATTGTGTAGTAACCATGCCGCACACAGTTTTTCACAACCAAAATGGCAAAATACTGTTTTTCTCATATAAATTTGGTACGCCTACTCAATTACACATCACACTTTAGTAGCAATTAATACGTATGGAGCGTTTTTATCGCAAAGTTTTGAAATTTTGAGTGTTTCCACTTAATTCTGTGCCTGCTTTCCAAAAATATACTTGCTCTACTCCAACCGTGGTTCAAGTCGTGGTAAATTGATAATGATAATAATCAGCATATTATTATGCACGGACCAACACGGACATTTACCGGTTTTCTATCTATCATCTTACTTACCTACTTATTTTCGAACTTTGCGTTCGCAGTAATTTCGAATGTTTATATAAAAAAATCTACCACCGTAAAATAAAGTTAACTATTATTAATGATAAAGCAACGTAAAATATGATTACTGACTTGCTTAAAAGATGCAATGATCTTCTGTGTCATTCAACCATGAAGCAAAAAGAAGATTTTCATTTTAGGAGATCATTGACAGGTATTACTTTAGTACTTTTGTGGATGACAGACGTACACAACACAAGGAAAATTGATTCGCGTAGCCCGTAGAACCAAGTCACAATGACAAGCCAACGTCACTCAATCTAGAGTCACTCGTCACGTTACTGCGATAGAGTTCTACGATGGTACGTGAATAATCTCGCTCACTGTAGGCACATGTCCGTATTGCACGAGTTTCATTCAATCGTGTCGAGAAATTCACATTCAACAACAGAGTCGATAGAACTTAAGTTTGTTTGGAAAAGGGAACTCCCAAATAGGACAAGGGCCCTCCAGCGCAGGGAATCACGAAGCACAAAAAAACACTTACGGTGAATTTATCGATCTTCTTAAGCTCGATTGAATGGAGTATTTGGATGCGGGTAAGGTTTTTAGCAGGTTTTAATATTTTTTTTGTCCTTCATTGGTGGTTCATTTTCTAACGCCTCGTTATCTACATTAAATTTAGAAAATTTCTAAGAATTTACGCTATTCCGCAAAGCAAATTAAAGTCAAAGTCATAGTCAAAATATTCTTTATTCAAGTAGACCTAGCTACAAGTACTTTTAAAGCGTTGCTTACAACAAGATTTTAGAGTAGTTAGTAGTATTTTAGATGTTAGTTGATAATTTTTTTTACAATAATACAAATAAAAAACTTAAAATCACATTAGTAAACATAATAAATATGATATTAATTAGAAAAAGTCAAATAAAAAAATAATATTACACAATCTTGCAAAAATATGTTTAAAAGACGTATATTAAATATTAGGTTCTAAAAAGAAAAACAATTTTCTTCTCATGAGCTTTTCCTCATTGCACTAATAAACCGACTGAGACACACAGTTCAGAACAAGTCTGCATTAATATCCAACAATAATTCATAACACCTGTATTAAATATCCGACTTAAATTCCTAGCTTACATTTACGAGTCGCGAGGGTGAATGTTGGTCGGCCACAAAAATAATACTCCTATTAAATTCGGCTAGCATAATAATTAAGTAACGGGCTCTCAATCAAGGCTGTACGGGTTCTAGTGGATACCATAATAGCAGCCTGAGGTTTCGAAACACAGTTGTTCCAGTTTGTGAGCCTAAAGTCAAAGTACAAATTACTAGGAGCTGTATGTCATGTATAGCTGCGAAGGTTGGGTTGAGACGTATTTGAACCGGTTGCGCGGTTAGTTGCTGTTAGTAATAAATTTGGTACAAATTGTAATTTTTGTATAAACTAGTTTAGAAATCATGTACGGAATTTCATTTGATTTGAAATTTGTCGCTCGCTTTCCAGTGAAGGAAAACATCGCGAGGGAACCTTGATCTATGAGGAAATTCAAGCGTGTATGTGAAGTCTCCAACCCGCACTGGACCAGCGTGTAGACTACAGCTTATCATCCCTGAGAGGAGACCTGTGCCCAGCAGTACTTATAAGTAGAGATAAGCACTTAGTTCTCGACATACATACGTATCAGCCATAATTATATTTATAATTCAAAAACCACGATCTATCTACATCAGGAGTACCCACCACAGAAGAACAATCTCGCATTTAGATATTGGTGATGGAAATGGGGGTATATGAAATTTAATAAGTCTTATTTTTTGAGGCATTTTTTATTTAGATATTTTTTTTTTCACGGTTTTTAGTTAATCGTGATCTAAAAGTATACGTATATTTTTTTAATACTTAAAAATAATTTATTGCCAAAATAAATAAACATTTACCACAATATCTCGTGACGATCCCAACAAGCCCAAATATGGCTAAGGTACATTATTTTATTATGAAGATCCGGTGCCTACCTTCCGGCTCCACCATCAAATGCTGCAGCTCGATGGTAACATTTAAGTTTGTGACTGTGAAGTTGCTTAACTAACTTAATCGAGATCTTATCACCACGCGTAAATCATTTATTATTGAGGAGTTTCGATGGTATTCAAATCAAATCATTTATATATCACATTACAAACATAGATGGAATTACAATAATGAATCATTAATAACAAAAATATTCTGTGGCCTTCTTCATCAGTTTCATTTCACCAATTTATATTTTCTGAATGCAAATGCTTAAATTGTTGTTTGAAATCGGTCAAGTTAGTCTCCGAGTAATCGATGAACATACATAAAAAAAGGTTTTATTTTTCATATTAATTTGGTACGCCTACTTAGGTAACCTCAATTCGTCGATACTTTTTTTGAAAAACATACATACACAATAAAATGCATACCTACTTTGCAATTTCTATTATTCTGGTCCCAGTCAACACACACACGACACTTGACGTCAAGAGTTAGTTAACCCAAAAACTCAATATTTGTTCTTCCATGAATACAACCCGTAGGTATTGTTGCAACTCAAGTGGTCACTGTCATAATATTTGATCAAATAATATACTGTCGCAAAGGAATTTTGCCCTGAACCGGTCCTAAATAAAGTTCTTTGTTTACAGAATAAATGTGATGATGTAATAAGTTGTTAAAGCCTCCAAGGCATATTAGAAAACGAGGCTATCGGTTGAAAATTCGATGTTTGTGCTTTGGGCTTCGATGGACTAATTGGTCGGCCTCCCGTGTTGGCCCGGAAATCCGTCGGAGACAGAGGTTTGAATCCCAGCCGAAGCATACACTTTTAAAGTTTTGGCTTTAATATGGAATTTACATTCAGTTGTTAAGCCAGTCAAAAGCGATTTTGGGTCAATTTCAGAGCGTTTCAACCGCACTCATTAGTGTCGCCGCATTAATGGTGCCTTCTATTAGAGATTCGAATTGCATTTTGAGATATTGAGAGGTACAGTACCTATACACAGGAGATATAGAATTGATTTGATAATGTTGAAAATTTGATTTGATTTGATTTGATAATGTTGAAAAGCTCTGAAATTGACCCTTTTCAGCGATATACAAATAAGGTTTATTTGGGATATTTAAATGACAGTTAGAGAAATAAATTAATAGTTTGAAAAACACGATAAAAACACGCTTTACAAGACTTTTCTAACAAATCCAAACACAGCTATGATACGATGTTCCATCATGATGTTCCAGTTCATATCTTCCGGCTCCATTATCAGATCAGTTCGACAGTACCATATTATTGTAGTGTCATCAGAACTACATACAGCTGCCAATTTTTATGACGCTACGATCCTTGGAAGGTGGTTAAATTAGTTACCTTAGATTCTATTACATAGTTACATACAGGGTCGACCTAATAAAAGCGTGTTAAAATATAATTTTCGTTCTTCATTTGAAGAATCGATATATTGTCGGAGTCAGGTCGGAGTAAGTACACATAATCGTACTCGTACATAACTGGACCGAAAAATTCCAATTCGGATTAAGATTCAGATTCATTTATTTCATGAGAAAATAATTGTAATAAATGTGCAGTAATTAAAGTTACAGTATTTATAAATTATGATCATACAAAAAAATAGCCGCTAAAATAAAATTAAAACAATATAAATCAATATGTCACCATAACAAAATGAAAATAATTATCAGTCTAAAATGTCATAATTCACTTGACGGGATCGTCACTACTTTTTCATGTTTAATATGACACAAGCTTTTTTTTAACTTCACATAACTTGCAAGGAAGAATTAAATCCACTACCTAGGGACTGATTGTGCTAAAATTTGGTGGCATCATGGAGCTGGTCTGATGATGAATCGGAATGTGGTCATAGGAATTCTGTTTAAAATATTAAAAAAATATCAGGGACATTCTTACACAAATCGACCTCGTCCCAAACTTATCAAAGCTTGTACTGAGGCTACCAGGCAACGATATCTATACTATTATAAAGTTGTAAAAATGAAATGTCTGTACATTGAAGATATGTTCAAAAAATTTTTGTTATGGACTATTTGGAGGTCATTAAAACGAAAAATATATATTTTTTATAATTTTATGTATGTTTGTATGTGTCGTTGTGGCTTCATCACGCAAAATCGGCTTAACAGTTTTCAACAATTTTTGGTACACGGGTAGCTGGGTATCTCCAGATGGTTAGAGGATACTTTTTAGCCGGCTATTCTAAAGAAGAAAAAAAAGTTATGATGATTTTCTCCTCCGCGAACAAAGTTGCGAGCGCCTTCTAGTATTTGATATACAGAGTGATCAATCCAAATAGGTCAGTAGAGAGAACTCAGAAACTATGAGATATAGCGAAATTTGTTCTTAGGAACCATGGCGTCGATTTAAAATTTAATAATAATGGCATTCAATTTTTTTTACTATAGAGAAAATTAATATTTGCATCCAGGAAAATGGCTACATTTTGAACAATATGGAATATGCAACAATTTTAATTTATGCTTTATTAAAAGCTTATTCATATAACATACAGTAGACAAAAAGAATTTTTCTAATAACTATATAAATACCCAAGATATAAGCCATCAAACATTTCATTCTATCTCTTTCGAGCAAAACAGAATTTAATATGGAGTTTATATGACCGTAGTAGACTGTGACGTAAAAGTCTATGTCGGACCTCTCTGTCAAATCGCTGTCTAATTTGTAGTTTAAAATGCTTATATCATACGTATTTCTTGGCCGATTTTAATTTTAATTTCACGTTTTGGAATAGTTTTTATGGTATTTTGATATTTCGTTAAGAAAAGCGATGAAAAAATTTCATGCAAGTTCCCTATTACTTAGACAAAATAATTATCTTATTTTTGAAATTTTCTTTCAATTGTTTAAACAAGATTCCTTTCCTTGTGACTTATGATTCGCACCATCAACAACAACAACGAAAAAACTTGCAGAATTTATAACATGGTTTACAGAGATTTTGACCAGGTTCAAATCCCGGTTATGTATCTTATTGTTCTTCTTCTTCTTCCTTGCCTGTTCCCGTTACGCGGGGTCGGCTTTCCTGATCTTGAGGCGCCATTTGCTTCGATTATAGGTGTCTTCTACAGCTAGGCCTAAATCCTTCACGTCTCTCTGGACATTCGTCATCCAGGTAGTTTGTGGCCTACCTCTCCCTCTCTTCTTTGTAGCCATGCAAAAGCACTTTTTGACAACATGGTCATCGGATCTGCGCATGTTGTGGAACCAACTGAGCCAAACGTGTCGCCAATTAATAAAAATAACACAATATCACCGCGTTTGGGCTCTTAAGAATCGTCTCAATGAGTAGATGGATGTTTAAAGAAAAGTACAGTGGAAAATAAATTCTTGTCACAGTTTTTTTTGGACGGAAACTTATTTATCATGAGTCTAAGGATGGCGCGATAAACGGGATTTTAATTGAATAATATGTTCTTGATACATGAAATCGGGTTGCTATAAGTAATTAAAATAAGTTTAATGACAAGCGAATGTTTATGCATATGTACAGAAAATATGTACTCCTTTTTAGGGTTCCGTAGCCAAAATGGAAAAAACGGAACCCTTATAGTTTCGTCATGTCTGTCTGTCTGTCTGTCTGTCCGTCCGTATGTCACAGGCATTTTATTCAAAAACTATAAGATGCACATTAATGAAATTTGGAGCATAGATGTCGTCTGTAAACCGCTACTTAGTTTGATAGTTAAATAAAAAAAATATATATTTCTAGGGGGGGGCACTCGATACATGTAACCAAAAGTGTAAAAAATTTTTTTTTGCAAATATCAATGTGTAGCACGTATTTCGACAGTACTTCGAAAAAAACTTTGTGGTTTTTTAAAAATATTTTTGATTAAGTGAATATTTTCCAAAATATTCGCTACGAAAGTAGCAAAAATGGTGTCCCCCCCTCTATTTTCTAAACAGTATGTTCTAAAAATATAAAGCTTAATAAATACTTCCAACAAAATTTGTTTTCAACATGATCGGACATATCGTTTTTAAGATATTGCTAAAAAAGTGCGCTTCTCAGCAGAACGGCGTAAGTGCCGGGGAGATACGCTCTTTTGTTAGTATTTTTTTTTCATATCGTTTTTTTTTATCTGTAGTGCATTTTTTTGTATAAACGGCTGCGGAACCCTTCATGGGCGAGTCCGACTCGCACTTTGCCCGCTTTTTTAAATCATAATTTCTCGCAATACATATTCATTTTCGTGTGTGTGGGTTTTTTTTTCCATAATCATTTTCAAACGCCTCCTTATCGACATTATAATATATTTTGTAGTTTTCAACTTTTATGATTTATCGGGAAACTTGACTTGATTACTTAGAAAAAATTAAGAAATCAGTCAAAAATAAATAAATATTAGGAGACAATCTTACACAGATATTCAAAGTAAACAATGTTTATAAATATATTGTCTGATACTAGATCAAACAATGGGTTACCCATAAAATAATTAATCTCTTTAAAAAATTATGCAGTGAATTTGTTCCTTAAAAAAAAGTAGGTCTCTTCAATATTTCAGAGAAATGAGAAAGGTTGTATAAGTAAACTTTATCCGTTTTTATATCTTAGTAAACATAAAAAAAGAAAATCTGGAATACAATTTCTAAAAGTGATGAACAATCATTTATCCGTGACCTTTTCAACGCAACCCCTCAGATTTAGCCAACTCCGGTTTTTAGTACTATAGTTTATAGTTAGCCGCTGCCCCGCTACTACATAATTGTTTTATCATTAGTACGTATTTGGCATACCGTTTGTTGGCACAATAGGTTTACTTTCGTCTTAATTATATTCAGAAAGGTGTCTCTATAAACCGGCACGTGTTATTGTGAATAAATTACCCTGTCTACGCGCACAATTGAGTCGAAATTAGTGAGTCACTATCTGGGCGAGTTGAATTTAATTATACAATTGTGATAAGAATGCTTATATTATTTTGAATTGGGCATAAACAAACTGGTGGCGAGTGTTACGACAGTGTTTTGAATGACCTGAATTTGTCGACAAATTCAATAATTCTTGAAACGCGAAGTATTTTAATGTGGAATGGAGGGCTCGCTCGATCCGTTCGATCCGCACGTGGTTTATAGTGAGTCGTTCGACACGGGCGCACGCTTCAGACACGCGCATGCGCATTGCAGGTGCCTAAGGAAATGCGCACAAATAAAACTAGAAAAACTAAGCAATTTCTTTATCCACAGCAATTACTTTGACAGACAGGATATATTTATTAAGTACGCCGATTATAAGCAGTTGTGTAATGTCTTTACCTTACAACTCGCTCGTTAGGCCAGTAAACTATTAGCTGCTACACCAATCAAAATCAATCTCCGACTGCCATAATTCAAAACAAATAACAAAAGGATAGAAGTAAATTTTGATTATAAACGCGCCTGCAGAAGTTTAACAAGGAGTCGTAAAGCACGATATCTTAACCGTGGCGGTGCACCGATCTCTTTAACGCAATCTTGTTTGAGATTTAAATCCGTGCCATTGGAGCATGGTTGTATTTCGACACAGGGCATGCCATTACACGGAATAATTGTCAATATGAACGAGCGTGCTGTTTCCGAGCGTTTCCGAACGTTTCCGATTTATCTTGACTGTAATAGTAGGTAATAGGAAATCCTGCGCGTACCCGTATTAGGTTCCTTTCCAAAGCACAATGATAATTATGTTGCGAAACGAAACGGCTGTGGGAGTCGGTGCCCGACTGCCCGAGGTTAATGTCGACGGGACCGGCCGCACCGACTGCACACAGCCGCGCTCTAGTCCGTACACATTACGCACAATCTGTACGCAGCAGCTGCACTTCCGATCGGAAGTGGACGCATTTATTTATACAACGACACTAACATTTTACGGTATCGAAATTAGATTGTTCCGAATTACCAATGCATTCCATTTCGCGTTTCGATGTTTGTCACGATATGGCCGGCCGCTGGCAATTCGTAATCGTGAAATTGCCTACGGGATTTCGGCGGATATTGCCGTTTGATCATTCGCGGCGGGAACGATGCGAAATTTGAAATTGCACAAGAATTTTAAACATTTTAAGGTAATTTTCGAGCTCCAGTTTACTTTGCTATGCCGATCCACATTCTCTCTGAATATCAAAACTCCAGTATTTCCGCGAAACACTCAACTGATTATTACGGTGATGGGTTAAAAAAATATATCTTTTGTTTCTGTTACGCAGGTATGTTTGTGTAAAATCCCCTTTAACGGCCCTTGCGAAAGACAAACAAAAAACAAATCAAACTTTTATAGCTGGCAATCAAACCAATAAACCCTTTTATTTAAAAGTTATTACCGGGAGAATAGGTTTTTATTAACTTTTACGTCAATTTGGTTCTCCCCTCGGACTAGCTCAAATTAGGAGGAGATGGACGAGCGCAAATATGGCAACTTTACTTACGGTTTAAACTTTGTTTGCACTATTTTGCTTCTATAGAGGAGTACGCGTTATTAAGTTCTTGAATCATAGAAATTTTCAAAGCTTTAAAGCATGCATGTCTGTTCGCGTGAGAGATTAGTATTTAAATACGAATATTTATACCACTTGACGCTCTGTGTCTTATGTTTTGTTTACAGAACAAGAGACGAGTCTTAAGCTCATGAAAACAAGGCATAATTTAGTATTTCACGGTAATCTTAATAAATAAAGTATTCAAATAAATTGGATCGCAGGTTACAACACACATAGTACGTATGTTTTAAGAATTTGGCAAGAGATATAAGGAATAGGTATCCTATATTGGTATAAACGTTAAACAGTTTTTTATTATAAATAAATTTGTGGTGCATGGTTAGAGGAATTTAAACTCGTAGAAGTCTAGGGAAAAGGCCTTTATCCAGCAGTGGGACAGATGTATAGGCTGATAAAAGAAATAAAAAGAGAAGAAAAGGGGTTACTTACGTCACAACTGTACATGGGCCGAAGATTTTTTTAGAAGTAGATTGTGGGTTAAAGTGTAACGTAGATAAGTATATAGACTTTTATAAAATAAGAGTGCAAGTTTCTCGCATAACGAGCGAATTACTTTATCAAAATCGAAAAAAAATGACTAACGTTATTTAATCTAATAGCGGTAGCGAATCAAATCGCTGATTTTAAATATTCTTATGGTAAGTCAATGTTTAATAATTAGCAATATTACCATTCCTGATACGTCACAAATGCAGCCTTTAATATTAAAATAGCTAATAAAGCTACAAGTATTTTTATTGATCTCTCCTTACCTCTCAACCTTTTTTTTTTTTCGAAAAGTTAATCAGCGAGAATTTTATACAGGAAGGAAGTATAAAATAAGTCAAACTAATTTCTCAACTTAATAAACTTTAACCGTGTATAATTTTGCTTTTTAAATTCATCATTCTACTTTTTAATTGAAATTTGAACAACTCATATTTAGGTTTCATTAGCGGTTACTCACGTTCTCACATCTCCATTCCTGCTCAGGAGCGACTTCATCCTTGTGTTGTCGACTCCTATATCCATAATCTCCCGTAATTACATAAAAGTAGTCACGAGTAGGTACAGTCAGCATCAAATAGTTCGAAGCGACCAAAGTAGCCAAATATATCGGAACAGATCTTTATTTGCATAGCAGTAAGCATTTCCGATATATTTGCCGACTTTGACTGCTACTAACTATACGATGCTGACTGTACGTGTGTACGGCAAGCGTGTGATAATCCGTATAAAAATAAGAGTCAGTAATAGAGTCAAGAGTCTTAATTCGATGTAATATTGCGATGTCACCAACCGAGTGATATATCAGTCATATCATCAACATGTGCTGCATTGGGCAACTAACCCTTACAGGCAACATTCCTGTTAAAAAAATGCTATTCAATCGACAAATCATGGCATATCATATTTAAAAGCAAACGTAACGATGTTCTGTAATGATTGGCTAGAAATTCACAATTACTTCGAATATAGCATATCGCTAAAGTGAACATAATTTATCATATATGGACATAGGTACTCATATCTCAAACATATTTGTAATTTTTTTAAATTTACTGTCGAATTTGCCCTCAGTGTACGCAGTATGTAAACTTTCGTGTAGTTTCTATGAATAGCAACTAGCGATGGGCAGCTTGGAATTTCCAAAGTGGAAAGTTTCAATCAAATTTTACTTAAGTTGCAGAATTGGCTTTAAATTTCTTAGACGTGTATAAGCTAGTAGTTACCACGATCATTCTTATTAATACTTTTTTATCCTTGCTTACGGGTATAAAACTTTTGAATTTTGACAGTTCATTACTTGTTATAAACAAAGATCAGAAACAAATGAAAAATTTTTTCGACGATACTGGACTTGAACCAGTGCCTTGAAGTTCATTACTTGATTAGAACAATTAAAGTAATTATGAAGGAAAAATTTCAGAAAATTTACTGAGAATTAGCATTTTAATTGTTCTGTGAGCAGTAGACCTCGCCAGTCTTTTAACCCCCATATTTCCGCTATTTAAAGAAAATACAAATACTAAACCGATAAAAAAAACAGTCAATAATGTTTCTTTAAGAACCTAATTTAGAAAAATTATGTTTCAGAAATTTCCCATCACTAATAGCAACTGCTGTTCAGTTATCCAACACCAATCGTCGAATTTGCCGGCACCAACTTACCAAATTGGCGGTAAACACTCGCGTGTTTCAGGATCAATTATAACGAAAGCCTTTTAACTTACAGTGATACCAATTAATCTATGCAAACAACATTAGCATATTTATGCTGGCATAATGGAAAAGTAGAACTTTATTTATTTGTACAAGCCTATCGGAATAAAGTTATTGCTTTAGTGGCTTTAAGTTTATTGGCTCAGCGAGACGTTTGTTCTCTATGCACAAAAAGGCGTAACAAATGTTTTTTTTTCAAGTAAGATATGCCTTTTGCGCAAGCACTATTGCCTGTTGAGTCACATGTGTGTAATCAGGGAATAAATTATGAATCTAAAACTGTTTATTACATATTATTAGAGCACACGATTAATGTCTTTCTTGTAGAGTATAGCGAGCGATTGACTGTGTTCATAAGTATTAGTAAGCTTTATTTATCTACGGTTGATTAATATCAACCCTAGATAATAAATATTGTAGTCAATATGGCAATAGCACAGATGTTGACAATCTTTTGAGACCGAACCAAAAACCAAAAGCTAAACTTATCAGAATTTCCCAGTTTTTAAAGGGCTTCTAAGTTTTTTTTAATGGAGCTAGAGGGCCGCAACTATACACCAAAAAAAGCCGCAATCTACCAACCCCTGGAACAGCACATGAAACAAAATGTATATATTATGCGTGTTAAAATTTGTAACGAATACTTGGTGCAGACTTTGCGAATGTACACTTTGCAGGTCTGCACACTTGGCGTATTCTATAGTTGCGTGATGTTGATGACGATTTACGTCATGTACATTTTGCATTTACCATTTTGAGTTTTGTGCATTATCAGCCTTTTGTTTCTAAGCGAGCGCTTAATTTGGCCTCACGAAACCACCGTGTCGGCGAAGGCATAACCTTAAATTTGAACGTCAGTGCGCACACGCCACCTCGTAACGTACGTACAGTTAAGCGATCCTATAGGGCTGGGCAAAATAATACTAACGTATCCTAACTAAATTTTAATGGGAAAAATAATTATACCAATTGTATCGTTATTATCATTATCGTTCCTTCATCCCATTTATATTCGTAGGTAACATAAAAAATAGATAACATTTGAAATTTCAAGAATATTGAAGTACTTTGGTTTTCGCATAGGTATAGTACCCGGCCCATTTCCTCAACCTAATGCATTAGTTTGTGTCATCTTAGATGTATGCTTAGGTAGATATTTAGGTATTTGTTTTTTGATCAGTATCGGGCAAAAAGCAAATTAGAGACGAAAATTTTACTTTTACTGTAACAACGAAGTAGTAAGTGTTAAATATACGCATTTTATGTCATACATAATATTCACGGAATACTGATCTTTGACCAATACCAGACAATTGAAATAAAACCATTTAACGGATTATGTCGCGTATATTATCTCATTTTAGTTCTTATTTTAGTTAGAAAAAAGATATTTTCCCAGAATGCTACGCGAGGCTATTGAGATTAAAAAGCACCCTAATTTCAATAGAGAAGATGAATTGTCGCTACCACCAGCTTGGGATCCTGTAATACATCTCATCCAGGAACAAGCGAGACACAGGACTGCAAAACCTTAATTTCTGAACGGTGTAAAATATTATAATTAATAATGAGGTAGCTCTTTGCAGCATTCCTTTTCTCCTCAGTACGCCTCATTTGTGAAGCCCTTCTGGCACATGTGTAACTGTCTTTACAGCTTGGGCCCATCTAGTATGTATGTACATCTTTATTTGTTGTTCAGGGTAGTTTGCACAAATTGTAACTTTGATAGAGAAAAATATATCTTTTCTCAGTCCAGCCGCGACCATGGAAAGCTGAAAAGCTTCCGAAATGTCGGGAACTAAAATGAGATAATATGTATACGCGATATAATCCGTTAAAATGTTTTATTCAAATAAGTAATAATCACGGAAACAGAAGAAAATATTCAATACCAAACAAGTCGCCTCACTAATGTCAACCACCCCCGATCTTCCCTACTGTTTTTACTTATTGACCTACTATACAGTTTTAGGTAATATTTATTCCAAAACAGATTTAAACTATTAGGTGCCTACATAGGAAATAATAATTGTTATTTGAATTTAACTTAATTTTTAAAACTTAATCTAAAAATATAACAAAATTTTTATTTAACTTACTTTTTAAAACTCGATCTAAAAACAAAATAAACTAAATCTAAACTAAACTAAATCTAAAAAATAGTTTGCAGTAGACGAAGATTATCATCTCCACCTAAACTGAGTTTGCAAAGTATGCAACCTATTCGAGATACGAGACAATGCAAGTGTTAAGATATGACAAAATACCTACGTAAGTAATATAGGTAAGGTACACACTGTATTCACGCGTAAAAATAAGCGTCTTTAGAATTTTCCAAAATTATAACCTCAAAATACGTCATATGTACATACAGTATACCCTGATCCAAAATAATAGTACGGCGGTACATACCTATTTTCCATAGCAACCTAAATTTTAGCTGAACTTTCCGGTTTGAGCACTGACCACTTGATTTTTCAAAGCTTACTCATAGGTACATAATATAAGCTTTATAAGCATAATAAAAACTTTTTTATATAAACAGAGATATTTCTTGTCAATTCAATTATTTGATTAAAATGGACCATTTCAACGCATTGTATTACGCAATATATTAACGCATTTGTATTCCTGGCGTTTGGGAGCCGCTTACTTTGTGTTCACGAGTACATACTGAGAAAAAAAAACATCTTAGTTTTATAATCTTTCGTTGTCCGTTTCACCTACTATTACAAAGTTGTAAAAATTAAATGTATGTACATTGAAAATACTTAATAATAAGTATTCTTCGTGCATCAAAGCCAAAATCAAAATATTTTGCACATTTGTGCGGTCCACAGTTTACAAATATGTTGTTAAAATAGTGAGTTAAGTGAATTTTAAACGAGTAACTCGGCCAGCGTCGCGATATCGAATTTTCCGTGTAAGCTAAATGGACCCCGCACGAGCATAAAACAATTACGCGAACAAAACTGCCCACCTTTGCTACCTCGTAGTTTGCGCCCACTCTGCTTTATTATAATTCGCTTTGCCTGATGGATTCTACTCAATGGTTGGCAGTAAAAGGGGTTATATGAAACAAAGTGATACCTTTATATATACAAACCTTTGGCATGACATTTTATATTCCCGCGGTTTGTACATATAATTAATTTAGACATAATTATACCAATGGGCAAGTGTATAATTATGTCAAAAGAATTATTGTGATCGGCGTTTCCAAGAACCGAAGGAACATAGCCGGAATGATTGCCTGAGTTGAAGTGGCAGTGGGTGGTGAAATTGAGCGGTTAAGAGACGACAAAACAGAATACAGCAGAGATGTTGTAAAAAGTAGCTTAAAAAGAATATTTTTGGGAAAAATTGCCCTAGGACAGACTTTCCACATATATCCTTGTTTATTAGAAGTAAAATTAACTTGTTGAAAGGTAAATAGTGTTAGGTGCAATTAGCTAAAAATTATGGATATGAGCGCGATCTCGCTAACAAGCTCTCTTAGCAGTTTGGCGAGTTAATTTAAGGTGCATGAAGTTATGTACACCTATTTGGAAAAAAAAACTGGAAAAAACATTACTCATAGAACCAATGGCCACTGGAGGCGGAAAAAATCTCGAGTGCCGATCTCGAACCGTAAGACGCTTCGTAGCATCTTGTGAAGATCCTTGGGGAGGCTTTTGTCCAGTAGTGGACGCTATTCGGTTGAAATGATAATGATGATAACAACTGCCGTTCCCGTGTGCTATGAGATTTTGACAATTATAAGCTTATTTAAATAAATCAATTTAACGGATTATATCGCGTATATTATCTCATTTGAGTTCCCGACGTTTCGAAAACTTTTTAGCTTTCCATGGTCACGGGTGGACTGAGAAAAGATATATTTGCCTCTGTCAAAGTTACAATTTGTGCAAACTACCCACTTTGATAACACAAATAAATGTGTACATACATGCCAGATGGACCTAAGCTGTAAAGAAAGTTACACATGTGCCAGAAGGGCTTTTATTTTATTTTAATAATTTAGCAAGCAGCATTTCACCAATGAGGCGTACTGAGGAGAAAAGAAACGCTGCAAAGAAAAACTCCCAGACTACCTCATTACTAATTATAATATTTTCCAAAACAAAGACTATTAAACTATTAAACTACTTTTTAACAGATAATATATTTTTACACCGTTCGGAAATTAAGGTTAAATTTTTTCATTTAAATGAGTAATAATCGCGAAAACAGAAGAAAATATTAATAATAAGCTTCTTAATAAACGGAAAACGCGTTAAATTGTGAGCTCACATATAAACGCTAGGTATATGTAATTTGTACAGGACTACAAATACAAGAGGTTTTATCCGTCATTTTATAACACACGGGAACGGCGATAGTACTCGTAACACTCCTGAGCCGCATGCAATTATAATATTTGAATGACATTTTCCGTAACATCTCGCTGATTCACCAGTCCACCCGCGACCATGATCTATGAAACTGTGTCATGGTCGCGGATGGACTGGTTTGCTGTCACAGGACAACGAACGATCCTTGTGGAAATCCTCAGGAGAAGCCTTCGTCCAGCAGTTGATGTCTTTTGACTGGTATAATGACAGTTTAAAAAAAAATATATATAATGAATTACTGTCCTGGAAAAAAATCCAGTGGCTTGAATTCTTCTTAATAGACACAATTATTTTAAAGGGTGTTGAATCATAGCCAATTAATGAACAGACATCACACATTCAAGCTAAATCATGTTTCCGTCGTGACATACGGTTATTAAACTAAGCACCAGGTTTACACATCAGTGTTTGCCTTTAATTGTTCTAATTTACTTTAGCCAACACGAAAACGAGGGTAATGCCTTTCGCGCGTGACTACTTTTTTACTGTTATTACTAGACCTTGTGTTTATTTGTCTACGAACATTTCTTTAATTAATAGCTAAACTAGGTTTACAACCAGCAATCAAATTAAAACAGCAGTTGCTCAAAATTTGTCATATGTGCCCTGATTTTTTATTGTAGTACAAGAGATAACGTTGTATTAAGGTTTAATTTTATGTCGTTAGACGGATAATGGTCGTATATCTGTAACAAAATATGTTTAAGGTTTAATATCGGTATCTGACCTATGAATTATTTATCGAGGGCTGCTCAGTGCCAAAGGGCTCTTAACGAGTTTGAAATATCCTTAAAATATTCACTATTGTGCCCTAAAATGGTTAATGTGAATGGCTTATGAAAAATTCCATTTTTTTTATCTGGTAAGTACTCAAAAGTGATCGATTATCTTATACAGTTTAAATCTTAGTTTTCTATAAGAGTCGACCAGTGACTCACTGCATTATTATTTTTTACAATTATCGGCGAGGACAGACGATACACCGCCCGAACCATTGGAAGGGTAGAACCCTGAAATTTAAAATAGCTCCCTTGGACCTAGAGGACATTTTAAGCAGTACACTTCATTTACAGAGTATGCGATACGCTTGTTAGACGAGTTAACGATCGCAGTAAGATGACATGCTCGTATTTGATACTCAAAGAGACGCTGCTGTCTGTTCTACCTATACCTAACTAGAATAATCTCTCGGGACAACTTCCACGCCTCCTATGCTATGAGCTGGGGTGGTAATATTCGTGGCCGTCACCATACGGTACAGGATCCATGGAAGCCGTTAAATGCACTGGCACAACATCGCACCGATCAACATGGAGATACTTAGAGAAAGCCTTTGTTCAGCAGAGAACGTCATGCGGCTAAAATGAAATTCAAATTCGACCAAAACATGTCGTTCGGTACACGACTTCAACGGCGCGACGTCTTTGCCATAGAATTACAAAATAGCTAATAGTTTGAACTAGAAGTATTTAATATTTCTCATAAAATGTAATACAAAAATAATACTTCATCCAATTCCCTATTACTCGCTTGTGTTCAAAGTTTCAGTATGATAGAAATCAAACCAAATTTGAACAATTACATACGAGTACGATTATATCACTTCAGAAAATCTTAATCCAAGAGAATCCAGAACACTACTTACTCAAACTAATGTAGCAGCAATTAAAGATAACGCCTGAACTTCGCCATTACTTATTACATGGCTCAATAATCCTAAGACCTATTCCACTAAAACCGCAGCAAAACTTAAACTAGAATCAATCAAGAGAGAAGACATTAGCAACTGTTGCTGTTTACAAAATGTGTGCACATTCAATATCCAGTACGAGTTGTGTGGACTATTTGAAGGTCGATCGAATCGTAAAATATTTTTTTTTGTTTTGAACTGTTGTATGTTTGTATGTATCTTTGTGGCTTCATCACGCCAAAATGGCTAAACGTGCTTAAACTATAGGATACCCTTAAGTCGAATACGCTGAAAAAAAAGAGTTTAAGATTTTTTACTACTCCGCTCAAATCAAATCAAATCAAATCAAAATATCCTTTATTCAAGTAGGCTTAGATACAAGCACTTTCGAATTGTCAGTTACAATGAGAGAAGTCTTTGCTGGGAAACATACAATATGATCCAACATTTGTTGGAAAAGGCGGCAAGGATGGAAGGCTGATGAAGTTACGGGCACATTCTAGTCAAGAAATAAATATTGAAGGAAAGCGATTGTAAACAGGCAACCCCGTTAACGTTTACGATCCGTGTTTTTAACAGAAATGCAAACCGTCTGGTCTGGTTTAACGAACGAACGTTAAAAACAGTACGTAACCGTTACATTTTACTTACGAAGGAACAACTGGCCCTTAGTTATTTTAGTACATATTGACTTTTCGCCCCTAGTAGAAAATTAAGCAATAGCTGAGCCGGATGTTTTCGATTCGCCCTTGGCTATCAATTTGATGTTTGAGGATCAAAGGGAGATGGCCATCAAACGTGGCTCGGCGGGATACGCGACGTTCATTTATTGCCAAATCACTTATTGACTTGCCAGTCATAAAATATCGACGTACATGAACATTTGGTATTGGTTTAGAACCTAATTGCGTTTCTGGAAAATGATATATTAGTTTCTAGTTCGTGTTTAATTGGATTTTGCTTTAACTAATGTACAGACATTTGATTTTTACAACTTCATAATCTATAATGTCATGTCAATCTGTCCGTCTGTCTATTACCTCTTCACGCTTAAACCGCTGAACCGGTTTGAATGAAATTTGGTATGAAGATACTTTGAGTCCCGGGGACATAGGCTAGTTTTTATCCCGCAACTTCTTCAGCTGAGGCGAATACAATCATAACCCTCTCTTTTTTTCTTAAGTTTATATAAACATCGAATAATTCTTGTAGGCCAAGTCTACTTACCTTTGTACTTTCCAAATACCTTTTACAACAAATGCGTCTTTAGTAAATAAACTAGGGCTTACGTTGAATCAAAGGGCATATAGATTTAAGACACTTTGTATTTAAAATAAAATAAAAACGATCTGCGCTACGCTTAACTGTTATTTTAAATACCATGTGTACAGTTGTGTTTCAATAAGAACCTTATTTCCTTCGCAAAGACACATAAACACAAACATTATCAATATTTTTTGATTCAGTGATCAATATTTATAATCAGTAGGTTTCTTTGAACACATCTTCAATAATAAATCAAATTTATAATAGTACACATGGCTTTTCATGGGGTTTAAAAGTAAATACCTATAATGTAGGCTGACCGTTTTACAAACGACGACAAGGCAGTTTGACGGACAGCCGGCGAAAGGCGTCTCGCCACACACTCGTTTTCCTACCCCGTTGTCACTATGCCCTCTCTCTAAGGGCCTATTCAAACGTACCACAACCACACCAAAGCGACAACCACGTGGTCGGCGATAATTTATATGAAAATAAATGGTTTTATTCGCACGAACCACATTTCGCCGTTAAACGCAATCGTGTGGTCGCTCCGGCTACATCAAAGCAAGTACAAGAAGCTGCAGCGCAACTATTCACACGTAACCACTGCGTCAATATCAACGAATCGCAGGATGTACAAACTGAAATGCTCTCACATTGTCAGCCGCATCTCATCAACTTTTAAGGGTTTCGTAACCAAAATGGCAAAAACGGAACCTTTATACTTTCGTCATGTCTGTCCATCCATCCATCCATCCATCCGTTTGTCACAGACATTTTACTTTAAAACTGCAAGATGTATATTGAGGAGTATTGGTGTTTTGTTTAGCTCGCTACTTAGTTTTGTAGTTAAATAACGAAAATAGATATCTCTAGGGGGGCACTCCATCCATGTAACCGAAGTTGAACATTTCTTTCAGCGTGCATCCCCCCACCCCCCTCTATCTTCTAAACCGTATATCCAAACTTAAAAAAAACTTACAAAGGTAACGCTTAACAAATCTTTAAAATAAAGGTAGCTCCTTTATTGGTGCACTTTTTCCGGTACGATATGCTCTTGGCCGGTTTTTAGGGTTCCGTACCAAACATGGTAAGAAAAATTAAAAGTATAATAGCTACTAGGTCAAATAGGGTATCATATGAAAGAACTTGATCTGTAAATTTTTGAGCAATTATTACTTACTTTTATGTTCGAAGTTTACCAAGCGAAAAATCTAGAATTTTCTTGAAGTATGTAATTTAATAAATCGTATTTATTGCAGAGAATGGTAAAAATAAAAATTAACATTAGATACAAATTATAAATAACAACTAATTAAACTAGGATTATTAAAAATTACTTAAAAAATTTGGTCCCTTCGTTAATTTAATATGAATATTAGACGAAAATTATAACCATATATCTGTCTGTCTTACATCTTTTTTAATCACCAAAAATCACTTTTGAATAACCCGGTTTGGTTAAGTTTGCCTCTCATTTGTATGTGACGCCATAGATACCAGAGGCAAACTTAACTCAAACGGCAAGTTAATTCGGAATAAGTGAATATTTGTACAGAACCCTCTGAGCGTGAGTCAGACTCGCACTTGACCGGTTTTTTCTTCTATATTGCGGCTCAACAAACATTAACAACACTCAGCTTTACAGTCACGTACAAAAAGGACACTGCATTGAAGCTAAAGTTGTTCTTCGACTTTATTTGTTGAATCAGCGTGCACTTATCTTGGAGTATCGAGTTGTCTAGCAAGCAATATCTGCACTGAGCTAATGCCTTGAGCACAACTGACAAGGCAAACTTTACTTTGATTGTGCTCCATTCCATCCTGCTACTGATATTGTTAAACGAAGTTGTTATACGCTTATAGCTAATTTCGTAGAGTTGCTGTACAGAAAGCTCGAATTGAGGGTAAGATGCCACATGCATGGCTTAAGTTGGCTAATGTCAATGCATAAGTGGGTCTCCTTCGGAATCCCTAATGTCGTTTGTCCTAATGTATCGTTTGCCAAATGTATCATTTGCCATAATGCATTTTTTTCAGAAACTGTAAATTTTTCAGGATGTTTTAAAAGATCGTCGTATAGATTAGGTTAGGTTAGCTTTGTTTTATAAAAATCCTGAAAAATTTAGGGTTTCTGAAAAAAATGCGTTATGGCACATGATACATTAGGACAAATGACGTTAGGGATTCCGATATAGATCCATAAGTAAAACTATTTCCTGTTTATTGAACTCGAGGATGAAGGTAATTTTAATTGAATAATTTATGAGCCGGCATTGTCAAGGAATGACTATTCGTAAACCACGCCACAATCGCCGAGCAAGAAAGAGAAAGCTAATACACTACATGCCTGGGGTTTTTTGGGGAAAAGCGCCAGATGTAAAGGTACAATGAAATCTAAGAAATTATTATGTTTTGTTAACATTTAAGTTAGTGACGTAATAGATAAAGGAAGACTGACATTTTTAAATAATTTACCCGTTTATTAATCTGTAATTTCTACAAACTAGACGAAAAACGGAAAATTAAGATGCGTTTTCGGATTTCTTTTCTATCGAGGAAATTTTAAACAAACGTGTTTCCGCGTTAGACGTTGAATAGGTTATATAGTAAAAAAACTTTTTCAGATGCTGAAAACCAGTCTGTTTCATATACTAGATTTAACAAGAATCTCACAAAAATATAGCTTTTACTTTCGTAGCACCGCCTAACGGATATGCCGTGAAAACAAGCGCTGTTAAGTCGGAAATTCAAATGGCACGCGATATAATCCGTCTAAATTGCTTTATTTAAATGTGTCAAACCAAATAGAGAATGGGATATTAATATTTTTTTTACACAAGCGGAGTACAAGAGAATATGTGTCATTATTATTTGGATCTACATAGAATAATGACACACATTCTTCTTTCGGTTACCTACTCCAGGAATATTCGTTGGTACGTAGGAAGATTAAGCTATCCTCATTCGTGTTCGATTTTTTAGGGTTTCGTAGCCAAAATGACAAAAAGGGAACCCTTATAGTTTCGTTATGTCCGTCCGTCCATCAGTCCGTATGTCACAGACACTTTACTCAAAAACTGCATGATGTATATTGATGAACTTTGGAGTATAGGTGTATATAAGCCGGTACTTAGTTTCATAATTAAATAACAAACAAAAATATTTCTACACAATAACCGCAACAGAAAAAAAATCTGCCAATATTAATGTGTGTGGCACATATTTTGAGAGCTCATTTAAAAACTTTGAGATTTCTAAAATTAAATTTTGATTTAGTGAACATTTTTGGAAATAATCGCTTCAAAAGTAGCATAAATTGTGCCCGACTCACTATTTTCTAAACGGTATGTCCAAAAAATATGAAAAATATGCAAATTGTGTTAAATTGTGTTCAACATAATCGGATATACCGTTTTTGAGTTTTTACCAAAAAACTGCGCTCCTCAGCAAAAGGACGTAATTGCCGTGGAGATACGCTCTTTTGCTAGTGCACTTTTTCATATCGTATTTTTTTCATTTATAGTGCATTTATTTGTATGAACGGCTGAGCATGGTCCGATATGCTCTTGCCCAGTTTTTCTTAACTAAGCTGGAAGAATTGAGAAGGGGGAACCAAGCGAAGATATTTACATTACGAACCCTGTTTTTTGCTCGGATGTACAGCTAAAATGCTTGGAGGCATTTGAAATGTGGTGTTGGCGTAGAATGCTTAAAATCAGCTGGACGGAAACGTACCAACGAGGAAGTTCTGCTATAGGCAAGAGACGAGAGGCAACTAATAACCGCCATTGAAAAACGTAGAGCTAAGTGTATAGGCCACATACGAAGACACGAAGGGTTAAATATTACCATCCTCGAAGGCAAGATAGAAGGAAGCCGGGGAAGAGGAAGGCCTAGAGTACCATACATGATGCAAGTGAAGGAGTGGTGCTGTAGCCACTCGTACCAAGAAGTAAAGGCAAAGGCCCAGGACAGGCCACTCTGGAAAATGCTGCAACGACAGAGAGCCCGGCCCTCTTAATAATGATGATGATGATGTCCAGCTAACCTTGTACCAAAAATTAAATGTACAGGCATTTTATTTTTACTACTCTGATATGCAAAACGCTGCGATGAATGCTCATGCCACTCGAATAAAATAACTCATCGCAATATAAAATGCACGTCATTTACACTATTGACTATGCACGCAGAACATTACAGATTATCAAAGTGATTCAATCATCACGAACAAACGGCTCGACTGACCGCAACTAATCTCCGAGAATCGGCCACCAGAGGTCAAGTACATAATGTGCAATAGCAAGACTATATCCCCTACTACAACCAATATTATATATACAAATGCCGCTTAAACACTAAAGCAACCTATATTTATATGAGAGATTTACCTTCAAAACCATTATCCTCCGAGAGTATTAAACGCCTGATTTTGGATACCCAAATCCTCGTAATCCAAAACGGAATATTTTTTTTATTATTATTTATTATAAACACAAAATATACACAGCGTTTATACATAAAAAAAAATTGCCAAACCGCAAGGCAGTTTGTTGGCGAATATATACACTCGGTTTTTGTTATTTTATCCACTTTGTAGCACTTATCCAACATTTACCTACCCAACCACCATTACAGTTGCCGGCAAACATCTTGAGCAAAACCTTGACTGCGCAGTAACTGATTTACGTACAAAGGTAAAAAAGGTACCCTTATTGATCAAGAAGTTTGCCAGCGACAAAGAAAAAAAGAAGTTCGACGGCGTGCCTGACTTGGTCCATCCACCTTAGCGGAGATCTACCGCGTGGTCTATAGCCTGACAAGGTGTTTAAAGCTATACGTTCCAGTATGTAGCACCCACTCACGGAGCAATGGTGGCCTGAACCGTTGGGAGGCATGCGCGGAGCCGAAGCCAATGCATAGAGGCCCTTTCGACACTTTCTCGAAATTTAAGGGGTACACCCCGCGGGTGCTGTTCCGGCCCGTACGCACACAAGACAGCCCCCGCGAGATGTAAGAACCATTGAAGACATAGACTACGCTGAAGAAAAAAAGAGAGGTTATGATTCTTTTCCTCCACTGACAAAGTTGCGGGCAACTTCTAGTTTAAAACAAAAGCTTGCTAAAGTAATAATTAAAGCTGTAATTTTCGCTTCTTATAATATCATGGTTGCCATAAATAAATCCATCAAGAATTACTTCGAAAGGACAAGGACATCGCAAAGAATACCGATAGATAATGCATATGACCCGACCGCATCGAACCGAACACCGCTTTACACCGAACACTACCTACATACCCTAACATTATCAGCCAATCAAATTAATCCTAATCAGGTCCTGGCATGTACATAACACACTGCCGCAACATCGAGGCAGGTGATTACACTGCTACATACCTTATCGCTGGTGCCAGGCGGCAGTGAGGCCTGTTAGCTAAGTCAACAATCGTCCTGCGCAAATATACAGGAATTATACTTAATGCTAAACCAATCACGGCGGAGAATATCCTTAACACTGTTTTTTTTATAAAGAAGATTTTAAATTAATAAAACTTATAATCTATTTGCCCATCGGTAAAGACCTGGAACGCAGAAAAAATAAAGGCAATTTAATAAATGAGAATTTGGGCGACCAAGCTTTGGTAATATACAAGAATTGCTCATTTAAAGTAATAGGATTCAGATCTACATACAATACAATAAATCTTTATTGCACACCTCACAAAACAGGGTACAGAAAACAATACATTCAAAGAGAGGTAAACAACATGCGGTCTTATCGCTAAACAGCAATCTCTTCCAGACAACCTTTGGGTAGTGGTTTCGGTAGTACTACCACAAATAAAATTACTTCATATATTTTGCCAAATTTTTATACATCGCAATCTCACAATCAATTCCTTACCTGTTCATTTTAGACTGCTATCAACTCGGCTTGTAATTTCTCTATTTGTCTGATAATGAATGCTTATATACTACTTATAGAACAACGGAACCCGCATGTCGCTTTGTCGGTCACGCAAACAAGAAACAATCGGCAGCGCAAGGCGGGCGATGCGATGCCGATACCGTACCGATACCGCTTTTTGCGGTCCTGTCAGACGCAGATGATTTGTTAGCTACCGGCTAACTACCGTGCTTTTGTGCGATATTTAGTCAACAAAATTGCACGTGTGTTGCCGAGATTGCGAAGCATGTGACCGGCATGCATGGTCAGAAAAACGATTTATCCAACCGCAACGGTCGTGGAAACGAATCATTTTTAGTTCATTCAAAAGCTTCTCTTTGTAATGTATTGTATTGTATTCTCTTCTCTATTTGAATTGTTATAAATATAAATATAAAAATAAATGCATATAAAAATAATCTCAAATGCGAGCTTGACGAATGACCTATCAAATGATTTGTATAATATCATTGACTTTTTAAGGAAATATATAATAAAATTACCTACATCATACATCTCATACGGAAAATAATTAGGTATCTTTTTAATTCACGACTTGCGTGAATTACCTACCTGTGTCTCGGACAGGGAGTGAAACGTCTATTTGTTTTAAATTTTGTCTCTAGATGTATAAACAGACCAAGAGAAACTATGAAAATGTTCTTTTACTTTGGTATACATATTAACATTTTTATTAGGATACACTTGCTCCTCATTTTTTTAGCGTTTACAGTTTAACAAATGAACAGTTCACATTAAACCTCCCGTAACACTTAACAAATAGTAAAGTCCCTATAATAGTATTAAATAATAGTCTCCCATATAAACTGTGATCATCCCGCCGCCTCACAATGTAGCCTTCATATCGCTCTTTAGTTTTATGCTCGCGAATAAAAGACGTATTTTAAACAATATTACACTACTTTGTAACTTACTTCCTAACTTGTTACAATTTCCAATCTCGTGGCAGTTCCACGTTTATTGCAGATGTATTTTCATTTGCCTTGGATTAAACACTGAAACTTTTACAGAAAATGTGCCAAGATTCAGTCTGTACGGAAAATTAAGTTTATATCTGTTAATACTGAAACTTGTGATTTTATTTTGATTTATACGTAAACTGGGTTTGTCGTTTTATTGTTTCCAAAGAATTATTTTTTTTATATTTAGATACATAAAACTTGCTCTTCAGCTGTTCTCTTTGTTTGTATATGGACAACTTAGTATCAGCTACGAGCTCCCGACGACACGACACACAATATAAAGTCATTTTAAAAAAAAATAAGAATAGTTAGCAGCGTAATCACACATATTTTAATAAAATTATACTTATAAAGAATATTTACACCACAGAATTCGAAATACCTACACCTTTAACTTTATTTACTGGCTTACTCACTTTTTAATAAAATATTATAATAACTTACTTACGTAGTAACATCTTAATAAAAATTTAATACAAAAAATAATAACGACCTTAACAAAACATACCTAATAAATATAATTATACAGGTAGTGTGTTAACTAATTAAGGGGCAGTCATTTTCAAGTGTCATTATTACTGTAGACAGCATGTTATTAAGGTCGTGATAATATTGTAATCGGATCAAGCAAATCTACATACAGCACTCGACTTTAATATTAGCATAAATTTCTTTGTTAAACCGGCGATAATATCAGAAGTTGGCTCACGAATTACTCCAGTATAAATCAAGGAAACTTCACGAAAACCGATTAATTGGTTCAATTGTCTGGATGGGTTTGACATCGCACGAACAATCTGTAGACAAAGTTTGTATGCAAAAGTCGCGCTTAAACTCACTCACCATTAGATTGTCTACGGGCCAACTTTGATAGCTTCGAGTGTAGCTTGATATGAAAGTTCGCGTATGCGATGAATTTATTGCCTGCACTACGATCCATTCTGGACACGTAATGCTTCGGAACAAACGGAGTTTGCTAATGCTCATATACCTAGTTTTAAAATTCACCTAACTCTGATACCACGACTTAGTGGAATGTTATTCATCTCTCTTAGTTTCTTAGTGCTTTCGTGAGATGTCATTCAGCAGCACTTTGGGGAATAGATGATTTATTACAGAATATGTATACTTTTCTTGGAATTCGTAACTTCAATCTTGTCAATTTTTGATTCTAATTTATTGTACAGAGACTCTACATCAGACATCGCCAAATGTGAAAGTATAATCTTGATGTTGTGATTTTCTTAAGGCGAAAGTTTTAGTCATTTCTTTTCATATTTAAGATTTAGTTTATTAGTTATAATTAATAACTGTAATATTTAAATAAAACAATTTAACGGATTATATCGCGTATATTATCTCATTTTAGTTCCCGACGTTTCGGAAGCTTTCCAACTTTCCATGGTCACGGGAGGACGTTAAATTGTTTTATTTCAATGAGTAATAATCGCGGAAACAGAAGAAAATATTAATAACTGTAATATGTTATTTGAATAAAAAAGTATTATTATATTATATTATTATTATTTTACTTATTAAACCAATGTCGCTCTATTTTTATTTTTGCCGGTGCTTTAATTCAAATTTAATCGTCGTACCCTGATAGAAGCATCGTAAAAGTTCAGAATGATTATCCGAGCACTCTGGAAAGAAGTCACAATACACCTCACCTTTTAACCCCAACAGCTCGCAACAATACTTCCCACACCGCTTAAGTAACAAAGCAAAAATGAAACGTGCTAAGAGGTTGCAACCGGCGATTTACTCGCAAACGCATGCACGGCTTGAAAACTGTAATTTTCCGTCCGTCACGATGCGGGCGTGGGATACAGTTCAAAGGGCGCCGTATCGAACCATCTGAGGTGTATCGCGTGCGGCCGAAGCCTTCGAGGCGTGATTGTGTTATTAAACCGTTTGTATGTCACTATGGCTTATGACTTATGGGTGCTATTGCTATACTATGATACCAACCGTAAATAAAAGCCGACAACGCACTTGTGACTCCTCTGGTGTTGCAGGTGTCTATGGGCCACGGTGATCGCTTACCGTCGGGCGATATGTCTGCTCGTTTGCCCCTATAACATAAAAAATGACAATGACATACTTAGGTTCTCCTCAGAGGTCCAGGAGAACGTCGAAAGAACAGCGTCATTAAGAAAGACTGTAATTCAATATGACAATACGAGATGGTTTATAATACGCTCCAAATCAAGTTGTTGACTACTTTTACTACCTTGGTTATTGATTTCGCTACGCTCTGCAACCACAAGAGTATGGCTCTCACGTACAAAAAAGGTGTATGTTTTGTTATGTAATAGCAAAGTAAATTACCCGGAGGAGCGCTGATCTAAACGATGTCGAGAAGTGAAAAGGGATACTAGGAAAAAGGAGGGAAGAGGAAAACTGTCAATTATAGTTTACTGCCTCAAACTGATGCTTTTGCCCAGCTTTGGCATTTATTTGCCTAAGTAAAATTTTTCTTCAGCTCTTTTCTAAACCTCTAGCGGCCGTCCATCTCAATTGAAATTGTATTGAACCTACATTGGATTCTACAACTTCTACTGTTTCTCTGTCCACAATTCTGTAATATAAATAGTTTAATTTAACTTTGATTTAGTTCTTTTTGTTTAAAAGTTGACATGACCGAAGTTATGTGTCTTGAGAATCGGTTCAGCCATTTGACAATGCCAAGTTTTCTAGATCTGTAGAAGTTTTTTTGGCAATTACTTACTCGTTAAAATAAAATCACCGTTTACATTTACGAGTACAGTCAGCATCCAATAGTCTGTAGCATCCTAAGCGCCATGCTTATAAGAATAAAGATATGTTGCAATATATTTGATACTTTGAATGCTACAGGCTATTTGATGCTGACTGTACGAGTATAACTTAATTTCTTCTATCAAACATTACTAGCAGTAAACTTTTTACATAATGCAGCCAAAAAGTAGGTGTTGTCGGGTTGAATAGCACCACTACCTATCTAGGACTCGTTTATTGCTGCACTATATCCTTGCAGCATAGTTCTAGCTAAAAATGTGTGTCTTTCACCTCATTTCGCTTGCAACTTGGTCCATAACGTAACTCAAACGCAATCCAGCGCCTGGAAACAGAGGCTGAACTTCTCACCACCCATTATTCCCTTGCCGATAACCTTGTGGATAATTCCGCAACTGCTATCTTCGATGCTTAGTCCTAACATAGGTGGCGGAGACTTCGTAGTAAATAAGCAACCGTGTACTTATTCAATTTTAATCAAGGAATTATATAATGTCGGAAAATCACTTTAGGTTACTTGAAGCAGGCAGTAAGTTGTGATATTTCAGTACTATGTGGCTTGCGGCAACTCGTGACTTTTATGTCTGTTTTACTTTTTGACTCGTTGTCTGTTTCTCTCTTAACTAAAAATTGTTGTTGTTTATCCCCTTTGGGTTGCCAGCCTTTATAACAAAATAAATATTTACGCGGCCGCCTTGCGCATTATTCTGGGTATTTTATCTATAGTTTTACAAATTGTCATAGCTGAAGGCTTCCTCAAACGCACGACTGTGACATATTTAATATGGCTTTAGTACTTAAACTGAGAATAAGCATATTATAGCCAAACTAAAATCATATAATCTATTGCGTCATTAAAAATAAACTTTAAAATGTTGTACAGTGAAGGAATTTTATTTACATACCATTTCGTACCTTGTCATAGTCAAAATCAATATGAAAGCCGATAGAGATTCCATGTAAATGTCACTATGACAAGGTACAAAAGGGTACACAAATTAAATTCCTTGACCGTACAATGCACATGTACATAAACCACTGTCGGACAAAGATATAAGAAGAATATTGAGATAAATATTGCTCAATTTATTATCTAACGCATCTAACGCATTAAAAAAATCCATAAACATACTGTACTGGTATTGCAGTCACTGTACACATTAAAGTTGTAAAAATGTATATTTTCGTGGCTCCTTCGATTCCTTCCTTAGTTATTAAAAGAAATTGTGTCTCAATAAACACCTATCTTACCTCAATGTTTAATCTTAAAATGCTCACAGTCACTGTTCTGAGAGCTAGCACCATGTTATCATACTCATGCCTAAAAAAACCATACTAATCCCGTATAGATATGAGTTTTTTTTTAAAGAAAGGTAATATGAAGATGTGCGTACATTATCTATAATCCATGGTATTATATAGACTAAATTCCCTGATCGCCACCTTCGTCAATGAGTCCGGTCTCAAAGACGTCTCTAGAGGATTCGATCGACATTTCACCAGTGCGTTTGATTTGTAAGGAAGGTTTTAGTGTACTACATACAGTATACAACTTCTTTCAACCGTGTAAATTTCACAATCCGTATACCTTATCCCTTAAACATACGCGTGGCAAGTAATGGCAATTTAAATAGTTCTGACACGTACCTGACTAATATTTTAATTTGAATATGTGTTAGACTTAAAACAATTTAAACGTATTCTCAGTGGACCCCTTGACAGGAAAGCTTCCGAAACATAGGCAACTCAAATAAGACTGCATACGCGATACAATCCGTTTAAATTGTTTTATTTAAATGAGTGATAATCGCGGAAACAGAAGAAAATATTATGTTGTTAGATTGCTATGCGTAAAAAATTGGCTACGAAGTACTGCAGCCTATGTCACTTCAATAACCACGCCAAAATCGTCTAACAGCACCTCATGCGTTAAAATTCATCTAGCCGTTTAGGCTAAGAAGCATGCCAAACAACTGTACATATTTTACTGATTCAGTCGGGTAAAAACCTGCACTAAATTTAAACAAATAAACACAGTTCTTAACAATTTTCCAATCCACCGAACAACGTCAATCAAAACGTATCGTGACAATCTTAAAGTGACACGCTGTGAAAACTACACTTTTTTATCACGTAATTTATACCAACAAAAAATTGAGCAATGAAATTCATTATCTGCCATTAACGACCCAATATTAATACAGTAATGAAATGTTCGCGAGTAATAGTGTCATGTAATCCATTTTGTTTATCTAAATTTGAATCTTCAATCACGCCGTGGCGAGTGGCGCATGCACATGGTCCGATTTGTCACAATCAATCATTGGGTAAGGTCACAGTGTGTCGCAGGTGGCTATTGTCCCCACACATTCTAACTTCTTTATTGTTTTTATCCAATTTACTCGTATATATGGAGGAAATTTTGTGTCGGGGCGCGAGGGCGATCGGTTATTCTATGTCACAATAATAATCTAATTCACGAAGTTTTCAAGAAAGTTTTTAGTTGTTCTTTTATTATATTTGAATTGACGGAGTGACACAATTTGTAACAAGTATTAAGTCAATTATAAAGAACCAACTTTCAGTGTTCAGTTTATTATATATTCTAAAAATCATTACCTACATTTTAACAAGCTTCTGCCCGCGACTTCGTCCGCCTTAAATTTCCTTATCGCGGATTTTTTCGAGATAAAAAGAAGCCGTAGTTGTAGTTTGGTACGGATATAGTTTGAGTTCCGAGAAAGGAAATACCTTTCTCGGAACTCAAACTATATCCGTACCAAATTTCATCCAAATCGGATCAACGGTTTAAGCATGAAGAGGTAATAGACAGACAGACACACTTTTACATATTTAATACTAGCGCTTCCGCCCGTGACTTCGTCCGACTTAAATTCATTTATTGCCGATAAGGGTATTTTTCCGGGATAAAAAGTAGCCTATGTTCTTCCTCCGGACTCAAACTATTTCCATAGCAAATTTCATTCCAATCGGTTCAGCGGCTTAAGCGTGAAGAGGTAACAGACAGACGGACAGATATACAGACAGACCGACACACTTTCACATTTATAATATTATGTATGGATATGTATTAGAATGGATTGAATATAAATTCACATAGAAACTTAAATTAAATGTTTCACCAACTATGAGGAATCCAATTATTTGCGTGAGTTTTAAAAACCGATACTAATGAATGCTGCTGAGTCTCACCGAGCCTTTCATTTTTAGAAATAACTAATATAATAAAAAGGGAACACTAATATGTAGTTGAAAGTATTAACCAAAATTAACGTTATTTGCAATTAAACGTGTAACGTTATTTGGCATTATTTTTTTAAGCCACGGAATTTTCATTTTCCTCTCTTCACGCTTTAACCGGATACAATATAATAGACCGTACATACCCACACGTTTTAGGGATGTGTGATGGATGTCTTAGGAACAAAAGGTTTCGAATAACAAGAGAAGGGGAGCGGCGCGGGTAACTTTACGCCTCATCGTTTATAATGATTTTGGCAAGGTTTAATGATACAACTGATAATACTTTCTATGAAAATTACGAAACGAAAATTGACACTGTCTCAGACTAGTCTGGAAATTGAGATGCTCTTAATTCTCTGCACTGCACTTTAGGAGCTCAGTATGAAAATAACCGTTGCTCAATGAATTGTTATTAATTTCAAATCAACTTCCATGAATTATCATAGACTCTCCTTACTACTTTTTCAACTTTAACGTGTGAAGATAACTTTTTTTTCTAAAACGGTTATCAGAGAAAGTAACAAATGTATTTCACATTTATATTTCCTATTTTAATAGGTAACGAAAATAAAAGTATATCATCGGTACTCGAAAGGTTTTACCTGTTTATTGAATAAATACCGCATCTCCGATTCAAATAGCGGTACGCAAATATTAACAATGGCTAGGAACTCAACCGCGTTAACTTTATTCAAACGAACAATTATTATTTCCATTTATTGCATTGTGTTTGCATGCATTTAAATAACAGTATTTTCAGCGCCAAATATCCGTGACTTTATTTTCCATCGGTATGTTCCACTGGCGCAAAAAACAACCGTTTTATTCCCATGGAAATTCATTGATTGCAAACTCATTGGATTGCTTTCTGAGTAGTCGGTGTTGACATAGCGCTGCTATGCATTGTTTCTTCTAAATCTGTATAAGGTAAATCTCACAGTGCTTGATATTGTACCATTAGTTACAAACTCCAACTAGGGTGCTAAATATTAAAATTCGGATTTTAAACATGGTTAGGTACCTTATTTCATTCTTCTTAGATCAACTTGATACGGCGCGATCGGTAGAATAAAGAAACTTTGTCATCAATAGATGACAAAGTTATTTTTCGGCATTACTCTCTACTGTCTCACTCTCTTTTTAAGCTAACGGTTTCGAGTTGGGCGATCGTTTAGTTTTAAGAAAATCATTTTTTTTTTCTGACAAGTTGTACCACCCTTCGAGGTCATACGTTAATCTAGTGGTGCTCGTCGTTTTACCGGCTCGATCGATCGTGCAGGCTGCAGAGGAAGCCGGCCTCGTCATCTGCCGGAGTGCTGTCCCGTGGTCCAGTTGCCGCTGTCTACCAGCCTTTCCTGCGCGATTCGATTGCTGTCGTTCAAGGGGCGTAAAGGTAGAGAGGAGCTGCACCAACTCTCAGAGACATGACCCTGAATCTAAATTCTGGGTCATTTCTCAGAAGCTAGATTGAGTTCGAGCCTAAGCTGGAACCCACTCTACCGATGTTACTAATGAGTATTTTAATATGTTGACTAACCTTAATAAATTTGCCTACTTTAAATTAAACCTTAACTAGTAAAAGTAGTTACTTAAGTTTAAATATAAAACAAAGTTTAAAATTAATTTAGATCATAGTAACTAAATATTAAGAGTAACTAACTAAAATAAGCGGTGGTATTCGTAATTTTACACTAAACCACTTGTTTAATTTGTCTGTAGTAGGTACCTTAGTTATTAGGTAAACAGCCAGCTACTCTTATTACTTATCTAATTTGTCGAGTTTTGGTGTTCAAATTGCTTTTATTGCATGATAGTGTCACATTTTGCCTTTTCTCGACCTTTATAGAATCTTTTACACCTAGAATCGAGTAATTTGTGTCCAAATGAGGTTGAGTAAATATTTCCAAAGCGTTTTTCTCAGTTTGAGACTTTAATACGACTTAATTTGCTACTTGACTGATGTCTTATAATGACGTCTATTATGAGGAACTAATGGAACTCCACAATATTCCATAGTATGTTTTAATAACAAGTGATTTTATTTTATCCGCTCTGACATCAACTATTTTTTTCTTCATGTGTTCAAATTATAAACTTGTTTATATTTAGAATTTGTTTATTAATACGAATAGTACCTACTAGATAAATACATATGCAATTTCGAGCTCATAATAATTTCATTATTTACGCAAATTATGACTACTTATGTGGCCTAAGATTTATGAGTAGTTAGTTCATTAACAACTTTTAACTTTAGCAACTGATTATGTCCTTATAATATGTTTCCACGTCAGAGGACAGTCAAAATTTTCAGTACGTCATTATGAACACCAAATTTTAAATTAAATTTATCATCAAAAACCCATTGAACCACATCGTCGCTGATTGTGTTCAGTGTAATAACAATTTAACTGAAAGTAATCCACAGAAGCTGTACAATTACAATGGCTCTAGTATTTTTTAAATAGCTAACTAATTATGGGGTTCGCTACCTTTATTATATAATGATTTAGGTTTTCTTTTTGGGACTGAATTCTTTTTTAAACCTAAGTACTCGTTCATAATTAAATACCTATAGAAGCATCATACTATACCTAGTTCGAAAGGTACAAAAAAGCGCGAGGGAGCGAGTCTTGTTATAACAACTTCCTCAGCAAATTGAAAATAATTAGCGGGCAAGAATTCGAGCGGCCTTCAGTAGTTTTCTTTTCTTTTATTACAGAAACCCATAGACAAATCCTGTATATACCCAACTAATAAACATTGCTTGACCTTTAGGACATCTAGGTACAACTTTACAATATGTCCATATTTTGACGTACATAAACGGATAGAGAAAAGTCGTCCCAGACCCAGGAACAAATAGAAAATGTTGTCTATTTTTTGTCATTTTACACATTACTACGTAATAAAGACAAAGACAGAATGTATAAGCAGCAGAGGCCGCTGGTGTGTGCACCTGTTCCGAACTCAATTTGCGCCCAGCCTCAATTTTTGCAGGACGCAATCAATTTTAATACGCCCCCACTATCGCCGCTGCAACGGAAATATCGTTTTACTAGTAATTTGCACGGTTATGAGTAACTATCTTGATACCTAAAAAATACAAAAGGTTAATAGTATTTTTAAATTATCCATACTAATATTATAAATGTGAAAGTGTGTCTGTCTGTCTGTTAGCTCTTCACGCTTAAACCGCTAAACCGATCGGAATGAAATTTGTTATGGAGATAGTTTGAGTCCAGGAGAAGGACATTGGCTAAAAATACCCTTATCCGCGATAAACGAATTAAAGGCCGACGAAGTCGCAGGCTGAAGCTAGTAATATAATAAGATGTTATCAGAGGTTAAATAAGTAAAACCGTAAACTAGCCCTCAGGATATATAAACGATAGAGGCTGCAGGTGTGTGCACCCGTTCCGAACTCAATTTGCGCCCAGCTTCAATTGTTGCAGGACGCAATCAATTTTAATATGCGCCCGCTGTCGCCGCTGCAGCGGACGTGTCGTACAATATTGAACCAGTGCTGTTTTAATATGCCGGATTAAGGCTGTAATGACTGAGTGCATGGGTAAATATGCAGCTGAAATAAACACGTTGCGGGTGAGGTGTTTTAAGTATATCTTTGGATGATCCTTATTGAAATCCAGTGTTCGATCTGTTTATTGTTTTAATCTTTTTTTTTTATTTTGCAGAGAGCAACATGTATTTTGTTACTTTGTCTCTGCATTTATTGCTCATTTGAATTGGAGAAACAAACGGCCAAGAGCATGTCGGACCATGCTCAGTGTAGGATTCCGTAGCCGTGACGTCAAAGAAATGCACTACAGATTTTTGAAAAATCCATTTGAAAAAATGCACCAGCAAAAGAGCGTATCTTCGTGGCACTGACGTGCTTTTGATGAGAAGCGCCGTTTTCCGCCAATAATTCAATCTTATACAGGACACTTATACTCCAAATTTCATCAATAAATCTTGTAATTTTTGAGTAAAGTGCCTGTGACATATGGACGGACGGATGGACATGACGAAACTAGAAGGGTTCCATTTTTGACATTTTGGCTACGGAACTCAAAAAATAATTAAAAAATACTTCTTGAAGAAGTCAATCTTGGAATCTTAGTTGTGCAGCTACAGTATTCAAATGGGTATTCTCATTTAAATATGCATCATTCAGTAGAGGTTAGTTAGTTTCGTCCCAAGACTGCCAGATTACACATTCTTAAACTATGATCAAATATTCATTTAACCTTACATTTTTGAATGAAACTGTACAGGGTTATTAAGAGTATTGGATTTTATTTTTGTAGGCCACATTTTATAGTTAGAATCACAAAAGCGCACAATAAACATCAATTCTAGCGTAATGTAGTTACTGTACCTAATGTAGCTAAAACTCATTACATCTAAATACCACACGAGGGAGCCACGGTATCGAACTGCCTGGAACGTATTAGACTAACATTTGTATTACTTTGCTGCAAAGTAAAATTTATCGCGAACATTTGTAATTGAAACCGAACAAATTGGAATTTTAGTTTCGTTGCTTTTAACAACTTGATTTCTGAAGGTACGGGTACTTTGAATAGTTCAGCTAGGGCAGAACAAATCTTTTGATTGGAAGTTATAAATACCCTTTATTGCACACCACACAAATATACAGGGGTGGACAAATAATACATTGAAATAAAACAATTTAACGGATTATATCGCGTATATTATCTCATTTTAGTTCCCGACCTTTCTTTCTTTATCGGGAACTAAAATGAGATAATATACGCGATATAATCCGTTAAATTGTTTTATTTCAATGAGTAATAATCGCGGAAACAGAAGAAAATATTAAATAATGCATTTACAAAACACAATTAGAGATACACAACCAGGCGGTGATAAATCATCATAATACTTCTGGCATTATCAACGAGTATTATTTATTTGATGTTGAATTTTATTTTTATTTTCAGCCTGAACTGTCCCACTGCTGGGCAAAGGCCTCCCTCTCTTTCTTCCATCCGTCCCTATTTACGGCAGCAACGGACCTTCGGAACGTGTCTAGGTCATCCGGCCATCTTCGTCGTGGTCTACCGCGACGCCGATCTCTTTTGGGTGGGATCCAGTCAGTGGTATTATAAAACCCAGTTCGAATTACATATGTTCATTTTAAATATTAGTTGAAGGTTTTAAATATAAGTTGACTGAAAAGTAACAAACAAATACCTGATACCGTTTACACACAAAATATAGCGAAAAGTCGCGTTATTTGATTTTAAATAACTAGGTCAAGTAAATAATAATAAAACCCTTTACAGTATCAATATGTCGAACGATTGGCCAATAAAGCCGTATGTATATGCTATAACACATTTAACTGGTAACTAACTTTCAAGTTTTGAATAAAGGCAGTAACTAGTATAACTGGAAACATTATGTTTACTATTAAGGGATACAAAGAATAAAAACACCAGCGAACATAACCCAACGTCACTAGAAGTAATTTTTGTGGAACGTGTGAACTGCACCAAAAATGGTCGAGCACTTCATACCGCGCACGTAATTAATTATCGAATTAATAAGCTATTTGAACGCAAGCAAAAAATTTCTGTCCATTTATCTAACAACTGGTGACGTGCATAATCGTGATATGATCGGTGTTTTTGTTATCAGCTATTCACACACGAATAAACTCGTCTAATGAAATGCCACTGTAACAATTAGTTGTCTGTAATGTATATAACCTTCCCCTGTTTATTTTTTGCCTTGCCAGGACAAAAATAATTATAAGTACACATATGTCCATATATAAGTATGAAGAAGTATAGAGATTTAATTAATAAATATTATGAAACAATTTTTATACACTTTGAACTAGTTCCATAGTAAGCGGAATAAGGCTGGTGTTATGAGCAGCGATCGTTAATGTCGTACCATTTTTGGTACAGCGATCATGGTAGAATGCCATAAGTGTGACAAATTTCAACTGAAATAATGGATTAGGGTTACTGTCCACACTATTAACTTTATGTTTATTCGTTTAAATTGGTATTTTACTCGTCTATAGCGCAATACCAAGATTGCACCAAAAATTCTACTAAATTTACGATTACTAATAATACGATAAGACGATATATTTATGTATTAACATAGGGAACCCAATACAATTACTACTAATGTCATTTAGACTGTACATTTTGATGGTAGGCAGATTGTGTACCATTATTGTACAGCAAAAAAAAGTCACGAAGTTACGCTGCTATTGACCAACGGTAGAGAATAAGCAGTCGCATCGGTAAAAGTGATTTGTTCCAGTCAATTTTAGAGCAACATATTAAGCCATACTATCTATACTAAAATTATAAATGCAAAGTCAGACAGTGCGGATTGAAAACTTCACTTTTCAAATGTATGCATGTTTCCTCACGATGTTTTCCTTCACTGAAAAGATTGCCGTAGAGATGAAATGACATTTCGTTTATCGTAATTGCGAAAAATTCAGTGGTTGTACACGTACAGGCCCAATTCGAACCTACGACCTCCTGTTTAAAAGTCGCATGCTTGAACCACGCGGCTATCGGAGCTTCTGAGATATAGCGCAGTAACAGTCGGACTGACAAACTGACGGTCAGAGTCGCACCACAGGTGTTCCTTTTTTACATTGTCGGTCACGCTCTTGCCGGTGAAGTAACTGCCACTTTTCTCTGTCTTCAGCCAGCGCCTTCTTGGTACGACCTGACGTTTACTTTTTCCTTTACTTGTGCAAAGAAGGTGCGCCTGGGTCTTCCTCTCATCCCTTTAACTTTTCCTTCTATGATGTTTTTAAAGAACCCGTCATGTCGTATCAAGTGCCCCATCATCTTTCCTCTTCTGGTTTCTATGGTTCTTAACAAGCATCTTTTCTCCACTACCGTTCTTAGTACTTCTTCATACTCTCCATTCAGAGCCTTTAATAACAAGAAACATCTTTTAAATGCAAATATAGCAAGAAAGGTTCGGAAACGACTAATAAAAGTGTACATTTGGAGTATTGCACTATACGGCAGTGAAACGTGGACATTGACACAAAAAGATAAATAAAAGCTGGAAGCATTCAAGATTGTCGTGCTGGAGGAGAATGGAAAGGATCAGCTGGACATTGTCGGTACGAAACCCTGAAAAATATGTTATACCACCAAATAATTCTGTCAACTAAAATTCTTGCCTAAGTATTATTAGTTAGGTAGCGTACTAACAAACTATTATTATTAGCAATAAGTATTGTGTTCTTACACTTAAGTAATAAGCTCTCGTTAAGTGGGTAATAACAAAAGCTATCCAAGTTATCAACTGGTAGACCGGTATGCTCTACTTTCGAGAAATATGTCTCAATCTATGTCTTGAACCATATTAGTAAAATTTACTACTCGTACCTTCTATAGGCCTAGGTTGATTATTTTCTTGTATTATAACTTAACGATTTTGTATGTTACATTTTCATTTGAAATGATAATTATGTACAATTATAATCCATAATTGATAAATTTAAGTGCATTAATATTACCAACTACAGCATGAAAGAAATGAAGATAGGTATGAAAATCAAAATTTTGATTAGTTCATCAGTTAGATAATAACAAAATATTGGGCACGTAATTTTGAGATTTTTCAAAACAATAAAAAATCTTCAGATATATCGCATCAAAGGAATGGGAGCTCCTGACGTCGCGCGACATTTTGACTCAACGTATCGCCTTTATTTTTTGGTTTCTAATATTTTTTATCAATGTACGTGACGGACCAATTATTAAAGTTTTGTCATCATCCTTATTTCGAGTGTGATTTCAAACTAAACTATTAACTACATATATTAAAATTAAAGGGGAGGGGATGAAAAAAATCAAAGAGCTTTAATCGCGTTATTTCTACTTAATATTCATGTTAAAATAGATCTTCAAGCCTTTGAATTTTTTCACTCAAATCAAGTCCATTACATTACACTTAGCCATTACCGACCATGCACTTAGTTTCATGACTTATGCCCCACACCTATCCACTTATATGAATCTATCTCAGAAACAACTCTAAAGTCAGACATAAACGATCGCGTTCCTATATGATCTATGTAGAAATAACACTATTCCCACTGCTTCGCCTGGAGGCCTCTATTTGTTTCCATTAAAATTATAATTCAACTCACTCCTAACAGCGGGAACTTTGCCTTTAACACCTCCACACTGCCGCATATTACACAGTTCATCTGAACTGTTTGCATTATTCAAAACATTCGCCCGGCCTTATCTTTGCACTCAAAACTTTGAATGAACTACTCAACTCGTTGTGAAAATATAGGTGGGTTAAGTCGGGATTGACAACAGCTGAAACTGGGATTATACTCACGTATCATACATCGCAACTTCGGCATAGAACTGCAGAAAACGTGATGTCATCACTTAGTGGAATTGGCGCCGGGAAGTTTAAAACTGTTATATGCAAAGTTTTGAAAGGTTATGGTGAGTGAGCGACTTAAAATGGATGCATTCAAGTGTTTCGAGTTTAAGATTTGTTCTTTAATGCTTTTTAGGGTTCCGTAGCTAAAATGGCAAAAACGTAACCCTTAAAGTTTCATCATGTACGTCCTCCGTCCATCCGTATGTCAAAGGCATTTTACTCAAAAACTACATGATATATTGATGAAATTTGGAATATAGATGTCTTATATAAGTTTGATAGTTAAAGAATAAAAAAATATATTTCTAAGGGAGCACTCCATACATGTAACCGGAACTAAACATGTTTTTTTTTTTCAGAAAATGTTAATTTGTGGCAGATATTTCGACAGGTGTTTTAAAAATAACTTAAGGTCGGGGCTGTTTTCATGTCTGTAAAGTACCACGCCATACAAGTTCTATGAAAGAAACAGAGGATCGCATTGTACATTTTGATATGAATATCTTTTATAGATTTATAGATATAGTTTGCAAAATTTTATTTTTAATAATAAATGGCAAACGAGAAGTTAAATAATAATAAATAAATATTACAGAACAATTTAACACAAATCGAACTAGTCCCACGGTAAGCTCAATAAGGCTTGTGTTATGGGATATATTTACTTATATACATAGAAAACATCCAAGAGTTAGGAACAAATATTTATGCTCATCACACAAATATTTGCCCTTAGACCGGGATTTGAACCCAGGACCTTTAGCTTCGCAGGCAACGTTACTCCCGCTGAGCCAAACGGATCGCTGAAGGTGAGAAATATTATGTTATATTAGGGTAACTGCATATTCTTTCGTTCAGATAGTTAAGTATCCAGATAGTTGTAATTTAACTTAATGTAGAGAAAATACCTTCTTCGAAATGTTTTCCACTGTCAAAGTTACTTTACCGTTGAAAGCCGAGTTTTGTTATTTATATTAAAATGTTAAACAATTTAAATGGACAATAAAGGAATAATATGCGCGATATAATCCATTTCAATTGTTTTATTTAAATAATAAGGATCAACAAACTCAAACCCAGTAAACATTTGAAAATGTTAACTCCTTTGTTTAGCGATCAAAACTCACTAACAAATACCTACTTAAGAAATAAAGCCACTATTTCAGTATCGATTTAGTCCCGAGATACGATGTTTTGAAGAACAGGGACAGACATTTTTATGATTTTTCGTTGTCACAAGGCGATCTGCAACCTTTGACGTTTTAGCTGATGAAACGTATTGGCAACAAAAAGAGTTTCAAAACTAGGTAATCAGGATCACGATTACTATTGTCACTAATTCTATTACTGGCAAGTGCCCATGATCTAAACACGATTATCAATGGTCACATTGGTAACAGATGTAATGATGGATGTCAAATATTAATTCCCCTTATCAGCATGGCATGCGCACAAAAAGAGGCGCTGAGCGAGATGCCAGTACTAAGAGTTGAAATAAAAGACGACAATTGCAAATTTTTCATCCGACATGAATGTCTACGTGTTGAGTAAACTTATTTATGACATACATTTTACAATAATTGGTTTCATTTTGTTATTATCACTGAAATGCCCGTTCGGTGCCCCCTTTTTTTGTATGTATGCTTATCAGTCATAGGTATAAACGTATTAAATAATGTGTCCGGAGAAGGGGTGGCCGTCGGGGCAGTTAAGTCCTGGAGTGGCGACTTCGCATACGAAAGTGCAGCTTTGGACAGCCCCCGACTAGGTGGACGGATGACCTCGTGAGGGTCGCGGGGAGTCGGTAGATGCGGTCAGCTCAGGATCACACCCTGTGGCGAGCTATAGGAGAGGCCTATGTTCAGCAGTGGACGTCCGTGGCTGATAGATAGACATAGATAGAATAAATAATGTAACAAATTCTGGTACCAAATAAGACTAAGACAAAATGTGTACTTACAACTTTTTATTTATGTATTTATTCAGATGCGTTTTATAAAGCTCTACGGACCATAATAATAAAATTGAAATTAAAAAGTATTCCATTTAAAAACATACATGTTTAGATTAAAAAGACAAAATAATAAACGCTTAACTTGTCTTCCTCTTAATTTATTCATTCTTTATGATTTTGCGCTTTGGTATACCTTTTTTTTTTGTATATTGGTTAATATTGTCGATCCAGCTAGACTGTGGAATCTATTTCATTAATAAATGTTAAAATTGACCTCAAGAGTTTTCTTCCTTGAATTCCTTGAAATAATGAACTTTATTTTGTAAGACTGAGTCTACCGGAGCTTGAGAAGTGACAATTGTTTGTGAATATCGAATGGGGTTAAGTATCGAAAGCAAAAGAGACCTTTAATTTGTGTATATTTTGTCCACATGGTCGTATATTAGTAGCTGGCTTTGAGACGAGCTTAGGAAAAAATATAGTTGCATAATATCATCTGCAATTAAAATAAGTGAATAAAAGAACGGCGACGAAACCATTTCAACTGGAAATCCATTGTTAGTAAGCACATTTTTGCTCAACGCTGGCAAGTCTCATCATTACTTCAACAATAACTAATTTGTTATTTTAACTTAAGGTACCGTTTCATAATTGTCTTTCGTAAAGATGGGAACTTTTTAAATGTAAAGTAGGTCATAGTCATAGGTTTGACGTGAAACACAATTTAATTTGTTACTTAATTAACATAATGCCACCTAACATAATTTAAAGTAAAACAGTCTATTTTACCGTGTTATAAGTTACTCCATGCTTATTATACCGGTGCGATCATGGTGTTGCCATACATTTTGTTATATAATATAATACAAGTGTTCGTGGGAGCTCTTGTGCATGGCATACATCTGTGAAGAACTACCAAAATCGCATTGTTTACGATTACACGATTCGTGCATTAGGAGAACAAAGTTGTCTATCAATCAAAGTTCTGTCAAAAGCGCACTTACAATTGATTAGCGTCTATAATATCGAAAAGTATCACAGTGTATTTACGCCGCGAAGTGGTTTCAAAAACTTACATCGTTGACTTCGAAAATACGCTTTTTACGCGATGATCAATTGACACAGGCTTTAAGTCTGCATATAGTTTAGTAATTTTAATATATATATATATATATATATGATACGACTTTACGTAGTTTCCAATTATTGTGTATAATATTAATCAATAAAGTACATCGATACCACTACTTGTATTTTAATCTAGACTTAAAAAAAGCTATAGGTTTATAATCTTATTTTGCGTACGAACTAATTAAAGTGACATGTAATAATAATAATAACGAACATTTTACTTATTAATTATCAAAAGACGTGTAATTTCTATATTTTTTTTCCAGCCATATCAAAAATAAAAATCACTTTGCCTTATACGCGAAGGATTAACAATATTAAAATAAACAAGGACAAAGTTTATCGTCATTATTTTAACACTTCTGATATTAATGAGGCAGGGGCCTCACACCCGGGGCATCAATAGTGTTCCTTTGTAAATAACTTCTTAACACATCTTCGCAATAATCATAACACAAAACAAAATACTTGTATATTGTCAAATCAAAATTACAAGTAATCGGTGAACCGAAAAAGAAACCGACGTAATATCTTGATACTATAAAGGTTCTTAAAATATATTATAATAAAAAACTACAATATGGTAATAATTTTCAAACGTTTGCATCTATTTTTTAAACCATAACTAACACTCGTTGAAATAAACTTTAAATTTCAAAGACTAACTTTACTTCTTTAAATGCCACAGACACGGATAAAAAATATATGTGGTTAGACTCCATACTGATCTAACGTGGTTAATACAACTACTGGTTACGAAATTTTGCTATGGCAAATAGTAAACAACAGTGTAAAATAAGAATATGTTACTAACCTCCAACGACAGAGACCTTCGCGCGCAGAAAACATTCATTATACTTCATTATAGCCTTAATGTCGATTTATTACGTACTTGTATCACTTATGCTTTATCGCTGATTGATCTGGGTTTCCTGTAATTAAATAATTTGATAACAGTTTGATAAGTGCGTCACTGGTAGTGTCGATTACCAATTTCATGTGTCTCCTATTAAGCTAATGTATATTTGGATACACGGCCCTGAGGCCGACGAGCTTGTGAGGGATGCAGCGTGGGTAGGCCCCTCCACAAAGTAAAATTATGACCTGGGCAAAATCGCTGGAGTCCGCTGAGTTGTGGACCAGTTATGGTGGCTTTCTTTATCGAAGGCCGGTGTCCTATGTAGACGTCTTTTGGCTGATAATGTCTTGGATATCAATATAGTAAATGATCTTACTTTTGTGTTTCGGGCTTCTACGCCTTGGATTTTTTGGAGGCTTGCGTAGGGATTTCGATCCATAACATATATAGAGGATTCGAGAAGTTTGCTGTGGCAGTACTCAGACCCGTTCCTGAGCATATCAACCAGAGAATACGTTCATGAACAGTATACGTATAGTGAACTATTGTGTTTTAGAAAAGTGAATCAGGCTATGAAAATGTAGTTTGGATGTGCAGTAAATTGTTATTATTATATTAAAGTTCTACCCAAATACTTGTCATGCAGATACTTACATTATCTGTATGTTAACAATATTTTTCTAAAAATATTTAACTCGTATATTCTATAACGACCGGTTTGGCTCAGTGGGAGTAACGTTGCCTGCGAAGCTGAGGTCCTGGGTTCAAATCCCGGTAAGGGCAAATATTTGTGTGATGAGCATAAATATTTGTTCCTGAGTCTTGGATGTTTTCTATATATATAAGTAATATATCTATTAAATATTGAGCTTACCATGGGACTAGAGCGATTTGTGTAAAATTGTCCCGTAATACTTATTTATTTATTTATTCTTTAAGAATCTCTTAATTTGTGTTAAACAAATTTTAATCAGTTTTGCAAACTATTAGTTTCAATAGGTGGTTAAGTTGTGTGCTACTATGCATATTCACAACGGGTTTTTAATAAGGTACAATCTTAAATAGAAAAATGTCAGCTCCTTCGTCTATTATTACTATTATTAGTATGGAGACGTTCGCAAGTGCTGTTGTAACTATCGCTTCGTGATTTTCATTCGATAGACTCTACAACTCATTGACCATCTAGTATTCGAGCTATACCTATGTCCAGCCCATTTCTATTTTCTACTTATCAGCCTTCCTGCAATATAAAACAAGCACGCGCCCATAATCGTTTTACTACTAAATCAGACAAATAGGTACACATAAACGCAAACATTTACCGATACCAGATAAAACAGTCTTAATGCTTCTATGACCAAGTATCGTAAGCGCATAATCAAATTCTGTACCTGGCCACTCCCACAACTTGGCTCATAAATTTAGCTACTTTTTGCTGGCATTGTTACTTTGGGTTAATATTTAGTGGAATAGTTTCGCAACCGGCCCTCATGCCACCTTATAGGTAACTCCGGTCTATTATACATATAAATTTATCGCGTTTATTGGCGTGCTATCGAGATATAAATGAGTTGGTAAGCCCATTAACCACGTTGTCGATAATTGATAGCGTGGCCGTCGTCATTATCTGCAGTTTTAGCAGCGTATATTTAGGTTTTTATGCAAAATTGATTGAAAAAGATATCTCGTGTGAAATGGGCTAGTCGTCAACCATAGCAAATTATAGAAAATTTAAAAGAGCATGGGGTTCTTCGAGAAGCAAATAAACAAGGCAATCAACGGTCAGCAAAGTACTGGCGACTCCTTTCGTGTGGCACTTATCCATGGAGGATAAGGACTAATTCCCAACAGTAAAAAAAAAACTTAAGGAAGGCCCTTCTTGTATTGTAGGGGAGGCCGCAAAGGTTGTCTCACAGGTACAGATACCAACCGTGTCACACAACGGCCATAACAAAAAACTGAAGGAACGAATAAGGATCGGTGTCGAAAGATCGCGAAAGCTTTATCTAGGAGGGGGAGATATAGCTCTCGCGATTTTTCGACACCGGTTCATAACCATCCCGTGAGACAACATTAACCGGTCTGCCCTACCTATGTCGTAGTAACGTGTTTACAAACTTTCGCAACTTTGTTCACGGAGGAGAGAAAAGTCGTAAACCTTTTTTTTTTGCTTCCCCGTAGTCGAGTAAAATCCTTGTACCAATAATTTTAACATTAAACGCAAAAAATGATTGTTTCCTTCGATTTCAAGTGTTCCAAAACATAAACGTCAATTATTTTGAAGATTTAGCATACCTCGATTTTTAGCCTAGTTTCAAAACAGCAGTTCTAATTTTGGCATTTTTACTTCGAACTGAATTGAAAATTGGAACTGCGTGGAATTTCGTGATTGGAAACATAAATCCTGACCGACAGTATTTTGGCCGTACAATGTTCTCTGCGTACTGGCCAGTGTTGATTCTGTGTAGCCGGAACTTTTCAATTCACCTATGTGAATATACTATGACGGTGATAGCTTTAGAGGCAAGCTAATGCTGCAAGCAAATGGTTGCAGTAATTCAAACTGATGCGTATGTTTTCGAATACGGGAAACAGTAACTATGTTTGAAGCTTCGTTTTTCGGTGAAATGTTCTTGCCGAGCTTGAAACTTCGCGTGTGTATGTATATATGTTTTAGTTGTTAACTTGTAAAACCTATTTAGACGTAAAACAATACGAACACATATACATGTCTTTATTTATTTTTGAAAGCTGAAGGTCCTGGGTTCAAATCTCGGTCAGGGCAAATATTTGTGTACTGAGCATAAATATTTATTCCTGGTTTTTGGATGTTTTCTATGTACATATGTTAATTTATCTATTACATATATTATCGTCTAGTGCTGATAACACTAACTTTACTTAGCTTACCATGAGACTAGTTCTATTTGTGTAAAAAGTAAAAATTGTCCCGTAATATTGATTTATGTATTTCGTACACATATACGTACTTCGATGCTGACAATGATTTTGGAACCGACTTAAAACTATAAGAGCATGTAATATCGACCAATTAGTAACCCACATTAAAACTCCAAAAACACTAGAAAGTAAAAAAAAACTGCGTAATTTAGTTCCTTAAATTTACTTACAATTAACCTTTTTCGACAAAGTCTAGTCTACACAATTGCCTACTGTTATTTTGGCATCGGTGCCATCAAAATACACTGCCAAATGTTAAAAAATGATAATTTTAGTAAGCTGTTACATATGCGTCCATGATGCACAAACATATATGATACGCTACATGACCGTGGCATATCCACCAGTACCCAGAAATCGTTTATTTTCCATATAAGACTCACTGAGTAAAATATCTCTGTAGGCTTCACGAGCCGTAAGTATTTTTCACACATTCTATCGCAAATATACGAATGGCTTAAAATACTCAAGAGAACAATAAAAGAACAAAAATTCAAATACCTCCATTAACTTTTTTAATAGTAAGTCGTATCCGGAACAAAAAATCCCGCGCCGCCAGCCTGCGCTGAAAACTTCGTATCTATTCAAAGCCTGATGAAGTAGGCAAAGACCGCTCACTTCCCTACTTTCGCGTCAATGAACGATTTCCTATAAAAAAGTAATAAAAAGAAAGAAATTGCCTCCAAAGGTGAATCTCAATAAAGGTTTGACTCAGTTTTAGCGGTAGGGCATATAACGAGGGTGGAACTTTTGAAAGGGGTGAAAGAGCGTACTGAATTCAGGAATACAACGAAAAGGTGGTACCTGAATACGAATAAATTGAAGTTGATAGAGGCGACGGCAAAATGGGGCACTACGCGTTCATTCAGGTAAGCATGGAACAGGATTTTGCTGTAGTTAATGGTAAATAAAATAAATTTTGCGTTTGCACTGAAAAGAACAGTTTAAGAAAATATGATTCCTGGTAAAACATTAAAATATTTAATAAATGTCACGTATAAAAAAAAAAATTATTTTATTAATAAAAATAATTTATTCGTCCGGGTCTCTCCTGATGCAAAGACTTCAACGGTTCTTCGTGTTCTTCGGTTCAACGTGGCAACGCTGTGACTGTGAGTGTGATGGGCATCTTTGCGCCTGGAAGGGCGCGGCGGCGAGCATTTTGATTAGTTTTGTATATATTTTAGTTTAGTTTAGCTCTAAGATTTTTTTATTTTAATAAGAGAACCGTAAAAAGATGTGAAATAGTGAAATTAGGCATTTTAAACTACTAATTAGACAGCGACTTGATACAGAGGTTCGACATGTAAATGATACTGTTAAGACACCACGGCCATATAAATTAGAAAAAGATAGAATTACATGTTTGATGGCTTATGTATTTGTTAGTTTCATAGTTATTCGATTTTTTTTCTTCACTGTGTGTTTTATGAATAAGCTTTTATTAAAGCAAAAATAATAAAAATTGGTCCACAATTATACAAACTGTTGAACATAGAACCTCCTCCTTCTTTGGAAGGCGGGTAAAAATCTATGCATATTTATTTATTGCCTATTCGACGTCCAAAAGTTTGAAGAAGTACCAACACAAGGCAATTAAATATTTTCCCCATTTTGTTGTGTAAATAAGTTAAGTATAGTCAGTTAGGTTATTTTTGCGAATTGGTTAATATGACCATAAGATAATGATAACCTGTTAAAGTGGAAACAAAGTCTAAGATGAGCCACGATAACTCGGAAGATGCTCACAAGATGTTCTTGCATTAATCGAATCGTAAGAATTATCGCTATGTCGACGGTGATTCGATTTGAAAACTAGTTGATATTTTCTTACTGTTTTCTCTTATTATTTGGTCTTGTTGTTTTGTACCTATATCTACATTGTTTATTTTCAATACTTCTTATATTTTGACGGTCATGATATAAATTCGTATAATATTGACATAAGCAAATTTGTATAATATTTTTTATCGACAAATAAAATTATCTTATTTCATCAAACCCATTTATTTGAAAAACTGTGTCTATATTACTAAATGAAAATGAAAAAATGAAAAATATTTATTTTGCTAAAAAGTACAGGGTACCGAAAGTGCAAAGTGCAAATTTATATCAAAGGTTAATTTGTATTTGATATGCCGATGACCTGAGGTTATATTCCAAGCACAATTCTATACGTACGTGATTAAAATCACATTCACCTTGTAAAAAAACATATAATAAATGCATTGATTACTCATAATGTCATAGGGAATATGCATGAATTTAAATTTTTGCTTTATTTAGAGCTAATTCATGTATCAAACAGTATACAAAGATATTTTTTCGAATAACTATAAAAATAACCAATATATAAGCCATCAAACATTTCATTCTATCTCTTTCTAGCAAAACAGAATTTAATATGGAGTTTATATGGCCGGAGTGCACCATGACGTAACAGTGCATATCGGACCTCTCTGTCTAATTAGTAGTTTAAAATGTCTATATCTTACGTATTTCTTGGCCGATTTAAATTTTAATTTCACTTTGTGAATTTTTTATTTCGATATTTAGTTACGAAAAGCGATAAAAAAAATCATGCATGTACCCTATTGTCTCTTTATACTATTTAAGATACTTGGTACTTGAAGTACCTTAAAAAGAAAGAAGCTGTTGGTTCTCCATGTAAATGAATAAATATTGCTACAGTTAGCATAAAAAAAAACAGTGAAGTCTGAGTAAGATTCGCGCACTGAGGGTTCCGTACAAAATATACGCTAAAAACGGCTGTATCTTTGAAAATCACGTGTAAGCACAGCCTACTCCTAAGCAAATTAGTACGCGGTGTGGGGTTATTTTAAACATATTGGTTACTGACAGACATAAAAAAAATAGATTTTCAGATTTTTTTCGTGGGCTGTGTGAGCTACTTGCATGACAAATTTCAAGTTTCTAGTACAAATGTAAACCCTAGAGGATTTCCATGGACGGCAATTTTTTTAATTTTATTAACGATGATCACCGAAAATATACTCTTAATCAAAATATTTTTTAGGAAAACTTATAGTTTTTTTAAATTAACTGTCGAAATATGTACCACATGTTGATGTTTGAAGAAAAAATGTTTATGAATACATGCTAATATATTTTTTTATTGTTTAACTACCAAACTAAGTAGCGGCTTATACAAGACATCTATATACCTACTCCAAATTTTATCAATATAAATTTTTGTAGTTTTCGATTAAAAGGCCTGTGACATACGGACGGTCGGACATGACGAAACTATAAGGGTTCCGTTTTTGTAATTTTGGTTAAAGAACCCGAATGAGAATTTCTCAGTATAACTGTGACCTGAAAAATGTTCTCTTAAAGTTAATCATCATCATATCAGCTTCCATACGTTCACTGTTAGACATAGACAAAGGTCTCCACGAGTATCCCTACAACGACCGATCGTGCGCCGCTCACATCCCGTGTCATGACGAAACTATAAAGGTTCCGATTCTGCTATTTTGGCTACGGAACCATAACGAGAATTTATTATTATGACTGAAGAATGTTCTCTTAAAATTCGTCATCATCATTATATCAACTTGCAGACGTCTACTGTTAGTCATAGACAAAGGTCTCCCGGAAAAGATCCCTACAACGACCCGATGTGCACCGCTCACATCCATCGGTATCCCGTGATCTTCACCAGACACAACAAAACAAACACCCTGTATTATTATTTTTTAATTAGGCTGCCATCTTGCGAATGTTGCAGTCATTAGAGCGGAGCTACAACACCGAAGACGCCTGACCAGCGAAACTGTTATAATTAAAAACAGAACATTTTTCAGAGGTCTTCGCTTTAATTAAGAATACTTTTTCCCTCTCCTGAAAGAGTTTCGTTCAGCTTAATTACGGTTAATTCTCCCTCCCCTTGTCATCTATTCTGTCTTGAGTTTGTAAGGCAGACGTCGGTTTATCCGAGGCATCGAATATGAAAAATAAAACCAAGTTATTCGCAAAAAGACGTGGAAATAAAATCTGCGCTTGTATCATTTTGAAATTCGATATGTATTTTACGACGAATTTTAACATGGAATATAAATAAATACTTCATAAACACGCCTGGAAGGCGCCTATTTACTGTGATATTTGGCCTACATTTTGAAATTAAGATACGTTCAATTAACATACTAGACGCGGTCGACAAAATGCCTCCGACTGTCATACTATAGCAGGTCGCTTTGTGAGAGGTTCTGTAATGATGGGTTTAAAGGCCATGTAACATTCCTTTTTAGGAGCGCAATTCTGCGTAATATCGCAGCGAAAAAACAAATGAAGGCACGTCTCAATGTTTTTAGACCAGTCAACATAGAAGTTTGTCACGAGAATAACGTTCTTGTTCATGAGACCTAAATAGCGCGCAAATTATGAAAATTTGGTTAACAAGGATGGTTAATAATAATTTTATAATAATAACGCTAGTGGAGAGATCCACTAATAAATTGCAAAAATTGTGATTATTATTATGATATTTGTAAAACAAAAAGTAAGGATGATTAAATTAAATTTAAATAGCTTTGCCCGCGTTACTGGGAATTGTATTAAGTATCATTTGTCTTCGTAACAAATTTTAATAAAATCATTTAGATTTGCGATACTCAAAGTGTGCTCCGTGAAGCATCTGCAAGGGTTCTGTGATAATATAGGTCCCAACGAAAAAGAACCGGCCCAGTGCGAGTCGGACTCGCGCACCGAGGGTTCCGTACAAATTTTTACTTACCTAACTTTACTACCCGGTACCGGTTCAGTTAAGTTTGCAACTGATATCTGTAGCATTGCATACGAATCAGGTGCAAACTTAACGCAACCGGGCTACTGAAATAGGTTTTTTGCGAATTAAAAAAAAATAACTAGTTAGAGACATGGCTATAATTTTCGTGTACAATGGCTATAATTAATACAAATTGTGAAAATTTTAAAATTTTCGATTGGTAAACTTCGGTGATAAAGGGTGGTGTTTTTCTTCACGTTTTCCTTAATAAAACAAAAACTAATCACAATAAAAAAAAATTGGCTCAAAATGTCCAGGTTATGCCCTTTTATATGATACCCTACTTGACCCAGTAGCTAGACTTTTAATTTCTACCCCTTCCTCATATTTGTCCTTTTTTTAGAAAATAAAAATATATTTTAAATATTTCCTGTGCAATACATGTGGGCTGACCATGTTTATAAATATTTCAAATTTCAAATAGTTAGCATAAGTAGTTTTTGAGATACGGCGCTTTAATAGTCGGACAGACAGACAGACGACAGACAGACAGACAGAGTCGCACCATAAGGGTTCCTTTTGTACCTTTTTGGTACAGAACCCTAAAAATGGTTGCAGAGGAAAATTCATATTCGTGTATTATTAGATATAGTCTCCAATTATAATAAATTCAAGTACACCCGCCTTCATATTTACTTACAACCTATTAACAAAATAGCACAGAACATGCGCGGGAGAAGAATAATCTCTTATGAAACGTAATAATTCAATGAGTGCGGATAGAATACAAGAGTAACTCAGAGCGCGCCGAGTTTCCTGAGTGTATTGTTTTTTAATATTATTTTGCATTGTTTAATTGAATTTACATAGTGCGATGATTACGTAGATTTAAAATACTGCTTTAACTCCTCGTATGCTCAGACACGGATCCGGTAAAAGCAATTAAACTCCATGTTAAAAATTCATTTGGTTTCAATTTTACTGGCAAATTTTTGCTTCGCATACGTGGGATTAAATGGTAATGGGCGGGGTGCAGTGCCAGGTGAACCGATAACCGTTTGGACAGAAAGGTTCTTGAGTACTGATCGCGTATAGGACGACGCAGCGTGCGAAAGGCCCTCAACAAAATGGACCAACAATCTGGATAAGATCGCGGGAAATTGTTGGATGAATGCAGGTGCAGGCACGGCCGGTCGTTGTGAAGATCGGTGGGGTCGACCTTTGTCAACATACACTAGTTTTTTTATTATTATAGGTCTCCGTCAAATATTTCACTTTCCAATAGGGTTTCGTCGCCAGAAAAGTTTGAGAACCTTTTTACATGGTTTATACGTCGTTGGGTACAAAAAATCCAAGCATCTTCACAAAATATCACATTTATAATTATTAGTAGGGTTCTGACACGGATTACTCATACGAAGTTGCCTTTCCGGCATTTTTATTATGGTGTACGGGTATGCGACCCCGGCTCCCCGAGCTGCTACTGGCTCACACATAGTCTTCCGGGACAGTAGTATCTTTTAACCCTTTCTCCAGTCTAAATTCGTCCAATTCCTTTCTTTACCCTGTTATCCTTCCTCCTATTCCGCCAATCTAAGGTATGCCGTGCCGATGGATGCGTGGCTAGAGACGAGTCTAGTCGTTAGTGTGCCGAATTGCCCTGGGACTGGTGACCCCAGAATAAGGCTAAACCCTTACCTGGTATGCGGGGCTCTGCTGGGTTCGAATATTTTATCCCTAGTTGCTCCTGGAAACGCAAATGGCAGCGATGTGGTTCGCAACCCATCACGTCTCGGTCCCAGCGAGAGCGAAGAGTGGGCCATGAAGAGCCGCTTTGCTACTTTAAGTATAAGGGAAGGAATGAATGATAAAATAGATGAAGTATCTCAGATGATGCAAGAAATATTGATATTCTGTGTGTGAATGAGACAAAGCGAAAGGGTTATGGCAGCACAAAATGAAGAAATTAATGAATGTTGATGAAGCGGCAGTTGTATGCCGGGACCTTAAGGTGCGTCCACACTTGTATCATTTGCTCGTATCCAATCATCGTCCCGTGGCATGACTGCGTATCGCGCTGCTTGGACGCTCAGTGTCGGCATTCCGTAACATTTGCGCCGCCGCGTCAAGAAACGCGTACACACTAAGCCGTAGCGTATCACCGTATCTGATCACCGCGCCGATCATTTTGCATGCTGCAGTTTGGACGCTAGCCGTATCGTTTCACCGCTCCGATCATTTTGGCATTTCGCCGATCATCATTTTTCGCGTGATCGTTCTTCTGTAGTAGCGTTGTGTTCCGTGTAAAACTGTTGCACTCTGCGATCGCACATCAAATTGGTTAACACCCGTGCAGAAACTTGAAGATCATTATCACGACAGCTGATAAGCCGCGAGCGCCGAGCACCAGCGGGGACAGCAGCGCCCATGCGTCGGCGGCACCACACGCGTAGCAACTAAAAATGCCAGTACTTTGGAAATTCGCCGTAACACACCTGCGCCAGCGACTCAAGCCACGCCTCTCGGCCATCTCTTTCTCGCGTAGCTGCAATGGACGAGACAGAAGATGATCGCGCAAAAACCGACTCGAGATGGATCGCGGCGTATCATAACCGCGTAGCCTGATCGCGTATCATGATCGCTAGTGTGGACGTCGCAACGTCGCAATCATGCCGCGTTCGTCCGATCGGAGTATTTCATACGTGTAGCAATATGGATTTCGAGCGATCTGATCGGCGCAACGTCCAAACGCGTGATCGTGACACGCGATCATGCCACGCGACGATGATCTGATACGGGCAAATGATACAAGTATGGACGCACCTTTAGCTAGTGGAAGGAGGTATATACTCTCTGCCTACCCCGTAATGGGAAAGGGTGTAATTGTATGTATGTATGTAGTAGGGTTTTTCTTTTCAATCCCACATAGAAGTAGAGACGGGAGGCAAGGATATTCGTATAATGCTACTCAGTGTCAGTAGCGTGCATTCCATATAGGCACAAAAGCACTGCCTACCCTGAACTACCATGGGTTCATATAGGTACAGAGAAACTGCCTGCCTATGTGATCAAAACATTTTAACTTGCTTCATTCAATGATATTAATATAAAAAAAGGTGGATAGGTTACCTACACGATAATCTACTAATCCACATGTAAAAATGGCCAGGCTTACGCACACATAAATCTCATAATATTGCAATAAGACACTAATCATAAATACTTCTAGACGCTTTTATTAAGTAAAAATAAACTTTTAAACAAAAAAATAAAACCGACTCCAAAAAAACTCAAAAGTAAAAAATAACGCCATAATTCAGTTTCTACAAATTACTTACAAGTAACCGTTTGTATACTCAGTCTATACAGTATATACAATTAATCTTATTTTGGCGTCGGTGCCATATAAAGAATGTGTAAAATATTGAAAATTGACGATTATAGTAAGTTGTGACACGATGGCACCGACTCCAAAATAACATTAATTGTATATACTGTATAGATTGAGTATACAAACGGTTACTTGTAAGTAATTTGTAGAAACTGAATTATGGCGTTATTTTTTACTTTTGAGTTTTTTTGGAGTCGGTTTTATTTTTTTGTTTAAAAAGTTTATTTATTTTACACTTTTTAGTTAATCCTTACTTAAAAGTGTATCTCGTGACGATTCGAACAAGCCCAAACACGGCTAGGATACATTATTTTATTACATAGATCTGGTGCCAACCTTCCGGCTCCATCATCAAATCAATTCGATGGTACCATTCTCATCAGGAACATTTAAATTTGTGACTATGAAGTTGCTTAGCTAAATTAATCAAGATATTTCGTCGCCACCCGTAAATCATTTATCATTGAGGAGTTCCGATGGCATTCTGTGGTCTTCTGCATCAGTTCCACTTCACCAATTTACATTTTCTGAATGCAAATGCTTATTATGTTTCTTATAATACCAAAATCGCTACATGTATGCCTACAATATTTGAGGAGTTCCTTCAATTCCTCATGGATTCCATCATCAGATTTTCACCAAAATTAAATGGGATCAACTAGAAAGTACCTTCTATAAAACCAAACAAAATTTTTTGAAATCGGTCAAATAGTCTTTGAGTAATCGGTGAACATCCATAAAAAAAAAAACATTCCGTCGAATTGAGAACCTCCTCCTTTTTTTGGAAGTCGGTTAATTAGAGCAAAATCTCATTATGAATGACAGCATGTTTGTTTATTTGACGCATAATCCAATATATAATAAAGTACTCTGTGCGCGAGACCGAGTTAAGGTTTGCCAATTGGCGTAGTTTTGGTGGTTTCCATTTTCGGAGCCCGTATAACCCATCTACCTCTTTTTACGAGTATGTTATATCATTGCCTACCTTGGCCAAAAACCTTATGCATGCCACTGCTCAGTCCTTGGCGTATTAAGCAAAGTGCAATTGGTGCAGGGGCCATTGACAATTTAATCCAGGAATATCATAGTTAAACAAGCGTTTCGCATATTCAATGAGTTAATTATCTCTGAAAGTTTAGTATAACAGCACCCGTAAGAGTTAACGGGCAATTCTTGGAATCATTAAGTTAATTTAACTAACGCAACGTTATGCGAACGGCAAAGGCCATTGTGTGCGTTTATTGCACATTTTCTAGTTAAGTTACTGGAAATGTAAAGTAGATGTACTGAGAAGTTTTCTGAGCGTACTCGCTTAAGACACAATCAAAGTATAGGATCAGTACTGTGACGTCAGTTTTTTGGGTCTGACGTCGGAAAAACAAAGTCAACGTTTCTATACTATTATAAAGTTTTAAAAATGCAAAGTCTGTACATTGAAGATATTTAAAACGAATATATTGTAACGGACTACTTCAGGGTCACTTAATCAAATAAATCTTTTTTGGATTTTTTGTATGTTTGTATGTGTCGTTTTGGCTTCATCACACCAAATTGGCTAAACGGATTTCAGGTATTTTTGGCTTATGACTTTTTATCCTAAGTTGCCCACCTCCTAGTTGTTAATAAAGTAGTTTCGGCTTACAAGTTTTATAAAAGACACAAATGAGAGCGCAGTACATTTTGTTCTTCAGTACTTCTTTATAGATTTAAAAGCAGATGGTACTCGTACACATGTTCGATATTAAATCGGACTACGCATTAATATAATGACCTAAAGGTGCAATCGCACCAAGGTTCCGTGCAGCGCGCTCATGGACATTTTGTGCCGAATTTAAATAGTGTACCTACGCACTAATTTGTATACATAGGTATCGGCCGCCAACGGCGTAGCATTATATAATTTTTGTAAACGTTCAGTGTACACATTTGTACACGCACATGACCACCATCGTGCGTGAGTCCGCCAAATGCGCCCTACAAAATGTGCAGTACTTTGCTCTTGACCGCCTTCAGTTGTCTCCAATCTAACTATAACTATAGTACGGGCCTAAAGCCAAAATAACGTTTATTTATTTATTTATTTATTTATTTATTTCCACATAAAACACAGCATAACAGTTAATACCAAATCACTGTGCATTAAAGATACAATTTTTAAATAAGGTAGGTACAAATTAATAGACAATACTAGACTTACTACTATCCATCGCCTCACAATACCGTAGACATTCACGACACACCGTTCGCCAATCACTTGCAAAAACATCCAAATACGGTGCTGATGCGAGAAGCTCATTAAGCCTGTGCAAAGCTCGAACAAGAGGAGACTGCTTCCGCGAAACGGTGCGTGCTTCAGGAGCAGCAAACAATAGCCGGTTGCTCGGGCGAAGAGTGATTCTCGGCACAAACGGAACGAACAGACGCACCACTTGACCAATCAATTCTGGGCAGTCTGACTGTCCTCGCATGATCTTGCAAACGTTTTTTAGTAAGATGTTATTACGCCTAACTTCAAGCGAATTAAAACCTAATACTCCTAATAAAAATTTAGTCGGATATAAAAATGGATAATATCCAAATCACTTCTTGTAAAGAAAACGCAAGAAGGCTTTTTGGATTTTCTCCAATAACAAAATATATGAAGCCTCATGCGGATTCCAGACAATGGAAGCTGTTTCCAGCTTGCTTCTAACTAGGGCAGTGAACACCAGTTGTATGACTTTATATGTATTACTTATCGATAAATTACGCTTACCCGATGAAACAGTATTCATCTGCATCAGTATACATCTGCATTTATTATAGTACCGAAACTAACATACACAATTATTATTATAAATAATATCATACATAATCTGCAAAGGTCACACACGCATCCCTTCAAGCAGATAGTAAAAGGGGCGCGGCCGGCCTAATGATTTATGACCACACCGGAACGTTCCTTTGGCCAGTACTATAGGCACGTGACGTAGTGGTACACGTTCCAAATCAAAGGTCAAAATATATTGGCCCGTCTAGCAGGTTGTCAAAACTGACTTAATAAAATGGAGCCAAAACGGGACGCATGAAAATGAATAGTTTATACGTGTATAAAGGTCACATTATAGTAGCGACTAGTCCGTCAGCGCTGCGTTTGACACTGACGCGCATTTTGCGAATGCTATAGCTGAGTGGCATAAACTGGTGGAATCGCATTTTCATAATTATAAAAAGACTAATTTGTTTTGCTGCACCTAATTTATAAATTTTAAATATATTTCAGATTAATAAGAAAGGAACTTAGAATTTGACAAACACAAATTAGCATACAAGCAATCATTGTAAATAAATAATTGTTTTTAAAAAATAAAAGTTTTCTGCCGTTGCTACCCACACATGTCATATTTTAGCCCTAAACATAAGCGTCCTGCAACCAACTTTTCATGATATTTAGCTTGAACCTGCCCCAACAACGTGAATAATAAAATGAATATAAAAACTCATTTTCCAAGGCACTGACTAATGCTTGTCTTCTTTAACTAACTTGGCCACGGGAATCTATTTTTCTTCGCAAAATTATGCTAATTAAATTAGTGGTTCAGCATAATCTTCCACTTGAAACTTTTTCTTATATTTATTTTCTGGCAGCCGCGACACTTTGTGTTTGGTATTTATTACAGCTTTTATTTCCACCTGTCGTGGCGTGTATAATGAAATTTTGCTAATATTTTTTCACGTCGTTCCTAGTCTTGATCAAGTACCAAGTACCTATATGAAATTCGATGGCAACAAAATAATAAAGTAACACACACCAAAAAAGCGGTAGTGGCCTGCCAAGCTGACGGACCTGGGTTCAAATCCCGGTAAGGGCAAGTATTAGTGTGATGAGCATAAATATTTTGTTCTCGAGTCTTGGATGTTTCCTATGTATTGTATACTCGTATATCTATCAAATATATCGTCTAGTACTTATTGAGCTTACCGTGGGTCTAGTTTGATTTGTGTGAAATTGTGCCTTAATATTTATTTATAAATTCCGATGCAAAACTCTGGATTGTTCTGGATCTAGCTAGCTAGGCTAGTACGTATCGGTGTACAAGTAACTGTCAAACACGGAATCATTTTGAATGCGGTTTTTTTTCGGCTCCGCGTTGGTTTCAGCTACGCTTAAAGACAACCAGACCATTTAATTTGATTATACGTATCGGTTTTTTATTGAACTTGTCAATTATGTCGTTTTTTTATTTAGAGAGGTGTGCGGCATATACAGATTTATTTAAATACCTGTTAAGGACGAGGATAGAAAATTATAAAAGTGTTAGAACGTTATCTTTTTCTCAAACAATTATAATACAATAATATGCTAGTACTTAAATAAAACAATTTAACGGATTGTCTTACGTTTCGTTATCTCATTTCAGTTTCGGAAGTTTTTCAGCTTTCCATGGTCACGGGTTGACTGAAAACAAATATATTGTCCTCTGTCAAAGTTACAATGTGTGCAAACTACCCACTTTGAGGAAACAAGTAAAGGTGTACATACATGCCAGATGGGCCTAATCTGTAAAGATATTTGGCACATGTGTAACTACCCATGTGCCAAAAGGCCTTGATTATTTTATTTTGATAATTTACCAAACCGTTAAATTGTCTTATTTAAATGAGTAATAATCGCGAAAATAGAAGAAATATCAATACATATTTATTGCAATGTATTTGTGTTACGTAAAACGTTTATTTTAACCTTTTACCGTTTACCTTTATTTATGATATAAGTGCGAAAGAGACAGTACGTACAACGCTTATTTTATCAAATACCTTTATTTATGATATAAGTGGGAAAGAGACAGTACACACAATTTTCAGCCAAAATGACGCTTATTAAGTTTTATGAATGAGGAGAGTATAATACCCGCTAAAGTCCGCAAGCTAATTTTATTAAGCCGATCATATTTTCCGACGACGCGGCGCGAATTCCAATAAAAGTTCGCAAGATTCAACAGATAAGAATAATGTGCATGATACGCGTTCATGATAATGAAATTGCAGGCGGTTGCGAGCGCCGTAAGAAAAATGGTAAAATTTGTGGCGTTAAAAAATAATATCGTTAAACATAAAGAAAAATGGGTGCCCTGTAGGAAGGCCGGGCTCCTCTCCGAAATTGCAAGTCGTATATTACACAGGGAATTTTCAATTACGGCAATCCTGCGGTTTTTCATTCGTAATGTGACTTTAGGCAACGCTTTCGAGTTGGCCATTCATAACCTGCCCTACGGACCAGGTTAGCACCCACCAGAATCGTACCAAGGGAAGACCAATACACGTACACATTTAAGCCTAGCCTATGAATGTTTTTATTCTAAAGTGCATTTAATATAATTTAATTTAATGCGCATTTAATTTATTGTATTGTGTGATTTTGCGCTTTTTTGTACAACAGACCGATCTTCTTCTCTTTAAAATGTAAATTGGATTTTGGTAACGGTTAATGTTCAAAATAAATATATTTGAGTCAGATTCTGAAATAATGGAAAGGAGTTTTATAAGTACCTTCCACATTTCTTTTTTATTTAGCCTCCATTTTACATTATGAAATCCATACAAACATCAATATACCTAATGCATATAAGAATAATTATCATATTATATTTTTCGCATACGTGTGCCGACTTACAACATTTTTCATGTAGATTTCATGAGTGCTACAAATTGTTTTGGCTTTTATCGAATAACGTAGATAATATAATATACCTAATAATTATCAATTTAAAAATATTTTCCCCTATAAAAGAGAAGATTTATTATCATTCAAAAATGAGCTTTTCACATTCTAAGGATTCCAATAAGAATTTATTGTAATGCAAATTGCATTTCTTTGTGAGAGACAGGCAGCGTCGAATCCTTTTAGCCGACTACTTATGGAAAGTCTAAGCGGGGTGATTCACAGGCGAACTTCTTTTATAATGGTGTCACGTTTGAAGCTGTTTAATTCCTACCTGGACAATTTTTCCAGAAAAAGAAGGACTATTTTTTATATCTTTAATCTGTTTTATTACTCAAAAACTGACATATTTTTTTTTTCGCCTTTGAGATATCGGAATTAATTTTTAATGTCTTAAACAGACGTAGCGTACTGCCGATTGAATAATCCGTTCCAAAAACTTTATTCGTGAGAAAGTTCATAGTCTGGTCGCCTACTCACCTTACCCATCAAGGAGCTGATAGCCCGGTGATTTGAAGAAGGCACGAGCAGCAGCGACAAATTACCGTCGTTTTTACGATAAAGTTGCACACGGCATTGACCATAACGCACTGAAAAGAACCATTCACACTGTGTGATGCAGCGCCTGACACTATCTAACTGGGAGACACCGACCACTTGGCATCACGCTTGAAATTCGCATGAAGACTTCTTTTATGTATTTTCCGGAAAAAACTATTTCTCCGTCGTCGACAATACGAAATGGACCAGAATATGTTGAGCAGTACTCAACTTTAAAGATGTCATTAATCGTTCTGTAATCTAAATAAGGCGGAACAAGTTGCATTCTTAACGGTCCCTATTGAAAATTATAAAGCAAAATGTATTCTGTGAATTCATATTAGCGACATAGGGGTGAAGACGCTCTTTACACCTGGAAGTCCTTTGGAGCTGCGATGGTAAGATTCCATTTTGGGTACACAAAATTCAATGTTACAATTAGTATTGAATATTAATACAGAAAAATATTCAAGTAGAATACTGTTCAAGAGATTGCATCAAACCTGTAAAATGAATATGTTTATTGTATGTATGTATGTATATAACACTTTATTGTACATAGTAACCAGTTACAAAAGCAATAAACTTAAAAGATATAAGTACAAAGGCGAACTTATCCCTATTAGAATTATTATTTTATTATTTGGTATTCAGGTGAATACTACCCCAAAATACAAATTTCTTTACTTATTTAAGTAAACTCTTTTAGATAATCTATTCCATAAACCAGAGCTTAAACCTGTCCGGGAAGATTTTCATTGTGATTTCATTTTTTCGCGTCATCATTTCGTCTGGCGGGAGGAAATTAAACGTCTTATCAAGGATAAGTCCCACCTTTTTCATAGCAGCAGGGATCGACGTAGATTTTCCGATATAAAATAAGATATCATGACAGCTATTATCGTCCCGATTAATTTTCATTTTGCAGCTACTAAGAAGTTGATATTTTAATAGCTTAACGAATTAATTAGTTATGAGAAAATATTTTGTCTCTGAAATTCATTTTATTGAATACCATGGCAAACTTAGAGATTATTTCAAATTCAACCGCCACTTGCGGACACCCATACTTATTGTGTTAGCCTACATCAAATAATATTGATTTTAGGTTTAGTAGTAAAGTAGGTAACAGGTTATCTTGTTTCTTTACAGGCGATATATTATGGTGCATGTCGCTTAGCACCTGTTTTTGCACACGATTCACATCTTATCAGCATAATTAGAAATGTCAGTGGGAAAATGAACATTTAAATAAAACAAATCGCGGAAACAGAAGAAAATAACTTGAACACTTTTAAATTATAAGAGTTACAATAATTACAAAATAATTGTTTTGATCTGAGTATCTTTCAACCCAAATCACTTTATTTACGGTAAATTAAGAAAGAGTATTTGATATAAAATAGTTATAAAAGTTCCTAGTACAGTTAATAATAGAATATTGACTGCGTGTTAATATGAAAACTCCATCGTCTAATTTAATGTTCATAATATTCTCCAGTTTTTTTTACAATCAAGTAAATAAGACAGTATTTAATGCGATTAAAGCATATTCATAATGTAAGAATCCTTCTTCATGTTTTAAATAATACCCGAAACGTAAACACCTGGCACCTATCAGAACATTACAAGCAAAATGATAAAAAACAGCAAGAAGCATTTGTAAGTCAGACTAGTCCAATTCCTCTAATCTAATGTCTATTTATAGTCGTATTTTTGTCGCCTTTCATCGTCGCGGAAGCTGTTCCCTTTATTACATTTCTCATTAGTACTTGGATACTTTCTGTGCGTGTTTGTCGCTAGCATCTACTAATGATATGAGACTCGGCCTGTGTGATACGATGAGATAATCCACAGAACATTAATCCATTTGCACTCCACTTTGTAACAGTTGCTTTGACCAAAAATAGAGGAGAAAAATATCTGTAATTGGATGAGTCACGTAACATATATTCTTCCCTTATTTTTGACATGTTTCCTTTGATTCAGCTTTACATAACGTTGTATTGTGAACCTCTCAATTTTCAAATAAAAAATCAGTATTATCTCATTTGCTAGGCAAATAAGACGTATTCATTAAGTTTGTACTGAAATTATTATATTACACTTTAAGCATTAGGGAATATGCATATTTTTTTACTTTTTGCTTTATTAAAAACTCAGTCATGTAACAAACAGTGGAGAAAAATATTTTTTCGAATAACTATTTAAATAACCAAAATATAAGCTATCAAACATTTCATTCTATCTCTTTCTAGCAAAACAGAATTTAATATGGAGTTTATATGACCGTAGTAGACTGTGACGTAACAGTAAATGTTGGGCCTCTCTGTCAAATCGATGTCTAATTAGTAGTTTAAAATACCTATGTCATGCGTATTTCTTGGCCGGTTTTAATTTTAATTTAACATTTGGAATAGTTTTTACGGTATTTTGATGAGAAAAGCAATGAAAACAAATCATGCATGTTCCTTATTGACTATTGAATATACATCCTACCGATTATAAAAAATATCAGGAACAATCTTACACAAATCGATCTAGTCCCACACTAAGCAAATCTTGTACTATGGGTACCTAGCGATGATATACCTACTTATATAGATAAAATATAATACTTACATAGATAGAAAATATACAAGACCCAGAAACAAACTTTCGTGCTCATCTGCTCATCACACAAACACTTGGTCTGACCGAGATCCGAACCAGGGACCGCCAGATTCGTAGGCCGTTGTGCAACCAAACTGAACCAAACGTGTCGTCAACTGTTAATTTTATGATTATTACCTATGAAAAAGCTAATCAGCTTTGTTGTTACTTGGCGAAATTTCGTTGTTAAATATTCAAAAATACGTAATTGTTAAATAACGAACGGATGCTTCTAAAGTCACATTAAATCTTCAAAAAAGTTCAAAGCGTTATGCAAAGAAATGTATTTCAAAAAGAAATCCACTGCGAGTGATATAACACCCGCACGTTTCTGCTTCTTATGAAGGAGCTAATTACAAAAGCGGTAAATTTGAAAAGTGGAAGCAAAGAAATATTTCGACGTAATTAAGCCCTCTGAAATTCTTTTAAGCAAAGAGAGAGGATAAATAATAAATGCTACAGCAGAATTAACCTCGTGTACTTCTTTGGCACGATTACTTAATTTTGACATTTGCAAGAGGCAAATTGATTCTGCGTTTGTTTGTTAAAGCCCGAAATACGGATTCAATGTTCTTTAATGTTCACAAATGTTTCAAAAAATAAACTTTTAAATACCTGACAGACTTAATTTCTATTTCATATTAGGTACATCATATTAAAATGTAGTTAGTAGTAGTAATTAAAAACTGACATAGCATGTTTTAGCGATGTAGGTAAGTACTTCATAAATATTTGAACAGAATAATATTTGACATTAATTTACTGTCGACTTCAATAAACTTGTGTTTACTTTGAAGAAAATGTGTATACACGGTACCCGCGAGGAATTCAAGAGATCTTAACCACGCATTCCTTAAGAGTGAAAAAAAATGAATCCAAGTCAAATTCAGCAAGAAAAATAACAAAAAAATCTATAATTTTTGATTTACAAATATCATGATAATAATATTTGCAATTTGTTAGTGGATCACTCCAGTAGCGTTATTATTATAAACAAAGATCAGAAACAAATGAAAAAAAAATTTTTGGACGATACTGGACTTGAACCAATGCCTTGAGCCTGACCGGGGCAGCACGCTCTAACCAACTGAGCTAATCGTCCATACCTGAGCTAGTCGTATGGACGATTAGCTCAGTTGGTTAGAGCGTGCTGCCCCGGTCTGGCTCAAGGCACTGGTTCAAGTCCAGTATCGTCGAAAAAAAATTTCATTTGTTTCTGATCTTTGTTTATAAAAAATCTAGTTTTATTTATTTCGGAACTTAAAAAATTTATAAATTTCGCTTTTCTAAAAAAAATATCGCATTTTATGAAATGACAGATTATTTTATCAAAAAAAATGACTTTACTGAATGGTAGCTGTTCCTTTGATGTCTGTTAAGATTGACGCTAAACTTGGCAACATACGTCGCAAAGTCACGATCATAAGGGCATCAACTTCAGTAATGACAATAAATAGTTTAAGTACATGAAAATTGGTTATTATCTTCAAAACTAAACCGGACTTGACTAGGGTTCATATAACATTTTTTGTTCCTAATGACCTAAGAAATGCGTGGGTTAAATCTTTCAGATTCCTCGGGGGTTCCGTGTATATAAGTAAACCATTCAGAGAAACCGTTAATTATCTTACTTTAGCAAAATGTTTTCAGACTGAGAAAAAACTGTTTGTTAGCTCTCTAACGATGTACTTTCAATTACAGACTGATAATAAAAAGTAGGTAGACAAGACTTATTTATACAGTACCTCTCCGGAATCTTACTCGCTAAGCAATTTTGCAAGCTGAGTTCCACCTTTTTCTTGTTTTCTTTGGATTACTTTCGCTTAGGTAAATACAGTTAACCGATATGGTTATTTACTACGACTCGGAACCACTTAATGGTATTAAAAAGTAGCTTGGTTATGTATAAATAAATGGTTGCAACGTGTAGTTAAATTTATATTTATTTTTTTAACTGCTTATACATTATATTAAAGATGTATCGAAGCACTCGTCATAATAAACAGTAACACAATCTGCTGCGAAGAAAGGTGCCCTTAGCTCATTTATGTCACTTTTCTCATTAATATTTGTTAACCAATATTAGGTACTTTAAGCGCGAAAAGTTGTTTGCTTTGTTAGTTTGTCTGTGTCTTTGTCGTCCTTATTTTACCCACAAATGAAACAATGAAATAATCTTTATACAAGAATCACCTAGGTTACTTTTGTTCGGAAGAAGTGTATTATACTCGAAGGAAAAACAAAATTATATGTTTGTCACTTAGTCAAAGTCGCGGGACAAATAATACTAATTAATTTCGATTTTAGAAAACCCTCATTGCTATCCAGCTAAACGCTTCTTATCAAATCGTCTCTAATCCTTCTCTTAAACAATAGCATGAATGCAATAAACTGAAGTTGGACTTACCTAGCTGGACACTTTGCATTGAGCAGAACCCCGAACAACTATCGGGAAAGATGGTAATTTGAGATGATTTTTGTCTTATCCATGTTCATTTTCAGGCGGCTCAGAATCTAGAATGGAGACGGCTATGATCGGAGTTTCTCTGTGTGATGGAATCAGAAATGAGGATATCCAGAGAAGGACCGAAGTGACCAACATATCTCGCAGGATCGCAAGATTGAAGTAGCAATGGGCGGGCCATGTAGCCCTGAGAAAGGATGACCGTTGGGGCAGTATAGTCCTGGAGAGGAGACAACGCTTAGGAAAGCGCAGCGTAGGACGGCCCCCGACAAGGTAGACAGATGAACTTGTAAGGTTATCGGGGCTTTACCGACTAAAAGCGGTCTGTGCAGGATTGCACTCCGTGGCGAGCTATAGGGGAGGCCTTTAATCGGTAGGGAATATCGGTGACTGATAGATAGAAAGATATAAATAAATTTAAATATTAACAATGAATACCTGCCTGACATTTCTGTTATTCTTGACATTTAAAAGATACCTCTTAAAGGCATTTGTTATAATATTTTCATATTCCTTTGAAATCGGTGTTCAAATGGACAATTATTATCTCAACACAGCCTGAAGCATAATTCAAGAAAAATAGAAAAGAAACAATCAAATAATAAGATTATCCAGCGAGAAATAAATAATGTAGCTTCAGTTAGGAAACTTTTTATCGTTTCCTTAAAACTTTTCCTCTTGCTTAATTACATTTTCATTTATCTTCGCTTTCATCCGTCCAGTCTGAAAACTGCCGCGATTTGCGAAACACGGCCAGCAACGGTTTTGCTTACTTATTTGCAGTCTGCAATCGTCTTAAATGATCACCTCAATGGGGCCCCAGATTTATATACACATTTGTAAAGATGAAATGTTTGTACATTGAAGGTATTTATTAAAAGTAAATATACATTTTCAATACCTGGGCTTTTACATATGGTTGTAAAATACTTTTTACAAGGTGAGGAGCTGAAGTAGTAGGCATGTATGTTACACCTTCATTTGTTTTCTTAAGGTGGTAGTTTGTACAAATTGTAACTTTGACAGACGAAACTATATCTTTTCTCAGTCGACCCGTGAACACAAAAACTGAAAAGCTTCCGAAACCGGAACTCAAATGACTGCAATAGCTTTGCTTGGTTTGGGACGAGGTCGATTTGTATATTGTCTCAAATATATATCTTATAGGTTCTTCATAACAATCACAAGAAACGATAAATAGTCAATATGTATATATCAAAAGGCATATTAAGGCCAAATGTTAGAATATATATCGAAAACCTTATATTAATATAAGGCTTCCATACCCAAAGAGTATACCAATTGACCATGTCTTTTCTCTCTATCTGCCACAGACGGCTCTTATTCTGGAACCGTAGGTATGAGGTAAATACTTAAAATCTTCATTAAATGTGTAAAATTCCTACTAATAAATATCAACAAAAAATTAAAATTAAATTGAGTCAAAAACAGCAGTGCACAAGAAACGTGTAATTTTTTATTGCACAAAAGAAAACTTTTGTGCAAAAGGTGGGCTTCAGGCCACAGGACAATCTCTACCAGAGATGTAACAGACCCTGCTATGGTCTATCGTAGGTGAGAAACTGGCATAAATTGCTTTCATTCTGGATAAACGCACAGTTCCAAAAACATAATGCATAAAGTTTCCCGAACGGGCTAAAGCGTTGGATAAACCAGTTACCAATATAACACAAAAAAAATGAAAGCTTAGAAATTTATTTTATATTAACGGCATAATAGGACAAACTTGGGAGCCAGGTATATGTTGCATTATGTTTATGTAATTAGTTGTCGATGTCCGTATGAAAAACTTATTAGTTGCAACTTTCCATCGCGCGTAGACATAAAATGCGTTCAAGTCCACACTAATGACTTCCGCCATTGATGCAGTCGCCGCCATTTTCTAATATAACACCACAGATAATCTTATAGCCTGAGAAGACTTCTCTATTATAGCTTTTAATGAAATGACATACAGTCCATGTCTTGAATCTTTCTCGATATTTCTCAAAGCGCAGCAGAAATCGAAATTTTCAAGCTCCAATTCTCCAATATAATATCGAATCTATAAGGTTTAAAAGTTAGTTAATAAATCACAAAAGGCGCTAATCAACGGAATCTCAATTAAAAGGAAACGATCACATTTCTTCTTAAAGTATAGGGAGGTGGCATCAAGGACCTAGAAGTAATAGACGACGCAAATGTAACATTTGAACGCGTTTGAAGCTTACCTATATTAATGAGTATATGTCAAGTCACTTATATGGTCATTTATATGGACGATTACACGCGTGTAATACAGACAATAAATTAGTTGGGGGTCTATAAGGATTCATGTCGTCTCTCTCGTTTTTGTCTTTGACCGAGCGATAGCAGCGAGCGAAGGTCTCCCGTTTCAGCTTGAGCAAAAATGGTTTCGTATGTCCGGTTAACTGTTCTTCTGTACTGGTCGCATTTTTCAGCAATTGTCATGAAATTTTGTAAGCAGGGTCGATAATTATATGTTTTTTTTTGTCGATTCCGTTAAACGAGGCTCGCCAGGTCTACAGCTCAAAAAGCCACTAGTGGAATATTTGAGTGAGCTGAGAAACATATATGTAGGTAAAAATCGTAAGTAAAGCCCCTCCTGTATGTAGTAGTAACCTGTGCGTATAGACAATTTGACTTTCCATATGACATAAATTCCATATCAATTCTATTGACTACCATGTGGTAGCAAGTGGGGCATTAGTTCAGTTTGTTAGCTAAACGAGTATTGAACGGAGAGCTTTTGTTTGAGTTTGGCAATCGAACCTACATTCGCATGTGACTGATAATATAAACATGACAGACATATAAAAATGTATTTCAGACACAACAGTAAAATTACGGAGTGACTGCAAAACAATTTTACCTTTGAGCAAAACGCAGCAAAACTTGTACGAAATGAGTAAAGGCACGGGGCAGGGTCCTTTTATTATGAATTATGATTATTAATGAACCTCCGCAGTCTCATTGTCTTGCGCACTGCGTCGCAACCAAACTTTGTGGATGACATTCTCGTTTGTGAATTTGCGCTACTGAATCCCATTACTGGTAAGAAGGCCGAGCCAGACCTACCCAGTATAAAAGCAAGTTCTAAAAAAGGCACGTTGCAGAGGGCTCCAAATTCGGTGTCTATTAAATCTACGAGTAAGTCTCTGGGCGGTACGTTATCGGACGGAGCCAGAGAGGGGGATTGTCTGTCGAATTGCCTCTGACGTGAGCTCAGCACCTGGCTCTTTCCGACGAAATTAAAAAAGTTTCGGCTACACAAAAACTTGGCACCGTTCATTTAAATGCTAAGGGATTCGGTGTTAGTATTCATTTCGAGTTTTGTCAATCAAAGAAAAGTTTCAGTTTTTATCAGTTTAAAACACTCTACGTCGTATCAGTATTTTTCATTTAGGTTCGCTTTGACTTAACCGTCTTCCGTTATTTAAATGAGATGATTTCCATTGAATATGCAATTAAATTCTCTTGTACGAAAGAATGCAAATTGCGTAAAACAAAAGTTACATTAAGCATCTTTAAGACACCTTATTATATGATACAGTATTTCATACGGGCGAATATTTTAATGATTTTTAATATATCACCTTCAGGACATATTTACATACATTTTGTTAAGAAACTGCTTTTTTTTGCATACATCATTAAGCACGCATTGTAATATCAAACGAACCTAATCGATTGATTTACGTACCTATATAATACAGCGTGTGTATTTCAAATAATATTTTAATTACTTTGAATATTATAGAACATATTTACATACATTTCGTAATGAAACTGCTTAATTTTTTTCATATATAATTATTAAGCACGCGATGTTATCCCTAATCTACCTTATTGGTTTATTTACTTAATCTACACGTGACGTTGTGTCTTATGCCAGTTGTCAAACCAACACCCCGCGATTGCCTAATAACGCGTTTGCCGCTCCGAATCAGAATCAAATATCATGATTTTGTATGGGCTATGACAGTTTATACGGATACCAATTGTCAAAATTTCGTTAGGAAATAATCAAAAATTAGAGCTGGATAAAATATTCGCCTGAATAAGATTTACGAACTGTATATTCTAATAGTACATGTATAGTAAGGGAAATTGAAATACGTACCTTTTTCGTGCTTGTCACGATGACAATAATGACTAAGGTTTCCTGTCAGCGTCAATGGGATAAGTTGATGAGTATGAAACAAAAAACAGTTATAGTAAATAGTGCCTTTATTGCTATCATAACTATATTATGAGACATCAAAACAATAACAAAATCGTTTACGTATATTACTCAAGTGTATACGGTAAATATAAGAATTATGTCGGAGGCTTTGGCGTAATTGTTGATTGCTTACCTACTGTACATACTTGCACAAAGGCATGCCATCTTGTCATTTTATTTGCGAAATAATCAAGAAAGCTGTTAAGTGAGGTCTTTCTAAGACGGTCTATGAGATTGGCGTAGGATATTTTTTTGTTCAAAACACATACACAAGCGAGACAAATTTTAAAATGGAAATAAGCTTCTCGCATCTCGAAAATGGTAATATGGCCGCATACAATCCAGGTCGTTTATTCCGTATTAAATGCCGGTCTGTCTTTTTATGAAGTCTCGTACGTTGGATACATTGGTGTAGACGCCAGGGTAGCCAGGCTGGGCACAGCCTCGGCCAAACGAGACCACTCCCACTTGGAAGCCAGAGCTTTCGTCCACCGCCGGGCCGCCGGAATCTCCCTGTTGATTTTTTTTTATTTATTCGAAATTGGCAAATATTATTAAGCGTTACCTTTGTCGTGTCGCTTTGTTGTTGGCCACGTGGAACCATATTTCAGTATTAATCGAAGCTATCTTGTCTATACTCTTATGAAGTTGTAAAAGATCAAATGTCTGTGCAATGAAGATATTTAAAATAAATAAGTGCAACTTTTTTAAATCTAAATTTCTATTTTGTATTTTGTGTATGTTTTTATGTGTCGTTGCGGCTTCATCACGTCAAAAAGGCTACACAGATTTCAATAAATGTTAGTACATGGTTAGCTGGGCATCCATAGATAGTTATGTTATTCTTTACGCAACTACGCTGAAGTAGAAATTGGATTATGACTTTGAAAATATCTTCAATGTACAAACATCTTTATGATAGTAAAGATATAAAAGTTTTCAAACATAACTACATTTGTATTGGTTATTATTCTGCCATGCCATTGTGCCTTGAAGGATTCCAATGAGGAGTGATTCATTATGTGCACATGACTCTTCCCTCTAGCATTTATACATTTACCTACATAATTGGTGATCCTTGTCGATGATTTACCTGACAAGAGTCCTTCCCTCCTTCAGGCACCCCCGCGCAGAACATCCTTGCAGTTATGGCGTTGTTGTACGCCTTCTCGCACTCCGACGTGGCAACCACTGGGACCGTCACCGCCATCAGATAGCGGCTGGTGTTGCCATTTTCCTACAAAATTAATCATAAATATATGGTTACATATGAGAAGTAAGAGTACTACACAGAAATGAAGGATCGATTTATCGACTAGTAATGCCAAGCTAAAAAAAAAGAAAACAACCGAGATAAAGGAGGTCTGCGACATCTACGCAGTTTTTGCAAAGAGCTTTATCAGAAACGTCAAAATAGAAGCTGACGTGGTGTGGTGTGTGACCTGACTCATCCGAATCTAAAATGGTACTCACGGTAGTTGTACCCCATCCAGACACCAGTACATCAGTACCCCGCTCAACAGGCGTGTTTGTCGGTGGCAGCGAGATGGTCCTAGTAGTCGATCCGTCTATAGTCATGGCCCTCAGCAGCCGAATTACAGCCACATCGTAGTCTGAGTTCTGGGCGTTGTAGCGAGGGTGCTGTGTGTACAGTGACGTGGTGTACACCTGACCGCCGCCGTCGGAGTCTGTGCTCCCGGCTCGGATGTATACTCTAATTACTCTGAAATGGTTTAATGGTGAGTTTTTTTTTATATTCATATTTATTACTTAGTGCTTATAAGCTTTAATCAAATAGCAATATATTAATATCTAATTAAAACTAAATCAACCTAGATTAAACTAAATAAAACTAAATAATTAGTACTAATCAAAAAACAGAAAAATAACTAAAAATAATGCACGGGCTCCAAGTCAGAGCCGAGCGGTAGGGTGCCCAGTAGGCTGGCAGCATTACCCCGCTGAATAGCTAAAGCTATTCTTTGGCATAGGTAAGAGCCAGCCCGCTGGTCACCCGTCGCTTCGACGAGTCGCTTCCCCAGTTTCTTAAAAATGTTACAAAAAGGCACTTTCTCCCCAAGGCCCGAGCGTTTCCACCCCAAACGGCTGAAACAAGCAGGCACTGTCGATGGCTGCATATTTGCGCCGCTTGAGGTGTTCGGCAGCCGAACACGTCCGCAGCAGCACTGGCCTTGGTAGAGGTCACTGGAAGGTGGGACGGCGCCAGTGTATCCACGCATGTGGCATCCCAAACTAGCGGCCGTCCCAACTTCCAAGGGACTAGTGTCATGCCGTCCGGCCTCTTACCGTCGTCCATGGTGAGTTGAATTTGCAATAGCAATTGATAGCAAGTCCACGTTTGAAAATAATTCTTATATACTGGATGATTTTTTTATAACAACATTTTTACAATGAGTTTTGTTTAATTTACTCGCAACGAGAACCTATTTTTTTTATCAGCGTGCACTATTAATATATCATCAATAAATATCGAAATAATCGGCTAGGTATGTATGGTATCCTGAACACAGCTTAACCAATCACTTTTCTCTTTCTCACTTCTGTCTTCGCTCTCTTTCTGTATCCTATTTGTAACGTCTGTTTCGGCTCCGTTGAAAATAATCCAGAATAAATTCTGCGTTTCATTAAGATATCACAGTATGGAAACATTTTTAAATGAGGGATTGGTTAACCTAGCATTGCAAACCTTCGAGTGTCAGTCACCCGTTACCCCTGGAACTTCTATCATCTAACGAAAAAATCTCAGAGTAAACAACAGTGGAGGTAAAAAATTCTTGAATGGAGACTTCGAACCGGAAGATGCAGCGTAAGTCGGTATTATAACATGAATCAACAACCTGCTTAAGGTTGATGGAAACTGATGGATAGAGAAGGCGTACGATTGTTCCTCGTGTCTTAGGGGAAAACCTTTTCAGCAGTGGATGTCAATGGTTTGAAATGATGATATTACCACTTACCCGGTTAGACAATGCGCTGCAGTAAGAACATGTCGGGGGCCGATGATGGACCCGCCGCACTGGTAGTACTTGTTACCTGGCTTCTGCACAATCAGGTAGACTTGGTAGGGCACTTGCTGGATCGTGGTGTTGTAGCCCCCGACTATCTTACCACCCGTCATTTTTGACGAGTGCCCATGTTTCTTGCAGGAAACGTCTAGGAATTAAATAAAATGATAATTTTTAATTAGAAGAAATTTAAAATGAAGTATCAACCTCTTTATAGTGCAATTTTGTCTGTCCGTCTCCGTGCGACTGCTACGGCGCTATATCTCTGGAACTACTTATGCTATCCATTTGTTTTTTTTTATTGATATAAAAATGACAAACCCAAATATATTTCGAACAAAAAAATTTAAAAAGTTTTTATTTTCTATGAAAAATAACCAATATGAGGGGGGTCAAAAATTCAAAGTCTAGTAACTGGGACAAATGGAGTATCCTCTGAAAAGGCTTGATTTTAATTTTCTTAATTTGTTTTGAATGGAATTTATTTTTATAATGTATTTATGTTTACATTTACAGACAGACACACTTTCGCATTTATAATATTATATAGAAATATTATAAATGCGAAAGTGTGTCTGTCTGTCTGTCTGTCTGTTACCTCTTCACGCTTAAACCGCTGAACCGATTTGGATGAAATTTGGAATGGAGATAGTTTGGGTCCCGGGGAAGGCCATAGGCTACTTTTTATCCCGGAAAAATACCCTTATCCGTGAAAAACGAATTCGAAGGCGGACGAAGTCGCGGGCAGAAGCTTGTATAGATAATAAACCCATATTCAGGATTGACATATTTTCGTTCTCTTTTTATGTTCAAGCCTCCGTAACATACAAACTACTAAGGTGTATGTACATGATTTTGACTAATTTGGAATCCTTAATGAATGTCAATTCATTTAATACTAACTACTCCATAACTTCAAAGTACAAGTGTGTTTTTGCGGTCCCAACCTTTAACCAACGTTTTCTCAATTGTCGCTTTTTCACCTTTGCAAGTTTGAAGATAAAAAAAAAAAAACTATAGCACTTAGAGACATATTTTTTTCACCGAAAGATAGCTTATGCTTTGTTATATTACTAACTACTCACAACTTCATATCGACAAAGTAGACATTTTTCCCTATAACAGGCACAAATATGATATCGACGATTTTTTTCGGTATTCGACGAAGTGGGACGCTGGGCACTAAACTTTGAGGCCTTAAAAAGGTGCTTAAATTGGACATTTATGAGTCGACATCAAAATCATAGTTTTATTACAGTATGTTCTATTAGTTTTCATTGAAAGTCGATTTTCGGTAGGTTTTGCCATATTTCACTAAACTGCCCGTAACTCCGAAACTAGAATCGACAAAGTGGGACGTTTAAGTAAACTCACTCACATATGTACGATTTATTAGAGAAATAATAAATACTTATAAATAATAACATACAATAGTTTTGTTTGAGTTTATAATTATACATAATACATCCACTTTTATTATAAATAATCGAGGTAGCTTTACGGTACTTAACAAGTTTTGTAAAACTTATTTTACTCACCACATCATTCTGTGTACAAAATAACGTCATTTTTAGGTCATCCGCACTAAATGTTCGAGCCCTGCTTATCAGTTATCGCAACTGGAATGTTTGGAACAAAAATCACGTGTCAAATATAACTCACTCAGTTGAATTTAGTTGTCACATACCTAGATCTCGAAAAATGTAACTAATACACAATAAGGACGTTTGGGTGTTGGGAGCGATTTCATTATTTAGTTCTATGTTTCATTCATTCGCCTGATATTGCTATTACCCTAGGATATATTCTAAACATGGTTGGACGCAACGTAAGTTTCTAAGCTAAAATCTAGTATCTAGGCGGAACAGCGATAAATTTCACGGGCTCCTTAAAGTACTGTCAGTAATTTTGAATCTGTCGTGTCAATCTGCTTGTCCGTGCCAGTTTCAACACAACCGTTCTGAAAACCTCGCTAACTCATTTCAACGTCAATCAGACTTGTTTAATGGCTTACTCGTTACAAAATCATGCAAAACATATTACAAATATCGCTACCGTACTAAGAGAAAATAAAACATCACAAAACACAGATTGTTTGAGGATTTAAGAGAAAACAGCTAAAATTCTACGTGAAAAATCTAAACCTTTATGGTAATGAGCCACACAAAAAGATGGCGGCTATGAGAAGAAAACCTCCTGTAGAATAAAGCTTTTTCGCTTCCACATTAAAACTTGAAAACTATTGTCCTCACCTGTGTTAAAGGCGACGCAAAGAAATAAAATAAAACAGCAATATATTTTATCCATGACTTTTCCCGGCTTGAAGCTAAGTAATGAGCGTGTTTTCAAACAGAATCCTTATATATTCTACATATAAATTGTTTTCAGTAAAGCGATCATTATTAAAATAATTGACTTTAACAACAGCGATAGGAACGCACTTAAATCCTAATTTCAGTGCAGTATTTACCTTATCCTTGTCATTTTCAATGTGAAGTTGTCATATGTTTTCGCCCTGATTGCTATTTAAGAGCATGCAATCTTTTTTTCCTACTCGTGTACTATATCTGTGAATTAGAACTCCATACCTACTATTCGTACAAAGGCATATTTCTTTAGATTGGACCATCAATCAATATTGTATGGTCTATATTATATGCCACATTATAGTAAAATATATATATATATATAACTCCGTGCAGAACTATAATGAATTTCAAAAAAAGGACGCAGTTTTTGTGCATATATTAAAAAAAAAGAATTAAAGCGGACTATTTTGAAGGTGTGCATGTTTGTATAATGTCGTGGCTTCGTCACGTCAAAACGGCTAAACAGTTTTCAACTATTTTTAGTACATGGATAGATGGGCATCCAAAGATGGGTACTAAAAACTTTTAATCCGGTTACGCTGAAGTAAAAAGAAGGGTATGACTTTTTTCTTGAGGGTTTCTCCTCCACTGACGAACTCGCAGGCACCTTCCAGTATTTTAATAAACAGGGGAAGGCAGTGCAGTTGCAATCAAAAAAGCTTGACGAGTGTTTATTACATCCAAAAGTAGAAATTACGATAAAACTTAAGTTGTTACTCGTGGCATCTAATGTATTTAATATTTCCTATTCAAATATACTTTACCTTAATGTATTCAAACGTTACATCAATACGATCTCATCTGATTATAGACATGTAAATTAAAATTGTAGACACCGAATCAGGACGTCAATAGGTGAGTTACCGTCTATGAAAAGCGGAATTCATTTGGCCCACGTAATTACTACACCAATAAATTGTTGAAATGTAATTGAAGGCTTGCATCTACGAGTACAACAAAACGCCTGACGTCAATTGGTTTGAGAGCTCAATGCCAGCTCCGTCGTGACGCATGTCTAATGTTTAATTGAAAACTAAATTGTTTATAAGTTTGTTTCGATCCTTTTGTACATTTTTCGTAATTAGAGTAACATCAGTAGTATAAATTCTTCATGGGCAGCTGTCTTAGCGAGGTAAAGGGATTTATCCGCCACGATTTGTACGACACGAAACAAACACACTTTGGCTTAAATGGCTTAATTGACGACTAAAAGGACTATTGGCTTCTTCAGATTTACAGAGATACGTAATGATTTGTGATTTTTTATCTTCTAAGTCGTATAAGAATATGAGGCAGGTAATAAAATAAAATTAAGTACCCAATAGAATCCTTAAGAAGAGCCGCGAAGAGCTCCAAGAGCCGTTCATACTTAAAAATGCACTACATATGAAAAAAAAAATGATATGAAAAAGTGCACTTGCAAAAGAGCGTTTCTTCTCAGTACTGTAACAGAGAAGCGCAGTTTTTCGGCAAATTCTCAAAAAACTGTACGTTTATCCGATCATATTGGAAATAATTTTGGTTGAAAGTATTTAAGTAGTATTTTTAAGCTTTATCTTTATATTTTTTTCATATTTTGTGGGTTTAGAAATAGGAAAGAGGGGGGGGGGGGAACAATTTGCTACCGCGAATGCTACTTTCAGAGCGATCATTTCCGGACACATCCACTAAATCAAAAAACATTTTAGACACCCCAAAATCTTTTTAAAATAACTATCGAATTGTGTGCCCGACATTAATTAATATTTAAAGTTTTTTTTTTTTTCACTTTCGGCTGCATGTACGGAGTGCCCCCCTAGAAATTTATTTTTTGTTATTTAACTATTAAACTAATCCTAATACGTTTTAAAGACAAAGATATTTTCATGGCCTTTTGGCAAATTCTGTGAACAAAATAATTTAAAAATAAGAAATAATATGTGCATATTATATTACATACCTTTATCTGTAATACATAATGATAACTCCTTTATTTATTTTTCTATATCTCGTCCAAATGTTAACTTAAATTCTGATTCTTAACGTTAGTTTGAAACAATTATGCACTGTTCGTCGGTTTCCCCGTTCGTCTGTTTGGTCAACTTTTTCCCATTTCCCTGTTCGTCAATATCCTATTTCGTCGACTGCTCTATTCGCCCATTTCCCAATTTGACATTTGCCTAGTTCGCCCAATTCCTTGTTCGTCTAGTCAAAAACATTAGTACATACCCGTTTGATTAATCTGCTTTGCCTTATGGTTGACTGGTAGAGAATGCTCTATAGCATTAAGTTCGCCTTTTGTACGATATTTTTTTTGTGTAACAAAGTTTCAATAAATAATCACATTTTGTGGGGATAAATCATATAATTAAAAATTGTAGTTTCGCTAATGGAATAATGATGATTTCGAGTAAAAGATCTAACAAACACTCGTGGATTCCAACGAAATGGATTTAAAATTTGATACGTTTTGTGTACCTCTTTATTTGTTTGCATTGAAAGTTTGTATAATAGTAGGTATTTGTGGTAAAACTTAATTTTGGTTAATTGTGTTACATGTACATACGACTATGGTTCATCATCATCGGCCTATATACATACGTCTAACCGTTGGGCACAGGGCTCCTCCCATGAGTTTGTATACTGCTTATCTTGAATTATTTGATAACATAACTGGCCACTTGAAAGTTATGCATTGAAAGTACTTCTGACATATACGCTGTCATTATTATTGTCACAGATAAATCAGTTTTTCACATAAGAAAATGAATTGATGATGAAAATATGCATTTAAAATTTATAACAAGTAAACGAGGAAAGCCCGTAGTATTATATGATGGTTATAAATACAACTTAGTTGCTACTAATAACAATGGTACTAGCTTATGGAGATGCAGCAATCGAGAGGTATGCAGTGCAACAGTTAAGTTGGATTCTACCAAGGAAAAAATACTGTGTATGAAAAATCATCTTTGTCAGCCGGATCAAGTTAGAAATGATATCAATATTTTGCTGGCAGATTGCAAAAAAGAAGCATGTAAAAATTTCATTTCTGTCCAGTCTATATATGAAAACAAAGTCGAACATCTGATTGAATCTAAAGGACAAAAATTCGTGAACGACGTACCTTCATTTCAATCAGTAAAGAATGGGATTTATAATGCTAGGAAGAGATTTCTAAAAGCGGATAAGTTAAGTTTTAAATTTGTTTTAATTGGAAGATGTGCATCTATCTGGACCATTCACCGATGACTTTTTGATTTGTCAAGATGGTCAAAAGGAAAAAATCCTAATTTTTTCCTCCATCATTTGCAAAAATCTAGTAAACGGTCTAAAAGGTTCCTATTATGGAGACGGCACCTTCAAGGCAGCACCAAGCCCTTTTTATCCGCTGTATGTTCTGCACTTGGACTATAAATCAACCCGATTTGAGAAAAATGTAATGCCAGTAATATATGCTCTTTTGCCAAATAAAACACAAGCAACGTACTGTCGTTTTTTTCGATTGGTAAAGGAACAGCTTTGTATTAATATAGTAAAGTTCAAATGCGATTACGAGTTGGCTCAATTAAATGCAGTTCGTATTGTGTTTCCTCAAATCGATGCCACGGGCTGCTGGTACCACTTCAGCAGGGCTGTGTGGAAGAAATCAAGGAAATTACGGCTGAACAAATCCAAAAATGGGCGAAAGCTAACAAGAAAAGTCTCCGTTATGCCGCTGCTACCTTCAGATAAAATTAAAGAAACTTGGTCGTCAATCATGGATGACATTCCGGAAACAAATGCTGTTAAGAGATTTAAAATGTATTTTCAAAAACAATGGTTGAAAAAAATACCGGTAGACATATTAAGTTGGTCTCGAGACTTATATAGAACCAACAACGCTGTGGAGGGTTGGCATCATATGGTGAATAACAAACTACCCAAAACGCCAAACCTTTACTACTTTTTACAACGTTTAAAGGAAGAAGCACGGTTGATTGACGGCAAAATACATAAAATGACTTACAATACAAATAAGCCAAAGCAAAACAGAAAGCGTCAAGACATTGATTTTGACAAGACATATGCCAGTTTATTAAAAAAGTTAAACGACTGCGATATTACAGTTTCAAAGTTTTTAAATTAAATTATTTTTTTGAGACTGAAACACACCAGAAGTGAACCAAAAAAATAACAATTTATAATTATTAAGGTTAAAAGAAAAGAATTTAATAAAGTTAACGATAACATTTACTTACGTATGTTTGAGAATTATATAGGTACTACTTAGTTTTATCTCTTAACTTAAGTACAGTGGAGAGCACAGTTGCCGCTTTTATTTCGTTTTCGTGTCTAAGTTTCCCAATTGCCTAGGGGTTTTGATTATTTTGTATTCTTTCTTATCCTAGGACTTATCTTAAGTTAACAATAAGACATTTAACACTAAGATAAGAGACAGACAATGAATTTAACAATAAGAGTTTTGTAGCGGTTTTAGTAATATATATTTGTATTTTATTTTTAACATCTGTTTTGATTAAATACTAGACAAGCATTTGGCTTATGTAATCTCTTAGCACAATAAATACTAGACAAGCATTTGGCTTATGTAATATCTTAGCACAATAAAAAATAAATATGAACTTAGTTATTGTTTTTGTTATTTTTAACATCATCTCGGTTATCGTAATCTCGATGGAAGTAGTTATCGTAAAACGAACTCAAAATTAGTAAGCGGCCTCAAATTTTTGTGAACTTTCGAATGATACCCTGATACCCCACACGTTCCTTATGTTACTATGAGATTTGCTATAAATGGTCCGAAAAACTTGCGTGTACAGTGTTAAATATGACTATATAAAAAAATATTAGTTTACCAAGCAAACACAAGTTTGTTGTTTTGGCTATTTGTAGCTCATTACAAAATATCTCGCTTAGCTTGTTTGTAAGTAAATCTTGTATCAACTTTTGCACAGTCAGCGTCATATAGTTAGTAGCAGCCAAATTAGCCAAATATTTCGGTACACGTCTTTACTACTGCAAGAATAAGGGTGTGTTACGAAATATTTGGCTACCCTGGCTGCTACTAACTATATGACGCTGACTGTAGCTGGTTAGGAAACTATGGCCACTAAACCGTATCATAGGAAACGGAAACCCACGAAAGGAGAAACCGACGAAAGGAGAAACAGACTTACTGAGAAACCGACGAAAGGAGAAACAGACGAACTGAGAAACCGACGAACTGAGAAACCGACGAACTGAGAAACCGACGAACTGAGAAATCAACGAACTGAGAAACCGACGAAAAGAGAAACAGACGAACGGGGAATCTAAACATTTGACGAACAGGGAACCCGTCGAAACTGACCTAAACCTCCTAAATCATCAATATACATCATAACAAAGCTTTTGAGTGAAATACCTGGGACATACGGACGGACGGATGGTCGGACACGGTGAAAGTATATGGTTCCCGTTTTTGCCATTTTAGTTACGGAACCCTAAAAAAGGTAGATCTGTTTTTGCTTCAGCGTAGTTCGGTAAAAAGTATTCACCACCATGTACGAATGTCCACATCCATCCATCCATGTACTCATCTATCTGTGTACATCCAAATACACAAAAAAAAAATGTTCTATTCAGTAACCTTCAAATACCTCTTTTCAGTTTTTTTGAATATCCCTTTATTTACTGACGTTTCATTTTTACAACTTTACAAAAGTAAAGATGACCCCTATTTGTAATATATTTCAATTATACTTGAGTAAAATTATGCAAAAGATTCAAAATTGTCTTACGCCGATCTCCTTTCATTTCGTTTTCCACAGATAGGAACAAATTTCCGTATTATTTTATTCGCTCCCAGCGTCCCCATTGTTTGCGAAGGCGATCTCAAAAATATGTCCAAATCATTATGACATTTGTTTTTCAACGGACGGGGATTTTTTCCATTTTCTGATTTGGACAAAGCAATCGGATTCATTAAAATTTGCCTGCGACAATTTTTTTAAAAGTAAGTACCTACTCTTTTTATCAAACTGTATTATGATGAGTTATAATTTTTTTCTTCACCGTCCATGGATAAGTGCAGCAAGGTTTGAAATATTTCTGTGTTTATAATTTCAACTTCATATCTTATACTCGCATCATCAATATGTCGAGAATTTTTCTGTACCATTAAACGTATGATATATGGCTTTCTGAATGTGTTCCATTCTTTCGTAGGACTAATTACCAGTATAATCCAATTAGTTAATAGTATTTTTGACATCTTCTTTGATTCAATGTTTTATTGAATGTTAAACCTAATTATTTATCCATTTTAATTAATGGATAATCCTCTCGACACATGTTTCGCAACTATACGGGGCATCATCATGTAAGAGATGTTTCCACCCGATGTGTAAAGAAGTCTTCTCGGGTGGATGCCGGAACGTCAATATCTCCTGCATTTCCCGAGGATGCCCCGGAGAGAGGCGAAACACGTGTCGATGATTATATATTGTTTGGTGGAGATTTGTTGTATTTGCATGCATATTTTTTTTGGGAAACTGCTTGCAAATATGCGCATATGAGCACAACTTATTGTTGCATCTAACGAAGATACCATTTTGTGGAATAGCAAAGGAACTACAGACTATAATCCATTAATCCAATATGCAATTCCGCAAAGTTAAAAAACAAATGGGGCCACTCGTGAGAGTGCGGTTTCGATAGTAAACGGGTGTGGACGCGTCACCCTGTCTACAAAAAATAAATAATTAGTGCACGTCATTTTAGTCTGTATATTGTTAGCGCTAAGCTATTTAAACTTGTGCATTGTGCGTTGACTAAAACTTTGAGTTTAAAATGTGAACGCCCGGTTTGCGGCTCTTCACCACCTCGGGTAAACGAGGCGGGCTGCGATAATTCGTCTCGCTCTACTGCACCGAGCCAACGATCATCCTCCGAGCACCCCCGACTAGCGCGGTAACAGCTCCGCTTCACTTCGGGTAAACAAGACGGCCTATGCATTTTTTGGCCCGCTCACACACTCAGCCGCATTACGCCGCCGCTGACTCACTGCATTTATCAATAAGTAAGCACTGTCACCCACAACCCACAACAAACTATTTAAAATGGCTAACAATTGCGCTGGTTGCTGTATTGCTATTCTAACGGCACAGAAAATTAAACGCACGGCTTGTAATGCCCACTACCATCCAGAATGTGTAAACATAACAGACTTTCGCAGTTTGCCGAAGACTTTCCATCCTAGCTGGAAATGCCCGGCTTGCCAGAGCAGGGTGCCCAAAAAAGATAATTCTAACACACCGGTGCGCCAGGCGGCTCCCGCCGCCTCCGACGCGTCGACTGCTAATGTGACCTTGCGCGTGCAAAACCGGGCAACGGACAAACGACCATCATCACAAGTATCAATCCCCGATAGCGACGCGCTTTCTGCGCTCACAAGAGAGATTAGACTGCTGCGCGAAGATATGACCGAATTTGAATATCCCTTTATTTACTGACGTTTCATTTTTACAACTTTACAAAAGTAAAGATGACCCCTATTTGTAATATATTTCAATTATACTTGAGTAAAATTATGCAAAAGATTCAAAATTGTCTTACGCCGATCTCCTTTCATTTCGTTTTCCACAGATGGGAACAAATTTCCGTATTATTTTATTCGCTCCCAGCGTCCCCATTGTTTGCGAAGGCGATCTCAAAAATATGTCCAAATCATTATGACATTTGTTTTTCAACGGACGGGGATTTTTTCCATTTTCTGATTTGGACAAAGCAATCGGATTCATTAAAATTTGCCTGCGACAATTTTTTTAAAAGTTAGTACCTACTCTTTTTATCAAACTGTATTATGATGAGTTATAATTTTTTTCTTCACCGTCCAGGGATAAGTGCAGCAAGGTTTGAAATATTTCTGTGTTTATAATTTCAACTTCATATCTTATACTCGCATCATCAATATGTCGTGAATTTTTCTGTACCATTAAACGTATGATATATGGCTTTCTGAATGTGTTCCATTCCTTCGTAGGACTAATTACCAGTATGATCCAATTAGTTAATAGTATTTTTGACATCTTCTTTGATTCAATGTTTTATTGAATGTTAAACCTAATTATTTATCAATTTTATTTAATGAATAATCCTCTCGACACATGTTTCGCAACTATACGGGGCATCATCATGTAAGAGATGTTTCCACCCGATGTGTAAAGAAGTCTTCTCGGGTGGATGCCGGAACGTCAATATCTCCTGCATTTCCCGAGGATGCCCCGGAGAGAGGCGAAACACGTGTCGATGATTATATATTGTTTGGTGGAGATTTGTTGTATTTGCATGCATATTTTTTTTGGGAAACTGCTTGCAAATATGCGCATATGAGCACAACTTATTGTTGCATCTAACGAAGATACCATTTTGTGGAATAGCAAAGGAACTACAGACTATAATCCATTAATCCAATATGCAATTCCGCAAAGTTAAAAAACAAATGGGGCCACTCGTGAGAGTGCGGTTTCGATAGTAAACGGGTGTGGACGCGTCACCCTGTCTACAAAAAATAAATAATTAGTGCACGTCATTTTAGTCTGTATATTGTTAGCGCTAAGCTATTTAAACTTGTGCATTGTGCGTTGACTAAAACTTTGAGTTTAAAATGTGAACGCCCGGTTTGCGGCTCTTCACCACCTCGGGTAAACGAGGCGGGCTGCGATAATTCGTCTCGCTCTACTGCACCGAGCCAACGATCATCCTCCGAGCACCCCCGACTAGCGCGGTAACAGCTCCGCTTCACTTCGGGTAAACAAGACGGCCTCTGCAGTTTTTGGCCCGCTCACACACTCAGCCGCATTACGCCGCCGCTGACTCACTGCATTTATCAATAAGTAAGCACTGTCACCCACAACCCACAACAAACTATTTAAAATGGCTAACAATTGCGCTGGTTGCTGTATTGCTATTCTAACGGCACAGAAAATTAAATGCACGGCTTGTAATGCCCATTACCATCCAGAATGTGTAAACATGCCCGGCTTGCCAGAGCAGGGTGCCCAAAAAAGATAATTCTAACACACCGGTGCGCCAGGCGGCTCCCGCCGCCTCCGACGCGTCGACTACTAATGTGACCTTGCGCGTGCAAAACCGGGCAACGGACAAACGACCATCATCACAAGTATCAATCCCCGATAGCGACGCGCTTTCTGCGCTCACAAGAGAGATTAGACTGCTGCGCGAAGATATGACCGAATTTAAAACCCATTTAAAAAATCTTACCTCTAGCCTGGCGCAATGTACTACCCGCCTTGATGAAAATGATGCCAAATTAGCTTGCTGTGACGCTAAGATTCGATGTCTCGAAAAGAAGGAGCTGGAAAACGCGCTTCTCCATCAGAAGATCAACTTAGTTTTCAGGCTCAAAATTCAGTCCGCAACGAAATAGAAATTCTAGGTATAAATGAACACCCCAATGAGAACTTACTTCACATTATTCGAATTGCTGCGACTAAACTGAGGATGCCGCTTGCCGATACAGACATTGACGACGTGGTTTGCGTTGGGCCCCGCCGCAATGCGAACACCTCCGATGGGACGGAGGCACCTTTGCCGCGGCCGGTTGTACTTCGATTCGTGTGGCATATGAAGCGTAAGGAATTTTGAAATCGGCAAAAGCTAGACGTAACATCACTACAGCAGACATAGAGGTTTCCGGCCAGTCACGGAAGGTTTTCTTTAATGAGCGCCTGACGAAGGAGAAAAGATATTTATTTCGTCAAGCCAGGCAACAAAAATCTACACAAGGCTATAAATTCTGCTGGATCGATAACGAACGCATTCTCATACGCAAGCGAGAAGGTGGTCCTGCTATTTTCATATAAAGAGAAGCGGACCTCGCGAGATTACTTGAGTCTGATCGGCCCCCTATCCCGGTGTCACCTACCATCACCGGCCACTTGCCTGAAGCTCTTCAAAACGACGCAGTTTCTCCGACTAACTCTGTATTTCGCGACCGCCATGATTGCTAGTTTTTGTCAGTATTATTGTTTTCATTTTTGTATCATAGTATTGACTATGGCAAAACTAACTCCATTTTTCGACATTACTGTTTACTCTAAAAGTTGGAAAAATACTAAAGCATGCACACACGCACACTCCATACCTACTTACACAAGTTTGCAAACATTTTTCATACACCTTTATTTCACGTACGGGATCAGATACCTTATCTAATATAATCCCTGGAATGTAGTAAGACCCTTTTTTCAAATATTGAGGCCTTCAAAATTATGACCCTTAACATCAGAAGCCTTCAGAGAAAATTTAACGCCTTCGAGGTTACCCTTAAACGGATGGATACAGATTACGATGCAATTATTCTAACTGAATGTTGGTAAAACGAAAGCTCGGTAGTCAACCAATTACCAGGGTATAATTCATTTCATACTTGCAAATTTATTAATAAAAGTGGCGGAGTAGTCATATACATCAAGGAGTCTCTTAGTGCATCTGCTTCTGAACCTTTTTTTGATGACGCAAACTGTGGACATATCTGATCAATTCAAATTATTAGGAATTTACCGCTCTCCTTCCTTCTTAAATACAGATAATTTCTCGAACTCTCTTAATATAAAGTGCTAGGCGGAATCAAAGGGTTCCGAAACGTGATTATAGCTGGTGATATAAATATTGACATATCTGATAGCTCAAATAATCAATCATCGGATTACTTAATATTATTGACTACGCACGAATTTCTACCGGCAGTTACTATCCCTAAAAGTAACGGTGCGTGTTTAGATCATATTTTTGTTAAGTCCGAATCTGGCTCGTTTGGTGATGTTTGCCCCTGTACAATTACTGATCATGATATTTCCATAGCCGCCATTACAAATTCCATAAGTAGAGACACGCCGCGTTCACGATGGACTTTAAAAACGGATTATGCCGCAACCGCACAAGAGCTAAGGGGAGTTGATTGGAATGTGTTTACTAAGTCCTCCAATGTGAACGACGCCGTCTCCCACTTCATTTCTAAAATTTCGACAGCAATTAATAATAATAATACTCGTTTCAGTAAAATTAGTCGTTCAAAATTTAATCTTAAGCCCTGGATAACACCAAGCCTAATGAGATGTATGAGGCGTAGAGACAAGCTCCACAAAAGAGCCAGAGCGTCCCCAAACAATCTAGTACTCCTCAATATTTATAAGCGATACAGAAACTTCTTTCATAATAAACACTTCGCCACGGTAGGCCAAGAACTTGCTGTTGATATATTATCGAATCTCTCGTCGACTGCAATTTAAGTCTGGCTTCTGGATGTTTCCCGCATCAGTGGAAACTGGCTCAAGTGTCTCCTATTCATAAAAATGGTCTTAAAAACGATCCCAATAACAACCGCCCTATTTCTCATTAAAGTGTTTTTTCAAAAAATCTGGAAAATATTGTAAATAGTCGTCTCTTAGCTTTTCTTAACAAAAACAAACTCCTAACCGACAACCAGTTTGGTTTCAGGAAAGGCAAATCAACTGAAGATGCAGCTATCTACCTGTGTAATAAAATTGCCAGTTTTCATGATGCGGGTGACAATTGTGTTGGAGTATTTCTAGACCTCGCTAAAGCCTTCGACACGGTCTCCTCGAATATCCTGCTCAGGAAACTTGAAGACTCGGGTGTAAGAGGACAGGCTCTGCAGTGGTTCTGTAGCTACCTGACTGATAGGCGTCAAACAGTTAAAGTAGGTGAAGTAACCAGTGACCAATTACCTATCGGTTTTGGGGTTCCACAGGGTAGCATCCTTGGACCTACGCTCTTTCTTATTTATATTGATGACATTCTCGGACTTAAACTTAGCCGAGCGGAAATAATTTGTTATGCTGACGGCACAGTAATACTGTTTTACAGAAAATCATGGCAAGAGGCAATTTGTCTCGCAGAACGCGGTCTAGTGCAAGTTAAGTCTTGGCTGGAAAAAAAACCTGCTTAGCCTAAATGTGAACAAATCTAGCTTTCTCACATTCTCGAAAAACTCTGTTTCATCTAGTCTCCAGGTAGCAAATATCAAAATACACTCTAATCATTGCCAATTTTCCATCCTAGCTGCCAGTCCCAACCCGTGTACCTGTCCCACCATTGTTAGATCTGATAGAGCCAAATATCTAGGCCTTATTATTGACAACAACCTCAATTTGAAGCACCATATTTCTGCCCTGTCTACTAAAGTTAGGAAATGTATTTACATAATGAAGAAGCTTCGAGACTGCACCACAAAAGAGGTGCTCCGCCTTGTTTATTGCGCGCTGTGTCAATGAATTCTGCAATACTGTGTGGCAGTTTGGGGCAGTGCTGCAAAGACCACTTTGTTGTGGGCAGAGCGGGCGCAGCGCGCAGTCTTCGATCTTCTGTACCAAGACTCAAAACTCTTGTGGGTTAGGTTATTTGTTTTAAACGCGACTTCACGAGCCCATAGAGAGATAGCAAATATATCAAACTACTCTCAGCTGCTTTCTAAACGTACGTTTAGAGTACCTCTTCCACACACCAGATCCGCATTCGCCAAACGCTCCCCTGCCTATATGCATCTTCGCATCTACAATAATCTTTGTAAGATTATTAACATTTACCAGTACACAACGGGAAGGGTTAGGGTCTTTGTGAAAAAGTGGCTGATGTCCTTATCCTATCTCGACACGGAGGCACTTTGTGCCAGCCAATAACACACCTACACACCTACTTACATATGCTACCCGCTGAATTTATCTGCAATCTAGAGTTATACTGCAATACAGTTTTTCATCTTGTCTTATTTTCCTATTTGTATCGCATAGTTTCATGCTTGGTTTACATCATAAGTACGAATTGTTATCTCATGGTTAGTGCGCTCCTAGGCCCCGAGATACAGGCCCAGCCTAGTTCGGGGTCTGCAAGATATTTCAATGTATTTTATTCAAGTGTGTTATGTGAAATAAATTTATTCTTATTCTTATATTCTTATTCTTATTAGCCGTTCAGATACCCTGTCCTACATTAAAACCTACACTTACAACTAAACTTTGACCCATTTAGTAACTAATTACACTCGTGCTAGTGAATATTGTCACGTACGTGGGCAATTACGATCCACGAAGGTCGAGCATTGGGAAATTCACGTATGAAATATGCGGCTATCAAACCGTATCGACATTTAATATTCATTGATTGAGAAATCTAGTTTATAATAAAATGGTGTAAGCCGGCTTTTTGGTATTTATATCCACGCCTCATATCATATAGTACATATAATACATAGTAATTTAGTTATTACAATTAACAATTTCTTGCGGCTTAAATTAAACGCACCGTTGCACATTGTTTATCCATCGGGAGCCGTATTTTTACGGAATGAAAAAAGGCCTTAATTGCTTCCCAGACCAAATCGTATTATGATTAAATTCGCATTGATCAGTCGCTATATCATTACCCGAAAAAAGAAAAAATCAAACAAGCAACAAACATATTTTTGCATTTATAATGATTTTGCATGTATCGGTAACATTTCACTTTGTTATGGGTTGGAAATGTTCGTATTTTTTTTATGTATATGAATATAATATATGTAGCCAAATATTGTATCATATAATTGCAGGGTTTTACTACTTTTTTGTATAAAAGTTGTTATGAAGCTGTATAAGCAGTGTATAATGCATTTATTATGCATGAGAGGCGGGACTCAAACACACGTCTCGAAAGGCTATCGAGAGCAACTTCCAATCTTTCTTCTATCTGAGCCACTGGTTTATCAATTTCCACACTTTGATTTCTTCAAACCATACGTTATTTCCTAGTGTCAGTAGCAAATTCGCATCATTTTATGGCGATTTCCACAACCCAAAGAGTACTTAGTTTAGTAAATATATATGAAAACCTCACCGGTACTTATATTATAGGCTTGTGTTCTAAAAAAATATAATTAGTCCGTCACTTTGATTTTAAGAAAATATTGGACACGTATTTTTTTCTTTTGTCAATTAAATAAAAAATGATATAGCCCGTTAAAGTTCCTAGTTATATCAAGCCGTGCGACCGTTTTCGGCACGGCGTGACGTCATGACAACTTTGACGCGCTTTTTCTTTGTCGTTTACTTTTTGTTTGACGAAAGAAAAAATACGTGTGACTAATTACAATAATATTGTTTTTACCCAAGAAACTATCCTATTCAGGAACTACCCCTATGTATATAAAATATCGTTATGTGAAGTTTTAGTTCCCTGTATGTATCAGTCCGCGAAAAGAATAGGATTGGACCTGAAGTTATGTGAAATGTCAGATCTTTTCAACTCTCATTTTCGCGGGCCGATAGTTATAATTATAAAACATTTTAAAATATACCAAGATTATTGTTTTCTGAGCTTTAGATAGGTTTTAACTTAGCGGCGGTGACGCTTCCTTCCAAGCTGATTGTTTCTGGGTTTAAATCCCAGTAAGGGCAAATATTTGTGTTGACCATAAATATTTGATTCTGTGTTTTGAATGTTTCCTACACATATACATAAGTATATATCTATTAAATATATCACCATCTAGTACTCATAATACAAGCATTATTGAGCTTCAGTAGGTAACTGTTTCAATTAGTGTAAAATTATCACCTAATATTATTTATATTTGGTTTGCCAGCGACGTAAAGCTTTCTGCTTGTTCTTTGGGAACTGAACATTTTTCCCGGGTAAAAGAAAACCATGTCCCTGTCCGTCCATATCGTCAGTTCGTGACTTTGTTGCTACGTTACAGCAGGTCAAATCAACAATAGAGAAATCAACAAGACACATTCACAATTACATAAAGATATTATAAGGATAAAGATGCCAATAGTTATCTATTAATGGATAAAAATAGAAACAAAGGTAATTGTTAATATATTTATCCAAATATATAAACGTTTATTAACTTTGCCATTTCTATAATCAAGTGCTAATTGTCAGCTACAGCATAATAGGTAATATTTCCAGGATACGTAAGCAACGTACCAAAGAGACTTTAATTGGCATCTAGAGGATATCTAATACCGTCTAGCGACGTAACGGAGGCGTGCTCATCGAACCGTTTTCAATACGTGTATTACTGAGAAGCTGGAAAATATGACAATCAACATGAGATACGCGAGCAGATCTCCAATATAATTCCATACTTACAAGTACTTAAAACATAGAAAATTAGTATGTTGGTCAATAATTTTGTCAACGAAAAACCGTTGGCTGAGGTTGGTGCACGACTGAAGACAGGACCTCCTCTAACTCCAAAGAAGTTGAAATCTTTGAAGAAACTTTTTGTCAAACGGTGAACTATATATGATGATGGGTAAAAAGAAGAGTATGTATTTCGTCATCGTGTTCTACCGAATGCCTCTACCAAATTCTTCCATCTGATTCTTGTTTTAGCCACTCCCATCCAGCTCGACCCGGCTATTCCTATTATATCCACATATCTCCTTGGGGCACGACCTCTGCCTTGAGGGTTTAACCACCATTCCGGTGCTATGTATGATGGTTGCGTTGTCTATAAAGCATCTCTCACTTTCCGTCACCGAGTGCAAGAGTGACTGATGGTTTATCATTCAGCTATTGCGCGGTAAACAGTATCATCATAGAACCGCAGTACCTACTCTGCAGGTTTGCATCCTACGCGCAGAAATGATTTCCTTAGAGAGGCCGTTTTAATACCTCGCTGGGTTTTTTTATTAGCCTGTTGAAGTATCCCATTGCTGGGCAAAGGCCTTTCCTTGGCATACCTTAAAAATCCGAGTTAGCTCTGTAGTTATAAAAAAAACAGTGACAATTGAGGATTTAAAGCTTGCTACGCGGGCAGAAAAATCTACTTCCTGACTAGAAGAAGATGTTCAATTATGTACTTACAACCCTACTACTGTACTTCCTATATTAGAACTGGGATCGCAGGTTCACCGCCCACACCTCGGGACATTATTTTACGTCATCCCGGGCCGCAAGTAGTATTTGCCACCAGCTATGATTAACATTTCATTTTCTTAATATTTAAAAGAAAAATCCTATCTAACTGACTTAACGCCCAAAATATATGACATAAAATAGATATCCGTTTAGTGTTCTACACAAAGAATATGGACGGGTTGTCTGAAATTCCCAAGGGCACGAATCCATGGCAGAGTAAAAGCTAGTCTAGTATTAAATAACATGTTTTAAATAGTCGTAATGAAGTTGTTAGTAAACGAATTTATGTTCATACTTTATGACAAAGATATTATTTATGAGTACAATTTTATTCCTAAGTGACTCGTGAGACAGGGCACTTGTTTATTATGATGCTGTAAAAGATTTTATTGCAATCCTTGTATTTTATTGCAAAACTTAAAACCTTCTAACGGTGAATGTAAGTAGGTGCAGTTGGTAACTGCATGCCTTTAAATGAACTAGGGAAGTAACTTATCTAAAACTACGTTCGCGAGCATTACTTAGTGTGTTATCTAAAGGCCCACACACATTCTCCTATGTTGGTCTCAAATCCAAGTCCAATGCTAAATCTAGCCAGCTGATAACCTATACGTAAATGTTAGCGACAAAAACATACAAGGAAAGGAACGCATACCTCGTATACTTAGGTACTTTAATTTTATGCATATATACTTAGCTCATTTGCAAGAACTAATGTTTTACATCCTCATTGCGTCAAAAAAGCTGGCGAGTTTCGACCAGTTTTGGTAAAGGGATGGCTGGAAATGCAAGGATAGCCTAACTATACCTTTTATTTTACCCAACTAGGTCAAAAAAAGAAGGTAATGAGATGACTTTTCTACACGGACGAAATTGATAGCAGCTTCTAGTACTAAATAAATAAACTAAGCTTATTCTCTCAACTTTCAGTCCTGATAATGATGCAAACATTTTTTACCTTAAGGTAATTAATAAAGATCATATCGATCACGGGGACCTACTTAATGACGAATTACAAAGTGGTCACAGGCAATTTTAAGAAATATAATTTAGATCACATAACATGTAATATGAGTTGCTTCAACAAAGTCCAACAAATGGTAATTGTAATGTTCATAATGTATTGTACTATCGTATTTCGGTTCGTGGTTTCTATTCAAGATTTTTACACTTTACTTGCTCTTTCGTCTTTCTTGGCTATCCGCTAGTTCATTGTCATTTCAACCTGATGGAAACCGGTCGGTCATCTGCAGAGTGACCTGCTTTAAGTCGCTGGAAGCCGATGGATGCAGAAAGCACGCTCCTTATGGTAGACCCATGTTTGGCAATGGGCGTCCGTTGATTAAAATTCATTATGATGATCATGATGATGATTGTGAATCTGCACACAAGTTATAATAAACTCATTTTCATCGGCTACCCTTTCTCCTGCCAAATACGTTCAAATTGGGAATGGCTCACATTCATATATTTACTGATTATATAGTACTCGTATTGTGCATGATCTTTTAAAGCTATGGTCAAGATTGGCAATGCTTTACCCAACGTCTATCGTCATAATATTTACAATTTTCTGCGAAAAAAGTTGTAAGTTAAAGTAAAAGTTGGTCATTGAATCGAAAAATAGCTATTTTTATTTTTTGAATGTTTGTATGTATATTATGCAACTTTACAGCATCCTGCAGTATTTCCGGACCGATGCCATCTTCAAGCCTTCAAGAAAAGAGTGACTCTGGTGTTCAGGTGTCTATGGGCGACGATGATCGCTTACCATCAGGTAATCCGTCTGCTCGTTTGCCCCTATAACATTAAAAAATACTTCGAGATCTCATCACGGTACTGTGATGTATATTATCTGTTGGTAATCCTCAAATAAATAAATTTACACCAGTTAGACTGGTGGCAACTGGGCAATACTTTTTTCCCGACTACGCCGAAGCAAACAAAGAGGGTTATGTTTTTTTTCTCCTCCGTGAACGACATTGGGGCACCTTCTCTTTAGTAATATAATCTCATTTGACTTTTGGTACGTTTGGGCACTTTGCTCTGACATACGAGAATCGCAGCCACAAGCACGTCAGAAACCTTATCTAATGACGTAGCCTAATAAAGTACATGATCGATAATTTAAACACAATAGATATCAATGAATAGTATTAAGCTCTGTGAAACAGTGAAGCGGAGATGAAGGTCATATGTAACTAGTGAAACGTTATTCTGAACGAAATTATTTTTTCTAATACATATATTTAAGAGGTTTTGTTTCTTGCCGTCTTCGTTTTTTGTCATTGCTAAAAGTTTCTACTGATCACGTTCTAGGGTTTTTGCCTAACGAAATTTTGACAATTAGTATCCGAATCAACTGTCATAACCCATACAAAATCATGAAACTTGATTCTGATTCCGAGCGTCAAACGCGTCAAGCAATAGGGGGGCGGGTATAAAATCGCGTACCTTATCGGAATAAAATTTCAACCTCTTTAGCACCAAAAAGGTTACTTAGCCATTCACTTGCTTTTGGTAACTTTAGTCACCTATCACCATTCTTATTTTTTTTATAAATAGAGTTCAATCCTAAATTTCATTTTCTAGGCTAGATAAGTTCATCAAGCGCCATCAGACTCCCTTCCATGTTAAACACTATCTGAGTGAGCGGGACGGTAGGATACGAATTTCAAATTTTGAACTTTGAAGTAGTCCCTCTGATCACCCAGAAATCGCAACCAACCATGCTACTCGGTACTTTGTATTCTCACAAAGATATTGGGTTCAATTCCCGGTCCAAAGCATATTTATAGATAAAAACATAAAAATGGTATGCAAATTAATCAATCCAAATCATGTTACACTTAAATAAAAAATTAACAATTGTAATGGTAACAATAAAATAACTACAACCATTGCGTGTCAAGTTAAGATTTCAGCTTCGAAAATGGCATCCGTAGTTCAAAGCGATTAACCTTGTACATTGTTACAAATGTTACAATAGTTCGTTTTATTCTCTCGTGACCCAACATACCGTTCGGTTTCACTTGCCTAATAATGGTCTGTTTTCACACATGTATACTGATCTTACCATTATACATAAAAGTATTCTAATTTGCACTAATTACAGCGGTTTTCCTCAGTAGGTATCATATTTCCGATGTGATGCTCCTGTAAAAAAGTTAATACCGACTCATAGGATAAAAATATAATTATGTTGATCAGATGTATTTACCCTAACCCAGTTAAATTTTAATTTTCATCCCCGAATCGATAATTCGAGTTTTGGAACGAAACTGTTTTTCATCCTTTTGGATTTTCGTATACCTAGAATAGTCATTCTATCGACCTTTGACAAAACATGAATTTAAAATTCTTAACTTCTTTTCTTTTTAACCGACTTCCAATAAAGGAGGAGTTTCTATGTTCGACTGCGTGTATGTTTTTTTTATGTATGTTCTGAGTTAATCTTATAAAGAGCGTGTAATTTTCTTATCGAGTTTGTATTCAGTCACAAACCTACTAAAATTTCTAGCTCGTAATCACTTAGTCAGTAGCTCCTTTATGTATCATCGTCATCATCATATCTGTCCAACGACGTCCACTGCTAAACAAAGGCTTCCCACACGGATCTCCATAACGACTGGTCGTGCCTCGCCCTTATCCAACGACATCCTTCATCATCGGTCCATCTTGTTGGAGGCCTTTCCATGCCGCGTCTTCTTTTACGCGGCCACCAGTCGAAAACCTTTTCTGCCCCAGCGGCCATCGGTTCTACGAGCAATGTGCGCCGCCCACTGCCACTTAAGTTTAGCAACTCTTTCAGCTATGTCTACGACCTTGGTTCTTCTGCGGATCTCCTCGTTTCTGATTCTGTCACACAAGGAAACTCCGAGCATAATTCGCTCCATTGTCCTTCGAGTGACTTTGAACCTTCTTATTGTGAGTGACTACGTCTCAGTGCCGTATGTCATCATGGTAACACACACTGGTTAGATCCTAGCCGCTCTCGCTTTTATGTATGCCCACTTCTTATTATGCAAATGAATACAGCATGTATTACTTTTTATGTTATACAAGAGAACATGAATAACCAAATATAGTACCAATATCTACGAAACATGCTATATATTTATATCGTTACTCCCATTTATTATGGGTTACCCAGACAAAAAGTATCATTTACAGAACAATAGTTCACCCATAAGCAATCGCCAATGACAATGAGCAAAACTATTCTGCAACCATTTATTACTTTTCGTAACGGCCCACTTCACATTACGGGTACGATATTGAATGCAAATCGATTCCATAATAAATGTATCGATGGAAATCGATTCCATAATGTATCGATGAACTGTCTCGGCTAACATGCCTGTCTGATGGAGGCGGTAACCACAAAATTGCAAATTTGCGGCCTGACGACACTAATATAGTTTGAAATTATGTTGCGGCATATGTATAATGTATACGCGACAATATTCGTCGGTGCTTTAAACCCAAATGTCGTATGCGACAGTTTACATCTAGTAGTTTATTTACTACTAGGGTAGTTTTGTCGTTTTTGGTCCCTCTGTTCTACATGGATTTGCGTTTCAATGGGTTTTTACCCAACTTCGACATAATCATAATCATATTCATTTAAATTAAAATATATGGAGCAAACATATGATATGTAATGACATACGAAACATAGGAGATGTTACGATACAAAATGTTGACTCTTTATACATTCTGCCTTTAAAGGCATGTGATTTTTTTATATACTTTTGTTGTTTATGGATATTGTGCATATATTGTACTTATGTATAGTTTTGAGAAGGTCAAGGATATTATTATTATTTAGTCATAAGAAGGGTTGTGTTTTTAGAGCGTGTGTATGTATGTGATCTGTATGTATGACTTTTCTTTGGCTTGCTCTGCAGCCTAAACAGTATTTAGGGATTTTGAAATACGACATGTCATTGGTTTCATCTTGGATGTGGGTGTAACATCTATACTATACATTGAAGATATAGAAAAAAGTGATACCGACTATTTGAAAGTCACTGAATCGAAATATACTTGTTTTTTTATTATTTGTAATTTTTTTTATGTGTCTTTGTGGCTTCATCACTACAAAACGGCGGAAATTGCAATTATTTTTGGTACACGGGCAGATGGTTATAGATCCGAATACGATATACAAAAAAGATATCTATGATTTTTTCTCCACAACTAAAGAAGTTTTTTTTTAGGTACTGTCGATATACTAGTTATGTCGCTTAGTGCATTTTGCCACTGAGTCGTTATTAGGTATGTGCGATGTCTGGTGTGCTTCAGCGACCACGTCTGCAACGCGATCGTTATGGTACGTCATGCTTAGGTGCAACTTTTAGATAATGATCGCATATTACGCCGCTGGAATGTTGCGTTAATTTAACTATCAAGATCATTTTTAAGGTTGCGTGCGTTAAAAGGATGCTAACCCTTTTGAGATAAATTTTGCAAATGAGTTTTTATGAGTTCGTATTTATGTAGAAATTTCATCCCTGAATGTATACAAAAATAAATAATTAATTTGTTTGTTAGTCAATCTTTCGTGCAAGGCAAAGGTAACTTTGTTAATGCGGTTCCTCAACGACACGAGTTTGAAGCCTTAGTAAAGACTTGTGGTTAATATTATTTTATCTATAATATTATAAAGTTGTGTTTAGTACTTTTAATTTACCTTATAATTTAGTTTAGGATTATATATATTGTAAGAATGTTAATTAATTCATTTTTACTTGATTTATTTTATTATTTATATATAAATTGATATGTTTTGAATTACATTATAAGCTTTGGTAAAAATAATGAAGGTTGATAAATATGGAAACAATATAATAAGTACGAGGTAACAGCTCGAAAAAAAAAGTTATTAAAATGAAATGTCTGTAGATTGATGATATTTTCAAATTTTTTTTAACGGACTATTTGGCTTCATCGCGCCAAATCACTCCAGAGGTTATAGAATATTTTTTACCCGACTATGCAGAAGAAAAAAAGAGGGTTTTTATCTTTTTCTCGAACGAAGTCGCGGGCATCCTCTAGTATTATAATACCTTTTTTTTTATAGGCATAATGTTTATTTTTATTAAGGACTAGAAGAAGCCCTCAACTTCGTCAGAGGAGGAGGAAAAACATATTTCTTGAGCGTAGTCGGATAAAAAGTATCCTATAACCATTTGTAGATGACCAGCTACCCGCGTTCCAAAAATAGTTGAAATCTGTTTAGCCATCTTGGCGTAATGAAGCCACAGCGACACATACTAACATATAACCATACAAAAATTCAAAAAAAAGAATTTTTGTGTCTTCACCCTCCAAATAGTTCATTACAATATTTTTTTTGAAAATATTTTCAATGTTCACAGACATTTCATTTTTACAACTTTATAGTAGTATAGATTAATTGATCCAAGCAAACAAAAAATTTCTATCTAAACACGTAAATCTACTTACATTACATCTCATGAAAAGCTTGAAAGGAATAAATTTTTTTTGTAAAAATAATGCATTTTCCCAACGAGCATACTCATGAGATAAAATCACAAAAATAGTTCAAGTAAACAATTGAAATCCCGAATGATACATCTGAGTTATGATAAATGCGAAATGACACAAGAAATACGTCAGTGAAGCTTCACCCCCGTCAGAATATACGTTCAGTGTTCATCTATCTTCCCTGAAAAACTCTTCTTGCCGGTTTTATGTTCAGAGTAAATTAATAAATCTTATTTATTTCTAGGTTCAGCCTTAACTTCATTCGAATATGTTAACCAACTTAAATTTCTTTTTTTTTGCTTTATGTAACAAAATAGTTGTGAACCGATGTCGCTAACCTTGCTTTTTTGCATTAATTTTTTTTTATTGCTATAGGGTAAACATTCCAAATGGTCAGCTTTTTTCCAATAATGCATACCCTGATTGTCACCCCTAATTCTATGAATTAATGGTCAAGATGCCTTAAAATAAGAGAGTGTTGAGCACTCGGGCACTTACCTTAGTTTTTAATTATGTTTGAAGAAATATAGGCCACCTAATATGAAATGTCAAGGGTTATATAAATTAGTATTTGAATGTGTCACAGCTGGCCCAATGAAAATGGTGATCACTTTAGTTCTTTGTATAAACTTCAAACAGAAGAAACAGAATAAATACAAATATTCAAGGTTTTAAGAATCTCAACATTTTCATGGCCTGGACTGCACATGAAACAATTTTTGTAAACTCCAAAAAATTATATAAAATGCTACTGATATTCGATTTTAGTATTTTTAACAGAATTGAGATAGGTATACAGATAATTTTTTTCTCTTGTATAATTTCTAACTAACTAACTTGACTGGCGCAACGACCCAAAGTGAGTCTTGGCCTCCACTAATAAGAGTCTCCATCTAGGTCTATCCTGTGCCACCTCCCGCCAGTCATCAGCGTGGAGCTCGCGCAAGTCCCTTCCGACCTCGTCCTCCCAGCGATATCTGGGACGACCAACCGGCCGTCGACCGCGAGGACGCCCCACATACGCTCGCTTCACTCCTCGATCTTCCCCCATCCTTTCAAGATGGCCGAGCCAGCGAAGTCTGTGTGTTTTTATCTCGCCGATAATGTTTGGCTCAGCCATCAGTTCCTCAAGCTCCTCATTCTTCCTCCTTCTCCATATTCCATCCTGACCGCAAGTTGGCCCCAGAATTTTCCTCCAGATCTTTCTTTCCGCCACCAAGAGCTTAGTCTTAGCTTAGTGTATAATTTCTAGAATACTACTTTTTTAATACGAGGTATATACTGCCTTAATCAATCTATTACGTACTTTTCTAATGATATCAAGACGAGGTATAATTTTGGGTCATACAGATTTTACAATAGTATTGTCTAATTGAAATACGGCTATATTCTCAAGTTAACGGCTTGGTATCATAGAACCATATCTTCATCGCATAGGCTTAGAGTGGTGGACAATTTGTAGGTACAGTCGGCCAAAAAAATTGTCTATTAAGGTTCAAAAGTAGTAGACCAATTTCTTTATCGACCGTACACGAAAAGACGCATAGCACTAACTCATATAAAAAAATCTGTCTCTGACCCATTTATAACTTAGAAACAAAACCAATGCGTGTTCGCTGACAAATACTCGCTATTTTCAAATAAATATAAAGCGATATCATTAAGTAATAAACATTCAAACATCATCTCAAACTTTTGCATTTATCTTCTTCTTAGTCGTGTACTCATGGCAGAGTAGTCGTGGTCATGGGGGTCGTTGCACGGCCGTTTTATCTCTCTCTAACCAACGCATTTCGCACGCACTGATTTAAGGGCGACCGCTTCACTTGATCGGCTCATAGCAAAGGGGACCGACCTCTGGATCTTGATCCATTCACTCTTCCCCGAACAACAAGTCTGTCCATACCGTCATCTTCGTCGTCGTATTCGAGAGTGGACTATTGCTAACAGCCTTTGCTTGACCTTGGGCTCCTGGAGGATATATATATTAGGCGTTGAGTCCATGATATCTGCAGCACCCTTCTTCAGCACCACATTTTCCGGGCATCGATGCATTTCCGTTGTGTCCCTTTCACCGTTCTCGTTTCTGCAACGTAGAGCAACACCGGGATGACCTTAGTATTTTATTCTTTATTTTGAGAGCAACATGAGAAACAGTTAGTATAGCCTAAACTCGCGGTCTTATCGCTAAAGAGCGATCTCTTCCAGACAACGTTTGAGTAGCGGAGATGGCACTAAATAGCCAGAAATTTGTAGGTAGTGCGATACGGATATAGATAGATAAAAATATAATTCTGGTAATTAACAGTTTAAAAGAGGACACACCTTCAAAAATGTCAAATGTGGTAAAAACATGCACATACACAAACATATACACACTTATTATTAGGACTTAAGTAAAATTCTGCTATATTAAGAAAGTTCATAAATAAAAGCGGCTAAGTTGGCAGTAAATGAAGCCATTTCTCAGAGAGCTCTATCGAGAGCTAATTCCATATCAGTCGCGCGGGCGATCGCGCTATGCGCTAGTCTCAGCTAGTGTCGAGTTAGCGCAGATTGTGCGCTCGACAATATTATCTGCTCGGCAATATTGTCTCTTTAACAATATTAAAGATTAGTTCGTGTAAATAGTTCTCACGTCTCTAATAGGATGAGTGTGTTTGAATGTTGCGTTGCGGAAATATTGTATTAAGTTTTGTATTGTGAATAGTTTATATTTCACACTTTGTGTTTTAAAAATATTTGGCCTGTATATAGTTAAAGGTAATAATTATTTGAAAATATTTTACCTATAAATAGGGAATCCTAAAGGATGTAATGTTAATTTATGAAACACTTGGAATTATTTTGTCGGTATAAAATTACAAAATAAATAATTATCATTTAATAATCACTTCACTTTACGTTTTTCATTACGGCGATTTCTGTTGACTACAATTTTTTTTATAATCCAGTAACAGCATAGTTTTAAAAAATCAAGGTCATTTATGCAATTAAAATATATTTTTTCAGTTGCAGTCAAGATATGTTTGACAAATGTTTTGATTTCTTTGTAATTACTTGATTGACATTTATTTGCATTTACCATTAGGGACAATCAGCATATGTATAATTTAACGTTCTACATATCTGATTGGACATTCTCTCGATTCAAATGCTAATGCATTCCATATAATAATAGCAATCAAATCACATTACATGCTCTCGGGCAGAGCTGGCACACTTACCTAAATGGTACTTTCTTTCAGGCCATAAATTCCATTGAATGCGTATAGGCGCACAAACATTTCTCACGCTCCAGTAACTTATTAATCACTCATTTACTTCTACACTCGCAATCGGTTGCAAAAAACGCTTGGCTACTGTTCACTATTTTATCCTTAACCTTATTGTGTAGGGTGTCAAATTCTATGATATCTTTTGGTTAATAGCAACGCATTCGGTTCAGTTTTAGGTGAGAGGAACTAGCGCGGGCGCAGGCACACGCACAACTCTTCCGTCGAGCTCAGTGCCTCCACGACACTGGCCGAGAACGAACTTGGAACCCCGAACCACACCTCTCGAACGCAAAACAAACGTGCACTGTGACCGAACTTTAATCGAACTATTTGTGTTTTTTTGTGACTGTGTTTACTAACGTCTTTTTCGGTGAGTATTTTATTTATTCCTTTTTAAGCAGAGATGCTCGGATGACAAATGAACGCAGAAAACTTTCGTAAAAACGATCGCGGCTTTGCCGGCTCTCTCCTCATAATCAAAGAAAGCGGAGATTAGACGGCTCGTTGCCGGTTGATAAATGGATTTTGCGTGTAGAACAAATTAATTAAATTAATAGAAAAATAAACAATCGCTCTTTGTTTAATGGATTGTGGTTATGGATCCGATGATATATAATTTTGTGTCGAGTTTTTTATTTTTATTTGTTTAATGATTATTTTACATTGTGTTTTCAAGTAACTCACAGAACATTTTTTTAAATCGTATAATCAGTAACAGGCGTAAATTTTTAGCTATACGTATTAACTTCAATTTGAAGATTGAATACAAGAATTGCGCTAAAACATTTCACGTAAGATTTTTCAAATTATTTAAATCAGGACGAAACTTATTATATTTTAATATTGAAATTTGTGTATTTAGTCGCTGGATTAGTTTTATTAATCAAACCTAAAAATAAGATAAATCAAAATAACTTTTTTTTAAGTCTGCATTAATTGATGCAGACATTTTCACCGACCACCAATAAAGTTATGAAATGGATTCCAGACAAATGCTAACAAAGTGTGGAAATGCATTGCGTCGAAAATTAGCATGCTGTTACCGATTTATCGGTCGAAGTCGTTTTTTTTTACCTTTTGTGGCGCAATGATACGGTTCGCGAAATGTGTAACATTGTAGGCTGGCACGAATGAAATTAACGCTTAACCCTACTTATTAACTGTAATTTATATTTAAAAGAGTCAATTAGATAAATCCATCGTGCTAATACATATCAATAAAATTATATCATATTCATTTAAAAAAATCGATTTAACGGATTATATCGCGTATATTATTTCACTTGAGTTCCCGGCGTTTCGGAAGCTTTTCAGCTTTCCATGGTCACGGGTGGACATAATATATCACATGTATCTATCATATTGTTAAAAGTGCATGTGAGTGATTTTTTTTAGCTATAAACAAATGAGAATTAATATATCCATAAATGGATGTAATTATCAGTTGTTAAAAACTACGAGTATTTTACACAAAAAAATATTGAATAAACTATCACAATAAACCTGATTCAAACATACCCCAATCATTAAAAACGACCTCCAAATTATAATATTCGATAAATATTCATTTATTTGCATGTAATTAAGAGTTTTCACTTGAAAAGAGACAAATACGACGATCTGTCGAGACGCGAGAACTATGACCTACAAAACGGAGAAATACTCTCACTGTTGGTCTCGTTTGACTGAGCTTCTTTAGAGTGCGTTATGCAATAATTACCAGTACGCATTATGTATTTTTTTTTTGTTTCTGGTAGCAAACCAAGTGCAATTTTTTTTTAATTTCATTATTTTTATAGTATAAATATTTGATTTTTAAATAAATTCCATAAGAAGTTTTTTAAACCAATTGCAGATTTAAGACGGTATGTTGTACACTTAAATCGTTTTAAATTTTCTTTATAATAAATGTATCTAAATAAAATCACATAAAACACCAGCTATAAAATTCACTTCTTGTCGACTGTAATAATAAAAAAACCCAGCTCGACCCTGGTTTGTCTAAAGGGCTACAAAATTGTATACCTAAATCAGTTATTATTTCCAGGTTATTAGATTGTCATTTGGTATATACCTCTTAAGTAGATAACTGGTTTATTAACATATAATTACTGCGTCAAAACTTTAGCTATCTTAGGCTTTTGGATTTTATAGCAGTTATTTAGGTTAACGGTGAAATATTTGCCCTGCATGTAGTACCAAAAACATAAAAATAAAAAAATAGCAAACCAGCAATTTTATGACCCAGAACGGCATTGCAAATCGTTTAATTACACTGATGAATATTTCATAGTCGAGTTATAATAAAGGCCAACAACGAAGGTAAAAATAGTTATTTTGTTAATTTAATTGCTAGAAGTAAACGCAATATTTATAAACAAGAAATGTATGATGTATGCAGTTTTCAGTAAATAATGTTTGCATGTTACGGGTTAACAAGTTGATAAGTAATAGTAGCATGCATTATGCAATAGTTGCATACAGTTTGTATAATTGATGGTTATGTGAATGGTGACATATGAAGCCCTATCACGCACTAATGCCCTGTTATAATTTTATTTCATTTATTAGAATAGACGCGAATTATGCTCCGGCAATAAATTTCGCAATCATAAAGCGTTTGTGCTTTAAAGTGGGATAATTTTGTATAGTTTTTGTTTATTTTATGATCTTTTCGATTATGTATCAATTAAAAATATTGATTTAGTCGTTTTCAGCTTTTAGAAATAATAAAAATTGTATGTACAAAACAATTAATGAATACTTTTGTTCCGAGTTGTTGACATTGATTTAAATTTTAAGCACTATTTATTATTTTAGTAATCATAGTAAGATACAACAAACACAACTATTGAAAAACGACTAGGTCTGGCACGGCAGACTTCAACAATGGCACTGACTGCAACTAAATGCAGCTACCAGCTTAATGTCATCTCAAAAGGTGCGTCGTGTGCAAGTACATGCAATTTATAAGTACATATATACTACGTCCATTCTAAGACTAGACGTAATAAATAAAATAAACATCTTACACAATCTAGCGGTGATAATGTGACATGCGTGGCCGAAACATTCGCGACTTACAACCCGTGAAAGTAGATACGTTATTCCACACACGCCGTCTGGTACCGGTAAGGCACGTAGCGGTACTGACGTAACTAATTATACATAACGCCTCAATAGTTCGAATTGAAGCAACGAATCTACGAAGCGAAAGTTGAACATAACACTTGAGTATCATCGTGGGCCGTTTTGCACGACTAGTTCTTTTTTGAAATTATGAATTTTGGTTTTGATATCAAATCGAGTGTGATACGTCGAAATTTTATTCGATGCGTTTTTCATAATATTTTAATACTTACTAATACGTACATTTTTTAAATCAAAAATATGAAAATTCTAATTTGTATATAAATATATTAAAAGAAGTGTTTTTATTTTTATTTACTGGTGGTATATTTATATACTATGCGAATTGTGATCGTACATTTTCATAATTATATGCTGCCTTCACGAAATAGAGGTAATTTTAAAAATGATTAGTGAAATGATCAAAGTATTTCGTAGCTCTAGAGATTTTATTTTTACTGCACTTTAAAAATCAATACGTAATAGACTTTTATGCATGGGTCAGTCTCGCATAAAGAAGCAGCGCTGATTTTTATGTAAATAAACAAGATCATTCACAGCTGGTACCTATTCAGTCGCACGCTTGCTCACCTACCGATATTTATTGCCATATCTATGCTAGATAAAAACACTATTGATTTATGATGTATATGAAAAATAAAGATGTTTTATTTATATTAATTAATTACAAACTAGTACCTACGACGACGTTCTAATAGTTTTGTATGAAAGTTTTTTTATTACGTAAGCAAAATTTCATTTTTGAAAAAAGCATAACTAATAATAAATAATGAAAAGCATGAAAAAATATCTAAAATCCATTTTTACTAGCTTTGGTACGCTGTCTTTGTCTTTATTACTAACTCCTTTAAGGCGACTTTTATCTTCTTATAGTAATCGCATTGACTTGTTGTAATTCCGTCCTAATTCGTGCATATTGAATGATAATGTTATGTAATCCCATCAAAGAAAAAGATTTACTAAAAGTTAAATATAGAAATAAAGTTGCATCTTTTTAAATAATTGATAAACGATCTTGTTTTGTAAACTTATCATATACTTTGACGTGCCTGTTCAGTACGCTAGCTGATTTTAAATATTTGATAAATTCAGGCCTCGCTTTGCGGAATTGCATATTTGATTAACGGATTACAGTTCCTTTGCTTTGGTTAGAAGTGGCAATAAATTGTGCTAGGCGAAACACGTATTGAAGTTTTTACTGTCTGGTGGTGTTTTGTTGTATTTGCATGCGCATTTTTTTGTGGAAACTGCATGAAAATAAACGCATGTGAGCAAAATTTTATGTCACATCTAAATAAGACACTATCTCGTGGAAAAGCATAGGAACTATAATCTATTAATCGAAAATGAAATCCCGCAAAGAAACGCCTGAATCTATCCATTAAACTTGGATCTTTATCCCAGGTTATAACAACGTTAATGTACGATCAAGATAATATAAAGTTGCCAAGACATATTTTCTGTCCCCAACGTAATGCGCGAGATGCTCGTAAATTCGGTACCACGGGAAAAGTACCGAGTCAATGCACCCAGTCAGTAAGTTCACTCCACCTCCGAGACATTCCGGACACGCGCCAAATGTGACACATAAGCATACCGACGTATGTGGCACCAACGATGTACAACTAACTTTCGTCTTGCTATAAAATATTATCATTTGATGCAGCGCATGTTTTTTATTTACTGAGATAGCGCGCCAAATGTACCGATGCCACCCAATGCACCCTAACTTTCCTCCTGCTATAAAATATTGTTATTTGGTACATTTTTTTGGTTTCTTTTTGGAGATAAATGAACTTTATTTTGATTATGTTTATTTTATTTATTATATCGGATTATACCGGATTATTGGACTAGATAACTTTAGTTAGATTACTAGAAGGTGCCCGCAACTTCGTTCGCGGAAGAAAAAAAAGTCATATCCCTCTTTTCTACTTCAGCGTAGTCAGGTAATAAATAACCTATGACGACTTGTGGATGCCCAGGAATCCAAGTACCAAAAATAGTTGAAATCCGTTTGCAAACATACCAAACATAAAATATTACCTCATTCAGTGACTTTCAAATACACCATTTTACTTATTTATTTAAAAATATGTTCAATGTTTTCAAAAGACATTTAATTTTTGCTACTGTATATCAGTATAGAAGATAACACAAGCTTAAATACAAGTTTTCAAACCGTTGTACGTGTAAAGTCAGCATCAAAAGTAACTGATCATTTCATGCAATTTAAAATATGCTAATAGTAAAGTTTTCAGCTACTTTTGACGCTAACTGTATGTGGCAGTAAGTACCATATATAAACACCGCTGACTTTCTTCCAGCCATGAAATATTATTTATTTTGATGTAGCACCTTTTTAAGGTTCCATTCTTAAGCCATTTGGCATACATAAGACACTTATGTATACGTAATATACATTTGTGTGCATCTATCAAATCAGCTTCAAAAATATTGAGATTATTGTAATAAATTAATGATATTGTGAAGTAAAATTATTGAAAAGAATTTGAAGTAAAGTTAATAAGTTTCAAATATTGAATTTGAAAAATAGAAGCTCAAAAGAGTTGGCACACTATTGTCGCGTCGGGAATATAGATACATGCAACACAAGTTGAAATTGTTAAAATAAAGGATCTGGAAAATCGGTAATTTTTTACGTTTTTAATGGTACCTTCTGGTCCAGCACTTAATAATGACGATGAATGTGACGTCAACATAGACATTTATTTTGATTTAGTGCTCATATTATATGTACTTGTATATTTTATCGAAGATGTCCGCCGCTTATTCAGCAAGAATGTGAATTCTAGTCGACACATTCTCATAATTCCCAGTATTCTGTGCCAAATAGCGCATAGAAGATTTAACACTTAAATCGAACATATTCTGCGTTGCTGGATTGTGTATATTTATCAAATAGAACTTTATTATTAATAATACAACTAGGTACTTTCATATGCATTTACTTGAATTTAATAGTATACTGAGATTCAGAACCTTCGTTACTTTATTTAAATTTCTCGAATATATACTTACTTTTATTCTTTAGTGTCTAATTATCAATTTTAATGAAATTTATATACCTACTGCCATAAAAACATTTAAAAAATCATAATTTATGCTAAGTTAGTTCTCAACAGCAGTTCGGATAAGCATGCATTCTTGAATGCAATATACTTATGAAGAATCGACATCTTTATTGTGTTCGTTTTTTAGTGATATCATGTATTACACGTTTCCCAAAAAAAAATCAACAAAATTTAACTCTATTACTTATATAACACTGCAGATATTGCAGTTAAAGTCATTCCCGGAAAGTCGATGTTAAATAAATACAGAATCAAAAATACGTTAAAATACACGCGCAAAGATTTAAAGTTCGCAAAGCTGGACTGGTTCATTAAGAGTACTAATTACAGAAAGTTAAACTTTACAGCAAGTTCTCGTGATAAATGAGCGTTACAAAACCTAACTCCGTATCGCCTGGAGATCTCTGCTTTTGAAAACGATACTATCTTAAGCTGCTTGATGATATCATTAATTTGCGGGAATGCATTGGTCTCGAATTATTTGGGAGACGTAAATGATCGAGTAAGCTACTAAGAACTACCCCATTTTTACTTGCCAAAAACTAACTTAAATAATTGAACATTCGTAATTATTCACTTTTGGGAAAGGTTGAGGGTACCAGGCGACGAGGAAGATCGCATATGAGATGGACTTATCAAATAAAAGCTGCAGTAAATGGCTCATCATAACTACACGGATGCACGAGGAAGGTGACCATCAGAGAAGAATGGCGGCGTGTTGTGACGCTTGCCACCAACACCTTAAATGATTTATTTATTTATTTATTATTTATTTATTATTATTATAAACAAAATATATACAGCTTTACAGTACAGAACCAAAGCGCTGCATTATTGAGGTTTACATCAAATAAAAAACAAAGACAGGTATATACCTGCTATGATACTCTACTATCATCCATCGCCTCGCAGTACCTCAGACATTCCCGACAAATAGATCACTTTCAGGTGCCCACGACAGAAACGAGTTGAGAAGTGCGAGTGCTCGAACGGTAGGAGAGTTTCTGTGCGCTACAGTCCGTGCTACAGGAACGGCAAGCAAATTGTACTGTCGCGGTCTGAGGGCCTTTTTCGACAAACGCGGAACAGCGAGCTTAACTATTTGCGCTACCAGTTCACGGCAGTCAGTATCACCACGTAGAATATTGCAGGCTGTCATCAGAAGTTTGCAGTTGCGCCTTACTTGAAGGGAGTTGAGGCCCAGACAACCTAGGAGAAATTTGGTCGGGTATAAGAATGGATAGTAATTGCAGACTTTTTTATACATAAACCTAAGAAATGCTTTTTGAACCTTTTCTAACATCAAGGTATACAAGGCCTCTGAAGGATTCCACACAAAGCTCGCAACCTCGAGTTTACTTCGGACAAGGGCAGTATACAGCGATTTAATAGCTGTGGGGTTGTTAAAATCTCGAGCATTCCTCGTGATAAACCCGAGGCGTCTGTAACAGTTGGCGGCTAGTTCCTTAATGTGGTCATGGAAAGTGAGTCGCGAGTCGAAGACTACGCCAAGGTCTTTTACAGTAGTTACGCGGGCTATAACTTCAGTTCCCAGCATATACTGAGCGTGAAGTGGCGTCAGAGAACGAGTGTAGGTCATAACGCAGCATTTTGGCACGTTGAAAAATAGCTTGTTCACAGCACTCCAATGCACCACAGCATCTATGTCCTCCTGCATTGCCTCGCAATCCGCCATACCCTCCACCCCGTATATGAGCTTCAGGTCGTCTGCGTAAAATGACAACTGGTATATTTCAGTACTGACTCAAGGTCGTTGATCATGATACCAAAGAGAAGCGGGCCGAGAATGGAACCTTGGCTGACACCTGATCGGGTTGGATAGATCGAGGATACGAAGCAACCATGTCGTACAAATTGTTGTCTGTCACGCATATAGCTCGCAAACAATTTAAGAAGTCTCGATGATGATGACCACGACCACTCTGCCAAAAGTGAAACCGACGAAGAAAAAAAAAATTCACTGTTCATCCAATGGGAGGTCGACAAAATAATCACTGGAGTGTTGCAGAATCAATAATATAGGTATATTTCCGCGCAACATAATTTAAATCCCAGATTTTTTGTAGTTATTTATTAGAGTATTATTCTGCACCTTACAGTAATCAATATTTAACCAAATTTTACAGTAACTTTGAATATTCATCACTTATATACATTGAAGTGACATTATTACATATCATGAATTTATATAAAATACTTATAAGGCTAGAAAGAACACATCATATAAACTGAGACGTGAAGTTGAGTTGTGTTTACGTAAGTTGAATAAGAGATCTGAAACTTTTAACGTTTATTATAAACACTCACTTCGATATAAGGTTTGTAAGGAATATGATGTCTAAGTAGTTTACCAAGCGAAGAGCTCGAAGTTTATTCCTGCTATTTGTTCTGCAAGCTTTGTTGACTATCGTCTCGTCTGCGTGTACTTAGTCATCTAGATTGTTTTTGCGAAAACAACATGAAATATGATATCTTGCCGACATTTGGAATTCCATCCGTATATATCCCAATGGCTGTACAACTAATGGTTAACGTATTCAAATTAATAATATACTCGTAACAGGAAATTTTACTTTATTTTCCGTCTGAGGTGACTTTACATCTATACTATTATGAAGTTGTAAAACTGAAATGTCTGTACTGCTTGTACATTGAAGATTTTTTTTTAAATATTGTAACGGACTATTATTTTCGAAGGTCACTGATTCGATAAATATTTTTAGTAACTATTTTTGTATGTGTCGTTGTGTATTCATGACACAAAATCGGCATAATGGATTTCAACTATTTCTGGTACGCGGATAGCCGGGCATTCACATATGGGTATAGGATACTTTTTACCCAACAACGCTGAAGTAAAAAAAAGGTTTATGACTTTTTTCTCTTCTGCGAACGAAGTTGCTGGCACAAACTAGTAATAAAAGAGGACCTCAATCTCAATTGTATGTTACATCTTAGTCTTTTCGTTACTAAAATGAGCTGCTCGTACGCTCGCACACTGAGTCTTACAGCGAGTGAAAACCACACACCAGCCTTACTTCCAGTTCTACCGCATTTACATAATTATACATTTATACCATTTTACAGCATCCCAGAGTTTAATGGCCGGAGATGTGCATTTTATTCTTATCGTCATAACTTATGTAGTTTTATTATGACTAAAAATAGAAGCGTTTTTAAAATACGGTTTTGCATGGAAATATTACGTTTAAGTGTTGTGACGCGTTAGTTTCTGCTGGGTGCAAGTGATGATGCTTAGTTACTTTCGCTTTTATGACAGAGGTATCAGGTCATGAAACCCGTTAAGTTTATGTCCATTCAGAGTTCGCTTGTATTTATGGACGATAAATTCCACGTTGCATTTGATATAGTAAACATTTTTAGTACGTACATCTATATTATTATAAAGTTGTTAAAATTAAATGTCTATACATTGGAGATATTTTCGAAAAAATAAGTGGTAAGGATTATTTGAAGGACACTGAATCGTTTTATTTTTATTTGTATGTATGTGTCGTTGTGGCATCACTTCAAAACGGCTACACAGATTTGAACTATTACCCGACTAAGCTGAAGTAAGAAAGAGGATTATGACTTTTCTCCTGCGAACGAAGTTGCGGGCACCTGCTAGTGTATTTACAAAAAATGGTTTAAACAATGAAGAAATCACGCCATCTGAAAATAAATCCGACTGTGATGTCTCCAATTTGAACTGGACCAGGGTGAAAACTACAGCCCACATTATCTGTGATCAATGAGAAAAGGAATGTGCTCAGCAGTTGGACGTTTATAGGCTGATGATGATAAGGTTTACTTTTTATTATAGATAATCATAAATTACAGTCAACACTAAAACCTAGCTGAAGGAAATTTGCACTCACTACACATAAATGGAAATCTCATCGAATTCCACCTAGTGTACTTTTGCAGTTTATTTCGGAAGAACAGATGCTGACAAATATCTTTATAATATTAAAAAAAAAATACAAACGTGGCGCAAAGAACTTGATAGAAGTCATCAATCATCAACAATCGCTCAACTTGCTGAAGATATGAAATCAGTACCAATAATTTCTTCTAAGCACTAACCTGACCAAACAAACCATAAAGCTCTGTTTCACTTTTCAGCTCAGACGGCCATAGAAATCACAGGTTTCTAAAATACATAGTCAATAATACCGCACCATCAATGCCTATAAGTTATTGCAAATAAAGCAAACAGGTTTGCGAAGGATTTATACCGCCCCGCATCTATGCCAAGATCAGGGGCTGTGCTGTTAGTCATGTTTACTCAGTACTAGCGTCACTGGCCCACAAAACTCATCATCATGTAATTCTTCGCGAAAAACGACTGCGATGGAGTTGTTACTCCATGCTTCTTTTAAGGATCTTGGCGGGTTAGTTTACGAGGAAAAAGATTTATTTTTAAATTTGAGCAGCCTTCTCGAATTGTTTTTGAAAATAGAATGTAGGTAAGTTTTATTTGCTTTAATTAGTACGTTAATTACAATATTACTAATACTATTTTATTAATAATAATAATATTATTAGTAATACTAATATTATTAATAATACTATTTTAAAGTTGTAAAAAATATATTTATTTCTGTACACTGAAGATATTTCAATAAATCGAGATTTTTTTTTATTTAACTTTTTGTATGTTTGTATGTGTCTTTGTGGATTCATCGCGCCAAATCGGCTGAACAGATTTAAACTATTTTTGATACACAGGTAGCTGGGTATCCATGGATGGTTACAGGATACTTTTTACCCGACCATGTTAATAAAAAAAATAGTGGTAATGACTTTTTCTCCTCCGCGAACGAAGCATAAAATGATATCAGTAGAAAGAAACCTTCAAGTGGTTTAGTGGTATATCATGAATTGGATTGAAAATCAATACTAAATTTGTTGACAAATTATCATTTAACTTGAAAAAGTCTTCAAATTCAGATGATCAACAAACTTCAAAAAGTAGGGCATATTTTTTTATCATTTGTATGTTACTATGTACGTGAATACCTTAGCCAATGAATATAGGACAATTATAGTGATTATTTTTTGTTGGATAGCCTACCACAAATATCATGAGTTTAAATAATGATTGTTTGATGCCGATTGATATCTCACTAAATATATCGACAGTGGTAAGGAGAAATGGAATAAGCGACAGCTTGGAGGCGTTTAGTAATATACCCATTTAACTCGCAATATAAGGTACTATTTCAATATATCAAAAATGTCGCTTATCCCATTTCTCATCATCAGAAGGTAAATTGGATTCACATTCTATCTCATCTAATTCAATATTGCATACCTATATTCTAATAAATTATAATCAGTATTGAACATAATACTTATTGTAATAATTAAGCTATACAAACACCAGCTTCAAACAAACTTTATATCAAAACAAGAGTAAGTATCCTAAACAAATGCCGAAATATATTTCAGAGTTAAAATTTTCAATTAGAAGTTTCACGTGTATAAAGCTTATTTCCATTTTCCGTTTAAGTTGGATTGTTAACATTTTCATTCATTCGTTCTTTTTTCGAAGTTAAATAACTTTATACAGAGATATAAAATCTTCTTATAATACTGGGAAAACAAGTCAAACGCTTGAGTAAGTATGACTATTGAGATTGATAGCCTCAGAAGTAGTAGCGTATAAAATTTTAGTGATTTGTCCTATTTATTGAGAAGTGTATGTAGGTAAGGTACTGACTTTTGCTCATAAAATTATTTACAGGACAAAATCTAATAATATAATAATGATATATTAGTAATAGGAAATGAAAATATTCGAATTGTGCCTTAATAGCTCGCAAATGCCAGTGTTCATAAATAGTGCTTACCCGCCTGTCAAAGACAAAATTATTACCATAGAGCTGTCAAATATGAACTACTACAATAGCAATTAGACCAGGTACAATGCACTTAAATCGTGGCACCAAAATAGCTTAACCCTGAGATTATAATTATTTCATTGTGCTACAAAAACTTGAGCATACTAGACGCGATGACTGCTCTGCGTTGTTATTACAAATTGCTTGGTAAATAATTACATAACCAGACTTACAACTTTTCCAGCGCATCACTGTTCTAACTTCTTTCGATCTCACTTGTCACCGTGTCTATGCAAAGTTAGCCTTCAGAGACTTGACCTACTACGCGATAACGCCTCCATTTTGATAATTAACGTTACCCATTCCGTTTCTCATTAAATAAGTGGCAAATATCACAAGAGCATATGTGTACAATCAAAGTGCTATCGTATGTGTTCGGTTGCAGTTGCAATATTACAAATACGTACTTAGTACTTGTCAGTCTTTCCCTTATACAAGCTTTTATTTAACTTGCAATATTTATGTTCGGGTCAAATCTTTCAAGTTAAAGACTCAGTTTCCAATTGAGTTAAAATTTAGCACGCTTATACATGTAAGTAAAGTAACAATACAATATTACGACACCATTGAGCTGATCTGATGATTAATCCGGAAAATAGCCACAAGAACTGTATAAAAATAGAAGAAATAGAATCGTGTATATGAGCAGTTAACGGATGTTCAAATTAAGTACAGTCGCAAATAAAAGCTTGTTAAAAAAATGCTATTTTGACAGAAACATATTCCCTGTCTTTTCTCTTGATGTGAATTGTAAGCCACCAAAAATAACAAGTACCGGATTGTTGGCGAATGCGCTTTCTGAGAGCAGAACTATTTGAATTACTGGCGTGTTAGCAAACATATCAGTACAGCCAACTCGCTCGTTGATCGTGCAACTACGGCCTAGTTGTCGCTTCGGATCGCACACGCTTCTAGTGTGCTAAAGTCTTAATCACCCCTCGGGGTACACACGGATTATACTAATGGGACATAACTAAACATGATTATTGCAGTTAAGTGATTAGTTCGGTTAATTAATGATAATAATAACATACTAGGACTGTACACAACACAAAGGCATCTGCTTTAAAGTATTTTAAGCGTAATACTAATAAAGGTAACATCATGATAAGATGACAGTATATTAAATGCAGATGCAAAAGAAAGAAACATTTACATTATACAGGTTAATATTATACTTAAGCCACTCATATAATGAATTACATAACTAAATTAGGACGAATACTGAAATATTAAAACACATTATATGAGAATCATCTAAATAACTTTAAAACAAATAATTATACAAGTTGCTGTTTATTTTTTAATTTCACTTATACAGTGTACACGTATTTTATATGACATGAGTAATACGTAAAGTCAGAGATCGAATTCGAGATCAAAATTGTAAACAAATAGGTTGCCACTATAAAAAAATTTACTCAAGCGGTGGTTAATAAAATAATTGAAATACTCATAAAACCAATCATATTCAGAGTTAAATAGTACCGTAAGAGTAGTTAAAAATAATTTTCGAAGTTAAACAGCAAATATTATTTTTTATATTACACATTTGTGTAGTTGAAATAAAATATACGGAGATTTAATTTATACCACTGGTAATTATCAGAAGTTGTGAACATTTGTTTATAATAGTCATTCAAATTAAAATAATAACTAGTTTCTTTGTAATTTAATTTTCAAATATTCAGTGAGAACATGCAGAAAAGAGCGTTCAAGTATACGTAACAAATTAAGGGGGGACCTTGTACATCGTTAGGATGTATTAGAGGGGTGGGAGGGGATGTTCTCTCACGCATTTTTTAAAACGTTATTTTTATCAAAGTTTCAAACGAAACGACCACTTTAAAATTTTAGGTAAAAATGGTCACTACCTGGTGGTTACGTAACATTTTAGTAGGGGAGGAGGGGGGAAATTGTGTTACGTACTTGAACGCTCCCAAAGACATATCTTAGACCATAAGGCTTAAATCGATGAATGTCATAGCCAGCGGCCATTTTAGTTTATCCGTCAGTCCATAACACGACATTCGTTATTCGTTGTCGTACCTTTGTCAAATGAATGTGCTACTCGTTGTTGGAAGTTTGTTATTGTTGCATTCAAACATTCGGTCAATAAAGTTCGGATATAAAAAACATAAGATAAAAAGATGATTTACCCCTGGCACGTTACTTTGACGTTGACAGTTGTATGTTTACATTTTTGATCTCGAATTCGATCTCCGACTTTAGTAGACAGCACATAACAAAAAGTATAGCTCTATGTTTTGTTTATCAATGTAGCCACCATAAAGATTTCATGAAAGATCGATCAATAAAGCAATCAAATCAATCAATCTCAATTTGAGTCTCGCCTCCGCAAATCCAGTCAGTATTATCCAGGTAGTAATTTAAACAACAACGAGTTATCATTTATGATTACGGTGACAAATCGATCACAATATTTGACACTCAAATCGCTTAATTAAAATATATATCTCAAATAATTTTTCGGTTAATTGATTCAAATAAAACTAATATATGTATGTCATTACCACAACAAAACTTACTTAATCGCATTATTTACTCGTATTTATCACGATATTTCAAACGTGCCATTGCATGAAACCTCTTTGTTTCATTTTCTTTACTAAGAAAAAAAACATAGGTACGCAATAATTTAAAACTCAGTTTTTATTTATAATGCATTATACCTTTGTAATGTGTAGTCAAATCTCTGTACCATTTACAGTTACGACTAAACATTACGTAGGTCGAAGCTTACCAAGATCAAGATTAACTTTTGAAGCCAAATTAAATCGCAAATAGACATATTAACGAACGTCTAACTTCCTCAGACGACATTCATCCCGCAAGTAACTCAGAATAAGTAGCTCAGAAGTCTGTACGAACTCAAACACAAAGTAATGTACCTAGAGCCGATACGGCAACTTTGAGACTTAATCTTGGTAGATACTCGAGTCCAGTAGCTTGTCCATTCCATTACTCGCTAAGTTCGACCTAGCTCGGTTCCTTGCACTTTAAGCAGAATTAATGTTGTAAACAGTATTTCAACTTACCGATCGGTTGAGTACGCACGGAAGTATTTTAACTTACCGATGAGTACGCAATCAATGACTGCGGCGCCCGAGTTTCTTTCCAGACGTACATATTAACACAAGTCAACTATTATCCATACTAAAAGTTTTGATAAGTTTGGGACTTAGTTTTGATTTGTGTTAGATTGCCCCTGATGCGTATATACATTGTTTTTAAATAATCTTGAAATCGGCTCCTTTATTTTTGGATACTGTACACGAATCGAAGATGGGAAATCAAACAGTCAAACCTGTAATCATGATAACGAATAACGTATTGTGTAAAACGTGTTGTGTGTGTCTATACACACACAACACGTTATTTGTAATACTCACCTAAAACTTGAGTTCAGATCTAAGGAGTATTCCAACTTAACAGAAACTTCTGGAAATGAAGTAAGTGTATAACGTTGAAGCACTTTGTACATCAATTAAGGCACAAATCTAAGTCTCTTTCTAAAGACGATAAGACGTATAGAAGTATGGGTATACGTTTTTGTTACTACGAAAGTACGCAATGATTAAACGAAAATAACATGTAAATGTAAATTGACCTAAAAAAAAGTATAAACGAATATGCTTTAGTGCATAAATACCTTTTGCTTACATTTACTGTTTTAAATAAATACCTGCATACTGTGGAGTCTGGAAGTTTTTGAACAGTTAGTGTACTGGTTACCTCAACTATACATTGAGTTTGGAAATGGAGATGAGCAGCTTTCCCAGCTATAACTTTTAAATAAGATGAACAGGGAATTTATGTTTCAAATATTTTCAGTTCACGCTTTGTTTTATGGCCAACTTTCGCGGGGGGAACCATTAGCGCTAAGTTGTTTGAGCAAAAAGTTTGAACCTGCGTCGTTAAGACTCCAACTCGCCAAAATGTTATCATTAAGATTATCTTTAAGTATCAAAATAAACAATAGGTTTAAAACAAAAATAGTACTAAACTGGCTAGGGGTAACAGAGAGGTTTGGTGACTGAGGGTACGTTTCCACTGAAGCTGTGCGAAATTAAACAATCATATTTCGCAGATTCAAATTTGCTCATAATGGTTTCAATCATTATTTTAGATGATTCAAGATAACGTTTTATTTAATTAAAATGTTACTTGGAATAAAGTTAATTTTGTAGTACAATCAGTAAAATCGGTTATATTTTTAACCCCCAACAAAAATGAGGGGTGTTATAAGTTTAACGTGTCTTTGACTCTGTGTATCTATGTATCTGTGATCTTGTCTTTGGCGTCGTAGCGCCCATACGGATAAACCGATTTGAGTGCGGTTTTCTTTGTGTCATAGATAATTTTATTCCAAGTATTATTAAATTTGTTTTATGAAAATCGGAGCACTCGTCTCTAAGATATTCAGCTTTTAGTGGAACAAGTGGGGGGTTTTTAAAATTTAAAATTTTCTATAGTTATATGTATGTTGATTTCACCCATTTTTCTGTCGATCGATTTGAAATTATAATCACACAGCTCCATTTTAGTGGTAACGCACCCTTAACTTCGTTGTGTAGCTGAGACACTTATGTTTAGTGGAGCCCAGATTAACCAACTCGCTTCGAGGAAGACCATGCTTTCAGTAAAGATTTTCCATAGGTATCTGAATGTCTTAACATTCAGATATGGAAAAAAACGAAGAAGGCACATGGCAAGTAATAAAATCTTTGAATTCATTGTGCACAAGAAAATATAATTATTGATCACATCACATCGCCACTGAAGCCATGACGTACATAATTTATCATAACTAAAAATTGATGAGTGGATCGCTGACCTTAAGTTATTAATAAAAGAAAACTAGTCTTGCAATTCTAAGAATATAAGACAGATTCTAAAGCTACATAGTAAACACAATGATGAACATACTCGGCCAAAATAATTTCCTTTTAAGAGTCCCCGGCAAGCTCGGCCGAATTTCACCTTCCCATACAAACAGAGTTTAGTTTTCATTTTAAAATTACGAGTTGGACTGTAATGAAACTTTGCATATACAATGACATGAGGTATATATAGTCTTTTAATTAGTCTATATGACTCCAGTTTATAAAACAAACGAAATACAGCAAAAACAAGTTTTGTATGAAAAACTTAAATTCGCTGTATTTTTTTTTATTATGGTATCTGAAGCTACATAACTAATTACAGGCATATTTTTAACTTATTCTAAGTACAAAGTTTCAGAGCAAACTAGCAAGTCGTTTTAAAATGACAGCGAAACTACATTTGTATGGAGAACCGAGCATACCGGGGACTCTTAAAACTCAACAGAAGTGTCATGTCATTGCATTCCGCAGAATCCTACACAAAAATACACGTATGGTGTTAAAAAAGCTCAGCCCCGTAATAATTCCATACCTGAACTCATAACAACTGCCCGTAAACGGTGGTCAAGATCCTTTTGAAAAAAAAATCGAAAGCGTACATTTAGGTAACAGTTAAGTAAGTTCATATCCTGCTGCATCTTGTATACAATAGCAAGAAATACAAAAGAATAGCGATCTCGTATCTAGTGAATCAAGATGTGCTTTGGATTATGACTATAAGCCTGAGTAGGTACCTTCCGAGTATTATACGGTACTTAATAAAACCCAATGCAGTGAAAACATCAAATAAAACTTGTTTAAAGACATTTTTATTCAAGATATGCCTTATTCGTACCAACAGGGTGCTTAAGAAGTAGGCAAGTCTTTTTTTGAGTAACCAACAATAAAAATAAAACATCGCAGATTATCTTTTTTCATGCGGCTTTAACGCCCTGTTGATTCAGTTCCTTCATGTCATTCCTGGACATGATTAAAATCTGATGGGCAACTTTACTGTAACAATAAAAGGTATTATGTACAGTTGAAACTCGAATATTTACGCAACTTTTTCGAAATTCGCCGCGTTTTTGCATGACGCCGCAAGAAGATTATATCTAGGACCGCATTGTTACATTTTGTCGTACCGCGTCGAATGTTAAACAATCGAGTTTTTTGTTAATTTGCTAAGTAATGCGAATTTAACCATCCATGCATTGCGATGAAAAGCTTTGCTTTTGAGGGAAAAATTACATTTAAACTTCATTATTCGTTAAAACGAGTTTCAAATAAAGATACCGAGATTAGGGATGCCATGACATTTTAAATATGTTTAACAAACAAATGATGATAAAAAACGTAACGCATTCCGTGTCCATCAAATAAAACCACAGATAAATTTATCAGACACTGAGAAACTTAAGAACAGTGGTACATGTCTCTTATAATTACGAGTAATTAGAACAACATCACTTCCTTATGGCCACTCACTGACAATTTGACATGGCATTGTTTTAAAAACAAAACACCATCCAGTCTCTAGACAAGTGATCACGAATAACGCCATAATTCATAGGTACTAAGATTGAATAAGGAATGTCTTCATGTACCAGCTTAATGCTTTAGTGATGTGACTGTGTGTTAGATGTAAGATGTATGTGTGTGAATGTGGATGTAGTGTCGCCTGTGTAAACGCTAACAGGTTGTACGCTAACCACACATGCAGCAAACCGGAGATGGACCGTGTCCAACACGAGCCACAAGATTGTGTTACTAATAACTGTTAGTTCACTTCGGGTTTGACACTCAAACATGCTTATAATGTTACTTTTGTAGAAGTGGGTCCACGCAGTCATCCAGGAGTGGACTAATAAGGGTGGACATGTAACATAAATGCCAATAAAAAATATGATTATTTTTTGCTCTTGCTTGAACCTCGTTATCACTCAATAGCAGTTGATTTCATAGAAGTTAAAAGTTGTTGATGATTTTGTAAATTGCAAATAAATAAAAATAACACAACAAGGAATGATGCTCTCAGTACTAACGTTATCAGTAATTCCTAATTGCAAATAATCACTTTAAATCATTATATAACTCGGGGCAAGTTCAAAGACCACATTTAACGGACCGATTAAAGTCAAAAAAGGCTCTGACAGATGTAAAAATGTCGTTATGGATTTTATTGTACATAATTTGCCATTACAAACGGTTTAAAACAGCCAGCCCGTACATAAACGACATATTAACATCGTCGTGCATCTCTGTCTGGATTGTCGACCATCTTCCTCCCTAATTTCCAAAACGGCGGATGTGACATTAAGTCGTAATACACATACGTCATTTTGAATCATCAGCAGGTTGTGCACCATGTGTATTTGTTTACCTACATAAGAGCAGTGAGTTATGATGTCTGGAGTTCCGGCTGCGGCACACTTTCCAATGAAAGTGACAAGCGGCCTTGCTCCGCGGGCTGCAAGAAATGCGTACGATGTCGTTAGGGCTACTTCGGTAGGTTATTACTTTTTACGGAAACAGTGTGTAACTGGCATTGGATTAACACACACTAAAATGTCCTTTAATACGCTTTCACATATAATTCGTATACATCAAGCTTAAGGAAATTTGCAATGCGATGCATATATGTTTTGAGGGATACTTTTGGCATTTTCTCAACATACCGCATAGCAATACAATTTTATTATGTTTATTTACAGCTCACGCTTGCTTATATTTTATTATGAGCTCAGAAGAGTTGTGATTGTTTGTTCATTGGGGTAAATAAAAATTCGCCTCTATCATACTTTATAAAAGAAAATATAGTTGGTATAAGGTGATCTACAGCATTGTCAATATAATAATCTACCTACGACTACTAAAAAAATCTCAATTTCTTTTCCTCAGCCCGTCTTTACAATATTGTCACCTCTTTCATCCCAGCTGTCTGGCGATCACCAATACTTCGCGATTGTGTTCAATTTTCACTTCCAATGCCATAATCAGCTGTCACTCGCTCAAAAATGATTTAAACGTCACCTCTTTGTCATACAAATCGGACCCTCTTCAAATCTTATTGAATGCTGAAAATTTAAATGAACAAGAACAACCGAAGGCAGTATCTCTGACAGTGCGTTTTGTTGGCAGTGGGCGATGCCTCCAGGCAAAAGACGTTACGAATTATGAATTTTCCGTTCCGTATATTTACGCGGATTATTGAAATTGACTGATATTAATTAAATGTTGGCGTAAACATCGTTGGAGTAAATCCGATGAGATAAATAATATACGATCTATAATTGGAAAACAACACTGGGGACTTAAAGACTTATAACGCATAAGATATGTAGGTACCTACTCAATTAACTATTACATCTTTTGTAACACAATACCAGCCATACATCTATTAGTATAATACACACATAAAAATACGTATGGATTTATAAGATATATATCTTAACACCCAGTACAAATTTAATAATATACTGGTAGTAGTTCTTAAGAACGGAGTCTCGGTGACGACCGCCTGCTATGAACACTATGAACAGACGACCTAATCAAATCAGCTATTTTGCCACAACTCTTAGATAAAGAGAAGTTCCTCTCAGCAACAATTTAGACGAATGAAGTTGATACCTAAAGCTAAGCAACACTAACATGCCATAATTTTCTTATAAAAGAAAAACAGACAAACCGCCATATAGTTCAATTGATTAAAATACAGTACCCAATCGCAAAAGTTCACAACTTCGCTTTATAAATGAATACTGTCACGTAAGTAGTTTTGTTTGTATTACTTGTTGGTGTCTCGTGCAATTTACCATTTATTTTATCTCTCTCGACATATTAAATGCTGAGCCAATGAAATCTAGCAAAATTGTCTGTAAACCCATTTCTATCGATCGTGCTTTTCCTAGTCCAATTTAGCTCTTTGAAAATACACTCGACTCAGTGGGTGTTCACATTCTTGATTAAAACACAGCAACCACTCATGAGCACTCTACTACCCCTTATAATATGAGTGCCAGCAGTGACTTATTTTTTCGATTATCTATTAAATACTGTAAGTGCAGTTTATTTACTCTATTATTTTATTTCCCATAGCATCTAATTATGTTATTTCAATGGAATTCTTAGACTTTTTTAATAGAGCGGTCTTTCTTGTCCGACTAGTTCTTTGCGAGTGCACTCGACTCTGCGGATTGTTCACGCTGTAACCCGCTGGATTAAAGCACAGAAATGTCTCACGCCATCCACTGCTAATTACGCCATATTATACGCCATATTATTAGAGCCATCGTTTTTTTCAATTTTGTATTTGTTCTTACAATGATTTTATAAAATTTTAAAGCATTTTAATATTTATAAAACAGTACAAGAATTCTGTAATATTTTGAAAAGACGTGATTAAAAAAAAATTGGTGCCAAATATCGATTGTTATAAGACACAATATTTCTGTATGCATCACTTTTTACAACAATATGTCTTTTTGCCCGTATTATGGATGCGAAATGCGTTTGTGGCATTTCCACTAAATAATAGAGGATCGAATATTCACCGCGGGCGGGGTGAACAATTAGTTGATTTTACTTTCTTTCCCCTTTGTCGGATTCTCTCCCTCTTTCCTAAGTGACAAGTCAGGATGAATCAGTTCCACCTATTTCTTCACTCGATACTAAATACTCTTTGCTTATAAAGCTTTGCACGCCATGTATCTCCCCTACTCTAAGTGGCCGAAGTTGGCATTCCCAATTCAGGGTTTGCACTCCTCCCAGAGTGCCTCAACTATAAAAATAAAAAACAAATACAGAATTGTATGTTCGCGCATCACGATCATCAAGAGTTTCCTATTTAGCTAAGCCGGGGCGGGCAGCAGGTTTCTAATAAGAGTTCTCGGCAGGCGTGACTTTTTAATCTCGGAAACGGTTCCTAAAGCATAAGCATAATACTTTTGCCACGTGCGTGTAGCCGAATAACTAGTTTAAAATAATACTAACGAGATAAGCGTTACTGGTCGTATTGCCTACATAAACCAAACCAAATCATAACATTACAAATCATGGCATCACATTTGTGAGAAACCCCAATGTAGGTTTTCTGGTCAATTGGCTCGTTTCAGTTCTAGTTGACAAACCGACCGAAAGCGTTGATGATTGATAAGTGACGTAAATATTAGGCTTATTGGACACGGCTCCGTCACACGACATAACTGCCATGGATCTTTGGTAAGGTTTTCACAAATTTTTATACACAACATATGAACAATCGAATTATAAGTACCTAATGAATTTAAAAATATTAAACCAGAAAAAATAGACAGATAATGGACATCTCATGGCACTAATGCAATAAGTTGTCAATAATTGATAGATTCAGGCGTTACTTTGCGGAATTCCATACTAGATCAATGGATTATAGTTCCTTTGATGTTCCGCGAACTAGTGTCTTTGTTAGATGTGACAATAAATTGTGCTCACATGCGCATATTTTCATGCAGTTTCCATAAACAAATACGCATGCAAATACAACAAACCAACACCAAACATTATAATCCTCGACACGTGTTTCGCCTCTCTACGAGGCATCATCAGGAGGTGCAGGAGATGTTGACGGTCCAGCATCCACCCGAGAAATGAGTTGTCCAAAACGGTCGGCCCTATTTATACCCTGAATAGGATTTCTAGAAAGAGATGGAAAAAACGTCACCTCGAACAATATCTAATACTTTTTCATTATATTGATCTTTATGTAAAATTACGACACAATTAAAATTATAATGAAAAAGTATTAGATATTGTTCGAGGTGACGTTTTTTCGATCTTGCGGAAAGACTTTGTATGTTTTTGAAACGGACCAACAGAAAAGTAAGATAGTGCCAATGAATCCACAAGCTCCAATTTTATACGGTCTTCCGAAAATTCATAAAGAGAATGTTCCAGTTCCTCCTGTTGTCTCATACTTAGGCGCTCCAACATATAATTTAGCGAAAACATTAAATTTAATCATTAGGGAAAAATCGTCTGTTGCGCCATTGTTTTGCTTAAATAATAGTTTAGATTTAATTGAAAGGATCAAAAACATTAGCATACCCCATAATGCAATAATGCTTTCCTTGGATGTAGATAGTTTGTTTACAAACGTGCCCTATAAGGAGACATTAGAGATTCTTACAGACCTTCTAGAGAAGCAGCGATTACATCCAGGAGAAGTGAATGAGTTAGTAAAAATGTCTAACATTTGTATGTCCCAGAATTATTTTAAGTTTGGTGGGCAATATTACTTGCAACGCGATGGTTTAGCAATGGGTTCACCTCTTAGTCCTTTAATGGCAGATATTTTCATGGACCATTTTGAGAACCAGCACATTGCGGGTAATACTCATATTCTATACTATTATAGATATGTTGATGACTTGATTCTTTGTTGGACGGGGAGTATGAGCCAATTGGATGTTTTTATTACCAATTTCAATGTCAAACACCCGAAAATAAAGTTTAAAAGAGAATTGGAACAAAATAACTCACTTAATTTCCTGGACTTGACAATTACTGAAGTAAATAATAGACACCAGTTTCAAATTTATCGTAAGCCCACGCACACAGATACAATTATCCCGGCTTCTTCCACACATCCATGGCAACACAAGTTAGCGGCTTTCCACGTGCATAGGTTGTTGACAGTCCCTCTTTCTGATGCAAATTTCTAGATGGAATTGAATAAAATTTATCATTTAGCAGTTTCAAATGGATATAGTAAGTCTCTCGTGGATGGCATCATCAGAAAGAAAGAAATACGGACGGTTAACAATTTACTGTATGCTGCACGTTCTTTTGACCGGATTAAGAAATATAAAGCAAGCATAACTTACGTTGGTCCTTTATCAGATAAAATTTATAAAATATTACGATCTTATGATATTAACGTGGCCTTTAAAACAAATAACACTTTGCACTCTATACTTTGCAATGGAAAGGATAAAGTAGAAGGTGGGAAGAAGTCAGGCGTTTATAAACTTACATGTGATAGTTGTGACAAGGTGTATGTGGGACAAACGGGTCGTAGTTTTAACACTAGGTATAAAGAACATCTTATAGACATAACCACCCGGAAAAATCCAATTTCGCAAAACATTTATTAGAAAACAGCCATTATTTGTCAGACAATCATTCTTTTAACACCTTACATGTTTGCGGAAAAGGATTACGTCTTAGTGTGCTTGAACAGTTGGAGATAATCAGGTACAGCAATAGAGGTTTGATCATTAATGAACAACTTAATGTTACGTCATCACCTTTGTTACGTGTTTTTCCATCTCTTTCTAGAAATCCCATTCAGGGTATAAATAGGGCCGACCGTTTTGAACAACTCATTTCTCGGGTGGACGCCGGACCATCAACATCTCCTGCACCTCCTGATGATGCCTCGTAGAGAGGCGAAACACGTGTCGAGGATTATACTGTTTGGTGTTGGTTTGTTGTATTTGCATGCGTATTTTTTTTAAGGAAACTGCATGAAAATATGCGCATGTCAGCACAATTTATTGTCACATCTAACAAAGAGACTAGTTCGCGGACCAGCAAAGGAACTATAATCCATTGATCCAATAAGTTGTCCATTATCTGTCTATTCATTCAGCTTTGTGCTAACACTAAGCTGAATGAATCAGCCGTTACGATAATACGAGTGTGTAAAGAATAAGATCACAACTCTTTTTTGCTGTCACACAGTCAGTTAATAAGTACACTACGAAGTTATTCTAGTCTTGATCATTTTTTTGATATAATTACATTTAAAGCTTAATGAACTTATAGCCATAAAAACATATTTTTTAAAGTTACTCGTTTTGCGTTCTCTCAAAAATAAATTTAAATGTGTTTCATAAGTGAACATTACAAAACAAATACAGTTTTTACCTTCATTCATCAAATGATCTTCGAAATATTTTTTCAACTACCTAACAGAAAAGACAAAAGTTACGTAAAATTCAAAAATCAGATGTTAAAGTGTAAAAAGTTAGCAAGAAGCCACCATTCTAATCGCGATCTTAATCGCTTTCTTTTGACACTTCCATTGTCTCGAGCATTATAGCCACGTAACCGATAAGAAATCTCAATTAGAGCTACATAATCCGGCCCCGTTCCCTTCCCAAAAGCGATAAGATTTTTTTAATGAGAAAAGCTTGGTCATTGCGCTTTTAAACCAAATTTAATCGGATAGATTCGCCACAATGATCCTATCTTTCCCTCAACATCAGAATAAAACTCAAATAGGACGTCTGTTTGCGAATATATAGTTTCTGCTTTATTTAAATTAGTGATTTAAAGGTGTCCGGAAAAAGTCCCAGAGGCATACGTCTAACACGCTGGTTTGACCAGATACGCTCTACCCTCAACACCTCAGTTTATTATGCCATCCACGCAGCCGAAGATAGATAAAGCTAGGGAAAGATAGTCCACGATAAAGACTTTCATAGAGGCCACGACCCTCAGCATTGAGGATTATCGACCTCAGGAAATTAGTGATAATCGCAAAAACTAAAGATATTATTATCAGGATAAAAGACCAACAAATTATGGTATGCTCCTCGTGAGGACCCATTTTTTGTGTATCATGTACAAAACATCATAACAGGCATGTGAATTTGATCTCACCTAATGCATAACTATAACTACATAGTTAAAACTCTGGACTAAAAAAAGGTTAAGTAAAGGTAAAGGTAGGTTTAGCTACAATTTTTAATTCAGTAACCATAATTTTGCATGAGAGATCTTCTTTAAGTCCCTATATGGCGAAAATGGGCCTTTTTCCTGCAATAAAGATGTTTTGGCCGAGATGAGTAATACAATCTCAGATTTCTTTTGCTAATAATTACTAAGTGCAATAAATATATACTTAGCGTTTTTATACGATTGGGTGATACGATCATAATGTTGTCACTGAATCCATAGTATAAATAGTTCGTGATTGCCATTATGCGACAATTTCCTTGAGGTTTCGGAACACTCCCTCTCGGTTAGCAACTGGAATTTTCCCGCAGCTTATACAATAATTGCACCGTCGATTACTCATAGCTCTTATGCAAATGACGGCAATGACACTTGCGTAATGTTGTGCTAATCGCCCATCGATTCAGTATCGTTCGGCGACCGTGTCGCACGCTTGCCTGATGCTAGCCCATTTTCACAACAGGGACAATTAGGTCCATAATATGGGGCTGATTATGACAGTTGTCACCGTAAGACATTGTAATACCATGGTATAATATCAATACATATCTCAAAAGGAAAGCAAGACAGTAGTTGTATTACCAGAAAAAGTTTACTAGTTACATACCTATACGAACTTTAAAATTTTATGTAGGAAACTATAAGTGTATTATTTAAGTAATATAGTCTATTGACTGTGCTCATAATATGTATGTATGTATGTATGTATGTATGCAATCACTTTATTGCACATAAATTAATACAAAAAAAAATATATTTACAAAACACAGATATTTACAAAGGCGAGCTTATCCATGTGAGGGATTTCTTCCAGTTTACCTTTAAGCAAATGAAAGAAAAAAAGTATACGTTAAAGAAGATAGACAAACAAACTAATTAGGTACTTAATATACACAAAAAAAAAACGAAGCCAAAATTTTCATTCATATTAATTATAATAAATACTAACCTGTAATATATACAAATAGATATAATACGAATACTTTATATATATTACATATATACCTATATATATTATATTTATATATATACTAGCTTCTGCCCGCGACTTCGTCCGCCTTAAATTCGTTTATCGCGGATAAGGGTATTTTTCCGGGATTAAAAGTAGCCTATGTCCTTCCCCGGGGCTCAAACTATCTCCATACCAAATTCCATCCAAATTGGTTCAGCGGTTTAAGCGTGAAGAGGTGACAGACAGACAGACAGACAGACACACTTTCGCATTTATAATATTAGTATATATACATTTAAATCTTTAACGTTAATAAATAAATACATAAATATTTAAGTTAAAAATGTCAAGAAAAATTATAAAGACAATTAATCTAGTCTGGTCTAGGGTCTTCCAGCCATAACTTTTTGATATGTATATCAAGACTGTTTAGTTCTTAATAAATAAATAAAACAACAAGTAAATAGCAAGCGATTTATACTTGAGTCGGCATCATAATTTGTCTAGAGTTATGCACACAAGCTCAAAACATTATTGAGTTAAGTTGTGCATACTCGTACGCATCCCATCACTGTCTTAGCAATTTTATACAAAAAAAACAGAACTGTGTTTCTTTAGCACGAGCAAAACCTTTAAAGTGACCGATCTATATATATAAATAGTGTATAATTCCATTTTGGGAAGTTTGGTTCGTTATGAACACTATAAACAATAATATACATATATATAATTTTTATAGTGAAATAAAATAATCTAATCTAAAATGACTAAAGCTCATCGCAAACTGATGTGAATTGGACGGAGTAAAAGAATTAAACGCGCTAGCTGCGCACACGCATCAACTTGCGGATTGTGTAGGAAATAGAAACGCCCTGTATATGTTTACACATAATACAGGGCATACTTGCCACTTTTTAAACTGTGCATTGAAAATTTCTTTTCTTTTTCACTACGCTCCCGATTGTAATGAGCCAATTTTTTATAAAGTATGGTCATTCAAAAACCATTTCGAGAAATAGGTTTTAAAAACCGCTTGCAATTATCAGATTAAAAATATATATTCCTGGGATAAGTTATTCGTGTTTTTAATATTGACTTTAAATTGGCCTTGCCAAACCGTAGTACCTACAGACGTCAGTCAAAATATCTCGTAGGCAATAAATTAATTAAACTCATCCTAATGTAAAACGCATGAAATTAGTATCTTAGAATAGCCTATTTTAACTTTTAAAAAAACAATGTGCATTTTGTTTCGACCCATCCCAATTGAAACCGTATAAATTATTTACATAGGTTTATTTTCCAATAGTTTGTATAATTTCAAGACATAATATTCATAGCCATTAAGTGACAGAGTACTTATATTTTACTGGATTATCTCAAAGTGTAGAGTGCACACGTATAGGAAATGCACTAATATACGATTGCTGTTGTGTTCATTTCTCAGACACACAAACTGCATTCAACTCTAACAGCTAAGTACTTAGCTGTTCTCTGATGCATAAGGCTGAATAATACTATTCTCCGATAATAATCAGTGCTAGTAGGTCGATGCATCACGTGATCTTCACCTACGACTACTGGTCCCTTGACACTGTTTGCTTACGCACAATAAACAACTTTACAAGCGTCTTATCATATTACTTTGACCAACTACTTAGGTGAGACTTATTTGTATAATGTGAATTGTTTTGTCTATCTATCTATCTATCAGCCATAGACGTCCACTGCTAAACATGTGCCTCCCCTATAGCTGGCCACAGGGTGCGATTCTGTGCAGACCGCATCCACCGACTCCCCGCGACCCTTACGAGGTCATCCGTCCAACTAGTTGGGCGGTCCTACGCTACGCTTTTCTATGCGAGTTCGCCACTCCAGGACTTTACTGCGCCAACGGCCATACGTTTTTGTTTTGTTTAATTACGCTTTATGGAGTTGAATGAAAAAGTGCCCAACTGTTAAAAAGTTATCTGACAGATTGATTAAAAGAACACGTAACACTTTTTGTCGTCATCTTCGGGTTTTTCTGAGCTGCGAATTAAACTAAAAATACAAGAAAAAGGAATAGAATCGGATGTTTGCTGATTAATTTGTCACTGCTCAGTCAGCTTCAAAAGCAATGAAGCAAAACTTTTTGATCTTAATAGTCGTTTTTTTTCTTTTATAACGAACAAACGAATAGCAAGATATTAATATGTATGTTTTGATAATAATATTATCATAGAAACGTTAATGAATAATACGTGAATGAAACGCTCAACAAATTTAATAACAATTAAATTAACGCCGTAGACATAGACGCATTAAGATTGGCTGTTCGTCAGTCAAACATCAAAGAACATCAAAGTAATTTGCAATTAAGTAAGGCGAGCAACGCAAAGCAACTTCCTATATGCTTTAACAGTATGAAATCTCATAATACCTGATGATTACATATATTACACCCGCCGTAATAAGCCTGTATTACACGAACGTACAGAAACACTATTATGCACTTTCAGGTTATTACCCAAAGCGTTCGAAAACATTGCAAAATTGCACTAAAAGTGAAACTTCATTAATACATATTGTACTAGAATGTGCCTGCAACTTTGTTTGCGGAAGAAAAAAGATCGTATCACTATTTTTTTTCAGCGTATTCGAGTAAAAAGTATCCTTTAACTATCTGCGGATGCCCAAGTACCCGTGTACCAAAAAATGTTGAAATCCGTTTCCCCGTGTTGTCGCGATGAAGCCACAAAGACACAAACAAACATACAAAAAATCTATAAAACATATTTTTTGAAATAGTGACTTTCAAATAGTCCGTATTACTAATTTTTTGGAACTTTACTTACTTATCTTCAATGTACAGACATTTCATTTGTACAACTTTACGTCATTTCGCAAACTTACTTAGTTTAAAATAAATTTTAACCACTGAATACATGCAACCTTATCTCAAATTAAATAAAAATATTATAGTTGTAGTTATATATAGAATTCCTGAACAAAAAAAAATCACACATAAATATCTTCTTACATAAATTGAATATGTTACTTTTAAACTTGACGTCAAAATATAAGAAAAAGAAAATTATACATTTTAAAAGACAACCTCTCCGAAAAAGATCTTAAAGGTGTACTCATGAACTATAATTTTAGGACGCATGTTAACTCTCCTACCAGAGGCAAAGCATGTCTGGATTAGATAGCCAGTAATTTAAGAAACGTTAAAGCAGTTACACACAGTCTCTGTTTGACAGACCATGACCGAGGACGGACTATCGATATAAAAACAAGGAAGATTAAAAAATGTTTCCATTGGTTCGAGTATAAAAGGGATTATTGTAAGGAAAACATTACTAAATTCTATGAATGCATCTCTGCTTTATCTTTCTCTGATGTACTGACCACTGATGATTTTGTTGATGCTTTCACTTTGTTTTATGAGTTTTTGTGCTTACTCTACGAACTGTGCTTTCCTTTGATAAGGGTGAAGGTAAGTAGCCGTCAGAATAAAATTAAGTGGCTGACAAAATAATAAAAAAGTCTTGTAACACTAAACGAAGTTATATCTCAAAGCAAGGTTAATAAAATTCAATAAAAATGATAACAGACGGAAACTTAAAACCTATAATGCCTTCCTGAGGAAATGTATTAACGCTTCTCAAAAAATTGTAAATAACAATCCCATTATGACGAATAAAAATAAATGTAAAGCCACATGGAACATTATTTCTTCAATGACATGTAAGAATAATAGTTATTATGATTTTGAATATATACAATTCAACGACAAGATTTTCAATAATCCTCAAGACATTTGCAATTTATTTAATAATTATTTTATAGACGTTATAAATCATGATGAAAGTAGTCATCAAACTTTACCTGAATTTACTTGTAGTTATAATAATCCATCTTCGATGTTTTTAAAGCCTGTAGACGAGAGGGAGGTATACAAGATACCAATGTCACTGAACAATAGTACTTCCTGTGGTTATGATAATATAACAAGCAAATTACTCAAGTCGAATGCTACCTACTTAAGTTATCCTTTGACGCACATTATAAATCTTTCATTTGAACATGGTATATTTCCAGAGCAACTCAAACTATCAAAAATTAAACCTCTGTTCAAAAAAGGTGACCGTAGGAACCTCAATAATTATAGACCTATTACATTAGTTTCCGTTCTTTCAAAAATTCTGGAAAAGGCCATCTGCGTCCGGTTAACTGCTTTTCTTGATAAGCAAAATATACTTAGGCCTGATCAGTTTGGTTTCAGGAAGGGTCGATCGACTGAACTGGCGTGTTTTATCTTTATTAAGTTTGTTACAGAAGCCATCAAATAAATCACCAATTATGTCAATATTTTTAGACTTAAGCAAGGCATTTGACAGTGTCAATTATAACATACTTTTGATACTTGGTTAAAAACTTACTTGGATGGTAGAAGGCAACGTACGGAGATTTCAAAAATTGTAAAGGTTGGAAAAAATCGAGTAAAACAGGATTTTGTTTCTGATTACCGAGAAAATAAACGGGGAATTCCTCGGGGGAGTAACCTGGGCCCATTACTAATTTTTAATATGTATTAATGACTTACCTCAAGCATCTAGTCAAAAGTGAATTTTATTTGCGGATGACACGACCGTGATGGTAAAAGGCAATGAGATTTCTTCATACGAAGAAAACATAAACAAAGCATTAGCTGACATATGCCGATGGACAGGTAGGAATAACCTTCAGTAAGACTCATTATATGCAATTCCAATCATACAATACTCAAACTAGTAAATTAAGTGTTAATTTTAATAATACAGCAGTAAATAGTTGCGATGAAGTTACATTTTTAGGTATACATATCGACAAAAATTTGAATTGGAAACAACATGTCGATTTTGTTTGCACCAAGTTGGACAGTTTTGTATTTGCCATAAAGAAACTTAGAATGCCTGTTTCAGCGGAAGCTGCCATCACGGCGTATCATGGCTATGCATCTTCATTGCTTGACTATGGGCTCTTGCTTTGGGGAAATTCAGTCGACATAATCAGGGCTTTTGTTAGACAAAAAAAGTGCGTTCGTGCAATAGTTAATATCCCGTACACTGATAGCTGCAGGACAATTTTTAAAAAACTAAGCATTTTGCCCCTACCTTGCATGTACATAAAAAAAGTATGCCTATGTGTCAAGGAATATCCAGAATTCTTTAAAAATAGGTCCGATGTTTTTATAGGCAAGCAAAGATCCCAGTACAAGAGCCTACTGTATCAACCTCCGTGTCGTACGGCTATATATCGTAAGAATGCTTATAATATGTGCATATTCATATACAACAATATCCCAGAATATATAAGACAAATGGAGTATAGTAATTTTGTACGAGAAATTACCAGATGGCTCATTGAACATTGTTTTTATTGCTTAAAAGAATTTTTAGATTATAGTCCGCATGACTGACTTATTGTGCACAACTTAGATATCTTATTGCATGTTGTTCACATAATTTTATCTTCTATAAAATTATTTTTGCATGTCGTTGACCGACAGAATACTTTACTGATGTACCTTTAGACCTTGTACCACATGTTTTGTAGTATTCTAGCAAATAACACATTTATATTCTATTCTATTCTATAAATAAAAGTATAGGTACTAGAAGGTGGGCATCTTCGTCACAGAAGGAGAAAAAAATCAAAACTCTCTTGTTTTGTTCAGCGTAGTGGAGAAAAAGTATCCTACAACCGTCTGTGTATGCCTAGCTGCCAGTTTCCCAAATCTACTTGAAATCCGTTCGTCAGTTTTGGCGGGACAAAGCCGACACACAAATACAAAAAAAAACTTCAACAGACATCTCATTTTAACTACATTATAATTGTATAAATTATTCAAGAAGTATTTATTTAATTTATGCCAGCGCAAGATGCCTACAATGTTCATACTTTATTTTGAACCGACTTCCAAAAAAGGAGGTTATATGTTGGACAGTTTGTAATTTTTTTTATGTATGTTTACCGATTACTCCGCCAATTGTGGACCGATTTTAAAAATTCTGTTTTTACTTGAAAGGATATACTCCTGAGGTGGGATCTGATGATGAGATCCCAGGGAAGTCGAGGGCAATCCTCAAATTTTATAGGCACTTATAACGTTTTTCGTATATTTTCTTAAGCTATTTAAATATTTGCATATGGTGGTCATCATTTCATCATGCTGAGCTGATGATGGAAGGTACAACTGCTTAATGGTTAAGGGTTAGAAAATACATAAAAAAAGTACTTCCTCATATTCTTAAACCTACATACATTGCTCTGGTTCCACCTGACCTTGCCTTAAACCAGGGGTCACAAAACGCGGCTCGCAAGCCGCATGCGGTTCTTTAAATGGTTGCTTGCGGCTCTTCAAGTTCTCCTTAACAAAAGTCTTATTAAAATTTGGTATTCAGTGATAAACCTTAAACAGATAACTGTAGCTTCCGAAAAATCTATATTTTTCCAGCGTCTGGCTCTACGTCAAAAAAGTTTGCCGACCCTGCCTTAAACTATGCTGACATAAATATCTGTCTTTTCACGAGTCCGTTATATAAGTAAAAAAGCTTTCAATACGAAAAAGTATGACACAGTAAGTAGCTGGAGTAATTACGTGGAATACTGGTTTTACAATCTTTTTATGGTTGGTTACTGGCAGACAGACGCTGCCGGTTCCTATTTAGAAAATGGGTCAACGCATTTCTTTAGTACCCCGAACTTATACATTATTGAACAGCATTACGGTAAACTGTGCATGGAATTCACAAGATTATCCGATAATATGTTATTAGTTATTACTTTAGTAGTCCTTGATACCGACTAAGGGTCATTGCTCGAAGGATTGGAATCTTTTAACTGTTTTTTTTTTCATCGTCCTCAACTTTACTGTAATCTATGTACGCAAATTCCAACTGCCTAAGTCACATGCTTACTGTATTTTATTGCCAACATGATAAAAACATACAAAAATTGCAACGTCTCAATTCATTTAACATGCATTAATTTATACTTTTGTATCTGTTATTAGCTTACGATACCGATACATAAAACTAATCGGTAAAAAAACGCCAAAGTGGATATTTTCAAGACTTTTTCTTACTAGATAACTTAATTCGAACAGCAATTTTGTGGGGGGCTAAATAAAGTTTATATTGCAAATAATTATATAGAAGTATACGTAGGAAGCGTGTAATCGAAGTTGACACCGGATTATGTTAAATCATACTGTATTGCTGGCCGTTCATTGAACTTTCCATTTTTAGCAGTTACTTTCGCAAGTGCATATCTCGCTTTAGGGTTCATTTCAATTTAAACTCAAGATCCACGGTATAGGGTTACAAATATATATTTTTATTTGACTATGATATTGTCTTGCCGGTGTATTGTTATGCTATTGGCATGCATTGTAGAATACAGGAACTCAATATCGAGTTGAGAAGCGCGTAAGAAAGCAGACAGACTCGTTGCGGTCAGAGAGAGCTATTGGACATTAAATAACGTTGATTATATGTTCACTTGAAAGCATAATGCCAAGGTCCAAGTGTAGTAAATATAAATTCACAACTCAATTTCTTCAGTTGCAAATGATGTTTTTGTTTTCGAACCGTATGCATTGCGCTTTCAATGTTAATGACGCTACTGTGGTTGTACCAAAAACAACTAGTAAAATAAAATAAAAATAACTTTGAGAATTAAAAAGTGTTATTTTAAAGGTGTTTTATCACACCTCACATTTTACGCCTTTTGAAGGCTATAGAATTTTCACAGCAGTGCAAATAAAGGCAGCATGTAATCACATTAGTTAAGCGTTTTAAGTTTCGACCATGTAAATATCATAAAATAATCAACTAGAACTTCAAAGTCGATTTATCTGATAAAGACAATGCGTAAAACTAAGACGTGTTTTTATAGCACTATTAAAACAATAAAATTCATATGTATAATGGAGGGTGTGTACCAATTATCGTTGCAAATGCGGAAGAACTTTAAGATAAACGTGCCGACCCCATCAAACCAGTCGTCAAAAATATGTGTAAAACAAGAAACAAAAGAACCGGTTAATATTGAATTTGCCACGAATACCGCGGTTCCGTACCGAGATATTCGTGTAAGTGGGTCTTTGTACTTCTATTTCAGTAATTAGTGTAGTAATATGAGATAAACCTCTACTATCTTAAGGTTCTCTCGAAGAGATCGCTTTTAGCGATAAGACCGCCTGTTGTTTACCATTTCTGATACTGTTTTAGATTTAAGTTTCTCATGTTATTTTCTTTTGGTGTGCAGTAAAGAGTACTTATTATTATAAATTATAAGTATTTACATTCATCATAATTTATGCTGCATAAGTATGAAAGTAAATTACAGTATATTACTGACTTTTAAATTATTTCATCCGTTCAAATCCATTTTTTAGTAATTCGTCAAGGTTTCTTTACGTTGCAATTGTCACGCCACAAAAAGAAATTTAAAAGTTTCATAGTATACAAGGTGCCCGCGAGGATTGTGAAAGATTTTAACCACACATTTCTGAGCCCATTAGGAGTAAAAAATGTCATATAACCAAAGTCAAATTAAGCAAACAAAATCTAGTTTTGTTGATTTTTGTATATAAAACTAGAATAACTTTCGCTTCTCTATGAAAATTATCCCTTTAATATTCTTTAATAATAAAATGGTGACAATTATTTTTCCAAAAAGAATGACTTTAGTGAGTGGTAGCCTGTCACTTTGGTGTCTGTCATTTGCAACGTGAAACTTAGCAATACGGGTGCTAACATCGCGATCACAAGAGCTTAATGCACTAAATATTATACAATAATAATAATCACAATAAATACCAGAAAATAATATCTTCAAAACTAAGCCGGCTTTCCCATCAAACTTAAATCCCTCAAAGTTATTTGCTTATTCTCATTATAGCACCTTAAAATAGATCGGTTCCTCGGGATTCTGGATTTAGAATTTTTAAACATTAAATAAATTTATTGTCACATCTAACAAAGACACTAGTTCGCGGAACAGCAAAGGAACTATAATCCATTAAATCGCTGCTAATCGGATCTAGGGCGTTAAACAGATCTGACATTATTAAATGTGTACAACAATTTAAAAATGTCAGAAGATACGTAAGTTATTTCATTGTATTATGTTGTCAAATGGCAAGGTGGCTACTAATGAAGGGGGGAAAATACACGTATGTAAATACTTGCTTATATGTTCAAAGAACTTTCGGTACTACTAAATTTTCTCAATGCACCAATGGCATGTATTTCTGTTTTCCCCTAGAGTTGGCTGGTAGAGAACGTCATCTGGCAATCTTTACCAGTCTAGCTGTGATTGGCAACTCCGCAAGTTGTACTTTCTTTTATTTTATGACGTAAAGTTGAAATATATAAATAGTAAGTAAATAAAGCCGCATTTACATATGTCTGACGTATTGTGTTGTGTTGTGTCATGATGTTTTTCTGCCACGATGGCTTCTGTTCACATCTAAATGCCGTCTTATGATGATTATTTTGAAACAGTACATTCATCGTTGTTGGAGAGTTCACACATTTGCAATGTTTTTTAGTCAATCATCCGATTCAGATTATGAAAAAGATATACAATGGCTCTGGTATACTTGTCCATACTTGCACGTGTGGATCTGGCACGTCACAACACAATACTGTCATGTGCACACTAGTCTGATCCGTTGTTGTCATGTATCGGTTCTGATGCGACACATCATAAACCGTCACAACACACTGCATCAGAGAAATATGAACGCAACCATTTTGGGTATATGAAACCGATATACTCTTCTGATGCGTCACGACACAACTCATCAGACATATGTGAATGCGGTTTTAGGTTATATCAACAATTGACAACAGAAGTCATGTCAAGTGTTCCATTAGTCACAATAAGCCTAAAGGCCGTGTTGAACTTACATTGACTGTAACCTTATAGCATATATGGTTGCATTGTGTGACTTGTATTGAATTAGATGCAAGTCCTTCAATACTACATGACGCTATATTTAACTGTTAACCTTAGCTGACCTTATTTACCTGTAATACCTGTAACGACAATGACAATACTTATGGAAAAGGAAACTTAGAACAACATTAGGACAGGATCAAACTCCAATTAGGTGCTTCATTTCCACCGTTAGTAGTTACTCAGTCCCACCGTGTATAAGTTAATTTTAATTTTGTAAATCAATTTAAATAATACATTTCAACACATGGTTTGAATGTTGAATGGTTTTCTATTCAACATTTTTATTGTTTTTCATCTTCCATTTCATGAAACAAAAGTATATAATTTTGTGGCATTTGAAAATGCATAACCAAAACCAATTCTTATAGTTTTTAATTAGCATTAGATTTATACTTTAAATACCTAAGTATGCAAAGCGAACGTAGAGTACCTCCATCAACAATCATCATACCTACCAAATTCAGTCATAATATGTCTAAATTTAGGTCTCACACAAACGTGAATCTCTGAACAGACATCAAATGAGCTTGTTTAAATCTCAAGATCATGAATAAATAATCAAGCACTTATCGCGTTTAATAACTAAGTAGAAAGCACCCACAGATCGTGCACGTGGTGGGGAAGAAAAATGATTTTGCTTTACCATAGTCGGATACAAGGTCCTATAACCTTCTGTTGATGTCCTGCTACCCGTGAGGCAAAAATACTAAAATATCGTCGATATCTACAATACACAAAATTCGTTACTGAGTACCAAAAGAAAATAATACATATAAATAAGACACTTAAATCTAAAACATCATGAGACATGGTAAGCAATAGACGGTGGTATCACTCAGAAGCGATCTCTTCCAGACAACCTTAGGGTAGTAGAGTTGGCGCAAAGTAAGCATCCGATGAGTAGGTTAAAAAATATATTAATAAATGAGTATGAGAATGAGTATAAAAATAAAATTCAGTAACTTCCAAATAGTTAATTTCAGCAGATTTTTAGTATTATGTTTTTAATGTATGTTCCTACAGATAATTCATTTGCACAAATTTATATTAGTATAGATGATAGTAGTATTAGGTGCTAACGGATCCCCATTCGCCGGCCCGGGCGCGACGCGAGCGTGCGGCCGCGTCACGCGCGTGTTAAGTAATGCCTTTATTTTGACGTGACACAACACGCAGGCTTCCTCGTTGTTAGCTCATTATTTTTTCTGAATGAACCGAATCAACGTCAAGGTTACCTTGGCCAAGTTCATGTAATTAGACCGCTCGACGATCTTGACACACGATTTTAATTAACGAAGATGTGCAGACAACATATTATTATAGGCGATCGGCTATCGTAGCTGATTAACGCGATTGTTTTTTAAACGAATAAGAAATTATTTCCCTTCCATTGATTGCTAGATTGTTTGCAATTGTTTTTGCCAGCCGAACCATTTAAAAACGTTTGTTTGTCCCCGGATTTTTAATTGCAGCTATGAAAATCGCAATAAACATGCAGATGGACGCAGAGAGGTAAATCACAAGCGCCTGGCCGTGGCTAGGGAAATATAAAAAGGTAATTATTCAGAGTTACAGAAGTAATAAAAAGAGCCGTAGCGCAAAGAATTGTAATTTAGACTTAGGTACAAAAGTCATTTGTCATCGCGATTGTTGTCGGCATCTGCCACCAAGGAAATAATCGTCGAAATTCGGCGCTAGCGCCGTCCGAGCACCGGCCGATCCGCGGCCAGGTAATAACTTCAATCTGGCCCGCCAGCAAACTCCAGAACGGCCAAACTTCCCAACATTATCTTTTAATCCGGGAAGCACACAAATAAGACGTCCCCGAGAATTCTGCGAAATTGTACAAACTTTATGTGAGACAAAATAAACTGACGCAGGAGATCGCGGCCCTCATTTACTGTTTCTAAAGCTATGAGAATTTCTCATTAAAATATTCCTGGGGGAAGCAGGATTCCCGGTGCTCCATTGAATTCCCTTTGAAACTAAATCATAAGTTTTAACGGAAGACTTTGACAATACGGTATTGAGTATAAAAGTCAGTTGTCGAATTCAATTAAGTGCGGCGGGTTAAACGGAGGCGCCGCGGACGGGCGTTATTGTCAGTGAACGCGAACTATTGTGAGTGAGCGCGTATTATTGTGAGTGAGCGTGGTACAACAACCACATAATAAACAGGAAGGTATTGACTAGTTTACCGGCGCGTGTGCGGTCGCCATCAATCGCTCTATTCATTGATAATAAAAGGAAAACATAGAAATATTGCATACGCTCATAATTTACTTTTACTGTGTTTCCCCTCTTATCCTTAGCATACTCGATCCCAGAGGAGTTAATTACCAAATATACATTTTTAATAAGCGCTTACGTTACAAGGGTCCACCACTCACGAAGTTTCAAGTTCGTTGTTTTGGTGGGTTGATGAGTCAGTAAAGACGGTTCGTCTTGAGTAAACACTCTGCGGAGGTGTCAGCTTGTTTATTATTATTTGCGTTTAGCAATTTCTGGCAAGATGAAAATTGATATTGAGAGGTTTATTTACAGATAACGACGGCCAAATTAATTAAGCTACGGCGCGTAAACACCAATTAACAATTGCGATTTAGACAAGCACTTTCATTACTAAGTACATGTGTAATCTTGTTTACGTATAGGTATATATTTGCAATAGAAGTCACAAGAACGCTTTATTCGCAAAATGATTTCATGTCTGCATTCTTCGATTGGCATTTTATAATGACAACAGTTTTGTACCTACATAGTGAATATACATTAAATTATTATTTTATTAATATAGTTAGTAATATTTTCTTTTGTTTCGGCGACTGTCACTCATATAAATAAAATTCAACTCAAATGAGATAATATACGCGATATAATCCGTTTAAATTGTTTTATTTAAATATGGTTCGTATTTTTATCATATAATTAAAAAAATACTTCCTGAATGTCCCATTAACATGCCAAGGATAAAGATGAAAAATATTTTTTCATAAATATTAAACTTATAACAGAATATTCTTACTTTAACAACGGAATCCTAATATCATGTCTACCATGTTCTTCACACAAACCTCAGATTTTATCACACTAGACACTCCCGCGTATTCTTACGAGGCACTAAGCTGCACAATTTATGGGCAACACAATCTTCTCCTCAATGAACTTGGCGGACACAAACTATCTTGAAAATATCACGAAGGCTGCCTTATAATTACATGATATTTATCTGGCCCATATTGGCGCTTATTGATCGTGAACTACTTATTTTATGTTTACCTTAGACTTAGTCTCTGGAGATATTCAAGGTTTCACCCATCACGCGGTTTTTTATTTTGTTTGCGGCTTTTAATTACCATATTTGCATTTGCATTTTAATATAGACCCAGGTTTAATTATTTGATTAAAGATAAACATTTCTTATAAAAACATATTAAAGATACATGCTACCTAGGTGAATATTTGGCATGTTATGTTATTTGTGTGTTCACTTTTGAGCTTCTAAAGAATCAACATCAACGACAAATTCATCACCAACCTACGCTTTGCTGATGGTATTGTAGTCATGGCTGAGACCCTAGAAGACCTCGGCAAAAAGCTTAACGACTGCAGTAGAGTTTCTCAACAAGTGAACATGGGGATGACATAATAATGCCCAACTCTCATATGGTGCCCACTCCCCTAAAAGTTAGAGACTTCACGCTCGAAGTTACAGATGACTTTGTATATATACCTGGGACAAACAGTAAATGCAACTTCAAGCATTCGGGAAGCTACGTAACGTATCCTCTCGTCCAAAACACCGCAGCATCTTAAGACGAAGGTTCTTAACCAGCGTATGTTGCCAGTGATAACATACGGCATATGGCCCGCATAAGAAGGCTCAAAGTCACACAAAGGGCGAGCTACGCTCGGAGTCTCCTTGGGTGATCTAATCAGAAAAAAGGACATCCGCCGAAGATCCTAATCCAAGGTCGTAAAGTAGCTCAAAGAGTTATTAGACTTAAGCGGCAGTGGATGGAGCACATAGTTTGTAGTACCCACCGCCGTTGGGCAGAAAGGTTCTCAAGTGGTGACCAGGATGACGCAGCGTCGGAAAGCCCCCACAAGGGTGATCTGGAAGATCGTGGGAAACCGTTGGATGAGGGTGGCGCACGACCGGTCGTTATGGAAATCCTAGAGGAGGCCTTTGTCAATCAGTGGACGTCCTTGGGCTGATATATTATGACGATGATGGTGAAAGAATCAATCATCAGGGTTTAACGTGACGTGATCTTAACCCGGATGAAAAGAAAAAACACTAGGAAAATAAGTTAAGCTTTACTCAAGGGCATGTGAAGTGTGAAGTTAAAATTCTTATAGTTACATATCTTATATATACACTGAACATTCACGTTAGTGAGTTAACCTACTGTACTGTACAAGGTGATATTTGAGTACCGTGAGTATTTTTTTAATACTGTCTGGTCATCTACGTGAGTTGTTGTTATTTCGTAAACCATCTTGACTTTCTCGCTCAAAGCGCGCTCTTTAATGAAGTAGGATTATACTTCACTCCTTACTGATTCCATAATTATTCGATATAATAGTAAGATAATCCAACTAATTCGTTCCCGCAGCCGACACTGACCAGCACCAGGTGAAGCCTCTTTCATCTCGTCTTGTATTATGCTAATCAACTCACAAACTTTTCGAATAGAATGAAATTTAATTTCCACGCCAACTCTGCCCGTTCAGAACTTTCTTTACTTGACTTATTCAAATACTGATTAATTTTGGGAACTCATTCTCAATTTCATTCAATAAAACGAGTTTAATTAACACTCTAGCTAAATGTTGCGACTTCAAGAAATTTTAAAATTGGCTCAGTTTAACTTTTTATTAGAAAGCTTTTCAGTTATAATAATATGTCGTTTTGTTAATTACTGCTTCGCCATTCAGTGCCTGTGACAAGGTAATTAAACAGTCAGAAAAACTAGAAACTTGGTTTTTTGTAACTAAAAATGGTGTTTAATGAGATTCCCGTAGAAGCTTATTTCTTAGGGGTGAATTAATTAATATCAAAATTTTAACTAAGTTTTATTTGGCTGACACAATTCCCTTAAGTACATTATCTCACTCAGAAATTTCAACCATGTACATAATTAGGAAAAATAGGAACTATCGTTACCGTCGACTAATCAACAGTACCAACGATTATTCTACCAGTATAAGTATAAACCTAAAGTCAGCGCCTTTTATTCTGCTGACCAAAACATCAATAGTTTCTCAGCAATAGTTGGTCACTCGATAAGTTTTGAGATGCTCGAAATTCGAAAATGGAACGCACCTGAATTATATGCTTTTAAAAAAGCAAATTTATTTAAAAATAGAACACAAGTTGCCGATTCGCTCCGATTAAAAAAATTAATATGATACAGTCATTTTTCTAAAACGGTTCCTGCGTTTTTTTTTTGTAACGATGGAGCTTAACCGCGAACATTTGCGTGCTATGATATTTTATGATTTTAAATTTGGTTTATCTGAACAATTTTGTTTGCAACGATTGCAGTCAGCGATAGGAGATTCTGCTCCTTCGTCGGCAACAGCTTATAGATGGTTCAACGAATTTAAAAGGGGTAAAACCAGCCTCGAAGATGACCACCGAAGTGGTCGCCCGCAAACAGCAGTAACTGCAGAAAACGTGTGGACTGTTGGTGCGAGAAGATCCACGAATAACAACATACAAAGACATAGAGAATATCTTAGGCGTCAGTTCGGGGAGCGTTAGCATCATTCTACATCAACATCTAGGAGTAAGGAAGCTCTGTTGTCATTGGATACCACGTTTGCTCTCCGATACTGAGAAACAGGCTCGTGAAGATTGGTGTCGTGAGATGCGTCTACGATTCGATAACGGGACATCGCGGCACGTATCGGAAATAATTACAGGTGACGAAACATGGATTTACCAATATGACCCGAAAAACAAGCGGCAATCGTCAGTATGGGTCTTCTCAGAGGGAAAGTTACCAACAAAACTACAAAGACCTCATAACATCGGCAAAAAAATGGTAGCTAGTTTCTTTTCAAGGGGCGGACTTTTATCAACATCAATGCTGGAAAATTATAGGTCAGTCAACTCTGATTAGTATACTACAGTAGCATTGCCGCAAGTTTTCAAAGCAGTGCGAGAGAGGAGACCATCACGATAACGCCTCTTCACATACGTCCCTCAAAACAAAGGCGTTTATTGAGAAAGCTGGGATAGAAACCTTACCACATCCACCCTACAGTCCTGACTTAGCTCCCTGCGATTTCTTTTTGTTCTCGGTGGTGAAAAATATAAATAAAAGGGAAGTTTTTTTCGAGTGCTGAAGAAGCCGTGGCTGCATATGAAGAAGCAATTTCGGACCTATCTGATGAAGACTGGCAAAAGTGGTTCCAAAGTTGGTTCAGACGAATGGAACTTTGTATAGAGAGTAATACTAATATCTACAATAGTTTTTTTTTATCTCAAACTTTATTGAGTGATCTACGAGCTACCCGTGTACCAAAAATAGTTAAAATTTGTTTAGCTGATTTGGTGTGATTCATCACAACCACAACGACAACGGTTCAATGCCGTTACACCAAATTATTTTTTGGCAAATGTTTCATTTGACATACGTACTTACGATCAATTTAACCCATATTTTCAAAGCATTCCATAAAAAAGGCACGCATTCAAAGTTTTTTTGCATTCACAAATTTATTCCACAAACAAATTCAGTCACAGTTGAATATTCCGAACAGTCGTATTTCTAAACTCTAGCATGAGTTTATATGAGTAACTTTAACCTGCCTGTATTAAAGCAATATGTGTAAATAAATACTAGCACAACATAAAATTTTCATAACACTTTTTATTTTATTATTTTGGCTTGATAAAGAGTCACACTGCTGGGAAAAAACCTGCCTTTTTTCCGCCATAGTTTCAAGCTCTGGCATCTCCCAACATACTTATACTAGACCGGAGGTCCGGAGTGATGAATTCATTGTTTAGACCTTATGAATTCTTTAAATAAATGACGAAACTTTACCTTTATGACTTTGAATTGTATGTGATATTCTTATAAATGACGATCCTCATTGGGAGATGTAATTTGATTTGATTATTAATATATTGTTTTTCAAATTTTCTTGCTTGGCTGACATTAGAACAAAATTATTTTAATTTACTTTGTACTGATTGATTTCTTTTCTGTAATGACTATTCTATTTTTATACTAGATGACGATCCTTATCGGGAGATGCGATTTAATTATAACTGCTATTATTTTCTTCATAGTTAATATTGTTAATATTCTCATTTTATTATTATGTTACTTATGTTGACGATCATGCTTTAAATACGTGCAACTTTGACATCAAGCTAATTTGTAGTGTTATTTTGTCATAAAATAAATATATCTAATCTATGAGGGCATGTGCTTTGCATAACTAATTTAGAGATTGACTATAAACTGGCCTAAATACCTATATACCGTCATCGGTTTGTATAAAACAACCCCACAAAGCCTGATAAGTTAGAAACTATAAAATAAATTTTATATTTAGTACATAATAGTGTTCATATTTTTGCACTGGCAATAACATATTCTGAACAGCGGTTCTAACCTCAAACGTAGCTTTAACCTGTCAGAAAAACGCATAATTTAAAAAAAAAGGTAAAAGAGGAACCCTTATGGTGCGACTCTGTCTGTCTGTCTGTCGGACAATTGGAGCGCCATATATCAAAAATTTCGATATTTTTTTTATGTTTTTATTGTGCTTAAATTTTGTTTTATTAAGGAAAATGTGGAAAAAATTACTCCCCCCCCCCCCCCCCCTCTTTATCTCCAAAGTTTACCAAGCGAAAAATCTGGAATTTTCTTGAATTATGTCATTTAATACGAATATCACACGAAAATTATAACCTGTCTGTCTTACTTTTTTTTAATCACCAAAAATCATTTTTCATTTACCCGGTTTGGTTAAGTTTGCCTCTCATTTGTATGTGACGCCATAGATATCAGAGGCAAACTTAACTCAAGCGGCATGATAAGTCGGAATAAGTGAAAGTTTTCACGGAACCCTCGGTGCACGAGTCAGATTCGCACTTTACCGGTTTTTTTTGTTTAATTAGTGTTTAGTGTACGCTGACCATAATAGAAAGCTTTGTAGATTAGGTGACCTTGGAGCGTCTGTTATCTGAAATCCGTAGTTCTTACGATGGATTGCAGACCGACGGGATATCCTTACGATATTATCTTTTACTATATCTTATTACGCTATAACAGTGTTTATAATAAGTATGCTGCAGGTACACAGATATTTATGCAGATATATGAAGATTATAATTACGTGGAGCGAATTCCGCAGATAAAGTCAGTTTCTGCATGTGATGCTGGAGCAAGTTGAATGCATTTTAAGTTGTTGGTGGAACGCGATCTCGCCCTCGAGTGTTCCGTAATAACTTTTCAACTTTCGAAAACGGATTGGAGTTGATATCCAGTAACCTGAAGGCTGTTTAGAGATAGTAATAGGTAGATAATTTCATAAAAAAATATAAAATACGATACAGCATTAAAAAACATTAATATTTAAAGTTCAGATAGGCATACAGGACTCATGAGGCCCAACCAATAAATAGCAGAGACGTTTTTGCATTTGGTGACATTTAGAGTAGAAGTGTTGAATACCCCGGGGTAAGTTAATACTCAGTCCATTGCCACACGCTTATTCAGGCATGTACTACTCGTAATTGAAATACATTCCAGGATTTTTTATGTATTTTTTGTAGTATAACTTAATAAAATAAAATAATTAAATTTGAAAGTTGTAATAGTGAATTCTATTGTTCGTATTTGAGTGTCGTATCATCTGCTAGTACCTAGTTATTAAGAAATATTGGCAATATTTGCAAGTTATATTTTTTACATTTTAAATGAGACTTTTTTTACGTAATAACTCATAAACTTGAAGTAATTTTGAAACCAGTCCAGCACGAGCCTTTCTTGCGAGGGTACCAGTTCAACGATGCAGCCGCAATTCCGGCTTAGCTGCTCTAAAGATTAGAACACACTATAAAATTCACTTTCAACATTATAGGGTTCTGCCAAAATGGCAAAAACGGGACCTTCATAGTATTTTCATGTCTGTCCGTCCGTATGTCATTGGAATATTACACATAAAGTGTAAAATAACATATATATTGATAAAATTTTATGTATAGCTGTCTTGTATAGGCCTCTTCTTAGTTTATTAGTTAAATAACAATAATATTTTTTTCTAGGGCGGCACTCTATACATTAACCAGAACCTGTTTGTATTTGGCGTTGTCAACAAACATCAGCGTGTGGCACACATTTCGACAGTTCTTTTAAACCCACTTCAAAGTTTAAAAACATTTTTTTGTGTGAATATTTTCGGAAATACTCGCTCCGAGATTAGCATAAAAACCGTATATCCAAAACAATATCAAAAGTAATTACAACGGTGACGCTTTATACATACTCTTAACGAAAATTGTTACAAACATGATCGGATCTACTATTTTTGTGTTATTGCCGAAAAACTGCGCTTCTCAAAACAATTACGTAAAGCACCATGAAGATGGTGCATTTTTTCACATCGTATTTTTATGCTACGGAGCCTACACTAAGCATAGCGCGACATGCTCTTGACCGGTTTTTTATCTACTTAGGATATGTTATTTAAAATCTTAGAAATCATGATTTCACGGATGATCCATAAAGCTGCTGAAAATAGAGATTTATTCAGTATTTTCAACTGCTTTTAACTTTCAAATAACTTTATGGATTTTTTTTGAAATAAAGTTTTTTTTATCCCATCAAAAATTACATCGAGTGATAAATGCAATACACATATTTTTCGGTGACATTACGTGTCTTGTTCCACGCCTATTCGCTATAACTATAGTCAATCTTATTTGACCTGCAAGCTACGATTTAAGTCCCCTAGTCACTCATATGATGCACTACAATCGAGAGAATGGAGCACTATAATCGAGTCACTTTTGAAAATAACAAAACCTTAAAAAAAGATAAAGTCATTATGACTTCTACCTTCCCTATATCCAATGTTTACAGGAGATGTCACATTTTCATATTACCCATCATTTAAAGTCGCCAGCATGTATAAACCTTGCCCGCTCGGAAAGCACAGGGTCAGTCCAATCCCGCTCTCACTTCGACCTCTGACCCCCGGTACACCCACTCATATACCATCCACTTATATAACCATTATGATATTATGTCTATTATGTCACTCACATAAACCTGGCGGAAGTCTATGCATAACAAAATATATTATCGATTCTGTTTTGTTTGATACACTATTGTATTTTGCCTCGTATTCTAAATTAAGTTGTCGATTCATCAAAGTTTTAATTGACAATTATGCAAACGTTCTACGTATAATCACATAGTAATACCAAAGCAAATAAAATGCTACTAGAACTTTACTTAAGGAATGTCTTTGGATAATTGAATATAATTTCCTGCCAAGCAATGATTAGGTGTTAAGATACATGCAAGACTTTTCATTGAAAATTGCTCTTGACGGTATAGATTGCTGTTAATAATGCTTTAAGGCGACTAGCTTTCCTGTAACAACGGTGGTTTGATAACCCGAACCGCTAATCAAAACCGTTCCTTATCTTACTTATTACATTTCAATTGCAAACGTAGCATTCCAAAGCTAACTTCTGATTTCTTAACATTTTGTTACTATGTAGGTTTTCGATGTAGCTTTGTGCGTACTGCAAAGGTACCTATCCTTGAATAAAAAGAGGACTATCAGATGTCACAGCTTCTTACAGATACTCTAAATCGCACTCTACCTGCAAAGCAAAGTTCAAAGTTATAATGAAGTAGATGGAGTTTTAAAACAAAATATTAACTGTATTATAATTAAACATAGAAACTTAGTAGAGTAACAGTATGTTTGTAAACAGTTATAGTTAAAAACTGTGTCGTAGTAGTAGCGGGATATACTATATAATGGCTTGCAAAGTGGCAAGGTTTGTTGAGTAGAAAGTATTTTTTTGACTTGCAATGTTTGTATGTATATTTGTACAGATCGACGCTTAGAGATTTAAAGTCCCACTTCCCGGTTTCTGATTGAGGTAAAATTTGGATAGTGATGTAAGTTCAGTGACGAATTAATATTGTGATACCATCAAGCTGAACTGATGATGGAACCGGAAGGTGTTCATAGGAACTCTGTAATAAAATAACGTAATTCTATCGAGTTTGTGCTCTTTCTTTTCTCTTTCGTCTCGATGAGTAGTTGATGGATGTTTAAAGAAAAGTACAGTCAGCAATTAATATTTTATCACAAAATGTATTTCTTTTTTGGGGTTCTTCTGTATCACTTTCTCTGGAGAGCGTTGTCAACTGTAGAGTCAAGAGCGGTGCGAATCTGGTCAGAGCAACGTATTGGGCTGCGTCTACGAGGACTTTTCCCCTCTACTTTACCGGTCACGATAAGCTTCTAGAGGTTGCCACCGTCTTTCCTTGCAATGTGACCGAAGTATGTAGAATTTGTCGTAGACACTTGGATGACAGCCGCGAGGAGATTTTGAGTTCTCGCAATACAGAAACGTTAGTCCGAAATGCTGTCCAGGGGATACGGACCATGTTCCTCCAGCACCACATCTCAAAGGCGTTAATGCTTTTGTGGGCCGCAGCTTTCAGTGTCCAAGTCTCAGCGCCATATGAAAAGATCGAGAAGACTAGAGTCCGTACCAGTTTGGTTTTGGTTTTTACGGAAAATGAATACTACTGTTTATAAAACATTAGTTTTTAAGATACGACATACATTTGAGAAGTAAGTATCGATCGATGATTTCTCCTTCGGTTCGTCACGGTTCTTATTTAATTTCGTCAATGCTGAAACGTGGATTCGATTTCACCCTTTAAGTTCTGTGTAATTATTAAGAACAATGATAAAGTTTGGAACGAACGATTTTAATTAAAAGTTTCATTTGTTTTTGTTACAGAAGGACAGAGCCGTACCTGCCTGTTTGGTAAGTAAATAATTATTCCCGCAATAATTTCCGGTATCAAATAACAATTCCAGTTCCGGAATGAGTTTATTTTCGGCTTAATGAAGTTTCTGGAAAATACCTTTAAATGTTTCGACTACATCCTGAAATTGGTTGAAACGTTGCTTTTGTGAAGCCATATTTTGTCTGTTGGTTATCTGTGCAACTCGTAATTATTTTGTTGAATTGGGCAGTCTATGAAGAAGATTTAAATTGTATACTTACGTACGTAAAGTACGTAAAAATACTATACTTACGCACGTACTAGACTTACGTGTAGCGTAGTATGAGTTCTAATGCTTGGTGTAGCTCTTTTTTTTCAACATTTCTGTCAACATTTACTTTAGTCTGACAGCGGTTGAAACGCTCAAAGAAATGCCCTATTAATCAACAATAAATATATAAGTAGGTAAGGAGTAAATCCGTTAAAAAGGGTTATTGGTTGTTATTAAACCATCCAGCGAACTAATAAGCGTTATTATTGGGCCAAGATAGACACAGATTACGGCCACTTTGATATTGTTAACAGCGCTACTAATTACTACAATCACTATTTTTAGGGACATAATAACCAAAATTTTAAATCAATTGCTTTTAAATATTGGTGATTATGATATTAACCGATATTAATAGGCCACTTTAACAACTGTTAAAACATTGTTTTACCCGACTACGGCAAATCCAAAGCCATTGGTTATGATTTTAGCAGTCTATTTATATATGTATGTAATTATGAATGAACTTTTGTGTTTAGATGGTGTTGTATATGCAGTTGATTTATAACAAAAAGTGAAATTTTCTTTGCTATATTGTGTGAATTTATGAACGGTCACAATGCGGTCAATAAGGTGAAAATCGGTCAACAACATAATCTCCTTACTTTACTGAAATACATTCCATTACTTACAAAACACGCACATTTATGTATATCCTCTAAATGGATAACTAATACATTTATTTCATTTAGACACTAAGTCAGCCGATGGCTGCATACCCAAACCATAAATTTGGACCTGTTCGGTAACCAAATGTAAGTTAACGGGTCTAATACAAAATGTAAGCAAATACAATACAGATATGGTTAACGCTCCGCATACTACAGTCTACCGGCTGGTATGTAATTCATCAACTAAACAAAACAGTGGCGAGCTCGCAAGTCACCTGCGGGCTAACTATAACATCTAATTTGACAGCATTTATGTGGTAGGTGCGTTTTTCGTTTTCAATAAAAAAATTATTTCTTTCGAATTTACATACTTATTGAATTCGCAATTATAATAAATATGGATTTTTGTGAAAACGTATCTATTACTTAATCGCGAGTAAACTGGAAAATGTACTGAGATACAATCAGACACATACATAGACGAAGGTATGAATAGTTAATGTAACCATAGTTAAATCCTTGTGACAAATATACGGGACAAGTTATCATACTAACAGATTCCGGCATCCACCAGATAAGTCAACTAGAGTACAAGTACTTCTCGGATGGACGACGGACCGTCAACTTCTTCTGCATATCCTGACGATGCCTCATAGAGAGGCCAAACACTTGTCGAGGATTGTACTGCCTGGTGGTGGTTTGTTGTATGTACTTGCATACGTATATTTTTATGAAAACTGCATGAAAATATGAGCATGTGAGCACAATTTAATGTCACATTTCCATTCTTTATAATCCATTAATCTAATATGGAATCCTGCAAAGTAACGCCGGAATCTATCAATTAAGTTATTAGACTCACAAACCTCGTAGAAACTCGTCGTAAAATGCTGGTTCCTAAAACTTATCAAGCTTAGTTCTATTTTAATTTGAATTGGGGTGCTACGAGTCCATGGATCGGATTTTAATTGTAAGAGAGCCAGCTTAGCGAACGAACGTACGAGAATAACATCGCCAGTTGATTCGCTTTCAGAGATGCATCTAAATGAAACAATAAACCTGATTGGATCCCGCCGCATCGGATCCGGCACACCGGCCCCGAAGGTGTCCCAGTTAGATTAACTCGCATGTCTTATTAAATTGGGCTCTGGGCGAATCGGAAACTATCGACCCTCCGGCGCCGGCGGGCGTCGGAAATCAAACTAATCGATTTTCATTTCGCCTACAGGAAATTAAATCCTTTGAGAGTCGTTCTCGATAACGGATTTCAGCTAAGCACGACACGTGTTCCGCTCAGCCACTGGCTTCATAATGCGGGGTTTAGGAGTCCGCTGTTGCAAGATGTGCTAGTCAAGTTGGTAATTTTAGTACGTGTCTGGAAACTAATCTGTGGAAGTAACTTCCGATATCTGTTTAACGAAATGAGTGAACGAACGTTTTGTGTCTAGCTTATCACATAAATTGATCGTACATATTAACAAATTGATGATCAAAGATCTGCAAAAACCTGACTACAAAAGATTATAGCTGTTACGCCTGCAGCCAAGAGGAATCTAACGACACCTCATAGCTCCATCAAAGCCATCCGCTTAGGCCCTTAGGAGCGTACCAAGGCAATACATATACATACCCACATACTTATGTATCTTAGCTACATCATCATCATCATCATCATCATCATCATCATCATCATCTCAGCCATAGGACGTCCACTGCTAGACCCAGGCGTCCTCAATAAATTTTCACATGTGCCGGATGGAGGTGACTCCAGCGAGTCCCCGCAACCCTAATCAATTCGTCCGACTACCATGCGGGTGGCCTCACCTCGCTGCGCTTGTCGGTACGCGGTCTCCACTCAAGAACTAGATATATATATACTCACAAATAACATATCCCATCTGCTGACGTAGTCAGGTAAACAATAAAATAAAGTCACTGTTTTCAGAGAGGCAAGAACAGCTTAATGTTTCGTATTCAATTATATCATTAAACATATATATGCATTTAACTATTGTGAACCAGAAAAATAAAGTAAGAGATAAATCTGTGTATAACCTCAATATTTTATTTTTTCGATGATGCTATTTTTTTTTCTTCTGGGGAGACGGTAGATGCGGTCTGCGCAGGATCGCACGCTGTGGCGAGCTTTAGGGAAGGTCTGTTCATATTGTTCTTGTTCAGTAGTGGAAGTTCATAGCTGATAGATAGATTTTATTTTTGACTGGATCCGTGACCGCCATATATTGCAATTATGTAAATGGCGACTGCAATATTTATGATAACAATTTCCCAATAATAAATAAATAAATAAATAGGTAACGGGTAAACTCTTTTTACAAATTCCCATTTTGCAATACGCCACAAATGCTCGCAATAAATTTCCCATAAACTGGTTATTAGGCATGCATGATTACGCGGCGCGCACAAAAATTCCAATACAATATCAATTCCACCACCTGCGCCGCGCGATCGCTTTAAAAAAGTGTATTGCAATACAAATTTCACATTTTAAACACATTTTGGCATTTTAAAACTTGGCATTGGGGAACTGATATAATTTTAAAATTGGGTAGGTCAAGTGACTTTCTTTATCATTGACGTGTTATTGTTAAAATTACTCTACGCTTTATAAGTGAGAAACTGCAGTCGCATTCAAATGTCAACAATCAATTTGATATAGATTTTGATTTAGTTTAGCGGATACAAAATCTATACCTGCTATTATAAAGTTGTAAAAATGAAATGTCTGTACATAGAAGAAGAGAAGAAAAAATTGATATGGACTGTTTTAAGGTCACTGAATCGTTTTTTTTTCGAGTTTTTGTATATATGTATGTGTCGTTGTGGCTTCATCACGCCAAATCGTCTAAACGGATTTCAACTGTTTTTGGTATTACGGGTAGTTTGGTTAGGTTAGGACAGATGGTTATAGGATCCTTTTTACCCGACTACTCTGAAGAAAAATGCTTATTCAGTTCACCTCCGCGAACGAGTTTGCGGGCGTCTTCTAGTTGTCAACAAAAAACAAAAACTGTTTCGTAATTAAATTATTTGTAAACTTTCAATTTTACCTAAATTTTATTGTTCATTGTTTTTATTAGCTTTGACTTTTATTTTGCACCAGCGTGTGTATTGTATATATTTGATTTGTCTCCGAGTTTTTAAGCTATGTTACTAACACAAATACCTTGTGATCTGAAAATAAATTATGATTATTAGTATTACTATTAAATGTCGCTTCTCTTAACTAGCTAGTGGTTGCACGAAAATCTGCAATAAAAATAGTTAAAACAACTAAAATTAGTGACTAAATAACATTTTGTATACAATCATGTTAGAGTTTGGCCAGAGAAACATGATATTGACCTTGAAAGATAATTCTTTATATGGCAACAATTTCAAATATTAAAAAAGCTGTCAAATTATAAAACCTACTTGGTTTCTATGCATTCCGTATTGCCAGGTCATGAGTTTTTCAAATTTACCGCATTTTTTCAGTATCATGTTTCGCTGGCCAAACTCTAGTTTCGTTCCTCTTGATTGTATATTTCATTATTCCACTGAATTATTAACTCTTTTCGTCTTCTTTCCCTCCTTCCACGACGGGTCAAATAACAGAACCAACCTTTTACGGGCAAATCGCTCTTGACCAATTTTAATAATACTCATCGAACCGTTGCGCTTTTATTAAATTTCTCGCCGGCCCATCTAACGCCGAGCCGAGGGTTTATATGAAATTGAGTTTCTATTTATTCGTATTCATTGGGAATTTGGTTAGTGCGGTATTCAATTATTTAGTGTCGATTTACATTTGAACGGTACGTGGTTATCTGTCAATATTTGGAGACTAAATTAAATAATGTACAAAATTGGTAGTTGATGAACAAGTGAGCTAGGGAAATTTTATTGGAAAAAAATTACTTAAACCTCAGCCACGAATTCCTCTCTCTATTAATATAAAAAACTAGAATGTGCGCGCAACTCGGAGGAGAAAAAACTCATAACCCCTGTTTTTTTCGACAGCTTAATCGTCTAACAAGTATCCTATAACCACGTGTGAATGCCCAGCTACCCGTATACCAAAAAAAATATGAAATCTGTTTAGCTGATTTGGCGTGATGAAGCCACGACACATACAAACATACATAAAAAAATTAGTGACCTCCAAACAGTCCGTTACTATATATTTTTTAAATATCTTCAATGTACAAACATTTCATTTTTACAACTTTATAATAGTATAGATATTATTTAATCTATAGACCAGACATACCTTAAAGTTTCTTAAAATAATTGTTTATCAATACTATGTCGTAGCCTGTCAAAATGGCATTAACATTATACAACGTTTTTTTTAAGTTTTTGAAAAATAATTTCTTACATTACTTCTATTGTGTAAACAAAGCGAGTAAAATTAACGACTTCACACTTGCACGAACTATATCTTACTTTTATGTAGGTTAGGAACGTGTTTTTTTAATTATAATTTTGTGTCCCATTTGCTACTTTCAGTGCTATTAATTAGAAAGGATTAGCACTTGTTTAACATACCAAAAAATATATGTCCTGTGATATCTCATTACTATCTGCAATTGCATAGGTTTCTACAAACTATATTTAAGAAATTCGCTTTAAATACTCTAACTTGGTATATAACATAGGGATTCCTTAACCGAGGAAAAAATATTCTCTCCCTTTTATCTTTTAGGAATGTTGAAATATAGATAAATTCTTGCCAAGGATGGCACATTGCATTCACTCCGTAGCCAACCCGTAGGAAGAAAATGTTTGATGAAAAAACCTGAAATAAAAATATCCTGACGTTATTAATTTGAATATATTTCAATACATTTCACGGAATTGACAATTTTATATATTTAACAAACCTTTGAATGTTAACAAAGTGACATAAAATGTGCGTAAATGGTGTAATAGTAGTAGATTGTTTGACAAGGGGCTAAAATAAGCCATTATGACACGAAGTGATTATTTGGACGAGCTCACGAAGTGAGCGAGGACAAATATGTCTGAAAGTCATAATGGCTTTTAGCTACGTGTTAAACACTCTGCTTTTCACTTCGACTGCGAGAAAATAAAAAAGACTTAACATTAAAATTGTATATTTCATGAAAAATAAAAAGTACAGTTTGAGCAATTCATTATAGTTAAATTGACAGCTTATATATTTTTTTAAACTAATAATGGCCATAGACAATTTTTACTTCTTAATGTGAAAGACTGCAATACGATCAGAAATTTTGGCCAATCTGATGAGGTTGGTTTGTTTGTTTTTAATTATTCGTAAGTAGTATGTAGCTGGCCGCAAGTTTTTTTTCAGTTTCATAGAAATTTGTATGGGATTATATGGCTTTCTTTTAAACCCTAGGGGCTAAATGTACTATTGTAGTCTCGCTTCGCGAAGTTTATATGACCTGCTATTTGAGCAGGAGAAGTGAAAATTGTATTTTGGATTGATAGATGCAATTATTCCACTAATAAAAATAAAACTCAATGAGATATTAAACAGGATTGAACTTTCCATTTAACGTATTAACCATGTATCACATAAGGTTAATAAATACTGAATAAGTAACATTTAATCCTTATTAGAATTATGCGTGAAGGCATATTTCGTAGGTATCGGCTTTTGATTAATTACCCTATAAGTCATTTTTTTTTTAAACTTACATGTATATGTACATCTATGTAATGCTTATAGACATATTTACGTAAATATCAGTATGGATTGATTGTGTAAATGGTCATATATGTGTATATTGTCCGGGTGAAGTCATCTATTCTGAGATAATTGGGGTGTTAGAAGTTTTTGTAATTTTTTTCTGTGGTATTTTACAGAACGACCTCTCAATAATAGAAACATTGGTAAAAAACTACTTGATTCTTAAAAAACTCTCCAAGATACAACAATGGTAAGATTTCATTTTTGGATTTTCCCAAAAAACGCTTCATACTAAATGCCTAGGAACGTGTGACGTTACACGTTCCTACCTTGTAAATTAAGAACTTTGTTCAGCAGCTATGTTTCAACTTGCGTTAATTGAAACGGTTTCATCACAAAAGTTACCATCAGTTTCATGGTTTATTCAATGGTATTATTATTTATTAAGAAAGAATGAAAGAAATAAAACTCGAAGAAGAGACAAAGCTACACGCAAGGTATCGAACAAAAAATATATTTATTCGGATTTCTATAAATGATAAATAAATATTAGGGACAATATTACACAAATCGACCTAGTCCTAAACTAAGCAAAGCTTGTACTATGGGTACTAGGCGACGTTATACATAATATATAGATAAATTATAATACTTAAATACATATAAAATATCCAAGACCCAGAAAAAAAACATTCGTGCTCATCACACAAACACTTGCCCTGGCCGGGATTCGAACCCGGGACCGCTAGCTTTGTAGGCCGTTGTACAACTCACTGAGCCAAACGTGTCGTTAAATCATAGGCAATGCAATGCCATTTCGCATTTAAATTTTATTTTTATTTGAGTGCAGTGAACCTCCCAATTTATTCATTTTTCTTCACCTCAGTTAGAAAACTGACAGATTTTGCCTAAACCGTTCCCGGGCCCATTAGGATGTTGATTGGGATCAGCTCTTCGTGTTTACTATCGCTCTAAGTGCGTCCAGTCACTATTAATGTTGTTTATAAAAGTAACCCGATACATGCGGAGGGCAGCCCCCAACACTTCGATTTGTCCGCGGCGGAAGGCTCGTCCCGCGGGAAATTAAGAAACGAGATACCACTGACCACGTCTCGATGTTGACTCGTATGTGAGTGCGTGTTCACGTCACAATGTATTTCTAATAACGGCTGGATTTTTATTTCACGTGCCGGACTGGGGTTTCCGAAAAATGACATTTTTTTAAAAAAGCCGCTCGGGAATAGTGTGACGGCGTAGACACTGTCCAGTACGAGGCCAAGATAAATATGTTGCTGTACGTTTTATGGATCCAGCGGTAGAATTTTGCAACTTACTTCGGCCAGGATTTCCAGCCGTGCGTCTCCTGACGTACCTGGTTTGAAAGAAAATTAATTTGCGTTTCGCAGTTACGCATAACTACAAACTTTGGGGTGATACGTGTAACCTACTTGTATGGGTCAGCAAATTTCATAAGTAAAACCACTTAGAATATTACACTCACTATAATAAAATATCATTTTTCAATAATCTTATGTTCTGCAGAATTTATTTTCATCTACAATAATTTCTTTGTGAATATCGCCTGCATTCTATCAAAATATGTAGGCACAAGCACAAGACTAATATGCATTACCAGAATTCATTAAACACATCGGTGATTATAAATAGTAATATCTCAATGAAAAAAAATACCTTCAAAGTTAATGTAGTCGAGTAAACATGAATTTCGACTTTGAAACTTCAGAAATATCAGAGCATGTTGCATATTACGGCTTAAAAACATAATATTTCACCGCAAAATACATTTGAAGCTTTCAAATCTCGCATTTTGAAGCCAAACAAAAATTTGCTCCTGCGTTTTCAGAGCTTAAGGCCTCTTTGCGTCACGTCAATATAGCGTACCTACCTACTCGCAATAGTTGAGCTTTTATGGTTGCCCGTGGAACTTTTTGAATGCGCTCAGTATCGAAGTTGGTGCTTAAACTAGAGCCTTTTGTTCCTTTAATGCCGTTATGTGCTTTTATAGCTCGGTCAGCACGAAACTGATGTTTCTGAAACTTTTGTGGTATTTTTTGTTTATCAACTTGTTTATAAAATGAGTAAAGAAAACTATCCAGCGGAACGTTTCGTTTTACTAATTCTTTATTAGGTTTTTCTTGCCAACTTTTAAGTAGTTATGCAATGAAACCATACTAGCTTTCTTAGTACATATTACGGTTTAAGTAAACATTTTTATCTTTGCGTTTGATACTTTTTTAGATTTGTCTACTGTACGAATGCAAAAATAGGAACGAAACAAGGTACCGACGTGATTGTTTATATAGATCGACTAAAATCGGCTTAAAAGTGTCCAAGGTTCCACCTCCGAAGAAAAAAATATGAGCTTCCGAAGGATAAGCAATATGCCTTTGCCACGTGGGTGAAGCGCCGGGCTAAATCTATTGTATTTTGTAAGGATCTAAGCACAGATAATGGCTATTGCTAAATAACGAATATGTGAATTCTTTATGTGGAGAATAAAGATCCTTACATAATCGCTCTCTCTGACGCACACCGGCTTTTGTGTGTGCAAATTACCATTTATCGCAACCAGGACTTGATGAATGTGCTGACAGAAACAGCTCACTGATGAGTAAAGACACATTGAATCAGTACTAGTACTGTGATGAGCACGTAAAACCAAACCACAATATTTGAGGTCACGTATACACTAGGGGTAACACTTAACCTGATTTAACAGATCCACCATGCATGATAAATACAGACGCTGAAGCTGGAGTCACTACAATTATAAACTGGATCATATTCTTGATGTGGACTTAAACTTACACGATTTTCACTCATTACTATATACTTGATGTTTTATAGTTTATACTCAATAAGCACAGGAATGCTTCATCATCGAGTTCGTAATTTTCTGGCTCAAACTTATTTTACTGCACTGAAATTATGTACGTACCTAAGAAGTCTCTTGTACCAGAACTATTTTATTTGTATTGTTAAGGCCGCCGCTGTCCAATTTTTCAGCACGTACGAGTACACGGTACTTGGTTCATTGACAGGCATTGACAGGTTAGCTAGATGAACATTCTTTATAATTGAAACTGTCATAGCTTGTTATGTTAGTTCGTATAATTAAGTCAAGGCAGGATTAAATAATCTGCATGGATTCCACTTTGCATTAAAATAACTTGAAAGTGATCATCGTGACGGATAAGGGCACAGATCCACAGCGGGCCCATTAACCCCCTTGACGGAACCAAATCAGTAGACAAACTACAGAAAAAACAAGTCAAGTACCATTCAGTCTCTGTGCATAAAATGACGCAACAGGCCAGAAAGTCCTTTTGAAATACGGCGTTTTGATTTTATGTTAGCATTAGTTAGTCAGTAATGCAATTGAGCTATGTGGTCGGACGTATAAGTAGTGTAACATTGACGAGTGCAGTTGAGGACGTTATGCTGTTTGCAGTTTTGTCTTGGTAGGTTCATCCCGCCGCGTTCCCCTTGACATGGAAAAGCGAGCTAGAACGCTTACGCACACGGCACGACCCACGTCCGAGAAAATAAAGAGGGTCGAGGAATCTCGAGACAAAGGATATCGCTTAGCTTATAAATATCATCTCACAAAACAACACTACCTTTACGCTTGTTTTTTAATTATCTGTATGTGTATGAAAACAATCAAATTGCTACCACCGTCAGACACCCTCAGGAGAGTTGTAATAACGCGTCAAAAATTCACTGTAAGTACTTATAAGTAACATAATTATAATTAACGGTTATAACGGATCTTCACTAAACCGGATTATGAATAAAATATTATTCAATAAACAATAGCCCAAAATAAACTATGCACGTTTGTACATGCTAGAAACAATGCCTACTTATGTATGCCCATTCGTTTTGCAAATTATTTACGGTATGACATCTTACAAATTGCATTCACTTAGCACAACATTATTTTGGTCACATTTCATAATGACCTGACGCAAAGTGAGGCGAACTTGGTATGTTTGCTGAGATAAAGGCCATATATTTCGAAGAACAGCAATCTGTCAAAATAAGGAGTTGTCAGTTAAAAGAAGCCTATTTCGAAACCTTTTTCGTCTTTAATAACGTCTGGTCTAGCATGCATGTTAACTATTTTCCGGCATTCAAAAACTGAATGCTTCTAACAAATCAAAATATATAATCTTTTGGTCACAGAAATAATAATACATGATAAAACAAATAAATATCATAATGATCTCATTGTCAAACCTTTCAACTTTTGGGTAAATCCACGGTGACTCATGTTACTTCATAGTCACTATTCGTAACAATCTTGTAATCTTGTCGTATATTAAAGAACTAATATTATCTATATTGAAAACTTGATAATAATATCAGAAGGGACATTGCTGCGAATATTTTATCGAAGTACTTTATCTCCAACAAATGATAAAAATTAGAGAAAAGTGGAAAATAACTCCGTGACTCACGCTACATAAAATGGACATGGAGTTTTATGCCTTTTACGTTTATTGATTCCCTTTTTGAATGCATTATTTCTAACAAAACAATTACATAAACAATCAAACTTCTTTAATTGTTAACCAAATTAAATTACAGATACACATTTCTTTAAATAAAATATAAAACTTAATGATCTCACGTTACATCGATTTCGTAACTCACATTACTTGCGACTACTTAAAATATTTTTATTATTTTTATTATTTCTAGCAAACAAATAACACATTTTTTAACCATTATTATCGGAATTATTACATAGTATAAAGGCTATTATTTCTATTTTTTGTATTTGGCTAGTGGGTTAATGACATCTTGTCTTCCCATTTCGGTGTTATGAATGCATAATTTGGGGACAAAAGCCTGGTTTTCCTTTTACACCGTTGTCGAATGCTTGAGAAATATGAGCTTTCTCCAACTTCCCACACTGCCAATACATAATATGACACTTTGATATGCCAGTAACATTGGTGTCTTAGAAAATATTTCGTCTAAATCAGTTTCTTTAGAAACAGCTTCAATTTTCGTATTTTCCTTCATGTTTCAGCTTCTGCCTTCTTCTTTTTGCCCTCTCGGCCGCTTTTTAGCTATAAAAACTAACTAAATTGGCTCAGGGATCCAAAGAGGGTCTTGGCCTCCGAAACGAGAGCACGCCATCTGTCCCGATCGTGCGCAACTTCTTGCCAGTTACTGACTTGAAGATGTCGCAGGTCCACTGCACACTGTCCTCCCAGCGGTACCTGGGACGCCCAACCGGGCGGCGACCAGTTGGTCGTCCCACGTACGCTCTCTTGGCGGCACGATCCTCTTCCATTCGTAGCTATGAAATACATCAAAATATTTAGTTACTTGCTTTAGAGTTGTAACAACGCGAGTCACCGTGACTCACATTACAGGGATGTCAAGTCATGTATTTCCTTAAAATAACACTTTTGTGGAGAAATAAAATCGAGAATGACACCATTTAAGCCCAATCATATACATAGTTAAATATAAGTTACGGTACGGTCCTCAAAAACATATTTTTGCTCTGGTGCGCACCCCGGTGGACTCTTGAGCCTGGACAAAGTGACAATTTGTATGCCGACGAATCTCATAGTGGTTTTGTTTATATTTACATTTTTTTTCTACTTAGCTGTAATTTTATACGTATTACGTTCTTTATTATTTTGTTTAATGGATGCTTGTAGCACGGGCTCCACCACAAATGCCGCTTCCAGTTCTGTGTCGCTGGAGAACTCGATTCGTTGCCCACATTGCTCCCAGATTCGTTTCTTCAAAGGTCAGAGGGGACTTAATATACATATCAGTCGTACCCACGGCTCTCGTTCTGGTGCAGTTTTGCCGCCTCCTAACCCTGTCCAGGTAAACATTTTGCAACCAAATCAGTTTAGGCCCTTCTCTGAAAAACTGAGTGAACTTAAACACTCTATTCCAATCATAAAACGAATTCCACGCAGCTCGCGGATACAGGTTGCTCAAAAACTCACAGAAGATATAAAATTCGCAGTAAACCAAAACTCACAGGAATCATGGGAGCACCTCCTTACCTTCCCTTATCGTGTCCTACATGTAAAACAAAACGCAGAGAGAGGTACATCTTTAACGTCTCATATTAAACAAAACTGCCTCAACCCTCACGATATAAATGATCTGCAAAGTACACCGCTGAAACAGGGTTTTTCTTTACCTCGTCATGTAGAGACAAAGCTAGGGGAAGGTAACATTAAGGATGCTGCCCGGCTTTTATTCTCCAGCGACACCACTGCTCCTAACACAGCTGACACTCTCACAGCCCCACAAAGCAAACCCCCGGCTCCCAATGTTAATCTCTCTCTCCCTGACCCTCCCAACCCGTCTGATCCGTATCTCCACGTGTGCCCCGAGAAAGTTCTTAAAGTAGTATCCTCCTTCCCAAATGGCTCGGCAGGTGGCCTCGATGCTTTAACCCCACAGCACTTAAAGGACCTTTTGAGCCACACATGTGGAGAAGCCAGTGACTCACTTTTAAGGGAGCTCACGGCACTGGCTAACATCATGCTGTCAGGTGATTACTAACATCTTATACGGAGCCAACCTGTGCGCACTAACGAAAAAAGACGGCGGGATCGGGGAATAGCGGTAGGAACCACCTACCGCCGCTTAACAGCCAAATGCTGCTGCAACGCTGTCTCAAGCGACCTATCGGCATACTTTCAACCTTATCAATTAGGCTTCGGCTCTAAGGGTGGCAGCGAAGCAGCGGTGCATGCTTTACGTACCTTTATCACAAAAAGGGAATGCGAGGTACTTTTAAAAGTTGACGTAAAAAATGCGTTCAACTCCGTCGACCGAGGTACCCTGTTGACACAGGTCAAGCAAAACATACCAGAACTTTTCAATTTTATTTGGCAATGCTACAGCACCCCATCGAAATTAGTCTTCAAAAATAACCCCCTACTATCCGCGGTAGGCTGTCAACAAGGCGATCCTCTTGGACCGGCTCTCTTTAGCTTAGCTATTCACCCTATAGTAAAAAATCTAAATTCCAAATTTAACGTATGGTATCTAGACGACGGTACTCTAGGGAGTGATGTTAACATGGTATTCGAAGATCTACAGATCCTAACAGAAAAATTCGCAGAAATTGGACTTGATTTAAATTTCTCCAAATGTGACATATACTTTTCGGAAAACCCAAAAAAAACCTAGCATTATCTAAGTTTCGGACAATAGCACCAAATATTAAAGAGGTAGATAATACTTCTCTCCACCTCCTAGGGTCACCAATTCTTGATGAATCCTTTCCCGGCTTCATCAAAGAAAAACACAAAATTTTCAGTTCTTTTTTGGATCGATTGCTCCAAATTAATGCTCACATGGCCTACACAATAATAAAATATTGTCTCTTCGTGCCTAAATTTACGTACACACTTAGATACCTCTGGAAACATCCCGCCCTCTTGAAAAAACTCGACGATTTGATCAAATCCACAATTTCATCTGTCATTAACATCCATCTACAAGAGGCCTAATGGACCCAAGCCGCCTTGCCCGTCAGGCACGGAGACATTGGAATCCGCAAAATTTCTAATGTCGCCTTACCCGCATTCCTTTCTTCTGTTAATGGAACTCAAAATTTAGTACTCAAAATTCTAAAAGAAACCCCTGCTAATTTGGAAATCCCCTTTTTAAATGACGCCGTAAATTCTTGGAGGTCTTACTGCCCCATTAAGCTGCCTTCGATTCCCCATTCGCAGCGGCAATGGGACGAGCCGCTCTGCGCGCTGGTACGGGATAACCTGTTCGAAACGTCCACCAGCCCCGCAGAGCGAGCTCGCCTCCTTGCTAGTTGTAGTTGGGAATCGGGCGCGTGGCTACAGGCTGTACCCTCGAAAAATTTGGGCACACTTCTCAGTAATGAGATTTTTAGGCTCGCAGTATCGCTGCGACTGGGAGCGGCGTGTGTTGCCCCGCATCGGTGCAAATGCGGCACCAATGTCGTCCGAACCGGCGTCCATTGCCTGTCCTGCACCAGGAGTGCTGGGCGCATTGCGCGGCACGCCACCCTGAACGACATCTTGCGCCGAGCATTCGTCAGTGCGGGAACACCGGCCGTCCTAGAGCCGACAGGTCTGCCGAGGGACGACGGTAAGAGGCCGGACGGCATGACACTAGTCCCCTGGAAGTTGGGACGGCCGCTGGTTTGGGATGCCACATGCGTGGATACACTGGCGCCGTCCCACCTTCCAGTGACCTCCACCAAGGCCGGTGCTGCTGCGGATGCAGCCGAACACCTCACGCGGCGCAAATATGCAGCCATCGACAGTGCCTGCTTGTTTGAGCCGTTTGGGGTGGAAACGCTCGGGGCTTGGGGAGAAAGTGCCTTAAACATTTTTAAGGAATTGGGGAAGCGACTCGTCGAATCAACGGGTGACCAGCGGGCTGGCTGTTACCTATCCCAAAGAATAGCTCTAGCTATTTAGCGGGGTAATGCTGCCAGCCTGTTGGGCACCCTACCGCTCGGCTCTGACCTGGAGCCCGTGCATTATTTATAGTTATTTTTCTTTTTTTGATTAGTATTAATTATTTAGTTTTATTTAGTTTAATCTAGGCTCTACCTGTATCTTACATGTTATAATTGTAATAACGTTACTTAAGTAAATTAAAAATATATTTAAATATTGTCTTAATTAAATATAAGTTCACTTGCCAAAGTTTTTAGTAAGTAAATGAAAATATTAGTTTCTTACGTTACTCATGTTACTCAAAGACACGTAATATTTATTCACGTGCTACATCATTTTTTTTCGTCTTATAATAATCGAGTTTAAAGTAACGCGTCAAGAATCTAATAGATAATAGATAAAATAGGATGACTTACCTCTTATTTGCGTATAAATAACTGTAAATCTTAATATTCGTGACCACTTATTTTACGATTTTTGTTGCTCTCGCAAGCAGCACTTATAATGTCGAAGATTATGACCACGGTTAACTTGTTATTGACATAATGTCATACAATTTCTTCTAACACCCTCATTTGCTTATTCTACAATCAAAAACATTGCAAATTTAATAGTTTATTTTTTCATTCTCGTGTCCGAGTGACGCGGAATGACCCTTTTCGGAATTATTCGGTAATATTAACAAAATGAATTGCACATAAGTTTATGAAGCGCAATAGCAGAAATGTGAAATGAAGAAAAGAAACAAAACAGAAATACGCGAGAAATAGAATTCCTATGACGAAATTAGTAAAACCGTGTCTAAAACAAGGTGACAAGACATCAAACGAGCGTTAGAACACTTTCACTCGAACACGCGTTAGTTAAAAGGAAAAGTGTCACATACTTACGAAACCTGCTTCTGTCTCATATCATTAGAGAGAACATATTATGCGTGAATATGGAAAAAGCATACGCAAACATAGTCCTAATTGTATAACGCGTTGGGAATACTTTTACAAAAGACGTCGAAGTTTTTGCTATATTTTTCCCACTGCTTTAGAAGTTTTTGAGGCTGAAGAACTTTTTCATTATCAGAAGTGATCGTGGTGCAGTGGCTGGTATATTTATGAGTTGGCAGAGTTGTTTGTGAGCATCTTCGGTTGCTTAACATCTGAGCATGTAGATATTTTACACGGTATTTGTTTTGCAGCTCGAGCTCTATGTTAATGCTTTGTATTTATTTTGAGACCTTGTAGGTTTATTGCTAGGTTCTTGTTGCAGAAAAGATGATGCAGGTTTCGCTTAAAGTAGGTAAGATACTTAAATTGAAGGTTATACATTATCAATGTATAAGTTTTTTTCAATTTGCCAAGGAACGATAAGGTTTTGTTTAATAATATTTAACGTCATTTGTTCTTATGTATCATTTGTCATAACGCATTTTTTTACGAAACTGTAAATGATTCAGGATGGTTATAAAACAAACCTAACCTAACCTATACGATGATCTTTTAAAAAATCCTGAAAAAAAATGGTTCTGAAAAAATGCGTTATGACAAACGATACATTAGAACAAGCGATAAATTAGGACAAACGAAATTAGGGATTCCGTTTCTTAAATATCGAATTAATAAGATACATTTCAATTAAAAAATATTTGATATGCTTTAACGGTCATGCCAAATAATCTTTCCTAATCCATTAACTTAAGTTATTTCTTGTAACAGACCCTGTCTTCTCACTGATATCGTAAGTTTAAAAGCATTTTTCGAATAAATTGCAAAGATAGTACAATTCGCACTTATCATCCAACAGAAAAAGGTAGTATGTCTGCATAAAACTCAAATTTTTACTGTCTTCTTCTTTTCAACGACAGCATAGCCCTTGGAGTTTCCTGCGTTGCAAAACTAATTAAGATTCTAGCAGAATAGTAGGTCAATGTCCACGCGACGCGCCGCTAAACACCCATACTTGAACACTGTGTTTATGGTAATGTAAATAAACACTGTACTCTTGCCAGCACGAAGTATAACTACATTTATTTTTATACTATTTATTAACATATATACTCGTACTACTGTAGACTGTTAACACGATGTGCGTGGCTAACTGTTGAGCTTAAAACATATTTATTTATAGCTGTGGCAGTGGTCGTGGCGGAAAAGTTTAGTTACAATTTAGTTACGTTATTTATCAGACAATTTTTTTTTTGTGTTATTTGTATGATTATGTGATCACTTAAATCCCATTTCTGGTACAAAGTTTTGCTGCCATAACTGGTGCCAATTGATGGTATAGACACTAAGAATAAAACATTCGACTGTTATCTAATTTAGCTGAATGACTAGATTAAAATTTGCAATTAATGTGTAATTTGTAGTAATATAGAACTCCACATATCCAGGTTTCGTTAAACATACTGGAGATCCCTTTATTAGTTCTAATACAACTGTAAATAAATATTAAGCATTAGAAAAAATATGTATTACCTGTCATGTGCCAAAAGAACCTTCAGGTCTAAAAAATATGCCCAATACCGGGCTAATAATAAATGAGGAAAACAGGATTACAGAACCGTTTATACCAGCCATGCAAAACATGAATAAATGTGATGAATGCTCGATTACTCATATTTAATTTGGAAGCACGGGAGCACCATTATCACAGTCAGATAATTGCTACCAATTACGCATTTTATGCAAAAAAACGTGTAGACTTTACTAACGATCATTACGCCAGCTTCACATATCGAATCGTAAACAATACGTTTCAATATAATGAAGATAATTCTCTGAATATTAGCCTTCTCAATAGAAAACTCGGCCTTCACGCTAGCTAGGCAATCATTAGTTGTGATTATTCTGTAAATGATTACAGTATGTACGGCGCAGGAAAGGGAAGTGACGCTACAACATAGGCACGTTCAAGGTGTCGGATTATAGCTCGTATTACGCACTTGGGAATATAATTCACTGTAATTATCTGACCATATTTTCACACAGATAGAGTAATTGCCACTTGCCTCAGTTTTGATACATTGAATTAGGCACCAAACGAATTAATTGAGCGTGAATGTATCAGAATTTTTAATGGACTGACAAATTACTGGGTAATAAAATGAATACGTAATGTTCTAAGAAATAATCGTCGATAACAAAGTGAAACCAAATAATTGATTTTACGTTTGTTCGATGTTGTCACTCCGGGTATCATCGTGAGCTCAAGAAAGCGTAATTAAATTCGAAACAACCGGCTTGGGCGTGTTATAAAATAATTAAATCAAACTATAAGTAAAATTCGACTTACATAATTAGAAATTATAATAAAAATCGTGGAATAATAGATCGCTAATTTCTCTAGGCTCTCTCCGAGGTTCACTTTCATTACAAAAATGGTTATTAGGTAAACCAACATGGCCGGTTTGCACGTAGTACTTTCTAGGCCCGCGGGCGGCGGTGAGCACACTGCGCTATCTTCTCTCTATAATCGGACGTTTCGACACGCCGACGTTTCCTCAGCAGGCAGCGCCACACGCCCCTCGTATATTTTCATGCTCCCGTGACCGCCTAATCTGTAACTTGTTCACCTAAATTGAGCTATAAACTCTGGTTGCAAAAGACTAAACACCACTCAATGCCACCCAAAAGAAAATCGGTACTACACTCTGATAATTTCGTACGCCATTACAATTTCGCAAAAACGCTCGCGCTTTGCTATATCACTTATTTTTTTGTTGCCACATAAATCACCTGTTAGTTAATTGGAACTTTTCCAATGACACAATAGGTGGAACGTTACTAAAATCAGAAGCGACATTTTGTGTAAATACCAATAATGTATTCGCAAATTTATGGAAGCATTCAGAAACGGGCGTACGAACGACCCTTCAATTTCCTTTTCAGCCTGAATCTATTCATGAAGCGAAAGCATTTCCTTGCGCCTCCGAACTTCCAATCAGGGACTTTCGAATAAAACGTAGGTATTATTATAAAATAGGTCCTTATAATCGCAGACGAGTTGAATATTAAAACGGTATTCTTTCATTATCTCCAATTTTTGAAGCGGAAATTACGCGTCTCATTTACATAGAAAAAGGGTAACGCATGATTGAGAACATTCTACTCGACATTCTTAAATAAAATAATTAATCGTGGAATCCAGTTAAGATGAAACGGAGTGGACGGAAAGCTGCATAATTAATGCTCGCGTGAAATGAAGGGAAAATGAAAAGAGACATTTTGAGCAAGATCTATTTGTACGACTTTGTTAAAGTAAGAAAAGACTAGTAGCTCCTTGTCGGAACACTTCTCGTTAAGTCGCGCTTTGTCGACGTCGCCTCCACGCTGCGGAAATATGTGACACTCTCATAAGCTCCAAAAACTGGTATATGAAAATGCTTCCGTAATGCTTTGTGCAGTTTCAAAAGAACGTTATGTACCTAGTCGTCGTCAAAATAGTTGGCGTGAGTTAACCAGTTTAGTCACTTAATTGCCTATTATGTTTTAGTTCAAAACTAAAAGCCCTTTCAGCTAATTAGTTCAGGTAAGAGCGGGCACAATTAGTCCCATAAAGGTTTTAAGCTGCTAGCCCCGACTGCGACACACGTACAGTACCTAGCAAATGCAATCGCTCCAACGTTTAGTATTCGCGGGGGCTCGAATGACACTCGAGATTGCTCGCCCGGAGAAAGAGGTCTCTTTATTAATGCACGAGCTCGGCTCTGACCTAACAAACTTTAAGGAAACTACCTTTAGTCTTAGACGCTTTTCGCAGCCCCGTCGTTTCCGCTAAGATAAACAAGTTAGGCCTCGACTTGACATAACAGGCGCCTCAAAGAGGCGGCGGTCTCATTTCATATCCCGTCTAAGGCACCATCATATAAAAAGTGAGCAAAGACGCATAATATATCATGTATACGTTTGATTAAAATAAAAAACATGACTTAAAACGGTGAATTAAGTTCGAAGAAACCCCTAAAAGAGAAACTCTAGACGATAAATTGTCGCCCTAACCCGACCAGACTATTTTCAACTACCTGTCCGTAGCGAAGAAAATTACACAGTACGTGATGAAAGCCGCCCGGGGCCCGCGTTAGCTCGAATACTGTCATTAACAAAATACGCTCTCGCACGGGAGCCTGCATTGTTTATCAGAATTATCGCACGATCGATGACATGTATTTGAATAACAAAAGTAACGCTGTTCGCCGTTAATGAAATTGTTTATGCAAATACACGGTGTTATGTGGATCTGCGCGATATATCATCATAAAGTCCGGTGCGGACGCCTCTAGTGGAGACAGAACAATGGTTCCTTCCTGCACGAGTGAGAAAGTAAGGCGTTACTGCATCTTTCCGTCACTAGATAAATAACGCTATCTCATCTTCGCATCACCGCTTTGTATGCGCATACGCTAATAATGTCGCATTAGTTAAAGAACGTCTTTATCCCCAGCTGTTTAGAAAGTAATGACACAAATTGATACTCCTTTGTGAGGTATAATGGTGAAGGATGGATGTAGCCGTTCGCGTAGATAACGTTAACGTCAACGCATTGTGTTACGAAACTGTTACGAATGTATAAATTCACGTCTTATGTCAATGGAAATATCAATCAATAATCGATTCTGTATTATAAAAAAGATCACGTAATAGGTCTTAATGTTTATTCATGTACAAGTGATCTGCTATTAATTTAAGCTCACTTACTTCAGGCGGACCCATACTTAGCGGCAGTCAATATCAATTTTCGTTCGGTCACGCTACACGTAGCAATCACTTTTTAGGCATTTATGAGCATATTTAGGGCAAACTGAAATATCTTAAAAAATATTTCAAAAACCCAGCCTATGTTTCTAAACGGCTTGCACAATGATATCTGTTCCGTTGCCAGAAACAAGCGAGAACTTTACGAAACTTGTCGTGATCGCAAAACCGCAGCTTTTCCGCGTCGAGCATTTTATTACTTGGGCCACTTAGCCGCCTGATATTTCAAATCTCTTGTTATAAAATTACCTCCGTACGTGACGATGGTAATCCCGATATAGCTTGCATTGTTGCCTACATAATAGCGCAGAACTATTTCACTACTCATAACCACGGAATAGATAATACGTATCGTAACTTGGAGACTTTCTAAACGAGTTCATTTGACTTTAAATTTGCAACGATATCGAGCTAATATTCAAACATCTGGTCGCCAAATTGATATGCATGCAAAATTAATCACCAACTCGTACATTTTAATTGGCGTCATATACATTATATGCCTCTAAAATACGACCAAAACGAGCTTCGTAATTGATACTATGCATAATGCAATGTATAATTATTTACATTTCTCCACAAGTTATGCGTTTTTATCATTTATTTTCATCTGTAGATAAATGTTGCATAAATGCTTGCATATTTTGCAGCTAACAACAAACTACGAGCTGTCACTGACCATAAGCCAGGCATTTACTAATTTACGGTCCGTAATTTGAGATACAGCGTTGACAATTTTGTTACGTTGTACATTGCGCGCTCCAGTTCCGCGTTTCTCTGATGGGGTGAAGAAAATTAGTAATGTATAAGTTGAAAGTGGAATTAGTCGAGTTATGGGACAGTTTCGATGTAAGTCGGACTGGTATTGAACGGGGCCGTAGGCTCTCGGTCAGCCCGCCGCAAACTGGTTTCATTATCAAAAGTCAATAACTTTGATCCATTCCGAGTCACGGCCAAGACTTCGATCAACAAACGTAATAAGCAAAAGCATTGTTAACTGCTGCTTGCATTTCGTTGTGGCCTTGAAAACTTGTAATTGCACCTTTAATTTGGATCATCGTTTTGAATTTATTCTATGGATAACATGAATTTACAGGAAAAACTATTCCTATAGCATCGCAATATCGTAAATAAAGAAATGAAATTTTATGTTATTATTGCTATGTCTAATTACTCAAAAATTCACATGAAATGACATAATCCAAATAAATACAATTCGAGTTTTCAAGGAGCACTTAATGACATATTTAGAAGTTTTTTGTTACAACCTACCTGATATTTACCTCCACGATAGAATCATTACATAAAAAGCCAATTACTCGGTCCAAATACCAGGATAGGTAGATGAGTAAATAATAGGCTCGAACTGAAATTATATATTTTTTAATCGGAGGCAGATAATCTACATTGCGCAATCCGCTTTCTCTCGTGCTTGATTTAATATAAACGTAGGCATAAATAGACAAATAAGAACGTTGACATAAAATACAATGATATCGGTCGATTTAAAGCAAGCGTGTGCAGGTCGTAAAACTCTCACTAACCATAGAAAGTTATAAATTGGATTTACTTGATTGAGTAACGAAGTGATTGAATAAATGTCAGAATAGATATGAACCTCAGAATAATGGAATTTAGCAGCATAGGAAGGAATTCGATAACTACATCACATCACGTGTAGCTTAAATGATAAATAAATATATCGACATCGATGCGTGAAAGGAAAAATGAGAAAAGCGATATTTTGGTGACATTGCGTTATATATCCAAGTAACTCGGTGATATTAAATTCATCATCAATTAATCGCTATTTTTTACCGTAACTGATTAAAAAACCATCATAAACGGTCGCAAATTTAACGATATGTGTATACTTACTAACGTGTTTGTATTTGCGTGAAAAAGTAAAAATAAGACAGTGATCATTATTTATAGAAGTTATTAAATTGTGTTACGACTCATCATTTTTTTGTAAATATTTCTTAAATCAACACCGTTTGTATTGAAAGTGAAGTGGCCACATCACCTTAAAATTAATCACTGATCTAATCCATTCGATTACTGATTGCTCATATTGGTAGACTTAAAACGGTCTCTAATCGTCGTGTCGACCAATGAAATCGATCGTCAGTGATCGTGAACAAGTAATAAAAGTAAAACGTCAAAGGGTTCAGTAAATAACAGCGATGTTTGTAGTTTTGTTGTTTGATCAAGGCCTTTATTATCCGTAAACTTTTTGTTTAGTGACATCATGTTCGCATGTGTAAATTACTAATTTTATTAATGTTTGTTATGATGTCAATAAAATACCTACCGCAGAAATATTTTAACTCAAATATACTACGATTAATAAGGCAAATTCGCAGTAGGTAGCTGCTCGTAATCATTATTTGTATCATTATGATTGTATATCGACATTGTTTTCATGCAAATCAATTATCTCAAAATACTCTATACACAACAATAGACTCAAATCCAAGTCAGCTCAAGCAGAGATGTGGGTACCTAAAATGCATAAATATAGTTCACCATTGCCGTGTAATTTAATTAGCACCATTCAAAATTACTGATTAGAAAAGTGCAAATCATTTCAGATGTTACTCAACGAGAACAAAAACCCATTTTAATTAACTAATGGACGTGAGAGACGGGAACCGTGCATGATTAAACATGTTTCTACACAAATAGAACAGTTTTTGCTGTTGGTGCAAGTCGAAAATTTAGGTTTTGTCACTGTTTTTCTAGTATGTTAAGAACTAGAAATAAAAACCGGCCAAGACCATGTCAAACCATGCTCAGTGTGGGGTTCCGCAGCCGTTCATATAAAAAAAATAACTACAGGTGAAAAAATACGATATGAAGCGAGAGAAAAATACGATATGGAGATACTCTCTTTTGCTAGCGCACTTTTGTGCACTGATACGAGTACGAGCAGTTTTTCGGCAATAACTCAAAAACAAAGTATTCGAAAATATTGAAAATAATTATCTTTGCAGTTTTTAGACATAAGGTTTAGACAATAAAACCTTCTAATTTCGATAATATACATTTGTGACATACGGACGGACGGACGACGGACGTACATAACGAAACTATAAGGGTTCCGTTTTTGTAATTTTGGCTACGGAACCCTAAAAAGGTGCTTAGTAATTACGTGACTTGAATATTCTATTGTGACTTAATTGGGTCATTGAAATCTACCTTTTTTACTATGGATTAAGTTTTAGTCTTAGTTTAAGTGTATTTAAAAAAAAATCATATACATTTTCAAATACCGTTATTGAAAAATATGACAGTTACTCGCTGTAAGCGATAACTTTATTTAATTTTCTTTGTCCGATATTTCCCCAAAACTTCCATATAGGAACGTTATGTACGTGTATAAATGACACTTAGTCTCAGTGATCGACCTTAAACAATAAAGGAACACGATTAGCCTAAATAAGACTAAAATACTGAAATAAGTCAGGAGCAATATCTTTTGTTCTGCTTGTGAAATCCACCGCGGCTTTTATGACTTTAACGGCAGCGATGCAAACAAACATTTCTTAAAATAGCTCACTGAATAGCGCACTAGTATGTACAGTATGCGGCACGGTATTTGTTTTACCCAAATCGGGTCATTTGTCACTGCTAGTGGAACAATCGTTCAAGGTGAAATCTTACGATTTCCGTAACATACCATAATTTATCATGTGACTCACTTGCTTGGGCTTCAATAAATTACTTGGACCTACCATTGTATTATTGTCATACGTATTATACGCCCTTCATGACGGCTCGGCAGTCACGCAGTGTCAAAGGCTACATAGGTTTGGTCGCAAGCGCTGGGCTAAAACATATGCGATCACGACCGACCCGGAATGCGGTTCAAAATACAAGCGGCAAAGTGAAAAGTTTGAGCAGACCTTAACTTTTATGATGAACATTTTCTTGTCTTCATAATAATTTCATGAAAAATACATTATCTGAGCGGTTGGCTCCACCTCAGTCAGGCAGAGTGACCTACTTCTGTTACTTTTAACTGCACTTTACAAAGAACGCTTAAATAACGTTCGCTTGGTCTAGTAAATTATAGAACATATGTAAATAAAATTCAATTGAAGAAATGCATATTCGCGCATCACTTCAGACCAGCTGCACCTATTTGGCTAATTCTTTTTTTTCGTTTGTATTTGTTAGGACAAGGTTTGAAGTAAATTTATTCTAAAAATTGCGTGGTAAAGTGAAACCAGTGAGTGAGTGAGACAAAAGACATAAATACATCCGTGCAAAGCCGCTGTGGGCAGCTAGTGACCAATAATTAAGTGTGCAGCCGTTCTTTCACAAAGGATAATGTTTCATTAAAGGATTTTTTTTATAGAATCGTTGAGCGCAGTCATTTTAGTTAAAACAAGTCTATTAAACTTGTCGATTTCAATTGATAGATATGTTTATAAACTGTGAGGTGTTATTTTTCAATTAGTTGAAGGATTTGAAACCATGAACAACTCGCAACTATGTAATTTTGCTCAATTATTAAAAAAAATCTTATAACAAATGTCACATTTCAAGTTTTTCTTATTTACTACTCTTGGCTACATATGAAACAAAGCCGGATTGCTTCCAATTTCACGTTAGCATCATGAAGGTAAGCACAATAACAACAAATGTATGGTAACAAATAACAATAATTAGTTGCCTTTCCATATCACTGTTCCCTTTTCCCGACGATGGCGTCACACTGCCGGCAGCGGCGGCAAACAAAACCGCCTTCTAACTTGTGATAAATTACTTCAGATAAACGCGTTTATAACTTCTTTCGGGGATAGGATCATGGATGTTTTCAGTCCAATTCTACCTCCGGCTGTATTTTCAGCTATTTTTAAACCTGTCAGTGGGTGCTTTGTGTTTTTCGTTCGTGTTTTTTCGGCTTTACTTTTTTTTCATGTTGATACGCCAACGTTTAATGACAGTAGGTAAATATTGGGAAACTTTTTGGGCGGGTTTTCATTAAAATGTTCGTATTATTAAAGTCATGGAGTTCAAGTTTAGGAAACAGAAGATTTTTAATTCAGCAGGATGAATTTTTTATACAGGTATAAATTTATTTGTGGACTAATAACAATTATCGAACATTTAATACAAATATGCGGTACCTAACTTTCAGTAATACTTTATCTACCAACAACAACGTACTAACTAAAGTATGTTTAGTGCTTGATGCACGATCTTATACTACCGGCTTTGCTCTTTTAACTTTGAAAATCTGAAACTTACTCAAATTTCAGTTTTGTAGGTGAAACGGTTTGAACTAGGTGTCGCTGTCTACGAGTATAAGTCAATCAGTCTTTATATTGAACCAACTAAAAAAATATCCTCTGTACCTACATTTGACTGTACTTGTTTAAGTCAGTGTCTGTTTTCTTTATTCGATTCTATACTTTCTTTTAATGATATACGAGTACGTACATATGTTTTAAAGGAATGTTGCGATAAATGGATAAATGTTAGTTTTAAATTGTCGCTTTGATCGTTTTATTGTTTGTTGGTAGCGTTACTTTTGATGAAATACTTTATTTATTTACTTGTATTGGGAGCAGATTACAATTTAATTTTTAGGGTTCCGTACCAAAAGGGTGCGACTATCCTTATGGTGCGACTCTTTCACAAATCTCAAACATTTATAAACATCGTCAGCCCACATGTATTGCGAAAGAAACATTATAAAATATATTTTTATATTCTAAAAAACGACCACTATGATAGGAGGCTAAAATTAAAACTCTAGTGACTAGGTCTTATGTAATTTAATATGAATATTACACGAAAATTATATATCTCTTTACTTTTTTTTTAATCGCCAAAAATATTTTTTGAATAACCCGGTTTGGTTAAGTTTGCCTCTCATTTGAATGTGACGCCATAGATGCCAGAGGCAAACTTAACTCAAGCGGCAAGTTAAGTCGGAATAAGTGAGAGTTTGTACGGAACTCTCGGTGCGCGAGTCAGACTCGCACTTGACCGGTTTTTATTAAAATTCTAGACTCCTCACACTCATGCTGCTGTTGTCAGGGCAGAAAGGTTGATAGATGTAGGTCACGTACCTACCGGAAAATGCAGCTTGGTAAGTCCCCAACAAGATGGCTTCATAATCTAGCCCCAGAAACCGTTGGAACACAGCTGATCATTAAGGATCACAATATCTATTAGTGATCATCTTTCGGCTAGTATTGTGAAAATAATATACAGTGAGTGTATTTTATTCGATAATAAATTTTAACTAAAGATAGCTTTGTGTTAATAGTTTTATCAACTTAGAAGCTTAAATGTTTTTGAAATTTTCCCTAGCACCAACATAATGCAAATACGTTGTAATTGATATTTACTTCAATAGAATGTCAGTGTTACTGATAATGTAACTGTTACTGTTACATTGTATGCCGAATACAATCTAATCTAAGAAATAAAATGTATTTTTTTTTACAAAATATATCGTATACAGTGCGACTTAAAAGAGTAGAAATTAAATAAAATGGAACTAAAAAATATCCATACCAAATTGTTGCCGATTAAGCATTTTGCGTCAAAAATGTGACAGTTACGTAGAAAGTGGCGCCGTCAATTAATTTCTACTCTCTTTGGTCGCACTGTATATATATATTCACTTATACTTTCTGCCCTTAAAATATATGTATATATATGTTCTACTACACACGCAGTAGGCTTGTAACTAAAACATATTTGGTAACCCTTCCTATTCGTTTTTTTTTTTCATTGTGTAGGTTAGGGTTTTTTTGTAAAAGGGTCAATCAACTTTTTTCTGTACGTCGGTATCATGGTAACGTCTCCTGAGTTACTCTTTAAAACGATAAAAAGACAAAACATACATTTATACCCACCCATCTCGTCAGTATATTCTAGCCTACATAGTTGGCATTTTTCTAAGTAACTCAGACACGATTGTCCCCCGAGTTACGAGACAGAATAACAAGTAGAAAAAGTTGATCCACCCAAAAGCAATGAAGAGTTTACGGTTTTTAGAGAAAAACTTGGTGAAATGATAGTTTGGGAAAAATAATAATAGACCATACATTATTATAGCTTACTAGAAGATGCCCGCACCTTCGTTCGCGGAGAATAAAAAGTCATTACCCCTATTTTTTTCTTGAGCGTAGCCAGATGAAAAGTATCATATAATCATCTGTGAATACCCAGTTAGCAGTGTACCAAAAATAGTGAAAACTCGTGTAGCCGATTTGGCGTCATGAAGCCACAAGGACACATACAAACATACAAAAAATCAAAAAAATATATTTTTCGATTCTGTGACCTCCAAATAATCCCTTGCAAGATTTGTTTTAAAAATATCTTCCATGTACAGACATTGGTATGGATATATTTAAAAGTAAAAGGTGCCTTCGCTTCACTTCGTTCGCGGAGGAGAAAAAAAACCTTTTTTGCCCAGCTACCAGTGTACGAAAAATTGTTAAAATCCGTTTAGCAGATTCGGCGTGATTAAAGCCACAATGGCACATACGTACATAAAAACATACAAAAAAATGGATTTAGTGACCTCCATATAGTTTGTTAAGAATTTTTTTTTAATATCTTCATTGTCATGCAGACATTTCATTTTTACTTTATAATAAATAGTATAGATTAATTTTCTTTTTCTACTCTAGATCCGCTACCTCTCTCCCGCGGGCCACGCAGCAACGGCGGTCAGCTCAGCTCACGATTAGGGTCAAGCTCCAAGGTCCAACGTTACATAATTCCTTAAACATTCGACGCTTAATTGTTGGCCGACGAGTCGCCATTGTCCGTCTGATCGATACCCGACTGATACCAAGCAGTAGCAGAACCATTTAGCGTAATGAGTTCATTCATTATACAGGGTCGTGATGATCCGCGCTTTGTATGTTATTAATGGTATAAGTGTTGATTGATATTGATTTATATTAAAAGGGAATTCATTCTTTTGAGACCTTTTATAGCTTTCTTCTACTCGTGTACTATAATCATAAAATGCATACTTTTTAGATTGGAACGTCACTTTATTAATTTATACTCTATGGTATACTATATGCCACTGAACTATAATGAACTATATCGATACGGCCGTTTAAGCGTACATTTTGTACGGAAACCTCAGTGCGCGAGTCTGACTTGCACTTGACTGTTTTTTTTAGTTTTTATTATTCTCTATAAATATACGAGTACAAACTTTATGCTATGCAGATAAAAGTAAAGTAAAATTAATCACGAAGAGCATTCCCTTCGTTCGATGGACGTTTATTTGCAATTCATTAACCCGTAAGGCCTACCTTTACCTATAATATGTCTTCCAGATAAATAACACTCAGGTAAAGTTCGCTCAGGTACAACTGACAACTAAGTAGGTGTCTTACGACTTGCCACACGTTACTTTTATTCTGTTTTTATTTGTCTCGTTTATTTTGCACCGTGTTCATCAACTCTTACCGTTAAATTCTAACCCCCGCCAATGGTCAGTTTAAAGCAGCAAAACAAGCGGTGTTCTTCACTAACGACTAGAACACGCGTTCCTTTTCTGCAAATTGTCCTGCTCCTGCTGCTGTGGAAACGGGAATTAACGTCGGTAAAAATGGCTGCGCTCATCCACAGAAGCACTTCACACGGAAACCTTGCACTCGTAAAAACTGAACACTCCACTTGTACAAATAGCACAAATACGTATGTTAGGTTTATCCGAAGTCTAAGGATCAGATGTTGTGAACTCGGATCCAACATAAATTTCTGACAAAACTCCTAAAGCTTACTCAATAAACTTCACCAGAATAGGTATCTGGCGTGGCAATTTTTATAAAACGTTTTAACTTCAGTTTGATAAAAGCAAGTAAACGCACGTTCAGAACTAGTCTGACGTGGTTTGATTTATAATGTGAATTTTAAAATAAATGTTCTCAAATTCAAACTTCCTAGAGCAAGTCGTGACAGCAAAACTAGTGAGCATACGCTCTAGTATTGTAACGAATGAATGTCCCTCTTTGCTCCATATAAGTAAGCAACCTTCGCGGCCAAATTATTCAGTTCCAAATATAGTTCATCCACCGTTTGGCGGTACCGTGCATGAAAAGTCCACAATGAGCGATCGGACAGTCGTGACTCGGTCATCGCTGGTTCCGATATCTTATTGATTTGTTGTTTTGTCAGATAATGATCTCAACTTTGCACCAGGCTTATCTCGATAAAGCATTGTTACTATATGGCTTTCATAGACTTATGTTGATGGCGAAGAATATCCTATTGAAAATGCCACAAACATTGCCTTGGTATTTACGCCGAAGGTACTTATAACCTTTACCGCGCTGTACTTGCTATTATTTTGTTGATCATTAATTCAGGTCATTGTGCGAACAAACAATGGTTTGGTTATTAACCAGCGATCGACAATAGAAATTCATTCAATCGACAAGCATCAGAATTGGACATTTTGAGTTCATTGTCAGAGTGACCCTCTGAAGAGCGAAAGTGTAGCGCTGGGCACGGCAAGACATTATCTGTTAATGATATGTCATAACAGAATAACGGAGACAAAGCGACCGGACCTTTGGAATTAGCAAATGACCTGTCACGTTGATAATTGACATTTCATGAATTAAATTTAGACATGTTTCGCAACAGAAGCCGGTTCTGTCATTAATTTCGGTGCCCACGCTTGATTAATGCTTTTGTTTCAGATAACGTAAGACATATAGCCGATTAATTGTTATACATCGTGTTTACTTTAGGGTGACACTGGTCTAGTTGAATACTAATAGCAGCTTCTCACGCGACAATTCCTGCTACTAAACTATTTGAGCAACAAACACTATTTGTGTTTTGTCATGTCAGAACACGATGTATAGAGTCTGAGTACTCTTAATGAGAAGGTGAAGCGTATTTGTTTGTATACGACACCCTTAACAGTTGAAACGTGAGTAACGTGAAGAAATAAAACTTAAGCACCCTGCTTCCGTTGTAATGATGATATCAGATATCTCTAGTATAGGCGAGTATATACTCGTACACAGAGGGTATAAGGCGAGATCGATAAGTTAACAGACTGCTTTCTTAATCACAACAGTATTGTATACACACGTGTTTAGCTGACCATGACGCATTTGCTTCCCGTGTAGCGGATTGTAGGTAATATCTAGTGCCCGGGATAGTGAACAAATTATTTTATTATTTAAAATACTGTTTCAGTTAATTGCTCCTGTAATTACCCACGGCCCGGTTGCACTTAATGAGCAGATTGCCGAACGTGATTAGCCCATCAGTGCAATCAGCGCGCCGTCAAATCTATTACATCTAATTAAATCCCCTCATTAATAACCTCCGATTCGTTACAAATATCGCGTAAACAAAGGGGCAGCGTGCAGCGCCGGCGCAGCGTGTCATGACATTTGACACGACACGACCTTGATATCGAGCGCTAGGTGAAGGCTTTTGTGGGACCATTGTGCTCGACATTCCGCTGCCACCACACAAGAATAACGGCGTATCTTTGAATGAAACCTGAACACGCTTACTACATTTTTCTTTAGACGTTATATAATTATTTATACGTATATATAATTACAACTTGAACAATATTTATTGGCACAGGTTTCGCAACTGCTTCGGTTTTTAATGAAAAGGGGCGGGCGGTTGAAATTAGTTTTCTGACTACGTGATGAAAACTCAAGGAGTTGATTAATAGTTCAGATAAACTCAGTTGTATCGTTCAAGCCTGTCAAACAGTACCCACTATTTATTACTCGGAAAACAGCGAACGACAGTGACACAATTCACATTACAGATAGTGATAGTATTATGTACAGTACTCGTACTGACAGGAAATTTCTTTCACGAGGTTTTTCTCATGATGTTGCCTGAGTAGCCACTATTACTTCGTCTGGAGTAAAAAGTAGCCTGTTTTACTTTTCAGCCCATTGATTCTAAGCAATCGTCGATCCGAGGCTTCGTTGCCCACTCTTATAATGTAGGTACGATATATCTTTCCTTACACCCTCCAAATTTTCAGTGTGTTTGTATTAATAACTCTTAGGAAATAGAAACTCTAACGAGGCTGAAAATAAATCACTGTGCTAACATAGTTGCACGCGGACCAACAAACATGTCTATTTTGACCAAACTTATGGCAGCAAATATGTCAGGGGTACGCAACCCACTGTAGTTTAGCATCGGCCCGCACGGACAGGGGTCATCAATCTGTATCAGTGTGATCCCGGTCGGCTACCCCTGCATAGGTAAACCACCACAGGCTTAGCGAGTCGCTTCTCACTTCCTAATTATTTTTCTTCGTGATTCCCCATCAAATGAGATTTTAGGAGATCTCTACTAATTGTGATTAATACGGGTCTTCCAAATATAATACACTTCTTTAAAGAGTGCATGAATGAGCTTGGTTATGTTTGAAAAAAATGAGTTATTGTGGTAAAAAAAGGCTGTATTTTAAGTTGCACTTTCAGTTGTTTTGAAAGTTTTAAAAGATGACATATTAGTAACTATACTATTATAAAGTTGTAAAAATTAAATGTTTGTATGTGTCGTTGTGGCCTCATCGCGCCAGAGCGGCTAAACGGATTTCAACTATTTTTGGTACACAGGTAGCTGGCTATCTCCAGATGGTTATAGGATACTTTTACCCGACCCGAGGCAAGGAGGAGTTATGACTTTTTCTCCTCCACCGCCGAAGTTGCGGGCGAGCGCTTTCTAGTTGTATTTAAAATGCTTAGCATAGCTGTTCAATGTTTGGTTTCTGCTATACTTATGTTCTGGGTTAGGGTGGCAATGTAGCATATTTTAATGAAATATCTGTGTTATATGTATACAAAGTATATTATTAACGCCATCGGTTCAGTATATCACCTGGATTAAACGGGATCGAAAATTCATAGCATTAAATTAATAGAGATAACACCTCTCAGAGGCAGTAAACCTATTTAATGCCTGTACAATATCACACAATTTCATAGCTTGTATTGTGATGGTACAATTACCAAGATATAAACTCGGTTTACTTGTAAGGGTAGAGCACACTTCTAGCTACTGATATAAGATATTCAATGTAATAAATGTATTTTATGAAAGTAGTTGGAATTTCTACTAGAAAAACTACCATGAGAATCATTCAGATTACATTAATGATTACTCATGCCGAAAAGCTGGGTACTCCTCGACATTGTCTCGGTCCACTAAGCCAGGGGTCGATAACCCCCCTTTTGAGTTGGAAGAAAAATACAATATACAAAATTTCAAAGTTTTTAAAGAGATACAAAAACAATCTCGGCTACAATAAATAGTACTTATTGATTAAAAAAAACTTATCTATAGAGCCGCAGCTTCACATCCAAAAAACCGCATGTGGCTCACGAGCCGCAGGTTGCCAACCCCTGCACTAAGCGGATAGTCATAAGAGACGAGTGAACACCGACGCTGGCCGTCTCGCACTCTGTCCTCGTAATGGAATGAAACATGTCGAGCAATCCTCTTTAACAATGTGAGTAATTGCTATTATAATCTAATTAGATATTTGGAATTATTTTCAAAATAAGATTTAAAAAAAAAAAATTAACGGTCGATCAAGTTAAAGTTTTCTGAAACTTATACTTTGAAAGGAATATATCAAAATGATAATACTCTAATTTAGAAATAATTATATTTATTATATACAGTTTTTTTCTATTTATGTATCAGTTGAAAACAAAAAAATGTTTAAAAAGTTACTCATTCTAAAGGAGCGTATGTGAGAAAAAAGTCATCTGGTGGGTATATATATATTTTTTGTACTCCTATACTTTTATCTGTCATTTACATAGTCGCTAAGTCATATAAAATGCCACCGATAATAAGTCGGCGAAAACTCTATGCTCTATGGTCCATAAAGGCACTGTTTAGCGCACTTTTATAGTTCATACATATTTCATAAAAGCACTGCTTAGCGTGCTTTTATAGTTCGCACATTTTTCATAACAGCACTGTTTACCATGATAATAACAATAACTTTTTTTTTAAGTAAGGCGTCAGACAGTAATTACAGCGGTGCCAACTTATTAAATCAATATTACACAAAATAAACTCAAACTTACAAACATTGTATTATTATTATGATATTCAGTATTCTATATAAAAAAGCCGGCATCAATTTGTCTTAATAAACATTTCTTATTAATTTTATATATCTTTATACTAGACAGTTGGTATTACTAGCGAGTGCAAACAAATTAAAAAGTTTCTATTTGAAAAAGAAAAGACAATAAAAGCTTAATAAATATTGTACTAAACCAGATAAAGTATTGTTTACATAAATAAACAAGAAACTGTACCTACATAGCATAATTTTGTTTTATTTAAAAGTAGTCGTAGAAAAAGTATTGTATGCAATGGTGTATCACTGGTTTAAAAACGGTCGTGGCGTCTTTACTTGCGATGTTCGCCAAGGCTCACATCGCAACCCACGCCACTCGCTTTTTAAGACCCTTCTTATACAACAGTTGCATAAAATACTATATTGTATCATTTGTATCAAAGTTTGTCCAATGTATAAGTAATTATGTATGCATTATTCGCTTGTGTGGACACCAAAAAATCATTCAGCCAGTACTGAGAGCGTTAGGACTAACGCTCTGAGTACTGACTGAATGAATTTCCTCACTGCACCATTTTCATGCATCACTGTTTCGCCTTGTGTTATGTGCAATCAAGTTTAAATAAATCAATTTATATGCTTCGTTTTGTTTTGCGTTTACTCCTTAGGTGCCTAGTGTATACCAATATAATATTATTTACTTCTCACCCGTAATGTAATGAATGAATGTAATGTATGAACAAAGATTTGGAACCGTATAAAATTTATAACTATAACTAGTATGATATGTGCACCGTCCTATAAGCCGAACATAGCAGGAACATGACGTCATCAATCTTACATACGATTAGCATGAAATATTAATGAATAATGAACACGGCAACGATTGTAATGGCTGAGGAACTAATTGAATTCTGCATACTACATTATACAGCGTTGTGAAACGTAAAGGGGTCGTATTTTTCAATAACGCATTGAGAAACAGTTTCTTTCAGTCCAGTATCAAAGCAATTAATCGTAAAGTAATTCAATCGTAAATGCAGACATGTGTTTTTTTTGGTATGTTCTAAAGGTGTATCCTCAATGGAGACTCTTCGTCTTCGTGTCTTAAATAGCTGTCGGGGAAGTAGCGAGAGCACAGCGCGGATTCTTAATGTGTTAATATGGAGACATACTCGTAATTTATTTAAAGTTTGCTTAAGCCTTTCAGAGCTACGATACAACTTTGACTTTAGGAAGATACTTCGGGCACAGTGCAAAAAGCATACATGAGATTAAGTGGAACGTACATCCATCCATACATCCAAACTTTCGCGTTTTTAATATTATTAGGAGTCTTTGTACGAACCGCAGGTTAATACAAGTAACAAATAAGACTAATTTCAACGAACTAAAAGGTAATTTACGTACTTTTTTTTCTTGTCTAGCAACAGTATAATACACTCTTTTTGTTTCGCACTCAATTTAATTTTGTACGAATTCTTGAGACTTCATCAATTTTGCCTTAGAATATCGGTCGCAAAATTGCTGTTATTACTGCAAGAATTGTTTTACCATTTATTTATACAACTTATAAATATATTTCCTCTTGAACAGTTTTTACACCGAGGGTCCGAGTAACCCTTCCACTTTAACTATCGAGTTTAGTGTCCAATTGGAGTAAATTGCTACAACGTGTAGTTTAAAAACGCATATTTTTTGAGAATCTTTTGTTTGATAATATGATGAGTACTGTTCGACACAAAATACCCTCAATAACATGTCTGTAGTTGGATACTACTTATTATAAAACTTATAATATTAGGCAGTACACCTTCTGTATATAAAAGTACTAAATAAGTGGGTACGTCACATTATTCAGGTGATTACACCTGACATATTTCATTACTATTTAGTAATGAAATGTTGAAACTTGCGAATGTATAGAATTAATAAGTATCTCAAAAAATATACATTTTTGGACTACATGTTGTACCTCTTTATGTGCTCCATTTAGGAACTACATTAGATGGTTAAAGTCTGTCGGGTTGCTCGGGCCCACCGTGTATAATAAGTAATTGGTATATATAGCCCTATAAAACGTAATAAATCATAATTTACAATAACGGATTAGCGCTTTCCAGTTCCAACTTGTCCATAAATCAACTTATTTTGCGACCACCTACGTCTAAGGAATTCCGATATCCACAAAACAGGATAAACCCGAATCCTTAACATCACCCAACCTTGAGCACACCGAGACCTACATTCTAATAACCTTTTTACAAATGCAGTTCACCAGAAACATTTCGCCGGCATCGGCAGTCGTCAGAGTTTTGCATAATAATGGCACAATGGAGCGAAATTGTACGAGCTTGTCTGTTGCAAAATGCCGAAAGAACACCTCCTCGGAGAGCCGCCCTCTACAACTCATGAATTATTCGCAGTTGTGACAATCGCGCCTATCGGTACAGAGGGATCATGGCCAGAGCTTTGTGTGTATACATGCGGCGAGATCGGCGCAATCGCACATATTTAATGGACTTCAAGTTGTGGACATCCCTTTTATTCACTCAAGACGTCATAGTCACTTATGGTGCCTGACGCTAAGGAAAAAACTCGATTGTATAGTCATCATAATGTTTTTAACCGAAGACGTTTGAATATACAATACAATACAATACTCTATATTGCACACCAAAAAAAATAACATCAGACACTTAATCGAAAATAGTATGACAAATGGTAAACAACGGGCGGTCTTATCGCTAAGAAGCTCTTCCAGACAACCTTAATATGCACGGATGCCTATTAAGGTTGCCTTAATAAGAATATATGCACTGATGTCGCCAATTTTTGGGGAGTTCCGCTATGATAGCCACGCTTAACATTTAGTATGTGTATTTCCTAAAAATATAGTCGAGATCAATATATATGCTTATACATTCAGCATAGATATAGACAAACAAATGTATATACAAAGAAAATATGGTTGTTTACCTACGTAGGCTCACGAATAAATTCATACTAATATTATAAATGCGAAAGTGTGTCTGTCTGTCTGTTACCTCTTCACGCTTAAACCGCTGAACCGATTTGAATGAAATTTGGTATGAACATATTTTCAGTTTAGGGGAAGGATATAGGCTACTTTTTATCCCGGAAAAATACCCTTATCCGCGATAAACGAATTTAAGGCCGACGAAGTCGCGGGCAGAAGCTATTATTTCATATTTTTTTACTAAGAATCATGTAGCGACAATTGAGCCCATAATACCACTAGTTTCGTTGGCAGTAAACTAAGCACGTCATGATATTGAGTCAAGGTACTGTATAAGACATATAAGTCTGTACTGCGCTATCGCACGGCACCACGTGCTGGCTCCATACTGAATAACAATACTCATTCCTCAAACACGGATGCCGCAGATCAAAATAACCCAACTGCCAAATGAAGTTACGGATTATGGAAACAGACTCGTTTTATCTCTGTTTGCGTAGTCCACACAAACAGCCTGATGTACTGAGACAGAAAGTAAGCCTGAATGTGTATTCTAATTCGTTACTTAAAATTTGTATTACGATACACCTAATTTGGTATATAATACATAAATGAATAAATACTACTGAACAATTCTACACAAATCGAACTAGTCCCATGGTAAGCTCAATAAGGCTTGTGTTGTAGGTACTAGACGACGATATATTTAATAGATATATTACTTATATACATAGAAAACATCCAAGAATAAGAAAAAAATATTTATGCTCGTCACCTCAGGGCCGTAGGACCTCAGCTTCGCAGGCAACGTTACTCCCACGGAGCTAAACCGGTCGTCAAATATATATTGTATATAATATATTGGCGCCCGCAACTTCGTACGCGGAGAAAAAGAGTCATAACCCCTCTTTTTTTCTTCAGCATACTCGGGTAAAAAGTATCCTATAACTATCTGGAGATACCCAGCTACCTGTGTACCAAAAATAGTTGAAATCCGTTTAGCCGATTTAGCATGAAGAAGCCAGAACGACACATACAAACATTTCATTTTTACAACTTTTTAATAGTATAGATATTGCATGCATTTATTAATCTAACAAAATATCGATGTCTTTATGAGGTTTAGTAACAGTTTATTTTTCTATCCGGAGTAGTTTGTGCAAATATGCGCAAGTTGATAAAGCCAGAAAATTCATACAAGTAGCAAAAACGAGTGAAGTATTCTTATTTGTAACATATTAAAACGAACTTTGAAATCAAGTCGTTGCTCAAATTAAAAGCACTGTTATCATGAAAGCATGTCTGCGATGTTTTAGAGTAAAATATTATCGTTATTACGCACCAAAATGTTTAGAATATAACGTATTTATCTGTAATAGTAAATAAAGACAAGCTTTGAAATCGAGTCGTCACTAATTAAAGCATAAGTAATCTAACATAACGGTGCTACATTTGTAAATTTGCAACATTTCTGCGGTCCTACTAACTAAATACGGAGCACCATTGTTCGTGCCGCGTGCGCCCAACATACTCGTATTTATCCTCAGCTCACGGATCATAAAATTAATTTCCGAGTGTACTCCGCTTAACGTTTATTTTAAAGGCGTATAAATTTGTACCCTCCACCTTAATTCGGAATTCGGGACAAATTATAGCCTTGTAACACGGCCGGGGACTAATTTATATGAAAGACGCTAAAATGTTACTTTTTTGTTACAGATCCTTTATCAATTGGCGAGGATTATGAGCTCCTGCATATAAACGTAAGTACCTGACCATTCGTTTACTAAAACCTTAGGACGAAGGTACTGAAAGATAAATGTTTCGTAAACTCCTGATACGGTTAAAACATTAAAGTCACTGCATAAAACGTATTTTACTTCGGGAACTTAACCTTTATAAACATCACCTATTTATGCGGTATGTGCATAAATAAGTGATGTTTATAAAGGTTAAGTTTTAAACATGAATTCAAGCAAATATTAAGTTGTAAAACTCTAATCGTTATTCAATAGCGTATGAAATTTCAATGTCTCTAAATCGTTCGTCACGGAGATCCGAATTGACACTGACCTCCATGGATATTAACACATCATTGTCTACCTTGATTTCCGACAGTTAGACTCAGACGCATCACGACTCCCGCTTGTTTTAATCTGTCTTTTAATTAGACAGGCTTCATTGTCTTCGGATGACACAAGTGCAATCCAATTGACAGACTCTGAGTATTGCTTAAGCCAAAAACAACGCAATTACTATTCCGAAGCTAACAATTGAGCACGATGATATGACATGACGTGCACGCTTTAAACAAAAATATTGCTAAACGTTTAGAACGAGTATTTCAAAAACTGCGGCCTTCATTGCTACTCCGCCTTATCTTTGTACGAAAATAAGAGTAACTGTAATTAATTCAAATAAACGCTCAGCAAATAACAGCTGTAACTATTGATAGCTGATAACATAAATCAACACCTTTTAATTCCTTTATTTATATTCAATAACTGATAGTGAATCTAAAAATCGTAAACACGTCACTGTCGATATCTATCATCAGGTGTGTAAATCATTCATTGTAGATGTGTATTTGTTTTCGCTATAAATGAAAGGTTGTGCAATGGTTTATTTTTTGAAGTAAGTTGGCACGTTCGCTGTGTTTGTTAATGTTGATACACAGTTTAAGTAACTTCTAATTTTATCGTGTAATAATCAACTCCATAAGATAAGGTAACAAACTTACTCGTGTGTAATATTTTCTTCTGTTTCCGCGATTATTACTCATTGAAATAAAACAATTTAACGGATTATATCGCTCATGGTCCTCCCGTGACCATGGAAAGCTGGAAAGCTTCCGAAACGTCGGGAACTAAAATGAGATAATATACGCGATATAATCCGTTAAATTGTTTTACTCGTGTGTATTATATTAAAATATTTTTTTACTTCATTTATATTTTGTAAATGAATAATATTGATAAACGAACATTTCTCTTATATATGTCAAGTTACTTTGAAAACCGGCCAAGACCAAGTAGGGCCATGCTCAGTGTAGGGTTCCGTAGCTGTTACTTAAAGAAATACCCCATAGATGAAAAAATACGATATGAAAAAGTGCATCAGCAAAGGAGCATACTTTCAAGGCTTTTAAGTCCTTTTGCTGAGAAGCGCACTTTTTTGACAAAAACTCTAACATGATCATGTATAATATAAGTGTATTCAAAAAAACTGTTGAAATATGTACCACACGTGCGATGTTTGCTGAAAAAAAACAGCTTGGGTTACATTTATGGAGCGCCCCCTAGATATTGTTTTTGTATTTAACCACAAAACTAAGTAGCGGCTTATACAAGACACCAAATTTCATAAATATACATTTAGTAGCTTTTTAATGAAATGCCTGTGACATACGGACGGAAACTAAAGATAAGGGTTCCGTCTTTGCCATTTTGGATACGGAACCCTAAAAATGGTGAGAATCAGTTAGACTTTAATAAAGTAACAAGCAAATAGTTACAAGGGATAGTTCTGAAATGATAATTAAATTTATTGAAAGGTTCAGCGTCGGACGGGTCGGAATGGATTAGGGCAAACAGCATAAAGAAGCTTTTGTATCCGAAATTAAATGTCACCCGACGTCATTATTCAGGCCGCTTGACGCGCGCGATCGCTGCCGACTGTTTGCTGTTACGGATAAGAGACGTTTACACCACACGATTTTGTTAATTTATAACAGAATTTCTAGCATAATACTTCCAATCCTAGCTGGTGCTAGTATACCACTGCACCCCGCAACTATGTTGCGCTGGAAATGTTAGCTTACGCCATATAAAAGTGTAAAGCTGCTTACTTTTTTATAAGCTTTTATTCAACTTGCCGGTGTTAGTTAGTATGTATATATGTATGTGTGTGTTAAACTTGTGAGCTAAATTAGAACAACTTTCTGGCGTTCAATTGGGCAAATTTGGTATATTTGCGTATCTTTTGTGACAAAGTAATAATATGGTACTATCGAACTAAAATGTGATGATGGAGGCGGATGTTGATCATATGAGCTCTGTAATAAAGTAAATCCTACCGAATTAGGGCTCTTTCAAATTGTTTCGGTGAATAGCGAGTCGTTCGAAGAAAAGTACAGTCGGCAGTAAAAGCTCGTCACAAAAATGAAATTTTTGACAGAAACTTATTAACATTTTCTTTCGACAAGTAATCGGTGGAACGATAAAAAAACCCGACACACAGGGGAAAAAGATGATAATAACATTCAAACGGGTGATCCGATTCTTGAATCATAAGTAGCTAAGAACACACACATGACATCACATCGCATTTGATAATAAATAAATCACGACAAACACGATGCTACAGACAGACATAGATACATACATACAAAAAAATAGGTTACCCCTCTTTTTTCGTCGGGGATTAAAAATCAACTCCTTTATTTCAATTGAAGATTGAATATTGTTTGGAATTTCAAAGGAGTAGCCTTACACTCTTAGACAATGCTGTCTTTCTTTCTACACTACTGTGCGGGGGCGACAGGACAGAGGTCGTGTCGTGTTGCATGACCGTGACGTCACTACCATGCAGTTATGCTAGCAATTTCCCAGTAACTTCTCATTGTCCCGATTAAATCATAGTGCAAAGAAAACTCAGTCGTGTACCAGCATGAGTTCACGAACCTGGAAGGGTTTGAGTATACTTCACATGTGAGACTGCCTTTTTCCCATACACCTTACCAAAACCAGCGAGTTTCGAAATTTTCAAGAGTTTTTTATTAACCCAGTACTCAGATCATCTCATATAAAGAAATTGCTGTTCACAAGTATTCTCGATTTGAAATGCGATCTTGATCTTCAATCTTTAAAAAGATGTAATGTTATATGCCTAACATTGCACCACCAACAGTCTTAAAAAAGAATTTCAAAATCCTTAACTGTCTCTGCTGAAGTAATGAACTCTAAAGAGACGATTATCCTAGAAAATCCCAACTAACGTGAAATAACGCAGAATAGGAAAGACTTGCGTTCTTTTGTGTCACCAGCCAAGGACCTTTTTTGGTAGCTGAGACGTAAAGTTAACAAAGTCCGTCACGACATTGTGATCACGGATTAAATATAAAATGTTCAAACATAAACAAAGCAAAAATCGCACGGTGTAAAAGACTCGGAACAAGCTAACCCATTAATTATATCTGTACCGGCTGTCGAAGATGCCTCCAAACCAAACTTTGCGCGTCGTACAATGGGATTCGGATATTATGCGTATCAAAACCCATTTATATAATGCTCTGGAATACATTTATCTGTTGGAACGATTCTTCTTTGTTATTTTTCATTATAATTTTCTCACAATACCAACGACGGTTTTATGAGTCAGAATACGCTGTCAATATTTTGTGACATTGATTTATAAGATCTAATATGGCTTTGTAAGTAGGATATTGCTTTTTTTTATTTTTCCTGTCTTACGTTAGTTAAACTGAATTTAATTTCACGTACAGACGAGTAATCATTGAAAAAATAAAAATCCTAGACACAGTTTTTATTAATCATGGTTATGAACAATCTCGAACCCAAGTCAGTTTCCAAGCGCAATAAACTACATTCACAAAAAGCCACGTACATTGATACACTGATTCACAGATACACACATCAAACTTATTATCCACTTTTTATCATCCTGTTTTTTCTTCGGATATCTTAAAATACGCTAATATGGTTCGCCAGTTGTATATTATGTTCGCCGTTGAGTTAAATAATGACCTTTTATTTCTTTATGTACTTATTATTAAACAACGTGTGCTACTTGAATATTTAACTTCTTACCAAAATATGCCAAGTCTGATTTATACGTAGTGATATTTTTTTGATTACGCACGTCATCCGTTTCTGCACGCCATCAATTAATACTGCAATGTAGTGAAATCCAAACACGCTAAAGATATTCCTGGGCTCGATAGAGAAGAACTCCAGCCTAACGCAATGCTCTTATTCAATAACAATTATTTCCATCGCAATTATAATCGTTATTTATGTAGTAAATATAAGTCAGCAAATATGTAGTAAAGAGCCGAGGTATTGGAAAAAGTTCACAAATTACACCGACCTGCGTACCGCCCAATCAAATAGCACTTCCTTTTTCAGCGTAAATTATGAGTTTCCTCAGTTTTGATAATGAACTTAAAATAGAGGTAGGATTATAATGGACGTAGTTAGTGAATGGTAGTCTATAGGTACCTAAATATTGCATACACTATTTTTATTTTAACTACATACATAAATTGACCTAGTTCCAAACTAAGTAATGTGTGTACCTACTATGGGTACAAGTGACGATGTTACAGCCATTTATATAGCTAAATGTACAATCAAACATTAAACATTACATTGAAAATACCCAAGACTTAGGGCCATTTCACACCGCGTTTTTAAAAATGCGCCTTGGGAACGCGCGTCGACGGAGCGCTTTTCATTACATAACGTATGCGGCATGAAATTTGGACAAAGTTTAAAACACTTTTAAATAAAAGTCCGTGGTATAATCAATAAACTTATATACCTATTAATTTAAAAAATAAACTATTTAATGTAGAAGGAAATTTGGCCCCATGTGAGCTGCTCTGCTGCAAGGCTGCGGTGAAAGTCGACGTTGGCATATTTTTTTACACTAATTTTATTTTTCGAATTACATCCTGTATCTATTCAAGTACTGTAGACTTAGATTCTGATCGGGCGAAGCTAGATAACGTTTGTAACGATGGAAACGCGCGTCGACGACGACGCTTTTATAAAACGCGGTGTGCAAAGGCCTTAGATATAGTTATTCGTCGTACAAATACTTGCCCTCTTGCCGACATTCGACTCAGACTCAGGAACCCCGGTTTTCTAGGTCGTTGTAGAACCAACTTAACTAAGCGGGTCCTCCTTCTATTATTTTCCAAGGTCCAATACCTATTGCAATGATCACCAGGGGTAAATCTATTATAAGATGATAATAATGTTTCGTGTAATTTTAAATACGTAATGCGGCATGCGGCTCAAATTGCGAGGGTATCGTTCAAAATCAGGCGTCGGCGACGCGGATAATACTAACATCTACTATTATCTATGTTATTATATACAGGAATGCAGTATGGAAACAGAATATGGGATTTTACTTCAAAAAATGTAATCATGGGATCTCTATTCGTGGGACATCTAAATCTATTCGACAGTTATACCATTATTAACTAACAAATATCCAAACAACTAAATATTCAAACATCAGACCATGTATTAAATACAGAATTCCTACACAAAGAAATAAATTTAACATTTGTGCCTTGCCGGGCGCACACTCTGTACCGAAGTACCGATCAAGCTACAGGTCCAGTCAGCGTGGCTTCGAATTTTGTTACAGATCTTTTTATATTTACAGACCATTTAATTTTTGTTTTAATTTTATTTTATTATTTAAATCATTGTATTTGTATCAATTTAATATTTAAGTGGAGACATTCAGTTTAGGAAACCGGTCTAGTGCACCGATGGTATCGTACAAAATATACGCTACAAATGGCCGTATCTATGAAAATGCATTGTTAGCAGAGCCCTATACTCCTAAGCAAAATGTACGCGGTGCTCGATCATTTTATATTGGTTACTGATATGGACAGACAGACAAAAATATAGTTTATCAGATTTATTTTGTTGATAGCGCTATAAGAGCTTCCTTCATACCAAATTTCAAGTTTCTAGAACAACGGGAAGTACCCTATCAATTTCAAAAAGTATTAAAATATACGTTTTTTGCGGCATAAACGGCCGTAATTTTTTTACGTAAACTTAGAAGTTGGATTTTTTCACAGTTTCAAAGGACCGGAGTATATAGTTTTAATTTCAACTCGATATCTCCACGCGTTCCCGAGATAAAGGGTCTTGACAGACAGACAGACGGATAGACGGACGGACAACAAAGTGATGCTATTAGGGTTCCCTTTTTTCCTTTTGAGGTCGGAACCCTAAAAATCGCGAAAATCATGATAGTAAAACATTCAAACACAACTTTCGACGACTATAAACTTCTGCCTTTGCCTGCATTGTGGTCTTGTAGAGTTTCGTCTGTTGATTAGACCGCTTGGAAACCCAACGACCACCAAGTTGCAACGGCCCCGGCGACAACATTTCTCTTCCGATTATTGCCCGGCGTCCGGCCTGAGAGAAATGCCTGATATTCTACCATTTTTACACGAATGGCCGAAGTTTAATGAGAAATCCACTCTTGCTCTTCTCTGGTATGGGACGAATTTTAGCAGTAACCGTATGTGAAAAGCACTGTAGAGACTGTTTACTTTTGAAACGCATATTCACATCGACATCCGTAAAAAAAAACTTATAAAATGTTGCCCCTGACAGTTCTAGGTACAGAAATACTCGTAAAATCACAATAGTTCACTCTATTTACCTCCATAAAGATATTGCTGATCTTAGAATTTCAATAGCCAAGAAATCCAGAACAGTTTCCAAACGTCTAGTTTATCTTTTCGTAGCAGTGGCACATACCGCATAAACTGTGAGTGTTCATTAAAACCCTCAACATAACCCATAAGTTTAACTTAACAAGCACATCACTGAAGAGGCAAGTAATTGAGGTTTGAGGGGTGATTTCGCCATAAGCTAGCAAGTTCGTCCGTAGGGCATAAATAAACTGATCGTGCATGCCTCGTGTTCAAAATGTGAAGTTTCGCAACGCTCTATTGTTTATTGTGCGCGGACGCAGGCACGGCTGAACGCGGGAACAAGCGCGCGCGGACACGTATGCCATACGTGAAATAGGCTAGACGTTTTAGGCCATGGCTGGAACAGTCGTCCAATGATTAACTGGTCCTAACATATTGAATTACGATATGTTTTTGCAAGCTTTGTATGGCACATATAGCCTATTTGGCGACATGTTTGGCTCAGTGGGTTTTAGAACGACCTACGAAGCTGGCGGTCCCGAGTTCGAATCCCGGCCAGGGCAAGTGTTTGTGTGATGAGCACGAATGTGTACTCCTGGGTCTTAGATATTTTCTATGTATTTAAGTTTGATCATTTATCCATAGATTATGTATATCGTCGCGAAGTACCTATAGTACAAGCTTGCTTAGTTTGGGACTAGGTCAATTTCTGTAAGATTGTCCCTGTGTTATTTATCTATTTATTTATTATTTGGCAAGAGCGCAACGACGATTGATTTCTTTTAAAATAGAAGACACTATTTCTTGAAGAACGTAATTGAAATTTCAAGTCTGATATATACGAGTAAATTTAGCTGGCGTAAGTGCGCCGTAAGTTAATATCAAACCAATAATTCAGATATTTAATAGGGTATCTGCAAAAGTGATATTTACCATATAACGAAAGATGTATTTTCTTAACATGGATAATTTTCTGTTGATTACACCTATAAAAAACGTGATTATTGTAACTCCATACATTTTATAAACCTTTCATGCCTATTTTTCGTGATGATTTGAATTCATGGAAATGGTTTGTTCTAATACCTAAACCATCGTCCGTCAAAGTCCTAAAGCATTACATTTAACTTTTAAATAATAAATAGTATATGTTGTAGGATTTTTTTGCCAAATTTAACTCCTATCATGCAAGGAATAGAAACAAATACCGGCTATACTTTTTACAATATTATGTTACTCGTAACTCTATTCGCAATCGCTTGTGCCTTATTCTCGATCACTATTGAAGATACCGAGGATGCCATAGAAAGGCAACTTGTCAACATTGAGTTACTACTAAAATCATGACTATTATGTTCTCCAGTAAAATCACGAAGTTATCTTCTGAGAAGTTTATTTACTGGTTATGGCAGAATCACGTCTTCGGTTAGAATAAGTGAATACGGACGTTATATTTTACGTATGTATTAGGACTATGTTCACTTTACATCCATTCTTCATCAGTAGTGGCATCCACGGAAGTGACTGTATGCACAACAATGAGAATAGTCATATAAAGGGACTGTTAACGTAAATTATAAGGCCAATGTCATAAAAAATGTTTGACCATACTCTAATTTCCCAAAATATCAGGGGCGTGGCGTCCATAGAAGTCGATTCCCACCGAGTTACCCATTTTCAGAAAAAAACGAGCCAAATTATTTCCGGCCTATCTATGGATAATGTCTGACGTCACGCCACTGCAGAATATAGAATTCATACCAGTTATTTGAATTATTCGGATGCTTTTTTATGATGGGCCAACACTAACCATTTTTTTCTGATAATATCTCGTGTTGGACCACCATAAGGAAGCATCCGAATAATTCAAATTACTGACTGGTATACAACAAGTCACTGACGAAATATGCTTTTTTTTCACCTCTCAACTCTAGTTTCCATTATAATATAAAAGCAATATAATAATTATTGAGGCACAAAACTATGACGAAGAAATTTTTAAATTTTAAGTAGATAAATATCACTACATCCAAAGATATGTAATATTAAAAGTAATTATATCATCTTCGATCCTATTGTGTAATGAATACGTATCATTAAACCCCACTTTGAAATAAGATGTATACAGTATAACGTCTGGAAACTTTTAAATAGATACGGGGGAATAGATTTTAATTTCCCCTAACTCTTCTCTCAGCCCATAAATTATGTATTAAAATGTAAATGTAATTAATACCGAAGAAAGTGAAACTTAGTAACTTGCTTCTCAAAAATTAACTTGGGACTTTGGTGTCACTGCAATTTTATAATAGTATTTTATACAATCGTTATATAATGTATGCTTTTTCAGTCGAGTACCGCGTTTAGGCCACGAAGCTTGCTGAGTGGCCTAATTAAGGTATGAGACTTAAAAAGCTAATTATATAACTATTGTATACAATACTTTTTCTACGAGTAGGTAACCCATTAAAAAAAAAAAAAAAAAGGTAACCCATAAACTACAGGTAATGAAACATAGCTTAAAAAACAATTGCAAAACACCGCGTTCTTTTTTTGAAATTCATTATAGTTCTGTGCGGAGTTGTATAATATAGATATTATAGTTCAGTGACATATAATATAGACCATAGAATATTGAGTGATGATCCAATCTAAAAAGTATGTCGTTATAGTAGGATTTGCGGAGTTCTTATTATCAGATTATAGTTGACGAGTAGAAAAAATATATTTCAGTAACATTTACAATTAACTTAACAACATCATAATAATCATGGTAAAATCAATCTATCGCATTTTGTTGGAAATGAATATTTTCATGTATTGATCGTACAAGAAATCAAACCACAACAGAATTAGAGAAGTCTACCCAAAAAGTTAATATACCCTCTTCTTAAAAGAGTTGGATTGAATTCCATATTATATAATTCAATTCCATAATCGGACAGGCCCCATTTTAATTATTAAAGTAGTTTAAACATTGCTTCCTAAAAACGTGAATGCAATTTCGTGAACCCAGTGAAATTAGGGGAGGTAATATCGATAAAAATATATAAACTTCAACCAAAATTCAGTATTCACAGGAATAATGCACTTCTTATAAACGTTAGATTTGAAACATCAAAACGGCGTTTAAAGTCTTCGTCACTTTCTTACAAACACAAAAGTCAAAAGATACATTAAAGAATTCTAATGAATATGTTGTTTCACGGCTTAATTTGGCTTAGTACAAATCTAGATTAAATGTTTTCTAAAACTGAACAAAATAAAGTACCTAATAGTATGTAATTGTAGGCTAATCGGGCACTAATCTTTGTTCACAGACGTGTAACGCGAAAGCGAATTCTCCTTGAGAACGGATTTCTACTCGTTCGCGCGCAGGTTTTGCCTAACAATTACAAGTGTAGCAATTATGTTAAGAAACCTACTGGGCCCTTGTTCAGTGTCCCCGTTTTTATGATACAGTCAACGAGTTTCAAATTAATATCAGTATTAATATTTAAAAGTCTAAATAATATCAATAAGAGAATGTTAAATACTGTAGGAGCATTTAGTTTTTTCTTTAATTTAAGAGTTAACAAAGCAAAACCACCCACTTAGGTAGGTACTTAGTCTTCATTGCTATGTTATACATAAGTAGTTTCTAAGGTGTTCAAACATATGAATTTGCACAACCCAGATAGTCTCGATAGCACCACCGTAAGGCCACACTTCTTCAGAAGTTTGATTTCTTAGGTATTCTTTTTTATACCAGCGATTCTGCCGAACATCGCATTTGCGTGGAAAAAGGGCTCTCAGACAAACACCTTTTCTTCTAAAATATAGCTAGATTTGTAAGATTATAAACTTCAGTACCGATAAGGTATAATAAAAATAAACTGTTAAGAGTCCCCGGTAAGCTCGGTTCTCCATACAAACGCTCTCATTTTAAAACGACTAGCTAGTTTGATCTGAAACTTTGTACTCAGAATAACTTAAGGTATATGCAGGCCTGTAATTAGTTTATGTAGCTTCAGATACCATAGTAAAAAAATACAGTGAATTTAAGTTTTTCATGAAAAACTTGTTTTTGCTGTAAGTATTTCGTTTGTTTTATAAACTGGAGCCATATTAACTAATTTGAGGCCTAGATATACCTCATGTGATTGTATATGCAAAGTTTCGTTACAATCCAACACGTAGTTTTATAAACTTTTTAACAATAAAATAAAACCGACTCCAAAAAAAAAACTAAAGAATATTGACGATTTTAGTAAGTTGTGACACGATGGCACCGACTCCAACATAACATTAATTGTATATTCTGTATAGATTGAGTATACAAACGGTTACTTGTAAGTAAATTGAAGAAACTGAATTATGGCGTAATTTCTTAACTTTTTAGTTTTTTTTTAAGTCAGTTTTATTTTTTGTTAAAAAGTTTATTTATTTTACACTTTTTAGTTACGCGTTACTTAAAAGTGTATCTCGTGACGATTCAAACAAGCCCAAACACGGCTAGGATACATTATTTTATTACTTAGATCTGGTGCCTACCTTCCGGCTCCATCATCAAATCAATTCGATGGTACCATTCTCATCAGGAACATTTAAGTTTGTGTCTATGAAGTTGCTTAGCTAAATTAATCAAGATATCTTATCGCCACCCGAAAATCATTTATCATTGAGGAGTTCCACTTCACCAATTTACACTTTCTGAATGAAAATGCTTATTATGTTTCTTATAATACCAAAATCGCCATATGTATGCCTACAATATTTGAGGAGTTCCTTCAATTCCTCGTGGATTGCATCATCTGATTTTCACCAAAATTATATGGGACCAACTTGAAAGTACCTCCAATAAAACAAAAAAAGTTTGAAATCGGTCAAATAGTCTTCTCGTAATCGGTGAACATCCATAAAAAAAATCAACCTCCTCCTTTTTTTGGAAGTCGGTTAAAAATTGGAACGAAACTCCGTTTGTATGGGAAGGTGAAATTCGGCCGAGCTTGCTGGGGACTCTTAAACTTCTTATACATATTATAAGGTTAGGCGGTATTTCACTCCAGGACAGCTTTTAATGCTTTACCAAGCACAAGTCCGGTCATGTATGGAGTACTGCTGTCACCTTTGGGATGGATCAGCTAAATACCAACTGGCCACTTTGGACTCGATTGACAAACGAGCTAGGCGGCTTATTGGCAACCCTACTCTAACTGACACTAAGCTGCAGAGCCTTGAGCATCGACGTAGGGTCGCTCGTCTGTCGGTCTTTTACAGGTTACATTTCGGTGAGTGTGCGGGGGAATTACATGATTTAATTCCACCAGCCCCTTTCCATCATCGGGACACACGACGCGTGCGTTCGTTCCATCCGCACGTGGTCAATATTCCGCGAATCCGCACGAAGCGCTATGGTGCAACTTTTATCATGCGTACCGCAAAGGAGTGGAACTCGTTGCCTGCGAGTGTGTTCCCCGACCATTATAATTTGGGCGTGTTCAAGACAAGAGTGAATAGGCTGTTTCTATACGGGCATGATACATCCTTGACCGCATCGTCACTTAACAACAGGTGAGATTGCGGTCAAATGCCCATCTATTTATAATAAAAAAAAAAAAAAAAAAAAAAAAAAAAAACATATATTGGGTCATAATAAACTTAAATAATGAAAACCCAGGTACAATATGATATATTGTTTGTTAACCTTAATAAATAATCAAAAATAAAAATAAAATGTTATAAGCCGTTACGCAATTAAAATATTAAGTTACACTAACGGGCAGACAAGGGCATCAAATTTCTAATATCCCTTTTGCGGTGGAGACTAAAACATTAACCATGCAAATTTAGTTAAAACCTTCGCTCATAAAACAAATCCATAAGGCAGCAATAAATCCAACAAATCCTACAAAACTACGCAAGCTTCAACGATTTACAACTTAATTATGGAACGGTCTTACACAGCTCATTGTACGTGAAACAATGCATCGCTTTTGCAAAATGCGCGAGCAACAGTGCGCTATCAGAATTCCACAATGGCAAAGAAGAAGGCAGTAAGTTACTATGTTTTTCAAATGTAATAGTGTCTTCTTCTTTGGGAAAGCAGCGTTGCAGTCGGATAGCGTCACGGCGCTCGCGCAGGTCCGCACTGCACTGCAACGTCTGCAACAGTGGGAGTTTCCCACAGACCGTGCGACCGGCCTCCCTCATTAAAGTACAATAAATTTCTGCTTAAGCACAACTCACAATTAAAAATAATTAAGTAACAATCGCTCTCGATCGTAAATCGTAAACAATACGCTACACTCTCGCTTTTAATGAGATAAAGTAGACGCAACACCACTTTATATGTAGGTATTCTGAACTAGATTAGTTTATTAACAACGGGCGCCCTATAATTTGAGAATTTGTCACCCAAACATAAACCACCCAAGGAAATTACCCAGTCGTTGTGACAGTAAGCGAATGACTCAATTTGTCAGTGTGTGGTATCAGTTACTGATGTATTATGCTCGACTCATTGTTCTGCTTACACTCAAGCTAATGCCATTCAGAGTCTGAAGCGTTATGCATTTAGGACGCTTAAACTATCCTCATAAATATTAATTGTTTTGTGCGCCAAACACACCTGTATCAGATTAATTAGTTTGATATCATTGAATAATTCACGTATGAATTGCGCTTATACTCGTACCGAGATAAAATCTTCAACTGCGACGACTTTTTCTGTATATTGTTTCAACACTCAGAATTACAATTTTACTGCCCATTCTTCGCACCGCCGTATGATAGTATATTTGTACAAATAAAATCAGTAAATGTACGTCGTGTTTTTATCAGTTTTTATAAAACTGGACGGAAGTATCACAGATGTCTGGCTGTCCGTGTGGAATATTAGTTTACATGTCACGAATATCATCATCGAAAATCACGATTGGAATTATTAGATAGTGCGCAATCCAATTTCACCTCAACGCCTGCGTCGCGCCACAATTTGGCACAATGCAATTTGCTATTCGCTGTTACAACACGCGCTCACGCTATGCCTACACTTATTTCCACCTTTTCATCTCCGCGAACATCAAATGAATGATGCTTTTTGCAGCAATGGTACGCTCAATATTCGAATTGACACATTCATCTACGGGTTCACAGATCGGTTCGTTCGCTCGCCGCCGAGGATTGCATGTCTCACGGACGCGGTTCCGAAGTATCAAATTTATTTTTATGTATACTTTTATTGTTTGCGGTGAGGATTGTCGCCTCCTTAGGGGCTGTTTGTATGCGGACTGAGAAGAATTACGTACGCGCCGAAGCGGATCCACTTTAGAAGGTAGCGATAAAACAATTTGTTTAGAGAATGAGATGTACAAGTATAACGTGGATGAATATTGTCTGAGCGGAATCTCGAAACTGGCGTACTTATGGTGCTTAGTTTAGCACTGAACGCGTCCTCCGGGGGCTCTAACGGTTCACTGATCGTGGACAAAATATATTTACACATGTGAAATAAGTACCTAAATAGAGGACGTGAGTTCGCACGCAGTACGAGTAAATCTTTTTGTGGAGCAGTGGCATGAAGCCATCATGAATGCACACTTGATTGTATAATTTAGTTAAGGTAATCTCGCTGCGAACTGCCGGAGTCTGCCAGTTTTCAATTTCGCGTCTGAAAGCTATGAACGCTGTTTTCCATGTAATTGTGTTTATTTGTTCGTTGGCTCTGCGCTTGTAGTCTAATTAGTGATCCTCATGCGTAAATTGCTATTACAATTATACGGAGATAGAACCTATTCTATTCCAAAAGGTCAAGAAAAAGGAGTCATGCCTTATCTTGGATCCTGTAAATCTCACTGTACCTAACTAAAAAATAAAACTACGAGTCCCGATAAATGCAATCGAAAAACAGTCGGGTATCGATGTCATTTGCTGCGCTTAGATTTTTCTTGTTGATATAAATTACGTCCAAATTAAGCAAGTATTTCCGAGAGCGAGTCCGTATATTTCAGATTCGTGTCCCGGCAATTTGAATCACGTCTGGCAGGAGTCTGGAAATGTTTTCGACGACTCGCTATTGGACGAACCCGGAAACTGCGCTCTGAAAGCAATCTAGTCGGTGTTAACGTTCAAAGTAATTTCTTTGGCTTCATCCGCTTCCATGCTTATTACGTATGCTGAAGACGAGGCGAAGAGATCGACATTGCAAGGCGTTTTGTCTCGCATATTTAAGAAATGGATGATTTTGCAGGAACAAAATTCAAATAACAAGGAGCCATGCTTAGATTAACTGTCATATAAAGCCGAATTTGATTCCGCTGTCAATCGATTTTAGTAGGTTGAACTCGAAGCGTCCTTATAATTTAGATATTGTTGCTGACTTGAAGGTGACTGACTAAATTATGTTGAGTTCCCAATATGTCTTAAGTATTTAAACTAAAATGAGCCAAACAATGTTTTCATATTGATTTACTCCTGCGAAAGCATTATATTCTTACTTCGGACTTCCAAAAACAATATTCAACCAAAAGATTTTCTCTCTTATCATAATGCACTTCTAAATTTACTAAATTTCGGGAGAACGAAATTTTGAAAGAGTTCTGCTGTCTTAGGAATGACTTTTCGGAGAACTTTAACGAATCGGTCAGCAATATACTTGTAACATTTAAAGTGTAACAGTTCCAACTCCGTTCTGCATTTAAAAATAGCTTAGTTGCTATCCCTCGCACGCACACGTAATAAACGCCAACCTTTGTGCCTTGCTGATTCAACACTAATTACTTCTTTCGCTTCACAGTTGATTATTGCCGGTTAAGCTGCTGCACGATCGCTTTCAGGAAGGGATCGTTTTCCTCTCCCATGCACCCGGCATAATCAACCCAACACCCATAATTGCTAGATAGCATTCATTATGCTAAACCGGGTTATAGTTTATCAGTTTCCGCCCCAATCAGACCGCTTTGTGTGCTAACGACTCAACAAAGGCATTTGAAAATTTCAGATTTATGCAAACGCATTGAAACAGAATGACAACCCGAAAATTTGGCGCAATAACCGGTATAGAGGTGCTTTGATTAACTGATTAAACGCCAATGCTTTTCTACAACCGGGTGAGTGATGCAGCGATTCATTTGTATTCATTGCTGTGCTCTCATTGGAATCTGTAACTTGATTTGTGTTTGTACAAAAACATGGTCGCGTAGTAAAATGGAGCAAAACTTTAAAATAATAATATAATCGCTAATTGAGTTTTGTTCCGCCGCGCTCGGCGCCGCCGCTCGCAGGAGCCGCAAAATTATTTACTATTATCAGTTTAACTTGCAGCAATATGCACTTCATCGCAATGAGAGAACAATGACCCCCTGATTACAATTACTTATTATATTCTTTCAAGATTATAGATATAGAAAACTTGCGCTGCTTAATTACCTTGTGATAAGGATTTGTCACTTCAGATTTTCCTCTAACCTTACGACTTTGCAATGTTATTGGTCCTTCAACGTATAATCCGTTTCGAATTTGTCAAACGATCAGTAATAGATGACGTAATTATTTGGGGATCTACGATGTGATATCCACTCAGATGAAGTACCTTTTGAAAGACAGTTAGTGGCTCAGACGTGTTATCGAATATTAGAATGCATTGCAGACAAGGCCGCTTAGTACCTAACTGACATCCGCAGAATATTTATATTCTTAAACTATATTATATAGGAGATGGCGGGATGACTTGGATGCATATCTCAGCGACTGGCCAGATGTTGCTTTGGATCGGGACGAATGGAAGTCTAGAGGTGAGGCCTTAGCCCTGCAGTGGGACACTGGATAGGCTATTAAAAAACTATATTAATAAGTAGGCCCGTTATCTGTAAACTGTAGGAGACATAAATGACGTAATACAGTTATGATAGCTGAAACGGCAAGTTTACAATTAATTAGACAACAACTACTTAACTTGTTCTAAATGTACAAGGCCATCAAAAACTTCGAATACATTTCAATGAGACAAACCCGCTTAAGTGTACACCGAATTTCTGAAAAGTTGTTTTTTCTGTTATTGTTTCTATGTATTTTTTTTTGTAAGAAGGGTAGATCAAACGCTCTTATTATGTCATTCAAATTAAATAAATCAAGAACTAACCAAATACTAGAGTAAAAAAATATTAGAGTAATTAATGAAACACTACGTATATATGACAAAAAATTCTACCCGTACTAGGTATATTACTCCAGATATTTTTGTATTTGTTGACAGGGAAACTAGAGTTGATAATAAAACTGTAGTCGGCACAAAGCATAGTTAGGAAATAATTAATTAAGTACGTACAGTTAACGGTCCGTGGGCGGGAGGCACGCCATCCCGCTGCCCTTTCACGATGTTAATAAAGCCTTTTCCGTCCAACTTTAGACAGAATCGTACAGGAATGTGCCCATTTAAAACTTAATTGGATGCTCACATTGTTCCAAAATCATAAATCGAATTTCAAACGATGTCAGAGAGGTTAAAGGGTATCAACGATGTTGCGACGCCCGGCACCTCCCGCCAACCCGACAGTCTACAGCTAAAAGTGTGTATAAAATTAAAACTATATAAAATTAATAACAAATAAATATTACCAAGAAAACCCTTATCTCGAGAAAATATACATCCAAAAAGACTGGTAATACCGGTAGTATAAAGGTTTGCAATTCCGGTAATACGTCTGCTACTTTACTGAGAAATGAAATCACAATTTAAATCGCGTATATTTCATTAGAGTTTCCGACGTTTCGCAAGCTTCGCGGGGTACCTACACCCCGTGAACACGGGAGTTGTAAAGCGTAATACGTATACGTGTTATAATCCGTTCAGATTGTTTTATTTAAATGAGTGATAATCGCAAATACCGAGGAGAATATTGTGCAGTTTGATTTTTTCCATTTCCATGTATTTCCGAATTTAATAGTTATTACCGATGTTTAATTTACGTCGAATACGCGCGGTAAAGTAGACTGCTTAATAATCCTTTCTCATTACACATTTAATGTTGATGTAGCAAATATTTTCAGTGTAAAACATTATTTCTTAATTACCTACCTTTTTTTATGGGTTTTATTTGCTGTATTCCGATATCGCTATCCAATTGTCAACTTTACAAAATTGCACACAACTTTATCGACATAAATCCTGTATATTGCATTTTAGTCCATTACACCCGATAGTGTTCGTTCGGGGCCAAAATTTAAAAGTCTATCGCCCTCGTACGTTAATACATATTGAGTTTTTTCTGAAGATTTACGTTGGACGAGATTTAGAGTGTAATAAAATCGAGGCAGTCCAGAATAACGCTCAGCGGTGCTGCGGCGTTTTTCGTTTGTTTGCTTGGTGATAAATTGAGCCGGACCACGATTTGGTTCGTTTAGATGTACTTACAGATATGGCTCCCACGGAGCTTAAGTTAAGCAAAAACTAAATAAATTCATGATTGAAGTGTTGCTGCCACAGTAAAAACACCTCACTTCATTTAATGTTTATGATTCAAAACTAGAGGTTATTTTTTGTGTTTATTGTTAATTTCATATTAAAGCAACTGCTCTAAAGTTAAAATTGTAAAATTGACATAATTCGTAATACTTTTTGTATTCTAAGTAACGGATTTCAAAAAAGTTGGGATTACCACACTAAATCACATACCAAATGTCAAGATGTTGATAAGCTTTACAAAACATAATGCAGTTTTTGTTCCAAAAAGCATCAATTAAGTTTGACCAATAAAAACAAAACAATAAGCTCCTAATGAGAGACTAAAAGATCTGATTGCAATCTTCTCGCGTTTGTAAATTGAATTTCAGCATTTGCAGACTCGAACCACTTGACTGATTTGAATTAATCTTAATTAATACTACTTAAAGAGTTATTAAACTGCGCTTTGTTGTTTTTGATTAGTTGTGAATGTAAAAGCCCAACGATAGATATCATTTTGTTGCTGTACTTATTAAGCAAGGCTTACTGATGTTGGTAATTTAATAGGTTATATTAGACAGAAGATATTATTTACAGTTACTTCATTATATTGTTTTTTGATTACGACTTGAAGTACCTTAATGCTCTAGGTAGGTATAATTCCGTCCATACTTAGAATCGTTAAATAATAAACCATATAAATATACTGCTCAAAAAAATATAGGGGCCACTAAGAATTTTGATCGTAACGTGGAAATATATATTAGTTAGTAAAAAATATTTTATTAAGTTTCTAGTGAAAGAAGCTTTTGTTCTTGTTTAGGCTAATAAACGATCAATTAAATAGTCAATTGTTTTATTTGTTTTAATTGAAATAAAATTAGTTTATTGTAGCTACAAAAACTGAACAGATTCTCCGCGCAAAAGTGGCCCCTATTTTATTTTGAGTTGATACGGACTATTTAAAGGTCACTGAATGTTTTTTTTTTTGTGTATGTCGTTGTGGATTCATCACGCCAAAGCGGTTAAACGCATTTCGACAATTTTCGGTACACTGGTATCTGGTCGTCCATAGATAGTTATAGGATACTTTTTACTCGCAAACGCTGAAGGAAAAAAAGGATTACGATTTTTTTCTCCTCCGCTAACGAAGTTGCGGGCACCTTCTAGTACTTAATAATACTTGTAGTTAGCAAAAACGACTTAAGAAGTTAGGTAGCATTTAAGCTGTATAAGGGCTTGTACAGCCAATTTGCGCGTTATAAGGGCTGTATAACTTCTAATAATGCTTGCTACTAGGGAGGTTATTAAGACAATTATTTTAGTTGGTTACTGAATATATGCGCGAAGCTCTTATCGGCTAAAACTCTACAGTATTCAAAAAGTCAACATTAGGCCCTAGCTTTTTACGTACTTGATTTATTTTCTGTATTATTCAAAAACTGGATTGCACTACATTTACACTCTCCTAACATATCTAAATAAGTAGAGCAATTTCCTTGTCACCCACTCAATGATAAATACTATCTAAACCAATCTATCTGCGTCGATACGTCATCACCTGAAGTAGTTTATGCTTTCAGTAGAATTGTAAACCAGTAACTACCGTTGAACGTTTCCATGAAACGTATAACCATCAATAATGTATCGTCTGTAATGCAATTAATTAAAGCACGTAGAACATAAGTAGGTTTATTAATTGATGCATACGAATACCTGTTTAGTTGTGATTACATTAACGATGCATTAATTACACAACGTTTCCTAAATCGAGTAATGAAATGCTGTGCACAACAACCGATACCAATTTACCCACTAATAATCAGGTTAATGTGCCGCCTATACAGTGTGTCCCAGGATAAAGTGCACAAACGAATAGGGATGAAAGTAGATGCAATTTAATCGTATTTTTTTTTTATCAGAATCAGAATACGATTATTTGAAAAAACATAGGTACTGTACAGATAAGTAAGGTGACATGTTTTAAATGTTATGATCCTCTATGCTTGACCCACAAATGCAGGTGTACAAATTTTGGATTGACTTAACATGCATTAAGTCACATGAAATTAAATAATAATGATAACAAATAATACATTTTAAGTACAATTATTTTGATGTCAAGATTACGAATATCATTTTTAATACAATGTCAGTGTTCAATTCAAATTTTTGTTATTAATATTTATACAGCTATGTTAACATCATTTAGAAAATCGCCAACACTATAATAACGTTTTTCTAATAGCAACTTGGATAAGAGATATTTAAATTTATTTAATGTCACATTTTGCCAATCTTCCAGTAGTTTATTAAAAATTTTTGGACCCATTACAAAAATACTTTTTTGCATCAGGGCTGTTTTTGCCATAGTGACACATACCTCAGCTTTCGTCGGCCGGAGGTTTGTTTTTGCGATGGCTTTTTCATTTCAAACAAGTCAAGATTAGTTTTAACATATATACAACATTCATAGATATACATGCATGGAAAATTTAACAATCTCAATGACTTAAAGTATGGCTCGCAGCTTTGTGAGGGATTCAAATCCGTTTTTTAAACCATTAATTACTATTTTATGACTTAAAAAAATAGTCGATAATGACCTTATCGAAACTAAGCAAGATATCTTGACACCTATGGGCTCTATTGATTTGAAATAAACGTAATTATAATCACAAAGGATTAATTATGTTAATGTAATTAGAAAAAATGCCAAAAGTAATCCAAAAACAAAAAAAAACTGTTTTCTTCATATCTTGCTTTGTTTGCCACTACATACCACCATTTTTTTTAATAATTCATAAAAAAGTCGATAACGGTTTTGAGTTTTATTTATTATTATTTTTATCGATAAAATTGCATTTCCTTTCATCCCTATTCGTTTGTGCACTTTATCCTGCTACACACTGTCTGTATGATACAGTTAGCTTCAAATAGTCTGTAACATCCAAAGTGCCAGGTATATCGTAAACACATATTTTTGCCTATAGTAATAAAGATGTGTTGCAATATATTTGACGCTTTGGACGTTACAGACAATTCGATACTGATTGTACAATATACTGAATTAGTTAGACTTTATCTATACTATCCATACTAAAATATTAGAAATGCACGAGCGTGATTTTCTGCATAAATAAGAGTGTATATACTGGGTGTACTACTTGCGTCGGCAACTTGCATGCAGCGGCGAGCACAGAGTTTTTTGTCAAAGTAAGCAGTTTCTCTGTGCCTATAAGTATGGAACCATGGTCGTTCAGGTTAGGTAGTCTCTGTGCCTATATGGAGCCATGGACGTTCAGGGTAGGTAGTTTCTCTGTGCCTATATGAAGCCATGGTAGTTTAGGGTAGGCAGTTTCTCTGTGCCCATATGGAGCCATGGTCATTCAGAGTAGACAGTTTCTCTGTGCCCATATGGAGCCATGGTCGTTAAGGGTACGCAGTGCGTTTGTGCATATATGTAGCGCATGCCATTCATTGCACTCATCTGTACTAATTCATACTATCCATATCCAAAATATCCGATTATGGATGCCCTCTGAATGCAGGCTGCGCAGGGCCTAAGGGTTCCAAGGTTTGGGCGGGCCTATTATCTTTCAACTGATGTTGATGTAAAAAAATGTTCATCCCAATTCAGTTTTGGCGCCTAAATTAAATCGCATTAGAAGACTTTGTTACCCTTCTTAATATAATTAGGTAACGTAACGTGACCTCACGGCCGCAGTACAGATGGAGCTTTACACAGCGACCCGGGCTCAGGTCACCCGGGGCGCTAATATATCGCATTAGGCTTGACATTTGTGCAGCAGATCAAAGAGACAATTTGTGCAATCGTATTGGATGGTATTGTTGTGCAAGCCCGTCTCGACCTGGAGTATTCCTAATTGACCGCGGCCGGGCCATCTATACGACTATAAAGTTGTAAATTTATATGAAACTAAAAGACGCCCTCATATCGTACGCCCGCGTATCGTAGTCCTCTTTTTTATTCTCATTCGGGTAAATAGTATCCTATAACCATCCTGCAGCTATTTCTGTACTAGAACACAATCGTCGTATTCGCGTGATGGTGGCAAAAAGAAAAATATATGTTTATTCGACTGGCCACATTGGTGGCAGCACTATCGAGCTATTTAAACCTAACCTGTAGGGTAATTGGATTTTGTGAAGTGGCAACAACCTTGTTTACATCTTTTATGCTAACTGTCAGTCAGTAGTGCCATGTAGTGCGGTGGTTGTAGTCGCTCGCTTTTGCTTGTACCGCCGCCTGCGCCGGGTGTACGCACTGATAGACATTATATCAAAATGGCGACAACAGAAAACATGACCAACGATCCTAATCCGATTAAATCTCCGCAAAATATATATGTATAAATATATGCATTATACATACATACGCGTCACAGCTAAGAAAAAAAGCATACCAGCATAGAAAAACTCCATCACTGGATACGAAAAAAAGCCCCTAATCCCATCCAATGCCTAACTGCCGCAAGAATGACGAGAGCGCTCACTGAAAGAAATGTATTAGCCGATCAATTTTGAACTCCAACCTATGAGTGACAGTAATAATCCGTGCTCCGAAATAGGCCGCCTGACGCGCGTCAGCCTTACCCGATTACTGCGCACTGCGACCTATTTAATTTACCCGGAGTTTACCCGGCCGTAGGGGTTAACCAGAAATATGGACTGAAGTGAGTTAGGTGCGAGCGTGAGCTGGATAGAAGTAAAAACAAGTGACGACTGCATCGTAGTTTAAGAGGATATACTAGCAAGAGGCCTTTTGAAAATTAGGAACTTATAAAAACTAATGCTATCGCATCGCCCCAAATCCCCCGTATTACAGTGCAAAAGGGACAACTGCAGCTCGGAGCGATCTGACCTACAAAAAATTGGCGAAAACAGGGTTTCGTAGTACCCTATTTCACATATATTATAACGAGGGCTTCGGCTATGCTTCTATGTTTTCTGTTTTTCTTTTATATTCGATAAATTTGTTTACTGTGCTTATGGCGCCGGGTGGTGGCATTTTTTGCAGTTTTAGAGGGTATTTTTCTTAATAATTTGTTTATTTTAAGAATTAGAATTCTTAAAATAAACAAATTATTAAGAAAAATAAAACATAGGGGCGTGGCACAGGAAAGTAAAGATTATATTTATAAAAAAAATTGCTCTAAGACAATTATCCAGAGAGGAAACGGGGGTTTAAGTTTGTATGGAGAAATGGCCACTAGTATATCCTGTTAAAAACCTTTAGTTCAAATTTTCACGGAATACTAGTTTTATTTTTATTCAGGATGAGTTTTTGTAATTACCCGAAGATTAATAACTAATAATACCATTGTAGATTACGTGGAAGAATGAGAGGGAGGCCTTTACCCAGCACTGGGAAATACTAGGCTCTTAAATTTAATTAAATTAATACCATTCAATAACCCATGAAATCTATAGTAACTTTTGTTATGAAACCATTTCGGTAAACGTAGATCTTGACATAGCCGCTGAAAAAAATTCTAAATTTCCACAGTAGTAGGAACGTGTGGCAACACACGTTCCTAGGCTTTAGTGATTTTAACGTTGTATCTAGGTAAGTTTTTATGAGATTAAAGTATTTTTTTCTTTCGCCAATGTTTCTGTTATTGAGAGGTCTTTTCTATAACATATCACAGAAAAAAGTTGTCAAAAATTGTCAACGGACAATTACGTTATAGTAATATATTTTTGTCTACACATCGACAGATAATATGCTAACGACAAGATTGTGTGACCGGGAATAGCAATTCGGAAGAGGTGGTCCTCAGAGCATAGACCGCTCTGCGCACGTAACGTAATACTATCAAAAACTCTTTATTTGTTGTGTTATTTGGTACCATAATAGACTATCTATTGGTAAGAACTTATAATCTTTGAGTCTAAGTAGAATTTAGTCCACTTTTTTGGAATAGCCCGAGGATTTTCTCTATTTTTCAACTCAGAGTAATGATCCGAAACTAGAATTTCAATTTTCGGTACGCTGTCCCTTACACGTATATTCACGTTTTATTGCACAAAAATAAAAGTTATCTCACAAAAAAAGCCGAATTAATGCTACAATTAATTCTCTACCAGTCAACCTTAGGGCACAGCAGAAAAATTGTAAGCGGTGTAAGTAAATTATACGTAACTACATGTAATTATAAATTTGTAACACATATACACATATTGAAATAAAACAATTTAACGGATTATATCCGGCAGTCCTCCCGTGACCATGGAAAGCTGGAAAGCTTCCGAAACGTCGGGAACTAAAATGAGATAATATACGCGATATAATCCCTTAAATTGTTTTATTTCAATGAGTAATAATCGCGGAAACAGAAGAAAATATTACATATACACATATCTTATATAATAGGTAGGTGAAATACAGCGATGAAACATATTCAGCGAATTGGTTAAAACTGTTTAAAACAATTTAAAACTACTCGACTAAATTTGGCAACGAAACAGCTTGTCAGAAGTTTAATAGTTAATCAAACTTTATATTAAACACGAAGTGGATTCACTTGAAACATATACCCTCTATTAATCTGTCTGTGGTTAGGAAGTTAAGGCATTAAATTACATATTTTTCTTCTAGGAAAGTTGGCTAAAGAGTCGGTTTCTCTTTGCACGATAAGATTGATTAAAAGGGTAATGACGTAATGAAGTGACACCAAATGTCACGTCGATTAATCACTACCGTTAATAGGGTCTATCTGTCTTACAATTATAAAATGTGACTTACGTAATAGATTCTAAAGTACCTACTTAGCCACTTAATCGTACAAAAGCAATTTGTCGCAGAGATTAGGCAGAGTTTGTACGAATCAAATACATTAGAAATTGTATTGCATTAGAAAATTTGCGGATATTTACTTAATCCAACATTCATACTATATTTTAAACTGAAGACTTATAGGAAACTAGCTTCTGCCCGCGACTTCGTCCGCCTTAATTACGTTTATCGCGAATAAGGGTATTTTTCCGGGATATAAAGTAGCTTATGTCCTTCCTCGGGACTTAAACTATCTCCATACCAAATTTCATCCAAATCGGTTCAGGGGTTTAAGCGTGAAGAGGTAACAGACAGACAGACAGACAGACACACTTTCGCATTTATAATATTAGTATGGAGTATGGATGGAAGGTTTTTTATTTTAATTTAGGCACAAACAGTCACAATTAATAACTTACATGGCTATTATTAATACGATAAATTACCTGGAAGTTATGAATAAACACTACTCTATTGCAAACATATGTTTTATAATTTATTTGCTATCGCAGGTCAGGTCTAAGTATCTAATATTTTGAATTTAGCAAACGTAGTAAAATACTTTTAAAAGATTCTAATTTAAAATCGCCAAAGATGATTCCATCAAATCTTGTCTAAATATTATGTAGTGTAAGTAGTGTAGGGGCAAATGCATATGTTCTTGTAATATATTGGGCGTTTATTTGGAAACTATAATTTAGATAAAAATTTTAATAAGAATAGTTTTCAATTCGTGATACTCTAAATATGGAATCGTTCGAATAGAAACGTTCACAGTTCAATTTCAAAGACTTCAATGCAATATATGCCGTGATTTCCTAGGGTGAATAAGTCAGCAGGGTTGCTGTTTTACTTATTTAGTGAAGGGGCAGTCGCGAATCATGTACTAGACAGTTTCTACCGCAACTCCACACTCGTACGTTAGTATTTTTTGAGTTCAGACACACTTTTGGGGAAGTAAAAGAAATATTATGTCTATATTATAAATACAAAAGTGTCTTTGTCGGTTTATTTTTCTTTCACTCAATATAGAAGCAACGGAACGATGTATTTTTTTTGTTGCAAGGAGTATATGAACCCGAAATCTACATACTTAAGTCGCTTATTTCCCTTTGAAACTCAGTTTATCTGAGAAAAATTAATATACATGATCAACGCTGCGGTAAAAAAACTTAGTCGGTAATTAAAACTTGATAGGTAAACCTGAAAGTTGCACATGTATTACGTTTCGTTTTAATATAAATTAATATATACCGTTTATTATCCTTTATTGGCAGTTTTCCACAACCCGCTCTGTTTCGACTAAGTGTTTTATTGTGGGAACCTGTATTAAAGTAGAAAGAATACATGTTCTATCCATTACTAACTCCGCCGTTGAAACAAAACGAGGCTTTTAGTGCCCAAACGCTTGCATTCCTATCTGGGAGTGTATAATTGATTCGAGCGTCGCGGCCCCGCGGCTTACCCCAACTCGTTTGATTGAGGTTTTGGATTCACTTCTAGCCAATTATGTGTATTTCGGTTAAATTTACACACTAATTCAGTACAATGGAAGAAAGCCTTTAAAGAGATCATTTCGCCCTTTTAATAGTATTGTGAGAAATGGAATATGAATCGTCCGGTCGTTCTGCTGGCTGTCCACGCCAGCAATATTCAAGGGATATAGCATTTCAAATAGATCTCATTACGTATTTCTCATATGCAATATGCTCGCGATATTTCCCCATGGCAATGGCACAGCAATCCAACTGCTTGATATAAAGAGCGAGTCTGCAAAACAAAATCCACCAATTTGATTCATACATTTCCCTCCGCTCCGGTAATGTGTAAGTGGATGATTTCCAAGTGACGAGCACAAAGTGACGGCGACGCGTGTCGAATGTGTAACGACACATCATACTTGAAACACTTGCAGCTTCACAACTATAATGCATTAACTTGATTATCAAATCTGCTCCAATTTCGATCGTAATGCGCCTCAATTGTGTCTGAATTTGTCAGAGCGTAAGTCTGGTGTTGTGATCCTCTTTTGTTTAATGTATGTGTGTGTCAGTGTGGTCGTTCCGTTCGCACTTGCAGAGAACGCATCAGTCACACGGAGGAAATTGCCGAAGTGGCAAATATAGTGGCGATTACAGTTGTGTAAGCACGCACACATACGAAACTGGAAATCACAGCGCGCTTGGTCAGAGTAAATGGAAACTGAAATATTTGCCGCAAACTTTTTAACACGTCGATCATACGACTGACGTTTTTGTGCTATCGGAAAACGGTGGAAAGGTGCATGAGTCTGCATAATTGAACTATCTGTGCAGTATTTTATTTTGTATCGAAAAACAATTTGATTTGTTTTGAGCTGTGCCACATCTAACGAGATTCGTTTAAAAGGTCACATTTTAATTTTGGTGTAAATTAATTATTTGTTGAATAAAGCTTCGGTTGTCATCCTTCGTCAAATTATTTGAGTTAGAATTGTTGTAAGTTAGTATTATTAAAACGTGTCAAACCAAACATTTCAAATTACTTACTGCTTAAACGTTTCGAAAATTTAACTTAGTTCACGTATCTAAATATACGTAGCATATTTAATAAACTTCTACTGTTATATAGTTTCTTAATGTATATAAGTGAAATTAAAAAAGACGTGTGGTATTACAATAATAGATTTAAATTCTTATGAATATGTCAGACCCCAAACTCATCTTGAGTTATTGATATGTAATTGAAGGAATAACGTAATTTTAATAAATTTACAAACAAGTAATACCCATAAACTACACTCAACAATCATACTTAATAGAGAATAGAATAGACGTCATTTATCAATCAGTGAAACAAATTTCCTGTTGTATGAGATTATGATTTTGAAAAATATATGAGAGCACAGAAACACAACTGATAATTCAAATCTTTTGTTGAAATGTTAAGCATCCTGGTAGCCTATATATATATATCAAGTGGAAGCCACATAACTAAAAAGAGTCACGCGGTAGACCTTGTCGGCGATCCTCCTCCTTTGCAAGGGATGGATCAGACTTTATTCAAAATCAAAACCAATGGAACAAGGGGCCTTTGCCCAACAGTGGGACATAAAAGGCTTGTAATAATAATGTAACACTTGAATTTGAAATTCATCGACATTACTCCGTCGTGCAAAGGGCGCGATGCGTGGCAGTTGATAGATGATGTGCAGTCACGAGCGCGGGCAATCAGCGCGTGCCCCGGAATAATTACCGCCAATGAACCGGGCTGATGCGTGACGGACGTGGCTACGTCACAACTAGGATACTACACTACATGTCTATGAACTTACACATAGGGTAGACCGAGGCGGTTCGGGTCGATGGGGCAATAGGATCACAATATAAGTCATGTGAATTAGATAGTGAAAATAGAAGATTAAGTTGAAATAAAACAATTTAACGGAGTATATCGCGTATATTATCTCATTTTAGTTCCCGACGTTTCGGAAGCTTTCCAGCTTTCCATGGTCACGGATGGACAAATTTCAATGAGTAATAATCGCGGAAACAGAAGAAGATTAAGTTGTTGAAGAAGCTTGAATTTATAAGGAATATTAATTACATAGGTTTCTAAACAAACCATCTCCGCATGCCTTTAAAACGCCAGTAAACCTGGTGACATCGTCTATGGCAAGGTTTAACGGAACGTTGAAATGTAACATGTAAAAAAATCGCATGTAATCGACTCTTCTTATGCCCATGATTGTGTATCTCAACGATATGAACTGATTATGCTAAATTATTTGTTTCTCGCTGACAATATTTATACAATTAAGGTTTTACAATCGAGTTTCACTTAAATTGATCGTCCTCCAAAAATGGGGCCAATCGGATTTTAGTATTTTAATCTTCAAAATTCAAATATGAATTCGATTTGAACTATTTCCTTTTAGTAACCAGCAACCATTACACCCGGATATATTTATTAATAAATAATGTAGCTGAATGAAAAGTTATACTTTGTTAACGGTAAGGTTTGGTGATGACATCTTGATGTAGCGCTTTCCTCAAAATCATTAATGCTAAACTTGTATAGGTAAAAAACGTAAGATGACTACGTATTCGAATTCAGAATTATAGACAATTTGACGTTCCATATTAGAAAAATAAGTTTATGTCAAAAAAAAATTTATTCTCACAAGCTTTTATTGCCGACTGTACTTTTCTTTAAACATCCACAACCGAGACGATTTTAAAAAGCCCAATCTCGGTAGGATTGCATTATTTTATTACAGAAGTTCCTATGGCCTCCTTCCTGCTCCATAATCAGATCAGCTCGGTGCTGTCATATTATTGCATTATCACCGAACTTACATATGTCATATTTTAGCTCGATTGGAAACCGGGAAGTAGATCAAATTTAACTTGCAAGATTCCATCTGAACAAACATACATTGCAAGTTAAATAATAATAATAAATCTTTTTAATAGCTTACAATGTCATAAGTTCCATTATCAATTCTGTACACTACTACATCCAGGAGAGGCTTTCGTTTAGTTTTTAAGTTGGCCAACGCCTGCCATACTGTCGTGTACTCAAATCGATACTGACGGGCACTTTAAACAATGATTTCTACACAAGTTTCATTAGAGAACATCGTTTTGCAGCCAGCAAATGCTTAAGAATTTTACTATTTCTTGTAAACATCACAATAGATAAAGACACTAAACACTCGGTCAAAAGTCACACAAACATTTCAAGGGATTTATAACTCCCGAGTAGATTATGATACCCAGATACCTAATACGAGTATCTGCATCGTTAAGAGCGTTTATACCTGCTTCACAGGCAACGTCGCAATTTATTCCATTTAGCTTCATTATTTTGTGGTACTTGAATAAAACTTAAAGGTATGTTCAATTGATACCCTACATCGTTAGGAATCATGTTGTGTTTAATTCACCTATCACCCGCTTTTGCCTTTATTTAATTACAAAACAAGATATAGACATGAATTCATTTATAGAGCCTAAGTTGTGCCAATTAATATGAAATTTTGAATTGTGCCAGCTTAACTACCGAAAACCTAATGAATGTATTGAAAACATGTTCAACTTACATTCATATTTTTCAAAATAATCAAGGAAAACCAAAAAATATGCGACGTTTCCAGTTAAGCGGGTATAAACCCTCTTAACAATTTTTTGCTCATTATCAACTTGAAACACAATACGCACAGACATATACTATTGCGGTTAATTTAAGTCTAATGTTGTGTAGTGATTAATACGTTCAACTTGTCCTGGTCATTTAAAACCAAATCATTAACCTTGTCTCAGTTAATATTTTTTCTATGCAATTATTTCTTGGGTAGTTCTTGGCAAAAATGTTTTTACTCGGATTATTAATGACAAAACTCGAGATTAGTTTATAAGTAGCAACAGCAACAGAATATACCTTAAATTTCGAGCGTTTTATTTTTTGCCAAAAGAGCTTTTTTTCAAGAACTAACCAGCTATTGACGTCAGTAATGATGGTAAGTTGTTACGGGGATGACGAGTAGTAATTTGAAATAAAGGATACGATAAAGTGTCCCAGACCATTTATAATAATAGTGCTATAGCAAAAGTTTTCTTCCACAAATTTTGCAAATAATGTTTAAGCATCGCCCGCTGTCTGCCGTAAAGTTTTTTGCCGGAATTGCTCGACATTCGTCTTTACGCAGACATTTCCATACTCGCGGGGTAATCACGAAAGAATGTGCGAGCGTCCCGCATGGATCATACGTGTACACTGTACAGCTAGCAACGAAAACGCCAGAATACATGCCAGTGGTATCTGAATCCAACCGTATTCTCTAGGACGTAGAAGTGTGTTTAGATATTTTTGGCTCCTGTCGGCTGTGGAATATTTGTTGTTATCTGTATTTACCTGTGTCTATGCTGATTATGTGGCTCTAATGCAAGTCTGTATTTGAAAGAAAGCAAAGGATGACGTGACGTTGCGTAGTGCTGTGAGGTTTCTAAGGAAACGCACATTTCCTAGATTTCGCTTTTAATGACTGTGTTTTTTGCAATAAATAATCATTTTTTTCTTTATCCTCACCCTTATAAACGTGTTTTGACTCCTTTCAATCTTCATTTGAGTTGACTTCAGTGTTTTAATGGAGACAGTTCTTTGGTTGAGATCGATTTTAATTCACTGCTGGAATCATAACTGGTGAAACCATATATCTTTATAGGCTTATTTTAATCTTTTATTTCTACTACTAACAATCTAAGCATAGATCCGTTCACTTAATAAATATTCAATAAATATAATATCAGTAAATCAGCATATAAATCAAATGCAAAAGTACACAGACGTCAATTAGGTGTAATCGGTAGGGTTGAACGGACCTAAATCAATTACGCTGTATACAGGAATGCAGTCGAGGGTAGCAACGTAGGCAGACGGTTCAAATCAGTAAGGTCGTATAAGCTACTAACCCTATCATATATAGGACTTTTGGGATTGGTGCGGGAAGGATATGGTCCCATTGTACGTGACTAATCAATGCGAATCGAGTAGGTATGACTGGCAGTCATCGGACCGAGGTCTGGTAGCAGTTTGCTTCGGTGGGTAAATATGCGTATCTACAAGTACGCTCGATAGTATTAACAGGGGACACGGAATAATGAATCAGTGAACTTGATTTGTGTCTACTTTAATTGCAGACATATTAAAATCAGAACGATCTTGTAGGGTTTGAAATTTTATGTTTAGTACCTACATAAATGATTTCAGTCATCTAAAGTACAATGTAGCAGACCAGAACATACTCAATCCTCCATTTCAAATAATCTTTTGAAATTTAACACCAGACAATTTCTTTCTTGTGGTTCGTTTTTGAGTTAAAACGCTTATCAGAACATCAAACATTTTCTAACAATAAAGTGAATGAAAGAGGAAACACCTGTGTAAGACATTTTGATGTTCTTTGAGCGATATCAAACAGAAGGCCAGAGAAAGTGTTTGTAGACCTATTTATATTATATATATTTAAAACCTTGGATAAATATAGAAAATTAAAATATCGTGGTAAGTACAGGATCGCGCTTGTATAAAAGCGCTGTGTAATTAAGGTTAAAAATCTAAATTTTATGATTTTTTACTTTCAATTTAATAATCGTAAAATTTACCTACGGTACAACTTTTTGCAATTTTTACAATAACGTGCTCATGAAATATACGTATATTAAGAATATTGAAGAATTTAAATAGTTCATATATTTACATTGAGTCATGAGAAATCAAAGATCCGTATAAGTAACCAAAGATCCGTAGGTAAATTTCATATATTATTTTTTAAATTTTATTAACAACGTTTATAGATAAAAAAAGAAAGTAAGCGTGGTTCTATTATTGATTCGTAATTGTGTGCTGTGTGATGCTGTTATCACCGTGCATAGTAAACATACATAATAAAGTCTTCCTTTGCGATGAATCTTATTAGGCCCACGTTCAAAATAGACCGTATAAAATCTCATGCATGTTTAAATAGAAGCGCAGCTATCGAACCTTGGATGTGTAGGTAAGTGGTCGTTCGGAATGGCAGGATAATATGGGCCGTCAATCCCGCCCGCCTCTTAAAGGCCCGGCGACATGTGATGGAAACTTCCATTCAACTATTAATGAGAGACGAAAGTGGAAGTCATCCACTCCGCTCATCTATGTTGCATGTAAGTATCTACGTGGATATTATTAGAGATTTGGAAACAAAGACTTCTGAACAGAAGAGCGGCTGTCTCGACAGGCGACCATTTATAATCGAGCTAGGACAACGCTAACCATTTTTCCTTGAACGGGGTTTTTGTTTGCTCCATGTACTTTAGCTGTGGCTTAGCGCGGCTCCCTCTGCATGCCTGGGAATAATGATGCGGGTGCTGACGTACGCGTGACAACGAATAAAAGCCTTCGTGATAATAAAATCTCCACCAGAACTGAGTCTGCATTTTAAAATGTTCGCGTAAATTTATTATTTTGTTTCTTTTCTAACAGCTCTAAACCCCTTTCAGAAGCAGAGCATGTTTCATGAAAGACGTGCTATTTTCTGCAAACTTAATTTAGTTGAATGAATTCGTGAGCTCCCGAGCTTAGGTACATGTTTTAACACTTTAACTGCTTAAGATTTATAATCTTTTAACTAGAGACTTATTTAACCTCGTTTTGCAAGATCGAAATAAGTTCAAAAAGGCGAGTGAGACGGAAGTAAATAAGATGATGGTGCTTGAGCATTACGTTGTGGCGTTACATCATACGCGCTGTGGTAAATGAAATAGTGTGAGCGTCGCACGAAATAAACACACAAGATCGTCGAGCGGTGATGCCTACCGGCTCAGCGGTAAGCCCTTTCATTTGCATGTTTTCCCGGCAATATCAAATATCGGAACTAGAGCCGTGGCTTCGCACATTGTATCGTCGCCTCTGTAATTAAACTTCGACAGCTTCCTACATAATTACAATGGCGTACTACTGACTCGGCGGGACCGCGAATAAATTATTCATGAAAGGATAATCGCAATTAAAGTAAATATCACGAAATCCATTCATATTCGAGACCTTCGGCGCCGTTCGGGCTTCCCACGTCAATTATTTTTGTTAGACAATAATAATTAAAACATGGTGGGTTGTGGGTTAGTCAAGATTAGATCAACTTTGACAAAAACAGGGTAATCTAATCAGTTATCTATGTGAGGTGAAAAGGGTTTCAAGTCTAGCGGAAGCGGTCGAAGGTGGGAGGATCAGTGGTCTCGGAAACCGCAGTCACGGTGATTCTTCCTAGTTCTCATGTAACTTGTCGAAGCTAATGACAGGCCATCATGTGGATTTGGTTCTGCTTCCGGAAGCGGTTCGATAATCTAATCTAGCCGGCGCTGCGTAATACCAAACAAAGAAACCAAGTGAAAGGATGTCCTAGTCATAACGAAGTGGATGTCGTGTTGAAGTAACATATTCATAACACCGTTGAATACTGATAACCATAAAATTAAATTAGTGGTACAGTTTCAAATACAAACACAGGCATCCAACTGTTACTGATCTACATAATAAAGTCAAAAAAATGTGTTTGTTGATTTTCCATTTATAACGCAACAACGACGCAAAACAGTCAGTTCATTTTGTTACATTTATATTGTACTTTTCTTTAAACATCCGCAACTTCGCAAGAAGATTCTGAAGAGCCCAAACTCGGTAGGATAACATTGTTCTATTACAGAGTTCCTATGACTACCTTCCGGCTCCATCATTAGATTAGCTCGATGGTATCATAATGTTGTATTGTCACTTAACTTACATACGTATGCAAATTGTTAGTTCAACCAGCAAACTGGGAAGTGGGTCCAATTTGACTAGCATGATTTGCTTACCTAGCTACTGACATAGACAGGTGAACCTTATAAACGTAAAGATTGTAAAAGAGACTATTAGCTAAAAAATTACATGTTTTTTTTATATATTAGAAAAAAGCTCGCTTCCCGATGGATTAGCGAAATACACTGCCACGCGAGCTATGTCGATTGAAAAAGCTCGTGTTTTACAATGTATGTACCGTTGTACAAGTGCCATTTTTTATTAATGACGTCTTTATCGCTCCGAAACATAGTTTACTCGCAATCTTAGCCTTTGTAGGTGGTTAGGTTAAGCATATAATTAATTCCCTAGACATAAAGTGTGAATTCTTGAAAAGATAATGCTCTAATTAATAACTTGTTTAGGGCGTGAGTCTCGCATATTTCCCACAAGTCTGGATCATGCTAGGTGCCATAAGCCCAAGTGCTCGTGTACGTGTGGGGTAAGGACGCTCGCTCGGGGTAAGGCTAACGTTTTAGGTAGGTACAGGTGCTTACCAACGTTAAATTGCAACTTTCGCCAAACTTGCGTTAGCAAAATTTACATTGGCAACCGGTTTTGTACCGCGTTTTTCCCCGTGTACGTAAACCTACTATTTGTTTATTTTTAAGAACCATGTTTGTTGAGCTTACATTACGCTCCGACCAAAATCTATGGATCATTGCGAAAGAAGTATCAACTAAAAGCTTACAACCAACAATTAGCTAATTATAGTTTTTCAGTGAACTTCATACTTCTCTATATTTATAATTTTCAACAAAAAACGCATCGTGTGCATCGAAATTAAATTGTGACGACTATGCTGAAAAGTGAAGCTGACACGTTGAGACGTGTTCGGAATTATTCGAAACAAATGTATATCGATAAAATTTTATTTAAATGTCACGATATTTATATTTACGCTACAGTGTAGCCTACATCATCAACAAACGAACATCTATTATTAGTTCTAGTAAAAATCTGCACATCCATTAGTACGGCAGATTGATTCAGTCCGACCGCATTTTTCCCGAGATTTTATCTCTCGTCTCAAGTCGAGTCTTATGACAGATCTTACGCTTAAACGTGGAGTTGGATCGTTATGAGTATGAGTTATGCGCGGGGCTGATGGCTCCGTGGCCTAGTTGCATGCGAATGCAACGGGGATAAAAGCCGGTCAAGTGGAGCCCGCCGGAACCCTCCGATTTTACGATATAGACGTCTTAGATATTGCGGCGATGTCTCAGCTTAGATTCTTATCTAGATTTTCACATCAGCGGCCGCATACAAGTGTCGTTCGATTATGGGCGCTGTAAGAATAGGGAATATGCATGTTTTTTTTTTTTTGCTTCATTAAAAGCTCATTCATGAAACAAACAGTAGCAAAAAAAATCGAATAACTATAAAAATAACCAAGATATAAGCCATCAAACATTTCCTTCTATCTTTTTTTAGCAAAACGGAATTTAATATGGAGTTTATACGGCCGGAGTGGACCAAAGAGAATATAATCACTACGTTTTAAGAGGCGGGACTCTCATACTAGCCAATAGAATCAATATGCATGGCACTCTGATAACAACATGTACGTCAAAGAACCGTCAAACAGCAGTAGTACCAATCTAACATACTAAAATAGTGTAGTAGGCTATACGCTTGCGATTTTTATCGATAATATAAAAGTTTTTTTGTTCCTAGTTGCGTTAGACTGGAGTGGACTATGACGTAACAGAACATGTCGGACCTCTCTGTCAAATCGCCGTCTAATTAGCAGTTTAAAATGCCTATATCATGCGTATTTCTTGGCCGATTTTAATAATAATTTCACTTATTGAAATCGTTTTTACGGTATTTTCATAGTTTATTAAGTAAAGCTATTAAAAAAATCATGCTTGTACCATGTTAATGTTTACTGACGTTCACGGAAACATAACATAGAAAAGAAATGTATGTAACGTTTCCTTATTATTTTTTTGTGCTTTTGTAGTAGATATATTTAGTATTTTTTATGTAATATATAATTCCTGTCAAAGTTTAAATAAATTTTTACATATTTTGTGATGATTAATATTAGATCAGGGCTCGGAACCGGTATTTATAAATCTTCTTAAATACACGCTATTTCCGGAATGTTTTAAAACTGAGGAGAAGACAAATAAATATCTTTGATAAAACCGATTCAAGTTCTAGAATTCTTATAAAATATACGAAAACCTCGTAACTAAACGAAAAAGAACGGTTATTTTTTGAAGAGAAGAGCGTTTGAGTCAGAGAGCAAACGACGACGACCGAAACCCAACGAGCCCTGTTTGAAATTGTATATGATTCATTTTTAAATGTATCAATATAATATAGTATGAGTTAAATTAACAAAGTCGCGCGGCAAAGCCGCGTCTTTGCAGTAAATAAAAGCAAATTTGTGGGTAGCTATCATTTAAAGGGCGTAAGCGATTGTAGATTTTGAAGAGTGTTTTAATACATTATTCTATCCATTTACAAATTACAAGCCGTATTTGCGCTGAGATTACCATGTACTATTTTATCCCTTATAAAATAAGGTTATGAATTTCAAAATAACTTTTTCTTGTATTTTTCTACATAACTACGGGTTTAGGCTGTAGTTACATTATCTTTCAGTCTATGCTAAGGATTTTATTATATTAGATACTACGAGTATAGTAACCTTAATTTGAATGTAAAATTATGTAAAATAACTATAAAATTAACCATGCAATAATTATATTAAAATACTAACTGCATAAAAGTTGAAATTCATAAACGCGTAACTAGCAGTTTCTTAGAAAATTTCATAAGAAAGTATAATGCAAAGAAATGTACATAAACGCTCCCTCGAGCAAAGTTCAAAGTTAATCTTCACTATAATAGAAATTTCTTTACGCGAATGTTAATTCGAAAAACGTAGTTATTCTCGCTCCCGTAACTGCGGTGAAAAAATCTATTAGTGGGACCGAAAATACGACGAAAGCTTGGCTTTCTTTGCGCTTATTCCACTTTTTTGTGCTTATTAAGCTGTTCTTATTTAACCAATTTAAAAATAAATTATAGCGGAGAAATGTAAAATTTTCTTATGTTAATATTTCTTAATTGTAATAACTTATTGTATAATAATAAATAATAATAATAATAAATATTACGGGTAAATTTTTACACAAATCGAACTAGTCCCATGGTAAGCTCAATAAGGCTTGTGTTATGAGTACTAGACGACGATATATTTCATAGATATATTCCTGATATACATAGAAAACATCCAAGACTAAGGAACAAATATTTATGCTCATCACACAAATATTTGCCCTTACCGGGATTTGAACCCAGGACCTCAGCTTCGCAGGCAACGTTACTCCCACTGAGCTAAACCGGTCGTCAAAAATCAAAATATTGTATAAAAATTAAAATAAACTTTCGATATGTCGGGTAGCGGAGATTACCTACTTTTATTCTTAACGCTTCTTTTTATATACATATTACCCTAAAAAAAATTCTGTTATAAATTCCCCTGGCTACATTTAAATTACTTATACGAGTTTGATACACCCAAGGAATATTTAGTAGTGCATATTTTTAGAAGCTTACAAATAGACTTTGTGGACCGTAGTAGAGGTATCAATGCAACTAGAACCCACATTCGATCGGCAATAACAGCTATGTGTTTAGTTGTCAATATCGATAATGTGTAAAACAATATCGATTTCTCAGCAACCCAATGCATCTCAAACAGATACGTTTGTGTAATCAAGTTGTTGTCCTTTACAAATTATACTAAGCGGAGATAATTGCAAACGATTTGAGTAACAGTTAAACTTGGTCTAAAACTAACTTGTGAGGCTAACAAGAGTCGTGATTATAATTGCTCGTCTCATCAGAACGCACGAGGTCACTTGGGCTACGGCTCTGGAGAACACGACTAAAGGACTTATACTGTACAGCTTAAGCTACTAGCATTTACCTGTGTATTCACCAGCGTTTCTGAGAACTGAGTAGCCGATTTTCATGTAAAAGTAGTACAATGATAATGCGTTCATACTCTTATGAATTCGCCGCTTTGGAGACCGCTGGCGATGTGGACCGCGCTTGTGTGCAAGTTTACGACGCGCTGGCTTTGACCAATCGGAGTCAATGGGGAATGTAGGAAAATTTTCAAAAACCTTGAAATTTTGATTATATGTAATAAGACTCCTTATTGTCACAAAAATATAACAGCTTTTTATGTGGCTTAGAAAAAAATAAAAAAGATGAAAAGGGGTTGGTGGGCCTATATACCTGCCTTATACGGTATACATTACTATTACAGCCATTTTTATCGAAAATATCAATGCTGCTCTTGCCGTACCGTATAAGGCGGGCATAAGCCACAGAAAAATCTGTATTTTTTCTCTGATCATATGGAGGCATATTCCTACCTATAAACAAAATTTCAAGATTTTTGAAAAAAAAAAAATTTTTTTTCATCCATTCCCCATTCAGTAGTTGGTTCGGAAAATATTACGGCAGTTTTTAAAATATCTCTTATGATAATTTTAATATTGTTATCATGCATATTTATTAGGTATAAACCTTTGTAAAGCGTGTAAGACATTTTGTTTCTTGTGGTTTAGTGTGTACAAAAGACGTTGCTGGGCCCGGGTAGAGTACGTAGTAAAAAATACTGATAAGCTTTTGAACAAATCGCTGAACTTTATGGTTTCATAGTCCGACAGCAATATGAATACGCTTGGATTCATATTGTTGTCGGACTATGAAATGTTGCACGGAGCTAATCAGTAAATCAATCATGTATACAATACAAACACATCGAAAACAATAATTTTATTTAACATCAAGGTATATATTCCCCATATTAACTTTAATTCTCATTTCCAAACCTTTAAGGGTTCATTTCCGCGCCAAAATAAACAATTATCATACGTGCCTCTCAAATTAACTCCATACCAAATTACACCAAAATCGTGAAAAGATGAAAGCGGTTAAAAAAACTGACACACAGAGTTACTTTCGCATTTATAAACTAGTATGAATAGCATTGACTAGTATGAATGAATGCAAGTTTCCGGCGTAACGAAAGATTTCGATCGCGTTTAGGTCTCTCGTATAAATAGTTTTGTCACAAACGCGCGGAACGTCGTTGGCGTTAAAAGCAAAGTTATACTAGAGAGCTGCTGCACAGAATACTAACAGATTGATAAGGCAAGCTAAGAAATTACTTAGTCTTCAGTTTTGCCGCTTTGGTAAGCAGAGCATATTGCGATTTGCAGATAGATTTGTCTTATAGAAAAACGTTATTTTCGTGATATAGCTTGGTATTCGCCTCATAACCAAATTATGAGTAGGTGATCTATAATAATATAAGTATTTATTTTCATTAATGTTTACAGTAGGTATTAGTAGTAGCTAATTCAGTTTTTAGTGGAATAGACAATTATTAAATTGATTATAATACTGTGTCGAAAATACTAAACATTATCTCTTTGTTTCTTTCATCAAGATAGTTCGTGACGCTTAGTCACCAAATAGTTCAGTACACGTCTTAATGATATTTGGAATAAGATTGTGTTCCAAACTATTTGACTTTGGATTTATTATTTTTTAATATAATAGAACTTAGATAAGCAAGATTAGCAAATATTATCAGTTCAATTATCGAACTAAATTATAAAATAAAAAACTATGCAAATCGTTTATTAATGTTGATGTGATAGGATGACGAAAAAAAGGGAAATGTGTACCACGGTACAACACTCCCGATGTCCCTCGGACATTCACCGTCGTACCTTCGACACTGACTAACAAACATATTATAATCGTTACATATTTATTTATTTACGAAATAAGAGACATATTTACTATATTTATCCATCAATAGATTGAGGTAGTTTAATATACCTTAAAATATGTACTCAGGGAGGCCATATTTTTCTTTAACCTATAAAATAATCATGGAGGGAGATTTCCCTTAGTTTGATTCCTAATTTAGCAGAATTCATAATGATTCAGTTTTAGTCACTTATATCAGACTGTATGAAATGCGTGAAGAAAAGTTATAAAAAAACGTATAAACAATAAGCTAAATAAACACGCCGTAAGCGACAACGGCAGCAATCACTAGAAAAGTAATTCTATAATAAAATACTTGGTGTCCTTCTTACGCATAATAATGAACATAAATTATTTATTATGATGCACTTTTATGACTAAGCTATAATGTGGAGGTGTGTACGAATTCGTCACTCAGTACCAATTATCGCTTTTAAAAATGATTGATAGAGGCCATTAACAATGCGCATCTCCATTCGATTTGTATGAAATAAATAAAAGAATACTTAATGCTAAACGCCCGCACATATTTTAGTAAACAATTACAATAGATTATTTACGTACGCCTTGACTTTTCGATGTCAAATAGTCAAGGTTAGATTGTAATGGTGTTATTGTACCAGGTGAACCGAAGCTCGTATCTGACAATGGATTTAAGTTCGTTATAGGAAGTTATGCAATTATTTCGTCTTCGATTTGAAATTGTAACGAAACGTTTTATGATCAAGGTAACTTTGAGCAAGAAGCGCGTTGTTTGCTTTGCATCTCGGCCTGATTTAGGAAATTCTTGCGCAATTTGAAACCTTTTCGAGCCCCGTATAAGCCTCAATAACGTGTGAACTTTTTATTATTGTGCCAAACGAATGATAAATATTCGATAATTTGCAGTTCAAAGCGAATAATGCAACTTTTAGCCCACATTGGATATCTTCAGTCAGAGGGACAAAATAAGCTGAATATTGTTATCCTTATCAGATACGCATCTAAGGGACAAGTAGTTTCATCTACGTAGCATTCGCACCACTAAAATTCATGAGGTGATATATTGTATGAGGTATGAGGCACTAAGGCTAATAAGCATTGTTTTGTCTCTCCAAATAGATAGATAAGGCCATCAATCCGAACGGAATCGTGTGGGCACAGAGGTCACGAAGGTGTGACTGACATAGGATTGGACTGTAACGATGACAGTTCTAATTACTCGCATGAAGTAACTAAACATTGCGATTTATTTGTCGGCAGTGGATCGACCTTTACGTCGTACAATGTCATGTTATGAACTGCCTATACTTGGAAAAATGACAGCCATTAAAAGTTATAACACAATAATCTTGGGACTGCGTTTCATAGCCATGTTTGTCGGTATTACAATTAGGAAGTGAATCGGTAGCATTGCTTAAAGGTTTACCTTTTATGTAACCTCATTTACGTAAATCACGATTATTACAAACAATCAAATTTTGCGGGTGATTTGTTTCCATTTCTATAACATGGTTTTTGTGCACTATTCTAATAAAAGAACAATATTTTAATACAATCAGCAAGAAAAAATATTGAAAAATATTTGTATAAGATATTAATTTGGCTGCTACCGAGAGCTTGTTATCCGCGGGTTTCTTTCCGTTTCCGTTCAATTCTTTCTCTCATAGCCCTTCAATTTTTCATCTTAACCTCAAGTATTCGATCGGGCTCTCCAATTTAATAAATACAATTGACCTGAACCTCAATATACCTTGTTACACTCATAAATAATGCAGATGTTTATAAATAATGCATTCATTCCGTAAATAAAGCACGAGGGTGTGGACATTTTGTTTTCAAACAAATCAAACTGCAGATTCTCGTTACCTATTTCCCTAATTATATAACCACAAATCAAAATTGCAAATTGCCTTTAATGAATACTTGAAGCATTTTAATTAAGGGTTACACCAAAACAGTCTCGTCTGTCCCACGAGTTGAACACGACCGCAGAGGAGTTGCGCGCCCTTCCTGTCCGCTCATTAGCCTGCAGATACGTTGCCTCGGTCCCGAAGAACTTGCCCTTCTCACTACATCACCAATTAGGTCAATGCGGATCCCGCGAAGCCTTTCATTCGGCAATGGGCGTTGGACGGCATGCCCAATTAAGTGACGTTTGAACTAATTAGAAATACAGCTCCAGTTTGCTTAAAAACAGGATAAAGTTTGCAAAGAAGTTTAAGGTTTAACGTCTTTTGTTTAAAAATTGACGAATTTGGTGTAGCAAGTATTTTATATTTTTATCAATAATATAATGTTTATTTTATAGGTTCAAATTAATCATGGTATACCCTGATCTATTTAGCTTTTTGTCCTGGTATGTTGTAACCGCAGTTTTTTCGGTAGGTAGTATTTTTTTATATTTAATAAGATATGTATATCTTGAGAAAAAAAATATAGAGAACTTCCTTTGACAAGTTAGTGAAAACGTTCTTAAAGCAACTAAAATAGATAAAGTTCCATAATATCTGAAATCCTTTATGAAAACCTGTTGTAATATTTCATTAGTTGAAGTCTGGTTTCATAACGAACCCTTTGTCGCATTATTGTTTGGTTTAGAATGATGGACTGATTTTGAAATGTTTCAGTTATATAATTGGCTGCTTGTGAATAGGGCTGTAGAGTTTTGGCGCACAATAGGCGACCTTGCCGGGCTCTATAACGTAGTTCAATCACAATATTGGGGCAAAGGTTATCTAAGGCGAGTCCCCGGCGACTCGCGAACCTCCGGCATTGTGCTCGCTATAATCTTTCAACTGTATCAAATTTCAGTGAATCCACTATAGTTTTTGACATGATATGGCATACGTGCTCACATTTATTTAATGTAGATGGACAGCGATTGAATGGCTTGCAAGGAAAGCTACTTTTTTATATTCTAGCTAACAGACGCAAGCTAGAGGAGAGACAAGAGAGAAGCAACTCAATTACCTAACCATGTTTTTTGGTTTGGGTCAATCTAGTGGATGCCATTGTTGCTTCCGCGTCTACATCTATAACTAAAACAATGCGACAGGAACGCTGTATAAATCTTTTAACAAACATGTGGAATCTTTTGATAAAAGTTGATGATAGCATAGTTCAACTTGCAAATTAAAGTACTTGCTTACCGGCTGCTGCGAATACCGCACGAGTCACGGTCGACTGAATTCCGATTTCTCATACTTATAGATTCTTGTAAGTATAAATTGGAGTTCGGCTCTATAAAGCTGTAGTACAGGCAGTTGCATTAAAGATATTGATTGACAGCTGTTATCCTAACAAGCCGCGTCTGTGATCTCAAAATGGACACCATGGCCCAGCTGAAGCGATGCTCCACTAAATATCAGTCTTATTTATTTAACTTCAGTTTTTAATTTATTTTTATTAATATTTTCTTCTGTTTCCGCGATTATTACTCATTGAAATAAAACAATTATTTTTATTAGTTTCATTATGGATGCATTTCCAAAGGAATAATTTGATATCTGATGTTTACTTGACGCTAATAATATTGAAAACAAATATCTAAGCTTGATTTAACATGAGGCAGTTGCATTGAGGCAGTAATTTATAAAGGATTTTTTTTAAAACCCGCAAGTCTCTTCTTAAAAGCAAAGTGAACAGAGGTTATTTTCAAAGTTAAATATTGATGTTAAGATAATATTTACCCAAAATAATCACAAGTTATGAAAACTCGTGTCGTCAATTCACTATTCACTAAATAATCACGAAGCACTCGATTTAAACCGCTCACTGCATGCTGGGGCAGATAAAAGCTTTTTGAATAAACAATAAAATCGCTCCTAGGTAGAGCATGCATGACAAATCTAATTAAATTCGTTGGGGCGAGGCTTTAACCCGTGAAGCAGTGACAGCAGATTAAGTTCTACTTTAATTATGGAGGCAGCACTATTCCAGTCAAGTCGTTACTATACCTCCCACAACTACCTGGTACAGTTCGAGGCATCATCAGTATCAAACTTTAACTCAATGGTGTTAAGATTGAAAATTGATCGCTTAAAATATTCGTTGTCAGGAGACATAAACACATCCTTCTGCATGACTGAATTGTTACAGAGAACCGACATTACCGCCTATTTATGTACATACTGTGGGAACTCAAGGGGATCCAAGCGAAAGACGGCACAATTTTAGCGCATTGACATTGATACAATATCCCATCAAGTCATACGTATAATTGTAGGTTGAACTAATACACCGTTGGTTCCGTACCACCGTATGTACCACTTATAAAATTAACATTTAGGACAAAGTAACTTTAAGAAAAACTATGACACCTTCAGGTACCTGTTTTTAGAAAAAAAAAGTTGTCAGATTTACAAAATAAAGAATATTTTTTCCATTCGGACGGAATACAAAAAAAAGTTTTCAAAACAACTCTGCTTAGTAAACGATGCACCAGCCACCACGCAGAGTATACTAATAGGTGTTTATAATGTAGTGTAGGCGGCTGTCATAACCTCGGGTTAATTAAAACTGCGAGGACGGATTAATGGTCCGTTATATCCATTATATTCGTTATATCGATACTGTTCACGCCGCTTTTCGCCCTGACGCGTTGTCTGTCTTCAGCGAGGTCAACGATCGTTAATTATAATTGCTGGAAACGTTTGAAGCTGTATACGATTACTGGGCCGTCATATAACAAATTAACGACAAAGTACTTGGGCAAGTACTTTGTCGTTAATTTGTTATATGACGAATGTTGTACATGGAAATTCGTATTACCTATGTTCATAAAAGCGTCGTGTAATTCAAATAAAGATAATATTTAATAGAACAGGAAGAGGAACACCGAGATACGTGTACCACGAAAGTATTATTTGCCAATATATTAGTAAAAACGGGCTGGATACGTAATTCGACGGACTGATGACAGGTGAAGCTTCCGAATGGATAACCTATATAGTGGGTAGAAATGTAGGCCATCAATAGATGAGATGACCTGCCGATGGGGCTGGAGTTGTCACGGAGAAGGCGGTCGACATTAAGAAGATGGGAGTACTACTAAAGAGACCTTCACTCAACGATAGAAATACAGCGACAACAGTGATAAACACATTACCCTCCTTTGCGTCGCACGCGTAGGTAGATAAAGATAGTGATCACTAGTCGACAGTGTACGGAATAAATAATACAAAATAAATTGAAACTGAACATTTAATCTTGTCCCAGTAATGACGTTCGAATGGCGGCACCTAGCTTCCAGCGCGTTTCGGATAAACAAAGGAAGATGTCACGTGAATGTTAATTCGTTCCCGATTAGTATTCAAGGCAAAACAACAACTAATAAAAAGGAGCCACCGTTGGGAAAATTGAAAATATCCGCAACCGTCAGGAAAATGAGGAGATCTCTTAGTCACGCCGTGAAATTAGAATCGTCCCGCCGTTCCGATGCCGGTCACGTGGCGCCAAAAGTTTGTTTACGTTTCCATCTGATTATAATATGAACGGAATTACCTAAACGAGCTTGTAGATTTTACTCCACGTTTTCAGTTCATTACTACTCTGAAATTGATATTAACTAAAAAGATAACACGTTAGATGCTCCCTAGATGATAGACGTGTAGCTAGTTGATTTTTAGGGTTCCGTACCAAAAAGGTAAAAAAGGAACCCTTATGGTGCGACTCTGTCTGTCTGTCTGTCTGTCCGTCCGACTATTAGAGCGCCATATCTCAAAAACTACTTATGCTATCTATTTGAAGTTTGGAATATTTATAAAGATGGGCAGTCCACATGTATATTTTAATTTTCTACAAAAAACGGGCGAAAGCTAAAAGTCTAGTCACTAGGTCAAGTAGGGTATCATATGAAAGGGCTTCTGAAATGAAAGGGATCTGTACATTTTGGAACAATTTTTTTAATTTTTTTTACTGTGCTTAAATTTCGATTTATTAAGGAAAACGCGGAACCCCCCCCCCCCCCCCAAACTTAATCGAAAGTGTTCTTAGTCAGGAAGACTATTTTTTTTTTCTTATCGTGTGGGGGGCTTTTTATCGATCCAACGATTACTTTTTATTATTTCACTGACTCCGTTCCTGTAAGCCTACAAGACGTTTAATATAAATAAATAAATAAAGATGGCAGAATTAATTATAATTGCTGCTGGCATTTCTCCGTAACCTTGAGCCTGCGAAACATACACAACCCTTTATTTGCAAACCCGCATTTGAAGATTCATCAAACTAAACCCCACTTATTCCTTACCTTTTTACCGATATAAGGGGAATGAGCGTCCTTCGGCTCTCGTAAAAGTGAATGAAATGTAAGTACCACATCAGCGGTTGGGTGAGCGATATTGCAGGTCTGGAGTTTGGGCTGGGCGCGGATAAACTGGCTTATTTGAATGAGAGGTATGCGAACCGCAAACGCTAGCAACGAGAGCACTTGCCCCGGACTCGAACCAATAGACCGATACACGTGCGCCGCAAATGAAAGCCGAACGTGACTTTCATGTTATATGTACGAGGGTACTTTATACCTTGCTAATATGCCTATATGTGGGCTACAATTTCCATAACTGTAAGGAAATAGATTTACTACATGCTATTTATTTTTAAATTGTGTGGTATATTATATAATACTTAACTATACAATTTAACCATACCAAGGATAAAAGTATGCACTGTGTATCTACGAAAACAAATAAACCTGCAAATGTCTAATTGTACTAATGCCTGATTTTTACTCGTACCTAAGAACTAGAACCTCATTTTACTTCAGCGTAGGTAAAAAGTATCCTAGAACTATCTATGAATACCTAGCCTGTGTACAAAAAATAATCGAAATCCGTTTAGCCGTTTCGGCGTGAAAAAATATTTCAATTCAGTGACTTCGTTTTACTTATTTTTTGATAATATCTTCAATGTACAGGCATTTTTGTTTATAACTTTATAATTAGTACACTTACAAGTGTACCTTTCATCAGCGAATATGAAATGGCAGCTTTATAGGTCTATGTTCTATTTCATATATATACCTTTTTTCATGCAGGTTAATAATAAAAATACAATCGTTCTTGAAGGATACAAAGTTTAAAGTATTTTAGCAAATAACAACGCACGCTTCAGGGTCTCCGTCTAAACGCACAAGTATTGTGATGTTCTCATCTTGTGGCACTTACCTTAATAATATTATCATCTATGTGGAAACCAATAGCGCATTGTTCCTCAACTAAATATACAGTTTTTAGGTAATTGCCTCGTGCCAAATACGAAGCCTTAACCGCCGGTAATAATTTAAGAGGTCGGCAGGTTAACGCACATTAACGTACAATTGTAGTGCCAGTTTGCGATAATTTTGATCAATAACACGGAATATCTTCATGTAAGTCGAATGTGCATGCGAATGGCGATTAGCCCAAATGACTCCACAAGTTTCCATCACGGCCACAGAACATAAAAGATTACATAGATTACTATGTTAATTATCCTTGAATTCCTACTTCTCCACCAACAATAAAACAAAAATCATTTTACCTCAAGTAGATGAGCACATTGTTACATTGTGCGAATATAATGCAAGTTATGGGCAGATATCTGCATGAAGCACTACGCCTATTATTATAATTTTGCTGTAGGCTTGTGTATCTATCTACGAAGTTCTATCATCGTGTGTTCTAAATCTGAATATTTATAACAACTTAATTAAGTATCCTGTCCAGTACTTACACGCGGGACAATTAGATGAATCACAAAGTCTAATAGCGCCTCTTAGCTGGACGGTCTATCGCCTGCCTTATCTAAAATTCAGAATACTGAGTCTTGCCGAATATCTAAAGGTGTTTTAGTGTAATGGCGCGGTACATGTCGTGCTTACACGACTTTACACATGCAAATAGATGCATAAATATTATAGACAAATATAAAACATAATAATAATTTGTGTATAAATATAGGGTATATCAATCAAATCAAATCAAATCAAAATATTCTTTATTCAAGTAGGCCTAGTTACAAGCACTTTCGAAATGTCAGTTACATGAGAGTGAATGTTTGCTGGGAGAAATACAATATGATCCAACATTTGCTGCAAGGATTAGGGAAACCCAGAAAAACCTAATCAGATCATTTAACTTAAATGTAATATTATTGATAAAATCATCATTTTTAAAATTAAAATAATCAATAAGATAAATCCCAAAAGGATTGTCCATAAAAAATAAATAATCTAGAATGTGTCTAGAATAAAATTCTAAATGTCAGAGTATATAAAACAATTAAGATTAAAATAATAATAATAATAATACCTTAGGTATTCGTTAAAATAATTATTAATATACCTACATGACGCTATAATTTACATTAATCCCACGCGGCTTCATCATTCATGTAGTCTTGTGTGCTATAATAAGCTTTAGAAAATAATTTTCGTTTCACAATATTTTTATTTTATTTATAAGCTCATGGCAAGCATCATTATCCTTATAATGTGCGTTGGCATGTGCATTCACAGAACCCTTCAGAAATGGAAACCAAAATTTTACGAATATGAAGAGAAAAGCTTTCTGAATACGTTTTACCACACTATTCAGTATCCACAACGAAGCAGCTCCCATGCAACAACATAAACCCTCCTACCACACACTTGTACCTGTTATACTTATATTTCGTTCCATTATTTTAAATAAATGTAGTTCTATTATAAGCGTATTCACATACGAGTAGTGGGTTACCACTTCTGATTACTTTAATGTTCGATATTAACATACCCGCACACAACGGGCCGACGGCGTGGACACTCAAATAATAAAGCCGAGTTGTTCCCGAGCGGCTATATTTGGAGTCCCATTCCCATTAGGCCGCCCCGAAAGAGACAGTATTATTCATCCATTAATAGCATCATCCACTACCCTCCCACCAATCTAAAAATCAAAATTCTGTTGAAACAAATAAATGGAAACCATATTCTGATTTAAAGTCGATACAAACCTCAATGTGTATTATTTATTTAGCAGATTACCGTTTATTTACTCTTATGTCAATACTTAATATGCAAATGGAAATCATTACCGAAATGGGAAATTATTCATCTTCCTCTCCAATGACACTTCAGTGAAAAAACAATGTACTTTTCAATCGTGAATTAGTGATACACTATTGTACTGATGGATTTAAATGATGTTCATTATGCGCATGAATAATTAATCGTAGAATAGTAATGGAGGAAAGAATGTCAACCTGTGGAGCGTTAGAGTTTCGGTAGCATTTAATTAATTAGTTGGGTTCGCGTTTTGTATTGGGAGAGCAACCGCGCAGGCGGTACGGTAGAGCCAAGGGCCGGCCGCGAATGTGGATGCCGGGTACCCTGTTGTTTTTGCATTGTTTGTGTTTGTGCAACGAATGGTATGCAATAAAACGCTTATTCCAGAAACTATCCGAAAAGCTTTGAAACAAATATTGTAGCTAGCGTGCGACCAAGTCGAAACAGCTAATACAATTTCATTGAAACTTTTATAAACAATACATCGCAAACACGAAGAAAGCGCCTTTGTTGTCTATACGCAGAATTAATCTCGACAATTCGTTGTGCAACCACTTTACAGGAGGGAACTTAAATGGATCGTTAAAATTTTATAGCATAAGCGTCTAGCCTGAAAGCCCGGCAGCTGATGTATTGTACACCGCACTATCGACAAAGTCACATGAACCCTTCGACAAAATGAGTGATTGTCGAATTAGTGTGTTTCACAAAAAAACTTTCCAACTTACTTTATTCCGGGATTGCGAATTCCATTCTAAAGAGCGTTCAGCACGAACCAAAAAATTCAAATTTTGGTTTGAATGTTTTAGTAACCAGGTCGGCGCGGTCATTCAATGGGCAAATATGTTTTCGTGCGAGGCACCCGGGATTATTGGATAGGTTTCCCGCGCTATGTCTTGTAATAAATTTTGTGACAAACAATATTACCTTGTCCTTTGTGGGGTTCTGACGGACATCGATCGCGTCTAACAATAGCACGCAGATCTCGGAGATGCTTCTGTCGCCGCTCAGCCGCGCACAATGGGAACAAGAAGATGGCGCAAACATTCTCAGCCACCAGACTCGTCCGGGGTTAGGGCCAAGCCTGTACTGTACTAACAAAACAGCCAACGATATTTAAGACGCTCATTGTGATAAACTCAATACCTACCTTTTATGTTTGTACCATCTAGTGATGGTATTGCAAAATATAAGTCCTATGAATTGCTCTTTTATAACGAAGATCGTAGGCCAGACAGATTAAAGTATCGATCGCAAAAAGCTAATGGATTCAGCTGATGGTTACCCCGTTTCCGCTTATTGCCATTGATTTGAAATAGTGATTCAGGGATTTATTTTAGCAAACATAAAGCAAACAAAAACTTAACCAATCGTGGTCCTAATGGGTAATAGAACCTACTATCTCTGGCTTACCGTGCCAACGACTTAACCACACGATCTGCGCAGCTAATAAAAACAATAGTATTTTCCGCATTCAAAGTTATGAAGCAGGAACCTAAATTACTTGTAAATTTGAAATGTAAATACATAATTAAACCCAACATTTTCACTTTTCCAATCTTTACTATATATCACATACAAACCATGTCCAGACAATTACAAACACAAGAAAAAAGAATTAGCCAAATAGGGGCACTTTCTGAAGTGATAAATAAATAAATAATAAATAAATATTACGGGACAATTTTACACAAATCGAACTAGCCCCAAGGTAAGCTCAATAAGGTTTGTGTTATGGGTACTAGACGACGATATATTTAATAGATATATTGCTTACATAGAAAACATCCAAAACGCAGGAACAAATATTTATGCTCATCACACAAATATTTGCCCTTACCGGGATTTGAACCCACGACCTCAGCTTAGCAGGCAACGTTACTCCCACTGAGCCAAACCGGTCGTCAAGTGATGTGCGAACATATATTCCTTCAATTAATTTTTATTTATATATAATTCCATAAATAATAAGTAAGATACAGTTCGATCAAACCTACAATATTTTTTATAGAATTAGGTTCCCGTCGATTGCCTCACCAACAATCTGCCGTAAAATAGAATTTGAATGAATTTGTGTTCCGTACAATAATTTGTTCCCGCAATCGATTCCAACCAAATAACGCCATAATTTCCGCCGAACCATCCAGCCTTGTAATAAATACGTGGCTTCATATTGTTGACGAATGTGACCTTTGCGGCAGGTGCGTTCGAGACACGCCGTGGAAAGGGCGTTTTCTTGAAATGTTTAACTTAAATATTGCAACCTTTAGGCTTAATCTGACCATAACATTGATTCAAACCTACACGATCGTCACTCCTTATCATAACACAACAAAACCTTCGAGACCGTGATGTAACGCGACGTCCGAAACGTCGAAGAATTACTTACGAAAGGTAATTAAATAAATCATACTCATAAGCGACTAGCTTCTGCCCCCGACTTCGTCCGCCTTAAATTCGTTTATCGCGGATAAGGGTATTTTTCCGGGATAAAAATTAGCCTATGTCCTTCCCCGTGACTCAAACTATCTCCATACCAAATTTCATCCAAATCGGTTCACCGGTTTAAGCGTGAAGAGGTAATAGACAGACAGACAGACAGACAGACACACTTTCGCATTTATAATATTAGTATGGATATGGATAGTATGGATTAAGCGCCGTTTTGTTGTGTTGTGATAATTAATCTTACCATGTTGTGGTGTTTTTCCAGAGCGCACAGAGGGCATATGGGATCTTTCAAGAAGCGAATGAACAGGGCACTCAAAGGTTAGCAATGCCTGGGAGATTCCTGCGGTGTTGCTCCGGTGGGCGACGATGACCACTTTTCACCAGATGGCTCATCTGCCCGTTTTCAACTCATTACGAAAAAACTATGCTCTATTACTTTTTAATAGCTGATTACTGTCAATATCGACTCTTAATTATGTCGATCGTAAACCGGCAGTTGATGCCATGCTTACATAGTATGGTGGATTAGAGCCTAAACTATTTAAGCCTATTCACTGTACTGTGGTACATACGAATGGTATTAGGTTAATACAAAAACTGCTCATTTTTTCTCCAGACGTTGCCACGCCAATATTAAGTGTTCTTTACCGTAAAACCACTCAACCATAGTCCAAAATTACCCAACTATAGTCAAAATGATATCGAACTGTACGCGCCTAGATACTTTATTATATTATTGTGAATGAGTTCATATCATAGACCTTTAAACTCTAAAGATTGTTCTGGCGATATCCTTAAAAAACGTATTTATATCTAATTTCCTTTCTGGAGCATAATTGGGTGCCTGCACTATAGGCTGTTTTATAGTACTTCATTTATTTAGCCAGGTTCTAAACTAATGGAGTGATTTGCTGTTAGCTCTAACCCACCTGAAAAAGCCTGCGTTGCGGATCTGAACTTATGTATAGTACGATTTAATAGTTAAATAAAAATCTATATGTTGACAACTTTTACAAATTAAATACTTGTTATTGTCTATAATCAGATCACTCAGCGGTGCCGTCTACGGCAAAGCAAACTAAGAGGTTATAACCATGCTGAGGCTAGCCAAGATACAGCATATGCTAATATGCAGTACGTCCGTATGACGTTTGATTAGTGACAAAAAGTCCGTTGTTTGTACAAAGTCTGATATTACTTATAACTTGTTTAATGTAGAAAGGATTATCACACTAAGTACATGATGAATTGCTGATGTAATAATTTGATGACTCGGGCTCTTGGCGGTCCAGGAATCAGTTGTGGTCGCGGGTTCGAACCACACTAGGTTTCACTGGCACGCTTTAACCTGAAAAAGATCATGTAGCGATGAAGTTAAAGCTTTGTATTGTACAAAATCCAATTCAAGGGAATTAGATTTTTGAAATACAACCTTGCGTAAGGATGCAAGGTTATATTTGTCTACAGTATAAGCTAACCCTTAGTAATCATCATATTCTAGCCTCTGCAGCACATTGTCTCTTGCGTCCAGATTTCAAATTCATTTATTGCAGGCATCAGTTGCCCATAGATGAACACCGTACAAAGTAACATATATATTAAAATAAATCAAAACATAGATATAAAAACAAGCACAATTAAACAAGTGGCGACGTGAAACGCCACTTCTGGGTGTCAACTAACCGGGCAGGGAAACGCCCTTCGGCCAGAGCTCCTTCTTCACAAAGGTCGGTAGCTGGACAGTGAGCACTCTTACCACAAATGAAGTTCACGTTGTGGCAGTGTGCGGTGTAGTATTCGATTTGCCAATAGACATAGCTATAAACCAACACTGATACAAACTAATATTATAAATGCGAAAGTTTGTCTGTCTGTCTGTCTGTCTGTTACCTCTTCACGCTTAAACCGCTGAACCGATTTGGATGAAAGTTGGTATGAAGATAGTTTGAGTCCCAGGAAAGAACATAGGTTACTTTTTATCCCGGAAAAATACCCTTATCTGCGATAAACGAATTGAAGGCGGACGAAGTCGCGGGCAGAAGCTAGTTTATTATAATTGACTGACTCGAGCGAATTCTGTATTTCAGCTCATTAACATGCACTATCCAATATTGAAGTGGGTTTAGAGCTACAATTAGCCACATGGAAGCCGGTAAACCGGGCTATTATAATTGCCTGACAAATTGGCGTTAATTCTGCATTTGGACTCATTAACGTTGTACCACGGTTAACGTGGGAGGTTCGACGATAACCTTTTCGGCAGTTAGGATCCATTGTTGTTATCAGCCGGAGCGGCGGAGGCGCGCCCTCGCCTCGCAGTGACTCATGCCTCGCCGATCAAATGCCTCGGGCCCGGCTCAGCCTTACGAAATTATCCAAGGAATAGCATTTTAACTCGAATCGTGTTGAGGAAGTTACCGACAAGGCTTTGTTGGGTAATTCAGCGAATGCATGGATTGTGTTTCTGATTAATATGAATTATTGTTCTCGCCTGACTTATCCCTTCAATTCTGGGGAGAGATAAGTTAAAGGGCAATAAACGTTACAAATTGCTTTGAGCAACTTAGTAGCTTAGTATAGGTATTAAAACTGTCTGGGCCCTACTCTAGCCTCAACAACTTTTTTGTGGCTTCTTGAGCTGCCTGGTCCCCCAGAAGCGTCGGCCTAGCTAACCCTTGGTAGGCAAATTATCATGTTATAATATCTTCTAGGTCAGCTAATTCAGTTTGCCCCACGTTTATTTTCCACGCCATTATCAAGTTATCTGTGATACATAGGAAAGTTTATTTTGCTATTAAAGAGATCATATAAGTAGAACGAATGCATTTAAACCGTTTCGATCGAAAACCTGATTGGAGATTTATTTTATTCATTTTCGATTGCGTTTGTCAATTTGGTAATATAAAAATGCCATATGAAACATCCGTTTATGTTATTTTAATATTCATTGCGCATGTAAAACGTACGTATTGGACGTTTCGCGGTGCGCATAATGGATTTGCATCTGAATGAGATGCGGTCGAATGTCTAAAATGAAAATCGGTTTCGGGCATTGGTAGGTGCTTTACGTGGGGAATTTTATGACCGATTTGTTCAACGATCTTGACAATAAAAATAGTAACGTACTTATCGGCTAGAAGGAATTCATGTAATATTTGTTATTATTCTTAATTTTCTTTGTAAATACATGTCTTGACGCGAAAATAACCTTTCTGCCTATAATAACCTTTCTGGTACGTATAGTGATAAGTTGTTACCACATTTTTCATTAAGAACCATAAGATATTATTATACTTAGTAAACACTGTTTGGAACGCTAACCTTTACCATTCGCGGCAGCGCCCATAGTGCACGATCACGTTTCTCATGTCAGCCAAAAAGCCTCCTGCTTCACCAGTCAGTATTCACAGAACGTAAGGATTGCTAGATTTATTAAGGTCAAGAATTCGCTCGGATAATAATTAAACCAAAAAATATATAGTGCCCCTTCAAAAATATTTTCTTAATAACCTGGCACGAACTGGATTACTACCACCCTCGAACGATTTCCACTTTATTATAGAGCCGGTGCGTGCGAGCCGTAATAACTTTCAACGATTTAATTTTGCCCCGCTATAAACGCGGCCATAATTTATACGCTACCTGCGAGAATCCGGCCGAGACGTATCAGTGCAGACGGCTCAGGTGCAGTCGAGTCACGTCACAGTAGTAAAATAATAAAACTTTATCCTTCAACTGAACGTTTTGAATAAAATGCAAAACGTGTCTGGGATGCAGCCAAAATGGCAGCGCGCGGCGTCCTCGAGGCCTTGTTTGATCAACATAATATTCCGTCGGCCTCGCACTCGCGTTACGTTTCATTGAATCAAACATCTCTTCGCTACAATCGCTTCTAATTCAGACGTGATCCCGCAAACTCTCCCGTAGTGTAAACACAGAAACTCCTACGAACAAAGAATAAGCATCGGGATTTTCTGTTATTTACCGCTCATTTGTATCACTTCTGGTAAGTTCTTTATCGGTTTCGGCGGCGCGGACGTTTCTGCGGGTAGACTGGTCCGCCAAAACTTGGAATATAAATTTGGTCTGGAGCGGACGCGTTGTTTGTCCGGCAATAGGCGCGGGCCGCCGACATAAATTACCGGGCAACATTCGTCTTCGGTTTATCTACAGAGGTCGCCGACTATTTACATACGAGTACTACAGACCCTCGCCAGATTTACACCCAACCTAAGATTTCATGTTGTTTTCTTCTCAGAAAAGTTATGTTTGTGACAGACGATTCTTCCACTTATAGCTTAGCAATATATTGAATTAAAAAACTTCTAGAATAAGTTCAAATATACTAACAAAATCCCATATTCCCCAAAATTCCAAGTTCCATATTATTATATGTACAACATTAATAATTCGTAGAATTAGAATTGAATAACAGATGTTTTCCATAGAAAAGGCGAGGTGTGATGTATTGTAGCGCACATCTGGATGTTTCAGAGAGGCGGATTAACACTTTTATAAGACGAAAAGGAATTTGAAAGAGTTTTTGTTGTGCTTTCTTGTTATTTTTGATATCTGAATAGGGTAGCTAACAGTGTAAAATAGAATATCATTCAAACATTTCAAATTAACTACTTTGTTATAATTTTCCTGATTCATAATTTACACATAAAACTCTAGTAATTATACTTTTTAATAGAACGTCGCTTTATCATACGATATTTATCAAAAGATACTGGAAAGGAATCCAACATGTAGGTAATCCATACTTAATATTATAAATACAAAAGTGTGTCTGTCTATCTGTTACCTCTTCACGCTTAAACCGCTGAACCGATTTGAATGAAATTTGGTATGGAGATATTTTGCATCCCGAGAAAGGACATAGGCTACTTTTATTCCCGGAAAAATACCCTTATTCGCGATAAACGAATTTAAGGCGGACGAAGTCGCGGGCCGAAGCTAGTTAGATAGTAAAGTAGTTGATCCAGGCAGTTATTGTCATTCAAAAAGCACCGTAAAATAGAAATATTTTGTACATTTCTATTGGATGAGTCGCAAATGTCATTACTCCGTACATAAACATAGATATAAGAACAAAGAGCGGTGGCATAAGAGTCGCAGTCTTTCAGCCAGGCCGCCTCATTAAATTTTGTTTGAATAGAGGGATGAACCAGCACTCGGCTCCCGTAGCGTTGGCAAATACAATCGACTTCGATCCAATTCAATTCCCCTATAAGCTTGCGGCTTTTGTAAAATAGCGGTGACAGCGAGTCATTCTTGTGCCAATGTACGTATAGTACTATTTATGCATTCAATTTTAATGCACTACACTTTTTCATGTCATTATGCATAAGCATATGTCGCGTCAAGTGGAAACATGTTGAGGACTTATAGCCTCTTTCATGAAACTATATTTTGGAAAATAAAACGCAAATAGCAATATTTTCGTTTGGTATTAATAGTAGTATAAATTCCACGAGTATTAATACAGTCATTTTTCGCAAAACATTAATTCATAATAGCCTGATTTTTTTACTCCAATTTTATATCATATTCTAAACTATCATTCATGACTCGAATAATGTTTCGGCCCGGAAGTAAATAAAATGAGTATCAAAAAACGCAATATTTTTGAAATAAAAAAATTGTAAGCATAACAATATTTATGTCTATAATCAAAAGTGAAATCTTACAAAATATTTACATGAAAACCGAACAAAATGTACGGCTTTGCGTGTCCTAAGTTATTCGTAATAAGTAGGTAAAAATATGAATAAAGCATACATAATTATTATTCGTGCGATTCAATTCTGTGTTATAATTTTTTATTTAAATATTCTATTTACTCATATTTTATTACACTGTGTATCTATTTACGTAATTACTAGAATTAAGATATCCCTTTACACTGGAAAACTCTGCTAGTATCAGTTATTTCCATTTTACCATTCTAGCGGTCCGTAAAATGACTGGAGTATCAATGTGTTTAAGCATGCTACGCCGCTACACCGTAGCTCTAGTTAGGGCCTCGTAGCAGACAACCCAACGCCTGTTAAAGTTTCATGGCAAACGAATATCAAATGTCTTTGGGCAGTGTTTTTTTGGCAGGAGTATTAATTTCATGTCATAGGTTTTGTTTAGTATCAACTTCTTCTGAACTTCAGCAGATCAAATTTTCTGCGCCAATCCCATATCCATTTGTATCGCAACGTATTATTTTTATAAAGAGATAGATAATAGTATGGGCCAGAGAGAGAGATTACTTATTCATTACTAGAGGACATTGTCTAGTCTTTAGCCAATTTATGTAAAAGAGCTATTTTGCTAAGCAAAATTCTTTCACCTAATTAATTTAAGAGCTGACCAGGTATTTTTAAATGGTAACACTAAAATAGTTAGGTAGTTAGTACAGAAATTGTACCTAAATTTAATCGAAGATTGACATCAACAATCCATGGTTTTCCCTCGCAAAAACTTGGTGAACGTAAAAATTTTCTTTTCATCATTCACTTATTTAAGAAAAAGGAAGATATAAACAGCCGCACGTTGTGGTAATCGGCGTAAGCGGCTATGAGACTAAACCTGGCTGGCTGAGTCATCCACCACGATATCCGCGATAAACACTCGCCCATATGCGCGTACGACTCATAACGCCGCACAAAGGCCCATTCACGTGTCAATGAGGCCTTCACTGTGCTTCTGAAGCAGCTCAAAATGTTCTGGCTCAATCGCAAAACTGTTTGAACTTTTTTTCTGTTTGTACTAATTCCAAAAGTCTAGTCGTGTCGATAGCTAAATCGAGAATATTCTGACAAGGAAATCACATAATAATTGTACAGATTTCAGTATAGCCCATGAAGAAAGCAGCTGCTCCATGGAACCTATCAATAGCTACATCTTAAATCCCCTATACGATATATAAGGAAATTGAATAAAGGGAAATAGGGTGAGGTTTATTAATGGTGCACGAGTATTTAACGAATAACCTAGCACCTCATGATAAGCAAAGTAATCGGCTATGAGACCAAAACTAGCTAAATTAATTATCCACTACGATAACCGCGTTTTTTCTATCGCTACACATCGTAACGCGAGCATCGGCTGAATGGTCGCAGGCGGCCGCCAGCCGCCACAAACATCGCGACCATCTCCCGAGCAAACACTCGCCCATTCGCGCGCACGACTCATAACGTCGCACAAAGGCCCATTCACGTGTCGATGGGATCGTTCACGGTGTATCTGAAGATACCGAGGCAGCGCAAACAGTTTCGAATCATGTCAAAATAGTCATAGCATAATCGTACTCCAAGCGTCTAGGATTTCATTGTCCACGAGGCATGTATTGTGTGGGAATTATCCCCATTTGTTTACGGAGAACCTTCTAGAGTCTCAGTTGTGGGCACAGTTTGTATTTTTTCTTTTTTTTATGTGATACATAAACTATTCTTCCGTTATAAGAAAGTATTCATCGTTCTCGATGGACATATGCAATACAAAAGAACTTCCCTAATCGTTGCTAACCTTTCGGTTCCCGCTAAACAAATTAAACTTCGATTGTTTTTGTTTATTTTTAATGCGTTTTGAGAAAAAACAACAAAGAAAGTAAAGAGCGCTAATATTAGTAATCGCTCTCTTAGTCCAGCTATTTAACACACATTTAATCCCACTGTAACACTTTATTACGACACCTATTTTACTCTCGGCCACTTAAACTGAATAGCGTATTCGTGACATTTGACGAGCTCCATTCTGCCTAGCCCTTTACATCGACTTATGGGCATTTGAATCGAATGTGACGTCCGTAGAATTCTCCTGCATACATTTCAGTGCTCCAGCGATGCGACTACTGCCTACAATCGGAACTTACTAAGCATTCAAATGCTTTCAATACGCTCCGCTATGGCAGACTAGGCCTCGAACAATAGATGCCAATCTACACGGAAATTCGGCTTGCTGAGGCGCTATGGCTATACTTAGATGGAGGTGTCGCTAATACGCCAGATACAATTGAAGCCGTCGTCTGGAGAAGTGATAAGTCAACAGATGGACGCGAGTGGTAATTGCATGGGCTATTGAACCTTACATTGAACGGCTAACTCGGGAGGGATAGGTACGGTAGTTTAGATGAAAACAGGACGTTTTTAAAATGATATATAAAAACAAATAAGCAGAATACATCTACAATAGCAATATCTTATACATAATGTAAAAGCTTACTGCCATACAAAACTTAGTGCCTTAAAGATGACTAGATTAATAAATGATTCGAGAAAACACAGCTACAAGTGGTAGATTTTCAGTCGACAAGTTAATTGTCATAATATATTGATCTTCAAAATCTAAACGCATAATAAATTAAACGGATAGAACGTACATGGGCTGTTGACATATGCATTCATTATTTTTTGTACAATTAGAAGGTGGTGTCTTTATATACTATTTCCAAGTCTATAACTGAGGTCTAAGATAAAACATCTTAGGTGAAGGTCAAAGGTCATCCAGTATTATTATCTCGCTTGCGTATCAAAGAAGCGAAATGAAAGAGACGCTGCGGATGACACTGAGTGGCGTAAAATAATTACTTACTCATATCCCGAGCCACTGCAGATAGCGTATATATTCAATAAACTACCGACACGCCCCGACGCGAATAATGCCGACTATGTATTGGCATTCCGGGGATGGATCCCAGCATTTTCTGAAAGCCCCAAGTCCTAAATACGAATGAATTCTCTGTGAGTCTTCGAGGATAAGCTTGCTTTATTGCAGGGTACAGACGTGTTAGTTATGTATGCTTTAAAAATACTCCAGTCCAATATATCGACGTTACAGGCATTTATAAAATGTTTACCTACTTTATGCAGAAGACGATTTACCTTATTAATTACTTTGCGCTCACTTATTACACAAACAATTTCATAATCATGAATACAATGCCATGGTTGTTTGTATGTTCCGTTTCACTTTCACAATCAAGAATTTTGTAGCGCTACACGTAGCCACATGGGGGAAATGCGTGTATAGTGAAAACTTGCTACGAGCAGAGCGCCCACCTGTCGCGTTCCTGAGGCGCTACTCTGAAATTCGATATTCGAAGTTCGTATCGCGCCATCTAGCTCACTCAAATACAGTTTGACATGAGAGCGTGAGGGATGGCACTTACTAACTTCGAATTCTGATATTCGGAGTAACCTCTCAGGTAGTAAAAAATAAGGTTTATAAGTAACTAGCTTCTGCCCGCGACATCGTCCGCCTTAAATTCGTTTATCGCGGATAAGGGTATTTTTCCGGGATAAAAAGTACCGTATGTCCTTCCCCGGGACTCAAACTATCTCCATACCAAATTTAATCCAAATCGGTTCAGCGGTTTAAGCGTGAAGAGGTGACAGACAGACAGACAGACACACTATCGCATTTATAATATCACTATGGATTACGTGTAGATAATCCAAGTTCCTATTTGTTCAGTGCGTATTTATTTTCAGCTTCATTACCTGGTTAATTACAACTAATTAGCAGATTTCATATTTTAATGTATTTATTGTAGGATTACTGTCAATAAATAGTTTAATCCTACAAAATACAACGTAATTATGGCTATTAGTTGAAACATTATCATATGTTCAGTTTGAAATTTCAAATCTATACAATCTATACAAATAAATTGCCGGTAAATTCATTAATTAATTCATACGAGAAAAACGAGCGTGTACATTACCACGAGATCAACTTTAATGGACAATATAATCAGCCGATATGCAAAATGGTCCGCGGTCTCTCCCATTTGGTCGGACGAACAATCCATTGCACAAAACCGATATACTGCTTTTAAATTTAACATGCTTGTCGGATTGTTCACTGCTTCCATAATTGTTATTGTACAGCATAGCTACTTGTGTGTTATTGTGGCTAGGGGACGTAATTGAATATGCATTATCGCTCACCTTTTGTCGATTGACGTTTCCATTTTTAAATACACATTAAATAAAATAGTAACTACTTCAAATTTTAATTGGACTGCATTAGAAGAAGGGTTATGTTCTTTGGCACTCTTAACCTAAACAACTTAGCATTTAACGTAGTACATAATGTAAATAGATATGGTGTCGGTAAATGCGTCTTGGATATAGGCTGTAATATTTTTCAGCAGGGTTTTTTTTCCAAGTACTGATGATATCTATACTATTATAAAGTTGTAAAAATTAAATGTCTGTAGATTGAAGATATTAAAAAAAAAAAAGTATTATATATCTATTTGAAGATCACTAAATCGAAAATATTTCATTTTTATTTTTTGTATCTGTCTGCACCACGCCAAAACGGTTAAACGCAGTTTCACTATTTCCGGTACACGGCTAGCTGGGCATCAACAGATGGTTAGAGGATACTTTTTATCCGACTGCACTGAAGAAAAAAGGAGGGTTAAACAGTTTTTTGTCCACCGCTTACGAAGTTGTTTCTTGTTTATATGTACTGTTGTATGCAGTGCGTGTACTTATCTCATCGCTCTTTGTTCCAGGTACCTCCACAAGCTGAACATTAGTCTTTCAAAATGAGAACACATCAAAAACAAGTGACTTTGTTTTGATAGTTTCATCTGTGATACAGCATTGTCACCGCCATGGATCTTAGATTGATTGTAATTCTCGGCGTGAGCGCCCACATATGTAAGTATTTTTTAATTATTTGAAATTCGAACAATTGAACTTTTGGTAATAAAATAATAATCGTTTACAAGATTTAGTTACTAAATATTATATATTTTTTATGTAATTACACAATAAATTTTATCACCCAAAAAAATTAAAACAGTATTGAATTCCGTGGTTTGTTAAGTTGGTAGTGTGTTGATGTTTTATGTTGTTAAGTTAGTGTTGATCACATAATACTTAAATGAGGTTTAGTAGCGTACTCGTATCTGTGGTATGAGTATGACTGCTAGGCGTATCGTTAGGCAACTAAACGACACGGCTGTCACAGAGTACTTTATATGACGGCTGTGCCAAATCCTGTTATGGGGAATAGAGTATAGACTTTTTTACAGTTTTATTTTCATCGTCCCACTTATGCAGTCTTATTCTGTATATCTTTATCTTAAAGTTCATAATTATGTAAATGACAGATAAAAGTTGCAGGAGTATAAAAAATATTTTATCTACTTTGGTTATCGTAAAGTAGCGTGTATAACGCTATCTGCATTTTAACACATACGTAAACATATAATTAGTGAAATTGGAAGTTACGATATGCTGCAAATTTTCACGCTGAAGTGTTAATTAAAACGATAATTCACGCAACATTTCACATGGTCTACATTGCGAGAATCCCTATTAAGTCCGCAAAATGGTAAAATTTCGAATATTTAATATAATTTGTAAATAACTAATGCATGTTAACACATGTAGAAGACTCCTGGCTCACTAAAAGGGTACTTTGTTACTCTCCCGTTGGGAAAAGTAAGAGAGTTCGGCCAAAGTCAACTTGAAAGAGAACCGTGGCACAAGAAGCCGCCTTTATCAGAATGTTTTTTTTTAAGGAATTTTATGGCCTGGTATTATCAGAATGAACTGGCAGGAGATTGTCGCATCGCGGCGTATCGGAAGCAATGGAAAACTGTATAGTGCGACCAAAAAGAGTAGAAATTAAATGAGGGCGCCACTTTCTACGTAACTGTGATATTTTTGGCGCAAAATATTTAAACATGGCAACAATTTACACTTTTATTTTCATTTTTGTATGAACATTCTTAGTTTCATTTTATGTAATTTCTACTCTTTTTGGTCGCACTGTAGTTGAGGCCCTATTCTCCTCGAGGTTTGAAAGGATCCAAGAAGAAGAAGCACGATAACACGTCTAAAGTTGGGTAAATCTATCACATATTTAAGCGGAGTACGCATACGGGAAAACTAGATCAAAAAAGTCGAGTCTAGCAGACCCATCAATTCCCAGTCTTTTTACACCTTTCAATCTAGAACGATGAATTTCAACCATGTGAGGTATACAGGGTGAGCAATCTTAATGGCTCAGTATGGGAAAATCTTTCTAAAAAAAAATTGTTTCCGTCTGTCTCATGTTGACCCATCTGGATTGCTCACCCTGTTCACATAGATTAAAAGCTTAGAGCATTTGACTACGGGATATGGGATATGCATTCCCTTTTGTCAAAATGTCTGCGAAAATTAGGTCAGTTTAAATAATAAAATTATCAGTGAGTGTGCATGTATGTGTGTTTGTTTTTTTTCTTCCTAGGTATTATTTTTCATGTGTGCATTTGCAGAAATATAAATATTTCTGTAGTGTGTTAAATATTTACCTTGCCTCCCGCTAAGAATACATGTTTTTTCGGTAATGACATAGCTTGTCATCTTCAGAGGTTAAATCATTATCATCATCATCATCGTCATATCCGCCCAAAGCCATGCACTGCTGGACAAAGGCCTCTCCAAGAATTTTCATAACGACTGGTCGTCCACCATCATCATTCAAACGGTTTTCCCTGATCTTCACCAGATCATCAGTTCATCTTGTTGGGCACCTTCCACAATGCTTCGTCCTCTACGCGGTCGCCAAAACCCGCCTAGCAGACGCTCTGCTCGTTTACGCGTAGCCAATACCATGCGTTTCCCCGTATTATGTAGAGAAAAGTGCGTAGCGCTACGAATAGGTTGGCAGCAAAAGTGTTAAGAAATAAGACGTTAAACGCTCTAAGACAAAAAGTACGACTGCTTTTTAGAAATTCCACTGAGAACCATTGAGCAAAATGCTGCAGTATGATCAAAAATGCTTACCTAGGAGTTTAATAAAAACTTCCTACGACGCAACGTTGCGACTCTGGCGGCAAGTGAAGCAAGCGAACCACAGATTCAAAGAGAAATTTTATAATCATGCAGCATGAAATAAAAGTCCCCTTTACCTTGATAATAATGAAAGATTCCTTTTGACATTCCAGTCTGTGTCTTGGTTGTTGAAAATCCCCGTTATATTGCTATGCTATATATAAAAAATAAAAATTCTGACGAAATGAGAACCTTCTTCTTTTATTGGAGTCGGTTAAAAAAGTCCTGACTGATTGACTTATATCCACACTTATCTAGACCTAAAAATAGCCAGTTTTTGGAAATTCCCAAACTGAAACTGCGTGCTAGCTAGCATGCAATAATGATAAACTGATATTTTTTTCTATAGAATATATTAATTGAAATACCATATTTTTGTTATATTAAGGAAGGTGAACTTAACTGGTGGAGATCACCACAGTTCTACACAAAAGTGTCGCCCGGTTTGTGTTCTGAGCATATACAAAAAATATACGGGCTATCCAGCCATATAATTTTTATACGGGCAAAAATTTTATCCAGCTAAAGTTCCTAATTAACCAAATCATAGAAGATAGTTATTTTGTTAAATAGTTTTAGTCATTAGGCGTATATTTTTTTAAAGGTACGACCGAGTAGCAATTAGATTGCATTGCGTGCTCAATTTAAAGTTTTAACAAAAAGGAATTTCTTAACACAATGTACATACCTATATAGAATTCGTTCTGTGGGAGCTACAACTTTACACGCTGAATACATATTTATTTACATGTATCTGGGCACTTAGTCGTGTTCTATGCTTTTGATTATACATCTACGATGTTACGCTTTATTAGGGTCTCCATCACAATTCCCAATAACGTTTGTTCTAAAATCAATTGCCATAACAACTTTGACGTGATGAAGCCACAACGACACATACAATTTTTTTTTTCGATTCAGTGACCTTTAAATAGGTAAATGTTTTACAATAGCATAGGTAAGTCGACCTATATACGATACTCACTTGTTATTTATCTGATATATTTTGCGTAAGTTCCATTGAAATAAAAAGTACATGTACGACTTGCTGGAAAAAAAACCTTTTGTCGCTGTTATGAGCGAGAACGAAAGAGGCCCGAATAAACATTTCAATATGCAAAGCTCATGAAAAGGGTGAATAAAAAGGTTAAGGCGAATTTATAAACTCGCATGAATAGAGACGTGTTGTCGAATCAAGGGATAATCGAACCGTTAACTGCCTTAGAAAGCGACATTACTGAAAACACTACGGCTCAATACATACTGAGCAAACATTTGTAGACTTAAGGTAAACGGGTAAACCAACATTACTTACATATTGTACGCATAACACACACAGAGAGAGAGAGAGAGAGAGACAAAGAGATAATCTTACACAAATCGACCTAGTCCCAAACGAAGGAGTCAGCAGTAGAGAAACGTGACCCCTCTGCCATATAATGTTAGTATGGCAGGGGGGTTACTTTTCTCTGCAGCTGACTGTACTATGGGTAGTGGTAGTAGGCGACGATATACATAATATATAGATAAAATAAAATACTTAAATACATTGAAAATATCCAAGACCCAGGAACAAACATTCGTGCTCATCACACAGACACTTGCCCTGGCCGGGATTCGAACCCGGGACCGCCAGTTTCGTAGGCCGTGGTGGAACCTACTGAGCCAAACGTGTTGTCAAATATAGGATTATGGTTTCACTTTCCATTGTAAGCCAAGCTATTCACAAAGCTTGCCAGAATCTTAGATCTTTCCCTTGAATTTATTTTTTCTATCAATTTTGAGCAATTATCCAACCTCACGCGTCGTATTTATTATATCTGAACCGAAGAATAAATACGTATAAAAATACTTTATATAAACATAATTATTCCTCGATTATCTAGAAGAGACTTATTTCAAGTAAATCTTAGATACTCAAACGTTGACGAGTCGACACTTGCGCTCATTTGAAATCCACGCGAACAATCTAGGCAGTTTTCAATTACATTGGATTACTTATTCCTTTGTTACGAGATAAGAAGGTGCTTCAGGGAACAGTAACCATTATACAGGTTAAACACACTCCACGAAATGGTATCACATATCGTAGCTTCAAGTGTGTGTAGGTACACAATGTTTGGAGCTAAGTAATTGAAAGTATAAACATCAGAGCGCTTGAGGTTCCCGATCCGTATCTGAGGCAGACTATCTCAGCCCACTTGTCGGCAAATGGTCCGGAAGGAAAGAGCTCCAGTCACAATCCCCTTTGAATTTGTTACCTTTTGGCCCAGGAAATACAACTTCCTGGGTACTTTGGAGTAACTACGGTTTTCTAACTTAAAATGACATTTTAGCTGTTATTAATCGTTGTTGCCAAAGAAATCGCTCACGCTTTAGTGTTCTTACTGACCTTTGTAATTCTTCATTGAACATCTTTTTTAGAATTTTAAAAATATCAACGAGCTCTTTTACTTAAGCCTTGTATTAGTTTTCTAAAACGGTAAAGCTGAGTTACCCTAGATTTTATTAACAATTGCAACAGTTCAAATAAACGTCATAAATTACGGCAAGTATTTGAGTAAATATCAAAAACAAACTTGCAGAGCGCAAAAAATGTTGGCACTTATTTGATTTAAGTGCATATTACATAATCCGCTTGGAGGAAAATATTATTGGAAAATGCATGCCAAGTCAACAATAAAAAGCCGTCAAAATATTTATCAGTTTGTCGTTAAGACGAGTATTTCCTTTGTTTTTATCACCACACATGTATCGCTAAACGGCATAACACGTCATTAGTTTAAAGATACTCGTATCTCGTCAATGGCTTTGTTTTGTAAACACCCTCTTTTTTAGCCATATGAAGGTACTATTACGGATCATTTACCAACAAATGGCACTGAAGTAATACAGACACTGGTTCTCTTCTTTATCGCTGTACTTTGTTTCAAGCCGTTTGCATACACGTAGCATGATACTATTTTAACTGCGTATTCCTAGTCTTGATTTTAATGTTTTCAATGCTTTTATTATGCTTTATAATGACACAACGGGGCTTAGTCAGTATCTTCAAGGTAATGGTATTATAACACGTTTCGAAATGTAGAGGTTAATACATATAACACGTTCACATGCAATTCAGTTTTTTTGTTATAATTACAATTTAAAATTAGTTTTTTTTATATTAAGTTCAATATTTTTAATTATGACTCTATGAATATGTATGTTAAGTCGTCTAGACGAAGCGGCTAGATATAAGTTCAAAAATTAAGCCACGTATTTCTTTATTACAGGCAGCATAACATTAGCAGAAGGACCAGTTTACGATGGTGGAGCTCCACAGCCACCGAGCCCGTCTGCCGCGGCAGGCCAGTTCCTCACCCAAACCGTCTACGGGTTCCTCGACTTCACCACTACGATAGGCAACACCGTCATGGTTTTCTCCCCTCAGTCTGCCCCGCCACCAGGTCAAAAAATGTTTTGTTTTCATATGGAAATTATTTAAGAGTAAGAGTTTTTAAGAGTATGACTCTTCCTTACCCTCCTACCTACATCTTTACTTTGGGAGGAATATTTTTTGAAACTTTTGAATTTGTATGACAATGGTTTAAATTCGTTTGTTTTTTACGTCCTTCCCAAAGGAAGAATGTAGTTAAAGTATAATTTTATTCGTATAATACGGTATCATTTATTTTACTTCTGTCTTTCTTTCCTTAACAGTGTAGAAAGAATATATGTTGTATCGCGTAGACTGTAGTGTTTTTCAAAATTATATTATTACTAGACGAAGACTTTTTTTAAGCATTTTGGAAAGTTTCCGCAATTAGCACATCAGTAGATTAGTGAGTCACAAAACGCATCCATTATGTACTGCGAACTACAAACTGGCAAGCGAAAACAGGGCGGCCATATTCTGTTAGATAAAGATGTCCTGACACGGATTAGTTAATTGTAACTAATAAACAATTAATTTATGTAATACTAAGCGGCCGCCCGCGACTTCATCCGCCTTAGATTCGTTTATCGCGGATAAAAGGTATTTTTATGTCTTTCCCCAAAACTTGATATTTTACTAATTTAAATGTGAAGCATTCAAGATCCAAGATTTCAAGTTCCTAGCGTAAAAAAATATTTACTGTCCATACGAATTTTCATCCCCATTTTCGTCCTTAAAAGGGATGAAATTTGATATTCATTATAGCCTATGTCCTATTCTGATATATAAGGTACATAACTGGAAAGTTTCATAAAAATACGTTCAGTAGTTTTGAGATTAAGTGGAACGTACATACATACTTTCACGTTTATAATATAGTAAGGAAATAAGGATTATGTATACTAAAAAAAATCTTATCTATCCAACTGACTCATCAGCGCCCAGCCCAAATCTTTCAACATGATATTTTGCATAGAGATTCCCGTTATAAAGTTGGCAAGTAGTGAATGCGAAGTAGAGGACGAAAAATATAAAATATATCAGGCACCCAAAATTAACAACATGATCACTTATTTCAGAACCACCGAGTACTGAGAAATCAGTTCAAGAAAACATAATTGAAACTAAACCACCGCCGCCATCAGTTACCAGTGTAAAACCCGAAGCTATCAAGCCCAGTAAAATAGCAGATAAAGATAAAACCAACAAGCCCACTGGCCCTGCTGCAGTATCTAGTGCCATATCAGTTGTTTCCTCGAAAAAAGATGACAAAGTAGCCAACACCCCCAAGTCTGTCGCTAAAGAACAGAAACAAATAATTACCAAAGTTGAAGTTGTCGCTGGCCCATCCAAAATTGTAGAAAGTGTTGCATCTAAACAAGCTCCTCAAAAGCCAAAAAGTTCGCAGTCGAAGAAACCGAAACCGGATGCTTCTAAAAACAAACCAGCAATATTGAGCAGCAAAGTTGAAGTGAAACATGATTCCCCACAGTCTGCTGTCTACAATTCCAAAGTAAGCAGTGTCGTTGAAGTTAAATCAGACAACCCTGAGGAAGAACCGGCTGTTTTAATCACGAACAATAATATTGGTGAACCCGAATATGATTTCTTGTCGCGACAACCATCGGAATTCGTAGAAGAAACATACAAGGTTATCAATTTGAGACCATCTAAGGTCCCTGGGCAGAAACCAAAGCATGGTTCTAAACACAGAGTGCACCAACCGACCCCAACTCCGGATGATGACGAACATCCACTTGGCCTTGTTACCACTCTCGGAGGTACTATAGTTAAGGATGGAGTAACCACTGTGCATGAGACTAGTGTTATTGGTACCTTTATATCCGGGAAATACGCTCAAGTTTTAAACAGCAATTCAAAAATATTACAATCACCGGGTCATAGAGCAAAGATAGCTCCCAGTCCAACTCATAGAATTTTGAAAACTGTGGGACCTTCTATACCTAAAAATCACAATAGACATAATTTGGAACCGACTCCATCAATCAGCGATGAAGAAACTAACTTTGGTAAACCTCGAAGGCAAACATCTAATGGCAGCTCGTTTAAAAACCGTCATCGTCCTCAAAGCAATTCTGACAACGAAAACCATGATATTTCTCCTGCCCCAAGCAAAAAATTTAAGTCCCGCAATTCATCTCACTCTCAACAACGAGTTCAAAGGTAATATATTTAATAGTAACAAATTTCTGATTTGAAATTAATATCAAACAATAGGAAGTAATTTTTAAATGCTTTTATTTTGGCATTGGGACAAGGCAAAAACTCAACTAAATATATTTTTTATTGTTTTCAGTGACACCGCTACTCAATCATTCTCTAATAGAAGGAAGAGCAACCGTAACTCCGGCCATAAGACGATCGTCACACCTTCAAATAACGACAATCAATCGCGACGTGGATTTAAGCCTCGCGTACAGGCCACTCCAGTTGAACAAGTGACGCCGGTCGCATCGACTAGCGTCTACAAATTCAAACTTAACCGAACGCCGGGTTCAGGCCGTTGGCAATATAAGACAAGCCCTAAACCGAAGGTTACGATCAGAAAGATGAACAATGATGATGAACCAACTACTCCTAATTCAAACCCTCTTCTTGATGATATCAATTCTAACGATGTATCTCCTCAAGCAAGAGTTGACAATGATCTCGAATTGCAAGGATCTCAAAATGGTGCCAGCTCTCTTCTGGAAAATGATGCCGATGATAATTCTATCGAGAAAACTCCGCCAGTTGAGACACTTAAGGTTGAAATTTCAACTCCTGCTGACTTCAAAGATGTTTACTATGAAATTGCTACAATCAAGTCTCCCTACACTTTCCAGGTAAGGTTTTTTTGCGAAAAAGATATAAATTCAGTTGCATAAATACGTTGTAACTAATCTGTTCCTTTTTTACAGGTCGGACGCGTCAAAAACACTCGTATTATCACCGTCACGTCTACCATTCAAAAACGTATCGAACCAACTGCAGTTATCAGTGCACCAAGTGCTCTGAACGAACCTTTAACTGAAAATATACTGGCCACGGCATCTCCTTACGGAAAAGATCATAATTTAGACTCAAGCATAGCCACACTGCCGGCGATCACTTTATCTTCAGATATGGAAACTCCTCCCTTAGAAACTGTAACAGAAACATTCAGTACGACACAGCACATGTTGAAAACGCACATTTTACCGGTTGTAAGAGACGTTAACTTGACTAGCAGTCTAACATTTATTCAAACCTACCAAGTTACTAGATTTGTCACAGCAACGAAAACGTTGCCACCAATGGACTACTTCCAATTCATACCGAGCAAGACTCTAAAAGAATTCAACAGTCGTCTAGACGAAGCTGGGTCTGAGCTGCACTTGGAACTCGATTTCGGAGACAGCAATGAAGACGAGGACGGAGTTCCTCGTCGAGTGTTCCCACCTGACCTAGATCTAGCAAACATTGGATCTGATTTCGATCTAGCCGAAGTAGACAAGTACAGACTACCGGATAACCACTTGAGACTAAAAAAAGCTCATGGTCAAAATAAGGGTAATCACGTCACAGAATCACCAACGCCCCCGACACCAGCCCTTACTCCTGAACAAGCGCAACAGCTGGCTCTGTTGAGACTTCTGAACCCTGCAGCGGCTGCTCAAATCCCTAATGTGGTCACCACATCCAAACCAGTTCTAAAATACGAGACGATCTATGAGTCGCATGTGATTCCGTTCTTCGACGGCAAAAACACAGTGAGTAGCACTATATCTAGACCAGTAGCTACTGTCACAAAAACAGAGTACGAAATAGGTACTAGCAGTCTCCCCGCCTTACCCGTGCAGCCACTTAACCCATTGTTCCCCCAGCAACAGTTTTCGCTAACTTCGACGCCGGTTATTATGAACACAGAAGTGACGGCGACAGACAGCCAAGTTTTGAAACTGACTTTCGGCGCGAAGACTGTGTACACAACGTTGTACACGACTAAAGTTGTGCCGACAGTGCTGACGTCGTATGTAACTTCCTCGCTGCCTGTCCAGCCGAGCGCCGGCTACCCGGGATATTTCCCCGCGCCATTTGCACCTTTCCCATACGTAGGATAAATAATTAAATCTAGTGAAAATAGTGTGATTTGAACGTCTATAAATCAAAGTGCAGAACTCTCAGTGCCAGTGATTACGATATCACGCAAGTTTTCTAAAGCTAAACTTTAAGCGAGTGCGTCGTTGTTTGCAGTACATGTGATAAACTATATTGCGAGTGGGTGGGCAGTAAACAGTGCAAAAGCAGCAGAATGTTGAGATTTATAGCCTTTGTGGGAACACGAAAACTTTAAAGTTGTATATTTTCTTCTAAAGTTTCCCAGCTTAGTGCAACTGCGTTACCGCACGTGAGGTTGAGGTATAAAAATAATATAATTATTAAGAGTACCTATAATGCAGCAATAAGCTAAAATGTTTCATATAAATGTATGGATATATTTTTTAGTTATTGCTATGTAAATATTGTTATTTATATCGAACATATCTTGTACATAAACCATAAAGTAATTGTAAAATAATAAAATTACACTTAATTGTAAGTAAATCTAAATTTTTGTACCTTTTTGTATATTTTGTGTAATTTTAATATAATAAATAAATAAAATCTTTCGACCTCTTTTTATTATTTCAATTTTTTTCTTTTTTTAACCAAACTGTAGTAGGTACGAGTAATAATGGATATCTGACGTTTTAAATATTCTAGAGCGGTCTTATAGTCTGGAAAGTTTATAGGGAACAAATAGAACAAGTCGTTAATATATCCGGCAAGCTTGCACGGCCACCGCGTCCAGGAGACGCTTTACTAATGACCTGTCACCGCAATCTGAACGCTAGCCAATATACTCTTCTAAACCGTCTCTCGTTACTCCTAACAGAATTTGCCTCCAAACCGACTGAATCAAACCATAGCAGCTGCTTTGTAAGTATGCCCTCTGTACACCATAACAAAATACATAAGTTTGATGTCACAGGTCAGGCCAGTTTATTTGTAGCAATGGAACGAATGACGATCTGGTCAAGATCATGAGTTCGAAACGACTGGTTGTTGTGGAGATCTTTGAGGAGACCCTTGCTCAACAATCGCACCAACATCATACCAGTCGTCAATCGACTGGTATGATGTTGATGATGATTGAATTTTGATATTTATAACTAACTAATATGGCTCAGGGACCCAAAGAGGGTCTTGGCGAAGAAACGAGAGCACGCCATCTGTCGTGATCGTGCGCAAATTCTTGCAAGTTTCTGACTTGAGGATGTCGCAGGTCCACTTGCACACTGTCCTCCCAGCGGTACCTGGGACGCCCAACCGGGCGGCGACCAGTTGGTCGTCCCACGTACGCTCTCTTGGCAGCACAATCCTGTCTCATTTGGAGTAGGTGACCAAACCAGCGAAGTCTGTGTGATTTTGTTTCACCGATGATCTTGGGTTCGGCCACCAGCTCCTGGATCTCTATGTTCTTACGGATTCTCCTCGTATCGTCGTGTCTCTTGGCAGGTCCCAGGATCTCACGCAAAACCTTCCTTTCCACTAAAAGGAGTTAAGTTAATGTCCAGGCCTCACCGCCATACATAAGGATGCGTCTTATGATAGTTTTATATGATGCTGAGAAGCCTTGTAGAGGGCTGCACTGCATCGCAGGGTGTTTTGGACGCGGATGTTTATGTGAGAATCATTTATTTACAAGTACCTTTATTTGTAAAAAGGTTGCAATGTATATTTTCTGACGTTACAACTACTTAACACTGACAAGTATAGTGGCCTCAAGTGCTATACGTGTAAGCACGATCGTGCTTGACCAGTTAAGTCGCAGTTGACATTCAAAAGAATGGTAACTTATTAGGCCCACTATGCACCACATCCGAGGATCTGCAAACGTTTATTTGCAATGTAATCACCATAGCGCGTCCGTGCATTTTGAATAGAGATCCTAACCCCATACCTGGGTGGTCCATTAATTACGTGATCAATTTAGGAGTAACGGGATCAAGCTGAATCTCATCTAATCTCACTTTGGAGAGAGGGAAGGGGCGTCTCGGCGAATATCACGTTTTTTTCCTGCAAGAATCTGTAAAAATGTAAAAAAATATGGGTTTCATTAAGTAAAACATGCATCACTAAAATATGGCTAAATCTTACAAAATAATATTTAATATTTTCATCTGTTTCCGCGATTATTACTCATTGAAATAAAACAATTTAACGGATTATATCGCGTATATTATCTCATTTTAGTTCCCGACGTTTCCGAAACGAAAGATAATATACGCGATATAATCCGTCAAATTGTTTTATTTCAATAAATAATATTTAATTTAGATTTGCGATTTATTTATTGACAATATTGAGCTGACGTCATGCGCCCCACTCCCAAACTTTGACGCGCTTTAGCTTTGTCTTTTTTTGTTTGATGACAAAAGAAAAAGTACGTGTCCAATATTTTTTTTAACTGACAGATTAATTAGCATAAACAGGAAACTACCCTATTGCCTGGGGTATTTAGTACGAAGAGAGACGAACAGAAAGCGCTCTATAGGTACACGTTCATCGTTTTTGTCATTGTTTTAATATATATTTAAGTATGACAGCACATAAAGTGTACCGATGGAATGGATGTGAAGACAAATAAAAGCAACTCGAACATATTAAGGCAAACGAGTCAATAGAACGGACGATATAATATTCCCAATTCCACGTTTCCTTAATTAATATCGATAGCAGTAACGAGCGTGTCACCTTTTGTGTCTGCCACCAAACAGTATCGTGTACTATCTCTAAACATTATTCAATAGAACTGAAACTGGGTATCTACGGCTATCAAATTTACTCTACCGTGTAATATTTCACAGAGCTGAGAGCTTGGTTTATTTCCCATGATATCTTAATTAAAGTCGTTTCATGCAACGCGGGGCGCCGAAAGAAACACAGCGGCCTGAAGTTATGAAACTAAGATTAATGTAAGCTGTTTTGTAAACTTAATAAACCTTTCTCTTTGATTTTTTGCCGCAAATTAAGACAGCAAAGGTATGGGCACCAAAATTGTATTTTGGAGCAAATTTATCAAACAGCAAGTCGATTTAAAAAACGTCACGGACTAAATGAAGTACGAGGTTTCACACCCCGAATAAAGAAATACGTATATGCATAGTCAAAGGGAAAGATAACACCACACAATTTCATAAATATATGCCCAACCACTCAAAAATCTCATAAATATATTTATTACTAGCTTCTGCCCGCGACTTCGTCCGCCTTAAGGGAATTTTTCCAGGATAAAAAGTAGCCTCAAACCAGGGACTCAGACTATCTCCATACCATATTTCATCAAAATCGGTTCAACGGTTTAACCGTGAAGAGGTAACAGACAGACAGACAGACACACTTTCGCATTTATAATATGAGTGGATTTGGCGAAAAGGTATCAATTTTAGCGCCATCTGTTAGTTTAGCAAGGTACTCGATACTTGTGGACTCGTAATCGTAACACATGTTTGAGAGAAGTTTGCACCTCCTTCCTAAGTAGCGCGATAAGATTCAGGTGCAAACTTAACTCAATGAAATGTAGTGGCTATCCCCCCTTTTAAGGGTTGAATTTTTATAGCCTATAACCTGGCCGGGGATTTTTTCGACCGATAAGTAAAGTTTGCATCAAAATCGCATCACGTGATGCGCGTACAAATAAACAGACACACAGATAAACAGATAAACAGATAAACAGACAAACAGACAAACAGACAAACAGACAAACAGACAAACAGACAAAAAATTCTAAAAACTGTTGGAACGTGTTCTGTTATCGATTTTAAGTATCCCGGCCAATTTTTTTTCGTTTATCTTCCATGTACAGACTTTCGACCCTCTTCAGCTTTATTATATGCATAGATAGAAGATAGCCACATATGTAAACTTGCGATAGCTCAGTTGGTCATAGCACTTCTGCGTTAAAGAAGAAATCGCAGATTCAAATCCTGCTTGTAATTTAGTAAGTTGCAATGTTTTTTTCTTTTACAATCGAAGTCTGTGTTAAATATTTAAATATTTAAACCTCATTACTATGGCAATAGAGTTTGGTGTGTACATATTTTAGAAAATTTTAGTTTGTAGGTATTTATTTATCTTTGCCCTTGACTGTACCTGAAGAGGCCTCTTATCTGCCCCTCAACTTTTGACGGAGAGGGTTCAAATCACTTGAAACTTATTCGTCCACGCGGTCTCAACAACAGTCTACGCAGTGTCGCGTAGCTAGGTCAGTGGAACAAAGTTTATTCCTAGAAAAAGGTCTCATTTCTTTGTCATTTTGTTATTTAATCTCCGCCTTATTTCAGTTTGATTGAATCCAGCCTGCAACTGTTATAGGCGAATAGGAGGATAACCATTAGGTTATTAGTATTACCATGTATCATGCTCGATGTACTCGTATATCAAAATAAGTTCTAAGTTCTTAAAATTTGGTATGCTAATTTGAGTGTATTTTTTGTTGAAAAAAACCTTTCCCTTCCTAATTTACGTGCACTTACGTGACGTTGACATACTTCAACACACATGACGTAATGGTAGAAATATGAACTTTTCTTCCCAAAATATACTGTTAGTCCAATTCGCATAAAAAAATATTGATGCTACAGAATGAAAGGCACGAACTGAGCCCTGCCTGACTTCAACACACCCACAAAAATATATTTAGATATCTAGCTTTTAAAATCTATATAGATATCTATACTATGTATGGAGTTTCGACCACGGATCTGCATGCAAAAGTTCTTCGATAATATGATTGGTTTTCACAGGTTAGCAGTCAACATCGGCCAAAGCCAGTAAGCCTCGCCGACGGAACACCGGCGGCGTCCGGCCGTTCGTAAAATAGAAAAATGTCCGGCAATATTTGCTTTGTGTATTTTCCGAGCAGGTGGCGGATATTGAAGATGTAGGAGGCAAAGAGCAATGGTTGGTACTCGCTATGCAGGTACACGATAAGGAAGTTTGTTCAGTACAACGCGTGCTTATTTTAGTAATAGTAGGTACATCGATTACAGTAGCACTAAAGAAAAGGTTAGGGCTGGTGATTTTGAAGGTGTGTTGTGTTACGTAATGGGAGCTGGAATTGTATGTCGAGGAATAAACATAGAGGGAATGGACGTTTTCACTCTGTAAAACGTAAGAACTGTATGTAATGAATTAATTAAATTATTGTAAACTAGTCTATAAATACAAATTAAGAATAATAGTAGTATATATTGCTACCCCCTGCCAGGGTCCCTGAACTTAGGATTAAGTTCCAGTGTATAAGTATTTATCTGCAATAGATTAATTCATATATTCAAATAGAATGTTGTTTGTAGTTTACTTTCTTTGCAATGCAAGGTCAATACACGTTGAAAAGCTGTGACAAACTGCGACAGCACAACAGAGAGCACATTACCAAAATCTATTATACCAGCCTAGATGTCGATCAGCTATTTATAAAAAAAACGCTTATAATATGTGCATAATTGTATATAAGAGCTTACCGCAAAATATTAGAAATTTACGAATTTTTACGAAGGCTACTGACTTTAGGAAAAATCTGAATGATTACCTGTTGGAAAATTGTTTTTATAGTGTCAAGGAATTTATAGATTATAAGAATCAGCATAAATCTTGTTAGGAATAAGGTAGAAATTGCATGTACTTGTAAGCTACCATAATATTTGCATATCGTTTAATTACGATTGAATACTGTACCTACCATAAACAACAATAACACTCTGTAACTAGACTTACGCATTATGTACTCTTAAGATCATGCAATAGTCAGGAAACGTTTCAGGTTGAGGCCCGCTTCTTCGTTCCACATGTTCCCGGTACAGCCTTGAAGCTTCCGCCGCATTCCCCCTAGCATAACCGTAATAGTAATGCATTTCTGCGTAGTCGCGTGAAGTAAACATGATCACTTACATGCAAACTCAAGTCCAGTTAAATAATGCCAAGTCGTCGATTCCAGGTAATAACACTAATCCAAATCGTAATGCAAGTCAAAGTCCATATGAATAGCCAAAATGATTAGAGAAACGAACAATTAGCAGTATTAAAACACAATTTTTAAATTATTGAAAAGTACCAACGATGACCAAACAACGTGAAAATTTTCTCATGCGTCAACCATCTTTTGTTTTTTGTTCTTTTTCTATTGATGGCCAGTGCGTGATTTAGAACGAAATTTAGTTAGAAAGTTAATTAATTTTGCACTTGCCACATTTAGATTTAAATTTTTTGATTGAAGTTTTATGAATAATAAAATGAAATTTTCAAGGTAGCTACCTGATAGATAGAGCAAGTTTTTAAAAGCCAAACGATATTTTTTTTAATGTGATTTTATCTTTTTAAAGCCCCTTGAAGTTGTGAACATATTGGGTAATTTTATCATTCTTGGCATTTAATTTTTTTTTATTCCATTCAAAGATCTAACGATAGTAAATGTTACCATACTGAATTGGCCTATCTATCAGCTTAGCACAAAAAAAAATAAAGCAACTACCGCAATAATTCACGTCACCATAAATAAAAATCTCATCGTACTTGGCGATAGGTGAAGAATTAAAAAAAAAGTCATAACTCCGAAAATACGAAAAATCGCGGAACATACATGGGGGTGATTTAGATAGCCCTCTAGGTCCTCTACCTCCCAGCTTCAGTATATCACTACTTCTTGGGACACCCTGTATAGGATTCATTATGAAATATCAAGAGATAATTAGAAGTAGTCAGCTCGAATACAATTTTGGAGTTCGGTACAGATTCAAAATATTAACTGCGCTGGCTCGATACTCATACTTTGTTGAGCTTAAGCTCTAGTTATGCTAGGATAACTTCTATGAGTATCATCTATGCCTATATAGATAGATTTCTGTATCTAATGATTATTAGAAGGAGTTGTAAACTAAATTTTAATATATGAAAAATGGATGACTGACTACGTTAATACATGAGATAATATTGAACCGTTAGAATCATCTCCTTATTTCCCCAAAAGTATTATTTTGCGAAAGCGACAAATCTTTTTACCTCGTCTGTATTTTTCGGTTGTGGATATTCTTTCATTATTTTTATTTTTTCAGGATCTGGTAAAATACCATCACCTGTTACGACGTGTCCCAAATACAAAATTTCCTTCTTTAAGAAATTACATTTCTGTGGATTTAGTTTTAGATTTACCTGTCTTAGCCGTTCGAAAATACTAATCAAATTTTTGTTATGATCTGTTAAATTTCTACCAAATACTATAAGATCATCTAAATACACAAAACATTTGTCATAAGTTAAACCAGACATGGCTAACGTAATTATTCTTGAAAATGAATTTGGACTGGTTTTCAACCCTTGGGGCATTCTTTTCATCTGGTATTGACCTTGACCCGAACAAAACGCTGTATATTTTCTACTATTTTCCTCTAATTCTACTTGGTAGTACCCTGAAAAAAGATCTAGATGCGTGAAGTAAATTGCTCCTGATAAAGAATCTAAAATTTGTGTAATATTCGGAAGCGGAAACTTGTCGTCCCGTATACGATCATTTAGCATTCTATAATCTATTACTAAACGCCATTTTTTCTGTCCACTGCTATCAGGTTTCTTCGGTACTAGTAAGATTGGGCTGCACCATTCACTACGAGCTGGCTCAATAATTTCATCCTCTAACATTTTATTGATCTGACTATCTATCTCCGATTTGCAAGCATGTGGCAACCTATACGGCTTAACGTACACTGAGTCCGAGTTTGGCTTTAAGTGAATTTTGTGAGATCCTAAGTGGGTTGTTGTTAACTTATCTCCCGGTAAGTGAAACACATCGGGATATTTAGCGCAGATATTCTCGATACTAATTTTTTCTTCTTTATTCAAATGATTTAAATTTAAGGCATTAAATAAATTTTTAACACGACTTGCATTCTTAGTATTCTCCCCGAATGAGCATAATTCGTAATGGTCTAACTTTTGAATGGTTGGGTCTATTTTCCCGATTACCACGTCCTTATCTGTCGTATTTAAAACTCTAATAGGTATCTTGCCATTGCAGGGCTTTACTAACATGCTAGCTATAAATATACCTTCACTAATTTCATCTGCACATACTAGGCAATCCTCATTAATATTCATCGTAATATAATGTATGGTCTCTGACCTGTGCGGTATAAGGAGTGACGCTTCCATATCCGTGCGTAATAAAGGTAAAGTGACACTGTGGTTATTATTACATATTATTAAGGTATGATTATTGTAATCTATAATGGAATGATGACTGTTCAAGAAGTCATTGCCCAGTATTCCATCTGACGAACAAGGCAATGAATGAAACACATAGAAAGGATGATGAACCACGTTCCCATATGCGGAGAACTGTAAATATACGTATCCTATTGCTTGTACACTGCCCCCGATACCGTTTATGATTGTAATTTTTTCATGTATTGGGATGTCGTGACTAATCACGTAACTATATTTTACGGCTGAAATACTCGCCCCTGTATCTATCAACCATGTAGATGCTTGGTTATTCAGATTAAGTTCAACTAAAAGAGAACTGTTACAAGCCAATATTCTTTCGTTAGTCACGAAAAAACTCGTTAGATGGTCCGGCTACATTATCCCCAGGCTTGTTTTCAGACATTGTGCGAACCGTTGGCTTAGGTTTCCCTTGATGTCTAAAAGTACGGCGATTATACGTACCTGAAAACTGTTGTCGGCCGGCGCTATCCGGGTGACGTGGAGCTCCGCGGGAATAATAATTGTAATGATAATTTCCTCGCCCACGCTGCTTGTACATTTGTTGCGAGCGTCTGGGTTGCCGAGTCGGATTGTAAAAACCCCTTGTATTCCTGAAATGTGGCCTCCCTCCCCGGTAAGTGAAGGGAGTATTCATACCCAGAATCTGCTGATGTGAAGACGTACCTACTTCCTCGTCTTCTGCTGCCTGAATAGCATCTTTAAGAGAGTCAAAGTTTCTGGCAGCGATTATCGTGCTTATCCTTTTATTTCGCAAGCCGTCGGCAAAACGCTTTATTGCCATTTTTTCGTTAATAGGTTTGAGAACCTTATAGTCTTCCGTTTTCCCGTCGGCTTGTGAAACAGTTAAATTCACAAACAAACTCGACAGCTCATCACCATATGACCTAATAGACATCTCATTCTGTCTTATCGATTGTAATTTACTCTGAATTGCAGTTGCTGCCTGTTTAGGGAGCAACTCAGCTCGCATGTCACTTACAAGTTCAGTGGCCGAGTCATAGCTTGATAACAACCTCAATTTTGCACCTTGTGACAACCTACTTTTAAGGACAAACTGTATTAGTTTTTTCTTGCACTCGGATTTTGTAAGTACAGAGCTATAATACTCGATTCCATCAATTAACTGCTTCGTATTTTGCTCAGAATCGTTCATTACCGGTAGCAAACTGAGTGCCGTTTTTATATTAAATTCCTCCATTTTGGGTTTTTCCGAACACAAATTCAATACTTCGTTATATAATACTGTGTACTCCGCGCACGTTTTATCGATCTCGGCAATCTTACTTGTGGACGTTGTCTGTCCCTTAACTGTCTCTTGTATCAATTTAATTAACTGATCATACCGTGAAAAATTATCACTAAGCTCCTCTAATTTTTTCTCTATAATACTTCCTTGCCTCCTTTGAGGTCCTATTTTAATTAAATACTTCCTTATTTCTTGAAGCTCATTATATAACAGTGCTAAACTTTCCGCCATAACTTATAAGTTCATGTTGTATTATTAAATACATGCCTAGTATGTCTACACTACTCTCATAAAATTAATTGTATAATTGCATACCTCTATTGCTCGACACCCGACACCTCATGCGGCACGATTGTCCATTCACTAATTAATTATCTTACGGTCCATATTAAGTTCATATTTTGATAACGAGATACGCACTCCCGGTCGAATGTAAAAGTACTCAGATAAACGTGACTAATAGTTCACAATCACAATTCACAACCTTTAACTAACCACTTCGTACACTTTTGGACACTGCTTTACGCACTAACTGAAGGAACCGGCGTCTCTTTGTCCAGAGCCGGAGCCGCGTAGAAGACCCGTAGGATTCCCCTGGATGCGCCTCATCTCGATCATATTGGCCTGCGCCCTCCGTTGTATCCTCTTGTTGATGCAATTGTTAGCATACCGAATGCACAAAAATATCAGCAAAATGACCACCAGTATCAGCAGCAGGAATAAATACCAATTGGTCTGGCTAAGCTGAGTGTCCCTTTGATCTTGTTCGATGGTATTTTTAAAACCAATCTGAGTGTTATAATTTTCAATCGCCCTCGACGGTGGACCCGGGGTTCGCGAGTTACACATTTTGATTTTTTTTTATATCATAATAATACAATTTCACGTAAGAAATATCTTGCGAACTATTTATTCCGAACCGATATTCGCACCGTTGCACGGCCCTCCAAGCTAGGCAGGATCGCCATGTAGGGAGGGTAGCAGGCGAGACAATTAAACAAGTCAATGATCGAGTATAAACTGATTTATTGGAGCTATGCATTAGTATATATAGACACTTATTGTAACACACATTACACCTGGATTCGATTTCTATGTTAATTCTTAATTTTACAAGCCATAAAAAAAGTCATATTCCCCGGATACCGAATGAACACCAAGTCAGATCTTTTTACAGGTTTTAAGGCACCTGTTCTCAAGAATTGGTTCTTGAATTCGCCATTTTCTCAATTACTTTGATATTTTGAAAGAAAACGTTCTCTACGTTAAAATCAACACAAATCTTCTTATTTATGGATTAAGCGAACTCTTCTATTCTTTTATAAACCTAGAAAACTTATTATTTCATATCTGAAATCATACGCCATTCGTAGACGATAAATATTATTATTTCCTTAAATGGATAAAATGAATTATATGTTCACTGCTATTGTCTATAAACATATAACTATATTTTTACTGGTCAGTAGACATACACACTTCTCCCAGGTATGCTAATATTGATTTCCTTCGATTATCAATATAAATCCTTCTAGTATAAAGGATAGGGTGAACGATCTGAGTTCTGATAAATACTTCAATAAACTATATATTCTTATTTGCAAAATTATTATGTTTCTCATATAATTGGTGTTAAAACATGTTCTTATTATTTCACTGTACTGTTTGACAAGGAGACCTTTTGTAGTTACTTTAATTAACCATGATTATTGATCACACTAGACACTGTTCAAAGATCCCATCTAGTTCTCTTCTAGAAGATAGATCTTAGGCTATTCTTAGCAAAATGTTAGGGATGTTCAATAATACATTTATAAATTGAGATTTCGTCCATTCCTTTAGACTAACCTCATCACTATTGCAAAACAGGTTCCATTACCAAATTGCACAACAAAACATTAATCAATATAACACAACTTTGGATTTCTAATCACGACATTCCTCTCTTATTTATGGATTAAGTGAACACTACTTATCCTTTCATATTTGAAAAATATACGCCATTCACAGACGAATAAATGTCATTCTCTTTCATCGGAATGTGAAACTGAATACTTGCTTTTTCCTCAGTACGCTTCGACAAGGAATCTCCAAAACCTTTTGTACATTCCTTCCTTATGAATGTCAATCAAACAAGATGTTATCAAGATTCACCAAACTCTGTGTTCGGCGATTAATATCTCGGCCATTCTTAGCAAAACATCAATCTGATCCACAATATCAATGGAATAAATTACTTGTCCTTTCTTAGACAAATAATCACACTATTTTCAAAACAGATTCCTTCATCGAATCGCACATTATCTCAAAAATACATTAATTCACAAAAAAGCATGTAATTATGACTTGTTCTCTCTTTGTTTCTTCGTCTCTTTGTTGTTTTCTCTCTCTTTGTTGAAAAATGAAAACTCCCAAAATCTACTAATTCTGTGAGTGATGTCTTTGAACAGCATATTTTTCTACCAAATTTATTATTTTCTAATCTTATATTATTCGACTAAAAAAATATAAGATTCTGTCTATCAGGTACATTTCTATTTATATAAGTCTAAATATTTTGATAATAATATAAATTTAATCTCCTACTTTTAATTTTGATTTTGATGTGATAAAACTACCAAAGATTTTGGTTTGGCATCATTAAATCAAAGAATACCTTTTAACAGAGGCTACAAACATCTATAATATTATAATAAATAATACTCAATGGTTTTGAGTTGAACGCTATGAAGATTTCAATTAGATAAATAGTATTTGATGGAATTATAGTTGAATAAAGTATTATGCTTATTAAATGAAGATTGGTCGAATACTCGGAGGTTAAATAGTTAAAGTAAAACCCTAATTCCCAAATAAGTAATGTGTGTGCCTTCTCTACCCCGAAAATAGCCTATTCTGCTGTGAGAAATGCTAGAGGAAATTCCTCACATTTACATTTAATCGTGTAAAGTGGTGTATGGGACCCTAATTAAACTTCTAAATGCGTTCGATGAGTAAGTCGATATTTGTGTCTAATAGTCGTGTAATTGTCTCCCCCTGACGCAGATAATGAAACTCCAAAGGTGCGTTCAAGTAAGACATTGGCCCTATCCGTGTAGTTACTCTTGTTTTACTACCAACGGCTACACTCCCACCCATAAATTTAACGGGGAGACCAAGATTCAAAAATCATAGCTGGTATGGAAATCCCACATGTCCTTCGTAAGGTCCCCTCTTCCTCCGACCAGATCAATGAATCTTGTAGGCAAATCACTGCACTTATAAATGGCTAGTGTCCAGACTGTCTAATCTGGACAAATTACTGCGAGTCTAAAAGGCCCTCGTTTATCACTGTTACAGTTAAGGCCATTTTATTTGATAACCATGTACCAAAACATCATTCTGGCATAAAATTTGCTTTCTAGCTTAAAACACAAAAATCCCCAACAAAATTAATTTAATATTTAAACACAAATCCGACAGAAATTCTCCTTATAATTGTTTACTACCTCAAAATGCCAGAGACTATGTTACTCGTTCGACGATCAAGTAAAAGTGATCCGAACTCCCCAAAATATTCCCCATATAGACTAAAAATGCCTTAACGAATTACTCTTCTTTCTCAAATTTCACATCTGCTTCATATTATACTTTCACACTTGTTCCTCAACTGAACTAGCTCCACAAGGGAACTGTTATGAAGGAAAAGCCAAGGCCCTTTTTAAAAAAAGGTTTATTATTAAAAACTTAAATTAAAATACACTTTGTAAATTCTGGCCTTGGCGAGGCATAGAAACCTTGGATGGAAAGCGTCAACGCGGTCAGAGGTCGGGACTCGACTGACTGGCTGGATGAAGACGGGTTCTCAGGTTGTATGGAGAAGGAGGGACTCCCGCTGATGCTGCAGCAGTGTCAGCAGACTTGCCTATGTAGCTAGGATATAACAGAACGCAAGAATAGGTATGTAGGCACTTATAATTTAACGATTTGTTTACTTTTGTAGTTTAGGTAGTATACCTAAAAGAATTAGGTATTTTTATCTAGGAACTATAGTTTGATGTTCAAATCTGTTTTATGAGATTAATAAGGGGTGGAAAAATATGATTATATGAAAAAAAAGTAATGTCGAGCACATATGATCGTTACATGGCGCGTTGCGGACGGTGCATTGTCTATGCGTGCGCAAGAGCAATGAGGCAAAGGCTAAGGCGCAAATCGGCTGATTTGCGCCTAGACAATAATAATATAATTAACTGAGACCGGGTAAGGTTGTCTCTCAATTTAATACAAATAAATATATATTTTTTTCAGAAAAATAACTAATTTATTAAAATTGATTGTTTTTAGAGTTTAGGGTTCCGAATTTTGTCAGTCCGCCCGGCTATTGCAGCGCTACATGTCACAAGGGCTTACTCATGCTATTTATTTGAAATTGTTATAAACATGACGAGTACAAATGTATTTCAAATGAAAAATTCCGAAATATATTTTTATTTTCTACTAGAAGGTAGTAGAAAATTAAGTTTTAAGATTTTTCTAAGAAAACTCCTACTATTGCTGAAAAAAACGAATAACATTTGTCTAAGACATTTCTGGCTTAAAATTTTCTAAATAGGCTTTAGGTTTTAGATAGTTTACTATCACCTCCTTTCAGCTTTGCATCCTTTTACCAAACACCCTGTATACGGTAGACAGACAATAGGTGCAAAATAGACGTATATTTATGTGTATAGATAATTTTGTACAATCGCAAACGTTTCACGGACATAATACGGATTTTTGCTCGTATTCAAATATGATTGCCTACTAGTGAGATCTCTTTCAATATTCACACTAACAGTCAGACAACCCACAGGCCAGACGGGTGGGTAAAAGCATAAGTGCAAGTACAAATTGAGTATTTTCCCCAGATTACAAAAGTGTCAGGTGTGTTTATAACACATTGATTTTGTTATCAGAGCTCGTTTGAGCGGTATCGCATCTGGCCGCACAAAGGCTGTCGTCGACAGCGGCGATAGTGGCCCGGACGACAACTCTTTATAGACCTCTGAAAAAAGATCAAACAATCGCTACCTTTCTGTGTAAGCTTTGTGTCATTCGTTTTTATTTATTTTCCGATACAATTATTTACAATTGGTTTCGTATCTTGCCATGCATTTACTGGTTGAAGCAATTAGACTGAATATTTTTTTCAAGAAACATTTTTGATCGTGCGATAGGTAACTTAATGGTGCGTCCACATTTGTTGAGAGATGGTCGCGTTTATCAGGCGATAAACGCGCCTGTCACTCTCGCAGTCACATATGTGTCAGAAGGTGACGGCAGCTATGCCACTTATTTATCGCGTGATAGACGCAACCATCAGGCCCGCTGATCTTCGTCCCGTGGCATGATCGCGTGTCACGATCACGCGTTTGGCCGTTGCGCAGATCCGATCGCTCGAAATCCATGTTGATACGCGTATCACACACTTAGATCGGAGAAACGCGGCGTAATCGCCGCGCCGGCAGTAAGCATCCAAGCAGCGCGATACGCAGTCATGCCACGCCACGGTGATCGGATACGAGCAAATGATACAAGTGTGGACGCACCTTAAAAGCAAGTGCCTGTGCGAAGTGAGAGAGAACTCAGAGTCTACAAGAGTCATTGGTGTTTGTGTGTTCGATAACTCGAGGACCTACTCGTATGTCACAAAACAATAATCGGGGCACACAAATGGCACTAGAGCTTCAATCGGTTAATAAATACGCAATGTAGAATTAATATTTATTAGGCAGGTCAACCACAATTCAAATTTCGATTGTCAAAACATAAAGTAACAATGGCGCAGGTGTGTGTCAATAAGTATCAAAATTTTTAAGCAATATTAAACCGACGATAAAATTTACTGAAAAGCACCGGCGCCTAACAACGCAAATGTATTTTTCCAAATTTTGTTGTTAGATATCATAATTATTCAATACAGAGTGTAGCATTTTTGTACAAATTTTTGTAATATATTATTTTTGTGTTCATATTTCCGAAAAATTCTAATGGTTAGTTAATTCGTTATGTTTTATTGTTTGTTTGGCGCCAACGCAAGTTAAATTATTAGCTTGATATTAAACACAAGTAACTATTATATTTTATTTCACGCTTGTCAGTTCATTTTTCGTTAGTTAAATTGTATGTTAAAAAGTTTTTAACCGACTCCCAAAAAAGGAGGAGGTTCTCAATTCGTCGAAATCTTTTTTTACTTTAGCATTTTTTGTGACGATGACCTTCTCGAATAAAAAAACGATATGAAAAAGGACACTAGCAAAAGAGCGTATCTCCACAGCTCTAACAGTAATAACTCAAAAACGTTATATCCGATCATGTTAAAATTATTTTCGTTGAAAATTATGATTTAACTTTGTGATCTTTTAATATTTTTTGGACACAAGGCTTAGAAGATAGAGGGGGACACAATTTATGCTACTTTCGGAGCGATTATTTCCGACAATATTCACAAAATCAATTTTTTTCTTAAAAACCTCAAAATGTGTTTAAAATTACTGTCGATATATGTACTGCACATTGATATGTGTTAAAAAAAACAGTTTCGGATACATATATAGAGCTGACTGGTTTTTTTCTAAGTTATTGGTGTTTAGTGGTTTCGATGATTAATTGTATTGTCTATTTATTATACCTCTTTGTATACCTACTTTTCCATGGTAATCCCAACGCTAACCGATGTCAATAAATAAACAGCATTCGACTTATACCATCGATTAGTCAGCGCGCGGTAATTCGCTTGACATATACATTAATTTCCCACTTGTCCGGTCGTAATGTAAAGCTGAAATCCAAATCAGAAATTACCATATCGATATGTCGATTACACGAGAGACATAGTTCATAATAGGCGCCCAGATTCAGGCTCGAATATCGTGTCAGTTGTTTTACAATAATTGATAAAATATGTTGCTAATAATGATAAATATTTGTGTTGAAATTGGAGGAAGGTTGTTACTTGATGCTCATTGTATAGTACGCCAGAGCTGTGTGTAAAATTGAAATCGACCAATAAATACGCATGATATAGGCATTTTAAAGTACTGATTAGACAACGATATGACAGAGAGGTCCGACATGTACTGTCACGTCATAGTCCACTACGGCCATATAAACTCCATATTCAGTTCTGTTTCGCTTGAAAGAGATGGAATGAAATGTCAGATAGCTTATATCTTGGTTATTTTTATAGTTATTCGAAAAAAAAATGTCTACTGTTTGTTACATGAATAAGCTTTTAATAAAGCAAAACCAAAAATTCATGCTTATTTCCTATTGTTTGTAACAAAATGCCTTTAATGCAACAAAAAACTGTGATCAACTCATAAAGTTCTACAGCATAAATGGTACATATCTGTATGGATAGCTCCATCTGTAGATGCACCGCCGAGGGCGGTTAATCGTATTGGCATCATCGACAAAATCCACTCTATTTTCCTTTTCTACATCCCAATTCATATCTCGGCACAGATGGCAGTGATCCTTTTACAGATAATCCTATTATAATTTGAATCTTAATACCCAGTCATAGACTTGGTAGATCTCAAATTTCCATTTCGCAGCAAATTAAAATTTTAATTGCATTTTATGTGTGTATGTGTACTTAACGCCTACAACACATTTATTATGCAGAGCCTAATATGCGATTTACGATAGCATTCACAGAAGTTCTGTTTATGTACTATATTCCATTAAATGTACACTAACTTCAGTATCAGGTAACATTCAGTACTTCAAATACATTCGTACTTAAAGTCATGTCGCTGAAATTAATTAATGAAAATAACTAAAAATGTTCTATTTTTAAACCCCGACAAAAAGAGGGCTGCTATAACTTTAACGTGTCTGTGACACTGTGTACCTGTGTATCTGTCTGTGGCATCGTAGCGCCTATACGGATGGACCGATTTGAGTGCATTTTTTTGTGTCATAGATAATTTTATCCCGAGTGTTTTTAGCTTTGTTTGATAAAAATCGGAGCACTTGTCTTCAAGATATTCAGCTTTTAGTGGAACAAGTCAGGGGGTTTTTAATTTTTTGAATTTTCTATAGTTATGTGCTATGATTCATTAATCTCTAAAACTAGTCTAGCCACATTTCTCTACAGAGTCTGTCCAAGTAACAAGTAGGTACCCTAAACAGAAATAACTTCATATTTAAAGCAGGACACGTCTGGTCTGTTCAGCCGCAAATCTACGCGAGTGCAGCGGAGCTCAGTGCTCGCTGATTGAACGAGGTTAGACGAAATCGGCTTATCGTCCACCGATGGCGAATGGGGAATAATTTCATTTCAGTATGCATCGGCCGCCCGCCTCTATGCCATGTAAATTCACATTGTGGATATATCAATATTTTTACCTTACAAAATAAACATTTAAATTCTAGCGCGTATTTGGAATGCAGAGTAAAAATTTGAATTAGGAATTTAGTTTTAGCTTAACCCTTTGAATATAAAGGATTTGCGAAATTCTTTTTTTGCGTCTAAACAACCTTTTTAACGTCTGTTAATCGGGATAAACCCAAATATTTTATTAGAGAAAACCTACTATTTCATAGAATGTGCTTTCATTGGTTCAACGGCTTTTTTCTAAATCTGTTTGAAGTCTCGATTTTTTCGGCATTTTACTGAAATGAAGCAACAAATTTGAGTCTGGTCGCCGCCGCAATTGCTTTGTTTCCAACCCCTTCGTTCAGCTATTGGGAGGTGAAGCAAACTCCCCTAATGTCAAGAGAACTCCATGCAAAAATTCGCTCAAAGAAAATTCTACGTCCGTAAATTACCTTTTTTAATAGCAACCCTTGCTGATAATCTTGTGTAAGTATATCTAAAATTCGACTAACTGACAGCCAACAGAGCGCATCAATAGGCTCACCAAAGTACCTATCTAAAACAGACACTTTCTATAACGCACTTCCTGTGTTTACTATATGAGTAAAGGCCTGTTTACACTTTGATGAGTGATTAGTGCGAGTTCATACATTTCGTAGTTGTGTTTAATAGCAAATGTATGAACTCTACTACACCAATCACACAATTAAAGCGTAAACAGGTCATAATGTTTAGAATTCAGATCATATTCAGAGCATATCATGAGGGAAACCTCGTGATATGCTAAGGTAAATACGCAATACAGGCTGAAAAACAGCACTGTGCAGCTGAATAAGCTCATAGCATACGCAGTGCCTATTGCGACTTGTTTAAATAAAATTAAGTTTAAATTTACCATTACTCAAAACGAAAAAAAAAAAAATAAGGATTTGGTGTGCTGAATCGGTCTGGGTGTAGGCTCGATGTATTTATTTATAAAACTTACGAAGCGATTATTTCCGATAATATTCACTATAACATTTTTTTTAAGGAACATCGAAATGTTTTTAAAAGATCTGTTGAAATATGTGCCACACATTTATATTCGCTGATTTTTTTTTCAGTATCGGATACATGTAAGAAGTGTCTCTCCTAGAAATATTTTTTTTATTATTTAACTATTACACTAAGTAGCGGCTTATACAAGACATCTACACTCCAAATTTCATCAATATACATCATGTAGTTTTAGCAATAATATTAAGTAAATGTTGTTGTTTTTAATATATTTACTTTGATTTTTCTTTCTCCCAACCAAAGTCCCAAAATACCGTTTTTCTTTCCCTATAATAAGGTCATTCGATCTGGCAACCCTATTTACAAATTCATCCCGTGACCACGAATACAGTAAAGGACATATACGGATACGTCGTGTCAATTATTAAGACATTATTATTCAAATAAGACAATGTCATAAAAATAAAAAGTTCCGTTATCATTTCCTACTAGTCATAAATCTAATCAACACTTATCTGTTAAATATGCGATTGATTGTCCCTATACGATAACAAAATATCAATCCAATTAGTTGCATTCGACAAACAATGAAAACCGGACTCTGACAATTTTATTAATTATTAATAATAATTATTGTCTTTAAATATGAGTGGAGTGAATTTAGTGATAACAGTATTAGTTTTAGTGTCATGTAAGTATATTATTTATTTGTCCTATTCATAATCAGCAATCATCTAAGCTTTAATTGTATTGCGACTGTAATGGTTGAGATTACTATGTTTCGACTGTTTATATCGTACTGTCGCATCTAATTCCTTGTGGCCATTATGTACCCTATAATACAAGTTTAAAACATTTAAACTAAATAAAGTTTAGGTTTAGTTAACTTTTTAAATATACGTTATGCATCATGATTGTGTAAGATACCAATTTCACTGTGCTACAATAATTTGATGAAAAGTACGCAAGTGTAATGAAAATGGTCTTACCAAGCTTAAATCCATAGATTTCCACACATGTACGAGTAGATGTCTAGAGTAGATGTTTGTGCAAGGTACCTATCGTCGGCTAAAGTCGCAAACCTCGTAACTCCATTTTTTTATATTATTTTGGCACTTTTAGATAGTTAAAGTCTGAATGCATATATTGGCAAAACCGTTTAATTTTAAAGACCAAAATAGAAAACCTTGCAATACCCGACTGCCATACTGTTAAAGTTAAGTTTTTTGTGCCTCCTGTAAAATTTGATCCAATGGAGTTACGAGGTTTGCTATTTTAGCCGACGCTATGCTATGCATTTTCTTTTTTGGGTGAGATCATTGAAAAGATAAAAACGTACCTAACAACCTACAAACTACAAAATTATATACCTAATAGGAACTAATGTTATTTACTTATTACGTACGAAAGAAAATTATGCTATATAGTGATTACCCAGAATTAGATAAAGGGGCTTCCCTGTATCCGTTGTTTGGTGGCTAGGTATTTTTTATTGTAGTTCCGGTAATCATATATGATTAACTGTAAGCTGACAGTGAAGACCATTATTAAAGGAAGTAATTACTTAATATGATTGAATTAGTGTTATATTTATTAACTTGAAAGATTATTTTCTTGTGGTCTCGACGTAGCCGAATGGAATTCTATATAATAGGTATACCAAATTACACTATAATCACAAACCCAGAGGTGTCCACTAGAGGACAAAGGCTGCCCAAAAGATTTCACAACAAACGGACGTGCGCTACCCTCATCCCTCATCGAACGGTTTCCTGGCGATCTTAATTAGGAATAGTTACATTATTAGAAGCTGGGACACCTCACTCACGGCCTTCTCGCAATGCATCAAGTTCAAGAAAATGAATTTCTGTCAAAAATAGCATTTGTGTGACAACCTTTTACTGCCGTCTACAGTTTTATATGAACATCCGTGACCTACTCATAATCATAACATAACGTTTTTTGTACCATGGTAACAAGTTCTTACAAAATATATGGGTATCACATGGACCCTGAAAGGGTATAGCAATGGCCTTAAAACTAAGATTAAAACTCACATTACACAAAGAATAGAAATTAAGCACAGCCACAGTTAAACTTAAAGTAATACAAAAAATATTGTATACATATATCTTATGAAATCTAGCCTGCTTAATGTTTGTCATCAAAAAACTGTTTCACCGAGTAGTAGGATTTCTGCGTAAGGAATGACTTTAATTTATTTGCGAATATTGTCTCTTTTTCTTCGGCTTTCATATGATTTGGGATATGGTTATAATATTACTCACCGAGACGATTCTAAACAGCTCAAACTCGGTGAGATTGCGTTATTTTATTACTGAGTTCCTACGACCCCCATCCGGATCCATCAACAGATCAGCTCGATGGTATCATTATATATTGTATTGTCATCTTATATGTCAAATTTAAGCTCAATCGGAATCCGGGAAGTGGGTCAAATTTAACTTGCAAGATATGACCCACACATACTTACATAGGTAGGTACTAACTAACATACATACTAACACAGCAAGTTAATTAAAACTTTGTAATAAAATAAAGGACCATCAACAAAAAACTCTATTATAACTCCCTTATGTTGCCTAAGGCATTCGACACTCGGAATCAAAATCAAGTGTCATGATTTTGTATGGGCTATGACAGATGATTCGGATACCAATTGTCGAAATTTCCTTAGGCAATAACCCCCCTGGTTGAGCTAAGTTAACTTGGTAAGTTGCAAGATATTTTTAAACAAAAAATACGTACGCTGTAAACTTGTCTGTATAAAATTTTATTGTTACACTATAGGTACAGTATTGGTAGCCGCACAATCGAACGCAGTAAGTCGTTGCTTCCAATTCACGTGGCTGGGTCCAAGGTACAACAATGAGAGTGTGTTCCTCAACGCGACCTGCCTCGACGCGACGAGGCTAGCCAGCGGCATTCCGTGCCAACATCCATTAGTGGCATCGCGTAAGTTACCAATAGAACAACACATGGTAGGTATCATCGATTTAGGAGTTAAGAGGATTTATTTAGATTACATTAGCGGTTACTCACATCGTAAAAGCAGAGTACTGCTCGACATGTTTCAGGCCATTCCTTACCTCAGTCCCGAATACTGCCCTTCTTTTATATTCACTAGGGCTTGGGCAGACAAAACCACGTGGACTTGGAGTAGACAGATTCAGTTCTGTAACAGCCTATGACAGAACTTTGTATCATAACTAAAATTGTAAATTTTACATCAAGATTTTCGGTTACACTCATCTATCATGTGCGTCTTACCCCAAAGACGGAAGTATGGGAAAGATTTAAATTTTACCGAAAATGCTCTTAAAGACATTGAAAAAGGCGTCCTTTCGAACTTTCCCACACTTCCGTCTTACCCTAACGCACCTAAACTTTTTAGTCAAAATCATCATTTTTAAGGCATCAACCTGTTAAATGCATTACGTTAGGTTTGTTTTATAACAATCCTGAAAAGTTTGTGTGTACAGAAAAAAATGCATTATGCCAAATGATGATTGTGAATTGTGACAAAAAAGTTAATGCCAGGTGAGGGTAAATCGAAAATTTGCTTGTTTCATATTGAAGAAATCATAAGTTGTATGTCAAACTAGCATTATGTCTTCCATTATTATTGACATTATTAGATGACTTTTAGGACAAACGAGCATTATTGGCATAAAACCCACCCTGCTTTACAACGTTTCTGATTTTGAATTTATTGTTTTGTCTCATTATTTTATTCTTATTTCACATACTGTTACATTTACATTGTCTTTGATAATCTTGTGTAAATAAATATAGTTAAGTTTATCAACGACTTAGGCAGGGATCGGAACCGATATTTTTGAAATCTTCTAAAATACACGCTATTTCTGGAATGTTTTAAAACTGTATTTAAGAGAAGAAAAATTAATCACAAAACACCTGATTCAAGTTCTAGAACTAATAAAATATACTAAAATGTCTAAATTGAACGAAAATAATGAATCGTTGTTTCGGATATTTTGTATGAAAAAAATACCGGTTCCGATCCCTGCCCTAGCGATTATAATGTTGATAAATTGTAAATAATTAAATAAATAAAACTTTTTTTAAGGCAAAGTCGTTATGGCATTTGATTTTAGATACGTTATTTAGGGATTGCCAAGGAGACGCACCGCTTATGTACATAATTTAAGGGTACGGTAGCTTTGTAGGTAAGAGGATAGCTTGGATTTTGTATTGAAAAATAAGCCACTGTTATCTCTTCCGCCTCTAAATAAACTCGAAATACGTTACTACACTAGTAAAAACGATTCAATACGTTTCCATCTGATTCTGACGGCGTTGCAAAGCGAAATGGTGAATCAGGTTAAAGCGACAGTAACCGAAAGTGTACATGTGGAAAGTACGTTACAAGTTCTCTGTAGGTGCTTTTTGGCGTAAATATATGAATTTTGTTGCATTCACAGTCGACGGCACGTGGCCCGACGTCGAGTACATTTGGACCCATCACTCACAGCAAGCCTCCTGCATATTGGCCACTAACGATGTCTGCGCGCAGTATACCTACTACTTCAACGGAATAGGTGAGACACGGTTTGATGAACATTCGTAAATCTTATGGCATTAAGGTAATGTTTACAAATGTCAGTTGAGTAAAGTTAAACTGCTACTGTAGTCTATTTTCTGTTTATAAAGGGCTACGCCATACGTACACAGTTTATGAAAGAAACAAATGAACGCGCCGTATATTTTAACGAACACCTAGTCATATGAAATTTCACTATAACCCATTCCCCATTAGTAGGGTAAATGAAACAACATTTTAAGTTAGGCTTCGTTTCGTTCAATGTTTACTCGTTTTTTGTCATTTTACACACTACAACGGGGAAGCAGACTAAAGAGCAATTATTCTAAATATCTCAAAACCACAAAGCAGGATGAGTCCAACTAGATAAAATAAATCATTTTATCTAGCTACACTCATCTTGCGGTTTTAGAATGACGTGAATAGTTAACAAATGGATGGCGCATGTATTTACTACGGCAGTCTTGGTAAACCAAGTGCTAAGCTAGCATAGAAGCACTCACCTCACCACAAACTCTATGCTACCCGTTTAGTAGTCTGACTAATGAGAGGAAAGATGTTTCCATATAGAGACAAGAAACTGCAGGTGCTAAGGCAACGTCTACTTGACACTTTTGCTGCCAAGATCAAAAACTCTTGCTGGTCCATTTTAGCTCTATGGAAATTATTATTAATTTAACAAGCACCAAAGGTACACAGTTCATACTTAAAAAGTTGTTTAGAGTGAAAATGTGTTGAAAGTTAGAATTACCGCATTTACATTACGGATTTTTAGTGGTTCTGTAGCCAAAATAGCAACGTCCGTCCGTCCGTATGTCACAGACATTTACTCAAAAACTACAAGATGCATATTGATGAAATTTGTAGTATAGGTGTCTTGTATAAGCCGCTACTTAGTTTGATAGTTAATTTTTTTTTAAAAATAGGGTAGCACGCCATACATGTTACCGAGACCGAAAACAAACATCGTGTGGCACATGTTTCGACAGTTCTTTGAAATACATTTTTAAGTTGTTAACTTCCCCGTGACGTCACATGACATGTTGACTTAATGTATAGCCATTATTTAATTTATCACGTAAAAAAATGCGTCTCCAATTTTTTTTATTAATCTACTGATGGACTCATAATTAAATTTTAGTCATCATCCTTTGTAGGTACCATAAGAGGTGGAGGTCAATTAGTGATGAAAAGTGCTATTATAACTTACGTACTTGCATTTCTCTTTCGGCGATACCCCAAGCAAGCCTTTAGATTAAATGTATATCTATTATCATCAAAAATATCACATTTATTTTAATTAATACAAATATAAATGCCAAATATTCTAATTTGAAACCAGTGTACGACTTCGTACCTTTTGCGGTTGAAACTGCGGGGCCCTGGTGTTTCGAGGCTAAGCAATTTTTACAGGCCTTAGGAAAACGTATGAGACATAGGGGTGGCGATCGAAGATCTGCTTCGTACCTGGTTCAACGTATTTCTTTGGCTATCCAGCGCGGGAATGCAGCAGGTATCTTTGGTACGTTTGAGCCGGGTACTTATCGGGTACTTTTGTGTGTGCACTACATTTATTTTGACGATGCTTGTTGCGGGTAATATTTTGTGCCATTGCTTTATATTGACGAAACCTGCTGTGGATATATTTTTTGTAAATGGTCTTTGAGATACTAATACTGTAAATATCAATAAATTAACAAATTAAAAGTAGGAGATTAATAGTACATTACGTATCAAGGGCCGTAAAAGATAAATTACAAACTCGTATCATTAAAGCCTTAGCCTTCGGCTTTGGGCTTAAATGACACTCGTTTGTAATTTCTCTTTTACGGTCCGAGTCACGTACGACGTTTTTCATCACATTTGCGAGGAAATAAATAACTGTACAGCCCTAGGGCCGTAATTTAGATTATTAAAAAAACTTTACAGCCCTAGAGCATAATTTGGGTTTTACGGCCCGCATTTCTAGCATGTAATTCGACCATTTACGAGCAAGTAAATAAATAAAAGTGTGATGAAAATTTATATTAATACAAATATTTACAGCGGAAAATTCGACATACATGTGCACCAGAGCGGTGGATCAGCTTGGCCACTCCATCACCAGCGGCTGCTTCGAATCCAGGAACGGGAGTTCGTCAACTAGGGTGTGCTTCTGCCGCTCAATCCCGGGTGGAGTGCCCTGCAATTCTTCCAGCATCTCGGCCGTTACATCTGTGCTTACAGTTGTTCTAGCCCTGGCTTTAATCGTTGACAGAAGAGTGGTTGACTTGTGTGTTAGTTTACTACAATAAATAAATTATCACTTAGTGACCTTGGAACTGTTACAAATAGTAAACTACCTTATTATTTATCCAAGTAGTTACTTGCACATTACAACAAAATGGGGCTTTAATATGTGAAAATCGTATATGTTGAAATCAAACACTTGCACAATATGAAATAAACTTAAAATGCGTCATATTAAGACTCTTTTTCTATTGAAGGCGCATCATTATATGATGGCTATTTTAATTGAATAGTTCCGTTGATTTCTCATGGATTGTATCATCAGAGTTTCACCAAAGCTGAGGTAGTTAGGTATTTGATATTTTCTTCTGTTTCCGCGATTATTACTCATTGAAATAAAACAATTTAACGGATTATATCGCGTATATTGTCACTGTCAGTCCACCCGTCACCGTGGAAAGCTGAAAAGCTTCCGAAACGTCGAGAACTCAAATGATATACGCGATATAATGCGTTAAATTGCTTTATTTCAATGAGGTAGTTATTACTATTCCAACAAATTAAGAGTTGCTGAAATCGCTTAAAATTGGGATTTAGTTAAATAAAATATCGATGTAAAGACACAACATACCTACGAAAGTACAAACATACATACATACAATACATATATTGAGATACTGCTATAATCATAGTATCACAACACTACAAATGGGACTTAATAAAGCTAGATGGGTATACGGTTTTAATTTTCTTCTAATATTTATGTTAATTTATATAATAATTCGAAGAAAAGTCAAGGGACGGAATGGTTGTATTCTACAATTTCCTTCATTCATAAAATCGTAATTTACGTAAACACCGTGAAAAATAAAAAAAATGTTAGAAAATGTACAAATCAAACCCTTTCATATGAGAATTCAGTCTATATACTAGTTCAAGTATAGTAATACTTTAACTAGTATAAAGACTGAATTCTTGGCCGCCCTCATATTTGTTATGTTTATACATATTCCATTTTTCAATGAAGCATAGCATAAGTAGTTTCTGAGATAATAGCTGTAACAGCCGGACAGACGGTCAGAGAGTCACACCATGTGGGTTAATATTACGACAGTTCGTTTAGAAACACTAATTAAGCGAATGCTCCAATAGTTGCAGAAATTGTCGTCTTTTCTTTTTGGTACGTAACCTAAAACAACAAGGAACCATGGAGTATAGAGGTAAGGAGACCAATCTCATATAGGAAACCAGACGAAAGGCCCAGCGGAAAGCAGTAAATAATAGTTCCAAATCCGTCCACAATGGCGCTAGAGTAGCAAGATACTATGAAGTCAACAACCAATCACAAAACATTTTTATCGAAATGCTACTCAATCCTTCATTCTTCGTCTGTTATAAATATACAATTGCGTTCCAAATATTTATTCATTGTTGATATTTTTGTCATTATTATGGCAATTTATTTTACACACTTGCTACAGCGGCGCCACCAATTTAACGCTATTTGACAGACACTTTGTATATATAGTGATTGTTTTCTTTAGTTCTATACTCTATGCACTAAAAAAACGGAAAGTTATTTTTTATAAACGTATTTATAACTGCATAAAAAGTGTCAAAAAAATTATTACATTATTCATTAATAAAATATAATACAACTTTGAGTACTCACAGGTTAAACAATTGCTTATAATCACTCTGATGCAATTATTTGAAACTGCCCTCTCATAGTTTTTGAACGCACTATTATTTCGTGACGTTAACAATACAGGTAACAACTGACGTGTCCCGAACCAAACGTCAAACTGGTGAATCTGAATAAGCGGAGGTTAGCCACCGCAACAAGAAATTTGTGTTTGTGAGAAACTGTGAACGAAATCTATTTAGTTTTAACTTAAAAGATGTATTCTGTGTTAACGAGAGGCAACGCGATATTAACATACACTCTAAGTGTGCTAGCATGCTTGACTTTCCTGTGTTTTCTCTCCACATTAACTGTGGATTACAGAACGAATGCACAAATGAACACAGTAAAAGTAGTCGTGTAAGTACAGTAAAAGTTGTATTTAAAAATTGCATTATCCTGTGTTTTAAATAAACAAAAAATGTTCTTTAACTATATTTTGTTTGCAGTAAGAATGTACCGGATTATGGGGTTTCTAGAGAGAGGAATGATCTTGGATTCCTCACCTTCGATCTGAAGACTGATCTGTCTCACTTGTTCAACTGGAACGTGAAGCAGCTGTTCCTGTACCTCACCGCAGAGTACATTACTCCCAACAATGAGCTGAACCAAATAGTACTCTGGGATAAAATTATCCTTAGAGGAGAGAATGCAGTTCTTGACTTCAAGAATATGAACACGAAATACTATTTCTGGGATGATGGTAAAGGTTTGAAGTAAGTCACATTTTATATATATGAATATGTACCTGATTACTATAAAAATTACCAGTAAATCTGTGGCCAATATGATGGCTTTTTGTGTTGATTATTGGGTACTTTCCTGTAGTCAACATAGATGATATCACACTTGCAGTTAAATGTTATTTCCGAAAATACATAGAAAACATTCATGAGTACTTATTTTAAAGCATTTGGCGATTTTAAAATGATCTAAAGCTAAAATAAGGAGGCAATTTGACTACATAGAATTATGATGCTGACACTTACAATACTTTCGGACCTTTTTTGAGTTCATAAAAAGGGAACTGATTTGATCTGTCAATCAAGTACCCTATTACACCTAATAAAGAAATCTCTATGGTATAAACACTGTTGCTTTAAAATAATGTAATTGTTTATTTTCAAAATATTCTGTACTTGTTCCTAAAATATAATAAATACCTGGCTCTCAATTTACTCCTTTTCTATACATCAGATTCTCATTATCCCTCTTTTTTTGTTGTGATAATGTTTGTACGTTGAATACAAAAAAACTGTCATTTTATTTATTTTCAGGGGTCACAACAATGTCACACTAACTCTGTCCTGGAACATCATTCCGAATGCTGGGCTGCTACCGAACATTATGGCGCTTGGATACCACTCCTTCCGGTTCCCCACCGAGTACACCCAGACGAGGGTGTGATTAACGCCTCAACTCTGCTTTTAGAGGATCTCAGTCATTCGGTGAATGTGGTGTGACAAGATCTTAAGAGAATAAATGTTTTGTGTAAATATTGTTTCATTGTACATGCCTATGTTTTTATGGATATAGATGCAATATGGAACTTGATTGTGTAAATTAGATGTATAATATTTATGTATTAGCTGTTGTTAAATATACATTATAAAAGACAAATTAATTATTATTATTTGTGATATTATCGGGTTAACAGAAATAATTGTTACAAATGTATTTGTTAATTCTAATGAATGTGTCATGCATTCTAACATCCAGCATATGTTTAAGCTTAAATAAAGTAAGTAATATACTATGGGATTAAATCATTCAGTAGAAGTTATATACTTCTGAATTGTGCACTTATTGATTTATGAACACTAATTCCATTAGCCTAGTTGGCAGTTAACCTTCAAAGCTGAATATATGAATTCGATGACTACAAATGGTTGTTCCTAAGTTTTGAATGTTATCTATGTATTTATTTATCTACAGTCAGCATCAAATAGTCTGTAACATACAAAGTGCCAAATATTTCGCAACACATCTTTATTACTATAGGTACAAAGATGTGTTACGACAAAAGATGTCCATAATACATTAGTTCATACTAAAGCAGATTTGTCACGAATATAAACAATAGATAAGTACCATTATAAATCTACTCCACCGCATACTCCACTCCGGTGCTTCGGACACGTAGTTCACCGCCGTGTTCATAAAATGGTTTTTGTTAACAGCCTCAAAAGACAATAAATCAAGAGGTCGAATCCCAAACGATGGATATGAGTGTCTTGAAAGACATGTATGTACTATCATCATTCATTGATAATAATTAAGGTTTCTGGCTGTGTTACGTCAACATGATACTCGGTATTGATTGAGGAATTGATTCAGTAGGAAAAAAGAAACGTATATTTATTTATTTTGATGATATATGTATGTATATATGCTTCTTATTACATTACTATTTATTATTTTGGGTCTATGTGTATGCTACTTTAGCTCTTAATAGTTTTAAGGTCATTGTGCATATTAACTTGTTGGTTTGTCTATCTGCGCTGCTGTTTATTCTTCTCTCATTTGCTCTAAGGTTAACTGGAAGAGATCCCTTAAAGGGATAAGTTCACCTTTGTACAAATATATTACTTTACTTTCTTCATTATATTGTTTTTATGTACAATAAAGTGTTTACAAACAAACAAAAAAGAAGTTAGATAGGTATCACAGTGACACTAGGTTTGGTCGATAGCAAAAGTAGGTACCTACGCAAGTGAAGCATTCATAATCATCTGTCAAATCAATTGTTATGGACATAAGAGCGTGTGCAGGTATTGTGTGAATGCTTGCTTTGCTACTATGTATATATATACACTATACTATAGATTTATAATCAGCCTCCACCGGTGTCTGATCATCGCGTCTCTAACGACCGAGCAAAACTTGGTTGAGGATGGGGCCCCTTTCACTTGACGGTCGCATCTGGTTGGGGACCGTTCTCCGTGTTTCCAACAATGATCAGCTTTTCAAGGCATTCATCTCCCCTCCTTTTGTTGTATATATTTCAACCTAAAGACGTCCTCTGCTGAACATAGATATCATGACTTCCACAAGCGATCGCACCGGGCATATTGTAACCAATTAACCATCGCCTTTCGATGAATCACTGGGTGATCTCTTTACCTACTACTCCTTGACCGTCACTTTTCGGGCTACATCGCTACCTCCACTTGCTTACATTGGGAGCTTTAGAATCCAAGCATAGCTCTCTCCATAGCATGTTTACTGGCTGATCCTGTTCGTGGGATACATTTTGGTCTTTTGGACTACGAATATACTCTATACATCACTTAGCTTGCCGATTAACGCATACTTATATGCCAATAGTATTCACGAAACTTGTATACATATTAGGACACTAAATTTAGAATTGGAAGACAAGTTTTCGCCTTCACTCATAACTTTCTCAACTGTGAACACCCTACAGAATGAGAAGCATATGTGAGTGACATAATTCAAGGATAACTTTTCTGCGTTCAATGAATCCGTGTAATTAATGTTTTAGCTTCTTAGTACCTAGTACTTATTAGTTTCCTCATCACGAATCACGATATAACGTTTATCGCGATGACATGACCGACCTTATGCAAATGCCCGTATAGCATTGCACTTTGTACACTGCCGTTGTCTCCAGTTAAAGCTATAAAGGACAAGTGGACAATAAAAGATAGAATTGCAATTTTAATTTTTATATATTATCAGATACATTTATTATCATTTTTGCTCTATATGTGTCATCCTACAGCAGAAAAAAACTAGTACATTTATATTCTATCATTGCTTTCAGTAAAAATATCTACATATAGGTACATGTTACCAATCTCAATTTGTTACCAGTTACAAAGTACCCCAGGTATATTCATAAAAATATTTACCCCATTACTTATAAAATATGTTCAGTATCCAGTATCCTCGCGTTCAAAAAGCAAGTCGAAGAAACCATGGTCTCGTAAATAACATCTAATGAACTCCATAAGTAATGGGATGAATTACAAAACAATTTAGGATTCAATAAAGGACATGTGAATTTCAACAGGATAAAAGATCTTTATAGAGTACAATAATCTTAACTCGTCAAATTCAAATAATTACGTCTAACAAAATGTCCACTGAGACAACAGAATACGCATTTAAGGTTACAGTAGAATTAACAATCTAAAATTTAATCTACATTATTTGTTTAATTGTATATTAACTTCCCACGCATAAGCAGATGAGGTAATGTCTTACATTTTACTTGCGCATTACAAGTGTTATTAATATGTATAATGAGTGGTTTAAATATAATTTTGATAGTTTAGAGCCAAAAAATATAATTATATATATATCTACCATCTGTCGCAATTTTAACATTAAGTAAGACAAAATACTTGCTCAGCTTGACATGAATCTAGTCCCATTTTAAAGTCTCAAACTGAACCCTAATATTTATCCAGACAAACAATTCGTCTTTGACTATATAGATAGATTTTGGAAATGCTCGTGTAAACACAATATTGGCACCAATTCAAACAAGAACTAGGTAAATATGTATCTGAGGTGAAGTTAAAATACTTTGTGCTAATACTGTTACTGTCTACAGGTTACACCATGAGGAATATACGAGGATATTCACATTCCCTGACATTTAATGATATTACTTTGTGCTATTTATTTGCTTGAATCAAATACAATGTAACTTCTTAACTAACACTAGATTCAAATGCTCAAACTTAAGGATATGGATCATTTAACATGAGTGGTACAGCCGCTACGTGTTATTGCAGCTCGTAAACTGAGAAACATGAATTTAATGTCTAATTTGTAAAAAATATGAAGAGCTGTGAATAATATATAATTACCATTTTATTCTAAATTAACGAAATCAATACTCTAATGCATTTTTCAATTTCAACTACTCATTATATTCAAGAGTATTTTTTTGGCTCTAAATAGAATAATGTATATTTTGGCTTGGCCAAACTCCTTAACTAACGCGATTAAGGTCAAGGTATTTATTTATAAAACTCCTACATCACTCGTAAATGCCAATAAGATTAATAGCAAATGCCATTCGAAAAAGTAACAACTATCTGAAGATACAGTCCGCGCTAGCTCCGAAGAAAGTAAAAAATGTTGTCTTGTCAATTTTGTGATGTAGTATGCACAAAATTGACAAGACAACATTATTTACGATTAAGTTAAGGTCATCACTGGTTGAGGCAGCACGGGTGTTGAGACACGGTTGGGCGCTGACACCCGCCGTTTCCCCAGCCCCCGATTCTTTGGATCACATGCGCGAACTGCAACTAATGCCAATCGTCGTGATGTTAAAAATAAGGACGGCATTCTGTACCATGCGTTTTTATTTGTTTATGTCACTGGGAAATGATGAACGCTCGAAATGACACATCGTTATATAAACGTGCAAATCCAGAATAGATACATGGGACGTACCCTCGCTAACTTCTATAAAGAGTCCCTATATTCGCCATTCTACAATTATGCGCCTAACATCAAAAGCTGACCTTACTAAACCGCATGAAAAAATATTGCATATTTTAGATAATTCTTTAGCAATAATCACTCCACGGGAACAACAGACAAGACCATATTTACCAAGAGAATCACTTCTTCTGGGATAACTATTCTCAAACAGATTGACCTAATTAAAATAAATAATTTCTTATTATTGTACGTATATAGTAATAAGTACTGTTCTGAGTTACGTGTGTTGGCATTAAGGAAATAGTAGTCATCCATTAGAAAATAATTACCTCAGCTATTCTAAAACTACGAATCAACAACAGGAGATAAAGTATAGGTTAGACTACAAGTGTCACGGTTCCTACTAAGAATGACCTGCCATTGGTTAAACTTGACTAGCTCTTGCGACAATTGTGTCGACGCATTTCAAAATATCTAGGTTCACATAAATTAGTAACGGAACTTGAGTTATTCAAACAAGAAATAGAGTTCACATTGATATAGCAAGTTTGAAGGACTTAATATTACTTGATATTGATATGCACCAACACAATTTAGCTTGAGGATTCTATAATTTGACGTCCCAAATGTGTTTATTTATGAATTATGGGTAGTGGGTCCCAGAAAGTACTATCCTACATAATAATTAAGGAGGACCTTCAATAATTATTATGTATTTAATTAATACTATGTTCAAGTAATCTAAAATAAACTAATTTCCTAAGGATTATTAAGATATAATTAACACAATTGTATCGAGTATTGTAAACTATATGTAATCACCATTCAAAATTTTCTCATGAGCAAAACTGCACAATTTATAATTATTTATAGAAATATTAATGATTAAAAATATAAGCAAAATAACGAACCCATGGCATGAATAAAGTTGTCTGCTTTGGGCCGCGCTTTTCGTCAACACTACAGCATTTTATCTATGTAATACTAAGTCGGATTGAATTTCTACACAATCTTAAGACCTGATACGTGCTTAACTGGCAACATCGCAAATTTTGCGTTTTCCTTCATTATTCTGTGGTATTTGAATGAAACTTAAAGGTATGTTCAATCCATACCCTGCATTTTTAACATCTATACTGCGTCTGCCTTTATTTTCAGATTGAATGGTGCATTCATTTTTAGAGCATGAAATTCTGCATTGTGTGTAATGTATTTATTGAAAATATGTTCAAGTTACATTCAGATTTCTCAAAATAATCAACACAATCCAAAAAATAAGCGAGGTTTAACAGTTAAGCAGGTATACCCTCTTAAATTAAAAGCATCTACTTCTCCCGCAGGAGCGTTCCAAGGGATCTACATGAAGCTAAACACATGATCAAAGGCTAACTTAACAGCAAATATATAATAGATCACAGTATCTGCCATAAGTGTGATTTCGGTGATTGATAATGCTATAATTTGTTACAAGAAACTATGTTTCTCGGTACATAGATATTAACATGAGCGCTAACTTGAAATTTTACCGTAAAATATTTAATTCTAATCATAATATTCAACATCGATACAACCAAAGGAGGACATATTATTTAGTTTGATAGCTATGTATACTGAAGTTATTCGCTGTATTTTGTCACTCTTATTTCCTTTGCAAAACGTGAAACACGAGAGATACCCGTCAAAAGACCTAAATTCCAAAATCTGTGAGTAACAGTAAAGTACAAGTTGTATACCGGAACGATGACCGTCGTCGAAGGCTTCGTGCCAGCACATCTGACATCACATTCACAGGAGCGGACTGACACGAGCGTGGGGCGGCCGGGAAATGTTCAAATGTGCGGACAGAAGTGGGCTACTTATCTGTATAGCGATTAGAGGCGGCAGGAGTCCGCCGCGGGGCGTCACGCGCCCGACAGCGGCGGCCCGTCCGTCTGCACGTCCTTATCCTCGGTGGGCGGAGCCGCCGCGCCCGCCGAGCCGTACCGCCGCGACAGGTCCAGCATCTCTCGCAAGCCCTGGAATAGTAGGCACACCAATATCAAAATCAATATCGCTCACAGTAATCTTGAAATTATACATACCCTATGCATTAGGTCCAATTTCAAGATACTCTGATAGTTTTTACAACTGATAGCCCGATAAATGTCAGCCATTTGAAAAACGCTAACAACCATTGAGGCGTGTGGCAGGGATTAATAGCGCCCAAAAGAACATTTTGCAATTGGACTTCAGTAGGTGAAACTGCTGCATAATTTCATTGGGGTAGGAAGGACACACAATAAACAAGATTTTGCAATTATACTATGTGTAAAACAAATCAGAGACCATTTTGTATAATTGATAAGCAACAGGTAGAGCTGATATAAACGGATATAAGAAGCCGTAGTAATGCGGAATACTAAAGTTCAAGGGCGATGTTGAAATGCGATTTGTCGGAATACAAATGTAGGAATTTCTTTCAAGTTTTATTATTTCTTATCGTAAGCAAACCAATTTAGATATTTCTGGTGAAGCAGGCATCTGTAATTCTTTTTAAATCCCGAAACATAAATAAAATGACGCCTTTTTACCGCTGTTCTAAGCATCGCGGGCTTAGTAGATAGAACCCCAATGGATCAATGTTAGAGATAGAGGTTAAAGTTGCCCAAAGCATCTTTGATCATTTAAGCATGGTTTATCTTAGATAGTGTTAGATAGTAATGGTGACAATCCTTCTAAAATAGGATGCTAAAGTTTTATAGTTTTGGCTTAACCCATTGTTACTCAATAAAATATTCATGTTTATAAGAATTGCAAATTTGAAATGGATAACAATGATAACATAAGCAGTTCCTGAGATACAGTCTGTAACAGGCAGATAGACATGGGTATATAATAAGGGTTAAATTGTAGTGTTCCACACATATAACCGAAAGACATTTATTTTTTTCAGTTAATATCAGTTCGGCACATATTTTGATAGAACTCTTAAAATCATTTTGAAGTTTCTCAAAAAAAAAAAAGTTTAGTGGATATTTTCGGAAATAATCGCTCCGAAAGTAGCATAAATGTCCAAAAAATACTTATATTAATATTTACTTTCAACAAAAAATATATTTCAAAACTAGAAGGCGCCCGCAACTTCGTTCGCGGAGGAGAAAAAGTCAAAACCCCTCTTTTTTCTTTAGAATAGTCGGGTAAAAAGTATCCTATAACCATCTGGAGATACCCAGCTACCCATGTACCAAAATTGTTGAAATCCGTTTAGCGGATTTAGCATGATGCGCCACAACAACACATACAAACATAAAATTTTTACAACTTTATAATAGTACTTGTATAGATGATCGGATATAGTTCTTGAGTTATTGCGAAAAACTGTGCTTCTCAACAAAAGTCTGTAGTGCATTTTTTCGTATGAACGACTGTCGGCTGCAGCATGCTACACTAAGCATGATCCGACATGTGCTCTTGGCCAGTTTTTTTTACCTTTTTGGCATGGAACACTAAAAATCTATGTAAGGTTTCTCAAAATATTTGAACACAAGTTATACATACCTTATTCTCAGTAATAAGCCTGTGGTATATTTCTTCCTCCCTCCTGGTCACCCCATTCTCCTCCATATTCACTGCTTTGTACATGATGCTGGTCATTTCATTGATTCTCTCTGCTTGTTTACGAATGAGCTGAAAAATAAACAATTACATTTAAATTCAACTACCTTGGCATGACACCCAGATAAAAAAAAAATTAAAAAACATTTGATTCTTATTAATTTAAATAACACAACTAACAATACAGCCATGTGACTTTCAGTCAATACTCTGACTGGACTGTGCATTTTAATGGAAGACAATTGCACTAATTTGAAGGCAATGAAAATTGCAGTTATTAACACACAACACTTACCTCTTGCTGTTTATCATTTACTGCGGCTGTAAAATCTATTCTGGACTCCCATACTCTCTTCTCTGTGTGCTGTCTGTACTTAGACATAATGAGTTCCAAAGCCCGCCTGTGGTCTTCTAAGGCTGCACGGAGCTCCCCATTCTCCCGCTGCACATCCCTCATCAAGCGAGACTCTCTTTCTATGCTGGCTATGAGGGCACCGCGGGGGCGCTCACGAGATGCCTCATTCAGAGTGTCAACTTCTTCTTTGTACTGAAAGCGAAAACATGGTACTCTCATTTTAATTGTAAAAGGCCACAAAAAACAAAACCTACGGTTGTTGAAGTTGAACTAAAACTCCTTGGACATTATAAGTAACTCCTATAAAAAAATAACAGTATATGCCCGCAAATGCGGATTATGACCTATTGTAAGGAAAAGACAGCCCGTCTAAGACAATAACTTTAGTTCAAATCCATTTTCATAATTAAACTTCTATTTCTAAAATTTCTTCAAATTGAAATAGGTGACCATCATAAAAATCGTTAATATACTTAAAATGTAATCTTTCTTCAATAACATGACCCTTTCAGACACATTATTCGTTCACAACATCATCAATACGTATCAGGCAAGCTCAACCTGCAATTTTTATTGTTTATAGGTGTTGTCATTGTAAACATACAGTAAGATCTCAACTTGCAAGGGAGGAATGAAAAGCTTATCATCTAGTTAATTTACCTACGTGGAATATTCACCTTATGGAACAATAACTATTAGAGAGGAATGTTGGCATCATACTGAGGACTATCTAGCATAGATTACCTGTTTCATAGTATGGATTTGACGGTACGCAGATTGAGTTTCAGTCAGCAACGCATCCGATTCTGATTCGCGTTCTTTAAGACGGCCTGCGAGTCTTTTTGCATCCAAAATGATTTGTTGTATGGTCAGTGACATCTGAAAAAGCCAGCAAAATAAAATGCGCTCTCAGATCACAACTAAAACAAATGATCAACAAAACTGCACGAACCCTGAATTCCACACAAAACAATTACATAAATAACGTATCATCTAAGTGATTTTCACAGTTAATCCCGTGAAAATACAAATTTAAAGTTGAGAAACAACAACGCACATCAGCTGTTTCGTGGATAGACTTTGGCGGCCATTAGCTTTCATGGGCTGATTGAGCAGGCACAGCGATTACTTCCAAATCAGAGAAGACGTTTGAAACGAAACCAAATGAAAGGTACATGCAACGTTGTAAACGACTTCTCACTGGTGAAAAAGAGAGAGTAGATGGCTTGAAGAAAGTTATTGGAAATATTTTACTTGGCAAGACTATCCGACATGACCTTGATGAGCGACTGTTCAAATACCATTATAACAAGAAAATTGCCTTACAACCTCTAACTGTCGTATATTCAGTTCGTTTTATGAGCGGTTTAAGCGGTAGCTTAAACAGCGCAATTATGCATAATTTTACTAACTCGATTTACTTTTTATGAAAAACTAGAGAGAAAGCTTCGTTGTCTTCGTTCGCAGAGAAGGAAAACTTGCCTATTTTTGCTTTAGTGTAGTCAGGTAAAAAGTACCCTATAACCTTCTGGTACTAGATTATTAACAGATAAATTGGTTTTACTGTTAACAATCCAGTACCATAATTGGCACCTTTTAAGATATCACAAACGGTGGAACATGAGAACTTGGTTTATTTTTCATATGAATTTTTTTGGGATGCCACTACTTTTTGCTACTTAAACTATTTTTGTAGAAAATATTTTTCTGCCCAATTTTTCAGTTTTCTTTTTGTACATTTTTTTCCTTTGTATACGTATTCTTTGTATTTGTCGTCGTTCTGAACGTGCCATCCCTCTCGCTCTCATGTTAAGCTGTATTTGAGTGACCGGGATGGCGCCATACGAACTTCGTTTTTCGGGTTTCGGAGTAGCCCCTTAGATCACTTAATGTTATCACTTAAAACAACGGCTTTGTCATAATACGTGACGAGCACGAAACCGAAGCTTCGTGCGCGTCCTTCACTGCCGGCAACGCACATATGCGTTGAATTCCACACAAAATTCCTAGGGAGCGTGGCTCGGCAGAAAATGCATTAAATACTTGCCCACACCGGCCACATAAGCATCAGCGCCATCTATAATTTTCTATGGTACCTATATAAAATTAATTTGTCCATCATTATCTTAAAACACGAGATAACCTATACTCGCTGGGTGCGAAGTACTCGATCGTAGCGCTCATAGTGGCCAAAAGTAAAAGTAATGTTGGCGCTGTTATCTGTCATATCTCAAAGTAATCTGAGGGCTTACTACGAAATCCGAAAAACGAAATTCGTAATGTGCCGTCCCTCTTGCTCTCATGTTAAGCTGCATTTGAGTGAGCGGGATGGCGCCAAACGAACTTCGTTTTTCGGTTTTCGGAGTAGCCCCTCTGAGAGCTACTAAGCCTGTAGAAGTATATCCGCAGGTAGCACTGTCTGTATTACACATTATCACTTACTAACAAGGGAGTAATACTCGATCGGTGCTTTAGGGCAATACAGACTGTACGTGTACCGTAGTTACCTGCATTACCTAATAGGCTAATATCTGCCTCAACAAAGCGCGCATAAAAATCTGACACGATTCGATTTCTAGGGCTAACGACAAATATTTTCCTCCGCTTTGTTATGGCACATATTGATGCTGGTGACTAGTTAAAACGCCATGTTGGCTGGGTGCTGGGTGCGAAGTAGGAGGTGGGAGAACTAGAATCGATCGCAGCGCGCGCCGTGGCCAAAAAAGGTACTTTCGGCAGAAGAACTGACACTATTCATTTACTTGTGAAATTAACGTATACGTGCACTATTAAGCGAAAACAAAAAAAAACATGCGTCACGAATTCTGCTGCGTAGTGAACTGTAAAAAGAATGGCGACGAAATTTTGACGACCGGTTTGGCTCAGTGGGAGTAACGTTGCCTGCGAAGCTGAGGTCCTGGGTTCAAATCCCGGTAAGGGCAAATATTTGTGTGATGAGCACAAATATTTGTTCCTGAGTCTTGGATGTTTTCTATGTATATAAGTAATATATCTATTAAATATATCGTCGTCTAGTACCCATAACACAAGCCTTATTGAGCTTACCATGGGGCTAGTTCGATTTGTGTAAAATTGTCCCGTTATATTTATTATTTATTTACTATTATTAATGGCAAAAACAGTAATCACAAATTCAATAAATTTGCACAACCAAGTTGGAAACGTGAACAACGAATGAAATGGATAATCGTTGTCAAGAAGAAATAGTAAGTGAACTGAAATATATATGAATTGCGTAATTCGATTAAATTTAATATTTTCTTCTGTTTCCGCGATTATTACTCATTGAAATAAAACAATTTAACGGATTATATCGCGTATATTATCTCAATTTAGTTCCCGACGTTTCGGAAGCTTTCCAGCTTTCCATGGTCACGGGAGGACTGAGAAAAGATGTAAAATGAGATAATATACGCGATATAATCCGTTAAATTGTTTTATTTCGATTAAATTTGTTTATTTTTCGTGAAGACAGTCATGTGAAAGTCTGTGCGTGACTGCCTGAAAGTTATTGATTTTGCCATTTTATATATTTTATATTTACCTATGGAAAATAAAAAGGTCGACGTTGTTATCGACACTATAGACTTACATAATCGTATAGAATACATGTAAATGACGATATATCATTAAAATTATTTATTTGTTTACTTACTTCTCGTAATGTCAGCCAGTCATTTGACATTTCACAGTCCGCTGTAATTGCAACTGCTCGTTGGCGCTGTCATCGCGCATCCAGCCAATACCTACGTCGCAAACCAGAGTGATCTAAGCGGTGACGGACTTAATTGCAGAATAGCAAATGGTCCCTCTTATGCACCATTGATGTAGGTATTAGGTACTGTTTCTTCAGTTGATTAAAATTTTCCGCACTTCAGTCATGTGTAATATGAAAATGAAACTTTTTTCAATCTTCTGAGGCCGTTTAGGCCAAATCCGGGAAAATTATATTTTGTTAACTATTATGTAGGTACCTATTTACACCGTTACAATTACGAGTTAGCAAAGGTATGATCTCATTTCAAAAATGCTTTGCGATGGAATAAAAATACAAATAATAAGCTTTACACTTTTATATACTTACTGAGCATAACACATTTTATATCATAGTTTAAATATCCATACTAAAAAAGAATGTATGCTGTTAATAGAACTAATATGTTAATGGCGCAAGGCGCTCTAGGAAAACACTTCAATAAGTATGCTCTACAAGACAAGTAGGTACGACTTTCTTTAGTTTTCCAATAAACCTATTTTTCAGCTGTTAGAATAATCACGCGTACAGCCGCATAGAGGATACGGAATATATCTTCAAGGTACATTACATTACTTACAATTATTTTCTAAGAAATAGCTTCGATGTAAAGTTTTACAACTTTATAATACCTACTTAAGTTATACTTGGAAAACGCAGGCGTTCAAAAATAAGGTCAACACTCCACTCATTTTTACGCACAGCTATAGAATAGGCTTTCCCCCTTGTGCCACCACTGGACCATCATCATCATTTCAGCCCAAGGACGTCCACATCTAGATAAAGGTCTCCCTAAGGATCGCCACAAATACCGGTCATACGCTGCCCTCACCCAACGGATACAAATCGGGGAACCTCGGGAAGGTTCGGCACGTAAATAGTAAGCGTAAGCGTACTTAAAGCTTATACTAACTTGCATGTAGAGGACTCTTACGAATACGATTATCTAAAGCTTATGTTTCCCTAAGAATTCTCTTATTAGTTTGTTAATGACTTCTGGTTTCTCTTGCATGATAAAGTGTCCACAGTCGGGCACCAACGTCGTCTCAATGTGCGCGTATTCTGTCTTCATCACATCTAGGATTGAGCGGGAGAGGTACTTGTCATTCGCAGCATTGGCGACGAGCATAGGAACCGGGCGTTCGCACCTTGGTTTCTCGGGCAAACTGACCGTGAAGTTCGCTCTGTAGTAATTAATCGGCGGTGTCACGGCCGCTGAAAAAATAATAGTTATTTGTTATGTAAGACTCCAAAATTGCTAGTTGGCGCGAGTGCTTAAATTAAAAGCCGAGAGCGAAGGAACCTAAAATTGAAAAACGAGCGGAGCGAGTGGTTCAAATATAGATTCCTGAGCGTAACAAGGCTTGCAAGGCCGTAAGAAACACAAAGCTTTTCATCTCACTACAGCGAGGAAAATGTAACGTTCAATTCCGAGGTCTGAAATTCGGCCATCTCTCTAGGTCAGTTTCAGATCTTTATTTTAGAACTACGTCAGTTTTATCCGTCTGACCAAATAAGTGATAGCATTGTATCGACGGCGGGCAGAGTGGTTGAAAAGCGGTGGAACAAAAGAAAGTCTACAACATACTCACTAGGTTTCCCGAACCAATATTTGTAACACTCGATATCAACGGAGCCCTTCTCGGCCGGGATGCACACGTCGAATACGCGCAAATCGTCCATCGTTATTAACTTCTCGGGGATGGACGGCACACGGTACAGCAGTACGTACCTGAAACAGTTTAATGAATGATTAATAATAAAGTGAAAGAATCTAGATTACTTTATATATGGACCTGAGACTATAATACCTATAGATGTAGGGATGCCGCTTTCTTTTACCTAGTTTTTTGCTTACATACAGCAGTGGTGTCAAGACAAACCTGGTTCTCACAAGCTTTCCTACAATACTAGAAATTAAGGTGAAAAAAGACACATCAGACCTCGTCGCTATCGTTGTCATCATTTCAACCTCAACCCGTAGATCCACTGTTAATTAGAAACGTTTTCCCAATTTTGATGTGTTTTATTTGTGTCTTACGTGGCTCTCCCATTCTACCCCCTGAGAAAGTCGTAAAACGTAAGACAACACAAATTCTCAAGATGTCTGTTATTAATGGATGTTATTCTTAGGCTACCTCTAAGGGTGCGTCCACACTTGTATCATTTGCTCGTATCCGATCACCGTGCCGTGGCATGACTGCGTATCGCGCTGCTTGGACGCTCACTGTCGGCGCGCCGATCATGCCGCACTTTTCCGAGTGTGTGATACGCGTAGCAAATGGATTTTGAGCGAACGGATCGGCGCAACGTCCAAACGCGTGATCGTGACACGCGATCATGCCACGCGACGATTATCTGATACGGGCAAATGATACAAATGTGGACGCACCTTAACTATTAACTGTTATGCCAAACAAACAATAAGGGCTTTTCTTTGTGGTTACTTAGGTCATGAAATGGCCATTTTTGAGTTGCTGATGTTAATGAGCGCGTAACTCGGTGAGGTGGTCTAATAAACGCATTGTGTACTGCAGCTTTCATCGATAACATTTTAGGACTACAAAAGTCTAACTGCTCAGATCATTCCATGTTTATTCGTGGAATCATATCTCAAATAGTTAGCATGCTATTTTTTACTTATATACAGACCGGTTTAGCTCAGTGGGAGTAACGTTGTAAATATGTCCCGTAATATTTATTTATTTTAATATTTATACAGACGAAAGCATTTTTAGAATTCTGTAGCATACGTACTCTGACCACAAGAGACCTCCCACACTAGTGTCTTTCGAGCGTCGGCGTCTGGTCAGCGTCGAGACAACTGCACCGCGACGCCAATAGCGTCTATCCAATATCGGCGTCATAACAGGTGGCGATGGTGTTTCGGGTCGACGCTGAGCAGGCGCTGACTAAGACGCTGACGGTCGAAGAACGCTAGTGTGGGGGACTATTTTTGTCAGTACGTATGCTACAGAAATTATAAAAGATGCTACTTATTGCCCGCGACTTCGTCCGCGTACAGCTCTAATTTCAAAAAATCCTCCTAAGTGCGCCTCTACATACATCTCCGGCTGATTGAGATTTCGCAGCAACATTACTCGAGCACCCACTTTTAAGATAAGTATGTGTAAAACTCTACGCGATAGTTTATGGCATCATCCGTGTTCACTACAGAGTCTATACAGACTTGTATTCGTATTCTGAACCTTCGAACGACTTCAATAAAATGTTATTAATAACGGAAGCCTAGTCGTTCTTAGGTGTCAGAATCGCTCGTTCACTCAACCACTCCATGGACTTGCTGTGTAGATTTTGAACATCTGGGTAAATTTGAGAGATTAGGTCGTCAACGGTCCGCACAACTAAGGCGAGATCCGATGGAATTGTAATCCTTCCCTCTGTTTCGGGGTATTTTCCATTTCCTATTTTAAGGAGAAGGTCGGAGAATTTTCCAGCGCAAATATCGCACTTAAAGTGCACTCGCATATTAATCTCAAGGTGGAGTTTTTTGATTAAAGGCCTAATATTTGACGCCTTAATGCAAGTTTTAACTTCATCAGCTCGATTTCCCCTCGGAACAACGGGAAGAGTCTGACGGAAGTCTCCAGTTACCCAAATAATTACAGGTTTGCCATAACAACTTTCAACCCCAATTTAACCCCGTTAGGGGATGAATTTCTAAAAATGCTGAAATGAGTTTTCTAACTTTCAAATGAAGAGTCTTTACGTGAAATATTATAACAGTTACCCAAATAATTACAGGTTTGCCATACCAACTTTCAACCCCAATTTAACCCCGTTAGGGGATGAATTTCCAAAAATGCTGAAATAAGTTTTCTTATTTTTAAATGAAGACTATACGCGAAATATTATAACAGTTACTCAATTAATGACAGGTTTTCAAAACATACATTCCAACCCAATTTAACCCCGTTAGGAGATGAATTTCCAAAAATGCTGAAATTTGTTTATAAGCTTTAAATGAAGAATCTATACTCGAAATATAATCGCAGTTACTCAAATAACAGGTTTCCCATACAAACTTTTAACCCAAATTTAACACCATTAGGGGATGAATTTCCGAAAATGCGGAAAGAAGTTTTCTTTGTTTCAAATGAAGGGTTTCTATGCGAAATATTATAACCGTTACACAAATAATTACCAGTTTTCCATACAAAGTTTCAACCTCAATTTAATCCTGTTACGGGATGAATTTTCAAAAATGCCTTTATTAATTATGTTTTTGACTGTACATTAGGAGGTTTTGACCAAAGTTTTAAGCGTGTAACCTTAAAAACGACATTTTTCCCATACAAACTTTCATCTCTCTTTTATCCCCCTTAGGAGATGAATTTTTTTTGTATTTTAAAGGGGGATACCCCTTAGGGGATGAATTTTTATAGCAATCCAAAACATTTGTTTTGTATTTTAGTAAGAAATATTAATGCAAAAATTTCCATACAACGGTTTAACCCTTATTTCACCCTCTTAAGGGTTGAATTTAAAAAAATCCTTTCTTAGTACACGTCCACGTACTACAAAAAATATACGTTCCAAATTTCATGCTTATATCTTAAGCGGTTTAGGCTGTGCGTTGTCTGTTAATAGATCAATAACGCAAGAGTTATATATATATATATATATATTATATATATTATTGAGCTCTTTCGTCTATATACTTATATGTCAATAGCATACTACTAAAGTTCGAAAGAAAAAAATCTGCGTTACGAACGAGCGCATTGCGATTTACCCAACAAGAAAGTATCAATGACGCAACGCTTGTAAACAAACTAAAAGTCTAAGAGCTCATGCTAATCTTCAGTAAAAAAAGCGTTTTTATGTAGTGACCTCAAATTTGAGTACTTAGCACTAAATATTTTAACAAAATTTACCCGATTACCGAGACTAGTTTTTTTAAGAACGAACGTGTGAAGCTATAACATAAGTTTATGAGCTCTTAAAACTTCACGATGTCATAGGAAAACCCAGTTGTTTAAATGTTTTTACACTGTGGCCTAAAATGTTTTGTTATTTTGTACATGTATATGTAAATCGTTCTTAATTTATATCATATTTTTCAAGGATTACACTGAAAACACGAGAATTCTCTCATCATCGTTGAATTATTCATATTATGCATCGTACATGACATTAAAATTCATATTTGTATAGCAATAAAATTCAGGAAAAAAATTAAAACTAATTAAACAAAAAATGATTTTTCCATCTTTCAAAAGTTGTATAAATAAGTATTCGGATGCACACGCGGGAAAAGCGTGAAAGCGCTCTTAAGTTTACGGACTTATTATTTCTTTTTTTAGTTCCTCCTGCGTAGAGTCAACATCAAATAGTCCGTAACAGCGATACAGCCAAATATATCGCAACACCTCTTTATTATCTACAATAGACACAAAAATGTATGACGATATATTTGGCGCTTTAGCTGCGATGGACTATTTGATACTGACTGTACATATAATTTCTGTGACTCTACTTAACGTTTGTAATATGTCCTCACCAAGACATTTTCCTTTGTACCGCGTTGTTCCATAACTCATGCGTCCAAGATTCCCTTGAAGCGCTAGAGAGCATGACCAGCGCGTCCAAAGCGTCCGAGTGTACATCACGGAACCTGCAAGCGATGAGGCCTCCCCAGTCGTGGGAAACCAAGATGCACTTCTCACGACCTGAAATTAAAAAATAAATAGTAACCAATGGCAATGATCAATACAGTAGAATAATAAAGAACTCCGAAAACGAGGGAGATGAAGATAACTAGAAAGCTTGCTTGTACTTTTCGATCGAGCTCGAGAATTAAAACCCAGGCAAGTTCCTAACAGAATATAGTTATGGAGTGGATCCGATCTACAAATCATGTATCACTTATTTAATTGTGATGTTGGTTTTTATTTACTTACCTAATTGGCGTACAAGGTCCCGAACATCTTCAATTAGAATGTCGATATGGTATGCAGATACGTCATCCGGTCTCTCTGAGTCGCCGTACCCTCTCATATCTACAGCGATACACCTGAAATACGGAGGAAATTTTCTAAGTAAAAAGGTATTGATGAGAAAGTTACAACGGGCAGGTCGGGTGATGGAAGTTGCCGGTGAGACGCCAGAGAAGCGAGAACACATCCACATCACCACAGCGAGGCACTGTGCCTTTCTAGGGTGTCACGCTGTTTCTTTTTGGGGTTCCGTACCAAAAAGGTACAAAAGGAACCCTTATGGTGCGACTCTGTCTGTCCGACTTTTAGAGCGCCATATATCTCAAAAACTACATACGTTATCTATTTGAAATTTGGAATATTTATAAACATGGTCAGCTCACATGACATATATTTTCTTATTTTCTAAAAAAACGACGATTATGAGGGGGGGGGCAAAAATTAAAAATCTAGCTACGGGTCAAGTAGGGTATCATATGAAAGGGCTTGACCTGCACATTTTTTTAAATCTATTTATTGTGATTAGATTTTGTTTTATTGAGGAAAGTGTGATAAAAAACACCGTTCCCCCTTTATCTCCGAAGTTTACCAAAAGAACATTTTTAAATTTTCACAATTTGTATAAATAAACATAAATATTACACGAAAATTATAGCTATGTCACTAACTAGATTTTTTTTTATTTGCAAAAACCTATCTATTTTAAGTTTACACCTCATTTGTATGCAATGCTATAGTTATCGGGTGCAAACTTAACCCAGCCGGTACCACCGGGTAATAGTTAGGGTTGTACAATTACTTATTCTGTGGTTAGGATGAGTGAAAATTTGTACGGAGCCCTCGGTGCGCGAGTCCGACTCGCACTTGGCCAGTTTTTAGGGTTCCGTAGTCAAAATGGCAAAAACGGAACCCTTATAGTTTCGTCATGTCGGTCCGTCAGTCCGTATGTCACAGGCATTTTATTCAGAAACTATAAGACCTATACTGATGAAATTTGGGGTATAGATGTCTTGTGTAAGCCGCTACTTAGTTTGATAGTTAAATAAAAAAATATATATTCCTAGGGGGGGCCCACCATATATGTAACAGAAACTGAAAAAAATTTTTTTTTAGCAAATATTAATGTGTGGCACATCATTCGACAGATCTTCTAAAAACACTTTGATGTTTCTCAAAAAAAAATTGATTTAGTGAATATTTTCGAAAATATTCGCTCCGAAAGTTGCAAAAATTGTGTCCCCCCTCTATTTTCTAAACGGTATGTTCAAACAATATGAAAAAATTTACAAATATAAAGCTTAATAAATACTTCCAACGAAAATTGTTTTCAATATGATGGGACATACCGTTTTTAAGTTATTGCCAAAAAACCGTGCTTCTCAGCAAAAGGAACAAGCGCCGCGGAGATACGCTCGTTTGTTAGTGTTTCTTTTTCATATCGTATTTTTTTCATCTTTAGTGCATTGTTTTGTATGAATGGCTGCGGAATCCTATATTGAGCATGGTCCGACATGCACTTGGCCGGTTTTTTTTAATGTTTACTCAGAGGGTCGTGCGTCATTACTTCGCAGTGAATTTATACGACGCGGTGGTTTTTACCCGACGCTGCGCCATTTCATGTTTACTGCGCCGCTCCGTGGTGACGTAGCCAGGCGCTTAGAAAAAAGTTGGTCAAGTGCGAGTCTGACTCGCGCACCGAGGGTTCCGTACAAACTTTCACTTGTTCCGACTCAACTGGCCAGTTGAGTAAAGTTGGCCTCTGCACTGGTATCAAATTTAACCAAACCGGGTTATTCAAAAAATGATTTTTGGTGAATCAAAAAACAGTAACACAGACAGATATATTGTTATAATTTTCCTGTAATATTCGTATTAAATTATATACTTAATTCAACAAAATTTCAGATTTTTCGCTTGTTAAACTTCGGAGATAAAGGGGGAAATGATATTTTTTGTACATTTTCCTTAATAAAACGAAATTTAAGGACAACAGAAATACTTTATATAGGTATTTTATTGACCTAGTAGCTAGACTTAAAATTTTTGCCTCCCTTAAATTGGTCGTATTTTAGAATATAAAAATATATTTTAAAATGTTTCCTTTGGAATACATTTAGGCTGCCCATGTTTATAACTGTTCCAAATTTCAAATTGATAGCATGAGGAGTTTTAGTTTAGAGATATGGCGCTCTAATAGTTGAACAGACAGACAGAGTCGCACCATAAGGGTTCCCTTTTTTACCTATTTGGTACGGAACCCTAAAACGAAGTGGGTACCCATTGACGTTACTTGAGCGTTCGTCTTTTATCTATTATGCCTTAACCTAGCTGACCTTACTAAGTTTTTATAAGTTGTTTTTTTTTTGTCTAAAAGATGCTTTGTTTGGTTCAAACCTGTGGTGCATAAAATGTTTAAACAGTTAAATAAAATTCAAAACGTGTTCACCAAAATATTTTAAATATTACCAGTAATCTTTATTGAATTCAACGATCTGATGCCTCCATGAAAACCAGAATTCAGGGAATCCATGCAGAAATATCATGAGGGGTTTGGAAGCGTCTCCACTTTCCAGGTAGTGTAACTTGACATTCTGAAAAAAACACGCAATAGTAAACACTCCGCATCAAGTCTTCGAGATTTTCTGGTGAAGATGGTTTGAGAATACATACATACATACATACATACATACATACATACATAAAATCACGCCTTTCTCCCATTACGGGGGAGGGCAGAGACTACCTTCTTCCACTTGCTACGGTCTTGGCATACAACTGCCGCTTCATCAACATTCATTAATTTCTCCATTTCTCGCACCAATCATCTGACATACTTCATCTATTTTATCATTCATTCCTCCCCTTACATTTAACGTAGCAAAGCGGCTCTTCGTAGCCCTGAGAATACATTACATTGCAACAGGGTATTTGAAGGTAGTAAAAATTCGTAAAGAATATAAGATCCGATCCTGAGGCGTTACTCTGAAATTCGAAGTGCGTAACCAGCCGTTCCTGTCACTCTTATGTTAAACTGTATTTGAGTGAGCGGGATGGCGCCATACGAACTTAATTTTTCGGATTTCGGAGTAGTCCTCTGATAAAACAAGCAAAATAAAGAACTGCGTTAGTGTAGCTTGTTTTATGAGTCTTTAAAGTTGGTCGGGAAAGTTCATTTTTAAAGCATGAAAATATTAATAATTCAATTATTATTTTTATTCTGTAAGTAGGCCACAGGAGCACTTTTACAAGTCTGAGTCTACGGCATTTCCCAAGAGGAGACTACTTTTGAGAAAAAAGCCGAAACAAATTCAACAGTCAGTCATTTATTAATAACTAATGATACCATTGAATAACCCATAAAATGTATGGTAACTTTTGTCATGAAATCGTTTCCATAAACGCAAGTTCTATCGTAGTTGCACAACAAAGTTCTTCATTTCCCCATACAAAGGTGCGTCCACATTTGTATCATTTGCCCGTATCAGATCATTGTCGCGTGGCATGATCGCGTGTCACGATCACGCGTTTGGACGTTGCGCCGATCGGATCGCTCGAAATCTATTTTGCTACGCGTATCCCACAGTTATATCGGACGAGTACGGTATGATCGGCGCGCCGACAGTAAGCGTCCAAGCAGCGCGATACGCAGTCATGCCACGGCACGGTGATCGGATACGAGCAAATGATACAAGTGTGGACGCACCTCAAGGTACCTACTAACTTGTGTCGGCACATGCTTAGGGTTTAGAATAAAGCGATTTTTGGGAAAGTCCAAAAATGTGCATTTTTTTTTGTTGTCCAGATTTAAAAGAACTGTCGAAATAAATATGTGAATCAGAATCAGAAAAAAAAATATTGCCACAAACTTACAATGAATAGAAACACAAAAAAAAATATAATATTAAATTTAAGATCTAGTAATTAAAATTAAAACTAATAACAGTTTTGAAGCAATGGGTCTCAGTCTCAGCATATGCTGGGCATAAACCACTGCGCTGGTTTTCAGACCGAGCCCTAGGGTTCTGTCGGTCGCAAACTTAAAATATATGCTACAAAACTGTGCTTATTCTAGTGTCACTTAAACAATATAATAGGTAAGAAACGGAAATGAATTGACTACGTAAATAACAATTTTTGTTTTTCAAAACCCAGTAAAGCGCCATTTTAGTATGTATCTGCGTGTGTATATGACTGTATGCATATTTATTTTATTTGAGAGTGAGAGTGTTGTTATGAGTGAGATCAAATTTTAGTTACTTTAGTTTTTGAACTAACTATGTGCATTGATATATGCTGATTTTTTTTACAGTTTCGGTTATGTGTATACAGCGCCCCCCCTCCGTTTTTGCCATTTTGGTTACGGAACCCTAAAAAGATAGTGTGTACTAAAATTTCCCGCGTGTCCAACTATTTTGTCTATCTCTCGGGAACCTTTTTCGGGGAAAATAAGAAGATATAGATCTCACTCTTCAGCCTCTATTATATACATATTTATATTCTCTCGTTGTCGCGTGAAAGAAAGACAAACCAACAAACACACATTCGTACGTACTTATAATATTAGTACCTAAAGATTGTTTTGTTGGGCTGCCCTTTCTTTTTCTCGTCTGTCAGGAGATGGATACTTAAGACACGTTGATGCAAATGTTACGGCATTTTCTCGTAATCGCGAGATGCCCGAGACCTACAGGCCTGTTTTTTCTGTGTCAAGTTTTCGTGTGAAAGTTTTAATCCGGTTTCTTATATATCGGCAGTAGTATCAGCAAAGGCCTTGTACTCGCCTAACTATTGCGTATACATAGATTGTTTTCTAGGTTACCTACTTTTGGTCTATAAAATGCTGTCCATAATTAATGAGACGCCACGCTCACATTTTGCATATAACTTGCGTGGCTTAGTTACTTTAAGGTGCGTCCACACTTGTATCATTTGCTCGTATCCGATCACCGTGGCGTGGCATGACTGCGTATCGCGCTGCTTGGACGCTCACTGTCAGCGCGGCGATCACGCTGCGCTTGTCCGATCTACGTGTGTGATACGCGTAGCAACATGGATTTCGAGCGATCGGATCGGCGCAACGTCCAAACGCGTGATCGTGACACGCGATCATGCCACGGGACGAAGATCTGATCGGGCAAATGATACGAATGTGGACGCACCTTTACATTAAAAAAAACCGGCCAAGAGCATGTCGGACCATGCTCAGTGTAGAGTTCCGTAGCCGTAACTACAAAGAAATGCTTACAGATGAAAAAATACGATCTGAAAAAGTGCACTAGCACAAAAGCCTAATGGTATCTTCATGGCACTTACATACTTTTGTTAAGAAGCGCAGTTTTTCGGCAATAACACAAAAACGGTACCTTTATACGATCATGTTGAAAGTATTTATTAAGCATTACCATTATATTTTTTTCATAATAATTTTGAACTTTCGGTTTAACAGATAAACGGACGGGGCACAATTTATGCTACTTTGGTGTATGTGCCACACATTTTTCGGTTTCTGTTACATGTATGTGGGATGGTAAGTACTGGCTGAGTGTAAGGTGCTGTCTGTTAGACGATGAAAGTAAGTTTGAATAGAATGGATTAAGGAATGTGTTGTGTTGACGGATGACAGAGAGTGTCAGTTGATGGTTGGAGTTTTTTTAAGATGTAGATAATTATGTAAATTTGTATATATAAAATATTAAGAAGATCTTTCTGTTTTTCCCTACCCCATTCCCACATGTATGAAGTGAAAAATTTCCAACGATAGAAAGAAGGCGCATGTGCTTTTGACATAGCTTGATTGAAACAATACGACTAGAAAATAGCGGATGATCAAACGGCTGAACCTATCTTGAATCATACCTTGTTAAGAAGCACTTTCTATCAAGTGTCCATCTAGACAAGTAAAAACTAAATGAAATTTGTATCATTCGTTTAGAAGCTACGATGCTAGACAAAAAGGTTTCGACGAATTGAGAATCTCCTCCTTTTTTGGGAGTTGGTTAAAAATAGGTATAGATACGGTTAAAATGACTCAAACGCCACGTCAACGTGAATATCGAAGTTGTGCTATATGCTGGTGCATCTGGATTTATGCACGATTTATGTCGGTCTGAGCTCTGTAACGAATTAAATCGTTCATTCGCTGGCGTTTTGATCGTGTGGTGTCAGTGGTGTAGTTGTGGTTTCCGTCATCGGTGGTATCTTAAAGTTAAGACATGGGTTATAATCGACAGCTGAATTTATACTACCCGGCTGATACCTACCTGTACATCTCGCCGCGTAAAATCATGCCGGCACTCTTGGTACAGTGCGAACAAAACACGTTGACAATGACTAGCTCACAATTTGAATTATTTAAATCTTTTTGTGATCTTACTCATTGTCAACGTGTTTTTTACACCGTACGCTACGCAGATCCAAAGAATATACCTAATTATCAGGGTTCGTAAAATGCGACCAAATCGATTGAAATGACGTATGACAACTAGTGACCACCTTCAATGCACTTCAATGAATTTTGCTCGCATTTTACGAACCCTGATAATAGGCTTGTGCCCTTAAAAAATATGATAAGTCCATCAGTTACATTATCAGAAAATATTGGACATTGGACACGTATTTTTTCTTTTGTCAATTAAACAAAAAAATATGAAGATATAGCCCGTTAAAGTTCCCCGTGACGTCACGCGGTGCGACCGTTTTACGCACGGCGTGACGACATGCGCCCCCACTCCCAAGCGTTGACGCGCTTTATCTTTGTCTTTTTTTGGTTGATCGAGAAAAGTCTCCAATATTTTTTGATAATCTAACTGACGGACTAATAGGGTACATGCATGATTTTTTTATAGCTTCTTTTAAAAAATTATGAAAATGCCGTAAAAACGATTTCAAACAGTGAAATTAAAATTAAAATCGGCCAAGAAATACGCATGATATAGGCATTTTAAACTGCTAATTAGACGGCGATTTGACAGAGGTCCGACATGTACTGTTACGTCATAGTCTACGCCGGCCATATAAACTCCATATTAAATTCGGTTTTGCTAGAAAGAGATAGAATGAAATTTGTGATGGCTTATATCTTGGTTATTTTTATAGTTATTCGAAAAATTATTTTTGTTTACTGTTTGTTACATGAATGAGCTTTTAATAAAGCAAAAATAACAAATCATGCATATTCCCTATTAGAATAATATACGCCGATATGACGTCACGCGGCGAGGTGAACAGATTTTGTACTACCAATAGTACCAATACTAACAATAGTACCAATACTATCTAAGTACTCCTTTTTCCTATATTAGATATATACTGGGTACTGAAATACAATTCGGAACATTAAACTTCCCAGAGGTACCTACCTACATACACATTTTATATTTTTGACGCCATAGTACCTATACCTTACATGGACACAGAATCTACAAGTAGGTAGTTAATTTAATTTCGTATCGTTTTAGACCATGGTTTTAGATTTTTTTTTTGTTTTAAACCTCGATTTGACATTTGTTTACGACTGTTGACAGTAGGTATAATTTTTTACTTTGGTCTATATGGTTTAGTAAGACGATTAAAAAAAGTCATGACATTGACAGCTAACTTTTTAATTTTTCTTGCTAATCTGTACAGACCAAACGTGGACAAATGTCACATCCAGGATAAAAAAAATGAAATGTAACAAATAATAAGACTTAAAAATAAACCATCCGTAGATTCTGAGTCAACGTAACGCGTATTATCGAAAAAAAAAACACCTCTGGGAAACTTAAGTAATGTTCCCAATTGCATGACGCCAGTGCCTTAGTTTGTGCCGGTGCATTAATGCAGTTCTAAAACTGCACGAGAGCCGTTCCGCTTTCTCGCAGCTACACTTGGAGGTGAATAAACTGCGACGCGATGTAAACCGACCTGTTTTCTGGACCTAACTAGATATATTAGCACGGTGATAGGAAAATAGTACTAAGTATATAAATAGAATGGTTAGAAAGGTACCTCTAATCGAGTAGCTAGCGGTTCTCTCTGCCATCTTACTCGTCGAATCAGGTGGGATAAATGTACCAGTGACTGACCCATTAGGGGCCATCCACAAATCACATATTACGTCACAGCGAAAAGGGGAAGGGGTCATGTCAGACGTGTTAAAAAGATGGAAGGGGAAGAAGGGGGGAGCAAGTCTGTCAAGCTGGTCTGTCAAATCAAACAGGATGTCAAGCTTTTTAGTAAAAATATACGTATTTAGTCCCTTCTGTAACTCGGTGCGTTGCGTCAGCGCTGCAACTGTAGCTCTACATAGGTACGCGTATCTGTCAGTCAGGTACCTAGTGTGGCATGAACTTCGCCCTTTCGGACGTGATTGTAAATCGCAAGTCACATTTGTAATTTCATGGAATCGCCGTCGTAAACGACCCATAGCAATGTGCATATGAAAACTAGTTTTATGTTGCGCCACTATTGGATAAGACATTATTAATGCTATAAGACACAAAATTAAGCACAACGTAACTGAACGTTGCTTTTGTGCATGTTTGTCATGGTTATGGCTTTACAAGCACAATCCGAAGTCCGCAGTAAATATAAAATTAGATTGAAAGTAAAAAGCACTGAATACCAATTAAATTGAATACCTAGAATAAATAAATAAATGAATAAATAAATGAAGAGTTAAAAGACACTTCTAACGTAGTTTCTTATCTTCTTGTCTTATTACTCGTACGTATACCTATCGTCACAATTTGCGTAATAGGTAGGTACCTAGTATAAGTTGCGAACCCACAAAATAAAGTAACCGACGGGCCATCAAAATTCGCAAGAGCGGGTCAAGGACATGAAATGAATCAGAATGCGTACATATAACAGACAGACATCATTAAACCTTGGCCCTCATCCATAACGCAATCGCTAAAGATCGCCAAACTCCCGTTTGGTTAAACTAAACTTCTATCAAATACAAAATTGTTAGATAGGCGGTTATCACACTACATCGACACGACTGCAATGTACGATGCTGCGGTTTTTAATTTTGACTTTTGATTTGTATAGTATATAATAACCGCTTGGTACACACTGATGCCGCATCTTCGGCCAGAGTATGCCACATACCATACCACACTGAACTCCGCAGTACCGTAGGATTTAAGTGTAGAAAGGAATGTTAAATGAACACAGGATGGAAACGAACGCGGGGCGGCGATAGGGCTTGCATTCTGGAATTTCGGACGTTTTTATCCGATATTACAATTCAGGAATTTAGATTGAGACAGTCAATATCGAAAATTCTGAAATTGAAACTAATGAAGTTATTAGACAATTTTTATTTAATATTATAACGATACGGTTTCAAAAATACCGCGAAACAAAATAGGTATTAGACATTAATAATGGTAATTCAAGTTCCGCTTAGTCTTCAGGTAGTATTTTAAAAGAGCTCTCATGCTCATGTTCATGTTGAAGAATCGTGCTAGGAGGAGCGGGTGGCGTGAACACTTACTATTACAATGTTGAGATTGAGAGTGCACTTATTTAATATATTTATATTACTAAACTACTACGACCGTTTTAGATCCCCTCAGAGACGAAAGATGCTGGCGGAATAGGGAACATGCATGAAATTTTTTCATCGCTTTTCTTAACGAAATATCAAAATACCGTAAAAACTATTCGAAAAAGTGAAATTAAAATTAAAATCGGCCAAGGAATACGTATGATATAAGCATTTTAAACTACTAATTAGACAGCGATTTGGCAGAGTGGTCCGACATAGACTGTTACGTCACAGGCCACAACGGTCATATAAACTCCATATTAAATTCTATTTTGCTAAAAAGAGATAGAATGAAATGTTTGATGGCTTATATCTTGGGTATTTTTATAGTTATTCAAAAAAATCTTTTTGTGTACTGTTTGTTACATTAATAAGCTTTTAATAAAGCCAAAATTAAAATTCATACATATTCCCTAGCTAATATTTTGGGCGAATAATCCGCCATTGCGCAGCTAAACTGAGCTATGGCAATAAACGAGCCTTATTAATAATATTAATACCAACCTTAGCCAGGCAGTTGAGCACATCTCTGGTGGAAAAGTAAAACCTAATGTTCGCTAAGAACACACGCGTCTGTAATAATATAGGTACCTATCCTACGCAAACTCTAGGTAAGTACTTAGTTTCCTACTCATAATTACGCAAGATAATAGCATAGCAATATTTTTTTTTTCGCAATATATAAAAGTTGCGAATGAATATCGCAGAAATCATCTTTTATCTTCACTTGTCACATAGCTTGAGTAATCATCAATGACCTTTTATACGCCACACATTGTCCGTGCCGTTGCCACATACTTTAGGTATAAACGAAAACCGCATTTAGTCATTGAGGCTAGCTACTCTTTCTCTATAGCTAGCCAGCTCAGCTGACTACAGAGTCCTAGAAAGTATCTCTATCGTTTCTTTTCTAGTTTTCTCTTGTGAGGACTTAACATGATCAACAATAATTTTCACATCAGCAGGTCTAGCACACTCTCCGCGACTTCGCTTGTCGCGTGACATAGCATCACCCGTCTTTCTCGCATTGTATTGAAAGGAAAGAGACAGACAATCTTTGTCGCGCGACGAATAATCGCGTGTCACAATTGTGCTAGAGGTGCAGTATTAAATTCAAATCAAATTTATGTCAGTACCAAAATAGGTAAGTACTTACTTTGTTATTACCATAAAAATACCTGAATATAAATATATTCTAATAGTTCATCACCCTGTATATCCGTTGACAAAAGTGTACTGACCTCCGTAGTCAAAAGGCACGGCACATAAAGTTAGACACCAAGTCCGTGCTCCAACATTAATGCGAAGTTGCTACATACCTAGGAGTCCAAACATAATGGCACGACTGCAAAAACCAAGCCCAATTAAGGGACAGACGATACCTAATGTTTTTTTGCAAGCTATGACCATGGATTATGTAAGTCCAATTAAGAATGGTATCATACCTAAAGGGTAATGACATGTTTCACGGTGTTAATGGTGGAAGGTCATGGTGATCATAAAACGTGAATAGAGATAAAGTTGACCAAGGCTGGTGCATGACGTAAGCTTTTTCGCCACTCCGTCCGTACGTCGCAGGCATTTTACTCAAAAAGTACAACATGAATATTAATAAAATTTTATATAAGCAGCTAGATGTCTTGTATAAGCCCCTACTTAGTTCGGTAGTTCAATAATGAAAATAAATATTTCTAGGAAGGGCTGGATTTTTTCTTTTGCAAACCACATGGCTCATATGTCGACAGTTCTTTTCATTTTTGTGCCCCCCCCCCCCCCCCTCCCGTTCATCTTTAAAATAAAATAAAAATAACGGATTGAATATATATACCGTTTTTGACTTATTGCCGATAAATTGCGATATTCAACAAAAGGTGTAAATGCCATGAAGGTAAGCTGTTTTGCTGGTGCTCTTTTTCACATTGTATTTTTTCTAATCTGTAGTGCTTATTTACAGTAACAGCTTCGGTACCCTGAGCATTGTCCGTGATGCCTTGGCCGGTTTTGTTACTTTTCTGCTAGCTATATGGGGTGAGAGCACCTGTAGTTGACCAGTTAATAGGAAACTCGATATAATAATTATACTTATATAAGATAGACATCTTTGTCATACCGATGTGGTCTACTACTGGTCTTAATTGGTGTTTTATTGGTACACTCACCCTGTGTAGTATATAATTACCTACTAATGTTAGGTTGATAATGATAAGACAAGCGAACCAGGTAAGAATAATTGACTGGTCTAGAGTCTAGACAATAAGCTACGACACTTGACTAGAAAACGGTTTCTTATAACATATAAGTAAGTAGATAAGCCTTACCTAACTTAGTTATACATATTCCTTTTCAAATGATACAGTACCTAATACGGACGATGAAGTCATAAATCTAAACACGACCTTATTGTCAAGATAACAAGATAGACAGGTCTAACGCTTAACTGAGTCTGTTTCTGTTCCTGAATCCTGAGGGGTGACAAGTAGGGTTGCCACCTGTACTATATTATATAGTATCGTACTATACATTGCAGTCAATTGTAGGTACTATATAGAAAAATAATATAGTACGAAAAATAATATATTTTCATTGCTAACTCCCCTGTTGCACTTTTTTTGTATAAACATACTAAATCACTTAAATGGTGTGCAATAAAATGATATAGGATTGTAATTTGTATATAATGTTTAAACATGACGAATGAATGAACGTGTACAATTTTTTTTCTAAATTTCCCAAAAATACTTTACTTTGCCAAGGTTTTGAGAAAAATACTATATTTCTTCAAAAAAAAGGTGGCAACACTAGTGACAAGTGACGTGCTGACGTGACATGACGTTGTGATGACGTGTCCTAACTGTCTCGCTACAGGCCTGACGCCAGTGACGCCCTACTGAAGTTACGCGTGGTTTGGCGTTCCGTAAACACACCCCTCCCGCACCGCTCCCATACCTGAGGAACGGACTCAGTTATGCCTTAGGAGTCGTTAGTGTAAACATTTTAAATAGGGAATATGCATGAATTTTTATTATCGCGTTTCTTAACAAAATATCAAAATACCTTCAAAACGATTTCAAAAAGTGAAATTAAAATTAAAATCTGTCAAGAAATACGCATGATATGGGCATTTTAAACTACTAATCAGCCAGCGATTTGACAGAGAGGTCCGACATGTACTTTTACATCATAGTACACTTCGGCCATATAAGCTGCATATTAAATTCTGTTTTGCTAGAAAGAGATGGAATGAAATGTTTGATGGCTTATATCTTGGTTATTTTTATAGTTATAAGAAAAAATTTTTTTTTCTACCGTTGGCTACATGAATGAGCCTTTAATAATGCAAAAGTAAAAATTCACGCATATTCCCTATTATTCATCATTTGCCCGCGGCCTCGCCCGCGCTACCGAGATTTCGCATACAAGCTTCTTCAGTATGGATGAAGTTTATTGAGCTTAAATACCTATTAGTGGCGTGCTGTCCATATAAGCCGATTCCCACTGGGTTGCCCAAGGAAAGGCTTATAACCACCTTTTTCTTTGAATATGAGTAAATGAATACTAGACCCGACTAGGTGGACCTCGTAAGGGTCGTGGGGAATCTGTGGATGCGGTCTGCGCAAGATCGCACCCTGCGGTGAACTAGATATAGGGGGAGGCCTATGTTCAGCAGTGGACGTCCGTGGCTGATATATATAGATAGAAATGAAGACGCATCGGCTTCCCTTGTAATTTTCCTGACGCCACGCCTCTGATACCTACCAGCCCAAACCCCACGGAACATTGTCCATACTCATGACTCTAATATTTGCCCCTTTTAGGAATCGAATCCAAGACCTCTTCATGGACGGTTGCGCTTCTAGTTCGGCTTATCGATTACCGAATCAATGTAGGTTACTAGAACTAAAAGGTGCCCGCAACTTCGTTCGTGGCGAAGAAAAAAGGGTTAATTTTCTTTTTTCTTTCGGCGTAGGTGGTTAGTTAAAATGTAACCCTATAACGATCCTTAGATATCTTAATTTGTTGTTAGAAATTGCTAAGATTCGTTTGAGCGTGATGAGAGCCCAAACATATTCTGACCGAGAAATGGCTTTTCAATCTTCATACTTCTTAACACAAAGATCGCGCAATTTAGATATTTCTTTGAATCATGTCATGAGTCCTTTAAGGCAGGGTCGCCAAACTACGGCCCGCAGAAAGTAAGCGGAAGAGCCGATGGTCCGGCCCGTTGTCGCGGACGGTGCTGTTTTGGAATTAGTCACAAATGAGACCAGCTCATTGAGATTTCTTTAAAAGTTCGAAATAAAACAAACCAATATTTTATTAATATTTTCTTCTGTTTCCGCGATTATTACTCATTGAAATAATTAAGCCCTTCTCGCACATGTGTAACTGTCTTTACAGCTTAGGCCCATCTGGCATGTATGTACACCTTTATTTGTGTTTTTTCAAAAAAATGGGTAGTTTGCACAAATTGTAACTTTGACAGAGGAAAATACATCTTTTCTCAGTCCTCCCGTGACCATGGAAAGCTGGAAAGCTTCCGAAACGTCGGGAACTAAAATGAGATAATATACGCGATATAATCCGTTAAATTGTTTCAATATTTTATTTTTTACTGTATTCATTTTTTACAAACTGACGGAAATTGGTCATAATCATTAGCCTGAGTGGCTATACTCATGAACCAACACCAAGTGCGTTCCTTATGCGTATCTAGGTACCCTCTAAGGCCCATGACCAGCCATGAAGCCAAAGTCTTGGCCCGCACGAATTTATATTAAGTGCAATGTGGCCCTTGAGTCAAAAAGTTTGAAGACTCCTGCTTTAAGGCAACGGGATTTTATAATAAATAATAGTATCAGATAGTATAGACTAGAAGGTGCCCATAACTTCGTTCGCGGAGGAGAAAAAGTCATAACCCCACTTTTTTTGCAGCATAGTCAGGTAAAAGTATCCTTTGTAGATTACCCAGCTCGTGTACCAAAAATAATTGAAATGACTTCCAATTAGTGTAAAAAAAAAAATATATCTGCAATGTACAGACATTTAATTTTAACAACTTTATAATAGTCTACATAGATACCTACCTGAATAGTTATATTAATTCCATCATTGCATAAATTTTCTATGAAATAAAATAACGATAACTATTATTTAACACAATAACTTACATTAACTTTGATGTATTTATGCACTCCATATTTAGGGTCCGTCAGGCAGGCCGGCGGTTCCAAGCGCAGCTTTTGGGCCCAGGGATCCGTGAAGGGGTTCTTGATATATCTCACAGCGAAGTATCCTAGCGTCAGAATACAGTAGTACACTGTTAGTACGTTAACTATACAAAAACGCTTGATTGCCTCTAGGACACTCATATTGGAAGAGCGTGCGGCGGTGGCGGCTACGGGCGGCAGACTAACCATATAGTGACTACTTGACAAGCAAATCGTTTGCTACTTTCAGCATGGCATACACCGCGTATAGTCATTGCTCAATGCATTGTTTGATCAAAGCGACAATCGCCTGACCCCAACGTAAAGGTTTTAATAAACGCTAAACCGTTATTGTTTTAGAGATATACACCAACCTAATTCATATTATTATGTAGTAATTTATTAAAGAATACTTAACAGTGGGAAATTGAGATCACGTCACAGACGTAAAATGTCGGGTAGTACCTAAACAAGTAACAGCTGACAAGTAATGGTATTTTATGCAATCGTTATGTATGCTTTTTTAGTCGAGTACCGCGTTTAGGCCAGGAAGCTTGCTGAGCGGCCTAATTAAGGCACGAGACTTAAAAAGCTAATTATAATATACTGAAAACAATATAGGGGCCACTGTTGCGTCGAGAATTTCTTTTCAGTATTTGTGGTTACAGTAAACTAATCTTTTTTAAAACTAAGAAAACAATTAACTAAATAATTAATAGATTATTAGCTAAACAAAAACAAAAGCCCTTTTAGCTGCAGAGTGTGTAAAATAAATTTTATCAACTAATATACATTATCATGTTACGATCAACATTTTTAGTGGCCCCTGTATTGTTTTGAGCAGTATATAACTATTGTATACTCTACTTTATCTACGAGAAAACCATGAACTACAGTAAATGAAACATAGCTAAAAAATAATTGCAAAAACCCTGCGTTCTTTTTTTTAAATTCATTATAGTTCTTCGCGGAGTTGTATACTATAGGTATTTTATATACACTCACCGGCACAGAAACTTGGCCAAAGGCTTATAATTGCAGAATACAATTTTTAATTATTATTTTTGAACAATTTGAATGCGGGTAGGTTTCAAAGATTGTTTCCTTAAATTTTAGTGGGTAGGTCGTAATGTGAATTTGTTTTAAGATTTACTTATCAGTGGATCTCCTGAGCGTTCGGTACATTTTTTGAGTTTTTTTTTTTTAAATTTACTGCTGTAGTTAAAAGTTCTTCTTGTTTTTTTTTGTTTTCCGATAATTGCTAAGTGTTAAACTTCGATTGAAAATGCCTTTGACACCACAACAAGTTGCACAAGCTGTAGTTTTGATCGGCGAAGGGCTGACCCAGCGTGAAGTTGCTGAAGTGCTTAATATACCGAGTTCATCAATGCAATATGCACTCACGCGTTACCAGGAGACAGGCCGCTATACACGCAGACCAGGAAGTGGAGGAGTACGATGCACATCAGCACGCGATGACAGATTGATTGTGTTTACAGCAGTTGAGATAAGACAGCGGCTCCAAATCGCAAGAGGAGTCAACGTAAGCGAGCGTACGATAAGACGGCGAATGGAGGAAGTGAATTTAAGAGCCCGTAGACCTGCTCGAGGCCCTGAACTTCTCCGACAGCACCGAGTATCTCGACTGCGATTCGCACGAGAACACGTTAACTGGACCCATGAGCAACGGGCCAGGATTTTGTTCTCTGATGAGTGTAGGATGGCATTGCGAGCTCTAGACGGTCGAGTATGACTATGGAGAAGGCAAGGAGAACGGTACTTGCCCATAACCACAACACAAACTGTGAGTTTTCATGGAGGGTCCATAATGGTGTGGGGCGGGATAAGTTCTGACGCTCATATAGAGTAAGTCATCGTTGACAACCGCTTAAATGCTGTTCGATACGTTGAGGGGATCCTTCAGGATCACGTAATGCCTTATACGGAGTTTATCGGACGAGCAGAGTTTTTGCTAATGCAAGATAACGCGCGCCCTCACGTTGCCCGTTGTGTGAATGTCTACCTACAGGAGGTCGGTATTCAGAAACTTGAATGGCCAGCTCGGTCACCGGATTTAAATCCAATCGAGCACATCTGGGACATGCTTAAAAGAAAGATAAGATCCAGCTTGAACGCTCCACAAACTCTTGCGGAGCTGAGAAACGCGGCACTGGAGGCGTGGGATGACATTAGTCAAGTCGACATCAGAAATCTCATTCAGAGCATGCCAGATCGAATGCAGGCTGTGATAAGAGCTAGAGGAGGCAACACTCGATATTAAAATTAAGAATCAATAAAAAATAAACTAAAGCTTTTGAATTGTATCATTATAAAAAAACAATATTGTTTTGACAAAAAAACGTCTTTTAGTAAAAAAATAAATGTTCAGTATTCATCGCAAAATTCTTTCATAAAACATTAAACTAACATTTATTGAATATCCCTGCATTTAAATAAATAATTTAAAATTAATCAAATTCACGTTATCATAAGTTTCATGCTTGGCCAAGATTCCGTGCCGAGGAGTGTAGTTCAGTGGCGTATAATATAGGCCATAGAGTATAGAGTGATAGTCAAATCTAAAAAGTATGCCTTTTTAGTATGATTCACGGTGTTCTTATTCACAGATGTTGACGAGTTGAAAAACATAAATAAGTTTACATTTTAGTACCTTAACCCCTTCTTTAAGTGTATACTTAAATATTTATGACACTGACTTAAAATTCATAAGAGTTTGGTTGTATAGGGTTGGATCAACTTTTTCTTCTTGTTGTTCTGTCTCGTAACTCAGGAGACAACCGTGACAGAGTTATTTAGAAAAATGCTAATAATCTAGACCAGGGGTCGTCAACCTGTGGCTCGCGAGCCGGCTCTTTGAGGTGCGTCCACATTTGTATCATTTGCCCGATTAGATCTTCGTCCCGTGGCATGATCGCGTGTCACGATCACACGTTTGGACTTGCGCCGATCCGATCGCTCGAAATCCATGTTGCTACGCGTATCACACACTTAGATTGGACAAGCGAGGCGGGATCGCCGCGCAGACAGTGAGCGTCCAAGCAGCGCGATACGCAGTCATGCCGTGGCGTGGCATGACTGCGTATCGCGCTGCTTGGACTGGTGATCGGATACGAGCATCCAAAGGTGCGTCCACACTTGTGTCATTTACATGTGTGGACGCGCACCTTTGGATGTGAAACTGTAGCTCTATAAAGTTTAATATCAAAAAGTACTATTTATTGTTGGAAACAACATTTTTTGTGGCTCTTTAAAACTTCGAAATTTTGTAAATTGCAATTTATGACTATTCAAACTCGGAAGGTTGCCGACCCCTGACCTAGACTATTAACATACTGACGAGATGGGTCCTTGAAAAGTGGATAGGTCGATGAAACGATAAAAAGGCAGCATTTTTTTTCCAACCAGTATCCGTAATGGCTAGAAAAAAAAACTGCTAACTTTATATCGTTTAAAATCGTGGTTTTTAGAGTGACTCAGGATACCTCGTTGCCATGGTAACGCATGTGTAATAATACTGAGAAATTAATATACCTAGTTATTGACGACTGTAAATGAAAAACCAGTTAACGTCCATAATATTTATTAAATTCGTCAAATACGCACAATAACAGCAAGTCAGAAAAATAATCTTATAAAACAACTGGTACAGGAAGGGTTAATTAAACCCAAAAATTACGGCGCATGTATGCTGCTGCCAATTAATCTAGATAGTTCTAAGGGATTGTTAGTAAACCATTGGAGGAATTGATATAATACCATTATGATTATGACACTACAATCGATTAAATTGTACTCTATCAATAGATACACCGAGACGGTCAACTTAGAAGAAATGCATCGTAATCTCAAAAAATTATGTTTTGCATGAGAATTAACGCTATCGTCTCTAATTGCGACATTCGACGCTGAATAGACGTAGAAAAAAAGGCGTACAAAGAAAGTCGCTTGTGAAATCAACCATACTCAATGTTGAGTATTCGTCGACCCCATAATATTTTGAAACAACATGTCCACTTCAAGCCTTTGGTCTGACCTGGGACCCAAACCTCTTAAACCCACGCTGCTCCACTCGACACATTCGCCGGGAACTCTCGTCTCAAAACTAGTGGCAGAAGTAGACGCTTTCGATTTAGCCTCTTCTTGGAGCCGTTCTAGCGTTTCCTTTTCTATTCTTTCCAAACGATCCAGCGCGCTACTAGCATCCCCTTCGGGACGTGCCTCAAAATCAAAGTTTATGTCGATATCAATTCTGAAAAAAAACGATAAATAAAATAGTGACAAGTTGTGTCGAATGACATGACGACGAATTTGCCTATCAAGTAAAGCATTGGAGCACCCAATCCTCCTGTCTTTTATTTAAACTTAGCTCCATATTGCCCAAGCATTATATTTGACGCCAAGATTAGTTAGTAGGGTCTGTTTACCTATCTTTGTCATTTCAACGTTATGTACACATCACATCAGCAAGCAAATGAGCAATGGGAGAAACCGTTTACACAGTCCCAAAGAAAATCCATCAGTTTGTCAATGTAGATATCGTCATAACTAAATGGAGCCAACATATACATGGAACATCGCATAAGGTAGGTAGAAATATTTAATTTAAAATTGGTGGTATGGCTTGGCAATGAGCTGTATTTCTACATATTTTAAGATTCTAGAGTATATTTTTATATACAGATTTAAAGAGCTCTGCCGAAGCTACGATCGTTTTCGACATTAATTCATACATGTATATTTTAAAACTATAGCAGAACAAGCTGGGAAGTACTCGTTATTCATAGGGCAATCATAAAGTTAATGTGAAATGGCGATCACACGGGACCTGGGGAGGTCAATGACGTGGTGATTATAATTTGCAAATTCCGAATAACCTTGGACCGACTTCTAGCGATGCTTTGATAAGTAAAATATTTGGGTGAATCAGGACTATTGTTGTTACCCTGTTCCGTACCTAAGGAGACAATAGTGACTGAGTTACTTAAAAATGCTAATAATGTAGGCTATTAACATATTGACGAGATGGGCGCTTGCATAATATTTTAAATCTTAATAACCATAACAAATGTAGCTGAAATTAAAAAAATAAGAATAACTTTAATAAATGATTGATGATTTCTATTTGTACTGTATTAGCTGTTGGTTCTCCTACAATAAATAAATAAATAAATGATAAAAACTAAATGATTACATAATATATTATTTTCTGCCATAAAATCAAGGTTTTGCTTAAATTTTCAATTCCAAAATTGAAGTGGCAACCACTGATCGTGCTAAAAAATCTATACGGTTTATTCTATATATTATACTCGTACATCACTCGTACCTACCTATGTATGTACGTTCCTCTTATTTTAAAAACTGCTGAACGGATCTCAACGAAACTTTCCAGTAATGTTACTTAGACATCAGAAGAACAAATATTATGGATTATAAATTGCATCTCTATGCGGAAGAAGTCGCGTGCAACAGCTATAGTTAACTATGAATATGACGGGTCTAACGTGATTATGTTTTATTTACATTTATTATCCAACTCCAACGTTTCGACGCAGTTTCATGCCTCATGGTCGCGGATGGACGTTGAAACGTTGGATAATAATAAAGGTATATAAAACATATAGCGTTAGTCCTGGTATATTTATTCTTAATAATGTGTACAAATCGCGAGAGTATAGTCTGTTGTACTATAGGTCAGACGTCATTTCTGTGTGGACGCTCGATAAAGTCAAATGTCAATCGAGCGGGCGTGCTGTTTGTTTCGATATAAATATAATATAAATAAATAATATCAGGGACAATCTTACACAAATCGACCTAGTCCCAAACTAAGAAAAGCTTGTACTATGGGTACTAGGCGACGATATACATAATATATAGATAAATTATAATACTTAAATACATAGAAAACATCCAAGTCCCAGGAACAAACATTCGTGCTCATCACACAAACACTTGCCCTGGCCGGGATTCGAACCCGGGACCGCCAGCTTCGTAGGCCGTTGTACAACCCACTGAGCCAAACGTGTCGTCGATACAAGGCCAAGTAGTCTGCTGATGGAATCGGCCACGCGGGGAAAAGGTAATGGGCTAGGTAATGCTGAATCATCATATCACATTGATGTTGAAAACTAACCCAGTAAGCTTCCTAAACTCCGCCCAATCCTCATGACATGGCGCTCGCGGTATTTCCTTCGCAATCGTGTTACTGGCGTTTTCCAAACTGTGCTCCATTAGTAGTTTTTCTTCCTCAGCTGAAATTTAAATAATTATTCACTCTTACAAAATTATACTTGGTACGAGTACGAATATTCGAGCTAAGAAAAAATCACGCTAGACTGAATAAACCATGCAGTTTTATCTATTAAAAAACCGGCCAAGAGCATGTCGGACCATGCTCAATGTAGGGTTCCGCAGCCGTTTATACAAAAAATACGATATTAAAAAAAAAGTAACAAAAGAGCTTATCTCCCCGGCACTTACATCCTTTTGCTGAGAAGCGCAGTTTTTTGGCAATAACTTAAAAATGGTATGTCCGATCATGTTGAAAACAATTTTCGTTGGAAGTATAGCTTAATAAAAGCTTTATATGTATAATAGTATCGCACTCTGATGGGTGAAATAAAGACGAAATTGCGTTTTTCTGTAAAGACAAAACATTTTTTTATTGACAGGGTTATGTACATGTATTTCCACTTTTAACACTTCTAAAGAAATAACTAACTCACCTGTAAAGACAAAAAAACAACATTTAAAGCCTTTATTCTAGATCTTGATATTTCTTTTACATGAAATAAAAATAATCTTTGCACATTAGATGACTTCTCAACATAACCTCACATTTACATTCCACTGACAGCATCTGACAGTGACACTTGTGAACGAGTCGCTGTCACGTGATGTCGTACAAGGTTTGTGGATAAGGCGGCAAATACAAAATTATAATTAAAGAAAAGCAACAACGCTAGTGTAGTGGTTTTCTTTACATCTCCCACCCTAGAAGAGGACAATCGCAAGCGATTGTTCGATTAGGTGCCAGCAAACACTGGAGTTAGCTTTGAGACATGGTAGAGATTGGATTCTGCCTTCTTATGTCCAGCATCAACTTCATAGATTGAACTGGAAATCTTCCTTAAAATTTTGTATGGTCCTATCCTTAGTTCATCCATTTTCTTTCTATTTAGTCGATTTCCGTTTTCTACATAGACTCTGTCTCCCACTTCGAATTTATGTTCTTCTCTACGTAGATCATATATTTTCTTATTATAGTTGTGGGATTTTATTGAATTTTCGAGGGCTAGTTTCCTATCTCTTTTCAGATCTTCTTCTGTGCATCTTGATTTCAACTCAAGTGGCAGAATATCCACATTCTCGCCTTCTAAAAGGTATTTTGGAGTAAATTTTGTGACTGTATGTTCTGTTTCGTTATATTTTGCTACACATTTTTGTGCAACTGTTGTCCAGGCTGTATTCTTGTCACCTTCATTTATTTTACACCTTATCTTATTGACAATAGTTTGATTCAATCTCTCATTGAGCCCATTTGAAAATGGTGCGTCTACAGATGTAAATACTATTGTTATGTTTCTCTCTTTCAGGAAATCTTTAAATTCCTTGGAATTTATTCCAGGGTATTGATCTGTTAATACCATATCAATATCATAACTTTGTGTCACATTTCTTATTAGCTTAATAAAATCGCTGGAGCCTTGATTTTTTGATGTCAATATATAAGCGTATCTAGTAAAATGGTCAACCAGAAGATGCAAGTATTTTTTTGTAGACCGTGATCCTCCGAAGCCTCCAATGGTATCAATTGATATAATTTCAAATGGGCGTGTTGCTGGACCTAAATGTGACATCAAACCAAATTTTGATTTTCTTCTTGATTTGTTCTTAATACAAATGTCACATTCATCACAAATTTGCTTAATATTTGTAATGATATTCTTTGCCGTGTAGAATGGCGTTATTTTATGTATCATCTGCGTTCTTCCAATGTGGCAGTAAGTATCGTGGACATCTCTAATTAATTTCTTGCTTAATGCTTCTGACAGTATAATTTTATTTCGTTTTTTATTCTTTTTATAGTAAATATTATTCTCCAGTATAAACTTGGATTTTTCATTTTGTAGATCCTGATTTGTGTATTGGTCATTCTTTATATCTTTCAGGTTAATTAAATTTACAACTTTTAAAAAATCATCAGTATTGTCACAAGGTTCTAGGACTGGATTTCTGCTTAAGCAGTCTGCTTCTTGATTTGACTGTCCCGGGTTATATTTTATTTTAAAATTATACTGCGACAAATAATACGTCAAATCACCTAGTTCCTCGTCTGTTCTAGCTTTGATGTTCAGATTTTCTAATGGTTTGTGATCAGAATATACCACAAATTCTTTTCCCATAAGCCAGTGCTGCCAATATTTTACAGCTTCTTTGACAGCCAGACATTCTAGATATATTGCCTTCTTTTTCTTTTGAGTTTCTGTCAACTTCTTCGAGAAGTAAGCTACAGGTTTATTGACTCCGTCTTCATCTTCTTGTTTTAAGACTGCTCCCACTCCTTTAATGCTAGCATCTGTGTAAATTCTTATTGGTTGTTCAGGGTCAAATATTTTCAGAACTGGTTTGGAACATAATAATTTTTTTATTTTATCAAATGATTCTTGACATTCTGTGGTCCAAATGAATTTTACATCTTTCCGTAATAAATTGTGTAACGGATTCAGGATAATCGCACTATGTGGTACAAATTTATGATGAAAATTTACTTTCCCGAGGAACTGGCGTATATTTTTTCTCGTTTCTGGAACTGGGAAGTTTTTGACAGCTGTTAAATAATCTTTGAGGGGTCTAACTGAATTATTTTCTATTATGTGACCCAAGTATTTGGCACAATTATTTGCAAAAGTACATTTCGAAAATTTCAGTCTAAACCCTTCTGCTAGTATTGCCTCTAGTAGTCTTGATATATGTAGCATGTGTTCTTTGAAAGTTTTTGAAAAAATTAAGATATCGTCTATAAAATTTACTGCGAAATCTGAGAGTTTGTACTTTCTTATTATGTTGCTCAATATTCTTTGAAATATGGCTGGAGATGTCTTCAAACCAAATGGGAGGCAAGTCCATTGGAAATGCCCCTCTTGTGTGACAAATGCAGTTTTGTGTCTATCTTGAATTTTCAAAGGGATTGACCAAAATGCTGAATTTATATCAAAAGTAGAAAAATATTTGCAGTTCACAGTTTTCACCATTAAATCCTCGATCAAGGGGAATGGCTGTGATTGTGGGACGACAATTTTGTTCAATTCTCTGAAATCTATACAAAGTCTTGTTTTTTTATCATCTTCTTTTTTAAATGCCAGGGTAACCGGAGCAGCAAATGGGCTATAAGATTCTTCAATCAAATTTTTCTTCAATAGATTTGATACTTGGTTTTCAATTTCTTTTCTGTCATCAGCTGTGCACCTGTACGGACGTTTGTAACAATATTTATCCACTATCAAATCTATATGAGCTTCATAATCTCGTACAGTGCCGACGTCGTATTTATCCTTAGCAAAAACGGGTTTATATTTATCTATTAATTTATCAATTTCTGTTTGTTGATATGCATCTAAATGGTTCACTGAAATTTCAAATTCATCCAAATTTATATGTTCGTTGAAGTTTACTTCACATCTGTTAGTTTGATTTATTTCTTGTTTCAGGATCTCAGAGTGTGAAGAAATATCTCTTTCATTTTTGTCACCTAGTACATCAGGAATGTTGACATTTGTTGAATTGGAGAGATCAATTTTTGATTCTTTATTTTTCATATTTTCTTCATTTGGGAATTTCTTTTCTACTGGATTATTACATTGTATAATATTCAATTTTTCATCTTGCATTAATTTGAATTTTTTTATGCAATCTAAACCGATTAGAAAATCATGATGGAAATTTTCATTGTCTATCACAAAAATATCCATAGTTTTTTCCATATTATATATTTTAAGTTTTAGAGTTACCATACCTTTTGTTTTCTTCTCACCATTAATAGTTTTCAAGTTTGCTGTTTGTGTATCACTTGTGTCTTCTGTTTCTTGTATCTTCAACAATTTAGCATTAATTAAGGACACATTTGAACCCGAATCATAAATTCCAGAAACTTGCAAAGTGTCATTTATTAGTAACATTACTTTTATTAATGGTGGTACCTCTAGTTTTTTGGATTCTCCTTATTTAGTTCAATTTCTAATTCCGAGTTATTTACACTTTTCACAACTGCTTTTTGATTCTTCGCTTTAAACCAGCAATTTTCCTCCGGGTGGAAACGTCTTCCTTTTTTCTCGGTTATACAGATTTGACATGGCTTTTTTTCCTCGATTTTTTTGCTTTTTGTGTCAGAGTTTACTGTGTAGGTTTTTTTATCATATTTATTCTTTGCGACAAGATGTTCAAGTTTTCCTAACTCATTGTAGAGATCTTCGGTTTGTTGTAACGTCTCTCGGTCAATTTTATCGGTCAGGTAATTAGGCAGGCCCGCTGCAATAAGATCTATAAGTGTCCCAGTATCAATCGACTTCCTCACTTCCAATAATATTTTTTCTTTTTTTAATGCATACTCAAGCAAAGACCCCATTTGGTATTTAAAGGCAAGAGCATACCTGATGGGCGACCATCCTTTGTTCCCAAATGTATCACAGAAATTTTTCTCCCATTTATTCCATTCTGATTCGACTGTGAATTTCATTAGCAAACAGCTGTACCAATCCATGCTAGAATATTCCAAAAAGTTTTTTAATATTTCAATCTTCTTTTTGTCTTCGTTAATATAAAAACGTTCACACTCTTTGTTGAAATCCTTAATCCATTGGTACGCATTGGCATTTCTGCCAGTGAACTTCACAATCATAAAATCCTTTGAAATTTTCCCTAAATTTTGAGTTTCAGATTTTGTTTCTTTTTCTTGAAGTAATTTCTCCAATAGTTTTTCCAATGTGTGATCGGAGCTACTCGGTAAAGATTTAAAATCATTTAGGTTTTCCGTTATTTCTTCCAGATAAAAATCATTAAACTGTAAGTTTTTTTCTTCATCCAAATATATCTTAGCTATCTCATCGGTTAGGGTTATCCATATTTTCCTTGTCTGGTGCCTTTTGTTCAGTGTTTTTCTCACCTTGGCATAGTTTGAAGTGTTTATAATTACTTGATGTAAACTTGCAGGCTGGTATTCTACCGGTATGCTGAAAACTTGTCCATTAGGTGTACCTATTGAGGTTATGCAAATGACATTTGATTTTCCATCTGCCGAAGTTTTCACAGCAAAATCAAACCTCAACTTTTCCATGATTCTTGAAATATTTGCAGAAAATGTTGTTTTATAATAGTATCGCACTCTGATGGGTGAAATAAAGACGAAATTGCGTTTTTCTGTAAAGACAAAACATTTTTTTATTGACAGGGTTATGTACATGTATTTCCACTTTTAACACTTCTAAAGAAATAACTAACTCACCTGTAAAGACAAAAAAACAACATTTAAAGCCTTTATTCTAGATCTTGATATTTCTTTTACATGAAATAAAAATAATCTTTGCACATTAGATGACTTCTCAACATAACCTCACATTTACATTCCACTGACAGCATCTGACAGTGACACTTGTGAACGAGTCGCTGTCACGTGATGTCGTACAAGGTTTGTGGATAAGGCGGCAAATACAAAATTATAATTAAAGAAAAGCAACAACGCTAGTGTAGTGGTTTTCTTTACATATGTATCCGTTTTTTCATATATTTTGAACATACCGCTTAGAAAATAGAGGGGGGGACACAATTTTTACTACTTTCGGAGCAAATATTTCCGAAAATATTCAACTAATCAAAAATTTTTGCTAGGAACCTCAATTTTTTTTTAAAAGATCTGTCGAATAATGTGCCACACATTGATATTTGCTAAAAAAAAATGTTCAGTTTCGGTTACATGTATGGAGTGCCCCCCTAGAAAGATATATTTGTTTTATTTAACTATTAAACTAAGTAGCGGCTTACACAAGACACCTATGTGCCAAATTTAATCAATGTATATTTAGTAGTTTTTGAGTAAAATGCCTGTGACATACGGACGGACGGACGGACGGACATGACGAAACTATAAGGGTTCCGTTTTTGCCATTTTGGCTACGGAACCCTAAAAAACTATTTACGCAGCGTATTTTTTTTGTTTCTGAGGAATATAATTTTATTTAAGGAGTAAAATTGGTAACAATAATACTTGTAGTGCAGGGAAAAAGTTGAAGGCACAGGAGCGCGCGGAGGTTCACCTATGATCGACTAAATTAAAACTGCACTCAATGGTAAAACTCCAAGAATGTACGAGAAGAGCTACAAGTACGGGAGGAGCGGCGAGGAATTGTGAAGCTTGCCACCACCCCTGATGTGACGACTACGAACCACCACCACTTGGCCAAGAGTGTGACGACATAAACGAAGAAGAATTAGTAATATACATAACTACGCTCAATGCGGGTCCTCTCCACGAATTTACGAGAAGAGCATGGGCGGAATGGCAACGGATTGTGAAGCTTGCCACCACTCCTGATGTGAACCACGACCACTCTGCCAAGAGTATGACAACGAAGACGATGAGAAGAGTGAGAAAACGATGAGAGAGATATATTCATACAAAAATAGAGTCTTGATTAAATAATACTGCCACTTGGTTCTACAATTCTACACATACATATATGTAGAGAGATCGCGATACTTTAACAGCAGAAGCGTTGCAATGTTAACGTAACACATTAAGTATTTTTACATAAAATGTTTTATTTGAATAAGTATTATTCATTTTTAACCGACTTCAAAAAGGAGGAGGTTTTATGTCCACTGTGTGTATTATTTTTAATATATATTCACCTATTTCTTTGTCAATTGTGAACCTAAAATATTTTTTAATTCGAAACAGTTTACTCTCAAGTTGTCCCATTGTCACCAAGTCAGGATCTGGTGGAGGGAGATCGAGGGCAACCCTCAAATTTGATAGGCATCGGTATTTCCGATTTCAGTATAATAAAACACAAGTCAAGTATTATTTGCATTTGGAACTCATGAAGAAGACCACAGAAGGAAATATAATATCTTATCGACGCCCGTAATTATCACTTACCACATCTCGCTTAAGTTAGCTAAGTGACTTCATAGTCACAATGTTTCAATACTCCTGAGGAGAATGAACAAAAATATAAAAAACAAACATAAAAAACGACTCCAAGAAAAAGATTAAAAGTAAAAAATTAAGTAATTTGGTTTCTTCAATTTACTTTCAATAACCTTTTTTCAACTGTGTGGTCCAAATAGCGATCCAAAATTTTTTTTTAGCTTTTGCGCACCTAGATCCGATAATAGCCCATGTAAGTGTATAAATCGATTTTTCATAGTGTAGAAGTTACAATTTTTTAAAGGTTTAATTTCGAATTGTATACCGGTTGCATACAAATAATATTATTTTGGAGTCAGTGTCTTGGAGATACGTTTAAAAGGTTTAAACAAAAATATGTTTTTTTAAACCGGTTGAACCCAAAGCCAAAAAAGCGCCAAACATAATGTTAAAGGTGAAACTTGAGGGAAACTACATTAAAAACAGATAGTACTTGTCAAAAGAATCTAGTATATTCGGTTTCACATTAAAGTGTGCTTTCAAAGCGCGCGGCTCTCGAACTAACACCCTGGATAGCCCCATTGTTTATATTATGTTTAAGATTGGAGGGCTCTGATTGGTCTTCGCCGTGTAAAATGTCCTTGACTAAGTATAAGCACAGAGGTGTCCGTTTCAGTCGACCATCCTGATGTCACTGGGCACCCCGAACAGGTTTTCCTCGTAGCTTCAACAGGACATAGCGTAACCTCTTAAGGCCACCGAAACATCCCAATAACGTTAACATTAAGGAAGTTATAAGATGACAAACTCTTAAGTTCACCATTGATGGTCCGTTTCTTAAAGCCTTCATTAAGATGGGTCACTTATCAGATGACAAACTCTGAAGTTCACCATCAATGGTCCGCTTCTTAAAGCATGCATTAAGATGTTAACTTATCAGATGACAAACTCTGAAGTTCACCATTGATGGTCCGTTTCTTAAAGCCTTCATTAAGATGGGTCACTTATCAGATGACAAACTCTGAAGTTCACCATCAATGGTCCGCTTCTTAAAGCCTGCATTAAGATGTTAACTTATCAGATGACAAGCTCTGAAGTTCACCATCAATGGTCCGCTTCTTAAAGCCTGCGTTAAGATGTTAACAAACTAGTCCTTAAGGATACTAGTTCAACAATATCTTGGATAGCTGCTCATCAGCAGCATCCACGTTACCATCCGGTCCACCTCTCAAGGTCTACGGAGTTATGAGTTGCATGCGTTAAGGGAATAGACTCTCTTTCCTCTGAAGGAAACACACCATTGAAGCGCTTTAACTGAATTGATTAATCAAGCGGTTTTATTCAATATTTTAATCAACATAATAACTGCTCATTTTGAAGTCACACATACACAAAGATTACTATAGTCTGGCTATAATATCTTTATCCCACCAATTGTAATTGTTTTATCTGTGCTTTGGTATATGGCAACTCTGAATATAGGGCACTAAATAGTCTTAGGAACAATAAATAAGTCACTAACACCACATAATATATTCTCAGTGCACTTAAAAGGCTGCTAAAAGCTAAATGGCTTCACTTGAACATTATTTTAAACATAAACCATATTGGTGTTATTCAAAAGTACTAAAATTCTTACCAGCCAAAGACTTAATACAAAGTAAATATTGCCGCTTTTCAGCGATAATCGCTTCTTGCTGTTGCTTTACAGCATCGAAGTTAATGATCATGCGGAAAAGCAGTTTCCGCTGACCACTTTTATATGGCTAATCCCCAGTTAAACCTTGATTAAAAAAAAACGCACGTAAAGATAAATTGTTTCTTAAGACTCATAAACAACTTGACGTCTGTGATAGATACAAAACATTGCCATATTCAGTTTTTATATATTTGACAGTTCATTTGCTTGAAAGAGATAAAATGGTCCGACTCTAACATTAATCAATCAATCAAAATATTCTTTATTCAAGTAGGCCTAGTTAGAAGCACTTTCGAAATGTCAGTTACATGAGAGTGAATGTTTGCTGGGAGACATACAATATGATCCAACATTTGCTGCAAGGATTAGGGAAAACCCAGCAAAACCTAATCAGTTCATTTAACTTAAGTATAATATTATTGATAAAATCATCATTTTAAAAATTACAATAATCAATAAGATAAATCCCAAAAGGATTGTCAATAAAAAAAAAAAAATCTAGAATGTGTAGAAGAAGTATTTTGGGAGGATCTTCACAACCTCATACAGAGTATACCACAAGAAGAAACTGTACACCTCGGCGGATATCTAAATGGCCATGTCGGCACCAGTAACACTTATGTGGAAAGATGGCATGGTGGCTTTGGATACGGTACCCGCAACAGCGACGGGGAGACTATCCTCAATTTTGCATCCGGTTCCGACTTAGCAATCCTAAACACCTTTTTCAAAAAGCGAGAATCCCACCCAATCACTTACAAAAGTGGAGGACATGCTACTCAGATAGACTTTGTTCTTGCAAGGCGCAAACATCTAGGAAATTATAAGGATTGCAAGGTCATACCGGGAGAATCACTCATAACACAGCACAGGATATTGGTCACCGTGTACAAGCTTCCAAAACGTATTAAAACAAATAGGAAACTGATACCCAAAATTAAATGGAGATCTTTAAACGAACCTGCAGGAAAACTGTTCACAGTGGAACTTTCTGAGAGCCTAAACACCATGGACACAACAAGTATGACACCAAATGAAATGTGGAACAACTTTGAATGAGTGTGTATAACAAAGGCAGAAGAGCACCTAGGTCGTACAAGAAGCAAAAAAGGACCCAATAAAGAAACCAAATGGTGGAATACAGAAGTAAAAGCGGTTGTAACAGCAAACAAAGACGCTTTCAAGTTGTGGCAGACTACCAAAGAGGATACTGACTTTGAAAAATATAAGGAAGTTAAAAGGCAAGCGAAAAGACTGGTTGCAATCTCAATAGCACAAACAAACTCCGAGTTTTATAATAAACTAGAATTGGCTAAGTCTGACTTAGATATACATAAAATAGCAAAAGTACGTTATAATGATACAAAAGACCTAACAAATGTCAAATATATACAAGATAACAACCAGAAACTCTTAACAGAAGATGACGACATTAGGAATAGATGGACAGAGTACTACCAACACCTTCTGAACGTGACTCATCCAAGGAACCATGATTACTGTAAACCGGAAGCAGTGCAGGGACCATCTCTGAACATAACTCCAGCTGAAGTTAAAGTAGCAATACAGCAAATGAAAAACAATAAAGGACCGGGGCCGGATGAAATACCAGCGGATGTCTGGAAGCACCTGAGAAATTGCGGAGTAATTTGGCTCCACGAACTGTTTAACAAGTTAGTTCAGGACCACTCAATGCCTGATTCATGGCGCAATAGTATCATAATACCGTTCTACAAAGGAAAAGGAGATGTGCGGGAATGCGGTAATTATAGGGCGATAAAACTGATGTCGCACACACTTAAAATCTGGGAGCATTATAACATTAACACAAAATCAATGTGGTTTTGTAGCCGAGAGAAGCTCATCAGACGCTATTCAAACGATGCGGATAATGATCGAAAAGGCCAAAACAAACAAGACCAACCTTCATATGGTTTTTATCGACTCGGAGAAGGCTTTCGATCATGTCCCACGAAACCTTATCTGGAAAGCACTTAGAAAGCAACTAGTACCAGAGTACTACATTAAACTTTTGCAAGATATGTACAAAGACATTACCACCCAAGTTCTAAGTCCCGCAGGCAGGGGGGGAAAAGTTGGAAATTAGAGTCAGAGTCCATCAAGGCTCCACGCTTAGCCCGCTACTGTTCAACACTACTATGGATCACCTAACAAAGTATTGTCAAAGATCGCTTCCTTGGAATATCCTTTATGCCGACGATGTCGTTCTCATCTCAGATAACGCACAAGAACTTCAGCAGAATTTCGATTCCTGGCGAGAGGCTCTTGAAACTAACGGTCTTAAAATCAGCAGAAAGAAGACAGAACACATGTCGTGCGTTTTCGATAATGTCATAACGCAACGATGGCAAGATTGAATGTGATGTTACTCACAGAACAACAACTGGATGGATGAAGTGGAGACAACTCACAGGCGTCATGTGTGACAGGAAAATGCCCCTGAAAGTCAAAGGGCACTTATACAAAACTGCCATTAGACCTGCGGTTTTGTATAGATCAGAGTGTTGGGCGACCAGCAAACAACATCTGAACAAACTCCACACTACAGAAATGCGCATGCCACGCTGGTCAGCGGGTGTCACACTACTCGACAAAGTCCGAAATGAGTACATAAGAGGAAGTTTCAAAGTCGCTCCGATTGTAGATAAGGTCAAGGAGAAACGCCTGAGGTGGTATGGTCATATCCAAAGACGCTCTGATGACCATATAGTGAAGCTTGCCCTCGACCTGCCGACTACAAAACGTTCCCGTTGCAGACCACCCGCCACCGCCTGGTGGACGACGGTCGAAAAAGTCCTAAAAGAAGCTCGTTTAAATAAAGACGCAGCACAAAACCGTGCTAGATGGAGATTGCGGACAAGGAAGGCCGACCCCAAGTAAATGGGATTAGGTCTAGAAGGAAGAAGAAGAAGAATATAGAATGTGTCTAGAATAAAATTCTTAGTATATAAAATAATTAAGATTAAAATAATAATAATACCTTGGGTATTCGTTAAAATAATTATTCATATACCTACATGACGCTATAATTTACATTAATCCCACGCGGCTTTATCATTCATGTAGTCTTGTGTGCTATAATAAGCTTTAGAAAATAATTTTCGTTTCACAATATTTTTGAATTTACCAATAGACAACTCACTTATGCTGCTAGGAAGTTTATTATAAAACCTCACACAGTTACCCATGAATGATCTCCTTATTTTATGGAGCCTAGTAGCAGGCACTGCGAGCTTATGCTTATTTCTAGTATTAATATTATGTATATCAGAGTTCTTCTTAAAGTGGGTACTATTTTTATGTACATACATAATATTCTCATAAATGTATTGACAATGCACTGTCATTATATTAATGTCCTTAACTTATCTCTAAGCGTGTCTCTATGGTTCATTTTATATATCGCACGAACAGCCCGCTTCTGCAGAACAAATACAGTATTCATGTCGGAAGCACTGCCCCATAGTAAGATGCCATACGACATAATACTGTGAAAATAACTGAAATACACTAATCGAGCCGTTATCACGTCTGTTAATTGACGAATCTTACTTACTGCAAAAGCTGCAGAACTCAGTTTATTCGAGAGATTAGCAATATGGGGACCCCATTGGAGCTTAGAATCTAATGTTATAGCGAGAAAGACTACTATTAACTAGTTCCAGTTCCTCACCTTTAACCATAACCCTTGCTTGCTCGTGTTTTACGTTACTCGTGACAAACTTAACACATTTAGTCTTTTTCTCATTCAACAATAAATTATTTACATTAAACCAATTTACTACTTCACAGATAGCATTGTTTACGTTATTGTAGGATCGTTGATTTCGTACGACTTTGAAAATTAGAGACGTATCATCTGCAAACAAAACTATTTCATGGTGGGTCTTTACGAGGAGTGGCAAGTCGTTTATATAGATAAGGAACAGGAAAGGTCCCAATATTGATCCCTGCGGCACACCCATAGAGACTAATGACCCCGGTGAACGCTTTCCATTCACGTCAACCCTTTGTATTCTACCATTTAAATAAGACTCTAATAAATTTAGTGCTAATCCTTTAACTCCGTAGAAGTGTAGCTTCCTGATCAGTGTCTCATGATTAACGCAATCGAAGGCCTTAGATAAATCACAGAAGATACCTAAAGCATTTCGCGATTCCTCCCAGGCATCGAAAATGTGTTTTACGAGCTCAACTCCGGCGTTGGATGTCGAGCGACCCCGCGTAAAACCAAATTGCTTACTATGCATCAAATTATTCAAATTAAAATGTTATAACAATTGATATGGAATTAGCTTTTCAAAAATTTTACTAAATGTAGATAGTACAGATATTGGTCTAAAGTTAGTGGCGTCAGAGGTACTACCTGATTTAAATAAAGAAGTTATTTTGCTATGTTTCATCAGATCAGGAAACTCACCGCAGTCACAGCACACTGTTATTGAATATATCTGCCAAGTCAGGCGCTGTGACTTCTATTAGGGATTTGACAGCATGGAGTGATTTAAATGCCTTTACTAGATCTGAAGGACTGACATGTTCAAGATAAAAGTCTTTACTACATTCTGGGACGTTTTCTTTTAACAACAAAACGGCAGACGAAGGTGATGAATTTAAACACTTTGTTGTGGATACTGGTATATCGGTGAAGAAATTTTCAAATTCTGTTGCTACATCTAAACTAGAATCTATAATTTTGCGATCAATTTTTAATTGTAGATCACTAATTGCGTGCCTCGATCTACCAGTCTCCGCATTAATCACTTTCCAGGTGGTTTTGATAATGTTAGAACTATTTTTTATTTTCTGGGATAAATAATTACGTTTGGCAATATGATAATCAATTTTGAATTGTTTCGAATATTGCTTTACATGTTCTTTAAATTCATCACTCGTATTAAACCGCCGTTCCTCATACATGGCATACAGTGCTTGTCTGCGTTTGTAAGTCTGCAGTAGCCCATTCGCTAAATACTGGTGCATCACCAGCCACAACCGATTTGGAAGTAAATATTGTATTATAATGTTTCATAAAAGTTGTAAAGAATGAATCATACATGTAAAGAATGAATCATACATGTAAAGAATGAATCGTACACGTGATCAGGACTCATTTCAGAAGACAGAACGGGTAGCGCCTGAAGCAAATGTTGCTTCATTCTTTCCACACGGTCTGTGGTTACCGGTACAAAAGTAATTTGTTTTTTCACTGTATTTTCCCTTAATATCTCAAATCCCATTAATTGGCCTAAATGATCTGATTCTAATTTACTGATTATACTTTGTTTAGAAGGAGAAATATCAGTGAAAATGTTATCAATACAGGTGGCGCTGGTATCGGTTACCCTAGTAGGTTCCATAAATACGTGGCTTAAACGAAAAGATTTGAATAGATCTGACTGTTGGCGGCTGTGATCTCGTCGTCCGGATCAGAGAACATGTTCCTAGGACGCCGGGTAAAGCGACCGACCTCTATCGGCTTCTGGGGAGTGATCGTCTGAGGGATCGGGAATCATCAGAATTATAAGGTTTATAAATTTAGCATCACACTGAAGAATTTAGAAGACCACTGACGACGCTACAATCGCCGTATATCGCGACTCACTGAAGAGCACCGGTCGGAGATGCAAGAAATTTATGAAATATGGGGTTTTACAGAAGTTAAATACCTATCTTAAATAGGCAAATATTTCTAAATACATATTTATTAAATAGCTCTTGGTTCACTAAAATACATAAATTATAAAATATATTTATACCTATGAACAACAACAATTAAATACCTAGTACCTTGGTAATTTATTTCATGATCGTTGTTTATTTCAATGAGCAAATTATCTTAGATGTCATGAACCACGTGACAAGAAATTGTAAATTACCTTTTGCTATCCAAACGCTATCACCGCGTGTTGTCGAAATATAACGACATATAACGACTCACTTTGACAGAAGAAACAACCATGAATCTATATGGAGGGCATGGAGAATAGAGGTAAAGAGCACTATCTCATATATATATATCTAATCTATAGGTACTATTAGAAAGTTGTTAAATGAAATGTCTGTAAATTGAAGATATTTTTTTTTATATCTTCAATGTACAGACATTTTATTTTTACATATTTAAAACAGTACTGTAATGACACCGTTTACGAACAAGTGTGATGAAAAATTATTAAAAATACTTAGGACCAATCCGAAGGATCCTTTAGAATATAATCGATTCACGCTTACTAATTATTAATTTATCTTTACAAAAAAGATTCCGCTGAATTGAAAAACAGACACTTTATGAATCATCATACATCATAGAACTGACAATGCGGGAAGAAGGCCATTTTGAGAAACAGACAATTTAGGAAACAGATGGTATAAGAAGTAGACATCATAGTAAACTGACAATATAGGAAGAAGACCATTTTGCGAAACAGACATTTTAGGAAACAGACAGAACGAGCGCCGAGCCTAAGCCAAAGGATCGCTCATATCTGAATTAAAAATGTATATTTATCATTTTATTTTATATTAAAAATTTTGACATTGTATTAAATTGTATTGACATAACAATTATTATTTTGTAACTGTACTTACTCTTGCAGGTATCTTATATTATTATGATTACGAAACATTCCAGAATTTTGTTTGAAAATCGCATTGCACCTATGAGTATCTCGCTATACATACATGTCAATGAATGGCATTGCACTGCACCGTAAAATTTAATATAGTCCCTCAGGTTCTGGTCAAGGCGTCTGTCAGCGATAAACTATCGTGCATGTAGATATGTACCTCCGTGAGACCTTCATTATCTTATCTGAAATTACTTACTAATTACACTACGCAGTGATAATTCAATCACCACCGACTTTCACATACCGGCTACAGATTAAAGCAAGGTTCTCAAGAGCGGTTAGTAAAAACTGTCGACGATAATAATTCGAATAAATCAATACCTACATATGATATGTCATTCATTACTTACCGTGAAATGAGAAAACTTGGGACATCCTGGGTAACTTGACACTAGGTTCATTTCTTCAAGGGTTTAATGGAATACTCGTGCAGCGTCACTTTTCTCTGTCCAACGAAACATCCATTTTTGTATCAAGTTAAGTGCCTATAGGGTGTCCCAAGTTTCCCCATTTGATGGTACTTTCTGGTAAGAAGCATACGTATGTGTACTTGTGCTAAATCAGGGCACGATCTAGGTAAAGTAAAAGGTAGGTATACCTATGAAGCGAAAAATATGATTTTGATATGTATAAAAGTACACATTCCCATTGCAAATCCCCAACTAGTATAAAGAGCCCATCGAAAGAGGTGTTTTTAAAAGAAGTGTCGAAATATGTGCCACATGTTAAATGTTTCATGTATGGAGTGCCCCCCTCTAGAAATATGTATTTTTTTTATTTAACTATCAAGCTAAGTAGCGGCGTAATACGAGACACCTTTACCTACTCAAAATTTCATAAATATACATCTTGTAGTTAGTTTTTGAGAAAATGCCTGTTACTTGAAGGGTAATTTTGTAGGCAGGTAAAGGTATTTTCTTGAAATACAAAGATCCAAATAATGAACAAATTTCTTGATTCCGACCGGATTTGAACCTGTGCTTGTGCCTTGCCGGGGCGCACGCTCTGCCAATTGACCTACAGAGCCCTGTCAGCTTGTCTTACATTTTTGTCACTACTTGTTACGCCCCGGCAAAGCACAAGGCACTGGTTCAAATCCGATCGGAGCCTTGAATTTTTTTTTCATTATTTGGATCTTTGCATTGCAAGAATATAGATTCTTAATCAAGAAATTCACTTTAAAAATCACGAAGATCGTGATGGTAAAACATCGATTGTTCAAAATTTTCGTTAAACAATCTACCTACTTAAATACTACATCCTAGTACTATGATTAGAAAAACGAGCCGTCGAAATTTTTATGTACTTAGCGTTAAGTAAACTACGTTAACTAGGTAGGCGAGGTGTTAGTGTGCGATGTTGTCATCTGATATGTGCCCAACCATGGCATTTTGTTGACTTGTCGCACGTTTGCGAAAGATTATTTGTCATTTTCTCTTACCACGTTTACGAGTATAGCAAACGCTTTCTAATTATACATATATCCAAGTTAGTATAGCTGCTAGTCATGCAGCTGTCTTATAATAGAAATCAGTTGAAAGTGCAGTTGCAACTTGCAGTATATAGCTACATCGGTATAAATACTATGACATACTGAACTTGGGGGAACCTAATCGAGCGTAGCTTTCACATCCTTTTACAAAGGGAAACGGCCTAGTTTCAGATCGCCTGTGTGACGAAATTGAATTACCTAATCAGGCAAATATGTGTATACCTCCAAAGGGTTAAAATCTACCGTCGAAAAAAGCAAAAAGAAGAATTTCTGACTAGACGCAACTAAACATTGTCCCCGACTTTTAAGTATGGCTTTGTATAATGGAGTATGATGATGATGATGACCTTACCTAAATTAGCCTGAAGCGCAGTACGCGGGCGACGCAGGGCCCGGGCTATGTTCCCGCACACGGGACGCTGTGAGGTGAGCTTGCTGCCGCTGCAGCGCCACTCCTCGTCTGCCAACAACTAGCTATAATTACACTAGGCGGTGCCCCCAACATCGCGAGCGAAGAAAAAAAAATAAACATCTTTTTTCTTGATCGTGTCAGATAATAGTACCCGCGTACCAAACATTTTTGATTTCCGTCGAGCAAAAATTTAATAAATGCATGCGTCTAGAGTTCGAGAGGGATTCAAACCCGCGTCTCCTGACTCTCGGGAGCTCCGAAACAACATGGGTGCCTTATCCGTTAGCAATAACACTGTTTTCACCACTTTCGATAATCATCCTTATTATAGCAAGCATAAGCATAATAGCAGTGTTAAATTTTTTGCGCGCACTGACCCCGAATAAATAAAGAAATATCCGGGACAATCGTACACAAATCGACCTAGTCCCAAACTAAGCAAAGCTTGTGGCTATGGGTACGATATACCTCTTCAATGTAAGAGCTACGCTCTTGTCGGTGTAGCAATCGCCAGCCGTTTCTTTCTTGGGCTTCCTCCTTCACTTCTTGGTAGGACATGACTTTGACCTTTTCTTTTATTTGCTCAAAGTAATTTTGTCTTGGCCTTCCTCTACCTAACTTTCCCTCGATTTTTCCTTCTATACGATATACATAATATATACATAAATTATAATACTTAATTATATAGAAAGCATCCAAGACCAAGGAACAAACGTTCGTGCTCATCGTCATCACACAAACACTTGCCTTAGCCGGGATATTGTAGGCCGTTGTGCAACCAACTGAGCTAAACGTATTGTAAAAATTGTGCAAAAGCGGAATAATGAATAAAACCAGTCCGCTGAATTGCTTTTTTCATTCATTTATTATTTAAGCAAGACCTTATTTAATAGGATGGGAGATCGATATCGAAAAGACACCCAGCCCAGAATTTCAACTAGGGGCATTAGGGGCTATTGTAGGGCCGAAATCAACTAAACGTTAGTCATATAAACACTAAGTCGCAACACTCGTTTGCACTTGCTGTTTCCTCTCTAAAGCGCGAGTGAGAAGGCAGACTTAATGTTCATGACTGTTACGTTCAGTTGATTTTGGCCTTGACAATGTCATTTGTGAGTCATGGCATTTTTTCATGGTTCCCTAGGGCAGCACTGAGGGTAAATCCAGCTCTGGAGATACCAGTGAATTCATATTTCTTCCCGTAATATCTCGTCTTAATCAGAACTATCAGAAGAAGTCTTTGATTGGAGTGAGGGTAGAACAACAAAAGCGATATTATTCCTGCCACATGTTGCCATTGAAACTTCTTTGAACGGTTAAACCAAATTTCCTATGTGTGACGTGTTAACTAACAATACAATATTTTATTTCCAACCGCTGTGGTTCATCGTCCTACTCCTCTTTGATATTTTTTTCTGCATAAGATTCTGTCAAAAATTTAATTTTGTGACAAGCTTTATTTCCGACTACTTTTCAACGTCTATCAACTATTCAGACATAATTTAAAGAGCCCAAATTCGGTAGGATTACACTATTCTATTACAGAGTTCCTATGACCACCTTCCGGCTCCATCATCAGAGCAGCTCGATGGTGTGTGTTGTAACCTAACTTTAGCTCAAACGGTAACCGGGAAGCGGATAAATTTAACTTGCAGGATTGTAAGTTACTGATATAGTTACTTGTACAGGTGAATCTTGTGAGAAAATAAAGCTTCTCAAAATACACACCCATAAGCGTATTCAGAACCTGGAGTCTGCTCGGCGCTCGGTCCCTCGTGCCGTGTGCGGTGTTCGGGCGCGGCGGGAGCTGAATCCGCGGCCTGGCACTCACACATTCAGTGGTAGCTGGTCTTCTGCGTGCAAGCCTCGCCGGAGTATCTGCGACATCTGACTCTAGACACTGCGACGGGTGATACAGAAACAATTATTTCAATATCTCACACTAAAGCGATAGCCAGTTTAGGCGACTCGATCAATTAATATTAATAATGCTCCACGCCGATCGCTGACGCCCTGTCCACTGTACTATTTAGCCTAGTTTTTAACACAACTTCACCTTGTAGCTCAAGTTCAGTCCGATGCTGATATAGCAAATGAACAGACTAGTTAACTGAAAGTAGTCAATGTTATTCATTGAGCATCAGCTACTTATGCTGCCTACCGAGGCGACAGTGTGTTGAGTGCCGTGGGTAAACTGTTTTTACACTAACATATCGCAGCAGGAACACCTCAGAAATAACATTATTTCACAACCCACAATAGAGTGCGCGAAAAATTAGCAAGATGATCTTTTGTTTTTAGGATGCCAAGCATCTTGCGAAAGTGAACGAGGCTTTATGATCATAGCTTTATAGTCACTTGAGGTTTAGGAATCGTATACATATTTTACCTACCATAGTATATCATAATCAGTCCCAACTTACCTCAAACTGTGTTTGTGACGGGCCTGGTTGCGGTTCCAATACTTCCAATAGCACGTCAGGAGTGATAGATGTGGCCGTGGTGTCCGCTCCTTCGGCTTCGCACTCGCTTTCCGAGTCTGAACTCAGGTGCGGTCGATTTAACTCTGCTTCCAAAGAGTCTTCTGACAAATTCATAGAAATTTAGTTCGTTATATTTATTTGTGACATTATACCAGAGACAGTAGCTACTAGCAGTTTTTATTATAAAAGTCTGTCAGGTGTCAGGGTCAAGAACTGTGGCATCCTTATCATTTCTTACTAATATTATGCATGTGAAGGTATATATGTTGGGTTTTTTTTGACGCCATAACGGTGCAACCGATCGACATGATCTTTCGTATGCAAATATAATAAAAGTTAGACAGTGACACGGGCTACTTTTTCTCCCAGTAAAATACACGATTCCCAAGGTATAGGCAAAGTAGTAGGCCAAGCGGGTCGATGTAAAAATGTTTGTAAATAGTATACCACGCATACAACGAATATAATGGACACCTCAATAGTAATAAGTTTACAGTTTTAATAATGGGTTTGGTATAAAAAACGATTTCGAGACACCAAATAAACGAATGGTATAGGAAACAAAACTGGTTCTTATGATAATATATCCTACCTTCCTCTGCATGCAGTGGATGGTCATCCAAATAGTGCAGCATCGGTAGAGCTGTCTCGACCCGAGCACGATAGTCCTCCGAATCTGATAATGGAGTGCCTCGCAGAATCAAATGGCGCAGCGAATCACATACACCAAGGGTCCACAGGCGACCTGACTCTGCAATCGGGTTACTGGGGAGAAAACATTTGAAAACACTTAGATACTATCCGATCGCGCGGCAAATTATCTCACGAGGTAAGCTATCTCTGTGGAGTCTGTGGACCATTTACTGGGTGTTTTAGATACCCGTTTTCTTGTATAGTACTTTTTTTGTCAGCTTGCAGGAGTCTTCCAGTGCCGACTCTTCTAAGTCCCCATTTAATGACTCTGCCGTCCAGTTGCTGAGAAATGCGTTCAAATTCTTCCCGCCGTCAGATTCAGATTCATTTAATGTCATGAGAAAATAACAGTATTAATTTGCCTCAGTCAACAAAGTTACAAGTATTTACTATTTACATCATAATCATCATATATTTTTATATATTACAACTAATACTCGTACTACAATAACAATTATAATGTCAAACGCAAAAAAATTCAGTGTGAACTGATTATGTCAACGTAAAAATTAAAATAATACCTTGGTATACATTGAAAAATGCCGTAAATGTCATAATTCACAAATCTTTATAACTGAGTACAGTAGAGTTTCGAATAAAAGGTTTCTCAATCGACGCTTGAATACAAAGTCCGATGTTTTATCTCGAAGATATTGCTGACCCTCCTACCCTGGTGTATGCAAAATGTGACCTGCCCAATCCCACTTGAACCTGGCCGTTTTATTGCATACATCAGCTATGCGTGTTTTGTGAGCGCAGGTACCGGACGCGATGTTACAACTTACTTGGCTAAATTTAGCGTGTGCAGCTTCTGAAGTCCGGCCAAAGGTTGCAAGTCGTGTAAACGGTTACCAGCGGCATGCAGCTCCCGCAGGGCACTGAGACCCCACACTCCATCGAGACACGTCAGGCCGCAACGATTTACGCTCAGGATCTAAAGGTCAAAAGTATTACGTTTTAATCGACTCTTGTAATTAAAATTTAATACAAGGAACATTTGTTCCATTCTACTGCGGACATAGGGATTGCCAGTATCTTGCGTCTGTACTCGAACAACAGAAGATAATCGTACGACAGACTAGACATACAAAGATTTAATATATTGCAAACAGTGAACACATTTCCCTATTATCATTTACCTACCTATAGCTACTTACTTGGTGACAATCAATCCTCTACTAAGAAATTCAAATGGTCCTTCGAACCAGATGATGGGGTAGTTCAGTTAAAATGTTTGTAAACCAACAACAGTTTAGATAACTAGCCGATACCAAGGGCCCGGAACGAAGCGGCCGCGCTACTTTCCAGCAGGAGAGCTCTTGCAGTCGCGGCGCTAAAACGTGGACCCGACGGAGCCTTACCTGCTCGTCGATCACACAGAGCTTCACGGATGCGTAGCATCTCGTCGCCAGTTTGAGCACTGTTATTTCTAGTACCTTTAATCGCGCCAAGCCGATGCCAAAGTTCCGAAGCAGAGCTGCCGCGCTACCGTCCAGCCTGAGCTCCCACAGTTACTTGTTATAAGTTGAGCCTTGATTGCTTCAGCTAGGAACAATTGCGGAATGAAAAGGTTCGTCACTTTTCAACCGTAATACCTACCATAACATAGAATCGAAAAGAGACAAACCTTTTCATTTTGTTTCGTTAGGACACGTTATGTCACGTCACTTGTCAACCCTCCCGTACCGCTCCAATACCTCAGGAACAGACTCAGCTAAGCGTTAGACCTGTAGTACCTAACACCGAAAGTCGCCAAATAGTTTGGAACACAACCTTATTTCAACTAACATAAAGACGTGTACCGAATAATTCCGAGACTATGGGTGTCAAGAAATATTTGATGCTGTACTATACCTTCAACCGCCAAGCCAATGCCAAAGTCCCGAAGCAAAGCGACCACACTACCGTCTCACCTGAAATTCTGCTGTCGCGACGCCAGCACATACACCTGCTGATGCCTACATGCTTTACGATCGCCTCACTAATACAAAGCACCTTATCAGTTCGAACTTCGATTGCTTCTGGTATATGTACCTTCAAACGCGCTAAGCCAATACCAAGGTCCCGGAGCGAAGCAACTGCGCTACCATCAAGCGTGAGCTCCCGCAGTCGCGGCGCTAACACGTGTAGCCGCCGAAGCCCTACTTGTTCCGCGATCACGCGGAGCTTCGCCTCCCGGATGCGAAGGACTTCGTCGTCAGTTTGAGCGCCACTCGATTGTTTCTGGTCAAGACAACAAAATACAAATTGCAGTCTTGTGCCTTGCTACGAATGAATATTAAAGAATTATTACGGTGGCGAATGACCATTGCTTCAGGTCATGAAACTGTTAGAGGGTAAAAGACGAATGATGTTTGAAGATGCAGAATAGTCAGCCCTCCACTAAACAGACTCACCAATTTGTTAAAGGTCTCAAATCAATGTAACAAGAAAGTGCGATTGTTTATCGTGTATAGTGACGGAAATTAAAACACGTACCTTTTTCGCTCTTGTCACAATGAAAATAAGGACTAAAAAGGTACGTGTTTCAGTTTCCCTTACTGTACATATTTATGGGACCTATGTTTTATTGTGTTCAACTGAGCTAGCATAATTGCCGGCGACTTTACCTGCGCGTAACCCACGGGAACACCCAAATATTTTATTCCGATTTTCCTTTTTCCGATTATCAAAATTCCGAATTTTATATTTCCGTTGTATTAAAATATCGATTATTGAAAAGCACGAAATTTTGTTTACCGAATATCAAAAATCCGAATTTTTAAAATTCCGATGTTTCTAACACCGAAGAATCAAAAGCCCGATGTTTTTATAACCCGAAAAATAATAATCTGAATTTTAATTATCCGAAATGACATTGCTAATTCGGAATTTTGACATTCGGAACTATAAAGTTCGTGATTTTTAATAATCGGAATTTTGACATTCGGAACTATAAATTTCGTGATTTATATCAATCTTAATAAAAACCGAAATCTGTAGGTTAGGTTAGGTTTGTATTGTGACCATGTATAGCGGAGCGAGCGAAGCGAGCGGAGCGTCAAAATGCTTGCTTGCATGTACACAATTGACAAAATTGCAATATGGGCCAAAAACCGAAAACTGTAGATTAAGTTATTCTGATGTTTCAAACTTTTGTTTAGTCGGATGTATTATTCATCGGTGTAATGATAAACGGAATTTTGAAATTCGGCATTTTAGTATTCGGAATTCGTACTTTTGATATTCCGGATTTTTATGCAGTCGGACTTTTTATTGTTTGGTGTATTGAAATTCGAAATTATGAAAATCGGAAATGTGAACGTTAGACGTTTTTAAATTTCGGACTTACATAAATCGGATTTATGACATATCGGAATTGTCATATTCGGAATTTTGATCCATTCGGAATTATAAGAATCGGTATTGTAAAATTCGTGATTCTGAATATCGGAATTAAATTTTTCGTGTTTATGTAGTGTAGCCCATAAACCACCACCCATTTATCTCGCACTGTACCGAATTAAAAACATACCTTGTTACAAATTTAGTTGATATTTGTCGTTAGAAAGTATCACCAACGGGCCTATGATGGTTGCGTTTGTCACGCAATAAATAAGTGACATAGTTTCGTCACCTTCTGACACGTATGTGAGTGCGAGAGTGACAGGCGCGTTATCATATCATTTATCGCGTGATAAACGCGACCATCATAGGCCCGCTGGTGTGTTCTGTGCTGGTTTTGTCCCAGAGGTATACAGCAGTGGGCATATACGAGTTGAAATGATGATGAAGTAGCTTGATATAGAAATATCGCTCACCAGCAACTCTATGAGCGTCAGATCGCGAGGTATCACAATGCGCCTATATCCCGGCAGCCGGCGCTCCAACTCCTCTTGCCCTGGTGGCTGAGCGGGCTCGGGAGGCGGCATCGCGAGAGCCCTGATACAACCGGACGAAAAACAGGACGACATGGTACATTACATACCTAGAGCGGCAAAATAAATAATGTTTCAGATCGCAAGTATCTGTCGCACGAGCCAGAGGCGAGAGAGATAAACTTGCGATCTGAGGCATCTTTATCACCCCCGTGGCGAGCGGTTAATGCTATTTGCGGCTCGAAACATTAAAAATAGAGTTTCCAAAACGATCAAATAAGTTATTTTTAACTGTATATATAAACGTAAAAGTCCTGACTGACTGACTGACTCACTTAAATCAACGCCCAACCCAAACCGTTTGGCTTAGAGAGCTGAATTTTTCACAATAGGTAGTTTTTATACCGTTAGTATCCACTAAGAAGGGAGTTTTCAAAATTCAGCCCCTAAGGGGGTGAAATGGGGGTTCATAGTTTGTATGGGGAAACAAGAATAGTAAGACTATTTTATTCAAAACTTCACAGGAATATTACTAACAATAAATGAGTAAACACGTGTTTCAGGTTTTTGAGAATTCAACTTTTTAGGGATGAAATGTGGGTCCAAAGTTTGTATGGGGAAATCAGATCAGTTTCGACTATTTAATTTCAAAACTTCACACGAGTATTTCTAACAATAAATGAGTAAATAAGTCTTTCAGGGTGTTTGAAAATTCAACCCCTAAGAGGATTAAAAGAGGGTCCAAAAATGGGGTGGGGAAATGATCTTTTCGAGTATTTTATTCCAAACTCACACGAGTATTCCTATCAATGAATGAGTAAATATGTTATTCTGGGTTTTTGAAAACTCAACCCCTAAAAGGGGAAATTTGGTTACAAAGTCTAAAAGTCGACATGGGTATTGTTTCTTTGGTTTATCCGGTCGCTGATTACGAAAACAACAACGATTTTAAAATCCGACGTGGTGGATGTGAAATACTATCACCCCTGTCGGGGTGCTATAGGGTTGAAATGTCTAAATATAAATATGGATGTCGTTTTTATGGTTTTTTGGGACGTTAATTACGAAAATGGCACTGATTTTGAAATCTGACGTAGCGGACGTGAAATAGCATGTGATGTGAAATCCCTATTGGTGTGCGATGGTGATGAAATGTGAAAATATCAATATAGGTGCCGTTTTTATGGATTTTTGGGACGTTAATTACGAAAATGGCATCGATTTTGAAGTTTTATACTCGTATTGTGGACATGAACATTCTTGTCATTGAAAGCATTTGTACCTTATTGCAATTCAATCGGTCCGGTAGATTCGATCTAAAATTGGTTGTAACAGACGGACTCCCCAAAACTTTGTCACGGCACTAGGTTGCAGGTTAAGGTTTGCACCGGAACGTAGTAGAGGCCACTATTTTAACCAGATCTTGAATTGTTCTCATTGTTTTGCGCAGGGAAAGTCCCGCTTTTTAGGGTTCCGTTGCCAAAATGGCAAAAACGGAACCCTTATAGTTTCGTCATGTCCGTCCGTCCGTATGTCACAGGCATTTTACTCAAAAACATGTATATTGATGAAATTTGGAGAATAGGTGTCATGTATAAGCCGTTACTTAGTTTGATGGTTAAATAACAAATAAAAATATATCTAGGGGGGCACTCCATACATGTAACTGAGAGTGCTTTTATTTTTATTTTAGCTAACAGCAATCTGTGGCACATATTTCGATATTTAAATGTTTTTAAAATAAATATAATACAATAACTCTTTATTGCACACCTCACAAAACAGAGTAAAGAAAACAATACATTCAAGGAGAGGTAAACAACAGGCGGTCTTATCGCCAAACAGCGCGATCTCTTTCAGACAACCTTTGGGTAGTGAAAACTGAAAACACTAAGGTTTCTAAGAAAAAAAATTGAGTTTGGAAATATTTTGTGTTCTCCCCCCTCCAACTATTTTCTAAACCGTAAGTCGTAAAAAAATTTCATGCGTAAAACATAATAAATACTTTCAACGGAAATTGTGTTCAATACGATCGGATATACGATTTTTGAGGCCGAAAAACTGCGCTTCTCAACAAAAGGACGTAAGCCGCATGAAGATACGCTCTTTTGCTGGTCTGTAGTGCTTATTTTTGTAGAACGGCTGCGGAACCGTACACTAAGCATGGTGCGACATGCTCGTAGCTGGATTTTAAATTCAAAATTACCCCGAATTTGACGTGAGCGAAGCGGCGGGCAAAATTTTCTATTCAGGAGTAGAAATCTGCATTAATCGTAATCTATTAGTAGTAGTAAGTCATTGCCGGCGTAACAATTACTGCAATCATTTCTTTAAAAAAAAATGAGGGAACTGCCTTCCCCAAAACTTCGTATACCGAGACCTCCAGAAAGTAACAAATACTTTTTCGAAAACCGCATGTTCAGCCAAACGCGAGATAATCGCGGACAAACATACATACCTACGTAAGGGTCAAACTGAGAACTTCCTTTTTTGTAGGCGGTTAAAAATTACGTTTAGTACGCGGGCGAAGCCGCGGCCAAAAGCTTGTGAAGTGATAAAATTAAACGTAGAGGTGATATGGAATTTCTAAAAGTACTCGAACATATATAGTCACATTGCTTTTCATTTGGAATATCCCCAATTTTAAAATATTCATATGAGCAAAAAACTTCAGAATTCTACCCTACCTATTCAGTTATTTAATGCAATGTTAAAATGCAGATTAGGACCGACCTCTCCTGTGACCATGCCTAATTGAAAGGCGAAAGGCGAAGGCAATAGGTAGGTTTAACTACGTATTCTTAGTACTGTTTTTATGCTTGGACACAACAGGAAAACTGCGTCAAAACTACATTTTGTGCATCATATATGATATATAATATAGTACCTACCTACCTACTCCGACCGATTTCTACTTACCTGTAGGCAAAAATTGAAAATAATTATATGGATGGTACCTAAACAATGGCGTAGGCCTTATATTCTGCGGTTCTGGTGTACTAGTGCTAGATATTTCTGACGGCGATGGCGAAGGCCCTATGCTTGGCGTCTGCGGAGCACTGCCGAGCTCCACGCATGGCGCTTCGTGACTAGGCATCTTGATTGGGTTTCGAATTGAAGACTACTCCATTAACCTCATAAACAAGGAAACAGGAATTAAAATGGTAAATATATATTTATTTTGTACTAGGCTCGTAAGTTTTATAGAAAAGATAATATGCACAACCTTCAGAATCTCCTTACCTTTAATTTATTAGAGAACAAACCCGTTATGTTCTGCTATTTTAATAAGTTACAGCAGCATATTCATTTTATATTCAATTGCCTTATTTTTATTGACTACAATATTATTTCCAATAATAATCCGTTACCATAGCGGCAAAGTCAATTTAAGTCCCTCCTACACGCAGTCACTTGCACGGGCAAACAATTTGTGCAAAAAACGTGGTACACTGTGCGGCGTATACACGATAGGGACTTGCATGCACAAAAAGTTAGTGCAGAACTTACCTACCTAAACATAAGCTAACTACCTCTACCTACAAACGATGGCCCGGATTCATGCAACGGCTTGCGCATGCAAACAATTTGTGCATTAGTTTGTGCAAATTAGCGTTTTTTACAAGCCATTGGTGCGATATACCGTTTTGCCATCTTAAAACCCGTTCTAGACCTTCCGATCCTATCCGATCCGATCCTAATTATCGGATAAAATCGGATAATGTATTGTGCAAGAGATCCCAATTTTTAGGGGACTGTAGCACAATACACTATCCGATTTTATCCGATAATTAGGATCGGATCGAAAGTGTTGAACGGGTTTAACGCACATGTTTGTTCGTGCAAATTGGAATTTGAAAGCGTGTGACCGGCCCCCTAAAGAAATCCCCATGGCTACAGACAAAACGAAATCATTTTCACTTTCTTACCCAACAGCGGCAAAACTAAAAGAAAGGAAGGATTTTAGCAGCATATAAAATTAATCTCTTACAAATTATTTATACAAATATTAATATTGGCTCTATGAGCGGTAGACCTCGAAAATCTTTCTTTTGAAATAAACTTCTACAAAAAAAAATTGGCTGTCTGTACAGTCGGATTATGGATGATACTTTTAAGTGATAACGTCACAAGAAAACATTGATGAAAAATTGCATACTTTTACGAATTCACAAGCCGAACGCTTAGAACGATCGTGCCTCTCTATCGCTTGTTTCGCGCTCTCGCTTGCACGCTCGGCTCAGGCAGAATGAGTCATGCAAGCCACCAGGTGCAACCGGCGGCGTTCATCGATTTATAAGACGTTAAAGTAAAAGTAAGTAAGTAGTGTAAAGACCTCAAAAATCCACATAATTATCGAACCTGCTCACAAAATTTCTTGAGAATCAATTGAGAAATGCGATCTCTAGAAGAAGAACAGCCGGACAGACAGACGATACAAAAGCATTTATGTCCAAGCTGAAACGGAAAGGCTACGTACGCTCGCTCGGTCAATAAAACGAAAATGGAAACCCGGATAGAAATACTTGTATCCACGCCGTGGTCATTATAACTCACCAAAAAAAATCTGTCAATGTCACATCACATGCCAAAACGAAATTTCGGCGCGAAAGAACCCCGTAGAGTATTGTCAAATAACAATTAACCAAACCAATACGTTGAATACGTATTTACCATTAAACTTAGTAGTTTGAACTTCGGATACTAAATCAAAAGAAAATTTACTTAGTATTAATTTAAGTGACTTCCATTATGACAACTAACTGTTTAACTGAGCATCATGATGAGTATCAATATCTTAAACTTGTTAAGCAAATAATAGACACAGGTAAGGTTATTTATCTCGATATATCGTAATGAACCAAATATACCATTGTATAAACGATTATGAACTGCAAAATTTACGTTTTAGGCGATAAAAGGGTTGATAGAACAGGCGTTGGCACTTTATCCATTTTTGGAGCAATGCAAAGATATTCTCTTAAAAATAACACATTGCCGCTTCTCACTACGAAGCGGGTCTTCACTAGAGGTGTTCTGGAAGAGTTGCTGTGGATGATCTCTGGTTCAACTGATGCCAAAGTCTTGGCTTTGAAAGGTGTTCATATTTGGGATGCTAATGGCTCCAGAGCTTTTTTAGATAATTTGGGATTTACAGACAGAGAAGAAGGTAGTGTATTCAGTTGTTTTGTCTGGTCAGAACCTATAAAGGTTTACCTTAATCAGCATACTATTGTTTATGTTACTAAGTATCCCTCTCATATAAAATCTACTTCACCTTTTTTTGCAGGCGACCTTGGTCCTGTGTATGGTTTTCAATGGAGGCACAGTGGAGCTCAATATGTGGATGCGAAAACTGATTATACTGGGAAAGGAATTGATCAGCTACAAACTATTATTGATACTATCAAGTATGTTTTTTTTCTATCACTACAAATCTATTGAAAAACTAGGAAAATTATAGGAATAAAATCCCTGTCATTAAGGAAATATTTGATGATCTTCAAATCACAGAAATTATTATTCTGAAGTACTCTAGTACTAAAACGATTTAACAGATTTTATGGTATAATATTTTCTTCTGTTTCCGCGATTATATGGTGTATATTATCTCATTCGAGTTACCAACATTTCGGAAGCTTTTCAGCTTTCCATGGTCACAGGTTGACTGTTAAATCATTAAATTGTTTTATTAAAATGGGTAATAATTGCGGGAACAAGAAAATATTAGTCTATTACTAGTTCAAGTCACCTTTCAAATACAGTTCTTGTATTTAGGAGCTACAATGCCACAGACGGATGCATAGATACAACACTAAGCTTACAATACCCTTCATTAATAAATCATTAAATTTATTTCAGAAAAAATCCTGCAGACCGGAGAATGCTGATGTGTGCTTGGAACCCTTCTGACCTGGGTAAAATGGCCCTACCTCCATGCCACTGCTTGGCACAGTTCCATGTAGCCAGTGGCAAGTTATCTTGTCTTTTGTACCAAAGAAGTGCTGACATGGGTCTTGGAGTCCCGTTTAACATTGCGAGCTATGCCTTTTTGACCCACATGATTGCACATATTACAGGCCTTGAGGTATGTCTTTTCTTTTATTAAACCTAAAATTGAGTTACAATCATTAAAAATTAAATCAGAAAAAAATGAAATGTTATCAATTGGTTTAGTGCAACCAATTGATAACATTTCATTTTTTTCTATTTTCCTAAATCGAAAACCATTTGAAGAACAACGCCTCTAGAACATAAAAATGCCTTTCGAGTTCGACAATAAAAAGTATCATTCAAAAATATGAAATATTGACAATTACGGTTAAGAGTTTTCTGACTTACATTGAGCTCTGCACAATTTCGATAATAAGTTCTATTAAATGGAAGTTTGAGTCTATGTGACCACTCACTCGAACCCTGTTGGCTATGTGACCTTTGACTTGAAGGTTAGACCCATTGTTGCTGCTGTAAAGAAGGTTTAATACCAATTTATTTTCAGGCTGGAGAATTTGTTCACACAACTGGTGACACTCATGTTTACCTCAACCACATTGACCCCCTCAAAGTGCAACTGGAGAGGCATCCCAAGCCATTCCCAACGTTAGAGTTTGCTCGGAAAGTAGAGTCCATCAATGATTTCAAATTTGAAGATTTTATAGTCAAAGACTACAATCCTCATCCCAAGATTGATATGCAGATGGCAGTATAAAAACTGACATTTGAAAGAGTGCAGCAGTATTGTACTAAGTTATCATAGGTTATTTAGATAACATGGTATTACTTTGTTAATTATACATTTAAAAAACTGAAGTTTAGGTATGAAACTGATCACAAGGTATTTTTACACCATTTATTGTTTCCAAATTGTACTCTTAACAATTTTTACGACTACTAATGAAACCCCAATTTTAATTTCCTATGGCGATGCAAGTTTATAAATAAGAAATAAATGATGCTAATAAACACCTTCCATTACAATGTTTTGTAATATTCTCATTATTATCTAACAAATTCATATTTTTTGTCTTCTTACAGCTATTCAACAATTGGAGACATGTACAGCCAGAGAAAAGAGATATGCCTCCTATCATACTAACATATGCATATGACAGAGGGTTACTTTTCTTTTCAGCTGGCTGTACAATGTACCTACATTACTTATTCCTTAAGCAACCAATTTGTACATTTTTTCTGGATTCAGACATGTACTCTGACTCTTAAATTATATATTTTCATTTCATTTCTAAAATTATAAAAATAACTTAATTTTAAAATTCTACAAAATGCAGTTATGATTTATAATTAAAAACTTCATTTAAATAAAGGGAATATAATATTATTATAATATTGAGTGATAAAAAATATAACCAATGTTTTGTGATGTAAAGTAAAATTAAATTAATAAACTTTGTGACACTGCATCCATTTTCATCAACACATCTGATCATCTTGCGACATCTGTAAAATAAATAAATGCCGTTAAAGTTTGCAGTCCATCTCGTAATGGCCGCACGAGGCTGCGCCGTATTTGCGTTGCATGTCTTTTGTGTTTATTAAAAGCTTTATATTAGGTTCACCTGTAACTAACCGGTAAGTAATTATGTAAACAAATCTTAATGGATTATAAGTTCCTTTGTTTATCCGCGAAATTGTGTCTTTATTAGATGTGACAAAAAATTGTGCTCACATGCGCATACCGACACGTGTTTCGCCTCTCTACTAGGCATCACCAGAAGATGCAGAAGAACTTCTCGGGACCGTCAACATCTGCATCTCCTGATGATGCTTCATAAGAGCGAAACACGTGTCGAGGATTATACTGTCTGGTGGTGGTTTGTTGTATTTGCATGCGTATTTTTTGTGGAAACTGCATAAAAATATGCGTATGTAAACACAATTTATTGTCACATCTAATGAAGACCCTATTCGCGGAAAAGCAAAGGAATGTAATCCATTAATTTAATTTGTAATTCCGCAAAGTAACTCCAGAATCTATCAATATATATGTAAACAAATTCTTACAAGTTAAATTTGACCCACATCCCGGTTTCCAATCGAGCTAAAATATGGCATGCTTATATAAGTTAGGTAACAATATTATGACACCAACAAGCTATTCTGGTGTTGGAGCCACAAGGTGGTCATAGGAACTCTGTAATAAAATAAGGTAACCCTACCGAGTTTGGGCTCTAGAATCGTCACTGTGTGTAGCTGATAGATGATTAATGAAAAGTACAGTCTGAAATAAAGCTTGTCACAATAATGATTTTTTTGACAGACCTTTGGCAAATAAAAGAAAAGCAACAGGAATATTATTGTTTTTAGTATTTGTTGTTATAGCGGCAACAGAAATAATCTTTGAAAATTTCAACTGTCTAGCTATCGCGGTTCATGAGATACACCCCGGTGACAGACAGATGTACAGCAGTTTTAGTAATAGGGTCCCGTCCCGTTTTACCCTTTGGGTAACGGAACCCAACTAGCCTTAAAATCCATTACAACTTAATTTCTGGGGTAATTCACTGTTTACCTGTACTAATATGAGATTCATAGGAATACACACATGAATATTAATTAATTTCGTTTTTTTTTTTTTGTATTAATCAAATCAAATCAAAATATTCTTTATTCAAGTAGGCCTAGTTCCAAGCACTTTCGAAATGTCAGTTACATGAGAGTGAATGTTTGCTGGGAGAAATACAATATGATCCAACATTTGCTGCAAGGATTAGGGAAACCCAGAAAAACAATTATGCATGCTACACTCTAATATTGTATGCCTTTCGGCAAAACATAGTGTTACTAAGCAATTTATGAAACACCCATGTACCTCCCTATGTTTTACAAAATAAATTATTCTTATTCTTACACTGTTTACCTGGGCTACATTAGACGAGGCGGTATCATCCGGTCTACTACTAGGGACGGGTAAAGCAGCCAGCTGTTCTACTAAGGCCATAGTCATCTCGGATTCCACTGTGATTTCCACCCACAATGTATCTGTAGAATATGTGCAATTAGATATATTAATGCATAATTTAACAAAATTCTATAAAATTAATGTTCCGCGTTTCATACATTGGAAAACTTGAGTTGTATTTCGACAAGTATATTGCACAATGTTTTTCTTATAATAAACAGTATGACTCAACTATTGTTGGAGCACAATTTAAGGGTTAGTTGAGCATTGCAGCTCAGATGTTAAATAGTTGTTTTTTTATTTTTTATTTAGTGCAAGTAATTAAACTGCAACATAAAAAAGGCCATTGAACTTGCATCTTATCATTTCAAGACCTATGTACTCCTTAAGAAAATGCAACAATAGTGAAGGAAAATATTAATATCTATACTATTATAAAGTTGTAAAAATGAAATGTCTGTACATTGAAGATATTTTCAAAAAATTGATTGTTACGGACTATTTGGCGGTCACTAAAACGAAAAATATTTTTTTGGATTTTTTGTATGTGTCGTGGCTTCATCACGCAAAATCGGTTAAACAGATTTCCACAATTTTAGGTACATGGGTAGCTGGGTATCTCCAGATGGTTATAGAATACTTTTTACCCGACTACGCTGAAAAAAAAAGATGGGTTATGACTTTTACTCCTCCGCGAATGAAGTTGCGGCCATCTTCTAGTTCAGAATAAAATTAATGGTTTAGAAATAATTTCATTTGTGATAAGATATGAAATTATATATAGGCAATAGATAGACAAACTATTGCAACAGAGTGGTTGCTTACATTTAAAAACGATTGAAAATAGTTATGCAGAAACATTTAAATCGAGAGTAACCTCGTTTTGTGATAGTGTTTCAATTGTACACTTTTTTGTTGAACTAGTATAGACTAAACCATACTGTGTTTTTTATATTTTACTTTAAAAGCAAATTTGATCTACTTCAAGTTACTCACTTTACTCAAAGAGCAAGCATTCAAGGTCCACTGACAGCCAACATGTTGAGTAATACTTGATTTTAAACGATCCTAATCCGTGTAATTTTCACTCACCTCCTATTTGGTCTCCTTTCTCAGTCACTAAATGGAAATATCCCCTATGTGTACCAGGCTTGCTAGGTGCTACTAATTTTAACATAACGGTGGTGGAATGGCCAGTAGGTAATGGTGGCACATAGACAGGTGTAGCACCCAGGGGCTCCCCTCCAGCTTGTATCAATCTACAGCTGCCTGGCCAACTCTCTGCCCCTGTATTGGCAATACTCCAATTTTGTTCAAAACTGAAACAAGAGGCAATATCAGTGTCATGACATTAGTCATACATTCAGTAACAATGACTTTGTTTAAGCAACTACAACTTTATCTTTCTCTTATATGTAATTACAAGATAACAATTGCAGCATTGGCATGATAGCAAGAAAGAGGTAGATATCTTTTTGTTGGTGACAAACACCATCTATCATATTGTCTCAGTCTTGACTCCATATAATAATATAGTGACCAAATTCCTACCTCAAATTTAGGCTTCCAAAACAGACTCAAAGGTCAATTCACATTAATACAAAAAAGGTACTGAAATGAAGTCATGTCACATGCAGCCAATCTTGTTACATCCACAACAGATTGATTTGCGTAATATTTTCATGAGAGCTTTTATACATTTCCTGATTCATTTTTACCCTAACGTAAAAGCAGGGGACCCACATTATAAGCAGGTGCATGTGTCTATGAGCTTTTTGCCATTATGTGATATTGTTAATGTTATGATAATGCAAATTAGCTGTTACTAGATGTTTGAGAAACATTCCTGCAACAGTTCTTACCAAGCTCCCGGACCAACAGCTGTTTCCTGACTTTGAGCAGCCTTCAATGACATTGATGGAAGTTTTTGTGGTAAGGTATAATCTAAATAACAACATATTGCAGTCTGCAAATTCCTGAAACATTAATTAATTGTATGAATAACAAAGACAATTACATATTGTAGCAATTATTATCATCAGAAAAACAGTTACTCTACATAATATAGATGCAAAAATAAAATGCAAACATCATTAAAATTTATATTGATCATTTACCAATTACTCATATCCAGAAAAAAACTGGCTGTATTGTGGGTCAAACTGGGACCTAAAAGCCTTTGCATTTGGCCTATAAGTTCTTCCCGGTCCGTAGTGTTCATACAGCTAAACTGTAAAAGTAAATTTTGGTCTATTTCCCCAATATTTTGGGGATTTGTCATTGATGAACCATCAATATCCATAGTTGCTGCGCGGATCACAAAGTATTTTGTAAATATTTCACCAATTCACGGAATATTAACATGCCCTTTGTTTACGTTTGTCAGCTGATTGGCCTATTGTGGATGTTATTCAGCCACTGGCGTTTATCTTATTATGGAGTTAACCTTGATTTATTGAAAAACTATATCATTAGAGCCAAGTAATCACAACAAAAATTTAGAGCAAGTAAAATGTGAGAGCCTGTAAATCTCGCTCGAATCACGTCATTATTTATCATGTCATGTCAATTTTACCACAGATAGATAAAAAAAGATCATTCGTTTGGAATAAATTTCATTTACCCAACATAACGGCTTTATTTTAATTATACCATTATTGTACTGTTTTATATCATACGTTTTTAAATATGACTTAAACACACTTCTAGTTTTTAGTGTTGCCAACGGAGTCTACAGCTAAATTTAACACATTTGAATTGCAAATAATTGATAGATTCAGGCGTTACTTTGCGGAATTCCATACTAGATCAATGGATTATAGTTCCTTTGCTATTCCGCGAACTTGTGTCTTGTTTTTTTATGGAAACTGCATGAAAATATGCGCATGTGAGCACAATTTATTGTCACATCCAACCAAGACACAAATTCGTGGATCAGCAAAGGAACTATAATCCATTGATCTACATTTGAATTGCATCATCATCTAAGTTTTACGAGGACTGCATTGACATTTACAAAATTTTTTGGTATGTAATTTTTGAAAACTTAAATTTAAACATCCTTCAACAATCATATTTTTAGTTTCTTTGATCATACATGCAAGACAATTGAAGTTTAAGAATAGCAGTAACAGAAACGTCGAAGGAAGTACGAAAGTGGCAGTCCCAGTGAATTCGAGTTGGCAACTCTAGTTTGACTCATGTCAACAAATGAGGTGAGGTTATGATTATGTGCGAAGACTGCGAAGTTTAAAAATGTGTGTTCTGTAAAAAGTGTAGTGGAATATTTAGCACTTTTTATTTTAAATACTAAGTGTTCAAGGTTTAATAGGAGCTATTACTTATTGTATGAAATATAAAAATGGAAAGCAAACAACCAAGTCTGCACCGCTGCACTTACGAGGGTTGCAAATCAGTTTTTAATAGACCATACCGATTAGCGCAACACCTACTAGTCCATAATAATGTTGTAAGTAATTAGAGTTGTTGTTGTAAAATAATACGAAATACATTTTATGGCATTAACCTATTTAACATTTCCTTTCAGAAAGGTTTCCCATGCCCTGAAAATAACTGCAACAAAGCTTATACAAATAAAAGTCATCTAGATAGACACATAAACAGCGCCCATAAAGAAGCTGAAAAAGATATGCTATACAGGTACCGCATTCATATCCTCCCAAAGTCCATTTCCACACTAATTATTTTTAGTATTAATGATATTTAAATAATAAAGTATTAATAATATTGTTTATGTTCTTGTAGCTGCCCTACATGCCTGAAAAGGTATGCAAACAGACAAAATTTGAAGAGACATATAAACATAAATCACAAAGTAAAAATACCATTTTCATGTGACATCTGTAAGTTGAATTTTTTGAAGAAGCATCAGTTAACAGCTCATATGCACCGACACACTGGCATTAAGTCGTTCAGGTATTTTTACAATTATATTTTTAGCTACCAGCTGTAGTCAAATTTGTATAAATAAATAGGACCAATCAAAAGTGGTTGTAAACTCTAATTATGCAAAAGCAGTAAGTTAGTAAGTTATATAAATATTACAACACTAAAATTAGTTCAAAGTAGTACCTTATAAACAGTTTTGACAGCAGTCTTGTATTCAGAGGTGTTAACATGGTAATCAGTTCAAAGGTATGTTCTATTCTATTGTATGTATTGCAGCACATTTTTTGTGATAAGCAGTACTGCAAGCTGCTTAGGAATATAACTTCCCTTGCTGTATAGATTTATATAGAGGGTCCTTCATCTTAAGCAGCATGTAAAATGCGACAATAAATTTTATATGACCCTTATTTATATGGTATCTGATTTAATTACTCATACCAAACATATTTATAGCCCCGGATCTATGAGGGGGTAAATCGGGGCACTTGCCCCGGGTGGCAGTTTCATGGGGCGCCAAATCCTCGAGACAAAAATTCGAAATATCGAACTAATGAAGCCTCTTTTCCTACAATCTCGTAGGTTTTGGTCACAAAAAATGGTACTCATTGGTAGTTTTAACAGTTTTTCTCTAACACTGAAGGGAGGGGGTGCCACCATCAAGGTTTTGCCCCGTTTCGAAAAAATCGTAGATCCCAGGCTGCATAAATATTTATATATATATATATATATATAATTATCTTACAGCTGTGAAGTTTGCCACAAGGAATTTGTTAGTCTTAGAGAAAAGAAGAAACATGCTCGGACACATAAGACATACAGTTGCACAGAATGCTTTACTAAGTTTAACCTGTGGTCTCAATACCAAAAGCACATGAAGTCTGACCATATGGCTAAAGGTAATAAACAATTGTGACAATCAGCTAACAAGGCTATTAAAATCAATAAAAAAAAACTAAAAGTTGGTTCTCTAAATCTACGTCTCTTATTGTTCCTCGTTTAATAATAGGTGTTTCACATTTAAGGTGGCACTTTGAGGAGGAGGATTTCATCAAATTTAATTAGAACCATTGGAAAGTATTACCTAGCTTTTCAAGGCACTTGCTGATTAAGAATGAAATATGAACATCACTCAGGTGTACAATGATTCAAGCAATTTAATATTGAAAAGGCATAAAAGGAGTTGGTTCCATATAATTTGGGTATTTATTCAATGTTTTATAAAACCCATATAAATTATTTTCAGAATTTATTTGTAATGAATGTGATAGACATTTCAAAGAACGCAGTCATATGGTACGGCATGTCAGAACACATTGGAAAATAGACAGAAGAACTTTTACTTGCCCATATGAAAACTGTAAAAGGTAAATATTAACTACCTATGTGAGATAAAGATAATCTTCATTATAATTATTATTCAATTTATCACTTAAGAATGTATGTCAGTACATCAGTGTGTCCATTCAATACAGGAACTTCTTAGGCTAAATATAATCTCCCAAGTTTCAAGTAGGTACCTCATAATGCATATCTACCTTCATTACAGGGTTTATTCACGGAACAGCAATTTAAAGCAACATATTTTAATCAAACATGAAAGGATAAGACATGAATGTAAAATTTGTGGAGCTGAATTAAGTACCAAGGTTATAACAATATTTTACTCTGTTTTATAATGAAACTATGCATTCAATTTTAATCAATCATAATATGTACAGTTGGTGCCCTGACTTAAGTATCCAGGCCTTAAGTCTTATGTATACCTGGATACTTATGTGAGGACACCAACTGTACCAAATTTAACATCTAATTGGTACAGTTCAATATGTAACAAAAATCTTATTTTCATATGCATACCACAACATACATAACTGAAACTGTTGTTTCTCTTTTACAGGCCAAATTGATATTGCATTTGAAGCTTCACAGTCAGCCTAATATAGAAACCAAGCCTCCAAAAACGAAATTGACTGGACGCAAAGAGAGGAAGGATGTGGGTAGTATGAGAGTATCTGCGGCCCTGAAGCTTGCTGGAATCAAGAAAGATTTACAACCAGAAATTAATGATGTAGCATTTTGAAATTACATTATGTTTCAGAAGATTCTTGTCATTTTTCTGTATACATATACCAAATTAAACACAATCCTTTGCTTTGCAGCAACAAGGTATTGTTTAATTTGTTATGTTACTGCACTGCTTGGAGGAGTCAATGGTTCCACTAATAGATAATGGAGTCACATCCCCATACTAGATGCTCAGTTGAACATAAGTGATGTTCATGTTTTGCCGATATTTTCCAATTTCGACCGAATATTCAAAATCTGATTACGGATTATAAGTTTTGGGGCCAATAAACCCCCTGAAGCCGAATTTGGACCCCCTCAGAACAATTGGAAATTTTGAAAAAATGAAAAAAAGAAAGTTGTTTTTTTCCATGACTGCACTCGAGTGGAAACTCTGTATGACATTTTGTCTAGCACCCATTATTAAGCAACCCATTTCTTACGGTTCTCAAGATACAGGACCCCAAAAAAATAAATACGTGCAAAATTTGATCGAGTACCTACCTATTCAAAATCTGATTAGAGATTCTGTTTTTTGGGGGCCATAAAACTCCCCGATACCGAATCGAATAATAATAATTATAAATCATTGTTTATTTAGGTATTAACCCATTGATAGAATACATTATACACACAGTATCAAACAATTTACGCTGATGATCTACCATTAATCGGACAACATGCTGAAGGAGTGGTGGAAATGGCTCAGGTTCTTCAGGAGGAGGCAAGAAAGATCGGTCTCGCAGTTAACCGGGAAAAAATAGAATACCTGCATATGAGGAGATACCGAAATACTCGGAGTGGCAGACATAGCCTAGTAGTTAATGATACCAGTTTTAAAGGCGTTGCCAAATTTCGGTACCTAGGATGTATTATTACCGACACTTTTATAATGGAACTATGCATTCAAGTAAAGTTTCGATGCCTGGGAGGAATCGCGAGATGCTTTAGGCATCTTCTGTGATTTATCTAAGGCCTTCGATTGCGTTAATCATGAGACACTGATCAGGAAGCTACACCACTACGGAGTTAAAGGATTAGCACTAAATTTATTAGAGTCTTATTTAAATGGTAGAATACAAAGGGTTGACGTGAATGGAAAGCGTTCACCGGGGTCATTAGTCTCTATGGGTGTGCCGCAGGGATCAATATTGGGACCTTTCCTGTTCCTTATCTATATAAACGACTTGCCACACCTCGTAAAGACCCACCATGAGATAGTTTTGTTTGCAGATGATACGTCTCTAATTTTCAAAGTCGTACGAAATCAACAATCCTACAATGACGTAAACAATGTTATCTGTGAAGTAGTAAATTGGTTTAATGTAAATAATTTATTGTTGAATGAGAAAAAGACTAAATGTGTTAAGTTTGTCACGAATAACGTAAAACACGAGCAAGCAAGCGTTATGGTTAAAGGTGAGGAACTGGAACTAGTTAATAGTACAGTCTTTCTCGGTATAACATTAGATTCTAAGCTCCAATGGGGTCCCCATATTGCCACCGACTCCAAAATAACATTAATTGTATATACTGTATAGATTGAGTGTACAAACGGTTACTTGTAAGTAATTTGAAGAAACTGAATTATGGCGTTATTTTTTACTTTTTAGTTTTTTTTTGGAGTCGGTTTTATTTTTTTGTTTAAAAGTTTATTTATTTTACACTTTTTAGTTAATCGTTACTTAAAAGTGTATCTCGTGACGATTCGAACAAGCCCATACACGGCTAGGATACATTATTTTATTACATAGATCTGGTGCCTACCTTCCGGCTCCATCATCAAATCAATTCGATGGTACCATTCTCATCAGGAACATTTAAATTTGTGACTATGAAGTTGCTTAGCTAAATTAATCAAGATATTTTGTCGCCACCCGTAAATCATTTATCATTGAGGAGTTCCGATGGCATTCTGTGGTCTTCTGCATCAGTTCCACTTCACCAATTTACACTTTCTGATTGCAAATGCTTATTATGTTTCTTATAATACCAAAATCGCTATATGTATGCCTACAATATTTGAGGAGTTCCTTCAATTCCTCATGGATTCCATCATCAGATCTTCACCAAAATTAAATGGGACCAACTAGAAAGTACCTTCTATAAAACCAAAAAAAAAATTTTGAAATCGGTCAAATAGTCTTTGCGTAATCGGTGAACATCCATAAAAAAAAATAAAAAGAAACATTCCGTCGAATTGAGAACCTCCTTTTTTTGGAAGTCGGTTAAAAATGATGATTTTATCAATAATATTACACTTAAGTTAAATGATCTGATTAGGTTTTTCTGTGTTTCCCTAATCCTTGCAGCAAATGTTCGATCATATTGTATTTCTCCCAGCAAACATTCACTCTCATGTAACTGACATTTCGAAAGTGCTTGTAACTAGGCCTACTTGAATAAATAATATTTTGATTTGATTTGATTGGACTTACCAACGAGCAGAAGAAATAGATATCCGTGTACAGAATACCCTACGATGTACAGCAGCTCTCCACAAGGTGTTAGCGTCCAAGCTGATAAACAGAAGGACCAAGATCCGGATTTACAAGACGGTTATCCGTCCGATCTTGATGTATGGGTGCGAGGCTTGGATGTTGACACTTCGGGAAGAGAATAAGCTCTTGGTTACGGAGAGGAGAATTTTCCGGAAGATTTTGGGGCCGATCTCGGAGAACGGCACCTGGAGGCGCAGAAAGAATGCCGAAATAGAGGATCTTGTGGCTGAGCCTAACATAATTGGTGAAATCAAATCGGCTAGACTGCGCCGGCTTGGTCACGTGGAAAGGATGGGTGAGCATCGAGCTGTGAAGAGAGTGTATATCGGACAGCCATGCGGGAAGCTTCTAGTCGGGCGGCCCCGTTACCGGTGGCGTGATCAAGTCGTTCACGAGTTGACTGAACTACAGCGACTGGAACGGCGGGAGGAAACTCAAGATAGACGAAAATGGCGATCTCTGGTGTCGGAGGCCAAGATCCACTTCGGGTCGCTGAGTCAACGCAGTAAGTAAGTAGTATCAAACAATTTGGAACAAAATATATTTAGAGTCAAAGTCAAAGTTATTTATTGCTGCATGTTGTAGATACAGTTGTTATAAATGGCAAAGTTTCAAACATGGACCCTGTTAGGGTATGCAATATAATAAATATTAACCCTAGTTTTAGGTAATTCTATGTCACTAACACATTATTGACTTTGTCTGAAATAAATTATTTTGAATTAATGGAATCGAATATTTACAATTAAACTTAAATTAACAACAATTATAATTCTTATTTAATACTAATAGGCATCTTGTTTATCTTTTAGATATTCAGCTACAGAATAATAGGCCTTTTCTACCAATAATTTTCTTAAAGCTAGCTTAAATTCTAAGATATCCTCCTTGTCTCTAATGGCACTTGGTAGTCGGTTATATAGTTTTGGGGCCATACCAATTATACTTTTAGACATGAGACCAGTTTTAGAGGGCGCAGCAAACAATTTATTTTGCAGTCTATGACTCGAAAAGTATTTGAAATGGTCAGTTACATTTTACAAATAAACACACTTCAAGTATATAGAGGCATGGAAAAGTAAGAATTTGTAGTTCAATGAAGTGGGGTTTACATGTTTCAGATGGTCGTAGCCCACGTACTGCTCTGACACATTTCTTTTGTGCTTGAAAGACTAGTTCACGCTCAGTGGCATTACCCCAAAAAATAACTCCATATCTGAGAGTTGAAGACACATATGCATGATATGATGTCAGCACGGCTGATTGCCCCACTATTTTTCGCAACATGTTTAACGCATAGGAAAAACTACTCAGCTTTTTACACACATTCTCAGTATGATGTTTCCATGACAGGGTGTTATCTATTACTAAACCTAAGAACTTTGTATTTTTAGCTTCTGAAATAGTGAAATCTTTATAATGTGGTTTGGGATTTTGAAGCTCTTTCCGTCTCTGATTAAAATTCATTATATGTGTCTTGGTCAAGTTAACTTTAAGGTTATTTCTGTCAAGCCATTCAATGATAGATTGTAATGTTGCGTTTATTTCGGATTCTGGTGTTTCAGATGGTGGATCAGTAAATACAATTGTACTATCATCCGCGAACAAGACCATAGGATGTCTAGTGGCTTTTGGGAGGTCATTAATAATGTGATAAATAGTAAAGGTCCCAAAATACTCCCCTGAGGGATACCGTACCTAATTTCTCTCAAATCTGATGAGTAAGTAACTTTTTCCTTGGATTTGGGGTTTAAATATTAAATTTGTGTTATCTGTTTTCTGTTGCAAAGATACGATCCAATCAAATTGTGAATAGAATAGAATAGAATAGAATACGTTTATTTCTAAGAATACGAGGGCTGCTATTTATATATCCGGAAACCGGGATTACAATCTTCTTAAATAGCATATTTGACCGCCATGGTAAAATTTGAACTTTTTTAAGTATATAAGGTATATTTTTTCTTCCTTATTAACGCTCGTGTTTTGTTTTTGACGGGTTTTAAATGTCATCTCGCAGCAAGAATGGAACTCACTCGTGAAAATATTCGTGCTATGATTTATTATGATTTTCGGCGTGGTTTAACGCAACAACAGTGCATAGATCAACTAACTTCAACTTTTGGTGATGAAGCCCCATCTAAAACTACTGTGTATCACTGGTTTAGTGAGTTCAATCGTGGACGTAGTATGCTTACGGACGAAGTTAAGGCAGGTCGCCCGAAATCGGTCGTTGTACAACAAAATATCGAGGCTGTGCGAAAACTTATAATGGACGACCGACATGTTACGTACCGCGAGATAGAGGCGACTCTGGGTATTTCTATGACCAGCATTAATAGCATATTACATAATTATTTGGCTGTAAAAAAAATTTGTTCGCGTTGGATACCCCACAACTTAACAAATGAGCAAAAACATGCTCGCGTCGAATGGTGCAATAAAATGTTAAAAAAATATAACCGTGGTGACTCAAAAGCCGTTCATAACATCTATACAGGTGACGAATCCTGGATCTATGCATACGATCCCGAAACGAAGCAACAATCAACGGTATGGGTGTTTCAAAATGAGCCGAACCCTACGAAAGTTACTCGTGCAAAAAGTACATTGAAACAAATGGTGGCCTGCTTCTTCGGTATTAATGGCCATGTAGCTACAGTGCCACTAGAAAACCGTAGAACGGTTAATTCAGAGTGGTACACGACCATTTGCTTACCGGAAGTATTTGAACAAATTCGTAAAACTAACCAGCGACGAAGAATCATTCTTCATCATGACAATGCCAGCTGTCATACGTCACGCGAAACAACTCTATTTTTGGAGGGTCAAAATGTGGAATTAACGGGTCATCCGCCGTACAGCCCTGACTTGGCACCCAACGATTTTTATTTATTTCCAAATATAAAGAATAAATTACGCGGTCAACGATTTTCGACCGCTGAAGATGCTGTCGACGCATTCAAACAACACGTTATGGAGGTACCTCAGGCGGAGTGGCAGAAGTGCTTTAAAAATTGGTTCACGCGAATGCAAAAGTGCATAGATCATCAAGGGGAATACTTTGAAAAACAATAAAACTATTTTCAGCCGTGTACGTTTGTTTGTTTTTTTGTTTCCGGATATATAAGTAGCAACCCTCGTATGGTACAATTGTTGGAATAAATACATTTGGTTCAGCATACCCTGCCGTGATCGGCGTAGAAATATTATTTAGGTACATTAAAATGACCATGATAAAAAGTAGAAAATATGTGAAAAATTTAATATTACTTACCTAATTAGAATTATTATAATATGACATGCAATAAATAACGATACCAGGACAAATAATTTTACTTATTCTAAACATATTTATTATTATAAATTCAATTATTTAAAAAGTCATTAATTGAGTAAAAACACATGTCAAGCAGCCAATTAAATATTTTTTTTTTTCAAATTGAGAATATTGCAAAGAAACTTTGTCATTAGGCAGTTATTATACAATTTGATCGACATTAAATATACGTTTCTACTAAAAACTTTTACCCTTTGTCGAGGAGCATACAACTAGTGAGGATATCTCCCATTTGATTTATTATAGACATCGTCATACAGAGGAAACAAGTACGGATGTTTTTTTACAAATTTAGCAACCTCATATATATACAAACAAGGCAAAGGTAAAATGTTCAGCTCTTTGAATATTGGTCGGCAGTGAGCGAGATAATGAGCTCCATAAACAGCTCTGACACATTTTTTCTGCGTTATAAATGCTCTATGCATGTCAACTGAATTACCCCATATGATTAAGCCGTAGCGTAAAACAGACGACACATATCCATGATATGAATTGAGTGCGGCTTCCAGAGAAGCAACCATTTTAAGCCGTCGTAGCGCAAACACAAATCTATCAAGTCTATTACATATGTTATCGATATGCAATTTCCAATTAAGATTTTTATCAATAGTAAGGCCAAGAAAAGTAGTTGATTCTACAGGTTGTATCGTGGTATTGTTCAAATGTATATTAATATCTACATAAGGAGAATTATAATTTTGGAAATTAATTATTTTAGTTTTATCAATGTTTAATTTTAGACTATTTTTTTCTAACCATTGAACAGCGTAAGATAACTCATTATTCGTTTCGGTTTCTAGATCATTTCTATTATTGCATTTAATAAGTAAGGTAGTGTCGTCGGCAAATAAAATACAGTTATGTTTCAAGTTTGCCGGTAGGTCATTGATATATAGGAGGAATAAGAGTGGTCCTAAGACGCTTCCCTGTGGAACACCACTATTTTTTGTTTTTGATGTAGATTTATAAATACGTTTCTTATTATTACATATTTTTGATATTTCTGTATACTGCTTACGTCCACATAAGTATTTCTGAAGCCACCGGTGTGCATTACCCCTAATACCATATTTATCAAGTTTGTTGAGTAGTGTTTTGTGATCAACGAGATCAAAAGCCTTGCTCATGTCTAAAAATATGGATATTATTGATTGTTTATCGTTAAGACATTTTGTTATCTGTTCAACAAGAGAAAACATTGACACGTGGACATTTCCCCTTATCCCGTACCTATATAGCTTATCCAATAGCATTTCATGACTGAAAAAGTCAAACGCCTTTGTCATGTCCATGTCCATGTAGAGTGCCGATACTGAGTCTTTTATTCATGTTATCGAGTACTTTTTTAATAAGATCAAAAATTGCCATGTTTATTATTTTACTTTTCCAAAAGCCTTTTTGCTCTTTGGTAAATGTTATTTTGTTCGAAGTTGTCGTCACGTTTTGGTTACAGGTAGATAGTACACAATGGAATCATACCTATATTAGCTTGAATCATTATAACTTAATGCCTGAGCATGATGAGACATAACGACAAGAACCACACCGGGAAACACATTACGGAGCATCATTGGGTGAGAGATGAAGTGATCTACACACTAACGTTCCTGGAAACTTTCTAGTTCCATACATATCATTCTAGTCTCTATTCTCACTTCTGGTCGGAGATTCTTTCTCCTTCACGAGCCTCCACAACTCCCCTTATAGCTCGACCCTTTCCACACGCAGCCATTTAGCATATCCTTGGCTGTTCCATTCTAAATCATCATTATATTACTTATATTAATTAACTATCCCTTCATCTCTCAACCGTGAGCACTTCTCGGTATATATATATATATATGCAACTCACCCAGGGTCGTATCACTTCCCTCTGTTCTCTCTCCATCAATTATTCTCTGCCTTTCTCTTCCCGCCAACTCACTGCCCCTTTTTGTCCTCTCCTAGATTACGTAGGAAAAAACAGAACACGTTAACGCTCCCTTACCTTATAAAAACTGTCTATCCGTGTTGCCAATCTAGAAATCCGAGACTGTTCCAGTCACACACTTACCCATTGTGTTCGAGGATCGCGTTCGTCGCGACACTCCCGGCGGTCAATCCAGAATAACTGAGAGCTGGCGTGTCCATAGGGCGATCTTTTCTTTCGCCTTCAAGGCTGCCAGTCTCCTTGTTCTGTCTGCATGGTTAATGGCGTTAGTTTTTCCTCTGTCTACCATTCCTTCATCCTCGGTATCTGGGATTTCATCCTTTTTGTCACCATTTTCACCCACAGTTTCAGGGGTGGAAATGTTCAACTCATCTAATCCATTATCTGCCAGCGTCCTTCCTTCCTGAATAGTACCTTCTCTGTCTGTTCTCTCCACCTCTTCTGTCTGTTCTCTCGGATTCTCGACTAGACATAAGGGCTCTTCTTCGGAGGTTACGATTCTATGAGGAGCTATCACCTCTCCCCCTTTTCTTCCCATATCTTCATCTGTGACCTCTTCTACCTCTAGAGGGTATAGATGTCCTATAGAGCGTGTAAATTCTTTCCCTTCTACATCTATCTTAGCTACCCTGCATTCTCCGTCGGCTCCTCGCACTAGGCTGATAATTTTCCCTACCTTCCAGTTTTCTCTATTTTTTGAGTCTCCTTTAATTTGGACTATGTCGCCAATGTGAGGACTTAAGCTAGACCTAACACGCGGCTCCTTGTGTGAATGCTGGTATCGTTCCCGTAGACTGCAAAGATATTGGCCCATGAACATTCTTTTGAATTCCTCTAGTATGCGCTGACCCTTCTTCCATCCGTCTATCAGGTTTTCTTTTGTCACTGAGCCGCCTGCATAAGGAGTGCAAATTGACGGTTCAATCGCAATACATTTTCCATAGGTCAGAAAGTCTGTTGGTCTCAGAACATATTCTATATCAGAGCCTACTCGCGTGAGTGGACGCGAGTTCGCTACAGCTTCGATTTCCTTGATAACTGTACTTAGCTGAGTATCGTTTAGTACTTGTTTTTCTAGGGTTCTTTTTAGGCAGTTCTTCATTATAGCTACCAATCTCTCATAAAATCCTCCATGCCACGGACTGAGTTGAGGGATGAACTTCCACCTTATCTGATTGTTCCTAAAGTATGTGTTCGATAATAATTCTGCTGTCAGTTTAAATTGCTGTGCGTTATCGGATACTATGAGTTCTGGACGTCCTCTTGACGATATAAATCTCCTTATGGCAAGCAAACATTCTTCTGCAGTGAGGTCTCGAACTACTTCCATATGAACGGCGCGTACTGCCAGGCAGGCGTATAGGCAGATCCATCTCTTTTTCATCTCCTTATTTTCCATTATTAAGATTGGTCCGAAATAGTCCATTCCTGTATATGTAAATGGTGCACTGTAGTTGGCGCGTTCAGTAGGAAGAGCTGGTGTCGGAGGAAGTTTATAAGGTCCACCCCCATGCTTAATACATTGTTGACATTTCCTCAATATTTTTTGAACTCGAGCTCTTCCTTGAGGTATCCAGTATTTCTGGCGGATAATGCTCAATGTATGGGGCGGTCCTACATGGTAATATTTTTCATGCGTCTCTCTAATCAGTTTGTCTGTGAACAGAGAGTTTTTCGGTATGAGGATTGGATGTTTGGTGTCATATGAACACATTGTATTCATGAGTCGACCTTTACATCGTAGCAATCCCTCCGTATCCGTAAATAGTCCTAGATTTCGGGATATACTAGTTTCTTTGCCTGCTATTTCGTCCGGGAAATGTAACTTCTGTAAACTCTTTATATCCTCAATATTTAGGTTCACATCGTTGTTCTGGTTAATAAATTGTGTTTCATCTACCTTCATTATCCTTCCTGCTCTCTCTATCGGTGTTTTAGGTGACTCCTCAATGTCGGCCGGCATATCCATTTCCATATCGCTGGTTGTAGTATCTAAGCCCGTAAAGAGGGCTGACTGACCATGTTCCTGCAGTTTTGGCCAGCGCTCCTCACTCTCTAAAAGAAATTGAGGTCCATTGAACCACAATTCCTTCTTTGTATGCCACAGCTCCGGTCGAGTTGCTAGATCTGCTGGATTTAATTCAGTGTTGACATATCTAGGCTCTATGTCTCTGTTTTGTTTAATTTCATTTATTCTTCTAGACACAAATGGAGACAATAATTTTTCGGATTTCATCCAATACAACACTATTTCGCTGTCCGACCACAGACAAAGTCGTTTAAGCTCTATTCCCAGAGCATTTTTAACATATGTTAAGAGCCGTTTTCCAATAACAAACCCAAGTAGTTCTAACTTAGGTATCTTGAGATCTTCCTTATGGGTGATTGGTGTGACTCGGGACTTGGCCATGATTAACACGATTTTAATATGATTTTGCCTCCTATCATTTATCCGAAGATATGTTACCGCTGAAAAAGCTCGTTTTGAAGCATCCGTAAAGCAATGGAGCTCATATTCTGCATCTTCTTTTGATATGGGACCAGCATAACGTGGAATTTCTACCTCACATACCATTTTTAAGGAGGTCAGGGCTTCTTGCCATTCTTCTTCTAAGTCCTCCGGCAATGGAGCGTCCCATTTCTCTTTCCTTTTCCACAGTTGTTGTAAAAGCAGTTTTGCTGGTAGGATTAAAGGTGCTGCAAACCCACAAGGGTCATATATCGATCCTATGATTCGTAAGATTCCTCGTTTTGACTTATTTATCTCATGCTTGGTGTCAAGAAGAGCTTCATGGAGTCTGATTTTCAAACTATCTTTTCTCATGTGCCATTCTAATCCCAATAACTTTGTGGATTCGGTGTCTTTTGCTCGGTACTGCTGGGGAATGGTTTTAACCAGTTCTTTATTGTTGGAGGTCCATTCTCTTATATTCATGGATAATTCTGCAAATACAGTTCTCGTTCTGTTGATCAGGTTACGTGCCGTTTCCAATGTGTCTGATCCCGTAACTAGATTATCTACGTATGTCCTCTCTACAATTTCTGACATAAGGCTCTGGTCACCCTTTGATAAGTGATGTCGAATTGTAGCTGTTAGCAAGAATGGACTAGCAATTATGCCAAATGGCACACGGCAGAATCTCAGGTGAAGGATGTTCTCTTCTGACAGTCCTAGTTTTGTATCCTTCAACCATAAAAATCTGGTCACATCTCTGTCTTCGTGTTGTAATCCCACCTGAAGAAAGGCCTTTTCAACATCCGCTGTAATTCCTATCTTGTTGGTTCTGAATTTCAGGAGAAGTGCGGTTAAGTCTTCAAGCATTGACGGTCCTCTGTACATACACTCATTTAGACTCTTATTATTTTTTGCCTTGGCCGAAGCGTCATAAACTATTCGACCCTTCTTTCCTTCCTGAATTACTAGATGATGTGGCAAGTAGTGCACTGGCTGATTATTGGCATTTACTTCTGCTGGAGTGATTATTTCTATAATGCCAGCATCAAGTTGTTCCTTGAGTATGTTATTGTAGTCCTCTATGGACTCCTGAGGCAGTCTTCGGATTAAGCCGGCTAATCTACCATATGCGAGTCCATAGTTTGTGGGTAGATCGGGCGGATATGTTATCCAAGGCCACTTTACTTGGTATCTCTTGTCCTCATATTTAACAGTTTCATTAAAGTGCTTGATAGCTTCTTCCTCTCGAGTGATTTTTGGTGAATCTGTGATTCCAATACTTTCAAGAGCCCATAAGAATTTTATGTCAGGTTCTCGCAAAGGTAGGTCTGGCGCTACAAAGTAAGAAGTTTCCGAATCTTGATATTGACAAAATGTGACTACAGATAGTGTATGGTCTTTCTCTTGCTTAACGATTTTTCCAGTAATCATCCAACCGAATTCTGTATTGATTAAATATAAGTTCTCCTTTAATAATTTCACTTCATTTTTTAGAAAAGAGAAGTAATAATCATTTCCTATTAAAAGTTGCACGCTATCTCCTGCTGACCCATCATCAGCAATGACATCTACCCCTTCTATTTGCAAGGGAGGTTGTACCCTTTCAGTTATGTGTGGTACTATGTTCACTTGTAGACTTCTCTCAGTACCTCTCATAGTTTTGATTACTATATTAGTTAATGGGCTTATGATTTCCACAGGATTGTCAGCACCAAACACAAATACCATTAATAAATCTTCATGGTTCGATTCCAATCTAAGTTCTCTAGCAAATTGTCTTGTGATGTAACTGCGTTGGCTTGCACTATCAAGAAGAAGTCTGCATTGCTTAGTCTCGTTGGAGTTTTGCTGCCTCACTGTCGCGATCGCTGTCTGCTTTGTTCTTCGGACACAAGGCTTGATTATGATGCCCTTTGCAGAAATAACACCGCTTTTTATATGTACATGACGGTATTCTGTGTCCCTCTCTAAAACAGAGATAGCACTTATTGCCTAGTTTCTGTTTTCGTTCTGCTAAACTTTTCACTACAGTACAGGATGCATTATAATGTGGTCCTTCGCAAAATATACATGACCTTTTCGGCTTTTTGTTAGAAATTGGTGTCATTTCTGTATCCATCTTTCTTTTTATCCCCTGTAAACCTTTCTTGAAACGCTTATTATGGTTTATGTTTTCCTTTTTTGGTTTCATTCGATTGTGTACATGTAAGGCCCCAGTCGAAATCTCTTTAAGAGTGGTGGCTGTCAATGGAATAGTGGCTGGGTCGCCTTTGGCCATTTCCATAGCTGTGATGATTCTTTGAAGGCCACTACGAATATTTTCCATATTGTCCACACTGGATAATAAATGTAACTCGTACACAACCTTTTCTGGGAATTTGGATAATATTGTAGAGCGTAAGTGGTTCCCATTTGTAGTCTCGCCCAATGCTTGCAACACTCTGAGGTGACGTTCTATCAGGTTTAGAGTGGTTCGGCAATCTATAGCCTTGCTACTTGCTCGTTGGATGGCGTTGAGAGCTTCGTAATGGGCGTCTACCACCTTCTGTTGGTTTCCATATCTATCCTTCAAGATGTCAATGGCTACTTTATAGTTGAGGTGCGTTATGCTTAGCCCTTCAACTGCTTTAAGGGCCTCTTCTTCTAGGCATCCAAATAAATAAGCCATTTTCTCTGCATCTGGCAAGGATTGTTCGTGGACATTACTTTTAAATCTGTCCCAAAATTCTGCCCACCGTTGTATATCACCTTTAAATTTTGGTAGAGAGAGTTTAGGGAGCTTGACGGTACTACTGGAGGTTTCGGGTGGATTTTTCTCTATATTTTTCTTCAGCAACGTCGATACTTCTATAATCCACTCCTCGGATTTAAATTGTGTTTGCGTATATATTGAAAGTTTTTCATGAGATATTTGACTGCTCTTTTCCATATAAAAATGTATCTCTGTTGTTAATTTATTATTGCAACCTTTTATTAGTTCGATCTGCTTCATTAATTCGTCCTCAGTTATCGTTGTTATGGTTGTTGCTTTGTTAAGCAACTCTTGGAGACGTTGATGTATGAGATCTAACCGGACCAACATAGGGTCGGCCATCTTATTGACGCAAATGCGTGCTCTATTGGTGTAAGTCCATAAATTTCACTGATAATCTCACTGACTGCTGCTAGATAAGCGACCTGTAATGCGCCAGACGGTTTCTATTAATAATAATACGTAAACTACGCACATGAAACGACGGAAAGGTTTCCATTAAATGATTAATTGGTGTTCTTACTGGAATCCGATAAGGCAGTTAAAACTCACTTTTAGCCCTTTAATTGCTCGTGATGGTATCTTGTATATAAACACTCCACTAACCTTGACACTTTTCTTATTCCCACAGGCTTTTCCTGATTCCAATCTTATTCCTTAGTCTTCATAACAAGCGTAATGCTATCCACTCGTAAACAGTTTACACGAAAAACTTCGTAATAACGCTTTAGGCACAAAATGTAATTTTCTCTTGTAGGTTTCACGAATTCCACTAGTTCCGTTGGCTTTGTTAACTAACTTCAGTCTGTCCTACCTCAAGCCGTGGACTAGTCCGAAGTTATTTCTCTTTTTCGAAGCCTTTATTACCATTGATACGTTTCCGTTTACTTATACCTAGTTTAGCTCTTTTAACTCCTATTTACCAATACAATTATCCTTAACTTCTAAATCGACCAATAGAAATCACTTCCGTTCTAGTTGGGCTCGGCCGACTTAACAAAATCGAACTACTGTCTTATTGCCAACCTGACAAATATGAGGCGTTTTTCGTACAACAACCCTTACAATTGTTAAGGTTGCTTCACACTCTCGACCATGGCGACACTAGCGCCAATCTTACCAAATTTAGAGAGCTAGGGCCGGATATCCCTTAGACTGATAAAATTAAAATACATTATAATATAACATCATACAATGTGATATGAGGGTTTATTTTTTACTATAAATTAACTTCCTTTAGCACTAACAAGAATGGCAATAATGACATTTCATAATCTACCATAACATGTAATTTCATTTGTACACAAATATGAGTCGATAGAACCTTACTTTACTTGATTTTCATCATTCTATGAGTTTCTGGGTCTCCACCGTTCTATGAGTTTCTGGGTCTCCACCGATCTATGAGTTTCTAGGTCTCCACCATTCTATGAGTTTCTAGGTCTCCACCGTTCTATGAGTTTCTAGGTCTCCACCGTTCTATGAGTTTCTAGGTCTCCACCGTTCTATGAGTTTCTAGGTCTCCACCGTTCTATGAGTTTCTAGGTCTCCACCGTTCTATGAGTTTCTAGGTCTCCACCGTTCTATGAGTTTCTAGGTCTCCACCGTTCTATGAGTTTCTAGGTCTCCACCGTTCTATGAGTTTCTAGGTTACTTACTATACGCCCTCCATAACCAGATCATTTCTGGAGCCTCCCGAGCCCAAACGAAGGTGCCGTTACTTGCTCCTAGATGACCTCAGATCTGCTACTTGAATCAGCACCTCCACCATTTTGTCGTCACGTTTTGGTTACAGGTAGATAGTACACAATGGAATCATACCTATATTAGCTTGAATCATTATAACTTAATGCCTGAGCATGATGAGACATAACGACAAGAACCACACCGGGAAACACATTACGGAGCATCATTGGGTGAGAGATGAAGTGATCTACACACTAACGTTCCTGGAAACTTTCTAGTTCCATACATATCATTCTAGTCTCTATTCTCACTTCTGGTCGGAGATTCTTTCTCCTTCACGAGCCTCCACAACTCCCCTTATAGCTCGACCCTTTCCACACGCAGCCATTTAGCATATCCTTGGCTGTTCCATTCTAAATCATCATTATATTACTTATATTAATTAACTATCCCTTCATCTCTCAACCGTGAGCACTTCTCGGTATATATATATATATGCAACTCACCCAGGGTCGTATCACTTCCCTCTGTTCTCTCTCCATCAATTATTCTCTGCCTTTCTCTTCCCGCCAACTCACTGCCCCTTTTTGTCCTCTCCTAGATTACGTAGGAAAAAACAGAACACGTTAACGCTCCCTTACCTTATAAAAACTGTCTATCCGTGTTGCCAATCTAGAAATCCGAGACTGTTCCAGTCACACACTTACCCATTGTGTTCGAGGATCGCGTTCGTCGCGACAGAAGTAATCATAGAGCTTTTTATTTTTGAGAATACGGAAATTAAAGCGATCGGCCTGTAATTTTTTATTTATAAGAAAGATAAAAAGGACAACAGTTGTCGTTTAAAAATTTAATAGGGATAGATTTCGATTATACGTCGAAAAATCTCAAGTATTTTTCTGGTAATTTCACCACCGATATCGGATAAAATCGCCGAGGCAAAGAGACGTAAGCGCATAAATACAAATTTCTAGAACACTTGACGTAAAACTAAGTATGTTATATAAAATGTATAGTACTTTGAATGCTACATGCCAATTTACTGAAAGATCTGACAAAAGGAAGAAAAGTTATTAAGTTTTTTGCCTCTCCTGAAAAGTGGGGGTTTTGCTTATACGTCTCTTTAGCATGAAGCCCTCGATATGCAATGAAACAAAAAAAAAACCACTCAAAAAACTACACGACGAAAGTTTTTTAAATTTTCGCTTAAATGCCTCCATAATATTTTTTTACGGAAGTCGTCTGTATTTCGCGTGTGTAGTGTTCGAGTAGACCCTATTAGGGCCGTTAAGTCAAAGTCAAAGTCAAAGTGATTTATTGCATTCATGGTACAAATAGATGTTATAGGAGATTTACAGTTGCGGTCATGAACCCTGCAAGGGCACAGCAATATTTAAAACTAAGTAACTTAAAACTAGTTTACAATATTTTAAGATTATTCGTTTGTATGAGTTCAGTTTCAATATTCGAATTTAAATGTCATAAAAAAATTCTTCTTATAGGTACTGTCATACATATCTAATTTATACATTCGGTTAAATATTTAATAATATTATTATTATTATTATAAATATACATGAACAGTAAAATAAAAAATGAACTTCTTATAAATTATAATATTAAAACGGAATATGTACAAATAATCATCCAAAAATAATAATTGTCGGTTAAATAGTCATTTACTGAATAAAAACATTTCTGAATTAGATATTTTTTAATGAATTCTTACAACTTAATAAGTTGCTTTCTTCCCTAATCACTTGTGGTAATTTGTTGTATATTTTCACACACAAAGCAAAAGGACCTGAGTCGAACATTTTTAAGTTAGAGAGCGGCCGGGCTAATGCATTGTGGTGGCGCAGAGTAGGTGGCCGAGAATACAGTGGGAAAAGGGTAAAGTTTTTCTTTACAAAAACACCTACTTCTAAAATATAAATGGAAGGTAGCGGTATGTTACAGCTTTTTGTTTGCTGGATGTTCGCCAGTATTCGGATACATCGCTTTTGAAGCCTAAATAGTTTAATGGCGTGAGAGCTATTTCCCCATAGCACTACACCGTAAGAGAGCCAGGCATGAGCGTAGGCATAATATGCACAGATGGCAGTTGCAAAGTCTGTACATTTTTTTAGTTGGTACATGATCGTACCAATTTAGTTTCGAATCAATATTTAAACCTAGGAAAAACCTTCTACGCATTCCAGTTCACTGCCATTGTACGTATAGCTGACTTGAAGGCTTTTCCTTTGATGTGGCCCAAACTGGATAAGATTTGTTTTTTTCAAATTGAGTTTTAAATTGTGGTCCATTAGCCAGGAAACTATTTATGCAATTGTATCGTCTAACATCATCTGTAGTTCATCCTCATCTTGACATGATAATACAACTGAAACTGAAATGTCGTCAGCAAAAAGACTACACGGCTCAGTAATGACAATGACTGTTGGTAAATCGTTTATACATATAGATTAAGAACAAAAAGCAACCTTGTTATACACAACCTCATAATAAGAATCTCAATTTCTATCCATACTAACATTATAAATGCGAAAGTGTTTCTGTCTGTTACCTCTTCACGCTTAAACCGCTGAACCGATTTGGATGAAATTTGGTATGGAGATACTTTGAGTCCCGGGGAAGGACATAGGCTACTTTTTATCCCGGAAAAATACCCTTATCCACGATAAACGAATTTAAGGCGAACGAAGTCGCGGGCAGAAGCTAGTAGACAATAATTTAAATTTATTCATCAACATATGAACCATACAGATTTGTTTTCTTAATAGCAGTTCGTGTGTAATAGGCATTAACGCGGATATTTTTGATCCGATAACCATTCAGCCACTAGAAAAAAAACAGCTCTTTAGTATGTTCATGAACGCAGGCGTCATGTTTACATTAAAATTAAAAAAAAATACTTCCCGGCCTATGCCTTCTGTAATTAATGAAACCAGGAGGACTTTGGGTACTTGGATATAATACAGGGCACAACACATCACAATAGTAACTTAACTATACACAAATATATCAACAAGATGTTTTCATGACTGTAGCTGTCAACGGAGTGCAGTATAAAACACAGTTTAAATGTAGTGACAGTTTGCTGTCACTACCATTCAAATAGAGAACAATCTCTTTCAAACCTTACCAGTCAGTCGATTGCTAACCTCCTTTCAACACCTTCAATTTTGTATGAAATTCCTTTACAGTTCTATCAAGTTGTTTCGCCCGAAACATGATATTTTGAAGCCTGTTATACTGCACGTAATGACGACATTTCATTGCATGTTTGAGAAAAAGTTTTTTATTCTAGTTGCGTTAGATTGGTACTATCTGTTGTATTATCTGTATCCGATAATATGACAAATTATTTTGTCATTTCAAGACTATAAAAAAGCAGGTATCTAAATGTTTTTTAAAAATTAATATTTTTAGTCCATAAGTGAATAAAACTCCTGGTTACAATATTAAAATGTATTTGCTTTTGACAGTATAAATCAGAAAAACAGTAAATTTTGTGCTATTTTACCCCAGAAAACTTTGGAAGTGAATTGGTACAAGTTCAACTAATCAAGATAAACTAAAGTCAAACAAAACTACTTTGTTAAGTACAACTACTTCGAACTATGTCGGAGTATACTTTAAATATTTTTACACTTAATTGCTGGTAAGCTATGAAGCATTTGTAAAGTTTTCAGCAGATTTTCTATGAATATACATATTTTGATATATATATATATAAGATAGCAACTTTTTTTCTATATGATTAACTGACGTGTATGTTTTAGGGGGATACCAATTGTCGCCAAAAACCGCAAAGAACGCATGGAAGCAATTTCTACCTACCTACAGAGTAGTTCGCACACACTGGTGTGCCTGCAAGAAGTATGGAGTGAGGATGATTATCTGTTTATTAAAGAAAAACTGAAACAAAATCTTCCATATTCACACTACTTTTACAGGTTATAATTTTAATACCTATACTCCTTAAGCTTTACATATTGAAATGGTACAGCTCTGAAATAAACTTGCATTGAATTACATTGTACATCATATTATCTTGCATTGCAAAAGATAAAAAACATATGTTGCCTACTGTCCCCGAAGGTGTCTAGGTTTTTCATTATTTTCTTGTTTTATCCTTCTGTCAAGCAACAACAAGGCACTGGATTAAAATTATTTTTTGCATACAGATAGGATACAACTACTACTGTTATTAGGCCCGAGAGTCACAAAAGACAAAATATAGAAGGTGAAGCAAAGTGAATAATATTACAATAAATATAATGGGACAATTCTACTTGGCAAAACTATGCTTGCCCCTTCAGGAAATGATTAACATTTCTCGTAGACACATAGCCGATTTATATAGTGTTTCCCTGCATCTAGAGGAAATTGCATAGTCCTATAAAAAGCTTGGCTGCAAATATGTTAATAAATGGAATATTTTTACTTAATCCTTTCTTTGGTTTTTGCAGTGGGGTTCTTGGATCTGGTCTCTCTGTATTCTCAAAGTGGCTGATCCAAGATGTGTTTTTTCACCAATGGCCATTGAATGGCTACATTCACAAGATTCACCATGGAGATTGGTTTGGAGGCAAGGGTGTTGGGTTGTGCCGAATTCGGGTAAAAGATAGGCTTGTGAATATTTACTGCACCCATGTAAGTATTTAAACTATTTTTAAACACTCATACTCATTGCTGGTTTGATCAAACCAATTGAATCGCCAACAATTGAGTATGCTGAGTTGCCTGTTGTTACTATAGCGGTATATGATACCTCCAGTCTGTAAATGAGCATCTTAGATAGCCAGGTCCGTGCCCAACTACTTGGGCATATTTTCACATCAAGTATTCTAGGTGACGAGAGTTAGCCACAGAACCGTTTAGCAACATGTTTATGTTCAATAAGTTTGTCCACAATATATATCAATGCACAAGCTGTATGTGCTCACACCAAGGACATTCCACTAGTGCTCAACTGTTCCTGCCGATCTACTAGCCATGGTTTAGACGTGGAAAGCCACAGACAAGCTTGCCGTGTTCTCTGATACGGTAGGACCTAGTCTTCCGCGTACCTTTGAACAGGCATATTAGCACTGCTAATAAAACCTATGATGTCAAGTCTGTCAGTTGCATTGCTCGACGGCTAGTGCTTCGTTATCGCCATAGCCACATTAAGTTTCTACAATATGTATAGAAATTATGTGTAATCGTCGTAATATGGTTCTCGTCGTCTAAGACTTCAACCTTTCTAATAAGGACCGAGAGTAACCATGTGAGTGGCTAGTAGACTTCAACAAGCCATAGACATGTACTAAAGCAGCGGTCAGCAACAGGCGACCTGCGAGCCTCCCTGTCTACTGGCTGACAATGTGGTACCTTTTATTAATAAAGTGCGGCCCTTGGTTGTTAAAATGTTGTTGACCGCTGTACTAAAGGACCAGACCCTACTGTGTCTAATCTTGATATTCGGCCCCAAGATAATAAACACGGATATAAGACGCATAGACGCATACGCGTTTTTTCCACAGTTGCATGCAGAGTACCATGAGGATGACATCTACTTAGCACACAGGGCACTACAAGCATATTCCACTGCAGAGTTTGTAAATCTAACGAAATCTACAGCAGATGTATCCATCCTTGCGGGAGATCTGAACACTGGTCCTGGTGATTTGTCTTATAGGTATATTACATGATTCAATAATATTTTTCTTACCATGTTTTTTTGTTTATTAAGTATTATGTAATTTATGTACGTCATAAGTTCTATGAAAGGAACAAATGAGTGCTTCATACATGTACTATTTGCTAATACTTTACAGCCACAAGAAACAGTCATACAAGTTGTTTCTAGTTCCCTTTAACTACTATTATTATTAATATAACGTTGAAAAATATGTTTCAACCATTTTTCTAGCAATTTTAATAGTTTGTAAAAATTATTACTGTTTTAGATTAATTACAGAACTTCCGTCACTTATAGACCCATATAACGTGCGATGTGAGAATACCAACCCCAACATTAAAAAAGCCTCAGGAACTTGTGATAATGCTAACAACAGCTATTCTGATAAGAAGCAGGTCAAGCTGTGCTCTGAGGGGAAAAGGATTGACCATATACTGTACCATGTCAACTCACAGTGGGTGGTAAGATCATATTTATTTTATCTCTAAAAATCTACACACTTGACACTTATGCGGATTTGACTTATCCTTGTTTTTTGGTTTGTACTTTGCAAGTAATTTAATAAATAGTAGAATAATTATTGTTAGTTAAATAAATTTACATTTTTAATTCTCAGGTTGACATAGTAAACTTTGGGAACCCACTTGAAGACAGGGTACCCGGGCAGCCATTTTCATTTTCCGACCACAACGCAGTTACTCTCGAACTACGTATCCGGCCTTTCGAAGGCAATTCCCAGCAAGAGCACAGTCTCGACAGCAAGGATGGGTCGCTGGACGACACCATAGCAGAGGCTTATAAAGTGTGTAAAGAGGCTTATTCCAACGTATCCAAAACAAGAAAGTTGTACCTTCTCGCTGGAGGCCTTCTCTTCATGTTCTTATTAGGCTCAGTAGGTTATTGGCGAAACTTTGTGATTTATAACATACTTAAGATCATACTCACTGGACTAAGCTTCTTTTGCATCATAATGGGAGCTCTGTGGTATAGAATTGAGATGAACAGCATGAAAGCGGGTCTGAGCGCTCTTGATAATTTTGCCAAAAGCAGAAGCCACCTGAAGAAGGGCGAAGACGAGTCCAGCGGAGCGTCACGATTGTGAATTATGATAGTAAATGCCGTAAGTGCTCACGGGTGCTTACAGCGCCACCAGCTTGTGCGTTTGTTGGCGTCGCATCATGAACTAACGTATTATTTAAATAGCAGTTATTTTTCTGCCTGAACAACTAAATTGGTAGCATTGACACCGCGTGTAAGGAACTTAAGGAAGGAGTACCTACCAAAGATTCTTTTGGGTGTGCCAGCCTCACACCTCACGGAGTCGGCGTCTTTGACTCTGATGCTTACGCAGTAGTGAGGTGCATTGGGTATATTTCGAAAAATTGCTCATAATTACTTAATATCAAATGCCATATCAACGCTTACCATTGTAAGCCATCCCATGCTCAGATGCTAGACCCAATGCACCTAATATTATATATTCGTTATTGTATATGAAATTATACTCTGATTTTTTTTCAAGACCAAAATTTAACGTCAACGGGCTCACTTTCGCTGTGATCACTGCATACTGTGTTAGTATTTTTATCAATAAAACTTACCCTAATATTACTGGCTGCACAACTTCTCATTCATATTTTTATGAAATAATCAAGATGAGAACTGTCAGATTTTGGTCTTGAATTAAAAATCAGAGTTTAAGTGAATTCGTCATACTTTGAACTAGTGTACCAATTATCCCAAGCAGAATCGTTGCATCTTACCGATTCGCCAAGTATTAAAGAGACAGATTGAGGAAAGTCAAACGATATTTATATGAAAAAATATGTCGTGTAGGTATGGGCTCATTTTTAGTATTCTAACCCAAAAGGTAAACCTTGCGCCATATTACTATGCCCCTGTGTTTGTCAGTTACATAGCTCTAACGCTTGAACAGTAATAGGTAGACACTGGAAACTTACCCAGAATGTATATTACTATGGCCGCTAAACAATAAATCTATACTAATACTAGAAGGTGGGCGCCTTCGTTCATGGAGGGGAAAAGTCATAATTCCTCTTTTTCAAAAAGTATCCTGTAACCATCTGTGTAAACCCAGCTACTCGTGTACCAAAAACAGTTGAAATCCGTGTAGCCGATTTGGCGTGATGAACCCACAACGACACCATACAAAAATACATTTTTCAATTCGGTGAACCTCAAATGGTCTGTTACAATCATTTTTTGATAATATCTTCAATATTTCATTTTTACAACTTTATCCATACTATTATAAAGTGTATTACAATGAAGATATTTTCAAAAAACCGGCCAATTGCGAGTCCGACTCGCGCACCGAGGGTTCCGTACAAACTTTCACTTACCCTAACATTATTATATTACCCGGTTCCGGTTGAGTTAAGTTTGCACCTGATATCTATAGCATTGCATACAAATGAGGTGCAAACTTAACGCAACCGGGCTGTCCAAATATGTATTTTGAAAGAGTATATTTTTTATGATTTAATTAGAAATGTATAGTTTCAGATTCTTGTATGTATTTGTAGTGTGTCACGATATTATTTTTATATTTCTATGTCAACGGGAAATACCCTATCATTTTGATTCCCTTGAGAGAGAGAAATATAAGTTTAATTGGCCGTATCTTTATTTTACGTTAATGTACAAGTTTGATTTTTTCACAGCTTTAAGGAACCGTAGACTTGAGCATATGGTGTTCATTTCAACTCGATACCTCCACGCGTTCTCGAGATAAAGGGTCTTGACAGACAGACAGTCGGATAACAAAGTGATCCTATAAGGGTTCCGTTTTTTCCGATTGAGGTACGGAACCTTAAAAAAATAGATACTATTTGAAAGTCACTGAATCTATTTTTTTTGTATGTATTTTTGATGCACGGGTTAGCTACGTATCCACAAACGGTTTATAGGATACTTTTACCCGACTATGCTGAAGTAAAATAGGAGTTATGACTTTTTCTCCTCCGCTAACGATGTTGCGGGCACCGTCTAAGATTAAATAAAGTTAAACATTAAAGGGGGCTCCCCTACCAGAAACGTAATATCTCTTGAACCATAACAGGCATACATTTGAGTCTTCAACTAAATGTGTAGTCGCCACTATAGTAATTGGAAACAACAAATAAAATAAAGTAAAAAATGAAGGGATAAGTAGACGGTGGTACGGAACCCTTCGTGCGCGAGTCCGACTCGCACTTAACCGATTTTTGTGTTATTAAGCGGTTAAGTATATTTATACATTTAATGCAGTATTATTACCTTACGTAATTTTAAACATAATCAATGTTTTAAGCGATTGTATAGATAAATAAATTTTTTAATAGTTCATATCCTTCCATATCAGTGATAATACTTAGGTAGGCAAATTATTTTATTATGAATCAATTGAAATAACTATTGTACATTCTTCCATCGCTATGCGTATTTTTAAAATTATTTATTACGTAACAAAATCAAAAGTATGAAATTAATTATTTATATGCAATGGAAATATAATTCATGTTAAATTTGAATATTTTTTTTATTTACTTTCATCATTGTTTTGTGCAACTTTTAAAATGTTGGATTAATTAAACGCTTGATTTGATAAAGAAATAGTTTTAATTCTAAAACTTAACAGAGATACCGCACCACTGGGTGCGGAAATATCACAATTTATAACATAATATATTAGGATATATATTTAAGTCAATATCGCAGATCATAGAATTACTATTATTATCTAAGTAATTTAAATGTCAGAGGTACTTAAAGTGCAAAAAGCTATAATGTTTATGGGTAACACCTTTGATAGAAAGAAGAAAAAATATTCGATATTAGGAATGTTACAATCTAATAAAGCTTACCATTTCTTTGATCTAAGTAAAACAAAATATAAACATATTGTGATTTAAGTATTCCATACATATTTGATTAAATAGTAATTAATTAATTATGCTTTATATTATAGTTATGCTTTATAAATGTACACACTAAGCATAAATGATGACTATATGTAATATAAAAACTATACAACATAAATTCCTTTTCAGTTCTTAAGCTAGGCGCGCGGCGACCCTTTCAACCGGCGGCAAATTGAACTTTCTTTTTGTTTCTTAATTACATTAAAATTCAAGGACCAAGTTGCAGCCGGTATTCGAGAATCATCAGTCACAAATCAACAAATGGTATTATAAATTACGTTATGTGCCAAAGGGGATAACTCCATACTCCATCATATGAAAGGAACATGATAACTCTGAAGTTCAAACTTCATAATATTGTGCCCCTGATTAATTAGTACAATATCCGAAATTTGAGTTTCGAAATTCGGATTGTCTCTCTCTAGAGCAGTGTTTTTCAACTTTTTTCATGACGAACTAATTTAATGAAAAATATTTCGAAACACCTTTAATACATTTGAATTAATGTAATCCCTTTAAGAGTGTTCGCGAACCACGGGTTGAAAAACACAGCTTTAGAGCTATTAGATGCATGGGAGTCTTACGCTGAACGTGGTATGCCACTGATTAAATGCTTGTTCCGTCTCCAATAATAAAATAGATAATAGATATCTCAGAATAAATAAGTATTTTATTCAACCTAGTCAGAAGAAAGACTAATGAGTAGCATATCAACCATTCTTTACAAAATCTAACAAGACCAATTAATTGATTCAATCGAAGATCACAATGTACAATGCGCACCTAACTACAACCTCCACTTAGGTCACAATACAAATTAATACGTGTAATGGCCCGGGACGCGCCTTTATAGCATGGACTTACAATTTAATTTAATACGGACAGCTAATGTACTCGCTTCTTAAAAATGTGCTAATAAATTTTCTCATACTCTAGGGTCATTATGGTCAAGTAACGACTCTGAATCGGAGGCTGAGGCAGTGACGGTGGTGTCAACAGAGCCGTATATAGACGGCCTGATGTCGATCGGTGGAGGCTGTTCTTCCACGGTCAGATTCGGCACAGAACTGCTGGTAGGTTCGCTGACCAGACGCGAGCTCTCATCGTATCCTCTCGCCATGTGGTACATCGATTTACCTCGAAGCCGACGGCTGAATGAACTCCCTGTTATCGAAACAGCTGTGTTAATACATTGAGTATGGAGTGACTGGTTACTTTAAGTTTGCACCTGATGTCTATGTCGTTATATACAAACGAGGTGCAAACCTGGTAACCGTGTTATAAGTGCATATCGAAGGTCGATTGATAAGGTATTACTTGCAAGGCTACTCTGGAGCATGATAATAGTGTATTGATTAAGTTAAGAAACGATACGTTCACTGCTTGAGCGGATTTCTAGTAAATTATAAACCACAGACTATAACAGGAGGCTTTACCGTGTTCATAATAGGTAGCAATCCTGCTTGTGTCTCGTGAATGAGTTAAGCGAGCTTTAATGTATATTACAGATAGAGTAAGGAGAGTACGTTGCTAGAACGTACGTTGTAGTGAACGGCTTCTACGATATATTGATAGATATTTAGTAGAAAGGTATTAATACGCGCGGATGAAGCAATGATAGCTTCTCGGTCAACGTTTAACAGCTTTGACGCGAGCCTTATTACCAGTGTCGTGTAATAGTTGGGTCCTACTCGTGTCTCATAGCGTACAGCTTGTAGGTACAAGCTATTGATAGACAGCAGAGAGTTGACAGAAAACATACCAACAACGCCGAGGTGCTCGGATATATCTCACTTCACGCGGAGACGTCCCACATAGAGGGGAAGGAGCCGAGGCAGGTACTCGAGTCCTACTCGTGTCTTGTAGCGTACAGCTTGGAGGTGCGAGCTATTGATAGATAGCAGAGAGTTGACAGAAAACATACCAACAACGCCGAGGTGCTCGGATATATCTCACTTCACGCGGAGACGTCCCACATAGAGGGGAAGGAGCCGAGGCAGGTACTCGAGTCCTACTCGTGTCTTGTAGCGTACAGCTTGGAGGTGCGAGCTATTGATAGATAGCAGAGAGTTGACAGAAAACATACCAACAACGCCGAGGTGCTCGGATATATCTCACTTCACGCGGAGACGTCCCACATAGAGGGGAAGGAGCCGAGGCAGGTACTCGAGTCCTACTCGTGTCTTGTAGCGTACAGCTTGGAGGTGCGAGCTATTGATAGATAGCAGAGAGTTGACAGAAAACATACCAACAACGCCGAGGTGCTCTGATATGTCCCGCTTCACGTCGGAGACATCCCACATAGCGAGGAAGGAGCCGAGGCAGGTGCTCGAGTCCGGGTCGTGTCTCGTAGTGAACGGCTTATAAGAGAAGCTGTAGTGATGCGCGATGGCCGCGAGAAACATCTCAATACAGATCAGGAAATCCTGGAGGCAAAAAGGTTTGTCACGCTAACCTTGACCTTAAACACGCTAACACATTTGAATGTAAGTAGGAAACTAAAAAAAATACTAGGTATTGGCAGGCCATATCAGCTTCAGGAAGTGTTATTTATAAAATGTGTTCATGCTGACGTATTTGGAGAAATTACCTGAAGTTTTGAAGACATAACTTTGGTATCCTTATCTGGTATATCAAATAGCGACGATATAACTCCACAGTATACTAGAATATTTATAATTACACCTTGGCTGTAAATAAATTATATTAGTTAGTTATTTGTGATACATTATATTTCAGTAAAGCAGGATTCACCAGATAATTGAATATCAAAAGCAAGTAAACAAAAATTTAAATAGTAGACCATAAACGGGTAGACCGATTTTGATTTAGTTTTTCGTGTTAGAAAGGTGAGTTCATCCAGTGTTCTTTGATAAAATCAAAACTTATTAAGCGTAAAAAAAGCTAGAATTTTGAAGTAAATTATCGGTACAGAACTATTCTAAAATAATGCCAACATGCATTTGTTTTAAAATATGCATGTCAAATACTTACAAGAATGAGAAGAAAACAACAGCTTTTATGCACAGGAACTTCCCAATCGGCTTCATTGGCTTCAGCTCGACTCGGTTGGCCTTGTAGAACAGCACTAGACAATACATTGCTACAAACTGGGACAAGTTGTTTATGGCTATCATGTAGGGGAAGGCCACATTGGGGTTGAAGTCACTTTCTCCGTACACTCCGCACAACTCACAGATCATGGATATGACGGTTGTGACTGGGCGAACCACTGTGTATTGCAAAATGCCATGTTTGCAATTGTGGACAAATTCCCTAGAAAAAAAAAATATAAGTAAGAAATTATTCAATTGAGAAACTTGAACTGATCATATTATAAACATGTATTGCAAAAATTTACATATATATTAATCTTTTATTGACAACCAAAACTAACAAATACCTACTCAAAATCAAGCTCATATCTCAGTATGGATGTTGCACCGAGATACAAGATTTTGAAGAGCAGTGACTGATATTTTTGTGAGTATTGCTTGTCAGCAGGCAATTTAAGCATTATGTCACAATATGAAGTAACACTAGCATTCATGTACTGCAGCCATGCTCTTAAGGGGATTTCAGAAAACCCTTCTTGGTCTACATGATCAAGAAAAGCTCTTTGTTAGCTATCTAGTTGTTGCAACTGGTTGTTGATAATTCAGCCAGTCAAAACGATTATTTTAAATAGCTAAAAAGTAGACTAAGCAATTAAACAGTCTGGTTGTATGTCTAGGTTTATCAAGAAAACATAAATATTTTGCAGATTATAGTTCATAGTTAGATTACAAAAATGCAATAATCTAATGCAACAAGCCATTAAAAACGCTTAATGACTATTAAGTATAATTAAATAGAACAATCTTGAAGATAATATCAATTAAGAGGAATCGCGGAATACATTTGTAACATAATTCATAGTATTTCAATAAATTACCTTCCCATCTCCCATGGTGTCAGACAACACAATGGAAAAATGTGATAAACTTGAGGTTTTGTTTCCAAAAGTGCTTCAAGATCTTGGTCTTCATTGAGGTAGTTCAATAAATACTTCATGAAGTTGTAAATGACATATGCTTCATAACATTCTCTCAGAGAATCCATGTAAATAGATTGTTCCGGGAATTGTAGCCCAAGCCATGCATTTAGAGCGTAAATTGGAACCATCCAAAGTATTCTGTAAACAATAAAGCACAATTATTATTCATCTCTTTGCATAACAAGGTCATTCAGTCATAAGTGGCTTTCATTTATGGAGCAGTTTTTATGTAATACTAAAAATGTCTTGTGAAATTAGTGACATAGATGTCTGAATTTTATTGCTTCTTGCAATTAACAGCAAATGGATTATTACCTTATAATGTGTTTTTGTAAGGAAGGCTTTGTGTAATGCAACACATGTTGTGTGATCTGCCATATCGAGATGGGCAGCGCCAAGAGAACGAATCCACCTCCCACCAACGCGCCCTGGTCCGCTTTACTGAAGCCATTGTCTATAGAATGAGCTATCAATATTGGGACTAACACAATTATAAGAACCACGTACAACGCCACCAGTAGCGGTCTGATCCATAACCGCCACTTGCTAAAGAATGATAACAAAGAATAAAAACACATTTTATTTTGCTATTTTACATAATAACCAATAAGAACAACATAAACAAGTTTTGTTTCACAGCATATTCTATGACCGTATGATTCACGGAAGACATGTAACAAACTGGTTCAAGGTATTAATATTTCGAAATAATGCACTTCGGTAAACAACGACTAGAAAATTCATGGGTAGATTGATTATGATTATCAAATTTATTTATTTTACGTAGATATTATTGACTGAGTACTGACAGTGACGCAGCTGTTGGCTTGTGTGACAGTTGGACATCCAACCAATACAAACCGGTCCAAATATCGCTATCAATATAAATTATAGTCAAAGGGTTATTAGGCATGGTTTGGACAACACACGTTTTCATGAGATTTAGAGTTATGAATTAAATTAAACAGTTATTTTTTATTTCATAATATTGTTTTAATGATTATTATTATTGTAGAATCATAATTTATAAAACCTAAATGTGTCGGCTCAAATGGTAATATAGTAAATGTTGCAAGCTAACAATTTGTTTTTAGAAAAAAATCAAATCACAGGTGTAGTGTTGTGTGGTGCCGTAGGTATAATTTTTTCTGTACAAATCATGATCAAAATGGGATTGCTGTAGATAAAATACTATTATTTAATATAGCAAATCAAAGCTTTTAACAGTGTAAATATAATATAAGAATGTTCAATCAGTCCAAGTTAATAGTGGGGATCGACTTATTTGTGCATTTACAGTTATACGCGTAACACGAATTTGTGCATCGAGTTCTGAGCATCGAATTAGGCCACATAGCGATCTCTCCCTAAAATACCGCTGGCTGTCGACGTATCAAGTTAAACGTGAGTTTATAATTTATTCGCGTGTTAGTAATTTATCTCAGTGAACGGGACAAGTCCAGTGGGATATAGGTGAATACGATAGATAACGTTTATAAATAGTATAGCGTGAGTCGATAATTCGTATGTTTTTGTAAATGGGTCACCTCGCCATTCTTTTACGAGCGAAGTTGTTTTGTGAGTTCTTTGGGTAGCGATTCTTGTTGTTTTACCAATCGCTGTGTATGTATTGTAGGTTTACGTATTGAATAATGTGTTTATGTTTCGATTTTGAAGTGAGTGTGGCGGGAGAGTGATGTCCAGAAAAGCCGCGAGCTGGTAATGTGATGTCATCAAAAGGGGAAACAGAGGCCGACTCAGGCACCGTGTCGCCGAATTTGACTACAGTCAAAAATGAACCGGTTAGTACCTAAATGTTCACTTTTTTCCAATAAGTCTACATCATAGGGATTTTTTGGGATAAAGTTATATATTGTTTAAGTGGGTAGATCATCGTTTTCCCGTGATATTTCCACCTTGCATACATGTCCCAGTTGTGTGTACTACAAGTAATATTATTTTTATTAAAATGTAAAACATTATTGCACTATGCACATTCCCTAAATGATAGGGTTTCATAAGATTTTGTTAGTGTATGTGGCATTTTATTTTGCAAGATATGTTTTCTTTAGTAATCACAGCCACAACTGGCATACAAATAACACAAGAAATTGATCCAGTCCAGCTGGCTGCTAGGTATGATTATTGATTTTCCTTATGTCCATCAAGATTCTGAATTCCCAAGGATCAATTTATACAAGTAGTTATCTATGTTAGTAGGTACATATATGCTTATTCCTGGCTTTGTCACAAGCATGCTGAGTCTCTGCAATTATAAATATTGTCATGCAAATTGACTTCAGCAATTAACAACTGTCATATATGAAAATTTCTCTTGGCATCTTGGGAATAGGTATATACAACAGGTTATTAAAACATTATATATGCATTGAAATTAAGGTTATAAGACAACAATAGTTTAATTTATCACATATACTCATGTACTAATGTTTAAATGTTGAAATGTGTACCTTGAATTATGAGATTCTGGTGACCCTACATTTACTTGATATTGAATACAATTGAGGTACCACATAGATGCTTTTTCATACTGTGTTTCCAGTTTAGTCCTCGTAAATACTTATGAATATTAATTAACTTTAAACACCAAGTAGATAACAATACTATGTGTCAGAGGACATATCTGTTTTATCTTCTTTATTTTGATGTGAATGTTATTTGAGGAAAATATCTGATTGTAATTGTTTATGTGATGATTTTATGGTTCATTAATGAATTACACAATATTACTATATGGTGTACCTGATTTCACTGAAGCTAGAAGATTTATATTATTACTAGCTAAAAGATTTAGATTTATATTATAAACAATCCATACTATCCATACTAATATTATAAATGCGAAAGTGTGTCTGTCTGTCTGTTACCTCTTCACGCTTAAACCGCTAAACCAATTTGGATGAAATTTGGTATGGAGATAGTTTGAGTCCCGGGGAAGGACAGGCTACCTTTTATCCCGGAAAAATACTTTTATTCGTGATAAACGAATTTAAGGCGGACAAAGTCACGGGCAGAAGCAAGTTAATTATAAGTTGTGAACATTTGATATTATTTAAATGAACACTTTTATTGATTAACCTTCTGACCCTGTGGCTCCACATAAAAATATTGTACAAATCTCTGTGTTAAGTTATTAAAATGTAGCAAGAACTTTTTTATTCCGAATCATCAGTACAGTCAGCTCCAGAGAAATGATACCACCTCATTGTAATCAAACACTGATACCAATATCTGCTCAGTACTCTCTATTCTGTCAAGTATGGTTATATCGCATACATGTAACACTTCTGTGTAGCTTACTTATACAGCAAATTAGTTATGTTGATACATACAATTTGCCTACAAAATTGTCATTGTACTGTATTGAAATCAGTCGGTATTTTTATGATGCCCAGATTAAAGTATAGCTGGTTTTTTTACTGCACTTTGAATATTACCGCACCCTTCTTTGGGGGCTGCTCGTTTGCAAAATGTTTATGCATTCGCCATTAAAATATTGTTAATACCTAGTTTGTTACCAAAGGTATTAGTATGTCAAATGACAACCAAGCGATTTAGAAACATTATGTGACACAGCTTATTTTTTCATCAGGCAACTACAGCCAGTAAAGAAGAAACTCCAAAAAGAGGCAGCACACTATTGAAATGCACCACATGCAACACATTTAGCACATTAAGCAGTCGCGCGCTCACCACGCACATGGCGCAGTGCTCGCCCGACAACAACAATGTGGCGGGCGCGCAGGGCGCCGACGCCCGCCCGCACAGGAAGCTGTTCGAGTGCGATGTCTGCAACATGAAGTTCTCCAACGGCGCCAACATGCGCCGCCACAAGATGCGACACACCGGGGTCAAACCTTACGAGTGCCGGGTCTGCCAAAAAAGATTCTTCCGTAAAGACCATTTAGCGGAACACTTCACGACCCACACAAAGAGCTTGCCGTACCATTGCCCGATTTGCAACCGAGGGTTTCAGCGCCAGATCGCCATGCGCGCCCACTTCCAGAATGAGCACGTCGGGCAGCACGATCTTGTCAAAACTTGCCCCCTCTGCAGCTACCGCGCGCCCACCATGAAGAGCCTCAGAGTTCACTTCTTTAACAGGTAATATTTATTTACGATACAAGCGCGTAGTAGGGAATTACCTATTGCACGTGTATCGTACAACGTTCTACAATGCACATGCAATTGCCTTATTCTATAACACTTTACGTGCAGGTTGGCCCAGACATGCATTGAAAAAATTCTTTACCACACGTGTTTGGTAAGTAGCACTTTACGTGTCTATGTTGGCCCAAACAAAGAGCCATTTTCCGCGCATATGCATTGTAAGTATTATTAACAATTTTAATTTAAAAAATCGATATTTTTTTTGTTATGAAGAGAATCCTTACATTTTGTCTATTGTAAAACGAAAGTGTGTTTGGTGTGTCCTTTCACGCTATAAGTGGGCAACGAATTTACGTAGTTTTTTGCATATAAATAGAATAGAAGCTTTTTACAGTATTATGTTTTACAGGAGTAGTACAGAAATCATATTTGTCCCAGATAAAATGTATGTATGTCTGCCGAGGGATAAAAGCATAGTGGGCCACCCAGGCGAAGACGCGTGAAAATGATACTCGGAAGTACCTACAGTTAGTTACAAGAATCATGTTAGTGTGGCAACTAGAAATTTCCAGTGTTTTCTTGTACTTTATTTTAAAATTTACTTTACCTACTCAGTTTAGGATTAAATAAGCACGAGACAAATGATTTCATTGTAATTATGACTATCTAAGCACCTTATTCTTTTCTTGAAAAAGGAATAACTGCTGTTTATCTTCGACCCTAATGTTTCACCTTTAACAAAAATTTAAGAGTCAAACTACACGTCGTCAACCTTCTCTTTCATTTGTTTCATGTAGCTTATCCTCGGTCTTCCTCTTTTGCCCTCAAGATTTCCTTCTAGGATGTTATTAATAAAAGCGTTATTAAGATAATAAACAATCTCCCTCTTCTATACGCTATTGTTTTTCATTTGTGATTTGTTCCGTCCAACAAATCTTTTCCATCCTACGCCAGCACCACATTTCACAGGCCTCAAGTAATCCCCTATCCCTTTGCGTCACGTTTGACCTTACACAAGTTAATCTAGGACGCGTAACGTTCCAGACACGGCATCGACCTGGACAACCCGGGCACCGGCAACAACTCGGTGTCGCTGCTGGCGGCCGGCATCGCCAACGCCGCGTACGCCGACGGCTCGCTGGACGCCAGCGCGATGAACGCGCTGGGCGCGCTGGGCTCCGGCCTGTCGGTGTCGGTGGCGGCCGCCTACTCCGACAGCGGCGACAGCAACGGCGCGCGCTCCGTAGACAACGCCACCCCGCCCATGCACTACCTAACCCCGCACGTGGAGATATCCATGGCCGACAACAACGAGACGTTCTCGCCGGGACAGTCCAACCACTTAAATAATTCCGGTGAGTATTTTATGCAATCGTTATATAATGTATGCTTTTTATTCGACTACCGCGTTCAGATCACGAAGCTTGCCGAGTGACCTAATCCAGGCACAAGTCTTAAAAAGTTAATGGAATTACCTATTGTATACAATTCTTTTTCTACAAGTAAAGTACACAGCTAAAAAAAATAGTTAACACTCCATTCTCTTATTTTTATTTCATTGTAGTTCTGCGCCGAGTTATATAATAGTTCATTAGCATATAATATAGACCATAGAGTGATGGTCCAATCTCAAAAGTATGCCTTTGTAGTACGAGTCGCGGAGTTTTAATTCACAGATTATATATAGTACACATGTAGATAAATCGTATTTTTATACTGTGATTTTTATCACTACCAGGAAAATATGCGCGTATTGTACAAGCTCTTACATATTGCATGTGATTTTCGTATTGAGTTTTTAATCTGAACGAGGCACCTAATGGCCATATGGTCAATCTACAGTTTAAAGAATTGTCATTAAAAAAAAAAAACACTTCCGTCTTCGGGTCACCAGCTTACATATGTTTCAACTCATTGGTACTGCAGCAGTTTTGGAGCAAATTGACACAAACAGACAGACAAGAATGTTTTTTGCTTTTGAAGTACGGAACCCTAAAAACTTATTCGTAACATAATATGTTATTATTCAACTATTGGAAGGTGCCCTCTTCTTCGAGGAGGAGAAAAAAGTTGTAAGCCTCTTCTCTTCCTCAGCATAATTGGATGAAAAGTATCTTCAGACATACAGCTACCCTTGTACAAAAAATAGATGAAATCTATCTAGTCGTTATGTGATGTCACCGCAAAGGCATACATAAATGCATACAAAAATCCCAGTAAAAAATCAGTTTAATTGAAAAAAAAAAATTGTACATTATTAATATTTTCTTCTGTTTCCGCGATTATTACTCATTGAAATAAAACAATTTAACGGATTATAACGGAGATAATATACGCGATATAATCCGTTAAATTTGTTTTTTTTTTTTTGTACATTATTAGTTTAATTTATTATTTAAAACAATGAAAATGTACAGACATTTTGATTTTACACCTCTAATACTGGGTTGGTTAATAAGTTCTAATACTAGGTTTTTTTGCAAATTAAATAAAATTACGGTAATTTTTATATTGTTACCATACGTCACTTTATTTAACCTAGTTTTTGCCAACTAAAAATACATACAATTTACTAAAATTTTGTCCCTCTACTTTCTTTGCCAACTCTTAAGCTTCGAGATATACCACCACTGGAATTACGCACAAGATTTGATAAAAAATCTGTTAAAAGTGATCTAGAACCAGTGTTTCAGATGGTTAAGAAAGAAAATGTTTTAGTTTTCTGAAACCTCTATGTTAGGGCTTATTTTGCATTTTTTTTTTACCCGTCGTACATTCCAATCAAGAAGTTAAGGTAGCTTTTTAGCTTAGCACAAAACTCAGTAATTTCGCTAGCGCGCAACTGAACAAAGTACGTAAAACACGAATACTGGCGATTGTGTCGCCTTGGCTTAGATAAATTGCACTATAAAATAAAGATGAAAATCTGTTCAAAGTTTTTTATAACCATAAACTCTACAAAGAAACTGTATTTCAAATTAGGGACTGATTATCCATTGACTATTGTGCGTATTTGTATAGTATGTTTGACTCAAAGTTTAGATCAGGTTGGTAAAGAAAATTGCGACCCAAAATTTTGAAAAAAATCACATGTTCCTAACTGGAAAAAACTAAGCTTTGAATAGATGTATGAGTAAAATACAAAAAAATCCCTAATTTTATTTTATTTTCAAAAAACCTTGTAACAGAACTTATTAACCAACTAAGTAGTATAGACAAACACTTAATCGGTTTACACTTGAAATGTTATTCAAATGTTGTCAGTTGTCTTCACAATTCTTTAATATAGATTTTTCAGAGATCTAATAATTTTACTAAAGAAGCCTTGATGAAGTGAAGTTAAACTCATAGCAGTCATAACTACTATCTGTGACAATTTCAAAGCTCAATTTAGACAGTGCCTTAAAATTTTTGAACTTCATTTTCTAGCTACAAATCTATGCTTGTTTCGACAAATCAATGTTTTTAATTGGTGACGGTGTGACGAGTTCATTATTGACGTTGGCTATTTCCGAGCGAGTGGGTTTGTGAGGCAGTTTCCTGTGTACTTGCAGACTCCCGCATGAACGGCGAAGGCGGCAGCTCCCCGCAGTCGGGCGACAGCGCAGGCGCGGTGGCGAGCTCGTCGCTGGCGCAGCTGCCGGCCGGCATCACGCCCTCCATCACGCTCATACCCATCAAGCAGGTCCGTATCTCTGGGCCATTTTATACAAAAGGGAACTGTTATGCAGTATTGGATCTTTGAAAGACTTTGACGGCCAATTCTTCTTACGTTTTATAGGGTCATCCAACCTCTTAATTTAATTACAAAAACAAAGTGTTTTATTTTTTCTACACGGAAATGATATACAGGAAGTTATTTAGATGTACGCTTAATTTAAGGAACATTCTTTAGATCAATTAAAGTAAATTTGGCAAAGATGCGAGCCTTATCTTATACCATTTTTTACGATATTTAAGAATTACATTACACTCAAAATGCGTTTTACAGTATTATAACAAGTCCTTAATTATTTTGCCTGCCACAGTCACTTCAAACATGGCACATAGTTGTCAAAGTTTGGTTGAAGTTTAACATAAAGTTCCGATTACACTAGCTCATTAGGCATACTTAGATGTAGTTAATTAATTATTTTAATGGTCGATATTATGATCATCATGATGTTATTATAATAGCAGCATAATGGTCTTTGTTACTTTTCGTTGTATTTGATGCAAATGTTTATTTGTTATGTGTGAAAAAGCATTATTACGAATTGAACAGTTATAGCCTTGCCGGGTAGTTTTTGTAAATTAATCAAGCAATATGTCGAAGTTAATGTATACATGGTCATGTGTTAACACATTCACGAACGATACTTTCGTAGCACTACGCGCGTAGCCGATAACATGAAGAAATGTGTGTGTAGCGAAAAGTTACGGTCGTGAATCAGCCTTTATCATGATGTTGATCATTTCACACAAAATTTGATATTTGACAATCATATTGAGTCCTCTGATATCCTATGCAAGTTCGATCTACATAGTTGGATAGTTTAAAACTAGGTCACGAGGAGAAAGTACGGATTTTAGCATAACTAATGTAATAATTTGCGATGAACCGCATTTTACGAACCGAACTGGTAAATTCATGTGCAACGGTTGTTATAATTTTAGAAAAGTGTTAAACTTGTAAATTAAGAGCGTTTATACCCGCTTAGCTGGCAACGTCGCATATTTTGTCTTCTTACTTCCTTATTTTGTGGTATTTGAATGAAACTTAAAGATATGTTCAATACATACCCTAGATTTTTAGCATTTATATTGTGTTTAATTCATGTACTCATCGCTTTTGCCTTAATTTTCTTACAAAACTAGATATAGACTTAAATTCATTTTTAGAGCTTTGATTGCCGGCACAGTGCAAAATTTCATTATATTGCCACTATAATGAAATTTTGCACTGTGCCGGCTTATCTACCGAAAACGTAATGAATGAATTGAAAACATGTTCAAGTTACTTTCACATTTCTCAAAATAATCAAGAAAAAACAAAAAATATGCGACGTTGCCAGTTAAGCAGGTATAAACCCTCTTAAGCAATTTGAATTGGATAAAATCATTTATCAAGCCTCAAATTGTGCTTGTAAGTGGCGTAAATTCGTCATTGTTTGATTGCTTGTAGTTAAATTAACCCACATAAAAAATGTGTTCCTAGGAATGGAACACATTTCTATAAATCATCATCATCATTAAGTAATCCAACTTAGGTAAAATAAAACCATCATTTACTAATGGTGCACTTGTGCATATTTGCACTAATTACATTCCTACTGCTATAATTATAGGCATTGACAAAGCTGCAATTTGTATAATTACGAGTATTTAACGATAGTCTAAAAAAATGTTACACTTTCAATAAACTCTTCATATTAAGATTAATAAAACAGTACTTAAATTTGGATTTTTTAATCATCTGATGCTATTCATGCTGGTATGGTATTTGACAACACGGCGGTGGCTTCAATATGAAAGTACTTATTCCATGCAAAATGTCATATACTAGTAATACATGTAAAAAGTAACTCCCCCAACCCCAACTACAACGACCATCGGTTGTACGAACAATTTCCCTGTTCAGTGCCACTTCAGACTGCAACGACCCGAACAAGGTGGACCGACGATCTTGTTTATATCGCAGGAAACCGTTGAAAAAAAATGCTTTGATTAGACACATTTTTTTGCTATTACCACACTGAAAAATATATTTTAAAAAAAAAAAGTGATCCACCCTAAACGATGATGTCAATAATGAAAAAGTGCGGTTATTTTTTCATCATCAACATCATCTTAACCTGCCAGCTAAATACAGCATGAAGTATAACTTGATATAACATTTTAGGAACCCAACACACAAGAGGAGTCGGGGGGCGGCGAGTCGCAGGGCGAGGCGAACGGCGGCGACAAGCGCGGCGTGTCGTCCAGTCTGTCGTCGCTCATCAAGGTGTCGCCGCTCAAGAGCTTGCTGCGCGAGGACCTGCGCCGGCGCATCTCCGCCCGCGGCCGCGCCCGGGGATCCAACGTGAGTCCGCACACATCTATATTCCATTCATCCTTACTCGTCCTAAATAGTCAACAACATTCTAACCTAAAAATATGCATTTAATGCCAATACAAGCAGTTTTCTCGTAGGGAAATAATAGGCAACGTGGCATTATTCCTGTTACCTTATTTACGAAGAAATGGAGAGTTAAAGACTAAAAAGGTGTACTTTTAGGTTAAGAGGATTTTTTAATACTACTACGGTGGCAAACAAGCGTACGGCCTGCCTGATGTTAAGCATTTATACCTGCTTAACTGGCAACGTTGCATATTTCTAGGTTATTTTTGATTATTTTCAGAAATATGAATGTAACTTGAACATGTTTTCAATACATTCATTACGTTTTCGGTAGTTGCGCTGGCACAATGCAAAATTTAATGATATTGCCACAACTAAAGCTCTAATAAAAATTAATTCATGTCTGTATCTTGATTTGTAAGAAAATAAAGACAAAAGCGATGATTAGGTGAATTAAACGCATCATAAATCCTAAAGATGTACGGGTATGTATTGAACATACCGTTAAGTTTCATTCAAATATCACAAAATGATGAAGCAAAATGAAAAATTATGCGACGTTGCCAGTTAAGCAGGTATAAACGCTCTTAAAATGTTGTTTACTATTTAGGACAAGTAAGGATAAAGCATGTACTTTTGTCAACTTTTAAAAATTCAATGTCCATACATTGACGACATTTAAAAAAAAAAAGTTTTACACTATCGGAAGGTCACTGAATCAAATTTTTATGTTTGTTTTTTGTACGTGTCGTCGTGGTTTCATCACGCCAAAGCGGCTGAACGGATTTTAACTATTTTTGGTACACGAGTTTTTTTTGGTCCACAGATGGTTATGGATACTTTTTTACCCGACTACACTAAAGAAAGAGAGGGTTATTTTTATTTCTCCTCCGCTGACCAAGTTGCGGGCACCGTTTAGTACTCACTACACTAGCACAGTATAATAAAGAGTACTACGTACAGTATGGAGACTCCCTGAAAGTGCCGCCCAACCGCGCTCGGTTACCTCGCAGTTACCGGCTGAGGTAACTGAACTGTGAGCGGGAAGAGCGCGGGTGGGCGGAGCTTGCCGGCGGGGGGCGGCGGGCGGCAGGGGAGTGTCCACAGTGTGACACTAGTATCATCTACATCATTATATTAGCCGAAACACGTTCACTGCTGGACAAAAGCCCCTTCCTAGGATCTCCGCAACGACCTACCTGCGCTGTCACCATCCAATGGTTTCTTGCGATCTTGACCGAATCTTCTTACTAGGCATCTTTATGGGGGCCTTCCCGCCCTGCGTGAGTTATCTCGTCCGGTCGCTACTAATTCTGCCCCTACGACCATAGGTTCTACGAGCGATGTGGCCTACGCGGTGCTACCAATTATTATTCCAATATATGAATGAACAAATTTAAATTAAATATTATTAATTTGGTCAATACTCCAACCCGTGTACACACTGTAGGTTGTAATTTACGTAGTTATGTATAACTTTTAGAAGGCTTTCAAAATAGAGAAGATGCATTATTTTTCTCAACGTTACATCGACATTTATAGTTGGGCATAACGGCATTAAAACGCCCATACAAATCGAGTGACATATGTGATGACACTTATGTCACAAGTGTATAGATGAGTGAGGAGTGTGCTAGCAATTTATTATTTTGGCCGTTAAAAAGTGTGTTCAATTGTATAGATTTCAAACATTATTTCATTAATTGAACCGTAAAGAATCACAAGGTAACAATTAATTTTGCTTTTGGGCAAGAAAAAATACTGTAATTTTGCAATTTTTACGTTTTTTTATTACAGTAATTATGAAAAACAACCGCATTGCATCTTCTCTATTCTATCAAAAAGTTTTAAAATAACATATTAACGCAATACATGCTTAGACCAACACTACATCTATCCATACTAATATTATAAATGCGAAAATGTGTCTGTCTGTCAGTTACCTCTTCACGCTTAAACCGTTGAACTGATTTGGATGAAATTTGGTATGCAGATAGTTTGAGGCCCGGGGAAGGACATACGCTACTTTTTGTCCCGAAAAAATACGCTTATTCGCGATAAACGAATTTAAGGCGGACGAAGTCGCGGGCAGAAGCTAGTACTATTATAAAGTTGTAAAAGTGAAATGTGTGTATTGTTGTCGTTGTGGCTTCATCACGCAAAATCGGCTAAACTGATTACAACTATTTTTGGTACAACGGGTAGCTGGGTATCTCCAGATGGTTATAGGATACTTTTTACCCTACTATGCTAAAGAGAAAAAGAGGGGTTATAACGTTTTACCTCCACGAACGAAGTTCCTTCTAGTTTTAGATATGTTTGATATCGCGCCCCCCCGTATGTCTGAGCGTTCCTGGGCATGTGGTCCGCATCGAACGGTCATCACATCACGTATCGTTGCAGAGCTCGCGAGCGTCCCCGTCGGAGGGCGGCGTGATCACGTCGACGCACGGCGACGCGGCGCTGGCGCCGGCCTCGCTGGTGTGCTCGTTCTGCTCCATCACGTTCCCGGACTCCACGCTGTACTTCCTGCACAAGGGCTGCCACTGCGACTCCAACCCCTGGAAGTGCAACATCTGCGGCGAACAGTGCTGCAACGTCTACGAATTCAACTCCCACCTGCTCAGCAAAAGTCACCAATGACTGTTTGCAGGGGGGCCGTTCCAATGTTAATGACTTTATGTTTCATTGTGCACTTTCTCACGCAGTGTGTGCATAGTACGTGAGCACTTCGAAGCTTCACTGTCGTCTTCGAGCGAATCTGTTCTCAAACTACTGTGTCCTGCACGGTTGAAGTGCTTCGAACTCGCTATGCGCCGAACGTCCCCCCGAAGATATCATTTTAAAAGTGCAAATTATGTGAAGGTATATTTTTAGCGGTTATAATTGTTATGGTAAAATGCGTGAAGATATTTATGCGGATATTTTAGTACTTAAATGAAAACGGTTTATGAAAGGGTAATATTAAATTTGAATAGTGAAGGGGTCAGATATATTTGGTTATAATATAACCTATTTATTAAATTGAAAGATGAAAGTGGTACGACTCGGCGTTGATTATTATTATTACATTCCAAAATGTGACGTAGCATTCCATGATGAGAGATTCGAGTCTTTGGTGGGGAATATTTTTGTAGTGACTCAGTTTCTTCCCTATCCTTTTTTTAATTTGACACATGAAGATAGCTATAAATTATGTAGCAACTTAAATCGGAAAGAATTAAACTTGTAAAAGTAATGTTACATGTGTCGAGTAGCTCATTATTTCAGGAAATAGTAATGATTTTTCATTATCAATTATTTGAAATAAAATAATTCGCTATAAATACTACTCGTGGAGTAGTATCTGATAAAAAATGGATAGCGAAGTTACACCTGTATTTGTTTTCCATTCTACTTTTCAGTACTTAATTGTACTACAACTATATATAATCTAAATTTTAAAAGTATTTTTGGTGCGATAGTGAATTATACAAATGTTTTAAACTATGGTGAAGATTGTACAAATTAATATATTTTTACATTTCACTGTTGAGAAGAGAAGGCATAGCCTGTATTTCCGTGATTATTTACTTATTGTGATTGTGTACAGACAGGAATTATAAATTCTACATTCCATTTTTATGTTATTAATTGTTTCTTAAAATGCATGTAATGCAAGTCCACGACTAATATTTAATGTACAAGTTATATTTTGTTGTTATTATTATTTATTTTTCTTAAAATACGTCTGTTTCTTTTGTAGCTGTATTTTATTCTTTCTACTTAGATTCTGGTGCGTTATTATGGTCTTATGTACTTACTTCATTTCCAATTTATACGATGTTCCTTTCGTCAGTTGAGTTGTATGACATTATCAATGAAACTGCGATAGATATCGAAAATAAGGGTTCCGTTTTCCCCTTTAAGGTACGGAACGCTAAAAACGGGTAAAATTAGAAGGCACACTTGCTCAATAACGCTCGAGTGTGGGGCACGGCACCGGTGGTCTACTCGCACAAAAGCATTTATTTAAAAAGTCATTCATTTCATTTTCATTGGAAGAGTGTAAGTGGCCTATAATTAAATTTCATGTGTGCTTATTGATGACAAAATCGTGCTTAAAAACGAAACATTATTTATCAGAGTTAATCATTAGCAAACAGAGATGATGGAAACATAAATTAGTACTTAATTTATTTCGGTAGTCAAAGAAAAGCGCCATTTGGTTTTTCGGCCATTTTATTGGCGAGTTACTATTGCATGATTCGTGCGTTGTTCGTGCTACTGGACAGTTGTACTGATTTCCGAAAGGCTTAACATTTTGCGTCTTAAATGCTGCATGCCGTCGTTTTCCACCCTAATACAGAAGTGCTCAACCTAATGGGAAACGATTTTGATCTCTTATTTTGAAGAGTTAAATTTATATATTGACTTTCAATTTATCAATTAGGTAATCAAAATATATTTGTGTGCTGATAGAGACATATTGGTATATTGATACAATCTAAAATAATACTTTAGGTTATTAAAGTTAATTTTATAATGTAGCTGTTAATTTTGTTTTAGTACATTTCTCGTGTTTAATTAAATTGGTCAGTCCGTTCCATTTTGCTTAAAGTAACTTGAGATTTACATTCCTGTAGCTCATAAGTACTTACTATCGGTTGTGGTCTTGCCTGTTAAGTTTACGAAATTACTTAGATGGAACTGAAATTATGTTTACCAACGAAGTTATGTATTTGTTTTGTTATTTCGCCAGCGCGTGTGTATAGCAGGGGCGCGGGGCGCGGGGCGGGGCCGTCCGTGAGTTACCTGAAACGAGCAACACATATTTATTTTAGAGATTCTTATATTATGCTGTTTCATTGTTGGTTTATACAACTAGAATGTTTACTTTTTATTTTGGTCCCGTCGCCACGCCGACATTAGTTAAGGTACATGTCTAAGAGCTATTAATACTATTAACCGGTCACCCACTGGGCGCCTTTACTTAATCCGTCCATATCTAATGATAGATATTGCCTTTAATATTTAATAAAAAGTAATATATTTTATAGAGTTTAGATGAGACTAAGGAGAGATCTTAATTATAGAATGGTTAAATAATTGCAGAGATTTAAAGATGTAGTAATAATTATTTATGATTTAATTAAACATTCTGAATTGCTGAAAATTAAGTCATTCTTTGACTTTCAATTGACATTATTTACATATGTTTTACATTCGTATTAGAAACTATCCCACTTACGAGACGTCATTCCATTCCATCCCTGACATACAAACTGTTCAAAACCAAACGAAGATAGTTATTAAGTATATATAATTAGTATCCAACCACAGAACAGACTATTTATCGTTTATCGATTGCTGTTGGCAATTATTGCATTGTTTAACGACTCGCTGATTTTTAAATCGCGTTGAATGTCATCACGAGACAATATATATTTATCGTTAATATTCTAATACATCTTATATTTTATTTTTGTGGACTAGTTATAAGTACAGAAAAAGTATTGGAAGTTGTGTTAAAACCACAATAAATTGTTGACGTTATTTGTGAAATACATGGAACAGTATTTTAATTAAAATTGTCTAAATTAGAACACTATATAAAATTGTCAATCAGGTACTTTAAAACGTTGTTTCACAAAGCCAATTGTTCATATCGTATCCTTGTCTATTCTACTAATCTTGTTTTTGCTTAGTCGAAGTCGACAGCAAGAGCCTTAGTATAGCGATAGCGACCCTCACCTTAATACCAAAACACAGCTTACCAACATTTATAATTTTGTTATAAGTTGTTATATATATAATTTAAGATAGATGAATATAAATTAACGCAGTTAAAAGCAATTAATTACTTGTAATTTTAAACGGTTAAAAGCGTCGTTAATATTTTACTGTTACATTTATTGTGTTGTCAATTTAAATAAAAATAATAATATTTACTAATATTAAAAGGGATACTATTTTATGAAAAACCAGTTTGTAATTATGAGTGATAGTTACTATATCAAGTTTTAGCAGATTGTGCCTTAGATCAATACTTTAATATTGAAAAAATATAAAGAAACGTTTTTTGGAAATTGTTATAATATCTCATATCTAGATGTGTGTATTTTAAAATATTGTCACATTAGAATTATATATTTATACACAAAAACTAGGAAATCAATGACATGTTATTTATTTGTGTATGTACGCAATATGGCTGTTGCTTGTTTTTATGAAAAGTTTATTTGCAGTTAGGAAATATAATTTTCTCTTATCGTCTTGTTGCGATAAATTAAGATTATAAAGGATTGGTACTTATTACCATAAATTAGTTCTATTTATTTACGATTAATTTGGTAAAGGGTCTAATAAAATATTAATAAATTATGAAATATTATGTTTGGTTTTATTTGCATGCCTCACCTAAAGTAAAAATTAAAATTGAGTTTTTATGTGTAATAAAATTCAAGAAGGTTGGAAATTAAAAAATGCCATAATCCGTAGGGGATTAACCGTTTATCAGCCAACAGGCGCTTTATACTTTTCTAGTTCTCCGAAACTACCTACATAATCGGCACGATACTATAGGAGAGCTAAATATATGGAGCCGCTTTTGAACTTCCTTCGACAATAGCGACATGTTGTATACTATACAGATATGGTGTCGTAGTCCCAGTCCACCTAAGCTCCTAATGATTTATGGATGTCCATAAATAAGTTTTAATACTGCTATGCACCTAGCCAATCGCACAAGACTAAACTAAACCAAATAAATTTAAATTTGGCGCCAGAATTGCGGCTGATAGCACACATACTGCTAGAATTTTCTCGCGCATTGCATATGTACATGCACACGCGTTTTTTACCGACGATATCGTGGGGAGCTTAGGTGGGTTGGGAGGACGACACAATATCATAATCGTCCATGTCGCTCGTCGTCGAAGGAAGTAGGTATAAAAACGGTTTGATATATTTAACTCCCCTATGATATCGGGCCGGTAATGTTAGTGTCGACGATAAATTAAGTAAAAAAGTACCCAACGGCACCATACATAAAAAATACGGTTCTAAGTTTAATGCAGGGGCGTATTTACCTTAGGGCCAAGGGGCCATGGCACGGGGGGGCAAACACCCAGCGTAGCAACTCTCGCTGCGCGATTCCAACTCGCACTTGGGCAGTTTCCTTAACTTCTGGGGCGGCAAAACTTAGTGGCCCAGGGCGCTAAATTTCAAAATACGCCCCTTTTCGTATCTTCGCCGAGTGGGTAACATATTTTTGCACGCAATGGCTTACCAGCGTTGCGCATTAACTTATAAATGCGCAATGCTTTTTGCTGTGTTCGAGTGTGACTCACATATTACCTTCTTTACAAATTATTTTACAATCTGAAGATATTACTTATTTTAGTAAATGGTATAGGGTCATATGGTCACTACTTTGAAAATAACTCGTACCTCATTGTGGTCAAACAAAAAACGTAACTCTATATGATGCCAGTATTCACTTACTGCCTTTTTCCCGAGGTTGGTTTCAGATAAAAAGTTTTATTCAAATTACTGACGATATAGGGTTCTTCAACTGTAAGCAGCTGTAATATTAGACAAAAGTGATATCTGTGAAACGTGATGTCTTTGATGTTTCGATTTTAAATATTCCGATTACCCTTCGGTGCGGCAAATTGATTACTTTTGTCATTCATTGTAGTATTTTTTATTCCATAGCAGTGAAATGAAATCATAACAAATATTTTATTTCACTTTGTTCTATATGGTTCTATTTTTCATATTTGGTTTTTAAATTATGCGGCAAAATTGATGTTCGACGTAATTTGACAGCTGTCATGTCACCACCGTATACAAAGTGGCGTCAACTGGTGGCGAAATTAAAAAAAGGGTTTTGTTCGGTGTTGCAAACCTTAGAGTAATTATTCGCTTCTAGTCTTAAAACGCCTGCTGCGCGGTGCGTTAAAATCTGTCACCAGTCTGAACTGAACGCATCCATGCCTTGTGAAGTTTTGTTGACACTTTGGTCGTAATAAGTTAACTTTCCTAAATCACCAGCAAAGTTGATAATAAATATTGTATCTTAATTTGGTGCTCAACTGCTGAACCGATTTACTCGTGGAATGGGAAAAACAACACAGGTTGATGGCGACAACAATCCAACGTCGGTTGACTCCGATCCTGACCCCGCCAAGCTATTGGAAGCTGCTTTACTGCAGATGGATGGGATCATAGCGGGTAAGATCCCCCTTTGATATACTTTTAGTGTTACGAGAATACAATAGCAAACATCGAACCTTAAGTGAAAGGCACTTTACGGCTTGTTTTGGACACTAAATGGTTCAGTGCCTATTGAGGTCTTAAAGTAAGTTTTCTAGTACTTTTAGTTGTTATTATCGGCTTTTTAGTTATTTTTTGTGATATTTATGTATTTGCGTGATAAAAATATCACTTAACCTTCATTAATTCCATATTTTAGTTGCCTTCGGTGATTATTTAGTTGTCCATTCCCCTAGTCCCTTGGTCAGTACTTTAATTTTCGGCATACGAAATTGGTGCATGGCCTTTAACCGTTGTCTATCAATTTGTAACATTACAGGTTTGAATTATTCTGTATATATATGTATGTATGTATATATATATATATTTCTTTTATTTAAAAATGTGTTGAATTTGTAAAACACAGGATTTAGTAGTCCCATCCTCATTTTGTATCAAATTAAAGAGTCAATGCTGAAACCTACTCACATATTTCCTGTATATTTTAACACTATTTTCACTAGAAACATCCCATTCATGAAACATACTGGGAACCCCAAGCTCAGCAAAACATTCAATAGGTATGAATCATTACCTTAGTTTTCTTTTTGTCGAGTGTAAATTTGTTGATGATAGAAAATTAAATTTATTTTGATTGATTTCATTAGCTAATTTGGTTTCAAGAGTTTACCTTCACAAGAATCACATAATACCTATAAGGTGCCTGTGGACTTCTACAACATGCCATCCATGTAACTTTTTTGAATCTGTAACTATAGTCTGTTTATAATATTTTCTTTGATTTTCATGTTTACCCTTCATTTAAATCAGTGTTATCTCTTTATGCGGATTTGAGTTTTCTAGGTTTTGGAAGCTTTTCAGATTCCATGCTCACAGGTAGACAGAATTTTAGTCTAATTTTCTACTATGTTTATTTGTGATGGTATGTGTTCTAGTTTGTAAAAAATATGCCATCAAAGTTTAATTTTGGCATGTTCATGAATTAAATAATCTATATGCGAGAAACAAATGAGCATTCTTGGCAGTCCTATTGATATTATAAATGTGAAAGTTTGTGCCGATGCATGTATGTACGTTGCTCTTAATTTTAAAAAATACTGAATGGATCTCACTAAACCTTTCCAGTAATGTGGTCTAGACATCAGAATAACACATAGGCTATTGCATCTCTACATGAACAAAGTCATGGACAACAGCAATAATTCATAAACAAAAATTATTAGTAAAGAAGTGCTTTTGTTTCCCAATTATTATTAATAATAATATGTAATAGTTCCAAAATCTGCTGGGACCTGCTCATGGACGTATTCTCTCGTGGATATGTTCAGGACCGGGTCCAAGCAGAAGTACAGCCAGAGCAAACTTCTCGAAAGAGCCTCGATGTGTTGGATCCATATCCCCACACAAGCCTCCCAAAAATCCGGGATGTATGAGCCCGTGACTAACAGTGGGATACAAAAATAATAATAATATGTTTTATTCATAAAACATAGTTATTACAGTAATTACGACTAATTATACATAGGGACAACAATAGAATATGTCTGAACAAGGGATCCCTGTGTTTTAGGCAATGTAGGGCATCCCCTTACTGCCACTGAGAACAGCTTGTTAATGTAGTGATGTCAGTAAGTGCTAAATATTACACTTCTGAAATGATTCTATTGACTCGGGCTTTGACGTAGCTTATCATACGTCACATATCTTATTTCTGCATGTTTTAAATGTTTTTTAAAGGTGACTAGGCACAGAATATGGACTTTATTAAACTAAGTATGTGTAATATTTATGTACTTAAGTATATATTTAAGTATATCTTTACAAAGCAGCACTGAAATCTTATTGAATATTTATTTTAGGTTTGTGTGTTAGTACAGATACAGATACTTTATTGATAAAACAGATGCATTTTACAGGTCAGTTTTTGTCAGGTATTTAAGTATAGTGCGTAAATTACAATTATACAAAAATATTACATTATTCATTCCATTACAATAAATTATAATTATAATTATTTTATTACTAATTTTGGTTATTTCTATGTATAAATTCATCTAGGCTGTAGCATGCTAGGTCAACCAGTAGTTTTTTTAGCCTTTTGATGAATATTGCATCAGATGGAGAGTTTATTACCTCCATTGGGAGGGTGTTCTATATTTTAACGCCAATGACAACGAGTGACCTCCGAGCCTTCGCTAGTCTGCGGCGTGGAACGAGCAGAAGATTTTGCCCGCGGGTGTTTCTGCCGTGGTTTTGTCCACGAGTTGTGTATTGGTCAAGATTTGACCTTACAAATTTGCAAGCTTCCATTATATAGACGCACGGTAATGTGAGTATTTTATGATGTCTAAACAATTCGTGTGCTGGATGGTCATACGGCTTCATTGAAATAATTCGCATGGCGCGCTTTTGCATTTTGAAGGGCCTATCGCGGTTTGAAGCAGAACCCCAAAGGTCGACATCCTGAATTAAGATGAAAGTAGCCGTAGTATGCCGCTTTCACGCTATCTACTGTTAGGCTGGGAGCTAACCTTGAGAGGGCAAAGCACGCCGAGGATAATTTGTCACAGGTAGCATTGATGTGCGGAGTCCATGTCAGGGCAGAATCTATCGTGAATCCTAAGTATTTAACTCGTTCAACTTGTGGTAGATTAATGTTGTCAACAGTGATGCATAAATGCAATGCAGCAATGTAAAGTATATTTTTTTATAATAAACGTAAACCAAAAAATCACGTGGCTCGGTGATACAGCCAGGGGCGTCGTATCACCGATACAAAAAATTACCTTGATTGGCGGAACGACATGAATTACGTGGGTTTTTGTTTACATTCTTTTAAAAACCTAAAGAAATAGCCGATTATATCTACAAATTAATATACTTAAATTCTATTCAATCCAATTACTTACCTACAGAATTTTTGAAAGTCAGGGATTGAGTATAAAACACGCAGTTAATGTAAAGTCGACATTACGGCGGAGGAAAAGCCTATAATAAATAGTCGGGTACATAGGATGGGGGTGTCGCGGGAGGGTGCAAACTGTTGAACGGAGGGTGGCTGGGGGCTCGGCGCCAGTCCGCCGCCGCACGCCCGTCCGGTCGGACGCCTCGCGCCCCGGCGGCAAATGTGCACGCGAATCGAGATCGGAAATTTAACTACATGTACTTAAGTGCTCATTTTATTTTACCCTTCATACCCAAACCCTCTCAGTTTTAGTCATTTCAATACACTGCAGACTGCTTTTTAATTCTTATATGTTCTTTGAAATTACTTCCTTTATCATATGACTGTACTTGGCATGCGGTTGACAATCGAACAAATACCCAAGGTCTATATTGTGTGTACATTTTTGTTGTAGGCAATGTTAACTCTTGCTGAAAGCCGGATCGGAAACATTTCCGGAGTTCATTAAATCGTTTCTGGACGTCTATCTAGTTATATGACCCGCACTCGTTTTATCTTATTACGTTTTGGATTTTCTGATATAAACATACCTATTTAATTTTTGTATTAAACTTTACCCTGTCTTGTTGCTAGTTTAATTATTCATGAACTACGAATTTACTGCAAAGAAGACGAGAAAATAAATAGTTTTTGAACAGTTTGAAATAAACCGCTGCCTCGTGATGCAGCGAGCGGTGTAGCGCACTAATGAGTTATTGAATGACGGACGAGGGATCTGTTCTCAGAACAATACAGATACCCCTTTATACATAAATAAACTTGGTTGAGCGTATTTTACAAACTGCCAAGTTAAAGTTCGCTAAAAGGATGTATAACGTTTGCGCTGAGTAAAAGTAAATGTCAATAAAAATAATACCGTTTAACACGCATCGTAATTTTTTTACAAGAATGATAGACGCGACAACGTATGAAAGAATGTAATCTCAGTCGGGTTGCATCAAGATTAAATTTTTGAGCTGTCTGTGTCTCTTATCGCGGCCTCTCTTGTCTCTAAACATTCTCAGCGAGGCTTTCATTATCGCATTAAATTTTTGATGCGGATCACGAACTTTCTTTCAACTCCGCAGTATCTTCGAGCTGACATTCTTGTGAAAGAAAAAAGGGTATGAATTACCGGTAGTTAGTCATTTATCTCCATTAATGATTATCGGATGTATAGGTCTTTGGCTTTCAGCAAATACCTATCATGTACCAAAAGAAAATTTTTATACCTTGTAATACCGTAATGCACAATACCCTTGCTCAACAAATGATTTACATACCGACATTTGTTTCACAACTTCATTTATTTTTCTGCCAACGAGGAATGAGAAAAAAGGCGGAGAGCATAGTTTTGTAATTACCGTTCGCATCATGTGTTTCCCGTATTTTTCACTCTGCATTCACGTCGTTCCTGCACGTTCCCGCCTGACTTCTATCTCCCTTCCTGGTAACCTAGTATCCAATACATAATGCGGATAGGGATAATCCTGGAGAACATTTCAATTGCCAAGCATATGGAGACTTTTTAGCTACTTTCACATTTTTCACCCTTTGTAAGACTTTAAAATTAATTAAGTGAGCTTCTCTGTGCTGTTGTACGATTGGTGTACGGTTCGTGCTATGTGATGTGATTATACCGAGACGATGCCGGGGTGTTGGCATTTACCCGAGCACTTTACTCGATGGTGGCTACTAGACGTGTGCAGCGAGCGGCTCTTCGGCGAAGCTGATGCTCCCGACTCACAGATACCGCAGCGTATGTATACTGACTCCTTGACGCTGATAATGCAAACGATTAGAGAAAATTGCCGTTACTCGTATCTTCAAAATGATTTCCTCATGTAATACAATTACTTATAGATACCGACACACTATTTATAAGGTTGGTATATAGGCCATATGTACTACGAATACAAATCTCTATGATATTATAATAAGTACATAATTTTCTTTTCAAACATAGTAAGATAAATACGCTGATAGTTTAAGAAAGAAGATAATATATTGCAAAATTGCTTACCTTAGCATTTCCGTACGACTGCTCTTGCATAGCAGTCTATTGAATGCGTATAGCTTCTTTTAATATCGGACGATAGATGGAAATATGATTTGAAAATATTCCAACGTAGCGTAGTTCTTTTATAACGAGGGGTAAAGCGATGAGGATATTTTTTCTTTTTCTTCCCGACCGAACCCAAAGCGTCATTGTTCCAGGCGGATGCAATTCACTCGGTCCCCGCGCAATTTGCGCGAGTGGAGTCATTTCGAAAAGATTTTAGCCTCGTAGGGATGGTTAATGAATTTTTTACTGGTTTCGTATTTTGTACTAGACTTTCAGGGACATGAGTGGATTTGGTAGAAAATATTATCTTTATATATCTTTACTTTGATTTTTTTTTATATTAAAGTGTTTGAAATTCTCGCAGGGCTTTCAGAAATATCCTTCTTAAAGCACTAACAATATCTTCTAGAGCGTAGTGCTCACTCACCCGTTACTTATGAGATCGTATATCTTTATGCCGTCAATCATAATATTCTGTCTTCCGTAACAAGAGACGAGATATCGATATGGATATCTCCGTATCAGTGTTACACACCATTGTGATTACACTAATACTTTTTACACCCAGTCGTTGTTGTATCGCCATGGAAGTGACATTGTCGGTGTGCAAAAAAATGGATAAATAATTGTCAAAATAAACGATACTCGCATCGCAAGTGTACCTTATACAGAAGTGCTTCCTTTATATTGTGAAAATAGCGACTAATACCAGAAATACCGACGTGTGTTAATTGCAAATTCCGGCTCCTGATATGTGTAGAGCTAGCCGTACTGGCGGTCGGAATCGTTGCACGGTTGCATATAAGTCAGCTCATCTAACGTCGTTAACTAATCCCTTGAGACGTGACGGATCCGAGGCGAACGGATGCCGCATACATCACTGATCAATGATTAGTAAGTTACGATGGAGTAGATTTAGGTACTTCTACTTCTTTGATGTCGTGTTTTAACGTTAAAATATTACAAGATATTCTCTCTCTTTTCATGTCATGTATATGATGCGACGCATGAAAGGAATTTAATAATGGAAAAAAGATGTCGCGATCCACTATTCTGCACTAATTCAAACATGTGTTTTGGAATGTTACAAATATTGAGTTCCAATTATGTGCTCGCGATCCCCTTTAAGAGGCTTCGCGACCCCTAGGGGTCACGGCCCATAGGTTGACAAACACTGCTCTAGAAATTACGTACAAATCGTATACAATCGTGATTGTTTTTTTTCTTTTTAATAGTTTCGTCCTTACTTTCGTCCCATCTGACGTAGTATAGGTATGTTTTTAATTTCTATCTTTTGGAGACATTTTACATCTTCAAACTTACAGTTTTGACCGCGGAGACTACACCATTACACTTAGTAGGACCTGGGTGAGATTCTTTATACATCTCTGAAAGTATAGGTTAAATTTATTGTAATCTAGTGTACCCGGAGACAATATATATACATCTCCACATACTAAAGTAGGTATCCCAGGTATTTGTCTGTTGCATTAAAATTGTGACTATTCTTAATGTCATCTTTGTATTTTTTTTCTGTAGATAGTAAAATCAGACATGTAAAAGTGCCTAAGAGGCCTACCTACTTGCAATATCAAATTTAAACATGTAGTTGTACTTGTAATCTATGCATGATTGTTAGTAGAAAAGTAATCTACCTCACTATGAACGAAAAGACGTAACTAGCTAGTTTATTTTACATGCTTTTATTTAACTTACACTGTATGTTTGTTCGGGTGGAGTCTTGCAAGTTAAATTTGACGTAGGTACTTACTTCCTCGTTTCCGATTGAACTAAAATCTGGCATACTTATGTAAGTTTGGTGATAATGCAATAGTATGATACCTTTGATGATAGAGCAGAAAGGTGGTAATTCTGTAATAAAATAATGCAATGCGAGTTTGGGCTCTTTAGCGTCTCAATGATTAATTGACGGGTGGTCGAAGAAAAGTACAGTTGGCGATAAAAGCTTTTCACAAAAATGTCTTTTTTGACAGAAACTTATTTCAAAACTCTGAACATTCAACAACAACATGACATCGAAATTGTTTTTGGCCATGGCTGGCTGTGTTGTGCGAGCAATATGCACAGGTGCATTGTCGTGTGAAATCAGAACTCCACTGCTGAGTTTGTCCCTTCTTTTTTTTACTTTTATGATGTGCCTCGGCTGGCAAGGTAAATTTGCCTTGCCCATATTTCTATCTATCTCCCACTCTATCAGTTACTGGTCTTCTACAATTATTTTTCCACCTGGACACATTTTCATCAGTGGCGCAGAAACTGGTCATCCACGACGAGTATTATCTTCGAAGCTATCACGGCCCGTTTTAAATTGCTTATACCAACTTTATAGTGAAATCGGAAGCACACGTGTCTCCAACCATGGGTTTGATCGGCGAAAGCGTATTTCCTTAAGGTTGGATTTCACCAATGTTTTATTCCGAGAACTACACTTATTCTGAAATAGTTATGTCAAATTATTATGGAGTTTTGACATTACTATCCAAGAATAAGCGTTATTCTCTGAGTAATAATGAGAAAATTTATCACTGCATGCTACATTTTTAATCTACCAATTTTTTTTCTAGCGATATGTATATGCAGGCAAGCATTCAAGGGACAAAAACAAATGAAAAGCAACCAACAAATAAATGGTAGAAAAAAAATACAGTGTACATAGATTCATACTGGTCATAATATTTTTAAACTATTTATACGCTAGGTAGATTTCTCCAATTAGGAGAGTCATAGACATTTATGATTCCTGTAAAATTCTGCAAGAAATTTTAACTACCGGTTCGGTGTCCTAGGTTTGTCTATACTTTTTTTCCCCTACGCACCCAATAGAAATCGGAAAATAAATAATTTTCTGTGAATAGCCTTTCCGGCTTCATTAATAATAGGAGCAAGGGCACAAACGAAGCAATCACAACACTAATTGAGGATATAGTCTGTGAACTAAACTTTAAGAAGAAGGCAACAGTTACAGGTACAACATACATGCAGCTTTTGTGGCACAAAAAAGGGCAATTAGGATCATGGCCAGAATATCTCAAAGGACATCATGCAAGAATTATTTCTTGGAATTTGAAATCCTAACTGTGCCTTGTCTGTATATCTTTGTAGTCCTCAGCGATTTATTTAGGCGTCTTCCAAATATTGAATCGTTAGAAGAAAAAAAAACGTCTTGAGACGAGGAGAAAGGACCTGCCACTGCAGGCCACTAACGCTAGGCTCAAAGTAGTTAAGCATTCGGTAGGTTACCAGGAAATCTCGTTGTACAATAAGTTGCCTGTTCAGTTAAAACTACTGTCGAGCGCGAATCTCTTTAAAAACAGGCTAAAATCATTTAAGCTAAGGAAGTGTTTTTATTCAGTTGACGAATTTTTAACGCACTCATAGACATAATTTTGATATTTTTATTTTATTTATTTCATATTTTTTTATTTGTAAATTGACATTACTGTATACAATTAGTTGCTATTTGTTTGTAATTTTATTTTAATTTATTTTACGCAGATGTGTTTGTAAATTGACATTATTGTATATAATTCGCTATTTGTAAATTTATAACCTATTTCAAATGCAATGTATATTGTTAATAGAATAAATAAATGAAATGAAATGAAAATGAAATACAGAGCATGTAAACTTTGGTAACGACGTAGGTTTTCCACAAGTTTAATGTTGTAGGTGCTCCTCGTACTTCAAGGCTGCTGCCAAGTTGTTAACAGTTTTAATTGATACATAACATTCGGTGGATTTAGCTAAATCAACATGTAAGCTTTTGCGCATCATTTGTTATCGATACCTACCAGAGGCGGGCCGTCAGGAAAATTACAAAGGAAGCTGAAGCGTATTCATCCATACTAATATTATAAATACGAAAGTGTGCCTGTCTGTCTATCTGTCTGTCTGTTACCTCTTCATGCTTAAACCACTGAACCAATTTGGTTGAAATTTGTTATGGAGATATTTTGAGTCCCGGGGAAGGACATAGGCTACCTTTTATCCCGGAAAAATACCCTTATCCGCGATATACGAATTTAAGGCGGACGAAGTCGCGGGCAGCAGTTAGTGTAGTTATATTTAAAAAAAAAAATGGTAATAAGCCTTTCCTTGGGCAACCCGGTGGGAATCCGCTTATATTGATGCCACGCCACTGTTACCTACGTATACGTAAAATGTTTCTTCAAAGTCCTTTTCTTTTATTTCAATATTGTTTATTTCGATTCTTTTCATTTGTTATGTAACTACTCGTATCATATGGATTTCAAAAAGATATGTAAAAAAGAACATAGGTTAGTAAGGCCTTGGCCTCATGCGAGGTTGATATTTACGTTACGCAATGTTTGAGAAAAAAAAAGTATTGCCAGCGAAAACACCTACTATTTAAAAAAAAAGACAGTTCATCCTATTACTATCAAGGATCAAAAGGCTTAGAGATCAACCATGATTATAGCATTAAAAAGAGAGGCAATTCAAAGGAAACCGTTTAGACCATACAATACAAATACTCTTTATTGCACACCTCAGATACGCAGAAATACACAACATGACAGTAACATACGAATAGGCGGAGGTAAACAACAGGCGATCTTATCGCTAAATAGCGATCTCTTAAAGCCAACCATAATATGCAAAGGTCTTTTGTTTTTATTTAACGAGACCTGTCCATGTTTTAGTTTTGGATGAAACCAGTGCTGTTCAAAGTGTGTTTTAGTTAAGAGCGTTTATACCTGCTTAACTGGCAACGTCGCATATGTTTTCGTTTTACATCATTATTTTGTGGTACTTGAATGAAACTTAAAGATATGTTCAATTCATACCATATATCTTTAGGATTCATGTTGCGTTTAATTCACCTATCACCCGCTTTTGCCTTTATTTAATTACAAAATAAGACATAGACATGAATTCAGTTTTAGAGCCTTTGTTGTGGCAATTAACGTGAAATTTTGAATTGTGCCAGCTTAACTACCGAAAACGTAATGAATGTATGGAAAACATGTTCAAGTTACATGCATATTTCTGAAAATAATCAAGAAGACGTTGCCAGTTAAGCGGGTATAAACCCTCTTAAGGGGCTCTCAGCTCTGAATGACCTTGAATTCATACATCTTCACTTTTCCGTGTTGTATATGTCTTATCATGATAACAACGATCGTCTTTACCAATATACTGTTTCAGTTTATCTTCTCTAGTCACCGGAACCGAGATAAACGATATCAAACTTTGTTATTTTTTCGACGATAAACCTTTTCTGCTACTTTTCTTAAAAAAATATCTTTTTGAATGAAAAGGCTTGCTTAGCATTTACATAAGTTTTAAAACACGCAATCTACACTTTTATAAACCTCTCTGTAAAAGATCATAATTAAATACATAAAACTATGTTCCCGAATGTAAGAAAAATATTTTGTTTGGAAAGTTATTTTCATCCATCCGGGACTAGATCAACAATTAAATTTTTAACAAAAAATAAAACCGACTCCAAAAACAAAACTAAAAAGTAAAAACATAACTGAATAATTCAGTTTCTTCAATTTACTTCCAAGTAACCGTTTGTCTACTCAATCTACACAGTATATACAATTAAAATGTTATTTTGGCGTCGGTGCCATATAAAGAATGTATAAAATATTGAAAACTGACGATTTTAGTATGCTTGTGACACGATGGCACCGACTCCAAAATAACATTAATTGTATATACTGTATAGATTGAATATACAAACGGTTACTTTGAAGTAAATTGAAGAAACTGAATTATTCAGTTATTTTTTTACTTTTTAGTTTTGTTTTTGGAGTCGGTTTTATTTTTTGTTAAAAATTTAATTTATTTTATAACTTTTTAGTTCATTGTTACTTAAAAGTGTATTTTGTGGCGATTCCAACAAGCCCCAACACGGCTAGGATACATTATTTTACTATGGAGATCCGGTGCCTACCTTCCGGCTCCACCATGAAATCAGCTCAGTGGTACCATTTTCATAAGGAAAATGTAAGTATGTAACTATGAAGTTGCTTAAATAACTTAATCGAGATATTGTGGTGTTCCAATGGCATTCTGTGGTCTTCTTCATCAGTTCCACTTTCACCACCAATTTACACTTTCTGAATGCAAATGCTTATTACGTGTCTTATAATTTCAAATTCGCCATATGTTTGCCTACAATATTTGAGGAGTTCCTTCGATTCCTTATGGATCCCATCATCAAATCTTCACCAAAATTATATGGGACCAACTTTGAGATACCTCCTATGAAACAAAACAAAAAATTTTGAAATCGGTCAAATAGTCTTCGAATAATCGGTGAACATACATAAAAAAAAAGAATAAAATAATTTAGCGTACGAACATAATATTTGATTCACGTGTACAATATTATCGATAAATAAACAAAAGTAGTCGGTAAGATATTATATTTTTAGTGTAGGTACATAACATTTCGCGTATAAAACATTATTGTTAAATATTGAAACATTATATAAATATAACATAGGTGACATAGGTATTATTATTAAGGAGATGCCTTCTATAATTAACCCAGAAGCATAAATAATGATTGTAAATAAATAAAACATAATTAGGTAAGTGTTAAATTGTAATACTTTCGTCTAAGCACCAGAACTGTTATGTAGATATTGTACTGTTATTATGTAATAAATATCGATTAAGAAGTCTATTAAAAAATAAGTCTTCTGTACTCAGAATGCTTGTCAGGACAATTCCAGTAACACCAAACACGACTCGGTTACGTTCTTTGGTTACCGTGTTCTGTAGGGTACTTTCCGGTTCCAGCATCAGACCAGTTTTATGGTACCGTATTCAATAGCACCATGTACATTTGTTTCCTCCTAGTAATTTAACTATCCGAATCGGCACATCTAATCGCTACCTTCGAAACACTGGCTGTTTAGAAGTAAAGTTCTAGTGTTCATCATCAGTTTCCTTACACCAAATCCTATTTACTGAATGTAAATTCTTGACTTTATCAATAAATTACCGAAAGCGCCGTACATGTCTCTATAACATTTGAAGAGTTCCCTCGATTTCTCCAAGATTCCATCATCAGATCCCGACTTAGTGCCAACTGGACCAACTCGGGGTTATACCCTTTCGATTAAAAAAAAATGAAAATCGGTTCACGGTTCTCGGAGACATCGAGTAACATACATACAAAAAAAAAATGAGTTCGAATTGAGAACCTCCTCCTTTTTTAAAGTCGGTTAAAAACCATGAAAGATGTACATTTTAGCTTTTAGGCCTTAAATAACGTTTATATTATGTGTTGTTGCAGAGGCCGGTGGCGCCGGCGGCACTGGGCCGGGGCGAGCGGCGCGGGCGCGGGCGCTGGAGCTGGCGCAACAGCTGGCCTCGTCCTTGCAGCACGCCATCCCGCCGCCCCCGCGCCCCGACTTCACCACCGTCAGCGCCATCTTGAGGTGGCTGCAGCAGAACAACAACTCCGTCGCACTTGTAAGTACCTTCTATAGCCAGAAACGCGATAACGCTCACAAGTGGCTCAGGGTGAACTGCTTGCAAAGACTCGTCAGTTCATCACTGATAACCATCCACACCATCAACTTTAAACATCACTCGGCCATGAGGCCTTCGGATAAAGCGGATCCGATGTCGAAAATAAACTAACTCGGTGTTGTTGTTGACACATGTTGAATGTTGACATCGCGCTGCAAATGTCTAGGAAATGAAAACGCAAAGGAAACTAACACCGACCGAATCCAGGTATAAACCAAGTGTTTTTTTTTTCATGTATTTATTTAATTGTTGTAATCAAAAATAATTAACTCTTATTTTTTTCTTGTCGAGTTATCAAAATTATTGATTAAGAAAAAAAACATTTTTTAGGTATAATATACCTACACTAAAAGGTGCCCGTAGCTTTGTTCGCGCAGGAGAAAAAGTCATTATCTGTATTTTTTCTTCAGCGTAGTCGGGTAAAAAGTAGCCTATAACCATCCGTGGATACCCAGCTACCCGTGATAATATCAAACTTTAATCCTATATATTTTACATAACAAAAAACACAATCGTATTAATCTTTTAATTTCATACTCGTCGCCAAACAATCCAGCTCCTGATTGCGTGACGGGTACAGAGATGAATGATAAATCATAGGCTTTATTTTACATTTTCCACTAACATTAATCCATCAGGAATATCTCGACTGCAACTGCTTTTGTGAGGCTTTTATTCAGCGGTTCTAGTTTTACGCGATTAAGGTAAAGCATAGTGGAACCATTTGCATTCCCGTCCTAGTTTCCTCGGATTAAACTGCAGCTGCAACACTTTGAACATGATGGGATTTATTTGAAAATCTCTGAAGCACTATTTTATTCAGATAAGTGAAGTTTTTATCTTGCCGAACTTATAACCTAGCATTTTTTTTCTCCGAAAACTTGAATACTTCTCATAGAAAAGGGTGAGGCGTAGAAGTCGTTTGGGAATAATATTAATCTTACTCGTACATGAATTTGGAGTATGCGTTAGGTCCTGTTGTTACGTTGAAATATTGGCATGTATTGGAACGAAGGGTGACTTATGTCGGGGCCACGTCTCCAGCTATCACACCGATGTCACTAACACAGGGAATGTATTCGGTATTTGTATTCCCTCGTGGGTGACATTGATGTTAACGTCCCTTTCTAACGTAGATAAGCTACGAATATATCTAGTTCGTATCAATGTGGGTCAAAAGGCGTGCCCGAGTTAGGTTAGGTCTTCTAAGCGCTGCAAATAAATTCTAATAATTAAGTTTCATGGGATGGGTGGGAAATTTACATATGGTGTACGTAGAGTAGTTCTTTAATACAAGGGCTGTATCTGATTAAATTACATCTATTAGGTGAGATTACTCTTACTGTGACATGTCCTCAACCGAAAGAAAAAAGGTAAAATAGCAAAAATTAAAAGTTTAGCTTAGACACTAGGTCAAGCAGGGTATCATATATGAAATCCTGCATATTTTTGAACAATTTTTTTTATTGTGACCAGATTTGGTTTTATTAAGGAAAATGTGAAAAAAAAAACCATTATCTCCGAAGTTTACCTAACGAAAATTTTTGAAATTTTCACAATTTGTATAATATACATAAAAATGACACGAAAATTATAATCATGTCTCTAAGTAGTTTTTTTTATTTTCAAAAACCCATTTGTACAATTGGGTTGCGTTAAGTTTGCACCTCATTTGTATGCAATGATATAGAAATGTTAGGGTAACTGAAAGTTTGTACGGAACCCTCCGTGCGCGAGTCCGACTCGCACTTGGTCGGATTTTTTTTCTTCTTCTTTATTGACCCTTTTTCCGAAACATAAAATTACAACGTTCATAAAGATATGCTATAACTTCATATTTGTCAAGGAAATCCCATTATGCGTCTCGGCGCAGGTGTTCACACAACTTCAGCATATAACGTGCTCGTATATAGGCCTTCGTCTTTGCAGCCTCTGTTTGGAAGTGAACAACCTAATTGCTCGCGAGTGGAACCTTTGCCCGCTGACGTGTATTCACCCGCAACAAGCTGGTACGTGGGAGAAATGCTAGCATAGAACCGAATCTGCTTAGAAGCACGTTTGTTTCTCTCACTAGAAGGTGCCCACGATTTTGTTCGTGGAAAAAGGTTATTACTTTAGCATGGTCGTGTAAAGAGTATCCCAGGCTTTTATAGTTAACCATCCTCGGACATTTCATTTTTACTACTTTATAACTGTATAGATATTGAATATCGGCAACTGTTTGTTGTCTGTCTACAGCTCATATAGCCACTATAGTTATTAATTAATCATAATGATAATAAAAATTAAAAAAGAAGTGTTCCAGATAAAATGTGTACAGACAGCATTAAATAATTTGCAACATTGAAAACGCCAAATATATCTCAACACGTATTTATTAGGCACAAAGATGTGCCACTATTTATTTGCCGCTGTCGATGATACATATACTATTTGATGCTGACTGTAGATTGATGGTAATGAAATGAGAGGATCGCTAGCCACAAAGAGACATATTGCCTACCTACCAGGACAACATGGGCGTCCGGAAGCATAATGAGTATTCAAACTGCGTATGCTAAAAACTCCGGCTCAGTGAGCTAACTTGGTTATCTGGCGGATGCCTTTGAAGTAGTTGTAATAGATTTGTACATACGGTTAAAATAGTTAACTAACGACTGTATTGCTTAGTTTTCATTAAATAACGACTGCATTGTTTACCTATACGTAGGTACATTTGTTATCTACGATTATTCTGAAGTATTAATTTATTATTTAATGGAATTATAGAATTATCTTTGTTCAACTCCATTTATATTAAACTTTATAGAATCTAAGGAAACTTATAATCTTTGTGAAACGTAATGAAAGTTCTATACCTATTATAACAAACAATACGATAGCTCCCTAACCCGTACTATCAAGAGTTTCTTTAATGTATATTCCATGGTAGACGGTTAAAGGAAGCAATTTTTCGAGGCTTGCTTATCCTTGCCATACACGTGCCGGTCTAAAGCAGGTATTGGATGATTCGCGTGCGCACTAGGGTACCAGGTGACACGTTTGCGTTGAATGCTTTGTTTACTGACCATACATTGAGCGGGGAGCTGAATGGAACCTGTGCACGCTTAGGCATTCATTGCAGCGCTGCTCCGGGTGACGGGGTAACTAACCTCTCCGCGATGAATTCCGAAATAATTAAATGCTGCAGGACTATCTGCCTGGAATTGCACGGATACTACGGCTGGCGCTCGTGCAATACTGAATACTGACCACTCTCACCGCGACACCGCAGCCCGGATATCGGAAATGCTTTTGACATTCTCGATTGGTGAATGATTTGAATATTGAGATGATGAATAGATTCACACAGGTATTCATGTGCCGATTACATATTGCTTAGTATTGAATATTGAGATGATGAATATTCACATAGGTATTCATGTGCCAATTACATATTGCTTACTATTGAGTCAGTACTGAGTTACGTGTAAAATGAAAATAGAAGATGTATCATACTTACTAGGGATCCCAAAACTTTGAAATTGTAACCACAATGATTGCGACCAATGAAACATTTTTCATTTTTCATTTTCCTTTTCATTTCTAAGGAATTCGCACTCCAACACGAAATAAATGTTGCAAAATGATAAATAGTCTACTTTTAAAATTTACAAATGATAATAAATGAACCTCAACTTAACTGTTATCTCGATTTTTCCAGACCGCAATAAGTGGACTTGCCTGGACAAAAAGGCCTCTTACGAGAAATAATATTTCACCATTATACAGCCTTTAGCAAACCTCTGCAGATAGGGGGCTATTCATAAATTACGTCATTTCAAATGGGGAGGGGGGGGGGGGGGGTCTAGACATCGGATGATGGTAGCATGACGAAGGAAGGGGGGGATCAGTCCCAAGATGACATCATCTTTCGCAACTATAAAAAATGCTTGCTGAGTAAAAAAGGGAATGAAAGTCGTATTTCTATAAACTGTTGATGAAAACGCACTTTTTGGAAATTACATCATTTTATTTGGTGGGGGGGGGGGGGGGGGGGGGGGTAAAAATCGTCAAAATAGATGACGTAATTTATGAACAGCCCCTAGGTAGGGTTTAATCATCAGACATTTCCACGTCATGTTTGTACCTATATAGGAATAAAATTCGCTGTGCTCAATTTCGTACCCACTATGATAATAGTTATCATCGTTATTGGGGTCATTTTCCCGTCAACTTAATAAGCGTTTACTTACCTATACCACTTTAACAAGGTGGAGTTTCCCCGCATACGAGTTTCAGGTGAACGCGCGTTCCATTAGCGCTAATTAGAATTTCTCTAAGCCTCAGCACATCCCCTTTACCGCGCCAGGACCACACATACTCTAACTACCTTTGCCCGTGACATCGTTCCCGTGGGACATTCGAAAACCCGGGCCTTAGCCTTAGCGTGAGAAACCTCCACGCAGAATTTTCTGTTTTGGATTGTGTCGTCAATGAGTCCATCGATCAGTCAGTATCAATACTTTTTTATTTACTTATATAATGTAGCTATCCAACTCAGCTGCCATCAAAACGTACTTCATGTTAATTTATTCTAACGCCTGAAGCTTATCGATAGCAATCATTCTCGCTGCTGATGCCGTCATGAATCACCAGGCGCTTTTAATAAGAAAGGCAAAATTAACTGGGCGTATTTTGTTTGACCTGTTACTGTATCGGAATGCTTCGGAAAAGTTTCCTTTAACGTCAACGAGTGCTGTAACAACGGACGAACTTAATTAAAATATCGGATACCGCCCGGAGAAAGCGACAGGCGCTTCATGACATTAATTTATGTTAAAAATTGAAAGTGCCGATCGATTAAATTGATATACGGAAATTCACTATCAAATTGGCGATACTAGTTTAATGTTCTGAGTTTATTGCTAGGAACGAACAGTTTTTTTATTGTGATAAAAATGTCTATTATGAATTATGATCGGAACGCTCACTGGAATAGAACGCAATGAAAACGCTGATGTGAAATAAAATGTATGTGTTTATTACGAACATTATTTCTTACTATTTATAAAACATAACCACTGACACTGGCCGCGTAGTTTACATAGCAAAACTTACAATTCATTGATTGATTGATTCTGAAAGCTTTTTTTCAAATACAGGCCGGTTATTATTTGCCGTTTACAGTCGTTAATATTGACGACTGAATTCAATAAGGAAACGGGCGAGAATGCCTAAAATAACTTAAGTAGGAATCGCATTATATTATATCGGGTCTCCCCTCGAGGTCGGGCTCGTCACCGCTCGCTTGGCGGGCGTGAAAGAGGGCTTCGCGAGCTTCCGGCGGCTGACGTTGTTCGACAATACCCCCCAACTTACCGGGGTACAATATTCATACCTTTAACAAACACGATGGTCACGAACCAATACATTTTTGACCTTTGGATAACCACTGCGCGAAGAAAGAATTCAGTTTTATTCATTGGTATTATTACAAATAGTATCAGTAAGCTATATAAAGTGTGATATTTTTAATCCGTTCCGCTAAAAAAATATTTGTTCCTTTCTGGGACTTGGTTATAATTTATAATATCGATACCTTAGTTCACACAATTTAATAATTTTTCAATTACTATATTTTTGCCCATGGAATTTCAACTTTACGTATTTGTGCACTAAAGACAAGTATTTTTCTCAAACAGTTAGTACGATTGTGCTAAGGTATCGATATATCTAGCTTATTTTTTTTTTATCTCTAAAATTCATTCTTAAATAACCCGGTTTGGTTAAATTTGCCTCTCGTCAAACTTAACTGGCGAGTTAAGTCGGAATAAGTGAAAGTTTGTACGGAACCCTCGATGCGCGAGTCAGACTCGCATTTGGCCGGGGTTTTTGATTTGTAATTTAGTTTACCATTCATTGTTATTAATTGTATTAGGCTAGTTTTACTGGCGTTTCATCCCTATCAGTTTTTTGTCGCATACCGTCGGTACTTTGAAAAAAACTTCTATCTAAAACCAACATCGGGAAAAAGGCAGTAAGTGTACACTGGCATCATATAGAGTTACAACGTTTTGTGTTTGACCACAATGAGATTCGAGTTTTTTTCAAAGTAGTGACGATATATTGATTGAAGAAGTGAGCGACAATAAACATTTAAATTATACCGCAAACCTAAAATACGATACAAGAATTATTTATTGCTCACCAACAAGAGAAACTGTACAATAGAGCCTTAACATGTACTACGGTAACAGTAGGTGGTCTTATCGCTCAAGAGCGATCACTTCCAGACAACTTTTGGGTTAGCGGAAATGGCACGAAATAGCCAGGAATGAGTGATGAGGTGGTGACATAAGATTATAAATAATAAAAAATAAAGTAAAAACATAAACAAAAGAAAAATAACTGATGCAGTTGACATCAAACTGATGAGAAAACCAAAATCAGCACATAATAATTAAAAAGTAACAATTACGGGAGTGATAAATAATGATCTTTTAACTTAGCTTTAATAATAGGCAAAGACTTCGCTTGCTGTTAATCGAGCGGAAGAGAAATCCACAGCAAAATAACCTGGAATGTAAAATATTTCGTATAAAATATTGACTTCGACGAGGGAACTGCTAGAAGAATGTGTTGAGCGGACCTTGGTGATAAAAGATAACTAAAACGTTCCCTGAGATAGCGAGGAGTTGCAGGATGAAAAAGTGTATTACAGAGAAGGGAAAGTTTGGGTGTTACGACGAAGACGGATAGCACAGGATATTGTTGTACCAAATATTTGCGCTATCTGTTACTGATTTCTTCAAAATATGTGGGAGGAAATTCATATCAGTTGAAAGGCTTGTAGAGCCACTTATTAATGAATTTTAGTCGGTACTACCTATAGCTAGCCGCAGTAGAACTGAGACGCCAATTTTAATTAATAAATATCCTAGTTTTCGCTTGCAAAATGTTTTTTCGCTTTTGTTAGTTTGTGCAAACTGGATGTGAAAAACGCGTTAAAAAGTTTTGCTGCCGAATATTTTCTACGTAAATAAATTACATTTACGTATAATTAAATTTGAACGAAACGTTTAGAGCGGTTCGAATTTGTGACGTAGAATAACTTCTTTAAAACCCCGTTAAATTTATGCGGGTAATTTGGGAAGTAAACCGGCAAACGGTTTCTATTTACGGAGATAGATACTTGGTTAATTTAGGTCGAGAGCATAAACAGATTATGAGACAACAGCTGCATTGATTGTCATTTCATTCATTACAATACTATAAGAGTTTACTTTTGATGCGTCGCGCAGAAATTAGGTAGTTGTGAAGTGCTGTTGTTGCTATGGTTCTTTATTTGGTTTTATAACAAAAGTATTAATTTAATGTTTTTTGTAATGAATTTATGATTTGCATTAATAGCGAGATTGTTTTTACTGTTTTCATTTACATTTCTTGAGTTCAACGGGTATTAAAATCGTTCTATATATAGTCTTTTCGATAAATGAAGGACTATTTCTTTACCCAAAGTAAAATTTCATACTAAAAGGTTCAGAAGAACAAATAAATACGAGAATAAGATCTTATTGTGGTCTGACAATAGATCCATTATTTGTTGAGTTCAAAGTTTTAAGGAAAAAAATCCTAAAGAAAAGATATCAAATCAGAATAATGGGTTCGCCTTAAAAAAAAAACACGGCAGATTTTATTTCTCTGATATTATTTATCAAATATCCTGATGTTCTCGTCGAATATGAATCTTTTTTTAAGTTCAACGAAAAAATCTGTATACAGCTTCATCATTTTATTTTACAACAGGTATATTTTGCGTGTCGTTCTTTGTTTTTGGTCTTTAAAATCTCGTGACCTAATTTCAACTGATTTCGAGTTGCTTTACGAAGAAAGGACATAGAATTTGTCAAATGCAAGTGATGATGATGATGACCCATCCGTACAAATTATATATCAATACGAATAGCAGTATAAACCAAGCATATTTTATACTACCCTTGTTATTCCGACGATTCCCGATATAATTATACCCAACAATACATGATTCGAGGAGGTCGAGTTTGTTGTAAGTGGATTTTCCGATCTCACCAATATTACGGCAATTTGTTCAAGAGGAAATGGAACGTGAATTATTGCAGTCTCCTACCCCGACCCTGCCCCACGCATTGTTCAACAATATCTACTTAAATCTGATGTACCTGATTGCTTAATTGGATACCATATAAGCAGGTATCTTCACCCAGATTATAAATTCGAAAGTGTGTTTGATGCATGCTTTGTCGGAGAACAACGGTCCATCGTTGAGTCGTTGGAAATGCAAAATATATCAGAATAAGGACTGCATCGTTAATTATGGAAACAACTTTACCTAGCCGTATTCTATTCCTAAATTTACAATACTTTTTAGATTATAATTGCACACGCGGTTAATTAGTGCTTTGATAAGATACACATTTCATCCTGAGAACTCGACGTGAAGGATCTGGTTTAGCCAAAATCTACCCAATTCGGCCGAGTAAACAATGACGACGACAAATTCTATAAGAAACTATGCTTGCTTTGTTCGCACAAGACGATGTTGCACAAGAAATTACCATACGCAATTACACATGATTCGTAAAGTATAACATCTGTGGCTATTTGAAAATATAGCATACTCATTAACACATCAATCATCATCTCCAACTTTGAAATCTAATAATTATAAAGGAGCGTTTCTATCGAAGTGCTCTACTGATGGTTCGGCGCTATGAATGTCCATTTTACTTTGGTCTCAGGCTGATACCTTTAGCTAGTCTTTCTCCTCCTGCTTGCACTAAAAATGTATGGGAAACCTAAACTGTAAATAAAAAGTAGCTTTATACGTAAAAGTCATGAAGAGGACAGTTAGATAACATGTTTTGGCAGCAATTTAATCTGTTTTCTTTTAATATTATACATATATATATATACATATTAAATTGAGTTCAATTGGCTTGTCTCGACTATATTTTCTGGTCGATTTTGAAAGCATCATAAAGTCTCTTAGATATGAAAGTTAACCACATTATATCAAATTAAATGGTTAAAAAACACCCCTCGAACATACCTTTAGAACATAGTAATTCAAAATAATACGCATGTCAACAGTCAGACTAGGTTTTGTCTGTTTTATAGTTAACGATACGGTCCTTATAGGCTAAATGTGGCTCACATATGGGTTATGTTTAACCCCCCGACAAAAAAGAGGCGACTCTGTGACTCTGTGACCGATTTGAGTGCGGTTTTGTTTGTGTTATAATTTTATCCCGAATGTTTAACTTTGTTTGATGAAAGTCGGAGCACTTGTCTCCAAGATATTCAGCTTTTAAATTTTTATAGTTATTTTAAAATCGAATATAAGCAAGGTTCTTCTAACTATTGTATAAAGAATAAAAAAAAAACATGAAAGTTGTTGTACTTAATGTAGTAATACAGCTTTATTACACGTCCGTTTATGTTCTCATTAGTATAGTTACTCATTGCTTCATAATTAAACTCTTAGTTGTCTGTTTCTGTTTACTCCTTAGCAGTAGACGTACCTAGTTCAGTTGCCAGCGTCCTTCGCACTCAGTCTGCTGCCGCAGCACAAACAATTAATGCAAAAAATAATTACTTTCACCAAACAATGCAAGTTTGCAGTAGCTTTGGTTGCAATTTTTACAAATGTACAATACGTGCGTACTGGCAAAATGGACTGAAATAATGAAGGTACCTACTCGTACTGTGTTTGGTTTGGTTCGACTTTAAATAAAAAAAAGCTTTGCAGATATATGTATAAAACATCCAAAATCACCCTATATTCTAGGTATCCCGCTTTCGTTGTTTACGTGAAAGGACACAATCCAATTAATACTCCATTGTGTTAAGTTAATGATATGGCTAAGGATGGCGAATTTTAAGAACGGATCTAATTTCAATGAGTGAGGTATACTTATTTACTCCAAATTGGTTTAGTACGCTAGCTTCTGTAAGCTAGGATATCTCGACCTTCCAGACGATGCCAGACGTCCTGCCGCCATATGTCGCGGTATCGATTCGTTTATCATAGAGACCTACTTTTTCAGATAATTCCTATTGGAACAATATGGATGTTGACTATACTGAAATAAAATTAAAATTTTAGTTTTTATGACAGAAATCGTGTTTTTTTTGAGTTTTAGACCTGAAGTAGGCCTTGTTTTATGAGCCTTTAAAGTTGGGCGGGAAAGCCCATTTTTAAAGTAAGAAAATATTAATAACTAATAATCCCATGAAATGTATGTTAACTTTTGTTATGGAATCGTTTCGATAAACGCAAGTTTTTACAAGTACTGCAGAACAAAGTTCTTAATTTCTTGGGGCGTTTTTTGGCATAATCCAAAATTTAGAGTTTTTATGACATTGAAGAGCTTTTTTCACCAGTACTTCTATTATTAAAAGGTTTTTCTATAACATACATTGGAAAACAGAAGGAATCAGACAAATAGAAGGAATCTGGGTTATTTATCATAGACATATTCTCAATAGGTAGGCGAGAAAAAGAATGTTGGTTGCAGGGGGCATTCTTGGTTAAAGAATCTTCGAACTCGTGGGTCGTTCCGAAATACAGTAAAAGAGGCGAAGATCGCAATTATATTTTTCAACCATCAGTGAAAGGGAAGCCAGAAGAGAAAGAAGTTGTACAAATTAAATTTAGTCGCCATTCCTAAATATACAGCTATCGACAGTATATTCAGTAGATTTTACTTCCAGCTGTGATTAAAAAAGTCCAATCCTTTATTCACAGCGAAACCCATATGGATTAGCTGACAATACTTTATCCTTAAATTGTAAAGGTTCGAGTCTTTGTGAAAGTCCGCAATTTTTCGTCCTGTCAACTTCGCAAATATGTAGGTAGCCATCGGCGTCGCCTGTTTGCTGGCTGGCTCAGCGGATTCGCTTGTGCAAAGAGTAATTTAAAATTCAAAACGCCCGGTCGCGCGCGGGCTCTCGCTGTCGAGTCGAGGCGCTCATTAGGCGCTATTCATTCTGCATGGTGCGCCGCATGAAAATAATAATTATTGGCCTGTTGTTGCTTTTAAATATTCAAAATTTCGTTTAGAAAAAATCTAATTACCTGGGCACATAATAATAAAATTAGTGTTCATTCTAGAAAGGCATGATGAACAAAATCACGATTTTTTAAACATGCAATGCCCACACTATATTCATAACTCCAATGAAAAAGAACTTGGAGTAAGAGCGATGCAGGAGCATATTGCAATACGAACAGCTTTTTATAACACGATACTCCACTAATCCGGTGGAAGCCCCATTGTCTACAAGCCATTCCATTCAGACTAACGTTTGCCCCCAAGCTGCGCTGCTTAAGTGCTCCAGGGCTTACTGCTAGGTATGTAAGTATAATCCTACCGTATATTCATACAAATTATATGACTACCTAATATATAAAAGTAACAAACCCTTGTATGTGACTATTTCGTAGTTTCCATCTCTGTAGATCAATACATTAAGGCGAAGGGGTGGCCAAATCACTGAAATCGAGGTGTTTTTGTGCAATTTTTTTGATATTATATGTAGCATGTAGAGATCTGAAAAGTAACTATTCAGGACACATATATACTTAATTATGAGTTGATAGAATAAGTTCGTTCCTATCTGATGTAACTAGGCCTAGAAACTATATTTAAGAAGCAGGTTTTTAAAAATCTTCTACATCTTTTTTTCCGCCTGTGAGCAATTCTACATTACCAAATTTTGCACATGTACTTTAAAAACCTTGGTCTACTAACTGATAGGAAAAAACTTAGTCTAATTTATGTAATACTGAGTTTAGACCCAAAATCAACTTTCGCCTACGCCATTTCAACAATTTATCTGCTTTGCCTTAAGGTTGACTGGTAGAGAATGCCCTATGGCATTAAGTCCGCCTTTTGTACGATAAGTTTTTCTTTTGTGCAATAAAGATGAAATTTATTTATAAATTTCTACGAAGTCAACGTACTAAATATTTGATCAGTGTAAAAGCGTAGGCGTTTTAGCAGTGAAAGCGACGTTGCGTGCTCGCGCTACGCCACGGCGGTGTGGCGTTCGCTTACGCTGTTGCCAGCTCGCTTCCATCTATCCATAGTGATAATGTTTTTGAATTCATTCCGTCAACTGATTGCGTTTGTTTTGTTTTGATGTGTTCTATTCTACGATTAAGTACCAGTGTAATAGGGAAGATGACTAAATTTTAAAAATTAGTCCGTCTGTACGTTACTAAAAATATTGGACACGTATTTTTTCTTTTTTTACTTACTCGAAAAATAAAGGATACATTGAGTCAAAATGTCGCGTGACGTCACTCTTAAGTACAAATTTTACTTAGGAGTGACGTCACGAGCCCCCACTCCTAAACTTAAACGCGATTTATCTGAGTATTTTTTATTATTATGTAAAAACAAAAAATACGGATCCAATATTTTTGTATTATCTAACTGACGGACTAATTAGAATTTTGATTTTCATACCCCGTCATCATGCCTTTATATCAAGGTGCTCTGTGTTTATTATTATTACGAACCGGTAGTCTTTGAGGCGTTGTTTATTTCGAGGATTTGTTATGTTGTTTTGTATGTTATTGTTTGCGTTATTTGACATTGATCTTGGTGTTTTGTGCGGCGTGAGTCGCTCCGTGCGACGTAGTTACTTGGAAATTCATGAGTCCCTAAAACTGAGGAGCAAGAACGGTGGCGGTGGTGGTAATGGTAGTAATGGTGGTGATGATGGTGGTGGTGGTGATGGTGGTGATGATGGTGGTTGTAGTAGTTGTTTGATGGTAGTGATGGTGGTGGTGCTGATGGTGGTGGTAGTGGTGGTGTTGATGGTAGTGATAGTGGTGGTGCTGATGGTGATGGTGCTGATGATGGTAGTGATGGTGGTGGTATGGTAGTGGTGGTGTTGATGTTGATGATGGTGGTGATGGTGATGATGGTGATGGGGTTGGATCATCACCATCACCAGCATCCCAATCATCACCATCACCACCATCCCAATCATCACCATTACCACCACCACCACCATCCACCACCACCATACACCAATGATCATCCAATCCTGAATACCAGTAGATACCCCCAGGGTCCATAAGAATCTGGAAAATGGTTGACAGTCCGGAAGGTATAATCCTTCCAAATCCATAATTTAAAATAGGCACAAATAAAAAACTTTCTATTGATACAACACATACTCGTAATTTCAGCAAGCAGAATGGTCAAAAAAACAAACTGGAATAAAGTAGTCTCAAAACAAGCGCCACCATACTGCAAAAGGAGTCGATAGTTCTCAACTAGTCAATGCGCGATACGACGAGTCGAGAGAGAGCTTCTAATATATACTAGATGGCGCGCGCGCTCGAAGTATTACGTTGGGGCCGAACGAGCAAGGTCATTTCCCCATCTCTTCGCCTTAAACATTGTGACGACGGCCTGCTAACGGGAACACGGTTTAAGTAATTTAGCATTTCAATAAGTGCAGAACCCCAGTAACTTTACAAACAACTGTCCTGTCTTGTCGAAGCTCAACTTAAAATTTAAGGGCTCGGAAGTTGCCGAAAGAGGAAATACTTTACAAGTTTGAAATCCAATTGCGAAAACTTACGCGTTTGTCATCTTATTCGTTATGTATGTCTAGACTAGACCAACTAAATCAATATTGATCAATAAAAAATTAAAACTTGCACACGTGAATGCATTATATTTTTATTCGTTATTTTGATGTTGTTATAGAATAATTCAATCAGAAAATGAGTTATTTAATAGGCTTTACTTAAAATAAAAATAGTTTAACAAACTTGGAGTCATTCAGAAAATGTAAAAGTGATAAAACATGGTAGACGAAATATGGTCCAGAGTATCATGGGCTGTATTTTTATTATTATATTTCCGAGCAAATTACATTTTCAACGTGAACGAAGCCGCGAAAACGCCTTGTAGTTTGGTGATATAATACCTCTTTATGTACTTATTTTTCCTAATAATTTTTCAAAAGTTCACATGGGTTTGGTGGAGATAAAATCTTCAATCGGGTCAGCCTGGTTGATTGGTATAAAATTCAGCAGACCGCAAACCACGGCGCTGTTTGTGCCGGGTAACGCGGCCACTGATACGGTATTTTATTCTGTAAATAACCCCCCCGTAATCCCCTACATCGGTGTGTCAAAGCCTTAAGGTAGATCACAGGAACACTATCGGATTGCTTGGCCTTTGTAGTATTGTTACGCTAAGACGTGGGGCGAGCGTTGATATTGTGTCTATTCGGAATATTGTATTATCCTTTGAGGTGTGCGATTTGAGCAGTAACCCTTTTATGCAGGGATTCATAACGGGATTCGTGGCTTACATGCTGTTTTCTGTTGTTTGTATAATCAACGACTCACGTAATACTCATATCTAGGAGTACTCATACTAGAATCCTATCCCAATAACCCAATACGAGTACAATTGAAAGTTTTTGTCTTTTGCGGGAATTTATGAATTTCATAGTCGAACTCTGACCATTAAGCCAAGCTACACCCAAAAATAATATTTTATTATCTAAAGGAATATAGGCTTCAGATTGGTGTTGATTAATTAAGGTTAATAATTGTGAAGATGATCCGATCAACAATGAAGGCTTTTAGAGGTCTTGAGGTGAGGTGTGGTCTGAGGAGTTCAGTATATCGAAGATTGGAGTTCCGTGCTACAGCAAAAAGGTACCCAATCTCTTCAGGAGTTTATACGTTACCGTTTTGGTTTAGAAGTTCAGTTGCGGTGTGGATTTTAGTTAGGAAGCACGTAAGCCTTGCCTTTGTTTTGTAGCCATATTTGCTCCGGTTTTACTACAAAAATATGTGATGCTGTGGTCTTCAATGAGATATAAGTCGCGTGAATTTGAGATTATACTAAATTATAAGTTTCTATCTAAAATATAATAATAACAAAATAGCATTTTCGTGACTAGCTTTTATTGCCGACTGTACTTTTCTTTGAAAATCCCTTAACTTCTCATCGAGACGATTCTAAAGAGCCCAAACTCGGTAGTATTGCGTAATTGTTGACAGAGTTTCTATGCTCTATCATCAGATCACCTTAATGATGTTATAAACAAGCTGTATTAGAGCATATACAGCCTTCATAACGCTCTAACTGGCTGTATAAGCCCTTATACAACTTGTGTGCTACTTGGTTTGAATTGTCACCTAATTTAAATAAGTATGCCAAATAGCTCAATCGACAACCGGGAAGTGGGTAAAGTTTCACTTGCGTTATTTGACCCTCACATACTAACATTCATACTAACCCGTCAAGTTTAATAAAAGCTTGTAAAAACATATTATCTAGTTTATTATATAAATTCAAAGTTTCTAGAGAGTATTTTGGTTTTCTTCTTACATTTAATCTTGTTTATATTTTCGCCCAAAAATACACCCTTCCAACACCAGTATAAAACATTTGATCTGGCGGATAATTATATGTAACAAAGAGTATTATTATCGTTGATAAGTTTATATATAGAACGGTCGCCCGCCCAAGAGTCTATTTGCCGCCCACTGGGCACGGGTGTCGACCCGAGCTTGCACAGTGAACTCGCCACGTTTGTTGTGGAAAAAAGTTTATACCCGGCTTCTTCCCTAATGCTAATACAATGCGACTGGCAGCAAAGATAAGTCTGGCTTCTGATGACGTAGCGCTTTTTTCCTGAGAAAAGTTGCAATTGAAATATTTCATTGTTTTATTTTAGAGCCCCATTTGATACGTTAATAAATTATATATATATTCGAGCAGTCAGCGATTGGTTTTTAATGTCGCTTAATGTTTAAATTCTTATCATGAGAATGAAATATAACATACTAGTAAAGCCATTCATAAAAAGTAACATGCATACGAGTATTATGTTCAAAAAAATAGTTCAAGTTAGGTTTACCTCTTAAGATGTTTGTCGTTTGGTGAAATATCTCTGCTGTGCTAGTTTTTTCTTTTATAGAGTTCAAACATTGATAAGAAGATGATCAGGATCATCATCATTAGGACGAATTTTTTTACATGATTCTGTACCGAGTTTAGTGACATCACTCGTGTTCCTGAGAGCAAATAATCGTTTGACACTAAAGTAAAAAAAGAAATGTATCAGTGTTCTCTAGCTGGTGTTGAAGGTCCAGTCCGTCTTACATACATATTGGGGTGTGCCAAGAATTTGGAACTGACTGAAACAGCACATACATACATATATTTTCACACAGTGAACTGTATCTATAACGCAATAAATTGCTTTTCTTTTTTTCGGAAGCAAGCATGTATTTTTCCTAATTATAGTAATCTAACTCATCCTTAATTCTAATCTGAAGATATTTGTGTATCGTTTATTTTTGTCTCATTATATTTGGGTCCGATCCACCGTGTGGCCATTTCTCCGCTGCTTACGATGTGATGTGACGAATTTTAAGAACAGTGTGATACAAACGGTCGCAAGGTTCATTTCGCCACTTTCATTTTGGCACAGTGTCGTATCGGGCGTTTTCATCGATAACTTGTTGTGTATTATTTGTGTAGTGTTCTGTGCTAGATATCGCAAGCGTTAAAAATTTGACAGGTTTGTTTATTTTTTATATTCATTATTCAGTCAGTTTCTGTGCTGCTAGAATTTACACGCAGCGCGCGTGTGTGAGCTATATATATATATTTGCTCTCCAGCGAAGCAATTATACCGGATGCAATCCGGGAAACGGTAAACACTCAAATTCGGTTTTCAACTAATTGCAAAACCATTGTTGTTGACTTCGTTTATACTTTCGTTCCATGTTCCATTCGAAATCAAACAGTTATCTTTGGTCTCTTCCGTGTTTCGAAACATCTGAAAATAACATCGAAAGTTGTTAACCTGATTTCGAGCTACAAAGGGCTCTACACCATTTATCTATCAGTTTTCTAACTTCTTGAATGCTGTAATTGATTGTAAAAAAATTGCCACTTTTATATCGGAACATTCCAATAAAATAAAACAACCGAGAGCGGTAGGAAGTCGGGACAAATCGATTCTATTAGAAAAGTGTATAAAACAACTAGCAAACTAAACAAGTTACTATCGCTGAGGGGGAGGGTTCTATGAACCCTGAAGTTTGTTAGACACTCATAAAGTGTCACATGTTTTATGCGGCCAGTTGGAATTTAATGTATCGCCTTTGAACGAAAAACGTTTTCGCCTGAGAACAGTTTCAGAATTGCTAGTCGTAAATCAACTGGTAGTCGCAGAACCCTAAAAATTAGTCTCACGTCTAGACTCGTTCTCGGTACTCGGTAGTTGTCATGTTCAGGCCAAACTCTCCGTCGGCGCTTGTATTTGGTATTATTTTTGTAAAACTTACAACTACGCTGTCGGGTTTTATACTCGAACGACTTTTTCAAAGCGCTCATTTATTATACGTTATTTTAATGTTGTTTCCACAGCTTATCTCAACTCTCCTTAAAAATATAAACATCGCGTAAAGAAGAATATTGTAATGTTCAAAACGCGGAAATTAGAAAACTTTTCGAATGAATTCTGTTATAACTTTCCTACTTATTGGTGAAATATATTCAGGAATGCCTTTTTTGGCATTGCGGTCGGTTTTAATTTAAGTCAGTATTAGTACTTTTATTTTTTAAGTATGTAAAAAAATACTGTAACGTATTTAATACAAGTTTTGAAGTAAGTTTAATATTGGATTGTCATAGAATCAGTAAGATATTCAAACCAAAGTCGAATTTTACACAAGTAACCCTACAAAGACACAAGTTTACGCTTTCACCTCTAAAAAGTCTGCGTTTGTTGCATCAACTCGTTTTGAGAATACTCCCCTAACTGCCACAGCCAGTATCGGAATCCTTGGCGTCGATATATCGAGTGAAGTCCAGTTCCGCGGCCATCTGGAGGGTAAGGCCAAATTAGCCTCTAAGAAGCTCGGCGTGCTCAACGAATCGAGACAGTATTACGCTCCGGCCCACCTCCTACAGCTTTACAAGGCGCAGGTCCGCCCACACATGGAATACTGTTGTCATCTGTGGGCTGGGGCTCCCAAGTACCAGCTTCTCCCTCTAGACCGCATTCAACGGAGAGCGACTCGTATCGTCGGTTGCCAGCGTATTTCAGATCGGCTTGACTCCTATCGCAACACAATAGGTACTTCACAAAAAACACGATAATAGAAAAACAAACAAACTCAAATGTCACATTCAATACAAACAAATATTATTATTATTGTTATTTAGGTCATGTCATAAATTATAAAGTAACAAAATTCACAAAAACATTATCTGTAATACAAAATAAATGCTACTGAAATATAAGTTAAAGGTACAACTACAAACTAATTACGATGGCACCAATCAAGTCAAATGTTTATATTGGCAGTAATCTTCAACAGAGTAAAAGCATTTCTCTAACAAAAAATCTCTAAGCTTATTACAAAACATGTGTCTATTTACTAATGACTTTAACTCGATTGGCAACTTGTTAAAAATAACAACTGACTGGTAGCCTGACGTGTGCTTGACTACTTTTAGTTTAGTAGTGATTGAGTTTGGCAAATCTTTCCTCCTCGTAGCTAAACGCACTTGCCTTTCCTCAGGTGTCTCTATGTCTGTAATGTATTTGATTAAGTCTGTCAGTACTACATGGATGTATAGGCACGGACCAGTCAGGATCCCATATTTTGAAAAATAGTCCTTACAGGATGTTCTTTGGGGAATTCTAGATATGGTTCTGATAGCCCTTTTTTGAGAAACAAAAGCCGTGTGGATGTTGTATTTATAACTGTTTCCCCAGAACTTTATGCTATACCTTAACCTAGACTCCACCAATGCGTAATATACCATCTTGAGTTGGGACAACTTTACCTCATCCCTAAGACTTCGAAGGGCATAACACGCAGAACTTATAGAATTTGCTATTTCTGAGAGTTCAAATTTCCAATTAAGGCTCGAGTCAAGATGGATACCAAGACATTTTACTGTTTCCTTCTGATGGATTATGACATCGTTTGAGCGAATCTGCAGTACATCCTTGTTGCGAGAAGTAGTTCTGAAAAGCAGAGTCTTGGTTTTACTGCAGTTTAGCTCTAGTTCGTTGACACTGAACCAAGAGTGAAAAGCCTTCATCGCGTCATTTGCTTTGTCATTTAGTACTTCACAGTTTTCTGCTGATATGATGGCGTTCGTGTCATCCGCAAAAACTACAAGTTCAGTATCAGAAATAGCATTTTTTATGTACGGTATGAGGTCATTTATAAAAATTATGAAAAATATGGGCCCTAGTGGACGGTATGAGGTCATTTATAAAAATTATGAAAAATATGGAACCTTGTGGGACTCCCTTTTCTAAATTGGTCATTTTAGAGTTATGTATAGTTTCGTTGTTATCTTGTACCCATTTAATTTGAACAAATTGTGAATGAGTTTAGTAAAACGTTACGGGCAGTTTAGTGAAATATGGCAAAACCTACCGAAAATCGACTTTCAATGAAAACTGATAGAACATACTGTAATAAACCTATGATTTTGATGTCGACCCATAAATGTCCAATTTAAGCACCTTTTTAAGGCCTCAAAGTTTAGTACCCAGAGTCCCACTTTTGTCCAATACCGAAAAAAATCGACGATATCATATTTGTGCCTGTTATAGGGAAACATTTCTACTTTGTCGATATGGAGTTATGAGTAGATTATAATATAACAAAGCATAAGCTATCTTTCGGTGAAAAAATTATGTCTCTAAGTGCTATATATTTTTTTTTTAATTCTTCAAACTTGCAAAGATGAAAAAGCGACAATTGAGAAAACGTTGGTTAAAGTTTGGGACCGCAAAAAACACACTTTTACTTTGAAGTTATGGAGTGGTTAACATCAAATGAATTGGCATACTTTAAGGATTTCATAATAGTCAAAATCATGTATGTAACCTTAGTAGTTTGAATGTTACGGAGGCTTGAACATAAAAACAGAACGAAAATATGTTAATCCTGAATATGGGTTTATTTTCTATATTTATAACACGACCCGCAGATTCATCATTAAAGTTGTATTTATAAATGAATTCTCATGCTCAAAAAGACAGAAATAATTATATGGATCCCTTTAGTTAGTTATTATGTCAAAAAGTTAATAAAAAATGAATTGAAAAGTACAGCATAAAAAAATACGAATAAAAAATAGAAGATTGTATAACAAGTGGCTAAAATAAGCCATTATGACACAAAATGATTATTTGGATGAGCTCACGAAGTGAGCGAGGACAAACATATCTGAGTGTCATATAATGGCTTTTAGCCACGTGTTAAACACTCTGCTTTTCACTTCGACTGCGAGAAAATAAAAAAGACAACATTAAAATTGTATATTTCATGAAAAACTAAAAGTACAGTTTGAGCAATTCTATCAGAAAGTTTGGCCAATCTGATCAGGTTGGTTTGTTTGTTTTCAATTATTTGTAAGGAGTATGTAGCTAACCACAAGTTTTTTTTTCAGTGTCATTGATATTTATATGGGATTATATGGCTTTCTTTTAAACCCTAGGGACTAAATATACTATTTTAGTCTCGCTTCACGAAGCTAATATGACGTACTTTTTGAGCAGGAGAAAAGAAAAATACGAAATATGAATAGTAGGGTTGGGTAACCATCGATAATGGACTTTTTTATCGATGATTCAGCTAAATAAAAAACAGTATTATTAAAAAAAATATAAGTAGCCGATAGATATAAAATAATATTTATATAAATACTAACTCGAAAAACATTACACCTATGTTTTAAAAGCTGATTTTATACTTGTAGTATTTTTTAAGCTTATGTCCATACGAACGAAACCAAACCGTCAAAGTGGGACACTAAACTTGAGTCGGAAATAAATTCCGTTCAAATTCCGTAAATCAATGACTATTAGATTATCAATAACAAACCTTTATCTCATACATACAATGGGATAAATATACCAAACGCATACTTTTCACTGAACAAGCACTAAAGTTTAGTAAATCGACAAAGTGGGAAGCTAGAGTTTGGCCAGAGAAACATGATATTGACCTTGAAAAAGAATTCTTTATATGGCAACAATTTGACATATTAAAAAAGCTGTCAATTATAAAACCTACTTCGTTTCTATGCATTCCGTATTGCCAGGTCATGATGTTTTCAAATTTGCCGCAAATTTTTAATATCATGTTTCGCTTGCCAAACTCTACCTATAGAAAATCACTAACCTTTATAATGCATAAAAAAGTACTTACAATTTGATATTAATACTTTTTATGCTTGATAAGTGTGTTTTTTAAGTAATCTTATGTTATATACTGAAATACACTTGTCATTTGTATTTTTTTATGCTGTACTTTTCAATTCAGTTTTTCATAACTTTATGAAATAATAACTAACTAAAGAGATCCATAGAATTATTTCTGTCTTTTTTAGCATGAGAATACATTTATAAATACAACTTTAATGATAAATCTGCGTGTCATGTCATGTCAAAATAAACCCATATTCAGGTTTGACATATTTTCGTTCTCTTTTTATGTTTAAGCCTCCGTAACATACAAACTACTAAGGTTACATACATGATCTTGAATTCTTCTAATTTGAAATCCTTAAATGGCATACTTTTATTCATTTGATACTAACCACTCTATAACTTCAAAGTACAAGTGTGTTTATTGCCGTCCCAAACTTTAACCAACGTTTTCTCAATTGTCGCTTTTTCACTTTTGCAAATTTGAAGAATTAAAAAAAAATTACTATAGCACCTAGAGACATATATCTTTCACCAAAAGATAGCGTATGATCTGTAGTATTAGGAACTATACTCATAACTCCATATCGACAAAGTGGGACCTTTTCCCAAACCTGTTTTTTAGATACGAACTAAAGAGAGATAAAGTTTATGGAGAAAGTAGTCCTAAAATAAACCCACGTAACTATCTATCAATTTGTATTTCTACCAGTGGATGGAGCTATTATTTGCTCCTAGTTTTGCCGATACATTTGGGCTCGTTAAACTCAATAAGGCTAGCGGAGACGGAGACGTGATTCAAATGATAAGTAGGCTAATCATCAATGTCAGGGACTTGTATCTCGCAAAGGATATAAATATATATATCTAATATATCGGTTGGTTCTCCAATATACATATAATGTGCCTCGGGAAGTACCCTGTTTTGGACATTTTTAGGATTCCATATCTCAAAAGTAAAAAAACGGAAACCTTATGGATCACTTTGTTGTCCGCCTCTTAACTCACCCGGTCTAGCACAACTCTCCGCGACGACTACGCTTGTCGCGCGACATAGCATCACCCGTCTTTATCGCATTGTATTAAAAAAAAGAGACAGACAATCTATGTGATTAGATTTTGTTTTATTAAGGACAATGGGAAAAAAAACACCATTTTCCCGCCCCTTTATCTCCGAAGTTTACGAAATTTTCACAATTTGTATAAATAGTAAACATAAATATTACACGAAAATTATGACCTCTAAATAGCTTTTTTTTTTATTTTAACCCCCCCCCTATTGCCTTACGCGTTTCACGCTCGCAATCAGATTCAAGTGTCATGATTTTGTATGGGCTATGTATGACAGATGATACGGATACAAAGTGTCAAAATTTCGTTAGGCAATAACCCCCCCGGTTGCGTTAAGTTTGCACCTCATTTGTATGCAATGCCATAGATATCAGGTGCAAACTTAACTCAACCGGGAACGGGTAATAAACTTAGGGTAAGTGAAAACTTGTACGGAACCCTCGGTACGTGATTCCGACTCGCACTTGGCCGGTTTTTTTATTTAGATCCGACGCCGTTGAGTACGTAAATTACTACCAGGTTGATTATGTCACTTTTTTATATGACAAAATTCACTGAATTGTTAATTGCTCAAAATTCAAAGTATAATTTCACTGATCAATGTACGCATTCTACCTAACAATTACATTGGATGAGTACTTTGAAATGTATTTTGACGCGGAATTTCACATTCATATCATACGTGGTTGGTTGATTAACACATATATATTAGAGAGACAATGGCAGATAATGGTTCGATTATTGATGCGTGATGAAATGTAATGCCTCGCTACGCTGCATGATATGAACTGAAAGCGGAAAAATAAACCGAAATAATGGAATTACAACTCTCAATATGATTTTTTATAGAACTCGCATTTTTTTTTACTCCAAAAAGGGGAATAGTCTCATCGTATATTTTTGTTTGTTAGGTACAGTCAGGGGCTCCCATTCTCTAACTGATATTTTTAGTGCTAACAATCACCAATAGATAGCGCCATAAGTAACAATTTCAAATTAAACAATATAAATATATCGAATTTAAGAGAAATATGGGACTTAAAATAAAAAATTGTATATTTTACGAATAAACATCCACATTAACACTAATTATATCCATAATTCTGATTAAAACAAAAAACCACTAAAAACAGATTTTCAACATGCCAATTCAAGCTCCGCTCGAGCTTTGGACCTCTCATATTTGTTTACAGTAGCGACACTAGATGGCGCTTGATCTGAAAACTAAGCTTAAGATTGTAGACATTAGCCGAAACTGGTCGAGACACGCATGCCATTATCTTCGAACGATGTACATCAGAAAAGGACGGCATACATAATATCTCACCCCTTCTCCATGATGGTGTACTTCGCCGCCGCGAGCCTCTGCTCGCGCGGCCTGCACCAGCCACGCTGCCCTCCCCAAAATGAGGACGCACGCCCGTCGTCACGGGTCGCGACCCCGCCACAGCCCAAGGTGCCCACAGTGGTAGCACAGGCCCCCCTGCACCCCTCCACGGGGGGGGGGTGCTAGAGACGACGAGGGATTGATGGTGTACTTCGAGGTACAAGTACGGTAAACAGCACGCGTTTCGTAACAATACAATACATAAATAGGCCAGTAGTGGACCGTGTATTACATTGACAAGTTTTGATAATTCAAAAGTGCTTGGCTTTTGTTTAGTGAATAAATAATGTCTATTTAACGATTTATAAATAACAAATTTCCGAATGATATGTCGTATTTATATTTTTTATATGCATTAAATATAGAATGGATGTCCGAAATGTTAATTACTGTGTGCTGATAACTATTTAATAATACTGTTATAGAAAACTTTTATGGAACCACGAGATAAAACGCAGTCGTTGTAAATTGAATGATACAATTTGGACGTGGGTAAAATGATTTTCTATGAGTTTGTCGTAACTAGTTGAATCTGTATATAAAAATTAAAATAAGAACTGTGCTGAAGAATTTTTTCCTTTTTTCTTCACAGCTTTACTAGTATTGCATGAAAATCCTTAATTTCGCTATTAAATAATCTAATCAATTGATTTAATCGTCATACACTTCAAAAAGTTTTATTTATTTTAAGTTACTATTAATAAGACTTTTATTGTGCAATTTATTTAAAAATTGGCTAAATTCAAATTTCGCGCGTCGCGGCAAGCGGCGACGTGGCGCGCGCCGGAGTTTAAAATGACATTGTAAGTAATATTTGAAAACAGATCATTATAAATGTATTGAATTAGCGATATAATGGACCTAGTACATATATTAGGCGTGTTTTGAATGATAAAATGCTTATTATTATTTAGGTAAGTAATATATAATAAGTAGATACATAACGAGTTTACGAGTAGTTAACCTATAGTCTCAATCTGTTGCCAATTAATTCAACAAGTTTTGCAATACGAGCAGTGAAAATCTGCAGAATCAAGAATACCTATCAAATTTTCATTATTTTGGCAGGATTTTAAGTACTTGTAGGTACTACTCTTTGCAATGTTTTCATGGGCGGACTAAGCTGATTGATAGCAATCAGTTGCCACTATCAAAACTAAGGTAAGTAAGATATCAGTTGACGATAGGGAATTTAATTTTATACCTAACTAGCTTCTGCCCGCAACTTCGTCCGCCTTAAATACATTTATCGCGGATAAAGGTATTTTTCCGGGATAAAAAGTAGCCTATGTCCTTTCCCGGGACTCAAACTATCTCCATACCAAATTTCATCCAAATCGGCTCAGCGGTTTAAGCGTGAAGAGGTAACAGACAGACAGACAGGCAGACAGACACACTTTCGAATTTATAATATTAGTATGGACTAGAAGGCGCCCGCAACTTCGTTCGCGGACGAGAAAAAGTCATACTTAACCCTTCGTTTTTACTTCAGCGTACCTAGTCGGGTAAAAAGTATCCTATCCGGAGATACTCAGCTACTCGTGTACCAAAAATAGTTGAAATCCGTTTAGCCGATTTTGCGTGATGAAGCCACAACGGCACATACAAACATATAAAAAATCTAAAAATATATTTTTCTTTTTAGTGACCTCCAAATAGTCCGTTACGAAAATATCTTCAACTAGCTACTGCCCGCGACTTCGTCCGCCTTAAATTCGTTTATCGCGAATAAGGGTATTTTTCCGGGATAAAAAGTAGCCTATGTCCTTCCCCGGGACTCAAACTATCTCCATACCAAATTTCATCCAAATCGGTTCAGCGGTTTAAGCGTGAAGAGGTAACAGACAGACAGACAGACAAACAAACACTTTTGCATTTATAATATTAGTATGGATGTACAGAATAGTATAGATGACGATGACAAAAAGTTTGTTAGAAAATACAAATCGCATCAACCGGGGGCAGAGGGGCTATTCTGAAATTCTGTATTCGAAGTTCGTATCGCGCCATCCCTCTCGCTCTCATGTTAAACTGTATTTGAATGAGCGAGTTGGCGCGATACGAACTTTGAATATCGAATTTCAGAGTAGCCCCTCAAGGCAGCATCGTTCAAGGCCACGCGGCGGCGGGCCGGCCGGTTTCATACTTACATTTACGTGATTGGTCGAAATAGTAACACATCGCTGTCCCATCGAAGTCTGTAATACTCGTCTCACTCAAGCAGTACACATCGTTTTTTATTGGCTTTTCGGCGCATTAATCTGCACTTATTTTATACTAGTTTCTGTCCGCGACTTCGTCCGCCTTAAATTCGTTTATCGCGGATAAGGGTATTTTTACGGGATAAAAAGTAGCCTATGTCCTTCCCCGGGACTCAAACTATCTCCATACCAAATTTCATCCAAATCGGTTCAGCGGTATAAGCGTGAAGAGGTAACAGACAGACAGATAGACAGACAGACAGGCACACTTTCGCATTTATAATATTATTACTATTATTTTCGGAAGGAACGTACGCATTCCTGAGGCCATTACGAGTAAAAAATTTAATATGAAACCAGGTCAAATTCAGCAAAAAAAGAAACATAATCTAGTTAATTGAAATAAAACAATTTAACGGATTATATCGCGTATATTATCTCATTTCAGTTCCCGATGTTTCGAAAGCTTTCCAGCTTTCCATGGAACTAACATGAGAAAATTTCAATGAGTCATAATCGCGGAAACAGAAGAAAATATTATAATCTAGTTAAGTCGATTTTTGTACATAAAGATGAATATTTTATTTTTGCTTTCGCTTCTCTATGAAAATTATCCCTTTCAATAAAATGGTAACGATTTGTTTTTCCAAAAAAAAGGATGAGTTTAGAGAGTAGTAGCTGTCACTTTGAAGTCTGTCAATAACGACGCGAAACTAGGCAACATATGTGGCAACGTCGCGATAAAAAAGCTTAATATACTCACAGTACAGTAATCACAATAAATTGTTAACATGAAAATTGATAATATCTTTAAAGCTAAGCCGGAATTGCCTGGGATTCATCATATAACAGTTTTTGCTTCTAATGACCTAAGGAATGCGTGGTTAAAATCTTTCCCATTCCTCGCGGGCACCGTGTATATACGTCCCACGGCTGGGCATAGGCCTCCTCTCTTGGATGAGAGGGAATGGAATTTAGTCTCCGCGCTGCCCAATGTGGATTGGAGACTTCACTTCACCCTTGAATTTCTTCGCAAGTATGTAGAAAAAAAGCACTTTATGAAAATATGCGCTTTTATAAAAATCTGTTCTTGTCTATTGACCCCCGTTTACGTTACTTTTAGTTTACTAGTAGCAGTACTTTGTTATATTCTTATTAGTTTAATATAAATAAGGTAAAATCACAAACGTCACGGTCTAATCGTATTTACAATAGAGTACATGCATTAATTTTTTAATCACTTTTCTTAACTTCATATCAAAATACCGTAAAAACGATTTCAATATGTGAACTTAAAATTGAAATCGGCCAAGAAATACGCATAATGCCTATATTATGCGTATTTCTTGGCCGATTAAACTAGTTATTAGACAGAGAGGTTCGATATGCACTGTACGTCACAGTGCACTCCGGCCATATAAATAAACTCCATATTAAATTCTGTTTTGCAAGAAAGACATAGAATTAAATGTTTGATGGCTTATATCTTGGTTATTTTTATAGCTATTCGAAAAATTATTTTTGTCTACTGCTTGTTACATGAATGAGCTTAAATATAAATTCATGCATATTCCCTATTGTCGTGAATACGTGAATTGGATACCGACGACCCGAAATCTTGCTTGTTCCAAATTTTTCCAAGTCACTTTCATTCTTAAATTGTAATTTTTGACTACGAGTATATAAATTATACTATTCTTTTGTTCCAAAATAATAGAACAAATTAATTTATAAACTCAAATAGTACCTAAGTTCATAACAAACTAATAACTTACTAGCTGTAACATATAAATGATGATTATTTATAAACTTGATATCATTTTAGTTCATCTTTCGTGGTTTCAAATCTTAAATTTGGTACGCAGCGGTGAGAGAGTACCTAACATGAATAGGTTTTAATTTGTACTCGATCGGTAAGCGACCAGCGCGGTACGGCGCGGAGCGCGAATTTTGAAATCTGCGAAACTATCTCTTGTGTAGTTTAAATAAATTGCATAGTATAAATCATCCTGTTTCCTGTGTGTGGTAGTTGAGCAAATTGATAAGACCATATAAGACCAAACTAGAAACAAAAAATAACTAAAAATTGTTTACGATTTCTGTCATGGTAACTACCATTGCGCAAGTTTTATTTTTATTTTAGCCAGTCACAATACCTACAGCCAACATCCCAATTAAACAGGCTATACTTGAAAACCCACGAATCGAAAAATATTGATATTCTAGGTTTTTAAGTAGTTGATTTGATTTGAGTTGATATGGCTCTGTATGTACCTATTGTGTGTTTATAGTCGCATCAGCCATCACCATTTTATTTTATCACCGTTTTATTACTGGCGATATCGATACTTAAGAATTTGTCCATCCAAGGATAGTAAAATAATACTGAAGTAAGTAAGTCCGACTCCCCCTAAGCACCAAGACAAACCAAAACAAACTTTTCTTTCATGTACGTGGACTGGGCTCGAAAGCGACGCATGAGGCGCATCACTTTTCTGCGAGACTTACGAATAATAAAAATAGGTAGCCATTTCCAAAGCTGCTTTCGCGTCGAACCATTCATAAGTTGGGATTAAGCGCCATCTGCCGACCCTGTGATGTCCTAGTTATCGTATCCCCAATTCTTCACTAGATGGCTATAATATGCACACGATCTCGTTATTGCCATCTGGCGGAGAACCAGGGAAAACAATATAGCCAGTTGTATAGCCAGAGTTAGTGACGTTCAATTTTGTTGTTCGACATTGTGTGTCTGTTCTAGTATAGTAGTCTGTGGTACAGTCAAGGATAAAGATAAGTAAACATCACAAAATCTCATAAATATATATCCATATTACTATGACAGTAGAGTCGGTGTGTACATATTTTTTACATTTAAGGTGTGTATTTATCTTTGCCCGCTTGTACCTTAGAAGATTTTTTTTTTGAAGAGGAGTTGTTTTTTATCAAATTGAGACTGAGTTGTGATGATAAAATGGAATACTCCTCGTTTCTCTGTCAATATTGCCTAAGAAATAAGATTTATTTTCTACGTATATGTATTTATAAACTTTCCAAAAAAAATACTAATAATTATGAATGAAGATCAAATGAAGCGTCAGTTAATATTTACTAGTTAATTACGGACATTCTTTTGATGACCATAAGTGATCATTAGCGATAGGTTTTATAACAGATGCAATTATGGCATTATAGCGCGCCGGGTGGGTGGCACGCCAATTCAATTATCGACATACGTATCTATTAATTTATCGGGCCTGTCTGCGCTAACGATTGTATTTATTGGCTGACCGGTAGCCACAAACGAATCATCGTTAAATTTAACTGTTTTGGAACGCGAAACTCATCCTGTTTCGTAAATAAAGTTGTATAAATGATGATAAGTAGTATCGAAATGTAAATGTTGCCTATTTGTTTTTTACTGAACTGTCAATGTGAACAGTTATTAATTAAATATATCCAATGTTTTCTGTTCTATTACTACGAAGCTTACAAGTGTTATTTTTATCCATATTCGTGGAACAGCACGTGTTCGTCTTTCTCTTATGCGTCGAAATCGCGGTTTTATCGGATATTCTCCAGGGAACAGCTGTCGATCTATTTCCGAGACGAGGGGAGTATTATTCTTATATTGCTCGAACACACTCGATGAAGAGGCCTGTCACTTACAGCGTCGGACAGATACTCTATTATACTTACACATTTAACAAGCTTGTAGGCGTCAGTGCTCAGTGAAGTAAATGCCCCCAAACAGTCCAGTTCCCAGCGGTTTTGCTCCTCTTAATGTTAATTAGGTTAGTTCCTTGTCGAATTTGCTGTAACACTAACTAAACCAGGTTCAACTGATATGTTTTATAATCAGTACCTACATATTACCTATACTGGTTACTTTATTGTTGTAGTTGTTTGTCGTAATATTAGATTTTTGTTAACATAAATTGTGTTTTATATTCAGATCGGGAAGTGAAACATGAACTGTTTAAATTCTCGACATGATCTTCACGAGTTTGACACGATTGAACCTAGTGCACCTTTTTACTACCCGCCATCACCGCCGCCGTACAACCCTGAATATATATACGGAGGTGTAGAATGCCAGCCGGCAAGTTTGAGTTCTGCATATGAATGGGGTGTGTGTTCGGAGTCCTACGTTCAGAGCACATGCACCGAGGAGAGTGGCGGGTGGGGGCGCCCGCGCCGCTCACTGTACGAAGGCGTCAACTTCATGCCGGTGAGTGAGACGAATTGTGCTCAGCGCGCAGCACGCCGTACTATACCGTGCTTACGCCTATATTGTGTTTTACTATACCAAATTGTTGTTTTGCAGTTAGGCAAATTAATATATGTGTTAGTTTGTGAAAATACTAATATATTATCAGCTTTACATTTCTTCAAACACCCTTAAGCGGGACTTTGTCTTCTTTTTTCCATTTCACGTTTTAAATCTCGGATCAAAGGGGGAAGTCCGGAATGTTTCAGGCGCCTATACCGCGATCTATTTCCGGGCACGGGCGTCGGCCCTACTCGATTAAACGCCGCTCATTTTGATCTAAAACATGCGCGAGCTCGGCCGCGGAGGCTCGGTAGTAGCGGCCACCATAGCGGCTTTGCACAGTCGTTCCGCGAGTGACGAGAAGCACAGAGCTTCCAAACTCCGCGCTTCCGCCGCGCAGAGTGGCCTGCGGTCTAGCAGGGAGGACTCGCGACGCGCGTCCGGGTGCAGCGAGCGGCCTCTATCCACCGCGTCCGAGGCTTCGGAGCGCGACTCCGCGTCCGTTCAGTCCAGCGAGGAGCCGCCCCCGAACGAGAGTACGTAATTACTATGCGTGGACGATGCACTGACGTAGCGTATGACTGGAACGCGGCCAAACTCTAAAATAGAGTTACGCCGGTGACTCGTACAGAGAGCTTGTCGCGCAGTGTCGCTCGCGCGGAGCCTCATGTCCGATCGCGAGTACTTGACGGAGCCCTTCGACGAGGATGAGGAGCGTGCGGCGGCGGGCTATGTGCACCCCGCCGTGCGCTCCTATATGTACTCGCCCATGGGTTAGTGCGCATCGTTCATGAGACTCCTGCTTGCCCGGTCGGCCCTTACTGAATCCTATCTCGTGACAGGCGGCGACTCGGACAGCCCCGATGAGGCGACAGTGAAATGCACGGCGTGGCCGGAGGGCGCGATACCCGCGCGCGCTGACTCCAGCGACACCGAATCCACTTCATCGATCGATGACGACTCGGATTTACAAGATTTCGAAGCTCGAAGCGCCGATGCTGATTATCGCACGTTAACACCTAGCAGACGACTGGACAATTCGACGCGTCGAGACGATAACTTCAAATGGATGCCGCCCGAAAACATGTCGGATATAGTCGAGCCAACATCGATGGAATCGCGAACGGAAGAGCAGGCGTCGGGTAGCTTAGACAGGCGAAGGCGAGCTCCCGCCGACCGCAATGACCGCGACCGTAAAACTAGGTCGTCCCTGTCAACCAAGCCGCCGCAGCACCCGTCGAGCGTCCGCGCGTCGCCGCGGCCTCGACGCTCTCGGGTCGAGGAAACCCCTCCAGAACTCCAACGACGGTGGAATTCGTATGAGCATTTTCGCTGGCCGGTCCCTGGTCCAGATGGTGGATGGTGGCCCCCTATGTGTTGGTGCCACGGCCCCCCAGCCCCACCGCCGTGCTGCATGCACGAGCGCTCTTGGCCCTCACACCCTTCGCTCCCACCAGTACCTTCAAGACCGTATAAGGTACATACTTCCACAGTATGACAAAACATTTGAATTATACGCCTCTATAATCGATGTTTGCATTATAATCGTTCGTGTCGTGTGTCGTGATATCTACATTATCTCTGGCCGACTTCAAAAGTAGGTAATGAGTTTCACGCTTCATTGAGTAGTGACACTGAAAGTTAATCTAGTTTAGTACATATAATTCAGAAAATTCACAACGCCAGTGTTGATGATAGTTGCGGCGCCAGTGTATGTAAATAACAAAAGACTGCGTTGCGTAATGTTTGAAGACAAAGTTTTATTAATGGAAAAATTGCCTAACTTTCGTTAGGTGTTTTGCTGTGTTTTAAAAATACCTGTGGTCGGTATTGTTTGATGTTTATAATATTTTAACGATTGTTGTCGCTTGTATTTTTATACTTCCTATGTTATTGTACAAGGATCGGCACTTAATTTTGTTGGTTTGAATTTGATGCTCTGATAAATTTATTATTTATACTATTTATAAGGTACTGAAATTCATATGCAACTGTTTCCGTATCCGTTAGTAATAAAAGTAAGTTACTGATTTATATACGACCACACAAGGATTTAGTTTCTAGTAGTTATGATAGGTATTAAAATGTAATCGGTAGTTGACTGGAAAAATATGAATTATTTCATTAATTTGGTAAATTGATGCCCCACTCATTAAGATCCTGGGCAAATTAAACCCCCGCCTAATTTTTGCAGAATGATGCCGAAGACAGAGTGCGGCGCCTCGAGGAAGACAAGGAGAGCTTACACCTCCAAGTGCAGGTGCTCTCGGAGCAGGTGTCGGCGCAGAGCGACAAGATGGCCGACCTGGAGCGCGCACTTCTGGACGCCCGGCAACGGCTGGATGATGCTGAACAGAGATTACAAAAGGTATGTTGAAATGAAAGTAAACTCAAGAGGCACTTATAAGAGTTTTCTGAAATAATAACCAACTGGCATACCGCGGTGTAAGATATATTTAAGAAGGGTCCAAAGGGTGCTGAAATTGATGTATTGAGGTTGAACGTGATTTCAGAAAACCCTCATTGGTGATTATTTTGCTAAAGGCGTTTACATAAAACTAACATAACTTAATTAGGCTAGACCAATTTGTACCAAAAAGAGAACTTGTCCTTCAAACAGTTTCTTGGCCTAACTGTTTGTGTAATACGTCCCAAATATTATGGTAGAATTTCAACTAATGTTTGTATAAATAATATCACTCCATTATACCCAAACTAGCTATAATGTACTGTACTTACTGTTAAGATTTTTTGTTTTCTTCGCTAAAATTGAATTATCTGATATTAAATCCGAATTATCGTTCTAAAAGCCTTCCATACGACAAATTCTTCTATTAACAGCTACTTGGTAAAATAGTATTCGTTAGTGTTGAAGCTTGGCTCGCCGCGCCGCAGAGACTTCAACTCCTACGATAGACTTGCCCCGCAAGTTGCAACTTTTGCAGTTTGGCTCGCTAGAATGCGAGTGGTGTAGGCGCCAATGAGACGTTAACGATAATTCCGATTACGAAGTCAGATAATATTGCCGTGGGGGGAGCGCGGACGCTATAAATCAGTATCAAGATGTGTAATTTTGCCTCTGCATAATAATTATACTACTATTTAGGGACAATTTAGTTGTAAGCTCGTGTTTAGTTAATGCATGTCAGTTTTCATAGCCGTGACTGAAAACTGAAAAGGGGTCGGAAATTGGAATATTATTTGGTACGTTTGACAAAGATGCGTTTGACGCTCGAGGTCGAAAAATCGTATTACTTATTCAATTAGAGCATCAGACACTGATGTATTAATCTGATGTAATATAATTACCGTGTAGCCGGGTAGTGTCACTGTATAGAAAAATGTATATATTTAAAAGATCGGCCCAACTAATTAGACGACTTTCGTCAATCAAAGGTTATGTATTGTCGCAAAAATACTCAATGGCTCTAGGTCAATAGAAAGGTGTGTACCTACTATGGTACTTTAAATACAAAATATTAAGAGGTATTAGGTATGTAACCTTCCCTGTCGGTTCTACAACGATATACGGTTTTTTTTTTATGGCATAGGGGGCAACCTTTCAGGTGGGAGGACGCTCTTTTCTTGAAGGTTTGAAGATCGCATCAGTCCGGAAATACTGCATGCGGCAATTTATTCCACAGTTCAGTCGAGCGAGGCAGGAAATTTCTAGAAAAACGCACTGTTGTGGACTGCCAACCATCTAAGTGGTGACGATGGAAATATTGTCGCGTAGGACGATGGCGGAAAGATGCAGCTGGGATCAACCCGAACAATTCCTCGGAACACTCCCCGTTATACAAACGATAAAAAATGCAGAGCGAGACTACATCTCTACGCAGTGCCAAGGAGTCAAGCTGATCTGAAATACGCTGCTATTTTTTGCTTTACTTGTGCTGGAGAACTTTTTTACCTGTGCTAAGAACCTTTATTCTGTATGTAGGCCTCAAGGGCTCTTCATGTCATGATTTTACCAGACCTTGACACACAGAGACATGTATTACAATATGAGTTTATTTATGGTTTATAATTCGCGTACGAGAGGTGATCTTAAAGTAATGATAACTGAATACTTATTGTATCGGACTAAAATAAATAGGTGTTTCATTACTGGCCGTGAAGACTTCTTAGTAAAATAAAATAATATATATTTAAAAAATATGTATCTGTAATGTAAAAACTTGCAACTATTTTTTCATGAGCGGACAATTTTTTTCTGTGGTATGTTATAGAACGACCTTTCAATAAGAGAAATACTGGTGAAAAAACTACTTCAATGTCTTAAAAACTCCACGAGATACAACAAAGTTAGAATGATATTTTTGGACTTTCCCAAAAACGCTCCATACTAAACCCTAGGAAGGTGTCACGTCACACCTTCCTACCTTATATTGGGGAAATAAAGAACTTTGTACTGCAGCTATGTTAAAACTTGCGTTTATCAAAACGGTTTTATAACAAAAGTTACCATACATTTCATGGGTTATTAAATGGTATTATTATTAATTAATATTTTCATACTTTAAAAATTGACTTTCCCACTTAACTTTAAAGACTCATAAAACAAGCCACACGTAAGATATCGAACTCATTTTTTTAAAGATTTGCATCATAAAAACTAACATTTTGCATCCAAGTTTTATTATTATTTGAGTACAGTCAACATCATTGTAAAATTGTATTGCTTTTTTACCAATAAATTCTGTATTCTGTATTCATCCCAATTATATCGCAAAAATGGAGAAAGCTGGGGTGAGATCGATTGTTAAATACATACTTCTGTTTGAAAAAAAAATAAAACGTGTTGTAAAGATATATATGCTGAATTAGTGGGAAGACTGTGGGGACTCCCCTCCGCCGTATTCTACAGTAACACGCTGGGCGAAGAAGTTTTGGGGAGAATATTCACTCAAGATGAACATCGCGAAGGCCGGCCGCTCATCTATGGTCCTTACTGAAGAAAACGTCAAAAAAAATATGATCTCGTGTTAACAGATACCACGATGTTCATCTTGAGTGAATATTTTTACCAAGTTAAACTTTCTTCATTAACGGAGATTTCTTATGGCAGTATTCAAGGGATCTTAACTTGGAAACTATACATGAAAAAATTCTGCGCACGTCGGGTGCCTAGAATTTTAACGGACGAACAAAAGAAAATGCGATGTAAGATTTCAAAGAATAATCTTGACAAATATTTTCTTTTTTGCGTCGGTTTGTAACCATAAATGAGTCTTGGATCCATCATTTTCATTCCTGAGACCAAACAGCAATGTATGATCTGGAAGCGATCGATTGCCCCTATACCGAAGAAATTCAAGGTCTCAAGCTCAGCAGTTCTGGGATGCCGGCGGTGTCATAATGATTGAATACCTGGAAAAGGGAACCATTACTATGCTGACCAAACGCTCAGATTGAGAGAAGCAATCAAAGAAAAGCGGCGGGGTAAACTACGAGCTGGTATCCTGTTTCACCAGAACAACAGTGTTGCCATGGCTGCCTTCCATGATGCAGGGTTCGAATTGATGGAACACCGCCTGATCTAGCCCCCAGCGACTTTTATCTCTTTCCACGGCAGAAGATCTTAGGGGCAAGAAATTTTCGAATAATAGCGAGGTAATGGCCGGAGTGGAGTTATAAAAGGTCAAGAATTTTAATTTTAAGAATTCGTTGTCGAGAGTCTAGATAAACGATGTCTAAGTGTGTAGACTTTGCTAGGAGACTACGTTAAAAATAATCTTTTTACATTTGGTGTGTCTTTCATACTGATTATCATTACTTTTTAATCACCTCTCGTAGTATTAGTACAAAGTAAAAGTCGCCGTTTTTCCGATACCGTTGGTATGTGCATCCGAAAGCGTCGCATTATAACGGGGTTTCTACTTCCCACATTCCGTTGCATTGTCCACGAAAGGAGGAAAGGATTATTACGGTAAACTCTTTAACATTCAGCACGGCCTAGATCCCGCAGCTATTGAATAATCATGACATCGTGGGCCGCCATTCCTGGCGCGAGACACCTCACAACATCGCGAATTCTGATTACTCACCACTTACGCTGACTGTTTCATAATATATTTTTCAACACACTTGCTCGTAAAGTGGCTCTTATTGCACCATTTTTATGGCTGTAATCCAGTCCATTACACACGCATGCTTTTTACATTACATAACCGCACTAGTGACTTTTCAATACAGTTTTTTTTAAACTTCAGCAAATAGGTTTTAGGTACAAGAAACATTTTAGGTTATTTTAACAAATCGAAACTGGTACTTGTAAAAAGCAATTAATTTCAATAAATTATAAAGTTTTCTAAACAAAATAACATTTTGATTGTATTAAATTGATATAATTATTCAGTTTATTATATTTTAATGTTTGGCCGATTGGCCTATTAGCCTTTGCCTCAACGCTTGTGCGCGGGCATAGACAAATGCATCGGTCGCTGCGCGCCATTTTGATTTGATTCGACAAATATTTCATATTGAAGTATGATTATTTTTTTAAAATGTCAATATTATGTAAATAGTTTCAAGCAATGATAATTAAAATATAATCATTATGTAGGTAACTTTAAGGTAGGTACAAATGACGGATTAATGTAAAACTTACAACAGGATTGGTTACGCACGTACAACCTAAACCAAATTTTAAGTAAGGTACGATTGTATTTTTGCTTTTTTCCTCGCAAGTGTGTTGAAAAACGTCGTATGACACTCGTGTGCATTGGTCATTACACTCTCGGCTTTATACAAGATATAGCCTCGAGTGTAATTACCAACGTACCACACTCTCATCATAATGTACTATATTTCAATTCTTGAGAAACTTAAGACGCTGTTTCACTGAATATTAGCATAATAGCTGTTGCCCGCGACTTCGTCTGAGTTGCGATTCCTATATGTAATTCTGATGTTTAAACAACTACTAGTTTCGTTGAAATCCGTTCAGTTGTTTTTAAAATTAAGAGGAATGTACATACATACATCGGCACAAACTCACGTTTATAATATTATTAGGATTAGTATTTTATGCAATCATTATACATATAATGTATGCTTTTACAGTAGTGTACCGTGTTTAGGCCACGAAGCTTTAACTGCCTAATTTTTTTGACATTACATACAAGGGGTTAAACAGCTAATTATTTATAAAACTATTGTATACTAGACTTTTTCTACGAGTAAACTACAATAAATAAAACACGGCTAAAATAAATTGCAAAAACACTGCATTTTTCATTTTTTATTTTAAATTCATTGTAGTCCTGCGCGGAGTTAACATTTTACGATAGTTCAGTGGCATATAGTATAGACCAGAGTATAGAGTGATGGTCCAATCTAAAAAATATGCCTTTGTAGTATTATTCGCGGAGTTCTAATTCAGCAATTATATAGAACACGAGTAGAAAAATATTATATTGTGTTTTCTATGATTAAGCCTTTGTTTTAAAAACTTTAAAAACTATTAACATTCTATGGGATGAGACTTAAATTAAATTATGTCTGCAGAAAGTACTTAGTGCAGTGCGCCACCGAGCTTCAATGTGACAATATGGGAATTAAAACAGTTTTAGTACATAATACACAGAAACTCTTTCACGCAATTTGACGTTGTTTTTTTTACGTATTCTCATTGTATCCAGTTCTCTTTGCGGTAAACCATGCCCTTCCATGAAGCTTATTGTCGTTGATAACATGCACAAACACGGCAGATTTAACTAAATTGTGACCTATTATTTAGACCACAATTTTTAAGATTTTTTAAATGAATTTAATTACAGACTGACTGTATTAATACCGTAGTATCTTCTCATTATTTCACTAACGATGCCAATTATTAATGAAAAGCAAATTCTTTTACGATATTTACTCTTTTTGCGACTCTCAGTTCATTAGTGCACGCTGCGTGCGTGGATGTTAAACAGTAGACGATACGGATTGTTTGAGTTAAATTATACCTATCATTGAATAAAGTTTAATTGTAGTTGTACAAAGCAGATATTTTCAAAATATAAGTGAACTTTGTAGCTAATTGCAGTTCACTGAATCGATACATTATTTTTGGTACTAGGATTAGCTGAAAATATGAGGATGGTTGAAGGATACTTTTTACCTACCCGACTACGCTTAAGCAAAAAAGAGGGTTATCACATGTTTATTGTAAAATATTTATGGTATTGACATATTTGTGGGTGTGTGTTGCTAAAAAACAAATGACATAAGCTCTTGATAAGTGTGACTATACGAGCGCTACACAAACGAAACAACGCGTCAGAAAATCGAGTTAATCACTTTTGTAAATAGGATTTAATGCACATTTTATACTGCTATCGTCTAGTGCTGTATGAGGCTTAATCGCGTATAAATATGATTTATTTAATTACCTTTCGTTGGTAATTATTCGACGTTTCGTACATCGCGTTACGTCCATCATGGTCTCGAAGGAAAACTCATACGCGATTAAGCCCCGTTTTGTTGTGTTGTGATAATGAGTGAAGATCGTGTAAGTTTAAATCAATGTACTGCTATATGGTAGTGTATCTGTCACCTATTCAGCCTGAAACTAATGAACCCATCACTTTTTTGCGAAAGCTTAGTTTTATCACAGCAGTTAAACATTTTTCTTTTATCTTGTTTAGAATGTTTCGCTTCCGACTATATAAATATGTAAAACACAGTTTATCATGCGCATTACGTGTCGCGTGCGTGCGGGATGCAAACCAGCCGACGAAGCTGGGGCTGAATTCTTTTGTCACCGACTTCACCGAGTTATTGCGTTTGTTGTGATACGCTTTCATACGGCTGTTTATTGCTGCTGCATGAGAATCCTTTCACGTTTTCACGCCCGTTAGTAAACTGACGAAATAGTCTTCTTGCCTAGATTGCAAGATATCACGTTCGTGCATTGCTTTGTTTCGACTTGGCTTGCCGAAGGATAAACAAATATTTATTTATAATCTGAAATATAAATGTAAAATTTCTAGCTGTACGTGTACATTACTTTCCATTTGTAACAAAACGCCGAATTTAATTTTTATTTGCAACTATTTACTATTTAATTATGCAGTTAACACATTTAATTAAATACTCCGAGCAAATTATCAAGGGTCACATGCGCAGTCCAGAGTTAAGGAATTTAACTCCGAGTTATCCTGTCAGATTCATACCAGAACTGTCAAATTAACTCTATGTTAAGTCTTTACTCTAAGTAGGTTAAAATTTTGGTGCAAGCCCGCCTAAGTTTTCTCTTTAATATTAATTCCTGTATAAATAAACAGCAAAATTCAAAATTGTACTTATGACGTGAAGTTAGTATAAACTTGCCTAACGTGCATTATGCCTAACTGCCTTGCTCTCGGTCTCAAAGCACAAACAATGTGGCTCACATAGCTTGCAATTTAATTTAACCCAACCGCATTACAACGCGGTCAGCCTGCAGTACCTGTCTGCGAAACTGGGTCAAACTTGTATTGGAACTTAAGGGAAAAAGATAATTAATTTCCCCAAGCTGCTTTAGTTATTACAAGCTAATTAGAAATCGAAAAATTCGGTGTAGAACGTCCAAGTTTAACTGTGACTTTGATGAGCAAATACCCAATATAAAATAGCAATATCATTGATTTAGCGACGTTGCAGCAAAAGCGTGTTTCGATTTAATGTAATATGTTTTTTTTTTTTGTACTCTACTTCGCATTCGCAGAGTATGTAAAAATTCCAGTATTCTCCGCATCTGCCTGCGAACTCCGATAATTCCGCTAAAACCCTAATCCACTCACTCCCTCGAATCTGTGCTCCCAATAACAATATTTCTCTATTTATCCTGATCGATTGATCCGGTAGCAGATCGTTTTCTCGAAGTAATGTTGAGTCATACACGGGTCTGGAAAAGTAATGAAATCGGCAGCCTATACAAAATAATTATACGCTCACCTACCCACACGTATGGCGCGGCGCGGCTTGAATGCCGATGAACTAAAGAAGCCGTTAGAAATAAACTTAACGTCATGCCGTAGTTTATTATAATGCCTTGTAAAATAGGTACATCTGGTTATGAGGATCTGTCTGAGTGCTATAGCAGCTTAAGCATAATTTACACTTAGGGGAGCGCATCATTGCAATTGAACGCGCATTTAACGACGAAGCAATTTGGAACGTCATTACATCTTTTGACGGTTGACCGGTATCCTGAATATTAGGTTTTGTATTTTCAATTTAGACCGATTTATCACTTTTTTATCGTATCATTATTTTTATCCAGGTGTGTTATCTATCGTTGTTCAGGCCATTTGTTTTGGAATTAGCTAAAATAAAACCCGAATAACGACACCATAGCCCCAAATTAAAACTAAACAAATTAATGTACATACTCGCTCACAGCATACATTCAGAATAAGGAATGGGCAATAAAAACAAACGTTCTATTTCTATAATCCATTTACGCCTCCCGTCCATACATTGCGTTAACTATGCCAGATGCGCATTTTAATAAACAGCCGAAGATAGCGCGCCCGAGTAAAAGCCATTATAAAATGTGATTGATAAAGTTTCTATACAAGTAGGCCGACATGTTTACGTATACCGATCAGATACATCGTATGGTACATAGTGAAAGCTTTTTGCTTAATACTGGGGATTTTCATTGTTGTATCTTACATTTAGGCTTACGTGCTGCTACATCACTCGTTCAGTCTCGAGAGAGCTGTATAAAATGCACTAGTCATATTGGCATGTACTTCAGAGATTGGCAATTCAGCCGTGCGCCCCTAATGACACAATCGTTTATCATAAAATTTCTTTCATGACGGTAAACGGCATGAACTTCGACGATGGGGAAGTCGAGCAAATCGCATCATGACCCTTACTTTAACACACTTCGTATAATGCCTTGTTTTAGACCCTTTGCAAGTTAGACAAATGATGGCTTAAATTAACTTTAATGTTAGCTTTAACCGCTGTAGATACGAATCTTAAAGACGTGGAGGTGCTCTAAGAAAGGATTTCTTGTAATTCAGATTGTATGTGGACAAAGTCGCCGGTAAAAGTACAAAAAATATATATTTAAGACAATTAATAATTCCTTATTCATCTCAATTTTCAATGCAGATTTAATGCTAATGTAATCCTTGTTGAGCCTGGCTTAAACAATTTCGTCAGCAATATCGCATTCATGATGTTCAGAGTACCCGGGCGTTATTTAACGTCGCATTATATGCAATTAATGCCCCAAAAGGGCTTTTAAAGGAGCTTGCGAGTACTAAAAGGTTTAATGGTGATATTCCATTTGAATTTATATAAATAAATTTCGTAGCTCTCCCGTTTTACCTCCTGCGAGTCCTTAGAAGTCCGTCACATTGAGATAATGGCTCTCCAACTTCCTGACGACTTTTACAAAACGCTGTCTTAAGATCTGAAGTTAGTTTGTTGAATAGTCCTTCAGTCATGGCATGTAAAACGAAAACGTGAATCCTGTCCGTGTTTCTATATTTAGATTAACGTAAGCTAATAAAACGTTTGTTCTCTGAAACCATTAACCATGGTTACTAATCCAATTAGTAGGGAGAAAAAAGAGGCTTTGCCTTACAAAAGGTGGTGTAGAAAATGTTATAATTTGTATTTGCTTAAGTATACTCTACCTAATCAAATCCATAAATTCCGCTACTGATATTTTATAAAATCCCAAAAAGTGAAAACCGTTTAACAACTTCCCAGTGCCTATGTCCTTCCCCGGGACCCAAACTATCTCCATACCAAATTTCATCCAAATTGGTTCAGCGGTTTAAGCGTGAAGAGGTAACAGACAGACAGACACAGAGACAGACACACTTTCGCATTTATAATATTAGTATGGATTAGTATGGATATGGATAGAACTGTACATTTTGTGAAATAAAAACCAGTACACCGACAGCTGACTGCACACTAATGGTCAGTTTATTTCATAACTAACTATTAATCGAAAGTGAAACTGTATCTGGAGTTAAAAACTGAATCTTTTCACTCCACTCACGCGTAGTTTTTTGCTTTACGAACTGATCAGTTATAATTACAGCTGTCAGCTTAATCGGATCGTTGCTTCATAATGGCTTTTGTCTTACATTAATTTACGTACTTTAAGAAAAATATTCGATTAACGATAGCCACATCAGCTGGGACCTTGTGTAAATTCTGTTCAAGTTTCTGTTATTTGATCTTGCTCCACGATGCCTGCCTTGAATTGGGGAACAAGATCAAATATTCTCACGTCAGCATTATAATTTGAGGAATAAAGGCACGAATGCTGGCCAAGCATTTAAGTTCTTCCTGTTAGGTGTCTCGTTCTGTTGCGGAGTAACCCAATCGCTGCTAATTTGTATAATATATGATGTGTCTAAAAGTGTAGGATAAATAAACTGCTATTCATTGATCTAAACTTACTTAAACCATTTTCACTCAATATCTTAACCCAACAAATCGCGTACACATATGAGATTTATACTCCTAATTACATTGCGTGGGAGCTGAATTACCAATACAAGGTAATTAAATAAATGATATACACGATTAAGGGCCTGCATCGTCATTCGTAAACCACGTCCGAAACGCGGAGCCGGCCAATGCTTTTATTTCAAATGATTAACTCGTGTTACAAATGCCAGAATGAAACAGTTTATCCAATATGTATAAATAATTCAAAATGTATTTTTAGGAAATGCTACAGCGTTCCTCACTGGAGACCCAGAAGTTAGAGCTGCTGTCGAAATTGAGTGAAGTGCGGTTGCAGGCGGCGGCTCGCGGCGTGCTGGAGCGGTCGCCGCCGCCCGACTCCACGCCGGTGGCGCGCCCGGCGCCGCCTAGGGTAACCATACGTTATTAATACTATCGCATCATGTCGGCCGAGGGCAATCCTATAGATACTGAGTGAAGTGCGGTTGCAGGTTGACACCACCCCAATCACGCGCCCAGCGCCGCCTTTTAAAGTTGTGTTCACGCCAGCCGAAGGACGATTACTGGTAGACCTAGGTCATTGAGTCTCAAGCGGACTCCAAAATCCTTTGCCGGGTAGAGTATAGTATAGTCGGGGAATGACAAGGTTCGTCACTTTTCGACTCTGTATAATGGTTAAGATTCAAACGTGACGATTGTTTTAAACCGCGATTGTACTTTTATCTCAAGAAGCAACATGAACTTCACTTTCCACATTTTCCTTCATAAACCGAAATTTAACTGCAGTACAAGAAATGTTTACGAATGTGCAAGTTGAGCCCTTTCATATGATACCCTATATTTAAGTTTTTCATTTGCAATACGTGAGCTAGTCATCTTTATAAGTATTCCAAATTTAAAACGGATAGCATAAGTAGATCCTGAGATACAGGGCTGTAACATTCAGACAGAGTTGCATTGAGTCTTTTTTTACCTTTTTGGTACGGAACCCTGATAAAATAATGGTAAGTGATGTGACGAACGTTTATTCCAGACGCCCCCGGCGAACTACGGGCGCCAGATCGAGCGCAACACGCACATGTACTCGTCGCTGCCGCGCTCGTCCGTGCTGGCGACGGGCGCCGCGTTCGGTAAACAATCCACCATGGTGGTGGCGCGCGGGCGGGGGCACTCCGTGCCGAACCTAGGTCGGGCTGTGTGCATGCCGTGTTGTGCTGTGCCTGCCTGCAGCTTACATTACGACGAGCTCGTGTACTACGCTGGAGATTCCACCAGGACTGAACGTCTGGGCTGATTATGTTTCCCAAACTGTTTCTGAAAACGAAAAATTTTCAGCGCTTAAAAACAAATCGAACCTAATCTATTGGGTTATTTATTACGATTTAATAATCAATCAAGAAAGCTTTCGGTTCCGGAGTGTGTGAGTTGAAGCAGTTTGGGAAAAATGGTAATTCTAAAGGTTTTTTTGTAGAAATTCTTACCAGTGGAGCCACCTTCCTTGGCTTTTAAGTGACTTAAACCGAAGATGGTAAAATTTCTATCAATATAAAGAAAGATAGAGATATTCATTGCCAAATTCGTTGTTTCGAGTCTGTTCTCTTCTCTGTGGCAATCTCCAGAATGGACACGCGTAAGCTTCTTGGCTTCCAACGAGGGTTTTCAGAATTCGATCAATCTCCACGTGGCGTCACTTTGATCGTTTAGGCGAGTGTAAAAAAGTGAAAATCCACAGAAACAGGTAGCAGCCATATTTATCGGTTTCTGAAATCTTCGTACCGTTGTTAGAAGCCCTGCCGGATCCTACCCCTTCCATGCTCGCTACCAGACTGCTACTAATGTAAAATCTGTTCATATATCATGATAATTATGTTACAAAGAAAAATAAAGACACACTACACCACTAAAAACGATATCAAAACAAAGCAACTCTTTTGCACTTGGCCGCTTTTAAATATTTGAATTTTGAATGCCTGTTTAAGTAAATAATAATAATATTCACGTCCTTTTCACGGCTAGAGGCATGTATAGTGCTTTTCTCGAACATATGCAGTGAAATAAAAAAATACACCAATCGAAAAACTACACGACAAAAGTTTTTCTAATTTTCCCTCCATTCCCTCCATAATGTTTTTTTTTTTTTTAAAGTCGTGCGTATTTCGCGTGTGTAGTGTTCGAATAGATCCTATTAGGGCCGTTATACACAGTCTGGTTGTAAGACTTTTAATTTCTATCTTAAATAAAAGAAATGCAGAGGATTTTAAATATTGTCTATGGTCTCTGGTGAGGTGACTAACGTATAGACAATATTTTAAATTTATTCATCAACATAATGAATCATGCAGATTTGTGTTCTTAATATCAATTCGTGTGTAATAGGCATTAACGCGGATCTTTTTGGTCCAACAACCATTCAGCCACTAGAACAAAACAAACAGCTGTTTAGCCTGTTCATGAACGCAGACACCATGTTTACATAAAAATTAAAAAAATATTACTTCCCGGCCTAGGCCTTCAATTTTGTATGAAATTCCTTTACAGTTCTTTCGAGTTGTTCCGCCCGAAACATGATACTTTGAAGCCTGTTATAACGCACGTAATGACGACATTTCATTGCATGTTTGAGAAAAGGTTTTTAACCAGTGTGTGTTGCCAGTGACATTCGCCACTAAGACATGGACACATATACATAATTGGGCCTCATAAGAAGGCTCAAAGGTAATCAAAGAGCGAGCAATGCTCGGAGTCTTCTTGCGTGATTTGGCTGTGGACAGGACTAAAAATTAGCGCAAAATATAACAAAAAACTTTTCATTTTGTGGAAAACATTGGTTGCTTAGCGTACATTTTATGTTCCTATAAATTAGATTGTCAAAATTAATGTAGAGACATAAGTATCGGACATGGATCCAGACAATATTAACCTTTTGACCGCCAAGCAGCGAAGTAATACGACGTGACCCAGACGCCACAACAATAAAGTAAAATGAACCTTCAAAAATAAAGTAGTGATTGCAGAAGGAGGTATTGATATTATAATCGGTGTTTTTAAACAATGAAATTTGGTCGGCATATGCCGTCGCTGGCCCGATTTACCAACTGTGGCGCTCAAAAGGTTGAGAGAATGTCTACAGTTTGAACTTTTACATGACTTGAAGAAGTTATACTTTTCAACCCCCCATGAAAAAAGGGGTGTTCTAAGTTCGACTTGTGTACCTGTCCATCTGTCTGTGCTATCGAAATTCCTAAACGGATTGACCGATTTGGATTTAGTTTTCTTTTGTCTGAGAAAGTGACTTCATAAATTGTATCGTGGTACTTTTTGAAAAAATTATAGGATGTAGTTAAAAAAGTGAATAAGTCCTTCAACCGTTCATTATGGATGACGTATCGTTAAGTACTGTCCCTCATTAGTTACGCAACACTTTCGAACAACGACATATTCATACCAATCATCATATGTACTCGTATGTTAAGTAGCCTTTGATGTTATATATGTTGCTTATATGTTTATAAATAATGGTATTTGTTTTGTATATATTTGCTGTACCTAAATGTTGTCGCTTTAAATGTTGTCTTTAGATTAAGTAATTTAATGTATCCGTGTTACCTATATTTTTCAATACCAGGTTTTACAACATTTCAAATTTCCAAGTTGTATTAAATCGACACCTGTATCAAGGACCCAAAAAAGCCTCTTATTTTTTTTATAGCTACTAATTTTGAAGATATTCGGAAAAATGTGAACAAAATATACGATCCTCCAAATGACGTCACTAGCTAAATTGTGACAATCACAGCGCTCAAGAAAAATTGCTAGCAGTTCAATTTCTATAGTAGATTCGTCAGTGGCGGAGTGCTTCTGTATGATTTCCTACGCTGTAACTGACACCTACGCTCTATGTGTCGTCTACGCTCTTTTAGAATGAGGATCTTTGAGTAAATGTGTTTTTTAATATGAAATCGGAATATTTTCGAAAATTTTAATATGTTGTTACAAATTTTTGTCCTGTAATGGATTACATCGGAAAAAAGTAAAAAAAAAAATTAAATGTTGTCAATCTGCATGTGTATACACAACACAATACATCGAAAAAAAGTTAAAAAAAAATAAATCTTGTCAATCTGCATGTGTATACACACAACACAATCGATCTGTTTCCGAAATAGGTTCCTATAATATTTCCGTATGGAGCGCGGCCAGCGCGTGGGGGTGATTTCAGTTTGACCTTCCCTTCTCACAATCAGAAAAAAAACATGGTTACTGTGCTCAGATTTCTACTATACTCTGTAAAATAAACAATGTTGAATATACAATTTTTAAAACCCTCTTTTGTTGATTTTTAACTGTTGCATTATCACTGAATCTGTATAAGTATTCGATTTGGAGGGAATCAGGTATCTGGAAATTAGTGAAAAGTGAAAAATGGACCGCAAGATTGAAAAGACAACACCTAGCGAAGCGAAGTATAAAAAACTGTCCACGATCTCACTTTTAGCCCTAGCTCTTTTTCTAAAACCTTGATGGATGATGTGACGATATAACAGTTCGTAGCCAAGGTAGTTTGCGTCGGCCGGTTGGTTCGACCATCGGTTATTGCGTATCTTTCGAGTCGAGCTTTAACCCGCAAAACACGTTCCATGTCTGTGTTTACAGCGGAAAAAGAAGAAGCGATCCCGCGCGGCAGTCCTTCCCCTTCGCTGCGCGAGATGCGCGCGCGGCTGGGCAGCGGCGGGGGCGTGCGGCTGGAGGGGGACGAGCTGGCGCGGTCGTCGCTGCGCGTGTCCACGCCGCGCCGCCCGCACAACACCATGCCCTGGTGAGTCACGTGTAGCCTGCTGTCATCGCCGCATTGTAGTGGTGGCGATCCCGCGCGGCAGTCCTTCCCCTTCGCTGCGCGAGATGCGCGCGCAGCTGGGCAGCGGTGGGGGCGTGCGGCTGGATGGGGACGAGCTGGCGCAGTTGACGCTGCGCGTGTCCACGCCGCGCCGCCCGCACAACACCATGCCCTGGTGAGTCACGTGTAGCCTGCTGTCATCGCCGCATTGTAGTGGTGGCGATCCCGCGCGGCAGTCCTTCCCCTTCGCTGCGCGAGATGCGCGCGCAGCTGGGCAGCGGTGGGGGCGTGCGGCTGGATGGGGACGAGCTGGCGCAGTTGACGCTGCGCTTGTCCACGCTGCGTCGCATTGTTGATTGCTTGAAAATAACGTCTACGACATTTTTTTCAAAAGCCCGTATAAGATCTACATCTATCTACATTCGTATTAATTAAATCTACATTCCTAATTATGATTAATTCTGGATAGCCCTAAATCCGATGTTCACAATGTATTTTTAAAAATGATTGTGTCATCTAAATTCTCAGGCAAACAACAGACGTGCGCCAATGGGACTGTGAAACTACCTGCGGCTGGCTAGAGTACCTGGGATTAGAGACCTACGTGCCGGCGGCGAGGACGTGGCTCGGGGCCACTCCCGACGCTCTGGGGGTCATCGCGTCGGCTTCACATAACGCTATTGAAAAGGAGCTGGCTATCAAACATCCTATGCACAGAAAGAAGATCGTACTCGCGCTTATGGATTTATTGGTGAGTGTTAAACTGACGTCCGCTAGTAAACGTGAGATGGAAGTAATAAAAACACTATCGTAAACATCACCGAGAAGCAGCCGTCAGCCGAGGGTTCCGTACTTGTTTTTATCACATGCAATATACTTGATCCAGCCTACTGATGTGCAAATTGCGGAAACTTTCCAAAATGCTTAAAAAGGTATTTTAAACAGGTAAGTTAACCGTAGACTTAAGACCTTTTATATACTAAAAAATGCTTAAAATAGTCTTATAAACATGCAATAACATTAGACTTAAGACCTTTTTTAAGCATTTTGGAAAGTGTCCGCAATTTGCACATCAGTAATCCAGCCATGTTTATAACTAGGTAAGGTCCAGCAGTAGCAGTAGCAGGTAGCAGTAGGTCCTAAGATATATCGCTGTTACAATCGGACGCACAGACAGACAGAGTTGCACCATAAGGGTTCCTTTTTTATGTACAGAACCCTTAAACTATGCTCAGTAAGAGTACAACTTCCTCATCCACTAATGAGGGAGGCATACCATGATTATGAACGATTGGAGCATATTGGAGTAATGTCCGCGTAAGCATAACGCTATCGAAAATTTTATGACTTAGTTCTCCTGCACGAACGAAGCTGCCTTCTTCGTCTTAAGAACGGATTACACTTATCCTAACTAGGCAACGACATGGAAACAGCAACGCTTCCCTCCCCCATTTAGCATGCTAAATTCAGCAAAGTGTAATTCGCGCTTTAAATAGCTCCCCCAACGGTTCAATAATCTTCAAATGCGGTGAGAGTACGTGCTCAACTCTTCTTCTTCTTAGTCAGCATCTTCATTGCTGTAGGTCTTATATGAAATGTGGGCTAGTTGATGAACCATGTTCTTCCATTTATTACTGTCCTCGACGGTCTCGGCTTTTGGTATCGCAAATCTTAACAAATATGTTATATTTTCAGGGCGGGCACGGCGACCCGATGCTGACGCTGGCGGGCGCGTTGGACACGGCGTGGGCACTGCGCTGGCTGGAGGACGTCGGCGTGTGCGGGGCGCGCGCCGCCGCCGCCGACGCCGCGCTGGACGGCCGCGCGCTGCACCGCCTCACGCACACCGAGCTGCACGCGCACCTGCGCGTCTCGCACGCCCTGCACGCGCTCGCCGTGCGCAGAGGTACGTGCCCACACGAGTGACGCCGCGCTGGACGGCCGCGCGCTGCACCGCCTCACGCACACCGAGCTGCACGCGCACCTGCGCGTCTCGCACGCCCTGCACGCGCTCGCCGTGCGCAGAGGTACGTGCCCACACGAGTGACGCCGCGCTGGACGGCCGCGCGCTGCACCGCCTCACGCACACCGAGCTGCACGCGCACCTGCGCGTCTCGCACGCCCTGCACGCGCTCGCCGTGCGCAGAGGTACGTGCCCACACGAGTGACGCCGCGCTGGACGGCCGCGCGCTGCACCGCCTCACGCACACCGAGCTGCACGCGCACCTGCGCGTCTCGCACGCCCTGCACGCGCTCGCCGTGCGCAGAGGTACGTGCCCACACGAGTGACGCCGCGCTGGACGGCCGCGCGCTGCACCGCCTCACGCACACCGAGCTGCACGCGCACCTGCGCGTCTCGCACGCCCTGCACGCGCTCGCCGTGCGCAGAGGTACGTGCCCACACGAGTGACGCCGCGCTGGACGGCCGCGCGCTGCACCGCCTCACGCACACCGAGCTGCACGCGCACCTGCGCGTCTCGCACGCCCTGCACGCGCTCGCCGTGCGCAGAGGTACGTGCCCACACGAGTGACGCCGCGCTGGACGGCCGCGCGCTGCACCGCCTCACGCACACCGAGCTGCACGCGCACCTGCGCGTCTCGCACGCCCTGCACGCGCTCGCCGTGCGCAGAGGTACGTGCCCACACGAGTGACGCCGCGCTGGACGGCCGCGCGCTGCACCGCCTCACGCACACCGAGCTGCACGCGCACCTGCGCGTCTCGCACGCCCTGCACGCGCTCGCCGTGCGCAGAGGTACGTGCCCACACGAGTGACGCCGCGCTGGACGGCCGCGCGCTGCACCGCCTCACGCACACCGAGCTGCACGCGCACCTGCGCGTCTCGCACGCCCTGCACGCGCTCGCCGTGCGCAGAGGTACGTGCCCACACGAGTGACGCCGCGCTGGACGGCCGCGCGCTGCACCGCCTCACGCACACCGAGCTGCACGCGCACCTGCGCGTCTCGCACGCCCTGCACGCGCTCGCCGTGCGCAGAGGTACGTGCCCACACGAGTGACGCCGCGCTGGACGGCCGCGCGCTGCACCGCCTCACGCACACCGAGCTGCACGCGCACCTGCGCGTCTCGCACGCCCTGCACGCGCTCGCCGTGCGCAGAGGTACGTGCCCACACGAGTGACGCCGCGCTGGACGGCCGCGCGCTGCACCGCCTCACGCACACCGAGCTGCACGCGCACCTGCGCGTCTCGCACGCCCTGCACGCGCTCGCCGTGCGCAGAGGTACGTGCCCACACGAGTGACGCCGCGCTGGACGGCCGCGCGCTGCACCGCCTCACGCACACCGAGCTGCACGCGCACCTGCGCGTCTCGCACGCCCTGCACGCGCTCGCCGTGCGCAGAGGTACGTGCCCACACGAGTGACGCCGCGCTGGACGGCCGCGCGCTGCACCGCCTCACGCACACCGAGCTGCACGCGCACCTGCGCGTCTCGCACGCCCTGCACGCGCTCGCCGTGCGCAGAGGTACGTGCCCACACGAGTGACGCCGCGCTGGACGGCCGCGCGCTGCACCGCCTCACGCACACCGAGCTGCACGCGCACCTGCGCGTCTCGCACGCCCTGCACGCGCTCGCCGTGCGCAGAGGTACGTGCCCACACGAGTGACGCCGCGCTGGACGGCCGCGCGCTGCACCGCCTCACGCACACCGAGCTGCACGCGCACCTGCGCGTCTCGCACGCCCTGCACGCGCTCGCCGTGCGCAGAGGTACGTGCCCACACGAGTGACGCCGCGCTGGACGGCCGCGCGCTGCACCGCCTCACGCACACCGAGCTGCACGCGCACCTGCGCGTCTCGCACGCCCTGCACGCGCTCGCCGTGCGCAGAGGTACGTGCCCACACGAGTGACGCCGCGCTGGACGGCCGCGGCCGACCGCTTCAATATCATAGCAATAGAAGGTAGGTCGTTTGCCCGTGCCCGCGGAGAGCCCAATTCCACGTAAGCCTCGCGTTCGCGCTTGATTAGGGCTAGTTTCATGTATTTACATTTTTTGAAATTAAAAAATAACGAACATTTGCCATTCGCCAGAGTGGCGTAAAGTCTTCGATATGGAATGTCAAAATTTTTCGCTTCTAGTTGAATAGGCTATTATTATTACAAAAGTCCTCGTAACTTATTCTACTTCTTTGTTTTGACGTCGTTCAAGTTAGCGTCTAGTTAGCTTCTGTTTTCCATCATCAATGGGTCTGCTTATTATCACCAGGCATCCAAGTTCTCCGTGACAACAAGTTCAGCCCGGACACGATGATCCGGCGCGCCGCGGAGGACTCCGAGCAGGCGGAGGAAGACATCGCGCGGTGGTCCTCGCACAGAGTCATGCAGTGGCTCAAGCAGATCGACTTGGCAGAGTACGCACCCAACTTGCGTGGGGCCGGTGAGTATTGTTAGAGCCGTATCCATACGTATCTAGAGGGGCAAGGGCGGATCCAGCTTTCAAAGTCAGGGGTGGTCACATAGTTAAATTGTTATTTACGAAAACTTTATAGCTTGCAGTTGTCACGCTACTGTGCCGCTCACAAAAATGTACATTAACGTGCCGCATAGAGTATATTGAATGTGTATTAATAGAGTCGTTAGTCAACGATCTCGAATACAGCGCCATCTATTGATGTGTGGCGAAATTATTCAAAAGTAATACCTATACGTAATAGCATCATATAGCATGGCATCATTCAACTGCCCCGCCGATGAGAAGTCAATTCCGAAACCTGCCACCCCAATACATCGTATAACCTTAAATCATTTTTAACCGACTTCCAAAAAAAGGAGGAGGTTCTCAATTCGACGGAATGTTTTTTTTTCTTTTTTTATGGATTTTCACCGATTACTCGAAGACTATTTGACCGATTACAAAAAAATTTTTTTGGTTTTATACAAGGTAAAATTTTCTTCTGTTTCCGGGATTATTACTCATTGAAATAAAACAATTTAACGATAATTTAGCGATATAATCCGTTAAATGTTTTATTTCAATTTATAGAAGGTACTTTCTAGTTGGTCCCATTTAATTTTGGTGCAGATCTGATGATGGAATCCATGAGGAATTGAAGGAACTCTTCAAATATTGTAGGCATACATATAACGATTTTGGTATTATAAAAAACATAATAAGCATTTGCATTCAGAAAGTGTAAATTAGTGAAGTGGAACTGATGCAGAAGACCACAGAATGCTATCGGAACTCCTCAATGATAAATGATTTACGGGTGGAGACAAAATATCTTGATTAATTTAGCTAAGCAACTTCATAGTCACATATTTAAATGTTCCTGATGAGAATGGTACCATCGAATTGATTTGATGATGGAGCCGGAAGGTAGGCACCAGATCTATGTAATAAAATAATGTATCCTAGCCGTGTTTGGGCTTGTTCGAATCGTCACGAGATACACTTTTAAGTAACGATTAACTAAAAAGTGTAAAATAAATAAACATTTAAACAAAAAAATAAAACCGACTCCAAAAAAACTAAAAAGTAAAAAATAACGCCATAATTCAGTTTCTTCAAATTACTTACAAGTAACCGTTTGTATACTCAATCTATACAGTATATACAATTAATGTTATTTTGGAGTCGGTGCCATCGTGTCACAACTTACTAAAATCAATTTTCAATATTTTACACATTCTTTATATGGCACTGAGTATACAAACGGTTACTTGTAAGTAATTTGAAGAAACTGAATTATGGCGTTATTTTTTACTTTTTAGTTTTTTTGGAGTCGGTTTTATTTTTTTGTTTAAAAGTTTATTTATAGATTATAAAATGTATTGAGACGACAGGCATCAGAATTGACTTCTCACAAGGCAGCGGGGCACTATTTCATAACGCCTTATTTAGATCTCTAGTGGTATAAATCTTAAATAAGGCGTTACAAAATCTAGATAGATGCTACGAGGGAAATAAAAATCCAAATTTCAGGAAGGTGTAACGAGCAGGGGTTGTAGAGTCCAGGAATAGCCACGTCCTCGTGTAGACATTTTAATAAAACGTAGAGAAGACTTTCACGGTCACAAAAATAAACTGTAGCGAGTTTGAAAACGAAATTTTACAAAATTTGACATTTACAATGACAAAACAACAGCGTTCCGTTTGCGAGAATAATTAACATTGTCGTCACAGTTTATTTTACAATTTAATACCTTAAGTATATAATATTACTGCAAATATCAATAAATTGTAGTCATAAGTGACGATTACTCACTGGTAAATATTTCGAATTGTTTACCAGGAATTTAAAGAATAAGTTCTGAAAATATATTCTATTTATGTTGCATAGAACTAAACGTAAAAGATATATCCGCCTAGAGTTGCTATGACAAAAATCCTGTCAGTAATACCATATAAAACAAAAAATGCATTCCAGTTTTAATTTTAGCTGCATCTGTTGTCAAGTGTTGAAGTAATATTATTTCCGCTGAACCTACTACTTTGTTCTAACTGTATGCAGACAGAGCTGAACCAAGGAACCACTGAGGATGAAATGGAAAAATCTGTATGTATGATGAAAACCTGTATTTAATTCCAGGCGTCCACGGCGGGCTGATGCTTCTAGAGCCCCGATTCACAGCCGAGCTGCTGGCAGCTTTACTGAACATTCCCGCCAATAAGACGTTACTTCGGCGGCATCTTACGCAGAGGTAAAATCGAGCTTTCCTTACCTTACTTTAATAGATACCTTAGAATATAATCCATACTAATCTTATAAATGCGAAAGTGTGTCTGTCTGTCTGTCTGTCTGTTACCTCTTCACGCTTAAACCGCTGAACCGATTTGGATGAAATTTGGTATGGAGACAGTTTGAGTCCCGGGGAAGGACATAGGCTACTTTTTATCCCGGAAAAATACCCTTATCCGCGATATACGAATTTAAGGCGGACGAAGTCGCGGGCAGAAGCTAGTAGAAAATAATTTCTTTGATTAAACGAGTCCAAGTATCGTCATGGTATTTTATTTATTTACTAGAAAGTGCCCGCAACTTCGTTAGTGGAGGAGAAAAAAGTTATAACTTTCTTTTTTACTTTAGTGTAGTCTGGTTAAAAGTATGCTACAACCTCTGGATGCCCATCTACATAGCTACTCGTATACCATATAGTTGAAAACCATTTAGCCGTTTGACGTGATGAAATGAAGCCACAATGACACACACAAGCATACAAAAAATAAAAAATATATCGATTCATATCCTTCTAATAGTCGGTCTTCAGACATTTAATTTGTACAACTTTATAATGTCTCTGTACACAGGCTTAATTCAAAGCATCGTAACTTTGGTTATATTATTCTTGTTTAACACTTTCGCAGCCACATTACCGTAGCACTTGACGTGCGATAATGCGTATGTGGCGAAAGCCTACTACGAACAGAGCGCCCACCTAGCTGGATCTTAGTCATGAAGGTGTTAAAAGTTAATGAATAGCGAGCATGCTTTACGAGCTGTCATGCATCAATTAATTAAAAGTTAATATAGCTGCATTATAATGCTGTTGTAATTACAGGTTCAATGACTTACTTGGCCGCGACGTCATCCAACAAAAGCGGAATGCAGAGCAAACGCTTGGCTATCAGCCTTTGACGGCTACCACTAAGTATAAGGTAACATCATAATTTCCTTACGGAAAGGCAATTCGTCGTATGCTTAAGCGTGTATTACACTTTGCTGAATGGTGCATTCTAAATGGGGGAGAGGAGTTAAAAAGCGGCTCACTCCAACATATAGCTGCTTCCCTGTTAGGATAAGTGTAATACGCGCTTTATAACCAGGTGTGCTCCCCATTTCAGTAGAGCTGGCCACTGCCAGCACATCATCTGGTTTTGCCTCAAAGTCCTAGTAACCCTTCAGGTAGCTAGGCATAACCTAATTTTTTCTCCGGTGCCTTGGAGCGAGGCAGCTACTACAAAACCTCCGTAATGGTCTTGTAGACCAAGAAAGAGAAAAGAAAACAAAAAACAACAGGTGTGATTAAAGTTAAAAACCCTCCTAATATCAACGTAAATGAAATATGTGAAGAAAGTGTGCCAACTTGCATTGAAAAGGGCATTTCTATTTAAAATTGTATGCTTCGACGAAACTTAAACTATATTTAAATAGCGTTTAATCTGTCAGTTTTGTAACGAAACATATGCTATTTGACATTTAATCGTCAGTTTTGTTACACACACACCATGGCAGAATTAAACTATGGAGTGTAGAAAACTAAGGAAAGCAATCTCTATACATATATTCAAAGTGTCCGTCAAAAGACGTTACATTGGTGACGCGACAGTAGCAAGTGCATAAAATAAATAATCTGCAAGGAAGAACATTTTGAACACGAATTAATATTTACATCATAAGAAGAACGAAGGATTGAGCCATTTCGATAAAATAATTCTTTGTTGACTTCATACTATCTTGTTACACTAGCGCCATTCTAAATGGGTTTGGAACTATTATTTACTGCTTTCTGCTGGACACTTTCATCCGTTTTTCTATACGGGATTGTCCTCCGTACCATTTTAATACTCCATGAATGAAACAAGTGGACTGGCAATAACCGATACAAAAATACGTTCCTCGATATTTACAACGCCATCTTGTGTATAAGAACTATTATTTGCAACCATTCTACTTCGTCAGCGTGACAGTGCTTAACTATTGTAGCATAACAGTGTTTATTGTAGCTTTTTACGAACAAATTCTTACTGTATTACGTTTTTTTGTTAAAGCGCCATCTAGTTTTAATACTGGTTATCCGCTTGCGGACGGTGCACGATCCCAAGTTTAATCCCTAGTAAATCAACCAAAAAAACTTGATAACTGAAATATTTTTAGCAAAAAAAGACAATATGAGGTGATTTTATGTTGCCAAATTCTAATCTGCGGTCCGTGAATGAATTCATGTAGTACCCGATTGACACGCCATTTAAGTATAAGTTGTTTTTGTTTTACAGCAATATCCTCTAAAACTTCATGCTGCAGAAATAGTTATCTATCAATTTCCCATCGCTATTGGATTGATCAACTGTTTGTTGTTACTCTGTCCTCAAGTCACGAGACAATAGTGACAGAGTTATTTTGAAAAATGCTAATATTATAGGCTATTAACCTACTACTGAGATAGACCCTGGAAAAATGAACCTATACTGGCTAGAAAATAGTTATATAGCAAGTCAGAAAAGTTGTTAGGTCGCGCGAGCAAATATGGATTCCTGGGCGTAGCGCGGCGAGAAGAGAAATAATTTTGCAGCCGTGCGAAACACAAATTTTCACTTCACTACAGCGAGGAAAAAGTGAGATGTAAGAAAAACTATAAAAATATTTATATATAAACTAGAAATAATCAACCTACAAATTAAAAGTTCTAATCTAATGACATATCCCCGCAGATTTGGCGCTGAAAGAAGCTTTTCCGAGCTAGTGAGATGAAAAAATTGTGTTGCCCTTATATCGTTTAAAATTGTAATTTTTGAAAAGTAACTCAGGAATCATCGCAACTAGGTGCAGAAAAAGTTAATTGACCCTATTTACTATACTGGTCCCCAGGTACCAAAGAAGAGTCAGTTCTCGCTGAAGCGCAAGAAGAGCAAGGATGAGCTGGAGCTGGGAGACCTGGTGTGTCCGCTGCACGACGACTGCTCAGGTGACGCTAACGCTACGTCGCCCGTAAGTTACTAACCGCACTAATACGCTAAAAACACCACTCCAATCCTGCCGACTGGTAAACAAGACTCAAAGACGTATCGGGATAAACCCAACACAACTCAGTCTTCATAGACATTTAGAAGCAGATATCTGTATGTATACAGGGTGATCAATCGAAATGGGTCAGTAGGGAGAACTCGGAAACTATGAGATAGCGAAATCTGTTCTTAGGAACCATGGCGTCGATTTTAAATTTAATAATAATTTCATTCATTTTTTGTTTACTGTAGAGAGAAGTAATTTTTGCATCCAGTAAAATGGCTACATTTTAAACATCTACTTAAATAAAATTATTATCTTGTTTTTGAGTTTTTCTTTAAATTGTTTAAACAAAATTCCATTAAAAATGTGTTCCTTGTGACTTATGATTCGCACCATCAACAATAACAAAGAGAAAACTTGCATAATTTATTATAACATTGTTCATAGAGATTTTGACTTTCGGTTATGTAGACAGGTTTGATTCTCGGTTATGTATGAGTTAAAAAAAACAATGCCATTATTATTAAATCTAAAATCGACGCCATGGTTCCTAAAAACAGATTTCGCCATCACTCATAGTTTGTGACTCCTCCATACTGATCCATTTGGATTGATCACTCTGTATATATTTATTTATACACTAGAAGAAGCTCGCAACTTCGTTCGCGGGGGAGAAAAAGTCATTACCTCTCTTTTTCTTCAGCGTAGTGGGGTAAAAAGTACTCTATAACCATCTGTGGATACCCAGCTACCCGTGTACCAATAATAGTTGAAATCCACAAAAAATCCAAATAAAAATCTATTCAATGCAAATTGTCCCTTACAATAGGTTTTTTTTTTAATATCTTCAATGTACAGACATCTCACTATTAGAACTTTATAATAGTATGCGTTACAACTTTGTATTATGATTGGGAGCGGGCAAGCCCAGGCGGAGATGGCGGAACGATGTGGAATAGAAAACTATTTTTTTTTTTTTATTATAAACAAAGATCAGAAACAAATGAAAAAAAATTTTCGACGATACTGGACTTGAACCAGTGCCTTGAGCCAGACCGGGGCAGCACGCTCTACCATCTGAGCTAATCGTCCACGTATTTTTTTTTTTTGTATGTTTGTATGTGTCGTTGTGTAAGTCAATGTTAATGGGGGGAAAACGCGCGGCGGAGCACGATGACCCTGCCGCGCGAACACTTCATACATGCCTCCGCAGTCCCCCCCCCCCCCACCCAACTCTTTCCGCAGGGAGTGTCACGAACGAAGTTCCCGGGCTTTAGTTAAAAACATTTTTTTTATAAAAACTACTTTAAACAGTAGCTCACGATTTACTGAGTCTGTTAGGGTTGGTCTTGATTACGCTTGATTTTTTTAACTTTTTAAACTTTTATCCAAAGGCTATGCCGGGGTTGAGTCGTTCGATTTCCTAGTATATTCTTATAATTAATTTGTTAAAAAGTAAAACATAGACATATAATGGTTATCAGCGAAAAGAGAATCTGTTTGTGCTTCGTATTCAAACTAGTTGGTAATTTGGCTTTATTGGAAATGCGGCATGCTTGGAGTTGTACTGAACCTTGTCGATATTTATTTTGTTGTGGAACGAAATGAGCAAAAAACCAGAAATTAATTTTTTAATACAGTACGTGATGTATTATTAAGAGCCCATTCGTACTTTTGTTAGGACAAAGCGTCAAAAACGGATTTTTGACGTTGTATTTCTAAGAAACAAAATATATTCTAAAGTCTGATTAGTAGTTATTTGCATAAGTCAGTTCCTTATTTTTTGTTTAGCCTCAAATTTTACTAGCAGTTAATATTTTAACTAAATTTACCCGATTACCGACATCGAGCTATTGTCGCGACAGTAGTTTTCTGAAGAGCTCGCGATGTCATAAGTTTGAGCCCTTGAACAATAGGGAGCATGATTTTTATTTATCGCTTTTCTAAACTAAATATCAAAATACCGTAAAAACTATTTCAATATGTGAAATTAAAATTGGCCAAGAAATACGCATGATATAGGCATTTTATACTGCTAATTAGACAGAGAGGTCCGATATGCACTGTTACGTCATCGTGCACTCCGGCCATATAAACTCCATATTAAATTCCGTTGATGCAAGAAAGAGATAGAATTAAATTTTTGATGGCTTATATCTTGGTTATTTTTATAGTTATTCGAAAAAATATTTTCTCTATTGTTTGTAACATGAACGTGCTTTTAATAAAGCTAAAAATAAAATTCATGCATATTCCCTATTATGATGAAATATGAAAACCTAGTTGTTTTAATGTTTTTTCACAACCTTTATGTACACCTCAAATTTTCGTTATTTTGTACATATACGAAGTCCAGTTTAAAAGTTTCCGGCCTAACATATAATTACAAAACTTTATTTTTAACCGACTTCCAAAAAAAGGAGGAGGTTCCCAATTCGACGGAATGTTTATTTATTTTTCAATATAGTCTCCCTATATTTCAATGCACTTTTCAGATCTCATACCATAACCACACCCGTGTTCGTGATTTTGGTTTAAACTCTATTTATACATGCAACTACAGTTGCGCAAAGCGCTCGAGTGGTGAATAAAAATTGCTATCACCTTAAAAACTACTTGGAAGTTTTGTCCTCAAAATAAACGAAAACCGCACGGGTTACTTCATTATACGAAGAAAATCTTCATCCAATTGAAGCAGTGTGAACAGCAGCATTTTCATGGAGAAACCGAACACCTCTGCTAAGTTTTCCATGACACTTCTGCTTAATCGCCTCTGGTAACTGCTCAATAAGGGTGGCGTAGTAGCTGCCATTTACCGTGGTATTCCTTTCTTTTATGTCAGTTAGTAATATTCCGTGACCATACCAGAATACCGTAGCCATTATCATTTTGGTGGATTGAGTTACCTTGGCCTTTCTAGGTGGTTTTTCACCGCGACAACGCCACTCCATTGATTCCATTTTGGAGAGGATCATAGTACAAAATCATGGTTCCTCGTAATCGTCCCCCGTAACAATCGACTCCAAAAAGATCTCTCCACGCCGTCTTAGATTCGCGTCTAAAACTTCTTGAGAGCACGCTTTTCGCTCTTTCGCTGCAAGCTCGAAGCAAGTTTAGGCACCCACGTGGCACTAACATTGTTCATATGAAGATGTTCATGAACAATCCTAAGAACTGAAGTTTTCGAAAGATATGTTCTTGCGTCTATTTATTTAGTCTTAATTCTAAACGAAACTGCAAACTCCATTATTTAAACCGCGCGTTGTTTCATGAATGGGCTCTTATCTAAAACAATTTTTTTTGTGGAAAATTTCGTCTGCATATTTTTTTTGCATTTTTGGTCTGTATTTTTATAATTATTTATTTTGGGGTTTATGTACTTTGCGCGTCATTTTCGTCTATTTTCTCTTTCGGGTGTTGCGTGCTAGTTTATTGGTTTAGAACTGTATTGGCAGTGGGTTTTGTTTTTATTGCACTTTATTTATTTATTTAATTTGCCAAAGAGTGGTGTGCACATTCGGTTTGGGTTTTATTAAAACTTTAATAAAATAACACGACAAATAACCAGGATAAGGTGTTAAATATTGTAACTATGAATTGGTAAAAAGATTTTATACACATGCTTTATTTCTTTATATTATTGGTCGGGTTCATAATTAAAACAATTAGAGAATTAAGATAGGTATGTTTACAGACGATGAAAGTAAAATCAGCGGAAGCGGGCGTCGCGTCGGCTGTCTCTCCCCCGCGTGACGACGCGCGCGCACACTAGCGCACGCGCCTAGGTGTGTACACGAGTGCGCACGCACACACGGAGATCGTGCCGTGAACACACCCACACAACAGTATCAACACTGCAGCTAACCATGGACTCATACTAATAGGAGTGTAATCGCATGCGCTTATCGAGTCGATTTGTCGTGTTCTTATTTTAAAATCGATTTGAACGAGTGCGTTGAGAAATAATTTTGATTGGCTTCAAAGTTGGTGCTAAATTTAAAATTATTCGACACGCGTCTAAAAGCCCTCGCTGCGGGCGTCCGAGGTTATCGTGATCGATTGTTAAGTAATTAAAGTATTTAAAAACAAACTATCTTGTAACTAATTTTTAATCGAGTCTAACTGCCAAAAATCATGTCTTGAATTATATTGGTTTGTTGTAGATATTAAGAGGTCTAAAAGTACGGTTTATTTAAAGAGATATATATTTAACTTATGTAATAACGACGACGCGGTGGTGACTTTGTCGTGGGTTTGTCGTACAGTAAACTAGGCTGGTCATAAATGGAGCAAATAGACTACTTAAAAATTTCAATCGACGAACGACCATTTCATTGAGTTTGAACTTTTGAGACCATTTCATACAATATCAAACAAAAGACATTCCATTTTGTATTAAATAACGTGCTATAACGATTATAATTGAAAAGTATTGGATATGATTGAATGATTAAGGCCATTTTGAAATCAATAGTATTTTCTGTAATTGTAATAGTTGAGTACAGTTTGACTTATTTAAAAGACCCATAGACATAAATTCTTATTGACAATATACTTTGCCTGTCTAACTCTTATTGCATGTCACAGAATGTAGTTAAAATTCTGCAATAAAATTGATCGACAATGGGAACCACATGTCACGTGTAATTTTACTGTAAGATTTGTTACAAATTTTTGATGCAGTACTTAGTGCGTTTTATTGTATATTATTAAGTACGAGTAGCTTATTACTATTAGTAAACGACTGAAAGGCGACAATATAACTCGGGTCTCATTTCTATTACTGTAATCTTTCATCTAGTTGTAAGAGTCACTTACTATGATAAGCTAATCAACGGCAAGTTAAGATTATTTATTGTAATCGTGAAGGACCATAAAGTTTGCCCAAATTATGCTATCGTTGTATCTATCCAAATTTTTGAATATTTTATTAATACAAACCTGCTAGACGCACAAGAAGTTTCTCCGAAATAATAGTAATACATAATTTATTTTTTATTTGTAAACACTTGGACAGGAAGTTTTGCTTAAATATATATTTAAGCATATTACGAAGCTATCACAACATAATAGGACTTGATGGCATATTATTATTTAATCTATTTAAATTCTTCGACGTTTCGGATGTGATTCATGGCTTCGAAGGGTCTACGCGCGTGTTTAGTCGCAATCAAGTCCATTTTGTTATGATAAGGTGTGAAAATTGTTTAAATGAATGTTACAAAATGACAAGCTGGATTTTGAAGTCTGACCTTAGGACGTAGAAAATGCACTTTTGTCAGGAAGTAACTGGTTGCCACCATGCAGCTTTATTGTCGCCTCATCTTTGTATGGCAATGTTTCGAACATTGGGATCTATTTATGTTTTGGAAAGTGTTCACTGTGAGTCACTTGCCACTCTCACTAAATATTTCACCAAAGTCAAACCAAATGTTTGTCATTCATTGGCACAATCCTTTTGTACAATTAGAAAATCCCGTATATTAATAATACTGTGACCAAGAACTTGCGACTTTTCAATACTTTTCTTTTCAAATTCAAAAGCTTTATGATTCACTAATATCCGACTTTCAACTATTTCTTGTCTATCTTCACATTTCGAAAAAATCTCGGAATCACATGATTTTCTATTTAGTCATTATTCACAACATTATGGTATGTATTCCGTTGTAATATAAATGTTATATTTTAACTCTGTTCTTTTTAAACATTAATCATTGACATGTACCCCTATGTACGTAGAGTGATCCAAGATCCCGTTCCTACCACGCTGTGCCAAATCTTATAAATATATATATAGGCCCTTACGACCCTGTCTTCCATAACTTTTTAATACAAGTGTAGGGTAATGGAAGGTGAGTTGTATCACCGGATAGCGACAAAACACATTTATACATTATGTATTTAATAAATTTTTAATATAAATTAAAGTCATAGAATATAAAATGTATGATTTAATAAACATTGAATGAATATATTGTTTTTTTTATTATTATTAGTTATCTAATATCGTTTTTGAAGTAGCTTCTGGCATTCCTTCAGTGTTTTTCAATACTTGTAATCCCTCTGAAAAAAATAGGAAAAATTTAATGTTACTAATGTTCAGACGCATAAACGTTCTAATTTACTCAGCTTTTTGTGTAAGTTTTCTTGTAATGCTAAAAAAGGTCTTAACCGTGTTTGAATTACTGTTTTTAATGCGAGGAACGTAAACGTGACAGAGGTGGCGTAGCGTTGTTGACTTACTTAAGCCAGCACCTTAGTGGGTCAGACAATCGGTTACTCAGCTTTTTGTGTAAGTTTTCTTGTAATGCTAAAAAAGGTCTTAACCGTGTTTGAATTACTGTTTTTAATGCGAGGAACGTAAACGTGACAGAGGTGGCGTAGCGTTGTTGACTTACTTAAGCCAGCACCTTAGTGGGTCAGACAATCGGTTGTTAATTAAAAGAATCACGCATAGAAATAGAAGGCACCAACCTCTCCGGCTCTTTTGGCTGAGGTCAACCGCGCGGTCCTCCTCGGTGTCGTTGGTACGTGTGTATTCGCCCGCTGATACTGCTTTTTTCAGTAAAGTTTCTTCCAGAGAACTCAACTCTGCAATGCGAAAATGTTAGGTCCCATAACCGGCCCCATCATCAGATCAGCTTCATGGTATCATAATATTGCATTGTCACCGAACTTACACAAGTAGGTATACCAAATTTTAGCTCAATCGGAAACGGACGTGGGTTAAACTTTGCAAGATTTAACCCAAACATACATACATTGCAAGTCAAATAAAAGTTTGTAAGAAGATTACAACACGAAGGCGAAGGGTCCATGCTGATACAGTGCCCGCCTGCCGGCGGTGGGGCGCTCCTTGGCCACGGGGCTCCATTAACCGTGTTACTTGCTGCTTGCGGTCTGACGCTTGATTGCGTTGGTACTCACTACTGTACACCTTAGTACGAGAGAGTCCATGCTGATCCAAGACCTGTTGAAGATGCTGGCGGCGGCAGGGCGCACCTTGATCTGGGCTCTAGCTGCGTAACCCACCTATTGCTTTCATTAACATGAGGGGTCTGATTGCGGTAGAACTATCTAGCGAGACGAAGGTACATGCTGATGCACGGTTTGTTGAAGATACTCACTGGCGAGGGCGAGGCTATGCTCATCCAGGGCCCGTTGAACATGCAGTTGGCGCTCGGGCGCGCCTCGGTCTCGGGTTCTGTCAACTGCTCCTGCTGCTTGCACTCCGACTCTGATTGCCTTGGTACTCAAGAGGGCTCGTTTCACTGCTGCCTGCGGTGGTGCGCGCTTTGGCCTGGGCTCCAATTACCTAACTCATCTACTACTCATTAACCTGAAGGGTTTACTTGCGGTCGTACTAACTGGTGAGGCGATAGTCCATGCTGATCCACGGCCCGTTGAATACGCCGCTGGCGGTGGGGCGCTCCTTGGGCTCGGGCTCCATCATTTGCGTCACCAGCTGCTTGCACTCCTGCGAAAGCTGGTTCACCACGCTCGTGCGGAAACGCCACTTCCTGTTTATCTACAACACATTACAAGCAAATGTTCCCGGCTGCATGTTTTCATAATGATCTTGAAAAGTTGTGGCTGAATCGATGTTGATGTACATACAGATTAAGTATTTTCACAAAACGCGTGCGACCGTTCGTTGTGAAAGTTTTTAGCGGAGACCAATTCCTGGATTTACACTACGAGCACCAGCGGCATTTATGTTAAATGCGGCCCTTTAGAGATGTATTTTCAGGGATGTACAATATACGTGTAAGTTATCATTTACCAAGGATCGAAGAAAGTTTTTACCTGCTTCTCATATAACTTTTTCGCCGAAGTCTCATTAAAAGGCAAAGCTCTATTTAGCATGGTATAGAGAATTATTCCCATGGACCACATATCAGCCATTTTAGGTAGATACGGCACGCCCTTCAGTACTTCCGGCGCCGCGTACGACAGCGAGCCACAGAACGTCTCCGACAGAATGTCGCTGTCTCTCTGTCGCACGATGCGCGCAAACCCAAAATCCGTTAACTTCACGTTGTAATTTGCCGTGATCAAGATGTTCTCACACTTGAGATCTCTATGTGCTATGTTCATGCTATGAATGTAATTTAGCCCAGATATAAGCTGCCGCATCCAGAGTCTGCTTTGATCCTCTGCCACGGCGCCGTTGTGCGTGAGAAATTCTAAAAGATCACCGTTTTCGGCGAATCTCAGGAATATGTAGTATTTGGCGCGTCGCTGGAATATATTGCTGACGTTTACGATGTGGGGATGGTTGACGCGGATCAGCACGTCCAGCTCGCGCGGTAGGAACTTGGTGAGGTATTCGTGGGGCGCCGTCGCCGTGTTGATGACCTTGCACGCTAGCACCTCGGTCCGCGTCTCGTCGACCATGTGCGTGGATTTGTACACCTACAAAAATTTACCCTATGTACAGTCGAGGTTAAAGATATATTTACAATAGATAGTTACAAAAATATCTTTACAATTAAATAAGTTTACACACAATATTACAAATACTTGCTTACAAAGCATGTGACACTTTTATCTTTTCACTCAATGCGCCAAATTATGTTAGCAATCTTTCTTCCATAGAGAAATTATCACAAATTGTGACAAATATTAGTTTACATTGCACGTTACAGAATAATATTTCCTGTCAATGTGTCATAAATATGTTTACATTAGAAGTGACACTTGAAAACTTTACATTCGAACATACATTTTTATACTTACACCTTTTGCTACATACATACATATGTTTACAGGTCGGTTAAACCGTTCTTAATTTGAATATTGACATTGAATTGTCATGTCATATGAAATGGTTCTTTCTTTATTTTCATCATTTGCGCCTTAAGTATATTTTTTAAGTGTGTGTGTGCATATGCGTGTCTATTACATAATAGTTTTCAAGTGGACGGACCCACATTATCTTATAGTTGTATCTGGCTTTAAATATACAGGGGATTCAAGAAAAGATATCTACTACAATATTTTTAATAAGGAATATTTTGTACCAAACGATATTTCGCAATTTCGGCGAGTACCACACAATAATGTAGCGATATGCTTACCTGGAAACCTATTAGTTTTGCCTTAGTACAAATAAAAACAAAAGAATTTTGTATTTTTGTTCGTTATTTTGCTACTCCTGGCGAAGATAATCATAAAGATCAGTGCAGCCATTCTTGAGTTATTCATATTCATATTCATATATGTCTTTCTTAAAAAAACATTTTTTTTATAATCATGATTTGATACCTACATGGTTGCCTTTAGTGGTTATAAGGATATTTTTGTGACACCCTATGTATGATCCTCAAGTGAATCCGCGAGACCTTGTAAAATCAAAAAATATTCAAAGTAATAATCACGTACTACATGTGTATTAGGTTTATATTTGGGTTACGCAAGTATGATCATGTGTCAAGTTTCCGTTCACAACTCAAGTGGCTTCCTATCCGTCTTCGTCGTAACTCACATTCTTTCTCTGTTCTATAATACACTCTTTCATCGTGCGACTCCCCGCTATCTCAAAAAACGTTTTAGTTATCTTCTATCAGCAAGGTCCGCTCAAAACTGTCTTCTAGCTGTTCCATCATCAAAGTCAAAGTTTTATACAAATTCTTTTACATTCCGGGCTACTGTGTTGTGGAACTCTCTTCCACTCGATTTAAGGCAAGCGAAATCATTCCCTTTTTTTAAAACTAAGTTAAAGGATCATTATTTATCTCTCCCATAATTTATATTTTTAATTCTGCTTCTGTTTTTCTAATCACTTTGATGGCAACTGTATCATAGTTTTCTTTCTTACTTTGTATATATATTTATAGTAGTATGTATGTTTAGTATATGTATATGTATGTTTGTTTTTATTTATTTTTGTATTATATGTAATCTTATCTCACCACCTACTCATTTCTAGCTATTTTATGTCATTTCCGTTACCTAAAGGTTGTCTGGAAGAGATCGCTCTTTAGCGATAAGACTGCCTATTGTTTACCTATTTTATGTTAAGGCTCTATTGTACTGTTTCTGTTGTTGGTGTGCAATAAAGAATTGTTGTTGTTGTACTACAATCAATTGACACATCACTGACGTCACGCCCAAAATGAAAGAGACCTATAGATTATTTGACAATATGGTACTGTTTTCGGTGATTGTCATTATTTCAAATAAGAACGGTGGTTTAACTCAAACTGTAAAGATATTTATGTAGCAAGAGGTGTAAGTAAAAAAAAATACGCTAGAACGTAAAGTGTCAAGTGTTGCTTTTAATGTAAATATATATGTATGGCTCATTGATAGGAAATATTTTTCTGTAACATGTAATGTAAATATATATTTGTCACAATGTGTGACAATGATTTTACGAAAGAAAGGTTGTAAACATAACTATGGACCATTGAGTGAAAAGATAAAACGGTCACATGCTTTGTAAGCAAGTATTTGTAATACTGTGTGTAAACTTATTTAATTGTAAAGATATTTTTGGAACTCTCAATTGTAAATATATCTTTGACCTCGCCTGTACTATACACTTGACTCCGCTTGTGCTCGTGAACTGGAACACATAACGTGTCTGCGGACCTCCTTCAAACAAATCATCAAGTTTCTTGACTCGTGGCTGGGCAGTTTTCAGCCGTTTTTGTTCAAATATATTGATTTCTAAAACAGCGCGAGGTGTAAGACTATACGTCGTATCACCCGCGTAAGCTTGCACTTGCTGTACCGTGGCACAACAGATACATACAAATAATGTAAGAACGTAGTTAACTCAGGTATTACTGTTATTCAAATTCGAATTCAAAATTCATCTAGACCAGCATTTAACTCTGTGGGCTTCGAGAAAAACGTACTTTAGCATAAGACCCTTCGCCAATCAGTTTATCCAGTGTGAACCCCTTTTCTTGCAACATGGCCATGTCCGAGGGTGCATTCATGATAGCATATCAGATCTAAAGCTCCTTGCCCACATTTGTGTTACATTTTCCATACATTACTTGAGTTTTTTTTTAGGATTCATAATGGTGTTGAATTGCTAGCGAGATAGCTAGGCTAGCGAAGTTACTGGCAAAGGTGTTTTCATGTTTTTATATGTATGTTTTCGCCTAAAGAAGTAAATAAATTTGTAGGGAATTCATCCCCTGCACGATACTTTCACACCTACATGTTTGACAATGTCACATAACAATGTCAATGCCATTGTCAATTTTAATGTAATGTGCCAGTAATTGATTAAGATAAAATTTTGAAGTCATAAGTTTTTCATGTAGATTCAATCAAGAGATGCATGCGTAGCTACTATCTATGCACATGTGTTTATATGTTGTGTGTAACAACTGTACATTGATGTGATGATGCTGAAGCCGAGTGTCTGCTGAGGCTAGTTACAAACAAAATATGTATGTACCTATAAACACTTTATTGTACAGTCAGCTGCAGAGAAAAGTCACCCCCTGCCATACTAACATTATATGGCAGAGGGGTCACGTTTCTCTGCTGCTGACTGTACATAGTAACCAGTTACAAATGCAAAAAACTTAAAAGATATAAGTACAAAAGCGTACCTATCCCTATTAAGAATCTCTTCCAGTTAACCTTTGAGCGAGTGAGTAAAGTGAAGATATAAAGAAGATAGACAAACTACCACCATGTACAAAATATGTAAAACACTAAACTAAACACATGTATCTGAATAAAAAATATAAATAAATAAAAAAATGTATTGCTAACATGTTAATAAAGTTATTCCGACTTTGCAAACAAAAATCGAACAAAACAGTTACACTACGCCCCCAGTTGGTTATAATAATACGCTTTGTGTTGAGAAAACACATATAACATGGCGCAGCGGAGCCGGCTTTACAGATACGTATACGTATAGTGAATGTACCTACATACATGTAGTAAATGTGCTAGTATCTGAATGGCTAAAAAGATGATAAGACTCACCTCTGCCCACTACCCACTCTTACAGAGATGGCGATGGGTGCTTTAGATCACGGTCCTTCTTCATGATTGAGGTTTCAGCCTGGTTGGGGCTCGAGGACTTGTTCAAGCTTCTTTTCAATAGTTCACTCCTTTCCTCACGAGCCTTCTTGTAAGCTTGCACTTCTTGCGCTGTCCATTCTGTACAGCACACTTCATGTGAGTCGGAATAATACCGTGACTTTGTCCGTATTTAAACTCAAGATTTGAAAATCAGCTTTAGTTCAACTTACGAGTTAGTGTGTATGTAGGTATATATAACACACTTGAGGCGGTAAAATAAATAATGTCTCTGTTCCGCTCCGGGGTGAGATGATTGTTTACAAAAACCTAAATCAGTACAACTTTACCTAAAAAAACTTAACAAATGTGAAAGAATATGGAACTTATGTAATTTTTAGGGCTCCATACAAAAAAGATTAAAACGGAACTTATGCTAGGTATCCATTTGAAAATTGGAATAGAATTGAAAATCATAAAAATGGCTAGCCTAAGTATGTCGCAATAGTACTTTATGCAACTGTTGTATACTAGGGGTCAAAAACGGCGAGTGGCGTGGGTTGCGATGCAATGATGATCGGCGAGCATCGCAAGTTAAGACGCCACGAGTGTTTTGACCCAGGGCCGTTCACTAATTACGTAAGGACAATAGCGAGTATCGCAAAGAAAGACGTCACGAGCGTTTTAGACCGAATTATACGACGTTGTAAACAACAGTTTTTCTACGACTAAAGAGCCATTCATTAATTACGTAAGGACAATCGCAGGTATCGCAAAGGTAGACGCCACGAGCGGTTTTTTGACCGAATTATACAACGTTGTATATAGTCTTTGGTTTTTAAACTGAGCGAATCGACCATTGTGTTCTTTAAGCCGATTAGCTCAGTTTTAAACAAAAGTCAATATACAATAGTTTTTCTACAACTAAGAGGGCCATTCATTAATTACGACAGATTAAAAAAAAAATTAATAACTATATAAATAACGAAGATATATGCTATCAAACATTCCATTCTTTCTCTTTCTAGCAAAACAGAATTTAATATGGAGTTTATATGTACATGTCGAACCTCTGTCAAATCACTGTCTAATTAGTAGTTTTAAATGCCTATATCATGCGTAATTGTCTGCCGATTTTAATTTTAACTTACACTTTTTGGAATAGTTTTTACGGTATTTGGATATTTTGTTAAGAAAAGCGATGAAACATTTCATGCATGTTCCCTATTAGGCTCGTCTTCCTCCATTTTTCTCATTTTCAACAACTTATAACAAGACAACAACCAACAACTTCAAGATTAATAAAATTTAGCGCCACGAAGAAAATTAAAAAGTGAGCTGTCAATATCTGTGGCTTTCTTATTTTTTAAATTCGCGTATACTTTCCAGTGATGAAAACATGTTATGATTTGAAAAAAAAATTGGTGATAAAATATGTGTACCTACGTAAATTGTAAAATTATTATTTTTTAAGTTAGCATCAATGCATTTACCTACATTATATTTTTTTAAATTTTAAACTGTATGATTTCGGCGATTTGTTAAGTTCGTAATATACATTATTTCAAAGAACATTAGTTTGAGACTCACTGAATATAAATTATTACATTGAAATTTTGTACTCTGTGGCACCAAGGAATACGTTAATAGCGACATTGTAACACGTTTAGCAGTGCTTTTATGGGAAATAGACTATAGAGTTTAACAAGTCTTAAGTAATGCATGTCTTTATAATAGAGTCGGTAACCATTTAAACGACAGAAAGAAGTACAGTAGTAAAAAAATATTTTTTATTGCATCGTTTTGGACTTATTTTGGCATTATTATGTACGGTATTATTATGTATTTTTTGTACTGTGTCTGCGGCTTTACAACTTAATAAGTGTTTAACAATAATTACTCACAATCAAGAAACTCAAAAAATTCTTACCTAGTAGCCTCGAGTCCATCGCAATCCATTCACTATTTATTATTTCTTCAACTTTGACTCTCTGCTGGTAATTCGGCTCTAACATTCGCGTGACCAGCCGTTTGCAATTCTCCGACAAAGCGCCAAGGTACCGCGTACGAAACTTCCAGTTGCAATTCATTTGCGCCTCATATAATAGTTTCATATTTTTGTCTTCGAACGGCATTGCTCGGTTTAGCATCACGTATACTACAACCCCCAAAGACCACACATCCGTGGGTTTCGGAAAGTAAGGCGACCCAAGTAAAATTTCTGGAGCTGTGTACGAAAGTGAGCCACAGAAGGTTTCGCTTTGAATATCCCTCAGTTTTTTATCGATGCATACGCGGGAAAACCCAAAATCGGAAAGTTTGGCATTCTGGTTCGCTGTCAAAAGTACGTTTTCGCACTTGATGTCCCTGTGTGCTATCCCGAGTTCGTGCATGTACTGGATCGCGAGCGCCAGCTGCCTGGCCCATATCCTCGCTTGGTCCTCCTGGATAGCGCCCTTTTGTAATACGAATTCCAACAAATCCCCGTGTTCCATATAACGCATAAAAATAAAATATTTGTCCCTTCGCTGAAATATGCTGTGTGTGTGCACCAGATGCGGATGGTTGAGTTTTATCAACACGTCTATTTCTCTCGGTAAAAACTTCTTGACGAAATCTTTTGGCGCGCAACTGGTATCGATGACTTTGCAAGCCAAACAGGATACGGCATCATTTTTATTCGGATTTCTGTACTCCGCGAGGTAGACCTGAAACGTTTGTTGGTAATATAAATCGAAATCGATTATTGGTTTTTGGTACAGATTATGAATTAAATAACACCTTCGCATAAGATCCTTCGTTGATTTTCTTTATGATTTTATACCCACGATTTACGAGCGTCAATTGCTCCGAACCGCTCAATTTTATTTCATCTTGTATTTGAACCTATAAAAATAATTTCGTTTGTATCAGCAATAAAAAATGCCAAGATATCGAACAAATACTTAAGATGTCAACGAACCGTTGAACCACCCTCCATTTAATATCATTACATTGGTTTCTGTTTTGCTGTTATATTAGCGAGGGATTTTATCATTTCACTAGTCTGCAACAAAGAATACGGGTTATTTTGTATAGTATCTAATCTCAAAATTCGACATACTGTGGCGTGGCAGTTGATGATCACGGGCAGTATAGAGCAAGTTTGGCTTGCTTTTACTTCAAAAGCTGTAGAATATTGTATGGGTGGAATTTCATTGTTCAAAAATAGCTAACAAGCCGCTAGGAATCCGGTTTTGTGGTCGCCTCGCCACTGCTGGTACAAAACATAAGCACTCACTCTGTGTGCGGATTCTCTATTAGTATTGGTTAATATGTCGCCTTGTCTCCTAGGTGGGTGGCGGCGCGGTTCTGACATCCTCCGGTGTTGCTCTTTAGCTCGCTTCAGCGCTGCCGCTTCTACTGCATTCATAGCTAAAACATAATTACTTGCACACTCGACAGAAATAGGTAGTTAGTTGCTTAAGTAAAGATAAGAAATTATGTAGTTTCAAAATAAATGTTAACACACATGTGCCGCACATACCTTTGAAACAATATAGATTTGAAGAAAAGCTAAACGACTCACTAGTAAGTCTGCTATCCATTGCCACCCACTGGGAAGTCAGCACTTGCACGGCAGTATGCCGCAGCCCCGGGTCCGGCTCCAGCAGGTTCTTGACCACCGTCTTGCACTCCACGGACAGCACGCTGGCCACGCGCGACCGAAACCGGTATTTCTTGCTCAGCTGCTGCTCGTACAGCTTCCGCATCCGCGTGTCGTCAAACGGCATAGCCTTGTTGAGCATCACGAACATGACCACTCCCAGCGACCACAGGTCCGTCTGTTTCGGCGCGTAAGGCTTCCCGCGCAGGATCTCCGGGGCGGCGTACGACATCGACCCGCAATAGGTTTCACTCAAAATAGGTTGGTCGTCCATGTCCACGCAGAACCTCGAAAACCCAAAATCAGAAAGCTTTACGTTAAAATTCGCCGTGAGCAGAATATTCTCACATTTGATGTCTCGATGCGCAATCTCCAGTTCGTGCAGGTACTGAAGCCCGAGCGACAGCTGTCTCATCCACACCCGAGATTGATTTTCCGACACGCATCCGTTTTTCAAAATGTATCCTAAAAGGTCTCCATTTTCACTGTATCGCATAAAAATATAATACTTGGTTTTCCTCTGAAATATACTATGGATGTGTATGAGGTGAGGATGATTTAAACGTATCAATACGTCAATTTCGCGCGGCAGAAACTTCACAACGAAATCTTTAGGAGCTTTGGATGTCTCAATTATTTTGCAAGCGAGCGTAGTTTTAGTAGAACTATCTTGTGGTGTGTACTCAGACAAAAACACCTGCGGAAAATCGAAGTTATAATTAGTACTTATGGCTTAATGTGGATTTAATTTGAGTAAAAACATATATGGGGGCACCTTAGCGTAGGCACCTTCGCCTAGATATTTCTGCAATTTGTATCCTTTACTCAACAAAGTATTTTCTTCTGATGGTGTTGTTTTCAGTTCGGTCATGATAACCTACACATGGCGTTAAACCCCGAGCAACCCACACCATCAGCAGTTCGCTCTATCGGAGGCTTCTTCATAGCCAGAGGGCAATCAGACATTTTGTTTTGTATAATTTATTATTCACAATTTAGCCTACATTTTGATTATGATTACATAACTGACGGAAGTACAATGACACTTTACCATGTTTGACGGCGGTTTTTCTTCTTTTAATCACATTCGTTACGATTTATCCAAAGAGGTTTTTATTTGTTATGATTCTGTCAAATCGCTAAAAGCCATAGGATAAAAGTGGGATAGTTGCCCTAGGAGGATATATATTTCAAAACTCAAACTCGCAAATAGAAAAGGCTGTCGAAAATACTTTCCAGTAAAGTTAAGGTGCAAAATAATGTTAGATCATAAAAAGAAAACTATCAAGCTCAGGTAAAAGTGCAATTTCCACAAAGCATTCCGAATATTCTGATGAATCAAATGTAAATAAATATTACGAACGGAGAAATACTTTGAGGGGTGGATACTGTGTGATAAAATGCATATTATGCAAAGCTTATTGTAACAAATGTGGTCGCAAAATAAGGACATAAAAAAATAGGAACTAATAAGTTTTGTTTGATTTATCCAACTATCCTCATAGCGATTAAACCATCGGGGCATCTAACCCATACAATAGGCATCAATCCTCACAACTAGTGTTGTTTTTTTAGTTACATGTTAAAATTTCAATAAATTACCCTTAACTACATGGTAACTAATAGACATGGTAACCATCTGAAATAATAGTTTGCTCAATTATAACAATATTTTCGAAAATATCAGTAAAATTCAAAATGTGGGGCAACTATTCATCAACCACTTTTACCCTCATTTATCTGCATATCGCTGGCCCAACATTGAGGGTTTTATGTTTTACTTTTAGCGCGTTGAAGTTTCAATATTGTTGCAGATACTTAAAACATAAGAAGTACCTGATTATTATAACTTAGAACCTGTAATATTGGGCTAGCGATATTACAGCAACTTTACTCGAAAGCCTAAAGCCTAAGTTTTATGTCTAGTGCTAAAGATAGATGAATTTTGTGAACTATGCTAGATAATTATGATTATATCTATCTATGAAACAAGAAAATATGTTTTTCATTGTTCTTTATCATGAAGTTTGGTGCAGCGAACTGAAATTAAAATTCAGTATGGTACCTTTCAGTCTTTTTTTATTTAAAACTTAACAAAATTCATAAATAAAACATCTTATCTATTTCGTCTTGTTTTACAAATTGCACTTGGTTGTCGCACGCCACAGTCACGTTTCTTATTGCGGTGATATCTAAACATTTAAACACATTTAAATCTTGCCAAGTAATTGATTACAATTCTAATTGTTTTTTGTTTAAGAATTCACCAGCCAAGGATATTCTTTGCAAAAATGATTGTGCGGGGGTCAGCAGCAATTCATATTTGCCCACATCCGGATGATCAGGATATTTATTTTCTTTACGGATTCTCTCCAAAATGTGTTGAGGCTCACATTTAGGTTTCGTCTTCCAATCGCTATTCAGAAAATCTTGAATCACAGTTGGTAGCATTTTGAAGGCTTCCTTTGCCTTGGTGCTGCTGGGAGGCTGTATCTTTTCTGCTTCTTGTGGTTGTCCGGGTACTATAATATCATCTACGTCAACTTTGCCTACTGGCTCTATTTTTGGAGGTTCATTTGTCTCAGAAGCTCGTTCTTTGGTTTCTTCGGTGGATTCTTGAGACGAGCTGGTATTATTATTGTAGTAGTTGACTATGCGTTCTTTGACTACGTCTCGTAAATTAGATTCATTTTTAACCTTTTCTCTTTCTGTTCCATCCATGTTGACATATCCCGTTCTTGTTTCAGTTTTGATTAAAACGTGGTCTTGCTCCAGTTTACTATCTTTCGATTCTTTATTTGCTTCAGTGGAGTTGTCAACTTCAGTATTTTTATTATCATCAGCATTTTTCACAGTTGCATTTTCCTTTGTTGACGCATCAATCATTGTCATAAATTGGATATTATCCTCCTCTTCTAATATTTGATATATCCTATGAACTTCACTGATGTTGATTCTGGAAATGAAAGCACGTTCTAAAATTATAAATATGCACAAAAATTTAAAATAGATAAATAGATTGTGACACCACTTCGTCGAATTAAAAAGAAGAATTATTTCGAAGACATCAAGTATCGACTTCTAACTGTAATAAAATTTTATCATATGGTACAAACGATATTATCTATAACATCAGCATCGTAGATAACAGGCGTACTGCCGTCTCCTGACGTATTTTGTTCTTTCTAGTAAATTAAAATTTTCAACGTACCCCCCTCTGGCCTCCTGACAGCAATACAGCATGGTCGGGTCGATGGGATGTGCCTCGGTGTTGAAGATGTACCCGCCGACGTCGACCACACACTCGCCGTTGGGCGTGGCGACGACGGTGCCGTGCCTGCCCGGGTTGTGGATGAAGTTGTCCGGGTCGAACAACAGGTACAGGTACTTGGTCGTCTCGGCGAGGAAGAACGATTCCATGCGGTCTTCTTTGCGGTGGTCGCGAACGTCTTTTATCTGAAAGTTCAAATCATTTTAAGGTGCTCTATAGGAAAAGATGAAAAGAGTCTCTAAATGTTCACACGATGGATGTTGGTTAAAATTTGAATTGGTGAAAATTATAAGAATATATAGATCAGTAAGAGCATCTACTGAAACTGTTGACACCGTGGGAAACTTTCATGTATCATAAGTATTATCTATACTATTATAAAAAAATAAGTGAAAATTATACTTTTTGGATTTTTTGTATATTTGTATGTGTCGTTGCGGTTTTATCACATCAAAACGCCTAAATGGATTTAAACTATCGGCCATTCACAGATGGTTACAGATACTTTTTATCCGATTACGTTGCAGCAATGAGGGTCATGGTTTTTTACCTCCTTTGCGAAAGAAGTTGCGGGCGTGTTCTAGTATTGTAATATAAATGCATATAGAATCCCTCACCGTAGCGTAACCGCAGGGCGTCCTCGCGCTGTGCTGTATGCTCCGTATGATGTCCTCGCCCATCTGCAGCAGGATGGGGTCACGCGTCTCGCGGTACAGGTACATGATGGACTCGATGAGCTCGGGCCGCAGCGGGTAGCTCTCGCGCGCCGCCGACGCCTCGCCCGTGCCCAGGTTGTACACCTCCGGGGTGAACCCGTACTGCCGCCACACGCTGTGGTAGTTGTGGATTATGCGCATCGCCGTGTCGCTGTCGCCTATGGATTTTATTTTTTTTAATCATTTCCTAAGGGAGTTGAAATGGAGAATAAAAGTTGGAATGCAAAAAATGCAAAATAAAAGCGAGGCGCAGGGCTGAATCTAGCGTATATCGTATATACACTGTGTCCAATAAGTTCGAACAAATGAAGTCATTTTAAAATAATGTGCGAATAGTTAGCAGTGTTAAAAAAACATACTTTATTAAAGCTATACCTACTTATAAAGAATATTCACAACCAAGGATTCGGAATAAATTTACCTTCAACTTTATTAACTAGCTTCGAATGCGTCACACGCGGCTCACACAACTTTCGTTGTTTCGTTGGTATGGATGGTCGAAATTTGCGATTTTATAATCAGTCAGATTCGAAAGCTTGCATGACAATACGAAATAATCCAATACATTTAAATCCGGAGAACTGAGAGTCATTAATTTTTCTGCAGAAAGTCAGCCAAATTAGCCTGAAACCTGAGATGCGGCTCGTAGTGTTGAAAGATGTAATCATTTAGATGCAGTAATTTCCAAAACTCTTGTTTAGAATTGGGGCGTCATTTATCCTTAATTTTTTTTTATTCATAATATTTAGCATTGATTTTAACATATTTCTCGACAAATACTAATAAAAATTGACCCTTAACCTTCCCCCAAACCATAACCGATGGTGAACTCTAGAATATACCTAGGAACATGCCCCTGATTGTCTGGTATGTCGTTTCTCCTTACTGCCCACAACCGATTGTTTTAAACATTATGCGGTTGCTCTAATACAGTCTCTCGTCAGAAAATACAAATTCATCCATAGCGTGCCAAGTTTCATATTTGATTTTTTTGCTCTTCAACTTTCAAAATATTGTGTACCGGTCACCGCGAAATATTGAAATCTGCAGCAAATTTTCAGATAGAACGATGATTTTTCCGCCAATTTCAGTCGTCCTTCTTCAGGTAGCGGTCGATGACCTGTCCTCAACAACTCACTGATAAGGCTGAGCAGACAAGGCCAGTAGGACTCCAGGCTCTGGAAGACGGGCAGCGTGACGTGGCCGCGCAGTATGGTGCCCAGACATACCAGTTGTCCATCTTTAGATAGCGCTTGATGACCTGTCCTCAACAACTCACCGATAAGGCTGAGCAGACCAGGCCAGTAGGACTCCAGGCTCTGGAAGACGGGCAGCGTGACGTGGCCGCGCAGTATGGTGCCCAGACATACCAGTTGTCCATCTTCAGATAGCGCTTGATGACCTGTCCTCAACAACTTACCGATAAGGCTGAGCAGGCCAGGCCAGTAGGACTCCAGGCTCTGGAAGACGGGCAGCGTGACGTGGCCGCGCAGTATGGTGCCCAGACATACCAGTTGTCCATCTTTAGATAGCGCTTGATGACCTGTCCTCAACAACTCACCGATAAGGCTGAGCAGACCAGGCCAGTAGGACTCCAGGCTCTGGAAGACGGGCAGCGTGACGTGGCCGCGCAGCATGGTGGCCCACACGTACCAGTCGTCCTTCTTCAAGTAGCGGTCGATGACCTGCCGCGCCTCATTGAACATTGACATGAGCTCTGGGCGCTCCAGAAGAATAGCTCCTGAAAATTAACCCCATATTCACATGATGGATGAAAGTTTTATGCGGTGTATTATTTAATAAAAGAGTATCTAATGGCAAAGGCATATTATAGGGTAGAGGACTATTTAACAGACAAAAATGCATGGCCCAAAACAGAAACCAAATAATTTACTTTTACCGGGACACGGTTCTTATAAGGTGGCAAATCAAACGTATATAAGTTGTTTTAAATACAAATATTTATTTTGCTTTTTTATATTCTATATATTTTTTTTACTTTTATAAGTTTTAATATGTTTTCTTGAAGAACTACGCATTGAGTTTATACTCAAAACATATATTTAAGATAGGCTAACTACAAATATTGAAAAAAAGATATATGAGTTATTTCGAAAAAATGACTGACTGTTGAGTTTGTTTCGGCTTTCTTCTCCTCAGTGGTCTCCTCTTGGGAAACGCCGTATAGAGTCAGACTTGTTAAAGTGCCCTTGCGGCCTACTTACAGAATAAAGATTATTATTTCATTATTTCAATAATTGAGTTGTAAGTAATAATAATCTCGCTTTTTGGTCTGTTAACTTCGAAATACCCGTGTAAAGTCCTATCTGATCCTATTCTTAAAGTCTAGGTTCCTTTCCGTTACCTTTGACCAAGTACTCGAAGTAGGAGTCGACGCCGCCGCCGATGCCGGCGTCTTGCGCGGTCCAGCGACCGCTCATCACGTCCACGTGGTTGCCCACGAGTCCGATCGGCGAGCGGTGGTGGTACAATGCCTTTAGCGCGTTGTATGCTAGCTGCAAAAATACAATACAAAGACACTTAGTCAACGCCGCTGTGCTCAAAATGTTAAGGTCTGATTCGTAACGGATATGCCAAATTGAAAAAGCTGTAATTGATAGATTCAGCCGGACTAGCGCATCTCTCTGCACTTGGTTTGTTAACATAAACCTGTCTTTCTCCCACTGTATTAAAACGAAAGGACACCCAATCTCTGTCGCGCGACAAAGAGTCGCGTATGACAGTTCTGCTAACCTAAACAATAATAATACATTTAATTTAATTTAGGATATTTTACGATGTTACTGTATTGTTTTAATCGTTTTGTGCATACTTGTACGGTTGGCATTTTTCTACAAAGCCTGTTCTATGTATTGTTATATGTTATTTTCCTTCCGGTGCATTCGAAACTAAAGTCAAAATACCCCAGTACTTAATACGACCTAATATCTAAAAGAACTATTCTCAAAACGAATGAATCCCGAATCGACTTACAACCAAAAAGACCTATACTCGATATACACTTCGCTCGAAACGACTCAATTTCAAATGGAATGAATCTCATAAAAACTAATTCACAAAATGAACCACTCCCAAAATACCCTAAATGTTATGTACGTGATAGTATCAAAACACAAGATTCTCATAATAACAGATTCTCAAAACAACCTAATCCCAAAATACACTAAATTCTCAATTGTCATACCAAGGTACCTATTTAGTTTAAGAAATATATCATAAAACCGGCCAAGAGCATGTCGGGCCATGTTCAGTGTAGGGTTCTGTAGAAGTTAATACGAAAAAATGCGCTACAGATGAAAAAAATATACGATACGAATAAGTGCACTAGCAAAAGAGTGTATTCCACGGCACCTACGTCCTTTTGTTGAAAAGCGTCGTTTTTCGGCATTAACTCAAAAACGGTAAGTATATCTGATCATTTTGGAAACAGTTTTCGTTAAAAATATTTATTACGCTTTATCTTTGTAACTTTTTCATATTTTTTGGACATAAGGTTTAAAAAATAGAAGGGCGACGCACAACTTAAGCTACTTTCGGAGCGATTATTCCCGAAATAAAAAATCATATTTGCATATTTAAAAAAAAAAAAAAACCTTCTGAGTAAGTGCCATTTTTAGGGTTCCGTAGCCAAAATGGCAAAAACGGAACCCTTATAGATTCGTCATGTCTGTCTGTCTGTCTGTCTGTCCGTCCGTATGTCACAGGCATTCTACTCAAAAACTATAAGATGTATATTGATGAAATTTGGAGCATAGGTGTCTCGTGTAAACCGCTACTTAGTTTGATAGTTAAACAAAAAATATATATACTTCTAAGAGGGGCACTACATACATGTAACCGAAACTGAAAAAAGAAATCAGCAAATATCTGTGTGGCACATATTTCGACAGTTCTTCTAAAAACACTAAGGTTTCTAAGAAATATTTTTGATTTAGTGACTATTTTCCGAAATATTCGCTCCGAAAGTAGCAAAAATTGTGTCCCCCCCCCCACCCCTCTATTTTCTAAACGGTATGTTAAAAAAATATGAAAAAATGTACAAATATAAAACTTAATAAATACTTCCAACGAAAATTGTTTTCAACATGATCGGACGTACCGTTTATAAGTTATTGCCAAAAAACTGCGCTTCTCAGCAAAAGGACGTAAGTGCGGGGGAGATACGCTCTTTTGTTATTGTTTTTTTTTCACATCGTTTTTTTTTCATCTGTAGTGTATTTTTTGTATAAACGGCTGCGGAACCCTACATGGGCGAGTCCGACTCGCACTTGGCCGCTTTTTTTGTTATTTGAGTATCAAGCTAAGTAGTGGCTTATACAAGACACCTATACTCCAAATTTCATTAGTATATATTTTGTAGTTTTTAAGTAAAATGCCTGTGACATATGTATGGACGGACGGACGGACATGACGGAATTATAAGGGTTCCGTTTTCTAAAAACGTAGAAATTACTTTTATCATCTTTTTATGAGAACCCCTTCCGTAGTCTAAGATCACTTACTTTAAAAAATATATATGTATACATATATGTATATAGATTTAGTGTATTTTGGGACTAGGACGTTTTGAGATCCAGTCATGTATCTCTACATCAAGTATTTTGATATGAAAAGTTAGGGTATTTTAGGACTGGTCCATTTTGTGAATTAGTTTTTATGAGATTCATTCGTTTTGATATTGAGTTGTTTCGAGCAAAGTGTATATCGAGAATAGGTATTTTTGGTTGTAAGTCGATTCGGGATTCATTCGTTTTGAGAATAGGTCTTTTAGATATTAGGTCGTATTAAGTACTGGGGTATTTTGTTTCGAATGTAATTTTGAATGTTATCTGTTTAGTGTGCCAAATAAATAAAATAAAATTTGAAAACTAGACGTGTATAGACTTAAACTGCACTTAAAGATATAATCATGCTTATGTTTAGAAAAATTGATCATCATATGAGTGCCATAACGCTGATCTTCAGTGGATCCAAGGCCTTCGTTATAAACGCAATCGCCCTCAGCCATAAAGGAATAGGGGGGCCTTCGAGTACTCAAAAAAGGGGGGCCCTGGGGCACTCAATAATAAAAACAGACGTCATAGATAAGATATAATAAAAATGGACATACAAAACCACAAAGAAAAAACATGTCCAGTGCCCTAGAAATTTGTTAGGTTATAATGGAAATCATTCATGATTCATGATCGATACTCATAGCGATTTTAAACAGTTGGGAGCCATTGTTGGGAAGATTTGCGTCGATCTAGATTTCTTATGGGTCCCGACTGTTCAAAATCGCTATGTTCCATATTAGAGTTTATTATTTGTTATATTGTGAGTATCGATCATGAAAGATTTCCATTATAACCTAACAAATTTCTAGGGCACTGGACATGTTTTTTTTCTTTTTAGTTTTTTACGCAGTCGGGTTTTTTGTTTTTTTAATTATTATTTTTTATTTTATACTTTTTAGTTAAAACAATAAAAGTCAGACAATTTCTCAATCTTTATCGTGGGGGTTATTGAGAAGCTTGCCCAGATTTATTACAATGCAATTAAATGAAAATTTAGTTTAGAACGGCTTGCTAACCAACTTTAAATCGTTATAGTTCCTAACTGGTAATTCTAAATTAAAAATGATAAAAGAAACCTAATAATGATTTTTAAATCCCTATTCATTGATACCCCACTCAATATAGAACGTCAATTTTCATTTTTTCTTTTTTACAATATGGCGTGCGTCTCATTATCGCCATTTTTTATCATTTTCGTGTCTTCAGTGACATTCGGACAGTTAAGACAAATCGATTGACGTAAGAATAATCAAAATCGGTCCACGCGTTTGGTCTCTAGAGTGCCAGATAGGAACAAACATACATACATACATACATACATACATACATATATACATAGACTGATAAACACATTACCACTCCTTTGCGTCGCGCAGTCGGGTAAAAATAACGTAATAGACTGCCCTATTTTTAAGACGCATTATATAATATACTAGAAGCTGCCCTCTGCGCTCGCGGCGGAGAAAAAGTTGTAACCGCTCTTTTTTTCGTCACCGTAGTTGGATAAAAAGTATCCTGTAGGTAACCATCTGCGGATACCCCACTATCTGTGTACCAAAAACACTTGAAATCCATTTAGCCGATTTCGTATGATGAAGCCACAACGACGTACAAAAAATAAATATTCTTCGTTTCAGTGACCTCCAAATAGTCCGTAACAATATTTTTTCCGAAAATATCTTCAATTTACATTTAATTTATAGAACTTTATAATAGTATAGAAGTCGCAATCAGCCTATAGCTTTAGTAAGGCTTATTGAGTCACATAATTTGATTCAAATCAAGTAATCAAGTAGCAACATAAGTTACGGTCAGTTTCGGCAATTAGGTTACTGAGAATCTTTGTGATTTGGTTTTTTGATCCTAAAACTAGAAATTTTGATTTGGATGTGTTAAGAATTAGTAATTGTTTTGAGTGAACTGAAGAGTGATTTGATTTGGTCCTGATTAATGGATTATAGTTCCTTTGCTATTCTACAATATAGTGCCTTGGTTTTGATTGGATATGATTGGAACGACATCGCCGTTGCTACGAGTTTTTCCATCTTTTTCTAGCAATCACATTCAGGGTATAAGTAGGGCTGGCCGTTTTGGACATCTCACTGCGGGGTCGCTCAGCCCGTTGTTTCGCAATCTCCCCCATGTCCAATTTATCTTCTCTCTCAACCCCGCCCCAACTCCGATTGAACCCACCTCCGCAGTTCTTCTGCCTTGCGGACTGCGACCCACCACAACTCTAAGTGGCCGCGAATGGCATTGCCGTTTGTGGGTTGGCGCTCCGCCCACTGAATCCGATTACTGGTAAGGAAGCCGGAGGCCAACCAGACCTATTGAGTTCAGCCAGGTTCTAAAAAACAATAGATGATGCCTCGTCCTCGTAGAGGCGAAACACGTGTTGAGGATTATACTGTCTGGTAGTTGTTTCTTGTACTTACATGCATATTTTTCTGTAGAAACTGCATGAAAATATATTTTTTATGGCAAACCAGCAGACGACTCCCATAATGGTAAGCGATCATCGTCACCCATAGACACCTACAACACCATACGCTCTTTTCTTGAAGGCTTGAAGGTCGCACTAATCAGAAAATAATGCCGCCGACAATATTCCACAGTTCAGTGCAAATATGCCCAAGTGAGTACAATAAATATCGCGGAATAACAAAGGAACAATAAGTCAATTTATCTGGAAAAGCTGTAACTGTGAGGCAAGTGGTGACACAATTTTATGGTTTTGATATTAAAAAGTAGTTTTTTTTTTCCATTTGGCACTCATACCTCTTCATACAAGGGATCTCCTGTGAGCCTGCTTAATGTCCCAAACTCCACTATAAATGTCCCAACACCAGCTGTGCATGTGACACTGGTTTCTCCTGGAGGCACCCCCTTCCTTAGGTTTATGGTGCCATATGGCATGCCAGTAGTGGTGTCGAAGGCAACAATGAGTCTCTGAGCCACATCTTCTGCCAGCCGCAATAGGGGACCATTGCAGGGCCAACCAGGTTCCAGTTTCATCCCTGTTCTAAATTACAATAAACACATACATTAATTTACGTACTTATCAACACAGTACAGGGTTGGGCAGATTAAGTGTCCTAGTTTAAAATAGCTATAAAATTAAAACAAAACTTCAAACAATATTGGGCATGTTTTTATTTTAAGAATACTTATTCATAAAATGTATTAAATAGCTCAAATCGTTCTCCTTTAGTATTACGCGTTAGTGTATTACGCGTTAGTATATGCAGAGAATGCACGCGGCGCGCACTACCTCATTTGGTATGTCACCCCATACCTTGACCAATGGATGCTTGAATGAATTTAATTTGATTCCTTGTGTGCTCTCAATCCTGCCTATCATGCATCCCCATATCGAAAAGTCCAATGGATTTAAGTCTGGTGGAGATGCAGGCCGTTCGTGCCATGGTATAAAATCTGTCTTTGATGGACACCAGTCTTGTATATGTTTAAGTTTGTGAGGCGGGGCATTCCCTTGTTGAAAGCAATAATAGTCATTTCCATACAATTTTCGGATAAATATCTAGCAGATAACCCTGCAACACGTTCAGAACATAGCAGCCTTGATTAGGGTGACATTGCACCCATACCATGACAGCCGACGCACTTGGAAACTGTGGTACAGCTAATTTGTCTACTGGAATATCCCTCATAAACACAATAACTTTGTTGTCTCTCTTGCAATTGAAAAAAAAAACTTGGCCCTCATGCCAAGCAACTCCCTACATTTTTTCACTCTAGCTTTTTTCTGGACATCCGTGTTTTTTTTTGTAGGCCTTCAATCCAAGATCATGTGGTAATATAGGACTCATTGATCATCGGGATATTTTAAAATCTTTACTGAGTTTACTTGGACTTTGAGTTGGATTTCGCTCACAAACGATTGTGAGCGTATTCGGCGAAAGTTTTCGGCAAGTACTTTAAATCGCTTAATGGTTTGCAATATGAACCTTTCATTGATATCTAAATGTTTTAGCTTCTCAAATATATTACACAGTTGGATTTTCGCTGGTAAAGATTAGATTTACAACGAGCTTGTGTTTCGCGTCCATTGTTGAAAACAATATTTTTAAAAAGATATCAAACTGACATCTAAAATAAGAATGATAAAGACGAATAAATTCTCAATGAATAAAACATAACATAGTATTTGAGTAAAATAGCGATACAGAACTAGGACACTTAATCTACCCAATCCTGTATATAGACAAAATGATCCCTTTGATACATTTAATCATTAAGTCATAATGTGATGTTAGTCATAAAATATTTTTTCATAATTCTGAAACTGTACAATTTTGGAAAGGTTATATTGAGAGCTGTTATGTTTGTTTTGTGACAATCCTGAAAAGTTTATGATTATTATTAAAATTGCAATTATAACTAACAAAAATTATGACAAAACTACCCTACATTATGTGATTATATTTTTAGGGCATTCAATATAGACCCCAAAATGATGTCTAATTCTTTTAAAGCTGAAAAAGACAATAGTTGAAGATTTTTCACATCAAGTAGACATTTTTTTAAATAAAAACCAGGGATGGATATGTTGCTGACAAAGCATGGTCAAAACTACTTGAAATTATATACTATTGTGTGAAACCTTCATAAGTTCCACTCATCTTGGCCACTTTTCATACTAAACTAAATCTGGTAATACACTTAGAATTTACTATTGACAAAATCGAGCACTGAACAATGCAATGAAAATTTCATATTTCTATATTTTGAATTACAACTGTATATATCTAATCATGATATGAAATGAACCTGTGTAATCTGACATAAAATAAAAAAGTATTAAATTATGTGTGAACCTAGTCCGTATTGATAGCTGGATTATTAGTATACAAAATCTGAAAACCACTGATGAGCTCTTATGGTGACAATCTAAAATCTAAATGATTTAGCCTCATCACTATTTATGTCAATAGGAAACACTTACAAAATTCAAAGAATAATTAACATGAAAAATTATACTGAAGTTATGTTTGTAGTCAGAATGGACTCTTTAAACTTACTTGTATGATAGAAGATGGGCACTAAGCAATCCTCCAATAATCCTAATATTGGTCTCAAACACAGACACATTAATATCGGTATCAAAGTTTTGTTTCTGAAGCAGTATCTCAACAACTCTGTTGAACTCTGTATAGTTCCCCATGATTGCAAGGGTGTCTAGCGCGTCGATCAGTGTTAGAGAGTAGCTGCCCCAAGTGTCCACACCGTCGCAGGACAGGGGACGCAACTCGTCATACGGATAAGCAAAATTCAAATAGCTATCATAGGCGTGTTGGAACATCTCTCTCGTCTCTTCTCTGTAAATATTACGAGTATTATAGATATATATATAAATAAGCGAAATATTAAGGTCACATTATTAAAATACATCAGTTTAATAACTCACCTAAGCCTCAGAATATCATCTTTCGTGTATTCTCTTAATGCGAAACAATACATGCTCCCATAAAGGTATAGCAGGCCGATTATTAACAATTTATCATCCATATTAAAAACAGCTCGGGTACGTTACAATTGTTATTTATTTTAGAATCATTTTACACACATAGGTATATTGGTGAATATACAATTTGTAAACACGTCGGCTGACCAATTTGCAAATGCAAACTGCCAAGTTAACTTGACAATGACAATGACATGACAACAGTTGCGATCTTTCAAATATCACAAAACAGAGGCGTTACTCCGAAACTCTAAATTCGAAGTTCGTAACCTGCCATCCCTCTCGCTCTTATAGTAAGCTGTATTTGAGTGTACGAGATGGCACCATACGAAATTCGTTTCTCTGTTTCGGAGTAGCTCCTCAGTCTGCAGTGCAGTGACGCTTTCATTTCGACTGACCGAAAGATGTGAAAAAAAACAAAGGGAGATTTAGGGCTGTCTCTCCGTGGTATCGTCTTATCTTTGGTAAATATCAGTGACCTTTGTGCTCTTTCCTTTTTTAGGGTTCCGTACCAAAAATGGTATTAAATAAAACCCTTATGGTGCGACATTGCCTGTCTGTCTATTAGAGCGCCGTATCTCAAAAACTACTTACGCTATCTATTTTAAAGTTGGAATATTTATAAACATGGTCAGCCCAAATGTATAGCAAAGGTAAAAAATATATATATTTATATATATTTTTTACCTTTGCTATACTTATTTACTAAAAATACGACGTTTATGGGGGGGGGGGCAAAATTCAAAGTTTAGCTCCTAGGTCAAGTAGGGTATCATATGAAAGGGCTTGATCTGTATATTTTTGAACAATTTTTTTTATTGTGCGTAGATTTTGTTTTATTTAGGAATATGTGAAAAAAAACACCAATCCCCCTTAATCTCCGAAGTTTACCAAGCGAAAAATCTGGGATCTTCTGGAATTATGTAATTTGACATGAATATTACACGAAAATTTGATTTGGTCCTGATTGATTAAGTTTGCCCCACATTTGTGTGTGACGCCATAGATACCAGAGGCAAACTTAACTTAAGCGGCAAGTTAAGTCGGAATAAGTGAAAGTTTATACGGAACGATCGGTGCGCGAGTCAGACTCGCACTTGACCGGTTTTTATTTTACTGATATACAGTAACCAAGAACCAATAAAACAAGAGGACTGTCACTTGCCATACTTTGGATCGTGATCCGATCGCAAGGAGATATTTTGGCAAAAACTAGATGGCGCCTTAAAACTAAACATTTAACTATGTTATAATTGAATTAAGAAACATAGTATAGTAACAATTAATTCGCAAATGGCTAATAATAAATAAATCGTAACATTTAAATACTGTCTTCCACTTGCAAAGTTAAATAAATGTAAAAAAAAATCTTATACATGGATGGCGTTGTATATATCGGGGAACGGCTTTTTGTACGGAGATGGTCAGTCCTCTTATTTGAATGCTCCTTGACAGTCGCCAGCATTGATATCTGCCACAACAAAGCGCGCATACATATCACTAGTATCTCTTATTAGTCTGTGCATATCACACACTACTTTACACCACTTAGACCACTACACGCTTAGGGCCGTTATAATGTGTCAGATATTTTCGCTCGCTTTGTTATGCCAGATATTGGATGCAGGTGACTGTACTTCAGACGGTAACTATAGTGTAAAAAAAGGTCTCGGAAACTGATATTTTCTTCATACAAAATAATCGGTATTTTTTTTCGTTCTTTCCGTTACGAGATTATTGTATATTTTATTAAAATTGAACTTGAATCAAAGGGGTTACTCCGAAATTGGAAAGTTCGTATCGCGCCATCCCACTCGCTCTCATGTTAAACTGTATTTGAGGGAGCGAGATGGCGCAATACGAAATTCGAATATCGAATTTCAGTGTAGCCCCTCAGGTGTTAACAAAATGATTTGTCTATCCTAAATACAGATTCAAAACATTCCCGAAATAGCGTGTATTTTAAAAGATTTATAAATACCAGTTTTTAGTTTTTGTTATTAATTTTATCGATGCTTACATTTAATACCAGAGGGCCTACTCTGAAATTCGTATTTGAGTGAGCGACATGGCGCGATACGAACTTGGAATATCGAATTTCAGAGTTGCCCCTCAGTTCCTAGCCCTGCGGGATTACTCCGAATCTCAAAATACGAAGTTCGTAACGAGGCATTTCTCTCGCTCTCATGTTAAACTGTATTTGAGTGAGTGAGATAACGCCATACAAACTTTGAAATTCAGTCTGCTTTGAAGATGCGTCAGCTAAAGTCGCAAACCTCGTAATCTTCATCGGATCAAATTTTACAGGCGGCATCAAAAACTTAACTTTAAATGTATGGCAGTCGGGTATTGCGAGGTTTTCTATTTCGGTTTTAAACGTAAACGGTTTATTCCTAGCATTTAATAGTTTTGCCAGTTTATGGGTTCAGTTCAGACTTTGACTATCTAAAGGTGCGTCCACACTTGTATAATTTGCTCGTATCCGATCACCGTGCCGTGGCATGACTGCGTATCGCGCTGCTTGGACGCTTACTGTCGGCGCGCCGATCATGCCGTACTCGTCCGATATAACTTTGTGATACGCGTAGCAAAATGGATTTCGAGCGATCCGATCGGCGCAACATCCAAACGCGTGATTGTGACACGCGATCACGCCACGCGACGATGATCTGATACGGGCAAATGATACAAATGTGGGCGCACCTTTAAGTGCCAAAATATTCGTTTGAAAAAATAAATGGGTTTCGAGGTTTGCAACTTTAGCCGACAGATGTTTTCTTGAATTTGGAGAAAGTTAAGTGATCAATTTTTCCATGATGAATTATTTAAAGTGAAATTTCATTGCGCAACAATTAAAATTGGAAATGTAATTATTCCTATATATAGTTGGCTTACTTAAACGGGTTGTTACAAAATAAACTATCATAAATACTTGTGTCTGTCATGTAATAATAAATTTAAACTCATTCTGATATTCGTTTTGACAAGTTAAGTCACTTAACAACTGGCAATCGCAATTGATTGTTTAATTTTTCTCTTAAATGTAGAAGAACACCATAGATCAACCCGGTTTTGGTTGGTTGAAATTTAAAATAACATAGACAATAGAACGTCGTAAACGCAACAGCTGAAACTACCAAAATGTCTGTTGTCCGTTGACGCTGGATAGCAATTCGAGGGTGATTTTGAATTCATCCGGTGTATTTTCCAGCCCACACTCAATATTTTGATAAAAATGTGCCCTTAGATAGAGGATTTAGGTGTTTCCGTTTTAGTTGCCATTTTTCCGCTAGCGGCTCGCGCTCAGGCCGATCTGATTATTCGTTTAATAGTTGTTTACGGAAGAAGCGGGGACAATGGCATCATTCAGAATTCACGAAGATCAAGAGAATTCTTCTCTGGCGATCAGAAAAGAAAATGCTGATGTATTTTCGGCAGCGCAACGGCGTGCCCTCGGCGACCTCAGCCACTTCGCCTGCAATCAGAATCGGAATATCAAACTGGTGAGTACGGTTATTAGTCGTTACAGGTTGATGGGTCTGTTTTTTACTAATGAAATGCTGTTTTAGGCCGCATTGACAAATGGATCATGTAAAGCTCAAGAAGAGACACGTACAGTGCGTCAAATAAAAAACGAGAAGAATATTGTCCCCCCCGTGGCGCAATTTCGCGCCTTCAGTGTGTATGAAGAGAAACCATCGGAGGTGGAAGTGAAGAAACGCGAGCCAACCTTCAAGCCCTTCGTCGCCAAGGACACCAAGAAAGAGAGTTTCTTCATCAGTGCTGCAGAAAATGTTCGCGCGCTTTGCGCCCAGGTCGAGAAGCAGACGACAGATCGGCCTACTGAAGCACCTCCAAAGAGGTAGGTTTTATGAAAATAACCTTACTTCTTGCTACTTTTACTTTTTACTGTAGAAGTGTCTTCGTTAACTTTTTGTAAAAATGTATTCAACTTATTAAATAAGAACTTAAATTCCCAATCAGTTATTCTATACTAAGTAGTTCACTTAAACACAAAAGTGCTTATTGGACTAAAATATTGTTTAAGTCAACAATTCTCAGATAATTATTGACTCGAGGTTAATATAATCTCACTATAACATTTTCACCTGACATACTTGTTTGGAATTAGTCACTGTTTGTGTTAATATATCTTTACTGTATTTTTATTACACCATAGTGTACTATAGCAAAAAAATGAACATTGTTCTCCATATTCTCAGACTGCCATTGCAAGAGAAAAAAGATGTGGTTGAATCACCAATGTCTGTTGGGGACACTAGTATCCTGTCTTCTATGTCAATTTCAAAGAATGAGAGTGACATCCTCGAGGCCACTTTGGAGGATGATGAGGATACAACCACTGCTCAAACTGACAGGGAAATGTTCTTTCATGTTGTGGAGTATCGGCAGGATATTTATGAATACATGAGGGAAATTGAGGTATGTTTATATCAATGGCGGAAAGGAGAAACGGGATGAGGGACTTTTTTGAGACATTGAATTATACACCTTATGAAATTAGTTAGTTGGGTATATTACTAAACACCAACAAGCTGTTGCTTATCCCATTTCTTCCTTTCCACCTTCAATATGCAGTTTACCAGAGTCTATATCTTGAAGGTCTAAAAATTTCTCTAGGTCTCTAGGTGTGAAATAGAGAAAATTAATGAAACACTATTTCTGTGGTGATGGGCATGTAGTCTATATTTTTAGGGCATTTCATTTTATTATAAGTAGTGTGTTTGTCTAATCTTCTTTATTTGTTAAATGTTTGCCTGTGTTGTTAAATGTTTAAAGATTAAGAGTCCCCGGCAAGCTCTGCCAAATTTCACCTCCCCATACAAACTAAGTTTTATGTTCATTTTAAAACTATGTGTTGGGTTGTAACGAAAATTTGCATATACAATGACATGAGGTATATCTAGGCCTGAGGTATAACTTTTTTTTTTATGGAGAACCGAGCTTACCAGGGACTCATGTGTGGTATCTTTGTATGGCATAATCCATTTTTGATTTGGAAGTTAAATTTGTTTTTTAAAAGTGTCCTAAAAAGAAGAAAATTCAGCTTTTGCACGTTTTTTTTTCATATATTTGTTATGATTGTTAACACATCAATGCCAAACTTCTGTATATCTTTTGGTAGCATACCACAACTTGACTCTTTTTTCACATGTATCGCTAATTAACAAAAACAAGTATCTTTCTTTCGTTCTATCCATTGGATGCTTTTATGGTTTATCATTCGCCAACACAACAGGATCTATTATATGTATGTATGTATATCTATATTCATTGTGGTTGTCAAGTGCTGCTCTTGAATGCAGCTTTTACTTTCATAAAATCTGCATTCTACATATTAAACTAAAATCTACAAATTAGGCATCTACACTCATGCACTATTTCATAAAAGTAGGACACTATATAAAATCTTAAGCACTCCCAACATAATCCCAGACTTTGTTAGATCACACAACATTAATAAAAATTTAAGCAATTTAACTTAGAAAAGTACTATAATATTCAGACTTATCTAGATTACATTAAAGGTAACTCACGGCTTGAAAGCCGACATGTTTCGGTCCGTTATGAGGTCCTTACTCCTGAAAGACGAGTTGAGACATTGACTCTACCCTCCTCACAAGTGCGAGTCCGAGTTTTTACGACGTGAGTAACAGCAAATGTAATCTAAGTATTTTAGCTTAGCATATCATTAAGAAGTTTTTGTCAATATATTAATTAATTTACTCTTTTTATTTTAATAACTAGGTAAAGCACAGGGCTAAACCGGGATACATGCGGAAACAACCAGACATCACATATGTCATGCGCTCAGTGCTCATAGACTGGCTGGTCGAAGTGTGTGACGAGTACGGGCAGCAGAGCGAGACGCTGCACCTGGCAGTGTCCTACGTCGACCGCTTCTTGTCCTACATGAGTGTGGTCCGCACGAAACTGCAACTCGTCGGCACCGCGGCCACTTACATTGCGGCGTAAGTAATTTATTCTAGGTCAACTCGAATTTTATTAAAACAATTTATAATATTCAGCTGCCAGAATAATTTAGAGCATAGGTATCAAAGGTTATCTCTAATATTAATTTAAACAATTATCTGTGATGCCCCTAATTCTTAAGTTGATATTGCAGAATATTAAAACAAAATTGACATCAAAACAGAAGAGATTTTGAACATCATAGATAGTACGATATTTACGAGATATATGTTTCTGTCATCTCCATTCCTCTTAATAATATCAAGTGGGTAAGAATACCGTTTCTTATTAGAGTTATTTGCAAGTACCCTGCGTCGTTAATTTATAAGAGACTACTGGAATGGACTACTGTTGGTACTTCCTGACAAATATTATTATAAGCTTTCTACAAAAGTGAATAGATTTTTTCTGATGCAGTTTAACTTCTAATCTAATCTGATGAAAATTGGTGGTTGTCAGTTAACAATAAAAAACTTTATAACGTATATAACTTTTTAACCTATAACTATTCACAATTCCAAGCCCAAAATTTACTTTATATATTTATAATGCAAGAAGAAAATAATAATTTTACTGTAGGGTACCTTCGTTAGTAAGCAATAAATCGTGAAATTCGATACAAACATACATATTCTGATTTTGAGTCATAAATACACATTATTGTTGTAATAAATTAAAATGAAAAGTTGATATTTTTAATGTGTATGTATTGTGTGCTTTTAATGTGTATTGTATATATGTGTGTGTGACTGAAACACGAGCTGCCGTGGTGTGACGTCATAAATGCAACTGTCATCTGTCAGTCCAGTCAAACAGCTGTTATTTGAAAGTGTTAGGTTATTTTTTGTTCTCCTTATTATTGTTTACATACCATCATGACTTCATGTTTTTGAACAGCGGACAACGTTTTCGCGGGATTAAAAAGGTTAAATGTTATTGTACGTTTATGGCAAGAAAGTGTATTTATTTTACAGAAATATTTTTTTCTGTGGTTTTTTATTAGGAAATATACATTTAGAAGCACATTCTTAAACAGAGTAAGTAGAATGCTGTATTGAATGATTCCTTGCAGGAAATACGAGGAAGTGTACCCCCCCGAAGTGTCAGAGTTTGTGTACATCACGGACGACACGTACACGAAGCGCGAGGTGCTGCGCATGGAGCACCTGATCTTGAAGGTGCTGTCCTTCGACCTATCCACGCCCACGTCGCTGGCCTTCCTCTCGCACTACTGCATCTCCAACGGACTCCCCAAGAAGACATTCCACTTGGCAGCCGTGAGTTTCATTAATAAATACACCTTTTATTTTTTTTGTAATTTGGTACTTAGTTGTTAAGTTTTGTTACATGGTTTATTGCAAAAAAAAAAAAAATTACGGTATTTTGTATTTTACCAATACATCAATTTTGACGACCGGTTTGGCTCAGTGGGAGTAACGTTGCCTGCCAAGCTGAGGTCCTGGGTTCAAATGCCGGTAAGGGCAAATATTTGTGTGATGAGCATTAATATTTGTTCCTGAGTCTTGGATGTTTTCTATGTATATAAGTAATATATCTATTAAATGTATCGTCGTCTAGTATCCATAACACAAGCCTTATTGAGCTTACCATGGGACTAGAGTGATTTGTGTAAAATTGTCCCGTAATATTTATTTATTTATTTTATCACTTCAAAGCTTATTTTTTGTCGGTTAGGACATAGTATTTCTTTTTTAAATGTAGCTCCGTAAATTTCTTTACCAGCCTCTAAACCTTGAGACAAACCTACTATAAAAATACGCACAAGAGTTTAGTGTATAGGTAATCAGTCCCCGATTTTAAATACAGATCCTTTGTGGAGTTTATGCTTAAGAAAGACTAAACAGATATTTGTCTTTTTTTAAAGTAGTAATAGGGAATATGCATAATCTTTCCTTTTTGCTTTATTAAAAACTCATTCATGTAGCAACAGTAAAGAAAAAAAAATCCGCATAACTATAAAAATAACCAAGATATAAGCTATCAAACAGTTCATTCTATCTCTTTCTAGCAAAACAGAATTTAATATGGAGTTTATACGACCTTCGTAGACTGTGACGTAACAGTACATGTCGGACCTCTCTGTCAAATCGCTGTCTAATTAGTAGTTTAAAATGCCTATATTATGCGTATTCTTGGCCGATTTTAATTTTAATTTCACTATTCGGAATAGTTTTTACGGTATTTTGATATTTTGTTAAGGAAAGCGATGAAAAAATTTCATGCATGTTCCCTATTTATGTAGGTCAAGGCGACACAATCGCCAGTATCTCTGTTTTACGTACTTAGTTTCGTTGCCTGCTAGCGGAGTTACTGTATTTTGTGCTAAACTGAAAAACTATCATAACTTCTTGTAGAGACGGATAAGAAAAAATAATTGCTATTGCAAAAGAGGCCCTACAATAGATGTTTCAGAATACTATAAACATTTCTTAACAGAATTTTTGCAGAAACCGTGTCAAACGCCTTGGTCATGTCAAGGAAAACCCCAACGCAGTTTTGGTTTTTGTCAAGGTTTTCCGCTACTAAAGTCGTCAAAAGGGTTACAGCTTCTTCAGTTGATTTATCTCGCCTAAAACCAAATTGTCTTTTTGATAGAAACCCATGAGACTCAATGAAATTCATTAAACGTTTGTTAACTACTTTTTCGAGCATCTTGGAGAAAATACTGAGCAAAGAGCTAGCTCTTCTGTCTGTAGTTTCCCGGGCATGTTTTTGAACCATCTTTGTGGATTGGTGTAATCGAGGCTATTTTCCACAAATCTGGAAAACATCCAGAGGCTAGACTTAAATTAAAGATGTCTGATAATGGTTCAATTATGACATCCCTAACACATTTGATTAGACTTGTATTTATGCCATCTATACCAGGTGCGCAGTTCGATCTTAATTGCGTTATGATGTTACGCACTTCCTGCTGGTTAGTCGGCTCCAAAAAGAAGGAGTTCATGGGCCCATTGCCATTATTTATTTTGGAGGCAAGTTTTTCTTTTGAATCGCTATTTTCTTGGAGTATATAATCCATTAAACTAAGGAGGTCAAATAGGATTGGTTAGATCCGTAATAGAATCACATTAATCGTCATTACTGAAGAACTGCCGGGCTAAAGCAGACGCTGGTACTCTCAAAGATCCTAAATCACTCGAGTACCTCAAAAAACTTCTTTCACTCTTAGGGTGTAATGTAACTCGTGACCGTCAATGTCGCTCTTATGGCAATCTATCTCGTTCCATCCCTCGTCACCGAACAGGTTTTATGTCAAACTCCTATACCATTCAAGTGGCCCGCCTTTGGAACCGACTTCCTCGCAAGATTAAGCAAGCCTAGTTTAAGATGACTTTTAACAAGAGGTTATATCTCAAAGGTTAACAGTTGGCAAAGAAAGTAGAGAACACTTATTTTTACGCTTTTGGCGATTTAAAAATGAACAAGAACTAAAAATGAGGAGGCAATTGAACCATGACCATATGGCATCATGAGTTCTGATCGTTTTATCAGTTCATAAATGGGCCCGATTTCATTTGTCAATCAAGTACCCAGTAAGTAAATACTATAAGCCGTAAATCAGGTTCACCCATTACAATTTTGGGTTTGAATACGAAATTGTATACTTAGGTTTTTTTTTTCTTAAATTTATTTTTCTCATACAAAAAAAAATGTACATGTTCTTTGTTTTTTCTTTTGGCATATGACACTCACATTAGGATAGTTACGTTTTTTGCTCAGTTGTACAATGGAAACTGTAAAATTGTTGCTCGAGTGAGGTACCGCTATTCTCATGGCAGAAAATAGTGCGGGAAGCACATTCGTGGAAATAAATCACTTCTGTTCAATGTCGTTTCTTAACAACTTGTCTTTATCTACATATATTAGGAACTAGAAGATGCCCGTAACTTCGTTCACGGAGGAAAAAAGTCATAACCCCTCTTTTATTCGACAGCGTAGTCGGGTAAAAAAGTATCCTATAACCATCGGGAGATACCCAGCTACCCGTGTACCAAAAATTATGGAAATCTGTTTAGCCGATTTTGCGTGATGAAGCCACAACGACATATACATAAAATAAAAATAAAATATTTTTCGTTTTAGTGACCTTCAAATAGTCCGTAACAATATTTTTTTTGAAAATATCTTCAATGTAGACATTTCATTTTTACAACTTTATAATAGTCTAGATGATTGAATAGTTATTGTTCACAATAAGAGTATAATCGGCAGTACATCGCGGAGCTGTCCCTGCTGGAGGCGGACCCGTACCTGCAGTACAAGCCGTCCGTGATCGCGGCCGCGGCGCTCGCCACCGCGCGCCACTGCCTGCAGTGCCGCCGCTGCGACGAGGCCGCCGCCGACACCATACACACTGTAAGAGAGCCCTGCGTCCTACGTGCCTTTCATTCTTCTGACAGCCCGACCTGCGTCACTATCTCACTATCGTACATGTGAAATCACTGCGTCATATGAAATCGTTTACCTCGCTGACAAGTGATGATCGAGTGTCGTGCATGTTGTGCAGGAATGCGCGCAGGTGGCGTGGCCCGCGGCGCTGGCGCAGGCGGCGGGCTACGCGCTGAGCGAGCTGGCGCCGTGTCTGCGCGAGCTGGCGCGCACGCAGTGCCACGCGCCCGCGCAGCCCTACCAGGCCATCGTCGACAAGTACCGCACCAACAAGTACGTATACACTAGCTAAACGGGTCCGTGCCCAACGCAAAACGAGTGTGTGAGCCGTACGTATTTAAGTTGTCGCACACCGAATCGGCTCCGCCTCGACTCGCGCCGTCCAATATTACATACTGTACGTAACGCACAGTGCAAGCACAACAAGCTAGTGTATCAAGCAAGCGGAGTGTAGGCGACGCACAGATACCGCGCTTACATCGGGCCGCCGTCGCGCTTGCGCCACGCTATGGGTGAAGGGCAGCGCGCCTACCCCTGGTAGTTCCCATGCAGACACCCTTCGCTTGTTTCTCCTGATGGGTCCCTCGCTGAAAACGCAATGTAACCCATCCGTTGCTGCGCTGCCATTTCAGAGGTGCAGAGCCGCTTCCGTTAGATGCTTGCGTGAGGTTGACATCTCGCTGACGGCGAGCTAATGAGTTGAGGCGGCACTGGTCCGGTGCCGAGCTGTTGTTTGCGGCAACCTATATATTATTATTTAAGAGTTTCACTCTTGTCGGTGCAGTTCTCTCCAGTCCATTCTACTTAATGCCAGTTGGTCCAAATAACTAATCCTCGGCCTTCCTCGTCCTCCTTCCCTCAATTTTCCCTTCCATTATCTTTTGTATTAGATAGTCGTGTCGTATCAAATGACCTATCATTTTCCCTCTTCGACCTATATCTATCATTTCTTAAAATTAATATTATTAAAGCGAAAACATCTGTCCGACTGTTAGCTTTTCACGCTTAAACTACTGAACCGATTTAGATGAATTTTGGTGTAGAGAGTTTGAAACCGTAAAAAGGACATAGGAAAGTTTTCATCTTGGAAATCATACCTTAAGGGGGTGAAAGAGGGATCGGAGTTGTAGAGGGAATCATCAATGAAATAGCGAAGCCGCGGGTAAATGCTAATAATTTATATTTTCAACTAAACCGAACACTGTTCAGAAGGCACTCCGAGACTCATGTCAGCCTATAGGAATGACACTACAGTTGATGCATTTTATTCTCAATGCGTATGAGTAGAAGAATCCATTCTGGGCATACAGTACGATGTTTTTTTTCTGTATTTTACCTATAATTAGAAACGAAAAGGGGGCGCGTGAGTCCGAATCATCCAATCATGCCCGCATCGATAACTAGGTTCTGCTTATCTAGAACCGTGTCGGACCTCAAATCAAAACAGGATTATAAACACTGGGAATATTTGTGATGTTTTAAAAAAATACACCAGCGAGTAACGAAAATTCCTAATTTATTTTGTATGACTAAAGTTCGTTACTCACTGGGTCATGGTCACCTATAAAAGAATGCTTTAATTAAAGCCTCAACTTAATAGGTGTTTTTTTTTAATAGACTAATTTTTTGTTAGACGTTCCCAAACTCACCCTTTTGCAAAATGCTGATCCGAATAGGTTACACGTTTTGCAATTCGGTGCTGCTGTGCGCCTAGTTTACATGGTAGGTTGCAGATTGCGGATTGCAGACTGACGAGGTACTGTTGCAGGTACGACGCGGTGTCCACGATCGCGGCGCGGCCTCTGTTCCGAGTGGCCCCGTACGTGGCGCCCGCGCCCGAGCCTCGCGCCGCGCGGGCTAGCTAGTGCCCCGAGACCCTCGCTACTGTCTGCCCGTGAAAATGTTGCCCGTGCACGAGAGGCCCGTTCAAACATGCCAAATCGGCCGTTAATAATTCACAGCGTGGTGAAATTGGACTTTAACGTACGTAATTTACTATTACGGACGGTTTGAAACGATCGGCCCTTAGAACTTTGTCATTTTGAAATTCTCAGTCTTGATCCCTTTTGTTGTTCCTTCTTCTAGTGAGGCTCCACAGTGCTCGACATTTTCATGGGTCGACTGTACGTTCGTCGTCAGATAATAATGACTCGTCGTGTTTAATTCTCTCCTATAGGGCTAGTCCCGATTCCTTATGCTTAATCGGCACCGAGGCCGTTGAGTCAGTATTTTCTTACTGCGAACGTACACACTATAGTACGTTTCAGTGCGAGGGCCACGTTAACCATTTTCGACTCGGGTCTTTTGCCTTTGAAGCATTTTAGGTAGGACGCGAATTTAAATAAAAATATTAAAACTAAAAATGCGCTTTGGAGGTTCAACCACCTTTTACAGGCTTTTATTAAGTTTTCGCTGTTGACACGTGTAATATAAAAATAATAAAATAGCGTCTAGCCGCATTCCTTATTGGCATGGTATCTATGTACAGTCAACATCATAAAAGTGTATGCGGGCTTCCTAGGCTTACTATTAGGCTACTAAAATGTATACATATTTATGATGCTGACTACATAGATACATGACAATATTAAAGGAATGTTAAAAAAGCTTTATTTCAAACTGTTATTTGCCACAATTAGCGAAAAAATACTTTATATAATTACCGGTAGGACGAGCTTCCATTGTGTGCTATCCTTCCTCGTCATACATACTCGTTAACGTAATTGTGATATTTTTATAGGATTACGAGATGAGATTAGAAGGGTTTTATCGAATAGAAATAATAAAAGTATTAAAGGGCGTAAGGCAAGAACGAGTCGAAAGATTTAACGTGATCGCCGCTATTTATGTAAGAGCGAACTTCCATTTCATACAAATTCAGCTTTTCAGGATATTAATGATGCTTTGATTAGAATAATATGTAAATCTATAAGACTTAAAATAATATTACCATTTTCCTACCAAGTGAATCTCGATTTCTTGTATTGTGATGTCACCATAAATCTTTGCACATGCTGACTTTGTATGGAATCGATTGGCTCTTTTAGGTCTTAGTAGTATACATTTTGTCAGTGGGGAGACGAGTGAATGTGACGCGCACCAAAGTTCCCGAGAAGAAATCATAGCAGCTTCTAGATTGAAAAGATGACAGCGTTCGGGGCTTTTTATTTGTATAGAGGCGACAAACTACTAAGTATTTCATATTCTTCAGTACCTGGCAAGTAAACTATACTAAGATTTCATGTCGAGCGCATGTTTCGAATTTTTGAAGATCGCGCTCTGCTCTAATAGATTTAATATATGACTGACCCAGTAAATGTGCATTTTCAGATATTTGCATTGTAAGTCTATAAAGACCAAGTATTTAGTTTTCTAGATATTGAGTACTGCGTGAGTTGTTATGATAGTTTTAGTATTAACGATTTCCAACGGAAAGTCAAACCAAGACTACTGTTACTTTGTGTTGATGTAATGTAACAATCAAAATGGAGGCGTTACGTAGTGTATTGCTACATTTTACTGACCGCCTTTGAACGCACGAAATAGCTAAGATCACATTGTACAGATTTAATTGTAAGTGTTATAATTTTTATTTTGTAATTCTTTTTGTGTTTTGATTCTATCCGACAACTTCCCGCGTTTTTTTTTATTTGTCTACATTCCATAAAAGCGAATCGGAACAAAATTTTGCTGTGAACCTCTGTTTTTTACAAACTACTATGCAATTGTTATTTTGTAGTACCATCATTTGAATAAACCTCGGACAAGCTTCTACCTCCACTGTTACATAAGATGCTTGAACGCTTATTATAAAACATTTTATTTAAAAAATATTTCGGTTTATGATATACCATTTGCAAACTAAATTGATGGAATCCATGGGAACATGTGAGATACAGTTCAAAACTAAATGTTTGTTAGTAAATTATTATTTTTGAGACTTAAGGTATGTTTTAATATTGGTAATTAGTTTATAATGTAATTTAATATAATATGATCGCAATTTTGCTTCAGTTTTACACTATGGAGGTAAGTACCTATGAGTATATTGATAATATATATTGATATTTTCAAATATCTTCTGTGTCTTATTTTATTTGGGTAATTATTTTCTTTAAGAGTAAGTTACAGGGATTCGAAGGTCTGTGTAGTTCCGTCTCGTAACATTATTGCTTAAATGTAAAATTATAACGGCAAAGTTAGCCAAAATGTTCATACTTCCTGCATTGTGGGCAGTGGCGTGAGGTCCATATAGGCATGAAGGCACTGCCTAACCTGAACGACCATGGCTCCATACAGGCGCAGAAACTGCCTACTCTGAAGCCCTGAACGACCATGGCTCAATATAGGCACAGAGTAACTGCCTACCTTGGCCAAAAATCATGTTCACGCCACTGATTGTAGGGTAAATGGCGTATACTGGCCACCTTTCGATTACTGGCCAAACCCTAAAAATATAGTAGAGCAAGAGTTTCTAGAAGATATTGATTACTAGAAGATGCCCGCAATTTCGTTCGCGGAGGAGAAAAAGTCATAACCCGTCGTTTTTTCTTCAGCGTAGTCGGGTAAAAAGTATCCTATAACCATCTGGAGATACCCAGTTACCCGTGTACCAAAAATTATGGAAATCTGTTTAGCCGATTTTGCGTGATGAAGCCACAACGACACATACAAACATACATAAAATCCAATAAAAATATTTTTCGTTTTAGTGACCTCCAAATAGTCCGTAACAATCAATTTTTTGAAAATATCTTCAATGTACAGACATTTCATTTTTATAACTTTTTAATAGTATAGATAATATACTAACAATTTGAATAATTACTGTATACTAGTCTGAATACCTCTAGGATATTTTAAAAGTCCCGTGGTAAACGGCGACGAAAGTTATTGCCAGTAACTAAATAAACTTGCCAGTTATTGGCGATTTACCCTAATTATTGGAAACTAAACGAAGGTGTTCGCTACTTCATCCTCAGAAAAGGAAAAGCCATATCCAATTTTTTGCCCCTGTATTAAAAATTGTTAACATTTGCCAGCTGTTTTGGAGTGACGACATCGATATTCCGACCGAGAGATGGCGTTCTGCTGGCGATCGTTATCAAGGTTAAGATTTTTCTTGGAATTATGAACCTGGTAAGGATTTTATTATTAATTAATTATTGAAAATGACGGGCCGCGGCACGGGCCAGGTGCGGGCCGCGACGCGACGTTGAGGAATCGTTTCCTTCCGCAGCTATTTAGCGGGTATTTTTCTTTTAATAAAATGTAAACTGTGTTCGACGCGCAATAGAGTTGTTAATACAGACGCGACGCGTAATGATGTGCTAGACAAGGTACGGTCAAATCTATTTGGAGAGCGCGCGCCGGGCGCGGGTCACGCGCCCTACAATCTAAAGCTCGATATAAAATTACTTGACGCATATTACTATTAAGAAAATGTAATTTCTGTATAAAAAAAAAACATTGTTTTACCCACTTTGGCGTAATGACAGTTAATCAGTCGACGAGGGTTAAGAGATTGAGAGGAGATAATAAAAAAAACCTTGAATTAAAAATATTAACTGTTTATTTTTAGTTCTATTCAGAATTTCATATCCTCTAATCAGTGTGCGAGGTTCTGTTCTATGTTACTTGGAAATTATTTGTACTGTATTTTTGTAGGTACATTATTTTTATTATCGGTGGTATTTTGTTTAGGGGTAGACATTAGTGCTTCTCTTGCGTGTACACGTTGCTTTTTTTCATTGACATTCGACCTGTAACAAAAAAAATATACATATAAAAAAGGTGAACGGCGAGATTTGAATCGCAATTATTCGTAAGTGTAGGTGGTATGAAAAAGTTGACCGCAAAGTTAATGCTAATTGTGGTTTGTAGCCGCCATATTAGAATTTACGGCTCCCGTGCGTGCCGCGGAATTCTAAACGGGCCCAGCTGCAGACTATTTGCTGCACCGAGCACGCCAATATGCGGAAATTAAAATTACCCCTTTGGCTATTTATTCCCTGCCTTTACTATTGCCGGAGTTATTTTAATGCATAATACATGTTGACTTTACGTACTCAAATTCTATGATTTCAAGTCTAAAATGCTAAATGTTTGTTGACGAGTAAATTAAGTCGTATCTAACTGTGTATGGAACAGCCGACATACTGTCTGCTTAGAATTGTATAATAATGTTACTGAAGACACTCGAAGACAGTTTAACAAATCTCTGAGTTTCCGCAGAACTCACTCGCGCCTGTTTCCGTACTTCATCAACTAGATCTATAAATCACGTGTTGCAAAATGGTTTTATTACATTTCCTCAAACTGTTACTTTATTAAAGGGTAAACTATTTCTATACAGTGTAAACCACTGGCGTGGTGCCTACGCGGGATCAAGCTAGATCGTTTCGCGTCTATAGGGAACCAATGCTTCCTAGAATTCAGTTTCACGCAGAAAATCTCATTTCGTCTCGATTTAACCTTCAAATGCTCGGCAATTCTTATGATCCGTCTGGTACGCGAGACAAACAATTTAAATCTTATTTGAGAACGAGTAGAGGCCACGGCTTAAGATGCGATGCATAAACATAATAAATCACCCAGTCGACGATGCATTGAGACAAGTCTGCCGCTACCGCCATAAGAATTAGGGGCGTCCCGTGTTTATTATATATGTACATAGATGTACGTATGCATTTTAATTGGCAATGCTGTCATGTTAACGTGTCTATATAATTATCACTAGGAATTAATTTTAGCGAATTTCCAGGCTAACGGCTCCAACTGCGGAAATCGTGGGTATATATATATGGAAGTCATCTAGATAGATATGGTTTATTGTTATCGGGCTTGACTGCGGCTCTGGTCCTGAAGTACCATAATGATTGTCATGATCGACGCGCAATGACCGTGGTATTTTATTGGTCCCATCATGGCTTCCTTCTGCCACTACTGCGATGCTGATTTGCTCGTTACAAATATACGTGCCTGGCGAACCAATACGTACATGTATGTACCTTTATCTATATACGTTAGTCTTTGATTATGTTCAAATTGTTTATACAGTCTGATTTTACGACTCACGTTTCATCTCGAGTTGCGGTTTATACGAAATCACCGCGATGAGTATAGGTACTGAGTTTATTTGCTCTTATGGATATTTTTAATAAACTGTGGGACAACGACCTAGAACGCAGTGAAATCTGGCACATAAGGCACATAATAATAATACGGATTAAAACATGAAATTGCCGTAGGAACGAACTGAATTTGGAACGTTTGTGTAAGATTAGAGACGAAACTTTTTTTTAAATAAATCTATTATACCTATTCTATATTCAAAATTTTAATGTCATTCGCCTGTTATGATTCTTCAATGTTTGTTTCCTCCGAACTCAAGTCATTTATAAACCGATTTAGAAAATTATTTCACGTCACACGTAAAATTGTGTACCTATCACCACGGGCAGTAAAAAAGAAAGCCCTCTATCATATATTTACAACCCACGCCTGCGGCTCGGGTCACAAATACCTGCTATTTTGGGCTTTCTTTCTTTTACAGCCCTTGGTAAGTAATGTACTAATTTGAAAGGAGGTGCATCCAAGTTAGTCCCATATAATTTTACTAAAGATCTGATGATCGGATTCATGAGGACTTACTCTCGTTCTCCTCAAATATTGTAGGCAATTTTGGTATTTTAAGAAACAAATTAAGCATTTGCATCCAGAAAATGTAAGTTGTTGAAGTGGAACTAATGATGACCACAGGTCTCAAAACTTATAAATAGCTAATAATCTGTTTCATAGTCGCAAATTGAAATGGTCCTGATTCAAATGATACCATCTAATTGATTTTATGCAGCAGCCGAAAGGTATTAGGCACCGGATTTCTAATAAAATAATGTATCCACCCGTGTTTTGGGCTTGTTTGAATTACGAGATATACCTACTTTTTAGTAACGATTAACTAACAAAAACTGGCCCAGTGTGAGTCGGACTCACGCACCGAGGGTTCCGTACAAAACATACGCTACAAACGGCCGAATCTATCAAAAGCCAGTGTTAGCAGAGCTCTACTCCTAAGCAAAATGTACGCGGTGTTCGACCCTTTTATATTGGCATAGACAGTGAAATTTCAACTGTCTAGCTATCACGGTTCATGAGATACAGCCTGGTGACAGACGGACAGCGGAGTCTTAGTAATAGGGTCCCGTTTTACCCTTCGGGTACGGAATCCTTAAAATGCACGGTTTTCGAGGCGCATGTTTGCTTGCTGGGTGAGCCACGCTAGAAGCCGTTATCACTTCGTTAGGCAAAAACATTTATAGTTAGTATTCATATATGGATCGTGCTTTGAGTTATTGATAAAGCCTGTTGCTATGATGATTTGAATGATGTCTCGTGCTGAGGAGTTATTGACATCACTGACAGAGCGCTCCGCATGCTAAAGAACAACTCCTTAAGGAGTTACGAACCTGTGGCCACTTCCGCAGCCCGGAAAGGAAATTCACTTAATATTCAGGACACGCCCGTAAAATTGTCCACTCCCCTGTTCTCATGATATTCCATTGTTTATTGTGAAATGCAAATATAAATTTCCCAAGTACTTGGTTTGAGATTGGAAGAGACTTTTTAAATACACATTCATCATAAACAAAATTCTCGCCATGTCGCGTCTAACCTAATCTAAGGACTAAGTAATTTTAAGTATATAATTGTCATCGGTCATATCATAAAGCTCATAGGCATAACGTATATGTCAAATACAATATGCATAAACTTCTTGCATTGGATACATTTTTGTTGACTACTTGAAAGATTATTTATTACGGCAAGCTATCTCACGTTCGAAACCACTTCAGCAAGAAGACTGGTAAATATAATTGACCTTGTTGAACATGCGTAAATACCTTTTGCCGTCTTTAAATCGTTCGCACGTCATCGATTCCTCGTGCCGGTTTACAAAAGCGATATATCAAATCGCATTTCAGCCGAATTGATGGGATCTATTATTGACTCGCTAACATCGCTGAGAGGAAGCTTTTGGACCATTTCCTGGCTCGGGGAGAAATGGGGTCGCCGTGACGCACGTTTTTACCTCTGCATCCGCCCGTAATACCAATAGCGTGAAGAATTTTTTTTATGTATCCTTTCAATTAAATCTGTTTCGAATTAGTGCGATATTTGAGTTGAGACGTTGTACTGAATATTAAGCTGCTAGTTGCCAAGTTGCTTTTTGTACTACATAATTTAAAAGGAGATTAATATACAATACAGACTTGGCTATAGGTAAATAGATTTTCTACTTGTAATGAACGTATGGAAATAGACATAATGAAGCAAACGCAGAATTTAGTTAGAAATGTAATGTCCATCCTGCAACGGTGAAACGTGCGCTTTCTAATTTTAGAGTTATAGCAACTAATTTAACTGTAAGCTAATTAGCTGCTTGAATTATACCCTCCGTGTTTACAAAATAAAGGTTGTTTTGATTATTTATACGTCAGGGTTATTCTTAGTTTATTTGATTGGTTTTCACCTTACATTGAACGTTGAGAAACGAATAAGAAAGTAGTATCATGGAGAACAATGGGCCGGCTGTAGTGATTATCACGATTAAACGTGACTGGGTTGGTTACCAGAGCTGCAGCCAACTAAGGAGCGCGTGTCCATTGTAAAGGTGTCGTAAATAGGGAAATGACTACGGACTACGGAGTAATTTGGATTTCACTGGAATTAAATATTATCCTACTATCAAAAAATAGCAGATCACACTTGTGAACGCCAATATAGGCTTAGATATTAAATGAAGTTCTTTGTCGTAGTTAACTAGCTACATTATAAAAATATTTAGCTTAGGCTTATAATTGCAGTGTTTCTGTCTGTACGATAGCTATACCAGTCAACTAATAGGGTCAAAAATTAGCAGTAGGAGAGATAGGGGAGCATTGGGCACTTTTTTACTTAAGTCTTAATAAAATTGCAGATTTTTAACAAAATCAACTTTTTACTCCTTATATTAGTAGCACATATATTTGGCTTAAATTATTACGAAGAACACTTATACAATTATAATCAGTCTCAAAATTGCAAGAGATATTCTGAACACTGTCAAAAGTGCCCAAAAATCCCAATGGCCGGGTGGTTTGGGCACCTCAATGGGAGGTTTGGGCACTGTATTAAATACGCCACTTAATGGAAAATTACTTGAATATTAAATAATATACTCATAAAAACTTGCAATGAAATCAACAAATAATCAACTGTTTTAAACTAAAGTACTCAAAAAAACACTGAAGATTTAGTACTTTAATACTAAGTATTCTTACTTCAGTAATAAAATTTATTTAAAATTCTTGGGCTTATCAAAAGTATACTTAGACCTGGCAAGTTTTACCCATATGTTTGGCTTGGCAATTTGGTTTTGATGTCTTTCAATGGGACACTTGATATTTCTTTTTAAATTCAAACCGCATTTTTCTAGAAAAAAATAATATAATAATTAGTAACACAAATAATAATAAAATATGAAATGTATTCAAATTCAATATTTACACGCAATTTAAACCCGTTGGATTTTATTTTTAACAGAGCTTACTTTTTTACAGCAATTGCCGAAACAAACAATAGTGCTGGGAGCATTGGACATGCCCAAACCTCCCTTTAAAATTAGGGCTCAATGCTCCCCAATCCGTCATTTCACAAATAAATTCAAATATGATTTTTGTCGTCTAATGTTTTACCTTAATGTATACGTTAATATTAGCTTTCGTAAACACATACCTAGATGACAATACAGAAACTTACGGCTTTTCGCAAATCATGTTGTTATTTCCTTCGAAATCACATCAAAATATTTACTTTTGCACGCACGAAACGGTCGACGGCGTATGAAACTGTCATCTAATCAAAATGGCAGATGACATTAGCCTGAGCGGTAGTGCCAGTTAGTAAGCTAAACTACCACAATATACAAAATTACGTAGTTTCCATACGACCTGACTTACAAGGTGGTGCCCGAACCTCCCGACTGCCCAATGCTCCCCTATCTCCCCTAAAGTCAAGATGAAGATTTACAATTAATTACTTAATGCAAATTAGCTTAGTTACGAGAAGTTTTTGTTCACACCCCGATTATAAATTGTAAAACAGGCTTGTCATGTTGGGAACAAGTGGGCATACACGTACAAGGAAAGCTATAAAACCATTCGATCCTAGGTCGGACCACCGGTCACCACGCTCACTTATCTCTCGAGTTGTTTGCGCTGAATAATGCATTTTCAAGTTCAATGCTCACTTGTATGTGCAAGAAAATATCTCGTGGGAGAGTAAAGCGTGGTTCTGTTCTGGGTTAATGTACGTATTTGAATTCTATGAGTGCCCGTGTAACGGAAGTAACTACTCCAAATTTCCTACTTGTTTTTTTGCGAGTCTTGTACCAGTTGTACATGAGACGTGTACCTACCTATACTTACTACTTATGCCTACTTCTATATTAATTACTGTTATAAAGGTGTAAAAATTTAATGCCGGTAGCTATATTAAAAATATTTTCAAAAAATTACAGTAACGGACTATTTCGAGGTCACTGAATCGAAATATATATTTTTTGGATTCTTTGTATGTTTGTACCTATATGTGTTGTTGTGGCTATAACATCACACCAAAACGGCTTAACTGATTTCAACTACTTTTGCTACGCGTGTAGCTGGGTATCTCCATTCTCCAGATGGTTATAGGATACTATAAACGCAACTACGCTGAAGAAAAAAAGAGGGGATGACTTTTTCTCCTCCGCGAACGAAGTTGCGGGCAACTTCTAGTACCAAATCTATCCTTATCCTTACTATATTAAAACGTGAAGGTATGTATGTACGTTCCACTTAATCTCAAAAACTACTGGAGGATTTTTTATGAAACTTTCCAGTTATGTACCTACATTATATATCAGAATAGGACATATAGATAGAATAGGCTATAATGTATGTCAAATTTCATCCCGGGGACGGGAAATCATTCAGGAACGAAAAAGGGGATGAAAATTTGTATGGTCAGTAAATATTTTTTTACGCTAGGAACTTGAAATCTGGGTAATATGCTTCACATTTAAATTAGTAAAATATCGAGTTTTGGTGAAACACATGAGCTACTTTTTATCCCGGAAAAATACCTTTTAGCTATCCGCGATAAACGAATCTATGGCGGACGAAGTCCCGGGCGGCCGCTAGTACTATTATAAAGTTGTAATAATGAAATGTTTGTATGTGTCGTTGTGGCTTCATCACGCTAATTCGGCTAAACAGATTTTAACTATTTTTGGTACACGGGTAGCTGGGTATCTCCAGATGGTTATATGATACTTTTTGCCCGACTATGCTAAAGAAAAAAAAGGGGTTATGACTTTTTCTCCTCCGCGAACGAAGTTGCGGGCACCTTCTAGTTTATAATACAATCGGTAAATGGTCTTAGGGATAAACGGTGGCGTTAAATGGCTCGGGTGTGGAATAGCTTTAGAAAACCGAATTTTCTATGGTCCTAAGTAAAATGTCCACATTTGTAAATAGGTAGGTACGTTAAATTCCCAACGCGTTGGAAATTGTATTTCTATATTAGGTATATGTATGTGTAAGTTTTGGAAATTCAACTATTAAAACTGAAAATAGCTTAGGTATTATGTGCCGCTCTCCGACTAGATTAGGTACAAAAACATCGTTGTACCCTTGAAAGGGTTGAACGGTATGAATATGATGATTGATGACTTAAATTGGAGCTAGCCAAATTCCGCCAAATTATTGAATGTAATTATAACACCCTGTTTTCAATCCGAATTAAAATTTTGCGGACTCTACCCACAATGTGGTATCTATTTGAGACCTTTTTGTATTTGCGTAGGTACTTTTGTAAAGCGCTCACAACGCCGGGAAAGTAAGTGGCCGCGCGATAGTTCAGTAGCCTTGCGGTTATATATTTGGAGTTATTGTTAATTCGTTATCAAAAATCGGTGCGACCAGGAAGTGTCTTCCCGGCGGCGCGAGTGAAGCCCTCAGGGGCGGAAGCAGAGACGGTCGCGGACGGGCATGCATTACAAATGACCCTCTTATGGAGGCACGTGTGCTTCACTAGGGCTCCATAGGGTCGATTACCTGCCACCACCGACAGGCGAACCTTACTGATGTCATTACGTTGCCATATGGCCTTGACAGATGTCTTGCCGAAAATGTATTCGGAAAGATATTTTATCTGTATTATATTTTCACTAGATTTTTCAAGTAGAAAACGTATTATCTATACTATTATAAAGTTGTAAAATTGAAGATATAATTAAAAATATACTGTAACGGACTATTTGCAGGCCACTGAATCAAACATTCTATGTTTATAATTACTATATACGTTTATATTATACGTACACAAGCTAAAAATATATGATTCAGTGAACGTGTTTGTTGTTGTTGACAACAACAAACTCGTTTCACGTTTTTTGATATTTTTAATAACTTTACGAGGGCTGCTATTTATATATCCGGAAACCGGGATTACAATCTTCTTAAATAGCATATTTGACCGCCATGGTAAAATTTGAACTTTTTTAAGTATATAAGGTATATTTTTTCTTCCTTATTAACGCTCGTGTTTTGTTTTTGACGGGTTTTAAATGTCATCTCGCAGCAAGAATGGAACTCACTCGTGAAAATATTCGTGCTATGATTTATTATGATTTTCGGCGTGGTTTAACGCAACAACAGTGCATAGATCAACTAACTTCAACTTTTGGTGATGAAGCCCCATCTAAAACTACTGTGTATCACTGGTTTAGTGAGTTCAATCGTGGACGTAGTATGCTTACGGACGAAGTTAAGGCAGGTCGCCCGAAATCGGTCGTTGTACAACAAAATATCGAGGCTGTGCGAAAACTTATAATGGACGACCGACATGTTACGTACCGCGAGATAGAGGCGACTCTGGGTATTTCTATGACCAGCATTAATAGCATATTACATAATTATTTGGCTGTAAAAAAAATTTGTTCGCGTTGGATACCCCACAACTTAACAAATGAGCAAAAACATGCTCGCGTCGAATGGTGCAATAAAATGTTAAAAAAATATAACCGTGGTGACTCAAAAGCCGTTTATAACATCTATACAGGTGACGAATCCTGGATCTATGCATACGATCCCGAAACGAAGCAACAATCAACGGTATGGGTGTTTCAAAATGAGCCGAACCCTACGAAAGTTACTCGTGCAAAAAGTACATTGAAACAAATGGTGGCCTGCTTCTTCGGTATTAATGGCCATGTAGCTACAGTGCCACTAGAAAACCGTAGAACGGTTAATTCAGAGTGGTACACGACCATTTGCTTACCGGAAGTATTTGAACAAATTCGTAAAACTAACCAGCGACGAAGAATCATTCTTCATCATGACAATGCCAGCTGTCATACGTCACGCGAAACAACTCTATTTTTGGAGGGTCAAAATGTGGAATTAACGGGTCATCCGCCGTACAGCCCTGACTTGGCACCCAACGATTTTTATTTATTTCCAAATATAAAGAATAAATTACGCGGTCAACGATTTTCGACCGCTGAAGATGCTGTCGACGCATTCAAACAACACGTTATGGAGGTACCTCAGGCGGAGTGGCAGAAGTGCTTTAAAAATTGGTTCACGCGAATGCAAAAGTGCATAGATCATCAAGGGGAATACTTTGAAAAACAATAAAACTATTTTCAGCCGTGTACGTTTGTTTGTTTTTTTGTTTCCGGATATATAAGTAGCAACCCTCGTAATGTAGAAGGTACAGACGTTACGTTTCATTTATTTACTTAGACGAATGGCTAGATAGGGACTTTAACTGGAATTATTTGCCGATACCACTATTATCTATTCTGTGCCGATACTCAATAAGATTTCCATACTTATCACCAAGTTGATGAGTTGACTACAACCATTGTGTCTAGTGTACCCTGTGTAACTTTGGAAAGCCGTGACGACACAATTCCAATGTTTCGACAGCACCATTAAAATTTAATCGTCGTAATACAGGCGTGTTGGTATTCCGCTGGCTCACCAGGTAAGGCGTCCTATGCAGCCAGCTGGCCTCAGATAATCATTTGAGATCGGAATTACAATGAGACAGCACCTAGTTAATTGACGTCCTTTGTCAAACACTTGGATGGAATCATAAAGGTGTTAAAACAGTTGGTACTACATGCAATCTTACGTCATTATCGTTTTTAGCTTGTGGTTGCATGTGAAACGTGTGACCTCCGTTCTGAAATGGCTCAAAATAAATAAAAACTGAGGCGGCGCCAGACGAGCGAGCAGCCCACGCAAGACAGTATTTTAAACTTGACTGGCATGACGCCAGCGAAGATCCTCCGAACCGAGTTGCCTGTTTATGAGAGTTATGACCGTGTAAAATGTAAACATTCCTCTTTTGGGTATGCTTCGTGAAACATGATTGGTTTCTTAGCGATTTATGGAAACTAATTCATCTTGAAAAAAAAAGTACTTAGGTAGTTAAGATAGAAATGAATGTTACCAAGTAAAGCGTCCTTCCCGACGTGAATGTTGCAGTAGATGTGGTGGTCCGTGGGCACGACTGGTTCCACCGGTGAGTCCCCTCCTGCCTCCATAAGCCTCAGTTTTGCAGAAAACTCTTGCACATCTGTAAAAACATTACTAGGATTAGATACATGACTCTTTTCGTAATGCAAGAACTTGCGCTCGGATAAGTGACTCGGTGGAAATATAGCTGTACAATTGACCCTATTTACTCTTTTTGTTGGGATGCTTTGACGGTGGTAGTATGGGATGTCGGATGTACCATGTCTATGTCTTATTTCCTTGAAGTCTTCGGACACAATTTGTTTACCATTACCGCATATGAGTACTTGTGGAACACCATAACACCAAACACTAAAAAATACTTGTTATTCTATATTTTTTGTTTGCACTTCTCGTTTGTATGTTACAATTCAAATGTCATTGGCAAGTTCCAACTTTAGCATTGGCACACTCTCTGAAGTGCCCATGTAGATTTTAGGTAGGTAGGTAGGTATATCAGCTCCTACAAATACCTTTGTATTTTGCGTTTTGCCTTAGTGGCTTACGCACTCAGCTCGAAATCGAGAAAATATTATCCTAATCCGTTTGAGTAGGTAAGTAGTATTTGAACGTTTGGTCCGGCTGTTCTTATTTTATCGGGTTCGGTCGAGCGACAGTGCTAGACATGACTGCAGTTAGGTGGCTATAACAGCTAGGCTACATGAATGAACATACCTAAACTTAATGCGAGCGAGTTGAATGAAGTAGAGAGACAAGATTTTACTCCTTCGATAGCCATCATACATTGCAATAGGAGCATCTTGATGAAAAAAAAAGGACTTCCCCGATCACGGCTATCCTTGGCGAGGTTTTAATTAAAAGGCACCTCACTAATGTCAATACTAAATCGATCGTTCTAATTTTGGGTTGAGCCCGCATAGGAGAATGCAACCAAAAAACCGTTAGCTATTGTTACGCGGGCGGTCGCGGGCGCAGCCGGGTCAAAATTAGTAGCGCACATGTTCAAACAAACGCGCATTGTTTACGTGGCTTTCGTCCGCCGCACTATGGCGTCTGCACGCACTAGATTTATGGCTTCACTTTCGGAGCGCGATGAAATTAATGTTTCGAATCAAACTTCCCCCTTCATGTGTTGCTTGTATCCTTCAACGCTTTTCTGTCAGTAAAGTTTAATATAATGCTTAGGTATCTACCTATATGCAGGTAAATTATTTGCTCTACATTCCTCGCCCTCAATATAATATACATACATACCTACCTTCCTATCTAACAGGCCGGTTCCTAAAAAATACTTTAACCTTATAAACGCCGCGCGATTTACACCTATAAAGCTGGCGTGTCTTGAGCGAAGAGATTTAAATTAAGGCTAACAATTCTTGTCATGTAATGGGTACTAGTACTTGGGCACTTTCCGTGTTGTCATGCTGTGGCAACTTAGCCGGTGAAAGTAGGGATGTATTTGCGCAGGCCAGGATTAAGTAACGATTATTAAATTAGAACAGTGGTATCTGCACCTAGTTTAATAAATTCTGCCCAACTCGATCTACCTAGCGAGCCGGTCATGGTTCGGATATTATTGTTACTAGTAAAGAAAGCAGCTGACCCTAAAAATGTGTAAATGGTTTTATAGATAGGTAGGTACAGTAATTGAAACTGAAAGATGTGCCTTTTTTAGTCCTCATTGTCGTTGTGAAATTGAACGAAAAAGTTACCTACGTGTTTCAATTTCCTTTACATATAGAAACTGTTCAAGACCAAAATGGATAATCCTCAGTGTGGGGTTTCGTAGCTGTTTTTAAAGCCTAAGCTTTTCACAAAATCTGTGAATGCAGTTATTCATCATAGGAAAATTAAACGATTTTTCCTTTAAGTAGAATGAGTTATCCTAAGGGTTTAAGGCAGTTGCCCTCCAGCACCCATAAATTGTTTCCACCCTGTATATACATTCATTGCGGCAGGGGCGGATCGTGAATTTGTGAGGCCCTGGGCTAATACTACTAGTAAGCCTTTTGTATGTATGGGGCCCTGGGTTGCAGCCCAAGTAGCCGTGAAGTAGATCCGGCCCTATATTACAGTAGCATATATTCATACACTTAACCTTCTTATAAGCATGAGGTCCAATCACTTGAAGCCATTGTTAACAACGTGTTGGTTAAACGTCGTCAGACCGCTTCTTCGTGGTTCGGGGGTAATAAATAAATAATAATAAGATAAAAATCGCAGGGTGCAAGGTTTGGACTAGAGCAGGATTAGCCAGTCCTTTTCAGAGCGCAAAAAAGGCTTTATCTTTTTCGTGGCGTGAGGATACGCAATTGTCATAATGCAATAGAATGCGGCTTCTTGGCCGTCTTCTGTCGCAGACACTTACAAAAATACTGGGCAGACGAATGGTTGACCGCTCGACGGACGAAGCTAGCGCGCACTCTACTCCGTCAAGTCCTAGCCAGCAGCCTCCCCTTCCGCACCAAGTTGGGGATATATACCTAAGACGTACCTGCGGTCTCGTCTCACATACGCGGCACCCGCATCGTCGACGTCGTACGGGTACGTCTTAACGTCAGAATCGAGCAAGAAAAGGCTGCGTGCGTAGGAGACCCAAGCCCTGCGCGCCATAGTCGCGGCTCCGCGCTACATGCGCAACGACCTGATCAGCCGCGACCTAAAGTGGCAAGGACGGGACGATTTCATCGGACAGCTCTCCGGTGCCATGTTTCGTCGTGCGGACAACTCCACCATCCCATCGCTGGTGGGAATTGCGCCGCTACACACCCGTCCCCCGGGCAAGCGGTATAGAGCTCTGCCGAGAGAGCTCATACCACCAACAGAGTCCCCTGTCAATCCAGGAATCCACAAAGCCGCTGAGAGGCCACCGTCCGCAAAGCCGCAGACAGGCCAACACGCAACCTCAACATCACCATCATGAAACTACTACAACACGCCGCAGAAGAGACTTTATTCCCAGTTAAGTCGTTTCCGACAAGACCGAGAACATAGGCCTCTCTGCGACACTGAAGCCAAGCCAATATACGGTACTTAAAGACACGCCCGTGTAACGGGCGGGGAAGATATCCGCCAAAAAGGGCTCTGCCCTGATATGGCATCCCCACACCAGAAAGGTGTGAGACGAAGACCACGACGACTTGAGGCCATTGTTATCAACAACAGACCGCTTCTTCGGGGTTCGGGGGTAATAAATAAATAATAATAGGATAAAAATCGCAGGGTGCAAGGCTTGGACTAGAGCAGGATTAGCCAGTCCTTTTCAGAGCGCAAAAAGGGCTTTATCTTTTTCGCGGCGTGAGCATACGCAATTGTCATGATGCAAGAGAATGCGGCTTCTTGGCCGTCTGTCGCAGACAGTTACAAAAATTCTGGGCAGACGAATGGTTGTGTCAGTAGAAATTTGAGGTGTCTTTGAAAAAACCGGCCAAGAGCAGGTCGGACTATGCTCATTGTAGGGTTCCGCAGCCGTCCAGGCAAAAAATGCACTACCGATAGTAAAAAATACGATATGAAAAAATGCACTAGCAAAAGAGTGTATCTCCACGGCACTTACGTCCTTTTGTTGAGAATCGCCGTTTTTCGGCAATAACTCAAAAACTGTATATGCGATCATGTTGAAAACAATTTTCGTCGAACCTATTTATAAGGTAAGTCTTATTTTTGTCATTTTTCTCATATTTTTTGACATAAGGCTTAGAAAATAGAAGGGCATTAATTGTGTCTCCCTCGGACACAATTTATGCAACTTACGGATTGATTGTTTCCGAAAATATCCACTAAATAAAAAAAATTAGCAACCTCAAAATGAGTTTAGAAGTACAGACGAAATATGTGCCACATATTAATATTTGCTGAATTTTTATTCAGTTTCGGTTACATGTATGGAATGCCCCTCCTAGATTTTTTTTTATTATTTCACAAGACACCTATAATCCTCATCAATATACATCTAGTAGTTTTTCAGTAAAATGCCTGTGACATACGGACGGACAGACGGACGAACGGACGGACGGGTTTTTCCATTTTGGCTACGGAACTCTAAAAACACAAGCGATCATCTGTTTGCTTGCCGACGCTTTTAGCTTGGTGTAGTCTTGTTGGCCTTCAGTCACTTTCGAAGACGACTGGGTCTTTCAAAGTGAGCGAAACTAAGGCCAAAAACTTGACTGTTGTTTTTTCCCGGATCCTAGCAATATATCCATGATTCGTCTCCTGTAACTATATTATATACCGCTTTTGACCGCCCGTAGTTACTTAGACTTCCGTAGCATTCCTTGGCACCAATTAACACTGGCCTGTTTCCGAGTTGATGTCAGTTCATAGTAGTGGATGTGCTACAGCGGAATAAAGCTACTTTGCCGCATACATATCTACATAGATGATTTTTGGTACACAGGTACTTTAGACCAAAACATTTAATTTTTCCACTAGTTCCTAAAAATTATAAATGTAATGACGTCATACAATGTTTGTATGAGATTTGAATTTTTTTTCAAACGTATCGTGTGGGGTATGAGACGATTCTAGAAATATACTACACTCTTACCTTTTAGCCACCTGTTTTCTAAATATATAAAAAATATTTTCGAAACGTGGGGGAGCCAAATTTTGACTCCCCCACGTGAAATTTAGGCAATGTGGCTCGGTGATTTTTTCCAAAACATACTCCAAACGTCTTGTCATGTCATATCCTCATATCAAACTTAAAATAAAGCAACATGAAATGCATAGGCGACTTTGTTTTTAAGTTTTTAACCCCCGATGCAAAAGAGGGTCCTTTAATTATATTATATCTAAGTATATTATGAACCAAATTAGAACTTCGTCAGCGGAGGAGAAAAAAAAAATCTTTCGTGTCACTATGGCTTTATCACGCCAAAGCGGCTGAACAGATTCCCACTATTTTTTCCACACGGGTAGCCGGGCACATGATATTTTTTTTCCTTCGCTCTATGGCATAGTACCCAAGTAACACCACAAGCTGTATTAGAGCTTATACAAAGCTCTTATAACACTCAAAGTGGCTGTATAATAGCTGTATAAGCCCTTATACAGCTTGTGTGCTACTTGGGTATTAACTCGCAACCACGGCAACCTTTTTGAATGTGAGTTATTTAGATAACTGAACTGACTTCCCACGGTGGTTTCTACTGATGTATGCTGTTTGGAGAAAATCGGACTAACCAATTTCCTTGGGTTATTTCCTTTGTAAATTAGCCTGTTAGTATGGTAAATAACTATTAAATAGGTATAGATACGAGTAAGAATAGCTCAGTTAAGCTCTTGTTACTTCACTTACAATGTAGTTTTAAAAGTTACTATCAGATTCACTGTAAGCGTATGAGCGTGTGCGTCCTTTACAAAAGATAACATCGAGTAGCACGATCTGTCGTAGTGTTGGTATTCCGCAGCCGTCGCAGTTTGGATAATAATAAGCAATACTCGGAGGTCGTGTGATCGTCCTGAATAAATAAAACTTGAGAAGGTCCGCTCCGTGACATAAAAAAAGTTGTTTTTCAGAGTGTTTCGAGTGTACGTGTGCTTTTAAGGTAGACCATTAATCGTACTCGTGGCTCAGCGACAAACCTACCTACGTACTCCTACATCGCCTATCAGTTCAAGTCAAGCACAGGAACTTTGATTTTAGGGCTTTATTTTAAAGTTCATGTATCTTTTTGCACCTGATTAGAGGCGGTATGACGTCACGAGCACCCACTCCTATACTTTAGTGCGATTATAGCTATTTGAAAAAGCAAAAAATATGTGTCCAATATTGTTTTATTATCTAACTGACGGAGAAAGTAATTAGAATTTTGGTTTTCGTACCCCGTCATCGTGCCTATTTTGTTGCTTGACCTCTCCTGCGGTAATTTTGGTTCAACGGTCATCACATGAGACGGACATTATGGTTAGGAGAACTAAACGCCTATAAGGACCTCTGAGCACCACTTCCTCCGAATCGACTTAAACGTTTAAATTACTTTGCTAAGATGGCGATGGCTTTTCAGCCGTAGCTTTAGTCCTCTTCCGAGCACCAGGCCAGGCTACAGTTGGCGTTTGTGGAGAGAACTGCCATTTTGAGCCAATAGCTATTTAATAAATTATTGGTAGGAATCTACCGTATTAAAACACGGTAGCAATCTAGTTAGATGTAACCAGATCCTAGGTACCTATAACGCATTTTGTGCTGAGAAAGGTCGGTGTGATACAGTTATTTTTAATCGCGGATCTCGGAACAGGCGCTAGCCTAGACTAAACACGAATTGGTAGGTAAGGTACTTCCCCTGCAAGATATTTTCAACCGACTACCAAAAAAGGAGGAGGTTGTCAGAATCTTTTTTTTATGTATGTTCACGGTTTAATCGAAGACAACTTGTTGTGTAAGCCGCTACTTAGTTTGAAAGTTAAATAACAAAAAAATATATTTGTAGGGGCACTCCACAAAACATTTTTTTACAAATATCAATGGGAGGTTTCTAGAAAAAAAAAGGTTTTGGGAACATTTTCGGAAAATAATTGCTCCGACCGTAGCATAAATTGTGCCCCCCCCCTCCCATTTTCTAAACGGTATTTCCAAAAAATATGGAAAAAATCACAAAAATAAAGCTCAATAAATACTTTCAATGATCGGATATAAGTACCTAGGTACTGTTTTTAAGATATTGCCAAAAAATTGCGCTGCTCAGCAAAAGGACAGTAAGTGCCATGGAGATATGCTCTTATGCTAATGCACCTTATCACATCGTATTTTTCTTTATCTGCAGTGACTTTTTTTGTATGAACGGTTGTGGAACTAGGGATTGCAATCCGGTCCGGCGGATCCGGTAATCCGGCCGGATCCGGTACTTTTTGACGGCTACCGGATCCGGTAGACCGGAAAAGACTAAAGAGACGCACACAACAGACATACAATGCGGACTTCCCAACCCAAGAAAGCTGATGTCAAGAGTCAATATGATCTAGATCTAGTGAAGCTTTAAATAACGATGTCTTTCTTCATTAATCTTTGAGATTAATTGTGTTTAATGGTTAATTATGTTTGTTTGGCCAAATTAGAAAAACAGTTTTTTTTTTAAATAATATAAACAAAAACTTAAAATTAAATTTAAAACTAACCTATAAATTAAATGGTGAAGTGCCTCAGCAAGCGCCTGCGGGAGGCGACAGGCGACCCAAGAGCGGGCAGCTTTCTCGCGCAACGATTAGCAATTGCTATTCAGCGCGGGAATGCTGCCTGTGTCTTGGGTACCCTACCTCGGGGTCCCGACCTTTCTGTGCATTTTTAATTTATAGGTTAGTTTTAAATTTAATTTTAAGTTTTTGTTTATATTATTTAGCTATTATTTAATTTCATGTTTTTGTATTTAGCTTTTACATAAAAGGCAATTAAATATATGTTTTTTTTTTCAATTAACGTTATTACAATTATAACATGTCTCTTACCTAGTATTTAAAGTGCAATGTGATGTGATATGTGATTATTGATTAGATTTCTTTATGTATGTTTAATATTACGGGTGTTAAGGGAGTATAGTATTTGATTATTGCTGATTATTGTTGATTAAATATTACATAGTAGAGAAGAAAAGTGGGGTCAAAGTTAAACGAACGATCATGAATCATGATCCAATAGACCAAATTAGTGATAAATTCTTAGATTTGGTAATTAAAACTATAAAAAGTCCCTTTAATTAAAGTATCTGTTTTATTTTGTATAAAAAAGATTTAATTTTGTTATATTTACTATGAGACAAGGTTACCATGTCTTCATGTGTGGCTGTAAATAGGTTGATATTGTTATAATTAAGTTAAGGCTAAATATTATTGAAGCAGATGCTTAAATTTTCATATTACTGTGAAATTAGTGGCTAGTGATACTGATTTTTGACTTAATAAGGGTGATTTTTAGCGCTAAACCATTGTTACATTAGTTAATTTGCAAAAACTGCTCCGCGTGTCTACTTTACGGCCAATAAACTGGACAAAAAGCATAATTTTGGATAGACTAGAATGGAACACTACACTGAGCATGGTCCGACATACTCTTGGCCGGTTTATTTTTAATTATTATTTGTGATTGATGTAGGTATTGTTTATTATTTATAACTAAGAAAACATTATATTTGAAAATAATCAATAATAATAGGTATTGTTTGTTATATTAGTCAAGTGGGAATGTACCCAGGAACCAGCTAAGGTAGAGCGAGTGGAGCGACTGCTAATAGACGCCTCTACCTACTCCGGGAGGTGGTGGTAATTGATACCAAAAGCGAAAAAAATACTACAAAAAATTAAAAATTTGCCTATTGAGAGGAGCCATCAGAGATCGTTGAAACAATCTCGCTTTATCCTGATCAAGGGTAAGGGCCGCAAGCCCGGCGCTGTGTATATTAGGTTGAAACCTGAATAAAAAATACAATGGTAATGGTACGAGTATATATTTTATCTAATGAAGTAGGGGCATAGCAATACATCTTAATTCCTGGGATGACAAATGAACACGCTTCTATTTAACATTTTACGTGTCAACCAATCTCTAACGGCTATATGCTGTAGATACTTACAGTAGCAGGTTTAGTTATCCTTCGGGTACTTTCCATTTATTGTTATATCAAGTAACCGGTAGTGAAAAACTCCCAACACGTCGTGAAAAAAATCTGATAATTATCAAAAGGCTGAACCGGTATTCTTGAATCTTAGCTTAGTAAAACAAAAAACTATGCCCAAATCGGTTCATCCATTTTGAGCTATGGTGCTACAGACAGACACACACATACACAGACACTCAAATACGACTTCAAACTTATAACACCCCTCTTTATTCGTCGGGGTTTAAAAATAGTTCAAGCATTAACATTTTGTAATCGGTTGTAACCATTATTTGTGACCGGTATAGAAAAATGATGATTTAAGGGGGCATGGTTTGATTCCTCACCTGACTCGAGGGCCTGCTTGATGATCCTCATCTGCCTGGCGTGGTAGAGCCACAGCGACAGCACTACCACAAAGAACACCACACACCCGCTCGCCGCAAGCGCTAGCGTCGACGTCTGCAGGTCCCATGGCTCACTCTCACTCACTTCACCCGCGTAGTCCGAATCCGACTCATAATATTCGTACTCGACGTCACTTTCACTGTCCTGGTTATCATTGTTCCCGGGGCCCTTCGCTTCGGCCAGGGACTGGCAGACGGTGTCGCGGTACACCTCGCAGGGGTACCGGACGATGAGGTTGTTGGCGTGGTCGCAGGGGGTGCAGGGCACGCACTCCTGCCGGCGCCGGTCCCACCAGCTGTGCCGGTGCTTGCAGACGGTATCGCCCAACACAGACCCGAGTGCTAGCGTCGCAACTAGCAACACTTTCTGAAGCTCTCCTTGCATTACCTTTAGGAAAAAGAAGAGTACCTACTGGTAAATATAAACTTAATTAAATGAGGTTAGGAGTCGGCCAATGCTCATTAAGTTACTATTTTTAACCGACTTCCAAAAAAGGAGGAGGTTATATGTTCGATAGTTTGTATTTTTTTTATGTATGTTCACAGATGTTCACCGATTACTCCGCCAATTGTTGACCGATTTAAAAAAATCTTTTTTTATTTGAAAGGATATACTCCCGAGGTAGTCCCATTGCCACCAAGTTGGGTTCTGATGATGGGATCCCAGGGAAATCGAGGCCAACCCTCAAATTTTATAGGCACTTATAACGTTTTTCATATATTTTCTTAAGCTATTTAAGTATTTGCATATGGTAGTCATCATCTCATCATGCTGAGCTGATGACGGAAAGTACAACTCCTTAATAGTTACGAGTTAGAGGATAATAGTTAAAAAAAACGTCTATTATAGGTAAATACGTTATGACTGTTAGTCATATTCTTTTTAGTGTGTCCCTGAAGTAGTCTCCTTATCACCAAGTCAGGATTAGATGATGGAATACCAGGGAAATCGAGAGAAACCCTCAAATATTGTAGGCACTAACAATGTTTTGTATATATTTTTCTAAAGTTATCAGTTGTTTTCCTCTTGTTGTCATCATTTCATGCTGAGCTGATGATGGAAGGTACAATGAACTAACCAACTTTTACATTTCTTACTTCCAAAGACTCGAGATGCGTGCAAAGTGCTTCCTCAATCCCATTCTGGGCTCTAAAAAAACCTTTATATCACTACTAAAATCCATCACAAAAAAGCAAAAAATATTTTTTTTTAAATGAAAAAAGAACCGACTTCAAAATAAACTAAAAAGCCATAAATAATCTTTTATGTACGGTACGGATCACATTTGAATCACCTTTTGAAGTCGGTGCTAAACCTGAAGTAAATAAAGTTCTTTAATCAACAAAAATACGAATTACTATGACTAAATATATATGTAGGAAGATAATAACTAAAGGCTCGCCGCCGCGGTTCTTAATAGTAATAAATGAATGGTTTGGCACCGACTTCAAAAGGTGATTCTGTTGAGACGTGTAAGCACATCACTATTATTAATGCACGTCACTAGCAATTTTAGCTTGTTGTCTTGCCGGTGGCACCGATGTTCGGTTGTTGCGTGTGTGTGTCAAAAATGTAATGTTAGCAATAATGTGTTTCTTTAAATAAAACAAAGTAATTACAAAGTTTAATTTCATTTCATCTGCAAATATCAACAGATTCAAATGTGATCCGTACCGTACATAAAAGATTATTTATGGCTTTTTAGTTTATTTTGAAGTCGATTCTTTTTCATTTTTTTTTTATTACGCCATACATGGTGTTATTATTTATTACTTATTAGGACAGAACCTAAAATGTTTTATTTTCATGCTTAATAAAGACTGAAGTTAACAATCAGAAATGAATATGTGTGAGTTTTTTGTCTGTAAATTTCATTGTGTGCTTTTATAGAAATAGGAATATTTTCGTAGTGCGCTCATCTCATCGCCTACTATACGGCTTGCCATCTCCACTGGCGCTCTAAGTATAGAAGAGGTCATAGCATACCTGCTTTATATGTTTATTATATACCTTTATTTATTACTGTATACAGTATATAGTTACGTATAGAACCTATAATGTAGTACCTCATTATCGTCATCATCATATCAGCCCATGGACGTCCACTGCTGGACCAAGGCCTCCCCCAAGGATCTCCACAACGACCAGTCGTGCACCACCCTCATCCAACGGTTTCCCATATAATGTAGCACCTACTTAGTATCTATGTCTATAAACATTTTTTTTCAATGGGCTTGTAACCTGTGTCACATCAAGAGGTCACCTCGGCACTTTCAAAATTGTTAAATTTTGAAAGTGTCGAGTCGAGTAGGTACCTCTTGATTCTGTTTTTTTGCATAGTAAATATTGAATTCATACTAAGGAAGTAGTTCATCAAGTCTCGTAAGATTACCTAACAGTGAGTGCCAGTATAGTCTCCGGGCTACACGTCCTGTTCAACATCAAAGAAAGTAAAAAATGACTTTCGGTCTCAGATGGTTCGGTTTTTATTTTCGTTTTTGATTTATTTTTGTCCAAAATTTTGAACTTTAGGTAGGTAATAATAAAAATAAATCATCAACAAACTTTTCAATTTACCTTATCGCTTATGTTCATGAATACCTTCTAAGTGTACACTAAGGACCACATCTCAATAACTTAACAATTAGAAAGTTCACTTTCATAAACTTCACATCTGTTATTATTATGCACTGTGCAACATAATTCGCTATTAGCATCCATTAAGTTCTCACGTTTGGAAAATATTATCGATAGTATAGTTTTCAGTTTAATGAATGTGGGATAGAGCACGCATGAATAGGGCGGCTACCGGGCACGGTCTGGCGCTGTCGCGTCGCGGTCGGTCGGCGGTCGAGGCGACGCGGCGCTCATTCATAACTGTTTAACGTATCCCTCCTCTCGGCAGTCTCCGATCCGCATGACGCCACCGCCCCCCTGTGACGCCGAGCCTCGGCTGGCCAACCAAACAAATAGATGCGGCTATTCTATACTATTATAACTAAATTATAAAAATGAAATGTCCTATTTGCCCCATTGAAAACATAAACAAAAGTGATCAGACTCCTTGAAAATTACTGAAACGAACGTTTTACCCCAGCGGCATGGTCCCGAAGAGGCTGGCAGCATTTCCTCGCTGTACGTATCGCAATGCTGGTGCGTTGTGCGAGAAAGCTGCCAGCTCTTCGGTCACCAGTAGTTTCGTTACATTTATTGCCAAGATTTTTGACTAGATTCTGAGCATTGAGACCCCATGGACTTAAAGTCCCGACCCGAAAGGACTGAAATTATAATCGGGGCCGAGATCTCAGTATTTATAATATTATATTTAACTTTAGCCTTTGGCCAGACAGAGCACAGACGCGTACCAGCTCTTCATTATGCAGAAAAAGTGTGTACGAATCCTGGCTAATATCCACCAACCCCATAGCTGCAAACCCTACTTTAAATACCTCAAATTATTAACCCTTCCCTTCCTGTACATTTTAGAAGTAGCAACGTTTGTCCGAAATAATTTACATCTTTTCACTTTCAGCCAAAATATACGACGCCTTCAAAATCTCGAGCTCCCGGAGCCTAAATTGGAAATATTTAAGAACGGTCCATATTATAGTGCAATAAAAGTATACAATAAAATTCCTGTAAATATAAAAACTATAAAATCAGACTCAGCCTTTAAAAATAAACTGAGAAGTGTACTACTTGACAAATGTTAACTACTCTGATTGAAACATCTAAAGGTGCGTCCACACTTGTATCATTTGCTCGTATCCGATCATCGTCCCGTGGCATTTAAAAGAAACCCATATAATCCCATACAAATTTCTATGACACTGAAAAAAAAACTTGCGGCCAGCTACATACTCCTTACGAATAATTAACAACAAACAAACCAACCTGATCAGATTGGCCAAACTTTCTGATAGTATTGGACAAACTGTACTTTTAGATTTTCATGAAACATACAGTTTTTAACAGACTTCCAAAAAAAGGAGGAGGTTCTCAATTCGACGGATTTTTTTTTTTTTTTTTATGTTACATCTTTTTTTTCTCGCAGTCGAAGTGAAAAGCAGTGTTCAACACGTGGCTAAATTCCGTTATGTTATGACACTCAGACAAAGCTCGTCCAAATAATCACTTCGTGTCATAATGGCTTATTTTAGCCCCTTGTCAAACAATCTACTAAAATTTTAAACGCATTCGTGTCCATTAATAAAATAAACGTTTAATTTTACGAGAGAGCGTTACAAAATCTCAAACTACAAATGACTTCCGAATCAGGCTTTTGACAGTAGCGTAAAATGGTATATCACCGGTTGGCACCACCGTGACGTAAGGTCTAATTGACAAGAAGTGTCAAAATGTTGGGCTGTGATTGGTGGATGTTGGTTGACACTTCTTGTCCGTTAGACCTTAGGATATGATGGCGCCAAGTGGTGATATTTTTATTGTAGAATACCCTCATTGCAAAGCAGCAACATTGTAAACTTAAATCGAAAGTGGACATAAACATTTTTAACCAACTTCCAAAAAAAGGAGGAGGTTCTCAATTCGACGGAATGTTTTTTTTTTTTTTTTTCATGGATGTTCACCGATTACTCAAAGACTATTTGACCGATTACAAAAAATTTCTTTTGGTTTTAGAGAAGGTCCTTTCTAGTTGGTCCCATTTAATTTTGGTCAAGATCTGATGATGGAATCCATGAGGAATTGAAGGAACTCCTCAAATATTGTAGGCATACATATAGCGATTTTGGTATTATAAGAAACATAATAAGCATTTGCATTCAGAAAGTGTAAATTGGTGAAGTGGAACTGATGCAGAAGACCAGAGAATGCCATCGGAACTCCTCAATGATAAATGATTTACGGGTGGCGACAAAATATCTTGATTAATTTAGCTAAGCAACTTCATAGTCACAAATTTAAATGTTCCTGATGAGAATGGTACCATCGAATTGATTTGATGATGGAGCCGGAAGGTAGGCACCAGATCTATGTAATAAAACAATGTATCCTAGCCGTGTTTGGGCTTGTTCGAATCGTCACGAGATACACTTTTAAGTAACGATTAACTAAAAAGTGTAAAATAAATAAACTTTTAAACAAAAAAATAAAACCGACTTCAAAAAAACTAAAAAGTGAAAAATAACGCTATAATTCAGTTTCTTCAAATTACTTACAAGTAACCGTTTGTATACTCAATCTATACAGTATATACAATTAATGTTATTTTGGAGTCGGTGCCATCGTGTCACAACTTACTAAAATCAACAATTTTCAATATTTTACACATTCTTTATATGGCACCGACGCCAAAATAAGATTAATTGTATATACTGTATAGATTGAGTATACAAACGGTTACTTGTAAGTAATTTGAAGAAACTGAATTATGGCGTTATTTTTCACTTTTTAGTTTTTTTGGAGTCGGTTTTATTTTTTTGTTTAAAAGTTTATAGGAATCCAAACTTCTGTTCCGAAAGGATTTTCGTTGGTTAGGTTGTCCATCTCTGTAAGTGAATTTTGGAATTTAGTGTAGACAGCAGTAAAGTAAATTATAGTATTTGGGACGAAAAGGCAGCTTTTAAATTAGGTGCCAGAACATACCTACTTTTCAAAATGCTTGAATCACTACACCAGAGCCTCGCAGCTAAACGGAAATCGGATACCCTACACTGTGCAACCTGTAAATAAGGTACATGCATGAATTTTCTTTATCGCTTTTTTAACTAAATATCAAAATACCGTATAAACGATTTCAAAACCTGAAATTAAAATTAAAATCGGACAAGAAACACGCAAGATATAGGCATTTTAAACTGCTAATTAGACGGCGATTTGACAGAGGTCCGACATGTACTGTTACGTCATAGTCTACGCCGGCCATATAAACTCCATATTAAATTCCGTTTTGCTAGAAAGAGATAGAATGAAATGTTTGATGGCTTATATCTTGGTTATTTTCAGTTATTCGAAAAAATATTTTTGTCTACTGTTTGTTACATGAATGAGCTTTTAATAAAGCAAAAATTAAAATTCATACATATTATTTTCTTCTGTTAAATTGTTTTATTTCAATTCATACATATTCCCTATTGTGTATCCGTATTAAATAAAACCTTGTGCCATACGATTAAATAAATAAAATGCTTGAAGTGTCAGTGTCATGAGTGTCAGTCAATGTCGCTGTCATGTACATGTCATTTATTTTGACTTTTGGAGGGATAGACTGCTTGCTAATGCTAAGCTAGCATTTTCCATAAAAATATAAAAATTTGAATTTGCATTCTGATCACGAACAATTTTCAATATTTGCATAAATTGATTACTATCGATTATATAAATTTAATATCAAAATTCAAATTAGCGTGAATTTGGTGCTACATAAGTTCACTAAGCTAGAAAACATGAACAGGAGATCCAGTTCTAAAACAAGAGGTTATTTGCAAGACCCCAGAATATCTTCCACCTCCTTCATGACTTCCGAACTACAAGTGAATACTCAGCCCCTAGAAATATCCTTCAACTTCCACTCGCACTTTCCAAGTACCTATTCCTATCAGTGTAATTTTTCAATTTTGTTGTATAACCTTGTACATATTATAGGGAAAGCTAAAATTTCCATCTTTTGCAGATCCAGTTTCTGATACTATAAAAGGCACAAATGGTACAAGTGATTTATCAACATCCAAAGCTTTAATCCTAGTTTTAATCATATTTACCTCTTCACTGTTGGCTTTGGGACTTTTATATAGACAATTTCCTGACTTAGAAGAGTAAGTGCATATGTTATGTGAAATTTCGAGTGTCAAAGCATGCTTACATTTCAATTGGTACAGAATAAGAAATCATTTGTGATTTTGTATAATAGCAATGATTTATCATGTGAAACAAGATTATGGCTGATATTGTTATATGGGACATTTTTCTTTTTTACAGACAATGAATCTGTCCCACCTATATAATAATATTTATTTTATTCATTATATTAATAACCACACACATGTTGATGATTTTGGTTTGAACTCTATTTATATTAGAATTAAGGATATTGAAATGTAACTACAGTTGCAGATAGCATAAGTGGTTAATAAGTTTTTTCAAAATTAGTGTCCCATTTGTATGGATCCATTATTGGTAAAAAAGAAGAACAGCCCATATGCAGAAATGTAAGTGGAAATCAAAAATAAATATAATTTCAGGCAAGAAAAACAGCATATAAAGTTGCCATGGGACCTGGATGATGCCAAGCAGCTAGGTCTGGTGTTGGATCGGTACAAGGACAAATACTTCATAGAAGTATTGTGTGGTGTTTTCCTTATTTACATATTGTATCCTTTGAACATAAACAGTATTTTGTATTCTGATAAGATTTTTTACACAGTAGTTGTTTACTCATTACAAAAAGATGATTTTATGTTTTTGACATCAATACCTTTTCCAATTGTTGACTGATTTTGAAAATGGTATATTTAGTCTCATTAAGCTTATACTACCTTTTATATGTATTTGCCCTATTAGTTATCACTGAATTAATTCGGATTTTGGATGTAACATATCAACAGCAAGACGGGAATGTTGTAATTATCAGAAGAATTGGTGGACATTGGTTGTTACAAGTGCTGGTGCTTTTTGGTGTACGTATTTAGTAACGTATTTAATTTGTTTAAGTGAAAGTTAGTACATCACTACCAAGTATAATTAAACTACAGAAGATGTTGCACATCAGAGACATGGTGTCAGGAAAATTACAAGGGAAGCCGAAGCATATTCATTTACTCATGTTTATAGAAAAAGGGGGTTATAAGCCAATACCAACACCATGCTGGAAGGAAAGTTTTGGGCAACCTGGTGGGTATCGGCTTATTTGGACGCCACACCACTCTTACATGTATGTACATAATAAAAAAAAAATCCTTAACAAAGAGTTACAGCTTGCAAACTTTTGCAATACCTGGATCAATATTCCTCAGTATTCTTTCAGGGTTCTTGTTCCCATTCTACCTAGCTCTCCTCCTGGTGTGCTGTTGTTCAGCGATTGGAGCCAGTCTGTGTTTCTTCTTATCTAATCTTCTGGGAAAAAAACTGGTGAAAAAGTTCTTCCCGGAGCGGGCCGCTCAATGGTCTAAAGCAGTCACAAAGCACAAGAACAATTTGCTAAACTACATTATATTTTTGAGGGTGACACCCTTTTTACCCAACTGGTTCATCAATATGTCAGCACCCGTTATAGGTGTGCCTCTAGTGCCATTTGCTTTAGGAACTTTCATTGGTGAGTTAATATTAGTTCTTAACTCCTTTTTTTTAACTAGATGTTTTTAATAAAAAAAGTTTATCAATTTTGTAGTTAGGAAGTGAGCATATCAGAGAAACCTGTGCACTGTGTACATTATTACGGGTAGTTTAGTTTTGGCACTATTACTGTCGTAGTTGTTTATAATTTCTACTCTAATAATGATGTGAATTGACTTGAAATACCAATTTGACTTGACAACATTTCAAATTTCCTAGTGATATTAAATCGAACACATTTTGGTAATTAATTATCACTTTTTTTTTCTATTGCATCTACTTTTGAAAATATTCGGGAAAATGTGTAAGAAGCATACGATTCTTTAAGTGACGTCACTAGGTGGATATGACACAGTCACATTTCTATACTAAACCCATTTTAGTAATAGAGCTTGTGTATGATTTTCTATGCTGTGACTGTCACCTGCACTCTACTTGTTACCAACGCTCTTTTAGAATGAGGAACATTTAAAATTGTTTTTAGGATCCCGTACCCAAAGGGTAACACGGGACCCTATTACTAAGACTTCGCTGTCCGCCTATCTGTCTGTCTGTCACCAGGTTGTATCTCATGAATTGTGATAGCTAGACAGATGAAATTTACAGATGATGTATTTCTGTTGCCGCTATAACAACAAATACTAAAAACAGTATAATTTTGTCTGTTTGTCTATATCAGTAACCAATATAAAGTGATCGAACACCGCGTACAATTTGCTTAGGAGTAGTGTTCTACTAACACTTGATTTTCATAGATACAGCCATTTGTAGCGTATATTTTGTACGGAACCCTCGGTGCGCGAGTCCTACTCGCACTTGGCCGATTTTTTTATATATAATCGGAATATTTCGAATATTTTAAAATGTGGCTATATTTAACTTTCATCCTCTATTTGATTGTATAGAAAAAAGCCTGGTTAAAACAACGAAATAGTGTCAATCCATAGCCATGATTTGCACAGGCTAAGTGCAGTCTGGGGCCGATTAGAGGAACCCATGACAGGGCTTTCTTGTCTTGTTTGAAGGCTGGCTTGATATACTGCAAAGATTAAAATCTTTCATTTGGTTTTCAGGTGTAGCCCCTCCATCGTTTGTAGCGATTCAAGCTGGGCAGACTCTGCACACCCTGACCTCAACTAGTGACGCCTGGTCGTGGACCTCTATCACTGTACTTACTATTTTTGCCCTAGTCTCACTCATTCCAGTATTGCTCAAAAATCGACTTAGAGAAAAGTTTGATTGAGCACTATGCTTGAAAGTGTGTTTAATCAGGAAGGTTATCATGTGATTTGATAATTCAACCGAGTGATATACCATTAGTTGTAAATTTTTTGTAATAATTTTAGCACAATATTGCAACTTTCCTAATTAAATATTACTTTCTTGACATATGAATGTTTTTAGTTAATTTATTTAAGATGGTTGGTTTAATTTATAATTGATGTTAATAAATGAACTTTTCTCATAAATTCTTTTTTATTTAACAGTAAGATCCTACATGGGCTATTAGAGTGTTGTTTGCTAGAGACGGCTGCACCACTGGTCTCCAATACCACCAATTGTACCACACTGTAATTAAAAAAATTAACTGAGAAACTGCCACAATATAACTGTTTATCTCTTGACAGAACATTACAAGTGGGCCGTTAGCACCATGCATTGAACACTTACACAAATAGTTTTCTTTTAATTCTACTCTCAGTGACCGGCACTGATGTTTGCATTCTTCCGCTGGCTTCAAATCAACAGTCCTGCTGCCACTTAGGACTAACAGGAATGAGAAACTGCACTCTGTGTCAGGTACTGGAAACAATTCTTGTCTTGTGTCTATGATCAGAAATCTCTCAGTACTCTGTCCAAACTTTGGTACTACTTTAGGCCTAGGAATTACTTGGCGGAGAATTCTAGCAATATTCATTGTGTTGAATTTCCTAGGAACAAAGATTTAAACTCTAAATATATTGTTACAATAACGATTGTAACAATATTTTGTGTTTTGTAAATATTGTCAATGAACATTTCATTTTTACAACATTATAATATTTATAATAGTATAGATAAATAGTTTTCTAACCGAAATCACAAGTATGTGAGTGGTTAAGAGCGTTTATACCTGCTTAACTTGCAACGTCACATATTATTTCATTTTGCTTCATTATTTTGTGATATTTGAATGAAACTTAACGGTATGTTCAATACATAACCCTGCATCTTTAGGATTTCCGATGCATTTAATTCACGTAATTATCGATTTTGGCTTTATTTTCGTACAAAACATGATATAGACTTGAATTCATTTTTAGAGCTTTAGTTGTGGCAGTATCATAAAATTTTGCATTGTGCCAGCGCAACAACCGAAAACGTAATTAATGTATTGAAAACATGTTCAAGTCACATTCATATTTTACAAAATAATCGAGAAAAACCAAGAAATATGCGACGTTGCCAGTTAAGAAGGTATAAATCCTCTTAAGCCATGGAGATAATCACAGACTTTTTAAAAAGTGGTATCTGTAGATATCTAGAGTCAATACTTATTATTAAACTTACCAAATGAAAAGATTCTTGTCACCAAATACATGTGGCTTATGAAATACTTCATTAGGTTTTAAGTGATATTTATTATTAACTAATATTTTTGGTGAATCCTTGTTGAATAATTCTTCATTTCTAACATACAGTTTTTTAAGTTCATCTATATTTATTACTGGTTGATCAGTCTGAAATGAAATAAAATAATAATTAATATTCCTATATAAACAAAAATCAATTGAAGAAAAGTGTGTTTGTGCACCACTTCAGAACGGCTGCACATATTTGGCTAAATCTAATTTGTTTGTATTTGTATTTGTCTGGACAAGGTTTGTACCTATGTAATAAAATATTACTAAAACTTGCATGTAAGTGAAAATATCAGGTTTGAAAAATCTCCAAATGTGAGACAAAAGAGATAAATAAATAAATATTTCATATCATGGTTGCTACAGTAAGGGGAAGTTTTGGTTTCATCTTCCTTAATACACCCTTGCGAACTCAGGGCGGGCAGCAAGTTATTAAAATAAAATAATATTGGCCAAGTAATTTTACATAATTTCTGCAATATGCCTACTGAAAACAAAAAGGATAAGGAAAATATCGACATACTTACCTCATAAATAAATGGAGCAGTATGCTGGTGATTGCTGATTAATTTAGGATCATAAATTTCTCTAACAATAGACACACTGCTGCACGGCCAGCAGTCCATGTCCACCACCGTAAAAAATGGATTTTGTATCAAACACGTTTCATGGTACAAATCTACAAAATATAGCATTTTGAATAATATATTTTTATTATAAACAAAGATCAGAAACGAATGAATTTTTTTTTCGACGATACTGGACTTGAACCAGTGCCTTGAGCCAGACCGGGGCAGCACGCTCTACCATCTGAGCTAATCGTCCACACCAGTAGTCGACGAATTTTGTCATCTGTTCTTGCTTATGGATCTCTGTATGGTGCATCCGACTCTTTAGCCTTTATTCATAATATTCTTATACAAAATTGTGATTATTATCACGATATTTGTAAAACAAAAAGTACAATATATTTTTAATCAACCAAACAACATTATTTTTTAATTAATGCTTACAAGTCAGGCCCGGGAATAGCGATATAAAAGGAATTGATATACGCCTCAGAAGCCTCAAGCCAGGGTAAATATATTCTTGCAGATTACAAACAATGTTGCTATAGATAGACTTAGAATTGTAGCCAATACATAGTGCTATAAAAAATCCAATGAGAATTATGCGGTATTTCGTTTTGAATCGCGGACGCGGCGACAATGTTCTAGGATTTCGGCGTTCTAGAGAGTCAAGAGATTCGAAATATAATCGCCGAAATTCGTCTTCGCTCATGCCTGAATCCATGCATTGCTGTTTAAACCGTATCACAGAACTAGAATACTCTTGCAACAACTCGTCGCTGTCCATTATGCATTGAGTCGATACTTGGGATAACTGAAATACCTTAAATTTGATTAACACACTAGAGTTATTAATTACTGAAACGTTTCAGTAATTTGTTATGATTGTTGAAAACAATAAATAAATGTCGGGACTGTCGGGAAATCGTAATGGAAGCGGTGAGAGGGGAGAGAGGAAACAGGTGTCAATGTGACATTGACAAACTTGAGTTGTGTTTTCTATATAAATTATATATTTACTCAAATGAACCCACTCCGTAAATATTACTTCCTAATAAATTTAAATAACTGCAAAATAGTAGGATATGTTAAAGGCAAGCGATCGCCTGTGACAGTGGGGGCTCTGCAAGAATTTATAGTCTGGCTTATTAGCCAGACTGGAAAGATGAGACTGGAATCAACCGCGAAATTAAAAAATGTAGCTGCGATGTGCCTTTACGAGTTAGTTATAAAGTTTTTCCCACTAACTAATAACTTAATAATTAATGACAAAAGCTATACATTTTTAATTTTTTAACAGACACACCGCAGCTACATTTTTAAATTTCGTGCTGGATTCCAGTCTCATCTTTCATTAGCCAGACTCTATTAGGGCCCTTTTAATTCCTAGTTTATATTATTAAAAACTTAACTAGTTATTTTACCTTATCTTGTAAAGGAAATCACAGATGACACGTCCTTAGTATTTAAACTATTTAAAGTTAAACGACGACACTAATAAGGACGATGTGAATGTTTGAGAGAACGTCGTTATTCTCTCAAAAATTGTTCATTGGTTTTACATACATAGTCAGTTACTCACTTAATGGATCCAAAACGAAACTTATTAGATTGACTTTACCCCGGGGTTAAATAAGTTAAAAATGTCGTTAAAGTTAGTAATGAGAAAATTGAATTAATATTAGTAAGTTAGGCTGTCTTTCTAGTTATAACTTTAGAAGCTAAGCTTCAATGGGGCCCACATGTCCAAGCTTCATCCAAGAGACTTAGTCCTGCAGTTAAGATAATTCGCGAATACATAGAGATTGTCCTCCTAGTTGTAACGTTACAACGTATGGCATCTTACTGTGGGGGTGTGAGGCTGATATTGATACCACCTTTGTACTGCAAAAGAGAGCTGTCAGAGCTATCTACAAGTTGGGTTCCAGGAAATCGCTCAGACAAACATTTAAAAAAATTAACATACTAACCGTTTATTTTCAATATGATAGAATTCTGCTTTTTAGGGTTCCGTACCTCAAAAGGAAAAAACGGCACCGGCAAACTGAAAAAATCGAACTTTTACATTAACGTAAAAAAAAGCGGCCAAGTGCGAGTCGGACTCGCCCATGAAGGGTTCCGCAGCCGTTAATACAAAAAACATGCACTACAGCTGACAAAATATACGATATGAAAAAAACACTAACAAAAGAGCGTATCTCCCCGGCACTTAAGTCCTTTTGCTGAGAAGTGCAGTTTTTTGGCAATAACCAATGTCCGATCATGTTGAAAACAATTTTTGTTGGAAGTATTTATTGAGTTATATATTTGTAAATTTTTTCATATTTTTTGAACATTCCGTTTAGAAAATAGAGGGGCACAATTTTTGCTACTTTAAAAACTACTTTAAATATTTCGGAAAATATTCACTAAATCAAAAATTTATTTTAGAAACCTCAGTGTTTTTAGAGGAACTGTCGAATGATGTGCCACACGTTGATATTTGCTGAAAAAAAATCTGATGACGAATCTATAAGGGTTCCGTTTTGGCTACGGAACCCTAAAAAAGATACGGCCATTTATGCCGCGAAAAACGTATATTTCGACACTCTCAAGGGAATCAAAATGATAGGGTTTCCCTTTGACATAGAACTATGAAATCTGGCAAATAATATCGTGACGTACTACAAATACATACAAGAATCTGAAAACTATACATTTGTAATTAAATCATAAAAAATATAGTCTTTTGTACCTGATTTGTATTCAATGCTACAGATATCAGGTACAAACTCAGCGGGCCTATGATGGTCGCGTTTATCACGCGATAAATGATATGATAACGCGCCTGTCACTCTCACACTCACTTACGTGTCAGAAGGTGACGGCAGCTATGCCACTAATTTATCGCGTGACAAACGCAATCATCATAGGCCTGCTGGTTAACTCAGCCGGAAACGGGTAATTTAATAAAGTTAGGGCAAGTGAAAGTTTGTACGGAATCCTCGGTGCGCGAGTCGGATTCGCACTTGGCCGGTTTTTTTTTAATAGACTTTATCTGTGATTGCAATCACTTCGAAGTTGCGTACAACGACATGCGTTCGGACGGACGGACATGACGAAACTAAAAGGGCCCCGTTTTTGCCATTTTGGCTACGGAACCCTAAAAAGGCACACATGTAACCGAAACTGAAAAAAATAATTTTCAGTAAGCATCAATTTGTGGCTCATATTACACCAGATCTTTAAAAACAAACTGAAAATTGTACTTCTTGATAAATGTCATTACACTGTCACGGAATTCATGGGTGATTGAAATATCTACGACGTTTTTATTTACATAAACAAGTAAAACTATACCCAAGACATAGTGTATGTATAGATTTAAGTTAATTTTGTACCTAATAAAAATGTTTGCTACACCCGACAAGGGTCCTTGTAACCAGACTTAAGTCTGTAACTTGGCTGCAATAAATATATTATCTTATCTTAAACTACTTTGAGGATTCTAAAAGTTTCATTGGTCCTATTAATATTTTCGGAAATAATCGCTCTGAAAGTAGCATAAATTGTGTGGGATATTTGGAAATGCCTTAACTACTTGCCAAAAATTTGTTCCTCACCCATTTGTGACTCCTCTGGTGATGAAGGCGTCTATGGGCGACGGTGATCGCTTACCATCAAGGGATCCGTCCGCTTATTTGCCCCAACAACATAAAAAAAACTCTGTCATTTATTGTCTTCTGAGTTACGGGACAGAATGACAACAATAGACTATGTTTTGTAACGGTATATTGATAGTAGTTAGTAGGTATGCTATAGGTTTATACAATACAACAGTGGCATGCACAAGGTTTTTGGCCAATGAAGGCAGTTTTTCTGTGCCTATATGGAGCCATGGTCGTTCACAGCTTCAGGGTAGGCTGTTTCTCTTGCTTGTATGGAGCCATGGTCGTTCAGGGTAGGCAGTGCCTTTGTGCCTATATATGGACCGCACGCCACTGCAAAACAATAGCCTAACAATAAAAACAAACAAAAACGTACCTAAATCGAAGTAACATCGGGTTCTTGGTCTGAGATAAGATAAGGCTAAGGAACTACGTGTTCGGCATTCCGATAATAGGGCAAGTGGCACTGTCAATACGTCAACATGCTCTCTGCAACCGCTTATAATAATTAAATCCCTCTTTAATAACGCCTTATACGTATCCCATTATGACTTAGGAGTGAAGTGATAAACTTATTAAAGTTGACACTCGTTGTTGTGGTTTTCTGAAGATGCAAAAGCAATACAAGCTAGATGGACATTGAAGCAAGGTCCCAGGGCTCGGCGTGGCGCTGGTCGCTTCTGTTCTCCGTTGTCGTGTTACATGTACGTACCATTTACTTCTTTACATGAAAATAATAAAACAGTAGCGCTGTTTTATCCCTAAGACGTTTCTAAAAGCCATTATATTAAAGTATGCAGTTTTTGCAACACGCATTTCCATAATAGGTATTGCGCATAAAAACCTGTGTAATGTAGATAAAGTACTCGTACTTGATGCATTTGTTTAAAATCAAGTTGTCATTTTATGAGATTGACCGTGTCACCACTCAATCCGAAGGTGGCGATATTAAATCAATATCATAGGAAAATTTACAAGATAGAATACAAAGTATTTTATTTGCATACATGTAATTATTTCCGGTCTTGCTCTATGTTACGTGTTATTATTTAATATATTAAGATTTTAATTTAGTTAAGCTTGAGCCACAGATGAGCATTTTGCCTTTATTAAGAAAAACAGTATCGCAGTTATCCCATTGTATGTACCTACTAGTTAAACTTGGAAATGGTATAACTTGTTTATGTAAAATTCCTATATCAGCTTATCTTTGTAGTTCTAAGTACCTATATTATATGTATGTATATTCTACCCAGTGTACATCATAACAAGACTGTTGCGGAAAACGCGAGATAAATATCAATTAATATCTACCATACGTACTAACTACTCGTACCTATACATAAAATTCAGATCATCATCATATATAAAATTAAAATGATTCTGACATACTGACTTACAGAATATAGCCCCCTCCTTTTTTGAACTCTGTTTAAAAACTGTAAGACACAGGCGCTTATTGCATAGAGTAGTAAAGAAAAAATATAGATTTCGATATTAACAAGTTCAGGATATTCTACAATACAAACAAATTAGGGGTTTTCCCGAAAACGGTACTAGCAATGTTTTGCTACTATGGATATACTTATAATATAGAGACCAGAAAAAATGTTGATTGTTTGTTACGTTTATCGGTTCTACATAATGAAATAAGAAGTATACTGGATGATCGCATCCGCAACCCAGCGAAAATGCCGAATAAGTAGAGGCACTCGAGTGCACTCTAACAAAATGACATATACAGCGTGTGGCCAGTAATAGGAGTCGGCACAAAAATACAATTCTTAATTGAGACAATAAAAACAGCACCTCAGCGACATATTGAACGAATTCTTTGAGGAACGGCTTAAAGACATATATATATACCCAAACCCCACATTATTATATATTAAAAATATGCAAATGGTGGTGGAATATTTGTAACGAGATCTTCGCTTATCGCATACTAGTATCGAGGGGTAGATACACTTAATTAACAAAAATGTAAACTCAGAGTGCAAACTAGGTACTTTAAGTTCCAGTGAAAAACACAAATGCAACGAAAGAGGAAGCGATGCTCAATTAGCGATTGAAACCTAAGGGGCTACTTCGAAGCTCGAAATTCGAAGTTTCTATGGCGCCATCCCGCTCATGCAAATATAGTTTAACTCGAGAGCGAGAGGGACGGCACAATACGAATTTCTAGATTCGGGGTAACCCCTCTGCTAAGGTATAAACGTTACTAAATCATGTGCTTCCATTCCATCACTTCAGATCAGATAACCGCCTGCGCCACTGATTGATCGGCAATTTAATTACATACCAACTGATATCTTATAGTAGTCGGTACAGATATAGATATCATAGAAAAATATCTATAAGAGTCAGTCTTGTCGAGATTATGCTTATGACGTAGTAACAATATGATCGTGATTTCTTTGATCGACTAACAAGTGAAATAAGTATACTTTGCAGTGCAAAACGCTCATTGTACAATGTTTGGTTTGACCGAGCATCATCATCATCGTCATCATCATCATCATCATCATCACTATCACCATCATCATCAATAAGTAGTCATGAATTGAAACAAGTATAAATTTAAAAACATTGGAAAAGTCAAAAGCACTAGTTTGCGAAAACCAACCTTGCCCACGCTAAACAGCTACGTAAAGTAGCACTTTTTGAGCAACTGTCTAAAAAAAATATGTTTCTTCGAATCGGATGGTTTGCTAACGAAGTTCTTGTACTTAATTATTTTGCGTCTTCGAAGTTCGTTGTTTGCCCTTGAATTCAGGTTCGAAATCATTGTTTCAAGTTGTACGTAGACGGGTCAGTTTCTCCCAAAGACATTTTCTACTACTTATTTGGTTCTGAAATATCGATAATGATTTGATTCTAGGTGTGCTTACCTAATCTGGTGCTATCGTACGGAGTGCTGCTCCTGCATGCTGTGCAACTCGGACTGCCGACGAGCCTCGGGCTATCAGCCCCAGTAGTCCATACGCTCACATACGGCCTAACACGTAAGGTTTATCCTCATAGGTACTTATTTTGCTACATACAGAGTCTCATACACACTTTGCAAATTTAAGCAATACCATCATGCTTTAGGAGTAGTCTTCGTTTATTATGTCTAAAATTATACATATTAATTATATACTACTTTCTAGCTATATTAAAGATAGTTTACCACCTACCACACCGAAACTAGTTAAGTTAGGCGGTAACCTAAAAACGGATACACTTTATATCCTGGCATATCAAAAAGTGCCAGCAAGCGACCAAATATGAAAATAAAGTTGCATTGCATTTTATAACCAATGAAGCCCATAACAAATATATTTTACTTTTACTTAAACCTGTTTTGAATCAATTGGATCGTTTGAATTATTGTTTTCAGAATGCTGGTGTCGCGAGGCAGCGGACTCGTGGGGCGGGCCGGTCGGGTACCGCGTCATGGCGGCGTTAGGACTACTCCTGAATGTGACCGGTTTAGTCGTCTGTGCTTTTGTGCCGTTGTACTTCATACCCTTTGTGTACGGCGTCATCGGAGGTAATTATACACATTCAGAGTGTTGATGTCGCGAGGCAGCGGACTCGCGGAGCAGGCCAGTTGGGTATCCAATTATGGTAGCGTTAAGACTGCTCTTGAACTTGACCGGTCTGGTGGACTATGGCTTCATACTGTACCGCACGTCATATAAAAGACATACAGAGGTATACTGACAAACATTAGTATTCAATTCAAAATCATTTATTTTGGACAGGCTATAACGTGTCAGTAACATAGTTGTTACGGACGGGTCCGTATAGGGTCCATGCAGTGGACTGTAGATGGTGCAGCAGGGTTTCGGCAGGTCACAAAAAGAAATAAGAAGACTATTTTCAGGTTTCAGTAGCGATGCGGTGTGTAGTGTGGAGCGTGGGACGAATGGTGGCAAGTGGCAGGTGACTGATTTTACAAGGGAAAGGATCGGTATAAGGTGAATTTATGTGGGGCGCAATTAGTGGGATTTCCGCCCACCGGGCAGGCAAATTTGATATAGTCATGGTATGAGACGTGCAAGGGGGAAGGGGGAACGAGAGACAAGGATGGAAGATGTGTGTGAAGAGTATAGGATATGTGTGTATTGCAGTGTTATTGTTATGTGTAAAAAGAGCATCTCTTTATTTAAATAAGTACACGAAATAGTACAGACAATTCAACATTAATAAAAAGGCACAGTAAAAAGTTAACAATCAATAAATCTTATATCTAAACACGTAAATAATATAAACAATAAAGTGTAAAAAACGAAACTAAAAGTGAGTCTTCACTCGAATTAAAAAATAAGCAAAACTTAAATCTACCTAGCTATTATCTTATATACTACCTAGTTATTATTTACAATAGTATTACTTCAATTTAGGGTTAGGATTATACCTATTCGTATAGGTTTATATCTTATAACAATTCAAGTGCTTTCCGCAACTGTAGTTGCATGTCACCATTTTTATGTTTATTTTAAATATAAATAGAGAACAACTCAAAATCACAAGCACGTGAGTAGATAAGGGGGCATGTAGCTGGACCCAGTGATTTAGCCACGGTGAGGGAGTCCCACCGGTCGGCCAGCGTGCACAGAATGGTATTTATTGTATTTGAGCTCATAGTTGTAAAATAAGTTGCCTGTTGAGTTAAAACTACTGTCGAGCGCGAATCTCTTTAAAATCATTTCTGCTAAGGTAGTGTTTTTATTCAGTTGACGAATTTTTGATGGACTCATAGAAATAAATTTGATTTTATTTATTTGTTAATTGACATTACTGTACACAATTAGTTGCTATTTGTTCGTATTTTATTTAAATTTATTTTACGTGGATTTGTTTGTACATTGACATTATTGTATATAATTCGGTATTTGTAAGTTTTTATAACCTATTTCAAATGCAATGTATATTGTTAATTGAATATTAAATAAATGAAATGAAATGAGCTGGCGCGCCACCGCCTCAATAGCGAGCTGCATCGCTTCCTAATGATCGCAAATAAGACTATTTAGTTAGATGTAGGTACTCGTATTTAACAATTATGACTAGATTTATTTATTAACCGTCAATCATAACAAGCTCATTTAACGGTGACTGTCAAAGCTCGCTTGCCGTATACCTAATAGATATCTGCCTAGATAAATAGTTGTTTTAATCTGAAATGATAAACACAATGAAGTTAACATTCGCGTTGGACGATAATGATTAATTTTGAGTTATGTCAAACAAAGTCAATTTTGTTTCAGGTCTAGGCTCATCACTAGTAGCGGCACAGGTTGATGCCATCGTCTTTGACACGTATGACTCACGTCTTGGAATTATACGAGGGCTATGCCTCACAGGGCAGGCGATCGGACAGTCTCTCTTCCCTCATATTATAACTGCCTTAATAGATAAATACGGTTACTCATACGCACATATAGTTCTCGGCGGGATAATGCTTCAGACCATGCCAGCTATAATGTTACTGAAAGTAGATATCACCATTACCAGACCTGTCTCATACTCAAGGTATAGTGACTTATCAAAAACCTATGCAATCTATAGCAATGAAGTTGAAAACGAGTATTACTCAAACGAATTGCAATTGCATGACATGAGTAGAAAATGCTGGAAAAGCCCGTCAGACGACAATTTGCATCGGGAAGAAGTACTGAGGATTGATGCTGGCGAAGCATACACCACAACCACTATCACACCTCCTAATAGTCCAGAAGATAGAAGAAGGAATGTTTTCGGGATCGATCTGCTCCCCGACATTCCAGAAGAAAGTGAAGACGAGGACGAAGATGGTAGTGAATTTGGCGATGAAGAGGACAATGATGACTGTAATATTAAGGAAACAGACGAAAATAAGAATAAAAAAAGATTTAGTGCAGCTATTAAGAGACTGAGTACAATAAGTGATAATTTTGACGAGTATATAACGAAGCAAGTTAGGAGAGATTCAGAAACCGATCGCGATGGTATCGAAAACAGAGAATATTCCGAAATAGAGGTGACGTATGACAATATTTCACCAATAACAGATATTGAAAGAGAAAAAATAATGAATTCTTTCAGCTTTCGCTGTCAATCTGCTTATGCTAGCATAAGGAGACGGTTTTGGATGCCGTCTTACAGAATATATAGATTACGAAGAAAGTTGCAATTCACCTTATACAGTATCAACGATACATTTATTAAACCTTTGACGAGGTCGCTATCCTCGTGGAGATTTTATCCAGCACTACTTCTTTGTTTTTCTTCTCTAAGCTTATTATCGATATCTCTGGTGTTATTACCGATGATCGCTTCTCATGTTCACCCGAAGATATCTACGACAGAGTCAAACTTCTTAATGTCACTCCACGGGTTCACTTGGCTCTGTTTCTTACTCTGCACGCCGTGGCTCGCAGAAACTCCCAAAAGGAATTTCAAATACGTCGCGGTGCTCGGACTGATAATATCTACTGGTGCATGTTTTGGTACGTTGCTGTTTTTGTTTTAAAAAAATATTTTGACATTATCTTTGCTATATTATTGTAGACATAATTTACATGCCTTGCTTCCTGTTTATCTCCGCAGTGTTGGCGGCATCGGACAACCACGATTTGTTTTCTATCGGGTGCATAGTGGCCGGGTTGGGCTTCGGTGCGATCAGTTCATGCTGGGAGAGCGCCGTCCAAGATTTCGTTGGCGTTCGAAAATGGTCTAAACTGCAAAGTACTTTAGAAACATTATCCGGAATACTCTTGGTCACTTTCTATGTGTGTATATGTGTGTTCACAGATCTAGAACGTGATTTACAAACCTGCTTATTTATCTTAGGAATTATACTGTCAGTGGTCACTTTGATCTGGAGTGTCATAGCCGCTGTGTCGATTTATAATACTAAAATCAGATCTTTCTTACTCAGCAGACGTATACATTGATAAAAATATAATGGATTGAGTAGTTCTTTTATCAATTGTTTGTTTATCATGGACATTTTATGACGCTCTCACCAGATTCAGATTCACTCGCGTGTGAGCTACGTAGTGCTAAAGAAATGGTTGTGATATTTTTAGAAATAGTGATCATACAGTAAATTATTTTTATTGAATATTGTTTTTTTTTTTATTATTGACGTCTTGCATAAAACCATTAACATTTGTCTGACCTTTTCTACATGATTTTCTCGAAAACTTTAGTTACTAAGAATTGGAATGAGAGTGATTGGCCGATAGTTATTAATATGCAAGGCCCTTTTTTATAAATGGGTTTAACAATAAAACTGTTTAGTGTTTTTGGGAAAGTACCTTCCTCATAATATAATTAATACGGTACAGGTACGGTATTTACCGTATCAATTTCTAAAAAGTAACTAATTTTAACAAGCATTTAGTTTATTTAAGCTTCTGCAAATCCAAGTTAATGACATCATTAAATACCTTTTTATCAACAGATAGGAAAATGGTAACTATAAGAGATGTGATCTAAATCTAGTTTTATATCAGTTAAGACCTACAAACTTTCCCAGAGGAAATGAGGATGAACTATGTAGGTACTGAGCATTAAACAGATAAGGAGTTTATGTATTCAATAAATAAGAATTCAGCACCTATTTTACTGCAAGAGTTGTTATTTTTTAGGGTTCGTACCTCAGACAAAAAAAACGGAGCCCCGATAAAATCTGTTTTCAGTTTAGTTACATTGCTCTTTTCGTTACAGCAGAATTTTTCATAAACGGGAAAAGTGTAAACTTGAAATTTAAATATTTAGTACGTATTTCTGGGCACATAATATTATATTAACCACTCATTAATTCAAAGCCGTATTTGAGAGGCCGATTCAAAGCCGTACTTCAGCGTAGTCGGGTAAAAAGTATCCTATATCCATCTGTGGACGCCCAGCTATCCATGTACTAAAAATTGTTGAGATCAGTTTAGGTGATTTGTTGTGATGAAGCCACAATGACACATACAAACACATATATAATATATAATTCGATTCAGAGACCTTCGAATAGTCCAAAAAAATATCCATTGAAAATATCTTCAATGTACGGACATTTTATTTTTACAACTTTACAATAGCGACTAGAAGGTGCCCGCAACCCGCAACTTCGTCAGCAGAGGAGAAAATATAATAACTACTTCTTTTTCATCGTATTCGAGTAAAAAGTAACTATAACTATCTGTTGATGTCGATTGGGCGTGGGCGTTGGTGGTACACGCGTGACTACAGTCACGCGTGTGTCTGTCATGTCAAAAATAGTGGAAATCCGTCAAGCAGTTTTGGCATGATGAAGCCACGACACATACAAACATACAAAAAAATATTCTTAAATTATGAACACATATTTTTCAATTCAGTGATGTTCAAAAAGTCCGTAGCCCTTATTTTTTTGAAAATCAATTAAATGTACAGTCATTTTATCTTTACAAATTTCCCGTGCTCCTTAAAAACCGAATTTTGTTTATACGTAGATAAAATGAAATACACCTATTGCTGGCCCAATATTACAGGGTTCTATGTTTTACTTTTAGAGAATTGAAGTTTAAACATTGTCATAGTGACATATATTCTAATTTTAACTGCCCTGAAAATGTAACATAGAACCCTGTAATATTGGGCCAGCGCTATGTTATTCATGTCATGCCTATTGTTATTTCAAATGGAGTTGTAGTTACGTAACCTAATGTAGATAATGCGTTATCAAATAATGCGACTGATTGATAAATTCCATCGCTCAGCTTCGCTAGCATAGTCGGTGGGCGCCTTACCCACTAGGCTAGCTGTTGGCCCGGAAAAGCGTCACAGACGCGGATTAGATTCTCTCCCGGAGTATATACTATCAGATATTATTATTTCAGGTTATGTTTTGATAAGACCATATCATTCAGAAGTACAGCACTAATATAAAATCATATTTTATATACTAATAATGCATAAAGAAATTGTGAATATTTATTTTATTGAATAGGTTAGTAATGTTGAAGTCGAATATAAGATGAAAAACGTTTTGTGAATATTATTTTTAAGGCCATTCAATGTTACACGAGCATTCAAAGTAAATATGGATTACCACATTACACGGAGCGGTCAAAGTAAGCCCAATATATAGTTGACCTCAAATAAAAAAAAATGTAATCATAACAGTTTCCTGTTCATTAGTCACCTTTATAGCTCACCGCAGTGGAAAACAATTTCACCGCAGGAAACCCGGTGTCACATCTTATTTGTTCAGCGTCACCGTAATCTGAATGTAAATGATACGAGCTATGCAAATATTACACCTTTCAAATTATCTAAGCAGAGCACACCGCCGTCATTCGAACAGAAACGACCAAAACGAAAAGTGTTAAACGACTGAATGCCAGCCATAACCTGAATTACACGACGGATGTGGCGATGGCTTTTTCGAAAAAAAATATGAACGAAATGTTTGGGACAGTGCTGGTACGTATTTCCTTTTAGACTTGGCTCCCTTAATATATTCTGATAAGAAGGACTTTATTTAACACACTAATTTAACCCTTAAATGCATGCGTTTGATTTCTGAAATGGCATAGTTTATTAGAGATTCATGACAATTTGAGACTTTGTGATGATTTGACAAAGTCTCAAATTGACGTTGATTTTTAATAGTGTCATTTCAGTAGTGCCTACTGGATGCATTTATGCATCATTATGCATTTAAGGGTTAAACAAACAGTTGATGTTCATATCTTAAATCAATAATTAGATTACGATATGGTTTGGTTTTGGTAAAAATGAAGAAAATCAAAGCAGAATTTTAATGACTAAACCAACTAAATGTAGGTAACCCCGTAACGTAACAGGCCATTTTCCTAAGAAGTGCACGCTTAATTGTGACATAATTAAAAAACATTTTCATATACTTACAGTCCATGAGCTTTGAGAAAAACCTTCGGGTTTCCGAACGATGCCTACTTTACTTACGTACTATTGGCGACGTAACACCAGATTGTGATAGATCTTAGCTAAGTAGTGATATATGCATATATCAGTTGATGACTGATGCCACATAAAAAAACTCTATTTAGTATTTAATAAAACACCTGTTTGTAATCAACAATCCGTTTATTGTGATTTTGACCAACTCATGCCTTTTTCTTTACTTAGAAGGTAGAGATGTAACGGAAGTGTGTTTACCGGTACCGAAATCGGAATTAGAGTTTTTGAATTAGATTTATTGGAATCGATACCGAAACCGGTATTGAAATCGGAAGCAGAAAAGAGATTTGTTTGAAGGAAAATCTAATTAGGTCCGTACACTATACTTAATCGAAAATATAAATTAGAAATCACAACATAATAACACTATCAATCTTTTGCCAGCAAAAAAAAAGCCGATATATATCTACATTTTTTAAACATAATAAAGAATGTACAATTAATACGAACATAAATTCCTAGCAGCGATAGCTTTAAGTAGTGTTAACAGTTTTATCAAAAAAGTGTAATAATTTAATTAATCCTTGATAAGCAATGTAATGAAAACTTGCGTCGTATTTGATCTCACACACTTCAATCAATTGCCTATAATAGTTTTTACCGTTACAGTCATGTGCCCATTAAATTTTTGAACATATGTATATTATTTTTATTTATATATTTATTTACTCGTAGCTCTTACATTTCTGCACTTGAAATATACGTTCGCATGCAATTCTTACTCTATCTAGTAACTATAAAAACCCGGCCAAGAGCATGTGGCACCGCTCAGTGTAGCCGTTAATACAAAAAATGCACTAAAGATAAAAAAATACGATAAGCAAAAGTGCAGTAGCAAAAGAGCTTATCTCCACGGCACGTCCTTTTGCTGAGAAGCGCAGTTTTTTGGCAATAACTCAAAAAACGGTATATCCGATCAAGTTGAAAATAATTTTCGTTGGAAGTAATAATCAGGCATTATCTTTGTAAATTTTTGGTCATAAAGTTTAGAAAATAGAGGGAGAGGGAAAGGGGGGGGGGGGGACAACTTATACAAATTTCGTAGCGATTATTTCCGAAAATATTGACTGTATCAATTTTTTTTTATAGAAACCTCAAAATGTTTTTTAAGAAATATCGAAATATGTGTCACACATTCATATTTGCCGAAAAAAAAAATGTTTTCAGATTCGGTTACAGTTGCCCCCCTATAATATTTTTTATGTTCGGACAGACGGACGGACGGACATGACGAAACTATAAGGGTTCCGTTTTGGCTACGGAAGCCTTAAAGTTGCCCTCGATTAGAGGGCAAGGCGCTGATAGTAAGAAATTAAGAAAAATGGCAATCTGTGAACTAATATTGAATATTTTGGTGTCTTAATTATAAAAAATAACGCAATTAACATTTCTTATGCTTCCCTTTAGTCATGCACTTGTAGGTATAACTTTTTCAAGTTTTGTTGCCTAAGGTAGGTAAACTACACACTAACAATATACACTTTTATAGTTTACTATACTTACATTTCCGATTCTAGTGTCTAGTTTTATACAAGTTTACCTAGGTATCGAATATTTAATTATTTTAGTCAGGATTCATAATCATCTATGTAACTTCCAATGGCAACATACTTGTAATAAGTTTCAAACTTCTTTGGGCTTGATGATTTTTCGAAAAAAAAAGTATGGCACTTAGGATTATGTTTTTATTTGGGTTAGGTAGCCTATATAATGTAGTTTATGGATCTATGCGTAACTCAATACCTACCATAAGGACCCTTTTCCTATGGAACGCCACAAATCATTTTTATCTACGCTGTGCTATAGGGGTCCCTATTGTTAAACTTTGTCTGTTGTTAAAGTTAACAAACAAATTTAATATAGAAATACTAAACGCACACGAGTGAAACCAAACTGCAAATACACGTCTAGTCTTTTACTTTATCAATATGCAATAAAAAAAAATGTAATAAGAAAAGAACCGACTTCCAAATAAACTAAAAAGCCAAAACTAATCTTTTATAAGGTACGGATCACATTTGAATATTATGAATCACCTTTTGAAGTCGGTGCCAAACCATTCATTTATTACTATTAACACAGATGGCACGCAAGAACCGCGGCGGCGAGCCTTTAGTAATAATCTACCTATTATATTAAGTTATGACTTCAAAAGGTGATTCAAATGTGATCCGTACTGTAAATAAAAGATTATTTTTGGCTTTTTAGTTTATTTTGAAGTCGGTTCTTTTTTAATAAAAAAAAAAATATTTTTTTGCTCTTTAGTGATGGATTTTTTTATTTATATATATTAATCTTTTTCATTGTTAACGACACCCCTGGAGTGTCGTTAATAATCGCGGTCAAACATATATACATACGACTCAAATTGAGAACCTCCTTTTTTGAAGTCGGTTAAAAAACCAAAAAATTACGATTTTGCAGAATTATACTCAAAAGTTGATATCTCTGTAACTAGAAAGTGCCATACATGATGACCCTTCTCTGATAGAACGTCACAATTATTTTATGTCGGCATATTTTGGGGGGCAAAAATTCAAAGTCTAGCTCCTAGGTCAAGTAGGGTATCATATGAAAGGGGTTCTGTACATTTTTAAACATTTTTTTTATTGTGAGTACATTTTGTTTTATTAAGGAAAATGTGAAAATAAACACCATTCCCCCCCTTTATCTCCGAAGTTTACCAAGCGAAAAATCTGGATTTTTCTGGAATTATGTAATTTAATATGAATATTATCTATCTGTCTTACTTTTTTTAATCGTTAAAAATATGTTTTGAATAACCCGGTTTGATTAAGTTTGCGCCTCGTTTGTATGTGGCGCCATAGATACCAGAGGCAAACTTAACTCAAGCGGCAAGTTAAGTAAACTTGACCGGTTTTATTTTTAGGTGCCTCGGTATCTCCGTAAAATTTAATCTGGTCACACTGGCGCCGCCGCCCGTGAGCTCCAACCTGTGATTTAACCTTCGATTTAAAAGTATCGGAATCAAAAGTCTCATTTCAATCGGAACTTCAGACGTATTGGAATCGGAATTGAATGTCCGTAACATCCTTAGTAGAAAGTTAGAAACGTCTGCTAGCAAAATCTAAATGTCACCGCCAACACTGGCTATAGAGGCTACCATATTTTTCTGTTTCAATGGACCAGTTGGTAGATCGCCCGTATTGGCCCGGCCCGGAGAGCCGTTGGACATTTGGCTTCGACTTTCATTTGAAGCGTATAATTTTTCAACTTATCGCTTTAATCATTATAATCTTGACAAACTCATTTCAAAAGTCTTTGGAGCGCCTACGTAGCAGAGGCGTGGCGTCAGGAAATTTACAAAGGAAGCCGAAGTGTATTGTTTGTTTGTAAACACTTTATTCTACATAAAAAAAAATAGAACAAGGAAAGTAAAGTACCTATATCCCTTTAAGGGATCTCTTGCAGTTAACCTGTATTAATTTACTCATATTTAAAGAAAAAGTGGTTATAAGCCTTTCCTTGGTCAATCCGGTGGGAATCGCCTTATATGGACGCCACGCCCCTGCTGGTAGGGGTACCTTGTTGGTCTTTTTGGAAATACATATTCATTCTTATATCTTCATTTTGTTCGTTAATTTTGGTTTTTTACGCGGTGTTCTTATTAATTAGTTAGCACCCGATCAGAAAATGTTAACGGCGGCCGCATCTCGGCGTAAGAGATGCGTCCATTACACAAATGTGTCTGAACCCCAAGGTTTTTCTCAAAGGCACGCTGTAAGGTAAGGTACGGTAGATAGGCAAGGCCTGCACAGTCACAAAGTGGAACGTTATTAAACTTTCTAAATGTATGTCAATAGGGAATACCTATGCATGAAATTTAATTTTTGTTTTATTAAAAGCTCATTCATGGAACAAACAGTAGAGATATATTTTCGAATATTTATAAAAATAACCAAGATATAAGCCATCAAACATTTCACTCTATCTCTTTCTAGCAAAACAGAATTTAATTTGGAGTTATACGTCATAGTGCCGTAAAAGTGCATGTCGGACCTCTCTGTCTAATTAGTAGTTTAAAATGTCTTGTGTATTTCTTGGCCGATTTAAATTTTAATTTCACATTTTAAATAGTTTTTACGGTATTTTGATATTTAGTTAAGAAAATCGATAAAAAAGTCATGCATGTACCCTATTAATAACATGTGACATTTAATTCCATTACTCTTGGGGAAAATGCACTGGCATTTTCTTGTCTCTGTGTAGAAATCAGGATCCGTTGTTCCTTTCCTGCCTATAGGTGCGTCCACACTTGTATCATTTGCTCGTATCCGATCACCGTGGCGTAGCATGACTGCGTATCGCGCTGCTTGGACGCTTACTGTCGGCGCGCCGATAATGCCGCACTCTTCCGATACAAGTGTGTGATACGCGTAGCAAATGGATTTCGAGTGATTGGATCTGCGCAACGTCCAAACGCGTGATCGTGACACACGATCATGCTACGCGACGATGATCTGATACGGGCAAATGATACAAATGTGGACGCACCTTAATAGTAGGAAAACCAAACACACTTAACACACTTTAACTTATCAGGATCAATATAAATTAGGTAAATTTCATGTTAAATTTATTGGGTTGTATTAGTGTATTTCCAATTATATCTTAATTGGGTGAATCAACTTTTAGACCCACACAAATCTGTCCACAACTTTTACACTTCGTTGTAAATTTATGGTGTAGGTAAAAGTCAGTGTAATAAACAGGGAAATATCATTTTAGAACCCCGATTTCTTGGTAACTCCAGGGACATTTTCGGTAATGCCAGACGTAAAAGTGTGGTTTAAAAGTTGATTCTACTTGAAAAAGTGTCTTGGTTTTATGTACGAATTTACGGTAGTGTGTACATATCATCGATAAATAATTCTAGAGGAGTGTGAAATACGAGGGGCGTTCAATATATTCTCGGTATGGGTATGATCCAGTATATTATTATAATGTTTGATAACGATGACATAAGTACATATGACATTAATAAAATAAGCTACTAAAAAAAGGATATCATTAATTTGTTTTAATGTAATAGCTAAACACAGACGACAATATGAAATGTGTAACGACGTCAGTAAAATGGGAGCCTGTTTTGATTATTGTTAACGAAGAAGTGAGCAAAATCTTGGTACATTAATTGAGAAAATTGATTTTGAAATGCAAGATTGTGGTGACTCAAAAAAAGACAGAAAATTATATTAAAAAAATATTGCGTCCATCCACTAAAAATATGCGGATATATAAATACTTAGGAAGAGTGATAAGACATTATCCTAGTGCAACTAAAAAAAGCTGGTCAAAGAAAATACAAAAGAAAAAATACATTAATTTTATCACCTTTTCTTTAGACAATACTTCAGACAACCATGTCTGCTGCTCAGGGCCGCAACTTCTCATCAATAAGTCAACTTACGTGCAATATAGCACAAATGCTTGACTAATATTTCCTATTTTCTTAAACTGAACAGTCTCTAACATAATCGGTGTACCACCGATAAGGCAAATTTTGCCCATAAAAAAAATTTTTTCTTGAGAATATAAATAAAAATATTGTAACATATTATGCGCGCATACAACATACAAAAGAGCTTAATGGTTACAAAAAATATATAATAATAGGAATAACTTCACTTTTTTAAACTTATAGCGAGAATATATTGAACACCCCTCGTAGCTTAATTAATTACCATTACCAGATTTTAGAACTTGCTACGAATATTATCAATGCGAATGAAAGTTTGTTTGTTTGTATTTTTTTAATGCAGTATCGTATATACATATCCACTTGCTAATGACTAACTGCGCGGGCTCAGCGATCAAAAACGAGTTTTGGTCTCCAACACAAGAGCACGCCACATTATCCGATCCTGCGCAATCTCTCGCCACATAATGGCTCCGAGCTCACGCATCTACTTGCTTGTACATAAAGAATATAGGCCGAGTGGTTATTTGTATTTACTAGCCTCGACAGTGTTCTAATAATTGCTTCGATAAACAAAGTTGACTTCGTTTCTCGAACCATGTATTTTTTATTAGACGCATGGAATAAGGATAAATTAAATAAGGCAAGTGTGTTTCGCTTTCCGATTTTTGTAATGAAAAACAAAATCCTTCCTCGAAAATAAGTCCTTCGATAAGCTACTACAGCAAATATTGATGCTTCTTAAATCTCGTTACGCAGGTACTGTCCGCATTGTTATCAACGGTGTCAGCTGTCGACTGTCAAGGAAAATCTTTCCACTGCGTCAACTCTACTCACTTCATGATTTGTGTTGATCTAGGAGGAGGGGTATCGCAATCTATAGATAACTTCTTTATAGCCTGTCCACCTCCCACAGTGTGCCAGGGTACCAACCACTTTGAATGCGAGTTTCCAGCTCCAACAACTCCATCTACTACACTTAGTGAGACTACTCCTCCGTGGGAGGAAGTTGTAACTGCCACTTCACCTCCAGGAAATATAACTAAAGAGTTCTCAGAAAAGTATATGAACACTGAGGGGATAATGACTATCGCACAAGATAGTTTCACTACAGATGCTACCGTTGAGTATACGAGAACTACGTCGGATCTTTACTACAATAATGAATACAATATAACGGAGACTGGTTCCGAAAAAAACTCAACCACGATGGATATTGTAACACAACCTACAATTCAGAATAAAAAAAATACAGAAACTGTACCAGTAGTAGTAGAAGATGCGCAACCAACAACGAATACTGAAGAGACGGTAACACAACTAGCAATTGAACATTTTTATAAAACAGAACTAGTAGTACCAACAGTAACTAAAAAAAATGCAACTACTGTAATAGAAGCAGTAATCAACACTACAACTGAAAATAGGAATTTTAAAGAAATATTAGTTACTGAGAGACCAACACACACCGCCACAGAAACGACAACGCCATCAACGATCGAAAATATTAATGTAATAGTATCTAAACCAGTTACAACTGAAAAAAATGCAGCCACTTTTATAGAAACGGTAACACACACTATTATCGACAATAATAATGCAACAGTCACTGCGCCAGTACTCGTAGCTGAAGAATTTGCAACGAATTCTATAGAAATGGTAACACAAACTACTATTGAAAGTATTAATGTAACAAACTCTATACTAACGGGAAGTAACACAAATGCAACTACTGCTTCTACTGATATAAGGAATTTAACAGTAACTAAATTAGCATTACCAATTGAAAATCTAACAACCATTTCTATAGGCCCGATAATACAACCATCTATTGAAAATATTAATCGAACAGAAACTGTAGCAACTAAAGCTGAAGACATTGCACTTACTGCTATAGAAACGGTAAACAATACTATAAAAGAAAATGAAATTGTAACAACCAACAAACCCGTAGTAGTTGATGAAGAACCAACAACAACTATAGAAATGGTAGCCCTACTTTTAACAGAAAAAAATCATGTGACTAAAACTGTACCACACAATATTATAGAAACGGTGACAGTCACTAAAGCCGAAAAAAACAACTTAACAAAAACAGGAAGCACGGTTACAGTTGATGTAATTACGTTAGCACTAACTACAACCGAAAATGCTGCCGTTGAGTATACGACAACAGCTACGTCGGATTTTTATAACAATAATGAATTAAATATAACAGAGACTCTGGCGACTGCCACCGAAAGAAAATCAACCACGAAAATAGAAATTGTAACACAACCTACAATTCAAAATATAAATTTTACAGAAGCTGTACCAGTAGTTGCAGAAGCTGCGCAACTAACAACAAATACTGTAGAGACGGTAACACAACTCACAACTGAATATTTTAATAAAACAAAAATAGTACCAGCAGTAGCTAAAAAATATGAAACTACTCTAATAGAAGCAGTAATCACTACTACTGAAAATGGGAACTTCACAGAAATTTTACTTACTGATAGATCAACAAACACCGCCACAGAAGCGAGAACGCAATCTACGATCGAAAATGTTAATGTAACAGTATCTAAGCCAGTTACAACTGAAATAAATGCAGCCACTTTTAAAGAAGCGATAGGACACAATATTGTCGAAAATAATAATGTGACAGTCACTGAGCCAGTACTCGTAGCTGAAGAATTAGCAACGAATGCTATAGAAATGGTGACACAGACTACTATTGAAAATATGAATGTGACAGACTCTGTGCCAACGGAAGCCAAAACAGCTGCAACGAATGTTATTACTGATAAATGGAATTTGACAAAAACTGAAATAGCATTACCATTTGAAAACCTAACAACCATTTCTATAGGACCGATAACACAACCATCAATTGAAAATATTAATCTAACAGAAACTGTACCAACTGAAGCTGAAGAAATTGCACTTACCTTTGGAGTAATGGAAAATAATACTATAAATGAAAATAAGACTGTAACAGCTACCAAACCCATAGGAGTAGATGAAAAACCAACAACTATAGAAATGATATATTTAACAGAAAAAAAATATGTAACTGAAACTGTACCGCACAATGTTATAGAAACAGCAACAATCACTAAAGCCGAAAAAAGGAATTTAACCAACACAGGGAAAATGGTAACAACTGATGTAATTATGTTAGCACAAACCACAACTGAAAATATCCCTACAAAGGAAGGTGTATCTAAAGAAGCCAAATATTTTGCAACACCTGCTGTAGAACAGGTCACACAAACTATAACTGACAGTCTTGATATCTCGGATAGTATTCATTTAAAAAGAGAATCACCGAAAGTCAAAGTTATGTTGCAAAAACAATATGTAACGAACAATACTTTACTAAAAAAACCTCCCGCTGAGAATATAACTTCTACAGCTAAAAACCAAACCTCCATTGCATTTAATAGCACAGACGCAAAAAAATTAGACACTGTTTCAATTTTAAATAAAGCAAAAGAAACACTGACGGACGCCTCTTTAAATAATGTTTTGTTGGTTGAAACAACAACTTCTGAGTCATTAATTGTCGAACCAAGTACTAAAATATATACCGAGGAAGTCACAGCCAGAACCGATGACTGGGTTACTGGATATAGTACAGAAAATCCAACGACATTGATATTTGACAACGTCTTTCCAGAATCCATGACGATAGACTATACAACTGATATCAATGTGGACAATGAGAAAACTATCGCTGCTGCATCAAAATCTGAAACTTTTACAGACACAGAGCTCATAGACGGCGCTTCAACGATTAGGACGGTATATATTGAAAATAGTGCCAGTACTGAAAATCAAACAACGATACATGACGAAAATTTGACAACGGCTACGATCCTAAATTTTCCGACAAGAGACAATATTACAACTGAAACAGTATATTTAGACAGCGTAACCACAGAAATACCGTATAAGGCTATTACCATTAATAGACATCAATCGACGTCTCCCGCTTTTGATAATAATCTGACCACTGAAACCACATCACCCGGAACTATAATTATCGAAAATACATTAAGTAATGGAGAAAATATACGTAATTTGTTGGCAGATAAATCAAGTAATTTAGAGCAAACAACACCAAAATTAACTGACAATAACCTTAAGTCGAATGGTGGGTATGTATCTGCAGATATATCAACGGATAAATATACTGTACAGCCAACAAGTGTACGTGATTCTGACCTCAATAAAGAACAGGCGACAGACACTGTACACGGAAATGTAATTACTACAGAGACTGTAACATCAGTGAAAGAAGAATATCCGAATTTGTACATAGTAGAAGGGAAAGAAACGTTTAAAATTGAACAAAAATCGAGAGAAAACGTCAAGTTCAACGAATCGGAATTAGTTTCTCAGACACCTGTTACACCCTCAATAAAAGCCGAAAATGTAACTAACTCATATGTTAAAAATAGCAAACAGAGTGATTACGGTATTGCAACTCAAAGTTCTATCAGAGCCTCAAGTTCAAATGATATTTTATCAATAACTACAATTTTAGAAAACACAGTTAAAGATAACAGTGTCAATGAAATTGAGAATCAACCAACTCCATTGGATATCTCCGTAACGACTGCCACAAAAGATCCTTCTTTACTGAAAACCGACACGACTGCTATTGATGGAATAGATAATATTTTGCTATCGCCAAAAGTCGTTTCCGCGCAAGAAAGCGTCGCGGAAACCCCAATATTAGACAAACTTAGAGATAATATCTTTAATATGCCGCTTGAATCACCTGCAAATATCACAGTTAACGAAACTTGGGTAACCTTTACACCATCTGAAAGCAACTTTGAGGAATCTTTAGTTACACAAGGAAACGTTAGCGTAACGTCAAAATCTATATCGACAAATATATATAAAGACATATCTACTCATACTATAGCTCTCCAAACCGAACTGGCAACCAATAATCATTCTTTATCTGAAACGAGCGGCGTTGAAATTACTACGGAGATGATTAAAGTTAACGAAGAAATTACTGCATTAAGTGAACCAGTGGATATTTTACCACTGCAAATAAATAATAACATGTTGAGTACCCCTGTTACGTATATGCCACCATTGTCAGATTTAACATCCAATAGTCAAACGGGAAATACTGTCATAATAACCGAATCGTATAAATGGGTTACATTAAATCCCACGGCTGCTAATATTAATAAAGAAGCTAATGACGATGTTGGTGATCTTGGTACAGTTTCCTTAGACAGAGGCACTACTTTCAATCCTCAAACTTCAGTTATCAACAGATCCAGTAATACGACTCCTATGCCTGGGGCTTTCTCGCTTAATTTCCAAACAACCCTTGCCGATAGAGCGGGTGATGTTACAAAGGGTCATATGCTTGGAGGTGCCACTTTAAGTTATCAATTAGGAGTTAACGATGGAGTCAGTGACATTAATACGGTTCCTATAATTGGAGCGCCTACTTTCAATGCCCAAACAGAAGCCACGGATAGATCCAGTGATGTTTCTAACAATTATGTAGTTGGAAGTCCTACTGTCAATTCCCAATCAGGAATAAACGATGGAGCCAGCGGTATTACTGCAGTTCCTATAACTGGAGCGACCAATGTCCAAGCAGGAATCACTGATAAATCCAGTGATGGTACAAAGTTTCATATAGTTGGAGGTTACAGTATTAATTCACAATTAGGAACTAAGGATGGGGCGAACGGCATTACTGCAGTTCCTATAGCCGGAACACCCACTTTCTATGATCAAGCAGGTGTCACTCATACGTACAATGATCTTACAAAAGTCCATTCAGTTGGAGATTTCAGTACCAATTCGGAATCAGGTATTAAGGACGGAGTCAACGGCATTACTGCAGTGCCTATAGCTAAAGCACCCACTTCTAATGCCCAATTAGGAGCCAACGATAGATCCAGTGAAGTTCCAAAGATTCATTCAGTTGGAGGTTACAGTATCAATTCCCAATCAGGCATTAACGATGGCGCCAGCGGCACTACTGCAGTTCCTATAGCCGGAGCGCCCACTTCAAATGCCCTAGCAGGAGTCACCGATAGATCCAGTAATGTTCCAAAGGTTCATATAGTTGGAGGTTTCAGTATCAATTCCCAATCAGGTGTTAACGATGAAGCCAGCAGCATTATTGCAGTTCCTATAGCCGGAGCGCCCACTTTAAATGCCCTAGCAGGAGTCACCGATAGATCCAGTGATGTGCCAAAGGTTCATATAGTTGGAGGTTACAGTATCAATCCCCAATTAGGAATTAATGACCAGGCCAGCGGTATTATTGCGGTGCCTATAGGCGGAGCGCCCACTTTCAATGTCCAAGCAGGAGTCACCGATAGGTCCAGTGATGTTACAAAGGTTCATACAGTTGGAGGTTACAGTATCAATTCCCAATCAGGAATTAACGATGGAGCCAGTGGCATTACTGCAGTTCCTATAGCCGGAGCGCCCACTTCAAATGCCCTAGCAGGAGTCACCGATAGATCCAGTGATGTTCCAGAGGTTCATATAGTTAGAGATTACAGTATCAATCCCCAATTAGGAATTAATGATAAGGCCAGAGGCATTACTGCAGTTCCTATAGCCGGAGCGCCCACTTCCAATGAGCAAGCAGGAGTCACCTATAGGTCCAGTGATGTTACAAAGGTTCATACAGTTGGAGGTTACAGTATCAATTCCCAATCAGGAATTAACGATGGAGGCAGCGGCATTACTGCAGTTCCTATAGCCGGAGCGCCCACTTCAAATGAGCAAGCAGGAGTCACCGATAGGTCCAGTGATGTTACAAAGGTTCATACAGTTGGAGGTTACAGTATCAATTCCCAATCAGGAATTAACGATCGAGCCAGCGGTATTACTGCAGTTCCTATAGCTGGAACATCAACTTCCGATGCCCAAGTAGGAGTCATCAATAGATCCATTGATGTTACAAAGGTCCATACAGTTGGAGGTTACAGTATCAATTCCCAATCAGGAATTAACGATGGAGCTAGCGGCATTACTGCAGTTCCTATAATCGGAACTCCCACTTCAAATGCCCTAGCAGGAGTCACCGATAGATCCAGTGATGTTCCAGAGGTTCATATAGTTGGAGATTACAGTATCAATCCCCATTTAGGAATGAATGATGAGGCGAGCGGTATCATTGCGGTGCCTATAGCCGGAGCGCCCACTTTTAATGTCCACGCAGGAGTCACTGATAGATCCAGTGATGTTAAAAAGGTTCATAAAGTTGGAGGTTACAGTATCAATTCCCAGTCAGGAATTAATGATGGGGCCAGCGGTATTACTGCAGTTCCTATAGCCGGAGCGCCCACTTCCAATGAGCAAGCAGGAGTCACCGATAGGTCCAGTGATGTTACAAAGGTTCATACAGTTGGAGGTTACAGTATCAATTCCCAATCAGGAATTAACGATCGAGCCAGCGGTATTACTGCAGTTCCTATAGCTGGAACATCAACTTCCGATGCCCAAGTAGGAGTCATCAATAGATCCAATGATGTTACAAAGGTCCATACAGTTGGAGGTTACAGTATCAATTCCCAATCAGGAATTAACGATGGAGCTAGCGGCATTACTGCAGTTCCTATAATCGGAACTCCCACTTCAAATGCCCTAGCAGGAGTCACCGATAGATCCAGTGATGTTACAAAGGCTCATATAGTTGGAGGTTACAGTATTAATACACAATTGGGAATTAAGGATAGGGCGAGCAGTATTACTGCAGTTCCTATAACCGGAACACCCACTTCCTATGATCAATCAGGAGTCACTCATACGTACAATGATGTTACAAAAGTCCAGTCACTTGGAGGTTTCAGTACCAATTCGCAATCAGGTATTAAGGATGGAGTCAACGGCATTACTGCAGTGCCTATAGCTGAGGCACCCACTTCTAATGCCCAATTAGGAGCCAACGATAGATCCAGTGAAGTTCCAAACATTCATACAGTTGGAGGTTACAGTATCAATTCCCAATCAGGAATTAACGATGGAGCCAGCGGCATTACTACAGTTCCTATAACTGGAGCACCCATTTCCAATGTCCAAGCAGAAGTCATCTATAGATCTAGTGATGTTTCAATGGTTTATTCAGTTGGAGGTTACAGTATCAATTCCCAATCAGGAATTAACGATGGGGCCAGCGGAATGACAGAGGTTCCTATAGGCAGAGCGCCCACTTTTAATGCCCAAACAGGAGTCACCGATAGATTCAGTGAGGTTACAAATATCCGATCAGTTGGACCATCCAGTCCCACAATCAATACTCAATCAGCAGATATTGGAAGAACTACCGATATTACTACGGGTCCGACAGCTGGATTTGTCACTTTCAATTCTGAATCACAGAAGCCTGAGCACAGTATACCTCAGAATAGTAGCTTTACCGGGAGCAACATCGTACAAACTGACCTACCACAAAGCAATTCGTATGTAACGACAAATCAACCACATACAACTACTGTTCAGCCACCTACCAAGACGATTACTCCAAATCAAATCCCTACTGTTACCAACAACCTCAGCAAACAAATTCCCAATGACACATCACTAACCTATACCTGTATCAATGGAATAAGAGGAAGGTATTCGGACAAAGACGATTGCAGGAAGTTTTATATATGCGTTGGTAATAATCAACCAATTGTTGGATACTGTCCTAAAAATACCGTGTTTAGTGACCTTAAAAAGCTTTGTACTAAAAACATGTCTCATTGCATACGAGAGAATCAGTTCAAATGCCCATCAGCAGGAAGATTCGTTGATTTTATGAATGATAATGTTTATTATATTTGCGTCAGTCATAAGGATCATTTATATAGGTTTAAATTTCAATGCCAGAATGGCTACGTTCTCAACAAAGCAACAGTGAAATGTATTGAGACAAAGGAGATAGAGTCAAATGAATCAATTTCTGCCAGTGACAGTAGCAGCCAAAGTGATAGCACTAGTAGTATCAGTAGCAACAGCGCTAGTAATAACAGCAGTAATAATAGTAACATCAGTAGTACTAATAATAGTAGTAATAAGTCATCGAAAAGCAGAAAAAATAAAAAGACAACGGAAAAACCGGAGGAGAAAGAAGAAGACGACGAAGATGAAGTTTTCAGATGTGAAAAAGAAGGTAAATTCCCGGTTCGTGATGATTGTAGGCGTTACTACTTATGCAAGAAAAATGGGAAGTCGGTGTATCGCCGGAAGATAAAAAAATGTGACTCAGGTGACGTGTTTCACAAGAGTAAGAAGAAGTGCGTGGATGCTGACAGTTATGAATGTTAATGAACTTGTAAATAGGTGAGGTCAAGTGGGGAAAGTGCCCAATAAATTACTTTATAGAGATATTTTTTATATTTTTCATTCTCTCGGTTTTCCACTTATCCCAACCGACCCAAAGCACTGTAAGTAAGTGTAGGAAAGTATGTTTTATTTTGACCTCAGCAGCTCAAACACGCAGGGTTTGCTGCAAGCTAACAGTGTGCAAAATACGATTTTGCTGCGAGCGTGAGGCAAAGAAACTTCTTTATTATTATTTAGAATGCCGCGAGTTTTCAGTCGGAACTTCGAAGCTATCTGTCTCTTTCATATCTTTATAAAGAAAGCAAGTGACAAAAACGGGCAAATTCGATTTTCGAGTTAGACCACGAAAAAATAATTAAACCATAAAACTTTCTAATACAAGTAATAAATTTGAATTTTAAAACATCTGATAAAGATTTAATGTCGATTATTTTTAAATTATCGAATTTGTTCATAATTTCCTTTTTAACATAAAATATAGTTATTTATGTACTTATTTTTAAAATAAGACTATGTTCATTAACTTTAACTTGTAAATATTAATTTTTCGTTTGACCTATCATCACGGGTGCAGTTTCTAAGCACACGTCTTAAAAATGTGCTAGGGATCAAATTTGGTACTTATATGTTCTGTTATGCTATAAATCCTTTGTTTGGTACATTCAAAACATAATATTAATGAAACTATAAAAAACACGTAATTTATCTTGTAAACAATAATGTACATTTTTTTAATCCGCCATGTGTACATTTTTCAATTGTGCAATAAAGTTTAAATAAATAAATAATGATTTTAACTTATGTTTGGCATGCTAGTATTAATGTTCCTTTTAAAAAATAGAAAGATTGAAATTGTTAATACTAGCTTCATCTGTTACATATATATATAATTATTCCTTTGTATGACGTGTGACAATGAACACACGGAATGGTTTAAAGAACAACTACAATTTGTGTATAATATTTGTTCTTTTAAACTGCTGAGGTGAAAAGTTGTATGTGCTACACGAGACCAAAGTTATTTGCATCTCGTGCCGTTGAATCACTCGCTACTCAGGACTAACTTAGAATTACTCGCCATGCTCATGATTCAATAATAGATTCCTTTGCTTGCTCGGGATTTGGCTTTGCTCTCTTGTTGCACAAAAAAACGATTGTTGTGATGTAATCGATCTTGATAATGTAGATATGTAGTTTATAAAAGTACCACTTAATCATACAAATAAAAACTCGTAAATTATTTATTATTAGATATTGTAACTAAGTATGTATAATAAATATGTTGTTTTACACTGTTATACTATGAATAAAGGATTTAATATAAAATATACAGTATATAATAAAACAAATGATCAAAGGTTTGATTGTTTTCATTTAAACTCTAGAAAGCGCCCGCAAACTTCGTCCGTAGAGGAGAAAAAAAACAAAACCATATTTTTTTCTTTAGTTTAGTCAGGTAAAAAGTATCCTATAACCATCTGGAGATACCTAGCGACCAGTGTATCTATATCAAAAATAGTTGTAATCCGTTAAGCCGCTTTGGCGTGATGAAGCCGCAACGACACATACATACAAACATACAAAAAATCCAAAAATAATTATATTTCGATTCATTTTTTGCAAATATCTTCAATGTACTGACATCTCATTTTTACAACTTTATAATAGTATAGATAAGATTTCATTAACAAAAAAATATATATTAATGCTGTTCGACAAGCGACATCTTAATGAAAATCCCGCCTTGAGGTACATAATAAGCATAGGTATATATCACAGAAAATAAGGTGTTCACACATAGCTGAACATGAATCTATTGTCAAGGAATTAGAGTGCATGTTCAGATATTTTGTAGGTTTTATAGGTACAGTCGCCATCTAAAACCGTATATACCGTATATAAGATGGCGGCTGTACCTACCTAGCATACAAACATTAATAATATGGATATTCTCTGAAAACATAAATTACATCTGAATAAAAGAAGGCGGAGTCCAAAATCATTCTAAAAGTTATGTTTTGAAACATCAGTATCATTGGTCTTAGGGTCGATTTCACCAACATTTAATTTACACGAGAGTGGCTACTCCAGTATAACTTTACTCTAGCAATTTACTCAATGGTTAACTACAATTTCGTTTCACCACGATAGTCTACGGATAACTCACACTCGCATACTTATTCTGTAACGTTGAACGAATGAATGGAACGAAATTGTAATGCACCCAAGTAAGATAGACCGTTTGTCCCGTGCTTGAGCAATGGTGCTGCATATTTTTTAAATTTGTTTGGATAATACGTTAATTGGGAAATAAGTAAGGAAGAGTTTTGGCTGAGTAAACAAAGAGTTTACTCAAAATTGGCGGTATAAAATGTTATCCTTAGGTTAAATGTTGGTGAAACGTAACATAATATGAGTTATTCGCGAGTAATAAAAAAAAATTGAATAAATACTACGTTGGTGAAATCGACATTTAATCGTCTATTTATTAGTATTTTAAAGTTGTATAAATTAAAAAGTCTATGTACATACATAAGAATAATGGAAGCGGGCTTTTTAAAGGTCACTGACTCGATTTTTTTTGCTTTTTGTATGTTTGTACGTACGAGTATGTATGTATCTGTGTCTGCGACCTCATCACGTCAAAACGGCTGGGCTTGACGGGTTTCAACCATTTTTGGTATAAGGATATTTGGACATTCGAGAATGGTTAGGTATAGGATACTTTTTACCCGACTATGCTAAATCAAAAGAGGGTTAAGATTTTTTTCTCTTTCGCGAACGAAAAATAAATAAATATCTGGGACAATCTTACACAAATCGATCTAGTCCTAAAATAAACTATACTTTGTACTATGGGTACTAGACAGCGATACAAACACATACAGTTAGATTCATAAATAACTTTATTACCACGTAGTCTGAACAACTCCGGAATATGATTGTTAATATTTCGTAATTTTAATCAACTCTGTGTTACCAAGTTTTCATTTCGTGGTCTCCGATAAGCGGCTCGTGAGCTTTCAATGAACTGATCTTCATCATATCTATCCAAAGTCAAGCAGAACTCATTGGAGAACACGGTGCATCGGACCGTCCGCTCGCCCTGCACCGGTCGGGAGGGACAGAAGTACGCCGCTTTAGCGGGACTCTGCTCTTGGGTCACTGTAAATTTGTAGTGCTTACAGTCAACAGGCCTCGTGCGGTGCTGTACTGGCCTATTATCGAGTTCAATATCCTCGCTAGTGTAGATTCTTCTGTTGCTTTCAACAAACGAGTCTTTATTTTCCGTCGTGTTTGCAAGCGGACACTTATATTTGTCAGGCGCCGAGCAAGTTCGCGTGTAACCGTTGAAAATCGTACTCCCCGAACACTTGAATTTGATGCCTTGGAAGCGATTTTTGTTAGGGATGCACAGGATGTAGCCTTTGCAGCCGGCTACGTTGGGATCGGCGATTCTCTCGTTTCTGTGGCAGCGTATCGTTTTACCGAAAGACGGTCCAAGATAGTTATTTGTGTTTTCGCAGACATCACTGGAGTCTTCGTTACACGTTGCGTCTGGGGGGCAAAGAAATGACGGCCCGAACAAATTTGCCCCTTCGCAAAGTCTTAGCCTTGTTGGTCCTTCGCAAACAAAGCCGTAAGGACCGCAGTCGAAATTTCTACTTCTTAGAAACGGATACGCCACATTTCTAGCATAAGCGACCGTGCTGAAAACCTGAAAAATAAAGACCTTGAACTAGTTGTTTACCACAAACAAAGTCAATAGGTAGCTTAGATTCACTCGTGTGGATGGCCGCTCTCCAAAAGTAGGGCAAGTTATTGTAGATATAACGATTGTTCTACGAAAATGAGTACTAGTACTTATTTAATTACGTGAGAGATAACATTGCAGTAGTTATCATATATGACTGTAAAGTGTCAGTTTAGAGGATTTGCACGACAAAAAAGAAATACTATATTGCGACTTACCATAACCACCGCCAATTTCATGCACATTATTAAAGTAAACATTTTAAAACAATTGAAAGTACAGCAAAAGCAAATGTCTCTTGTTAACGTCCGCGGCGCGACTAACGGCAGCGACGGCGGTGGCTTTCTTCAAAACTCTTCAGTGCGGGCAATTAGCACTGTTAGCGCACAATGTGGAGAAATGGGTCCGTGTCACTGGCGCGGTGTCACCGCACATCGTAAACAATGCCCCCGAAACTCCAATACTTACTTCAGCTTCCAATTTTACGAATGTTTGTATTCTAAGTATGTCGTATGATGTCAGTTTTATTGTGGTTTTAGTAAACCAGCCCATTCCAACCTTTTTTAAAGGTTCCTTTTCCACTTTTCAATAATGAATTAGTGATTACGACGTTATTTTCGCAAAAATATTTTTTTGTTTTACCTTGTTTTTTTTTGCGGTTGACTTTCCGTTTTGATATATAACGAATTCCACAGATTATTAATGCTGCATGTTAGTAGGGTAGACCGGGGTCAATAGGACCGCGGGTCAAAAGTACCATCGCCTATAATTCTGCAACTACATCGAAATATGCAATTGTGGGTATACACGAGTGTGCCTTGAGCGTGTCTCAACCTGCTCACCAGTCGGCCACTCGCTGCCGCGCGAGACGCACCTGCTAGACGCCAATTTGTGTTTTTGTCTGACCAACGTAAGTATTTACGATTTAAATTTTGTACTAGGGTTTATAATTAAATAGTCGTAGTGTGAAAGTTTTACTGAAGTGTGATTCTCTAGTTATTAAAGTTTGTAATGTGTCCCAGTGTGGGGGTCAGTTAGATATAGAAATCGAGATTTGTGAAGTTTAGTGAGTGCGAGTAAAAAAGGACCATTGTACCACAACACTCGGGGTCAATTGTAACGTTACAATTGACCCCGTGCTACATTTGACCCAGAGTTTTTACACGACTGCTAAAAAAGGAGTGTAATGTTTTTAAGGTTCATGTACGTGTGCATGTACCTATGTGAGTTAAAGTAAAAGTTAATTTATACCTTTTATTAATTTCAATACTTTTGTATATAAATTACCCACCATGTTATTTTTTTCTACTGAATCAGATAATACTACTATATTTAAATAAAACAATTTAACGGATTATATCGCGTATACTATCTCATATGAGTTCCCGACGTTTCGGAAGCTTTTTAGCTTTCCATGGTCACGGGTTGACGGGTTGGTGTCAAATGAGATAATATACGCGATATAATCCGTTAAATTGTTTTATTTCAATGAGTAATAATCGTGGAAACAGAAGAAAATATTAAATACTACTATATTATTTAAAACTAATTTGTTGTGAACGATGGGGTTGATTGTACCAGGGGTCGATTGTAACTGTATGGGATTAGTAATTGTTAAATAATTTGATATTTTTGTTATATGAAGATGTTGTTATTAGTTGAAAGGTGTGCTATGAGCATCCTTGAGTGTTTTTTTATAATAAGTCGACATAATATGTATCAAAAACTTGGAGAACATGATAATACGTTTAGTTCAACTGAAATGCTAGCTTTGTCTCTAAATACGAGTCTATAATAATTAAGACTGATGTAACGTACCATACTGATTCGTCTTAAGAATTTAACAATAGATACTAATTGATTAGTATTTTTTTTTGGGTTTTATTTACCTTTGTTTTTCTGTTACAATAGACCTGTACTAGGGGTCAAATGTAACACAAGGACTTCATGAACAAAAACTCAATTTGCACCATTCTGATGCGATCAAATAAAAAAAGTAAATTATTTTCTAGATTCTTATAGCCAATTAGACTACAATGTAAAATCCTAAGTGATTTTTACGTGGTGGCATTACATTCTGAGTTATAGGTCATTATTTCGAAACTGGTTCTATTGCCCCCGGTCTACCCTATATTAACACTAACGGTTATAATTACACTAGCTTTTTGCCATAGCAAACGTGAATTTTCAAATTTCCAGGTTACTACTACTATTTCTGAGGTTTATGAATGACAAAATGAAACAGAATTGTTATCTAGACATTTTATTAGAATAAACTACTTAATAATACCTTACTTACACGAACTATTCGTCGTCAGACGAGGAGTCGCTGTCCGAGCTAGAACTCGATGAAGCTGTTCGTCGCGTCGATGTTCCATTTTTAGCCCTAATAATAATAGAAAATATTACTTTTTCAATCTCGTAAGGTCAAAATTGTCTGCAAATAAGTTCTAGTGGAGCATTCCACTAGAATAAGAACTTTTTTAGACACGTGAGGGCTGTGGTAGCTACCTTATCAAAATATATATAACACTGAAAGACACTGCCAATGCAGATGTCAAGTTATGAAATATCATCCAAACAATAATATTAAAAATCGGCGTTGTTAGAAATATCAAACGAATAGCGTCAAGTACATTCTGGCCTCAGTCAGGAAAATATACTACGGGGCTGATGCCAAAAGCCCATTTACAGCATAATTTTAGGATTATTTACTTGATTTTAAATTTTGACTAGCTTTGTCATCAATCATAACGGCCCCTTATGGCTTCGTATGCAGTAAAAGAGCGGTTCTCAATTTTTTTTGACGACGGACCCCTTATGGAAAGCGAAATATTTGACGGAGCCCTAACATAATGAAAAACTGGGTCATGTGTGTTCTTCATTAATAGTTATCGGAGGCCATAATTATTATCGCGGAGCCCCCACAGAGTTTGCGGAGCCCTAGGACTCCGCAGAGCACACTTTCGAGTATGGCTGCAGAAAAGGGTTAGAGTTTAATGAATAATGTATGCTGTTTTTGAAGGGACGCTAGTTTTGAATCTGAAGGGTTGGATGGGCCTCTTGGTTGTGATATTCAGTTTTCAAATTCAAATTTCAAATCGTCATAGAAACAAGGTAATTTGATGAGGCGCGTCACTATCGTCTTTGCTACAAGGGTATTTCGACGAGGTGCGTCACTATCGTCTTAACTTCAAGGTAATTCGACGAGGTGCGTCACTATCGTCTTAACTTCAAGGTAATTCGACGAGGTGCGCTATCGTCTTAGCTACAAGGTAATTCGACGAGGTGCGTCACTATCGTCTTAGCTACAAGGTAATTCGACGAGGTGCGTCACTATCGTCTTAGCTACAAGGTAATTCGACGAGGAGCGTCACTATCGTCTTAGCTACAAGGTAATTCGACGAGGTGCGTCACTATCGTCTTAGCTACAAGGTAATTCGACGAGGTGCGTCACTATCGTCTTAGCTACAAGGTAATTCGACGAGGTGCGTCACTATCGTTTTACCTACAAGGTAATTCGACGAGGTGCGTCACTATCGTCTTAGCTACAAGGTAATTCGACGAGGAGCGTCACTATCGTCTTAGCTACAAGGTAATTCGACGAGGTGCGTCACTATCGTCTTAGCTACAAGGTAATTCGACGAGGTGCGTCACTATCGTCTTAGCTACAAGGTAATTCAACGAGGTGCGTCACTATCGTCTTAGCTACAAGGTAATTCGACGAGGAGCGTCACTATCGTCTTAGCTACAAGGTAATTCGACGAGGTGCGTCACTATCGTCTTAGCTACAAGGTAATTCGACGAGGTGCGTCACTATCGTCTTAGCTACAAAGGTAATTCGACGAGGTGCGTCACTATCGTCTTAGCTACAAGGTAATTCGACGAGGTGCGTCACTATCGTCTTAGCTACAAGGTAATTCGACGAGGTGCGTCACTATCGTCTTAGCTACAAGGTAATTCGACGAGGTGCGTCACTATCGTCTTAGCTACAAGGTAATTCGACGAGGTGCGTCACTATCGTCTTAGCTACAAGGTAATTCGACGAGGTGCGTCACTATCGTCTTAGCTACAAGGTAATTCGACGAGGTGCGTCACTATCGTCTTAGCTACAAGGTAATTCGACGAGGTGCGTCACTATCGTCTTAGCTACAAGGTAATTCGACGAGGTGCGTCACTATCGTCTTAGCTACAAGGTAATTCGACGAGGTGCGTCACTATCGTCTTAGCTACAAGGTAATTCGACGAGGAGCGTCACTATCGTCTTAGCTACAAGGTAATTCGACGAGGTGCGTCACTATCGTCTTAGCTACAAGGTAATTCGACGAGGTGCGTCACTATCGTCTTAGCTACAAGGTAATTCGACGAGGTGCGTCACTATCGTCTTAGCTACAAGGTAATTCGACGAGGAGCGTCACTATCGTCTTAGCTACAAGGTAATTCGACGAGGAGCGTCACTATCGTCTTAGCTACAAGGTAATTCGACGAGGAGCGTCACTATCGTCTTAGCTACAAGGTAATTCGACGAGGTGCGTCACTATCGTCTTAGCTACAAGGTAATTCGACGAGGTGCGTCACTATCGTCTTAGCTACAAGGTAATTCGACGAGGAGCGTCACTATCGTCTTAGCTACAAGGTAATTCGACGAGGTGCGTCACTATCCTCTTAGCTACAAGGTAATTCGACGAGGTGCGTCACTATTGTCTTAACTACAAGGTAATTCGACGAGGTGCATCACTATCGTCTCAGCTACAAGTTGATGCGACGAGGTGCGTCAATATCGTCTTAGCTACAAGGTGATTTGAGGAGGTGCGTCACTATCGTCTTAGTTATAAGGTAATTAATTCGACGAGGTGCGTCACTATTGTCTTAGTTATAAGGTAATTCGACGAGGTGCGTCACTATCGTCTTAGTTATAAGGTAATTAATTCGACGAGGTGCGTCACTATTGTCTTAGTTATAAGGTAATTCGACGAGGTGCATCCCTATCGTCTTAGCTGCAAGGTACTCACAGATGATAGGCCTCGGCGGCGGCCACGGCGGAGGGGTGCAGCGCTAGTAAGGTGTCCCGCGGTTGCTCTAGAAGCTGCACCACTTCGTCCTGCGCTCTGTTGAGCATGACGGCGAGCGTGTCCACGGACGCCGCAGCCGCCTCCTCGAACCCGCACTCGGCCAGGTACGTCACCGCCGCCTGTAGACACGTCATTCTGGTTAATATTTGCTGCGGCGAGTTGCTTCTTCATTTCACGGAGGGTATTCCACGGCAGACAGTAAAAATAGCATTTTTCAAAAATGAACATATTAACTAGTTATTGCTGTCAAATTGTTTGTTTATAGCAGAAGTAATATATTATGGTATTTTTCGCAAAGTTGTCTCTGTGTTCTTGCAAACAATAGGGTACATGCATGAATTTTTTTATCGCTTTTCTCAACTAAATATCAAAATACCGTAAAAACTATTTCAAAATGTGAAATTAAAATTAAATCGGCCACGAAATACGCATGATATAGGCATTTTAAACGGCTAATTAGCATTCCGGCCATATAAACTCCATATTAAATTCCGTTTTGCAAGAAAGAGATAGAATGAAATTTTTGATGGCTTATATGATGGGTTATTTTTATAGTTATTCGAAAAAATATTTTTGTCTATTGTTTGTAACATGAATGAGCTTTTAATAAAGCAAAAATAAAAATGCATGCATATTCTCTATTGTATTAATTGTCGAGCAGCTTGCTTCCGCAGCCTAAAACTCAATTTTAAATCTGGTCGTAGTTCCAATAACAGAAATTAAAGAAAGAGCTCGACTTTGTAACTAACTTAACGAAAATCCTAATGAACTATCCATGGTCACGGGACCAAATGTAACTAACTCTACGAAGATCCTTAGTCACGGACCCAATTGTAACGAACTTAACAAAATGCTAAAAGAACCCTAACAGAAAACCTCCATTAAACTATCCATGGTCATGGGACCAAATGTACTGACCCTAACGAAATCCTAAAGAAGCTCATTGGTCTCGAAACCAAATGTAACTTCTAATGTGCCCTATTAATCCTGTGTGCGGAATCAACTGTAATGCCTAATGAGACTCCTAATACCACACTCCACTACCTCAAATACACCTAACAGAATACACCTACATGAACATGGTTTAAATCTTATTATTACACCAACTATCTTGTACTGCTTTCTACCTTAATAATGTGCATCTGAATTTGAATTACGCTATTATAATAATATTGGCCATAAAAGTGATCGGAAAACCCGTTGTGATTCGTCTAGTTTAGTAGGACTCTATGTTGCATAGTAACCTGAAGTTCTTTTATGGAAGAACCATTATGATCGCTCAGTATATTTTTAATTAAAATAAACCTATCTTTTACTGATGTTAATAAATACTACTCTTATATCCTGACTTATCTTTATCCTACTTTCCTGTCCTAAAACATACTCTAATTGCATACTTTGTTCATTAAATTATGATATACCTGACAGTTACAATTATTTATATGATTTTGAGATCTAACTACTCTATCCTATTATTATTTATGCAATTTTTGTATAACTAGTCTTTTTATCCATTGATTAGAGAATTCAATCAGTAGAATAGTAAAGAGCTCCCTCAATCAATGAGAAAGTCAACAATAAGGAGTATTAACCCTTAAAAAGATCTGATTAAAAAAGTAACACTTAAGATTTATAAGGAGATGATGGAAGAATTTATTTAGCAAAATTACTCTTTATTCTGAAATGTCAAACTATTGTGGAAACTAGAACACTAACATATATAATTCATTATGAAATATCAAGAGATAATTAGAAGTAGTCAGCTCGAATACAATTTTGGAGATCGGTACAGATTCAAAATATCAACTGCGCTGGCATGATACTCATACTTAGTTGAACTTAAGCTCTAGTTATGCGAGGATAACTTCTATGAGTATCTTCTATGCCATTATAGATAGATTTTTGTGTCAAATGATTATTAGAGGGAGTTGTCAACTAAATTTTAATATATGAAAAATGGTTGACTAACTATGTCACTTCATGAGATAATATTGAACCGCTAGAATCATCTCCTTATTTTCCCAAACAGTATAACTTTGTTATAGTTAATATCAGCTACCGGACTGAGGGCGTTCGTGTACAGAATAGGCTTCCTTCATGCTTATCGGATACAAGAGATTTCCATACTTGGAATCAAAATATTGTTTAAAATCCTTTCCTGGATTCAATTTCTATGTTACTTCTTAATTTTACAAGCCATAAAAAAAGTCATATTCCCCGGATACCGAATGAACACCAAGTCAGATCTTTTTACAGGTTTTATGGCACCTGTTTTCAAGAATTGTTTCTTGAATTTGCCATTTTCTCAATTTCTTTGATATTTTGAAAGAAAACGTTCTCTACGTTAAAATCAACACAAATCCTCTCATTTATGGATTAAGTGAACTCTTCTATTCTTTTATATACCTAGAAAACTTATTATTTCATATCTGAAATCATGCGCCATACATAGACGATAAATATTATTTCCTTAAATGAATTATATGTTCACTGCTATGTTCTATAAACATATAACTATATTTTTACTGGTCTGTACACATACACACTTCTCACGGGTATGCTAATATTGATTTCCTTCGATTATCAATATAAATCCTTCTTGTATAAAGGATAGAGTGAACGATTTGAGTTCTGATAAATACTTCAATAAACTATATATTCTTATTTGCAATTATTATGTTTCTCATATAATTGATGTTAAAACATGTACTTATTATTTCACTGTACTCTTTGACAAGGAGACCTTTCGTAGTTACTTTAATTAACCATGATTATTGATCACACTAGACACCGTTCAAAGATCCCATCTAGTTCTCTTCTAGAAGATAGATCTTAGGCCATTCTTAGCAAAATGTTAGGGATGTTCAATAATACATTTATAATTTGAGATTTCGTCCATTCCTTTAGACTAACCTCATCTCTATTGCAAAACAGGTTCCATTACCAAATTGCACAATAAAACATTAATCAATGCAACACAACTTCGTATTTCTAATCACGACATTCCTCTCTTATTTATGGATTAAGTGAACACTTTTATTCCTTAACAAACCCTGAAAACTACTTATCCTTTCGTATTTGAAAATCATACGCCATTCGTAGACGATAAATAAATGTCATTCCTTCTCATGAACACATGTGCACTGATTACTTGTTATTTTCCTCAGTACGCTTCGACAAGGAATCTACAAAACCTTTTGTACATTATTTCCTTATGAATGTTAATCAAACAAGATGTTATACAGGATTCGTCAAGTCTCTTTGTTTGACGATTCATATCCCGGCCATTCTTAGCGAAACATAGGTCTGATCCACAATATCAATGGAATGAGTATTTGCCCTTTCTTACACAAATAATCACACTACTTTTAAAAACAGATTCCTTCATCGAATCGCACATTATCTCAAAAATACATTAATTTACAAAAAAGCATGTAATCATGACTTTCTTTGTTGAAAAATGAAAACTCCCAAAATCTACTAATTCTGTGAGTGATGTCTTTGAACAGCGTATTTTTCTACCAAATTTCTTATTTTCCAATCTTATATTATTCGACTAAAAAAATATAAGATTCTGTCTATCAGGTACATTTATATTTATATAAGTCTAAAGATTTTGATAATAATATGAATTTAATCTCCTACTTTTAATCTTGATTTTGATTTGATAAAACTACCAAAAGATGGTGTAAGTTTGTATTTAGTAACTTGTCACAGACTATATTTTAACAGTAGATTCATGTCTTTAATATTTTTGTGAAGAATAATTTTAAACGGTTTTAAATTAAACACAGTGAGAATACAATTACATAAATGATATTAGATCAATGTTTAAAATAAAGTATTAGGTTTGGTTAATGAAAATGACCGAATATTCGGAGGTTAAGTAATAAGTTTAATGAAAACCCTTATTCCCAAAATAAGTAATGTGTGCCTATCTCTACCCCAAAATAGCCTATTCTACTGTGAGCAATACTAGAGGAAATTCCTCACATTTACATTTAATCGTGTAAAGTGGTGTATGGGACCCTAATTAAGCTTCTAAATGCGTTCGATGAGTAAGTCGATATTTGTGTCTAATACTCGTGTAATTGTCTCCCCCTGACGCGGATAATGAAACTCCAAGGTGCGTTCAAGTAAGACATTGGCCCTATCCGTGTAGTATTATGGTTATATATACATAAATTTAACGGGAGACCAAGATTCAAAAACCATAGCTGGTATCCAAGGGTGTGGAAATCCCACATGTCCTCCGTAAGGTCCCCTCTTCCTCCAACCTGATCAATGAATCTTGTAGGCAAATCACTGCACTTATAAATGGCTAGTGTCCAGACTGCCTAATCTGGATAAATTACTGCGAGTCTAAAATGTCCTCGTTTATCACTGTTACAGATAAGAACATTTTATTTGATAACCATGTACCAAAACATCATTCTGGCATAAAATTTGCTTTCTAGCTTAAAACACAAAAATCCCCAAACAAAATTAATTTAATAATGAAACATAAATCCGACAGAAATTCCCCTTATAATTGTTTACTACCTCAAAATGCCAGAGACTATGTTACTCGTTCGACGATCAAGTAAAAAGTGATTCCCAACTCCTCAAATGTTCCCTATTTATACTAAAAATCCTTGACAAATTAGACTACCTGTAAAAGTGGTACTTCTGTCACATGTTAGACTATGTGGACATATTGGACATTTAAAAATAGGTATGTAGGCATTTATGATTTAACGATTTGTTTACTTTTGTAGTTTAGGTAGTATACCTATAAGAATTAGGTATTTTTATCTAGTAACTATAGTTTGATGTTCAAATCTGTTTTATGAGATTAAGACGGGGTGGAAAAATATGATTATATGAAAAAAAAATAATGTCGTGCACATTTGATCGTTACAATTCGCCCCAATGCAAAAGTTTGAAGTGGATTGACATCGTCAACATAGCGTAAAACTTTGCATTCCCAATAAATGAAAGAAAAGATATTTTTTTTTTATTATTAAATATTTTTACATACCCAATAATTTTAAGATTTCCTAAATTCGTCAATATTCGAATCCTATATGTGTGTGTTTTTAAACCAGAACTCAGAAAGTCACCCGTGTATAAAATCAGGAATCAGACCATAAAATATCATCATTGAGTCATGACTACCGTTTTTCAAGACTTACTAAGTTGTAAGAAGTGTTTAGTTGTGAATTAAACAAATCCTAATGATTCGACTTTTGCCTAGACACCTCATTCATTGACTACATTGTACAGTCGGCGAATGCAAGCTCACGTTGTTCGAACTTTTCGACGAATTGACAAAACTCTCCCCACCCAACATAGCAAAATCCTTTGGCATAAATACTAAGCGTTCACTCCTCAATAACTAATTCCGACTCCAAATCCTTCTCCATCTCACTTGAAACTTTCGTCATCTGGTGCATGTCTCACGTCAAGAATAGATTGGCCAATTTCAGATCTACAAACATACAACTGTGTGTGTAATGAAGAATAATTGACACAATGTAACATATCGAATTTAAGACCTTATATTATACCTGTTCTTAATAGTTATTGACATGAACCATATCATATATCATGCATATCAATAATTGTAGAGTTAGATTGTTGTTTCCTTACATTCTGCCAATGCTTCTTTTTTTGTATGACTATAGACTTACTTGTAAGATTTTATATTAAAACGATCATATTAACTTTGCTCATACGCAAATAAATTTAGGATGTAATATCTTAATTACTTTATAATGTATTAATTATTTGGTTTTCCTTCTTGGACAAATCAATACATAAATTTTATCTTAATTAAATCATGATATTTGGCCTAAACCATTCGTTAACATGGGTGTGTATACTTTTTTGTCGTTAGTCTTGAATACCTGTAGAGTATTATTTCTCACAAACTACCCTATGACATGGGTCAAAATCGAAACATCGATTTACTAATCCTAACTCCTAAGAATGTAAGAAATAATTGAAACCTTTAAAGATTACCCCCAACGTATCTTCAAAGATTAATAAACCCCCCCTTGGCGGATCCGAATACCTTCGAACTTAGTTTGACTACATTCAGACAATGCCCAACTCAAAGAACCCTAATTTACTCTTTTACTCAAATCATCTCATACGTCCCTTTCTTACTATTCACACAATCATACATCCCTTATAATAATTTCATTCCTGTTTCATACATGTTCCATGCTTCAGCATTCATTATTTCGCAACGGCCCTGTAAGATGGTCACTATCCAATTTGCAATCAATATCCTTATTATTTCGTCATTATAAAATATATATTTTTTTATATATTTTACCCCAACTTCCCCTTTTTATAGTTTTATAAAATAAAGAAAATCAATCCACCTCACACATATCGCATCTTAGACCACCTTATATACTTCAAATTGACACTTATTTATTTGACACCCTGTATAAATCACACTATCAAAAAGTTCGAGTTATCGATGTTAACTTTTAATTTTAATCAACACTTATTCAAGTTAATCTTATTAAGTTTTGTTTCCTAATTTTTATTATAAATCGCTTCAAATAATCTAACTACAACCACACCAACACGTGACATTTGACTAAGAGAAACAACGCAAACTTTTAATATTTAAACTAATCATAACTACTATCGCCACCTTTTTCCGTTTTTGTAAAGCAAAATTCTGAAATCTTCTATGGTCCTTTGACTTATAAATAGTATAACTATTGCCCACCAGATGTCTCATCATAGTTAAGTACCATAATAGACATAAGTAGTCTCCCAGAACGTAGATGTCGCGTTACAAAAAAACTAATTTAGAGACTAAAGATTTTACATTAACTTATGTTTAAAATTATGATTTGGTATTGATTATTAAATATTCTCATTTAATTTCTACGTTTTAAACCTGTTTGTCACATTTTCCGTTTCGAAGACTTCTTTCAATCGATACATTAAGAGTTATCTATCGTCAAATAGCATAACTGAACTCTTATCGCTAATTTTTGCTTCAAAAGTGTCATATGCCCTTCATCAACGTAATTCCGCCTCCCGTCACTAGATGTCATCACTAAGTCAACAGTTGAAAAATTTAATTTGTTTTCCAATAGCGAATGTGTAAGTATTTTTTTATGATATTACGTAATGTTTTTTTTTTATTTATTCTACTTTATTTAAATTTATTTACAAACTGACAATAACTCGCTACCTGTCTAAATTATATGTGAATAGAGTGAAAGTGACTAAAAATATTCCATATAGGAATTTGAAATTATAATGAATGGCAAAATATCAAAGAAATTGTACATTAATCAAAACAATTATTATAATTATGAATCTACAATAATAGAAGGTAAATATTTTCTATGTTTTTATGCTCTGCATGCATTTTATACAATGTACGTGAAATCTGCAAATTATGACTTATGTTTTCTTTCCAGATCAACGCAAACCGCTAACCTCCATGCTACAAGGACTACATTACATATATTCTAAGAACAAAATGAGGCATATAACTGAAAATGGATGCAATTGAATCATAGCACTACTTTGAAATCACCTGAACCCACAAATCACTGAAGCGCTAAATCTACTCCAATACTACTAGTTGTACACAACACATAATTTATAAATCAGGTAAGTTCCAATTTTCTATATCTTCTTACAATAACCATGCAAATCATACACACTAAACTACTCATCAGCATAACCTTGCTATCACTACATTAAAAGTTACTTTTTTTATTATGATATTTCTCAAACTACTGTGTCATTACTTATGGCATCATAAATATTATTCTATTCATACAACTACATTCTAAAAGCAAACAAATTTCAAAACCTTTTTAATGGTGGCGCAGCCCTTGTTGCTGCAGTTGTATACACAGGCATACATACAGTTCTCCATTATTATGTTATCACTGATACAACTTATACTAATATACTGCAAGATCTTCCAATCTTATATGATGATGATGTTACTACATTCTACAATGTTTTAAATATTTTATTTTTCAGATTGGCAAAATTACCACCTCACCGTTGCACACAAACTCAGTTACTGCCCATTGAAACTGACCCATCTATTACTGAATTACTTAAGTAATATTAAACAAATGATTGAAGAAGAATCTATTATGAATAATCTTATAATAATAAATGTCCTAACATACATGTAATGTCTACAAACTAAGGTTAACTGGAAGAAATCCCTAAAGATGATAAGTTCGCCTTTGTACATATTTATTACTTTGCAGTCTTAGTTTTATTGTTTATATGTACAACAAAGTGGTTTTACATACATACTTACAGAATGTCTCTGCCTCAGACTGGTCCGACTAGCTGAATTAAAAATTTAAAAAACTATTTTTGAGTATTACTGTCTTATACTGTATTACCTGCTATAAAATATACTACTTAAAACTATTTATTAATATATCTGTATAAAAATTACATTCTCTTGGGTTTTATTTTTATAAGATCTGAAGATGACCGCCCCCGGAACAATGAAACTGCTAATGCTCTCTACTATTTCTTAACTAACGTCCTGTTGTTAAAATGCAATATTGATTTAGATTCTATTCGAATTCATTCTTTGTCTTCTTTGTAATTCTTCACTGAATACTTGTACCTTAATCATTGACCCGAGCACACTTATGAAATAATTTTGCTCAAGACATAATGTCCGCGCCCCAAGTGTTTAAGTCTTTAAAAACTATTAAATTCTGACACATAATCTGTTCTCATCACTAGCCAATACATTCTTCCAATCCTCTATCCAAAACAATTCTATACAATAAGCACTCAAACTACGAATTCCTATGTTTTCAGAATGTACAACAAACATAGATGTAAGGCTTTGTCAATTTACACTTATGTAACTGGTTTCCTATATCTCATGTGATACTAGTTTTTAATATTTATAACCTTTAAAGAACTACTACTTAGGTTATTTAATCATAACTAAAATTATTCTGTCTATCCGAAGCGCCTCGCTAAGGTAAAACATATTTTTATATACTAAAATCATTGTCTCGTAATGTATCTGCTACTGAAAAATATATTATTAAATGCTATTTGTCATAACTTAATGTCATAATTCTACAATATATAAATGATTATAATCTTTGTGTTTTATAAAAAATAATTGAATTGAACGCCCCCCGATATATGGAATTAGTAATACACTCTGTTATTTCTTTATTAAATAAAATATCCTGGTCTTATAATACTATATTGATTAAAATCCTTTTTAACAAGCCATTATTTATCCTGTAATGCTTGTATGTTTATTCGGGCAAATTTCACAAGACCCACTGTCCGGCCTCGACTAAACCAAAATTCAGCATACCCATGTGACTTAAGATACTATACAATGTCATGATACCATTGAGCTGATCTGATGATGGAATTAGAAGATGGTTAAAGGAACTCTGTAACAAAACAACGCAATTCCAACGAGCTTGGGCTCTATAGAACTGTCTCAACGTGCAGCTAACAGATGTTCAACGAAAAGCCCAACCAGTAATAAGAGCTTGTCACAAATACTATTTCTAACAGAAACCTAGATTTATTCTTTGAAATGTACACAATATCTGTACACGTGTCTACGAACTGTGCAGTGAAATTTTGTTGATATGATGATGATGTTGATTACTGCGCCCCCCCAGTCTTTGAGTTCTTAAATACCATTTTAATTTCTTCTACAAGTTCTGTTATATCCAAACACTGATCTTAATTATCACGACTGATTATTATTCTAACCTTTATGCTAACCAATGTTCTGTGAACACAACATAAGAATTATCGTACCCTATAAATTCGTTAATATTCTGATTGTTAATTGTATATATCGACTAAAGCACATATCGACCGATCAAAGAAATCTTGAGTTCCCAAAACAAATGTCAACTTCCTAGGTTGCGTTCCATCACTGCTTAACTGTCTTCAAACGTCAAACATGAATTACTAATAACTCGTTGAAAATTTATAAACTAAATAAATATATCGTTTCTATTTCTAAATAATGTTACATGTATGTCTAAATATATTTCTCTTTTATTTGTTGTAAAATCAATAACAACCTTTTATTTTATTTTATTTTTAAGACTCGTCTATACGTATCGTTGACTATCAAAATGTATAAAATCGGTAAGTACCACATTGTTTAATAATTAATAATCGTTAATTATTAAAATTTATTAAATTATATTATGAAAGTAAGACAGACTCATTATCTATTGACTACTTAAGTATATTAAATTTTAAAATCTACAAGATAATTTGACAACAAAAACTGTAGCTTAAACGGTATTTACTCTATTCATGAACTATATCTATATAATTATTTTTGTCAATACCTGTCATGCCTGTCATGTCATGTCGATCAATACAAGACAGAATATTGATTTAAGATAAAAATCATTGAAAAACTAATTGTATTCTTTTGTTTCAGGTAATTATTACTGTCTGGACGAAATGAACTACTAAAAGTGCAGTACTACTGTAAAAATGTGACTGTAATTGAAAAATTAGTGCAGAGATGCCGAAAACACAACATATGTTTAAAGTGTTTTTTAAAAATACTTTTGCGACACAATGGATCCCCATCTCCATTTTCACAAGCAACAAATGTAACCCAAAGAGGGCTTCGCAACGTAATTCACAGTCCAAATGCACATAAGAAAACGAAAACTGAGAATATGAAACGCTGTCACAAGAAACCTTTCTAACAAGAAATAAGAACCAAATAAAATTAAGAAATTTACCTTACAGTACAAGACATAGATGATCATTAAACCTGAGTTTAATAACAGCTAATAATAAACCAAGACAAGATAAGAAATTCTGGTAACGGCATGCCGAATATAACTATCAGCTATATTTAGCAGAATCCTCCGTCACGGCTCCAAATGTAACTAACTTAACGAAAATCCTAATGAACTATCCATGGTCACGGGACCAAATGTAACTAACTCTACGAAGATCCTTAGTCACGGACCCAATTGTAACGAACTTAACAAAATGCTAAAAGAACCCTAACAGAAAACCTCCATTAAACTATCCATGGTCATGGGACCAAATGTACTGACCCTAACGAAATCCTAAAGAAGCTCATTGGTCTCGAAACCAAATGTAACTTCTAATGTGCCCTATTAATCCTGTGTGCGGAATCAACTGTAATGCCTAATGAGACTCCTAATACCACACTCCACTACCTCAAATACACCTAACAGAATACACCTACATGAACATGGTTTAAATCTTATTATTACACCAACTATCTTGTACTGCTTTCTACCTTAATAATGTGCATCTGAATTTGAATTACGCTATTATAATAATATTGGCCATAAAAGTGATCGGAAAACCCGTTGTGATTCGTCTAGTTTAGTAGGACTCTATGTTGCATAGTAACCTGAAGTTCTTTTATGGAAGAACCATTATGATCGCTCAGTATATTTTTAATTAAAATAAACCTATCTTTTACTGATGTTAATAAATACTACTCTTATATCCTGACTTATCTTTATCCTACTTTCCTGTCCTAAAACATACTCTAATTGCATACTTTGTTCATTAAATTATGATATACCTGACAGTTACAATTATTTATATGATTTTGAGATCTAACTACTCTATCCTATTATTATTTATGCAATTTTTGTATAACTAGTCTTTTTATCCATTGATTAGAGAATTCAATCAGTAGAATAGTAAAGAGCTCCCTCAATCAATGAGAAAGTCAACAATAAGGAGTATTAACCCTTAAAAAGATCTGATTAAAAAAGTAACACTTAAGATTTATAAGGAGATGATGGAAGAATTTATTTAGCAAAATTACTCTTTATTCTGAAATGTCAAACTATTGTGGAAACTAGAACACTAACATATATAATTCATTATGAAATATCAAGAGATAATTAGAAGTAGTCAGCTCGAATACAATTTTGGAGATCGGTACAGATTCAAAATATCAACTGCGCTGGCATGATACTCATACTTAGTTGAACTTAAGCTCTAGTTATGCGAGGATAACTTCTATGAGTATCTTCTATGCCATTATAGATAGATTTTTGTGTCAAATGATTATTAGAGGGAGTTGTCAACTAAATTTTAATATATGAAAAATGGTTGACTAACTATGTCACTTCATGAGATAATATTGAACCGCTAGAATCATCTCCTTATTTTCCCAAACAGTATAACTTTGTTATAGTTAATATCAGCTACCGGACTGAGGGCGTTCGTGTACAGAATAGGCTTCCTTCATGCTTATCGGATACAAGAGATTTCCATACTTGGAATCAAAATATTGTTTAAAATCCTTTCCTGGATTCAATTTCTATGTTACTTCTTAATTTTACAAGCCATAAAAAAAGTCATATTCCCCGGATACCGAATGAACACCAAGTCAGATCTTTTTACAGGTTTTATGGCACCTGTTTTCAAGAATTGTTTCTTGAATTTGCCATTTTCTCAATTTCTTTGATATTTTGAAAGAAAACGTTCTCTACGTTAAAATCAACACAAATCCTCTCATTTATGGATTAAGTGAACTCTTCTATTCTTTTATATACCTAGAAAACTTATTATTTCATATCTGAAATCATGCGCCATACATAGACGATAAATATTATTTCCTTAAATGAATTATATGTTCACTGCTATGTTCTATAAACATATAACTATATTTTTACTGGTCTGTACACATACACACTTCTCACGGGTATGCTAATATTGATTTCCTTCGATTATCAATATAAATCCTTCTTGTATAAAGGATAGAGTGAACGATTTGAGTTCTGATAAATACTTCAATAAACTATATATTCTTATTTGCAATTATTATGTTTCTCATATAATTGATGTTAAAACATGTACTTATTATTTCACTGTACTCTTTGACAAGGAGACCTTTCGTAGTTACTTTAATTAACCATGATTATTGATCACACTAGACACCGTTCAAAGATCCCATCTAGTTCTCTTCTAGAAGATAGATCTTAGGCCATTCTTAGCAAAATGTTAGGGATGTTCAATAATACATTTATAATTTGAGATTTCGTCCATTCCTTTAGACTAACCTCATCTCTATTGCAAAACAGGTTCCATTACCAAATTGCACAATAAAACATTAATCAATGCAACACAACTTCGTATTTCTAATCACGACATTCCTCTCTTATTTATGGATTAAGTGAACACTTTTATTCCTTAACAAACCCTGAAAACTACTTATCCTTTCGTATTTGAAAATCATACGCCATTCGTAGACGATAAATAAATGTCATTCCTTCTCATGAACACATGTGCACTGATTACTTGTTATTTTCCTCAGTACGCTTCGACAAGGAATCTACAAAACCTTTTGTACATTATTTCCTTATGAATGTTAATCAAACAAGATGTTATACAGGATTCGTCAAGTCTCTTTGTTTGACGATTCATATCCCGGCCATTCTTAGCGAAACATAGGTCTGATCCACAATATCAATGGAATGAGTATTTGCCCTTTCTTACACAAATAATCACACTACTTTTAAAAACAGATTCCTTCATCGAATCGCACATTATCTCAAAAATACATTAATTTACAAAAAAGCATGTAATCATGACTTTCTTTGTTGAAAAATGAAAACTCCCAAAATCTACTAATTCTGTGAGTGATGTCTTTGAACAGCGTATTTTTCTACCAAATTTCTTATTTTCCAATCTTATATTATTCGACTAAAAAAATATAAGATTCTGTCTATCAGGTACATTTATATTTATATAAGTCTAAAGATTTTGATAATAATATGAATTTAATCTCCTACTTTTAATCTTGATTTTGATTTGATAAAACTACCAAAAGATGGTGTAAGTTTGTATTTAGTAACTTGTCACAGACTATATTTTAACAGTAGATTCATGTCTTTAATATTTTTGTGAAGAATAATTTTAAACGGTTTTAAATTAAACACAGTGAGAATACAATTACATAAATGATATTAGATCAATGTTTAAAATAAAGTATTAGGTTTGGTTAATGAAAATGACCGAATATTCGGAGGTTAAGTAATAAGTTTAATGAAAACCCTTATTCCCAAAATAAGTAATGTGTGCCTATCTCTACCCCAAAATAGCCTATTCTACTGTGAGCAATACTAGAGGAAATTCCTCACATTTACATTTAATCGTGTAAAGTGGTGTATGGGACCCTAATTAAGCTTCTAAATGCGTTCGATGAGTAAGTCGATATTTGTGTCTAATACTCGTGTAATTGTCTCCCCCTGACGCGGATAATGAAACTCCAAGGTGCGTTCAAGTAAGACATTGGCCCTATCCGTGTAGTATTATGGTTATATATACATAAATTTAACGGGAGACCAAGATTCAAAAACCATAGCTGGTATCCAAGGGTGTGGAAATCCCACATGTCCTCCGTAAGGTCCCCTCTTCCTCCAACCTGATCAATGAATCTTGTAGGCAAATCACTGCACTTATAAATGGCTAGTGTCCAGACTGCCTAATCTGGATAAATTACTGCGAGTCTAAAATGTCCTCGTTTATCACTGTTACAGATAAGAACATTTTATTTGATAACCATGTACCAAAACATCATTCTGGCATAAAATTTGCTTTCTAGCTTAAAACACAAAAATCCCCAAACAAAATTAATTTAATAATGAAACATAAATCCGACAGAAATTCCCCTTATAATTGTTTACTACCTCAAAATGCCAGAGACTATGTTACTCGTTCGACGATCAAGTAAAAAGTGATTCCCAACTCCTCAAATGTTCCCTATTTATACTAAAAATCCTTGACAAATTAGACTACCTGTAAAAGTGGTACTTCTGTCACATGTTAGACTATGTGGACATATTGGACATTTAAAAATAGGTATGTAGGCATTTATGATTTAACGATTTGTTTACTTTTGTAGTTTAGGTAGTATACCTATAAGAATTAGGTATTTTTATCTAGTAACTATAGTTTGATGTTCAAATCTGTTTTATGAGATTAAGACGGGGTGGAAAAATATGATTATATGAAAAAAAAATAATGTCGTGCACATTTGATCGTTACAACTTCTTCAATCGGAAGAATGCTTTCTAGAAGCTCCTGCTATTCTTGAAATGTCTCAGTGTCACATAATGTACTGGAGACATAATAAACTCCAAAAGAGTCTAACATCCAAAGACTTTGATGAGCAAAACGACGAAAATTGTATGTATGGCAAATGCCTGTTAGGAATATAGGTATCTTGTTTTTTTCCGAATATCTTATTTTTCAGTTAGTAACGATGCATATTAACATTTCAGTTCGGAAACAACACACCACTATTATTTTAAATTTTGTTTAAATGATTTACCATTACTACTACACTAAAATACTTTGATTTCTGATTTAATTGCTTTTTAACACAAAAAAGTCCTTCTTAAATATCAGAAAAATATTCACTTATATTGAAGTCTCAATCACACATCGCTACGTAAATTACCATGTTTCGCCGTAGGGTCCGGTTTTTCTGACACATAAGAGCACTTTATGAAGTTATACTCACAGCAGCAACCACCGGTTTTCCCACAGCCGCAGCTCTCTTGGACACTTCAGCCAAAGCCTCGAGTCTAGAGTACACGCCGGCGGTCCATCGCTATGTAAATTACCATGTTTCCTCGTAGGGTCCGGTTTTTATGAAACTTTAGAGAACTTTCTGGTATACTCACAGCAGCAACCGCCGGTTTTCCCACAGCCGCAGCTCTCTTGGCCACTTCAGCCAAAGCCTCGAGTCTAGAGTACACGCCGGCGGTCCATCGCTTTGTAAATTACCATGTTTCCGCGTAGGGTCCGGTTTTTCCGACACTTCAGAGAACTTTCTGGTATACTCACAGCAGCAACCGCCGGTTTTCCCACAGTCGCAGCTCTCTTGGCCACTTCAGCTAAGGCCTCGGGCCTGGCGGGCACGCCGGCCGCTTCCTCGCGTCGTAGACGATCCAGCGAGTCCATCACCACGTCCCACATCGGGTCAGACTTGTCCGCAACGTCCGAGCACATTTCTATTATGTTGCTGAGGGCTGTCGCTGATAATCTGTGGAATTTATTATAGGTTCAGAAGTGGTAAACCAATTGCTTGGCCGACCGTACGTTCGATATTAAGTTCAACAGTCGGCCACCAAGGCTCAATGCACGCGCACGGAGCTGCATACATTTCCAGCGCTAACTACCGGCAAGATGAGGCACCTTAATAACTTTCAAATATCCACACTTAATGTGGATAACGACGTCTAATTTTATTATTTCAAGGGGTCAATAAATGAATGTTTATTTGAAATAATAAAGTGTTTATAGATTTAAAAAAACGAAATATGATGAACAAAAGAATATATTAACAATTTTTTTTCGTTGTTCATACATTTTTTAATCGTTGTCATTTTTTTTCTTGTTTTTATTGTGTATTTTTGTTTATATTACTATAATCTGTATAATCATTCTATGTAACTGACGATCTTTTTGCGAATTCATTCTATTTTCTAGAACATGTAAGATATTGTGAAATTTTCAAAGAGAAATAAATATATCTAATCTAATCCAATTGCGGGGCTAATTAAAGTAAAATTTAAAATATAGTAAAAACGTCTACATACATATTATTGACACCAAAAGTTACGTTTTTTCAACTGTTAAATTTTAAAAACCTTTGGGTGCGACCTATATTCTACCGGAGTTACGATTAGTGTACTTACTGTTGCACCGGCGACCGCAGCTCTTTCCCCTCGCGTTGCTCTTCGGCCAGTTTGCTAAACTTGATGACGTCGGCCGCTGCCGCCCGCATCTGGGCTTTCACGTCGTTTTCTACAATATTAATTGCGATATTAAAATATAACCAAATTCTTCTTAAGTCCCTAATACTCTTTTCGCGAAGTTGATTGCAAGATTATCCGAGTGTATTATTGTCGTAACTTCGAACTTCTAACTTTGGCGAGGGCTTCGTCGAAGCATCGAAACGAGTAGCGTATTGGGGCCTTTATAAACTACTTTTTCTTCATAACCAAAAATGTAGTGGATTACCACCGTACCGTATCTTAGCTTTGATGGCCAATTTTGTGTTCGGTTAGGCATTTTTTCTACATTTGTATTTACGAGCTGTGACCACGCGTCGGCGAGTGATGAAGGTTACAGTTACCCTGGTACTGGTAGCAGTTGACCATGGCGTCCAGCAGCCGCTCGACGAGCTTGGCGCGCTGCGCGAGCCCGAACACGACGCGCTGTGACCACGTGCCGGCGAGTGATGAAGGTTACAGTTACCCTGGTACTGGTAGCAGTTGACCATGGCGTCCAGCAGCCGCTCGACGAGCTTGGCGCGCTGGGCGAGCCCGAACACGACGAGCTGTGACCACGTGCCGGCGAGTGATGAAGGTTACAGTTACCCTGGTACTGGTAGCAGTTGACCATGGGGTCCAGCAGCCGCTCGACGAGCTTGGCGCGCTGGGCGAGCCCGAACACGACGAGCTGTGACCACGTGCCGGCGAGTGATGAAGGTTACAGTTACCCTGGTACTGGTAGCAGTTGACCATTGCCTCCAGCAGCCGCTCGACGAGCTTGGCGCGCTGGGCGAGCCCGAACACGACTAGCTGTAACCACGTGCCGGCGAGTGATGAAGGTTACAGTTACCCTGGTACTGGTAGCAGTTGACCATGGCGTCCAGCAGCCGCTCGACGAGCTTGGCGCGCTGGGCGAGCCCGAACACGACGAGCTGTGACCACGTGCCGGCGAGTGATTAAGGTTACAGTTACCCTGGTACTGGTAGCAGTTGACCATGGGGTCCAGCAGCCGCTCGACGAGCTTGGCGCGCTGGGCGAGCCCGAACACGACGAGCTGTGACCACGTGCCGGCGAGTGATGAAGGTTACAGTTACCCTGGTACTGGTAGCAGTTGACCATTGCGTCCAGCAGCCGCTCGACGAGCTTGGCGCGCTGGGCGAGCCCGAACACGACGAGCTGTAACCACGTGCCGGCGAGTGATGAAGGTTACAGTTACCCTGGTACTGGTAGCAGTTGACCATGGCATCCAGCAGCCGCTCGACGAGCTTGGCGCGCTGGGCGAGCCCGAACACGACGAGCTGTGACCACGTGCCGGCGAGTGATGAAGGTTACAGTTACCCTGGTACTGGTAGCAGTTGACCATGGCGTCCAGCAGCCGCTCGACGAGCTTGGCGCGCTGGGCGAGCCCGAACACGACGAGCTGTAACCACGTGCCGGCGAGTGATGAAGGTTACAGTTACCCTGGTACTGGTAGCAGTTGACCATGGCGTCCAGCAGCCGGTCGACGAGCTTGGCGCGCGGGGCGAGCCCGAACACGACGAGCTGTAACCACGTGCCGGCGAGTGATGAAGGTTACAGTTACCCTGGTACTGGTAGCAGTTGACCATGGCGTCCAGCAGCCGCTCGACGAGCTTGGCGCGCTGGGCGAGCCCGAACACGACGAGCTGTAACCACGTGCCGGCGAGTGATGAAGGTTACAGTTACCCTGGTACTGGTAGCAGTTGACCATGGCGTCCAGCAGCCGCTCGACGAGCTTGGCGCGCTGGGCGAGCCCGAACACGACGAGCTGTAACCACGTGCCGGCGAGTGATGAAGGTTACAGTTACCCTGGTACTGGTAGCAGTTGACCATGGCGTCCAGCAGCCGCTCGACGAGCTTGGCGCGCTGGGCGAGCCCGAACACGACGAGCTGTAACCACGTGCCGGCGAGTGATGAAGGTTACAGTTACCCTGGTACTGGTAGCAGTTGACCATGGCGTCCAGCAGCCGCTCGACGAGCTTGGCGCGCTGGGCGAGCCCGAACACGACGAGCTGTAACCACGTGCCGGCGAGTGATGAAGGTTACAGTTACCCTGGTACTGGTAGCAGTTGACCATGGCGTCCAGCAGCCGCTCGACGAGCTTGGCGCGCTGGGCGAGCCCGAACACGACGAGCTGTAACCACGTGCCGGCGAGTGATGAAGGTTACAGTTACCCTGGTACTGGTAGCAGTTGACCATGGCGTCCAGCAGCCGCTCGACGAGCTTGGCGCGCTGGGCGAGCCCGAACACGACGAGCTGTAACCACGTGCCGGCGAGTGATGAAGGTTACAGTTACCCTGGTACTGGTAGCAGTTGACCATGGCGTCCAGCAGCCGCTCGACGAGCTTGGCGCGCTGGGCGAGCCCGAACACGACGAGCTGTAACCACGTGCCGGCGAGTGATGAAGGTTACAGTTACCCTGGTACTGGTAGCAGTTGACCATGGCGTCCAGCAGCCGCTCGACGAGCTTGGCGCGCTGGGCGAGCCCGAACACGACGAGCTGTAACCACGTGCCGGCGAGTGATGAAGGTTACAGTTACCCTGGTACTGGTAGCAGTTGATCATGGCGTCCAGCAGCCGCTCGACGAGCTTGGCGCGCTGGGCGAGACCGAACACGACGAGCTGTAACCACGTGCCGGCGAGTGATGAAGGTTACAGTTACCCTGGTACTGGTAGCAGTTGACCATGGCGTCCAGCAGCCGCTCGACGAGCTTGGCGCGCTGGGCGAGCCCGAACACGACGAGCTGTAACCACGTGCCGGCGAGTGATGAAGGTTACAGTTACCCTGGTACTGGTAGCAGTTGACCATGGCGTCCAGCAGCCGCTCGACGAGCTTGGCGCGCTGGGCGAGCCCGAACACGACGAGCTGTAACCACGTGCCGGCGAGTGATGAAGGTTACACTTACCCTGGTACTGGTAGCAGTTGACCATGGGGTCCAGCAGCCGCTCGACGAGCTTGGCGCGCTGGGCGAGCCCGAACACGACGAGCTGTGACCACGTGCCGGCGAGTGATGAAGGTTACAGTTACCCTGGTACTGGTAGCAGTTGACCATGGCGTCCAGCAGCCGCTCGACGAGCTTGGCGCGCTGGGCGAGCCCGAACACGACGAGCTGTGACCACGTGCCGGCGAGCCGGCTACCTGCGCCGCCCACTTCCAATGTTTTTATTATCTGCCACAAATATTCCAAATTAGTATGGGTCATTTTTCAAATACTGAAAGAGCAAATGACATGTGATGCATTGGAAATTAAGAATTATTAAGGCATTTACTGCCAGGGGACGTGGCCTGGGAACCAACTTGTATGGAGGTGAGCGCATATATGCGCCGGTGGCAGTGAATGTGTTAAATATGCGCGCCACAGAGGGGTTACTCCAAAACTTAAAATTCGAAGTTCTTTACGTGCTGTCCCTCACGCTCTCATGTTAAGTTGTATTTGAGTGGGCGGGATGGCGCCATACGAACTTCGTTTTTCGTGTTTCGGAGTTGCCCCTCAGGTCACAAGTTATAGCATTCTATAGTCTATTTCTTTAGCTATTTAAAATAACGTAAGCGACAAAACCACGTGAGCTGTGTCATTCCGGCAATAAAGGTAATCTTTTCTATCTGTGGTACGACACCATTGGCTTAATGGCCCGAGTCACGTGTTTTTATTTGTTGATATTTTTTTAAATACCGAAATAAATAGACTATTCATTGGGAATTGTAGTGTATACCAGCATGCGATTTTATCGATAAGCAAAGTTAATATCTGTCATTTGATTTGGCAATAAATAAATCACTACAAACCTCTTCCATCACTGTCGGCTCGGGGACGTAGACATTTGGAACCAGCGTGTCCAATAGTGCCATCGTTCTTTCGAACGGAGCGTGTCTAGAGAAATCATATAACAATAGGGTACACGCATGAATTTTTTTATCGCTTTTCTTAACTGAATATCAAAATACCGTAAAAACGATTTCAAAACGTGAAATTAAAATTTAAATCGGCCAAGAAATACGCAAGATATAGGCATTTTAAACTACTAATTAGACAGAGAGGTCCAACGTGCACTGTTACGTCATAGTGCACTCCAGCCATTTAAACTCCATATTAAATTCTGTTTTGCTAGAAAGAGATAGAATGAAATGTTTGATGGCTTATATCTTCGTTATTTTATAGTTATTCAAAAAAATATTTTTGTCTACTGTTCGTTACATCAATGAGCTTTTAATAAAGCAAAAATTAAAATTCATGAATATTCCCTATTGTGAAATTAATAGTTATTAAGGGTTTCTAATTTGAAATACGTTAAATAATTATTTACCGGCATCTACATGATTGAAACTATTTAAACTTGGTACAGGTTGGTCAGCTGCATAAAGTTATACGAATCGTTCATCTTTTTTTACTAAAATGGCTCCATACTAAAAATGTGTGACGGAGGTGTAAATTATGCCTTTATCACGATTATTTTGAGAAAACGCATAAAAAATAATTAAAAACTGTGTTATTTGTCATGTAATTAAGATGATTACGGTGGACAGATTCATATTCGGTAAAAAAAGCAAGAACGTTCAAAAATATCGTCTCTGAACTCTATTAATGGGTAATAAACTCTATCAAAGATATTTTGAACGGACTTATGGTGTATATCTTTTTGCAGCTGACTGTACATGTAAATAAATGCGTTCATCCCTGTTCCCTTATTAAGGTGAGTCCACACTTGTATCATTTGCTCGTATCCGATCACCGTACCGTAGCATGACTGCGTATCGCGCTGCTTAGACGCTTACTGTCGGCGCGCCGATCATACCGTACTCGTCCTATATAACCGTGTGATACGCGTAACCAAATGGATTTCGAGCGATCGGATCGTTGCAACGTCCAAACGCGTGATCGTGACACGCGATCATGCCACGCGACGATGATCTGATACGGGCAAATGATACAAATGTGGACGCACCTTTAGGGAGTGTTGGGGTAAGACAGAAGTATGGAAAAAACTAAAACTTTACCGAAATTGCTCTAAGAGTTGAAATAAAGTTGACCTTTCGAATTTCTCCCTACTTCTGTCTTAACCCAACGCATCTATCATTTCTTTTGGCTTAGATGTACGCAGATATTGGTATAGTTAAAGTAAGGGAAATTGAAACACGTACCTTTTTAATCCTTATTGTTATTGTGACAAGACCGAAAAGGTACGGGTATTCCCCTTACTGTAGGTACATTATGACCTTTACCTGCAAGCAACGGCGACGAAGTGTCTGTAGTAAATGCTTTCTTTGTAAGCGTCACCAACCAGCTTGTAGTTGTCTCCTTTCATCAGGAGCGCATGGACCCTCTCTGCTATGCTTATATCCTAGAAAAACAAGTGCGGTAAGAAACATGTCCTCAACCGGGCTGAGAGAGTAGAATTTTAGAAGTACTAGTTTGGTTTTTTTTTAAGAACATTATTTTATAGACGATTTACAAACACATGCCACTTTTCAACATAATTTGATAGTGGGTGAAAACCGACTTATATTGAAAAAAGACATTCAAATCAAATCGAAAAATGTTATGACCCATCTACTTAACCGTTACCTGTAAGTGATCATTGCACACGCCCATGGCCGTTATAAAGAAGTTCGTGTCTGTCGCTTCTTTGGCATCCAAATTATCCCTAGTCTCCAAGTCATTCAGTATTAACGATAAAATGTCCGTGCGAGGCCCACCTGGAACAACCGCCATCAGATATTAGTTCACTGCGATGATCTACGTCCGACCTGAGGACTTTAGAATGTTTAAGTGGACGCTTAGACAGCTTAGACAGCTTAAGATGTCTATACATCATTTAAAATTAAAATGAACCAGACTAAACTGTACTAAGCTATAAAAATACGAATGTCTATAGTAAAATTTGTACATCATCCATACACTGCTATAGAGAAAATGCGGAAAAGGGAAGCTGCAAAATTCGTCTCCAACAACGCATTCAATATTTGTTCCCAGTTCATTACCATTGTATCGTCGCCTAGTACCCTCAGTAGTACAAACTTTGCATAGTGTGGAACTAGGATTTGTGTAAGATTGACCCTAATATTTATTTATTATTGTTTATTTTCTTAAAATGATATATGTTTTGAGCATTTCTACTACATACTTTAAATTGACAATAGTAAAAAAATAATAATAATACAAGCCTCACTTAATTCAGACCGTTCACATATTTATAAAATATTCAAAAGCTCTGGTTAAATACAAGAAGTCCAAGGAGAAGTTTGAATATCCTAAATACCATTGTCAAATTAAACGTTAAGTTAGCGGCAATCGAGTTGTTTCTATCCACCTCACATCGACACTTACGCTCTTTACAAAACAGGCACAGCAGATAGTAGTAGGCGGACAAGCCGGGGAGGATGTCGAGTCTCTTGAACTCGGCGAGGATCTGGAGCGCCAGCGTTTGCAGCGGCTTCCCGGCGCCCCACGCGGAGATCGAGCGCAGACACGACGTCAGAGTTTGCTCGTTCGGAGATATACCCTACAAGCAATATTCCGGTGACTACAAATTCAATTATGACCACTTAAATTAAACTGTCAAAGTCATAGCTCGCCTTTTTGGCTCGGCTGTAGTTGGGTATAAATCTGGTTTTAGTAGTGGGATTGCACAAGATCTAAATGGGTTGAACTTAGTTCGACAAGGTGCTTCAAAAAGTCCAAGGGGAGACAACTCCGCTTCCTTATGAGCGTTCTACCGCTTCTATAATGGGCTGTGTTCCGAGGCATTGTTCGACATGATGCCTACTATCACCTTGTAACCAAACTGCTCGCGCATCGTGCGGTTTCAAATTAATTTTCTAACGCGCACACTCCGTATGTGAAATGAGTTCACTGCTGCAGTTTTCCTAGGAGGTCCTTGGGGTTCAATTAAATTAATGAGGGGAGTTTGTAGGTTTTTAAAGGGTCGACAACACGCACGTAATGCACATTGCATGCGTCCATAGGCTACGGTGACTGTTTAACTTCAGTCAATTAACAAAAAATTAAAATAAGTTTTAGTGATAATTAAAAAAAATGTGGTTGAACATAAAATATCGGGCAAATATTTTGCGATGTATAAAGTAAACTACACGTACATGTAGACACTGGTCTGTAAACACAGTTAACGCTTTATTGACATATATAATGAGAGGAGTCAATCTAATTAAAACAGTCCATACAAAGACGTCCGCTATATTATCCTCATGGCTAGGATGCGTCTACTGTTGCGTTTGTCATGCGACGAAGTGCACTTGCAGTAATTGACGCAGCTGTCACTACTTTTATATATAGAAGCTTTGATCATGCAAAATAATATAACAGCTGGCCTAAACTAACTGTTTTATTGTGCTGTTTTTTTTTTCTTGTAGCCATATTACCAATAAATAAGTGACTGGTGTTTTTGCTATATGGTTGTGGCGGTACAACACGCATATTACAACGTTCACAAATTGATATCAACAAACATGACATAAACATTGTTTTAGAAAACAAGTCCAAAAACATGTCTTACCGATTCAGCCATTTGCCTCAGCAAATCCTTCAGAGCATCCATTCGCAGAGCGGAGCCTTCTCTCAAAAAGCCGATGCATCCTAGCAAGCAGTTGAATACGTCAGTGGATAGGGGGATGCCCTTCTCTAATGCTTCTTGGAATAACAAGTAAGCTCTTTCAGCCTGCAAAAAAGGTACTGCTGTATAATCTGAAGAAAATAGTAACCATTATTTATAAAGATATGGAAAATGAAAGGAAAATTGAAACATAATTATCCTAAAGCTTAGTATAAGTATGGTTCAATTTTCCTGCTTTTATTATGTTTAAGAATACAAATAAACAAAATACCTGGTAGTATTTAGCCATGCCCTGTATGATAGTGCAGTAGGCTTCTGGACTTTTAGATTCCATTGATGTAAAGATTTTGTCAGCAAGTCCACCCAGTCTGTCACAAATTACAAAATATTAATGAAGTTAAATTGAATCCACAGCACCAGAGAAGCACCTCAAGCATGCTAGCAAAATAAATAAACAAGTTTGTAAAAAATTATATTAACTGAATTCTTTATTTACCTCCATGTGGCAGCTTTTCTTTCTCGAGCATTAGCAGAGAACCACCGCTCTTCCAACCAGTCAGTAGAGTCCAGCTCGACCGCATTACAAAAGCAAAGTAACTGCAGGAAGTCAAGTTTGAGCTCCTCGCTCACTCCCTCAGAACCACCAAGAAGTTGAAACACCTTCACAGAGTCTTCCAGAAGAGCATTCTTTATAGTGTATCTTAAATCATCTTCTGTTACCTGCAAAAGAATTGGTTAAGAAACATTATGGATGACTTGTAGAAGATCCCATGACTTAATTTATTTAGAATTAATACTTTTTATACCGTACTAAAATGTGCCCGCAAATTTTTTTGCGGCAGAAAAAATAAGTCATAACCCTCTTTTTACTTCAGCATAGTCGGGTAAAAGTATCCTGTTACTGTCAGTGGATGCCCCAGTTGGCCCTGTCTACCAAAATAGTGGAAATCCGTTTAGCCCTTTTTGGTGCGATGAATTCACAATGACACATACTAACATATAAAAACCAAAATAAAGTGCTTACACCACTTAATTTTTTGAAAATATCTTCAATGTACAGTACATTTTATTCTTACAAGTTTGTAATATAGTATAGATTTTTAAGTTTAAATAATAAAATACACAAAACTCTTTTAATGGAAGTTTAAGAAACAAATTAAAATCATTGTTTATTTATTACAAGCAAGTGAAATGAGTTCAGACAAATACCTTGGTTTCATCTGTGTAAATAGGTTTGGGGGCAAAAGCCTCTATTCTTGGATCAGCATTAAAGTAAGGAGTGGTCATCTTGCCGGGCGGGTCCCACTGGCGAGTTGTGAACAGGTCAGAGTGCTGATCCCTAATCCAGGCAGCTGCTTTACGACCCGCTTCTGCTGATAAGGCATAAGCCCGCTTTCGGTAATTTGATAATGGGATGAGGTAAGGGTCATCATGGTACCTGAAACAAGTAAATGTTGTGCATGTTTTCATACAACGTGGTAGTACATTAGTGATCTTAAGTAAAATCAAAATATTTGTATACACAATTAATTATAATCCAAAATTAATGCTTTCCATTCACTTTTTTGAGTTAAAGCCAACATTAAATCATTACATGTCTCAGGACATGACATTTCATTAAATTTAGATTTAGTAATCACATGTTTCCGCTTGAAAAGTTTATAATGACATAATATTTATTAACTAGTACTAGAAATGTTCATACTTAATTGTAATTGAACATAATGAGTGCAACCCTTGAAACTATACATTTTTCACATAGTGTCAGTGTGTATAAGCACATTTTCATGGTTAAACTAAACTTAAAGTATATTTAAATAGTGTGCAACCTGTCAGTTTTGAAACGAAACATTCGATATTGGTCATTAATCGTTAGTTTTGTGACAATCCCTACATATATACATATACTCACGCCCCTATCCCGCTGGTGTAAGCAGAGACTAACAAATACCAGACTCTACGGTCTGTACACACTTCTTTTGCTTTATTTACATCCATGCATCTATTCATACATGTTGGTTGTTTGGTACTTGTCACCTGGCGTTTTTTCAGTATCTCTGCAATTTGATTGAGATACTCTCGCCAAGGCTGCCCTGTTCCAACCTCGCCAAAGCCTCCTTCTTCTCGTGATAAAATTCTCTGTGTCAGTCTACCTTTACTCATCTTCTCCTTATGCCCAAGCCACCAAAGCATACTTTTCTCAATTTTTGACACTAAATCCTCTCATCACACTGTTCTTTGCTCTATCGCACCACTGCACCCACACCCACAAATACTTCTTAGTGCTCTCATTTCTACTGCATTCTCTCTACTCTCATGATTTTTCTACCATACTCAATTACAATCACTAACCTTTAATGGTATATATTTAAATAAAAGTGGACAAAAACATCAAGCAACCAAATACTTAAATTATTAAATAGTAATCTCTTATAAATCCATTGCTATCAATCCGTTCTACCTTATTTTTTTAACACGTACTTGTAATGAGCGGCAGTGGGGTCCGGTCCAACCGTGGCCGCTAGAGCTTGTAGAATATCCGTCGGCCCCCTCGGGATTCGCGGCGGCGGCGATATCCCGTCACTCGACGTAGTCTGAGGAACCCTCTGACCTTCCACCACCGACGAATAACGACAAACACAAGCTAACTTTGACCATTGCCTGTAAATCACATTAAAACTGGTCAATAAATATGTAACGCATAACCTATATAGAGCATGTCAAATATATAATTTCACAAACCTTTGCATTATAAGGTTCGAATACATTTTATAGTTAAAAGGATGAACGGCTTTTGTCAGTAAAAGCCAAAATTATAAATAATATACTTTTGAAGAACTTTGTTGGATACTAAATCATAACTTTGTCGGAGATGTCAAAGTCAAACGAACGTCAAATTTGACACTTCATAGACATAGAAAGGATATTTTTATGAAATTCGTGGCAGTGGATTCTCACTATATTTGGGACTTCTATTGATTATTTTTATTATTTATGGTGTTACATTATATTATTTAAAAGCTATAATTGAATTAAACTAAAAGCTCGTAATTTAAACGATAAATACATAGATTTCAAATTAAATTAAAGTAAATTATAAAATTAAAGCATTATTATATTATTAATTCGCAACGCAGGCTTCGTCAAGTGGTAAACAACATCGAATCAGCGACAAGCTTCCTCATAAAACACACCAATAACGTGTCATCCACAACAGGCTCTGTCAAAGTTGTGAATTGATAACAAAATTATATGTATAGTTAGTGGAAGGTGAAGAAGAACTTAAAAAGGCTCATCCCGAGCGGCACCTGGCCCAAACGTTCCCACAACACTGGCAGCGTTCCCACGTTGTATGGCCAACGAAATCTGTTGGACCAGGTACGACCCGGAGCGAGGATCCATCCCTCTATCTCTGAACCTGCGACCCACCTCCCTTATAAAACCTCTAGCTAGCCTCAGTACCCCAAGGTCCCGCAGTCTCCACTGCCACAGGCACAAAATCGTACATTGGTTCCAGGGCAGAGCACTTGGTGTGTTTGAGCCTTGCCGCACATTCTGCGGCGGCCCCGGCAGATCTAGTGGTGTGGCTCAAGTGTGACGGTGCAAACGTGCTAACACACGTAGCGTCCCACAAGAGACACCGTCCCTTCAGCCAAGGAACCAATGTTAGGCCATCGGGCCTTTTGCCACTTTTGTACGGCATAACCCTGGGGGCTCCAACACGCAGGGAACGTTGGCTGAAACGAAAGCCCGCCGAATCGTTGATGGCATAATGTCTTGAGAAACGCCCGGCGCACCTCTGACAACTCAAGCCGTGGTGTCCGTTTTCTTCGACCATGACCCCACAGATGCACCGATGCGGCTCACAAACCTTGGACCCCAGACGCACAGCCACTGCGATTCTCAAAGAATCATTATCCAACAGTGTGCCCAACTGAGGAGACGGCAATGCCTGAAGCCACGCTCCGGCTTCTGGCTTGGTTGCGGCCCTAATGCGCGCTTTATTGGAACCTTGTGCACTACCCCATAAAGATGCATAGATATCTTTGCACAACAGGTCATCCCAACCCCTTTGAGCGGTAAGGTTATCTGGCCGCTCGTCGCTTTGACACATGGCAGCCCATTTGGCCTGCGCCTCTGTAAGATATGGTACTTTGGTACTCTCACCATTATCAGACCAAATGAGAGTGACAAGTCCCGAAGCACCATAAGCAGAGGCAAGGAACGCTACCACACTAAGCTCCCGACAGCGACGTATTCCTAGCCCGCCGTGACGAACCGGAAGTGCAGCCTGACACCACTGTGAATCATTCAGGTACACATTGAGAGTAGACTCCAGCGCCAATTTAAGCGTGTCATCTAGTTTCGCCACATCACTTTCAAATAACCAAGATGGAGACGTTCTTAAAATATATGTCATTCGCGGCAACGCGAAACAACTTCGAAGTAAAATCCGGGAAAAGTGTGCCGATAAATTATCCAGGTGTTTTTGGGCACTGACCAATGCCAGCCTTTTCTCCTCGAGTGCTGAACTAACTCCATCTGGGAAAATAGGAGCGCCCAATAAACACAACGATGGCTTATAAAGACGACGTACCCAAGGCAACAATAATTCAAAATCAGGCAATAAATTCAAGTCCCCATCGTTACAATAATATAATTCGCATTTACTAGGGTTTATTTCCAAACTGATCGCCTTGAAACCTGGCACGAGCCTCTTGAGGTCCTCCAGCACTACTTGCGGATCGCCGCCAATAGTGCCATCATCCAAATACCACGGATTAAATTAATTTTAAAGACGAAATTACTTTTTGTATGGCCAAACAAAAGACCAAAGGACCTAAAGGATCACCCTGCTGAGCACTCACTCGTGAGGGAACAGAAACGTCCTCGAAGAATAGGTTACTGGCCTTGGAATAGCATTGATGAAGGAACGGATAAAGTGACGGGTCTTGGTCTAAGACCTCGCCCAAAATAGTGTCCCTTTCGACACTATTAAACGCATTCTTCACGTCTATCTTGAGAATAAGACTGTCTGTTCCTTCACGCGTGAGCGCAAAAGCACGGGTAGCATGTATAGCTGCCTCACACCCCTGGGTAGTGCCAAAGCCAATTTGGACAGGCTGCAGATAACCTGCCATTGGCTCCCTAACCATCCGGCAACATAACTTGCCCACCAGACGACGCATTGTATTCCCTATTGCTATAAGCCTGATACCCCCATCCTTCTTCAAGAGAGCACAAAGAGATGCCCCGTACAAGTAAAGGCATACATCAGGATTCAGAAACCCCCGCAACAAGAAGTTGCATAGCTTTGTGATGGACTCCAACAATCTAGGTCCATTACTACCGGCCGAAGGAGACGTTAGCTCTTTGAGGTGCTGGGGGCGCAATCCATCCAGTCCAGATGCGGACCCATTGTAAAAAGATCCTATAGCCTCCCTCACTTCGATGGGCGAAACTGTTAAGTAAGGACAGTGCCGTAAGCAGCCTTTTATGCGCCCTGTGCAGGCTTCTATAAATGCGTCCGTGAACAACATTCTGTTTGTGGTCCTGGTAATTTCTGCACCCCTCCAGGCTATGCGCCCTGTGCCTGGGCACCGCTGGCACCGCTCCATTTACGGCACTGAGTAAGGACATGAACTGTCAAGCTCTGGCGGAAAAGCGAGCGTTCTGGATGGGGAAGGATGTTTCTAATATAAAATATATAAAAGCTATTACATTATATATTTTTAAATGTATGTAAAAAACCATTATTATTAGAGACTGTTTAAATAAAATGGAAGATACCCGCAAACATTAAAGTCCTGGCATTTTTTTTATGGGCAATGGTACGCGAAATGCCATTATGTATTATTAAAAAGAAATTAAAGTTGTTTTAATTTCTTTTTAATCGGGATATTTGTAAGAGGCCAGTCCAATATTATTTTATTTATAAAGTGACGTTACATTTTCAGACGATCATAAAAAATGTGTATTAGGGTATTAGGCGGCGAGTTGACTCGAATTACGAAGGAACTTGATTCGAATAATAGTACATTACTGCAGACGCCGGGAAAGAAGGGCTTGCCGGGTGAGTAGGTATAGACGGCCGACCGTGTAGGGAGGCCGGATAGTGATACGAAGCCGGCAAGCACTTTTCATGGCCAGAGGCATGTATAGTGCTTTTCTCAAACATATGCAATGAAATAAAAAAATACACCACTCAAAAAATTACACGACAAAAGTTTTTGAAATTTTCCCTTCAATCCCTCCATAATGTTTTTTTTTACGGAAGTCGTCCATATTTCGCGTGTGTAGTGTTCGAGTAGCTTTATTTATTATATAAATAAAGATTCTTATTATACGGGCCTAATGTTTACATTAAAATTAAAAAAAAAATACTTCCCGGCCTAGCCCTTCAATTTTGTATGAAATTCCTTTACAGTTCTCTCAGGTTGTTCCGCCCGAAACGGGATACTTTGAAGCCTGTTTTAACGCACGTAATGACGACATTTCATTGCATGTTTGAGAAAATCTCGTTTAAACTCTGATTCAAGTTATCCGAATCAGACCATTCAACACATCCCTAATCACGCTAGAAGTATTTTTTTTGCCGGAAGTGCTCGGCAGACGCTGTGAAAGGTGACCATTGGGACCCCTTAATAAACCCATCCGATACCATCATGAAACCAATTCCAGTCGGTAGGTATGAACCCTCATTTCAGGAATATATAAGTCTGCTAAGGCTTTTCCTGCCGAAACACCTTGAGGTGCGTCCACACTTGTATCATTTGCTCGTATCCGATCATCGTGCCGTAGCATGACTGCGTATCGCGCTGCTTGGACGCTTACTGTCGGCGCGCCGATAATGCCGCACTCTTCCGATACAAGTGTGTGATACGCGTAGCAAATGGATTTCGATTGATCGGATCGGCGCAACGTCCAAACGCGAGATCGTGATACGCGATCATGCTACGCGACGATGATCTGATACGGGCAAATGATACAAATGTGGACGCACCTTTGGCAGACGAGATTATGTATGCAACATCCGTGGAACCCGTTGTTAGGGAAATAAATTAAAGGGAGGCTAGTCAGTCTTCTGGTATTATACACAATACCTTCTGCGATGTTGGTTAAAACTCGAATCTCCAGGGCGGATCCCGCGGGCACTCACGAATAACAGTTCCGAATTCACTTTCCAGGGTCCAAACACACACAAGGCACCAGGATTGACACCGAAATATATATAAACTTCGAATTTGGACGGTTTGGAGTTCATCAACGAGCGTATGTCGCTTTAGAGCTGTGCACATTACCAGGTGTCAGTCAGTACTAAAAATGTCACCCGTATTTGGAAATTATACCGATAACGGGCATTTTTAGGGTTCTGTAGCCAAAATGGCAAGCTGGACTGGAGAACAACGACTGTCTGGTGACGATCTCGGAGAGCTGCTGTGACAATGAAACGGTTGTCCCTCTGATCTGCACTTTCTGCGGCCGGTTCTTCGTTATGTAGTAAGGGCCCCATCTTCTGGAATCTAAACTGTTAGAATGACTTAAATTCAGCTCGGCAGCTACTTAACCTTGGCTACAGCCCCCTTGCAGTAAACGAACTACTACGGTGGCACCAGATAAGATACATATAGGTTTTAAATGTTTTAATTGAGTTCAGAGATAAATGGTTCGTATAGGTAATTAAATCTTGGCTACTTAATCAAAAAATTCAGTATTCATTTTCACTATATATTTCCTTTGTGACTTTATCTTTATAAAATAGACAGTTTATTTTGACCGGACATTAATTATTCATTAATAATAAAACGAAAGTACTGCATCAGTCCCCTCCAGACAAATTAAATTATTACAGTTCTCTCGCAAAAGTAAAAAATATATATTATATGCCCGTAAGCAAACTATTGCAAACAAATGTAAAATTGACCCCCATGATATTTTCAACAAGGTTTAAAATCAAGTAACAAATGTAACTTGATTTTAAAAATTGTCAGTGCTAGCCAAGCTGATTGCAGCCATCCTGGCTAGATGTAAAACTCCTAAAGAGCGGTTATTGTGGCTTTATTCGTTTCATTGTCTCAGGTTCATTCGCTCCGAACTAAGTTTCTCCTAAATCCCCGGGGATTTATCATTTTTGGTTTTATTTGGGAAAATGTTTCGCTGCTCTTTCTAGAGACAATTTGTCACGCACACTTTAGATGGAACGATTAGTACTACTCACTATCAACTGATACGACTGTAACACATTAGGTACCTATATTATAATCTCATTATAAAGTAGTAAAAATAAAATATCTAAACATTGAAAATATTTTAAATACTACTATTTGGAGGTCACTAAATTGAAAAGTATTTTTTTGGATGTTATGTATGTTTGTATGTGTCGTTGTGGCTTCATCACGCCAAAACGGCTCCACGGATTACAACTTATTTTGGCACACGGGAGTTGGGTATCCACAGATGGTTAAGGGATACTATTTACCCGACTATGCTGAAGTAAAAAAGAGGGTTACTTATAACTTTTTCTCTTTAGCGAACGCAGTTGCGGGCACACAAACAATAATAAAAAATATACCTATATTTCGTTTCAGTGACCTCCAAATATTTCGTTGCAATATTTTTTTGAAAATATCTTTTTTAACACACTTGCTCTTAAAGTGGCTCTTATTACACAGTTTTTATAGCTGTAATCCAGTCCATGACACGCGTGTTTTTTTAATTACATAATCGCACTAGTGCCTTTTCATACAGTTTTTTTAAACGTCCAAAAAACGGTTTTAGGTATAAAAAAACATTATAGGTTATTTCAATAAATGTAAACTGGTACTTATACAAAACAATTAATTTCATTAAATTATTAAGTTTTCTAAACAAAAAAAAAACATTTTTATTGTACTAAATTGATTCAGTATTATTATATTATTAGTAATTGGCTGATTGACCAATTGGCCTTTGCCTCATCGCTTTTGTGCGCGCATAGACAAATGCACCGGTCGCAGCGCGCCATTTTGATACGATTTGTTTGACATATTTAATATTTACCTATGTATAGAAATATTTCATATTGAAGTATGATTATTTTCTAAAAATGTCAATAATGTGTAAACAGTTTCAAGCAATGATATTTAAAATATAATTATTATGTACATACATATGAGGTACTGATGACGGATTCATGTAAAATAAGTGTAAAACTTACGGACTACAGGATTCGTTACGCAAGTATAACCTAGACGAAATTTTACGTAAGGTACGAATCTTTTCTAGCTTTTTTCCTCGCAGACGTGTTGAAAAACGTCTTATAAAACTCGTGTGCACTGGTCATTACACTCTCGGCTTTATGCAAAATAGGTACAGCCTCGAGTTTAATTTCGAACGTACCACACTCGTATCATAATGTATTATAATGTACAGACATTTCATTTTTACATCTTTTTATAATAGTATAGAGACATATATGTAACTCAGTACCTAGTTGACATTGGAAGTTAAATAGAAAAGTTTCCACCGAGGCGGTCGGATCTTGAGGCTCCATGGTCGCCGTGTTTGTTCAGTGAAGTAAAGTAATCATTTTTGTAATTACACTTTCCCGATGTCCGGTGCGAGTTTTTGGTAACGTACGTAAGAGAAACGTATGTTTAGGTCAACATAATCAAATGTTGAAAATGCACACGCTGGAAAGAAAAATAACATTACCTGGGTGGATCAACTTTTCTTGTTATTCATTGCTCCGTCCCGACGTCCCGTGACTCAGGGGACAATAGTGACAGAGTTTGAGTTGAGAGTGACTTAGAATAGTGACTTAAAAAATGCTAATAATCTAGGCTATTAACATACTAACGAGAGGCCCTGAAAAAAATTACCTATAAAGGTTAAAAATATATATATTTTTGTTGCCTTTCTGTCGTGTAAATTCGTAGCTTTAAAGAGTGACTCAGGGAACGTAACTATGGCAACACGGCACGGAAAAAGGTGTATAACCCACCTAGAAGCCTCCATTGTACTACCTACGTAAGGGATCGTCCTAATACAGCGCGTCTACGCGATTATCGCAAGTACGCGCGAATTTTACTCGCGCGAACATGCGATCAAGCACATTGGACTCGAATATGTGTCCTAATTGACAATCGCGTGACGCAGTTGCACGACTCGAATGTTTAAAAATCTGTTCGTGCGAACTTATTTTGCACGAACGCGCGATGTAACATATTAAACTCGAATAGGTGTCCTAATTGACATTCGCGCGATCATCGCGTAGCGCCGTCGGGGAGCGAGGAGAGCACCGGCAGGGGACATATTTCCCAACAAGAAAAATTGAGCGCCACTGACGCCTATGGTTGGGTCCGACCGATGCCAAACTGCGATGCTGACTGCTATCGCTAGCGCGTCGCGCGTATTCAATTCGCGCGATAATCGCGTATTCGCGTTCTATTAGGACACTCAGTTTTTGTTATCGCGCGACCACGCGATAGTCGCATCGCTTACGCGCTATGCTCGCGTAGTCGTTTTGTACCTATTAGGACGATCCAATTAACGAAAAGGAGAAGAATGAAGAGATATTGGTAACGTAGGTAGGTAATTCGTATAATTTAAATATAGCTTGTTATTTATTTTTAATTTCATGGTAGAATTGCAGGAAAGTAGATAGTAGCTATATAGGTATGCTATAGATTATGTCCTTATCCTTAGCCTTACTATATTATAAAATTTATAAACGTGAAAGTATGTATGTACGTTCCACTACTGCGGAAAAACTACACAACAGATTTGCTTAAAACTCTTCAATAATATAGCTTAAATATATCAGAATAGGACATATGCTACTATTTTCGAGGTTATTTATTCATAAAATGGTCTTTTTTACAATAAATGGAAAAGCCTTAGAAAACCCCGAGTTTTGTTCATTGTGACATTTCTATTGCGAAGAATTATATCAACAAACAGTTGCTAGGAAACCAATTTGACACATTAGTATCTATTCGTGTAACTTTATATTATTTCACGTTTATAAACGTGAATGTTTGTGAGAATGTACGTTACGCTGGTAAGCAAAAACTACATAACAGATTTGCGTAAAATTCTGCAGTAATGAAGCTTAGATATCAGAATAGGCCATAGGCTACAACTTTTGAGGGTACCAATTCATTCATAAAATGTTTTTTTTTTAACAATAAATGGAAAAACATGACCTTGTGTACATTGTGACATTTACATTTCTAAATAATGAATAAACAATTGGTAAGCTAGCAACAGTAATACTACCTACACGATAGAGCAAAGAACTCACCTTCCGTATATGATGTATCATACAAATAAGATACACGAATATAGCCGGATAATAGCCCGTTGTACATTTTGAACTTGCGATCATCTCTGAATGATAAACATTTTGTTACAAAAGTATGGTTTAAAAATAAGATAAAAACATAAAACGGGTTCTTTTCAACAATAAATCGATAGTCATTACTTTTTGTTAACTCTGAAATTATAATTCCGAAGAATTATCTATACATATTATAAAACTCTTGCGGTATTAACAGACAATGCACAGCCTAAACCGCTAAAGATATAAATATAAGCATGATATTTGGAACGTATATTCTTTATAGTACGTGGACGTGTACCAAGAAAGGATTTTTCGAAATTCAACCCTTAAAGGAGTGAAATAGGGGTTGAACCGTTGTACGGAAATCGTTCATTTGGAAAGTTATAAACTTGAATCTTTGTATAAAGCTTTCTTACTAAAAAAAAACAAATGATTTAGTGTTGCTATAAAAATCATCCTAGTTGAAAAAAAGTTGTAAGTTTGTATAGGAATCATGTCGTTTTTAAAGTTCTTAAAACTTCGGTCACAATCACAACCTCTTAATGTTCAGTGAAAAACATTGATGAGGGCATCGTTTCCAATTCATCCCTTGAACGGGTTAACATGGGGGTTGAAAGTTCACATAAATAATGTGTCATTTTGAATGTTAAACTGTGGTTAGAAACATGACAGCAGGACAACAGGGTTCTTTTATAATAGGTAGAGCTATCCAGAAATATATTTGTACTGAATTATTAAAGAAAAACACGAAGAGGGAGAGAGTGAGAGGGAGAGAGAGAGAGGGAGGGAGAGACAGTGAGAGAGGGAGGGAGAGAGGGACGAAGAGATGGAGGAAGGGATGGAGAGAGTGAGTGAGGGAGGGATAGAGGGAGAGAAAGAAAGAGAGGAAGAAAGGAAGGGAGAGAGAGAGAGAGAGCGAGAAATTGAGAGGAAGAAAGGGAGGGAGTGAGAGTAAGAGAGAGAGGGGGAGGGAGGGAGGGTGGGAGAGACAAAAAAAATGGTGTCTTAGTAAAATTATGACGTCGGTTTTCTTAGGACGTGACGGTAGCACGTAAAATTATCGTTCGTAAACCGACTTAACAGCATCGGACAACTGACAGAAAAAAGGTTTCTTCATTTATATCTCTGGGTTAACCTAAAATCTACGCGGACGAAGTCGCGGGCGGCCGCTAGTAGATATATACATCCTCTTGCAATATCATCATGAAATGCAAGAAAAGAAGGAACTTTGTTTCATATAGCATACTGATGATAAAATTCCAAGAAAACAGAAGTATCGACGTAAGCAAGAGTTATATACCTTAGTACCCTTTTGCAATTTTATCAGGAAGCTTAGAAAAAAATATCAAGCGACATTTAAATTTTACGAAATACGTTACCAATACGTATATATCAACATTCTTCTTCTCCTTTTTGTTAATTTAAATCACCTACCAAATATCCAGTGGACATCTAGTGCCATTTAAGCTGTAGTTTTGTTGCCCCCCTCAATCAATGGTTCATTGGCCTCTTAAATATTACATATATTTTAATATATTTCTTTGTTTATCACACTCTAAAATGTACCTACTACGTAGTTTGCAAACTCGACAGCTACTGATGCTTAAAAAACATTCATATAAACTTTATTGCACAATACAAGAAAGCGGGGGGTATGGAATGCTTCATTCCTACCTCACTAGTAACTGTGGGAACCAAAAAACGGCCCACGGATTGTAGTTGAAGCAGGGCACATCAGTCGGGTGGATTAAGGTCTATGGACCAACAGGATGCCGCATTAGGTACCAGAGGAAACAACGCAAACAATATACTTAAAACATTTTTCTGGTGTCAACTGGAATTACGCGGGACTGGCATTCATGGAAGATTCTATGTTCAAGGGTTGATGTCTGCTATTCCTGAGATAACAAAATTATCTGAGAGTTTCATGTTTTCGTTTTGAGATACGGAACCATAAAACTATATCGTTCAATACAGAAGCCTTATGATCTGTCAATTCTTAATATTTTAGTCGGTTCTTAGTAAACAAATAAAAATAACATTATGTCGCGTTTATAATCCGTTTAAATTGTTTTATTTAAATGATTGATAATGGCGTAAACAGAAAATAATATAAAAAAAACATTACTTACTCTTAAGGTGCGTCCACATTTGTATCATTTGCCCGATCAGATCTTCGTTCCGTGGCATGATCGCGTGTCACGATCACGCGTTTGGACGTTGCGCCGATCCGATCGCTCCAAATCCATGTTGCTACGCGTATCACACACATAGATCGGACAAGCAAGGCATGATCGCCGCGCCGACAGTGAGCGTCCAAGCAGCGCGATACGCAGTCATGCCACGGCACGGTGATGGGATACGAGCAAATGATACTAGTGTGGACGCACCTTTAGATATTATTGCACTCGGTGAAGTAATGCGATTGTAATGTTGTTGAATAGTTCTTAAATAATAAAGTTCAGATAGGTATTGGTATACCGGAAATTGTATTTACGGTAACATTAAATTGTTTGTGGAGTCTCGAAAATCCTAATAGAAAAGTGGGTTGTTTATTCGTGTTAACGAAATTGTTTAATGTTCCGGGCTGTGGTAAAGATCCCTCAGGAAGAGGCCTCAATTAGAAACTGTAAACATACATACAAATTCAATTATATTGAAGCCTTTTTTTGTTGACGACTAAAGCTGATGCTGCATTGCGATTCCTAACGACTTGTCAAATTATAGGCAGTTTTAACTTTGGCGCCAGACCTTCCGAATGGTTGTCGTTAAACATTTCGGGGTCGGCATTTTTCCCAGACTGATTGGCTCCAAAACATTGGTTCGCCATTTCAGCAAATTGTATCCGTGTGAGAGGGAATATAACCGCGTTTTGATTACCGCTATCGGTATTGGGCACATCAAGACTGAGATAACTCTTGCTAGAGCAAGACACTGTAACAGCTGGGATATTGTGTCCAATATAGGTACGAGCTGTCATGATATATGTACCTACCTACATCCTGCTCTGAAAGAGACTGTAGGTGCTTCGCAATCCAATTTCGTCGGTGTATCTGAAAGCTTGAAGCTGAAGCGTGGAAAACGCTGTGCACGAAACAGTCGCTCGCGCTCTTTCAGCGGGGCAGGTCGGCCCGCGGACCGTTCAGCCGCGTCAACATAGCGCCCGGCAACTTTCCGACAACAACTTTTATTCTCTACAAACACGTGAAGTTATCAGTTCGGACTCTCAAACATTTTTTTATTTAGTGTTTTGAATTTAGTTTCTGTTAAAGCAAATTTGTTTCGGACGGTAAGTTTATTTTCGTCATTAATCCACACATTTCTCGCTTTACGATATGCTTAAACGCGTTAGTATTGCGACACTGATTTATCACATTGTCTCTGTTAATTTGGAAACTCTTAATTCTTGGACTCTCTTATTTTATATTTTTGTTGCGGAATCCGGCCGCTACGGTAATTATTTATAAAATCTGTGTTGGGCCGCACCGCACATACACTGAACTAATATAAATGTTTTTCCCTTTCACGTAAATTACGATCATACGTGCCAAACTTTTTAGCATGCATTGCATTTATAAAGTTGCGCTTATTTAATTTGATGCTCCCTTAGCCGTTACTGTAAACAAAAAAAGCCTTTGGTGTATGACCGTAATATTACATTTCTTTATTATTTCTTTACTGATAATTTGTCAATACACACTCACCTTGTTGTTACCTTACACACCACCACCTCACCTAAAGATTTTTTCGTTATTAATATATTTATTATCTAAGGAAAAAGGCTCAGTTTAATTGGTTTAAGGAAAATAGGTGAATCATGTTAGATTCAAGTCTTTGCATACATAGACATTACGTGTTTAGTTGTAGGTAGTAACATTTGAAAGGTCAGGCCCACTCATGCAGACTAGGATTAAAACGGTGTAGTAACCTGCTATCACCTGAACCTTGTGCAATTCCATGTTGAATATTTTAAATGTGATGTTGGTTTTCGATTTTATTATTTCATAATGTAGCATAGCAAGAGACCGAATATATCGGTATTGCATGTATCCGTGTGCATTGATAGAGGGGGTAGTTAGTTTTATTAGAAATATGATGACTATGGAAGGTGGTTGTGTTGTGGGACTCTAGTTTGCTTATATTTTACCTAAGTAGGTATACTCTTTGCGAAATGTCTCACGTAGGTGTTCAGAAAACTTCCAGAAAACTATTGCCAACCTTTTCTGGCCGCTTGTTATCGCAGAACTGCTTTGTCACCAATTCGTTTTGCTCTCTGTAAATATAAATGTTGCTAATTTTACGCAACGGACCGATTTATAGTACAACTGGTACAAATATTTCTTCATTAAATGCTATGCAAATAATACTAGGGGTATACTTCATCTTTTGCTATCCTTTATTTTCCTCAACTACGGAGGTAAAACCTCACTGCATAACAGGAAATTATGAGATTGAAAACTACAAAAAATGAATTCACAAGGATCTGTTGTATTAATATTTGGGTAAAATTTGCTTTTTATTCAAATTCATGTGCTTGAACAAAATTTTTGCCTGATTTTTGCTAAAAATGTTCCAGTTGAGCGGTTTACCTTCTTATACCTATCTAGTTATTTTCCAAATCTACATAAGGTAGGGAAATACTGCCCATACTAACTTTCAGTACTAAAGTCTTACAGGTAAGTTTCAGTAGGTTCGGAAATGTTCGTCACCGGTCGCAATTCCATTAGCAAAGTGTCTAAGGCAATGTCGCAGCGAATGTTTTCGTTTGCTGCATAGATAGGTCGCCGTTAGTTGGTGGCTACAATGAGCGCGCAAAATAAATCAGATTAAACTTTAGCTGCTTCGGGTAAGTACAAATTTAAAATATTTCAATAAGATCGTACAAGTTGAGTGATTGATCAATAAGTGCGATCACATATAGTAATTAAAATACTTTCGGTACTTCTACATGAGGGTATAATTAATGACAATATTTTGTTTGGAGTAATCAAATAAGTACAAAGAATAGATGAGCAAAATTAGTAACAAAAGTGAAACATCAGTGGAATAAGCTCTACCTATTCAAAATATCTTACATATAATAACTTAAGCTATGTACGCAAGTAAAGTTGTACAAAAACTAAACAGATACATTTTGCATATTATTTATAGGTTATTTGAAAGGGTGTCTTATAATCTATTTGAATTATGAGTGGTAATTACAAATCTTTATAAGATTTTAAACTCGATTTGCGAACTCTTAAACATACCTTCAGATGTTTAAGAGTACGCAAAGGAGTCAATAACAGGACGCACGTAATATTAACTGACATATTAATTGGTATTGGTAAGTTTTATAATTCGAGCACTTCTCATACCTATGAGTTTTTGCACTTCGAAGCCTAGAGACCCAGTTGTCACTTAGCTATTCGTACTTTTGACCCTTTTCACATTATTCGCACTTCCAAATCTACTTATAGATCAAAGACTATGTCGACGCCTTTAGTTTATAATACTCGTATATCTTAATATTTTTCATATGGATGTGCAATAATAATGAGTATAGGCTACAGGCTGTATAAACATAATTGGTATGTGCAGTTACGTTCAGATATGATATCCAGTCCTAATATTGGATTCATTATTATGCTTTGGTTTTGGTTTAATTTCTTTAGCCCTTATTGGTTTATTTTTGGCAAGTTTTATTTTTCTACTTCTTGTTAATTAAGAGTACTCTTACATACCGCCGCACTGCGGCATCTTATACAACTTGTACAGTTTGAAAAAACAGGACTACTACTGATATTTCTTGCGAACTTCGAACTAAATCTCGAATAGTTAATATAATATTGTTAAGTCTTAGGGATGGGTACGTGATTGAAACGCACTTTTTAATCTGTTGTCTACCGCCGATGCAAATATGCATAGGCAAAACCGGCTATTCATTTTTTGCCTGGGTGACAACACCGACGAATAAGAATAGGATTTATTTCTTCACAGTTACTTTAGGTTCTATTAGAACACTTTACATATATTCAGAACTCAAACTCTCTCGTCGTAGTCACTCCTTTTCGATGTTTCCAAATGTGAACTGAACTGGGCGCCGCCGACCGCGTTTATTTAATTTATACTGTTTTAGGGTGTCCTAGAATATTCGATCGCGACACAAACAAGTCATAGAAGGTACTTCGATAGGTACCTCCGGTCCGGTAATGTACGGGAATTTTTCCACAGCCGTCTCGCTCACTCTTTTCGTATTGCTATATACATAAACATAATTATACTCTCTATATATACCTTACCGCGAATTTTAATCTTTACTTAACCAAATGTAAGCTTTGACTTGACGTGACCATTTTATTTTAATAAATAAATAATATACGGTGGGTGGACACTACGCATAATTATGCGTCTGATATAAAAAGTATGCCGTAACCATTTTCGACTTTACAAAACGATGACGAGTTAAGAAAGTGTCAAGTGTGAAAAAGAGACCAGTTAAAAAGGTGACGAGTTAAGAAAGTGACAAGTTAGCAAAAGGTCAAGTTTAAGAAAAAGACGAAGTGAGGGTCTACAGGGTGAACAGAAATATATTTCCTAAGTGCTAACCTGCACGACAGCTGCTTAGAGTGATAATTAGGGCAAAGAGATAATAACATATTTTTTTGCGGTGAAAAATGTATTTCCTTGTTATTTCATCATAACTCTAAATTTTTCAGGCATTTGACACATGACTAATGACAAGTCACTACAAGCTAAGTAGAGTGACTGAAAGAGAATGTGAGTGAGCCCGGATATAGGCTTTTAACAGTTAAAAATAATGTTGAATGTTATTTACAATTGCCACTTCTTTGCTCGCAGAACCGAAGACTCTTAGTTTATCTGCTTAATTCGTTTCATCGCTATATATATATAATATTTATTAACCTAATATATATTTGTGTATGTAGTACATATATTTTGTTATTCATGTATTTAAAGTATATAAATATGTGTTTTTGTAATTACACAAGCTTCAGCACCGCCCACAATTTTTCTACTTTGCCCTAAGGTTGACTGGTAGAGAATGCCTTATGGAATTAAGTTCGCCTTTTGTACAATCAGTAATCGAAAAATAATATTTCTGTTCACGACTTAGGAGTCACTCTGTATAGAGTCAGTCTCATATATCTTAATATTTCTTATAATTATTTTTATACTAGACTGCAGAGCCAAATTTAAAATAATGTGAACCTAATTCAAAATGCCCAAGAGCACCTTGATTACCATTGCCATTACCCTATACCAGAACAAAACTAGTAGTTCCTGAGATATTGTGTTCTAATTAGTCGGACGGACAGACAGAGTCGCAACATAAGATTTCCTTTTTTACCTTTTTGGTACGGAACCCTAATACGTCAAAACCATATCCACTCGACTGTTTGTAACGCAAAAAACAAGTAAAAAGTCAAAGGTCGGCGTCGAATACGCGGGATTAATTGTACAAATTGCAAACTCAAGAAGCCAAGGAAGCCTAATAAGTTAACCTCGAATATTTAAAATTGTTAGCGACATTTCTGGTAATCAAAATGGGCGCCGCTGCTGATGGAGGAATGTCGTAATTAGAGGGACATCAGAGTTACAGCTATAATTACGCGGCATGTACGCAATTTAATAAGTAGAGACACACTTAAAATGTAAGTCTTCCTATTTGTCGGAATGAGCACATTCATAAACTTTCCCCATATCTACCCTAAACTTTTGTTTAACCAGGTTGGTACGCTGGTAAGGTTACGCCTAATTAAGATGATAATGTTTGGAATATCGTGGAAGTGCATGTAAAGTGGATTTGGACGTTGGACGTGTATCGATCTCCAATGTATATTACAAGTACTTGTTTTGGGCCGCTATACTAGGGACGTTACGTGTGGATACAATCAATAATCTATGGCCCTTTTTAGAAGGCGCCCGCAACTTCGTTTGCACGGAGAAAAACAAGGCTTATTTTTTGTCGTTTAAACAATTTCCGCCGAACCACCGGGAATCTGCTAGGTTGGCACTCTGCTCGTAGTAAGTTTTGGGTACATACATTTTATCATGATATAGGCTACGGCCGTAGCGCTACGTTAACATCGGTCGTGAATGTGTTATGTCGTGTGGTGAACATTAAGTTATATAGTGAATCTTTCAATATTCTAATACAAGTAGGTGGGCTGGTATATAGTCTTGTCTACCTCGGGTCTCACCGGAAAATCAGCGCTGGATTTCGAGCAAGCATTGTGCTGAGGTGGGAACTTTTCGAAGCATAGGTACTTTCTTCTTGCAGTGCTCTCCAACTAGGTTGGCAGTCAGCTCCGCATATTTATCTCTGTCTTTGGCAAGGTTGAAAAGATCCGCTGCACTTGTGTCTCCAGTCCATTCCCGGATGTTTAGCAGCAACGATTTCTTCCTGTGCCTGATAGCTCTTGTTCCAGCCACTTTGTTCATGATTATTAGTTGTAGGTTGTTGTCGTGATAAGGGAACGTTGTGGTGTGGTGTACAGGAGATGCAGTAACTCGAATCGAGAAAGGGATGCTAAGGAGGTTTGGGCATGTAGATACGACCCATGAAAGAAGATTGACTGGAAAAATCTACAAGGCGAATGTAAGTGGAAATGTTAGAAGAGGAAGGCCTAAACGAACGTTTCGCCATCAAATTGGAGATATTCTGAAAAAAGGGCAAGTGAAAAGTACCTACTCTAAACTGACGAGCATGCATGAAGAGATTGATGAATGTACATGAAGCGGCAGTTGTATGCCAGGACCGTAGCAAGTGGAAGGAGGTAGTCTCTGCCTATTTCGTTGGGAAAAAGGCGTGATTGTATGTATGTATTTGTTGTAGAAATTGATATCTTGAGTGCCCTAAGCAAATGATCTAGATAGGCAACTATTCTCCTCTTGATGGTCTTCATCAGTTCCCGTTTCCTCGAAATTCGACGCAGAACGTCAATATAGGTCACTCGGTCTGTCCAGCTTGTTGCCAACATGTGTCTATATGCCCACATTTCAATGCCCAAATTTATACGTTTTCGGAATTCCTCTTTAAGGGTCCAGGCTTCACATCCGTATAGAAGTTCGCGCCATATACATAGTATTGCAGTAGATCAATGCGTAAAAATATTTAGCACAGGTAGCAGTAGTACTTATTAACTTGATTATATTTGTTGTTGTTGTATTTATGCATACCATCGATTAAAATGTTTTTTTTTTCTCTTTATAAATTGTTAAATTTCGTCCAATCGTTTTGAATTTCAGTTCAGATTTTTCTTGAATTCATGAATGTAAGGCAATTGGATTCTATAATTTGATAAAAGTATAGATAATTTATTGGGAATAATAGTTGACAGTATGCTGCGTAACAAGTTATATAAATGAAATAGAGGTTTTACTGAGATTTGGCTCGGTTTTGATTCAGATTCAAATTCATTGTGCAATCCTTTTGTTAGCGTATTTCCAATTATGGGCAGATGGAATATTGTTTCAAGGCAGAGATGTTGATGATCATGTAAAAACCGCAGACCGAAACATACAACGATGCCTTTACATCGCGCTTGTTTCAAACATTCGGACAGTTGGAATTAAAACAAAAGTGGAAGTGTCAAGACGTCACGTCAGTGTTGACGCGCGCGCCGACGACTGACACGGTGTCATTATCAGCCCGCATCAACTGATAACCACTGACCAGTAACCATTGTTTTAAACTAATGCATGAGATAACTTTAGCTTACAATGATTATCATCATTCGTGGCATATAGGACTTTGAAGAATTTTCGGCGTTAAACAGGTGCCAAAGCAAAACATAGTGGCGTTGATTTTGCTTTCATATTAATTTTGAATTGTCTGTAAGTTCTGAAAATAACTTTAACAATATCACCTTATTGAACACCATGCCATTACCATTATATTGAGCTTAAGGTCTCCAAAACTTGTCTTAAGCATACTTTCTGAGTAAAGGTAACGGGATCAAGTAGCTTTTCACACGGCAATATAATACACCAGGGATGATCTACAAAAGTAAATAATGTTCCCCTTTAAGGGAAAGGTAGAATTACTTAACGCAATTGTCTCATTTCCTCGAATTATGGACGAACGCCGGATATATTCTGAAATATCTATATGGTATTTCCTTAATGTAACTTTCCTCATAATAGGTGTAGGAAGGTTACCTACACCTAGTACATGTATACAGGGTGATCAATCCAAATGGGTCAGTAGTGGGAAACTATGAGAGATAGCGAAATTTCTTCTTAGGAACTATGGTCTGGATTTAAAATTTAATAATAATGGCATTAAATTTTTTTAACTCTAGAGAGAATTAATCTTTGCATCCAGGAAAATAGCTACATTTTGAACATTTACTTAAATAAAATAATAATCTTATTTTTTACAATTTCTTTCAATTGTTTAAACAAGATTCCATTAATAATTCGCACCATCAACAATAACAACGAAAAAACTTGCAGAATTTATAACATTGTTTACAGAGATTTTGACCAGGTTCGATTCCCGGCTATGTATGAGTTAAAAAAAAAAAGATTCCATTAATAATTCGCCCCATCAACAATAACAACGAAAAAACTTGCAGAATTTATAACATTGTTTACAGAGATTTTGACCAGGTTCGATTCCCGGCTATGTATGAGTTAAAAAAAAAAATGCCTTTATTAACAGATTTTGACTTCTCCATACTGACCCATTTGGATTGATCACCCTGTATAAATTAATGTGATAATTCTGTTTGACGTGAAATACGTACCTATATTTTTTTTAGCTAGATCAATTCGTTCATAGTTGTTTCGTTTCACAATGTGTCTTATTTTTCGATTTAGGTAAGAACAAAATGTAAGTCACGTGTGACAGCAACCGAGCATGTTTCATATTTATTTTATCATTTAGAAATGAAAATTTATTGAAAAATACTGGGATACCCTGTCTTTGGCCAATTTTCATCTAAATCTGTTCAACGGTTTACGCGTGATTGAGTAACAAACCTCAAATCGGGGCAATATTACAGAATATTAGAAGGATTTAGTAGTAGATTGTTTGACAAGGGGCTAAAATAAGCCATTATGACACGAAGTCATTATTTGGACGAGCTCACGAAGTGAGCGAGGACAAATATATCTGAGTGTCATAATGGCTTTTAGCCACGTGTTAAACACTCTGCTTTTCACTTCGACTGCGAGAAAATAAATAAGACTTAACATTAAAATTGTATATTTCATGAAAAATAAAAAGTACAGTTTGAGCAATTCTTTATAGTTTTATTGACAGCTTATATATTTTTTTAAACTGATTTTGGCCAATCTGATAAGGTTGGTTTGTTTGTTTTTAATTATTCGTAAGTAGTATGTAGCTGGCCGCAAGTTTTTTTTTCAGTTTCATAGGAATTTGTATGGGATTATATTCTTTTAAACCCTAGGGGCTAAATGTACTATTTTAGTCTCGCTTCGCGAAGCTAATATGATTTATTTTTTGAGCAGGAGAAGTGAAAACATCTTTAACTTGTCGACGTTCACTACTAGATATAGCTCATTCCGAAGGCTTAACGAACATTTTTAAATTTATGTAAGGTCAGATCCCCATCTGACCTTATTTAATAAATTATGTACGAAACATAATTTATTTCGTGGGGCAAGAGAATCCATGCAATTGGCCCAACTCTATTTCCATTGACACAATGTCAGTTTTCAGTATCACATTTACAAAGTTTCTCTTACCCCGGTGTTTCTCTTACCCCACCTGACCTTAGAGGTTGACTGAGAACTGAATAGGGATAAGTCTGGCTAGGCCTCCTTACTAGTAATTTGATTCAGTGGGGGGAGCGCAATTCCACAAACAGGAATGCCACCGCGGCCACTTAAAGTTGGGGTGGGACGCAGTCGGCAAGACACGACAAGAACTTCGGCGGTGGGTTGAACCGGTTCTATTCTATCATATTTGGGGTGGGGTAAAGAGAGAAGAGAAATCGGGCATCACACGCTATCTGTATCCATCGACTACAAGAAACCTCAACCAGTCCACTAGATGACGATCTGGTTGAGACGGACTAATGAGTTTGTCTTGTCAGTGCCTGACGGTTTCTTTCGGTTTGTGGTCTCTATTCGGGAACGTTTGCTATGTTATTACATTGGTGCGAGTGTACACGTACAGTACAGTGACATGCCCTCCCACATGCGAGCGCCGCGCCGCGCCCACGCCTCGCGAAGCCGGCGCACTGCTGCTCTTCACTGAACTGCAATGCGTCACGGACTCATGAATGAGAGAACAACGGAATCGAAAATTGTTTGTATTATCTTTAATTGGTTTTCAGTTTGATTTTTACACAATGAACTGCTTATTCGTTTAGTGAATTTATTTATATAGAGGTGTAATCAAGATTGGGAATGCCTAATATGTTATTAAGCAGCTTATGGTTTAACTATTTGATTGTAATCTCGAATTGAGTCACAATTGTCGTCATAGGTACATCCATCTAGTTGTTTTAACTAATATTGTATCGTACGTGCAAATTACGACTATACATCGTAAAACGTAATAAAAACGATGTAAAAGCTGTATTGTAAAATTAACGATCGCAGTTTTGTTTAGTCAAGCTTTAAACAGGGCGCTATTACGGAGTGGCAATAATTCAGGCCTGTTTAGAGCCGTTCGTCGTGTTTTAAGTCACAGACAACGCGCGGCACAGTTTATCCGGAGCCTTTATGAAAGTCATTTAATTAAAATCCACAAAAGAAACAAATTGCACGAATAAACTTTTATTAGCGACGCATATTGGAAAACAGATCACGTTTGCCGTTGAATTTTATATTCATTATGAATTTGTAATTGAAATACGAACAGTTTTTAATGGAAATCCTTAAACTTTGTCAATCAAATTGATATTTTCGTTTCAGCATTATTTATCAGTGTTGTGTTTATGGCTGCTAAGGTTGAATCAAAATTTTGACAAAAGGAACTTCTCATTTAGCGAGTGGGCTATAGATACGGAATCTAGTTATGTCACTTCATTCGCCCATAACTGCCAAACTTTCGTCATGATAGTTTAATATAAAACAACAGAGATATGTACCGTGTTTAGCTAGTAATCAGCCAACTGAAGCTAAGTATGGGCATGGGCAATTCCACGATGTATAATATAACTGTTGACTACCAAATCGGCATCATAGAAAGGTATCCGTAAACTTAATCTCCATCTCTTCCAATGCTGTTTGTTGTAACAATAAAGTATTTTATTGTTTATATTGTCTATGATTGTCTATGAGTTCTTCTAATGTATTAGTCACTTGTTTAAGTTGTACGAAATATGGTGTTGTCGCAAATGTGATATCTTCCCAATAAACAGGATTATACTTCTTAAGTGTGTTTTAGCCTGTTCAAGTCCTATCAGGTTATGGGCGCAGCGCTCATAATTCTGTTTAGGTGAAGATTGTGGCGGAGATCGGGTTCCGGGGTTGACGAGGAGGCAGAGAGGTCTATAGCGGAATCTGGAGAGGTCGTGTTCTGTGTGAGCGGCATCAGGCTTTTGCAGCGTGGCAGCATCGTCAAAATGGAGTCCCATATCATATCAACAGCAGTGAAGCTGGAAGGGCAGAAGAATTGGAACACATGAAGGCACTGAAGAGAAGACGAAAGCTAACAAGATAGAGTGGTCCAAAAAGGATGCGAAAGCTCAATCAGTCATTGTGTCGAGACTGAGCGAGACTGTAATAGTGCATGTGTTGACATGTGATACTGCTAAGGATATGTGGACGAAACTTAAGGCGGTATTTGACCCTAAGTCGGCTACGAGTACGTTGATGCTTCAGCAGAGGTTTCTGCAGTACAAGTATGATGGTGGTGACTTGTCGGTATTTCTTTCTAAATTACAAGAAATGAAATGTCAGTTAAAGCAAGGCGGCGAAGAGGTTTCAGACAAATTCCTAATGACCAAGGTGCTAATTTCCTTGCCGGAGAACTACAGTCACTTCATATCAGCGTGGGAGAGTGACAGAATTATGATGATTTAGTTGCTCGGTTGCTTGTGGAGAAAGAAAGGCTTAAGGCTAGAGAAAAAGACGAGGAGAATGCTGCTTTGTATGTGCAACACAGAGGGAATAATATGAAGCCAGGCAGTTTTAACAGAAAATGTTTTTTTAAGTGTGGAAAAACCGATAATTTTGCAAAAAATGCAAGAACACGTCAGAAGGTCGAAAATGTTTCGTATGTAACGAGGTTGGTAATTTGAAACTAGATTGCCCGAGGCTGAAAAACAAATATCAAAAGGATCATCCGAAACTTAGACATTCGTCGTATAATAATGCATTTATGGCTATGACAATGACAGCCGTGTATGTGAGTCGAGATGAATCATTCGGTCAAAGATGGATTATAGACAGCGGAGCGAGTGAACATATGACCTATGATAAGTCATTGTTGTTAAATTTTCAAATAATGACAGATAGGTTTATTATTGTTGGAGATGGACGGCGTCTACCAGTTTATGGCTCCGGTGAAGTGGAGTTGGATGTTTTTGACGGGAATTCTCTTGTGAAAACAACCATGAGTGATGTCCTATATGTACCAGACATCAAAATCAATTTATTTCCCGTGTCTAAGGTGACACAAAAAGGGTACAAAATCGAGATGAGTGACAGCAAATGTTTCATTCGCAAAGAAGATGTTACGTGTAGAATTGGAAACCGGGTGGGTAATTATTAGTATGGTTTACAAATAAAACAGCAGTCAGTTACTTTGTCCTCTACTGAGACTGAGTTTGTTGCTTTGAGTCATGCAACCAGCGAGGCATGCTGGCTCAGGGATATTTTAGTTGATTTCGATATCAATGTAGGTCCTATCACTTTGTATGAGGACAATCAGTCCACTATCAAGATGGCTCATTTGACGTGCACTTCTCGGGTAAAGCATCTAGATATTAAACAAAGCTTTATTAAAGAAAAAATAGGTAAAGGCATAATTGTTACAAAATACATTAGTACTGAGCAGCAGTTGGCTGACGTATTTACTAAAGCTTAGGGGGGAATTCAGTTTAGAAAGTTTAGGGACATGTTATTGTTTGTTGTATAGAATTTTAGATTTTTTTAAGTGATGCAAGTGTTTGAAGTTTATAAAGTTTTTTGTTTAAAGGTAGTTTGTTTACGTGGCTAGTTTAAAAGTTGTAAAATATTTTATTGAGGGGTGGTGTTGTAACAATAAAGTATTATACTGTTCATATTGTCTATGGTTGTCTATGAGTTCTTCTAATGTATTAGTCACTTGTTTAAGTTGTACGAAATATGGTGTTGTCGCAAATGTGATATCTTCCCAATAAACAGGATTATACTTCCTTAGTGTATTTTAACCTGTTCAAGTCCTATCACTGTTAAAGTCCTGTCTACCCTCATGACAGCAGGCAGTCGATTAAAACATTTACGTGTTCGTGCTCCTTTGGAGTACCGACAGATATCCGATGCGCAGTCACGGGCCGCACAGCTAGCCCACCTGCAAAGCCTCATTAAAAAAAAATCTGAGACGTCATATTCACCAGTCTTTTAAACATGGTGATCCTTCTAAAGTGTGAAAATTTCTTAAGTCGCTAGGAGTTGGGAAATCTCAGCAGGATTCCTGTTCTAAAGACCTGAATATTGATCAGCTGAATCAGCATTTCTCTTCTTCTTCCGTTTTTAGCGGTCCTGTTAAGACCAGGACCCTTGATTATCTTTCATCTCTCCCAACTCCAGACTTTAATCCTTTTTCTCTATCTCAATTTTCCGACAGTGATGTTAATAAAAACGTACTAGCCATTACTTCCAACGCTGTTGGTGTTGATAATGTGAGCCGTAATATGATCCTTCCTCTGCTTGACCTTCTTGTTCCTGTAATTGCCAGTATCCTGAATGCTTCTGTTTCTTCTAGTGTCTTTCCTGCTATCTGGAAGGATGCTGATATAATTCCCTTACCGAAAAAATCGAATCCTGCCACCTTCTCAGATTACCGACCTATTTCCACTCTTCCTTTCTTATCCAAAATCCTTGAACGTTTAGTATTTCAGCAACTTACTTCTTTTCTAAATCAGAATGATCTTCTAAATCCATATCAGTCCGGTTTCCGATCCGGTCATAGTACGACTACTGCGCTCGTAAAAATTACGGATGATATTCGGTCGGGTATGAATGACCGGAAATTGACGGTGCTAACACTGTTGATTTTGAAATTTTGTTGGCTATATTACGTTCTCTTAACATATCTCCTGCGTTGATTTAAACTTACACGATCTTCACTCATTATCACAACACAACAAAACAAAACGGGTCGCGTATAAATCATATTTATACGCGATTAAGCCCCGTTTTGTTGTGTAGTGATAATATCTCCTGCGATTATTGAATGGTTTCATAGTTACCTAACTAATCGTCGGCAGTGTATAAAGCTGAATACTTCCCGCTGTCCTTGGTGCAGCATACTTTTTGGCGTTCCGCAAGGCGGTGTGCTGTCTCCACTGCTATTTTCAATTTTTATTAATTCCATTACTCATAATCCATCTTCTTTTTATCACCTTTATGCCGACGATCTCCAAATATATTCTCAGGGTGTACTCGGCGATCTCCCGTCGGTCATAATCATGGCAAATTGTGACTTGGCCTGAAAGTTAATCCTACGAAGACGCAAGTTATCATCATTGGCAGCTCAGAGATGATTTCTAAAGTTGACTTTGCTGGCCTCCCAAGAATTGTATTTAATGGTGTTCAAATTCCTTTTTCTCACTCTGTAAAGAATTTAGGTATAATCTTGGATCGCACTCTTTCCTGGGTGCCGCAGCTGAATGAGGTTAGCAGGAGGGTGATCGCCGCAGTGGGTTCACTGAGAAGGCTTCGTAATTTTCTTCCTAAATTCTAAAATTGCGCTTGCTCAAACACTACTCCTTCCCATTTTTGACTACGCTGATGCTGCCTTTGTAGATCTTTCCGAGGAGCAACTTAACAAACTTGAGCGAATTCAAAACATCTGTATTAGGTTTATATTTGGGTTACGTAAGTATGATCATGTGTCTAGTTTCCGTTCACAACTCAAGTGGCTCCCTATCCGTCTCCGTCGTAACTTCCCGCTATCTCAAAGAACGTTTTAGTTATCTTCTATCAGCAAGTTCCACTCAAAACTTTCTTCTAGCTGTTCCATCATCAAAGTCAAAGTTTTATACAAATTCTTTTACATTCCGGGCTACTGTGTTGTGGAACTCTCTCCCACTCGATTTAAGGCAAGCGAAGTCATTCATTATTTATCTCTCCCATAATTTCTATTTATAATTCTGCTACTAGTTTTCTAATCACTTTGATGTCAACTGTATCATAGTTTTCTTTCTTACACTGTATATATATATATATATATACAAATTTATAGTAGTATGTATGTTTAGTATATGTATATGTATAATATGTATGTTTGATTTTATTTATTTTTTGTATTATGTGTAATGTTATCTCACCACCTACTCATTTCTAGCTATTTTATGTCATTTCCGCTACCCAAAGGTTGTCTGGAAGAGATCGCTCTTTAGCGATAAGACCGCCTATTGTCTACCTTTTTTATGTTAAGGCTCTATTGTACTGTTTCTGTTGTTGGTGTGCAATAAAGTATTGTAGTTGTTGTTGTATATATATATACAACAACAACAATTCTATATATATATATATATATCTCGAGCTCCAGAGTGATTCGCTGTGATCGATCCCCTATATATAAAGTCCATCTACTCGAAGCCATTTGTCATCTTCAACCAATTTGTGTTTAATTTACGAAAAAAGTTTCAAACAAAAATATCCCGTAGGCGGCCCATCGGCTAATACGAAGTGCTCATTAAGAACTGTTTTAGCTCGAATACAGATGACTTAATTACCCTAATTGGATTAGAATAAATTTAGCTATATTAGTAAAAGTGTAAGACACTCGGGGATTATTCGTGTTTCATAACATGAAACCTTTGGTGTCACGGCCTAACCAAATTTGTTGGCTGTGAAGCCGTGAATAAAAATAGTTGGTAGGTATGCCGTTGACGAATATAATTGAATGTGATGTTCAAATATAAATGCTTCGTTACATTTTAGAGCGTATTTGATGTAAATATTACGATAATTTGTAACCTTTACATGTGTGAATGACAGGTAAATTGTTACGGCCTATAACATGACCAATTTTTAAATTTTATTATTTGCCAGGAATTGGTAAGAATTAGGGACTGCTTACAGTGGCATGGCGTCTATATAAGCCGATTCCCACCAGGTTGCCCAAGGCAAGGCTTATAACCACATTTTTCTATAAATATGAGTCAATAAATACGCTTGGCCTTCCTTGTAATTTTCCTGACGCCACGCCTCTGTTGCTTAACCTCCTCTGTTCGTTTTGAACTATAGGTTGATCAGAGTAAACACATTTGCATTAGGTTAAGCACAAGGAACTTAGAAGAGTTGCAGATTAGACAGAGTGACTACATAATTGTTGCATGTTAAATGGGGTCATGTACGCACCAAGGGTTAGCAAAGCAAGCATGTCTGTAGAACCGTATCGGCTTGGATGGCGTGCCATATTTAGCCCATTCACCAGATGGCCTAGCACGACGCGATACGGAACTTGTCCCACAGGTCAATTTAGCTATTATTTTGAAATATCTAAACGATTTATTAGTATGAAATTTTGTAGCCTCGATTGTGAGAGTAATTTTTAATAATTTAATGTAATATGAAAAGATTACTTCTTATTAAACTATCGAAGTCATTGCACAAGTACAAGTAGTAGCTATTTAGATAATTTCATCGTGCTCAAGCTAGCAAAATGAAAATATAAAATTTACTTTATTGTACATTTATATTACTTTATAAATCACAAAATAATACATACGTAAAAGCCGAGTAAATTAAACGTTGATAACTATATTACAATCTGGTAATTCCCAGCGGACTGCACAGTACCGCGAACTATAAATTGGTACCACTCGCTACTGCATTTGCAGATGAATAAGATTATCTTTGTTATTAAGGTTGAAATTGCACAGTATATTTGCAATTATGGTCTACGCTGGGGTTAAGAGCCACTTCGTGCACTCATAACTTATCAAATTTATACAACCCTATTTGAAACAAAGCTCGTAAAACAAAAGCTGAGCTCTGAAGTCTCTTTCATAACGCGCGGGCCACCCTCCTCAGCCCTGAAACCAAGCTTAATATTGGTTAACCGAATCATGCTAATGATCCTTTACACTTAAATAGGTAAACATAGAATAAAATCATTCGAGATAATCTGATTTACAAGGTAGGCTCCCTACTTTGTATTGAATTTCTCATTCAATATGAAAGGTATATTAAGTATTATATCGTCGGATAAAGTTGCAAACCTAACTCCATTTTTTTCAAAATAATGTTTTTTCGCTTTTAGATAGTAAAGTCTTAACGCATATAATGGCAAAGCACTTAAATGCTAGGAAACAATCGTTTAAGTTTAAAAACCGAAATAGAAAACCTCACAATATACCTGACCGCCATATACAAAGAATACTCCCAGCCATATTATATTGTTAAAGTTAAGTTTTTTGTGCCTCCTGTACAATTTGATCCGATCGAGTTACGAGGTTAGCGACTATAGGCGACAATATATGCATTAGATAAGTAGGTTACGGTCTTTAAACGTCGAAATGTATTCTAGTAGAAATTTACTAGGGTCCAATTCCGCACGATTATAAAGACCAGCACAACGATATGAACTTGTCTCTTACAATCGTAGGTATATTCGTAAGACCATTTTGTTTCCACAAAGGCCGAAAGTACGCTTATTGCAAATTTGGAGAGCACCCTCAAAAGGTCCATCTACGACATTATTATTACTCGACGTAGCATAATGGACTTTTTTATTACTTGAAATTAAATTAGGTTATTCAAAAGAACTGTAATTAGGGATTTATTTTTGATGGAAAATGTTCAGCAAATTAATAACACTATTATTTGTAGCTTTCGTTAAAAAACATTTTTTTTCGTAAAAACAGAGAGAAGTCCAGTTATTTCGAATGTCAAAGTTGTTGAGAGCGTTGACTCAATGAGATTACAATTTAAATATAGGCGGGGGCGAGTTGCCAAATGATTCTCATCGGGAAATGTCCGGCCTGCGCGGAGCTCCCGCGTGATATGCCGATTGTTCCGCGCTATCTACACCAAATTGCTTCTGAATTATCCTCTAACCGCTAATAAAACCCAACCAACTTTAGTCTTGTAAAACGATGCCAAACGGTTCAATTTGGGATACACACAAAGCGGTTCAAATTCTTTGCGGTAGCCAGTGCTGATTAAAACATTAAATTTCCGAAGAACATCATGGCGCTTGGAACAATTTAAGAGCACCGATCTGGTTTATTGCCTACCCCAAAACTTCAACCGAGAACATTATTTGTTAATGCAATAAGTTCCAGAGCAAAATGTGAAATTTCAGCAATATGAAAGTTAAATAAAGAAAACCGCCGGTGGATTTGCAACTGTGTGTGTCATTATAATTAGTAGGTACATCATGCAAGCGTTGTACATAATGACACCAAAGCATGACTCTAAAGCTGAGCCGGCTTATTGAAATACCATATAAGGTGACAAGAATTGATTATCGAATCCAGTTAATTTCTGTATTCATTTTAGCATATAGTGTATGTACCAAAACACGTTTGTATTCTCAAGGGTCCCCTATAATTAATTACATCCCGGATCTCGTGTTTGTTTAACATCACTACGAGTTTGCAGTTAAATTAAGCGAATGAATTTGTCAATTTTGGTGAAGCTCACCTGAAATAATTCAGTATGTTAATGATAGGTAATCTTTGACTTGTCAACCGCTTGAGAATTCTCTAAATATAAATTAAAAAGACTATCGCCATCGCAGCATATCGACTTGGCGTTGTTCTCTACAAGGTCTTTATCGTGACCGTGCTTAGTTGTTCTTATTAATGAATTGTCTTTGCATGGTTGAAATATTACAGAACATAAATTTGGTAGACCTCAAAAATTCCTTACCAAATGAATTTATCAGTGAACTTGTATTCGAGTGTCGAGCATTAACACTTGGGGAAAGTTACCGCGGGTAGGAGTCGGAGCAGACAAGTTAATTCGTTAGCGTGCGCATGATTGTCTTACATTGTTAGCTTTGCCAATTTACCTAACAGTATTACGAGCGATAACAGTCACAGAACCGTAACTTAAATTTATACCTCTTAAACTACTGGTGTTATTGCGGAGACGCAAGTTTAAAACCATGTTATGGGTAGCTGTTGATGTTTATCTGCACTTAAGGGTAAATATTGAGAAGAAATTGCCGAAGTTCACGACCGAAGTTGCTACAGGCGAAAACATAAATTAAGAAACTTTCGTTATTAAACCAGCTGGCCTTAGGGATTAAAGGTTCTATTTTCTAAGTCCGTAAAATGGCTTGCAGATAATACGAAACAATTACACTTCTTACTTATCGATAAATAACCTCTGTAGTTGGTATAAAGCTTAGGATCGACTCGCGGATGACTTTCAGACTAAATTCTTGATGTAGTCTTATTTTTTATTTCTAAGAAGGTATACACAATAAAATGTATGCCTCAAAAGTATCGAGTAACATTGTCACTGGAATAGAATTAATGACAGGTGTATTGTAAATTATATTACAATCACAAAAAGCTTTTAAAGTTGGTATATTGGTTCTAATAAATGTGCTGGTGACTCTGGAAATGGTGTGGTATGGAAAAATTTAGACTTAAAGTTAATGTAGTCAGCCAACGCTGTATACTGGGCGCAAACATGCTTGTTCCATTCTCAGGCCGTGACGTACGTTGCTCAGCTAAATTGCAGAGCACTGTGGTGTGGTGTTACATTGTGCTGCTACTGCTACACTGCGTACATCTGAAAGGGTGCTATTTCTATTAACGTGTGTCTGTGTAGCTCCAAAGGTACGCTTTACTTTACTTATCACTTTCCTTTTGGTGCGCTAACGTATACAGGGTGATCAATTCAAATGGGTCATTAGGGAGAGCTCAGAAACTAAGAGGGATAGCGAAATCTGTTCTGAGGAACCATGGCGTCGGTTTTAAATTTAATAATAACGGCATTCAAAGTTTTCTTTAACTATAGAGAGAATTAATCTTTGCATCCAGGAAAATGGCTACATTTTGATCATTTACTAAATAAAATAAGTATCATCTTTTTGAGTTTTTCTTTCAATTATTTAAATAAGATTCCATTAAAAATGCGTTCCTTGTGACTTATGTTTCGCACCATCAACAATAACAACGAAAAGACTCGCAGAATTTATAACATTGTTTACAGAGATTTTGATCAGGTCCGATTCCCGGTTATGTATGAGTTAAAAAATAAATATTGAATGCTATTATTATTAAATCTATAACCGACGCCATGGTTCCTAAGATTTCGCTATTTCTAATAGTTTCTGACTTCTCCATACAGACCCATTTGGATTGATCACCCTGTATAAGTTTTTGCGTGGCAGCGTACTACTACTACCGTATCGTGTAATTTGTTCGCATTTCAAACAGTTCCGTTGCCCCAAAAAATAACAATAAGTATAAAGCATACAGACACATAAATGTGGAAATATTTGCCTGCACTTGTTTTATCTATGTTAGACTCAATATGAATAAAGTTTTTTGCTGAATCGTGCTGAAGTGATCATTTCGCTCTTGCAGAAAGTTTGATGATGGGCAACGTTAATAACATACGGGTTAAAATATTGTACTTAATATTCAAAATTACATATAGGTACATTAGTAATTTAAAAAACGGGTTATGTTTCAATGGTTCACATTAGTGGTGAGTGAACAGACAATCCTTACTTATGAAGAAAATATTTATCTTGAAATAAAGAGTTTATCAGCACGAATGCCAAGATTGTGAAGTAGCTACGGGACATTAATTCGGGCATACATATTTACCGAGACGAATCTCTCAATGTACCAAATATTTCCTCCACACCACACAGGCGCGATTCTTTCTGTGAGCGTCTGGAACGATATATTATTCCTTACAAGAAGACGGATGAGGCACTTTAATAATAATGAAACACAACTTAGAAAGGTGGAGCAAGGTGAAGTGCCTTCCCTACAACCCCTACAGGAAGGAATTTTGTGGTAAAATTGGCTCAAGTTCAAGTTTGGATCATAGTGTGCGTTTGCGTAGGTAAATAATGTTTATGATGAACGCACATTTTAAACACCATGTTGAAAATATACTTATTAGATGAATATAAATAGATATTACTGGTACTATAATTATGTAGTACCAGTAATATATATTTATTTTCGCGACGATGATGATAGTCGCAAATATCGAAAAGAAGACAGCCTACATCGGAACTAAACAACGTCTTACATACCTAGTCCGAAATTCTTGGAAAAATATAATCAACATTAATGCACCGAGTGAGCAGAGAAAAACCAACGAAGAAAACATATAAGAGTCAGGAACAATCAAATATACCAACCTCTCATCATCATCATCATCATCATCATCACCATTTCAGCCATAGGACGTCCACTGCTGGACACAAGCCTCCTCAATAAATTCCCACATGGGCCGGATAGAGGCGACCCGCGCATCTAGTGAGTCCCCGCAACCCTAACCAGGTCGTCCCGAGTATACCTCTATATGGCCTATACGACCAATGACTGGCAATTAAGTTTATTTCATGCCATTAATCATGTATTGATGGTTCTTATTTATTAGCAATAAATATTATGTATATCAAGTGTCTAATATAGAGGTACCAACAACATATACCTTCTTAAATATCTTTGCTAAACATAACCATAACATATTTTAAGGAAAGTTTCAATATATTTAGCTGAATCTGCTAAGTATATTAAAACAAATTTTTTGTTACTGTCTTTTGTAAGGTCCAGGGATCAGACCTCGCATTCATTGCGATTATTCATGAAAATTATGATAATTAGGTTTCTTTCTCTTGGTCCGTAAAGTTTGAATTGTTATTATATCCTGTAATAGGGTTGGTTCGATTTCATATCTGGCTACTGAGCAGAATGCTAAGCTGTAAATTACAACTGAATTTTATTGGTTTACGTGCCACGCAAACGAATTATTACATTATTGTGATAAACGCTGCAACATAAGAATCGTACTCTAATGAACATTAAGTTTACTTCAGTCCAACTGTTACGTACGTTCCTGTTAAATTACATGAGAGGGCTGCTGGCATAATTCCATAAATAATGTATGTACAAAAATATAATCCAGGTAATGAAAATTATGACAAGTTCCTCATTTATACGTCGTGACGTTTCCATGACTTTCTCCAGATAAAAATCTGTAGGTTGCCGTTACAGGCCTACAAGTAACGATAAAAAAACAGGCATATGATATGATTGATATGACTCGAGTTTCCTTAAAAAGGTGGCATCCGAGGTGAGAGACAGCCCTATTTTCGACCCAATCACGAATAATATGCAAATAGGTTATCCCCGGTTTAAGTAGAGATTACTTACCGCTGCATTAAGGCCAGAGCAACTTCATTTCCGAAAGCTGTGGTGTAATTGGAAAACGGCGGTGTGTAAATACTGTGTGATTTTGTACTAGATATTTTGTGGGTAATTTGCATCTGCGTTAGTTTGTAAAAAAATCATGAAAGATATTACAAATACATAGTTCTTGCACCTGCATTTTTAGTTTTTAGTTTCTGTGTGAAGTTTTTGGTACGTTAGTTTATAATTTGCGTAGGAAGTTGTTATTTGATATTTATATTGTTTTTATCGGTTTACCCTTGAAATTTCGACAAACATTTAATCGAATTTCAGTTCAAAGTCAACGATACACATTTTTTCATTTGATCGAATATTCATTACATTAAACAGTTAAATGGTGTATTTTTATAACACCGACTTTTAATCTGTAGAAATATTATTTACTATATACTTTATTTCGCAGAACTTTATTTCATATTTTATAATTTTGTTTTCAATTTTACATTGAAGAAAATCGACTACCTTTTTTGAACTTAGTTTTCTAGTAGAGAAATTTTTATAAGGGACGCAGTTCTAGTTATTAGGCGGAAGTTGGTTCTGGCGTTTCGCTCGCTCGCTTCTCTCGCTCGTTAGGGTCACAGTTCAACCTAACACTCCTCCTCGCTTCGCTCGTCGTCGTACCTAACCTAAGCCAAGTCGGACCTGCCTTAGAACTAGATTAATGCCGAAAAGTATTTCAATAATTACTTATTCAATAGCAAAATAGGAACCGCCATAAAGTCATATCGTAAGCAAGTCAGACCTCGGCGGCTCGCTCGCTTCGCTCGCTCGTTAGGGTCGCAGTTCAACCTAACACTCCTCCTCGCTTCGCTCGTCGTCGTATTTAACCTAACCCAAGTCTGACCTGCCTTAAAGTAGAATACGTAACCTACGGTTCTGGGAGCGAATTATTTTTGTTAGGGACGCAGTTCTATCCTAACATAAGTTCTCTATACTTGCTTGAGTTTATACGTCGATGAAATAATATAAATTATTTGATGTTCTATCTTTAAAATAATCTATTAAATGTAATTTTAAGCATTTAAAATTCCCTATATCATTGCTCTAATAATTGTTATAATATGTAATGAATAGTCGATGAAGCCATAATAATACTCCAAGCGATAATATTTATACTGAATATTCTATGAATCGTTTTCGATGAAATGAAATTCGATGAAAAGTTTGTCGAGATTTCAAGGGGCACCCGTATTTATCATGTATCTTGTTATTGAATAAATTAAATTATTCGAAGTTGAAATTAGACATTATAAATTCTCCTAGGGATATAATAATATAATAGATAAGTTCTTTGAATATAATTTATTATTACTAATCCCTACAGGCGTAAATGCGACCGACTGGTCCTTTATAATGTTACTAATACTAATTGACTAGGTACCCTAATTAGTTGATTTATATTTTACCCGTCGTCATATACTACGACTATAGGGAAGATTACCAAGTTTATTATTGCTTTTTTTGAAGCTCATGTACTAAATTCTTGCTTATTAAACAATATTATTATATTATCTTTGTAGGTAACGCTGCCATGAGATGAGTCAAGGGTTCGTTCAAATTTCAATAAAATGTGTTAAAATGTTTCCTTTAAGGTTAATAGGGTTTAATATCAAGGGTACTCAAAAGATACTTAAATAGTAATATTCTTACGCTGTGACATGGCATGGGATGTCAAAACAAGTGAGATAAGTACATCGCATTCTTGACCTTTCTTTTTGTGACAATTTGTATATATTTATTCATAACTGTTTCCAAATTTCATAAGCAGCGGTAGAACTTATCTCCCTATTTCGAGGTAAGTTTGTTAAATCACGGTCAAGTCAATTGTTTGAAAAGGACCAAGTAATTATTCCTTTGTCAACATGACAGGTAGACACCTCTTACCTTGAGGGAATTGTTTTCAGACTTTTAACCCAATTGAATTTTATTTTACTAGCAAATATTTCGCAATGAAGTTCACAATAAGGTACAAGAAAAGAAAACGAAATGATTTTAGAGGTATTCTTAGAACAGTAAATTATTTTCAGCAACTGATTTTGCAGCCTACAGCCTACATCAAAACTAAAGAACGTCTTGACTCGTAATACAATGAAAAGGGTTTTGGCTAAAATCAGTTTTTACCGAGCAAATGAAGACGTTAAGTCTACTTATAATTTAATTGAGTTTGGGCCCAAACATTACTGTTACACAAAAATAATAGTCGCAGCTAAACACCGACGTGGTGATGTCAGAAGTGTCTATTTGTGTTACTAGAAAGAAATAGACGACACGTAACTCCAACATATTGTGCCCAGAGAGATAGAGTGAAGCCAGACTGACGGCTGCCAGACTAAACCATATCGATAGTAAAAATATTTTGATTTACTTTATTGACGGACGTCACAAGGCTATCTTACCATTAAATCAAAATATACGCACCATCGATTAACTAAAGTTGTTCACACAGGAAACCGTTAACAAGGCGGCGGATAACATAATTCACTTTGAGCCAAATAGACTTAGTTCATTATCGCATGACTAGGCAATATGGATCCAAATAGATTTCACGCGGAATCTAAATTAATCTCCTTATTACATGTGGCTTCTACTACAATGTTATATTTGCGCCAATATCATATATTAAAGTGACGTAATTTATCTTCATTAGTCTTCGAATTTCACTAGACTTCCTTACAATAAGAACGTTTAATGTCTTAATCGTAATTTTAAAAGTATCGTAAAGTTATTATTGCGATAAATTGTTAAAGGTTTTAACGAGAAATCGTTAAAATTTTATAGCGATCTAAATTTCTATGCCGCATGTATTTACTGAAAGGGCAGGGCAGACGACTTTAAAAGGTATCAGAGGTTCAGTTGCTGTAACCACAGCATAACGCTTAAAAAATGCTAATTCTACTGTAATTGTTGTAATTCATCATCATCATACATCGTAATTGATTAATAATCACGTTTTTGTCATTGAATAGTGATGGCGAATTGTAGGGTTAATTAGGTATGGCATGTTTGTAAACGGAGTGCGCATCTTCGTTATCTCATCTAAGTATTAAAAATGACTGACTGTTGAGTTTGTTTCGGCTTTCTTCTCTTTAGTGGTCTCCTCTTGGGAAACGCCGTAGAGTCAGACTTATAAAAGTGCCCTTGTAATAAAGAATAAAGATCATTATTTTATTATGCATCATATGGATATATCCATTAGGTATTCACTTATTGGTATTGTACATACATACCCATACTGGTAAGAGTAGGCAATACAGTAAGAAATAAATATTTGCTATCCCTGAAAGAGCCTTGTACATTTTATGTGGTTTCTCGACATTCGCGAAAGCTGTGACCTCTATTTTTAGGGCCGTAAAAATGATATGGTGTCACCTCCGCCATCATTGATCAACTGATGGACGATAAAGTAAAAAGCTTTCCTTGGATCTTGGATTATACTTTTCCTCATATTTCGGGTATAAATACTTACTATTTGCAATGTGGGCATGAAGTGACGAAAATGATAATCTATCACTAGTTTGTTCGTCCAGCCATAACAATATTATTACTTAAACTAATAATTTTTGTAATGAATTAGTTTAATAATAAGCACTCAAATATAAATTATTAGTAGAAATGTGTTGTTGTCGACTGGGATCCCTTGAAGCTTCTAGTCAATTATACGTAATAGGAATGGGCATATATGCGCTAGCCGCAATCCTCCAGTAAATAGTTCCGGTAAACCAACACAATAAATGCGTTCACAGGGAAACATTTGATGTTTTAAGTTGGTAGGTGATTTGAAAACATGAAATAACACAGTACCTCCGTTAAGAAGTGGTATTACTTTGTGACCCTATTAATTTGACTGTACCTTATCTGAATGCGAGTTTATCACAAATTAGGTAGGTAAGGTACATTAACGTTTTAATTAAAACAAATCAGTGAAATTTCAGTTTTATAAACCTTGAAAGTTGTATTGGTAGTGACAGAAACTATGTACGTACGATATAAATCTCGAGTTTCAATTATGTATTTCCATTGAATTAGAAACTTGCGTCCATTTTTTATAATGTCAATGAATTCAGTTCATAAGGAGAATATGTATATAAAGGGCTAACAGGGATTGAGCATTAGGAACATCAGAAATGACAGTCAAAGTCAGGCAATATCTGTCGAGCGTCAAAACACCTCATACAAAAGGGGCATAAGCTATGACGTCATTCATTAATAGCGGGCGGTAAAGCTGTACTGAAAAAACTAATAGTTGTCATACTTTTTTTCTTCATTATATAAAAAAAGTGGATAGTAGCATTTCATTTACTATGTAAAAATGTGGTGTTTTCGAACCTAGATACAGTAATGCTTATTTTTTTCTTTATGCAAGTTCCCCATTAATTCGTTGATATACCTAATGTGCGATCGACTGTAGAGTTGAAATACCTAACTAACGTAAAACCGTCTCTAAACCGTGTAGTTTTTAATCCAAGTTAATTTCTATCGCCCTGTGTTGAGTTACCTGCATAGTTTTGTATCCACGTTATTGTGACGCTCGCGGTTTGGCGCCGTGCCATATTGTCTCGCACATTGGATTACGTGGGATATTTTTTAGTTGAAATGTTTTCTTATTTAATTACCTACTGTTTATTTGTTTTGGCTAACTGTGCAGCACGGCGCTACGTAATCTCAGGTGATCATTTAAGCAACCTTATTGCTTAAAAAAAATACTTCGACTTTTTACACTTTAAGTTTTCTAGGTCTCGGATTAGAATGTACTGTGATTCTAATCTAATTAAAACTAGACAATAAAATGTTTGACCGCTCCTTAGTCATTGTCACGTTTAATCTTAAAGGCATTGACATTCTAATAACTTGGCGCGGCTTATAAGTAAGTATTTTGGGTGGCAACTAATGGATTGTTTTTATTTTTAACTATGTGTAATTTTCATTACTCGTTTGGTAACCAACACCACACTCGACTCGAGTGGGCAGTCAAATTATCAAGTTACCTTTGAGACTGGTTGTACCTTGTACCTTAATCTCATTTTACCTGCGGTCCATTTAGCCTAAGCCTGTTGTAGTTTATCTGTGACGTATAGGTATTCAGACCTGTTTGACCATTGAGCAATTTGCTCATCTTCGCTAGCTCCGAACAATGAGTAATTTGAATCACAAGTACAATAACGTTGGAGCTAAGTAATGTGTTAGGGAATAGTCTGCTTTTTTTTGAAGACATAAAACAACTCGGTTGATTAACTCCCACTGAATCAAACTGTAATAAAAATAACATTGTATCTTGAAATAAAAGAGAGCCTTTAATGGAATCTCCTTGAGATTCAGCTGCATCTTAAACCCAGATGAAATAAAAGCATTTAACTATCGTTTTTATGGCTACCCCTATTGATCTTGTCTGACACTGTACGTAATCGGGTCGCTTTCAGTTTAGAGTCGTGGGGAATGCCTGTAACAGCACATGGGTTCGTTATAGCTGTCAAAACATCTCTAGGAGAAATAGCACAGGCAATATCAATAAATCAATTCTTCGTTGCCTGACTGCCAACGATCGTAAACAAATTGCGGTGACAGATGGGTGAGATATGCAGTGAGAATAAGGTCGTCGTCGAAATATTGTTAATACCAGGGTCATAATACTCGGGTCATTCGGTAGTCAGTTAATACCAGTCCTGTACCAAAAACCCCGGGGTATATTAATAAGCAGGCCTCGGACTTTTTATCGCATGGTAAGACGTTAGAGAACCGTGGAGTCTATATTAACATTAAAACTTTACTCATACTCATACTCATACTGTCAATCGAAGTTAGTTTTATCTAATGTAGTAAAAATATATGTATTTTCACTAGTTTTCCGTTACCCGAAGGCTGCTGCTCAAACTGCTTTATTGGACGTAAATATGCCAAATGAGCTAACGATAAAGGATAAATTATGAAATCATTTTTGAATCTATCACAAAGTTACAATGTACCAATATTTCAGTAAAAAATGTTTTCAAATACTCGATAACATCAAAAAATTTTTGGGGCTTGAAACAATTAAAGATAAATTGGAAAAAGTATTCAATAGAAATCCGGACTTCCTTGAAATAAAACAGATGTCAAATACTCAACAATATGAGCAAGTTCTAGAATTTACTACTCTAACTTCTGTTGATGTAAAACGGTCTTTTTCAAGTTACAAGTGGATTTTTAACCAATAAAGGACCTCCTTTACACCAGGAAATATGGAAAAAATAGCCATTGTATACTCATTTTACAAATTTGCAATAGAGAATACACCCGTTCAAGATTTTGAATATTACAAACTAGGCACTTTGTTAATAGTGTTATTATTGTTTGGCCTATAATTTCGGTATTACACATAGTGTGATAGTATTTTTTTTATTTAAAATTTTGTCAATTCAATTAGAAATGTTTATTTCATTTATAATCAACTTTGGAATTAATTAACTGAGTGAGTATGAGTATGAGTAAAGTTTTAATGTTAATATCGACTCCACGGTTCTCTATCGTCTTACCATGCGATAAAAAGTCCGAAGCCTGTTAATAAGGTCAATGAAGTTAGTTTTGTTAATTCTAACCAGTAATAAAAGTAATAGTTTGAAGGCGTTATAAAGTACAGGATTTCGATCTTTTGATTCTGATTAGTTGAAGGAATAATATAATGTAAATACGTATTTATTTTATTCACCTGGTTGTCCTTTTCAGTTCAAAACATTTTAAGTTTACTGCGAATGTTTTTGAGCTTAATAAAGTGCGTAACCTGAGTGTTGGCCATTATGTGGGACTACTTAATTTAAGCTACATAACTAAGTATCAATTTGTTTACTACTTGAAATAATCCTTTCCCAAATAATAGACGGCGGGTATTAAATTAAGCCAATGTATCTAAATCAACTCGAATCAATATTATTTAGACACTTGTGATTAATTAAGAGAAGCTGTAATTGATTCTTCAAATCAAATCAAATCAAAATATTCTTTATTCAAGTAGGCCTAGTTACAAGCACTTTCGAAATGTCAGTTACATGAGAGTGAATGTTTGCTGGGAGAAATACAATATGATCCAACATTTGCTGCAAGGATTAGGGAAACCCAGAAAAACCTAATCAGATCATTTAACTTAAGTGTAAAATTATTGATAAAATCATCATTTTTAAAATTAAAATAATCAATAAGATAAATCCCAAAAGGATTGTCAATAAAAAATAAATAATCTAGAATGTGTCTAGAATAAAATTCTAAATGTCAGAGTATATAAAACAATTATGATTAAAATAATAATAATACCTTAGGTATTCGTTAAAATAATTATTCATATACCTACATGACGCTATAATTTACATTAATCCCACGCAGCTTCATCATTCATGTAGTCTTGTGTGCTATAATAAGCTTTAGAAAATAATTTTCGTTTCACAATATTTTTGAATTTACCAATAGACAACTCAGTTATGCTGCTAGGAAGTTTATTATAAAATCTCACACAGATACCCATGAATGATCTCCTTATTTTATGGAGCCTAGTAGCAGGCACTGCGAGCTTATGCTTATTTCTAGTATTAATATTATGTATATCACAGTTCTTCTAAAAGTCGGTAATATTTTTATGTACATACATAATATTCTCATAAATGTATTGACAATGCAGTGTCATTATATTAATGTCCTTAAACTTATCTCTAAGCGAGTCTCTATAGTTCATTTTATATATCGCACGAACAGCCCGCTTCTGCAGAACAAATATAGTATTAATGTCGAAAGCACTGCCCCATAGTAAGATGCCATACGACATAATACTGTGGAAATAACTGAAATACACTAATCGAGCCGTTATCACGTCTGTTAATTGACGAATCTTACTTACTGCAAAAGCTGCAGAACTCAGTCTATTCGAGAGATTAGCAATATGGGGACCCCATTGGAGCTTAGAATCTAATGTTATACCGAGAAAGACTGTACTATTAACTAGTTCCAGTTCCTCACCTTTAACCATAACGCTTGCTTGCTCGTGTTTTACGTTACTAGTGACAAACTTAACACATTTAGTCTTTTTCTCATTCAACAATAAATTTTTTATATTAAACCAATTTACTACTTCACAGATAGCATTGTTTACGTCATTGTAGGATCGTTGATTTCGTACGACTTTGAAAATTAGAGACGTATCATCTGCAAACAAAACTATCTCATGGTGGGTCTGTACGAGGTGTGGCAAGTCGTTTATATAGATAAGGAACAGGAAAGGTCCCAATATTGATCCCTGCGGCACACCCATAGAGACTAATGACCCCGGTGAACGCTTTCCATTCACGTCAACCCTTTGTATTCTACCATTTAAATAAGACTGTAATAAATTTAGTGCTAATCCTTTAACTCCGTAGTGGTGTAGCTTCCTGATCAGTGTCTCATGATTAACGCAATCGAAGGCCTTAGATAAATCACAGAAGATGCCTAAAGCATCTCGCGATTCCTCCCAGGCATCGAAAATGTGTTTTACGAGCTCAACTCCGGCGTTGGATGTCGAGCGACCCCGCGTAAAACCGAATTGCTTACTATGCATCAAATTATTCAAATTAAAATGTTTTAACAATTGATATAGAATTAGCTTTTCAAAAATTTTACTGAATGTAGGTAGTACAGATATTGGTCTAAAGTTAGTGGGGTCAGAGGTACTACCTGATTTAAATAAAGGAGTTATTTTGCTATGTTTCATCAGATCAGGAAACTCACCGCAGTCAACACTGTTATTTAATATATCTGCCAAGTCAGGCGCTATTACTTCTATTAGGGATTTGACAGCATGGACTGAGACCCCCCATAGGTCATTGGTTTTTTTGACATTAATTGATTTAAATGCCTTTACTACATCTGAAGGACTGACATGTTCAAAATAGAAGTACTTACTACATTCTGGTACGTTTTCTTTTAACAACAAAACGGCAGACGAAGGTGATGAATTCAAACACTTTGTTGTGGATACTGGTATATCGGTGAAGACATTTTCAAATTCTGTTGCTACATCTTAACTAGAATCTATAATTTTGCCATCAATTTTTAATTCTAGATCACTAATTGCGTGCCTTGATCTACCAGTCTCCACATTAATCACTTTCCAGGTGGTTTTGATAATATTAGAACTATTTTTGATTTTCTGGGATAAATAATTGCGTTTGGCAATATGACAATCAATTTTGAATTGTTTTGAATATTGCTTTACATGTTCTTTAAATTCATCACTCGTATTAAACCGCCGTTCCTCATACATGGCATACAGTGCTTGTCTACGTTTGTGTAAGTCCGCAGTAGCCCATTCGCTAAATACTGGTGCACCGCCAGCCACAACCGATTTGGAAGTAAATATTGTATTATAATGTTTCATAAAAGTTGTAAAGAATGAATCATACATGTGATTAGGACTCATTTCAGAAGACAGAACGGGTAGCGCCTGAAACAAATGTTGCTTCATTCTTTCCACACGGTCTGTGGTTACCGGTACAAAAGTAATTTGTTTTTTCACTATATTTTCCCTTAATATCTCAAATTCCATTAATTGGCCTAAATGATCTGATTCTAATTTACTGATTATACTTTGTTTAGAAGGAGAAATATCAGTGAAAATGTTATCAATACAGGTGGCGCTGGTATCGGTCACCCTAGTAGGTTCCATAAATACGTGGCTTAAATGAAAAGATTTGAATAGATTCAACAATCTAATACTTAGTGTTGAATCTTCCAAAACATTTACATTGAAATCGCCGCAAATAAGTAATTTTTTACTAGTACGCGATATCTTAAAAAGCACATATTCCATAATAGTTTGAAAAACATCGAAATTACTTAATGGCGGCCTATACACACAAACTACAATAAATTGCTCTAGTTCTACTGCACTTAATTCTATGGTCCGTTCAACAGACAAGGATACAATGTCCTTACGTTCCTTAAATTTCAATTGACTATTTAATATAATTAACGACCCACCATGTATGGAACTAAGTCTGGTGAACGAACTACCCACCTGGTGATTATTGAATTGGGGCATTATCTCATTGCAAGTTAGCCAGTGTTCAGTTATACATAAGATATCAATATTATAGGCATTTAAAAATAATTCAATCTGCAAATCTTTCCCTCTAATACACTGAATATTTTGATGAACCAGGTGGATATACTTTTCATTGCCAGAAAAGGATTTCTCCATTGTCTCATCACTTAGTTTAAATTATTACACATAACAACATTAATGTCGGACTGCTCAATAGAAGCAGAGTTATGTACCAAATTCTTGGTAGAAATGTCAATTAAATAGGCTAGTGACAAAACTGTTTGTCGTTTGCAATAATTGGAAAGGTAAAACTTACCTTTTGTCAAAAAATAATGATTACTAACATATGTGTACTATTACACATAACATATGTGTGCGTCTACTATTCTAAACTTACTACTATATGTACAAAGATTATATAAAGATGTATTTAAAATATATCTTGTATCATTTTCAGATTTTGTCAATTGTTTACAATAGGGAAAAGTGAACATAATAATTTCCTGAACTATAATTGTATTCAAAGTTTCATAAAATTTAATTAAATCATTCTTGTTCACTTTACCCCTGTTTCCCAAAAGAATAAGCAGTGTCGTCTTGGAATTAATATTACTGTCTTTTAGAATTTGGTTTGAAATATTGTCAAGGCTACTATAAGGCAAACAATTGCTACTTACACTATGTCCCTTTAAGTATGAGTTTAACAGTGGGCCCATACCACTTCCCATCTCATCACAGTACATGATAACCTTAGGTTTAGGTGTGCTTGGTGCGGTGTGGAAGGAACTTTCACTGGATTTTTCTGGCAAACTGGCACACAGAGAGGATGGTTCTAGTACACTAGTCGACAGATTACCACTTGCCTGCTTACATAAACAGGAGTGATTATTTGTCAGGGACTCAAACCGTTCTGAGTTATAATTTATTTGTGATATTAAATCATCCATGGCTAGTGAGTATTCTTGAATAACTTTTTTTGAGCTCTCATTAATTGTGTCTAGTGATTTAATTGAATCCTCTAAGCTTTGAATTTTTAACTTTAATGTCTGTGTGTCAGTTTCATATTTTAACCTACTATTTTGTAACTGTATAGAATACATATCTAACTTATCCACTAGATTTACATTTTCACTGCAAGATCTCAATTTCTTTAGAAACAACCTGTTTTGTTTTGACAACTTTTTTACTCTCTGTATACACTTGTTAAGTTTGACATATTTTTTTAGTTTTTTACCACTGCAATTTACTAACTTTGTTGTGGTGGCAGTATCATAGTCTACAACAATTACAGGGTTATCAATTGGAGTGTCTTATATTTAAGAAGACGGTGAATCATTGTTTTGGCACAGGTATCTTATCAATGACGTGACGTCAGTTTGTCGTGAACAGTTCAACACGAAGGTAGCTCTTATATAACTATACAGCTATGTAACTCAGCAATTAGTCACGGCTCGTATGCGGGCTCATCAACTCTGTAACAGGGAGCTAGGGGTCTACGGGTATGAACGGGGCCTATAGGGTTTAAAAATAACCCTTTTGTTTCGGCACCTATAGACTCGTAATACCGATTCGTAATCGGGGATCACCGGTTCGACAAAGTTTAAATTTTGCAGTATCATTAATTGTATAATTTGTATAGATCTTTTTAAAAAATTGTCACACTGTCGTAGGGTCAAAGATCAAAATCAATGATGAAGTTAATATGAAGAAACGTCAATACTACTCGAGTACCACAGAAATTCTAGAGTTTGTATTAGAATTTTGGAAGTGTTCCGGAGAAGAAGCAGCTTTCATTTTGTTTTCAAGATTTGTGTAATATTTAGGCATTGCAAGCTGTCGTTCCCTTATAGTGTACACCCCTACAACAAGACATGCATGTCGAATCCCCATGTCATACCTACGTGTTAACTGTGTGAAAATGTTTACTTATATATATTTGTCAGCGTCAGGTCTTTATGGACGCCCGTGAAAAGCAGAATTAGGTAACAATACCACTTATTTTAATAAAATATATTATTTTTAATTGGAAATTCCAAGAGACCAAAGCGACATTATCATTCGTTGGCACAACGTCAAACTTCAGCAATCTAGCGGGTGAAATTGAATGATTCAAATAATGATCCGCGTAGGATTGGCGTTAGTAAATTTTATTATTTTAGTTGTTTTATGTTAGCATAGACAATAAATAGTAGTTTCTACTGAAGCCAATAAAATTTAGGTTTTCAAAAAGATGATACATGTATTAATTTAAGTAATTATATAAATCATGATGCTGCTATTTTAGAGATGTACGGCCTATCTTATGTTATAACTATTTAAAGAATGGTGTTTTGTACAAAACTAACCGATCATTTCCCAAACATTTTGCAATATTTTACCGAATTTCATTATTCTGAATCTATTACGAGTAAACTCTTTCCCACACAAAAATGAATTGATAATCCCTCAAATATTACCAATGCTTCTATTTAAAGAATGGTGTTTTGTACAAAACAAACCGATCATTTCCCAAACATTTTGCAATATTTTACCGAATTTCATTGAAATGAAATAATGAAATAATGATCTTTATTCTGTAAGTAGGCCACAAGGGCACTTTTACAAGTCTGACTCTACGGCGTTTCCCAAGAGGAGACCACTGAAGAGAAGAAAGCCGAAACAAACTCAACATTACTCTGAATCTACTACGAGTAAACTCTTTCCCACACAAAAATGAATTGATAATCCCTCAAATAAGTTGTAACAGGTCTTTTCTCTGTATAAATGACTGTAGACTGTCATATAGTCGTAATCATGGCAGGAGGAGCGAGGTTGCTGGTCGCCTAGGGCCAATCGTCCTATCTTTACGAGCAACAATTCCACTTCCAACGGCGACAGTACTGACGTATATTTAATGTGGACGTCGTTGTAAAACGTGGTCCTGCTTTATGTATCCCCCGAGTCCGCTGGGATTGAAGCCATTTTAACAAGGATAACAAGCTTATTTATTTCTCAGTTGCAGAGGTCACGTCAATTCTTTAGTTTATTTATTTAGGTACAAGTACAATTTATATTTCCTCGGTTTTAAACTGTCTCATATATTCTAAACAGCGATCTCACGGTTGTCGGTTTCAGCCGAATTTTTGCTAATATCAACGAAAATTAACCAGATGACTTAATAGGTGCCAATTACAAGTATTTGTATTAGACTTCTCAGACGGTATCTTGTTAAAAGGTACGGATTATTGTTGTCTGACCGTTATGTATACGTTTTTAGACATATTGACTGGTCGGGCGGATCAGCTTAAGACGCTTAAGCTTAAGATTAGCTAGTCTCACTGACGATGGCACTTTTGTATTTCCGTCCTGTATTCCAGTGGAAAACACTATTGACAATAATCCGAGAAAAAAATAAAGTCGGGATCAAAAATTGAAGGAAAATGCTGATCAGAATCATATCTAGAAATGCCTGATCGAATAGATCTTTAACGATGTTTGCTTTTCTCCCGTGAACTCTCGTTAGTATTTACAATTCTCAGGCCGTATTTCTGGTTTTGGAAAAAAGTACATTTGTTGTGAGTTCAGGGGCGCTCGTTAAACCGGGCCGCCTGGTGTCGGGCGCTGAATGGGAACAGCAGTGTAATGTTATCCTCTCTCGGCGCTCACAGAGAATATCTTGGTGAGAAAACTTGTAATACCTTTCTGAGTTGAAGCACAAACGTTATCAGTTTCAGTAGCTTGATTTAGGATAATTGACCGGGAAAGCTCGAAGCGCGAGCGAAGCGTCTCCATTTCAGCATTTTCAGCTAGGACAAAAATGTCCGGTGGTTTTTTTCTAGGTACTTGTCGCATGTCTCAGCTGATTTTCGTGAAATTTTTTGAGCGGGTTCCATAATTACATGGGTTTTTTTCGGTTCCGTAGCCAAAATGGCAAAAACGGAACCCTTATAGTTTGGTAATGTCCGTCCGTGCGACCGTCCGTCCGCATTTTACTCAGAAACTACAAGATGTATAGTAAATTTGGAGTATAGGTGTCTTGTGTAAGCCGCTACTTAGTTTGATGGTTAAACAATAAAATAAAAAATGTAGGGGGGCACTCCATAGAACATGAAATCGAAACAGAAAAAAAAATTATGCAAATATCTATATGTGGCACATATTTCGACAGATCTTTTAAAAACATTTAGAGGTTTCTAATAAAAAAAATACATATATCGCATATTTTCGGAAATAATCGCTCCGAAAGTACGATAAATTGTGTCCCCCTGCCCCCTCTATTTTCTAATCGGTATGTCCAGAAAATATGCAAAATAATACAAAGATAAAGCTTAATAAATACTTTCAACGAAAATTGTTTTCGACATGATCTGATATACCGTTTTTTAGTTATTGCTGAAAACGGCGCTTCTCAACAAAAGGACATAAGTGCCGTGGAGATACGCTCTTTTGCTAGTGTACATATTTGCTATGTTTTCATATCGCATTTTTTTCATCTGTAGTGTGCATTTTTTCGTATGAACGGCTGCGGAACCCTACACTGAGCATGGTCCGACATGCTCTTGACCGGTTGTTTGTATATTTAGTTATTTTTTTTTTCAACATGGCGGAGATATGGCGGTTGAAAGACTCCCGAGATCTACAGCTCACAGAGATACTAGTGATAAGGATATTCAAACATCTTGTTAGGTAAGTATCCGGATTAGCCTGTCTTATGCATTTTGTCATATTTATGAGCTACCTAACACACAATACACATTTGTCGCCGTTTGAATAGACCTAATGTATAGCCTCAATAATAAACAATGTTAGTGACTAGATACAATGAATTACTAATTCAAAAAACTGAAAGGTTTAGATTTTACTGTAGGTTTAAAAAATAAGTTTGCGTTACCTACCTACTCCAATTACAATGTTAATATCCAACTATTCAACTTACGCCAGTTGCGCCAAGTTTTAACAAAAGAGTAATCGTGCGGGTTTAAAGTTGGAAAATACCTTTTGCGCAATTTTCCAAAGTCTCCTTTTTTAATGTTCTTTTGCTTGAAATTTCGTTTCAAAGACGTAAAGTCTTTAAACGGATACTGAAACGAAAAAATAAAATGACGTATAGGGCCATTAAAATTTTTAAGTTTATGTGTCGCGCATGTGCTTTGGTTTCTTTCGCGGATTAGAAAAAATATAGACCCTGTTTTTTGCTTCGACCTAGTTAGATAACAAAGAAGTATTCTATAACCATCACTGGCGTGGCGTCCATATAAGCCGATTCCCACCGGGTTGCCCCAGGAAAGGCTTATAATTAGCTTTTTCTTTAAATATGAGTGTATTACGCTTCGGCTTCCCTTGTAATTATCCTGACACCACGCCTCTGATAACCATATGTGGCTGCGCAATTACCAGAGTGCCGAAATTAACTGATATCTGTCCAGCTGTTGTTGCGTGATGAAAGCACAAATACACATATACGAGTACATATATACAAAAAATGAATCATTTTTCGATTCAGGGACCTGCAAATAGCCTATTTCACTTATTTCTAGATATCTTGAATATCCAGACTTTTAATTTGTACAACTTTATAAGTATACATAGTATATATGTATGTCAATGTGGTTTTTACCAATCATACGGTAAAAGGGATATGATTTCGTTCTATAGTTCCGATTTTTTGGTACAATAAACTTTTAGCAAAATTCATTTATTTATATCTAACCAAGATGGATACTTACACCTACTTGACCATATAATGTAAATTACTAAATAAAAATACATTGAGAGTGACTATTTTGCTAAGCTATTGTGTAATTTAACGAACCGCATAATTAATTGAAACGTAAAATAAGCTTCTAAATATTCACCACTACACAGCTCAGCGAGCAAGCCGTGCGCTGTCGTGTTTATTTTAAGTACACAATATTACAGATTGCATAAAACAGGTTTCAATGTTTAATTCCAATAAAATTTTAATACTAATGTGTTATAAATAAATAAATAGTAAGCATAACTACGTTATGTGCCACTATGCTGTTATCGTTTATATCACTTTATGATGAGAGTACGAGTATATTTTATCTAATTGAACTTACTTTGGTCATATAATATTTTCTTCTGCTTCCGCGATTATTGATTGAGATATAATATACGCGATATAATCTATCTAATTTTTTTAAATAAAACAATTTAACGGATTATATCGCGTATATTATCTCATTAGAGTTGCCGACGTTTCTGAAGCTTGTCAGCTTTCCATGGTCACGGGGAGGACTGAGGAAAGATATATATTCTTCTTGAGTAATAATCGCGGAAACAGAAGAAAATATTACCGTCTAAATTGTTTTATTTCAATTACTTTCGTTATGTTTAAGTAAGTATTGATCTGTAGGTAGAAACAAGGTGGAATCCTTACTCATATTATGCCTGAGATACAGGATTAATGTGCCTGAACTGGGAGGCACATTAAATAGTGTAAGTTGTATGGAAACAAGACGTTTGTTACTGTTAGCATTAAGTTCCTATTAATAAAAAAATATCATTATTACATTATTATATTGTAAATGCGATAGTGAGTATATTAGGTACTTTTAAATAGTTTGTCGTATTCAGAACCCGATGAGTGTCTTCTCTTCTCTCTCAGTGGTCGTTACTTTATGATTATGACTAAAGATCGTGATTATAGGCGGTCTTATTTTTATAACGGACGACTTACTGCCGTCGGATTCTGTTGCTCGTCATCCGCACCGCACCACATCCTATAAGCTTGATGTTTTCTTTAGGTCACTCAACTTAGTCGCAAATCTACCACGTCTTCTACTTGCTCCAACGTGTATGACAAATTTGCTACTCAAATTATTTTTTATCCCCGGTAAATGCACGGTTCCCAAAGGAAAAAAAATAAGTAACAACCAACTGATGTATGAAGCGACGAGTAAAACTTGGTAATAATATTGGTATATAATGTACCTCTACCACATATCTGTTTGCGTTCTAACCTCTGTTGTAATTAAGTGCACACAGCGCCGTGACAAATAGGAGTTCCGAACTAATAGTAACACTGCATTAACCAACGGGATAAGTGTGAGTTTGAAACAATTCCGGTTTTTGAGTTACGCAGAAGTCACGATAACGGGTAGGAATAGACGTAGACACGGTAAACAGGATGTCTGGTGTAAAGTTACGTAAGTGCGTATGAGTACCTACTCATTTTAAAAGAAGTAAATCCCAATTATCTGGATTCACGGCATCATCCCAAGAACATCGGGCATCACGCTCTAGCTTCCGGAGCTCTATAAAATGGAGTTGTTCAAAAAGCGGCAAAACAAGGCACTTAAAGTGCGGCATGTTATGTTTGACTACTCTGGTATTGCACATCTGGATGACCACTTCCTACCCGGTGGCTCATTTACCACTTTTTACATAAAAAGAGACCTTTTGCGAGCGAAGATTGTGTGTGATACCCTAAAAAATGACGATGGATATTGGTAGGTATGCAGATAGGGTTGCCAGATCGAAATACCCTAGTATCGAGAGAAGAGAACATTGTTGTTGGGACTTATGTCGGAAGAAACATGAATAAAAAATATAGTTTTTCATTTGACGACTAGTTTGGCTCAGTGGGAGTAACGTTGCCTGCGAAGCTGAGGCCCTGGGTTCAAATCCCGGTAAGGGTAAATATTTGTGTGATGAGCATAAATATTTGTTCCTGAGTCTTGGATGTTTTCTATCGTCTTCTAGTACCCATAATACGAGTACAAGCCTTATTGAGCTTACCATGAGACTAGTTCGATTTGTGTAAAATTGTCCCGTAATATTTATTTATTTATTATAGTAAACGTCCCCTGCCGATAGAAATGTCTAGATAAAAATTAACACAAAAAAACTGAAAAGGGTTTATATATATATATATTTAATATCCGATGCAAAATCTCTATTAAGTATGAAACGTCTCCGATTTAATATCGGTGGCGTTGATGTTTTGAAACATGTGAATCTAAATGGATTTTAAACAAATTATGTATTACATGTTGATTAAAATAGGCTTTTGAATGTTAGCATGAGTACTAATGGAATATTAATAAAACAGTGGGTCTTGTTGATCACAATGCTTCTTTCATACGCGTAGGTACCTCAGCGCTCTTGCGAGAGTTTTGACGAGCTTCTATTTATATGATTAGCTGTCTGCCGTAAGCATTTACTGAACAGTCCTGAATGTATAAACGTTTATGTTATGCGCCTCGGTTTCATTTTAGCCGGGCTTTTTAGTGTCGTCGATGCTTTGAACGGATTTTTTATGTTATTTTTATTACAGAAAGGAGCAGTGTTATTGCAAGTTGTTTCACTTTGTTCGCTCCGTGCCCTGTACTTAACGGCGGGTCAGTCCCAGTGTGTTATTGTGCGGTAAAGACTGACTGTTACGTTCCCTCGATTTGAAGCACTACACTTAACTTATATGACCTGGGCTGAGAGACCTGTATAGCAGATGGGGTCTTTAGGAGATCCGTAAGAACCAAGAAACTATGTTAATCCAGGTCTGATTGTCAGTAGTTTCATTACCCCGTTACGTTTAGCTTCTAATATTTAGATCAGTTATCAATTACCTATGTGTATTTTTAGTATTAAAGTGAAATTGTAGTTCATAATAAACATTGTAACTACATTATTGCTACCAAGAACAAGTATATGATTAGAGCTCTGAAAGAAGACAAAGTGTGTCTATGTCACTCCCACGGCCAAGCCGAATCTAACCCCACCTCCTACGTCAACGTCCATCATGCCGTTTAGGCATACACATGCACATATACCCTCATATACTTACATACATAATTTCGAAAAACATAACCCTCCTTCTTCAATCAATATAATCTTCCGCAATCCTGCAAAAAATAACATACAATTACTCACTCAATGTAAAACAATTAAAAATCTATTCAGCCTAGACTTTGAAATACAGTGTTATTGTTTAAGTGTGCCATCCTATCTAATGTGTATGTACATAAGTACTCGTTATAAATTACTTCTGCATTTAATTTTAAAGTCTTTGTGTGTAGGAGACCTTTACTCGCACTTGACCTTTCCTTAAAGATTACGTGTACTTTATGACAGACGAAGACTCTTACCTTGTGCCTCGGGAATTTCCTATCCGTAGTCGGCATTCTTACACGCCTGACCGGAATAATCAATCGGTGACATGGGCAATAAAGGGAATATATATAGAGAATAGGAAATAAAAGACGGACGGGATTCCAGAGGAATCAAAGAGCTGGGTATTAAATAGGTTAAACTGAGCTATCTACTGAACACTACCTGTTTAGGGTTTTATTTTAGTATAACAAGTAGTGACATCAATTAAGTAGCCTGTGGAAAATATTAGAGGTTTTTGCTCGCACGCTAATATTTATGTCATAGTGTATGATTTTCAATGATCGGCACTATCGGTGCAAAACTTTAACAAAAGTTGTAAAGCTGTCATTAAGGAGAACTTACAACCAAGGAAAAATAAGAATGTTATTGGCAGATTAGTGTTCAATTTAACTCTGTATCAAAATCTCGGATATCCAATACTTGGGTATAAGGATATTAATGTTTTCATGACTGTAAGCACTCTTTTATGTCCGCTTGGCAAATATTATTAATGTTTTGCACCGATATTGCCGATCACTGATGATTTTTGACGCTACACGTATGTACGCTTTGTTTGTAATAAATACCATGTTCAATGATCTCCTATTTTCGAATTGTGCGGTCCATCAAGATCGGGGTCAAGGTACGTAAAAGAATGATTTTGCCCTAAAATATATCTTTGTAAACAAAGAAGACACAGGTTTCTTAACCTTTTAATAGTATGGTATCGTATATATAGTTTTTTCAATACGTAGATATTAGTCGGTAGAGGGAGATTGGAGTAAGGAGAGGGATAACTACTAACCAAACCTTTGCAGTTCACTACCTGTCGTTCGCGGACCACTGATTCAAAAACGTATAAATTTTATATCTAGATATAAAATTGAGATTTTTTTTCCTTTGCCCAGGGCAAAATAACCCATGTTCATTAAAATCACGTTATAAGTTAGGTTCGTAAAAGAGTTCTTAGAGTTTATTTGAACAGGTGTCATATTAAACAGCTATGTACGAGCGAGTGAAAACACTAAATTCTACCCTTAGTTCGATGCCGGCTTTATAACACACACCTGGGACCCCAGACAAGATAACTTATATCCAATAGTTCTACTGGAAGTTATGGAACGGCACAAAATCGTAAAATATCGGTTATCTCTGCGGCAAACGGTGGGAAAATGCGAACAAAAGTGCTATGAAATCTTACATTCTAGTCAAACATTGTTGAGATGAATTGCTATTATCGTTATTTTTCGATAAACAGTGTTATTGAAAATATTTCTTAGAAATTATGAATTTTACGAAAGCACGGAATCGTTTGCATGAATTGGAATACTTTAAGCACTATTACAATTTAATTTTGCTCTCAATAGCCCCTTATCTACTTACAAGAGCACTATCGCTCTAAGTGGAGTCACTCTTGTCGACGCTTATTTGATTTTCTTATAGGTTTCTTTGATCTCGAGCGACAATCAGATTCTGTATTCGCTCTTGGCGGAGAAACTCTGCAGAGTCATTACGGAGGTAATTGTTTGACTTCGCTAATATATCACTTGGATCTCAATGAAAAATTTGATTTCAATAGTAAATATAACTATATTTAGACACAGCTTTAATTAAACCCAAACTTCAAATTTCCAACAATAAACCGATCATTTCAAGGTCTCCGCCGAGTACTTTTTCACTAGATGCTTGTTTCCTAAATAAATCAGTAGGTTGGTTTCAAAAAGTTGCCACGGCAAAATGTGATTGACTTCGGTGGTAAACAAACTAGGGGAGTAAGAGACAACAAAGGAACTGGTTGTGCATTGAATGGAATGGAACAGCTCGATGGCTTTTGCTCCGATTATGCTAAAAAGCTGTTCGGTGGTTATTTATGCCGCAATCGCTTTGACACGTGACGCCAATTATAATAATGATAACAAGTGGGTATGTACCCAATATGTATCTGTTTGAGTAACTTTGCCTGCGAAGATGAAGAAATATTTGTGTGATTTGAGATATTTGTTCCTGAGTCTTGGATTTATTTTATGTACCTATATAGAAGTAAATATAAGTACCTATCTATTAAATATATATCGTCATATTCGTATCGTAACACAAGCCTTATTGAACTTAGCTTGGGGCTAGTTCGATTTGTGTAAAAAATTCCCGTAATATTTATTTATATAAATATTTTGTGATTATTTAATATTGTTCGGCAGGTAACAACTGGAAAGTTACTGTTCTCTTCAGCTGATTACCTAACAATGCCTTTTTCATCGGAATTATCAATCAATCATATAGGTATCACAGCAATCGCCCAAGAGCCTGTTCAGTTCCTCCGCCGCTACTACAAAGAAAGGATTTTCATGTCATGTGCAGGTTCAATATACATCAGTCATGAGTCAGAACTCGTTAGTAAATAAAAAAAATCTGACTTGCATTCAGAAATATGAAGGACTTAAACAAATTAAACCGCATATCAAAGTAATGACTGCAAAAACATCAGTCTCTCTGAAATGCAGTGTATAATTAAACACGAACAGGGTCATTAACCTCGGTGTGACGTAGGTAGATACCTGTAAATGCATTGAATGACATTAAGTTTTATTTACCAAAATAAGTACAAATTTGCTTTTTAGTGAGTACCTTCGAAAAATTTAGACTTTAAGAAATCAGGAGTATGTAATAAAATAGATGTCACAATACGAAGTAATGACGAGCATAAAAATTTGCTGTTGCGTTTGGTGAAAACTTGCATTGAAAACACAAACGTTATTTATTCCTTTAAAATGCGACGTATTCGGTCCCAATAAAACATTAAGAGATTTGCGTGGAAAATGGGCTTTAGCACTTGGGTTACGATACACGGGGATAGTCGGGTTGGAAGGAATATTTAAGTTTGTAGTTTGTTGTAAAATATTCAACCCTTGCTTGTCCATTTCGGTATTCAGTTTATCGGCACTTACGTATTTTGTTATCAGTTAACTTTTCGTATGGAACCTGTATTGTTTTTGTTGAGTTGTATGAAATACATTTAGGAATCGGAGATATGTATACGATAACAAAAAGATCATGTTCCACGTTGGAGTTAGGTAAATGAGCAGGGGTGAAATAATGTAGATAGATACGAGTCAAAATAATTTCCTTACTGTCAATTCACTACCCACTCGTTTGTGCTCCGTTGGAGCTTTCCATTCGGTAAGCAAAATTTGAAACACGTTTTCAATGCCTGTCTTAAATAGATTGAGTAAATTAAGGTCAAAACTTAAACGTTTACAACAATTAAACTGCCATATTCAAGCAGTTTCTCTAAATTTATTGCAACATTACTACGTTGCTTACATTTCCACATAACATATTAAGGGTTTACTTTTCACGAGCCCGCAATTTGGATTGTTTTGTGACACGGTTTAATGTGTCATGGCTTGTGTTTGCCAAATAATTAATTAGTGTGGCATATTTCATGCGCAATAATGTAATTAAACTACAGGGTGAATATTTCGCTAACAACAGTACAGTCAGTTTCAAATAGTTTGTAACATCCAAAACCCATTTATTGTGGCCATTTGGCCAAAAACGTGACCTAATATGTACCTATGTCGTGACTTGACATATCAAATGCCAAAGGTTTCGAGTTGTGTTGTGATGTACATATTGGGTACTTTGTCGATAATAATATAATTCCGTGAGAATCTTAGAAGCTGCATGCACGTACTAAATCTGTTTGGTGACGTCAACGATATCTTATCCGGTGATTTAGTTGCTTGTGCACGAACGGGAGTGAAGTTGGGAGCTTGGATGGATCGTGTTCACTTACAGTTTGAAAGTTTCATGTTTAATTTTCGAAGTGCATTATTCAGTTTTACTTTTGCTCAACACGGCCAGATAGCTCTTTGAAATAAAATACTTATCATGCCATATTCCATGGTATGTAGAACACTTAAGATAAAAGAAATGTTGGTATTCATATCCGAGTTATAAAGTTGATAATTTTTCCTAGCGAATTTAATGAAACAATTTATTTGTTAAAACCTATTTCCTAAGAAGCTACGGATTAGTCGGTCTTAGAGCTCTAAGCTCGGGCTTTACTAGGAGCTCTCTTGGTTTTTACGGTTCCGTAGGTCAAAAGTAAATAAAATTGGGACCCTTACGTCACTTCGTTGCCCGTCCATCTGTTAAGACGTGTAGGTGAGGTTAGTGAAATGGTGATTCTATACAAATTAATTACCATTAACTGAAAACCTATACGGTACATCCAGTTGTCCTAGAAACGTGAAATTTGGTATAAAGTAAGCTGTTATAGCGCAACCAACACGAAAAATCTGAAAATCTTACATTTGTATCGAGTGAAATAATATGTTTAATCCTATTTTTTTGGGTTCCGTAGCCAAAATGGTAAGAACAGAACCGAAAAATCCCGAAATATCTTTTACTATATCCCATTGGAAATTCAAAAATTAAAATGTTAGGGATACAATAGTTAATGTCTTAGCTTTAATGTGCATAACTAATACGTGTGCCAATTAAATTAATATTAGCAATATGAAATTTTTGTTACTTATATTTTCGGGTTTTCAATATTAGGATCATTGTGGTTTAGGAAATTTAAATATGTATGCGATGAAATTAGTATATTAAACAAATTATATGCCATTCCATATGCCACACATTCTCGGCCAAAAGATTTCAGGACACACGAATATTAGGCCACACGATGGGTACCCATTTAAATGTCTGTCTATATTAGTAACAAATATAAAATTACCCCAAACTTCACACATTTTGCTTAGGAGCAGGGCTAACACTGGATTTTAGAAATTGCCGTAGATTTTTTTTCTCAGGAACGCGTGGAGGTGGTATTAGCTTAAAGCACAACCAATGAGAAAAATCTCAAAACCTTAAATTCTATGTCTGACTACGTCTGTAGCTTGCGTACATTTTCCTTAGGAGTATATGACTCTGCTAACACTTGATTTTCATAGATACGGCGGTTTTTAGCGTATATTTTATGCGGAACCCTCGGTGCGTTAGTCCGAGTCGCTCTTGTTATTAGAGTGAAATATAAGAGTAAATCGTGATATTTAATACAGACTTTTCATTATTTTTAAATGACAATTTTCTTTTCAGATCTCAACCAGTCATCCAGACTGGGTCATGTTAGCAAGTCTTCGCCCCCACCGTTACAACGTCAGCCAAGATTCCCAAGTCGCGCAAGAAAGTGCCGAGATGCAACCGAAAGCGAAGAGATAAGAAATATAAGAAGGACAAGAGCCCCACTATGTTCTCCTTGGCTGAGGGCTGCGGGTGCGTCAGTTTCCGCGGGGGGCGGAGAAACCGGTCCCTCGGTGATGACTCTTCCTCCTGCCGCAGCTCGGAAATTGAGCAGGAAGTGCCTAAGAAGCTAGGAAGGAGACTCCTCAACGGAGAATGCACTATGAAAGCACTTGTGCCTTTCTTAAAATTCTGGAAGAGAGATGACGTCAGTATGACGAAGGCTGAAAGAAGTAAGTGTTTTTTAATTATTTCATTAAAGAGCGGTGAATGTTAAACGGGTATGTCAGCCAAGAATTTGTAACAGGAAAATTTATTTGCACGTAAATCTTTGACCCCCTTAGTTTAGTGGATGAATTATCAACATATTTATTTAGTGTGCATAACGTATTATGGAACTATTAATGCAGAATTCTATGCGTTTAGGATTTTAAGTAGTGGATGTTAAGAAAGATTTGATTATACCTGATGATTGGAATCTGAATCTGATTGAATGTTCTGGTTAAATTTGCACTACCGAATTATTCATCAGAGATCGGACAGGTCAACGCAAAAACAGATATGAAAATAGAACAAGACTATAGAGTTGATACTTAAGATTTTGATTATCTATAGCGGATGTTATCGTAATTTAAGATTTGTCTTTTTTAGTTGCATAGGTGTCAAAGTGGCGTTTTTGAAACAGTTTTGTGACAATTTAAATTAGTCTATTTATTTTCTTATGGTGATTTCGAAATATTTTAAATATGGTCAAAATAAAAAACTATTTTAAGTGGATTAAGAACTATCCCGAGCCCTCTTATAATGAAGATCACAAAGAAATATTGTGTACAGCATGTGACATTCGAATTAAAATGTTAAAGAAAGATAATATTAACAAATAAGTTAAATTAAACTAGCACGTGTAATAGTTTTTATCGCTTATGTGTTTTTTTAATGATGAAAATAGTTAAAATTCATTAACACAAATAACTAAATAAAAATACAGGTTTGTTTCAGAAAATGCAGGAGTTGATGGTATGGTTGCATATGTTCAATACAACCATCAGCATTAAAAAAACTTTTAATGGAAATAGCTTCACAATCATATGGTGAATTTTGGGTTACCTACCGTTGTAAATGTAATTGAAACATATTATTAAATAATACTGTACATAATACGACTCTATTAATCTTGTTCTATTGGCGCGTTGCGATTGTTTTGCGATGACTTGTCCGATCTCTGTTAATCATATAAATGCAAATGCTACAGAAACAATGGCAGATGGGTGAATCAACTTGTAGACCCACACTTTTGATGCCTCTGACGTTACCGAAAATGTCTTAGGAGATACCAAGAAATCGGGCTTCTAAAATGATATTTTCCTGTTTATTAGGTTTAACAGTTGGGACATTCAACGTTTTAACGTACACCATAAATTTAAACAAAGATAAACCGTTACTTAAGGCGCTATTTTAAAACGAAGTATATAAGCTGTGGACAGATGTGACGAAGATCATGTCGAATGTCCATGTAGCGGATACCCCTGTATTGGTTGATAACTCGATCCTCGAAGTTGTCGACGAATACGTCTCTCTAGGACAAACAATCCAGTTAGGCAGGTCTAACTTCGAGAAAGAGATCAATCGACGGATCCAACTCGGATGGGCAGCGTTTGGGAAACTGCGAAGTGTCTTCTCGTCCAGGATACCTCAGTGCTTGAAGACGAAAGGTTCATCCAGTGCGTATTACCGGTGATGACCTACGGAGCCAAGGCCACCCGCAAGGTGGTCGGACGACCTGGTTAGGGTTGCGGGGACTTGCTAGATACGGGTCGCCTATATCCGGCCCATGTGGACATCTATTGAGGAGGCCTGTGTGCAGCAGTGGCCGTCCTATGGCTGAAATGATGATGATAATGGGCAGATTTGTGTGCGTCTAAAAGTTAATTTACCCATCTGCCACTGTCTCTGTAGCATTTGTACTATTTACGTATATGGTTAATGCGATGATGCAAATTTAACCAGAACATTTAATTATTCAGCATTGGTTTTCAAAGTTAAGTTACACATACATGAAAAAGCAAATAAAATTTCTATCAGAAAGATAAATTTAGCCACACGGTTATGCAAGTATTAATAACATACGTCTATCTGATTTTCTCAACATATTAATAAAGGTCACTAATAATTTTGCCACACTATTAAGATTAACTTTAAGTTAGAAGTCTAATACTTCGTGTTCTATTCACACTCAAGACTCAAGTCAAGACTCGTGTATTAAATGGAACCAATAGGAACGAGATCGCTGCCACCAATCCTACTGACCCAAAGATCATCTAGGTAAAGGATTATCGAAAAGTGGCTCACAAAATCGCGTTAGTCAATTCCTGTTAAATATTAAATCTTATAATTAACACTCCTGATATTATTACTGTATGTTGAACGTTTAAAGTAAAATTAAACATAATAAAGATTAATGGAAGTAAGTGCTATAATCTATTTGTACAAAATACGACGTTTATCATCACGAAATTTCGTCTAAATCCACGTAGTTATTTGTCGAAAGCTAAGCAATGTGAATAGCATGGCCGTAATCCACGGCTAAACAAATGTAAGGGCCGGGGCAGATACGACCTACACGTAAATTTTTCAAGGCGTGAAATGTGCCCGGGACACTAATCTCGACATTAACGTTCCTTTTCGTAACAGATTATACGAGTTGCTTTAGTGTAATTAAATGACCAAAACAAACTTAAAATAAACACCGCACCATAAACATTACTTTATACGAGCAATCCTTGTATATATTTACGTTATACATCTATACTTGTGTAACTAGAAGGCGTCCACAACTTCGTTCGCTGAAGAGAAAGAAGTCATAATCCTCTTTATTATTTTTGCGTAGTCAGGTAAAAAGTATCCTATTAACCATCTGTGTATGCCCAGCTATCCGTATACCAAAAATAGTTCAAATCCGTTTAACTAGTCGTAGGTATTGGCGTTATGAAGAACAACAAACAACATACAAAAAATAATATATTTTTCGATTCAGTGATCTTACAAATAGCCCGTATAGGTAGGTCTACTCCTCCTTTTTAGGGTTCCGTCGCAAAAATGGCAAAAACTGACCCTTACAGTTTCGTCATGTCCGTCCGTCCGTCCGTATTTCACAGGCATTTCACTCAAAAATTAAATGATGTATATTGATGAAATTTAGAATATGAGTGTCTTGTGTAGGCCGCTACTTAGTTTGGTAGTTAAATAATAAAAAATAAATACTTCTAGGCTGGGCACTCCATAATAATGGTAATCTAAACTGATTTTATTTCATCAATTGTCAATGTGAGGCACATATTTTGACACTTCTTTTCAAAATAACTTGAGGTTTCTAAATATTTTTTTGATTTAGTGAATGTTTTTGGAAATAATCGCTCCGGAAGTAGCATAAATTGGTCCCCCCCCCGTCTATTTTCTAAACGGCATGTCCAAAAAAATTGAAAAATATTACAAAGATTCAACTTAATATATACTTCCAACGAAAAATTATTTTCTACGTGATCGGATATACAATTTTAGAGTTATTGCCAAAAAAATGCGTTTCTCAGCAAAAGGACGTAAGTGCCGTGGAGATACGCTCCTTTGCTAGTGCGCTTTTTCATATCGTATTTTTATCATCTGTAGTGCATTTTTGCACGGCTGCGGAACCCTTCATTGAGCATGGTCCGACATGCTCTTGGCCGATTTTTAGGGTTCCGTAGCCAAAATGGCAAAAACGGAACCCTTATAGATTCGTCATGTCTGTCTGACTGTCTGTCCGTCCGTATGTCACAGGCATTTTACTCAAAAACTATAAGATGTACATTGATGAAATTAGGAGCATGGGTCATACTGATTTTTAGTATGAGTTAGCGTTATGCGTCTTTCCTGTGGACAACCGAAAGTTAAGGGCTTTAAATACTAATTTTTCTTAGTGCCCTATTAAGCGATGTACAAATTGATTAATACTGTAGATCTAAGCGATAAAAATATCAGTTATAGGTACCCAAGCCCTTAACTGTTGCATTGTCCACAGGAAAGACGGCTAAATTCTAGAATCAGTATGACCAGCATAGGTGTCGTGTGTAATACCGCTACTTAGTTTGACAGTTAAATAAAAAATATATATATTTCTAGCGGGGGCACTCGATACATGTTACCGAAACTGAAAAAAAAAAAATCTGCAAATTTCAATGTGTGGCACATATTTCGACAGTTCTTCTAAAAACACGTTAAAGTTTCTTAAAAAAAAATTGATTTAATGAATATTTTCAGAAATATTCGCTCCGAAAGTAGCAAAAATTGTGTCTCCCCTCCTCTATTTTGTAAACGGTATGTTAAAAAATATGAAAAAAATTACAAATATATAGCTTAATAAATACTTTTAAAGAAAATTATTTTCAACATGATCGGACATACCGTTTTTAAGTTACTGCCAAAAAACTGCCCTTCTCAGCAAAAGGACGTAAGTGCCGGGGAGATACGCTTTTTTGATAGTTTTTTTTTCATATCGTGTTTTTTATTTATCATCTGTAGTGCATTTTTTTGTATAAATGGCAGCGGTGCGAATCGGACTCGCCCATGAAGGGTTTATGGGCGAGTCCGACTCGAACTTGGCCGCTTTTTTTAAACTCTTTTTAAAGGTTACTTTAATGCAAGGAACTAAATTATACAGTTTTTTGTAGTGAGTTTAGTTTTTGTTACGAACGTACAAACGTTCTAGTTTAATCTAAACTATAGGTTTCAGGTCGTCTCAAAATACGTCTATGGCTACATTTTCATTTACTACTATACAATTTTCAAATTTCATTTAACTTTCATGCAAGGAAGGTTGGTTATAAGAAAAAAGAAAAACTTAAAACATAAGCCTCGCATTCGATCCATTATTAGAAGTTTAGAAAAAAAACCTTGTTTTGTAAAATATACTTTGAGAATAAAATGTATTCAATAAAAATAATATACTATAGTTAATTCGACAAAATATTACGCATTACTTGACGAATTATGTATGCGTAATATTTACTCGTTTTCCAATTTTACTATACTTTTATGAAGGTAAGACTTATTTTTTCAATTCATTCATAATATACGCTTTATGGCTGAAGAAATCCTTTGAATGTTGTAAAAACGGCAACATGAATATGTATCAGTATTTAGGCACTTTTACTCGGATGGGGATTCCGCTTCCGAGGCCGCCTGAAAGGATTAGGCCGGTTGGTTATTACACAGGGGTTATTTAAAATACATACGTTGGATATAACAAATTAAAAACCAGCCCTTTATCGTAGATTTCGTCATTACATTGTGCTGATTATGAATATTATGGTGAATCAACATGTATTTAAATCTGGGATTAATAAATGTTATTACTTTTCAATTTTTTTTGTGAATGAATTGTAAAATGTCTACTAGCTATACGATAGGTACCCTTGTATAAAAAGCGAGTAATGAATTTTTGAGTAATGAACTTTTTGAGTAATGAATTTAAAGTAATTGCAAAAGTTTTAATTAAGTCATGACCAAAACACAATAACATACAGTCCCTGAGCTTCGAGAAAAGCTTTCGGGTTGCGGTGAAATCGAGTGTATTGATCGATCTTTTCGTTATTTTAATTTTGAGTTTGTCGTCTTTCAAATTGCTTGTTTCAAATAAGTTCATTTGAAGCAAACAATAGGAAAGCGCTGCGTAAACTCGAAATTACTGAATATTCTAAAATTTAATGCAATTAAGATAGAATTTAAATGCAATTCGAGAATTCGTAGGAAGGCGTTCTCGTGGCGTCTATTTGAATAGTTTGTTTGTTCCAGCCATGAAAGCGGCCATTTTGATCCAGCAGTGGTACCGGAGGTACTTGGCACGGATGGAGGTCCGCAGACGGTACACTTGGACCATATTCCAGAGCATCGAGTACGCTGGCGAGCAGGACCAAGTCAAAGTAAGTACATCGATGAAGTTTTCGCTGTATTAGCTTTAATATATTTTACTGGCTCCTCAAGCAATGAAGCCAGCATTCTCCGATAGCCTATGTTTATTATTTGTACGTGAAAACTTATATGCCAGACCTGACCACTGTAATCTGGATTATAAACCTCGTGCTTCTATATATACACGTACGATTTAAAGACAGACAAAGTAAGATTTACACTAGTGTAGTGTAAATCTTCCGTCTTAGAGACTTTATTTCACATGATGAAGAATGTTAAAATCGGCTGATGCGATTTAGCTGAAACTGTGGTCTAAAATTAATTATAATCATTAATCGTAGGTATATATTTGCATGACCTGTTCTCTCTTTACATCCAATCATAAGAAAATTGAGAAGATTGTTATGTGCTAATCTAATCTCAAACGTTAAAAAATAATACGTAATCTATTTTCCCTTCGTTGCGTTTAACATTGTTAGCAAAATGCAAATAAATAGCTCGAGATAAACGGTATAGGCGCAGCCGATTAACAACAGAACCGTAATTAATTTACCGCCGCCAAGATTCTAAAATGTAAATTACTCAAAACGCCACTTTGCATGACGAGATTTGCATTTCATTTGACATTCGTTCGTTAGAATTTATTTGTGACAAGAGAATTCTTGGAAATAATAAAAGTAACCCGTGTTTGCATTTAAGTCTGTTAACTTCAAACTCGGGTAAATCTATTTCTGACATTTTGCATATAATAAAAGGTTAAGAAATTGGTTTTGTTTCTATTTCATGGGTTAAGTATAATTTCGTGTAGTTTTTGAGAAAAATAAAGTTAAGATCACAATATTTTAATATTTTCTTCTGTTTCCGCAATTATTACTCATTGAAATAAAATAATTTGTCCACCCGTGACCATGGAAAGCTGGAAAGCTTCCGAAACGTCGGGAACTAAAATGAGATAATATACGCGATATAATCCGTTAAATTGTTTTATTTTAATCAGAATATTTTATCAAAATCAGGTAAATCCATATGACAGTTTATTTCAAATGAAGGCAAGTCCATCAAAGCCAATCAGCGAAAAAAGTTTGTACAATATGGCTGTCAGTTGACGTCAACTCTGCGTCAATAAATCTAGATAAATCCAAGTGTATAATTTTGATTTAACAAAATTATACAAATCCACACTGAGTTTTTTCAAAGATAGATAAATTGCAAACGATTATATCAAATGAAGGTAAATCTAATCCATTTTTTTTATAGGAATACACTAGTTTTGATGGTTTTTAAGCTGAGTTTGTCGAACAGGATCGATTTTTTAATGCTTTAGCCATAATACAAATAATCTGCCTTTCAAATCACCGAATTATCACTTTTTTTCAATAATCTCCCAAGTAGTTAGAGTGGATTTATCTGAGTTTGAAGTTGACCGACTCATTTCTTGTTCGTGGTTACATTTTTGACGCGATATGAATGCTGTCGGAGGCATGTAGGTAATAGACTAATATGTGTATGATTTACCCATGTAAATTATTTTAGGAGATGGCGTATCATTCTGGGTATGTGGTCGTTGTGGATGCGGGTTAGCGTTAGAGCCGTATTCGCTTACAGGAGAATTTCATGCGTTGGTAGAACGCGTGGCAGGTGAAATGTAATACCTCCCTTTCGTGCCCCATGTTTGCATTTCTGGAATGAAGAAACGCCCGTAATTTAATTGACGTTGTGCGTTCTGTGAATAAACGTAGCTCGTGCGATTATTTGGAATTCGGAGAGCAAATAACAGGGGCACCGACGAGGTCGATTTTTTATTTAAGCGGTTTTCATTTGAGAACCCTTTCGTGCCTTTTATTAGTCTTGTTTTATAATTCACAGGCACAAGCGTTTATTGGCGTAACGGGTAACATGTGTGCTAATCAGAAAATATTTTAACTTTTATTGCTCTAAAACATCGAATATTTTAAATATTCGATTCATAATTATAAAATGTTTCCGAGAAAACATATCCAGTAATCGACATAATTTTAAATCAAATCTGGTTATACATACAGACTCGTATATATAGTCAATCAAATATATTACAAAAGCAACTAATAGGCAATAAAATCTAAGTAACCTGATAGTATAGACTCTAATGAGGAAGTTTTTTGGCAATAATCTCATGTTTGGATGGATGGACGTTAAGGCGATTTTGTTCCCGAAGCCACGGCTCTGCCGACTTGATCCTTGCGGGTACCAAATCGATAAATGGGTACCAAAATATTTTTTTTAATGTTTATCTCGTTGACATGGTTACGTCTCTTTGAGCACTCTTTAAAAGTACGATGTTATACGATTCAAAGGCAACAAAAAAACAATTCTTGCCAATACGGTTTATTTTTCAAGTGCCCATCTTGTCATTATGTTAATATCTATAAGATTATTAGCGTTTTTCTAAGTAAACATGTCACTATTGTCTCCTGAGTCACGGGACAGAATAACAAAAAGAAGTTGATCCACCCAAAAAACTGCGTCTTTACGGGTATTGTATTGATTTTGCATAGCGGTGAAAAATACGAAACATATACAGGGTGAGTATTTGAGCGTTTTAGCCCTTTCATTAGTCTGTCCCCAATGTTGACGAATTCCATATGAGCTGTGGCGCCATTTTCGATTGCATTGTAGAAGTTGCGGCTTTTTACAATTATTATCAAAATTAGGTTGATTGGTTTTATGAATTAGCCAATATTGCGAACAGACTAATGAGACGGTTCAAATAATCACCCACAATTTAATTCTTAAGCTATAATTTCAAACTAAAGCGTACCTACACAAAAATGTATTTAATATCGCTACATATTTTCTTATGTTAGTTTTTTATTTAACCCCTTAATGCAAAATGTTGACTTTTATATAAATGAAAGATCCATTACAGCAAAAACGTAACTGGTATTTCTATTTTATTCAGACATTACTCATTATATTGCCCTTTAATATGGAAATGTATTCTAGCTGATCTACGAGTAGCAAGGCTGATTAAAGGACGGCTTAAATGGTTATCTTGAAAATATAAAAAAACTTGAAAACAATTTTAACTCCTCTATTTATTTGACATTTTATGTTTTATGCTTCATGTCATATAAGTATGGGTTTTAACATCTTACGACTTAATGCTTCCAAATAAGCTTTTCAAGCGCTTTTCTGTACGTTAATAATGCATGAGAGCCGTTTTTAACCTACTCCAGAAAAGGAGGAGGTTCTAGCTTCCACTGTTTGTATTTTTACGTGTATTCACTGATTTATTTGACAATTGTGAACCGATTTTCAAATTTCTTTTTTAATTCAAAAGAGTATACCCTTGATGTGGTCCCATTGTCATCAAGTCAGGATCTGATAATGGGATCCCAGGAAAATCGAGGGCTACCTTCAAATTGTATAGGCATATTTTATTTAAAAACTAGTCTAGAATTTGCATTAAAAAAGAAATAGGTGAAGTGGAACCATTGAAAAATATCACAAAAGGGCACCCGAAAACCTCAATGATAAGTGATTTACGGATGGCGATTCACAAGTTCAAGTCCTCCTGAATTAGTCACAATTTTAAATCCTCCTGATAAAAATGGTACCCTCGACTGATAATGAAGCACCGCAACTCCGTAATTAAAAATAATGTATCCTAGGCGTGTTTGGATTTGTTGAAATCATTACGAGATGACCTTTTGCGGAACAATTCGCTGAACAATGAGAAATCAATATTTATTTCAAGAAAAAACAAAAACGGACCTCAATAAACAAAAAAATAAAATCGACTCAAAAAAAAATAAAGGTAAAAAATAACGCCATAATTCAGTTTCTTCAAATAACTTACAAGTAACCGTTTGTATACTCAATCTATACAGTATATACAATTAATCTTATTTTGGCGTCGGTGCCATATAAAGAATGTGTAAAATATTGAAAATTGACGATTTTAGTAAGTTGTGACACGATGGCACCGACTCCAGAGTCGGTTTTATTTTTTTGTTTAAAAGTTTATTTATTTTACGCTTTTTAGTTAATCGTTACTTAAAAGTGTATCTCGTGACGATTCGAACAAGCCCAAACACGGCTAGGATACATTATTTTATTACATATATCTGGTGCCTACCTTCCGGCTCCATCATCAAATCAATTCGATGGTACCATTCTCATCAGGAACATTTAAATTTGTGACCATGAAGTTGCTTAGCTAAATTAATCAAGATATTTTGTCGCCACCCGTAAATCATTTATCATTGAGGAGTTCCGATGGCATTCTGTGGTCTTCTGCATCAGTTCCACTTCACCAATTTACACTTTCTGAATGCAAATGCTTATTATGTTTCTTATAATACCAAAATCGCTATATGTATGCCTACAATATTTGAGGAGTTCCTTCAATTCCTCATGGATTCCATCATCAGATCTTCACCAAAATTAAATGGGACCAACTAGAAAGTACCTTCTATAAAACAAAAAAATAAATTGAAATCGGTCAAATAGTCTTTGAGTAATCGGTGAACATCCATAAAAAAAAAAAAAACATTCCATCGAATTGAGAACCTCCTCCTTTTTTTGGAAGTCGGTTAAAAATCACTAAAAAGTATGAAATACAATGATTTAGTTCCTTCAATTTACTTTCAATTAACCTTTTTTCAACCCAATCTCTACAAAATGAGGTGCGTTGGGGTAAGACGGAAGAATGGAAAAGACGAAAACCTTACCGAAAATGCTTTTGAAGGCTTTTTTGGAATAAAGTTAACCTTTTGAACTTCCCCCTACTTCTGTCTTACCCCAACCCACCTTATACAATAAATATTATTTTGGAGTCTATGCCGCCTTTTTTATATGCTTCAGCGAAATACAAATTCAAGATTTTATAGCATTGACATTTTTATTTATAAGTGTTGTTCATGTAACTTATAGTCTAATCGTCAATAATCCATAAAACAATATGAATAGTAGAATATATCTCAAATGTATGGAGCAAAAATAATTCTAATTTATAGAACCCGCTATTCTCTAGATGAGTAATTGTCTTTATCATTATTTCATTCATTTGTTAACGAGGTGTGTAAGAGCGAGTGATGGACGGGCGAGCGCGCGGGCATCGGCCGCCCAGCCTTATCGCTGCCCAGCCAGCCGCGTAAACATTCTTCACATGAAGCAAACTAGCCAAAACGTGCACAGCTCATCAGTTCTTTTAAAACATCCCTCTTTTGTTAGGGGTCGATACCAAAAAACATTTCCAAGACCCGCTTGGTCTGATTCCTAACATTTTATATTAAGATCACATTAGTTAGTGATAGTGCCTTAAAAAACTAAAATACTTCACAATAATATTCCCATTAATATTAACTAATCAACTAAATTCTAAGACAACGATGTTGATGCACGTTTATTTTCTATAGATATCCTTACACGAAAAAAAATATCTGTGAGAATGGAAAGTTCGTGGGAAAATAGCGATTATGTATACAGTGTAACATTGTATCAGCCCACGTCCAAGCGTTTGTAAATATTGTCCCCTCACGAGCCGACCCATTTTATAATATCCTTTATCCGTTAGCTATACAAATATCCCATGTTATTTTACTTAGGTATTTTATATTTTGTGACTCTATTTAAACCAATGTTGAAACAACGATCGTTTTGTAGACCAGTAAGCTACCTCAGTGTGAGCTAAAAGGCTTTAGCCGGGAATATCTTGTTTTAGAGCTATATTCTTGTAATGGTAATAAATCACCTTTCAGCCCAACGGTACCGTCCTCATCTGCCAGCCTCATAAATATTGCGTACATTGCGGCTACTGAAAAAGATTAGGGAACAAAAGCTCAAAAAATTCGCACAATCGTTTTGTTTTATTGAGAACATATTTTAAGCCTCGCAACACCCTCATATGTCCGCCGATCGCCCACATGCCCGCTCCACAGCTTGTCCTGAATTTTTTAGATCACTGAGAATAGCCGACTACCCCGGTTATACTTCAGCCGCAAGGTCCGCAGGTACTTCCCGTATGAGTGGTGTTGTCTAATAATAACCGTCCACAAATTAGCCGGATTATATCTGACTTATCTAGGTGCTCCAATTTATAATGGGTACCTACTTTACTTTAGGCGTTGGTAGATATTGAAGTTTACATTGCTACGCTATTTGTATATATGTATTTGTGTCCGACATAGTTTTATCTTTCGCGTTTTTATGTTTCAATTACGTCTCTCTGTAAGCAGTGGTAACAGTATACCCTTAGGGTTAGGGGCCGAATATATCTTTGCATTTATTACGTACCCAATATATGTCGTGAAACTGCAATTCTGAAACGTAGTCATTGGACGTTACAGATTTATAATAAGTACAAAATTAAAAAAATTAAAAACCCCCCGACACAAATGAACATAACAAAGTTTGGAGTTCCTAGCTTCAATATTGGCTGAGATCCGGTCACTTGTTCCACTATAAGCTGAATATCTTGAAGACGAGAGCCCCGATTTCCATCAAACAAAGCCAAGAACACTTGGGATAAAATTATTTATGACACAAAAAAACCGCACTCATATCGGTCCAACCGCATGGGCGCTACGATGCCACAAACAGATACACAGATATACAGATACACAGAGTCACAGACACGTTAAACTTATAACACCCCTCTTTTTTGTCGGGGGTTAAAAATACGTGTATGTTGTAGGGTACATTTAGTAAGAATGCTGTATGTTTCAGCTATACAACTTCTTCAATGCGCTGCTGAGCCACATGCGGGACAACAGCGGGCGGGTCTCTTCCGAGCGCACGTCACGGACCGCGTCTGTGTGTAAGTCACTCGTCCACTTGTAAAATTGTGAAGTGACCGACTTAGCGTTTGTTTTCGACAGGAATGGAAAATGTCGGTTAGTTTATAACTCTAGGTAGGTACTTGCGTAACGAACGTGATAAATGTATGATAAAGATTTTAGCGTAGGTCTAATGACCCAACTAGCAAAATTGCTGTATAAACATGCCTTTATAAGAACTAAGTCATTATAAAAGGTTTATATATATTCGGACTAAGAAGGTACATCTTACAAAGGCATTTAATAGGGCTTGAGAACATTTAAACTTTTTAAGTACTCTTGTAGACGTACATAAAAATTTTTTATAAAACATTTATTACAAGAAATGTTTTACAAGTGCATTTTAGAAGGCTATTTGGTCTTGAAAACATTCAAACTTATTACGTACTCTTGTAGACGTATATAAGAAACTCTTTTAAAATATTTATCAGAACAAAGGTTTTACAAGTGCATTTTATAAGCCGAATTGCTCTTGAGAATATTTAAACTTATAACGTAATCAGGTAGACGCTTATAAAATATTTATCAGAACATAGGTTTTACGACCTTATAAGACTTATAAGCAGGTCTTATAAGGTCTTGATCATTATTTACACTTAGAAAGCACCTTAGAATTCAGTTCGTTTTTAGTTGAGTCTACAGTAAATGTTTTATCAGACTTTTTGCTCTCATTAAAGCCGTGTATACAGTTTCTTTAAAACCAACCAATTTAAAGTGTATTTGGTCTTGTCTAAGCCGCATGTAAGAGTAGGAGCATGTTATAAGTCTTTTATAAGATCAATATACCTTAACCTGAACCTTTGGCATTCTTTATTAAGAGTATCGCATGGTTGATGACTAACATGGCCACCATGGCCACAGGTAGATAGCCTCAGATTAGTGTTTAGCAAGAGCGAAAGGCTTAACATTGACTTAACGAATGTTAAATAAGAAATATCAGCCTTACATGCATCTTAAACAAGAGTAATTGTCCTTTTAGTAAGGATACATACAAAAATATAGATTTACATGGGTTTTTATGTTTTTTAATATTTCACTCTATCCAAACGTTTTCTAGCCTCTTCGACAGGTTGTGCTAATACTCTTACAATGAGATCACAGAGAGGAATATCTATATAAGGGAAATCACGCTCACACCTGGCATTAGTAAGAGTACGCAAAGACTTATTAACCTTAAAGCATGCTACTGTAAGATATTTTATAACACACTTAATATGACCATTATACAACAACTGTAAGCAGAAATGCTCTTATAAAGCGCGCCCAATTCCACACTTACAGACGTTTCAAAGTCTGTAAGAGTAAAGAAAATTTGGTGTAAGGATATTTGTAAGAGTACATTTTGCTAGTTGGGGAGGCTCTAAGACATTTAATGCTGGTAGCACAAGACCTACTGTGGAGATCTTTGCGTCCTTTGCTCAGAGTGAATGCGTTTCGGGTAAGATGATGGATGTAAGCACTTAGAGTGAGTCGTTTCAAACTTACTTTAATCACGTACATTAGAATTAAATAGTATGGTTAATATACCGTTTTTATACACATGGAAATATCTAGAGCATCGGCATTTTTAACGTTAATCATTTCGCAAAATACAGCGTGCCATAGACCTGGGGGGTTATTGCCCAAACGCGTTAGGCAATAGGGGGGCAGCCCCCCTTTTGCCTAACGCGTTTGACGCTAGGAATCAGAATCAAGTGTCATTATTTCGTATGGGCTATGACAGTTGATTCGGATACCAATTGTCAAAATTTCGTCAGGCAGCAAATATATGTTTTCTATGTATTTAAGTAAATGTATCTATTAAATATATCGTCGTCTAGTACCCATAACACAAGCCTTATTGGCTTACCATGGGACTAGTTTGACTTGTGTAAAATTTGTCTTGTAATATTTTCTTTTAATATTTTCTATACATGTAACCGAAGCTGATTAAAAGTTTTTTCAGCAAAGATCAATATGTGGCATATATTTCGACAGCTCTTCTAAAAACCTTCTGAGATTTCTAAGAAAATGTTTCTTTTAATATTTTCGTTAATAATCGATCCGAAAGTTGCATAAATTGTGTCTCCCCTCTATCTTCTAAACTGTACTGTACTGTATGTCCAATATGAAAAAATCTTTTTAGGCTACGGAAAGCTACACTGAGCATATTCCGACATGCACTTCGCCGGTTTTTAACTGTTGTTATTACCCAGTCCTGATCTAGATAAAGTAAATGTTAGTACGTTATTATAAATTAAGTTAGATTTGATGTTCATTCTAGTAATTCACCAGAAATGCTACACGTGCGTAAACATGACTAAATCACCAATCCCATTATTTCTGTCAATTGATCTGCCAGTCAGGGTAATTTCTTCGCAGCGTGCGTGTCTCGTTGCCATTATGTTGCCTAAATGAACCGAACGACGGAGCATAACAATTCAGCCAGGCTATTTTCGGGATCGCTCGAGATGATGGCTACTGAAGACAACAACATTTAGGTACAACATATAAAACAACACAACATAATATCGAGGTGACAGAAATATTATTGAAGGTGCGTTCAATCTTACTGTAAATATGTATCTAGATCGATTCGAGACTTGTGCCACAGCCCCTATTGCTCTTTCAATAATTATTTAACTGCTGCCATGCCAGCACAAATGAATCAAATTGTGCTACATACTAGATATACTGCGAAAATGACAAAATACTGGCTATGTTGTTAATAATGTTACAGTAAATATAGATAGACATGTTTAAAAGGGTTCATAAAGTATATTCCAAAACTAAGATAACAATGCAGACTAAAATTGGACAAAGTTTGAACTAAGCAAAGTTTAAAATATTCGAAACAAAAATTATATCTAACTATAAATGTAACGTTTGTATATCTCTCAATTAATTTGGTACGTTTCATGGGTATACAATTATTTCTGTTAAAATTATGAAAAATCAAAAACGTCGTTGCACAAATGGATGAGAGTCGAAGCACTGTTTATAATATCCTTGAGGAAAAATAATGGTAGATAGCCTGGCTCAGGGAAATTTTTCTCCTTAAGCCAATTTTCAGAGAACTAGACTAAACATAAGTAAAACATAAGATAAAAATCGACTTTAAAAAAAATACTCAATAAAGTAAAAATTAAGTAATTCAGTTCCTTTAATTCACTTTCAAGTCAATTTATACAATTTATCTTGGAGTCGGTGCCACCCTCATATGTTAATTGAGTTACTAAAATCGACAATTTTGAAAAATTCTTTTGGATGGCACCGATTCGAAGATAGCATTAATTAGGCATGATGACGGGGTATGAAAATCAAAATTCTAATTAGTCCATCAGCAAGATAATAAAAAAAAAATGCTTTTTGAAAATAATAAAAAACAAGTAAGACAAATCGCATTATAGTTTAGGAGTGGGGCTCGTGACGTCACTCCTCGCCACTCGTCAATTTGTACTTAGGAGTGACGTCACGCGACATTTTGACTTAATGTACCTATGGCCTTTATTTTACGATTATGTAAAAAAAGAAAAAATACGTGTCCAATATTTTTACATGACGGACTATTTATTAAAATTTAGTCATCGTCCCCATTGTATATATCGTATAGATTTAGTTTCAAAAAGTTTAACTGAAAGTAAATTAAACAAAATAAGTCACCTTATTTTTTACTTTTTAGTATTTTATTGCAGTCGGTTTTTAAGTTTTTCTAAAAATACATTATTATATACAATGACCTCCTTATTTATTGAAATCGGTTAAATATAACGGCCAGTCGAGTCATCAAGTCCTATAGAGAGCTCGGGAAGAAATTGAAATATTTCATTGACAAAACTATTAAAAAATATCTCAAAAACGCGGGCATCGCCAGCATTCAAGAAAAATTAAGCCTTTTAATTAAGATGAGGCTTCGTAATTTGGTAAAAGTTATATTTTACAGAAAAAACGAAGTCACTCGAATAATGGATGACGAATCATATTTCACGTTGGAATGGAAACGGGTGGCAAGGTAGCCATTGTTTTAAGAACACCAATGGTCCAACAGACAAAAACGTGTAATATGTCGAGCATATGTTTTTTTTCGTTTGTTTGCAGTAGTCGCGGTAGGTCTAGCCAATGTTTTTTTCAATCAAGTTTAGCTGTTAATGCTGATCACTATATAGAGCGTTGTTTGCCTTTAGTGCGTAACTTTACAAACATGAGACACAGAGGAGAAAATGTTGACCAGATTTAGCTTCAAACAATTATTTGAAAAAAAAAAAACACTTAGCAAAATGGCGGAGTTAAAAATTCCGGAATAGCCTGTGTCACAACTTCACACTGGTCGAGTATATTGCAATAATTTTTCCAAAAAATATACTAAGTTTGATTCGGCTTCGGAAAATAAAATTGGAGTAAAGTGCCAACATCTACCGTAAAGTATTTCGCATTGGAGTAAACATTTTCTTGCATTGAACGTTGTCAAATACATATTGAACAAAAACAATAAAGTCAATTGTTATAAAAACAACACCGTTTTTTTTATTCAATACGTCAACTTTGTCTAAATTTCACTACGCATATGTTATTACTCATATTTTAAAGTTTTTTGATTTATTTGGTGTCGCAAATTTATCAGATTTCAAATGAATTTTATAAAATGCCGTGGTAGTTAAAATTATATTCAGCTGCGGGTTTCGAAAGGTATATTATTTATTCGGTTATCCATATCGGGACATGTACAGCCCTAGTCCTTTACTATTCCGCACGCACGGGCTTAATTCATATGCCTATTCCACGTCCCCGGTAGGAAACCTTCACGAGGGATTACATCTTATGTAGAGTACGTGAGACTAAGTTTCGGGTTTCTTTAATAAAAAGGTTTCTCTTAGTAGCATATTGACTATAGTTTATTATCGCAACAAGCGTACCTTTCAAGTTTATAAATCTGTTTGAAGCTGTTATAGCTCGGCGTATACTTTGTGCCCCAAATAAATCTTATAATTATTATAAAAAATATCGTACGCGATAAGTTCCGCAAAACAGTTCACTAAACGTAGGCTATAACTTTTGAACCCAAACGCCTCGGCTCAGTCCCCGAATCTGAATATTATATTATTTACCGACCCTTTACTGGAAGACTTTAGTCGAACCCTCACTTATGACGCAACGTGTTGAGAAATACTACCAACTCGCGAGGTCAGGGTTTGTAATACTCACAAAGTATGTACTGAATGTTGCCTCTAATTTCCTTCCAGTTTTCACGCCGCGCCGTCCCTTTTTACTAATTCTTTTACCCTGTGAGAATTTAATTTCAGCAAACCTTTTTAATTTACAGTACACTCGTATTTGTTTTTATTGTGTAGGTTGTTGAGTTTTTTATATAGTGTATACTAATGTGACAGTGCACATTTGTCCTTGCAATTTCCACAATTAGGATGAATCTACATTTTGGATTAATCTACGTTATTACACGCAGATACTTTCTTTTAGCAAACTATCCTTCCCAAAGTGCCTCAATTCCCAAATGTTTAATTTCCCAAACTCGCGCTTTTCTCCGAAACCGAAGAAAATCTAGATATTTTTTTAAGCCATTGTGTAGAGCCCAATAGGTTAGGTTAGGTTTGTTTTATAGAAATTCTGAAAGTTTGGGAAATGAAATATTTGGGAAGTGAAACAGTTTGGGAAACATAATTTTCCAAACAATAGTAAACCTATTACACGATTTCCACTGTCGAAAACTACTAAGCAACTTTGTTTTACGATATAATACTACACTAACTGCGTACAGTTGGTAGTTAGTGTACTTTAAAAAAATCTATTGTCAGTCGTAGTAAAAAGTGTGTTTATCAACAAGCGTTTCTGTTTGTCCATGTTTCATTTGAACTGCGCTGCTCTGTCACAGCAATAAAATGCACGCAGTACTCACCTTGATGCCCTAAAATTAGTATATACATATTAATCGTTCGTACAAAATCGCGGTAGTTTTTTGTACATTCAGTTTTGAAATATATTTAACGTTGACAGTTTTTAGTTAAAGAATGTCATAAACATGACACACGATTTCGGACATCCTCAGTGAAACAGATAATATGTGCAATTATATTCATAAAACCGGCCAAGACGATGTTGGATCATGATCAGTGTAGGGTTCCGTAGCCATTACTATAAAGAAATATACTAAAAGTAAAAAAAATACGATGTGAAAAAGTGGACCAGCAAAAGAGCGTATCTTCACGGCACTTACGTCCTTTAACGTATGATGCCCACCGATAACCCAACTTTCATCAATATACGTCAGGTTGTTTTTGAGTAAAATGTCTGTGACATACGGACGGATGGACCGACATGACCCAACTATAAGGGTCCTGTTATTATAATACATACTTACATAGTACTATAATTTATGTATGTAGGTATGAAATTAATTGGAAAGTGAAATAAGATTAGAAATATTTTGTCTTGACCTAAAAAAACCTTCAGATCACCTGTAGCTTAGCCTGGTTAGGTTCGTTAGTTGCCTTGCGTCTCTCAGAACGGAAATAGAAACCCCTCTGGGCGAGGCTTCATCGACTCACTCTCAGCCCTCTGCATTAGCATAAAAGTAACAACTTACTAGCTAAAAAGAAAGAGGGGAAGGGGGCGAATCCAATGTCGTTTGTCCTAATGTATCGTTTGCCAAATGTATCATTTGCCATAACGCATATATTTCAGAAAACGTAATATTTTCAGGATTTTTTTCAAGATCGTCGTATAGGTTCGGTTAGGTAAGGTTTGTTTTAGAAAAATCCTGAAAAGTTTACGGTTTATGAAAAAAATCGTTATGGCAAATTATACATTAGGACAAACGATACATTAGGACAAATGACGTTAGGGATTCCGATATAGATCCAGCGGCTTTACGTGTAGAGGAGGTACCCATAATAGTCTTTTTTCATGATTTTATGTTCCCACTTTGTCGGCGCGACTAATAATTATCCATGCCAAATTACAGCTTTCTTGTACGAGGAGTCTCAGAGCTATGCTACGGACAAACAGACGGACGGAAGGACGTGGCAAAACTATAAGGGTTGTTGGCAATGGAACCCTGAAAACAAACACACACGGTCTTCAGTAATAAAATAAAAATGTCTATACTTACCTGTGTTCTAGAAACGCATAAAAAGAAAATATTTTTGCAAGGAAAACTTACTAGAAAAGTAAATGTTGCAGCCACGATGTTGTTATACAATGTAAGTGTATACCACCGTCGCAGTGTAACTTTAAAATTATGTTGGTAGAAACAGTTATACACGCGACGTTGCGGTATCGTCCATTCCATCAACACGTCGCGGGTTATGTAACTAATGTACGAACTGCAATGACCTATGCCACTAGGTAATGCAGATAAAACTAGGTCCCGGCTATTTTCGAAATGGTGTCACACGAAATCCACGGTTTAAATGCCACTCGTTATTTATTAAACTATCGAGCACGATTTGTTAGCTTCCTTCGATCTTTTGTTCAGCTTCTATTGCACATCGTGGGGTATTATTTATTTCTGTTGAGCCGCGAGCGGTCTTGTAAAAATAGCTTTTAATCGATAAGTGCCGATAAAATTGAATATTAAATTTATGTAAATTTAAGCTTACTTTCTTTATGCCATGTTTAAATAGTAATTTATGCAATCGTTGTATAATGTATACTTTTCAGTCGAGTACCGCGTTTAAGATACGAGACTTAAGAAGCAAATTAAATAACTATTGTATTACAATATTTTTTCTACAAATAACCCATAAACTACAGAAAATGAAACATAGCTACAAAAATAATTGCAAAAATACTGTGTTCTTTATTAAATTAATAAATAGTTGTGTACGGAGTTTCGGAGCGAATGGAAACAAAAAAAGGTCGCTTTGCAGGCCATGGCCCGCAATTTCGTATGAAATTATCATTATATGCCCCTCATCGCGCCGCACCCGAAATGTGAAACTTCGGTGTCTATTATAAGGAACACAACGTCAATATTTCATTGTATGTTTGAGAAAAGATCTTTATAGTTGCAACTACAGTTAAATTCAATATCGAGTAGTATACTAACATAGACATCGAGTCAGAGAGTGTAGGTCAATCAGGTCATAGACAAGTTAGGCAATTGCTTTTTTTTTGTGAACAATTGCATTAAAATTAGATAGATATGGTATAAAACATTCTTGAAACCTTTGATTACAAGTATAATACAGGTAAAATCAAATTAAAAGCGTTAATATCGTGAGTGTAAGATAATCTAGTACATTGCTCTCGAACAAAACGTAATCGATTTTAGCACGGCTGTTTAAAACCAAATTTGAAGTATGTTTATAAGTCTTGTTTGTGTTGTAGTGGAGCAAGTATTCTCGGAGGAGTCAGACGAGGGCGGGGGCGCGGACGAGACGGCGCCCCCGAAGCCGTCGCGCGGGCCCGACATCGAGTTCCCGCTGCAGAGGAAGGATATCGACCTACTGATTGAGGCCTTTAGAAAAAAGAAGGTACACGATTTTGCCAAAACCCTTCCCTTTGCAATGAGCGATCGAGGAGCTTCCGTTGGGACCACCTTTATTGATGACTTACCTTTTCTTTAGTACTCATACTTACGGTTTTACTGATCGAGGGATATAAATATAATAAGCATGTTTTTTTTGTATCCTATTCTTGTTGAGCTTTAGGTAACAATTGAGTCGGTAGACTAAAAACTGCAAGTCAATTTAATTTTCATTCAATAAAGCATCAAGAAAGGAAGTTTATGTTAAGGATTTATTTCGAAGAAAAACCCGTTTCAATTTTTCGAGGAAAGGGTATGCAGCTTATCTTGCTTTTCCATGAATTTTAATTTCCTGTTTAGATTTTTCTTATTTTCTTTGATTTTTTGTTCTGAATAAAATTGTAACTTGAATTGATGTTCTTTTATACATTTTTTGACACTTCAAATGAGATACATATTTACTTATTACAATAAAGATATACCTACCTATATATGTAGTTACAGGACTTGAGATATTAAAACAACTTGTTTCATAGTTAACTCTTTACTGAATGTATTGAAGATATAACAGTCCTCTTGTTCCGTTGATGGTTAAATGTTAAAATAGAAGTAGCATCACGTACTCTTTTAGCAAGAGTTAGCCTCAGACTCGAAGTTAGTTGGGATCGTAAACTTTTCGTAGATGTGCAAATTAGATTACGCTGTCGCAACGTCCGGCATAGTAACAAACTTCTGTAGCACGTGCAACATCTTTTTAACTTTCATATAATGCATAAGTTACATATTGGTGTTCATAATCAGATAAGCCGATGCACTTTCGTTAATTAAAGGTTAAGTGCATTTAGTCGATCAAGTCGATAAATATTATATACTCGCTCGATGATTTGCGAAAAGATTTATAACTATGTTATACCTAAGCGCATGTTTCTTATTTCCGTATATATTTTTCAGAGTAAAAAGCCCTGTCCCTCTGTATCCAATCACAAACTCTCTACGCAAATACTAGGCGAAGCTCCGTTGCTGCATGCGCGATCAAAGGACTAACCAACACACACACACTTTCACATTTCATTTCTGTACTGGTATTTATTTTGGTTCTTTTTTTAATGTTTTCTTCGTTTGTTTTCTATGTTTGTTTTCTCTCTATCGTTTTAGAATCGATTTGAAATATACTCGACATTCCAGCACCGTCTCCACGCTAAGCACGTGGCGCACATCCTTAAGGAGGCGACGCAAGTGCTGAAGAGGCTGCCCAACATTAACGTGGCCACGACCTCCATCTCAAGTCAGATTACCGTCTGCGGCGACCTGCACGGGAAACTCGATGACTTGCTCGTCATATTTCACAAGGTAAGGCCCTCAAATTAAGGCCAAGGGTGAAGTTCATTTATTTTCTTTTTTTAGAAACCGGCTTTGAACAGAATTTTCGTGGAAAGCATTTTTTATCGCAGGGGATCCTAATATAACGAGACTTTTTTTTTATAAATTAGAAATTGTTCCTTTTCTTTTTAGTAAAACACTTTGTAGGACACGGAATGATTAAGCACCATTATTTACAAGTGTTCGCGGCTTTAGTTGTTGTTTACCTTTTCTCAAAGGTCGTTTATGAATGAGTAAGTAGTTAGTGTGTTTATTAATAAATATCCCGAGCTATGGCGACGTCCCGTCGAGTTCATTCTGGATCACTGCTACTCAATGCGAATGAGCATAAGATAAAACCAATATGAGGAGGTTTATTTCGGATTCGTTCATTACGCATTATCTATTAGTTATTCTTTTGGAAAATTGTGAAGCGCCTAACGAAAAAATATTTAAAAAAAATCCGTCAGACTAAAAATACTATAACAGGAGTTCTCCAAATCGAAAAATATGTAATTTTTTATTTTTTGCATGTTTGTATTCATCACGCTAAATGGCTAAACTGATTTCAATTATTTTTGTTACACGGGTAGCTGGGTATCCACAGACGGTTATGGGACACTTATTATCCGACTGAAGATAAAAATAGTAGTCATGACTTTTTCTCCTTCACGCACGAAGAAGGCACCTTCTAGTTTCGAATAAAATACTAGGCCAGGCCTGCGTTAATTTCCATCTATTGTTTTAACAAAGCCTGCGCTTAATGAATTGCACTGTCTGATGATTACAGAATTTTTTTTCATGAGCAATATATTTTTATATTAGTGATTATAATTTTAATGGAAAAAACATTTTTCTAAAGAAATTATACAATGCAATTCTAAAATACCCACTAACATAATCATTACTCTTTTCCCGCCATTTTACACGGCATAAGTATGACCCATGTATAAAATGAACTAAACACAGCACATAAGTTTTCCCGCGCAAACCTCACTACAAGTGTACATTATATTTTCTTTTTTTTCTGAGGGCAGTGTCAACCTATATTTATAAAAAAAACTCTACATCACCAATTAATATATATTATAAACAAAGATCAGAAACAAATGATTTTTTCTTCGAAAAACCGGCCAAAGAGTCGAATGCAACATACAGAGATCCATAAGCATGAACAGATGACAAAATTCGTCGACTACTGGTATGGACGATTCGCTCAGTTGGTTAGAACGTGCTGCCCCGGTCTGGCTTAAGGCACTGGTTCAAGTCCAGTATCGTCGAAATTTTTTTTCATTTGTTTCTGATCTTTGTTTATAATAATAACGCTAATGGAGTGATACATTAGTAAATTGCAAATATTGTGATTATTACCATGATATTTGTAAAACAAAAAGTACAATTAATATATATTTTAAATATGAATATATTTGCAATAAAATAACGTTTAAGGTGAGTAATTAACTGTTTGAATTCATATGCGTAGGTCGTATTGTATAGGTCGGTGACGACGTAAAAACGTTTTTCGTTTCGAAATTCAATTAATCTCCAAATCGAAAAATAGGTACACAATAGGATTATATACCTACTTATTTAACTGGCCATGACAGAAGGGCTACTCCGAAACCCAAAAAACGAAGTTCGTTTCGTGCCGTCCTTCTCGCGCTCATGTTAAGCTGTATTTGAGTCAGCGGGATGGCGCTATACGAACTTAGTTTTTCGGGTTTGGGAGTAGCACCTCAGATTCCAAATTTAAAATTTCATGTTTTACTGAACACTTCTTGTTATCAGCATAAATAAGCCCTACGGGTTGTGTCATTATTTATAGAAAATAAAAGAGAATTTGACGTGGTGCAGTGCTGTATTGTCAGAACAAGAGAAAAAAGGCCGAAAAAATTATTACCATGTAAAAAATACAACTTTAATGTTGCAATATTAATATAGATTGCAACATCCTAGCAAATCTTCGGTATGTTCCAGTTTCTTAGCGATGTTACGGCAATGTTACATAGTATTTTTGAGAAAATAAGATGTGTAACTATTGAGTTAGACGCTTCTTAAAAGTTTATTTGTTTTATGATAATCCTTATGAGAACAATGATAAAAAAAAACTCCAGGATATAATATGTAATGGGCATTTATAATGTTTTAACGAATGCTTATTTAAGTCAATAGTATTTATCTAGACTAAGATGATGTCATTAATTAAAGGTGATATAAGCTATTTAGGATGTTAAACCTACAGCGTTATTAATATCCAGTGTTATTCGAGATAAAAGTTTTTGATGGATTGTTGTTCGTGAAAAATATCCGTAAAAATTGTATCTCCGAAATGTGAGCCAAGCTTGGCGCGTTATGCGGCGGAGGCAGCGCGCTCGCCTGTCACAAATTGTTGAGGTAATATACTGTCTACGTGTACATAATAAACATGGTAATTATAATCGAATAGCTTTTACCGCGTAAAGTTACCAAATATCATGTTTCTACGTTTAGTGCGGCTGTACGGCGATGAGAAGTCCCAGTGCCCAGTTATCTTGGGACAGTGAAAGTTTACATAAAAATTAACATTGCCTATCGTATCAACCGACAGATGTCGCCTGCTGGCAAAAAACATTTCCAAAGTACCGCCTCTCCGCCAGAAACGTAGCCCAAATCGTGGGTTTCCCATACTGCGCCTGTGAAAATATTAAGTTCCATATAGTAAACGTATTTAAATCAAAATTCGAAGTTACTTTCATTTATCCAAATGGAAGTTTATATCTAACGGAGTTATTCAACTCAACACAATGGATCTTGAACCTTGCTATAAATGTATGTACCTGTACCTGATAAATGTATATAGAAAGTGAACACACACGTTTATTGTGTTAAAAAGTTACAATAAATTGACGTCGGTCAATTGCCTTTCAAACCTTTGTCGTTAATGTTGCCAGCCGAAAATCAATTACTCGTATTCTTTTGACGCAGTCGACGCAGAAATAACGGGGCTTGTCAAAAAGAAGGCATTATATTTTTTTGTAATCAAATCAAATACTCGTATAGCTTCGTGCGCATTTGCTTTCATGTGTCAAAGCTGTTTAATTTTGCATTAGTTTAAGTATTTTTTTCTCGAGCATTTTCGTTCAGAGAGCGTTGAACTAAACTGTAAAAAGCTATCACTCTCAGTACAGAGCACAACTAAGCGTAATGTCTAAAAATAATAATGGGTTCGAATCTAAGCGTGTCAGTCCTGTTCATTACGCTTCATCGTTAGGTCAATGAAGGTTGTACTGCGTGACATTAACTAATAGAGTTCCATTATTCTACATAAACAGCCCGGAGCGGTGTTAAGGTTTCCTCCGCGAGGTTTCCGCGGGTGTTCATTAAGGGCAGTTTGACGTCAAGAGGCCAGAGGGCGGCGGACGGTAAACAATCGTAGGGAGCGGCGCACGCGTCATCTAATTTGTGCGGCCGCCGTTTGATTGATAGACCGCCTGTTACGCCGGACGACCTCGTTTATTTGCTAGACATTGTTTTTCCTGTTATTATTTCCCTCTCTAAACGGTAGTGAAAGTTGACATTTCACTTATCTGTCGAGGGTTGCTCAAGTTGATCTTTAACTGTTGTTTACTGCACGTTCACCTTTATGCAAAGATAATACGTATGTACTACATAGATCTTCTGAATACGGTTTGTGAGACTGTGATTGATTTTAATAGTTTTTTTAGAAAGTTTAAATATTTTGTATAATAAATATTAACAATTTATCACTTTGGTAAATTTTCTTCCCAATTATTTATGGGCGCTTTTATCTGCCTATGCATGGAGTATAAGATAGAGGCATATTTTCTGTTTTTCCTTGGGCAGGCAATTACTATAACTTCCCGACAGATGACTCCCCCGACATCGGCGCTCTGCAATCTTTACGATCGGCCGTCTGACTGGCCGTATCGCTCCGAGCTTCCCCTGGGATTACTTTCGGTCGCCGGAACCAAATCGCTTTCAGCCGCTTGCTGCCGTATCATTCGTTCACTCATTGTTATTAGACCATACAAAATTAGTCAATTATGAATTTCCAATTGATGGTGGATCTTTTTTATAAAATTTCTACAGGAAATAATTAGAATAGTACAGGTAATAATTGCATAAATACAATGCATTCCATATAGGTACCAAAGAAAACATCAATAATAAAAATATGAGTCATGTTTTGCATGCCCCTCTTAGTCTTTCGATATGCCTATTTTATCCTATATACGTGACATTGTCGTAGTATCTAAAGTAACCAATAAATTTTCGTAAGCTCCGTATTTTACATGTAACACCGTCACGATCACTAAGCCCCAGCATACGGCCACCTAACGCCACAAGTTTGCGTCAATTTACCGAACAGTATTTTATTAGAAGCCTGTCGAGTTCGGGTCGGGCAATTGCACCTTCCCCTATTACGTGAGACAGTCGTGTCATCGGATAGGATAACGCATAGTGTCAGGAGTGATTGCGTCACATAACGCAGTATCGATTCGCCGACTTGCGTAAGCGTCCTTGGCCGCGGACACCGCAGCAGATGTAAGGATTCGCGAAACGCTGATTGCTCTCAGCGACCTACTAACGCGACAGGATAATTGCCTGGCAAGATAAAGTAATTACCAACTAACGACGCCTTAAGTGTGCGCACCTGCACGGTTACATGGGCATGACTTTTGGTTTTTTCTTACTAGTTCTTTACCTCGCATCAGTGGCGTATTTTGTTACAGAAACTATTAAAGGTATTTACAGTCAGCATCAAATAGTTCGGGGCATCCAAAATGTGCCAAATATATCTTAATACGTCTTTATTCTTATAGGCATAAAGATGCGTTTTGATATATACGGCACTTTGGATGCTACAGATTATTTTATCCTGATTGTACAATATCAATGAAATAATGAGCTTTATTGTATACCTAAGTAGGTCGCAAAAGGGCACTTTTACAAGTCTCAATCTACCAGCATTTTTGAACAGGAGACTATAGACAAGAAAACCGGAGGAAACTCATCAGTCAGTCATGTTTTACTGAATAATTCCTAACCATTACAATTTTAGCCTGCATTAAAAGCTTCTTTGTAAATTAAATAAAAATACAAAACTTCAGCGTAGATCTCAAAGAAAACATATCAATATCATCTATAACATTAAAATTATAAAATAAAATAGTAAACATTATGTTAAAAAAAATACGTTTGAGGTGCTTTCCTACGTATAAGAACCGTCTTTAAATTTGATTCTATGTCCCATGTATTAATGTGCGATTTATTTGATCTTTGGCTAAATAGGGTTAAATAGCCCTGTACCCTATAATATGCCATTAAAATAGAGACGTTCAAGTATTTTTTGAAAGCAGGAAATTTTCAAGTGTTATCGAGAAACTTATTTAAATAAATGCACTGGCCTACGAACGCGAAAGTTTCTAATCGAAATTAGATTTTTTATTTCCTGCGCTAAAATTTTCGATATCAGAATTCTTAGTGTGTCTACACTATGTAGATTCTTAATAACATAAATAATACCATAGTATCCCAATTTCTATGAATAGAGATTTTCTATTTGACCAAATTAGGAGAAGCTTGATTTCTGAGACTACTCTATAACGTTACCCCTTCGCTACGAAATAAATAAGCAAACTTAAGTCAAAACTGCGGGGTCATTGAGGACTGAGGACGCATATTATGTTTTGATATACTGCGTACGGAGGGGGTCTCATGGTGCAAATTTCAGCACTGGAGACAGTAATGCTGGGTTGGCCAACCCAGAATCCGAGCAAGCCAAATGGTTTTATAAGTTTTATAAAATGTGCGTTCAGTAAATTGTTATTACACTTTAGCTTAGAGAACGTATGGAGCGGCATGATCGTTCGAACCAAGCTCCTTAAAATTAAGGTAAAAAATACAAAAAAAAAATAACATAATAATATCATACCTAGTGTGACAATTTGGTAACAGGTCATTTTAAGTACAAATGCCAAAATGCATAAAAGGTTGAGATGTAATTTTGTCAAAAATTACAAAACGTTTGTGCCACCAGGTCATTTTGTCTGAATATTTTAAAGGCAAAATATGCTATGGACAACATTTCTTTTAGTCAAAATGTTTACTCGATAGAATTAATTACGGCCACAATGTCAGTTTATCTGAAAGTTTTCAGGACAGAATACTCTGTGGCCAAAATGTACAAAACGCGATTGTCTAAATGGGCTCTACTTGAAATGTTTTCACGATAGAATTAATTACGGCCTAAATGTCAGTTTATTAGAAAGTTTTCAGGACAGAATACTCTGTGGCCAAAATGTACGACACGCGATTGACTAAATGTGCTCTACTTGAAATGTTTTCACGATAGAATTAATTATGTTGTTTATTTATTTATAACTGTTTATTATGGGACTACTCTACTCGTTAATATTATCAAAGTTATTGTACTTTTCTTAATAAACTAAACAATAATAACAAAACATTGTTAAATTATATTTGTAATTTGTTCATTATATCATGTTTACATTTATAGACTTTTTGACCGTTGTACATTTTAACCCATTGAACATTCCGGCACTTGTATCAACGTTACCCATTACCATTTTGTCGTTTTTTCTTACAAACATGTTGACATTAATATGCTTTTTGACTTTTGTACAATTTGACAAAGGGATTTTCAAACCCAATGAATATTTTGGGATCTTGACCATTCATCTTTTTGTGCGTTATGTCTCTCATACAATTAGGCTCTTAAGTTTTTGCGACATTTAATTGTTTTGTCTTTTGTTCATTATAACATGTTTACATTTACATACTTTTTGACCGTTGTACATTTTGATAATAAGACATTTAGAACCATTATACATTTAGATATTAATACCAAAATTACCTGTTACCGACAATTTCTATAAATAGAGATTTTCTATTTGACCAATTTATGATAAGCTTGATTTCTGAGACTACTCTATAACGTTATCTTCGCTACAAAATAAATGAGCAAACTTCGTCCGTAAATAAAAAAAACTTTTGTATCAGCGTCGTAAGTTGTCGCCGTCAGTCGGTTCCCACTCTCCTTGTCTTATCACGAGCGTTGTAAATCTAAGACGCGGGCAGTGGCCCCGTACTTGCAATTTTTTCACGTGAAAATTGCAATAAATAAGAAACATCATCTTTCCGAAATAAATATTAATCGAAAAACTTTAAATATTGGTTATAACCTGAATCAATTTACATTTTTACTCGTTGGTCGTCGTAGATATATATAAACTTTGTGAATTTCATTATACAGAATGGATTGCCGTCGCCAGAGAATCCATACATATTCAACGGAGATTTCGTAGACCGAGGCAAGAAGGGCTTGGAGGTATTTCTTCTGTTACTGGCTTGCATGCTGGCGTTCCCCGGCGGTGTTTACCTCAACCGAGGCAACCATGAAGATCTTATTATGAATCAGAGGTAATATTAACATATGAGTAGCCTTCATTAAAATAAAAAAGTCGCCTCAGTAGTATAGTAAGTCATAGGCGTTAGTGTAACTTGAGATTACGTGAGCGTTACAATATAAGTAACTGTTAACGTAACGGAAGCCACAATATATTAAGTTGATTGGATTGTGTATACATACTGGATACTGCCGTGCCGTCCCTTTGCCCTATTTATTTCTTATAATTACATTCGGACATAAAACAGTATTAAACCTACTACCTACTGTTAATACTGTATCTCGTTGTCCCTCTTGCACCAGGTAAAATATTGTGTTTACTCTCGCATCAGGTCAAAAGTTTGATACTTGGCTTGCAAGTATGTAGTTTACATAGGTGCATTTCTTTATCAAGTTAAAACTTAGCGGGGTAAAACTAATAATTATTGACACAATTTTTTAAATTATCAACTTAGATCTAAAAACTGACTTGAGTACTAACTGTATTCAAAACACTTCGTAACTTCAGCTATTTGTATGAACAATGAGAACAGCTACAACGGCTGATACACAAATGGGAGGACAATGACGTCTGTTTCTGGCGCCACACCGAAGATGAAGCACCCATATGAAAGCTGTATTCATACAAATGTTCTGCTTTTTGCTGGTTGGACTTGTGTCTAACTAAGTAACTACACTTTTAGGAAATATATATTTAAATTGTTCCCGCAACATATTCAACGTTATCAATAGTCAATTTCTAAATCTAATTCTATCATACAGACATTACATAATATTATCTACTGGGATAGTTAATCCTATGAAATTTACCTCTTTCGTTGTATTTCTCAGGTACGGTTTCATAAAAGAAGTCCATCAGAAATATCGGGTGAGTATTAATTAAAACATTTATTAAGATTACAATTGCAAATACCTTCACATGTTAGAAAACGGTTTAATTTTGACGATAAAATATAGACCACCGACATTTCGGCTATTCACTTTTGAGGAACTTGAAACTCAAATACAACTTTACATTTTGATTACACTAACAATACTGATTTCTCCATTTTGAGCAAACTAAAATTACGTTACTTAGAGCTATAATCATGTCACACACAGTACGAAGGAGGATTTAAATCTCTGAGCGTAATGCAATTTAAACAGTGCTGCAGTGGCCTCATTCTCGGTTCCGACGAGATGTTCTATCGCGAAATTGTACGATTTTTATTACCACTCCACTCCCATGGAATCTCGAATAGTCATTTCGTTTGAACCCGAGAATTAACCTCCGGTTACGATATCGCTTTGGTAGTCGAGTATTTGGATTAGTCTCTTGAATGGTCCCGTAAAACTTATAAATTGAATACGTGACTAAATCTACTATTGAAAACTGGAACGCCACAGTAAACTATCGAACACTCCTCTATTTTCACACGTTCCCCGATGTTGTAAAATAACATCGCATTTACGTGCAATTCTGGAAACAGTCCATTTGCAGATTAGTATTCGCAGCTGCAGAATTCATTGGTACAAGTACTCCAAACAAAGTACAAGCCACAAAATTAACAACGCACTCGAACGTTGCTTGTACATTGTTGAAAAGAGATGCTGCAATCTAGACGGTTTTTATTTTAGCGAGCACTTGCAGGGTCGAACATGAAATTACAAGTTACTTTTACACATACTTACTGGTAACCGACGACAAGCTTAATATTAATGGCTGTCGACTTAAAACATTCACCCTTTTCTATCAAGTTAATAAATCCGTGGGGGTGGGGGACGGATGTGCGATGATATATTAATTGTGACTAACTGAAATTATAAAGCTCTTGCCTGTTAATGTGTAGTTTTACACATTTGTAGTATGGGTAATATAATAAAGCTGATTCTAATAAATATGCAGCATAATGCCGAGCGTCTACTGAAGCTGATCGAGGGTGTATACCGCTGGCTGCCACTAGGCACCATCATCAACAACCGCGTCTTCGTGGTGCACGGCGGCATCTCCGACACCACCGACTTGGACATGATCCGGAGCCTCGAAAGAGATAAGGTATGTGTCATATAATTAAACCATTTTGAGCTAATAATATTGCATGTCAAAGATGTCCAGATGCGTCACATAAAGAGGTGTAACTAGGTAATATAAAATCCTCTCAATGGGAACATTTGGCAGCACAGCGGCCAGAATGATGTAGGATTGGGACGAGCCGAGTTAGCGAGTCCGAGGATCACCGCGTAAAACTGACAATGACATACGCAATTGAAATCTCGTCCTCCTACTCCCATCCACCATTACGAAAACGGTGAACTCACGTGCCGACAATGCGCACGGAAGTTTGCCGTGAGGATCGGCTATATAAGACGGTGCGAGTTCCAACAGACCAACTAGCGGCCAACACAAAGGAATAATTCTGGCCGAAAGGTGTCGTGTTCCGGGGTTTCCTCGGTCGGCTACCTGAAACTTCGAACTTGCGCAACATATCTCAGTTAAAAAATGTGACCTCTACTTGCTTAGTTAATTGTTATAGTTATTCTGTATGTTGGTCTATAAAGTATTTATATATGATAAGATAAGATACAGACTTAAGTCTAGTTACAAGGAGCCTTGTCGGGTGTAGCAAACATTTTTATTATGTACAAAATTAACTTAAATCTATACATACACTATGTCTTAGGTATCTATAGTTTTACTTGTTTATGTAAATAAAAACGTCGTAGATATTTCAATCACCCATGAATTCCGTGACAGATTAATAACATTTATCAAGTAGTACAATTTTCAGTTGGTTTTTAAAGGCCGAGTCTGATTCTATAGTTTTTATATTTACAGGAATTTTATTGTATATTTTTATTGCTCTATAATATGGACCGTTCTTATATATTTCCAATTTAGGCTCCGGAAGCTCGAGATTTTGAAGGCGCCGGGTATTTTGACTGAAAGTGAAAAGATGTAAATTATTTCGGACAAACGTTGCTACTTCTAAAATGTACAGGGAGGGAAGGGTTTATAATTTCAGGTCTTTAAAGTAAGGTTTGCAGCTTTGGCGTTGCTGGATATTAGCCGGGATTTGTACACGTTGCCATACATATATATATACGATTCATTAATTCATACGGCATCCCATGACGCATGAGCGCGAAACCAATAAGTAATTAGGAGTCGAAGTGATCGCCATGACCGAAATGGGTCGAATAATAATAAATTGATACTGGTATTACCGACATGGTCAATAAACGCAGGGCAGCTTGTGGCGAGCTGTTGGGGAGTAGCGACTCCACGTACCTGAGTGCTCCTGGGGGAGCATGGTGGGGGGTGTTATGTCACGACCCCCGCCTCTGGCTTGCCTTAACCGGCCGGTCAGACAGGGGTGCAAGAAATCGGCTCGCGGGTGGATGTGGAAACCCTAGTGACGAGTTGGCTTCGGTAGAAAGTTCAGTGACACCTCACCACCCTTAGCCCTCCACATCGTTACCTACCTTGCTATTTAAGTAGACAAGTCACTACGCCTTTAGCTATGGCAACTGAACAACTTCTTGCATCTAGCGGGTGCTGTCTCTGTGCGTGTCCCTTGTTACGGGCAGGAACAGCAGATGTGCGGTGTAGCTAGGTATACCCTTTTTAATTTCATTAAATTATCGAAAGGACTTCTACGCGATGGCTTCGGCTTCGCGCAGGATTCTCAAAGGTCCAGGACACTATTGTCCCGTGAGTGGATGCGACAAGAAACAATAATAATAATTGCATCTGACGATAATAGTACGTCATGGGATTAGTGCACACTAGAAATTGATAGTCTCGACTCCGAGAAGTGTTACGAATCATTAAACCCGACTCGGCTTTCGGTACCGACTCCGCATAACGACTCTTCCACTCCTTTGAAGCCTTCAAACCATTTCACTCCGGACTTGATGATTAGCACCCGCCTCATTAATTCAGCCCCGTACCGATAGGTTACCTAGTCGGAGTTAATGACTTCTCGGACTCGATAAGATTTAAAAGGAGTTGATAAGGAATCAGATCGCTTATGGATTCGAATCATTTCAATCTTCGACTCCAGATTTATCCATCTCTAGTGCAAACTTAGCTCAACCTGCGTCAGATCTCAACTCCATTTTGATGAAAGGAACTACCTGGCAGAAGGTTGATAGAGAACTCGAAGTAGGTGCCATCCAAACTATCGTATAATCTTTACCTATTTTCCTATCAGTCTATGTTAAAGCACAGTTTCATTTTATTATGTTTTTACAAGGAAGTTTACCTGAGCTTGCCTTTGTGTTACCTAGTAGTAAACATAGCTACCATCTAACCGAAAAGGTACGCATTTAAACTCATCGCGATGGATTAACTAAATTGGGCGCTTTGAGTGAACAACAACAGATTAGGGACTGGCTGAAATTCAGATTCAAATCGGCATGCTCTCTATTAGGACCCTATTAGGACTGTTCGACGGCTTGGCTATTTACGTCAGTGGGTAATATCAGTGGACGAGGGGCAGAAAATAGTTTGTTCACGTTGTCCCGCAGTTTATCGTTGTAACTTAGTAATTAGAGTATCTCTACTTAAATTCAACTGACGCAACTCTCCACCAGAACTGTGGAATTCTGATGGATATTAACCAAAAGTTTACAAAACACTGGAAAAGTTAAGCAAATATGGAGTCGGCTTCTTGGAACTATTCTTTTTATTATATAAGATCCGGGATTTCACACTCGAATGTATCCTTTGAAACCTGAATGTATTGTGAGCAGCTAAATTGCATGGATAGATTTGGAGTCCAATGCCGCAAGATTATGGTTGAAATCTTTCTCCAACCTTCACTGCTACCTGTAGTTACCTGTTCACTCTTAACTGAGCATTACTAAGTTTCTCGTCCCAATCTAAACACAAATACTTCGTTGCTGGTTTATATTTATTATTTTACATTAGAATAAAATTTCACGTCAGTTTGGACCTCCAATTGACTTGAATAAGTTACAGACTAAATGTTTTAGTAAATCGATAAAGAACTTGAGACAGGTAATGTAAATACTTAAATTTGCATTTATGTTCGGGTAATTTGTTTACTAAATATGAGCCCGCTTTCATTCAACTGATCATCGCCGCCGCCAAAGTGTAGGTTGGTTAAAATATCTATCCGAATTTCCGACCCCTAGAAGGTTAATAAGAAAAACGTTTCCTAACATTTAAATAAAAATGCGTTACAAACATATCCACGAGCAACAACCGTAAAATCATTAAACATATGCAAAAAAAATAACGCTTCAAATCTTTATCTGAATAAACGCCGACATTTTCGCGAGTGACGATTTATTAATTCGTGTTTTACAATAAAGAAATGACAATTGAATAACAATATGAGCACATAAGTAAACGTATACGTAGGCTTAATAAATCTGTTTAATCAAAAAAAAATGCAAAGGGAACCTTTAGGCAGCATGTATGGAGAAAATTAAGCGGATAATGCTTTGAGGTTATTTCATGCATGAAACTGGTTTCACGGAATGGACACTATGAAACTGAACGATCGATATATAGTGCTAAGCCATCTTTACAAATGCTGGCCACAAAATTTCCGTTTTACATGACCAAATTGATGAAGCAGAAACATCAAATAAAAAGTAAGATGTAAATACTACCAATTCGGAGACTCGAGACAACTAAATCAAGAATTTCGTTATAAAATGAAATTAAGAATTTCATGTCACGTACAAGGATTACGCCCTGTCTGGCGCAGAGCAGTCAGCAAGGGACGTAATAAGATCTGTATCAGAAGACGACCCACATCGGGACCTCGCGTTACTTACGCACACTTTTGTGGGCTCCGACCGCGTACAGACCTCATGAACAACTGTATATACCCTTGTGTATTTATGTGGCGGTAGCAAATAGGTAACGTACTAGGTATTGTACATATACAGTAGTCGAGTAGCGCGATGCAACAAACAAACAAAATCTCAAGTGAAAACAAAGACAAGTTTGTTTCTAAATCTAAGATATTTGGTCGTACGATTGAGTTTAGAATGTATTTACAAAACAATTTTTGCTCTGTAGTTCTGACTGAATATGCTGCCACTAAACTCGAATACTGCCTGTTTAATAATTAACCGACACCTCGCGCTCTTTGGAACTAGTTCGAAATTCAAATTTCCGCCACGCTATTTTAGTTTACCTTCTTTTCCATGAATGCTCTTGAGTACAGAGCAATTTAATTTAAGTATATCTTTGGTCTGATAGGGCCAATTATTATTATTCGTACTTACAACCCTCCTCGTGTAAGGATGCAACTGTTACGCTTTCATCCGTAAGACTGGTTTTTTGGTAGAAAGATTTTAAGATTTTTAAATTAACTAATTAATAAACTGAAATACCAACTCTGTGTAAGTACCCTAAAAATTAAATCGCCTTAGAGCTACGTCGTTCTTAGGCGATTTTATAAGTTTACGGGTTTTTAAAAATTACACTGCTGAAGTGTCTACGTAGAAAACCTGTTTCCTCAAAATAAGGATAAAATCTAAACCGGGTTTTAATGTGGCCGAAGACAAAATAACATCGCTATAAGAGGAAAAAATTGCGTCTGACAGTTTTTATAGGTACTATTTACTAGAAGATGCCCGCAACTTCGTTCGCGGAGGAGAAAAAGTCATAACCCGTCGTTTTTTCTTCAGAGTAGTCGGGTAAAAAGTATCCCATAACCATCTGGAGATACCCATCTACCCATGTACCAGAAATTGTGGACATCTGTTTAGCCGATTTTGCGTGATGAAGCCACAACGACACATACTAACATACATAAAATCTAAAAAAAATATTTTTCGTTTTAGTGACCTCCAAATAGTCCGTAACAACATTTTTTTTAATCATATCTTCAATGTCCAGACATTTCATTTTTACAACTTTATAATAGTATGGATGTAACCGATCTTATAGCAAGTGTAGCTTTCATATCACGCCTTAATGCACCGGATGCGTGTGCGTGGCGTGCACGTAGACGTGCGCGTGGCGTGCGCGTTGTAAAGTACGAATACCCATAAGAGATGACACACCGCTGCGCACGTGCACGCCACGCAAGCGGTGTGCCATTTACTATGACATTTCATACGGTACAACGCGCACACCACGCACACGCACACGTGCAGGTGCTGCGCACGCATCCGGTGTGTTTCGGCCTCTAATGGGAATGAAAAATGTTTACGTACGACTTTCTTGTGTCCTAATTTCTTGTACTTGGAAAGTAGTAAATACGTATTTATCTACTATACCTATTTAGATTATAGCAAGAGTACTCACGTGTTAAAAGGAAGAGTACAGATTGATATATGTTTCGGTTCATTTCGAAAACCTTTGCCATGAGAGCGTTCGCGCGGTCGCTGCTCTTCTCATTGGGTATGTAATACGAGATATAAGAACTTATTATACAATAGTATAATTTATACGCTCACTTTATATAAGCTTGTTTAGTATAACGATCACTGGATATATTGAACGAAATTTATAATTTATAAATATCTACTAACGTTATTGAGATATAATGCCAATTTATATAACGATTAAAGAGTATAACGTTCACAGTACCTAAGGCTTAAATCATATAATATTCAATTAACACTAACATCAAAAAGAATAATTCTCGTATACTAAAATCGCCTACAGCTTTTCTTTCCAACCTAACTCTAACCTAATATTATTTGTTCATAATTTTGATGGTCCGAATCATGATCATGCATAAAATATATATAAGCATAAAATAAGTTTGCCGAATATTTCTGGTAACAGTGCGTTTTTTATGCTCGGGGATGTGAGCGTGTCAACGAACCCCCTCTTCGCGGGGCTTCTATTTCTGCTCCGTGGGACGCAAGGTAACAAACGAACCTCACCAGGCCAAAAATGGGCTTCGCCCACCCTTTATACTTTCTGCGTTGTCTTCATATTTCTTTGTGCATGTGCATGCGTTTCGGACAGTAAAAGTTGTGCCAAATATAGGGAACCCTATTATATCTTGTAATCCTTATACTAAAAGATATTATGTAATATGAGCGTTAATACCGTTATACACTATTTATGTTATTCGAATTCAAATTATAGTTAATTTGAGTGTAATATAAAAAAAAAACATTACGTAAAGTAAATATTCTGTAAATTGACCGATAGCATCCTTATAAAAGTATCGATTTTGTTGTTATAGCTAACGTTCAGTATATCTCGTGAACGTTATTAATATGAAATTATATATAGTGTTGTTATATCTTGTGAGATGCACCCCTTCGCATTTGCTTCTTTTTTTGCGAGTAGTTGTAATAATCTAAATATGTATTAGTCTCACGGTAGTTTTCTAGTTAAGATTACGAACCTACCTATGAACAAACGTTAAATTTGGCTATGCGTGTAACTGGCATTACGTCAGACAGCATTTTACGTTGGTAGGCACCGTTAATGTATTATCACGTATTATGCCGTACCTTGGAATATCTTCGTGGCTTCCTCGGAGGGCGCGCACCCCATTCTGAAAACCTACAGTTAACTGTTAGAGTAATGTGTGGTTTGTTACAGTACGTGTCGCTGCTGCGGCCGCCCGTGACCGAGAACTGTGCGCCAGGCTCCGAGGTCATAGACAAGGTGGAGTGGAAACAGGTTAGGCTTTCATACACTATCTATTATTCAACAGCCCACTTTGGTGGTATCGACCTGTCAGCTCACACCGCTGCGGTTCAACCCCGTTCAAAGTACGGCATTTGTGGCGAAGTTGATGAGTAAAAAGGTATTGTATAGCAAGAATGACCGCGTGAAACACCAATCATGTTTCAGAATTATTTATACAGAAATCAATGAGGAAAGGAACTGAGTTCGTATGTTATAATACATTCACTTGGATGCCTCTGAATATAGTATTGTTCCATACATTTATATTAGACGATTTAATCCAAAAACTGCTATGTAAAAGGCGACCGAAAGTTTTTATAGCAATTGACAAAACGAATGGTGATTGTGCAACCAAGACGTACTAGTAGTACTCGTACGTACCTACATCACGTCTTACCGAGGCTGTTCTCGAGAAATCCATACTATGGATAGTCTTTATCTTCTTTATTTTGATGTGAATGTTATTTGAGGAAAATATCTGATTGTAATTGTTTATGTGATGATTTTATGGTTCAGTGATGAATTACACATTATTACTATATGGTGTACCTGATTTCACTGAAGCTAGAAGATTTATATTATTACTAGATAGAAGATTTAGATTTATATTATAAACAATCCATACTATCCATACTAATATTATAAATGCGAAAGTGTGTCTGTCTGTCTGTCTATTACCTCTTCACGCTTAAACCGCTGAACCGATTTGGATGAAATTAGGCATGGAGATAGCTTGAGTCCCGGGGAAGGACATAGGGTAATTTTTATCCCAGAAAAATGCCTTTATCTGCGATAAACGAATTTAAGGCGGATGAAGTCGCGGGCAGGAGCTAGTATTTAATATACACTATTATAGATAATAAAATATTAATCTAAATCTGTTTTGCTCATGCAAAAATATTAAAGTGAGACTTATAAAAAAATAGGTTCTCATATATATCATAGGTTAAAGTGCTTGATAAAATAAAATTCCAGTTTCATTCTACTTTTAAAACGACAGCAAATAAAGTTTTATGGATCCACAAGATGCAATTTCCTGCTCTTGATTGCCGCTTTGAAAATTACTAACATAAACTACATATATATGGCTGCTAGGATGGCAAACTTATAGCATTTTTGTTTTGATGTAGAATGCACGTTAAGTTTAAGTACGAAGCACTGAAAGACTACCCAAAAGCGAGACCGCGTAAATCTAGTCTAAGTATATTTATTACCACAGACCAACATTTAAATGAATCAATTGAATTATATTATTTATATTATCTCATTTGACTTAATATACGGATATAATCACTTATTCAACTTAAAAATTAACTGTAGAGAATATTACCAGACCAGAATTACTGTTCACTAGAACCCTTCATAGTAGCGAAACATTTATCTATACATATATATAACAGAAGAAGTCCTGACTGACTGACTCATCAAATCATAGCCGAAACTACTAACGCTAGAAAATTGAAATTTTCACAGTCGCTTACATTTATAATGTAGGTTAGGGATATGAAAGCATTTTTTGAAATTCATCCCCTAAGTGGGTAAAACAAGGGATGAAAGTTTGTATGAAAAACCTAAAATCTTTGGACTTAGAAACTTGAAATGTCGTGAAAAGATTGTGTGTTTAAAATCAAGAATATAAGTTTCTTGCGTGAAAATTTTAATGTTCTAGCGTTAGTAGTTTCGGCTGTGATCAAGAAACTTATATTCTTGATTTTTCGAAATTCATCCCCTAAGGGGGTAAAACATGGGATGGAACTTTGTATGTGAAACGTGAAATCTTTGGACTTAGAAACTTGAAAGTTCGCGAAAAGATTGTGTGCTTAAAATCAAGACACTTGTATTCTTGATTTTTCGAAATTCATCCCTTAAGTGGGTGAAACAAGGGATGAAAGTTTGTATGGGAAACGTAATATGTTCGGACTGAGAAACTTAAAAGTTCGCAAAAAGATTGTGTGTTTAAAATTAAGAAACTTTTATTCTTGATTTTTCGAAATTTATCCCCTAAGGGGGTAAAACAAGGGATGGACCTTTGTATGTGAAACGTGAAATCTTTGGACTTAGAAACTTAAAAGTTCGCAAGAAGATTGTGTGTTTAAAATCAAGAAACTCATATTCTAGATTTTTCGAAATTCATCCCCTAAGGGAGTAAAACAAGAGATGGAACTTTGTATGTGCAACGTAAAATCTTTTGACTTAGGAACTTGAAATTGCAAAGACATTGTGGGTTATGTGTTAATTACTGAGCTATGAAGTATGGAGAGAGAGAGAGAGAGCGAAGAGCCAGAGAGGGAGGGACGGAGGGAGGGAAGGAGGGAGAGAAGGAGAGAGAAAGAGGAAGGGAGGGAGGGAGAGCGAGATAGAGCCGGAGCGTGGGAGGGAGAGAGGGAGGGAGGGAGGGAAGGATAGTGGGAGAGAAAGAGAGAGAGAGGGACGGAGGGAGGGAGACAAAAAATAGGTGTCGTAGTAAAATTATGACGTCGGTTTTCTTGTGACGTTAACACGTAAAATTATCGTTTGTAAACTGACTTTACAGATAACCATTTTTTTGCTACGCCTTAAAATACTATCCTTTTGAAACGCCGAGGTACCTTCTAGGACATTTCATTTTGGCCAGTGTCGGGAACTTCACCGGTCCCTTCTTTTCATAGTCTTGCAGGCGTTAAAATTAAAAGTGGCAGTATTGCCTCCATATGGAATAATGTTCAATATCCCCATTTGCTCAATCGAAATCCGTTGGTCGCTGAATATCTTCAGAGTATTTTTTTACAAATATGAACATCATCGGACAACTGACAAAAAAAATTTTCCTCATTCATATCTCTGTTTTTACTTAAAATCTACGCGGACGAAGTCGCGGGCGGCCGCTAGTTATGTCATAAACAAATACAATTGTATGCATAATTCCTTCATTGCTCATACATATACTAAGGTAAGTGGAGTATACAATGCAGTAAAGCCTGTGAAGAGAAATATCTGACCGACAATGCAGAAATGATCGGAACAAGACACATTAATGCATTTTAAGATGAAAGCCCACAATTCACACATGTTTTAGCCGAAGATAACTTCATTAAGCAAACTCCAACTTCGAATGCAATTCAATGCAGTTGATTGCTGCTCGGAAATTGCAAGCATATAACTGCAATATTCTCCGCCACATAAGTGTTTTAAAGGTATTAAAATTAAAGAGAGGTTTGCACACGAATTAAAATATCGTGCATTTTAGTAAAGGCATGCAACGAGGTGTTAACAGGTTTCATAGAAATAAAAAAAAATGAAGCCGTAATTATGTTTTAAATTAACATGTACATTGAATTTAGCATTTTGTTGAGTCTAAAAAAATATTACAATCAAAAAGTCTGTGTCCGACTTATGTTTCTAACTTAATACCTTGGTAATAACTGAGTTTATCTCACGACAATAAGTACATATTTTACCAGATTCATGAGAAAATCGTTAGATACGTCATGTGAATGTCTAGCGCGAACACTCGACAATTAACGACAAGCTTTCTTTTTTTCGCCTTGCGGTTATTCTGCTACTCACGTAGAATATTGGAACGGCGGACTTTATAACTCTGCAAAGTTTAATGCACAAAAAGCTTTTAAAAGTTATGTATTAATAATGCAAAACCAAAAATAAAATAAAATTATAACCCTGGCAGCTACATGGGAGAATATTTTGACGTCGGTGCCATATAAGGAATGTGTAAAATGTTAAAAAAATTCAATTTTAGTAAGTTTTAATTATATTTGTAATTTTATGACACCGATTCCAAAATAACATTCATTGTATAAATTAAGTTGAAAAACCGCTACTTGTAAGTAAATTGAAGAAATTAAATTATGCAGTTATTTTGCTAGTTTTTAGTGTTTTCTTTTTGGTGTCGGTTTTATTTTTTGTTAAAAAGTTAAATTATTTTACACTTTTTAGTTAATCGTTACTTAAAAGTATATATCTCCTGATAATTCGAACAACTCCAAACACGTCTAGTATGCCATTATGCCTACCTTCCGGCTCCATTATCAAGTTAATTCGATCGCGTCATTCTCATCAGGACCATTTCAATTTGCGACTATGAAGTAGCTTAGCTATTTTTATGGAGATATATCTTATCGCCACCCGTAAATCGTTAAGGAGTTCCAGTGACCTTCTGTGGTCTTCTTCACCAGTACCACTTCACCAAATAACCCTTTCTGGATTCAAATGCTCAATTTGTTTAAAATATTAAAATCGCCATAAGTATGCCTTAAATATTTGAAGAGTTCCTTCAATTCCTCATGGATCCTCAGATCTTCGCTAAAATTATATGTGACTAATCTGGATGCCCCTCCTTTAAACAAAAAATAATCTAAATCGGTTTATAAATGACGGGAGTTCTGAGGTCACGAACATAAAAAAAACGAATTAAACCTCCTTTTTTGGGAGTCGGTTAAAAATGGGCTTTTGCCACCGGCGTCAGAATATTGTTCAATTTTTCGTTACAGCATGACGTTGTACTTTTTGTTCAATGGTTTCATATATATACCAATATCAAATAATAAATAAATTTAGACGTTTCCATATTATTATGGTATTACAGTAGATATTATTAAACATCGTTAGTATTTAAATCTGTTGATAACTAACATAATGTTGTTTCCATGTACCTACGTACGGGCACCGATTTAAGGTTTGAACGAAAATCTGTAAAACTCGTCAACTTTTAACCTCCGTCAGACTTTGACTAGTTCTGCTTCTAACTGTCAATTAAGTTAGCGAAGAAACTAAATGTTAGTCTCAGCTGTGCTATAACAAGTTTGACAGTCGATTTTCCGAGGTCAACAACTTGATCTCGTTAAATCTCCTATACAAATTGTACGTAGTCTTGATGCGACGTCTGTTTTAATTCATTATTTTATTTTTTTGTAATATGGTGCTTCAAAAGGAATTAGGATGAGATAGAATCCAATAATAAATAATAAAACTCTCGATGGATCTAAGTAGGTGCCCACTCAAGTTAAACAAGAACAGCTTTTAGGGATAAAGCTGTTATACGCCTAATAAGTTTTGGTTTTTGCGTTTACCCGGCGTATCGATCATCGAGTTCGTCGGGCTGGTAATTCAATTACGCTTCGGCGGATGAATAGATTGGACAAACCTTGACATTCACTTGATAAATTAAGATTTCAAACGGCGAAGTTTAAATCCAAACCAGACTCCCGAATTGGAATAGAGTGTAGAAAATGTCGTTAACGTGTTTGATATTCTATCTTTTTATTTTATTTGAGTCGGGTAGAGTTATTGAGTTTCGAGTTAGGTGAATCGAGCTTATCTCATTTCTTAGGGCCAAAGCAATTTCAGCAACTGCCACCCTTGTTGGGCGGCACACCCGCGGCGATTTGTCGCCCGCGTGTGCGACCGCTTCATAATACGAGTATAACCTTTCTGCTCTCAAAGGTTCATGTGCTTATTTGCCTCTCAGTTGCACAACAAACTATTTGATGATGAGTAAACTCTGTTAGTTCCATCCAACTTAGATAACTAACTATGTGAGGTCCGGGATTATTACGGTGTTTATTTTAATTAGTTGTTTGCGTGTTGCGTGTTACTAATAAAAATATCAGGAGTGAATAAGAGAGGTGCCTGAAGGGTTCCTTACTTAGAATTATGTTAGAATAAGGATTAAATTACTACAATTTGTGAGAAATATCTAATATGGCTGTGCAGTTTCGAAAGTGTGAAAATGCTTTTTTTTACTATAGATACAAACACATTAGTTAAAATGCTTCATTTGATAAAAACCTAAGATATCAAAAAGAAAAAAATTTAAATATCAAAAGTGTAAAATATTGGCTGCGAAGGATGTACAGCATCATATTATACTTGAGTGATTTTATAAAAGCGCCAACATATCACTGGTGTCTCGGTGGCGCGAGATAGGGGCCAGCGATAAATCGCGTCGGCGATCGAAGTTATTGTCCCTTCTTAGGGCATGGTCTACGGAACACCAAAAAACAGCAACAATTTAAGATTATTGTACACATAATATTGGTAAATCCAAAAGTTCACTCAAGCCAAGGGACGCTTTGAACCTATAACAAACGTACAATAGTAGTTTCTTTAGTTGGGGGACGAATTAAAGTTGTTTAAAACTGCTACTATAAATGATAAATATTTGAACCAAGTTGGTGAAACTATTTCAAATGTTAGAAGCTTTGTCCTACCCCTTTCGCAGTCCGTAGATTGGAACGGTCATCGAGCCCAAGGCCTAGTTTCGATTCTCACTATCAAAAAGCTTATTTATACTGATTCAGTCTGTTCGAAGCATCCGGTGCTTATACCTCCGTCAATGTCACCGACGCATTGAGCGGCGTCGGTACCCTCGCTTGCTCACGCCATTATACCGCGGTCGTTTCGTAGATTACACTACCAGAGCTAATAATAGGTTTTATTGTGTACCGCAACTCATTACTGGTTGGCTGAACAGTTGAAACTAAGGTAAACTGTGTGTGCCGTCTCTTTCGGTATCATGCATTAGTAAAGGGTGACAAGAAATTGTCTCGCGGTTCGAGGACCAAGCGACGAAATGGCGCGGCGCGTTCGGTTATGAGTCGTCCGCCCCGACACGACACTGTCACCAAACAAATAGGTTCCCAACCTCCTATACCTATTTGCATATAGAACTGTTATTTGGATATTTGCGCTTCTGAACATAAGCTTCAAGTGCTTTTTACATAATATGGTTGAAAGCTTTTGATTATCGAGATTTTCTATGCAGATAAGATTACCTTTTATGATAGCGACGTTTCTCTCTCGGTTAACTTAACAGAGTTGTACTGGTTTATTGTATTTATAACCCGCATATTATAAATATTATTACAAAAATGTACCTGAGTTTTACGCATCAGTACCTAAAGTATACATGATTCTAAAAAAGTCAGTTTGTATCTATTGGATTAAATAGGTTAGTTTCAATAAGTTAGTTAAAATCGTGTTGTTACAATAACTAATAAAACTTTTAAACAAAAAAATAAAACCGACTCCAAAAAAAACTAAAAAGTAAAAAAAAGCCATAATTCAGTTTCTTCAAATTACTTACAAGTAACCGTTCCTACCTTGCGGCTCCATCATCAAATCAATTCGATGGTACCATTCTCATCAGGAACATTTAAATTTGTGACTATGAAGTTGCACCCGTAAATCGTTTATCATTGAGGAGTTCCGATGGCATTCTGTGGTCTTCTGCATCAGTTCCACTTCACCAATTTACGTTTTCTGAATGCAAATGCTTATTATGTTTCTTATGATACCAAAATCGCTAGATGTATGCCTACATTTGAGGAGTTCCTTCAACAAAGTGTTTAAATTCATCACCTTCGTCTGCCGTTTTGTTGTTAAAAGAAAACGTACCAGAATGTAGTAAGGACTTCTATTTTGAACATGTCAGTCCTTCAGATGTAGTAAAGGCATTTAAATCAATTAATGTCAAAAAAACCAAAGACCTATGGGGGGTCTCAGTCCATGCTGTCAAATCCCTAATAGAAGTAATAGCGCCTGACTTGGCAGATATATTCAATAACAGTGTTGACTGCGGTGAGTTTCCTGATCTGATGAAACATAGCAAAATAACTCCTTTATTTAAATCAGGTAGTACCTCTGACCCCACTAACTTTAGACCAATATCTGTACTACCTACATTCAGTAAAATTTTTGAAAAGCTAATTCTATATCAATTGTTAAAACATTTTAATTTGAATAATTTGATGCATAGTAAGCAATTCGGTTTTACGCGGGGTCGCTCGACATCCAACGCCGGAGTTGAGCTCGTAAAACACATTTTCGATGCCTGGGAGGAATCGCGAGATGCTTTAGGCATCTTCTGTGATTTATCTAAGGCCTTCGATTGCGTTAATCATGAGACACTGATCAGGAAGCTACACCACTACGGAGTTAAAGGATTAGCACTAAATTTATTACAGTCTTATTTAAATGGTAGAATACAAAGGGTTGACGTGAATGGAAAGCGTTCACCGGGGTCATTAGTCTCTATGGGTGTGCCGCAGGGATCAATATTGGGACCTTTCCTGTTCCTTATCTATATAAACGACTTGCCACACCTCGTAAAGACCCACCATGAGATAGTTTTGTTTGCAGATGATACGTCTCTAATTTTCAAAGTCGTACGAAATCAACGATCCTACAATGACGTAAACAATGCTATCTGTGAAGTAGTAAATTGGTTTAATATAAATAATTTATTGTTGAATGAGAAAAAGACTAAATGTGTTAAGTTTGTCACGAGTAACGTAAAACACGAGCAAGCAAGCGTTATGGTTAAAGGTGAGGAACTGGAACTAGTTAATAGTACAGTCTTTCTCGGTATAACATTAGATTCTAAGCTCCAATGGGGTCCCCATATTGCTAATCTCTCGAATAGACTGAGTTCTGCAGCTTTTGCAGTAAGTAAGATTCGTCAATTAACAGACGTGATAACGGCTCGATTAGTGTATTTCAGTTATTTCCACAGTATTATGTCGTATGGCATCTTACTATGGGGCAGTGCTTCCGACATTAATACTATATTTATTCTGCAGAAGCGGGCTGTTCGTGCGATATATAAAATGAACTATAGAGAGTCGCTTAGAGATAAGTTTAAGGACATTAATATAATGACAGTGCATTGTCAATACATTTATGAGAATATTATGTATGTACATAAAAATATTACCGACTTTAAGAAGAACTGTGATATACATAATATTAGTACTAGAAATAAGCATAAGCTCGCAGTGCCTGCTACTAGGCTCCATAAAATAAGGAGATCATTCATGGGTAACTGTGTGAGATTTTATAATAAACTTCCTAGCAGCATAACTGAGTTGTCTATAGGTAAATTCAAAAATATTGTGAAACGAAAATTATTTTCTAAAGCTTATTATAGCACACAAGACTACATGAATGATGAAGCCGCGTGGGATTAATGTAAATTATAGCGTCATGTAGGTATATGAATAATTATTTTAACGAATACCTAAGGTATTATTATTATTTTAATCTTAATTGTTTTATATACTCTGACATTTAGAATTTTATTCTAGACACATTCTAGATTATTTATTTTTTATTGACAATCCTTTTGGGATTTATCTTATTGATTATTTTAATTTATTTAAATAATTTTACACTTAAGTTAAATGATCTGATTAGGTTTTTCTGGGTTTCCCTAATCCTTGCAGCAAATGTTGGATCATATTGTATTTCTCCCAGCAAACATTCACTCTCATGTAACTGACATTTCGAAAGTGCTTGTAACTAGGCCTACTTGAATAAAGAATATTTTGATTTGATTTGATTGATTCCTCATGGATTCCATCATCAGATCTTCACCAAAATTAAATGGGACCAACTAGAAAGTACCTTCTATTAAACCAAAAAAAAAGTTTTTGAAATCGTTCAAATAGTCTTTGAGTAATCGGTGACATCCATAAAAAAAAAACATTCCGTCGAATTCAGAACCTCCTCCTTTTTTTGGAAGTCGGTTAAAAATATAATGATTGATTGATAGATTAACGTTTGATAAAACAATTTAATGAATTATATCGCAATATATAGTAATATATCTATTTAATATATCGTCGTCTAGTACTCATAACACAGGCCTTATTGAGCTTACCATGGGGCTAGTTCGATTTGTGTAAAATTGTCCCGTAATATTTATTATATTTATTACTTATTATTCGGTTTAAAGATATTTATTTCTCATTTAAAACATACTGTCACTTACATGAGAAACTTAATTTTAAGGGTTACAACTTATGTACAACATATTTATTTAACATTATACAGATTTATGTAATTCAATTCTTACATATATCTATCTAAACACCTCTTTAATTATATTTATTATATCGCGTATATTATATCTCATTTGAGTTCCCGACGTTTCGGAAGCTTTACAGCTTTCCATGATCAAGGGTTGACCAGTCAATTGTTTTATTAAATGAGTAATAATAAAAATCGCGGAAACAGAAGAAAATAAATATTATTATATAAATAACGTGTAAAACGGTTTTCACTGACATTCATTAACTTGTATAAATTTGATGTTTCGTTATAAATGCATATTTTCGTCATGACATTCTATTAAAACTTAGGTATAATATATAATAAAATCACGGCGCGAGGCGGCGAAGTAATGAAAGCCACGTCATGGGCAACGCATAATGTGCTCCTTGCCGATCGGGAAATTGAAAATTCCCTCCTTTCACTATTGCAGTGTGTCCGTGACCGCATGGGAATTGAATATTCTATTTTATCGTCGGGATTCGCGCTAGAAAATATTTTATGCTAACCTCATGTTATTTATTACATGAACACCGCAATGACGTGATTAAAATTTATCACTATCAACATATATGACGTTATGTTTGTGTTTTGCGATTGCTAGTTTTAACCTGCGATTTCTCTGACGCTTACGTGTAGTGCTTTTCCATGGAAAAGGTAGAGTATTTCATGTGAATCAGGGACCTGTTTCATAAACGCTGGTAACTTGTATTATAAGCTTCCGCTTGTAATACAAGTTACAAGCTTTTGAGAAACGGGCCCCAGATCTACTAACAGGGGTGATCAAATTATCCGCCATCGAGTGCTCTTGTAAGAGACGAGATGAGAATCATCATGGGAGACGAAAGAGAGGCTTAGATCCGGAGAGATAAAGAACCGCGAAAAAAAAGCAAGAGTAAACATCTATTAATGCAATCGTGATTTTTGCACGTGGGTGTAGTAGTTACGATTATCGATAAAGCAAAACACGAATACTTGTGGATTTATAATATAAGTAAAAGAGTTTAAGTGGTTCTACTACCAATAGAGATTACTAATTATTAAGTGACTTTTAATATCCGTATTTGCCTGTATTTTCATTTTGTAAACTCGCTGCAAGCTCAGCTATAGAACACATTCAAGCATCGTGTTTCTGGTTCATTCTATTAGTTGATTTGCTATGCATTAAAGTCAGGACAATGGAGCAACGACATGATTTTTAGGGATAGAGCGTAAGCCGGAGAGTGACAGACTACTGTTTATCCTGATAAACTTTCCGGTGTCCAAAGGATAAACAAAATAATAACATAAAATAAACGACTTACTACTTAGTAATGAACCGTTCATTATGAAGCAGTAAGGCATAAATTGGGATTAAGCTTGCTATGCCAAACCAATCGTGCTGTGGATTATTTCGAATAATTGAACACGCACCTAGATCAATTGACGTTCCTACAGCGACTAACTCACAAGGAGCTCCCAGCCGCTGTTAATTACATAACTAAACTTCCTCGGCCTAAAAATACAATTTTCCTTCGAATAGACGCTGATGAATGGCCTTAGTCAGCGATAAATTGTCAGATTCAATCTTTCCCGCTCGTTGTTCCTTAATTCGTATACTACGCCGAATAGTATCATGTCATGGGTCATGGTAATTTGTAGGTACCTTGCCCCTTTATGGTACGATAAACCAAACACGTTGTAGTCTACGCGTCTTGGAGCGGTTTTCATTAGTTGATACTATTAGGCTTTTTGTTGGTTAATATGGCTGGTACCCTGCACACGTACGTAGTCGACAAAAGTACACGTAGGGCCGGCTGGCAGCGGAGCTACTTTTCTGTTCAACACTGTACAGTACATTAGGATAAATTAGATATTTTATTTAGTTCCCACTTTTAAGCGTAAATAAATAGTGACGTACAATCGGGGAAAATTCATGTTAGAATAAGGGTTTTAAAAAAAATGAAGTAAGAACAGTAAATACGTAGAGTTAGTGTCATCCTGTCGTCTATTTTTCTCGTTTGACCTTTTGCTCACGAAAGGCATATAATCGAAAACGAAATAACGGTAATAGTCTCGTAACAGAGGGCAATTAATTATCATATTTAGATACAATACAATATTCCGCTCGGAATAAACGTGATATTTTATCGCTGCCTTTGTATTCGTTATTAAATATATTTCGATTATGTTTGAAGAATCAATTGATTTATATTGATTATTTACATATATGCTACCATATATATATGCTAGTAAAAGATACTTGTATGCTATTCGTATTTTCATTTTTAACCTTTACCCACCCTTTACCCTCATCCTTCCTGTTTCGTATTGTGAACAAAATACATGAACAGAGTGACGTCACTATGACAAATTTAAGTAAGTACTACCCAATAGACAAAAAAACTTTTTTTTATAGCCTGCTGCTGTGTCACAATGCAGGGCAAAGGCCGTCTCCGTCTTTTCCCACTCGTCCCTTCGCAAAGGGTGTCAGTTATAAATGTAATATTTATTTTTGTAGGTGTTCGACATCCTCTGGTCGGACCCGCAGTCCATCGGCGGCTGCGTGGCGAACGCGCTGCGCGGCGCCGGGACCTACTTCGGGCCCGACGTGACCTCCTCCTTCCTGCAGAAGAACAAGCTCAGCTTCCTGGTGCGCAGCCACGAGTGCAAGCCTGGCGGCTATGAAATATTACATAATGGCAATGTAAGCTCATCCGAACTATGTAGTTTTGCCTGGGTTCCGTGCCGTCGAAATTTTGAATAATCTGGTGTTATTTTTGGTGTAAATTAGGGCTTGCAGTTCCGAAAATGCAAAAAATCATAAAACGAATCTTAAGGGCGTCCGCTGCGTTGAGTTGAGTGGGAGCACACGGCGCAGCCGCCCGCGACGGGCTATTCGTCCGAGCGAGGTGGAGAACGGCGCAGGTCCGCGCGACTATAAACTCTTTATAGAATGAGATAAAGACCGTGAAGTAATGTTTTAAGAAAATTTTCAGTCAGTCTTAAAGTTACATTTTTAAATTTATATCGCCCCGAGCAGTACCAAAATTACATTGCCTAACAAAACCTATTTTCTGGCTAGAGGAAGACGTAAAATCGTGTACGCATCACGTGCCTCAAATTGTAGTTTGCAAGAAACTGAAGTCTGAGACAGTAATTATCCAAAAGCCCTAGGTGTGTAATATACTATTGTAAATGTCCCTACATTATTGCATAGATAAACTACTTTTTTTTGTCAACAGAATAATCAAATACGGTAAAGGAATATATTAAAATCCATTTGTATTCGTGAAATTAAATAATAAATATAGAAGTGTTGGCATTATTTACGTTATGCCAACAGTTGTCAAAAACAGAAAATATGTGTTGTTTTTTGCATGCTCACATAAATGGAGTGAGTTGATTGAAAAGGTTGGACTGTACGGTGTTTTTTTTTTTTTTTACGGGTATAATACAGCGATAAATTAGCCAAGCAACCGTTCCCCTAAACTGCTCTCTGAGATTTGGGTGGCATTATTTTTTTTACCATATGTAGCTAAAGCCATACAAAAAGCATGAAGATTGAAGTTTCCATTATAACGAATAAGTAATTCAGCACTAAAGATCCGCCAACATGAATGTCCAATTATTTTTCATAAGTATCTACCGTTATATAAAGTATAATACGCGATGTAAACATTATAGATAAGCTTGTTATTTTGAAGTGGTTGTACAATCACAGGGAAGCCCTTCAAGAGTCTACGCAGTATTTCTAGGTCACTTTCATTTTCTTTGGAATAATTCCAACACTGAATGATAGATTATGGCTTTTATTTAGTAATGATAGACGCATGTTGGTTCTCGGTCATCATTGTATTTACCCACACACTCAACCCGCTTACAATAGTTACTTTATATATAGATCGGATTGACCTAGTTTATTATTCGTCGTTTTCGACTGACTAATGAGTTCATTGTGGTGACGGTTATCAAATTTTATGAGTAACTAACGGTTCCAAATCACGTGTGGTATCAAAGAACTACCTTGAATCTTACATTGTTAATAATGAAACTTTTTTCATGGTACTTACAATGTAGCGGTGCTATTATGACTCGTAACATTTGATGGCTACGGCCGTTTGACGACCTGTTCACAAAACTAGCCAAATTTGACACCTAGCCCTGTGTGACGCTGCAGGGCTCGTCACCGTTATAATCTGGGAATAAGGCACGTAGGGGAAATACGTACGTATTGACATATATGTTGAAAATGACATATATGTACAAAACGACACAGGCGGGTTATTTTGAATTTGGCGGACTTTAAAGCGAAACTGACAGTTACACCACGCGGCTAGAACGTCCTTCAATATTCTGCCAATTTTTGAACGCATCCATTTCATTCGTCTAGGTGTCATGGCCGACAACAGGTATTCGCACGTTACGAGTTTTTATTTTACCGACACAGTTTTTGTTTAAATGGTAAGTTTTATGGTATTGTACCTATTTATATTGCATTTTTCCTATCCCCTAAACATTTATCTTCGTATTCATTATTTTAGTTTAACAAAAAAAGTCTTATTTATATTTATTTTCAAATTTAACTTTTATATGACGCTGTACGGACAAAACGAAATACATATATGACGGACAAAATGGCATAGGTATGTCATTTTGTCCATATCTTTTGAGGTTATTTATTTTTTGAGATACCAAGATGCCACGTGACTATAAACGAACTACTGATCGCCAGTCTTGGAGTATGGTGTCAATGAAGAAAGCAATTGAGGCAGTTCGAGATCAGAAAATGGGCTGGTTATCGGCATCAAAAAGGTTTGGTGTTCCTCAAGCAACGCTTCGCAGGCATGCTTTAGGTACCAACAAAACTTTGGAGTCAAATTCAAAAGGCCTTGGTGCTTGGAAAGCAACTTTCCCACTTGATGTGGAAAGACAATTAGTCGGACATATAAAACTGCTTGAATGTCGTTTGTTCGGATTGAGACGAGCATCGGTACAAGAATTAGCTTTTCAGATGGCCGAGAAGAACGGTTTTGCTCATAAATTTAACATCCAAAAACAAAAGGCTGGACAAGACTGGTTGGATGGATTCCCAAGACGAAATAAAGATATATCTTTGCGCAAACCAGAAGCCACTTCAGCAGCTCGTGCCCAAGCTTTTAATCGGCCGCAAGTCCAAAAGTTTTATCAGTTGTACGGAAGCCTGCTAGAATCTGTAGACTATAGACCGCACTGTATTTATAATGCTGACGAATCCGGGTTATCTACAGTACAAAAACTCGAAAAGATTTTGGCTACCACAGGAAGGAAACAAGTCGGAGTTATAACCAGTGCAGAGCGTGGAGCAAACACCACTGTTGTTTGTTGTGTTAATGCCGTTGGTACTTTTGTCCCGCCAATGATGATATTTCCGAGAAAAAATATGAAAACGAACTTATCGAGGAAGCTCCACCTGGCACTATAGGTGGAGCTCTACAGTCAGGGTGGATGACCGCTGAAATATTTTTGAAATGGATGAAGCATTTTCAAAGTTTTGTAAAAGCAAGCATTGACGATAAAGTAATTTTAATTGTCGATGGACATTCAAGTCATAAAGGCATTGAAACTTTGGAATATGCAAAACAAAACGGTCTTCATATTATTTGTCTACCTCCCCACTGCTCTCACCGTATGCAACCTCTTGATGTTTCCTTTTTGGGCCTTTGAAGACTTATTTTAACCAAGAAATATCTAGATGGCTGAAGGCCCATCCAGGACGAGTCGTTACGCATCTTCAGGTCGCCGGCTTGTTCAACGAAGGATATGGCAAGGCAGAAACGGTGCAAAATGTATGTCACGGATTTAAGAGCACTGGTATCTGGCCGCTGAACCCTGATATATTTCCGGATTATATGTATGAACCCGCTGAAAGTACAAACATACCGCTGGAAGATACTCCCAATGAAGAGCCTCCTCAACCTTCAACATCAATGAGCTCTGTTGAGTTGCCGTCTGATCATATTTTGACACAACACTCACAAGAAGCAGATGATTCTGATCCTGTAACAAATACGCCTCAGGTTGCTGCGCCGGAGTTACCTCAAGTGCAGCCAAGGTCCCGTGCAATGACACCTGAAGATAATAATGTAACCGAAATAACAGCACCTATAGACCCACAAGCTGAAAATTCATCTCAGGTTCCAACGACAAGCTCTGATCAAGAAATTGTTTTAACTTCTGCTGCCATCGCTACCAATGAACGTCCATCGTCTTCTGTGCTTGCCGTTACTATTGAAGAAATTTCTCCGGTCCCAAAAGGACGTTTGGACAAGGGAAACGCAAACCAAAAACTCGACAGAGCTCATTGGTGTTGACTTGTACTCCTAATATATTAGAAATAAAATCAAAAAATGGGCCCTAAGCTCCTCCAGCAAAGAGAAAACGCAAAGCCACCAAGAAATTGTTTCAAGGTACTAATGAAGAAGAAGACTTTCCCAATGTATCTCATGATGATGAAGAAGACTTTGCTTGCATATACTGTAACGATCTTTATTCAAGATCTAAGCCCGGAGAAGACTGGTTGCGGTGCTTGCAATGTTCACATTGGGCTCACGCTTATTGCGCTGATGTTCCAAAAAGAACTAAGCGTTTCGTATGTGAATTATACCAATAATTATATATCTTTTATGTATATGTCATTTTGTCCGTAAGCAATATGTCATTTTGTCCGAGGCATATGGACAAAATAAATTATGACTGATCTCAGTTTAATAATTTTTGTTATTTTTTGTGTTGATTTTTCGATAAAAATGTTTATAAGTTTTGATAGTTTAAGGACCAAAGAAGATTAACCTAAACTATGGCTGTGCTGCCTAGTACCAATAAAAAGTTATGATACAAAAACAAAACCATGTGTCATTTTTTACATATGTGCGGGTATTGCTAGATGTGATTCCCAAGGAAACAAGGTGCTCTTTAAATTAATTATTTATTGAGAAAGTAAAGTGTTTGATACAATGTGTAAGGAGCGACTGACTAGTCGCCTCGGTAGGCTTCGCCCGCGCTCCGCGCGGCGTTACAGGAATTTGCCTACCTAGTGGGAATTGCGACGCTACTGTGTTCCCACAGAATTCCCCCTCTTCCAAAAAAAATTTTTACACATACAAATAAGGCGTACATTAGCACCACAAGTAGAATCACGCCGGCAACTATGAGTCCTATCACGACATAGTTTAACTTTGCATCTACTTGGCTGGATACCGTGTGGACTTGGGCAATCGCGACATTGTTGTTCTGCGACTCCTCCTCCGTACTATATCCGTGGCCCATGGTATCGACGAAAACTTAGGTACACAATTAAGAAAACAATACGCGTTTACGTGACTTCCGGAAACTGGTTACGCTGAGTAGAAACCTGCTCATTATATCCACTAAAATACGTGCACAAAATAGCTTATCATAGCTAAAAACATTTTAACAGATGTATCGTGCATTAAACTTAAAAGTAGGTTTGTCTTACCAACTAGTATAGCGCTATACATTATTTAACCTAGTTAATTACTTACATCACTTTGTCTTTGTCATGATTACTGACGTTGCATCTCGGTTCGGCCGCACCGTATGATACAACTGCAGTAATACGACTCGTAAAGGTGAACACATTTGACAATTAGAACTTATCATGCTAGTAAAAATCACACAACTTAACTAATCTATTTATAACATTAACAAAATACACAGCACACACAATTTTCCTGTATATAACCAACCTTCACTTACGTATAATGATATCAGCGGGCGCTAACTTCCACGCTGGCAGTTGAAGTACTGTCGCTACATATATTGTGGTGTGTATCGTAATTTCTAACTGTCTACTCATCTAAATGAAATCTGACCGGCCTATGCACAATCCTTCCACTGCGTGTAGTCCGAATAATAGGTGCAGGTGTCGGTGTTGCTAATGGCGATTCCCGCTCATTAGCGTCTCGAGACGTGGACCTATTTTGTACGTCACGGCTGGAAGATATACGAGTATCTATACTTTCGTCCGGTATATTCACCAAAAATGCCGGTTTTAACCTATCGATAGAGACGCGAGCTTGCCTACTTGGTAACTGTAGCAAGAATACCTTCGGTCCTCTCTCGATGACTCTGTAGGGTCCATCGTATGGTGGCTTTAAAGGTCTGCGCACTGTATCGTCCCTGACAAAAACGTGACTACAGGTTAACAACTCTTCGTGTACAAAAATTGATCGATACCTATTATCTCTTCTTGACACGGGTTTAAGCTGAGCGATGTTTTCCCTGATCTTTTCTACCAAACTATACGGATGACTGGCATCTCGGACTTGCGAACTATCATAAAACGCTCCTGGCAGGCGTAGCGTCTGCCCGAACGTCATTTCCGCTGCGCTTATGCCACTATCGCTTCTACCTGCGGCGCGCAATCCTAGCATTACCGTGGGTAACTCGTCTACCCAGGAGCTGCTTGTACACAGTCTAGCCATAAGTGCGGCCTTGAGCCCACGATGAAAACGTTCTATAATCCCGTTCGATTCTGGATGATATGGAGTCGTTCTAATTTTATTCACCCCCAACAATTTCATCAATTCAGAAAATAACCGACTCTCGAACTGTCTACCTTGATCGCTAGTTAGCCTTACCGGACAACCATAGCGAACTATCCAACCTTCGTAAATAGTTACTTACCAACTTTGCGCGTCGGCTAATTCCGCGTAATCTAATAACGTAGGGCAATCAATCGTTTCAACCCGTGAGAGCGTATCCGCGACTATATTATCCTTCCCACTAATGTGTCGAATATCTGTGGTAAACTCACTTATGAACAGTACGAATTGCCTCGACCTCCTAGGACTCTCTTTGTTGTCATCACCTACCTTATGGAAAACTGTACACAGGCTCTTATGATCGGTATACAAGGTCAACTGACGTCCTTCAAATGATTTTCGAAAATGCCTGATCGCTAAATACAGTGAGAGCAGTTCACGATCGTACGTTGAATACTTTACCTGGGCTGCCGAGAGTTTTTTTTAATAAAAACCTAAGGGTTCCCATGAGTTATTTACCTTCTGCTGCAGCACAGCTCCTACTGCTATCTCACTAGCGTCACACATCAAGGCTAGGTGGGCATCTGGCTGCGGATGCGCAAGTGTGGCGGCCTGTTGAAGACCTGCTTTACACTGTGCGAATGCTTCTTCAGCCTTCGTCGTCCAAATACTTCTCTAGCTCTGCCTGTCGGCTCGCCGCATCCGGTATGTGCTTCCTATAAAAATTTAGCATTCCCAGGAACCTGCGTAATCCCTCAATTGTCTCCGGTTTTGGATAATTTACTATGGCATTTACCTTGTCCTCGAGCGGCTGTATACCTGCCGTCGACACATGATGCCCTAAAAATTCGATTGAGGTCTGGCCGAAACAACACTTGCTTAGATTAATCGTTATACCGTACTGCGTAAATCTCTGAAATACCTGTACTAAATGTCGCTCATGCTGCTCTGAATTTTCGCTAGCTGTGATGACGTCATCTAAATAACTGAACAAGAAATCTAACCCTTGGAGCACCGTGTTGCTCATGAAGCGTTGAAAACTTTGGGCACCGTTACGAAGACCAAAAATCATTCTGGGGAACTCCCACAAACCAAACGGTGTTATTATAGCGGTTTCTCTATGTCCGCTGGTGCTACACTAATGCAGTGGTACGCGCGGTTTATATCTAATTTCGTAAAAATCTGTTTCCCTGCCAGTATAAAAGTAAAATCCTGCAACCGTGGAATTGGATACCTATCGGGCTTTGTTATTGCATTGAGCATCCGATAGTCTCCACAAGGTCGTAAGTCCCCATTCTTTTTAGTTACTACATGTAACGGACTAGCCCACGCACTCTTTGAAGGTCGACAAATACCTAACTGTTGCATTAATTCGAACTCCTTTTTAACTTTAAAATACCTATCTGGGGGAAGTGGCCTTGCACGCGCGAACACCGGCGGACCCGTCGTTTCAATATAATGTAACACATTGTGCGGCGGAGTTTCCCTAAACGAAGCAGGTTTAGTAATTTCTGGGAATTTGGACAATAGTTCACGAAATGGATGTGTGTCATTGACAGTGTAAATAGAAGGTTGGTTTATACTCACAATTTCTGCAGCGACCTTGAACTCTGTGGTCTGATCTACCAATTTTCTGCATTGCATTCAGATCCACTAACAGTCTATGTTGGGCCAGGAAATCGGCTCCCAAAATAGGCTGTTTTACATCTGCCACTACAAACTCCCATCTAAACGGCCTACGGAGATTAAAATTTAAAACTAAGGTCTTTGTCCCGTACGTTTTAATTTCACTCCCGTTCGCGGCATAAAGTTTATATTTCACACACTCGCGAGTATAATGCCTATTTTTCACTGGCACTATACTTATATCCGCACCGGTATCTACGAGAAATTTTAGTCCGCTTTCCTTGTCCGTAACACATAAACGACGGCTAGGCGATGTAGTGCAAACCTCCGTCGTAGCTTGCACCATCGCACTTAGTTTTCCGAACTCGATGCTTGCCACGCGCACGGTTGGCTGCATTTATTAGCTTTCGAGCCGTAACGAAAGTGATAATGACAAAGCCAGCCCGGACTGTCCTTGGTACGACGCGAACGACCTTGCGATGCGCTCCTGCTTCGCGACGACGACGTGTGGTTGCGGCGACCTTGCTGCCCACGACTCCGCGGCCTGGATCGCGACGTTTCCATGGCCGTTATCCTCGCGCCAATTTTGGCGATTTCCACCATTATTTGCGCTACGTCCTTCGAAGTGGCTGGCGTTACTGCGTCGTACGAACGTTGTGAGCACGTCGGATGTGTGACCTCCGAAACGTAGCTCTGTCTCGTAGCTTCCGCGACGTTGTCCGCGATTATTGCTAACTTGTCTAGATCGCTGGTTTCGGTGACGGCCAGGACTCCTCGTACCGTGGTCGGTAGTCCACCTTGCCACAAAATTCGTAGAGTCTCGTCGGGGAAATTTTCACGAGCAAGGTCCCTCATTTTCGTCAATAGCTGGCTCGGTTTCATGTCCCCTAATTCCATCTCGCCCATTAGCTTTTATCCTCGAACATCGACAGTAGCTTGGCCTTGAGCGCGGCGAACTTGCCTGCCGGCGGCGGCCTTGACAGAAAATCTGTGAGCTGCATGATGACCTCCTTCGGCAGCTTGGCAACGACGAGATCGAAGCGTGAGTCGTCTCCCAGCTTTTGTTGAGCTAATACGGCCTCGACCCGGATAAACCATACCCGCGGTTGGTCTACCCAAAATTCCGGCAATCTCGCCATCAGAGAAACCTCCATTATACTGGACTCGGCTCCCGCGGCCTGGTTCTGTGGTACCTGTGGTGCTGGTGGCTGCGGGGCAAGATGCTGTTGCTGTCCAATATGTAGCTGTTGTACCGGCGGCAGTCCTTGGCCTTGCCCTTGATTTTGTGCCATTTTTTATATTTTTAATTTAATTCACTAATTACTTTAAGCTCCTTGAATCACTTGAAAATCACGTCGGGGTCACCAATGTGCGGGTATTGCTAGATGTGATTCCCAAGGAAACAAGGTGCTCTTTAAATTAATTATTTATTGAGAAAGTAAAGTGTTTGATACAATGTGTAAGGAGCGACTGACTAGTCGCCTCGGTAGGCTTCGCCCGCGCCCCGCGCGGCGTTACAGGAATTTGCCTACCTAGTGGGAATTGCGACGCTACTGTGTTCCCACACATACTTCCCCTATCAATTAATAGTTATCATAAATCTTGTCCTTGACTTGTTTCCTCGTCGAATGGATAAGATACAATGAGTTTGTTTTTCATAATTACTGTAATAAACAAACGTAAAAATATTAAATTGAGCCTGAAAAGTTCAAATAAAAAAAATATAAAATATCTTTTTTAGAAATTGTGCCGCCAGAATTACAATATTTTTTCTTGTCGAAAAGAAGATTAAACGTTACCTTATGATTTTTTAGAGTTCAGTCCAGGAAAAATTAATAACAACTATAGGTACGCTTTAACAGCGAAAATAGGAAAATGATCGTACACTCCTATCCTAACTCTTCATACATCTTATACTTGTGACATGAATGACGTCACACGTGCCCCTCGATTTGTATGGGTCGTTTTAACGCCCAGCCGTTAGGCCTGACTTTAAATCTTGATTTCAACTTTTCTAGTATTTAATTTCCAATGGGTATCATATATACAATCCTTAGTCATAAGAAACCGAATTGATTGGTATCATTGAAACAAATAATGCATCTTCTCTATTTGACAAACCATTACCTCTGATCTCGGACACGTACCTCATACTAGATATGGATCTTCCGAATTACCTCAGGTGGTGACAATCTTCTCGGCGTCGAACTACTACGAGCTGGGGTCCAACAAGGGCGCGTACCTGAAGCTGTGCGGGAACGCGCTGGAGCGGCAGTTCGTGCAGTACACGGCGGCGGTGTCGCGTACGCGCCGCCTCACGTTCCGCCAGCGCGTGGGCCTCGTCGAGTGCTCCGCCATGCGTGAGCTGCACAACCTCATCATGTCGGCCCGGAGGTCTCTAGAGGCCACCTTCCGCACCATGGACGTAGAACAAAGCGGTAATTTAACTATTATTATTGTTAGCTTTCTTCGACAGTCTGAATTCCATTGAAATAATCTGGCTACCCTACAACGCTACTACAACTGTCAAAAACACAATGCATAAAAATAACAAATAACTTGGGGCTCTTAAACTGTTTTATGCACATTTAGCTTGGTCAGATTTAATTTGTAGTTCATAACTGTATTTTGTGGTAAATATTTATTCTCATGACTTATCATGACTCTTCTTTTGATCTTTAACAAGACTGTGTTTTGATTGACTAATAAACACTGTCCACTATTTAAACTCTATCTACGAATATCAAGTTATGATATCCAATAACCGGGTACCCCTTATCTTGCACAATCTCTATTGTCCAAAATACATTTCGCATAACCGTTTTTGCACAATAATTTTTAGCCGAATGATACTATCGCATAATTATATACTTACCACAATTGTTATGTCGCATAGTATTCATTTGGCACAATTTTGAATAGCAGAATACTAATATCGCCAACTTTTATTTCACAGAATTTTATGTAGCACAATATAAGTTCCGCCGAATTTATTTCGGCATAATTGTACCATAGCATACCCACAGAACCGAATCGCTGCCAGAAAATTAGGTTAGGTTAGGTTGAAACTGCGTCCCTCACAGAAACGAAGGTAAGGCAGGTAAGTAAGGTAGGTCCGACTTGGCTTAGGTTAGGTACAACGACTAGCGAAGCGAGGAGGAGTGTTAGGTTGAACTGCGACCCTAACGAGTGAGCGAAGCGAGCGAGCCGCGCAGGTCCGACTTGGCTTACGAATTTGACTGCGTACCTCACAGAAACGAATTCTTTGTACATCATTACTATAACATACTTACACTCAAGGATGCAAACGGAATATTATGCCATATACATTTCGGCGACACAATTATTCGACCATAGGAGTATTGTTCTAATCGACATTATGCCAATGTACTATTCTGCCAAAGAAACATGTGCGAAGTGATAGTATGCCAAGAAATTTAGGCAAAAAGCAATTGTGCGAAATGATCATTGTGCCAATGGTTGCGATGCGAAACGAAAATATGCCAATGAATTTTGTGCAACACATTAGTAACCCCCAATAACGACATCAAATCATTTTTTTTTTGTTTCTGTCCTAGTATCCTATACAGAGTGTAATAAAAATGTGAACAGAAAGTAGTTAATTAATTCAGTCGCCGGAGACATATTAAGACCACGTATGTATCTGCGCGATTGCTCTAATTGATTGGGTGTGTTATCATACTTGTGCCGGCGTGCACGCGAACGACCGACGAAATAAGGCAATTCCCGTGTTGATAGGCTTTCACGCACTGCTCGATCAATCGGAAGTCCGGAATACTGTTATCGGCTCATAGCCAGACCTTTCTTTCACCTACAAAAACATTCTAACTGTGAACATAAATAACTACGTTACAATCTGTATACTCGTATGCGTGTATACGCGAATACACGTATTCCTACAGTCAACGCCCAGTGTGCCAATTTAACGCTGGGAGGCAAATTAATTCAACACTAGTGACTGTGTACTATGTGTGACAGGGCCAGTCTTGCATCATTTAACGGTGCACTGGTCGCGTAAGACTAAGGCGTAACGAAGCTTGTAGTTAGTGTAGGCCATATATCGACCTAACTTAATTAAACCAGAAGTCGAAACCAATTTTCTGTTATATCGCTGGGATTTTTTTCATAAATTCTGTACCGTTCTTCGACATTAATTAGTTACGGTCATTTTGCAGCATTAATTAATTATAATTATCTACTTTAATTTGATTACTTTAGTGTAATGTATGTCGCATCGGATATGAAGTGTATTATTAACAAAGCTTTGCTAGGCTAGAAATGTCCTTGTAATGTTGAAATGTTGTCGTTGAAATAATTGTTCACTTCCAATAATAAATTATAACAAACCCGCGTCAAAATATTTGAAGTTAGTATCTAAAAGTCTTTACTCTGCAAAATTCTCTTTGTAAGGGAAACGAGTAAAAATTTATTCGGATTTTGCTTGACTGGCTTCTTTTTACCCGCGGTAGGGATCGTTTTACAAATCTGTTCTTAATGAGCGCTTACCTATGCCATGAAACGCTGGGATTCTCTGTAGGCGTATGAACCACAATGCAAGCATGGATGTTCAAAAATAATTAAGTGCTTTATGTAAACAGTTCTTTATGTTGTTCGCGACGACCTACATTATTGTGAGCATATAATTACTCTTGCGCGAGTTGTGTATTAATTAAACTTGCCTTGCCTGGCTGTAATTGTTTTCAGTAGCTTTTTATCTTTCATGTTCACACGTAATACTAAAATGAGTTTCGTCGGTATATACTTTTTTAACGAGTTAGTATTAGTATTGTCAATATTTTGGGCAACATTAGAAGTGTTTCCTTATAGTTTACACTTTACGTGGACACTAAATATCGGGTTCTTCAAAAGTTCTTCGTTTGACTTACAGTGATCGATCGTCAAATGAGACTACGTCTTTGTTTGGGTGGCCCTGCGAGATCCTTCACATTCAGATAGGAAACGTTCGAAGTTCCACAGAGAAAACGAAACTTAATGCGGAATTCAGCTCATTTGTCATCGGTCTCTGCTAATTTCCGCAAACTTCTCTTGTTAGCGCCGCAAAGTATCTGCTATGTACCTAAACTTATCAAAGGTTTCATTTATTTGCCGAGAACCTACTTTGCGTTGGAAATTAAGCCCATTAAGATAAATTCAGAGCCCAATTATATCTTCGTCGTGCCGGTGTCTTATACTATTATAAAGATGTAAAATTGAAATGTCTGTTTGTATATTGAACATATTTTCTGAAAAACAAGTGAAACGCCATACTTGAAGGTCACTGAAACGAAAGAAAGTATTTGGATTTTTGTATGTTTGTGCCATCAATACGCCTATGCGGCTGATCAGATTTCAACTATTTTTGGTACACGGGTAACAGGGAATCCAATGGTTATAGGGTAAAAATCCGACTACGGTGATGAAAAAATACGATTGTGTTTTTTTTTCTCCTTCACGAAATAAGTTGCGGCCTTCTAGTTCTTCATAAAATTATAGGTATTGCACGGCAGATATTTGTCCATTCGAACCGAAGCTTCGCTTCCTGTACGGGCGGATATTAATTTAGTAGACCGTAGTTCCGGCTGCGCACTGAATGCTGCCCGTGTTTTATTATGTTTTTTACCGTTCCTGAATTGATCGTGTTTTTTTAGCTCTTGAGTGCCACGGGCAGGATAACCTGCTATCAAGGGTGTTGGTTTAAGTGAAATTTATTATCGATTGAAAAGAAGGAAAAACACATGGAAAATCAAAAAAAATAAAAATATCTAAGTTTGAAGCAAACTACCAGATGTTTAAAGCGCGATAAGAGCAATTATTAACTAAAAGCCTCTGACAGGGCTTCTCGTAAATTCACTTAACATAGGTACTTACCCGCAGGGTGACCCAAGCCTATTAGCATAGGTGAAATATCGGCAATTTAACAGGCCCCTATCAAAATTAAATCTCTGTAGAACCCATTGTACCATAACATAACAATATTATCGAGATTCGCCATTCATCATTTAAAAGCGTTCGCGATATTAATGTTATCGTTGAATTTTATTAGGGCGTTCCTTTCTTTACATTGCTGGTTTTATTAAATTCTTGTAATAATGTTTTGTTTGTACACAGGATATATTCCGATCAGCGATTGGTGCTTAGCCATGGAGGAAACGACGCACCTCGGCCTGCCGTGGCGGATGCTCAAAGACAAACTTGTGCGCACGGACCCCGACACGCGCCGCGTGCGCTACATGGACACCTTTGAACTGATTGCTAATGTATGTATTACCAACTACATTGTATTGTTTTGATTTTATTGTCTAGGTTATCCTTATAGATATGATAATTCATTCGCAATTCTTTTTTCAGAGACTCGCACGCAAAGCGGACACGCAAACTGTCGTTGAGACTCTTTACAAGAATAAATCTAGTTTAGAAGCTATTTTTAAAATCCTAGACAAGGATAATTCTGGTATGTATAATCAACATCAATCCATTAATTTTTAATTAATCACCAACTATTGAAAGTACTTTCTCTTACTTCGTTTTGTTCGGTACGCCATGCAAAATATTTGCAAATGTTTTTTTTTTTTAAACCACTGATGCAAATGTTGAAGTTCCACACTCTTCTTAATTTTGGGAAATGACATAATATTAACACAATATCTAGCAGACAGTTGTCAATACTGTCAAATAAGAGAAGAAACTTTCCTTCTGGACACTAGTCAAGTTAGCTGTTCGAATCTCGCGGCAATTTATTTATATTACCTATGTTAGCATACTCGTAATTGTCATTTTGCCGACAGGTTACATTACTTTGGAAGAGTTCTCAGAGGCATGCCAGCTGCTGGGTAAGTACATGCCGAACCCAATGACGCAGGAGCAGCTCGTCGACATCTGCCGGCTCATGGACATCAACAAGGATGGCCTTGTCGACCTCAATGAGTTCCTCGAGAGCTTCCGCTTGGCCGAGAAGAGCCTCACGGACGAAGACGACGAGACCTGACACTCGCCCGGCCGCCGTCCTAGCCGGACGGCGGTCGATCGCGACGAGACCGGCGTCACCGTGGAAGTCATCAGGCTCGAAGACGGCCCAACCAACAAACCTGACAAGAACGGACTGGCCCACCACATGGGCGAGTGCGTCCCCAACGTTTCCAAGGAGATGGATGAGATAGAGTTAATAGATTGCGATGAGATGCCGCGCCGGCCCGGCCTGCTCGAGAGCGACATGTAACACCACTCTGTCTCCACGAAAAAGCTACTTTGTATATATTACTGATCTCGACCCTACTTGTCACGCGATATGCCATCTATCTTCTTCGAGATATGTAATGTGAATTCTGTATAAAATGAAACACGTGACAAGAAGTCGCGGCCTCTACAGAACGCCATAGATAATACATTCGTATCATTCTTAATACATCAGAGACTTTATACTACTAGATGCCAAAGACGTTCACAAATTAAGTAATAAAAGTATCAAGTGAAAGATATGAACATCTAAACTCGATAGGGAAATTACCGCGATGTTGACCGCATCAAGTGTTTTACTTGTACGACTTAAATAAAGATTTAATAATGACCCGGAACAGGAATATTGATCTATCTATGGCAAAAAAAGTGTCCATTATAAGTCTGTAAGTAGACTGGACCTAATTCTTTATTATTTGACAGTGATAATCACGTCTATGTAGGTAATAATCACTAACCTTGTTACATACGTGTACGAGTTTTAAATCTTCACTATTTTGAGTTATTGGTTGTATGTAACTATTTCTGTCGCCAGTTTGTCGCTTAGATGTTTATAATTTGAGATATTTTCTAGACGTGTGCGTAATTACTGTTTATACCTTTTATCATGGCTTGTAAATTTGATCTTAACGTATGATGAAGATTTATAGATATATTTGTACCGTGGTACCGTCGGTGGACTTTTTGTAAGCCGCAAGGGTATTAATTAAAGTACTCGCCAGTATGCTACATACATAAGTCATTATGCTTGTCTTATATGTAGATTAATCTAATTAGATTCTAAAATGTGTGCTACCAAAGTTCCACATTTAGCAGAGAACAGTAAGAAATTTATCTCTATAATAATAATATTGTAATACTTTTTTGTATTAACATATTTCATTTTATGAATTGGTGCCAATTTTTATCAAATTATAGGATATTTGTATTTATACAGAACTGATTGGCTATCGTTTAATTAAACGAACTTTTATTGATAAATTAATTAACGAATGGGAACAATGACATGAAATCCTCTACGCAAAAACGGTACTTTGTATTTTTATAGTATTAATAATAATGTATGTACTCACGAAAACTGCTCCGGAAATATTTTTCCAATTAAAAGTACCTATCTATTATTAATCCGGTGCAGTTATCTTATATTGTAAAAAAATATTTACTTCAAATGAATCAAAATCGTATTGTGTAGACATTTATGAAGAATTTTAACAAGAAAATATATTTATAAAATTAAAAGTTTTGGCGTTTCTAGTAGAGTAATTATGAGTACATAGTAAATTTTCATATACATATCTCTATATTCAATTATTAAGCATTCCAATGCAGTAGGGTCATAACCAAATAATCGCGTCGCAATTTTAAATAGCCTATTTAAGCCGGGGGCGATGGATCGACTTTCCATATACTCGTCGCATGAGATTGTACTATAATATACCTGTATTTTATTATTGTCTTCGACATACTCTTTATTGTCTCTATTCTAATGTAAGTAGATACAGTAACTACTCGTATAATAAATACACTACTCTGTACTTCTTTAAATTATTCTCCTTCGACGATTATTCTTGCATTATATTTATACTTACGAAATTGTAGCCAATATGCCGAATTTTTAATAATTGTCCATTAAAATGTGATATTGCTCTTGATCATTTTATTTTAATATTTTAAGGTCCCTTCGTTTCTAATATTAATTGGAATCGTGACGATTGAGAAACATTGCTTACTCGGTACCAATCTATTTTGAAAAAAAATGCGGTCAAGGCCAGGAACTTATTTTTGACACGAGTTTACAATAGAGGGGAGTCTGAGAAGGCAAAGGGTAGGCATTTGTTTGTCACCAGAATTCGTATTTACGTCGTATTCCTTTTACCATTTTTATAAATTTGAACGAATAGTTATCTGCCAATATTTGACTTAAATGTGTATTACCAAAGCTAGGAAGTAAATTTCCAAAACCTAAATAAAAAATAGCTTGGCCGTTAAAACTTGTTTCACCTCGAGAGTTAAGATACTAAGATTGGAGATAAATGTTCAACTTGTCTTTAATAATATCTAGGTTGTCAATTAAAATTCAAATGCCGGATAAAATCTAAAAGAAACTTTACAAAGAGGCTCTCTCAAATTACGAGTGGTCCACATGAGAGTGGCATTTCTCGCGGCGGTGGTTTCGATTGTAAAAAGATAAAACTAGTTTTAACCTCTCTAAAATACATCCTCTTTATAAAATATTGGTACCTATAAAGAGCAACGCTCGTTGGGACAGGGAAGTGTGGGCGAAAGAATAAAGGAGCCCAAGGCGGAAGGCAAAGTTCAAATAAGAGTCCTACCTAAATAAGAGACCTTACCTACCTACTATACGTTCCTATAACAGAACTAACTCTCTATTTAAAAATGGTTTGAGAGTAGCTCGTTATGTATGAACAAAAAATGTAGTAAATTTTACTGTAGCAATCCTTATAATATAATTCCCTGGATGGAAATAGCTAGGGATAGAGAATCCTGGCGGTTTTTGTTGTCGGAGGCCAAGATCCACCTCGGGTAGTTGCGCCACCACGGCAGTAAGTAATCCTTATTAACATTAAATATCGACCTAAAGCAGAGAGCCAGAGAGTATAAACTTATGTATCAATATATATAGGTATTATCAAGATCTCCGTATAAACTTGCAAATCATACGTATTTAAAGTTCACGAAGTGAGTGTGAGCCGTATAAATCGTGGATATACCAAGTTCAACAATTCACGGAAAATTGCCCAGACACTAACATCACTTTATTCTGCGTTGAAGCTTTATTGATATAAAGCTAATACGATTTTAGGTTCGCATCTCTCTGATGTCTCCGGTTTGGCGCTGACCGGCAACGCTTTTCTAGGTCACAAATTGAGTTACAAGCTCGTTCGGCGTAATTTATATCGTTACTCAAGTCAGTGACCAGGGAAATGTTGCCATAAATTGTCAAAAATTAGAAAGACGATTTTTTATAAATATATTTTTGTACATGTACGTATGTATACTGTGAAAAGTAAGTTTAAACTTACTATAAATCTAGTTACTTTACCGCTGTCATAATTTCATAGATTTGCTATTTGATAGATTGAACTTGCTAAAAGGAACGGGTATCTGTAGGTATAGGTAGAGTAACGCCTCCTCTCGTTCGGAGTATCGTTGTGTCGTCATCACGCTAAAACGAATGGACACAGGACAATAGAAGGTCATGTCATGCCTTTTTCCTCCTCTGAGAAGGAAGTTGTGAATACCTCCTAGATCTAAAACTTGGTTTCACTGTATAATAACGATTTTAATGATTTTTAATGCACTTCGTCTTGATTCCAAGGCAAGGGGCAAGTTCAGCTCTACAAATAGATTATCAAACTGTCCAAGAATACAACTTTGGAACTATTTCATATTTCAGGTCGCTTTAGTGGAATCGCAGTGGCATTTTGTGGTATTGCTTGAAATGGTAGCGCATGATTGTAACGTGAATTCGAACGAGAATTTTCAACATCGGCCGTGCGTTACCAAAAATAGTTGAAATCCGTCTAGCCGTTTACGCGTGATGTCGCTACAAAGACAAACTGTACATGCAGACATACAAAACATAGAATAGAAAATATTTATTCATTGTATCGGCTCTGAAACCTTAAAATAGCCTATTTCAAACACCTGCATCAAAGTATCATTCATGACATTTTAGACACAAGGTGTTATTGATCCGCGACGAAGTACGAAGCCTAATTTAATGTGTGCGTAATTGCGTATACATACTCATATATAAGTATGTCAGGGTCTACGGTATCGTAATCATTTGAAGATCACCTGCATTTTTCTTGGTATGTTGGGCGCATTTTGGGATTCCGTAGCCAAAATGGAACCCATTTCATCATGTCTGTCCGTCCGTCCGAATGTCACAGGCCTTTTACACAAAAACTACAAGATGTAATATTGGATGAAATTTGAAGTAGGTATACATGTCTTGTATAAGTCGCTACTTAGTTTGCTAGTTAAATAACAAAAATAAATATTTCTAGGGGGTACACTCCAGTTCTTTTAAAAACACTTTAATGTTTTTTAAAAAAATATGTCAACCAAGTGTATAATCTTCGGAAATAATCGCTCTGAAAATTGCATAAATTGTGTCCCCCCCATTTATCTAATTAAACCGTAAGTACAAACAGCTGAAAAATATTACAAAGGTTTTTGACATGATCGGTTATATTGTTTTTGTGTTATTGCCGAAAAATTACGCTTCTCAATAAAAAGAAGGATGATACGCTCTTTTGCTGGTGCACCTTTTCACATCGTCTTTTTTCCATCTCTAGTGCATTTTTGTCAGTTACGGCTGTGGAACCCTTCACTGAGCATAGTCCAACATGCTCTTAGCCGCCGTTTTTATTGTTTCAATGATAACACCTATAATTATACTTAATTAGTAAATATACCTATATACTTAGGCAGCGTAATTTTAGGTGTTACCTAGTATACGATTCAGTCTTTGTTTCCCGTAACTGTAAGCGACGGCCATTGCTTAGTTGGTGTCGCAATGTAATTTAATTTCATTGATTAGTGTGTCGCCCTTTCTTTGATAGATTAGCAGTAAACCTGATTTAAGAGATCCAGTCATTGGTCTGAGCCGCTGTTGCATGGTAGGTATGTGGTGATATTAAGTAAGTAGTATAGTCAACAGTAAAAGTAGATAATCGTTTAGTTCCTTGTCACTTTCACTACTTGAACACATTCCAATTATATTGTTACGTCAGTGCGACAAAATACTAAAATTATCTACTTTTGCTGTTGACACGTAGGTTTCCTTATAACATGATTATTGAATGGTATGATCAAAAACTGTAGTGTTAGAGTAAGTCCTAAAAAATAAAATAAATAAATTTTATTTTATTTTTTATTCAATAATTTATTTACTTATTACGCTAAAAAAGGCTTGATGGATTTTAACGATTTGAGCCCGCTGAAATAAAAATGAGGGTTTTGCACCTTTTCTCTATTTTTTTACGTATGTTTTAATGACACGGAATAACGATATTAAGTTAAATAAGGAAGTGGAAAACTTAAGTGAGACTACCAGTGAGTTTGAGTTGAGTTGGTGCCGCAGTGTGTAGGGTTGGGTCGGTGCATATCACGACATGGGAACTGTAAATGTGAAAACTGTTATGGGTTAGATTTGTACCCATTGCATTTCCAGGATATCATACATCAGGAAAGGTTGTTTACAGATTTCACTAATGGATTCATACCAGTTACAGCCATAACAAGTAATCGCAAAAACGACGGAATGTAGAAAAAGCTGATGATATTCAAACGGCTGCACTTGCTTTTGTTCAATGTGACATTTTCATTTCTAAAGAATGAATCAACAAATGGTAACCTAGCAACAGTAATACTACTTACACGATTAAGCAAAGAACACACCTTCCGTATATGACGTATCATACAAATAAGACTATATCTTAATATAGCCGGGTAATAGCCCGTTGTACATTTTGGATTTGCGATCATCTCTGAATGATAAACATTTTGTTACAAAAGTATGGTTTATAAATAAGATAAACAGATAAAACGAAACGAAAATTCTTTTTAAATACAAATGGAAAAATCATCACTTTTTGTTAACTCCGAAGAATAATAAAGAAATAATAAATAATAATAATAATAAAATTTATTCAAAAAACGTATTTTACAATAATTAAAATTATGGGCTAAAAACAAACAATTTAGGGTAGATACGAGTACTTATAAGCCTGAACTAGGATTCCCTGTGTTTCAGGCAAAATAGGACTAACATAATCCATTTTAAATATTCACAAGCCGAATGTATAGTATTGCACAAAATAATTCTTGGAAAATAAATTTAAAAATTAAAACAATAGGTATTCAAAGATGATAATATAATAAATGTTATTCTATATTAGTGGAAGTTAACAAAATAAAAATTAATAACAATTATTATTTGGAATATAAATGCTTTGAAACCCATGCGACATGTTAGTACCTGTTTGCGTAACTGGATGGCGTTAGTTGTACGCGGTTTTTGTTCTTTATTTTTAATAATTTGTGCATCATAAAAATCATCATCATTCACGGATGAAACAAATTAAAGAAATATTAATCATTTTTTGAAATGTCATGTAAATTTATACAGTACTGGCTTCTGCCCGCGACTTCGTCCGCCTTAAATTCGTTTATCGCGGATAAGGGTATTTTTCCGGGATAAAAAGAAGCCTATGTCCTTCCCCGGGACTCAAACTATCTTCTTACCAAATTTCATCCAAATCGGTTCAGCGGTTTAACCGTGAAGAGGTAACAGACAGACACACTTTCGCATTTATAATATTAGTATGGATATGGATATGGATTGCGACCGCATAGGAAAAATGAATACAGAAGGTCATCGCTAGATGGAGTAACTGTACCTTAATTCTACATTCCAACAGTTCTCAGAATTTTTGTCTGTTTATTTGTGAGAGAGTTTAGTAAAACGTCCCACTTTGTCGATTCTAGTTACGGAGTTACGGGCAGTTTAGTGAAATATGGCAAAACCTACCGAAAATCGACTTTCAATGAAAACTGATAAAACATACTGTAATAAACCTATGATTTTGATGTCGACCCATAAGTGTCTAATTGAAGCAGCTTTTTAAGGCCGCAAAGTTTAGTGCCCAGCGTCCCACTTTGTCGAGTAACTAAAAGAATCGTCGATATCATATTTGTGCCTGTTATAGGGAAAAATGTCTACTTTGTCGATATGGAGTTATGAGTAGTTTGTAATAAAACAAAGTATAAGCTATATTTCGGTGAAAGAATTATGTCTCTAAGTGCTATAGTTTTTTTTATATTCTTCAAACTTGCAAAAGTGTAAAAGTGTCGATTGAGAAAACGTTGGTTAAAGTTTGGGACGGCAAAAACACACTTGTACTTTGAATTTATGGAGTGGTTAGCATCAAATGAATTGGCATACTTTAAGGATTTCAAATTAGTCAAAATCATGTATGTAACCTTAGTAGTTTGAATGTTACGGAGGCTTGAACATAAAAACAGAACGAAAATATGTCAATCCTGAATATGGGTTTATTTTCTATATTTATAACACGACACGCAGATTTATCATTAAAGTTGTATTTATAAATGTATTCTCAGACTAAAAAAGACAGAAATAATTCTATGGATCCCTTTGGTTACTTATTATATCAAAAACTTAATAAAAAAAAAATAGAAAAGTACAGCATAAAAAAATACGAATAAAAATATTGTTTGACAAGGGGCTAAAATAAGCCATCATGACACGAAATGATTATTTGGACGAGCTCACGAAGTGAGCGAGGACAAATATATCTGCGTGTCATATAATAGTTTTTAGCCACGCGTTAAACATCCTTCTTTTCACTTCGACTGCGAGAAAATAAAAAAAAATTACCATTAAAATTGTATATTTCATGAAAAACTAAAAGTACAGTTTGAGCAATTCTATCAGAAAGTTTGGCCAATCTGATCAGGTTGGTTTGTTTGTTTTTAATTATTTGTAAGGAGTATGTAGCTGACCGCAAGTAGATATTTTTTTCAGTGTCAAAGGATTATATGGCTTTATTTTATACCCTAGGGGCTAAATGTAGTATTTTAGTCTCACTTCGCGAAGCTAAGCTAATATAGAAAATAAACCCATATTCAGGATTGACATATTTTCGTTCTGTTTTTATGTTCAAGCCTCCGTAACATTCAAACTACTAAGGTTACATATATGATTTTGACTAATTTGAAATCCTTAAAGTATGCCAATTCATTTGATACTACCCACTCCATAACTTCAAAGTACAAGTGTATTTTTTGTTGTCCCAAACTTTAACCAACGTTTTCTCAATTGACGCTTATTCACTTTTGCAAATTTGAAGAATAAAAAAAAAAATAACTATAGCACCTATATCTTTCACCAAAAGATAGCGTATGATCTGTAGTATTAGGAACTACTCATAACTCCATATCGACAAAGCGGAACCTTTTCCCAAAAACTGTCACATTTGTTTGTCTTGTTTATTTGTACACGCATCACGAGAAAACGTGGAAACGTAATTAAGCCACTGAAGAAGGATTTTGCCAAATTAACTCTAAGTTTAGAAGAGGGGGTACGGATATTAACATAATTAAATTGAATAATTTAGTTAATAATTATTTTTAATAATTGCCACACATTGCACAGTGCCATCTTCCGGCCAAGTGCGAGTTGGACTCGCGCACTAAGGGCACCGTTCAAAATATACGCTACAAACGGCCGTATCTTTGCAAATCCAGTGTTAGCAGATCCCTACTCCTAAGCAAAATTTACGCGGTGTTTGATCATTTTATATCGGTTACTGATATAGACAGACCGACATAAAATTATTCTGTTTTTACTATTTTTTGTTATAGCGGCGACAGAAATACATAATCTGTGAAAATTTCAACTGTCTAGCTATTACGGTTATCACGCAGTGGACATACAGACAGACAGACGGATTGACAGACAGACGGATTGACAGACAGACGGACAGCGAAGTCTCAGTAATAGGGTCCCGCTTTACCCTTTGGGTACGGAACCATAAAAACGACTTTACATAGTTATGTAGTGGTAAAATCAATACACCTATCAACACGCATATAATTGCAAAATTATCTTCTATATTATACATATAAAAGGAAAAGTCCTGACTGAATGACATATGAACGCAGAGCCGAAACTACTGTATATATATACTATATACTCTTCATAATAAATCTAGAAAACCAATTTCAACATTTTTGGAAATTCATCCCTGAAAGGGTTGAAATAAGGAGTAACAGTTTGTATGAGAAACGCCCTTTTTTTAGTTAGTGGTATATAAAGGATTACTGAAATATTTTAACAGTATTTATAAAAACTACCTAATGTCAATCCTCAATATTATCAATAGTTAAATCTAAATTGTCCAATTTCTTACATCTGTTTTTATTACAAATTACAAATATATAAAAAAGTAATACGAGAATTGAAACATATATTTCGTTAGAGATGTATGCAGAGGCGCATTAAAGAAGGATTCTTTAAAATTCGAGCTATACGCGGACGAAGTCGCGGGCAAAAGCTAGTAATTAATATTTATTAAAATTATTCCGTGATAGTAGAGAGTCGGGCTGGAAACAAAGCAAAGTGATTAGCATTCTGTATCGGGGGCGTAATTGGTTTCGCGACCGTACTGTGTAGTTCCAGTTCCACTCGCTGCGCTCAGAAGAATAAGTTTTAAATTGAGCTGCCTTTTACAACCCTAAATAAAATGGAAGTTCCGGTGTATTTTTTTTTCAGCCCCGACAAATAAATAGAGGTATTTACGTGTGTATTGGTGGCGTCGTTCGTAGCACTTCAACGGATGAGCCGACATTGATTTCGTTTTTAGGGCTCCCAACCAAAAATGGTAAAAAAGGAACCCTTAAGTGCGACTCTGTATGTCTGTCTGTCTATCCGACTATAAGAGCACCATATCTCAAAAACTACTTATGATATTTGTTTGATATGTATTGCAAATGAAATATTCAAAAATATATTTTTATTTTCAAAAAAAATGACGAATGCGACGAGCGGGGCCAAAAATTAAAAGTCTAGCTACTAGGTATATCATATGAAAGGGCTTAATTTACACATTTTTTATTATGATTAGATTTTGTTTTATTAAGCAAAAAAAACATCCCCCCCTTATCTCCGAAGTTTACCGAAATAATTATTTTGAAATTTTCACAATTTGTATAAATAAACATAAATATTACCAGAAAATTATAATCAAGTCTCTAACTAGAAACTAGCATTTTTTTTAATTTTCAAAAAACCTATTTAAGCAACCCCATGGCGTTAAGTTTGCACCTTATTTGTATGCAATGCTATAGATATCAGGTGCAAACTCTAACTCAACCGGAACCGGGTAGTATAATAATGTCAGGGTAAGTATGAGTAAGAAAGTTTGTACGTAACCCTCGGTGAGCGAGTCAGACTCGTACTTGGCCAGTTATTTGTACTTAAAAGACTAACTACGTTTCAAGAATATCAACTGGAAACAGTGAGTTTCCCATATATGGACACATAATCTACAGACTATAATTAATTTTAATATGGTATCCTTTTTTAGTTTTTTTTTAAAGTCGTCTTATTTAAATGTGGTCTATTAACGATGTGATATTTTCAGGAAATCGTCATTTTGCTCTCTGGTCTTTTTGATATGTGGACTATTAACGATGTGTTAATTTTAAGGTGCGTTCACATTTGTATCATTTGCCCGATCAGATCTTCGTCCCGTGGCATGATCGCGTGACACGATCACGCGTTTGGAGATTGCGCCGATCCGATCGCTCGAAATCAATGTTGATACGCGTATCACACACTTAAATAAATTAATAAATATCAGGGACAATCTTACACAAGTCGACCTAGTCCCAAACTAAGCAAAGTTTGTACTATGGGTACTAGGCGACGATATACATAATATAGGTATAGCTACATTATAATACTTAAATACATAGAATACATCCAAGACCCAGGAACAAACATTCGTGCTCATCACACAAACACTTGCCCTGGCCAGGATTCGAACCCGGGACCGCTCTAGCTTCGTAGGCCGCTGTACAACCCACTGAGCCAAACGGGTCGTCAAACTTAGATCGGAGAAGCGCGGCGTAATCGCCGCGCCGACAGTAAGCGTCCAAGCAGCGCGATACGCAGTCATGCCACGCCACGGTGATCGGATACGAGCAAATGATACAAGTGTGGACGCACCTTTAAGAACCGTTTTGCTGACTAGTCAACTAGTCGTTCGGAGATATGGACTTTTTACAGAGATGAGGGGCTACTCTGAAACCCGAAAAACGAAGTTCGTATGGCGCCATCCCGCTCACTCAAATACAGCATGACATGAGAGCGAGAAGGACAGCACGTTACGAACTTCGTTTTTCGGGTTTCGGAGTAGCCCCTATGGTTCCTTTTGAGATTTAAACTTTATGATGATTAAGTCGTTTTGACAGTCGTAATGATCTCAAACAAACCCTGTTTATGTATTTTTTATACCAATTGTGTTTTAGATGACAAGCGTTTTAGACCAGCTGCCAGATGCTTTTTAGGCCACTTGCTACTTAGATCAGCAGCTTTTTAGACATGAGTCACGTGGTTTTCTTATTTACATTCTATTAAATATTAGAGCACCTAACCAATGGGGATGCCATACGGATACATTCCCCACTGCCAAAGTAACAGCGAAATCGCGGGTCGGTTTATACAATAAATTGTCAGTGTGTGGATGTTTTTTGTTTGTAGGTAAATTTTTTACTGCGTGATTTTGTACATAAAGGAATATTTATACTGTGATGTACGCGTTTATGTCGCGCCCTGCAAAAATGCATGAAAAAATTGTTCGGCAATGAGATGGGTTTATGTCATCTCCAGTGGTGAAAGTATCGAGAACCTAAATAAACAGACTTAGACTATACTTGTTTATTTCTTATAATTATTTTCATATTTAATATTTATATAAGAGCCATATTTCCTGAAATAAATGATTATTTTTATATTAAGTAATGGATTATACATATAGTTCCTTTGCTGTTCCGCGAACTTGTGTCTTGGTTAGATGTGACAATAAATTGTGCTCACATGCGCATATGTTCATGCAGTTTACATAAAAAAATACGCATGCAAATACAACAAATCACCACCAGAGAGTATAATCCTCGACATGTATTTTTTTAATCTTTTCAAGTATTAGGTATTTGCTTTGCTATTGGGACCGGAATTAATAAATGTGTGCATTAAGCTCGTTTTGCTGTTACTTTTCGTTTTGCTGTTATTTGTGTGCTACTCTGAAGTAATAGTCAGGCTTAATGAAATCCAATTAATCACCCAGAACATGTACGAATGCAGGCTGTTGGGAATTGCGCGCTGCTAAAGGTCGCCTATATGTAATTACTTACCTTAGTCTCGCCAATTCCAGTATACTCGCTAATTTTAATGTACAGTATATTAATTAATTTTAATGTAAAGTAAATTTCGAATTATCGTTCAAGGACTCGTTTTACAAAGGCTTCTAACATGTATTTCAAGTGGTAGTCCCTTTTTAACCGACTCCCACAAAAGGAGAAGGTTCTCAATTCGTCGGAATCAGAACATTTTTAGGGTTCCGTAGCCAAACTGGCAAAAACGGAATCTTTATAGTTTCGTCATGTCCGTCCGTCCGTCCGTCCAATTGTCACAGGCATTTTACTCAAAAACTATTAAATATATAGTGTCTTGTGTAAGCCGCTACATAGTTTGATAATTAAATTAAAAAATATATATATTTCTAGGGGGGGGGCACTCCATACATGTAACTGAAACTAAAAAAAAAATTAATCATACAAGTTGAAACGGACCCCAAGTCTTGTCACGGAGTACCTAAGAGAGGTTTCAGAAAAACCCTAAGAGTACCCAAGCGACGTTGTCTAAATGTACTGTTTTTAAATGTATATTTTTGAACTATAATACGTAATCAGTTTTACAATGTTCATAATCTTGTGTAATTTCAAACTAAATTTTTGATTACTCATCCTGTCGTGTTAGTGACACCTTTATTACGTTTTTAAACTCGAGTCTATCTGTACGTAGGCAGATGCAACAATGTAAAATGTGCATAACTATTCTCGGTGGAGAAAGCTATATTTTAATTGGATTCTGCAGTGAATACCTGTAATCTAATTATAAACAAAGCGAAGATACAGAAAACTCAGTAATCTACTTGAACAATTTGCAGTGATGTTGGCTTCGGCTTGAGTCGTATTCAATGGGTTTATAAGAATGAGGTTGGAATCGTAAGTGACAAATTCACTTAAACAAGCAAGGCATAACCTGACTGAACTAAAAGTTTTTATAGCAATATGTCCTATACTTAAAAACTAGTAATTTCTGTACTTGAGGCGTTCTCAGAGTTAAATACGTGGTAACTCAATTTATTTTTATAGCTAATAATGAAATGCAAACCAGCGCGTTATTATAAATATATACTCTACCGCAAAAAATACATACTAAGTAGGTACACTACAATACTCGCTACCTAGCTGTCAATCGTCGTACAAAAACCGGCCAAGAACATGTCCGTCGTTCATACAAAAAAAAATATAAATAAAAAAAGAATCGACTTCAAAATAAACTAAAAGCCAGAAATAATATTTTATGTACGGTACGGATCACATTTGAATCACCTTTTGAAGTCGGTGCCAAACCTGAAGTAAATAAAGTTCTTTATATATAAAGTATTTTTTAGAGCCCAGAATGGGAAGATTGAGGAGGCACTTTGCACGCATCTCGAGTCTTTGGAAGTAAGAAATGTAAAAGTTGGTTAGTCCATTGTACCTTCCATCATCAGCTCAGAATGAAATGATAACAACCAGAGGAAAACAACTTATAACTTTAGAAAATATATACAAAACATTGTTAGTGCCTATAATATTTGAGGGTTTCTCTCGATTTCCCTGGTATTCCATCATCTAATCCTGACTTGGTGATAAGGAGACTACTTCGGGGACACACTAAAAAGAATATGACTAATAGTTTTAAGGTATCTACCTATAATAGATGATTTTTTTAAGAATTATCCTCTAACTCTTAACTATTAAGGAGTTGTACCTTCCGTCATCAGCTCAGCTTGATGGGATGATGCCTACCATATGCAAATACTTAAATAGCTTAAGCAAATATATGAAAAACGTTATGAGTGCCTATAAAATTTGAGGATTGCCCTCGATTTCCCTGGGATTCCATCATCAGATTCCAACTTAGTGGCAATGGAACCACCTCGGGAGTAAATCCTTTCAAATAAAAAAAGAATTTTTAGAATCGGTCCACAATTGGCGGAGTAATCGGTGAACATACATAAAAAACGAAAAAAAAAAAACAAAGATACAAACTATCGAACATATAACCTCCTCCTTTTTTGGAAGTCGGTTAAAAATGCACTACAGATGAACAAAATACGATGTGAAAACGTGTGCTAGCAAAAGAGCGTATCTCCACGGCACTTAAGTCTTTTAGCTCAGAAGCGCAGTTTTTTTGGCAATAACTCAAAAACGGCTCGACCGATTTTATTCAGTACTTATAGTTTTCATTAAAAGTACTTATCAGGCCTCATTTTCATGAATTTTCTATATTTTTTTGACCCGTGGTTGAAAAGTTAGAGGGGGGCGCCATATTATGGACTCCCGGAGCGAATATTTACAAACATGCGGACTTTATAAAAAATAATGATTGGAGACCTCTATTATTTTTAAAAGACCTATACAACGACACCCCAGCCCCACACACTAGTGTTGAAACGAAGAAAAAATGAACCCACACTTGATGTTTACGAGAGGTACCCAAAAAAAGTTTTTTTACCGTAACCGTTTTGGCGGCGTTATACATACACATACTCATACCAAATTTCAGCTTTCTAGTACTAGATCACGGAGCTAAGCCGCAGACGGACAGACAGACGGACAGACGGACATGGCGAAACTATAAGGGTTCCTAGTTGACTACAGAACCCTAAAAAGTCGTTCACTGATATTTATAACGCCACCTATGTATAGAATTATTATCACTATCATTAGTAAGTAAGTGTATAAATGTTACGATTAATTTATTATTAGCTGCTTACGAACTAATTGTGTAAATAAATTAAAACAATTTTCGTTTCGAACTCTAATGAGATAATATACGCGATATAATCCGTTTAAATTGTTTTATTTAAAATTAGTGACAATCATGAAAACAGAAGAAACGAAGTAATTGTTAAGGTAGTATATTTATTTGTTCGATTTTAACATCGTTACATGTTTAGGTTTCAAGCGCCATCTAGTTTTTGGCTGAATAATCCCTTGCGGCCGGGACACAATTCGAAGTATGGAGATTGTCAGTCCTCTAATCAATTTTGAACTGGAAGGTCTGATAGAGTCCTCTAACGGCGGAGTTGAAAAATACTTGAAAAATATTTTCACTTCAGAAGCAAGCCATTGAATATGTGTACTGCTGCCATCTATCAGTAATAATAGATATTAACTTCCAAGCTTTGTTGATTGTATCAGTTCTACTTTAAACCTACAGATGGCGATGTACGCGCCTAAGGTAGCTCGACAATTTCTTGTTAGGAAGCGTTTGACTTACCATTGTCACCTTCTACACATAGATGGCGTAAAAGCAAGCCGTAAGTTTTCAATAATGTAATTCCTATTTAATTATAATTACTTATTAAAACCATTAACTTTTTCATTACAAAAAATGATTATATTTCTGTTTGTAAGCAATTAATTAGTTTAACACTTAACCATCCTCACAGTATCGCCTTGTCCGTCTGTTAACAGTTTCACATAATCGCTCGTGCATTCTTGGCACAAAATCACCCGTAATTTTGGCTTAGTTATTTATTAGACTGGATTGCCCATGCATGATGGAAAATAAAAATGGTAATAGCAAAAAAATGTCTCTAATGAAGGCATAGGAAAGGTTTTTTTTTTGTACTTGATGTTGATCTTCTGTTTCCGCATCCATCTTTAAATTGGTATGGAAATGTGCATACTAAATGAGGGCTATGATGTTTTATTTTATTACTAGCAGGCGCCCGCAACTTCGTTCACGGAGGATAAAAAGTCATAACCCTTCATTTTTTCTTCAGCGTAGTCGGGTAAAAAGTATCCCATAACCATCTGGAGATACCCAGCTACCCTTGCACCAAAAAATAGTTGATATCCGTTTAGCCGATTTTGCGTGATGAAGCCACAACGACACATACAAACATACATAAAATCCTAAAAAAATATTTTTCGTTTTAGTGACCTCCAAACAGTCCAATAACAATCATTTTTTTTCAAAATATCTTCAATGTACAGACATTTCATTTTTACAGCCTTATAATAGTATAGATTTCAATTCAAATTGTCAATAACTGAATGTTTATTTCAACTGAGTATAGTTTATATGGTTTTAGAAAACTTAAATATGTATGATAAAAACAAGAAAATACAAACATCTTTTTCACTTCTCCTGCTCAAAAAGTACGTCATATTAGCTTCGCGAAGCGAGACTAAAATAGTACATTTAGCCCCTAGGGTTTAAAAGAAAGCCATATAATCCCATACAAATATCTATGACAATGAAAAAAAAAAAAACTTGCGGCTAGCTACATATTCCTTACGATTAATTAAAAACAAACAAACCAACCTGATCAGACTGGCCAAACTTTCTGATAGAATTGCTCAAACTGTACTTTTAGTTTTTCGTGAAATATACATTTTTAATGTTAACTCTTTTTTATTTTCTCATAGTCGAAGTAAAAAGCAGAGTGTTTAACACGTGGCTAAAAGCCATTATGACACTCAGATATAATCACTTCGTGTCATAATGGCTTATTTTAGCCATACATATTGTATTTTTTTATCAAAGAATATTGGACTAGTATTTTTTTTTTTAATTTATTTATTTAATTGACACACCAACAAAACACAGACTTATACAAGTAAAAACAAATATCAATATACAGGGATCTCGTCTAGCCTGTACCTCAATTACAGGTGTGCAACAGCATTCACTATAATAGCCGGTTAGACATCAAATTTAGAGGATTGAAAAAGAAATGAAAAACAAAATATCTATACAAAAATTCAATAATAATGGTAATGGCACGTTATTTCTCAATTTAGCACTAGCATTTTACGCTTCCAACTGGGGAGACTATCCGAGTATATATCCAGGTCATGCGCTTTCTGGTGTTTGTTGTACAGTGTCTGTAATCTTTGCAGAGCAGAAAACTTGCCCAGGTTAGACTTGGCCAGCTTAGGTCGGAAGGTGGTGATACGTGAGGACCTTACATTAGCTTTAGGCACGACAAAGTTCAAACGCTCCAGTATTAAATCCTTCATGAACTCCTCCATTCACTAACTTGTGTAACAAAACAAGATCTAAGTAGTCCCTTCTTGTACGAAGGGAACGCATCCTGAAATGCTCGAGCCTAACGTCATAGCAAGAACGTTTGCCGATGCCTTTAGTAGGGTTTTTAAAGACCATAAATCGGGTAAAAGATCGCTGGACCTTTTCCAGACGGTCAATGTGGATTTGGTAGAAGGGGCTTCATACCTGACTACAGTATTCGAGCCTCGAACGCACGAAGGTGTTATAAAGTGTTGTAAGAGTCTTAAGCCGCTTAAAGTTACGCCCGACTCTCTTGATGAAGCCCAACATTTTAAAACTGCCTCGGACTACATTCTCTATATGGCTATTGAAGTTCAATTTACTATCGAAGATAACTCCCAAATCTCTGATAGTCTGTACCTCTTCTAATTCTACATCACCAAGTACATAGCTGCTCTTAGTAATGTTCTTTTTCCTAGTGAACTTTATATGTTGGCACTTAGAGGCATTAAGGACCATATTGTTAGTATCACACCATTTGCTGATATTATTCAAATCACTTTGAAGCAGCTCTGCATCTGCGGTACTTTTAACGTTCCTGTACAATTTTAAATCGTCGGCATATAATAGGCAATTGCTATACTTTATGACGTCAGTGATGTCATTGACAAACAAAATGAAAAGCAAAGGACCTAGATGCGAACCTTGTGGGACACCCGAGGTTGCAGGATAATATTCTGACACGTATCCATCTTTTACTACTCTTGGACTACGATTGGTGAGATAAGATCCGAACCACGACAAAACCTCACCAGAAAAACCAAAATTGCATTGCAGCTAGTTTAGCAATATATGGTGATCCACTTTATCGAAAGCGCTGCTGAAATCTGTGTAAATAGCGTCAACCTGTTCTTTTGAATCAACGGAATCAGATAAATCACTCACATATGTTATTAAGTTGGTTGTGGTGGATTTACAAGATACGAACCCATGTTGTAAAGGAGAAATTTGTTCTTTGACATGCCAGAATAAAACTGGGTGGACCAACAATTCAAATAGTTTTGAGAAAGTGCTTGATAAAGATATCGGCCTATAGTTATTTACCTTTGAGCTATCCCCTTTTTTAAAAACTGGTACTATGTTGGCCTCCTTCCAGAGCGTAGGGAATATACACGTTTCTAGAGACTTATTGAATATCAGCGACAATGGAAAAGACAGTGTAGACGCGTATGTTTTAATGAAATAGGGTTGTATACCGTCCGGTCCGGCGCCCTTGCTGATATCGAGAGATTTGATCGCCTTCAATACAGAGCTCTCAGATACACGAATGCGAGATAGGGTATTTGAACAATGTTTTTTTACGTTGCCACTATCAGCCTGGGATGTTCGGGCACAAATATTAGAGAACGTAGAAGCAAAATGACTTGCAAAAAGATTACAAACATCAACGTGATTATCTGCAGTAGTATCATTAAGATACATGGTAGACAGATATGCGGATTTATCATTCCTCAGGTCTTTAACAAATGTCCAGAACTTTTTAGGGTTGCATTCCAAGCTATCCTCAATCGAGCCATATATACGGCGTGATCGTCAGCCATTTTGTTTTTGACTCTTTTACGCACAATATCATACTCAAGATAGTCCCTAGGATTTTTACTTTTTTTGTAAATCCGTCGCTTTTATTTTTTTCACGCATCATCCGCACCAATGCCGAGCTAAACCATTTGGGGTGACAAGTTTGCCTACTCTTGCATAGAGGAACAGTATCACGTATAACTTCGCGAATAGAGGCGTAAAATGCTAGTACCATGTCATCAACAGTGTCGCAGTTTGAGAAGTTAGAATGCCAGGAAATTTTACTCAGTCTATAGTTAATAGTAGAATAACAAGCTTTTTTAAAATTATGTGTTGCAAAAGACTTTGGTTTCTCTATATTTTCATTATCAATAACGTTAACTAGACATTCTAGAGGCGGGTGATTTGCATCAATTTTACTTAAAGAATCGCCCGCCCGATTCACACATGGACCCAAAAAGCTACTTAATACTAAATCTAGAGATTTCCCACTTTCATTTTTTATGTTATTAATTTGATACATATTACAAAGAGACATAAAGTCAAATAAACCAATGGCAGCAGGCAAGTTACATGGTTGTGGCTCAGTAAACAAGCCAGAGCTATCTATGTTCCATTGAATAGCACTTATATTAAAGTCCCCAAATATCAAACACTTATCGTTAGTACGATTGATCTTGTCACTCACATTGTCAAAGTACTTACTATACACTTGTGATGTTGCATCTGGTGGTATATACACAGTACCAATATTAAAACTGTTACGAGCCGAAATATGCACAGTAACCCACAGATCCTCACACTGGGACTGAGACTCCCATGATAGCAGTCGTACTGAAGAAAGTCTGTTCGAAACCGCTATGAAGCAACCTCCGCCATCTTTTTTTGTATATTAAACAAAAAATGATGAAGATATAGCCCGTTAAAGGGCGTGACGTCATGCGCCCCCACTCCTAAACTTTGACGCGCTTTATCTTTGTATTTTTTTGTTTGATTGACAAAAGAAAAAAAACGTGTTCAATTTTTTTGATAATCTAACTGACGGATTAATTAGAATAAAATATATTTTTTTATCCAGGAAACTACCCTATTAAATTAAATAAATATATTTATATCTACAGATTATTCAAACCAAAAGGCAACTTTTTTCACTTAAAAAATCTCGAAAAAAGGAAAACGATCGGAGTTAGTGGAGTGATCCACTAACTAATTGCAAAAATTGTTATTATTATCATGATATTTGTTAAACAAAAAGTACTTGGAAATAATGTTAAAAATAATCACAAATGAAAGAATACCTCTGACTAGGATTCGGAAGCCTGTGAAAAGTACATTTTCAGTCATAGTTTACTTGGTTAATAAAAATGTTCTTCTTATTAGTATTTGCTCTGTCGTTGCTTTTATTAAAATAAATTAATCATAAAGGCACGATAACTTGTATTTAGGTACTAGCGGCCGCCCGCGACTTCGTCCGCCTTAGATTCGTTTATCGCGGATAAAAGGTATTTTTCCGGGATAAAAAGTAGCTAAGTCTTTCATTAAAACTCGATATTTTACTAATTTAAATGTGAAGCATATTCCCAAGATTTCAAGTTCCTAGCGTACAATAATATTTACTGTCCTTACAAATTTTCATCCCCTTTTTCGTCCCTAAAAGGGATGGAATTTCACATACATTATAACCTACGTCCTATTCTGGTATATAAGTTACATAACTGGAAAGTTTCATAAAAATACGTCCAGTAGTTTTTGAGATTAAGTGGAACGTACATACATACTTTCACGTTTATAATATAGTAAGGAGTAAGCATACGGTTAAGGAAGTTACACGAATAGATACTAACGTGTCAAATTGGTTTCCTAGCAACTGTTTGTTGATATAGTTCTTCGCAATAGAAATGTCACAATGAACAAAACTCGGGGTTTTCTAAGACTTTTCCATTTCTTGTTATAAACCCATTTTATGAATGAATATCTTTGAAAATTGTAGCCTATGTCCTATTCTGATATCTAAGCTATATTACTGTAGAATTTTACGCAAATCTGTTGTGTATTTAGTTTTTGCGAATTAGTGGAACGTACATACATACTTTCACGTTTATAATATAGTAAGGATAACGAAGTAAGGATTAAGGAGAAGGATTTTGTATACCCGTCAAAGTGTTAAAGTACTTAAGAGGTATTTTGTCCTCAGTGCTTTTGTTCTTTATTATAAGAATAATAGAAACCTGACTCTTTGGACTTCTTATATTTGGGTATATCGTGACGGTTATACCAGTGCTAAAAAGTATGCCGAAAAGACCGTCCAAGAGCATGTCAGACCATGCTCAGTGTAAGTTTCTGTCAAAGAAATACGCTACAGATTAAGAAATACGATGTAAAAAAGTGCACTAGCAAAAGAGCGTATTTTCATGGCACTTACGTCCTTTTGTTGAGAAGATCAGTTTTCCGGCAATAACTCAAAAACGGTAAGTCCGATCATATTGAAAATAATTATCCGTGAAAGGATTTATTAAGTGTTACCTTTGTAATTATTTTGGACATTCGGTTTACAAGATAAAGGTTCGGTTAGCCCAATTAATAAAAAAAAAATGCTTGGAAATATTGATGTGTTTTTAAAAGAATTGTCGAAATATTTGCCACGCGTTGATGTTCGCTGAACAAAAAACCCTAAAAATAATGTGTAAAATACTTGCTATTGTTTGTACAAATTGGACAAAATTAGAATTGAAAAAGAAACTCTGTCTGACTCTGTGAAATTCCCGTGGTTGCTCTAAGTACGCTCTCCTCTGCCAGTTTTTTAAATATACCTACCTGAAATTAAATTAAAATTAAAATTAAAAAATTAAAATTATTTATTGCTGTTACAAAGAGTAAGTACAATTATTACAAATGGCCGGCGTCTGCTTGTAAGTTATTGAATAACTTGTGCCAGGAGTCCACCGCTCTTCCGTGTATACAAGTTTTGTAATAGGTACTATACAATTTATAGATCTTAATCTAAATCTGTACAATTTTTAATGCTTTTTAGCTTATATATTATATTTGATAAATATCTGTTAAAGCTCAGGTGTGTACGTGCGAGTGTGTGTGTGTGCGAGTAAATGTATTTATGACTAGCCTATATATCCCAACAATTCCTGTGTCTGAACATAATCTTTATCTTCCAACCATGTAGTTAATTTGTTTTTTTCCTCTTGTTGTAACTGTGGATAAATGTCTAGTTCTTTATTTACAATGTTATATAGATGTGAGGATCGTTTGTTATTTTGTCTGCTAGCAAAAATGGTTTTGGTTTTTGGTAGTTGCACAACAATGTCTCTCCTCCGTCTTGCCATACGTCTACGGTTAAAAGTTATGGTTTTATGTTTTTTAAGAACAGTGGTTAAAATATAAAGTTTTCTCACTGAAAGCAGCTTGCAATTTTGATATAGCTTGTCTGTTGAAAACAACGTGTTCTTAAAATACATAATTTTAAGTAGGCTTCGCTGAGCTCTCTCTATGTTTAGGAAACGAGTCTTGGCATCACCTCCCCAAACTGGCAAACAGTAGGTTAGAATCGACTGTACCAATGAAATATAAATCTCTTTTAACAAATCTCTACTGTGCCCCTGAGGACCTGGGACTACCCTTGGCGCAACATGTCTCAAGCTTTTGAAGACCCATTTAAGTTTCCTTAGCCTTAGTATAACATATTCGACATGCTGGTACCATGAGAGTCCCCGATCTACGAAGACACCCAGATATTTATTCAGAATGGTGATGTCAACCTTTACAATACTGAGACAGGTGTGATTAGAGCAGTTAAGCACGTTATTACGACAATTGTGTATTTTGATGTCAAAGTCATTACCAGGTTGATTATTGACGTATATACTGTGGCATATATAGTTAGTTTTATAAGTATTTAATGTAAGAATATTATTTCTAAGCCATTCACTGATCTTTACTAATCCAGCTTCCGTAGATTTCTGGACATCATCCCATGAGGTACCAGAGAAGACGATGGCGGTGTCATCGGCATACGAATATATATCCGGTTAGGAATCTTCAGATTGCAAAGGTCATTAATGTATACCAAGAACAGCGTTGGGCCTAGTACAGAACCTTGGGGTACTCCGTACGTCACATCCATATCCTCACTGGTACATCTATGGTCTCCTAATTTCACCCTCTGGCTCCTATTAGTTAGATAGTCCCGGAAGAGACGAAGTGGAGTATCTCTTATCCCCGTTCTTTCTAACTTGTGTAGCAATATAGGGACAGAGACGGTATCAAACGCTTTTTTGATATCTAGAAACACTGAAATGCATTTAGACCCGTTGTCAAGATGTTCAACTATCAGCGAGGTTAGAGCAGATACAGCATCTTCAGTGGATTTACCAGTTCTGAAGCCATATTGAGAGGAAGATAAAATATTATATTTATTTAAGTAATTGCGCAGCAAAACTACGGCAGTAGCAGTCTACCTTACATTTTTTTTTAAAACACCGACAGAAATACGAAATTCAGTAGCAGATCAATAGAGTACCTCCTACTCGAACTTAGCTTCACACTGACCCATCCCGCCCACAGCACCACAAATCTCCCCAAGGACGATCATTTAAACAAACCGCTATTTTAGGAAACTGTGGCATACTTTTAAAACACCCCTATTATGTCTTTACCTTAATTATGGTTACGGTTTACTCTGGAACCGTAATAATTTGCGTTTCGGTCGAAATATACCTCGCTATTTTTGCTCCTTTGGCGGTCACCCGGAGACATCCTTCGGGAGAGGGTTCCGGGCCGGACAAAGGCTTTAAATGACTAGTTGTTTTGTTACGCCGACGCGGGCGCGTACGAGTTAATCATAGTTTAAAGTTATTAGGATAATTTATAGCCGTTTAATATCGGCCGAATCGTGAGGATTTGATTATCGATGTAATATTTTTTGTCCGCGTAGGGACGCCACGGATCGCGTGTCGCGTGCTCCTGACGTTTTTTTTTCGGTTTCTGTTTTGGGGGTTCAACAAAAAACATTTAGTTGGTTAGGTGCCTAACTACTGGCCAGTGACTACCGGAATATAATTTCTGATAATTTAATAAATTATACGGACTTTAAAAATGAATAGCCGCGGGCTTGTTTTCGGTGTGTTTCTATTGTTATCGAGACAATGATATTACGTCAGTCTGATGTGGTCGAATATTTGCTGTGAATTATTGCTGCCATATTTAATTGCAAACGTAGAATCAATTTGTAAGGTACCTATAACTAGTTGTGAAATTTTGTATGAAATACTTTCCGTGACTGTTTAATTTAAGGACGCTTTAGTCGTCTTGTAATGCGGTGCAAATAAATTTATATAAATAAAAACATCCAAAAAACTACGTATTATCACTATTTCTTAAAAAAACTTAGCAGCAGATTATAAATAATTCAATAACGTCAGGTTTAAAAAAATAAATCCTAAGTTTTACTTTAGAGTGTTTCGTCCTTGCTTTAGAGTTTTAAGATTTTAAATAATTCAATAATGAACTTTGCTTTAGAAATAATTGGTTCTTTATGTTTTAACTAGTTACGCCGTTGTGTCGTTCTTAATTACACTAATAGTACTTTAAGACATGGATTATATCCCAATTCACTTCTTGAATGTTCACCTTCTTAGAAAAATATTTTAATGCCAAATGACCCTTGGCTAAACGTATAGAACCCATTAATAAAACATCAGAAATCTTACCTTCGCCTTGATAATCCAGAATAAGTGTTTTGTTGGAAGCCCACTGGCGCTGGCGTCATGTTTGCAAGCGCAGGCGCAGAATGGCGGCGTCAGGTTTCGCGGCGGCCGCGCGCGCGCAGCCATTTCCCGCCGCAACCCGATTATGACGGGTGTCCACTTCCATGCATTACATGTCATCATTTACTTTAACACTTTCGTTGCCGCAAAACCCACTTCTTTTGATAAATTCGATTCGCTATTGAAATTAGCGTCGTTGTCGTTGCACATTTCCAGCTCTCGTGGATGGGCATTTGTGCTCGGGCAATGTTCGTAAATCGAGTTGAATTGAAAGCGATGCTGTGACATCTATTAGCAAAGTTTGCAGAATATCGTGATCACGTTTATCAAGTGATAAATAAATGATAAACCTTCACTTTGGCACTCACAATCTTGTCAGAAAGTCATGTAACTAGAAGGGTATTGGATATGCATGTGGAGGGATGTAAGAGAAAGGGTAGACCAAGGAAAAGGTGGATGGATTGCGTGAGAGATGACATGAACAGGAATGATGTGAGTGGCGAGATGACGGATAACGGAGATATATGGAAGAAAAAACATGCTGCACCGACCCCAAGTAAATGGGATCAGGACAAGCGAATGATTTCACTTGTCAGAAAGTGACGACTGCTCTGCCATTTATCTATCGCGCTATAAATGCAACCATCGTAGGCCTGCAATGCAAGATACAGTGACAGGAACTCATCTTCACAGTTTAGAACTTCCATTGGACATAACGATAAGGAGCCTAAGAGCATTAAGCAAGAGAGGAGGCATACGGATATATTCTCTTCTACCAAAGTATATCAAAATATGTGTATCAGTTTATACGATACATTTGCAGTATATGCGTGTTTTTTTCTGTGCGTTTGTAGAAATGGGTACCGTAGTATGGTGTACCTATTTACTTCTTCACCTCCCCTCCCGCTAAATGTGCATAAAAACAGTTCGGTAATGATTCGGCTTGTCATATCCACGGTGTCTGTGGCTTGGTTAGGTTCAGGGCAATTTCACCATGTTTTATTAGGTTTAACCGCCGACTACGCCTGTCAATGTCGACCTGTTGGCAGGCGTTCACCGTTAAACAATCATTGACAGAGAATGATGAAATCTGGTATAAGAAAGAGTAAGTGCACGAGGTAAGTCGGAGTAAGGAGTAAGGTGGCCACTCGTGAAACTCACCCCGGCCTACCCCATGCGCGACGTGATCACGTTACGGGCACCCGACAGTAGCCCCACGTTTTTTGTCTCCTCTCTGACAGATCGAATTAAAATAAACGCTCCATCAAGACTCGCAAGTCGTCCTTCCTGTATTCGGTTACGTGATCAGCGCTGGGAACACCATAGGTGGGAGCGACCGTACAACCTTTTTTTATTTAGATTAGATGTAATAATTCTGATAAGCAAGAGTTAGATCAAAAGAGCTATTATGATTTGATTGGTATTCCCACTATAGAATGCGTGTCATGATCTGAGATTGCTGTTGACTTGGAGAAAAGAATAATTTTCAAATTAAGCATTTTGGGGAAATTATTGTAAAATAATTGTATAATTGCATATACTCGTAACTGTTATTTTACTTTACTTTCGAGGCGCTGTACATTTCCATATATGTATTATTTTTTATTTATAAAAACACATCAAACCCAATACCAAATTACTTATTTAAGTCCATCAACAATCGACAACCAAGAGTGTGGCATGAGATGGAATGCAGCAGTTTCTAAACAGCTTTTTTTTGAATCCCTTTTCGCTAAACACAGTGGTTAAAACAAACGAATTAACCCAAGCGTAGACGCTACTGAATTCAACGAAAAAAAAAACTTCGCCTTTTTTCTCATAAACCGTTAACAATTGCCAGATGGTCTATTTTTTGTTTCAACACATCCATAATAATTACAGTTGACACGTTCGATGCATGGTTCAGTGGAAATTTGGAATTTGGATGGAATTTTAACAAAATGCGAAAAACGTTTTAAATTTCAAGGCATGAACTAGAAACGATACCTTGGCAATTTTTTATCGGTCTTAAAAAAATATTGTATTTATTTAACTCTAGGTATCACATACTAAGGATGTTTTTTGTTGAAACTTCGTCTGAAAGCACGTGAAAGTAAACCCTACCGCGCCCTAGAATTAGTCTATGACTAGAAACAACTGAAAGTCGTTTACGACTGCCTAAACCCATCAACGGTCTTTTCGCTGGAGATAGTAAAGTCGAGCACCCTTGGTCTTTTGCCGCCCTATAAGTTTTTTTATCCTGTCTCACGCAATCAGATCTGTGACAGTTGGCATCGGAATACGTATCGAATAGCCATACACAATACACAAATAATTGACGCTTTAGGCTAATAAGTATCAATTACCAAAAACTATTACGTAATTAAGTAGCCTGATGGACCCGAAGTTGGTACCCATACAAGATTGTATAAATATATTTAGTTGGACGTCTTCGAAAAGCTTACAAATTAAAGGAACTGCAACTTATCGAATTTATTTAACTACTTAATATTAATCCTTAATATGTGAGTGCACCTACTGGTGCACAAATCAATTTGTCCGCTCTCGAAACATTTGTTTTTGTTGGCGAGCGGTCGATCGCTACGCGTAATATAGAAAGTAAAGCCCAGTAGCACCAGATTAAATAAGAACTAAGACTAGTAACGTAAGCTTTGTGGCTTTGCTCGCGGTCGCCGCGTACTCACGCAGGTATCTATATCTCACTGCCGACTATGGCTATATATATTATACGTTTAGGTTCTGTCAAGTTACGAGTAAAAAGGTTCTTTGTTAAAAAATAAGACTACATGCACTAAACTGTTAGATAGCCGCGGTTTCACTAGTTTGGTGAACTTTTTGCTTATTGTCCGGAAACCATACATTTGCGTGGTAAAAATAGGCCGTGCAAAAAATCGTTGCTCGCTTATTTTGTGTACGAAGGAATCCTATTAATAAACTCACAAGTCTAGTATCGCCACAATATTAATGGTCGAGGGAATTATACCTTGTGAGTCTTATATAATTTTCAATAGCTTATAAAGTACCTATTCTAAACAGGCAAGTGCAAAATATTCAGGAGATGATACGATGGGCTCACATACTCACATCCAACCTCGGGTCTTGCCTGCCCGCAGAATGATTTTACTGGTCAACTGAATACTATTGCAAAATCATAATTATATTGAAAAATACTTACTAGAGTAGCATCCTACATTTATAATGGTAACATTCTTAAAGTGAATCTACATTTCAATATGTTTAACTGCTTGGTAGAGCTTTTAGACAACCAAAGCAAACTTCTTGCAGCGCATGAGAAAGGTTTGAACTTTAAAGTCATATTTAGTTTTATATATTACAAACATTACGTAATCTACCACATACCGAGGCGCCACGTTCCCGAGTTCACAAGCGCATGAACTCTCAGTTCAGAGTAAAATACACGGACAGCGTTAAAAATACTAAAACAAAAGCAATTTCATCTTAATCGTACCGAATACTTGAGCGGAGGCAGAGCGATATCCACATTATCGAGTTACCTAGGCTACTGGGCATCTCACTTAGATTTGCTGAAACGCACTAACCGAGCCGAAAGTCAACTAAGTTTCAACTCCATCCATCAAATCAGAAAGTCTACTGCTGCCTGTGACCAGCCAGGGAGATAAAACAAAGCGTGGACAGATAATAATAGTCGCTTCGGTGATTTTATGGAAACATGATACCGTGTTGGCCTCTCACAAAAAGAATAAAGCTAAACCTGACCGAAATCGTTTTAATCGTTGGAAGCCGCATGATATATAGCTATAACAGTTATGAATACAGTAGCCGCGTACATGATTACAATGTTAATTACTCGGTAGGAGCGTACTTATTGGCTGCGCTTTAATTGAATACATGTAAGGAACGTCTGCAATGGCTTCCCATATTACGAAGAAATTTGCCTATTGGCTAACTACTTAATTAACTTCTGAGTTAGGTATAGATAGACACATAAGGCAAGACTAATGAATCACGGGAATGGTGATGGCGCCTAAGTAAATGGTCTCTATTCCGATATTCCTGATCATGTTATAATTAAATAATTACTAATGAGCTTTTGCATTCCACTCCGGTTGCGTTAGGGCGCTTTGCTACGCGTATGCCTCAAGTCAAAGAAATTAATCAAAGTTTGTAGTTTTTCGACTTCTGGCTCATGCTTATTCATGGTATTTGTTGATAATTCATCGATTATTTATTTCATTTGAAGTAGCTAATAAATTGGATGAAAATATTATATTGGTACTTACTACTTCTTGTTACAATCAGGGATGAGGGTTTATTTATGTGTGGACATCCTTCTGTTAAAGATATCAAGTAATATATATGCCCAAAAGATGAATGATTTACTCTAAGTACTTGGCCCTGGTTGATCTGAATTCTGAAATCTTAACAAACATGTAAGTTACTTACTCGTTCATACTTTCGCATGAATAATCATAAGAAGGAAATCATTTTAGTGTTTCTTTTAACTTAAAGGTTTCAATCAACGAGTTTATAGAGAAATTATTGGAGTCTATTATCTCCGAGTGATTCGGGTCATGGCCGCTCGAGCAGAAGCGCTGACATGATCCGAAAGGACACCGTACGATTTGTTTGAACTAACTTGCGCATGAAATATCGGTCGGAGTCAGCTACCGATGGTTCGCTGGCTACCTACCGCGGCTCCACATAAAAAAAACTTATAGCTCTGACTCGAGGCATCCGAATTCCACCGAGTCAAATACGTGGATGTAATCACACGTTACAATTTATTCAACACGGCGAAGGTTTAAGACCACAGAGCAAAAAATCTAGCAAGTAGCTTGACTTGTTTGTTCAAAACTTGAACTAAATAAATACTAACCAATACCATTCATAGTACATTACCTATTGTAAATTGGAAAGTAACTGTCTATCCTTTATACCTTTTCATGCTTGAACCGCTGAACCGATTTAGCTTAAATTTAGCGATTTTTTTAAATTTATTTTTTTGATGGAGTGTGTTTGTAACTCTGAAAAGGACATATTTAGGATAGTTATTAACCTTAAAATCAAAAATTGAATACGCACAGTCGGTAACGCGGGCAAAACCGTTTGTTTTACACAAGTTACAGCAGAGCAATGGATAAACGGGATTTTTGGTGACATAGTTAAATTTATATGTGTAAAAAAAACAGAAATATGAGAAAAAAATGTTTAAGCAAACATCTCCAGCAGTATGAATTTGAAACAGCAGAGGATCTCCTTTAAAAGGGATTCGTCACCATACAGTTAGCTATGAAGCTATTTGGCCAATAAGCTAATAGAGCTCATTTGAGCGATTTCATTTATTTAAACAATTTAGGTTCTACTGAGATAAAGTAAGGGTTAGTAGCGGACCGCCGCGGGCGACGGGCTCGCTACCTAGGTTTCTGTGAAGCCATCGCGTGACGACGAGTAGTCAGTGCCGCTGCTATTCACGAACATTTAATAATGAGCCACAAAATCTTGGCATTACTGAACGAACCATTGGATATTTACCTTATTAGCTGCATTAGCAAGGATAACACAGTCACTGTAAGTCCTTACCCTTATACGAATATGGAAACGTGTACATTATACAAGACCTAAAAAGTCACTTGTGACTGTGATGTGACTTTTTGCATTGAGATATAATGGACGGAGAACGACATAGGTCACTTTATATTCCGGAAATATGCATAGTTCCTGAAGAATAAGTACTAACGAATTCTCGCGCCACGCAGCCTAATAAGCGGTATAAGAATGTAGTAATACATACTTATACTAAAACCTTTGTTAAATTATACGCAGGCAACAGAAGCTAAAAACTTTCATTTCCATTTTATAGCATGTGACAAACTCCCCCAGGATGTGAGGCAGGTGACGCCTGAACAATGCCTTAATAGATTGCTTAAGTTGACATTAAAAAGGCCCGAAAATGGTATCGTTTTAGCGAGCTAACCGCAATATAAACCACACATTTTAACCAGGTTTCGCGGTGTAATTTGGTAAAAGTCCCAAAATTACAAGCGCCATTCAAGGCATATCGGGCCACAGATGGCTAGCATACTATACATATAAAGTTGTATGGAGATATGAAGAGTTTTTAATTAAGGCGTTCGTTGGCTACGCACAGGTTAATTTATTAAAAAAAAACCATTATCATGTTTAAGAGCTATAAAACGTGTGGTTTAGGAACAGCTTGTGCAGGATTTTACCAAATACGAGTGAGCGACAAAATGGTAGTAAATCAAGCGGCCAATTTATACCCGCAATAAACTCGTCACCTCTTCACCCCATAATGAGGCCTTATTATCGACCTTTGTAAATTTTTACAACATAATGGTCTAACAAATTACGTGTTTTGGGTAGGTACATTTCTATCATGGTGTAGTAAAATTTATTAACATGAATGAATATGTTTAGATAGCTTTCTGGCGTTACTACTTATACTTATCAATATACATATGTACGTACTTCTGCCTGTCAATATATTATTAACCCATGCCATAATTGCTAAAGAATTAGTAATTATTTTGGCACTTCATCATCTCAATGCATCTATGAAAGTTTCAGTACTACACTACACACTGCAATACACTACTGTCTTAACTATAGCTTTACTAAACCTGTACCAAAAACCGATATCAACAATTATCTAATTACAACCCATCGGGTAAAGTAAAGCATCGACTTTACTGCACCCAATGTATAATATTAAATTAGCAATACCATGGTATCAGTAAATAAAATCGAAGAACAATTAGTTAACCACTCTGTATTTTATCGTTCTGCAGTAACCGATCGTTTAAATCGTACATTCACATTGTAATAAAAAGAGCTGATAATTTTAGTGTTTGTTTACACTAATATTCGTCGAAGGGGTTGGCGCACCTGCGCGATGCTATCCGGCGCGAGACCGCTGTAAAGCCCTGTTTATATTATGATCGATCGCTTAGCGGAACCTTCAAATTTATAGTTGAGAGTGCTTATTAAATTCTTAAATTGTAGGAAGGGGTTGTCGGCAGCTTGGCCAAGAAACACATTGACCGAGGAATAAGAAGTTAAAATACATAAATTTAATTACTCATACTTTTCTAAACCGGTGCAAACAAACTTTGACTTACATAGCTTAATTTTGTATCTAACCTCTCGTTAGTTTTGAGATTATTTCCCAAGGGGAAACCTACCTATTACTGTTACTTAAGCCTCCGCTGTCTGTCTGCCTGTCTCTGATTGTCTGTCAGAGAACTTTTGATCCGTAATAGGTATACAATGAAAATGTTTACAGAATTTGTATTACTGTGGTATATAGCAACAAATAATTAAAATAAAATAAAGAAAAAATAAAGGTCTCGGTGGTACGAAATCCCTCAGGCGCTACAAAGAAACGCACTTGGCCGGTTTTTTTTAAATCTTGTGATGTGATTGGTGGATTTCGGCAAGTCTTGTCAAGACCTAACACCACACAGTTGCAGCAGTCGGCAATTTTTAGATTTCAATCAATCTTTATTATTTTTTACATTTATGTCTGTTATTGTCATTTCAAGTCAATTTTTTCTCTGTTGTTTATCAAATTCTTTAAACATGGCACTAAAATCCAGCAACTCACTTTTTATTCTACTGACTATTTCACCAATCGTTTTGTTTCAACATGATCTGGAGGCGCGGTTGAGATCGGCGTGCTCTGCGCAGGCGATGCATCAATTGCTCACCGCGAGGGGTCGCGTGTCCGGCGCGCCTGGACAGCGGCGCAGGAGCTTGAAGAGCTGCTGTACAAGCGTATCGATGTTTCTTGTAATACTTAATTAACTAGGCTTTATTTATAAAATACTCGAAGTTAAATAAACATAAGCATATTGAAATTTAGTGGGTGAAGAAAAGAGTTCATTATTTAGGGGAAGATAAAGGAAAACTGGAACTACGTAAGACTTAATGGAAGTAAAAACAAGCTTTAAAAATGCAAGTTATATCCAGACCAATCAGTGATAACGTGCGAACTGCCAAAATGTATGGTAAAAAAATCGGAAAAAGGAAATTCTAGGTGTTTAGTACTTCCGAATATTTAGTACCATCTTTATTGACATACAATTTATTAGTTCCTTGTAGTCGGTGTTTATATTGTACGTTTATATTGTATGTATGTGCTATAGTTAGCTATAAAAATGAAGTTGATTGCAGAATAAGTACAGTTCCTAATCTAAGGATTATCGATGAAGTGTTAGCTGTGGTCGACGTGCCCATCACTTGGCACGCTGACTGACACTAGAAGGATTCTTTTAAACACTTCGGCCTTCGGGGAAGTCTGCCCGCCGTCGCATTCCGCGCTGGCCCGCGCAAGCGCGAAACGCCGCCGACGTCGATCGTAGATAATGACCACTTATGACATGAACCATGCTCTTATTCCAACAAATTGATTTCGAACAGATCGAATCTCCGATAGACAGTCGTTTGAGAAGCTGAGGTAATGCCATCGTTTACAAATTGACATGTACGTTACTGACGTAACTTCGAATAGTGTGGTGATCGATTAGAGTATGATGTTGTAGATTAACATCGCTAATAGCCTGTATTACATGTGCTTTGAAATGTGCGGCTTCTTATTTATTTATTTGGCCTTTGGCGTTGACTTTTAAAATAAAATGTGTGGTATAATAATGATTCGTAGAAGCACAGAGCGATTACTGCGGCGAATGATCAAGATAACCGATTATTAATCGCCGCTAATTACTGCTGGTGTTAGTTCGACCTTTATCTGGACACCATTTTCCTACGCCTAGTAACAAAAAATACTGACAAAAAGCGTGAAGAAAGGTAGATTCGACCCTGTTCCGTTCGCATTCACCTGTCCCGCGTTTGGCTGGCGGCTGCCAATAAAAGGGTTCAAATATCACAGTTTTTGGAGATAATGGCCGTCAATGCAATAAATTTAACAGATAATAACTGCACTTGCGGAGCGTAAGATTATCGCCCTAATTCGTGGTTACTCTGATTTATTTATCTATCCTTTGGTGTGGCACTAACACTCCATTTCACTAGGTGGGGAGCTAAACTTATTGACATGTTTGACCTCGTTCAGCGTTGGTAATGATAAATGATACAATAATAATATTATGTACAATAGAGTTTATGCACTATTGTTGCAATTGCTGTCGTGTTTATGAATACCGAGCTTGGATCAGCTGGTGCCATTCTTTGTAAGATAAGTCTATGGAGTTTGTAAATTTTTACAACAATGTTTCCTATGTAACGTCCTGATAGCGGAGAGCTTTTGCAAAGCCAGCTATCGACAAGTGTGTTAACCTCGAGCGGATGCGGCGGACGGTGATAAATCCGCGGAGCGCCGGCGGCGCGGGCGCGGGATTCGGGACCCATCAATCATACTGCGACGTCGCTGGAGGTTGCCACACAGAGTACCAACGAGTACAGATATTTCATTTACTTCGTGTGTATATACATCACATACATCGCATTCTTGCATACCTATAATAACTCTGCGACTAAACCATAATTCATATATGTTTTATTTTTTGGGATTATATTAGATCATGTAGGAATTCTCTTCAATTCTCATCTTATTTGGCAACGGCTGTGTCTATAGTGAAACCAAATAAACGTAATAACGACATAATAAAGAATATTGTAAAATTTGTCAATTCAGTCAACTTCAGTCCTATATATATGTATCAGATTTATTTTGAAGTAGTACTTTAACATAAATTTCACAGTACAGTTTTGAACGGCAGGCATATGGCATTTTAAACTTTAAAATAACATTTAAGCAATAGCATTTAAGTTAATATTCACTCGTGTGGCTGGATTAACTATGCCTTATGAATTATATGATCATGCAAAAATGCTACTGTATCAAAATATGGTTTTTTACTCATACGCCTATAAATAGATCTCATAACATGATACAGATATTATGTTTATCTCAACAGTTTCATGATCATAAAATGATCTCCACAAACCTACTCTGTGGCTAATATTCTAACGACCCCTTATTAAAAGAAGAGCCGCCACGGAGGATGTCAGACAGTCCGTGATACATGATAACTAGAGGCGAGTCACATTAAATCAGGCTGCGCGCGCACGCGTAATTCACTTACGCGGCGAAATTGGTGTAATGCCGTCATTACGGTGTATAAATATAATTCAATTGTCGCGGTTACGGCCGTGATGGACGATCGGTAAACCGGCACGGGAATTACAGGGAGTCCGTCAGGGATACTACCATTTCATTTTTAAATTATTCTTTATTGAAGTAAAACTTGAAATTTTACTGTGGGTACTAGGGATGTTACGGACGGACGGACGTGGTTTTATCGGAAGTTTTGAAATTTGATTTATCGGAGTCGTAACTGAAGTTGGAACGCGATTTTGCTTTAAGCACGAAACAATCACACAAACAATTAATCCGCACAAGTAACACACAAACAACACTCCGAGAGCAAAGCACAGCCTGTCAGCCAATCAAACTATTTGTTTGTTTATGAATCAAATCCTTGAAAAACGTGTGTGCAGGTCAGGTCAGGCAACAAGTCGCAATTTGTACACATCAGACACCAGACACGACCGATGCGCTTCAATCGAGCTTTGGTATACCTACCTCGGATTTAAAATTGTCGGAGTTGAAGTCAGAGTAGGCGGCGTAAAATCAATCAGAAGTCCCGAAATATTAGAGGCGGAGTCGAAGCTCCGTAAACATTCCTAGTAGGTACCGCTACCGCAGCAGCGTCGTCTACGACTTGAAAGTTCCCCGAGTGCGGGTGGCACAGAATAGGTAAACGATTCTAAAACCACAATGTCACAACAAAATTGGACTTGAGGACGAGACTTCAAATACTAAGGACATAATTTATGAGCCGCCTGAAAAATAGGATAAATTAAAGGAAATGTTTATGGGCATTTTCACAAAAAAATCTTTTTTGTCAGATTACGGATATATTGGGTTTGTTTTGCTCAGAATCAAGAGTAATATCGATTTTGATACTAAAAAATGTGACCAAAAAAAGTTACTTTTGTGGTATTGTATCGGTACATTTACAAGTAGTGTTCTCGCTACAAAACTCATGATCTGATTTTTCACACAAATTTTTAGGACATTTTTTTATTCGTGGTATTGATACATCTCTTGATTCTGTGTAAAAACACGGTAAACATCCATTTTTGTGATAATGCGGCCATGGTGGCGTTTATTGGGAAATACCTGTGTTCAGTAGTTAGTCCTTTTCGCCCCCGACATAAAAAAGGGGTGTTATAAGTTTAACGTGTCTGTGACTCTGTGTATCTGTCTGTGGCATCGTCGCGCTCATACGGATGGACCGATTTGAGTGCGGTTTTTTTTTTGTGTCATAGATAATTTTATCCCAACTGTTCTTAGCTTTGTTTGATGAAAATCGGAGCACTCGTCTCCAAGATCCGTCCGTCCGTTTGTCACAGGCATTTTACTCAAAAACTACACATAACGAACTGGTTCTTTTAAAATCATATATAAAAAAAAATATGTAGTAGATATTTTTGAAAATAATCGCTTCGAAAGTAGCATAAATTGTGTCTCCCCCCTCTATTTTCTAAACCTTATGTCCAAAAAATATGAAAAAAAGAAAAACTGCGTTTCTCAACAAAAGGACGCAAGTGCCATGAAGATACGCTTTTTTGTTTGTGTAATTTTTCACATCGTATTTTTTCATCTGTAGTGCATTCGCATGGTTCGACATGCTCTTGGCCCGTTTTATTAAACAGTTGCCAAAGTGTTCAAAGTGTTATGTAAGTAGTAAATAACAGTACCAAATCACTGCAGAATGTTGCCACCCGCTCGAGTGGCAAGAAGGTATAAAATGAATTAAGCCGTTTAAGATGCAATTTTCCAATTTTATTTTGCAATTATGCAATCGAGAAATTTTATTATTTCTCAGACGTTTGTTTCTATCGAGATAATCTTCATTTACTATTAATGATATTCTAAAAACATTAATTGAATATCCTACAATGGTAGGATATTCAATTAATAGGTACTATATTTTCCATTGGTACGTGTTACTTTTGAAAAGTGCGCCATTACAAAGCGGAAGTTTTGCTACCCTTGTTTTTACTACTCTATTGTACTCTAGTATTTTTTGGCGCTTCGTTTAAGATTGAACCACTTGTTAAATCCTGACAAGTTCCTATTTAGCCCTGATATAGTGTCGCTACAAACAGCTTACATATGGCAATAATACGTGTACGTCATGAATAGTAGGGACAGTGTGTATTGGCATCGTGCAAGAACGATTGAGATAAACAATTATGTACTTACTTGTAGATTGTGAAACTATGTTTTCAGTTAATCGGAAGAGCATGTGTAGTTGATAACAAAATATGAATAATTACCCATCCGTCAAAATCCATTCATCAGATTCTGGCTCTGATACAGAGTTCGAAATGTTGGAGCGTCAGCAGTGGAATTATGAAGTTGTAAAAGAATTAAATAAACAAGATAAAATAATAATTTCTTATTTGACTTTGTATAAAGACAGCAACACAAGACAGATGACAGACATAAAACATATCTAAAAACAGAACACCGGTCATAGCATCGACAAATCAAAGAGGTTGCACCTCAACCTTCTCTCGATGTGTAGACCTAGGCTGTTCACCAGCTGTTTAAGTCTGGGTCTCGCTAGTGGCTTCGTGAAGATGTCCGCCAGCAGTAGCTCAGTGCTGATCCTCTTCACAGTGAGACTACCATTCGCCACTAATTCGCGTACAAAGAAATGACGAATGCGTATGTGCTTGGTTCTTCTGTGGAACTCAGGATTCTCGGCCAAACGCACAGCTGCCTCATTATCCACATACAACACAGGTAGACCTTCTGCCTTTATCAATCCACCGATAAGACGAGTTACCCAAATACTCTCTCTACCGGCCTCGCTAGCTGCGACTATTTCAGCTTCCGTTGTTGAAATTGCAACATTTTGCTGTCGTTGGCTGAGCCATGATACTGCTCCACCAGAACATATAATAAAACACCAGAAGTTGATCTTCCTGTCGCAAGATCTCCACCGTGGTCGGCGTCACTGTAACATTCTATGTTACCCTTTTAATAATTCCTTTTATATAGTATTCCCATATCTGGGGCATAATGTAAATAGCGATGAATGCGCTTAACCTTCACGCAGTCTGTTTGAGTTGGATTTGCTAGGCTTCTAGAAACCACACTCACAGCGTAAGCAATATCTGGTCTAGTGCCAACCATCAGATATGCGAGCGCACCAACCACTTGTCTGTAATTACTCAGAAAGAAATCTACAAACTTCATATATATGTCTTCGTCAGATAAAGATCCGTACAGGAAAGCTGTTGAGACATCAAACTGACTTTATTTCATGCCCTCACTAGCTGCAATACTCAACACAGCTCTAACTGTTGCCATCTTGGCTACAGGGCTAAAAGTCCAAATATTCTGTGAAGTTTTTATTTATTTCTCATTTTACTATTTAGTGCATTTGCATAAATTCCGTTTGAAACAAGGCTCGTTATCTTATAAAGCTTTTCATCCTTTTTGGCAATTGCTATCAATTCATTGTTAAAGTTGTAGATTTTCGTTAAATATCCTTTCGAAATTATTGTATGATTATCCGTAATCTTCGAGTAACTCAATAGGTTTCATTTCCTGTACATAGAATACATTATTTATTTGTACTTTGTTTTTATTTGCATAAACTGGGAAGTAAGTTGTAATAGTTCCAACCTTAGTTGCTTTTAGTATTCTTCCGTCTCCGACTTTAACTTTTATTGGTTCCTTTAATGTTACGAATTTGTCAAAATATTCATCAGTATTAATTATGTGGTCTGTACATCCGCTGTCGAGTAACTAATTTATCTGTCCCGGCTTTACATCGTCTTCTCTTGTTATCGTCGAATTATTTACAGTTGATGTGTGAAAACTGTTTCTTCCGTAATCATCACAATTATTTCTATAACTATAATTTCCTCTACCTCTAATTTGTCCAAAATTGTAGCGGCCACGTCCACGGTCACCACTTGAACCTTGATATCCGCGTCCACAACCACGGTTTCCGTGCCAGCAATGTCTTCGCATGTGTCCAGGTTTGCCACAAGTAAAACATGTCGGTTTGTTTTCAATATTTGCCTTAAATGCGTTTGATTTATCCGGTATATTTTCCTCCTTTTTAACTATATTTTTCATACGAATTTTGCTGTTCAAGTATTGTCCTTTCTTTTTCTGGTAATACGTCTATTAAGTCGCCAATATAACTATAATCTCCTGGTAATGCCTTTAGCATGTAATTTAATTTTTCACTTTCTGTCATCATGGCGCCTGCCTTTTTTAAATCGTTGACACATCGTTCGAATTTATCAAAAAATAGGTTGACTTCTGAAAATTTTAATATTTTCTAAATTGCTTCTACACACGATTTGTAACGCTGTGGATTGTTTTAAATACATTTCGTCGAACTTCGAAATTATTTTGTATGTCGAGTCTAAGTCGCTGATATATTCTAGCTGCTGATTCGTAATCGCGCTGTATATATAGTTTGTTGCTTGGATATCCATCTCATTCCATGATACCGCATCCTCACTATCAAGTTTCAAACGTATAGCGAGATCCTTACATTTTTTAAATTGCAGAAATTTCATTAAACGGATTTTCTAATTTGAATAATCTGTTCCGTCAAAAATTGGTATAACGATGTTATTCATTTTAACAATTAAATCCACTTACTTGTTTTCCACACTCAACGATCTGCTACCATGTTAATATATAGACGAGACTTTATGTTAATCACATTTATTAAATATATTATTCACAACAACACAAAACATGACATGATGAGGATTCAATGTAAAGTTCTACATTTGACACCTATCTTAATAAAGATATATAAATCTAAGCTGCCAATATAAATCTTCCATCGATATACAAACTCAATAGCGCTAGTTAGTATCCAGTAAAAAATATTTTATTTAGAGAAATCACACTCTCGGACACTTACAAAATTCTGTTGTTTAGGGAAGTGTGCAATGGGCATAATAAAATCATGAACATCATCATTCGCTTGTCCTTATCCCATTTACTTGGGGTCGGTGCAGCATGTTTTTTTCTTCCATACCTCTCTATCACTCGTCATCTCGTCACTTACATCCTTCCTCTTCATGTCATCTCTCACGCAATCCATCCACCGTTTCCTCGGCCTACCCCTCCTCTTACATCCTTCCACATGCATATCTAATACCCTTGTTGTCACATGGCTCTCATCCCTCCGCATAATATGTCCATACCACCGTAGGCGATTTGCTCTCAGCTTATCGACTACGGGTGCTACTTTAATAAAATCATGAACATATATAAAAAAATCATTGTCACACCAATTCTAACAATTAAAATTATAACCTTATTTTATTATAAAATGAATGAATGCAATTGTTTAAATGTAATAAATAATGTTTTATTTCATACATTTAGATACAAACTCAAGTTTGTATCAATGCAAAAACCGAAATTGGAACGTGATGCGATTTCGAATACAATTGTACGATTTTAATATTAACTTTATTAAGACCTTTATCAAATTGTATTTTTTTGGTAGATCCGAAATTATGATTAGTTCAATCGTTAATAAACTGTTTTTCTCTACATTAAATAATTATTAATCACTGTACAGTACACGGAACAATGGAGGGTCATTAGGGGCTTCATAACACCAACTGAAGAATGCGATTTGTAAGCGCACCTCGCAACGGCCATTTTGGCGTGTGCTGGTGATTGATCTCAGGATAATACTTACCCCGAGCATATGAGGACAAATCCCAATTCTTCAGGAAAACCAACCATATTTCGAACTTAAGTAAGTCTCATTTGCATTTATAGTTGAAGTAGTAATTAATCAAAATCGGTAGTAAGAGAAAAGTATCTTAGTACTTGTGAAGATAAGGTGGGTATTGGGTTGTGAATGTGTGATATTTAGGTGAGTGTGAAATCAGCACACGGCTGAAACGCTCGCCGCGAGCTGGCGATTAGGGTGTGGAAGCTATGCGTTACTAAGTATTTAGGCTTTACAATAGTCTAGAATTGGCGAAAAGGGATTGGATATTTCTCCAAAAATATATTTAATATGACGTGGCAACTGCTTACCATCAGGAAAGTATAGTACACTGACAAAATGATTTTGACCAGAGCGTCCCGTCTTTTTTGATGGGTTGCATCTTCCGATACGGGATTACCACTCAAAAGCCTTTTTGCTCCAACAGCCATCGGTAGTACGAGTACTGTGCCTCGCCTACTGGCAAGACTGGCAAGTTTTCCGACTTTGTCGACAATCCTGATTCTGTTTCGGATCTCCTAATTTCTTATTCAATCACACAGGGAAACTTTCCATTGCCCAAATGTTATTTTTTATGTTAACCTTTTCAAATTGTGCATTTGCTATATTAGCCATCCACAGATCCAAGAACAGTTTTCCCATACTAGTATAGTCAGCTACAGAGAATATCTTGCTGTACTTGTTACTCGTATCTATCTTTGTCCACTCATCTTTAAGATCGTGTGAAATTCCTGAAAGAATGTGAGGATGTCTTTCATTAGAGCGTACTGATAACTAACTCTGAAAGTGTTTTTGCCATCTCTAAAAGTTTCTGTACAACACACGAAGAGTAACTACAGCATTATGAGCCAATATGTGTTTGTTATTTTGTCCCACAGGCAACTATTAGGCTCTTTGGCGGCGCGGCCCTCGGCCATGGGCCGTTTACCTACTGCTCTTTATCATCGTGATTGGTGGGGGCGATTGTGAGCAGGATTCGTTCCTAATTGTTGCACCGTTGTAGGCTTACATTTATACTTTTTTTTTCAAAATACTAATTAGGATATAGGCCGTACGAGTCTTATTATTTTATAAGGATAAAGTGTTAAAATTGCCATTGGGTTATGGCTGATAATTAAGAGTTTTCTCTCTTGTCTCTAAGATATATTTAAGAATACTAAACATTCTAGAAAGTCGTATGGATCAAAATAATTCTAATCCATTTTAGCTTTGTACGGTCAGCAACAAGAAATATAATGGAAAAAAAATCCAAATGCGGAAATAGGCATATTTTATTTATTTAACCTTTATTGCGCAAAAAAAAACTTTTCGTACAAAAGGCGGACTTAATTCCATAGGGCATTCTCTAACAGTCAATTCAATCAAAGTCAGATTTTTTTAACATAATGTAGGTAACAAGTGTAAAAATAACGGGATCGTAAATACTTATCCCACCAAAAACATTCTGTAAAAAACTAGCCAAGTCTCGATGGAGCGGCTTGTTTATGTCTAAAAAGTAATGAAATCTAGACAAAGTCGTGCCAAGTCTAAGGTTCCTTACTGCGATTTCTTTATTATTACAGTTAATGTTGTGCGACTTGGCCGTTGAAGGGTACACAAGGGTACAAAACCAGGTGCTCTAATAGTGCTTCTAATCATTGATAGAAGTCCGTCTGTACGTCTATTTTATGTTAGATCTGTGGTCGATTTGACGCTCCAAAAAGAAGAGAGCAGAAGTCAGCATTGTCAATGCTGAATGCATGTCTTGCGCAATCGTCAATGGGTAGCGGTTCTGGCGACAAATTGGTGCAATGGTGTCATGGAGAACCTGGTTTTGTACCCTTGTGTACCCTTCAACGGCCAAGAGTATCCAGAGTTTTCCTTTAATTTTATTTATATGCGTATTAAAAGTAGAAGCAAAGAAAATATGTGATTGTTAATATATTTGATTCTTGTATTGTTCATGATTAGGGTGACCTAATCATGATCAATACGAGAAAAGAATGAGATCCCGTAACAAATACAAATTAGATTAGAAGATGTGTCCCACTACGCTGGATTTTTGCAATGACAGTCGATTTTTTTATGTACCAATTGTAGAATTCTGCATTACCATACCTCTAATACAGCTGAGACCAGATGAGGGTTCTTCACCAGATACTTCAGACCTTCGATTTTTGACATCAAATGAAGCGGCCCACCAAGTTGAATATTTTTTGTAAAGGCGGTATATGTCGATCTCTAATAGTTTGGTTGGGCTCTTGTGTTTTCTAATAAGGGTCACCAGGTACTCCAGATCTTCGATTATCCTGGTTTAATAGTTTTCGCTTTATGTGGCCATTAAACCCTAACTCTGTACCAAATTTCAGCTCTCTGACTTTATGGGAAGTACTAGTTCTATTCTGATGATCATGAGTGAGTGAGTGTGTGAGTGTCATAAATGCGAAATTTTGCTTTCGATTAACTTCGGAAGTAAATGACCTACCGACTTGAAATTTTGAATTTAAAGTATGTAATTATAGCTTACTGGATGACGAAAATTTCTGCGTTCTGGTCTTATCCAGTGGTTCTCAAATAGGGGCCTGAAAATGCGGCGAAGTGGTTCCAGTAAAGGATCGTACGGCAGTGTTTGCTTCGCGCTCGACTTGGCGGGGGCACTGCCGTGCCCCCCGATTTGTCTTTTATTCACGAGTAGTGGAAAAAAATATGTGATTGTTAATATTTTTGATTTTTGTATTGTCACTCTAATCGTGTTCAATACGAGAAAAGAATGAGGTCCGGAACAAATATAATTCGCAGAGATAAGCGACAATTTCGGTTATATATATATATATTATATTATATCATATAAACTAGACTCAATATTTTTCAGTTTGAAAGTTATAACAGCGACTATTTTTCATACACCTCCTTGTGTTACGGTCCTTTCACCGAACTTGCAGTTAACAAATTTTCTAACATTTATTAAGTACAAGTACGTATACAAGCTGACATTACGCCGCACGGAGGTAACAGATCGGTGCAATTGCCTTTTGAACCCGATGAGTGAGCCTTCCTCGGGCCGATTTAACTTGCCGATACAACCCGCCTTACAATTTAGGACACTCGTGAGGAAATGGGAAATAATACGGGTCATAGCTAAACGAGAAACAGTAAGTTATTGAATGCTTTTTACGGCAATATGGTTAGTAGATGAACACGTGGTCAGAAAGTTTATTATGGTGACATGGCCGCCTATAATATTAGGCGGCCATGTCACCATAATAATATATTGTGGAAAAAGACGAGTTCTTAAAGTCTAACCCAGGAGAGTGCCAACTCACACGATGTATTGCAGGGTAATTAAAAGAATTGACCCCAAGGCAAGGAAGTAAAGCTAATACAATTATTATGTTTATTGGCATAAGTGACTAGAAAGTTGGTACAGTCGACTACAAAAAGTGGATACATCTCCTTGTAGTTGATTGTATAACCTATCCAGAGTAACTCTACTATGAATAAGATAATTTAAACATATACTATCGAAAACAAGAACAGAACCAAACAGGATTTAAATTATGACCTCGTTCCTAATTAAATAATTGGGATATTTTTTGTATTGTAGTGTACAATGTTTAAAATTAAAACGTTAGCAAGTGCAACTGTGAACAAAGCATGCAATGATACTATTAATAACATTTGTAAAGCAAACGTCGCCGGCGCGGGGTGAGGCACATATAAATCCAAGCCCCGATTAAGGTTCGCCCATTATCCTGTCGATACTCCGATTCGTGCGCACGAACATCGCTGAATTACACCTCTATTTACTGTCAAACTTAATTCGTACCCTCCGTTACGAAACTTCATGTCTAGGAAGTACTGTTGACGATCACTTGATAGTAAAACTACATGTGATGGCTACTGAAGACGCTGGTCGGCGTGTAAGATGTTTCGGAAATTAGATGGTACTTTATAATGTGGACGTGACCCTCTGCTCCCATCACTTTCTCTTGCGTAATTTTGTGCCATCGGTCTCTGTCGTCTTCGATTGATGTTGGACAGTGTGCGAATTCGACTTGTAAGAGCATTGTTCATTAATGTAGTGAAGATGTTGGGAATTTTGAGTAACGTTCTTTGAGCCACTCAGTTGTATTAGAAATGTAGATGCAGTTTAGGCACTGACTGACTCTTAGAGAACAACAAAAGTTAATGCAGGGTGTCCCAGAGACCGATGATAGTCCTAAGAGGGCTGATAGAGCAGCTCAAAACTATCGACTTGAGCCCTATGTATGTTCTGCGATTTTTAGTTGTGATACTCACAAATTTTGTAGACATTTTTGGGTTTATTCCTTTTTTATTTATTATTTGTTTATTAAACAAAGTGCATATGGAATTCTTATTTCTAAAACAATTTCCTACTATTAATATAGTGTAGTATATTTATATATCAGCATATATACGTGTATATTTGATGTTTAAATTAAATCAAGTCACTCAAGCGTCTGCTATAATACATAAATATTTTTTCAGGGCCTTTTTCAATATAGGCTTGCTTGGCTCAAATGACGCATGTTATAACCGTGTTACAGATAGTCGTTAAGTTTAAGTGAAATTCTCTTTTTTTCCAGCAGCATCCTACATCATTTGGACCATAATGAAGAAATAAAGTTATTAAAAGCATGTGCCAGTTTATAGTCTAATAATTATTTAGATTAATTGCACAAAGTTTGTTTTTTCATACTAGCTTTTTCCGTGTTTGGATTTATTCGAAGTATGGGAAATCTAACCTTGTGCCCAAAATCTCTACCGTAAACTCGGGTTACTTTGACCCGATGGAGGGTAACTTTGACCCACATAAAAACCTTATTTCAAAGGGTCTAATAAAAAACAGAAAGACGTTAAAGGCTAGCTAAAACCAACCTCATGGCTTATGTCCATACTTACAGTGCAATAATATAACCTGGACCGTGTAAATTTCAATGGCCAAAGATACCCTCCAGGGCTAAACTAACCCGTCTTAACGGTACTAAAATTGTGAATATCTCTAACACAACATCAAATGGTAGAACAGTCATGGCGGTTAAATCCATAGCTTTTGAGCTGTTATATCATATAATATTAGGCCCCAGCCCTCTTAGCTCGTTCGGTGACAGTACGTCCACAGGTGTATCATATAATATTAGGTCCATATGGTGGAACCACACTTCGCCGTATGCGCCGAACAATCGTGTTGTATCCCTTTCATTTGACATAGACATAGAAAACAAAAGAGTTTGACGAATATGGCGAAGTGTGGTTCCACCATTACATATGAACTTGGCGTTTGATGAACTGACAACTTTGGTTCAAAATATGTGGCGTTCGGCTAGGAATTCCAAATTCAAATTATTTTCAAATTTAAGACCATGTATTTTTGTGTTCGAATTTCGAAATTTATTTGTTATCGCGTCATTTGTTTTTGTTTCACATCGTTCTGTTCACAATATGGAGAACTTAAAATATCGCTATATTTACGAATATGAGTTTCACCTGGGCACCAGTGCTGCAGAAACGGTTCGTAGGATTAACAATGCGTATGTGGAAGCTACTGTAAAAGAAAATACGTTACGTTATATTGGTTCCAACGTTTCCGATCTGGAAATTTTGACCTACAGAACAAGCCCCGTGTACAGTGTACACTGCCGGAGACACAAGTTGACAACGAAGAATTAAAAGCAATTGTGGAAGCAGATCCATCGCAAACCACGTCAGAGTTAGCAGCAGGCTTCGATGTGAGCGATAAAACCATTTTGATTCACTTGAAACAAATTGGAAAAGTGAAAAAAACTTGAAAAATGGGTCAATCGATCTAGCCCACTGCTGCTTCAGGACAACGCTCGACCACATACGGCACGTTTGACGACCGCAAAACTAAGGGAGCTGCGACTAGAATGTCTTCGACACCCATCATACTGCCCAGACTTGCTCCAACTGATTACCATTTTTTTTCGGAATTTGGACAACTTCATGCAAGGAAAAAAATTCAATTCTCACGTGGCTGTCCAAACGGCCTTCAAAGATTTTATTGATTCTCGCTCACACATTTTTTTTAGTAAAGAAATCAATGAACTACCTCCGAGATGGCAAAAGTGCATAGATAGCTATGGTACATACTTTGACGAAATAAAAAAATGTTTCATAAAAAAAAATCGTTTTCATTTCTGCCATATGAAACGCCAATTTCATACGTACGGATCTAATATTATGGGGCTTTTACAACGTTTAATTGATTGCACTGTCAGCGAAAGTGTTAGGATTATTGTCGGTCTCGCGGACACCTTACGCAAACTTAGTGTTATAATTTTTTCGATAAGTCTGTTTCTTGACCATGACGGGGAATGATTATAGTTTGGGCAAAAATGCACGGCAGCCTCGTTTTCAATTTATCGTGTTCCTCAGAACATCACAAAATTTTCAAGATAAACGTGTGGCTTCGGTAAGCTTTTCGGCTTCGGCGTTTCCAATAACGAATCAATATTTGCAAACTGTTGTCTTCTTTCTAATTAATAAATTAATTTAAACTTTATTGCACAAAACAAAAGTAAGTACTTACAAATGGCGGACTTAATACTAAATGGCATTCTCTACCAGTCAACCAATGTAATTTACTCAAGAAGCGTTATCCCCAGATCATACCTAAGGTTTGTCCTACAGGAAATAACAGTATACAGCTAAGTTTTCTCATTTATAGGTATATTATAGGTATATATTCATCCTCCATAAATTCCATTCCATTTTGGTTAAAGCCAGCAATAGTAGACTTATTGCTATACCATTGAAGCTTACGCAAACCCGATCAGTTTGTATAATGTATATTTGTGAATAGAAATCCGAGGTAGTTTATAATATAACGGCTAGAGGCGTCGAAGCGCCTGGAATATTTACGGCATTGTATGACGAGTCGAGTGATTAGTGGAGGCTGTTATAATTTAGGCTTAGCGTAATTCTCTGGGTGTTGTTCGCTTGTTAGGCTCACTTGTTGTGCGCGCGCTCACATGCTAACAGATTATGCCGATCGCCGCTGCGTGGTAAGGAATACGCTTTTTTACTGAAATATAATCTATGTAGGTAGATCTTCAGTGCTTGTTCGAAAAAAAATGTGTACTGTGTTTTTTTACAGATTTTGATATTTTATTTTTGCTTTTCTCATATTCAGCACTTTTAATCCTAATAAGAGAAATCAGTATATTAAAATTAAACCGTTGAAAACAAAGGTATAAACACAAGGTCAGAGTTCTGCCACCAAAATGATAAAAAAATGCCCTATGAGAAGATATACTCCAGCCAAACTTTATCATTCATTAAAACTAAAGGTAAGAAATATTAATAGGTTGTATAGAGTACTAACGTTTGTGTATTACACGAGTTTTAAAATGTTGTCAACGTTGATTTTTTATAATTTTGTGCCTCGCTCCATTAACAAAACATGTATTATAAAGTTGTAAAAATGAAATTCTTGTATGTTTGTATGTGTCGTTGTGGCTTCATCACGCTAATTCGGCTAAACAGATTTCAACTAATTTTGGTACACGGGTAGCTGAGTATCTCCAGATCGTTATAGGATACTTTTTACACGGCTACGCTGAAGAAAAATAGAGGGGTTATGACTTTTTCTCCTCCGCGAAAGAAGTTGCGGGCGCCTTCTAGTAGAATATAAAGCGGTTTCCACTCAAACTTAACCGTAAGCGGACGTTAAAATATCGCTGACCATTTATTTACATTAGCACCATTTCATTATCAGTTTATCACTGATTGCCTCGAACGCTATTGATGTACACGTTGTATTGATAAATAGGCGATGACTAAATGTAAATACGATTGAGCTTTTGTTGCGCGAGGCTTTCTGCGCGTGAGTGTGTTTGGGCGCGAGGATCGATTGGTAGAGTTACTCACACTTGGGATACATCAGCATCAGCCTTGACAGCCCGGATAAATACGCATATTGATGATCATAAATAAACTATGAGCAATGAGAACATTGCTTGATAGTTTGGCTACATTTTGTCTATTGTTGGTACGAAGCTTTTGAACTGAGAAGTGACTAAAATGATATGCAATAAAACTTACAATTCGTAAATTGAATTAAATTAATTTTTTCATGGATTTCTGTTCAATAAGCATTTGGAGTTACAATTTTGTCATTGTGGAAAATTGACCAAATTGTCGATTTGTTACTACAATCCATATCCATACTATAATATTATAAATGCGAAAGTGTGTCTGTCTGTCTGTTACCTCTTCACGCTTAAAATACTGAACCGATTTGGATGAAATTTGGTATGGAGATAGTTTGAGTCCCGGGGAAGGACATAGGCTACTTTTTATTCCGGAAAAATACCCTTATCAGCGATAAACGACTTTAAGGCGGACGAAGTCGCGGGCAGAAGCTGATTTGAAATATTTCTGCTCAATAAAGATTTTCACTTGACAGATAATAGTTTACAAATTTGTCAGAAGAACTGATTCATTAAACACTTACTTCGTTGTAGTTACAAGTTTACATAATTGTATTACAATCCCGACAGGTGACCTCTTCCTGTGTCTACACAATACTGTTAACGATTGTTAATTTTATTTGTGTACAACAGACGAGTAGCCACTGATAGCTTTTCTATACATATAATGCTTACGGCGATATCTAAGTGGTCAAAACAGTGAAGAGTTATTACATATATTGTGACAAAAAAATCCAGTAGTCATTGTGTAAATTTCTTTATTTTCATATATTAGCGTAAAGATACTTAATTTGTTGTTATTATCCGTTGAGCAAAGCGTTATAATGTATATACGAGTAGACTAAAATGACACTGCTGAATTGTATTTTACCGTCATTACTACATGCTATGAAGAACGTAATTGTAAATTGTAACTTACCATTGACATGTTTGTATTTTCAATTAATCAAGTCATCGAAATTTACATTCTTGTACAATTATAGGTATAGTTTTATTTGAAGGTTTAAGAGCGCTACAATTTACTATTATTTAGGAGTGTTACAGTTACTATTTCGTAGCTTTATTAAACAAGTTTGTAAGTACTAATATTCGCTTCTGTTTCTGCGATAATCGACTCTTTTAAATAAATGGATTATGTAGTGTATATTATCTCATTTGTTTTTACTGTTCAATTTTACAAAATTGACTCTTTTTACAAATTTGTTGAATCGTAAATTTTATTGCGACCCATATTAACCTGCTATCATACATTGATGTGTCCTATAATAGGGGACTTTTACAAAATAACTTTTATTCCAATTTTGGTTTACGTTTTTTAATCGCGCCCTTTTAATATTTCGATGATGACAAGATTATGAAACGTGATGAGGATTCCCGATAGGAACCCTTTGACCGCGACACACCACATAAATTATGAATTAGTCAGTTGACTTCATTGAAGAGCTATACCACCGCTGGGATCTTTTGTGCAGGATCCCTATTAACTGCTTAAGAAGTTCATAGCATTTTGTTACATTGAATAAAAAGTGGGTCCCTTATTATGAATGTTCTCTCTGGCCTTTTAAAAATCCAAGTATTATTGTGAGAATATTTTGACACATTGCCGTGCATTGTGCGGGGAATTTGGTCCAATAAATTATTTTTTAACATCATATCGTTGTGGCTGAAGATGAGTGACACTGATTTATAGGCGACTCGGATTATATGAAACTTGATGTTATTATTTATTAGCTTTTGTTGAAAAAACTCGTGAGTAAATACTACAGAATTATGCAGTCTAATGGTTTGATTTATAATAATTTAATTAAGTACTTGATTTGATTATTAGGATAGATGTTTTTAAGTTGGCAGGGTAATTACTGACACACAACACTGCACAGCTGAGATTCCAAGTAGATTTTCTACATAATTTATAATAATGACATCAGGCTTGATAATACCTAGTTCAGTCTTCTGGTAAAGTTCTGAAAAACAGGGCCGAGTTCGGAAATCAATTTAAAAAAGTTGAGTAGGGATTAGTTGGTTATGGCGACTCTAGTCGGGAAATAATGGGATAAGATATTCGTGTCCGTAAGTGCATCTGGAGTCCACGGATCCTCGAATAGCATGTCTTCTGGTTCTGGGTGGCGTTAAATGATCATTGCTTTCCAATAATAGGCTTCTACTCCATCATCCTCTAGGAGGTCTTATCGCTACTCCATCTCAGTTTTGTTCCGACACGAAATCAGAAATAGGTAGCCAGCCATCTGGTAGACCGGGCCTAAGCAGCACTCACCTGTTCTAACTGACATTTTGTCACGTCTACTCCACTTAAGTGAGTAGTCTATTGACTGAACCGTGAGCTGCTTTGCTTTGGTTTTTTTTATCATCTAGATTCGTGACTAGGTGTGATTCTAGAATTTTTAATTAAAATACACCCTTTGCAGACGTTCAATTCGAATCTTGCCTGCTTTAGATATTAGGTAATTTCGCTGGATGCCAGGTCTAGTCTTACTCGTTTACCGCTCGTTTATTACTCGCTCATTTATTTGGTGTCCTCGCCTATGTCGGCATCCCGCTTGTGTATGTGTGGACAGGTGACAATGGGGCCTTTCGGCGCGACCGCGACGAACAAGTGTGATAACCGATTGAGGACTCTGTCGCCGCCACAATGCGCTCGCACAGTAGCGGGCTTCCGTGTCGCTCTCCTACTAGAATTACGAACGGTTACAGAATTGGGCCCTATCGAGTTACATTTGTTATGTCTATGTAATACGTATTTAATACTCGTACGAGTACAAATTACAAATTCGACAGTTGTATCTATTTATTTATCTGTGCTCTAGACCAGTATCAATCTGCGTTATTTTGATCTGCCGATGCTACTGTAAGAACAACTTTAATAAATAATAGATCAAAATAAATTATTTAAAAAAATGTTTGTTCAGGTGTGGACCCATTGATTTTAAATGAACCCATTATTACCAATTGAATTAATAGTTATTGTTATGCAAGGCTACGTTAGTACTTGGTGCGAGTGCTTGGATTGAAGGTCGAGCAAGTGAAGGAATCTAAAGTTCAAATATAGATTCCTGAGCGTAAAGAGACGATTTCAAGGTACGAGAAGCTAAATGATTTTGCAGCCGTTGGAAATGCACAACTTTTCGCGGCGCGGAAAATGTGATATACAAAAAAAATCGAACAAACCCAGATTATATTTTCCATTTAAAACTAGTGAAAATGAAGCTAGAAAATACACCCATAATGTAATAAGAACGTACATATACCTACATACACTACATATAAATAATTCAAATCTCAAATTACTTTTTCACGTTAGCGGGGAAAATTAACTTTTCTCCGCAGATTTAACACTATGTATAAACGGAACTTTTCCGTGCTAGTGAGGTGAAAAGATTTTTATTATTAGACATTACAGTAATAATATGTCTGCAAGAGGCTATCATTAATCTATTTCTCACTCCATCTTCAACATCACATGTCAGTCGATTTGATGCCTTTTCGTTCGGTGCTCTTCCAGTGTGCCTACCATGAGCTGAGTTTACGATCGGCGCTAGCGAGTATCTCGTATCGAGAATCAGTGCACCTCTCTCACACGAGCTAATAGTGCGAAAGAGATAGACCGTCATCGAGCGCTCGATACTCGCTCGTGCCGAACTCATGGTAGGCGCACAGGCTTTTTAGGGCCCGGTATGTAGCTACGACACGACATAAACTTTTACATCGCTGATGTGATGCGTGCACTTATAAAAAGAACATCGTTCTGTACAATACGAAAGTGACTACTAATTCGACGATGATTTTACTAAAATGAAAAAGCGTACCTACTCCCACCTGGAATGCCGGCAACACACTTGTGACTCGTCTGGTGTTGCATGTGTCTTGGGCGATGGTGAACGCTTACCCTCAGGCCACCCGTCTGTGCTCATTTGGACATACCGTTTAGAAAGTAGGGGGGGGGGGGGGGGGGGGGGGCACAATTTATGCGACTTTTGGAGCGATTATCTCCGAAAATATTCACTAAATCAAAAAAATATTTTACAAACCTCAAAGCCTCTTTAAAAGAACTGCCGAAATATGTGCCACACATGGATATTTGCAGATTTTTTTTTCTGTTTCTGTTACATGTATGGAGTGGCCCCCCTTGAAATATATTTTATTATTATTTAACTATCGAACTAAGTAGCGGTTTATACAAGACATTTATCCCCCAAATTTCATCAAAATACTAGTAGCTTCAATCAAAATACATGACGAAACTATAAGGGTTCCGTTTCTGCCATTTTGGCTATGGAACCCTAAAAAGGAAGCTAAATTGAATTTTCATGGGTATTTTGACAGCAGGAAAGTTTTCCACAGCACTATAATTATTAGGCCGAACCGTTGGCTACAATATTTTTCAAGTCTATGGACAACTGCGTCGTTTCGACACAATAGTTGCAGCGAGGTGCACATACGCCACGGTAAACAATTAGCATAATACTTTACACCACACTCCTTTGAAATACGCCGCCGCGCCGCTCTCGCCTCTTTGACCTGCTTATTAGTTATTTGTCACTCCACATACGAATGTGTTTCTAAGTTTCAATTAAGTACTTTTATACAACAGAAACTAGGTTTTTTCGCGGCATCGTCCAAGTGGGCAATTTTTTTTATTTTTGTAATCTTCATGAACCACGAATTTTCCGGGATTATAAGTATCCGACCCGTTCTCATATGAAAAAATACAACAATCCGAATTTATATTGTGATATTTTATAGATTACTAGCTTCTGCCCGCGACTTCGTCCGCCTTAAATTCGCTTATCGCAGATAAGGGTATTTTTCCGGGATAAAAGTTAGTCTATGTCCTTTTCCGGGACTCAAAGTATCTCCATACCAAATTTCATCCAAATCGGTTCAGCGGTTTAAGCGTGAAGAGGTAACAGACAGACAGACAGACGGACAGACGGACAGATAGACACACTTTCGCATTTATAATATTATTAGTATGGATACAAAACCCACAAAGAACTACATTTTCACAATTAGGATGTTGGCTGTACTCAAATAAAAATGATAGAAAACCTAAATAAAAATACTTCGATACCTTACGTTACGTGTATTTTGTTTTAAGAGCCTTTAAAGTTGGGTAGGACAGTCGATTTCAAATGTATGAAATTATTAATCTATACTATTATAAAGTTGTAAAAATGAAATGTCTGTACATTGAAGATATTTTCAAAAAATTGATTGTTATGCACTATTTGGAGGTCATTAAAACGAAAAATATTTTGTTTGGTTTTATGTATGTTTATATGTGACGTTGTGGCTTCATCACGCAAAATCGGCAAAACAGATTTCCATAATTTTTGGTACACGAGTTGCTGGGTATCTCTAGATGGCTATAGGATACTTTTTACCCGACTATGCTGAAGACAAAACGACGGGTTATGACTTTTTCTCCTTCGCGAACGAAGTTGCGGGCGCCTTCTAGTAACTAATAATACCATTGAATAACTCATGAAATGTTTAGTAACTTTTGTTGTGAAACCGATTCGATAAACGCAAGTTTTAACATATCTGCAGAACAAAGTTTTTAATTTAACATATCTGCAGAACAAAGTTTTTAATTTAACATAGCTGCAGAACAAAGTTTTTAATTTAACATATCTGCAGAACAAAGTTTTGAATTTGACATATCTGCAGAACAAAGTTTTTAATTTAACTTATCTGCAAAACAAAGTTTTGAATTAACATATCTGCAGAACAAAGTTTTGAATTTGACATATCTGCAGAACAAAGTTTTTAATTTAACATATCTGCAGAACAAAGTTTTTAATTTAACATATCTGCAGAACAAAGTTTTGAATTTCCCCATACAAGGTAGGACGTGTGACGTAAGTATAGAGCGTTATTTGGGAAAGTCCAAAAATGTGATTTCAGCATTGTTATATCTCGGTGAGTTTAATAAAATTGAAGTAGTTTTTTTCACCGATTATTCAGAAGTCGTTCTATGACATACCACAGAAATTGTCAACTTCCCAATTGTAATGCAGATAAGAATTGGATTTCCTTTAGGTGGGTGAAACCTATCTAGATAAACTTGGAAGGCAAAACTAACTTTGTGTACATACCAAATTCCATGTTAAAAGTAATAGAATTCATGTCTTTAAATAAATAGATACGAGTAGTAACGATGCGTTCATGGGAACGTAAGATGATACTTAACTAGGTAGGTAATCATTGGAAATTATTGATTGATAAAGTCCTTAGATTTTTTATGACTGACGCGAATTTCCTTAACAGTATAAGTTTTAGTGTTCTGTTCGGTACGTACATGAATACTACCAAATAAGTGTACAAAAAAGTTCTTACCATTTTTAGCACCAAAAAAAATGCTTTATGATGCTTAACACTATTATAAATTGTTTTTATTCATATATACTATAATAAAGATGTAAAAAATATTTTTTTGGATGTTTGTACGTGTTTTGTGGCTTCATCATGCCAAATGTGCTAAACAGATCTCAACTATTTACACGGGTAGCTGGGTTTCCACATATGGGTATAGAATACTTTTTAGCCGACTACGCTGAAGAAAAAACAGGGATTATACCCCTTATAGTTTGTAATAATTAGTATGAGTATAAGTAATAATTGTCTCCCTCTACTTATAACGCGGTTTCAATTTACGTGGCATCGATAATTTGCTCCTATGTAACTAATTGACGAAAAAAAGACAGGAAACGAACCATAAAATTAACCATTTGTACTACGTTTTTATTGCAGACATCGCAAATTACCAACCTTCCTAAACAAGCCGGCTATGGCTTTCATAGCCCTTATAAAATAACTTGTGTCGCTTTAAATTTGTGTTCCTCCTGCTTATTACGTAGCTCAAACCAGCGCATCGTGTCGTTGACATCCCTAATGTTCCGCTAGGAAATTGTCCCCTAATTTTCTATAACGTAAATTAATTGCAAATAAATAGCTTTAAAACTAACAGGTGACATCAGTTTAAGTTTCCTTAAACGATTTAAAGGGATTGTAGGTTGTTCGCCACGTACTTAATAGTGCTTCGAGTATAGTGTTCTTTCGTAAATATCTGGATGTTCGAGGGCAAAGCTATCTTTTATACAAGAAGGTGTCAACTTTGTTCGTGGAGGAGCAAAAAGCAGTTAACCTCATTTTTGCTTTAGCATAACTAACCAGGTCATAAGAATCCTATAACAATAGTATTAAGTCATTGAAATAAAACAATTTAACGGATTATATCGCGTATATTATCTCATTTTAGTTCCCGACGTTTCGGAAGCTTTCCAGCTTTCCATGGTCACGGGAGGACATATATATATATAATCCTTTAAATTGTTTTATTTCAATGAGTAATAATCGCGGAAACAGAAGAAAATATTAAATAGTATTAAGTTTTTACAACTTTATAATGGTATAGATAAATGTTTCCGTAAAACTCTTTCCCTGTAAAAATGACTTATCTGACGAAAATAGAACTATTTTTGACTACCTACAGAAATTATATTAGTCATAAGTAGTTTTGACTTTTCAATATTATTTGTATGAAACACATACTTTTTTGTGTTTATCTATTGTGACATAGATACAAGTCAAAGCGCAAAGAAAAATAAGATTGCTCTCGCACGTGGTCACACCAGAATTCGAACCCGTTACCTCTCCATTACGCGTCGAGCGTGTCAACCGGTCCACCATTGAGTACGCTTCGAATTTATCCATCCGCTCCGACCCATGTACTTACTAACAACAGCATGATTGCATGGACATGGCAAAGACGATAATCGCTTGGCTGTCTTAAGATGCTGAGAGCACGTAGCTCTCAGCATTGCATGATGGTTACAAAAAATAAACTAGATGGCGTTGTTATCAAAACAAACAAAAAATGTAATGCTTTGTTTGTTGATATGTAAGTCTCACAAGCACTAAAATTGTTCTGTAATAGAATAATGTACTACATGGATGAAATATATTTACTATTAAAAAAAAGCTTCCACTGAAATTTAAAAAGCACCTGTATTTAACTTTTGGAACACGCTTCCTTTTGACCGACTTCCAGAAAAAGGAGGAAAATATTCCAACGAATTGATCGTTGGAAGTAAGGTTGTTTAAAAATTTATCTTTTTTCAAGCCTATTGTCACTATCGTAACAGAACAGAGTCTGTTCTGCAACAAGAACTCATTGCAAATATACCGCCATTTATACTTTGTTTCTTCATGAAACTACGAGGTTTTTAAACATACTTAACTTTATCCACACCTCAATAATATATGTGATTACAAGAATATTACGGCACTATACTTTAATAAAAATAATATAATAAGTAAGGTGGAACTTTAGAATACCCTCCTTTGGAAAATACTGTACCTTGGATGCAAAATTCCGTAAAAACTTGCGTTGCTAGTTGTTTGAAAGTCATCAAGAATGAAAATCTATAATAATATCATATAATATGAAGAGATAGTCAATTGATACATAGACTAGGCTGAACAAAATAATAATTGTTTGTGCCTGGATCTTTGCCTGAATATTGACTATGGATATCTACACTTATAGCAACCGAAATACTGATTCAATATTAGTATGGTTATTCAATAATATAGTTATTACAAGAAAATTTACAACTGACTGAGTGTATTCATAAAAGGTAAGGTAAAAGAAAAATAGTCGCAAGTTCCCTTATAATGACACTCCTCAAAAGTAGGGTTTTCTATTTTTTAATTACAACCAATTAATAACTATCTATACTTAAAACTACAAATAATACAACTTTGAAATGAAAAAAATAACTTTGAAAGTTATTTCTTACACAATTTTTATTTAAGATAAATAACACAATTTATTAATATATAATTTAAGTAAACTCTCTTCTTAAGATTTTGTTGAGGGTATAGCTTAAGTATTCATTTCCAAAATTGGAAAGAGGATTGAAGCTTCCCTTCAACTTCAATCTGAGACTGGTTATCATTGTAGGCGAACGCACTCTAACATTTACCTTTTACTGTTTTACTAACTTATCATTTCTATAACAATTCAAAGACTGAGTGATGAAAAAAATATCGTAAAATTCTGTCACAAAGTAGCGTATATGCAACAAAAAAAAAGCAATACGTGATTGAGTCCCATTTTGTAGTATAAGCATGTAGTTATTTACTATCATAGTATAGAATACTATAAAAATAAAATATACTTAACGCAATGACGCCCTGTTTAACTACTAATAAACATCAGTGTAACCCTAATCTCCACTTATTTCTGTCCTTAATTGGTATAGCCACAGGTTTTCAATGGGATTTAAATCTGGTGATCTAGCAGGCCACGAAATGATATTTATGTTGTAACGCCGGCGAAAACACTCACTCACACTTTGGGAACGATGTATAAGACAATTACGAGTATCATGCACAAATGAAATTATGGGTAATTCTTCCTCCGGATACACATTTCGAATCATGGTCTCCTCCAGCACATTGACGTAATCAGCAATTAGCCCGGCTGGGCACTCTGACGAGTTCTTCCGGGTCAGCCCCGGTGACCCAACGCCACATATTCACTGTAATGCGACCAGATTGCACATTGGGCACTACGTGATGGTTATTATGACGCGTATTATTTCTACGCCACAAACTTAAACGTCCGTGTTGACTAGTGAAACGTTTTTTCGTCAGTGAAAATGACATTACTTCAATGTGGAGTCAGCAAAGGGTTTGACTGCATGCTTGCGAGGATGTAAACCCTCACAGTGTGGAGAACACGGCGAACAGTGTCCACGCCTGTGTAAATAAATGGGTGTAATGGGTTGTTGGTGGAAACCCATTTTCTTCATATTCCAGGACCATGCTTTGACGCCGCTGTGCGCTTATAAATCGAGGTCTACCGGTCCTTTGGCGGTGCAGTAAATGATCCTTCCTCTGTAAATTGTCGCACCCACAACTCAACTGTTTTCCTCTGTAACAATTTTCAGAAAAGTATAATCATTATTAAATTAGCATACAGATATAACAAATATATAAAATCTAGAAATAATTGTAAACAATAATACTTACGCTTACACCGTTTTCTGTCAATTTTTTGCCTTGACTATATAAACTAATTATTTGTAACATTGTGGCTAAGCCAATATTGCAACGAGAACCCATTATTACAAAATAAAAGAACTATATAAATACTAAAACTCAATATTTTCTTCTGTTTCCGCGATTATTACTCATTGAAATAAAACAATTTAACGGATTATATCGCGTATATCATTTCATTTTAGTTCCCGACGTTTCGGAAGATTTCCAGCTCTCCATGGTCACGGGTGGACTGAGAAAAGATGTATTTTCCTCTGTCAAAGTTACAATTTGTGCAAACTACCCATTTTTGAAAAAACACAAATAAACGTGTACATACATGCCAGATGGGCCTAAGCTGTAAAGCCATAAGCCAATGTGCCAGAAGGGCTTAATTATTTTATTTTAATAATTTACCAAGCAGCATTTCACAAATGAGGCGTACTGAGGAGAAAAGAAACGCTGCAAAGAAAAACTCCCAGGCTACCTCATTACTAATTATAATATTTAAAAAACAGAGACTATTAAACTACTTTTAAACAGATAAGATATTTTACACCGTTCGGAAATTAAGGTTTTGCAGTCCTGTGTCTCGCTTGTTCCTTGATGAGATGTATTACAGGATCCCAAGCTGGTGGTAGTGACAATCCATCTTCTCTATTGAAATTAGGATGCTTTTTAATCTCAATAGCCTCGCGTAGCATTCTGGGATAATATCTTTTTTCTTTGGCAAGGATAGAAGGTTTATCAAACTTAATTTAGTGGTTTGGTTTGTCAATGACATGTTCACAGACTGCAGACCTATTACAACGACGGTGCTTGACATCTGCTATGTGCTCCTTCACCCGGGTTGATACACTGCGTTTCGTTTGACCAATGTATGAAAGACCACACTCACAGTCCAGCTTATAAATGCCTGCACTCTGCAAAGGGGTGCTACTCTTCACGGGTCTAAGGTATTGAGACACCTTCTTCAACGGCTTGAAATATGTTTTTATAGAAGCACGCTTCAAGATGTTTCCGATCTTGTCTGTGACCCCTTTCACATATGGTAATACGGCAGGTTTACGCTCGACTGTTGGTTTCTTCATACTGAGATTCTGCTTGGAACGTGGTATCTGGAGCTCGTTGGCTCGAAGCGCACGTTTGACATTCTGCAACTCAGCAGTCAGATGTTGATCGTCGCAGATACCCCTGGCTCTCTGAAACAAAGATTTACCCACTGTAGCAAGTTGACAGGGATGATGGTGAGATTTGCCATTCAAATACCTATCTGTATGCGTAGGTTTCCTATATACAGTATGACCTATGTCATTGTTAGGACCTCTAATTACTAGCACATCTAAGAATGCAAGTGAATTTTGATTTTACAACGCCATAGTGAATTTAATTTTACCATGCATGGAGTTCAGATGGTCTAAGAAAGCTGAAACACTAGATCTAGGTAAAATAGTAAAGGTATCATCTACGTATCTTTTAAAGATCCTCGGCTTGACAGGTGCCAATGAAAGCGCTCTCTCCTCGAAGTCTTCCATGAAAATATCGGCGACGACAGGAGACACCGGAGACCCCATTGCCACACCATCAACTACCGTAGAATTCACCATTCCATAGCATATAGCCAGATGTAAGGCAGTGTTGTAATAACTCAGCATATTCTATTGCCATCTGTTGTTCACTCAATCTTCTTTTCACAATTTCGATACATTCTTGAACTGGTAGGCATGTGAAGAGAGACTGGACATCAAAACTGATGATGGAAGACTTCGAGGAGAGAGCGCTTTCATTGGCACCTGTCAAGCCGAGGATCTTTAAAAGATACGTAGATGATACCTTTACTATTTTACCTAGATCTAGTGTTTCAATTAATTGTAAATAAGTCAAAATAAGAAATAATGTCACAAGCATATCTTTAATGGTATGTCGATTTATATAATATAAGTACAAAACAAGGGTAAAATAAGAGTGTCAAATACAATTGAAATTATATATCCATATACTCATTTACTGAGTATAATGGATCATCTTAATTGCCGTTTAAAACAGTCGTCGGATGACTCGGTTCGCAATTCAGCGGGTAGACGCTCATAGAACGTTGGACCAATGACGCGTGGGTTTTTTCCTGCAAGTTTCATGCGACGCGGAACTGTTCTAAGTCTCCCCGTAGATATAATTTGTTTGCCTGAAACCTCAAGACGTGCAAACATTGGTAGATTGTTCCTCACGTACATTAGTATCTCAAACATATAAAGAGAGTAGTGCGTCATGATGCGGTACTTTACAAAGAGGTCTCTGCAAGAATGTCTGGGTTCCACTCCGGCCAGTATCCGAAGAGCTCGTTTTTGCAGTATAAGGACTCGTTTGGCGTCAGTAGAATTGCCCCTAATAATTGACCCATAAGACATTATTGAGTGGAAATGCGCAAAATATACAGACTTCAATGCATTATTCGATATTAATGGCTTCAATTTTCTTAGCGCAAAGACGGCACTACTCAACCTATGACACAGCCAGTCGACATGACACTTCCAGTTTAAGTTTGAGTCTATCATGAAACCGAGAAACCTACATTCCATACATAATGGCATCGGGACGCTAGTAATACATGGGGGCACTGCGGTGTGTCGGCCTGAGAAGATCATGACGTTCGACTTTGTTATGTTCAGGAGTAGACCATTCGACGAGAACCACTTCTGCAGTTGCCCGCAAGCCTCATGGATTTTCTAAGCAAGCTGCTCGTACGTTTTCGCGCTAACTATGACTATAGTGTCATCTGCGAAGAGCACCGATAACCCAGTCGTAATTGCCGACGGTAGGTCATTTACAAATATTGTGAACAATACATTTCCGAGGGCGGTTGTTTACTCCTTTTCGTGCGATGTGGCCAAAATAACTTGCCACTCGGAAGACAAATAGAGGACAGTCGCTGGGTGTTCTCTATTTTGATCTATATCGTAGAAACTGTTTTCAAATGGCCATACGGATATTTAATAAATTACCAAACGATCTCAAGGATCTAAACTTACATCAATTTCAAAATAAATTGTACAATTGGTTAAAAGAGCAGACATTTGATTCAGTTAAGGATTATTTAAATTATTGATTATTGACTTGTATTGATTATTGTAATTAATTGTCCATTTTATGGAAATTGTTTTAATTTGGTAGTGTGTATATTTATTATAATTTAATTGAAAATTTAATGTCAATATAATGTTTGACATGTTGAAATAATTTTATTGTGTATTTTTGCACGCCAGTGTTACTGGTTAGATGTTAAGGGCTATACGTGTTTTTGACCATCTTTTGTATGTACCATATCTAAAGCAAATAAATCATTTCATTTCATTTCATTTGAGTTATTTAAGGACCGAGACGTTTGTGCGGTGTGCTGGCCCAGGAAGCAGGCGCTCAGCACCACATTTCGAAAGCGTCGATTCTCTGCCAGTCGGCGGCTTCGAGAGTCAGGGTCTCGGCCCTGTCGAGAAATATGGAGAAGACGTGTGTGCGGAGAAGGTGCATCTTAGTCCGGTTCGAGATGTTATTATGCTCGTACATCTATAATCCGTATAAATTGTATTTTCAGACGGGGAGAAATCAAATGCAAATTACAAATTCATGTTAGTGTCACATGGTTACAGAGAGCGTCATGTAATCGCATAAACAAGTTCAACGACACTTTTTTACGGCATTTAGTACCTACTGGCTAACTGACTTCCTTGAGCATAGCATCAAGCCCATGTGTTAGGTACAAACAGGCCTAGTCAACTGCCGATAAATACCGCTATGTTATTTTGAACGTATATGCTGTTTTATTGATTTCATAACTCGCTAAAAAGTTCTACAGCATTATAAACGTTTATGTATGTAGGTACTTATATAACCATATTCATAAAGCAAGTTACTCCCTCTTGTTTACAACGTAGTCTCAAGCCGTGTCGTATACACGTCGCTATGTACGGCCATGTAATCGGCCCCTAATGCTTACTCATTGGCGAGCATGCTCCGCGCAATGCAATTAGACGTTTATTGCCGCCCCCATTGGTTGGCCGCACAATAGCGCCGAACGTAGTACGAATAGGACAATGAGACGCAGGTAGACGCATGTTCAGCGAGTACAATTGCTCATGCACACAATGCTTACATACAAGTACGCAAAAAATGTATGACATCTATGCAAAAAATGCATATACCTACACCCTACATATTACACCATAGAGTTGTTAGTCCGTCAATCCAGTTTCACACCCAAATATTATTTAGCGTTCAAGGAAAATTGTAACAGTTTCTCATGGTTTTAAATTCTGTGATCTGGCATTGAGCTAGCAGTGAAAGAGTTATTATAAATTCATTCAACGTACCGTAAGCTACTAATTAAAATCAAATTACACATACCGTCAAATTCGAACATGTCGGAGGGACCGCATTTTCACATCATATGTTAAAACAATGGCTACTGGCCGTTGCGCGCTTATCTACTATCTTACATCAATAAATGCCTTTCTTTAGAACGTTATATACAATTTTAATTACGTTCATCCGTCCAGAATATTCAAGCCTTTCCAATTGAGGTGTTTTTTCGGGTGAACGTGTCAATGTAAAGTGGTATAAAAGTTTTAAGTAACGCGTGGAGAATGTTTGTGGGTTAAGTATTAGATGTGGAAGGTGATTGTCACGGGGCGGGCGCCTGCGCCGACGGCCAGTAATGGTCGTTTAATTGAGCCGGGGCAAACACTCCACCCTTCTATATTTTGCATATATTTTGTTTTAATCCGTTACAAGTTGTAATGGAATTTTGACAGTTAATTGTTAGAATAATCAAGATCTATCAGGCTTAAAATTCAAGAACGTGAGTAGGATAAATATTTGATTTTTCGTAGCATATATGTTTGTATTGAGTTAGAAAAAAATCCTTTCAGAAAAACTAACAAAAGAAGATTAAGTTTGGCGTCTCTGAAACTTTATTTGCTTTTTTTTTAAAGTCCCTAGGTAGATTACTATACTGAATTACCTAAATTTAATATTCTTGATGGGGGCGGGGAGTTAAAATGTCTCACTCGTGAGTGAGACAGTTTAACGTTTTCAACGCTTTGACAAATAAAAGAGGTGTCCCTCATACGCCATGACATCATTAAGTTTCACGCTAACATGACCCGTATGTCAATGGGCGTCGGTCTATATGGGTCTAAATGCCTTGACGCATATATTGGTCATTGGCGTTGAACCTACGGTGCGGATATATGCGTCGTTGGAGACCAAAACGTTAACTACGCGCCTAACTCGCTTGAGACATAAGTATTAGGTACTTATAGGTAAACAGGTAGGAGCCAGCCAACCTTTGACTCTACCTATCTAATGTAATGCATACAATTATTTGAACGAGAATTATGAGTGGATATGCACTACTCTACCACATTATACTTATACTTTTAGCCCCGGTAATCAATTACCCCGAGCTGCGCCAGCGCAGACACCTGTCGGTATTGTTTTAGTCAGATTGTTTTTGATCCACGGCCCTTCAAATTATCATGCGCCTTGGGAGTAGATGCGGTGTTGCCAGCTTAGCACCTTTAGAGCTAAATTTGACTTTATAATTTATATTAACTTTATAAACACTTCGGCACTTAACACGTTTTTAGGTTTTTTTCTGAACGTTTCGAGAGTTTTTGAAAATAATTACTATTGGGTAGAAAATTATTCAGGTTTTTTACCGAGATGAATCTAAAAAAAATAACACAATTCAGTTTTGACATGCAATTTTTTATCTGTTTGCAAATATGTAATTAACCATTGGATAGAAAATTATAATAAACATTTATATCTGAAGATTGAATTTAACCTTGCTTATTACAAAATTGTATGTATAAATTATAAGTCCTACTGTTGAGAAATATAGCCACTATTTAATTATAAAAAATCTTTACGATAGTTATAACCAAATAAAATATTTTGAAGTCAACACATATTTTGACTCCTATTTATATTTTTTGCACAATTCATTACAATTTCGTACATAATTTTAGCATTACGTGAGTTTCATAATTGGCAACACTGAGTAGATGATTTAAAACTCTAACTTCCCGACCCTGGCCATGCGCGGGCGCAAGGTGCGCTCGAATATGATTAGCAGCTTGTCAGAACCGAGTTAGTGTCCCGATGTATTCAAATTTAATCGGCAAAGGGTTGAACTTATAAATTTTATCATAATTAATGGGCCCTTTTTACGTTTTTGTAATGCATATTCTGGCTTTAAAATGGGTTACTTTAACTGAAAAGTCAAAAAAACAGTAAAGCGAAGGATATGGGTGGTAGTGACAGTAGAGTTTTATCTCTAATCCCCGACATAAACTCCGACTTTATTGCACTAACATATATGAGCGGAAGCACTATAAAAACCATGTATTCCTTCATGAAACATTTTTTTATAGTCTGTAACAGACTTACTAGACCGTTGATCCATACTACTTAGATGTAAAAGAAACCGCCATTCATTGGACATCCACCTAAATTATAGATTGCCTTTCAATTATTGCGTTACATCTACTCATTGTACATGCTAATTATAAGATAATGCTAGTTAAACACTGCTAAATAGTACATTACATTAGTGGCAAATTTATGGAGCCGCTTTGCATAAGGGAACTTTTTGCTGGCAATATCATCGATCGAACAAATTCCGATAGTGACCGTCGATCTGATAAAAAAAAGTTTAGTAACCCTTCGTTAACCAGGGGAAGAGTCCCTTTTAATCGCCTTGGTGATTAATTTACATAATATCTTTCAATTGCATTGTTGTACAGATGTTTGGTGATGAGTGTTGATACAAATCACCCAATTACCTGTAACGTTTTTAATAAAGCGGTATTATTATACTATAACGAATGTTTCAATGAAGTTTTATAATGTACATTATAAAACTTTATGTACATACTAGTATTTACTCGCAGCTTCGCCCGCGTTACCGAGAACTAAGTATGTTTATATGATTCATTCCCTGTACAAAATGGGTTTCTTGATAATGGATTAACAATATGAGCTTTCCTTCTCCGTGCCTTTTCCCATATCGTTTGGGATCGGCCCTCTGAATATGTTTTCGCCATTTGGCTCTGCCATCTAACTTGCTTACATGGTTTTCGAGAGTTTTTAAAAATTTCTCCACCTGGAGTTTGCCCGGGATGTGTGACACTCTAAAGTAAATTTCGGATCATATCCAGTCTGGTCACACCGCTCGCCAACCTTAAGTATCTTCATCTCGGCAACATTTATTTATTTATTTATTATTCAAAAAAGTTACACAACATTACAGTAAAAACCAAGGCACTGTGAACTACAAAAAAAAAAACAAAAGCAAATAAAAAATCTTAAAACTAGTTTGATATAGGCAACGCAACTCCGTGGCTCCGTTGCGTCGTCTGATCTGGTGTAGGATTCGGCAGATTGCCCCAGAACTGCCTAAACACTACACCCTTCTGCCAGAAGTCTGCACTTGCGATGGTGTCCTGCAGCGGCCGCGGCACGCGCACCAACAACGAGCTGAAGTGCACGTAGTGGCGGAACTGCAGCTGGTGCACCCTCAGCGAGAAACTAGTCTTCTGGCGGACGAACTCCACCACCTCATCAGCCACGGCGGAGTGATGCAAAAGCGATACGTAGAGCGCCTTACTCGGTGTAGCAACCCGAAGACCAGAACCAACCGGCACGGCAATGCCACAAAGAGTTTTGCGAGGTGCCCTGCGCGCCTTGCTCGTCCTTTCCACCAGTGCGAATCCCTCCTTATCCACATCAGTGCGGGAGGACTTTTCCTTATCAGGAACCCGTACTACACTTGCCTTAGAAGGCAAGGAGGCCCGGTTAGCTGCGACAGGCTGATCGGCGACGTCAGCATAAGAACGCTGACGTGACTTCGAAACAGACTCGACGCTTATAGTAGCAAGCCGGTCGTCGGTTTTGAAATTTGATGCCACGGACCGTGTTGGAGCACTATTTCGCAAACTATTGACTTCGTTGCGTAACTCGGCAATAGTGACTTGGGCCGCTTCAAACTTCAAAATAACTTCTGCTAAACTTGATTTTAGGGCCACGATATCCTTAAACAAGCAGCGAACGTCGATATTATCCGAAACCTGAGACGGCAGGATAGTGGCATCCGTCGCCACAAACTCCGGAATCCGCTCCTGGTTCTCCCTCAAGATCTTCTTAATATCTGCAAGGGTCTTATTTCCGGTTTCATCCCCTTTCCGGTGTGGTATATATGTACCGACGACCCCCAGGGACTGGCACAACACCTGCTTAGCTTCACAGATGTCTTCGACGGTGAAACCCGATGCCTGCGAACTGAACTGGACAGCGGTTTCCACATACATCTTGCCTTCCAGCAGCAGCTTCTCCTTTTGTTGCAGAAAGGCGAGGAAATCATTCACGACGTGTTGACTGTGATTGGATGAACATGAAGTTTAGCTTCTTGGTCTTGCTTGGTTGTCCAGCATTCTATTTTATTATCCCTTCGGTTTTGATGGGCATGCTACGGTCATAGAGCACCCCGGAGAGTGGTCGCCATTTCATCCAATCTACATGTACTCTTTGCACTACGTCGCGTCTGGGTCACAAGATTCACTTTCATGAAGGATTGATGCAATTTATGATTACCAGAGGTAGGTAGGGACTGTAGTTACATACATTGCATGGTTGGCTGAATATAAACTTCATACATTCCGACTTTGTCCTGCTTAGCTTCAAACCGTTGCTTTCCAATGCGAGTTAACACTTGTCTTAGCCACTAGTATAATATCTACCATTTTTCGAATCTATTTCATGGTTATTGAAGTTCAAAAGTGATTGACAAATTTCTTGGCCGATCGTACGTTTTGGTCTCTCACGGCTTGCCAGACTACTAGTATTCTACGGGGGACTCGGTAAAAAGCCTTTTCGAGGTCGTGAAATGTCGTATAAAGATTTTTCTTCATTGCTATCTTTTTTGGTCAGGATTGTCGGTTTTTGTATGCCGTCTGTTGTTAGTATCCCTTTCGTGAAGCCAAAATGATTAGGTGCTATCGTGATTAGATGTCAGAGTTTAATTTTAAGGCCCCGTTCTCATACTTTGAGAGTATGTGAGGGGAGTGTTATCCCTCTATAGCTTGAAAATTAACAAAATGGGTCTCTTTTTAATATAATTTACTTGGCAATTTGAAGTGTTTTCAATAGGGAATATGCATGAATTTGAATTTTTGCTTTATTTAAAGCTCATTCATGTAACAAACAGTAGACAAAAATATTTTTTCGAATAACTATAAAAATAACCAAGATATAAGCCATCAAAGATTTCATTCTATCTCTTCCTTGCAAAACGGAATTTAACATGGAGTTTATAACTTACCGATGTTTACGCGCGTCGAAGTTTCCGGTAAGCAGATTCGATCGACAGGGTGACTTAGAACTGTCCCGCGTCGCATGGCGCTTGCAGCTAAGAACCCGCGTGTCATCGGTTCGACATACTATGAACGCCTACCAGCTGATCTTCGAGATGAAACATTCGATCTCGTATTCAAGCGTCGATTGAGAAACCTTTTATTGGAAACCCCACTGTATTCCGTTAAGGATTTTTTGACATCACTGTGTGATTTTAATTATTTTGTTTATTAATAAGTAAATGACGATGCCTTTGGGTGATAGACGATATCTTTGACTGTTTTTATTATTTACAATTTATAATCTTGATGTTATTTTAAATCGTTTTATTAATTTATTTCTTTTGCGTTTGACATTGTACCGGATATTTTAATTTTATTGTTTTAGATGACGATCATGTTCCATATACTTATAATTTTGACTAACGCAAATTATACTGTTATTTTAACATTAAATAAATGAGTATGAGTATGAGTATATGGCCGGAGTGCACTATGACGTAACAGTGCATATCGGACCTCTCTGTCTAATTAGCAGTTTCAAATGCCTATATCATGCGTATTTCTTGGCTGATTTTAATTGTAATTTCACATTTAGAAATAGTTTTTACGGTATTTTTTTAGTTGAGAAAACCGATACAAAAATTTCATGCCTGTACCCTATTATGACAAGAATTAAGTGCGCTTTAATCGTGTCAAATAATTCAGATCACTGCTTTCTATTAGGCACTTGTGCAATATGCAGGCGACTAGTAAGTAATTATGATCTAAATAATAGATGGTATAATGAAGCTCGTATGATGGCGGCAGCAGTTCGTGTCTGCATCTGATAGTGCGGTCAATTGTCCGGAGTGCACTTCGTTGTCGCGCGGCTATCTTTGCGCAATTTGCTATGACGGGGACACGCCACGCAGGCAAATGATGCTTGTTATAGTGACAATTGAGGATTTAGGTGAAATAATTGCATTTTTGTTTGTTTCCCAAGTCTCTTCTGGTTTATAAGACCATTTTAGAGGTCTGTGATGGGTGCCTTTTTATGTTATAGGAGGCAAACGAGCAGACACTACACTAAAATTATTATTAACTTGACTACCATTGCATATTCAAGACTAGTTTTGTTATGTGAGGCATCGGTTAGTCAAGTATCTAGGAAAAGTATACACGTTTGTTTGGCAGTGTGCATAGTGCATACTGCATTTCTCCCTGAGTACCTCTGTACTCAGGGAGATTGATTTTCTTCGCACCCTTACTCCATATTACCTACATATCTAAGTCTTAAAGGAGTGGGGGGATTGTTTTATTGAAATTATCCTTATATTGCCTTTTGGCATTAATGGCGGACGCCATGGTACTTATTATCTTTCATATTCACATTAACCTCTTAGTTTAGCTTGCATAATCAATATATATATATATATATATAAATATATTTTTTATGGCATAGGGGGCAAACGAGCAGACGGGTCGCCTGATGGTAAGCGATCACCGTCGCCCATAGACACTTGCGTCACCAGAGGAGTCACAAGTGCGTTGCCGGCCTTTCAGGTGGGAGTATGCTCTTTTCTTGAAGGTTTGAAGATCGCATCGGTCCGGAAATACTGCATGCGGCAATTTATTCCACAGGCAATATGTTTCTGCGATCTATTTAAAAAAACAATTTTAATTTGAATCAATAAATGCTCCATCTCACCGTAAGTCGATGTTACCACGCCCGGCATGGTAAAACTCCTCTCTTATAACAAATGGTTAATATCGCTTAGAAGGTATAAGAAAAAAACTAAACATATTGTACATATAAATACAAAACTAAAAAGCATACAACTACAATAGGGATGATGACAAAATTTTAAAAATTACTTCGTCATGTATGTTTATAAAAAATATTAGAGACGTATTTTTCCCTTTTATTTCACCTAATCATAAAATAGAGGCGATACATTGAGTCAAAATGTCAGCCTTTTTCGTCCGCAAACTTTAATGCGATGTATTGGAGTATTTTTTTATTATTTTGGAAAAAAATATGGTCATTATTTTTTTTATTCCTAACTTGCGGACTAATTCGAATTTTGATTTTCATACCCCGTCATCATGCCTCATTCAATATGAAAATCTCAGCACAAAGAATTCTTCACGATGGACACTGTTCAGACGAGAGACTATTGCGGAACGACTTGCGAAACGTTCTTACACATCTATTTTTAGGGTTCCGTAGCCAAAATGGCAAAAACGGAACCCTTATAGATTCGTCATGTCTGTCTGTCTGTCTGTCCGTCCGTATGTCAAAGTCATTTTACTTACAAACTATAAGATGTACATTGATGAAATTTGGAGCATAGGTGTCGTGTGTTAACCGCTACTTAGTTCGATAGTTAAATAAAAAATATATATATTTATAGGAAGGGGCACTCCATACATGTAACCGAAAGTGAAAAAAATTTTTTTCAGCAAATGTCAAGGTGTGGCACCTATTTCAACAGTACTTCTAAAAACACTTTGAGGTTTCTAAAAACAAAAATTGGTTTAGTGAATATTTTCCGAAATATTCGCTACGAAAGTAGCAAAAATTGTGTCCCCCCTATCTATTTTCTAAACGGTAAGTTCAAAACATATGAAAAAAATTACAAATATAAAGCTTAATGAATACTTCCGACGAAAATTATTTTCAACATGATCGGACATACCGTTTTTAAGTTATTGCTAAAAAACTGGGCTTCTCAGCAAAAGGACGTAAAGGCCGGGGACATACGCTCTTTTGTTAATGTTTTTTTTTCATATCGTATTTTTTTTTCATCTGTAGTGCTTTTTTTGTATAAACGGCTGCGGAACCCTACATGGGCGAGTCCGACTCGCACTTGGCCGCTTTTTTACTTACCTATACTCGCAAAAGTCAAATGCGTGAATAAAAAACCATTAATCGATATTTGTCTCTTCTAAATAGCTACCATTGACTATACAGTTACATTTATGTGTAACGTCGGTAGCCTTGTCTTTGTCATAAAACTGCTACAGAAACCATTAATTATATCCAAGATAGAGATATCATGATCGAGACGTTATCTTGTATCAACGGTTATCAGTAATCGTCCATTGTGTACGAAACTGAATTAATAGCTGAATAGTTTCGTCATATGCAAATCCATTTCCCCTCTTTATAAGTAACCACGATTCCTGACGGGTATGGAAGTCAAAGGGGGCGAAAATGTTTAATTCAGGTGTTTGTATCTTATGCAGTAGGGGTTTGGTTCCGTAGAATGCGCTGTCACAGTCATTTAGCGCGCTGCGCCTGCCATCGTTCGTCTTGTTTAAAATTCGTCCCTCCGCAAGTCTGATATGCAAATACCAAGCGACATTCGAATACAAAAAGCTCGAACGCGGTGGCAACGAGTAAATCAATCGATCAACGCCGGATATACTCGTAGGATGTCTTCTATATGTCTTCATTGTGTTCATTAGCGTCGAGAGCGGGCTCGGCTCGACCACACCTGCCTTCGGAATATGTCCGGCATTCCGCAAAAACCTTCCAAATGAACGCCCCTGGTTTTCGGTGCGCTGCGACCAGTGCGACTGTGCTTTGCTCATTTGAATGTGCGATTTGAACTGCTTTTTGATACTATTATAAAGTTGTGAAAATAAAATGTTTGTATGTGTCGTTTTAGCTTCATCACGCTAAATCAGCTAAACGGATTTAAACTATTTTTGGTATCTCCAGATGGTTATAGGATACTTTTTATCCGACTATGCTAGAGAAAAAAAGAGGGTTATGACTTTTTCTCCTCAACGAACGAAGTTGCGGGCGCCTTCTAGTACTATTACAAAGTTGTGAAAATGAAATGTTTGTATGTGTCGTTGTGGCTTCATCACGCTAAATCGGCTGAACGGATTTCAACTATTTTTGGTACACGGGTAGATGGGTATCTCCAGATGGTTAGGTATAGGATACTTTTTACCCGACTATTCTAAAGAAAAAAGAGGGATTTTCTCCTCCGCGAACGAAGCGGGCGCTTTCTAGTTATATATAATTGTTAAGTTTGTGCCCCATTATTGACTCCTTCGAAATATATCTTTAGTACCAAATTGTATTAACTGATAATGTAATTTTTATAAATCTAGTATGTCGGCATTTACAGTACAGTGATACTTTTTTACAATCCGTTTACACCCACTTACATTATAAATATTCAAGATTCGAGAAAACGATGTCAATCAAAGTGAATTTACTTATCTATACTATTATAAAGTTGTAAAAATGAAATGTCTGTACATTGAAGATATTTAAAAAAAATGATTGTTATGGACTATTTGGAGGTCATTAAATCGAGAAATATTTATTTTGGATTTTACGTACTATGTTTGTATGTGTTGTTGTGGCTTCATCACGCAAAATCGGCTAAACGGATTTTAACTATTTTTGGTACACGGGTAGCTGGGTATCTCCAGATGGTTATAGGGTTATGGTTACTTTTTACCCGACTAGGCTGAAGAAAAAATGAAGGGTTATAACTTTTTTTCCTCCGCGAATGAAGTTGCGTTGTGCGCCGTAGTTTTTTGCTACATTCAAATAACAAATATTTAATTTCGCAGATGAATATAAATGATAAGTTCCCATTAATTAAATCTTAGACATCTTATTAATCTCAGACGTGCAATCAAAACGACATCGTATTGTCGGACAAAATGACGCGCTCATTAGTGATTCCTCAATACGAAACCAAGACGCATAAGCGTCGTATAAAAACACAATGGCTCCGAATTGGGACCGTTACGCGGCTATTACGCTATTAAATACCCTAATTACAGAAACGTAACCACAAAGGCTTCATCTCGCACCGTTTTTTTTCGACTTTTGTGTCGTAAAAAGCATAGTGTGAGACCGGCTGATTAGCGGTTTTTAAATTACATGTGGGTTCCGCATAACGCCGCTTGGCTGCACAATGGAGGAAACCTCTATTGTCTTCTGAAATGGATACGTGTTTTAGATTAGGATTAAACTCCAATTAATTAGTAACTTAGGCCTACCTCAAAACACAATACGCAGTAATAGCCGGTACACACACGGTAACAGCGTTGAATGAATTTTGCATGCGTACAATAGCTCGCAATTGGTTCAAAATAATTTCACATGAACGATGTGAAAGGTAGCTTATATCCTTTACGACACAACTCCAAGGTTAAATTAATCGATGTCTTTTGAAAAATACTCTTTGGATTTGCTACTTTAAAATAATGATGGAGTCATGAAGGAACATACAATGCTGGAAACAATTGAAATCACAACAAACCTACGGAAGTCCCGTGTGCCCGTGGTTTTGTGGTTTTTTGCCTTAAAGTGAGTAAATTATATGGGGTAAGTAAAATATATTCCTTAAGATATGTGCATTGTACGATGTAGCAAGGTCAGTCCTTCATTATGTTAATACGAGACGGCAGCTCAATGACAATGCATACAGATACGAGTATATTAAACTTAATTCCTTTTCATTGTAAAGTACTCTTTGGCTTAAGAAATAAACAAAAGTATCTCACTGAGATGATGATTTATGAAGCGTGGGAATATTATACACCGTTCAATTAAATGTAGTATCGGGGACAAACATACTGTCCATTCCACCACATTAAGAGATTATTTATGTTTTAACTGCGTCATTAATAAGTTTTAGGTATATTATAATATTTGAATCTCCAGAGTAAAAGGTACGAAATTACGAAATTTCCAAAAAAAATACCAAGAAACGTAAACAAAAAATTTTTTTTGACCCCTGAGCTCTTTATATTGTTTTACGACTTTTATTCTACGGATACGCCAATTAGGGATTGCAATCCGGTCCAATTCTCGATGAAGTTTTACTGCGCGTCTATCCAACATTATGCTTTTTGTCCAGTTTATTGGCCGTAAAGTAGACATGCGGAGCTGTTTTTGCAAATTAACTAATGAAACAATGGTTTCGTGCTAAAACTAACCCTTATTAAGTCAAAAATCAGTCTCACTAGCCACTTATTTCACAGTAATATGAAAATTTAAGCATCTGCTTCAATAATATTTAGCCTTAACTTGATAACTTTATTAACCTATTTACACGTGAACACATGGTAACCTTGTCTCATAGTAAATATAACAAAATTTTATCTACTTTATAAAAAATAACACTCTAATTAAAGGAACTTTTTATAGTTTTAATTGCCAAATCTAAGAATTTACCACTAATTTGGTGTATTGGATCATGATTCATGATCGGTCTTCTAACTTTGACGCCACTTTTCTTTCCTACTTTGTAATATTTTATCAACTTTATTCATACTTTAAGTGGTATATTATATATAAACAATAATAAAATACTATAACTTCGTTAGTACCCGTAATATTAAAAATACATAAAGAATGCTAATCAGTAGTCACATCACATTGCACTTTAAATATTTTTTTTTCTTCATTTAACGTGATTACAATTATAACAAGTATCTTATTAGTAGACTAGAGTAGAGCGTGCTGCCCTGGTCTGGCTCAAGGCACTGGTTCAAGTCCAGTATCGTCGAATATTTTTTCATTTGTTTCTGATCTTTGTTTATAAAAGTATCTTATTATTATATATTACAATTATAATATATACGTTAATTGAAAATAAATATATATTTTTCTTATTCGGCCAAAGAAACCTAATTTACCATTAAAAAAATTACGTCTCAAAGAAAAATTAAGAAAGACATCGTTCTCTAAAGCTTAACTTGACCTAGATCGTATAGACTCTTGATATTTATATCCTTACTAAAATTTTCACGCCATTGGAGTCAGTTTTCTTGGGTTGGGTACTCCATATGTATGTATGTTGTGGCGGTCCGGATCCGGTTAAATTTTACCGGAATCGGTGGCCGCCAAAAAGTAGCGGATCCGGCCGGATTACCGGATCCGCCGTACCGGATTGCAATCCCTAACGCCAATGCTAGACTGGTGCGCCAAATATCAAACCAAACTTATCCACTCCATCCAATTGAGAATCTTTTATTTTCTTTCATCTTCATCTCTTTCTGCATGCAATACAATATAGACGGTGCCCGGTGGTTCAAATCTTTCGAATTCCTCGCGAGCACCGTGTATGTCTGCATGGTTTCCCAATTCAGCCAGCTGGATTTTTAGTCTCGAACTTAGTGGGCCCTGGCCCTACCCTTGAGAGTCACCAATGGCTTTGTTCAGTTCAGGTTGTTCAGTTTGATGTATCAAAGTCGTCTGTAAATTTTTTTCTGTGCGGATCGGCTTTTGTTAAACCCATGATCAATCAATCTGTATTGAGGAACAAACGACGAACGAAAACGAACCTTGTATTAGTTATGCTGTTAGTTTAGTTGCCTGTTACTTTATGATCAATATATATTAAAGGTAAATTTTCATGCGTTGGAATTTTTGCACCAGTCATTTTTGTCAAAAATTGTTTTAGCACAAAGTATTTAAAGTCCAATGCCCTGTTGTCAATAACAGCTGTAAATCTGGGACAAGCAATTCAAAGTATGGAAATTTTATATACATAGTTTGTTGGTGAGCTATGGATTAGTCCGATTTATTTGATTAACTTTTTTTTTATTAATTCAAAGTGTCGTTTATTTGAATGGAATAACCGAAAAAATTTAAATGAATTTCTCTAAATAAAATAATGAATACATAATTCGTCATTTAAAATAATAATTATTAAATCAACATTATTCAATTATATCTATTACAATATTAAATAATTAATTAATCAAAACTTATAGTAATTTAACATAACAATAATAATTATGTCAGTCAAGACCTGAAAAACAGCTCCCTGTCGGTCCCGGTGCAAATGTGCCCATAATGCTGGAGGCATTTCCTCGCTGGGTAGCTATGGACAGCCTTTGCACCAGAAACGATTCGGAGCGGGGGTCTTCCCCTTTTTGTCTAAGCCGACGCCGACGCCCTATGTCGCGCACAAACCGTTTCGCGTCCGCCCCCCAACAGCCCGCCGTTTCCACCGCTACAGGGATGAAAATGTAGCCGGAACCCAAGGGAGCATACCTACTTCTATCGCTTTACCGCCTTAAATTCAAAGTACATCACCGAAGACACTATAATAAATACAAAAGGAGAAAAAATCGTGCCGAGCATCATTTATCTTAGAAGGTCGCGCATGTCATACGATAAACTAGGTAACAAATCGCTCCAACTCCGAAAGAGGTTACCCCAGGATCCGCGACATTTAACCCGCGTTGTTAAGAAAACAACCCGAGGCGTTATCAGAGGCAATATTTACGAGGGCAACTATTCACCTTAACTCTAAGCACCAGCGGGCAAGCCATAAACGTAGTCAACCGTCCATTTTCCCGATATCGCGACTACGGGCAGACACGCAGGCCTTTTCAGCTGCTACACCGTGAAAAGGTTTAAATACCTGTGCTTTCTCAACCGGACTTGAGTCTTATACGGTGTGGTAAGTAAGGTCTGGTTTTGGTGGTTCTGGTGGGTTTGTTAAATGAAGTTGGTCGAATGGGCACGTATTAGCATAACGACCCGTGCGCCCCTTAACGCAGCATGCTTGGTCACGCTGAGCCCCGACGTTGCTCGCAATTTCCCCACTAGCGTGGAAAGTGTTGCGACTATGTAAAAATGTACGTGATATTTAAATACATTGGGACAATTTAGAGAGAAACAGTCCGTAGCGTTTGTAGGTATGGCGTTAACAGTGTTGCCAATTAAATTGTAATGCGTTTTATAAGTAAATTGTACTACGCATGTGAAAGTTAGGTCAAATCAATACTTTTAATTCGCTGTTCTTTTAATCCAGGACCTGACTGCAGTCCTGTGGGAATGTTTGCGTATGGAGATTTTTTTTTAGGAAAGTTTAGTAGGAGATATGCTTTTGATAGGAAATGGCTGAATTATTTTTTCTAAAATATACGCCGAATGACTCGTTATGTCCTCTTATCGTAATGAAAGGAATTCATATCATATAAATTTTAGATATCCTGGTTTGCCAGATCAATTTATATTAGTGAAGAGTTAAAATTAAGAGATACTTTTTATTCATTGAAATGCTTCACCCACTCTATGATTTTAAGTATTTTATTTTATTTGCACTCATTTTTTAGTTTATTGTGAGTCGTTATGGATCTTATTAAAAACTCAAAGCAATCCAGTAATAAGCAACGTATATATCGGCGCTTAAACACAACTAACTTTATATCAAACCAAATACATACATCAACGTCGTGTCGCGGGTAAAACTTGCATTTCACGTAAATCCAATTTGTGCGGGCGGCCCGAAAGGGCGACTCGTGGCGGCTGGTAATTATTCACGTGTTATGACATCCCATTTGCATATAATCGCGGTCCCCGATGCGTGAGGCAACAATAAGCCGACGTAGGCCATTCACACGAACGCCGGCTATCAAGATCCGAGCCGGCCTATGAAAGCGGCCTCTTATTAAAATATAAGCTACCTTAGATGCTTTTGGGATTTTTTTTCTCTCATTCGGTGCTTGTTTATTTTCTATTGCTATATTTGGTACTTACATATATGTTTCAAGTAAGCACTTAATTTTTAGTAGGTACTTTCTTTGATTTCTTATTCAATTAATTAAGCAAAACAATTAGAGAGTAAGTATTAAGTTGTAACAATATTCTAAAGTATCAACCAAATAAATTTGATTTTTGATTTCAGTCATTTGGTGGGTAGGTTACATTAAGATATTGTTATAACTTACGAGTAATACTCTCAAAATTTTATGTTTAATAACTTTACATTCGTTCAATCACAATGTTTTTTTCAGGGGTGAAATTTGGTTTTTAAAAGTCCTTTTTATTTTAAAAATTCGATGAATGATGTTGATTTAAAGGAGCAGTATTATTATTAACTATTGCTCATTGTTGCTCATACTCTCTGTTTATCAGCATCTACACAGAAAACCCAAGTTAAGTGTTTAAATTTAGTTTTCCTCGGAAAAACTACGTGGGTAGTTTACTTAGCATTGGAAAGCGGCGTGGGAGTGGAGCCATTCACGAGCAAAGCAACATTTGCATCGGTTGCATCGTTTAGCGCATATCTATGCATATCGCTCGAAACCCATTGTGGCCAGTGCAGACCGCGAAGCGAGCAAAATCGCCCCCATTATTTGCAAAATGGAGGAGCGATAGACTAAACAACTTGTCAAATAAAATAAGACATATCAAAACTTTTCAAAATTATATTTGTGTCTTGAGATGTAGTTTTTATTAAAGGGAAAGGGATGTGAGTATGCAATACGAGTAGGTACTACATATGTTCCTATTTATATGAAATAATTTAAAGTCCCAATGTTTTAGTTTTATGCAGCCTGAAGTTGATAGAAAAAACTTACTTCACTCTTCGAAATTAATTTTGTGTGTATCTAGTCTTAAAACCGAAAATTAAATAAAGTTATTTTTATTTATTTGTTAAAAATGGTGAACTTATTATAGACAAATATTCTATACATTTTTAAAACGATTTTTGGCAGTACCGAAATAATCATCTAAACGTCCATTAAAATTATAGATATAGAACAAAACCGAAAACATTTCCCGACAAATAAGCTAATAAATGCATTTCCAAAATGAGCTTTGTTAATCGGTGACAGCATATTTACTTACAATTTCTTTATTTTCCACGTTGCGCTTATATTAATTATTTGCATGTTCCTAAAATAAAATTTTGGCCACATTTTGTGAAACTTATATTGGTACGTATTTTAACACACTAAGTGCTTGATATATAGCTTCTTGTCCGTAGTTTTACTATCCACGCCGTTATCGATCGGATCAAGCTAATTAAACTTAACAAAAGATCTTTTTCTGCATACCGTACCGTGTGGTAACGCATCTACTTTCAGCCAAGACAAACGTGCGTCAGTAGAAACCGTATGTGAAATGACGATTAAGAACAGTTGTAAGTAGCCTTTGTTCGATCAAGATGATAAGCCGACTTATTGCGCTGGTGGATACTCGGATAGACGTGGCCAGGCGATGAATGCGGTGGACATGTGCGATCTAATATTTTCTCCTGTTTCCGCGATTACACTCATTTTAATAAAATAATTTACAGTCGACCCGTGAACACGTTGAAAAGCTTCCGAAACTTTGGGAAATCAAATGAGATAATATTCGCGATATAATCCGTATCAATTGTTTTATTTAAATGTGTGACCTAACCGACACTATGCGACCTAAATGATATACGCAGATTTGTATTTAGACAATTTGGATAAAACGTCATGATATTCACGTTTTCTGTTCGTGATTGCGTTTCTTTGTAGGGATGATACTTCCCTTGAATTACAATTCATATTCTTAGGCATTTACAGCATCACTCAAAACTGTACTGCTGCAATTATTCCGCTTACGTTAGCCAAACCCTTGCAGGCTTCATCTGACAGGTTTGGGGTATCAACAAAAAAATCAACAATCTTCCCTTATCTCTGAAACTATTGAACCTGAACTCTTGAAAAAATAAAAGCATCCTTATGAGGTTGAAAGCATTATCTTGCGTTATCTCGTTTATATCGTCTCCTCATGGTTTCTATTAGCCATGAGTATAATATGATCGAAATATGCTTGTAAAATTTTATTTTGAGTAATATGCTCAAGGGAAAGCAACTTTACTAGCAATAACGTAGCTACATGTTCACTTGTTTATTGCGTTTCAGTTTGACTGAATTTGGTGTCATTTTATAGCATCCCATGTGACAAAATAGACATTCATTTTTAAGCATACTTAATTGGGTCGATAATCCTTTTATCTCGAGACAAGGTTCTTGCCATGTAAAGAAATAACGATTGTAGCTTATCGGCCAAGTGAGGCCTTAGATCTAATTAATTCTGCAGTAGGCATCTGATATTATCTCTGCCTCAACTCACATATATGTAGTTTAATACCGATACTTTTCAGTAGTCTACTCCTCCGGTCCATTGTTGGTTTTTGGTTCGCACCGTTACATAATTACTAACCGTTTCGTAATTGCTGCATCTTAATTGTATGGGAAAGGATAATGAGCGTCGGTTCTAGCCGAGTTACAGTCAACTACGTACCTAAATAATAAATGGAAACGTAAGCACAGTAAATTTTTGATGAGTCGAGTACTAACGAAATGTTTCTAACGTTAATCGAGCGATATTTACACTCGACACAAACTGTTTCGATTCCATTCCCATGGACGTAACTTAACGACTTGGCAATTAAAACCAACAACAAATGATTTCCGTTAGTAAAATTTGTAATTTTGAAATTGGCGTGTCAGATGAGCGGGTGCCGCCCTAATGGGGGCTTGCGGCACATAAGCTCGGTATATTTACATACCGAACCGAGCGTCAGTTGCCGGGCTCTTTTTCTGTTAATATATGTAAATGGGAAACAATTAGGCGAGTTAAAACACGGGGTAGGCAGTCTAGGCAAGAGCGAGCGCCCCTTCCGTCGAGACGCCATATGTTAGTGGGCGGGCGGGGGTACGCCGCGCGAGGCATGTTATCATACAGTTTTTACGAAGGGTAGTTGAGCTTGATAAAAATATCCACGTGAATTTAAGACACGAACGTCGGTTCTTTACTTCCTGCTTTTTTAAGGTAAAAAAAAATGTATCGTGAAAATCGATTTGACGATCCATCGTAGCCTTTTTATTTTAAAGTGACATATTACATTGGTAGAGAATATTTATGAAATGATTATTTTAACAGCCTATAGCAGGTCGGAGCATTCTACTATACGAACCAAGAAAAATTTCTCATCGCGTCCCAAAAAAATAACGATCGATTTTAAAACTTCAATTCAATAATTTGTTATTACCTTTTTATTTAGTGTTTGAGATGTGGATCACAACATAAAACGGGGCTTAATCGTGTATAAATATTTATGATTTGTTTAATTACCGTTCCTCGATGCTTGATGATAATTCTTCGATGTTTCGGACGTCGCATTCAGTGAACATCGTGTAAGTTTAAATCAATCAATTGAGATGCGATCTCAAAAATGCATAAAAATTGTAATAAATGTCTTTGGGTGTACTCATATCGTCACTTCTTTATCCGGGCAACGAATGATTGTAGATATGAAAGCAGAAAGTTTAACTTCGGAACTTCTAGCTAGGAGACAAACATACTAGAAGTCCTTGTGATCAATAATTTATCAATGGTATGGGAAATTTAGATAAATCAGCGGAAATAATTCGTGTAATTTTAAAAATTAGTTAGGCTTAGGGGCGGTTGTACGTTGTTTCTAGGGAATGCAGTACCGGTACCATTTGTCAGTCCCGGGATTTTCGGTACTAGCTGGAAGAAGAACCGGGATTTCCCGGTTTTTTCGGTACTTTCGGGAAATGACCTGTGGTGGTTTCGACTTGAGTAGTTTTTACCTTATAGTATTTTATTGCCCAATAATAATATCCTGATATGATACAAAATGAAAATACACGTTTTGGTATCAAACTTGCTAAGTTTTAAGTTTGTCTTAGCGGTTTATAAAAAAATACTAAAATAAAATCAAACAGTTTGGTAAAAATGCTCACAATTTGTTCGTCATTATTTTGACTTGAATTATAACAACATTTTTGGACAGGTAATCCCTTAATCAGTAAGTTAAGTACTTATAATATAACTGGTTGTTAATTATATATCATTTATGTATATATTATGATATTTTTTTGCTCACTTATGTACAATATTATGTCAGATGATAATACCACTCTGCTCGCGACTTGTCATCTTCTTTCTATTCGCTAGATAGCACAGTATTATCTGAACCAGATACCCTCGGTACCACCATCGCTCGTACATTTCAAAATGATCACAATAAATTTAATATCTGTCACCTACATGCTCAAAGCATTCCCAGTCATTATAATGATCTCCTGGACACTTTTTCCGCTACAATCGTAGACGCCATTTTTATTTCCGAATCCTGGTTCAAGCCGAGTTTAGCTTTCACTTTGTACGGCCTACCTGGTTATGTGGTGCTGCGGAATGACCGTACGGGTAAAGGAGGCGGTGGTGTTGCCATATATCTACGCAGTGACATCCCCTATAAAATTCTTTCGTTGTTTCCCTCACATTACTCAGGTTCTTTAGAATATATTTTCATAAAACAGGCTCTCCCTCTAAGGGGTAAACGCAGTTCTGGGAGTTGTTTTGGCCCCCCCGCGCAATTGATTATTTTGCAGATTTTGAGGCAGTAGGTACTTTATCCACTTAGCACAGAGTACACACACCATTTATTTGTGGGCGATTTTAACACCGACCTGTTAAAAACGAACTCCAGGTCAAGCAAACCTATAGAGATCATTGAGTCTGTCGACCTTGCTGTGCTTCCGCTTAAACCTCCACATCATAACATTGACACGTCGGACTCTTGGTTGGATCTTATCCTTATCTCCTCCGTAGACCGTGTGAGTAAAGTAAGTCAGTTTCCGGCACCAGGCTTTTCACACCACGATCTAGTGTTTTTGAGCTACGATATTCAGCCTCCCAAAACACAACCAGTTTCTATACAGATCCGAAGTTTTGCTAGGTTGGACATCAAAGCGCTGATGCAGGATGCACAGGACTGGACAGCAACTTTGGAGGCGCCATTAGTAAACGAAGCGGTGGAATCGTTGAACGCGACGATTCTAAAGTTGTTTGACAAGCATGTACCTTTTCGGACTGCGAAATTGAAGCGACCTCCTGCGCTGTGGATTACTAGAGCGGTCCTCATTGTAATGACGAGACGGGATCGGGCATTTCGCAAATTCAAGCGGGACCGATGAGACGTGAACTGGGCGTTGTTCAAATCTGCCAGGAACCGGTTTATTCAGATCCTAAGAGCCGCTAAGCGTAAATATATACATAAAAACATTATTTCCTTCTCCCCAGCTGATACCTGGAAATTCCTGAAAATCCATATTAGGTATTGGAATATCAGTTAGCAAATTAAAGTCACTATCGTCTCCTTCATTAAATGATCTTAACTCACACTTCGCTAAACCTTCCAACTTAGACCCTACCACTAAAGCTCATAGCGTTTCGTACATTAATGCCTTGCCCTGTTCTTCTGAAAATTCCTTTTCACTCACTCCAGTCACTGATGGCGAGATTAGTAAAGTGAGTTTATCGATTAAATCCAATGCAACTTGGTTATGATAAAATAAGTAAGTACGATTATCAGCATCCTGGAATGTAATATCTCAGTTATCACTCATATTATTAACGTTTCGATGTATTCTGGGGTTTTCCTTCGTTGTGGCGTAATGCCTATGTCATTCCCCCACCAAAAGTGTCTAATCCCTGTTTACCTAATGTTTTTTTTCTTATCTCCATACTTCCTTTTCTTTCTAAGGTTTTGAAAGCCGCCGCATTATCTTGTCACGTGTACTCCAATCAATTACTCTCCCCTTTTCAATCTGGCTTTCGTTCCGGGCACAGTACAACTACTGCGTTACTGAAGGTTATTGAGGATTAGAGGAAAGGCATGGATCGTTCTCAACTTACTGTGTTGGTTTTAATCGACTTCTCCATCGCGTATAATGCTGTCGACCATGACTTCTTACTTGCAACTCTAGACCACTTGAACATCTCGTCGTCGTCGGCTGAGTGGTTTTCCACCTATCGTCAAGATCGCCGGCAGATGATCCTTGCCGACAAAACTTTTTCGGACTGGTTTGAACTCGCTTCCGGGGTTCCACAGGGAGGTATTCTCTCTCATTTTCTTTTTTCCATTTTAATCAACCTAATTACTTCTAGGATTAAATGCTCTTACCATCTTTATGCTGATAATCTACAAATATACATCCAAGCAGTCTTGGCGATTTAGATACTGCAATTGGACGAATTAATAAAGACCTCGACAGCATCTCCGAGTGGTCGCGTACCTTTGGGATCTCCGTAAACCCATCCAAGTGTCAAGTCATTATACTCGGAAGCTCTGGGCTTCTCTCTCTGTTAAACACTACGCGCTTGGCACTTGACACAACCATGCTGTTTTGAGCGGAGTTTCCGTTTTAAACCACGCTTGCGTCATATATCAATATCACTTGTATGATTTCTACATTAAGGTATTAAATTTAAGTCACAAATTGTATTTCCCGAAAATCCCGAAAATACCGGGATTTGTATTTTCTGGTACCGGTTCTTATCTTGGCCAAAAAACCGGGAAATCCCGGTATTTTCGGTTCCGGTATTTCCCGGGAGCAAACCCTATATAGTTTCATAGACTACAGTTTGGTAGAATTTAGTTTTACATAAAATGATTCCCATATTATCATTTCATAGAATAATCAATTCGTAGAATACCTACTTTATAGAATTTCTTATCATAGATTTTTGTTTCGAAGAAAATTTTATATCATAATATTCATTTCATAGACTTTCAATTCAAATATTCTTCATCCATATATTATTTAGTTTACGTAAAACTTATTACTTAGACAAATGACTGAGAGAGAGAAAAGCGACATTTAAACCGAAATCCTGGCGTCAGAACACACGAGGATTTATCAGAACACCTTGAGGAAGCTGAGTACCAATTTTGAGAACCATATGATTTATTTCCGCTGATTGGCTACATTAATGACATGCTAATTTTCTCAAGCTACAAGCTAGTTAAAAAAAACTTGTATTTGTAACCAATCTCGGGAAGAAGGTAGTAAGTACATACCCATAGCATGATGTATATATAGTTACTACGTTTTTCGTTGGAGAAAAATGAGATATGAGTTTTCTTTCAGAAAGTAGTAACAATATCTAAGTAATTTAATATAACTTGAGTTTATAAATATTTGAGTAATTCACATATTTGAAAAAAAAAAAATATATAAGTATTTAATATAGGTACCAAATAATTATTAGTATGCTGTTCTTAATATTGCTATTAACTTCAGGGCGAGTGGCTCGTAGTTTCGCTAAAGGTACAGGTTTAAATTGAATTTTTAATCTGGTTAATAAAAGAAGGGTGTTATAATTTTACCGACTGTATCTGTTTATCCGTAGTTAAGTCTGTGTAACGTCGTAGCTCCTAAATAGATGATCCAATTCAAAATAAGTTTTTTTTAGTGTTCATGACCCGTAACTTAATTAAGAATTAACGTAATTTTCTAATTGGGACTTGTCTCGATATTGCCTGATTTGTAGAATAAGAGAAATGTTTTCTAGAAATATCGGATTTTTGAGTACGATGGTCGATGACAACGATATATTAATTCGCAATAATAAATGTCATACATAGCCATGAAACTGGCCTTACTGGGAATTATAAGTACCTATTTACTTCTCGATTACATGCTACTAGTAAGTAAATGTCTAAAGTGACGGATATGGGTATAAGACTTGTCCAGTTTAACTTAAACTGGAAATGAGCAGGACGTTTACTGACTTATGGGCTGATTAAACTGATTTATTTTCCAGTTGTTTAATTTCGTTATCTAAGTTTTCTAGATGTGTCAAAGGTTTTTTTTATCGGTTACCAAATTACTCGTTCCGAAATAGCTTTGTTTGGCAACTGTTTCGTAAATTTTCACGACTTTTTATAAAAAAGTCATCTGGATTCTACACAACGATTGAAAAAAGTATCTGAGAAAGTTTTCGGTTGAAACTGTTGCCAAACGAAGCAGTTTGGGAAGAATACATTTTTCAAACCAATAAAAAATGTCTGACACATCTAGAAAAAATAATAATTACAAACTACTTAACTGATGTTCGTGAACCATAGCTAGAACCACTCCCGATGAAGCTAACTTTTTAACAATAAATAAATAAAACACAATCCTACCCTGCGCTATAGATGTAGAAAATACCAATTTAAACCATTAAACATAGTTAATTTTATTTACAGTAACCCTAATCCATCATTTCGGTTGAAATTTGCCTCACCTTCGGCACTCTACCATGATCGGTGCGCCAAAAATGCTACCAAATTTACGATCGCTGCTTATAGCACCCCTCTTTTTTGTTGGGAGTTAAAATAGTTACGTGAAAAGAAGGGATACCGAGTAAGACACAAAAGCAAAATCCATGGAGACCACAATTGAATCCCTTCATCCCTGTTCCACCATCGGACATCCAGACGTGGGGAGCGACTTCATCCTTACGTTGCCAATACCATCTAAATATTCGCATGAAGCTATTTGCTTCATACAGTAAATAGGGTTACAGAACCAGCACGCTTCATTCTCAGCCCCGTTACCATGAGATGATACTGGAGTCCATCGCTGGTCAGTTTATGAAAAAAGAAACTAAATACCTGGTTGCTCAGGCAAGCAAGACTTTGCAGTCTACAGGGAAATTCGTAGATGTGAAAAGTAAAACACCAAGCAAAGCTTAGCACTTTTTCATATGCAAAAACTACGAATTAGAGCTTAGAGTGTCTCCTACTTCTCACTGCAAAAACAAAGTATACAATCAGTTTTTCTTAAGTATAATAGTTAAAAGGAACTAAGAAACCGTTTCCTGTAAATAAAATAACAATACCTTTTTATGTGTAAACAGTTTTCTGCGAATAGTTGCTCTAGGTGTAATTTTATGACCACTTACATGGTAAACAAACAGTAATGATACGGACTTGTGGGGTCTGAGGTGCCGTATTTATAAGTAAGCACCGATTCCAAATTTCGATAATGGCAGTGCTACGTTCTAGGCACTCCATGTCAGGACTATTGTAGCCAATAAATCTGATATCATGTTGGTAGATCCATCTAAGCATCGGGCAATGCTCGTCGACATCACCATCCCACATGACGAGAACCTCGTAAAGACCGAGAAATACAAACTTAGCTTACCTTGACTTGGCTGACGAGGTGAATGCTATGTGGGATGTTGACTCGACGATCATTGTTTCGTTGGACGTTTTGGTAAAAGGTCTTATAGCGAAGAGCCTCGACCAACATCTGAAGATACTCTCGCTAGATGGCTGGTCAGAAGGTAGTGATCCTTGACACGGTGTCGTCAGGAGGTTCCTCTTTCTGTAGTCCTCACTGCCGGTAGCTTGAACCCTGCCCTTCTGCCGGCGGCACCCCAGGATAGATTTTTTATAATGTGTATATATTTTGTATTGACATAGCATCATATTGTAAAACACCTAACCTAAGAGCATAAATGAATAAAGATTGATACTAATCTTAATGTGTGTTTTTTCAAGAAAGCAACCACACAGCAATATTTAGGTTCGTATTATGTTTTAAGCTTAAATAAACATACAATTTGTAAATCTAACTTTAAGCCATTGTGGCACCATAAAAATAGGTACCTACGTAAGTACATTTGTTATTTAGTCGGTTAAAGGAATAGGTATTCATATCAGTGTCGAAGAACTGCAACCGTGTGTTAAACCTATAAATAATAATAACAAGTATATGGTAACAGAATAAAAAGAATTGCCGTCTATGCACTTGGTAGGTAGGTATTCGTGATACATTATTACATTGATTCTCCCCTGAGGCTACGAATACAAGGAGTATGTATTTAATTGTCCAATTATAAATGTTAGGAATCGTGTTTTTCTCTAGTCGGAAACCGATCAAATTGACTTGAATTATACGGACTCTGCCTCTAGGTATTGACATTTTATAGGTTATTCTTGATCGTTCATAAAAAGGGTTTAAAAAATTAATAAATCAAAAACTATAATAATTGATTTTTTCATTTAATATGGTTTTGTACGTTTGAAGTATAAAAAGGTAAAGCAAAGTAAATATGCAAGCAAGTTAGTAGCAATAAAAATGGATAAGTGTATTCTGTCAGGTCACAATTCAATAAATTCAATGTAAACTTTGATAATCGTGTATTGAAAACTTTTAAAAATCGTCACAATTTTAGTACGTATAACTTATCGTATCTCATTTTAGTAAGTTCAATTTATCTTAAGCCCGGATCTTGTGGTAAAAGTTTTTCCTTTTTTGAATAATTAGAATTTGCGTTGGCGGTTAGTGGCGGCGGGAGGGGCTTGCGCGGCGCCGCCCCGAAGCGCGCCCATTGGGCGGACCGGCGCGGTCACCGCTTCTTGGGGACACCGTAATCGATAATGTTCTCAAACTTTTGGAATGTTTCCACTGACAATTACAAATTTGGGATTATAAACATCTTCGCTGTTTCACGATTTTAATTTAGTGCAATGCTATAGGTGTACTTAGTGTAATTCATTGCAGCATTTAGGGTAATCTAGGTACATAATTTGTATTCAGTGGACAATGAATCATGACAAAAAAAAAATGCATCATTCACTCTGAATGATTACAATGCTTGTTAATTTAATGTGAATCAACCATATTTAATTCGATTCAACAGAACAATAATAACATGTATTGTCATAGGCGTATCACTGTACAAAAAATGCCTCACAAAACAAAACGGCTTACAAAATCAAATTAAAGAATCCGGCCCGAAGAAGTCAATCGTGTAGAAACGACCTGAATGAGAATAGCTCTCTTTGTTCTACAGGTAGGTGTCAGATCGTATGTCACCGCTTGGGTGGTCCAAGATAGATAGCACAAATATTTTGAGCACATTATAATTTAAATGGGCACTGTCCCGGCCGCTGCGGTATTGTCGTACTGAAGCACGACGAATGTCGCATGGCACTTGTTTGTGTCGCCATTTTGCCCTGACCTCGCCGCGGGATGACCTGGCCTTTACGGTTATCCATTCTCCCTTCCAAGTATTCGTTTGCGGGGAGTGCGACAGGTCACGTTAGTGTGGTTCTTGGGCATTTCGCGCGTGGTGTAGAATCCCGATGGCAGTGGCTGTGGGTGAGGTGCCATTGTGCTCGCAGGGTGACACCTTACTCTATTGTTAGAGGCGCTTTGTAAGGCGGGTGTTAATGAGAATGGCCTATCCTATAATAATGCGTTTTTGTTCACAATTTGGTTAGAGGCTGCCCCGTCGGTTTTGTGTTATTTACTCGTAACCTTACTTTTAATTTCGTTAGACTTATACAAGTGTAGAAAAGTAGGTAAGTACGTATTGTACGTGTACATAAATAAACGGATGAAAGTTAGTATGCGGAAACCTACTATGGAGACACTTGGAAAAACGTGGCGAGACGAGTTATGTCATTAAAACAAAAGCAACCGAATCGATAACCACCTCCTTTTTGGTAGTCGGTTGAAAAGTAGAGAACTATTAGACAATAGCTTAAATAAAGATAATAATAACATTGCACAAAAAAGGCTCATCATATTTTGAAGCACATCATCAATTTTGAATTTTTGACAGCAAATTTATTGAAGATGCTAACATTTACCTATGTGTTGTATAACATGCCTATACCTAATATTTAGATTATACCTATTAACTCGAGTTACGTCTAAATAAAAATTCAACAGTTTATTTATAACGATCTGCGGTAACAAACATTTACAAAAATATCTATAGGTAAGTACCTACTATTATAAAGTTGTAACAATGAAATGTCTGTAGTTGAAGATATTTTCAAAAATATGATTGCACGGACAATAGTCCGTACAACCATTTTTTTTGACCCCCAAATAAAAAGTTAAATATTGTTTTTGATATTTTGTATGTTTGTATGTGTCGTTGTGGCTTCATCACGCAAAATCGGCTAAACAGATTTCAACAATTTTTGGTACACGGGTAGCTGGGTATCTCCAGATGGTTATAGGATACTTTTTACCCGACTACGCTAAAGAAAAAAACGAGCGAATATGACTTTTCTCCTCCGCGAACGAAAAGTTGCGGGCATCTTCTAGTTATCAAATAAGTAACTATCAAGTAACGCCACGTCCGTTACAAGCGTCCATTCCATAGGCTACGGTGACTGCTCAGCATCAGGCAGGTCATAACATTTGTTTGCCACTTATACTGTAAAAAAAAGGTTTTTAGATATCAGCAAAAAAAGAGTTTGTGATTGCATCGACACATGCTGAATGGGCTCAATTTTTGAAATGTATACACCACAAACAGTCACTCTTGTTTATCTTTTACACTTGATAATTCTTCGATGTGTACCTAATTCAAAATAAATCATTATTTTTTTCTTTCATATAGGTACCAAGCATTATGAATAAACAAGAAGTAGGTACGTCATGAGTTGATGGGTCATAGAGAGGAAAGGGTGGCCATCTCCCAAGTAACGTGAGAATAAGTGAAGATAGTGATGGTTAAATTTGGAATTAAAACATATTTGGTAAACTTTACATGTAAAACAATATTTAAAGGTTACAGGTTTATAATTAAGAATCATATTTTTTTGTAATCCAGTGCAGTTGCCTTACGGACTATGAATCCAAGAATTTTAATGACTCAAAAAGTATGAACATTGATAACAGTTAAAATATCGTCTAAACGTCATCTCAAAAAAAAATTGGTACCTAAATGATAGCTAAACAAGTAGGTAAACATCCAATAATGGCTGTACTTCTTACCCGACTACGCTGAAGTAAAAGGAAAAACAAAGTGTGAATTATTTTTCATATTTCTAAAGAGGCAAGTAGAAAATAAACAGTTTTGAACTTTAGAGCCTTATTAATTACCATGCGGGGACTACTTTGATTTGTGTAAAATTTTCCCTCTAATATATATGTATTTATCTATTATTTATATTTATTTTTCTTCTCAATCGTGTACTCTTGGCAGAGAAGCCATGGTCCGTGCACGGCGTTTTATATTGTCTCCCGCCATCTCTCTCTAACCGAGGCATTTCGCACGCACTGATTTAGGGGTGACTCTGTGAGGATATCCACTTGATCAGTCCATCGCAATGGGGAGCGACCTCTGGATCTTGAACCATTGCCTCTTCCCTGAACAACGAGTCTGTCCATAGCGTCTTCCTAACGCAAAACGTCACCAAAGCATATAGTTCAGTATTCGAGAGTGCACGATTGCCGAATAGCCTTTGCTTGACTTTGAGATCATGGAAAATATACATATAATATAGTATAGAGTCCATGATATCCTCAGCATTCTTCTTCAGCATCACATTTCCAAGGCATCGACGCGTTTCCGTTCCCTCACCTTCACCGTCCACGTTTGTGTACCGTAGAACAAAACCGAGTACGCTTTAAGAAAACACTGGGACTCAGTGCACATGGCAGCAAAATAGAATGCCTGTATTATGATACTATATTTAACTAATATAAGATAAGCAAATGTAAACAAGATATGAAATTGCATTGAATTGAATTAAGATAATATACTAAGAGGCGAGTTTTTGTTGATTTTATAATATTACGGTCTTCTCAGATTTTGTTTAGTTATAACTATGTGTCGTATTATATTTATTAGACTTATTAAATAAAAATAATTATATAGTAGAGCAAAACAGGATAACATACCTACCTATCGAGAGCCGGTATTAGAGATCATGATACGATACACTATTTAGCATGTTTATATTTTTTCAAATAGTGTTTTGTTGATTTTTATTAACTGGTGTTGTAAATTGTTATGCTTTTAAATATATACTTTCTCAATTGGCATTTTCTTTGCAATAGTGATTAAGTAAATAGACTTAATAGTGCAATGTTGGAACATCAATCAACCGCTAAATACACCTAATAAGCGGGACAGGGATGCAAATAACCAACGGGCTCATTAGATATATCGCGGTTCTAGCAACTAGTGATGTGCTGTTCCCGGGATTATTCTTGTAAACAGTGTAAATATTCCCAGGGTTACTCCCCATGTGGAGAAGATATAGAGGAAATTTCTATTGGTGTATACACAATATATTTTTATGGCATCCCCCACAAAGCAAAGTGTTTCTTTGGGTAATAGTTAATCAAGCATAGGTAATAAATAGTCAAATGTATATTGCCTACTAGAAGGTGCCCGCGCAACCTCGTTCACGGAGGAGAAAAAAGTCATACCACCCTTTTTTTTCTTTAGCATAGTCGGGTAAAAAGTATCCCATAATCATATGGAGATACCTAGCTTTCCGTGTACCAAAAAAAGTTGAAATCCATTTAGCCGATTTGGGGTGATGCAGCCACAACGAAACATACGAACATTTCATTTTTACAACTTTATAATATACTCGCTTCTGCCCGCGACTTCGTCCGCCTTCCGCCTTAAATTCGTTTATCGCGGATAAGGGTATTTTTCCGGGATAAAAAGTAGCCTATGTCCTTACCCAGGACTCAAACTATCTCCATACCAAATTTCATCCAAATCGGTTCTGCGGTTTAAGCGTGAAGAGGTAACAGACAGACAGACAGACACACTTTCGCATTGGTATGGATTGCCAATTTTATTCCCGGGGAATATTCTCAGTCAAAGATTCAATCATTCCAAAGTTACATAATTATCACAGTTTTATGATTATATACATAAATTAAAATACTTTCATTTAAATAGTTGTTTTGCTTTTAAATAACGAAATCTTGATAGGTTACGGTAGGTTTAGCCAATAATATTTTTTGATTGTATATATTTGGAACTTTACATTGTAAAGATAGGTATACCTACATTTAAATACGAAATTAACTTCGTTTTAGATTCAATTTCTTTTATTTTGCTATTAGTATTGTTCCTAGGTTTAGGAAATACTATCAAGAACAAAGGAATATTCCCGAAAATGTTTCCTAGGGCAATATCCCGCTCCCGGGAATATTCCCACGTCGCATCGCTACTTGAAACATTGCGACCAGCAATGCCTGCAATTTACAAGTCCTGCCACTTAATGTATCAATAACGATGCGTAATTATGTTGACTAGAACCACATGTTAGTGTTGCTCGTACAAACTGCGCATGTAGTTTTTATGAGAGCTTAGTAAATAACGTTTCGATATTTCTATGACAGTTGTCGTTTAGATTCCAGCAAAACAACTGTTTTCCGTTTATTGAGCAAGTTGTTTTTTTTTGTCACGGATATAAAATATTATATTTTTAACAAACTTTTCTTTCTGTCGACGACACGGCTCAGAGAGTTGCTAGGCTTAATTGGCAGGTGGTAGGGCACATTGTTCTGGGGCAGAAGTTCTCGAGTGGTGACTGCGTACATGACGACGCGGCCTGGAAAAGCCCCCAACAAAATGGACCGATGATTTGGTGACGATCACGAGAAACTGTTGAACGAGGGCGGCGCACGATCGGTCTTTTTGAAGATCCTTTATCAGCACTGGACGTTTTTGGGGTGGAAATGTAGATGTGCAAAGGTACTTACCTAAGAGATAATTCAAAAGGTTAGATGAGATTTGCAACTAGAACCAATGAAGTTATGATTGTCTGGAAAGTGATGGTTGCCTGCAAGATATCGCTGTCTAGCGATAAGGCTGACTGTTGTTTACTTCTTCTCGAATGTATTGTTTTCTGTACTCTGTTTTGTGAGGTGTGCAATAAAGAGTTACTGTACCTGCCTATTGTATTGTTATATAAAAATATATTGAGGTATAAGTCTTATTGAATTTATATGTAACTAATAGGCATAGGTACAGTCAGCTGCAAAATACGGAACCCTAAAAATTTACACGATTAGTCCGTTCTTAAAATATCTTTGATAGACTCTATTACTTGTCAAAAGGGTTGAAACAAAAATTATTTTAAAACAGACTAATTGTGAATATCTTTTTGAAGCTGACTGTATAGATATCTGAATAGGACTAGTAATATACTACTCACTACCTGATTACTTAAATATTTACATTCAACTGACTCAAAAGTATAATTAAAACATATTTTTGTTATAACATACTAAGACCTTGTAACATATCAAACTAAAATAATTTATATTAAAAGTTTTAACGCCTCTTTTTTTCTTCATCTGGAGATACCCAGCTACCCGTGTACCAAAAATAGTTGAAGTCCGTTAAGCCGATTTGGCGTGATGAAGCCACAACGACACATACAAACACAAAAAATTCCAAGAAAATATATTTTTCATTTCAGTGACCTCCAAATAGTCCGTTACAATATTATTTTTGAAAATATCATGAAATGAAAACATTTTATTTTTACAATATTATAATAGTATAGATGTTTATTTATATTATTACCAATAGTCTAAAAATAAGTACTTGTCGCTTCATAGGGTAGTTGGAAATAAGGGAGAGATAATTCATGGAACCGTTGACTAAGTGTCGCTAGTTACTGTTCAATTTGCTTCGCGTCGTCCGTGTATAGGTCTCAGGTACGGCCAAAAATTTTGCAAAAAAATTACCAAAATGTAAAATCATTTTTATGGCCATTATACCCAGAGGTGGCTAATTGTATGTAATGTGTTCGTTCTTGCCATTATACCGGACACCTTGGAAGAAAGATTTTTTAAGTTTTGGTTTCATTAGGATTGTTATCTTTTTGTTGAACAAGGACTGTATCGTTAATTATGGAATCAACTTTAACTAGCCGCATTCCTTTCGTAAAGTTTTTATTAGATCAAAGTTGCACATGTGTTTAATTAGTGCCTTGATAAACCTACCCCATTTATCCGAGTAACTATATACCTACTATTAATAAAGAAAGAATAGAAAATGTACTATTTGCGAAGAAGGCGATGTTACACAAAAAAATAATACTACGTAAATCGCAATTACACTGATTCATAAAGTATAACATCTATGCATGGTAATCATTTATTTTTGTTTAAAAAAACGGTTGTGTCTGTGCTCGGTGGCCATTTTGAGAATATAGTATAATTACTCATTGCAACTCGGACATTCACATCTAATATAACTTATCAAGCAGCTTTTCTGTTGAGGTGCTCTACCGGTGGTTCGATTCCATGATGGTCAATTGTGCTTTGGTGTCAGGCACCTTTGACATGATACCTTTGCCTAGTCTAGCTTCTTGCTGCCGATTGCACCATAGATTGATGGGAACCCAAAACATTATGTAAAAGGTAACTCACTCGTATACCTTAAAAGTATAAATCCTTTATATTTATTCTGAGGATGCTCAATTGGGAACTCATGGAGTGGCCACTTAGAGAGCATATGTTTTGGGAGCATACAAATCAACCTGTTATATTATAAAATTGTAGATGGTTGTCGCTGAAATAGCCTCAAGTTTAGTTCAAAAGCCTGTCCGGACTATATTTCCTGGGCGATTTTGAAACCATCATTAATTCCGTAAGATATGATAGTTAATCACATTATATCAAAAAAGAAATGTTTAAGAAACACTCTCAAATAATATCCTCAGAATATTGTCATTTAAAATAATACAGTTGTTAACAGTCAGACTAGGTTTTGTCTGTTTTCATAATGAACGATACGGTCCTCTTATGAAAGTTAATTGTTCAAAGTTTAATTATAAATATACATACATAGTCTCCTGAAGCCGAGAAGGATTTTTGCATTTTTGAATTTCGTACCTTGAATTTGATGACTGTTCAAAACTCGATTTTAATTGATACTTTTAAGAGTACACGAGTCCTCAGGAGGGTAGAGTTTAATAATAATGTGTCAGGTTTATTTTTGACAGCATTTAAAGAAAACTGCCCCGGGCTTACCCTATTGTAGAAATTCTACAGTTATGCTCCCCACCCCATAACTATATTTAGTTTCACCGCACGATAGGTACAATGTACATGTCCTCTGGCAAGGCGGCGTCAGATAAAAGTCGGCGAGTGTCCGAGGTATAAATAAATATATTCATTAGGCGACACCCACGCTGTATCTCGGCACTAAATCGTACGTGTATCGCCCCTGTCCTGGACAGTACAACGCGTCGCGGCCACTTCCAAGCGACCGAGTAAAAAAACATGGGACCTGCCTTCTTATCCTTTACTAATATGAATGGGAAGGGGATCGTGGGTACGCAGGCTGGAAAGTGAATTTGTAAAAACAATGCAACTTTATTTTTACCTACATATAAGTAAAATGTCAAATAATAGCGTTGAATATATCCTGGATAATTCTGCAATTGCATATAAGTAAGCAACATTGTCAGTACCTGTAGGTTTTTATCTTTTTTTTTCGATTTTAAATTTGACCCGAGGGGTTATTGCCTAACGGATTATTGACAATTGGTATCCGAATCAACTGTCATAGCCCATACAAAATCATGACACTTCATTCTGAGTCCGAGCGTCAAACGCGTTAGGCAATAGGGGGGCTGGTTAGGGCTCCTTACTCTCCTTTAATTGGATTTAGCGGGGGGAGCGCAAACCCCCAACGAGAATGCCATCCGCTGCCACTTAGTTGGTTGAAATAAGAAACTACGGGCTTGTTTCCCACGCCGACGGGGTTTCCATCATCCGGATCGGAGAGCACGTTCCTAGGACGCCGGGTATACTGACCTTTTTGATGGGATGACCAGGATGCAGTGGCGTGGCGTCAGGAAAATTACAAGGGAACCCGAAGCGTATTCATTTACAAAAATTTAAAGAAAATTTGGCTTATATGGACGTCACGCCACTGCCAGGATGCGCCGTGAAATGCATACAGGTCATCCGGGTTTTACCTTTTCGGTCAGCCTCTAGTGTGATTCTTTAAAGTAAAGAAAAAAAAGTACAGTTTTATTATTTTCTCAAAATATGGAAAATTTTTGCACATTGGATAGAAAAGCGAAAGCACTATTTTAATAGGCGAAAAAACTACCAGGCCCGTATTCCGTGCACAATGAAAATCAAAAGATATAAAGGAAGGAAGATGCGGAATACAATTAAAAGAAGTTTTTTAGTTTTATTTCTTCATTTATTTACTTTCCTAAGCTAGGTTTTTTTATACTACGCACATAAAAAGTAAAATACAAAATATAAACACATTTTAAAAAAACCTAACCTAGGGTACCGCCGGCAGGGGCAGGGCTCAAGCTACCGGTGGTTATAGGGCTGCACAGAGAGTAACCTCCTGTCCCTTGATCCAGCCATCTAGCGAGAGTCTTTGAGGTGTTGGTCGAGAATCTTCGCTATAAGACCGTTTACCGAAACAACTATCGGGACCATAATCGTCGAATCAACATCCCACATGGCGGCCACCTCGTGAGCCAAGTCAAGGTACTTGCTGATTTTGCCCTTCTCGGCCTTCACGAGGTTGTCGTCATGTGGAATAGTGATGTCGATGAGTATTGCCCGGCGCATAGATGGATCTATCAGCACGATATCAGGCTTATTGGCTACAATAGTCCTGTCCGTGATGATAGACCGACCCCAATAGAGCGCGGCACGAACGCGGTGCGTAGTCAGTTTTATTACTATTATTTATTTCAGTTCCAAACTGCTTTACGCTACTTTATACGTACCAGGAGAGCCTCACTTTTACGGGTTTTTACAAAGCGCGCTATTTATGAGATGTCTCAATAGGTAATATGGAAAGTTTATTGTATATTTAGTCACGATATTTTCTTTTTTTAATTTTAACAAAGATATTGTTTTCTTGCCAATATAGGTCCAGTTTTCAAGGACCCATCTGGTCAGAATATTGTTGTTGAAAGTAATTCTGTCACTAGTATCTCCTGAGTTCCGAGGAATAAAAACAAGAAAAAGTTGATCAACCCACGTAACAAACATAACCTCAAAAAGCCGCCGGCCCGGGAAATATGTCTGATTCCTAAAAAAAAACACTATATATTATTTAAGAATCAATACCTATACATATTTATTTTATAAGTAAGAAAATTAAAGGTACTTTCTAATAGTAATAATAATATTTGAATTTCATATCCAAAAATGATAAAATATTTTTTACCAGATACGTATATACTAGCATCTGGCAAGCGACTTGTTAATTAGTATACTTCAAAAGTAATTATATCTACATGTAAATTACCGTATTTGGCGATCAAAGACGTAATTAATAAGAATTTGCCACTTCACTCATCAAAAGAATCGCATATACATGCAGCAATTATTTTTCTCTGTAATTAGAATAGAGCGTCTAGCAGTGATACCATGCGGTGATTCTGCCCGGCTATATATCACTGGATTCAGACTGTATTTCTGTAAAATAAGTGTTAATATTGTTTGTATTGCAAAGTAGTTCATATGTACACGAGTGCAGTGCATCAAAGGGTCTCGCTACTGTTATTACACGCCACTTTCCTGTAATTACTGTATTGAATATAAATCCCTCCAGGTTAATCCCGGCAACAGATTGCGTTTAATGGTACCACATGACGCTTTACTTATAAAAAGTGATTTTATTTTCATAAAAAGGCAATTATGATTTCGTGCTATCTCGATGAACCTGATGACGCTTGTACGTGGTCCAATACTGTCGTGGTTATAGTTATAATATAAGAAATTGGTATTGGAATAATAGAGATTTTGAAACCCATAGAATAAGTCAGTTAGCTAGCTTGATGGCTTTTGGCTTTTGACTGCCAATACATTTTTGTACCAAGGTGCACGCATATTATAATATTTATAATTAGAATTTTATTCAATTTCTTATTTATTGTGTTATTTTTCCTTAAATGCTTAAAATCGCGCACTAGTATTGAGATCGATAGCTCACCATCTGCACATTCTCACTTAAGTCATTAATAATTACTGTCTTCTGACTGGTTAAAATTGACGGCCTGCCTAAAAAAATAATTTACAAATAAATTCTTCTTTAAATTAATTATTATGATGGCAACCTTACCGTGGTGCCGTGTTTATTAGAACGGATGTTAAGCTTGGTTAACTAGATCCACTTCTAATTAAAAAACAAATCATTACACTACCTATACCCGTCTCTAAATATAGCAGATATCTATTCCGTGCCAGAACGAGACAGATATACATTAACACCTTCGTTAAAGAAAACTGGTAAAAGATCACCTGTGCTCACTACCGTAATTCTACCGACGGCGGTAGAGCACCTGTCCCTTTCATGCGATTCATGCTTAAGCCGAACCGAACGAGTGCGAGTAGGAGTAGTTCCGTTCGCTTTCGATTCTAAAAGATCTTTAGTACTGTATTGATGACATGAAATAAACTTTAATATCAAATCGCTTAAGGCTTTGATTCGTATTTGGAAAAGTAACGAGTTTGAATTTAAAAAGTTAAGAACGGGATGGAAGGTTACAATCGAATCGAGCGTTGCCGTAATCTTTGACGCGTTCGGAAATCGAATTAAGAACGTTAGAGTGAGAGGTGCATGGAGGCTCGGGTCCGTGGAGGCAGTTTTTGTTATTGTTTGGCGGCGGAGATTTTTTCCGAGGCGTGCGAATGGGAGTGGGCGCGCTAGTGGGCGCGCCGGGCACCAAGCGCGCTCTTCAGTGTTCTGGCTGAGCTTCGAGCGAGCGCGTGCTTGCCTAGTGCGTCCGCGAAGGTTCTATAGGTTCCTTGTGTTGGACTGATAAGACTGGGTTAGTGTCGTGGACTGGTCGCATGTTAGCGTCGGAGACATGTTGATATCTGCGGGCAGCGGCCCCACGCCTGAGTTCTCCCCCGCCTCGTGCTGCGCGCCCTGGAAGATGGAGCCGGCGGCGCCCGCGCCCGCTGCCATGTCGCAACCCCTTAACATATCCCCTAATGGTGAGCTATTTTCATTTTCCTATCAGACACTTTTTTATCATTTTTTTTACTTTGTTTCGAGTGTTTGATCAGCTTTTCATGATGTATGGATATATATATGTTATATCATAAAAATTTAAATAACTACTTAGGTACGTTACTATCTTCATTGATTTTTAATAATAATTTTGTGATTCACTGTCAGTTTTTACTTGAGTGGGAAACTTTTCAAAATATTTTTCTGTTGATAAATCCAAAATCATCCCCGGGGACTATTAGATTACTTATTAATTTTCATTTATTCATGTTTATAAGTTTTTATTTCATATCAAATAGGCATTATTTATTTTTATAGCGACGTAAAATATAACTAGGTACTTTATTAAATTAGGATATGATTCAGATAACAAAATATGGCCGAACATAAAAAAAAAACTTATACCTATGTAGAACATTTATAGAGAAGTATGGATGTACAACATTGTATTAGATCTACACTCTTCGTCAATGATAGGTAGGTAGGTTTAAATGTATGTACCTATATATTTGCTGAAGACCGCTGTCAAACTTCTATGAAGCCTTACTCATATCAATTTTGTTACTCGTATTAAGGGCAAGTGTTGTGCCTGTGGAACGGTGACATGTGGACTCTACCAGTATTGACAATGTCATTATTAAATCTTAGAGAAAATAATTGAACGCCTCTGACAATCATTTTTAACGCATTGCAACTAATCAAGAATTGTTATGATCAAATTTCAAAAATAATGTATTTTTTGGCAGAACAACATTTTCATCAGCAAAATGCACTCTTCGTTGAAATTATAAACTGTTTGACGTACAGCTTACGAGTTACGTTGCATTTATATAGTTGATTAGAACGTTTGATCATCCCTTTATCACATTTTTGATAGTCTAGGACAACTTTTAGCTGAATCGTTTATTTTTGTTTATATCATCGGATTTCTTTCTATGGATAACTTCCTGAACTTAGGGTAAACCGTACAGTTTATCAATCCCAAAATTGTAATTTGCAATCATAGATAGTGGGAAATCATGAACACTACAGTTTACCCTACCTATGGACAGTCTGTACGTACAATACATTTTAGTCGTCGTGTCGCACAGTAAGGGAATTGGAACACATACCTTTTTCGCTCTTGTCACAATGACAATAAGGATTAAAAGGCTAAGTACATGTTTAAATTTTCCTTACTGTACCAATAGACGGATGAAAAATACGGGTCTTTGTAATTATTACAAGATGAAGTAACACCGAAAGCCCTAGGCATAAAATATCTAATGCATAAAATGTGAATTAAGTCTAATGAGGTCGTCTAGAACAGAAAAAAAATGGTTTTCTATTCGAGGATCTGCAAAAGTGTGCTAAAAACAATCAAAATGTCTTCATTGAATTGTACCCAAATGGAATTAACTATGTAATTAACTATCTAAACGGAGCATAAGTTTTGAAAAAATATGACGGAAGAGTACTTACGTACTTATCAAAAAACAGTACATACTACATAATCGTAATTTCATAATCATTTAAAAACCGATTATTAATAGTGAAACTCTGATGATTCTATTCAAGATTTCTATAAAGCAAAATTTAATATTTTATACTTGTTATGGATGACTTCGCTACTCCAAACTTTGTATCAGCAGTTTTTAAAACTGTTGTCTTGATTTTCCATAGACGTTTCGCCCTTAGGTATACCTAAGGGCAAGTGAGTAAGCCACTGGCTCGTAAAAGTACTGCCGATCTACTACCGAGCAAGTGTTTTTTAATATGTTAATATATTATGATTGCGCATAGGTAATTCTACAAAAGCGTGTGATTATAATCAATGGACTAATTGGTAGATTAGTATTCACAGATTTTTTTTACCTAAGATCTGGAGTGTCCATAGGATAGCACTTGCCCCTAAACGTTAACAGTTATTTATTTATAATATTATTTCAAATTTCAAACACTGTGCTGTATGTTGCACTCATATAAGCATTGTAAAGACATGTGTATGATCCTCTGTTTGTTATATTACCTCATTTATTAAATATTGTTTTTTTCAATTTTATTTAAAATCGTTTGTAAATATTTTGAATACCTGAATTGCCTGTCTCAAATTGCCCATTCCAGATAAAACTTTTGTATGATTGAACGAGTGATGAATGTATTTTTTGTATTCCTATCAAAGTGACGTACTGAAAAGTATTTTCAATAACACATTGTAAGTTAAAGTATACGTTTCGAATAAACAAATGATTCTAAGTAAGATTAATCGACCATTGAAAATAGCTTGATGCTGGTGTACTCCTTTTTAGACAAGCGCCAAGGCAGCGTAAATAATCAAAGAACCTTCTTTTTTTCAAGTTATTAAGTTATGTCGGTGTGTCCATCACTTTGTATGAAAACGAAACTGATAAATATAATTTATACATACATTTGGTTTAATTTCTCATGATCGAAAACAATCTTATTTTAGTTTCGAAAAGTAAATGATAGTTTGAACCCCTATAATTATAATCATAATACTGCGAACATCAAAATATATGCAACATATTTATTTCACACGTTTAAAAACACAGTCTATCGATACTTATCTATTGATACTTAATAATCGAGTTATTTTTATTTAAAAAAAAACTTAAGCGTTTTTCGCGTTATTCCATATTTATTTAGGTATTCATTATCATTGTTTGGCGACCGGTTTGGCTCAGTGGGAGTAACGTTGCCTGCGAAGCTGAGGTCCTGGGTTCAAATCCCGGTATAGGCAAATATGTGATGAGCATAAATATTTGTTCCTGAGTCTTGGATGTTGTCTATGTATATAAGTAATATATCTATTAAATATATCGTCGTCTAGTACCCATAACACAAGCCTTATTGAGCTTACCATAGGACTAGTTCGATTTGTGTAAAATTGTCCTGTAATATTTACTTATTTATTGTAAATTATTATTATTATGTCAAAACATTCATAAAAAAAAAACCATGAATAACGTCGAAGCGCCGCGATTCTATGTGCGCGTTTGTCTATGCGCGCAAACGTCACAACACAATAAAAAAAACCAGCCAAGTGTGAGTCGAACTCGCGCACCGAGGGTTTCGTACAAACTTTCACTTGCGTTAAGTTTACTTACTGATATCTATAGCGTTGCATACAAATAAGGTGCAAACTTAACGCAACCGGGTTGTTCAAATGGGTTTTTTAATTAAAATAAAAAATTGCTACTTAGAGATTCAGTTATAATTTTCGTGTTATATTTATGTTTCTTTATACAAATTCTAGTGAGACTCCCATGTGTGACTGTGGTCTTCAGGATCAAACTGTGCATATCGTGAAGCACTGTCCAAAACGACGCTTCAGCGGTGACCCGAATGACGTCTATAAAAATTTACCACAAGAGGCTCTGGACTGGATGCGAAACCTGGATATAGAATTATTTTAAATTTCTAGAACTACCCTACGCCATACGATTAAATAAATATACAAATTGTGAAAAGAAAAAAAAAATCGCTTGGTAACCTTCGGAGATAAGGGAGGGTATGGTATTTTCTCCACATTTTTCTTAATATAACGAAGTTTAAGAGCACAATATAATATGGTACCCTACTTTACGTAGTGGCTAAATTTTTGCCCTAAAAAAAGCACAAGCAGATAAGTATTCTAAATTTCGTAATTATGCCGTTTGATTTTTGCGGTAACCCCGGTAATTTTTCGCATTTGGAGGATATTTTCATAAATTAATTTTCGTAAATATAAAAATGAAATCCTATTTTGGACCTTTTTTGGACACATGTTTTTGTGCATTCTTGTAATCAGAATGGAAAGTGTTGTATTTAAATACAGAAATAAATACCATTATTATACTCATATTGTATTGCCATTGCTTGCAAACGGTAAATAAACGTAGCCTGAGAAAATTTACACCAATTTTTCAGATGAAATTTACGAAAAAGAAAGTAGATACAACCCCATTTTTTTAATTTTTGTGACAGTTTCTATTTCATATAAAAATAACCATTTCAAAAGTTTTTCGTTCTAACAGAGGGTAGTCGACAAATAGAGCGTAGGTGACAGTCACAGCATAGAAAATCATATAGAAGTTTTAAGAATAATTAATTATCGAAATTAAACTGCTGTTCTTCTTGAGCACTGTGGTTGTCACAATTTTGCTAATGACGTCATTTGGAGGATATATACTTCTTTCGCATTTTTCAGAATTATTATTATTATCAGCCTGAACTGTACCACTGCTGGGCAAAGGCCTCCCTCTCTTTCTTCCATTTGTCCCTATTTAAGGCAGCAACGGACCAATCCCTTCGGAACGTGTCTAGGTCACCCTGCCGTCTCCGTCTTCGTCTACCGCGACGCCGAACTCTATTGGGCGGGATCCAGTCAGTGGTATTCTTGACCCACAGTTCGGTCGGCATGCGGTAAATTGGTCCAGCCCAGTCCTACTCGCTTGGTAGCTGTCAGGGCTACGTTGGAAATTTGGGTTTTGGAGTGTAAGATGGTATTTTTAATGCAATCTGTTAATTTGCCCTCTGGCAAACCTTGAGGGAATATTTTTGAGCATTAGTCAAAGGCCAAGTCTGGGCACCATAGGTGAGGATCGGAAGAATGCACATATCCATGAGTTTTCGCTTCAAAGTTATGGTGAGTTCCCAAATATCTTCAAAATTAGAATAGCTTTATAAAAATAAAATGTTTTTGGGTTTCTTGTTAGTATGTTAACAAAATGAGTGTCGATTTCATATTAAGTAAAGACTTGGAAATTTGAAATGTGGTCAATTATGCGTATCAGCGTAAATTCGTTTAGTTTGCAGGGCTTCCTTGAGGTGTTCTAATAATTCTCCTAAAAGTTTGCGGGTGCAGGGTGTAGGGACTTTGCTGAAGACAGAACTTTGGTTCAAATGTCACTTTTTTTAGTTATTTGATTCTATCTCGAAAATAATTGAAAATACCTATACAGCTGCCTATAGCGATGGGCGAGTCGAGTTGTCTGGTTCGAACTACTCGAATCAGAGTCTAAACGAGTTGATTCGAATCAAGTCCCTCCCTCGAATCGAATGAACTCGCCGATTCCACTTACCGGTTTGACTTGCATTACTCTAGAATTGTTCTGATATATCCATTCTTCCACAAAACTTGTACATTTTTATACAAAAAAATTAAATAAAATTACAAAAATCATCGGCCTCAAACATTTTTTGTTTAGATTTAGTTCCGTAAATTTGGACTACCATATCGATTTATCTGAATAAAACACATTTTTGTATGTAAATTTGGACTACCATATCGATTTAACTGAATGAAACACACATTTTTGTATGTAAGAGATGTGTTATTATAAATGGAGAATTTTTATTCAAGTGATTTTTGCACAGAAAAAAAATAAAACATATTTTTCAGTCTTTTTCAGGTTCCAGAAACATGTGTATTTTTGTGACCAACTAACCAAAATATTTCAATCATGTTTAATCACCGGTCTTGTGCTGCCTTCATCCAACGGTCTAGTCCAGTAAAATGTGTGCATATTCCCTAACGATTTCTTCTGTTTCATCTTGATCATAATGCCAGAATATTATTATTTTTCTCAATGGAAAATCAGCCCAACATACTCATTAGACATACCTATGTTCAAAATGAATGCGGGAAAATCCGTTCGCATGCATCTGATATGAGCGTTGCCTTTGTATACTTTATTTGTAACAAGGGGTTTTGAGGCTATCTCTACCTAATGTGTTGGTTATGTTTTCTCGTTATTGTTGATCTATAAAACAGTTAAGTAATTTACTGTTGACAGACAACGCTCAGCCAAATAATTAAGAAGATACATGAAATTTAAAATCAGAGGTAATTAAGCGACGCGACTAAGATGTATTTTTTTTAAATTTGAATTGTATGCGAACAAATTGTTTTTTTTTTTTAATTGGAATTGTATGCGAACGAAGTTGCGGGTAAACGCTAGACTAGCTATATTTTAATTTCTGTAGTAAGTATGTAATGTGTACAAAGGTTAATACCATTTTGCTTGAAAAAAAAGTAACATACTTATTCTCGCGCTTGTAATATTTAGGAACCGATGAACATTGGGGATGTTCTTCGGTTCGATCTGTGATCTGATTAATCGTCACGTCAAATAAGAACCTGGCCCTTTTTATGGTTTTAGGCTTTGGATTTTCCTGGATAAATAATGTTACTACCTACAATATATATCATATTCAAAAAGTCTATTCTTATGTGGTTTTTATTCTCTTTTCTTGGGTTAATTTATTTTATTATCTTTTATCTTAAGGGCATCTATGGAGGCATAAATTTAACATTGTCGTTAATTAATTATGTTAAAAGACAACATAGCGGTGGCGGAATAGAGAAAAACAAACGGACCATTTTGAAATTAATTCTAATGATTTGTGTGGATTCGGGTATTTCATATTAAAGAAAATATCTAAATAAACATGCAAAGTAGTTAAACGCAACCACTAGTTTACAAGATACCTATGAAAATAAAAAATGTATGATATATATTAATTTGACAACATTAATCGTCATCATACGTGAATTGTAAACTACTACTTATATTGCAGATGAGGTAGGTCCATAGACTGTAGGTAGGTCACATACCCACCTACGTCAGTGAAGCGTCTTAGCGGGCACAAGGGGTTGATCGTCATTTGTCATTCGGCCGCCCGCGCCCGCGCACCCAGCTGCCGCGATGAGTGAGCGAAAACCACTGCCACGGGACATTGTTCGCATTGTACGGGCGATCGAACTAATTAATCGGTAGATCGGCCGCTAGATTGCCCGGTAGCGTTTCCGGCGATGGTTGCTCAATATTCACCCGACGATATTACCTATACACCACGTTTGAAACGTTTTGATTAACGATACCAAACAAATCGACAGCAAGAGACGGAATTTATAGCCGTGTCCAACCAGAGACGTCGCTGACAATTTTATCCGATCAAAGATAGTGCTCGTAATACTGCCGAGAACGCAATAGAAGTAGTAGAATCTGGTATAACAGTTCAGATAACAATCTAAATGTGAATCGTAAACATCTAATAATGCTGAGAATTATTTAATTACTAATTAATATAGATAATAATTAGCATCGATGTTGTTAAACTGGCTTAAAACACACATGTTTATAGTGCGTGAGTCAGAGACAATTCATTCGTTGGGTAAGTGGCGACAGTGTAGTCTGTTTTTCACGTCAACGTTTATATTGAGGCAGGTTTGATCAGGTGCGCTAATAAATCTAATTAACATTTAAATGGTGATCACGCATAATAATCAGCTGGCTTGGTAAACTGAGGCGATGCTGCTGCTTAATTAGTAGACAATTGTAACTATGTATTAATGGGGCGTTAAGTCGGCTACACATGCAGCCTGTGTACGCACACTTGTTCACACCGAACAGCGTTTGACGCAAGAATGCCGACATTCTGTAAAACCCCAGCACATTCCTCTATTTTAAAATTTGATTGAATATTGATTATGATATGATAATACACGTGATACGCGTGAATTAAACAAACTTTTTTTTCTCGTTTTATTATAAAAAAAAAACCGGCCAAGAGCATGTTGGACCCTGCTCAGTGTAGGGTATGTAGTGCATACGAAAACATGCACTACATATGGAAAATACTACGTTATGAAAAAGCGCACAAGCGTAAAAGCGTATGTCCACGGCACTTACGTCCTTTTGTTGAAAATCGCCGTTTTTCGGCAATAAGTCAAAACGGTATAACCGATCATGTTGAAAACAATTTTCGTTGAAAGTATTTAATAAGCTTAATTTTTGTGGTTTTTCATATTTTTGGACATATTATTATTTACAAAATAGAGGCGGGTATGGAGTGCCCCCCCCTCCAACGAAAGCCTCAAGGTCAATCCCATAGGTCTTTTTTCACAGATTGTAAGGGAAACAATAAGTATATAGTAATAACTGAATAAGTATAATAAATACTTATTTAGTTAATTTAGTTAGCTAGATATAACAAATGTATCGAAGTGTAATAATCACCCACTAAACAAACTACTAAGGCCAATTATTTAAATTTTTACTGTTCTAATTCTGGCACTGGCTAACATATATTACAAATTTCGTGAAAGGTTAGCTTCATTTGATTTTTGAAAATTTGATAATATTATTTTTTTCCTCTTTATAACAATTTGTCTCCCTACTTAAAGTGTTCATATTATGAAGTCGCAGAGGCCGTAATGTGGCCATTAAAATGTAACTGGAACCTTTTTGTTAATTGAAAATCATATTTTACATTTGTTAACTCTACCGTTTTGTAATCATTTTATACTCAAAGCGTCAGTAAAAGCATTTTCATGACTTTCAGTTATTCTAATACATTTGTCTTTCCCTACTTACGTTTACGTTGGAAATTAAATTAAGTGGCTTGGAACTTTGAACTCTTTAGAGCACGGGTTAAGTTACTGTAATACTGGAATATTTATTAGTTACTAATTCACAAGCTTTTTAATTAATAAGGAAACACAACGTGTATGTTGTTGTTTGTAGTTCTTATTCATTCAGGCAGGTCCTAGAAAACATAATTCTAGTGGTTAATTTTATCATTTTGGTGTCAGTTCAAAAATAGATGAAAAAGCTTAATGACTACTATTTTCATCGTACCGTACGATTTACTATATTTGTATGTACATCTTGACACACATTTTTGACGGCAGCCCTAATACGGCATAAATATAACTTTACGATTATACTGCCGTAGTGAAAAAGTCAAATGTTTTTAAATTGACCTAAAGAATCTAAATATTACTGGAATTAAAAGTATTCGAAATCGAAAATAACACATTAGGTCCAAATGGAAATCTGTTACAAGAATTACCCGCACATATCCGTCCAACAGTGGACACATCTAATAATAATAATATGTGTCGCTATTTACAAGGGCCTATCTAGCAGGGGGCAAATCGTCGCCTTAGTGCCTTCAGCCATGAGACCCTTTTTCCTGGTAGATGTCCGATTGTCTCAAGCAATAGCCCAGTATATATTGTCCAGTTAAATCTCATACACCTGTATACTTAGATCCCATCAATCTCCAATACTTCTTGCATCTAGCTGGTGCTGTCTCTGAGCTCGTCCTGTGACACGGGCAGGAACAGCATCCGCGCGGTGTACCCCTTACATTTAATTATATTGTTTAAACGACCTCTACGCGTTGGCTTAGGCTCCGCGCACGCCTCCCCAAGGTCCGGGACACCGTTGTCCCGTGAGCCGGTGCGACATACAAAATATAAAAATAATGCCTGTAGCACACCTCCGCCGCGCAACCGCAAAACGCCATACAGAGCGCGCGAAACTAAAGCGGAACTTTCTTGGGTTCGACGTTTCGCGGTGGAGATGTGCTACCGGTATAATATTTATTTCAAGTAACAAAAGAATCATACGTAAGATGGTTAGTAGGTTTGGTTTATATACGTAAGCTGAAAATGATAAAGAGATTCTGAGTCATTCGCGTTAGTTTGCGGACTAGTATCTTTGTTCACTAGTCACGTATAGGGCCGCATTGAACAAGAATGATAATCTATGCCCTTAAAATAAATAAAAATGTTCTTATTAGTTGACGAATTTAAAATGTTATATAGACATGTACTAGAGTTTGACACTTTAGTTGCTGTTGTATGAAAATGTTTCGAGCATGCATGATTTTTTTTAGCGCGTGTCTTAACAGAATATGAAAATACAGCAAGAAGGTGTCAAAAGTGATTTTTCTCTACTATTTTTTACATGAATAAGCTTTTATTAAAGCAAAAATACAAAATCATGCATATTCACTATTATCTATGCTTCCAATATGTATAGGTACTGTACATACTTAAGCCAAGTCGTAATGCAGTAGCTAGACTCGGTTTATTTATTAAAAGCTCACTTCCGTCCTTGATGCACTTCCCCGCGACGACCACTAAATCTTCCGATCATCCTCACTGAATATGCAATGAGCTACGCCGCGAGCTATAACAGCTTATGTGGCCAAAATACGTAGTTACATAAGTCTTTTAGGTTAGCTTTGTTGAAAGGCTACATATGGAAGCTCGCGATGGTAAACATTTTACGTAATTCCTGTCAAATTTTAGAACAATACAAACTATAATAGTCTTGTGAATTTAATAGAGTTGAATTATGTACTGAATAGGAGTTTGTTCTATAAATAAAAATAATCATTAAGATGATACCATCATCGACACTATTCCAATAGTTAGCATTGGTACCTTGAATTGTAATATAGTTGACAAGCATGGTGTAAATTATTGAATGCCCATGTCAAACAATAGGAGGTTTCCTTATCTACCGGTGGAAAAACAGGGCACATAATAAAATAATTAATACTAAACAGATTGAACTTATTTTTAATAAACTAAATAAATTGCTTATTTAAATAAAACAATTTAACGGATTATATCGCGTATATTATCTCATTTGAGTTCCCGACGTTTCGGAAGCTTTTCAGCTCTCCATGGTCACGGGTTGACTGACAAAAGATATATTTTCGTCTGTCAAAGTTATAATTTATGCAAAATACCCACTTTGAGAAAGCAAATAAAGGTGTACATACATGCGAGATGGGCCTAATCTGTAAAGATTATTTTATTTTGTTAATTTACCAAGCAGCAATTCACAAATGAGGCGTACTGAGGAGAAAAGAAACGCTGCAAAGAAAAACTCCCAGGCTACATCATTACTAATTATAATATTTTAAAAAGCAAATATCTTATCTGTTAAAAGTAGTTAAGCGGTCTTTGTTTTTTAAATATTATAATTAGTAATGAGGTAGCCTGGGAGTTTTTCTTTGCAGCGTTTCTTTTTTCCTCAGTACGCCTATAAAATATAATAAAGTACTAATACTAAAATAAAATAATTAAGCCCTTCTTGTTGTTTTATTTAAATGAGTAATAATAATCGTGGAAACGGAAGAAAATATTAAATAAGTTCCTTTTTTTTTCAATACGCTTTCTTTATTCCTAAATTCTATTCACGAAGACAATAAGTAGAGTAAATACGAGGGCGGAGTATTAAAGTCTGGTAAAATTCTAACTTAGGCTAAGATTTTCACAAATTGCGTTATATTTTCTTGTACTTTAACCTTTTCGATGGTTATATATATATATTTTTTCAATTGAAAAAAACATTCACTCATTGTTTTGCAAACATGGAGACAAGTGAATTTAAATTTTTGTGTAAGCATTATTTTTTGTACAAAAAAACTTGGAAAAGGCTATGGGGAATCTGTTTTTCTAATTAAATTATTCACAGGTGGTTTACGGATTTTAGCTGTGGTCGCACTAACACTAATGCATAACGTCCGTCCTGGACGCCCTGTTGAGGTTACAAATCCAATACATCGTATTGAATGACCCATGAGATAGTTAGTTGACATTAGTAAGCATTTCAGGTGAAACGATACATGATAACACTATCCTCTCACTTGCTTTCGGTAACTCTAGTTACCTGTCACATGTCTTATTTCAAGTATAAATACAGTTCAATCCTAAATCTGAAGCAAATGAGTGTATGAATCAACAAAAAATAAAACCGACTCCAAAAAAAATAACAAAAAAAATTACTTCATACCTACTTAATTCAGTTTCGTGAAATTACTTACAAGTAACCGTTTGTCTAGTCAATCTATACAAAAAATATTATTTTGGCGTCGGTGCCATTATAATTATAAAGAATGTGTAAAATGTTGACAATTGACGATTTTAGTAGTTGTGACACGGGTGCATAGACTCCAAAATAACATTAACTGTATGTACTGTATAGATTGAGTAGACAAACGGTTACTTGTAAGTAAATTGAAGAAACTGAGTTAAGTATGAAGTATTTTTTTATTTCTTGTATTTTTTTAGAGTCGTCTTAATTTTTTGTTAAAAAGTAAATTTTTGTTACACTTTTTAGTTAATCGTTACTTAAAAGTGTATCTCCTGATGATTCGAACAACCCCAAACACGGCTAGGATACATTATTTTACTACAGAGATCCGGTGCCTACCTTCCGGCTCCATCATCAAATTAATTCGATGCTATCATTCTAATCAGGACCATTTCAATTTGCGCAATTTCGAACAAGCTTAGCTATTTTAATCGAGATGTATCTCGTCGCCAACCGTCAATCACTTATCGTTTAGGAGTTGTTCCAGTGACCTTCTGTGGTCTTCTTCATCAGTTCCACTTCACCAATGTACATGTTCTGAATTTAAATGCTATGTTTCTTATAATACCAAAATCGCTATATGTTACGCCTAGGATATTTGAAGAGTTCCTTAAATTCCTCATGCATTCCATCATAAGGTCTTCACTAAATTTAATTGAGACTAATCTGAAGGCCTTTCAAACAAAAAAAAATCTATATCGGTTTATAAATGACGGAGTTCTGAGGTAACAAACAAGAAAAAAAACAATACAACCAAATTGAAACTCCTTTTTTGGCAGTCGGTTAAAAACTAACTGGGTGCCGAGTTTGCTAACACTGAACAATGCACTGGTGCTTACGTGTGCAGTTGCAATGGTTAAGTTCCACGAGTAGCGTTATCTAATGCTTTCACATCCACCATGTTTGGTACATTTGTTCTCCTGTCGTTAATACCTGTTAACAAATTAAAAAAATATATGCCGTAGTGGAGCAATATTTTATACTCGAATAAAAAAATTTATCAACCAAACATATCCCTCCACCCTCATAGCGTTAAAAAAACTTCGAATCTCTTAATTCCGAGAAAAAATGCTCTTCTAATAGTAATTTTTACCAAAATTAAATGTCAAAATGAAATGTTAGCAAAAAATTTTTAAGCCATTTACAGAAAGCTTCCATTTCTTCATTCACTGTGTATAAAATTTTAACACAATATGAATGCTTGAATATACAAAAACTTAATTAATAAGTTGAACTTGAAAGAAGTCGCGTTCGCACTTATATCTCGCTTTAACTACAAGTTATATCCTCTTCTCTTTTCTCTTTCTATTTGGTACACTTTGAGAAAAACTTGAGTGATGGCGTGTCACGATACAAGCCCAGTAGTGAGATTCCATCTGGTCGAATTACATTGCATGCCAATCTGCAGAACCGTGTGTGGTTCATTACGGATCACGCCAGCTCTACCTCGTCTCGTTTGACATCGTTCCTCGTACTCGCGGACCTCAGACATACATTACATATAGATATAGCTACATACTAAGATATTCACACGGTTCAAGTTATACAGCTTTTGTTAATTACTTTAATTAGCGTTTTATTTGGAAGATCTCTGAGTCGCATCTCGACCAACGTCTGACTCACAGTATACAAAGGGGAAGATAAGGAGGGATTTGCATTTGCATCATCACAATAAGTTCAGATGTAGAGTCAGCGCCCATGAGACAGAATTTTGACGGACACAGGGATATTTAGTTATTATTATAAGAGATTCGATCATGGTTCCTTTTGTTACATTTCAGTACCAGCGTTATTTTTAATAATGGTCGCCGTGGAGAAACTGTGCATTAGCCGAATAACCATAAATTAATAATAGGATTATTACGCAACAAAAACCGTATGTTATGTGTTAGGTATACACTTAAAATAAAATGACTTGGTTTGTTCTATGGTCTTGAGGACAATATTGGGGCAGCTTACCCTTTTATACTTTAATTGTATACTTAATCTATAAAAAAAACTAAAACTTGGTTGAATAAAATATTTATCTTTTTCGCAAATAAATCAATAGAGTTGTAAAAATGTAGATAATCAACTAAGTACGACAGAAAATAAATGTCTATTATCAACTGCTACATAAATCCAAACATCATTCGATTATTTTTTAAAGCGAGAGCTTAAGCTAATCTCACGGGCAATTTAACACGAATCGCTCGAAAAGATATTTTATTACCGCACAGAGTATACGGTTTTTAACTCTGCTCATCAACATAATTCATGCGTATTTCTTTAAAACAATTCCAACGAATTTTACTTTAACATGGGTTCTTTGCAATCATAAAGGGGGTTTGCGCGCGCACTTTCGATCTCGCATTGAAATTTACACGAAAGGTGGTAATTTTCCGGCTCCACGATGACATTAATAGCAGCGAGTCTTGTCGGTAAACAGTATTTTTTGTTTAAAACTGTTTCACATTCGGTCGATCTTGCAGTTCTTGCGAGCTCCCCTCGCTCCGTTTTGCATGTTTAACACTACGCAGGTGCCCGTAACCTACGCATCTACGCTTATAAATATAGTCGATGGCAAAAACTAATCGTGTTTACCTCCGTCCAACATAAATACGTCTTAAAAGCATCATTAAATGCAAACAATTTTCAAAGTTGCGACTTGGAGCTTATCTTTTATGAAGAACCTGTACAAGTATGTCTAGTAACAAGCGCTCATCAAACGTCACCACTCCATTATAAGACATATGACGGGAAACAAGAGATAATAAAACAGAATTCATTTCGCATTAGTATGAATGAATTGGTTGAACAAAGTAGTATCAAGTGATAAGCGTTAACCAAACAGGTGAAGTAAGTCATAAAAGCTAGCGGTCAATAAATAGGAGCGACTGCAGTCAACGTTGAGTCAATACATTCTAATCAGTGATTTATTGCCCCTAATCCTCAGCTCAGCACAAATAAGCTATCTTGTCGGCTTAATGTTGTATCTGCTCAGGCGTGAAACTCCCGCGCACCACTAAGTGGTCCTTCCAGTTTCCACTCGAAATATTTTAATAAGATCTCACTGCTCACGCACCCAAATACAGGCACACACACGCACGCATACTACGTTAAAACATCGAACCGTTCGAGTTCACTTTATTTATAATAGTAGCGACACTAAGAATCTACATTTTTGCTCTAAACGGTGTTAATTTATTGACCGTGGGCAGATAATATCACTTTTTTTTCTTCCATTATTAAAGCGATTACACGAGAAATTATACGTCGATGTCCAGTTCTCGGCGCCCGATCAAAAAGGAAACCAATCCAAAATATACCTTATTTTATCGAAATTAAACTCGATTTCGAATTATCCTGGATGCAAAGACTCGATAATGCTTTCCTCGACAGAATCGTCTTGTGGACTCGCTAATAAAAAGTGTAAAGTTATGGACAAGTTATGCCACTTGCATTAATTTCGATGCTTAACCTGATAAACAAATTATAGTGTATTAAGTTAATAGCTTAATTTATAATTGAATATTTTACGATGCATACGTATATAGCCGCATTGTTATCACCTGCTTTAACATAATTATCTGACGCGTCGGAAGACAAATTAGGCGAGATTGGAGGTGTTACTCCGGAGCTGAATATGGCCGCCCCAATAAGGCTGATGTCCATTACGCTAATTTGCCAAAGTTATTTAATTTTTGCATTTGTGTAAATTTATTAGTCTTTCATAGTATCTTTACTGGACACGTTTATTGTCTTCTTTGTATTTAAAAGGATATTAACCTATACTTACCATCGTCGTTGTCAATTAAGCATATTTTATAAGTATTTATTTTTCCCAATACAAGTACAAGTTTGATAATCAACAAGACATGAAAGTTTCAACGGAGTTAATAGTTCTCATTTTATACGGTGTTTCCTTACAAAATAAAAATGTATGCAGCTGATTCCAATGAGATTAAAGAGTCGACCTGTCGAAGCTTGTCATCACAAAATAACAGGGAGCTTTATAATGCAGCGAGTGCGCATTGAGTCACTAGCGTTTGAAAGGTGTAATGTCATAACCGACATAACAGTATATTCGTATTTGCTCACTTAGGTGCATGAAGTAGTAGTTAAATACCTTCGTTGTTCTGTCATGTAGTCTCTTACATCTCTTTTCCAAGTAAATAATTCTCGAAACGCGATCTGATCGACCGGGGCTCAATCAAATACCAAAGATGTAACTACAACTGATTTTCGATTGGCGTCGCTTATATCATTTTATAATGCAAGTTACTGCTCGAAGGTTCTACCTGCCCATTGCGCTAGCATTATACTTAAACCTTTCATTGTCGCATAATGACGTGGATAATGACTGAGCAATGTAATGTGTGATCATAGAATTGTTTCCCCCAAGGCGCCTTCATTACAGAAACGAGGTAAAAAATTAATGCTTTTCCAACGAGGCTCGTGGGCACGGCAAATCAGTGCTGTAATTTTCTGAATAACTTATTAAAGGAGATTAAGTTTGCTAATCAAACGAGAGGCGGAGGGTAATAATAATTATTTTTATCCGTATTCATGTTTTTATTAAATTTATTAGGCTCTAAAAAATCAACATATAAATCTTCAAGTCAAGATTTGGACTATAACTGTAACAATGTGTGCACAGAAAGACTAATAAAATTGAGTGCATATTAATCGCTGGGTACAAATGTACATAAAAACTAAATATTTAGGGATAACTCAATTTTAATGTTAATTATGTCCATTTTATACATTTTAATAAAATTAAATAACCTATTGTAAGTTGGTGAATAAATTCTTAACAATGTTTTTAAATGTGGGTAAGCTGTTTTTACACATGCACACAAATACTTATTGTTTCACATATTTTTGATATTAAATATATATTGTATACGCAAGTCGATGATATTGTACTATTTTTTAATTAGATATAAATATACTCTCATTTTAAATTAAATCATGGGTGAACTACACAGCTGCGTGTTAGAGCTGTATTCAAGCCTTTTGTTTTTTACCGCGAATGATGTTGGCATCACTGACTTTGGATACTTCCACATTGATTTCCTTTGTACCTTTATAATCTTTTGCAGTAAGCGTAATCAAAATAAATAATAAAATGTCGTCTTTATTTCCAGTACCGGTGTCTCCATCATCATCAGGCGGCACCGGCGGCTCCGGGACCCCCCTCTACCCCGCGTCGCACCCCCTCTCCTCTCTGCTGTCGCAGCAGCGTCTGCTAGAGCTGTCGCGCTTTGGCCTGCGACACTACGACATCGCTCACCACGTGCTGTCACAGCAAGGTGCTGTTACCAAGTTGCTTGGTAAGCGAGTTCTGTAGTTTGGGTGGATCTCATAGCGCGATGTACGCTGGGATGGTCTGGAGCATGATTTTCAAGCCTGGAGGTATCATTCTTTTCGCCTTTATGTTGCTTAACAGCAGAGCGAGAGAAAACACTCGTGAATTTTGAATCACGAAAGTTTCTCGTTTGGAAGCGCGATTAAGGACCGCATCAATGAGTATGAATAGGCTTTTTCTCCGTTGTTTTTAATTTTTTATTGGAGCATCATACAGTCAATGCGTTAATTTCAGAAGTATGAATTGTTATGCAACTTACATTCTTTTGTATAATAAATCATCCAAATATAGTTAATAAACTGCGTGGTGTGCATTTGCAAAGTGAGATCCACCTTAGATCGCTTGCTAATAAAAGTGTAATGTGGTGCTGGCATAGATTAGAATAGATATTGCTCTAAGATATATATAAGAAGATATAAGATATATACCTATAGTCGTTATGGTGCCTTGTATATTTTAAATTCAAGTTTGTTTTGGATCTTTCAATGGCAAGGCATATTAGACATTTTCATAAAGTTAGATCCCATCAAAAATATAAATGTGAAAGAATGCCAAGTTCTTTAAAGGTTTTGCTAATAAAAGAAGTGAGATCTACCGGGAAACCAAATCTTTCGAATGTGAACCTGTCTTCAATTGCTTAAAATGATTTATTATGACATTTCCTACTCAATATAGTGACTTTTCACTAAAACACAAACGCCTCTAAATCAAATAAAGATCGTGCAACCTTTTGTCCAATTTGATAGACTCATTAGATTATTTCATTGTATATGTCGTTAAAAATAAATTACAGTGGATAACATATCTTAGACACATGTATTTATGTTCTAAGTAAATACTGATGTACTTACTAATAAACACTTCTTCTACTTACAAAAATGAACGAGCACTATTTCAACGAAATGTTTATTTGCGTAATGCAACTTTTATGACACACACGCAGTATACTTACAGTATACATATTTGTGAAATTACACCGTTATTATACATTTACACAATCCATGTATGTATTCACGCATTACATTTGACATACGTGAAATAATGTAACTCATGCAAAGCAATTTAGTGTGCGCAATAAAATAATAACCTTTAGGAAAAAAATACATGAAGAAGGTATAGATAGAGCTATAGATAAAAACTGGCCAAGTGCGAGTGGGACTCAAACACCGAGACAGACAAAAGAATTAAGAAGAATTTATATCGTGGGTTGTGCTAGAAGAACTACTTCATACCAGATTTCACGTCCAGTTTCTATAGGACAACTGGAAGTACCCTACTACAGGTTTTCTTTGGACGGCAATTTGTATGGAAACACTTTTTTTAATGACTGTACCTATCTTAGGATTGCGTTGATAAATAATCTTGATTCTTACACCTTTAAGGGACCAGGCTATTTGATGTTAATTTCAACTTCATACCTCCATGCGTTAATGAAAAAAAGGGTCTTGACAGACAGACAGGCAGACGGACAACAAAGCGATCCTATAAGGGTTCCGTTTTTATCCATTTGAGGTCCGGAACTATAAAAATTTAAGAAAGGCCCCTCCTGTATGAAGTAGTAATGTGTTCGCATAGACAATTAGACGTTGCATATTATACACTCCGGCATTTATTAAGTTTTTTAGCCATACACAAACTAGCTTCTGCCCGCGACTTCGTCTACCTTAAATTCGTTTATCGCGGATAAGGGTATATTTCGGGATAAAAAGTAGCCTATGTCCTTCCCCGTGACTCAAACTATCTCCATACCAATAAGCGTGAAGAGGTAACAGACAGACAGAAAGACAGCCACACTTTCGAATTTATAATATTAGTATGGGTAGCTAACACCCGCTTTATGAATATTGCGTGAAGACTAGCTTGTAGAATTGAAAAGCATTACTTATATCTAACGTGTAGTCTATGATTTTTGTACAAAAAACGCCATTCGAACGTTACAACTGCCTATTATTAAAGGAAATATTTTACGGAAACGGTGAACGACCTGCCGCGCACCAGTGACGCCGTATGGAACTAGTGCACGGCGACAAAAACTACTCGTATTTTATTGCGTGTACTGTGCATACTCATTTTTGGGTTCTTTAGTTTAGTTGACAAGTACTGCAGACGATACGAAACCGATGGTCTGTCTATAGAATTTTGCCCGGTATTAAGATAACAGTGTACTAGTAAAAAGACGGCCAGGTTTGAGACGGACTCGCTCCTGAAGGGATCCGTACGTAAAAAACAGAGAGCAAAACACGCTACTTCTGTGATTTGATGACGTTTATTTTTTGTATTTTTATCCCCATGACGTTTATTTTTTGTATTTTTATTTATTACGACTATACTATTTTGCATACTTCGTGAACATTTTCGAGTTATGGGTCAAAAGATATTACGATTCAAAATATTACAAAAAAACTTGCCAAGAGCATGTCGGATCATGCTCAATGTAGAGTTCCGCAGCCGTTTATACAAAAAAATGCACTTCAGACGAAAAAAAAAAAATATGAAAAAAAAAAACACTAACAAAAGAGCGTATCTCTCCGGCACTTAAGTCCTTTTGCTGAGAAGCGCAGTTTTTTGGCAATAACTTAAAAACGGTATGTCCGATCATGTTGAAAACAATTTTCGTTGGCAGTATTTATTAAGCTTTATATTTGTAAATTTTTTCATATTTTTTGAACACGCCGTTTAGAAAATAGAGGGGGGGACGCAATTTTTGCTACTTTCGGAGCGAATATATCCGAAAATATTCAGTAAATCATTTTTTTTTGTAGAAAGCTCTACGTGTTTTAAAAAAAACTGTCGAATGATGTGCAACACTGATATTGATATTTGCTGATGATATTTGCTGAAAAATATTTTTTTCAGTTTCGGTTACATGTATGAACCCCTGGCCCCCCTAGAAATATATATATTTTTTATTTAACTATTAAACTAAGTAGCGAGCGGCTCACACAAGACACCTATGTTTCAAATTTCATCAACATACATCTCACAGTTTTTGAGTAAAATGCCTGTGACATACGGACGGACGGACGGACGGATGTACGGACATGACGAAATTATAAGGGTTCCGTTTTTGCCATTTTGGCTACGGAACCCTAAAAAGCCGACAAAATTATGTTCGTTGTAGGGACCTCTTAAATTTTTAACTTTATTTTATTTTTCTGGTTCAGGAGTTAGACCCTTATATACAGACAGTAACAGAGGCTTACTAATGGGGTTCCGTTGGTGCCCTTTTAGGTACGGAACCCTCAAAACTCGTGTTACTGGGCTATATAACCGGTAGCAACTAAAGATATTATTATATTATAACTTTACTGGTCATAAAACTATACAACATCATTAATATCACCGCGGAACGATCTGCGAAGCAATTCCGCCGCGTCGCTTTACAGCTAGCATATCTAAAAGGGAATACCAGTACCGTAATTGATAAGTGAATTTCTGGCTTTGAGTTCCACTACAATTAGTGTATGTATTATTTATAGAGAGGTGGCCGGGCAGTCTTCGACCATCTACCCATTGATTTATACGACCGTCCCTTAGAGCCCCGGGCCCATTATTGCCCGCAACTAAGTTATTTGCAATAATTACCCCGCCCGCCTAGAGTGATCAATACGTAACCGGCAAACTTGCGATTGATCGCAGAGGTTGATTTAACACTGTATTACGAAATTGCAATAAAACTTAAGCTAAATAATCAGCGATACAGAATTTATATCAAATTGTAATTATTAGATATTTTTGTGTATTCACGATTCGTCTGACACCGAAAACGAGCGCCTTGTGGCGTCGCAAAAGGTGCTACACAGAAAGGTAGCGGAAGCTATGCTTTCATGTATAATTGTTGCCATTATCTTGTAACCCATGAGCATTTTAACAAACACCGTTTACGCATTCTTAATATTATCTTCCTCATACTCAAAGTAGCACGTAGTGAATGCTTTTTAACATTCTGATTTTACTCCTCGACACACTTAGTTTTACGGCTAGTAATAAATAAACGATACATTTGCATATTTACCAACACCTAAGCATTCAGAAATCACAAAAATAACAAAACCGAGAGCTGTTCGCACGATAAGAGCAACCGATTATTAAATAAATATAAATGATATGAAAACATTCATGACAAGTCCGCAATTTGTCGACAGAGAGCGGTCCGGGACTGTAGTTTGCCGTGCTCTAATAACACGTTTGCGGTAAAAATCTCAATCGCTATTAATCAACGATAAGGCATCGCCGGAGCCTGCCGCGACGAAAGCTGCCATTGACGAAAGCTTAGATCCTAATCGATTCATAAAACTTGCTGCGTGTTAATTATAAGCCACTGGGCTGAGTTCGCTGCGCCGCCACCGCTCTTCTGCCCGCGAGCCACCGCCCAATCCGCTGCGATCCCTCTGCTGATGTGAGGATGAGAGCCATCTTATCGATGATCCCCTGTGGCAATTACCATTTATTTGACTGTTTCGTTTATCATTGCTGCTGTGCTGTTTAATTTATCAATAAATCGTCATTCGCTACTCGCCTATGCAATCTATGACACCTACCGATCGTGATTTATTTTTTCCGCAGTATCTATTTATTGTAACAACTCTGACTGCAACAAAAATACTTCTTGCAGTTGTAATTAAGCCATGTTAACGACTATTTTGTCTATGGCGTCGTAAATTGTGTATTAATTTAATGCTTTTACGCGGCTTTACGTTGCAAATTTACAAAACCATTCGCCCACAAACCGTCTTTTGTAGTCTTGTACAATTAAATATAAACCGAAGACTAATTGTTGATACCTTGTAGGAAAAGAATGGATGGTCCTGTGTACTGTATAATTAAAACCTGAGACATTGTGCAGTGCTCCTAGTAATTTGAATGCTCGTGCACAAAGCAGAAAGGTCAATTAGTGCGTTATAATGGTATGTTTGGCTGGAAACGAAGCGTGGTTACCAGCCACAACGTTGCGCAGACATTTGTGCGCAGTCGTTTTAATTTGATGCATTAGATCTGCGCAGTGTGTCATTAGAACACATGCCTACTTTGTGTTTGCTTAAGAGTCGCGAACTGGCTATTTGAGGCGAACATAGGCGTTAATTCGTAATTTATAAGATTCAGTCTTTTTTTGTCCTTTTTTGTGCATTTGTTTTATATTTTACCCCCTTACATTAAAAACTTCCGGTGTGTATAAAATTGTATTGAAATTACATTTGTCTGGACTTACCCGATTGCACGGATTGTTGACTTTATCTATCAGGTCCTGTAAAAATTCAATTAAGTAGACAGACACTCATAGGATTTCCAACATAGATAACTGATAAAGAAAGTCTCTACCTCAATATATTTTTTAAATCACTTGATTACCTGACATGAAATAGGGTGAATTCCCTCATTATACAAAACGTGTCTCACTCGATGCACTCTTAACAAACAAAGGTTAGGAAGTATTAGAGTGATTACCTTAAAGTATGGTTGCGTTACCTACATTTGAAGTGTCGTGTCAATCAATTTTCGCCCGTGGTGGTTTCGTAACGTCACGTGTCGGGTTCCCACGGAAGCCTGGCCTACGTTCCGCCCAGGGCCGTCATGTCCATCCACTTAAGTATTTAACATACATGAAGCCTTAGCTCAAAAGCTATCTAGCCCAAACATTTTCTAAGCTGACGGCATGAAAATGGGCACGCATAAATTACGCTGCGCGGTCGATTCGGAATATTAAATTGCCCTCTAAAAACAATGTTTACACATTGACGTATTAAACAATGGGGAATGGATGAAAATTTTCAAAAATCTTAAAATTTTGCTTACAGGTGAATAAGCCTCCTTATCGTCAGAAAAAAATTACAGATTTTTCTGTGGCTTAGAAAAAAATAAAAAGATGAAAAGGTGTTGGTAGGCCTATATGACAGCTTATACGGTACGGCAACTGAACCATTGATGTTTTCGAATAAAATGGCTGTAAATGTACTGTTACTCTTGCCGTACCGTTTAAGCTGTCATATAGGCCTACCAACACCTTTTCATCTTTTTATTTTTTTCTAAGCCACAGAAAAATCTGTAATTTTTTTCTGGCGATAAGGAGGCTTATTCACCTATAAACAAATTTTTAAGATTTTTGAAAATTTCCATTCATTCCCCATTGTAAGTACAGTAAGACAAATTGAAACACGTAACTTTTTTGCTCTTATCACATTGACAATAAGGATTTAAAAGGTATTATATGTTTCAGTTTCCCTTACTGTATGTATTACGGTATTTAACGTAATTGATTTGTAAAAGTCCAATTTCTAACTACTAAGTGCTCGTAAGAATCGAACTTAATGCATACTACGCATGTCATTATCCCAGTCCAATAAATGCCTTAATGACTCGGATTCCGTTTTGTTGAATAGATGCCTACATATTAGAAGAATACCGAAATCACGATGGGAGTAATTTCATATTAAACCGGTCATTTTATTTGAAGTAAATTTGGTAGGAAGCTAATGATACCTACTCGGAAAGATTGTCCGCGGATCGCCGCGGCAAGTAATGAAGCCGTATTTAGGCTTTGGTCCTATAATCAAAATTGAATTAGGTACCGGGGTTGACATTCTTTGTAGACAAAACCTTTTCTTTTTCTGCTCCAATTCTCGACGTCAATTTGAATTTTTAATGGCACTGTCCATGGAATGTTATTTTTAGATAAGAGCGTTTGTACAGATCTATCAATTAGAGTAATGATACCGTTGTGCCATTATTAAACATTTAGCGTTTGACACATACGTTCACATTGGCTGTTATTTGCAGAATTGCAACGATTCGAAATGGACGTAGTGGCATCACCATTTTAAAGTCATTTTAATAAACGCTCTAAGGAGGAGTTTATGACTAAGTTAATTTTAAACCTGTGTGCAATTTTACGATTGCTATAAATCGATGTTACTTACGAAGTTTCAGACGGACATATAGTTAAATTAAGACTTATTGCCTTTTGGACATTGATTTTTGCGATTGACAGCTTGATTAATATCGACCATTAAAAGGTGTTAAATGTGTTAAAATCCATTAACCTTTACCGTTGTTGTATATACCGTTGTGTATAAGAATTTCCGCAAAGACGCACTTTGTTGTTTATTACTTTAACAGGACACTTATTTTAACTTAGAAGATAATAGACAAAACTGCGTCATTAATATCCTGTAAAACTGAAATGCTCAATAAAATGATTGGGTTAGGTTATAAATTTGGAGCCACTTAACGAAAATTATTGTTTAGTGAGTTTAAAATCGACATTGCTGACAGTCCTTGAGCTTTGAGAAATCTTTCAGGTTCGCGTGAAATCGAACACTTTCGTATAGTGGACACACTTCTCATTCGTATAATGGAATACTACATGATCGAGTAAAAAACAAAAAGCAACTTATGACAAAGTTGCTGTATTTGGGCCAATAATCTAGGTATCACAAAAAATATCTTGTAATGGACTAACAAGTTAAGGGCAGGCGCTTCAGAGACTTTCGTAAAGAGTTGATTAAGATAATAAGTAAGCTTATAACTAGTCGTTAATAATTATCTCAAGCAGATACCATTAGATTATCTGTTACTTTATCTGAGATCATGAATTAGAGGAACAGAGCCTCATTCTATTTAATGGCCGAATTTGCATTACAATAAGCTATCGCAAAAAACATGGCCCACGTACCGGTGCGCGCCATTACGGCCCTCGCTGCGCCCGCGCAACTCGTCCGTAGAATTGTTCTAACCCGCGACAATTGTTTATAATAACCCCCCGACATGAAACCTTGATGTCGTCGTTGCTGCAGCATGCTCGATTTCCGCAAACGTGGTTACGGGTAAATATTTAACTGCGATTGCATGATTTCTTGATGGTAGGCCATTTTGCAACATGATTTCTGATGTGAAAATCGACAGCTTTTGCGGATTGGTAATGGTAGACAGGAGGGGGAAGTAGCACAATTTAATTCGAACTATTGACATTTAACCTAATATGTAACACGTTTTTCTACTTCTCGCAGGTCAAACATTCCTCTCAAAATTGTCCTCTACGCCTCTACTAGTTTTCTCATTTTTGTTCTGCTTCTGTTCCGATAACCGTCATCTGGAGTTCAGTTTGTAATTACCCTAAAATTATGATCTGCTATAATGACAGGAATATTTTTTAAAAGATTTCTATGTATACAAGTATACAAGTATACATAGAAATTATCATTAATTATTACTTGCTTGGGAAATTATACAGCACCAATTTAATATTTATTTTAATGTTGTGATTATATTTATTACAAGCTACAAGCAAATGGTAAACTACCTCTTTATTGAACCAAAAGTGCGGAACAGGGTTAGCTACAAAAAGCAATCAATCACCAAATCAGGAATCGTTAACGCGCGCTGCATTAAATTGGACAAACCAGGGCTCAACCACCTCGCTGAAATATTTTGATCTATTTAGCGGCGTGACACGGCAGAATGCGCTAGCGCCGGCTAAGGAGCCACTTTTTAGTACAAATTTAATTACCTCGATTCGGGCCCTTTCTGTCACTCACAATGATCTTGTCCTTTATGGCGCAGCCGTGTAATGACTTCGGGCGCCCATAAACGACTCTTGTGTGGAAATTTATTAAGCGTTTTGGGAGTGTATTGTGCCCTTTAAGACTCTCACTTCCATACCGGTGCGGTGATGATTAATTGTTCGGCTTTGTTCGGCAGCAAAAAGGCTTTTAAGTCGATAATAACTAAAGAGTTTTGTTTTGACACCTCGTTAATGTGTTGTTTTATGGACATAAGTATGCAATGATATCCATTAAGCAGTAATATGGTTTTGATTATGAACCGAGCAATATGCTATGTACTAATTAGTGTGCGACAAAAACTACGTATTTTATACCGGGATTTATCTGTGAACGTGAGAATTCGTTTGCGACCTGTCATTTTTCTCACCATGGGAGTCATGGGCTTAAATGAAGGCCCTAAAATGCTGATACCAAAAAAGTATTACTCGTTCAATTGAAGAAGCGCTCACTGTTAAAATAAGAGCCTTTTAGAGATTTAAGTATTCTTTAATTAAAAAGCGTTATTTTTTCTAAAGAATTACAATTTAAAAAAGTTGTTGCTAACATGTGAACAAATATAGAACCTTGACATATTTTTTCACGAAATAATTATGTCATTAATAAAAACTATTTAACATCGACCATTGCATTTACCTCGTTCAATGATTATCTTTATAAATTCCTGTTCATGATAACTTAATACTCCTTACAAGTGCGAGTTGTACTATTGCAGTTGGTAATTATGATAAGCGCAAGATCGCTCGACGCACGCGCACGCATTTCACGCAAATAATAGACATTTAGCAGCAGTTTCAGGGTATGTATTCAAAACGTGCTAAGTGTTATGGTTTTAATATTGCTTGCGGTTTTACATTTAGCCCCCGCCATAACTAGGCTCGAAAATCGTAACAAACAAATCCTGATTTATTGCTTGGTTACATACCTTGTTTCCACTTTTGCCTTTCATGAAAATACCTAATCCAGAATTTTTATTACTGCCTGTTTCAGAGTCTCGGTATTTCGGGGGAAGTGGATGTGTTAGTGTAGCTTTATTTCGTTTAAAGAACTTCGCGATGATCGTATTCAGCTCTTCCTTACCCATGCGAAAGACCACAGGATCTCAAAATGAACGAATTGAATTTCTCTTTCTGTCCTGCCCGCGGCTGTTTCGCCACAGGTTGATATACTGTCACTTTCCCAGGAGTCATTAGATGAGTGCTGAAGCCCCAAATACGAAAGGCCCTCATCACCCCAATAACCTCCTTACTTTCAGCGGCAAGCGAAACTCTGCCTATACTCGACCGGGATCCGAACTCCTAGATTACATCACAATCTGGAGCGAGCTTGTATTAAGAGAATATAAAATACTAGTAATATCGCAGCCATCTGATTTAGCACGTTCGGAATATAGGCCGGTCCCTCACACGATCCGCCTCTGTCTAGGCGGCGCGTAATTGCCCTCGGTCATGCGATTACGTTCTTGGCCGATTTAATTATCGCGAAATGATCACTGTGCCGGCCTCCCGCAATTTACCTATCAATCAACAAAGGTTGTTGGCTGCGGGTGGCAATGCTTTCAGAACTCGGGGTGGTGAAAGGTTTCTCCAGCCGACGGCTAGCTCGCCCAGCGGAGGGCAAGGCGGCCATAGTGATTACTGTGCGGTAAAATATATGCGTATACATATTTAATTGAATACTATCACTGACGGCGTAAATAGATGGATCTGGAAAAAACATAGACCTTCTAAATCTCGCAAACATCGATGGTATGATTTTTTATTTACGATAAATAAGTTTATTGTTACTGCGTTCCTCTTTTTACGTGTAACTTTATAACAAAACAACTATCTAGACTTATTTTTATGTCAATAATCAAGAGTTGATGAATAAGTTTTTTGTAGAGATTTAAAATGTCATCGATGCACACAAAGCTGATATAAGACAAATTTATCAATATAAGAAGAAGTAGCGCTGCTATTTTTATAACTTATTATATAAAAACTTTTTATTTTCTCAGCGTGACCGATATCCACCGTATATGTAGGTATAGCTTTGCCGAGTAATTAACAAAATGGTTTTATACACGATCTGCATAATAATTAACTTATGAATATATTACAGGCCGTTCTAAATCTCGACTGAAATAATTACACAAATAAGTGTTCCCTATTTACCTTTTCATTACACGCGATTTTAATAATGTAGTTGCTCTATAATAACGCCTTAACGTGACCCCGGTCGAAGCCCCTTTAAGGGAACTTCAATTGTGCTGTATATATTATACGATCGCCATGTATTTATAAAGGTTCTTGCTTTAGGTGCGATAAACAATATGGTTATGCGCTTAAATAAATGTAATTGCATCAGCGCAAGCACTTATGGTGTTAACTTGGCGCGTTATTTCTTGCCACACATCCCCATTTTTGGTCGTAAGCTTTAGTTTTATCAAGACATAAAGACCCGTATGAATTTATCTTGAATGGCGTTGACAAAAATGTGAATATAAATAATGCGATGAATAATTCAGCGTGTATCGGTATGGACGGCGGCGCAAGGCGCGGGCGCAGCATAAGTAAAAACGCAGCGCAAGCGCCCGCCCGGCCGGGATGCCTTGCGACCGTTTTTACCTAATTGTTCTGGAGCACGCACTCATCCATTATCTAACTGATTTAGGCATTGTTATTTTTTGCCTATTCCTCCGAATCATATCACAATCGTTGTCCCCTGAATTTTGAACGGGAGAAACAATTGGATTTTCTAAATTTAATATCACTATTCTCATTTTTTCCACTCCTTAACAGGATAGAATATTTTTCATGCACAGTGCATATTATCGGGTGTTAATATCACACCAACACATTTCTTTCTACTCCCGCCGCTGAATCATTTAAAAAGAGCTCATTTAATTCATTAATCGTATTGTATTCAATTTGTTAAGGTGCTTTCGGAATCTAATTTTTTGGGCGATGTTAGTTTAGCATAAATGATAGAAATCTGTGTTATAAAAGCTAACGAACCTTCATTAATGAATACGACGGAGTTTTAAATTATTTTTTCGAAATAAAATGTTCCCTAGATGATCGTAAACCGAATTAATTTCTGTACAAATGAGTGGCGACAAACCATAAAATACAGACTCACGTGCACTTGCTTCGATGTCAATGATTCTGTAATTAATATTAATTTGCGGGTTAGTTGTTATTCCACGCCACCGCAGCCGTGCTCGATTATCCATGTTTTTAACAACCCGCGACCACCTTCCTTTTGAACATAAAGTGCAAAAATTGATGTCATCGGTAAGCGGCATTTTGGAACGTGTATTCTTGTAATAAGACCGCCTTGACAAGCACTCGTTTGGGCTGTAATTGAGGAGGAATGGAAGCGCTACATGCAGCCACGTTTCCTCACGTTTTACGCTCAATGCAATTGCCTCAATCGGCATCGTGTTGCTATTTTCGGTATTTTTATTTGTGCAACGCTGGTATATTTTTCGCCCATCGAGTACAGGTGACGGTGTTCAATGAATCGATTAAGTGGGGACATTTAATTATAATCTCTGTCTGTAATCAGAATTATTTGAAACCTTACATATGCTATTATTGAGGCGATTCCAAGCCACCACATGTATCTTACTTATCATGATTATTAAAAAAAAAACTAAATCTGACAATCAAGTGCAAGATACAAATTAGGCATGTTAAATTGCTTATAGTTAGTATGTATTACAAATTTATATTTCAAATCTATTATTACACCAACTTGTTCTTTAGCTACATAATATTACTATTATTAAGTACCTACTGATAATGAAATAATTAAATTAGTACCTTCTTTTACAATTCTGAGTCTACCGGCATTTCCCAAGAGGAGACCACTGTTGAGAAGAAAGCCGAAAGAAACTAAACAGTCAGTCAGTAGTACTTAGCCCTTCTTAAATAGGTATATCTTTTTAAGTATAAATTCAAAGCGTACTTGTCCATGCAAAGATAAAAACTTATATAATTAAAATTATAAGAGAAGAAAAATAAGCAAAATATGTTTTTTTTTAAATAACTCATATGACTTCTTATACGAACCGTGTCTTGGTAAAAGTAAGTCAGGTTTCAGGTTTGGACCATGTATTTTTGTCTGTTAAGTCCTTTACTCTGAATATGCTTTTAACATTAGAGACTTTTAAGCACTTTTTGAGAGTTTGAAATGGTAATTTTAAACATCATCTGGTACGTACGAATGATTAGGCCACTTTGCAAACGCGGAACTTAATTTTTTTTATTTCCTGTATTTAAATTGTGGATATTTGAATTCTTAGTTAAATAATTTAGGTTCTTAATAGGTAACATGAATAATATTAAAATGTTGATGTCTTTAAAAAGGTCTTTTAAGGAATCCAGGGAATTCAGATTATAAATAGAAAGAAGGGCTCTTTTTATTAGCACAAATATTGTTTGTATGTCAGCTACTTTGCCCAAGCCAAAACATATCAGTATGTGTGATATTTATAATAAAAAAAATCTTGATCCATGATTAGTATCATCTATTTTTAGTAGGTTATTTGCATCCGAAAGTTTTTAGCCAGTGTGTGTTGCCATTGATGGCACTCGTGGTCGCTCACAATGGACCTTATAAGAAGGCTCAAAGTCACTCAGAGAGCAATGCAGAGGACTATGATCGGTGTTTCTTTGCGCTATCGAATTAGAAGTGACGAGATCCGTAGAAGAATCAAGGTATAAATGACATAGCCCTAAGGATGGCAAAATTGAAGTGCTAAGGGCAGGGCGCATTGCTCGTATAACTGACGGCCGCTGGGGCCAAGGAGTTCTTGAGTGGCGACCTTGCACCGGAAGAAGACGTAGCGTGGGTAGGCCCTAAACATTGGACTGATGAACTGATGGAGTCCGCTGGAGTCCGCTGGATGCTGACGAAGCAGGACCCCTAATGATTTCGCTCTTTAGGGGAGGCCTATGTATAAAATGCCTGCGAAGCTAAAGGTCCTGGGTTCAAATTCCGGTAAGGGCAAAAAAAGTACTTCAAAGGCCTCTAATGGCAAAGGCATAGGGTAGAGGACTATTTAACAGACAAAAATGTATGGCCCAAAACAAAAACCAAATAATTTACTTTTACCGGGACACGTTTCTTATCAGGTGGTATATCAAACGTACTTAAGTTGTTTTAAATAGAAAAACATATTTTGCTTATTTTATTCATTTTTTTTTACTTTTATAAGATTTGATATGTTTTCTTGGAGAACTACGCATTCAGTTTATACTCAAAACATATATTGAGGATAGTTTAAGTACAAAGATTGTAATAGAGAGTTACTTAGAAAAAAATACTCACTGTTGAGTTTGTTTCGATTTTCTTCTCAACGGCGGTCTCCTCTTGGGAAACGCCGTAGAGTCAGACGTGTAAAAGTGCCCTTGCGGCCTACTTGCAGAATAAAGAACATTATTTCATTATTAAATGTATCATCGTCTAGCACTCATAACACAAACCTTATTGAGCTTACCATGAGACTAGTTTGATTTGTGGAAAGAATGGCCTGTAATTTTATATATATATAGCAGTGGACGTCTTTTGGCTGATAATGATGATGATAATATTTTGACAAATTCCATGTCCCATTGAAGTGGATATTAGTAAGCGTTTAACTGTTTCATTATTTCTTTAGGGACCCTTCGACCGCCGGGCCTCATAGGCGGGAGCAAGCCCAAGGTAGCGACGCCCGCGGTCGTGTCCAAGATAGAGCAATACAAGCGAGAAAACCCCACCATCTTCGCTTGGGAGATTCGGGAGCGGCTCATATCTGAAGGTAAGATTTACTTAAATTAAATCAGACGGACTTAGTTTACGGAAAAAGGATTCAGCCCACCAAGAGCCATCATCAAACATTTCAATCTTTTAACTTAGAGACGAAGTTTTATTTTAAAAATATATAGCACAGATTACAAATTGGATTTTTTTCGGTAATCTAAGTCCAATTTACTAAGCTTTATTGATAATTTGATATTAATATGCTTTAAATCACCGTTTAAGTTTCCACTTTCTACCGACACATCACCTAAAAGTACTTACTGATAAGTTTGAAATGAGAACTAAAATGCTCTTACGCTTTAGTTAACTAGTAAATATTGCTACACTCGGTTTTCAAATTATGCAAAATATTTGACATAGTAAACAAAATATAAATTTAAGTGATGGACGAATGTTTAAAATCCTGCATTTCCAGCACTACTACTAGTAACAGACCGATTAACTTACATTCCATATAGAGTGATATATACATAAAAATAGCCTTTATACTAGATACCCTATAGGCTATTCGTAGCTGCCGCGCGACAGCGCCCACACGCTAGGCGCTGACGATGTCGTGGCATCCCAACCACAACGGTAAAATCAAATATGCTGCCTTTTAAATTAAAAATTATTACATGCCACGGGTTTTTTTGTTCGTGTTACCACTAACAGGGCCCGTTTCATAAACGCTTATTGTTACTTGTATTACATGCGGAAGTCTCTTTTTAATTCATATTGTTGAAAAGAGATTTCCACTTTCCACTTCTAATACAAAACGGGTTACTGCTCTAGTAGTAACACGGCACAATCTTAGTTCCTATTTTACTAGTGGCTATATCATGCCTTTTTAGGGTTCCGTAGCCAAATTGGCAAAAACGGAACCGCTATAGCTTCGTCATGTCCGTCCGTCGGTCCGTATGTCACAGGCAGGTTACTCAAAAATTATAAGATGTACATATATTTGATGATATTTTGAGTATAGGTGTCTTGTGTAAACCGCTACTTAGTTTGATAGTTAAATAATTAAAAAAATATATTTCTATTTTCCCACCTCTATTTTCCAAGCCTTATGTATGTCCAAATATATGAAAAACATTGCAAAGACAGAACTTAAGAAATACTTTAACGAAAATTATTTTCAACGTGATTGAATCGGAAAAACTGCACTTCTCAGCAAAAGGACATAAGTGCTGTGGAGATACGCTCTTTTGCTAGTGGACTTTTTCATATCGTATTTTTTTCATCTGTACCTACTGTAGGGCATGTTTTCATAGAAACGGCTGCGGAACCTTACACTGAGCATGGTCCGACATGCTCTTGCCCGTTTTTTAGAACCTGATTTTGAACTGGATTAGGTCTGGGTGAGTCTAGGCCTCCTCACTAGCAATCATAATAGCAATAATCATTCAGTGGGGGAGCAAAAACCCACAAATAGGAATGACATCCACGGCCATTTGGGTGGAAACGCAGTGGTCAGTTGAACCGGTTCAATTAACGCATAATACATTTATCAGTGGAGTGAAAGACGATTGCTACGCTCTTTTTAACCGTATATATTATTATACCTCTACATGTATAATATTTCCTACCTACCAGTGGCGAGGCGTCCATATAAGCCGATTGCCACAGGGTGGCACAAGGAAAGGCATAACCACCCTTTTTCTTTAAATATTGCATAAATACGCTTCGGCTTCTCTTGTAATTTTCTGGACGCCACGCCTCTGCTACCTACTTACCAGTTATGGAAAAGCGCGGGACATTATAACACAGTTACAAATAAACAAGTTTTCTTTTTAATTTTCATTTTTAGGATTCATTTCGATAGGCATATCCCCGGTGGCAACCGAGGGAACTATTGGCCTGGCCTAGGCTATTGATTGATTCCTGTAGGTACCGCGCTTCCTCTAGGTACCGAAGTTATCATGGTAAAATATCCTTACAGTTAAATCATGCAGGTAGAGTCACCAAGAAAATGGGAGGATCAAGGGGCGGAGCTTTAAAAAGAAATACGACAATAATTCGATTTGCATGTAGGCTAGTTCGTTAGTGAGCTTTAATTCCTTAGAATCGTAAAAAGCTAACTAGTCTGACAGTTTCTTCTATGTCAACCGGGTACTATGTACGTACTACGTCGGGGCAGAGATTAAAAACAACTCTACTATAGTTTCTTCAATTTACTTACAAGTAACCATTTTTCAACTTAATGTATACAATGTATACAATTAATGCTATTTTGGAGTCGGTGCCCCCATATATTATCTTATTTGAGTTCCCAACATTTCGAAAGCTTTACAGCTTCCGTGTTCACGGGGTTTTATTTAAATGAGTGATAATCGCGGAAACAGAACATAATATTATACTCAATTACTTGTTTGACACACTAATTTCAATAATTGACACCCTGTTTTCTAAGTGAATTATGGTTGAACGTGCCAGCTATTGGGGCAGTGTCAAGCAATGGTGGGATATTTAGTTCTTTAATAGGAGTGAAGAAAAGATTTCAACGCGCAGCTTCAAATTTTCGTTCGAATTGTTAAGAGTTTTAACATAATGGATTTTGATTGCAACCACATCTCTTTATATTATAAGACTTTATATTGTGCTAGTGCCTCATTAAAATGAAATAAATATTACACTATTAGACTCAATGCTTTAGGACTTACAAGCAATAAATACTTAAAATATACGTAGTCTTGCTACAGCATTTACACTCTTGACTCTTTTAGCCGACTGCCTCAGCAAGAGCGTTATTGCTCTACAGCTTTTTTTTATGACATAGGAGGCAAACGAGCAGACGGCTCGCCTGATGGTAAGCGATCACAGTCACCCAAGGACACTTGTATCACCAGAGGACTGTCACTTAATACATCGTAGACCTGCTAATTTATTCAAGACGTTTTGTTTCATGATTTACTGAAGTTACCTAAGTACCTAATAATAATTGATATGCTGAAACTTTAGAATAATCTCTGACTTCCCGCGATTACAAGCCACGCAAAATGCGATTGTTAAGTCAAACGCAATGATAAGTTCTAGCAACAAATGACGATGATTTGAACCAAGCATGAAATTCCCGCGTATATTACGAACGCCGAGAGCGGTCACGCGCACGCCGCGCCTGCGTTATGCACTTACACTAATTTGTACGGTGAAGTTTCAATATTTTGTGCTTTAAAAAAATGATATTGAACAGGAGCGAGTCGCCCAAGTACCTATAATGGCAGATAATTAAATTAATTGATTTTGATTCGTTGATATTGATCGTACGTTGAACGAAGTCAACATTAAAACTATTGAATTTAATCATCATAACATAATATATTTAAGAGTCCTCTCTATTTTCAGCTTTATTTTTGATATCCTGATACGACACGCAAAAGATTTTCTTGGTTTCCCTCTCTTCATCTTTCCCTCTATCTTCCATTATCTTATGTCCATATAAAGTAGAAGTTAAATGTCTGTAAGGACATTGAAGCTATTTTCAAAAAAATAAATAAGGTAGGGGGCTAATTGAAAGTGGGAATCGAGTCAAAAGGTTTTTTATTTTTTATTTTTGTATGTATGAAAAGATACTTTACCTACAGTGAAAAAGAGGGCTATTACTTACTTTTTTTTACTCCATGATTTTTTTTTACTTGTAGTAATAGGTACTTGTAGTAGTAGTAAGAGGTAGTAATAGGTACATAACAAAATTATAACTAGACATCAAGTCAAGTGATTTTCTAACACAGGTTCTCAATTACACCCTTTAGAATTTAATCATATTTGATTTTAAAATACTAGCATTTACCCACAGCTTCACCCGCGTCTCCGAAAGATCAGTGAGTGTTCTAATGATTATTTCCCCATGCGAACTTCAACTACCCTTTTCACTCCCTTAAGGGATGATTTCCGGGATAAAAGCTATCATATGTCTTTTGTAGGGTCTTAAATTATCTCCATACCAAATTTCATCATTATCGTTTTAGCGGTTTAAGCGTCAAAAGGTAACAGACAAACAGACAGAGTTACATTCACATCTTTACTATTATAATGTTATAAAATTGAAATGTCTGTAAGATTGATAATATTTTCAAAATAATGATTGTATTGAATTTATATGGTTGTATGTTTGTATGTGTTGTTGTGGCTTCATCTCGCCAAATGGGCTAAGCGGATTTCAACTATTTGGCACACGGGTAGCTGAGTATCCACAGATGGTTATAGGATACTTTTTATTTGACTACGCTATGGTAACGAAAAGGAGTTTGATTTTTTCTCCTCCGCGAACCTTGTAGATTATAATATTAGTATGGATAGTGACCAAAAATTGAAATTTGCTGTAACTTTTCGTCCGCAAGTATGAAACATCATCTTTAATTTTAGCAAACGTACCTTTGGATGCGTGTTCAGCTCTGATAAAGCTGGCAAAAACCAAAATAAATACAATTTTTATTTCCAAGCGATGAGGTATCAAACAAATAATAATTTAAAACCGTGATTATTGGCTTCAAATTCTTTCAAATGATCTCTTGAACTAATTTTATGATATATCTGATATTGTTATTTAGATTTTTGGTTCACGATCAAATTTCATCTGCCTCATATACTTATGTAACTTATTTGCGTGGATATGAATAGCATTATTTTTTATTTTATAAAATATATATTTAATATAACCAGTGTCGTGTGCATATCGACATTGCGAGGCGTTCCTGTGCTTGCGTAATACCGGTTGGGCGGAAAGCACTACTCCATGTTGCGTGCGCGCCGGCCCCTGCGCTGCGCAGTGGTTGCTCGCGTATCTGACCGTTTTTAGGGATCCTGACAATAGTGTATTGAAATTATTTAGATTACGCTCATAGACACATTTTGCGTCTAAATATAAAAAAAAATACGTATTTTTCGGTATTGCATACCGATATTGCATATCGATCTTCAATGTAAATTGACTAGTTTGGGTATACAAGTCACAGAACTCTGTGTAGAGTGAGCTACAAGCCTCCGTAATGCGAATAGAAAATGAACAACAATAGGGATGATGTCAAAATTTATTAAAAAAAATATTAAGATCCTGATAAAATATGCAAAATAAGGAACTCTGTTAAGATTTTGAGTTCGGTACCTTGTTTTATGAGCCTTTAAAGTTGGGTGGGAAACTCGATTTTTTAAGTATGAAAATATTAATAACTTATAATGCCATTCAAATCCCACAAAATGTATCATGAAACCGTTTCGATAAAAGCAAGTTTTTAATATAGCTGCAAAACAAAGAATATACTTTCTCCATACAAGCCTACGAAATTGTAACGTCATAACTTCGTAGGCATGAAGCTTTTTTAGGGAAAATCCAAAGATGTCACTTTAACGTTGTTTTATCTCGGGGCGTTTTTATGAGATTGAAATCTATTTTCACCAATACTTATTTCTATTATTGCAAGGTCATTCTAACTATAACATACTCGTACCACAGAAAAAGGTCTCATCATTCCTATTCAATACTCGAGCAATCGTTATTTTAAGGTCAGCACTTTTTTGACTTAAAAGTACTGGACGACATTCTTATATTGCGATGGACGAAGAGTCCCCGTCTTACTCGTACGTTCGAGTACTACTATATAGGTACAGGGCAAAATTTATTTTACTAGCAATTGCTCCTCGTGTTTGTATGAAATCTTTGAACCACCTGTAATTTATCAAAATATAAGAGCCATTGGGCTCTTAAATTAAGAGTTGTCAATTGTCATCGCTGGATTTAAGCGTTATCATATGGGGGGTTTGCTCTAATCGCCACGCTGGACAGGTGGGTTGGCGCTCGAATTGCGTGATCGTATTTTGGTAATGACGGCGCTGCTGTCTACCGCCACTGTGTAGTCGCCTCTTACGATACCAACAGGAAGAGATGGGGTCGACCTATTATATACCGGATCCACTCATGAAGGCTTGAGGCAGTAAATTCCTGGAGGACCACGCAAAGAAAAGCGCAGCGTGGGACGGCCCCTGACTAGGTGGACGGATGACCTCATTAGAGTCGCGGGGAGTCGGTGGCTGCGGTGTGCGCAGGATCACACCCTGTGGCGAACTATAGGAGAGGCCTATCTTCAGCAGTGGACGTCCGTGGCTGATAAATAGATAATAGAGTGTTTATGGACTTTTTACTATGTTCTTCTTAATCCGATAAAAAAGATGAAATCAGCTTAAAGTTTACGCCAATAATGATAACGAGAAGGGTACCTATAGTTTATGGTTTCATAGACAAAATGGCAAAAATGGAACCGGACTTACTTACAAGTTTCGTCATGTCCATAAGTCCGTCGGTGTATTGGTTGAAGAGCCACAAAAGCCAATATGTCGTGATTGCGGTGATATCGGCAGTTTTTTCTATTAGTAATTTAGACCTTATGTTGTATTAAGTGCCGTTTCATTTTTTTATTGTTAATAAGTGAGGTATTGCGGTACATCTATTGCTGCAATAAGTTTTATGCCGTAACTATAAAGTTGTGAGACAATCTCATGTTGCAGAGGGGCTTATTTAAAACACAGTGGTAACATATAATATAAAATCTAAATTTGCAACAAACTATTCCCTATCTCTGGTTGAAATTATTGCCATTCATGAAATTTGTATGGCTGGTAATTCAAGCACTTTCACGCCTTGAACTTGTAATTGGCCTAAGCGATTGCCACTCAGCACGTTATTAGCAGATAAAGCAGTAAGTCGGTGTAAAGGTCAAAACTGCTATTAGGTAAGACATAGAACCTCTGCTTACGCGGTAACTCTATATCCGATTAACGTCTCTGCTTATTTGAGTAATGAACTTTACCCGGTTCATGACAACGTTTTTGGGGGTCAGTAAGTAAAGCCTTCGAAGTGCAACCCCCAAACTGTTGGTCAGTTTCGTGAATGGCTTAGGGGTAACGGATATTATGCTGTAACGTGATAGCCGTCGGATTTAAGGCATCTATGTGCACATAGGCGCGGTGTTCGCACTTATGTAACTCCAGCATGGATAGAAGATGATTAAAAAAAAACTGAATGTATGCTAGGTCTTTTTCATGGTTTCGCCCTCGAGGAAAGGGTGGAGAAAGCCAAAAATGGTGGAGGATCGTCTACACGTGCCACTCTCCGGCTCATGTTATATTTTTATGATTCACGTTAAAACAGTGCTCTTTAAGATGCAAACTATATATAAATTAGTTACCTTGATGCACTAATCGTCATTTAAGACATAGCTAAATTCCATCGCATTTTGCCACTTTTAAAGTAGAAAGTTGCTTGAAATTACATGAATATGAGAGACTAATACCTAGTAGGCAAAATGAGAACATTAAAGATTCAATCTAGTTATCTATTTAAATACTGCTATCACCTACTCGTACTCATGTGAGGTGGTGGTGTAATAGCAAGGTTAAGGCAATAAACGCATGTTTAGCGAATTATCTGTAAGGAATGTACCACAATATGTATTCTGAGATAAATAAATAAAAAAATGAAAAAATTGCTCTAAGTCGTCTATTTATATGTTACAAAATAAATCGCTGGTACACATTAATGATTCCGCTTACGCCATTACTTAATTGTCTATAGGAAAACGCAACCCGATTTAATTATGTTTAATGTCTTAACATTACAATTACCATAAATAGATGTGCAGATAGGTATTGGAGCGCGCGATGGGCGTCTTTGCTTGGAGGCCAACGAGCCAATTGCGATAATTACTCCAGCGACACCTCCGTGCCATGCGTGACGTTAAACACGAGCAAACTGCACTCAAAACGTCGCACATGCTCACACACTTTACAAGCAATCGTGAATCGTAACGTTAACCAATTTAAGGTAAAAGACGGCTAGTTAGCTGAAGCACGAAGCGTACCTCTTGCAACTCGAGCGATTCGACTTCGTGTTTTCTCTAGCGCAGTGCAGAACTTCGTGAGACGTCCTCAAAACGACTTAAGTATATTTAGAGCAGTACATATATAAACCCTTTTAAATTAGGTAAGGAGTAGAGTGAGTGCGAGTGCGTGCAATCGCCTGTGAAACAGGTTTCGCTTACAAGACCACTTCTGGTTTACGATATCACTGGGGACCGGATTAGGCGACGATAACGCTCTTGATGGGAAACACTGTGCTCAACCGACTTGTTAAATTGGTTCACAGTCATTAAATCTACAGGGGGCGCCATAACTTTTGACCATGATCGGGTAAACATCAATATAAAAACGACTTTATTTACAAGGGTTTTACAATATCACTTTTGTAAAAGGACTGTTTGCACGTTCGATTTTTATGACTTTATTCACCGAAGTATGCAGGAAAGCAGATAATATTCGAATTGATTATTCAAATATGGGAATGTTATTAAAACGAAATAACAGACAACCTGTTTTAAAAGTAACTGCTAATTGGTATTGGCTACTATTTAAAAATATTTTTAGCTACCATAAAACATCATCATCAGCAATCAACCATAAACCTGTCGATTATGAAATTAACCAAACTATAATTGTGAATTTATAATATGTCATTCTATAAGTAAACAATAAATACGTAATAGTTAACGATCAGTTGAAAAATGCGAACAAGTTGTTACGAACAGAGGCCGAACAATTGTTCAGCGTGTGATTTTATTTTCCATGTTTTTTGTTCTTATCTCAGTGGTCAGCAGAGACATTATCGTCATTTGTTGAAATGTGTTTAAAATAATTGGTCAGTGCGGTGAGCAGCGCCCTTGTGCCGGTCGCAAGCTCACGCGATCTCGCGGCGACTGTTTTGCGTAAATGCTCACATATTTGCTGTAAGCGCACGAATATTTAGGCAAATATGCCCGCTTTCTGACAGTTTATAGTTAAGTTTTGAATGCAGCCTGCGATTTTCGACAGACAGGTGAAGTTTTATTGTAGTCCGTTTTGTGTCGTTATCCTACAGCGATGCTTTTTGCGTAAATGCTCGCATATTGATTGTAAAACATGTGAATATTTTACAGCTGTCTTACGTCGGGTTTAGTCGGGTAAGAACTTTCCTATGACGCAGCTACTTGTACCAAAAATCAGTTAAGCCGATTTGGCGTGATGAAGCCACAACACAATACGAACTTGGCGTGATGAAGCCACAACACAATACGAACTTGGCGTGATGAAGCCACAACACAATACGAACTTGGCGTGATGAAGCCACAACACAATACGAACATGCAAACATACAAAAAGTCCAAAAAAAAAATTTTTCGGTTCAGTGACCTCCAAATTATCCGTTACGTAAACCTACCTAAACCCCCTATTGGCTACAACCCCCCCCCCCCCTTTAAGGGTTGAATTTTTATAGCCTATAACCTGGCCGGAGATTTTTTCGACCGATTAGTAAAGTTTGCATCAAAATCTGTTCAGCCGTATTCACGTGATGCGCGCACAAATAAACAGACGAACAGACAAAAATTCTAAAAACTGTTGGAACGTGTTCTGTTATCGATTTTAAGTATCCCCGGCCAATTTTTTTTTCAAATATCTTCCATGTACAGATTTTCGACCCTCTTCAGCTTTGTTATATATATATAGATATAGATAGATATATATATTTATTTATATACTAGCTTCTGCCCGCGACTTCATCCGCCTTAAATTCGTTTATCGCGGATAAGGGTATTTTTCTGGGATAAAAAGTAGCCTATGTCCTTCCCCGGGACTCAAACTATCTCCATAACAAATTTCATCAAAATCGGTTCAGCGGTTTAAGCGTGAAGAGGTAACAGACAGACAGACAGACAGACAGACCCACACACTTTCGCATTTATAATATTAGTATGGATATGTACATTCTTCTGAATTTTAAAATGTATTTAACGGATCTCAACGACACTTTCCAGTAATGCTGTTTATACATCAGAATAATACATAGCGTGCTTGAATCTCTAGTATCTCTATGCGGTTGAAGTCGCGGGCAACTAGTATTCTGTGCATGATGGAGCAAGTATTTTTGTGAATTATACACTCGCATATCCTAATCAAATAATTGTCTTGTGTAAATGATCAAATATCAGATGTGGTTGCCGTATATAAATATCGTTTCAATATGACGCAAATATTAATTGGTATTAAATTATTGCACTGACTTATATATTTGACTATCATTGGCAGAAAGACCCTGATGACACGGGTGCAGCTAAATATTCATACCTATTCGGCAGCGACACAATCGATCGATCCGCTATTGGGTAAATCGTTAAAATACAAAAAACTTGCTGTTTAATCACTTTAATTGTTTTATAGAACGATGATTTACATACCTAACAAAATCTGTATAGTGATGTTAAATGTCAAAACAAAAAAGTTCGCAATGTACGTGTAAGCCCTCAGTTTCACTTCCACACTGAAAGGATTAATTTGAAACACTGGCTGCGCTCGCGCTTGGCATTCCGTGATGTAGTTATGATTGATTCCATTATATCGGACGACGGTTTCGGTGTATCAAAGCGTGTTGACCGGGCGGCCACCTGCTGCGCAGCCTCCGACTGCTATGGAGTAAAGCAGAAGCACGGAGATAGAAGTGATCTTTTATAATCAAAGGCTGAATTCTTAAGACCATGGAAGATAAAATCATTTTAAAATAGCTGTTCCAGATCTTTTCATTTTGGTACAGGACTAAGATGAGGCTAAATAGGCGGTTATGACTTTTTAGGCTCCCGTACCCAACGGGAACCACTACCAACGCCGGAAAAACTAACAACGAAACGGTATCCATTAACTAGCCCTCCGCTGACTGTCTGTGTGTCTCCTTGCCTGTTTTTCTTTCACAGGGTCCTAACTCATAAAGCGTAATATGAAGATACCTACTTGAAATTTTCACAGAATGTATATTACTTATCTTAGAGCATTTAACTACTGGAGATACCATACGGATACATTCCTCTTCACCAAAGTACCCGTGAAATCGCGAGTCGGTTTAAACATTAAATGTCAGTATGTGTGTATATTTTTGTTTGTAGATGATTTTTTTTACTGTGTGTTTTTGTAAAAATAGAATTACTAGCTTCTGCCCGCGACTTCATCCACCTTAAATTCGTTTATCGCGGATAAAGGTATTTTTCCGCGATAAAAAGTAGTTTATGTCCTTCCCCTGAACTTAAACTATCTTCATACCAAATTTCATTCAAATCGGTTGAGCGGTTTAAGTACGAAGAGGTAATAGACAGAGAAACAGACACACTTTCGCATATTTGTATGGATTTTCCTAGTGTTGTGCGTGTTTACTTCGCCTCCCGCTAAAAAATACATGAAAAAATTGTGGCTTGCCCAGTGGTTGAATACTCTTAGATTACTATGGCCGCTTTATCTACAAATTATAAAAATAAAGTTGAAATTTATGGAAATGGAGAATTATGTTACGTAACTCTTCATGCGCAAGTCCGTCTCGCACTTGATCAGTTTTACTCTTAGCGAAGAATGTTGCAGGTAAATTCTAGTCATTTAAATGCGGAATTATGAGTCAACTTTTGGATGTTATAATTATAACTTTATCACGCGTAATTCATGGAACGTATTGAGCTCAGACTTTATACAAATCATGTCAGCTATTAATACTATCCAATAGTAATGTGAAGGCCTATATAATAAAGATCATACCCATAGTTTTATTTCTATAATACTTTTTGTAGAACATACATGTTATGTTGTCATATGGTTTCAATAAGAATTAATTGTCAGCAATCAAATATTAGTTAGATTAATTATACCAGACGATTGTTTTGACATAACATGAACATGGCTTAGCGAAGTGTAATTTAAAATAACAATTTACAATGGAAATATTTTAGTCCCTTCTTATATTCTCATAAGTCTATGGTGTCATATGTTTTTAAAATAAAATCGAAATAGAATTTCAATCAAATTTATATCATAATGGTCTGACGCACAATGAGCGCTTTTGATAAGCGCGCGTGCCGAGCCTCGCTTATGAAACGAGCCAAATTGATTAATTTCATAACTGTACGGTAGCCGCCCAAAGCAGTTTTTAGACCCTACCTACTCCGTAACAAGTGCCATTACTTAACCAGCGCTTCACATTGAAATAATATCAAAATATAGCAAAATTTGTCGAATAAAATCTAATTTAACTTTATTGTTGTGCAGGATTCTAATTTACTACCAAACTAATATTTACAAATGCCAATATACAATAGGATTTTGTTCAAAACTTGGCATCCACTTATACGGGCGTTCGTTGAGCGGTTATCAAAACAGATCGGCTCATCGCAACCGTCTAAATTTTAATAAGTTGCCCACTACCGCCTTTGTTAACCATGACACGGCAGTTTCGGACAATGGCTTGCGCAACTTATCGACTAAATAAATCGATATCGGTTTACGAGGCGTTACGGGCTCTAGCTACTGACCGCGGTTTGATTAATTGCATTCTTGCGAGTAGGCCAGCTAGGGGTTCGATTCCTGCCTCGATCGTTGGCGCCGATTAATTAGCGAACCGATGACGGGACTTTTACGACTCGGATGCTAAGGATTTTTATGCAATAAAAAGCTTTTGAGTTTTTTATTTGTGTACGATCAATTTTATTTCCATATCGAGTTTGGTGAATCTTCCATGTAAAGAAATACCTACAGCTCGTTAGGAATAAACAAAATCGATTAAATTGGGCTCAGGTACTCAGACCTCCTCGTAGTGTATCTAATGGGATCGAGTGCTTTTTCACGCGCTTTTTGACATTTACTAACAAGGTCTCGCCTCGTTCACTCCTATTGTGCGGCCTAAAAATCAAATCGATCGCCACACAGCTTCCAATAAATCGATACATTTATTGATTTGTTACAGTTCTAAATTGGTTCCCAGCAGTATGCCCCAGCGATGCGCCTGCGCCGCGCATCTCACGCTCTTGATTTTTGAGACAACTCGATTTTTTTATTTATGTCGTGTTTGAATTCAAAAAAATCTGTATAAATTTTATTTATGTTTTCATTACACACACGTTTAAATATTAAGAACACTAATGTAAGACCAGCAAACTACTAATAGGAATCCGTCTTGCATGCGACATCCATTACATTTTAATTGAAAATTTCCACGGTAGCTCGTGCGTTGACACTCCATAGAATTTCGCTCGCCCACTCGGCACGGAATAGTTTCACCAAAACTGCTATTTATTATACCATCGTAACGTTATCTAGTCATTGCTAATTGAAATTGGTAGGAAAGCGGGTGTAGGCGTTTAGCGCAACGGTTGCTGCAAGCGCCCCCCGCTGGCGTGGACACCTTTTTACTTGGGCCACGCCGCGGGTGCCGCTTGATTGCCTCCGATCTCATCGTTTTATGCTCCCCATAAAGCCAACAATAATTCATTTAGACGACGTGACGCCACTCACTCGTTAACCAGTGTTGTTCGGCGCGGACGTGATTCTAGAGCGGCGGACAGTTCCGCCTCGGAAAATATCGCCTGCGCATTTGAAATATCTCACAGTTAATTATTCTTTACATTTCTAATAAAGTCGCGTCAAACCGTAAAGAAAGCATCCATTAATCGACCGCTACCATCACTACATAAAATCAAAATTTAATGATCTCGAATAGCCAGTTTAGTGTGTTACAATATAATCAACTCGATGACCGTGGACGATCGGTACCTATCCGATTTCACGACTCATCACGAGAAAACTAATAAAACGTCAGCTTCACTGTGCTTTGAGGCGATTTGAGGCTAATTAGCCCGATCGGGTTAAACCATCGGCATATTTTCTATTTCTACGCTTTAGTTGGACGGACCGTCTCCATTTAAAAACCGGTCTAAGTAAAACAAACAAACAAATTCATTCCGAACCATTAGGCACGAGATCTGACTGTTAATGTCTCAATTTAGAAACGGGCGTAAATCTTTAAAGGCGTGACAATTACTGTTACTTCCCGGCAATACAAATAAAAAGGCTTTCCGTCAATTATCGATAAATTAACCCGATTAAACACTCCACAGCCGACGGCGCCGGACCGTCTTATCTCCGGACATGTCACGCTTTTAGGCAGGTAACACCGCGCCGCAGAAACATCTACATTTTTAAACCAATTTGCTTTTTATTAGGATTTCAAAGGAAATCATTTTAGGCAGTGTACCCACCGAATTAGATAAAACGAGTTTGAAAATAAATACCTACCATCACCTCATCTAATCACTAACGTCGACATTGATATTTATTGGTACCCATCTCTTCTATAAGTATACAGCAGTCGATAATGTGTACGAACATTATCATGTTATTAGATCTGATACAAAAAGTTAATGCTGTAAGAATTAAACGCTGAACATAACTAGCTCCTTCTATTGAAAATAGCTAAACCTTTTAATGGAAGCGGGGCCCATTGTGACTAATCATGATTAAACGACTTTAGACAAATTGCATGACCGTGACTAGGCATGTAGCCACCAAGGCTCGATCTCAAATCATTAAAAGAACAATTATAGATATCGCATTCATTCCCACCTGCAACCTGTTGACTCCGATAATGATCTCTATCTAAACAAATACTGACTCTGACCACTGATTGTCACGGTTGTTCTATTGCCGATTGCCATTAACTGTTTAATAAACATTACCAATCACCTATAAATTACATTTTGCAAGTGCAGTTATATCTTAGTTTAGACACGTACAAAATTTGAAACAGATTTATTCATATATTTTTTGTTCCAATTGATTATTTTTATCTCTCATCCGCTTAGCAAATCATCACAATAGTTAGACCGTAATTCTATTTATCGATAAGACGCATCAACTGGTTACAAGGTAAAAACCAATTCAGTTGTTGTGTTCTTGATCATAAAGGCTTTTTGTGAGTTAAAAGAAAACTAAACCGAACTGAACTAGATTAAAAGAGGCGACGCGTCGCTGAGCTCCCACAAAACGTTAACAGATTTTCAACGGTTCGTTTTCTTTTTACAAAACGCTGCTCCCGACATAATTAAAGATCTCGGTTGGTAAGTGATGACTGGTCACCATTAGATGTATTCTCAGCCACATCAAGCTTTTGACGTCTGAGGGAGGCGGACTGACGCCGCACTGCCTCGCCGCGCCGATTACGGCCCAAACAAATGGTGTAGAGGGCACCTCTTTGTATTTTAGACGTGTTAACAATGAGAGAAGCCCCGCAACTGATCATTACCATTATACCTACTATATAAGGCTTTGTATTTTGAGTAAATTATAACAGCCCGTTTGTCCATCCACGCCCGCCGGTTCTCGCATAGCGCGTCATTACTAACAGTGACCGCATTAAATCCATTTGTTTAATCGCGTTCATATCAACTACCAATCATTGTTTTATTATTGTTCGTGTCTAGAGCTTTCTTTTTTTCATTCTTCATGACAAATAACTGACAGGTCTGTTTATTTTCAGTCGCCGATAGGTGCATAATTTTCTTTAACGAGCGTTGTCTAGAAAACGCTTCACCTGTGACATGTAAAGAGCGTCCATTAAGCAATTATTTACAATTATTCCTTGTGGACATAATTGCCCGAAGTATGGATAACATGCGACTACAATAATGAGTTAGCGGAATATTTTAGCTTTAAGGAAACAATTATACCAGTGTAAACGTCTGCAGTGAGCGTGTTAAGAAGTCAAACACCTAAAACTATTACTTGAGTATTAATCATTGAATGATCATAATTTGCAATCAGCATCATAATAATAATATGAACCATTCAGGAGCGATTCATTGAATACCATTAATTTTATGTTTCTCCCAAGGTATTGACGCCAGTTTACCGTAAGGATCAAACAAACTTGTTAACAAGAGCACTTCGCAACGACCACCAATAAAATTCATGTCAATTTATTAAGAAAATTAATGTTAAATGGATACTCATGCAAAAAAAATAAGCAATTTAATATACGAGTTTCCAATAATCGTTATGAATTACTCCACCATGACCACTCGACGCAATTGCTCAGTAGCTGAGCAACGAATTCTACGACAATTATTCTTGGTCAGGCTATGATTAAATTATGGCACTTATTCGAAGTGTTTCCTGAAAATTACATGGGATGGCTCCCGCAAGGCTGCGGGCGCACGCGATCTGAGCACGCATTAAACTGTATAATGGCCATCCACTCTGCTGTACTATAATGAAACGACGTAAGCTCCCAGGCCGAATGACAGACATACGCTTTTTCAATTCGCACGGCTGACCATTTTAAACGCGACCAATGACGCATCGGTTTTAACGCTCCCGGTCACTCTTTGAGCAGAAATTAAAATTAACTGAGTGTTCCTTCCCAACATGGTTCCAATTCCAACCTGACACAAAGACGCACCAGCTGATACTGGTGTTTTTTTAGTTACTCACGTTCCTTTTAATATGTTCTTATTATCCTTAGCTAAAATTTATAAATTATAAACACAGCAACATATGAAGTAAATTTTAGAGTATCTAGTGAAATAACTAGTGATACCGCCCAATCATAACGCTTAATAATTACCTCAAATTAATCGATTAATTATTATGTATTGTTTTCACAGGTGTATGCACGAACGCAACTGCACCCAGCGTATCCTCCATTAACAGGATACTCAGGAATCGGGCGGCGGAGCGAGCAGCGGCAGAGTTCGCGAGGGCCGCCGGGTACGGGCTGTACGCCGCGCCTCCCCCGTACGGAGCCTTTCCTTGGGGCGGCGGTGGCGGCGTGTGGCCCCCGGGCTCTCTGCCGCTGCCACCAGGCGTGCCCCCACCCTCGGGTATGCCGCATCCAGACGCGATGCAACAAGGCTTCTTGTCTTCTTCCGGCCGAGGACTGATAGGTAAACAATGAATTGGTCATAGGGCGTTTTTGACCCGCTTTCCGAACTTTTGCGTGCAGAGACCAAATTAGTTTTGAAATAGAGAATTTAATCTCACTTTTCTAAATATGTATTTTTGTTGTATTTATCAACCGGCAGAAAAAAGTTATTCAACAGTATGTGTACGATGTAGTAATACTATCAGCATTGTACAAAGGTGTATTTCGTGCACAATTCTCTGTAAAAAGTCAAAAGTCTACACATAGACCTTTTTATTTTTGTTTTTCTTTATTTTAAACAATAAAACATCAGCAACGCAAATAACAGCAGCTATTCAAAGTATTTTTGAAAAAAATCTAATAGTTCTGCCATCATTCTTTGCAAAAATGCAATAATGATAAGAAATGTTTTGTTTTTCTCATTTCTCCCATGGTTTACAAGAATGCGACTCACACCGCTGAGTAGCAGATACATTTACCTACATACCGTATTTCGTTTGTGTATGCCATGGGTCATATGTCCGAACAAAATGCCCAATGACCTTTGTTTTTGTACATTAAAGTTGCATTTTATACTCCAAACTCAGAATCACCTTAGTGAATGTAATATTCAAGTGTCGTTTTTTTGCCATAGATGTCGATGGCGACGATTCCGGATCCCTCGACGGAGAACAACCAAAGTTTAGAAGAAACCGCACTACCTTTAGTCCAGACCAACTCGAAGAATTAGAAAAGGAATTCGAGAAATCTCATTATCCATGCGTCTCGACGAGGGAACGCCTCGCTTCCAAAACGTCATTGTCGGAGGCGCGAGTCCAGGTAACGACCGCTATAAACCACAAATTAATAAATTCCACAATCATAAACCAAGCAGCCAATTAATAATGTATAATAATAATGTCGAGCGAGAGATATCTTAATCAAATCAGAGCTATCATTTTACATCAATTTACATTCATGAATATTTGTTAAATCAGTGAGAACAGAATACTAATCATGTTTATTTACCGTTACTGACAGGTTTGGTTTTCCAACAGACGAGCCAAGTGGAGACGCCACCAGCGCATGAACCTCCTGAAGCGCGGTGGCGGCTCGCCCGCTCATCGCCTCCCCCACTCCCCTTCACCGTCCCGCTCCCGTTCACGTTCTTTGTCCCCCGCGCGCCCTTATCACACGCCCCAGATGGGCGGCGAAAATAGCGCTTTCAAATCACTCTCCCATCAAGACTCGGCTCTAAAGGCCCTATCTCACCAGGCTCAGTTCGATAGCAATGCACTGAAAGCACTGTCGCAACATACTTACGATAGCGGAGCGTTTAAGCCGCATCCTGGACTAGAGAACAGCGCGTTCAAAGCGCTCGTGCCACATTCGGCGGCGGCGGCGTTACTGGCGGCGCAGTCGATACACCTAGCTCGCGGCTACGAGTCCCACTCGGACTCCGACGAGGAGATCAACGTTCACGACGAGAGTGAGGACGAGGCTGACCGACAGAACTGCAGGCCGCGGTCGCGGTCGCGCTCGCCGTCCCCCGCGCGCCCGCGGCCGCCCCCGCCCAGTGACCTACCCCTGCAACTCACTAAACACGATCGTTGACGGGTCACGGGATTCATTTTTAATCCCAAGACTATAAGGCATCGGATACAATTTCAAAAAGACGATGTTAACTGTCAACGGCAATAAACAAGAAGTTAGGTTCTCATACCATAATGTGAGATTGCTGTGATTTTGAAAACCTTGCCCGTCTATAATGGGATGGCCTGTAAAATTGCTCTTTTCTATATGCATTCCCTTTAAATGTACATTCCATGGTAATTAAGATGTAAATATCCGTTATAGTTAGTAAATATGCTCGAAAGAACACTATTGTGTATTATATAATTGTAGTAAGAGAATGACTGTGCACAAAATCTTATACTTTGGCAATATAGTTTTACAACAATATGAAAAGACCATATAGGTAACGTAATTTGTATGTTTTTTATCGCATCAGATTTGTATGGATACCAAAGTAGCAAATTTAAACGTAAAAGCACGGTTTTAGGCAAACCAAAGTTCCTAGTACATTCCTACTCGAAATGGTTGCTGTATTGTATGGTGGCTACAAAACTCAAATAGTTGAATTTCTATTTTCGTGACTTACTCGAAAATAATGTATCTTTAGTACGTTGTCTGTTGAAAATATTTTAATAATACCTGATACTTTAAGATGTAAAAATGTGTGTTGTTTTGTAAATATTGTAAACATTTCGAGCACTCTATGTATATTATTTATTTCTTAGACAATTAATATTTGTATAATATATGACTAGTAGGAAATGACATACTTACGTACCTATTACGATTTAAAATAAAAAAATGAAATATATCATGCTTTTTTTTTTCTCCCAGAAGATAACTTACCACCAAACATTGCATTTTTAAGCACTTTTCCTGTGGTGGGAATAGTGGGAATAGTTGGATCTCTTAAATTGTTTTTAGGAAATTTTCTCAGTTTCAGATTTGAAATAGTACCAAGTTTGATGGTGTATATTAATAGTGTGTGTGTACGGTGTGATTTGCAGAAAAAATACTTTATTCAAATATCTCAAATCTTTAATTTAAAAATATCACGTGGCGTTACATTCATAAAAATAAAAAATATATTCATACAAAAATGTAGCATTGGATAAAATGGATTTTTTATCGTATTTTTTCTGGTAATGATAAGCTCAAAAAATCAGTATCATGAAAAAAACTAACGGTATTTTTTGTCTGCAAATCACCCTGTAGTGAAAACAGGGGAGGTAACAAGTGCTGTTCCAAGAAAATTATAAATAGTATAATACAGAAGCTTTCCAGATTTTTTTTTTTTCTATAACAATAGATTCCATGACAAAGCGTTTAACAGGCATATTTTTGCAGCTGAATGTACAGTTTTGACATTCGTACGAATTAATATTTCAAAGTACTTATAACTATACTAATAGTTTAGGTTGAAGGTGCCAACTAACGGGCTGGTGTCGAGCTATGGGCTATTGAGCCCACAATCAATTTATCAATTTGCAGATTAAAATATATAAGATATGTAATATGTAAGATATTTGTAGAGCTTAAATATTTTTATCTGAATATTGATAAATCAAGTCCTAGAGCACAATGCGTAAGTTAACAGTGACACTTGCATCATCATTAATCCTCCATCCTTGTCAACTTGTTAGGTACTCGTATAATGCCTAATGTGTTCAAAAGAGTAAGTTGTGGTTGGTCTCGCTGGTCGCCTATTGGACTTCGCAGAACAGAGTGAATAATCGTATTTTGCGAGCCGAGTCGAGTTTTCCAGTTTGCCCAGTAGTCGAGTAGGCGGTAATGTAGCCGTGCCGGGTATCTGATCTTTGATAATAAAATGAAATTATACTTATAGAGCGCAATTCAGCTTTATGGAGTGCACTGTAGGAAATAAGGTGGCGTATTTTCACCAGACATGTGAAACAAAGTTTTCTCTTCAATATTTCAATCGACTCGGGTATTTAGTTCAATTATGTAAAGTTACTGTTAATTATGTGAACCAGCTTTGTTCGGTTAACATTACGGCACATTGTTTTGTTTCTCGAGGATAAAGCTTATCCAGATAAACTAAAGATAAAGCTTTTCGAAAGCAAAACTTGGTCCACATACCAAATTTCAACCAAATAGTTAGCGCCGTTTCTGAGAAATACCTAACGTTTAGAAAAATTGTTAATAAAAGTAATAAGATAAATTTTAATTTGTTTATTGCATAATCAAACAATATTAATTAATCTACGTTAATTTGCATTCATTTAAATTATGTTCGTCGATACAACAATAGGTAATAATAAAATAAGACAAAATATTATTTTGTATTTTGCCTTCTATATTATATTGTAATTAACGCTTAATCTAGCATGTGATATAAATAAAGAGAATAAAAAATAGCCAATTTGAAATGGAAATGTCAATGATGATATAATTAGATATAGATGGATAATGGGGACGATACGTAAGAAGTCCACCGTGACCGCTCTCTTATTCGGTAGACTGTCTGCCGACTAAGAGCGGTGCATATATCGTTCTTTAAGTTAAGAGCTTTCGAGGAGCATTTGACGTCTTTTGTCGCTAATGAAATTATCAATAATAAAAGCATAAGCTCAATACCTAGATTACACTTTTTAGAATAAATGGATAAAAACTATATATTGACTGCAAAAAGAGGAAATGTAAAATGGATTCAGTTAGCAGTTACTACATTTCCGCTTTTTGCCGTCGAATGTGATAAACTAGATAAGAACACCGACCATAATAACTGGCCCTGATAAAGGCATCTCTTACTTTTTATAAACTTAGAAGCGGAAACGATTAATTTAAATGGAATTGAAACCAATCTGCTTTCCTTTAAGATAAAAACATCCCGAGTTGACCCGAATCCCTCTCGCAACCGTCACAATTAACAAAAGGTGGGCAACTTATAATCTTAACTCTTTTACAATCATATCATGCACGACAATTATCCTTTTTTCCCATTGTTATTAAACAAAAGTCCCGATTCGGCTCCGGATATCGGCAATCAGGCCGTGAAAGCTGGCTAAAGAGCAAAAACATGATCGGGGAACAAAGCCTCATTAGCAGAACTCACTGTTGATATACCTACGCTTGCTCGTTTTCGACTACAGAGCAATGCAATGTTAAAACAGAGCCCCTATACTCTGACCTCATGTGAATTGGGTCGTTCAACCAGTACAGACACAAATTGTTAAGTACTTTTGATTGGCTGAATAACCTGCGGCCTTATGATGGTTGCGATAATGGTGCGATAGAACTAGTTTACCCAGATTTGTTATCTCAGATTATGAACTTTAGTAATTAAAAACCGTGTCCGCAAAAAAAGTTAGTTTTATGATATTGTATCGGTACATTTTGTATTGAGCGTCGTAAAACTTTTTGGGACAACTTTATTCGTGAAATTTATTCTAGGTCAAATGAGCCCAAAAGGTACATAATCTGGGACAACAAGGGGAGTAGACATTTATTGGAAGATAGCCGTATAAAAACGAGTTACGAAGTACTAATATTATACAAAGCCCAATTTCACCATTCCTACTTTATTAGTTATTAAAGACCGATTACGCCACCTAATGCTGAATCATTTGACTGGCGTAATTGATCGTTAATCAGTCATTAACAGTTAGGAGAGCATGGTGGAATTGGATTCTCTTTGTTTTGTTTCGGTAAAGAATGAGAATGACGAGTGATGATTTGTAGTTGGAGGCGCAGTCGTTCATGGTGGTTTTCTTAAGGGAGGCATACTTCCAGCAGTGAACGTCTTTGGGCTGATGATGATGATGATGTCTGTGTGAGCGACAATAAGCTGCTTTTCAGCTTCTTGGCAAAAAAAGATAGACATGACATTACGAGCAATCTAGTGATGTCACAAAAAACCATGCCAAAGCCAACTTCACGTGATACAAATTCAAACAAATCATGTGTGTGAAATTGTCTTGTTTGTCAAAACCATGCCAAAAACTAGCTTCACAAGATTGTTCGTAATGTCATCTAATCTAATATAATGCTATCTTTTTTTCTTGGTCTGAGCTTCTTGGATTTAACTCCTCGAGGAGCATAGGGCCTCAACTACACTACACTAATTTTCCATTGCTTTCGATCCGCGGCGATGGTAACAATCTCCTGCCAGTTCATTCTGATAGAGGCGGCTTCCTGTGCCACGGACAAGTAGACTTTGGCCGATCTCTCTTCCTTTTCTCAACGGGAGAGTAACAGCGTGGGTACCTGTTAATTGAGACGGAAGTCTTCTTGCCACAGTGTGTGGCCAATCCCATGCCACTTTCTGTCGAGGATGATTACGTGAACAGGACGTTGGTGTGTTAATTTCCAAGCTGCCTTTGCGTGAATCATAAAATAAAAGATTGGTCGGCTGTTGATAAGTTAAAACAGTAAGTACTTCTCATGCAGTGCGATACCGTTGCGATGCGCCGGCGCGCGCGTGGCTTTTATATCTGCGCCGTGACAGGAACTCAGGTTCTCAGCTGGTGTAGCTTTAAGTAAGTACTTACTCATTTTAATATTTTATTTTTAGTGGCTAGTTTCTTTCAATTGACTAAATCTAGTAAAATTAAAAATCAATTCGAGGCTAGTATTAGTTTTCAGTTCAATTTTTTGATGTGTTCATATTATTCTCGGGATTCCGTATAAATAGGGTTCCATTACTAAAGCGGCAAAAAAAGAACCTTGTAAGTAATAAAGTTAATTTTTCTACCTCCTCAGGCAATAGCGGTCACCAAACCAATTTTTTTTTCAAATGTATAAACATTTGATAAAAAAATTGGTTTGGTGGTTGGTTAATATTTTCTTCTGTTTCCGCGATTATTACTCAATGAAATAAAACAATTTAACGGATTATATCGCGTATATTATCTCATTTTAGTTCCCGACGTTTCGGAAGCTTTCCAGCTTTCCATGGTCACGGGAGGACTGAGAAAAGATGTATTTTCCTCTGTCAAAGTTACAATTTGTGCAAACTACCCATTTTTTTGAAAAAACTCAAATAAAGGTGTACATACATGCCAGATGGGCCTAAGCTGTAAAGACAGTTACACAAGCGCCAGAAGGGCTTAATTATTTTATTCTAATAATTTACCAAGCAGCATTTCACAAATGAGGCGTACTGAGGAGAAAAGAAACGCTGCAAAGAAAAACTCCCAGGCTACCTCATTACTAATTATAATATTTTAAAAACAGAGACTATTAAACTACTTTAAACAGATAAGATATTTTACACCGTTCGGAAATTAAGGTTTTGCAGTCCTGTGTCTCGCTTGTTCCTTGATGAGATGTATTACAGGATCCCAAGCTGGTGGTAGTGACAATCCATCTTCTCTATTGAAATTAGGATGCTTTTTAATCTCAATAGCCTCGCGTAGCATCCTGGGAAAATATCTTTTTTCTTTGGCAAGGATAGAAGGTTTATCAAACTTAATTGAGTGGTTTGGTTTGTCAATGACATGTTCACAGACTGCAGACCTATTACACCGACGGTGCTTGACATCTGCTATGTGCTCCTTCACCCGGGTTGATACACTGCGTTTCGTTTGACCAATGTATGAAAGACCACACTCGCAGTCTAGCTTATAAATGCCTGCACTCTGCAAAGGGGTGCTACTCTTCACGGGTCTAAGGTATTGAGACACCTTCTTCAACGGCTTGAAATATGTTTTTATAGAAGCACGCTTCAAGATGTTTCCGATCTTGTCTGTGACCCCTTTCACATATGGTAATACGGCAGGTTTACGCTCGACTGTTGGTTTCTTCATACTGGGATTCTGCTTGGAACGTGGTATCTGGAGCTCGTTGGCTCGAAGCGCACGTTTGACATTCTGCAACTCAGCAGTCAGATGTTGATCGTCGCAGATACCCCTGGCTCTCTGAAACAAAGATTTACCCACTGTAGCAAGTTGACAGGGATGGTGGTGAGATTTGCCATTCAAATACCTATCTGTATGCGTAGGTTTCCTATATACAGTATGACCTATGTCATTGTTAGGACCTCTAATTACTAGCACATCTAAGAATGCAAGTGAATTTTGATTTTCCAACTCCATAGTGAATCTAATTTTACTATGCATGGAGTTCAGATGGTCTAAGAAAGCTGAAACACTAGATCTAGGTAAAATAGTAAAGGTATCATCTACGTATCTTTTAAAGATCCTCGGCTTGACAGGTGCCAATGAAAGCGCTCTCTCCTCGAAGTCTTCCATGAAAATATCGGCGACAACAGGAGACACCGGAGACCCCATTGCCACACCATCAACTTGCCCGTAGAATTCACCATTCCATAGCATATAGCCAGATGTAAGGCAGTGTTGTAATAACTCAGCATATTCTATTGCCATCTGTTGTTCACCCAATCTTCTTTTCACAATTTCGATACATTCTTGAACTGGTAGGCATGTGAAGAGAGACTGGACATCAAAACTGACCATAACTTCATCATCAGTTAGTCTCAAATCCTTAATCTCACTGACAAAATGGTATGAGTCCCTTGTGTATGCTTCCGTCTTCCCTCGCAGTAAAGAAAGCACACCTGCTAAGTGCCGAGCTAATCGATAGGTAGGAGCATCGATTTGACTCACTATAGGGCGTAACGGAGCACCAGGTTTATGTATCTTTGGTAACCCGTACAACTTTGGTGGCACCGGGCAAGAAGGCACTAAACTTTTCACATCCAGATTAAGATTTTCAGAGTGCTTACTTATCAGCTCGGCTGTCGTTTTTATTACTTTCGCCGTTGGATCTCGCTTAACAAGCTTGTATGTTGTAGTGTCTGACAAAAGTACTTCCACTTTCTGGTTGTAATCACTAGTATCCATAACAACCGTCGCATTTCCCTTGTCAGCTCGAAGAATGATGATGTCTGGGTCTTCACGCAAGCTCTTCAAAGCGTTGAATTCAGTTCTGGGTAAGTTAACTTTAGGAGACCCGTGACCATGGAAAGCTGGAAAGCTTCCGAAACGTCGGGAACTAAAATGAGATAATATACGCGATATAATCCGTTAAATTGTTTTATTTCAATGAGTAATAATCGCGGAAACAGAAGAAAATATTAACTTTAGGAGACTTCGCTCGTCTTAAAATTGAAGACACATCCTGGCGTACGGCCTCCAAATCCTCCTTACACATATGATTTTGGACCAAACAATCTTCCACACCGACTATAATCTGTTTAAAAGGGATATTCCGTGGAGTAACAACATAATTAAGCCCTTTTTTAAGAAGCAAGGTTTGCGAGTCCGACAGTTCCTTCGAGCTAATATTCACTACAGGTGCAACGGCATTTGACGTTGACGTTTGATTACCTCCACGGAGCGTTTCATTCCTAGTGCGTTTTGATTTCAACTTGTCAAACTTAGCATTTTTCTTACATGTACAGCTTTTAAATTTTGATGCGTAACGTCTGTCGCCTTGTTCAACAATACTTTTGAAGTCATTATCTGTCAATATCAACTGCAATTCGTCACTCTTTTCTTTAATCTGTTGTTCAAACTTGTGAGCTGAATAACGGGTATTGTGGATAAGTTTTCACAGTAACTTTACACTAGCTTGGCGGAGAATGCGTTCACTACCGAAAATGTCCTTCTTCGGTGCTATTTTCACGCATGTAGGAATGAGATCTTCATCACGGCATTCTTTAAGGAAATTCAATGAACTTCGAGCTCGTGCGAGTCCCGTCCTGAGGTCTTCATACCGCCTGATTTGGTTAGCAACATCTGTGAACATGTCATTGACAAACCAAACCACTCAATTAAGTTTGATAAACCTTCTATCCTTGCCAAAGAAAAAAGATATTTTCGCAGGATGCTACGCGAGGCTATTGAGATTAAAAAGCATCCTAATTTCAATAGAGAAGATGGATTGTCACTACCACCAGCTTGGGATCCTGTAATACATCTCATCAAGGAACAAGCGAGACACAGGACTGCAAAACCTTAATTTCCGAACGGTGTAAAATATCTTATCTGTTTAAAGTAGTTTAATAGTCTCTGTTTTTAAAATATTATAATTAGTAATGAGGTAGCCTGGGAGTTTTTCTTTGCAGCGTTTCTTTTCTCCTCAGTACGCCTCATTTGTAAAATGCTGCTTGGTAAATTATTAGAATAAAATAATTAAGCCCTTCTGGCACATGTGTAACTGTCTTTACAGCTTAGGCCCATCTGGCATGTATGTACACCTTTATTTGTGTTTTTTCAAAAAAATGGGTAGTTTGCACAAATTGTAACTTTGACAGAGGAAAATACATCTTTTCTCAGTCCTCCCGTGACCATGGAAAGCTGGAAAGCTTCCGAAACGTCGGGAACTAAAATGAGATAATATACGCGATATAATCCGTTAAATTGTTTTATTTCAATGAGTAATAATCGCGGAAACAGAAGAAAATATTATGATTTACTCAATGGTTAACTTCATTTCCATTTCACCACGCTAGTCTACGGATAACAATCTCTCGCATAGTTACTAAGTAACGTTGAACGAATGAATTGAATGAAATCGTAATGCACCCAAGTAAGACAGACAATTTCTCTCATGCTTGAGCAATGGTGCTGCGTATTTTTTAAATTTATTCGAGTAATACATCAATTGTGAAGTAAGTATTGAATTCACTTGACAGTGAAAATGACAATACTAATCTACATCTAACAGTTTACTCAGCCGAAATTGGCGGTGTAAGATTATTCTCTATTGTAGACATTTTATCTTTAGGTTAATTATTGGTGAAACGTAAAATGAGTTTTCTCACGTGTAACTAATGATTTATTATTGGAATAAGGCTTACTATATGGGTGAAATTGACCCTAAGTAGCATAATTATGACGTAAACGAGAATAACAAATAGATTAGAGTTAAACAACAGACGATCTTATCGCAATTGAGCCATCTGTTCCTGACTTCTATTAAAAAAAAATGTTTTTGTTACATAACCCACTGCAGCAGAATCGTCCGCCCGGTGCCCGGCGCTTCAATCGCTGGAAATTTATTGTTATTGGATCGGCGCGCGGACACGCATCCACACTCCGCGGCTATCACGACGGAACAACTTTATCGTTGGCACCACTATTCTGGAACCGAGAGCTTCGTGTATTGCGCTCGTCTTTTGTATTTTTGGAATACTAAAAATCGACCACGTGTAAGTCGGAGTCGCTCACGAAACAAAAAGAGCTAGAAAGCGTGTAAAGTCTCCATCTTTTTAATGATTAAAAGATTGCCTAAGTGTGATTAAGTTAATCACACTTAGACAAGGAGAAAGACAAGACAAGGAAAAAGACAGATAAGAGTAACATTAGATCTATTAGAGCGCTAACCAGTTCTAAAGGTTATAACCTTAAGATCTGGTTTATAAATAAGTGTTACACATTAATAGTTAGAGCGCGCTATAACTCTACTATGGCCCCGAAATGGGCACAATTTCTTATCACCTTAGGTTGTTTAATGGAAGTAAAACAGAGCTCCAGAAAGGGTTAAGAGGTATAGTAGAGCAATAAGCGAGCTATAATAGTGATTACGTACTGAAACTACAAGGGTTAAAAAGGTAATAAATTAAATAGGTGAAAAACTTAACTTTTTTAATGGTAAATTTGAGTAAGATATCGTTTATTAACTCTTTGGGTGCTAAACTGCTAAGGAGGCTGCAAATAGGTAAATAATAACTCTAAGGTGTTACAGTAGGTACATTAGAATCAGAATCATAACGTCGCCCACTATATCTTTAAGTGACAAGAGAGTAGCAAGAAGGTGATTAGGCTTTGATCTGTCCCTGGTATAGATCTAAAAAAACTATAAAAGCGGCTTCAGATGCAAAAACTTCTAAGGATATTTTTGTCTATTTCATCATCAATATATTATCTTTTCGTTTCTATGTATTTGTCAAATCCAAAACGCCGACATTTCTTTTGATAAAATAAAAAACCAGCCAAGTGCGAGTCGGACTTGTGCATCGACGGTCCCGTACAAAATACGCTACAAATGGCCGTATGTATGAAAATCCAGTGTTAGCAGAGCTCTTCTCCTAAGCAAAACTTGATTTTTTCACAGCTTCAAGGGACCGTAGAGTATATAGTTTTAAATTCAACTCGATACCTTCACGCGTTCCCGAGATAAAGGGTCTTGACAGACAGGCGGACAGACGGACAACAAAGCGACAAACTTTTAGTTTGTAATTTGTGGAGACAAAAGGTGACATTTTAATGCGAATGAAATTACACTGTGAATATACCCTATGTATTATGCAACAAATTATTCAAACGCCTGACGTCCGTTGTCTATTTACTCGAAATAAATATTTTCTTAGATATGGAGTGACATAAAAGTTTTATGGTATCGTACTAGTATTGAAACACAATGTAGCTAAATTCTCCAATTAATTCATATTTTCTTCCGTTTTTCTACCCTTAGTCAAATCAATTCGTAACCTAAGCAGGGTGGTCAGTGATCAATTGTTTAGTTGGATCAACATATTAATAGCAACAAACGTGAACAAATAAGGGGTACAAAAGTGGTATTAAGCTCTATCACTCCACCTAAAGTTATACAGAAGTCACATTAAGCACTAGAAGTTCTGTAATAGCGAAAACGGTTGCTACTGTTCCACTTTAAGTAACATAAGAGAGTTTTGTGGCTCTTTAGGCTTTGGCGCTATAAAAGAGTTAATGATCACTTTTGTACAACTGGTAGCAATAATTAATGTTCTTTTGCAACTTTTGGGTTTTGGCAAAAGTTTATCATCGCTTCCATAATACTTTGGTGGGCAGTAGTTAATGTTTACTTCTTATGTAAAAGTTATGGTAAGATAAAGAAGAAGAAAAATAAGAGATAAGAATCCCTTATATATCTGTAGTGTAGCTCTAAGTGAATTATTTTGCTTTTGTCGCCAATGGTTATAGTGCTACTGCTGTAGCGCCTTTACATCTCGTTATGTCCTAAATAAACTTGACCCCTAAATGTTTCCTCAGCTATCACGATGGAACAGCATTATCCCCCGCACCACTATTCTGAACTCGAGAGCTTCGTGTAGTACGCTCGTCCGTTGTTTTTTTCGAAAATTAAAAACTGACCAAGTGTATGTCGGATTCGATCTAAAATGGTAACATAAAGCGCTAGAAAGCGCCAAGAAAAACGCCTTTTTGGTAAGGTCTCCATCATTTTAATCATAGCCACTATAGTCTGTAGTACACATTATGTGAATTGTCCTAAGATCGGCGTGCGGACACAAATCTAAACTTCACTGCTATGACGACGAAACAACTCTATCACCCGGCACACTATTCTGAAACTGAGTATTTTCGCGTAATTTTCGAATATTAAAAAACTAACGAAGCCGTGCGAGCACAAAATAAGCAAATAATAGTACAAGTAGAGTTTTTTCTTTTGATGTTAACGAAAGCTGCGAGTAACCGTTTCTTGTATGGTTCCCATTCCATTTAATTTTATATTTAAACTATGTTAACCTTACAAAGACCTATTAAGATTCAAGAATTAGAACCATGTGACAGACAACGAAACCCTTCATGGTTTCATTGGTACCCATCGGATATAAAAAATACTGGCTGACTTGATTTGACTCATAAATTACGAAATCCTCATGAAAGAACTGTCACAGCTCGAATTGCCTTATTAAAAGCCTTTGGGTAGAAAAACTTCCCGAGTGGCTACCGCGAATAAGAAGATACAGCATGGGTCGAATCGAATCCCCATTATGTTCAACTGGCGAATGGGTTAAAGTCGCAAAACTGGAGCCGATTGATGCTGAGATGGTACGATTATTCATTGCGGAAACCTTTGAGAATTTAAGAATGACATGCGCTTGCCACTAAGGGAAAGCTGCAGGTCAAGCCTGCATATATTTTGAGAAATTAAACCGTTTCAATATTTTTATTTCGTATTTATTCAGACTGTTCGATCTGCGTCCTGACCAGAATAACTCCGTGCCTGGATTTCGCGCACTCGGGCCCATAAAGTTTCCGTACCATCGGCAATTTGTTAATGATAGGCTCCATCTACATAATATGAACATTCGCTGACACTAAGCTGTAGTCCTCCTTAGCTTAAATAAATTATTGAGTGCCATGTAGCCTACGCGCGTCTCAAATGAATATGGTCAAATTAGATTGTAAATATGTTATTGGATATGTAAACTGGAGCTTGTTTAGCTTATAAATACAGCTTTAGATAGATTCAGGCATTAATTTGCGTATTTTCATGTTAGATTAATGGATTATATGTAGTTCCTATGCTTTTCCACGAAATAGTGTCTTGGTTAAATGGGACAATAAATTGCTCTCACTTTCGCATATTTTTATGCAGTTTCCAGAAAAAAATACTCATGCAAATAAATGAAAACACCATCAGACAGTACCTAATCTTGTGACACGTGTTTTGCCTCTCTAGGAGGCATCATCAGGAGATTCAGGAGATGTTGACGGTTATCCATGCGAGAATACAATTGAATTTATAAGGCAAAAAAAAGTTAACATATAAATCTCCGCACGAGGTGAACTGATGACCTGGCGAAGGTCGCCGAGGTCCGCTGGTTGCGGGCGGCGCAGGATCGGTAGTGAGTGTTGTTGATGGTTTGGTCGCGTTCTTTATAGTAGGTCAGGAGTCCAATAGTGAACGCCATTTGACTGATGATGGTATAAATAATAAAGAATTATTTTACTTTTAAGAACTTTTTCTTTCATATTTTAGAGAAAGTTACCGTATGTTAAGAACAAATCTGACATACTTAAAAAAATATAAAACTTTAAAGTCCCCAAAACTTGAGGCGCGAAATGCAATCAAACAGCAAGCAATAAAAATTATGCCACATTTCAACAAAAAATTAAAAGAGCAAAAAAATTTCATTCTCGAAATACATTAATTTCTCATTGTAAATTGAGTAAAAACAACCATAAGCTACCTCGCTAAATGTTTTCACACATTTCTTAACGAAACACTAAAGGATATGACATCATTCGCGCGTAAAATTCACAAATTATTTATATGCAAATTGGCTGAGCAATCATAACATAAATTCTTTAATATAATCTCGCTAACCTTACAGGGGCCAGTAAAATAATCTGCGGGGTATAAAAAGTGTATCGGTATTGGTTATTGGTTCCCACTGACATTCAAACTTAGCCTTTCCGCCTGCAACTGTACGGAGTAGTGCTGCGGCTACACCGGGTGTTTATGGTCTCGGTTGCTATTATCTTTATTTTAATTGTATATGTATAGGTAATTCTTAATATGCGACGATTTTTGAGAGTAAGATCTTGAAGTTAATTTGAACATGAAACGAGTGTAGCAATTTGTTTTACACATACGGGTATTCAGGTTGGCATAAGACTAACTTATGTACCTACTAACAATTATAAACTTAGTTATTTTAGAAAATGTATACTACTAAGGCGGGCTTGCACCAAAATTTTAACCTAGAGTTAAGAGTCCCTGGTAAGCTCGATTCTCCATACAATCGTAGTTACCTACGCTCTCATTTTAAAACGACTAGTTAGTTTGTTCTAAAACTTTGTACTTAGAATAGGTTAAGGTATGCAGGCCGTTTATGTAGCTTTAGATGCCATAGAAACCAAAATACAACGAATTTATGTTTTCTTTACAAAACTTGTTTTTGCTGTATTTCGTTTGTTTTCTAAGCCATATAAACTAATTACAGGGTTTGATACCTCATGCCATTGTATATCCAAAGTAATATAGTATTTCGTTAAAATCCAACACGTAGGTTTAAAATGAGAGCGAAACTCCGTTTGTATGCGAAGGTGAAATTCGGCCGAGCTTGCTGGAGACTCTTAAGACTTAACCTAGATTTAATCTGACAGTTCTGGTATGAATCTGACTTAAAATTTAACTCGGAGATAATTTCATTCACTCTGAACTGCACAAGTGGCCCTAAAAGATCATAGAATACATTACACTCGATATATGATCAATTTGCCTTGGTATCGTTCTCATGAAAAAATGACGTATAAAAATATAGAAACTCAACACATTATAATGCAAGAATTTGCCACAGTTTTGTCAACCTTAATGACTTAATTTAAATGTTTATCTGGAATCAACAAACATTAACTTTTCGCGCCTACTCAGCCGTGGTTGTGAAACAATTGAGTCATTAGCGTGTTATTTACGACGTCTGACGTTACACCGTTAAAAGACAAACCGGCTCCATAAAAATCATCCCATTAACCGACCCGGACAAATCACGGGGAAAGAATCTATCTTAGTTTCCCATAAAACCATGAGCACATTCGAAATGTAAGCACATTAAGTTATCAGCGGAATTATCTCGTACGTGTTACAATATTTATTTGTTTCTCGCTCGGGGACGGACGGCGCGATTGTGGCGGAGTGTTCTCTCCCAATTAGGTGGTTATTGACATTTTACTTTTATCGGGGTAATCTCGGGACGACCTCTCCGATTCATAGTGCAAGTTTCGATGGCTTAATCAGAGCTGCAGGGTTAACTTGATAAAGATATATCTCAACGTTTTTGAGTTTGCTTGTATTAATATTCGGTTGGTACTTTGTTATTATATTTTTGTCACGTCTCAATAAATGAAATAATATTTAACCGTCTCACCGATAATATAGATTTGTGAACTTTTACTGAAAACGAAATTTGGCGCGGGGCCGAGGTGATACGGTACCCGCTTTCCCCTTTTGTTCCTCTATCCAAGTTCTCCTTATTCTAAAAATAAACCTTTACAAAGTATACAACTCTGAATTAGCAACATCGGAATAGTTTCCTTTCATATTAAAATGCAACAGAACATTGACGTTATCGAGTTGTGTTAATTATTTAGACGCACGTTTATCGTAAAATGTACGTCTCTAATTTCAAAGGTGTTAGCTTGGCGATAATACACACTATCAAACGCAGGTCTGCACTACAGATAGAACGAGTTGTGACAGCGCCTAACATCGAAATTTATCCCAAAAAGGGAAGCTGTTAATAGAGTCATTCAACGTTACCGGTGGAATTATCTACAAAGAGAGAAGTCTCGGAGTCTGTCGGGCTGTCGGTCGGAAATATAAATTTATTCAGTGGTTGTCGCAGCGACACGGGCGCCCGGCTGTATCTCGCCGAGTAATCTTGAACATTGGCGTTAAAGAATTTAAATTATACGCCGATACAAATGAACGGTCGAACCCATCTCATTTATTGCTTTAATCCGAATTATATTGACTAGATATTTGAGATTTTGAGCACATTGTCACGTTATTTCGTAGTATAATATCGATTCTGGTAACTTATAGAGCCATTATACGCCTAAGCGGCTCCTCAGCGGTAACAAGGGTAATATTGTAGACCACAATACTGATCGAGATTCGAAAGTCGTGCGTCGCGTCAATACCGGTAGATGTAATAGTTTTGAGCAACAAGGCGCACACTAAGTTTTGAATTTACATAAGAAAGGGAGATTTATTGTTTATTCAGTTTTAACAATACGCTTAACAGATGCCCAAGTGCATTTTCCTTGTAATGTTAAGCGACAAAGCAGTATGTTTATAGTTATTCCATTTTATTTTAAGACTAGTATTTTATTTGACCATGTTTTGATGTCATTTTATACTATTTAATTCCTTATTTTAGTATTCAAGATAGAACCGGCTTGAAAGATGTTTTATGTACCAATATCGTAAGCAAGCCTGCGATGAGAAAAGAAGTATTGAGCTCGACGCGATGGGAAGCGCGTAGAGCTAAAGACTCGGCCAGCGGCGCTCAACTAAAGTTTTGTCGGTGGTGACTTGCATTGCAACGAGTGTAGCTGTACATTTAATCCTAAATAATAGAAATAAATTCCCTACATCAGCCATTGAGAGTTCACGAGCGACGCTCTCATTACCCAGAACAATAGTCTAGTCGCCGTGACCGAAATCATGCTAGATGGGATAATCTGATGATTGTGAGTAAACTACAATATTTTCGCTGGTAAAACAGACATAATTATCCCAATTCGTAAAAATCACGTAAAATATTATTTTTATTCTTCAAAACTTGAAAATGTTTAAGCTTAATTAGAATACCTAATCCCCCAACCTAAATAATAATCGCTTCATATTGGTTTAATTGGTTTGGTTGACTGTACGAGACTTGCTACAATATAAATAAGTTATAGAAGATAGGTCTGATGTAATGGAGCGTGCGCGATGAAGGCATCGCACCCATATATCAGCCCGTGCGTTAACGCTGCGGCATAAATTCCGATTACTATTAGGTATTTCATTACGGCGGGCTAATTAAACGCAGCAACCAATTCGCGCGCGTTTGCGCATCCATCGGTGCCCGCCCGGAGACACCATTACTCTTGCTACTACCATTTTTACACCAGTAGAGTTATCGTGTTTTAGACCTTACTTTTGAATCATGGGTGCTAGGTAACAAAATACTTCAGCCATCTCCATATAAAAACAGATGAGAGCTTTTTAGGGTTCATTAGTCAAACTAGGAACCCATACAGGTTCGTCAATCCGTCTGGTGCAGTTATTTTATCTCAGAAACTATAAAAACTCATTAGTTTTTCAGCTTAGAGCGCTGTTCCGGTGGAACAGAGACACTGATTCAATTCTAGCAAGCCAATGATGGTGGTTGTGCTTAAACGAGTACCGTGATAAATAATTTATTAGTGATAAAAACTACGCACCGCAGGTTAAGCTACAGTAGATGTAGGCTCTGTTTATATGGCGACCAACATCTGCGCCTCGTCGACCAACAGCCTCAGAATTCTGTAAAGAATACAAAGACTGAGAAGTTCTGTCAAAATTCCATTCGAATTTCCATTTAATTATACTTTTACTTTAGTTACAAATCTAATCAAATAAGTTTGCCACTACAGGTTATATGCTGCAGATAAAAGTGCTCGGTTTTGGGGTGACGTCACCGTGACGTCACTGGTCAGTAGTATACTGTCCGTAAGCACTTAGAATAGGATTCGGGTACTGTCGGATAAAATCGGATACTTTCATGTTAGGTATAGAATTATTGTGACAAATGACATTTGGAAGTATCTATATAGAGCTGATAATACCCGGAAATTATTTCAACGAGGTTAATGGCTATAATATGTGCTACACATTGATATTTACTATCAAACTAAATAGCGGCTTACGAAAGATACTCCAAATGCCTGTGATATACAGTTACGGACGGACGGACGGACATAACGAAACTATAAGGGTTCCGTTTTTGACATTTTGGCTACGGAACGCTAAAAAGGTATCCGATTTTATATCTTTGAATTTTCAATACTTGATGTCGTCATTATGACTAAAGTCCTACGGAAGTCAACTATCAGAAAATTATTGTAATGTTACATCAATTTTATAATATGACATTTAGGAATTATTTTGCAGTGTTATTGAACTTTGACTAAACGTTTTGAAAAAGTTATAAAAAAGTATATGCAGAGCTACTGTACTCAGAACAGGTACATTTTGCCTCCGCCAATAACATAAACCGAGACCGCATACTATTCTAAAAGCTCACGGACACAGATTGTAGATCACTTGTTGCACCAACCCTTACGTTGTTAGTGTGATGATGCTGTGCACAGTGCATCTTTGGCACCTTGGCTCGACGGTAGCGGCCAGATAGATCTTACTACAGAGATTGAAATTTCGTATGGCTCAGTATTACAATACAAGAAACGGGGCTTAAATGGCGTATAAGTAAATATGACATATTTAATTACCTTTCGTTGGTGATTCTTCCAGACCATCAGAAACGTCGAAAAATTACCAACGAAAGGTAATTCAATTAATCATATTTATACGCAATTAAGCCCGGTTTGTTGTGTTGTGATAATTAGTGAAAATCGTGTTAGTTTAAATTAATATTTTATACGGCTCCTACTGAAACTGAAAACCAGGCATAATTGTCGTCGAAACAAATTCTATTCATATAAATGCTTTTTATTAGAAACCGAGGCTTTATTTTTATGATTTTCTCTGTAATACCAGTCGACTCTGGTGGTATTTAGGTCTGTCAAGCATTATAAATTTATTACAGGACATCTCCATCTCAAAACACTATATGCTAATCCGAACAGAGTAATCAACTTTATTAAGCCGATGCCCTCAGGTGCATCGTTTCATTTAAGTCTGGAACATAGGACTTGTATAGTCGACAATGCCTAGCACTCGACCGCTGTTTTAAATAATTGATTACAGCTTATTTTTGCCTCATATTTATCAGTATGTTAAGCGGAATTAAGTTGTTGATGAAATACAGTAAATCCAAATATATTAAACAAAGATTACGTTTCTTTCAATATAGAGCAGATTCAGCCGAGCAGATAGTCTAATAACTGGGTTATCTGTATTTAATATCAGTGAGGACTGATGCCCGTATTTCAGCAGTTTGGGCAAAGTGTCGGGTGTCATTTGTGACCCCAAAATGCAGGTTAAGCTCAAGAAACTTGCTCTATAAGTCCGTTATTAAGGCTGTTCTTTTGTATGGTAGTGAAATGTGGCCTGTGTTTGAGCAGAACAAACACGAGCTGCGTGTTACGGAAATATATATGCTGCGCTGTAAATACCGTACGCGGCAGCGAAGGAACATAGCAGACAAAATGAAAGAAAATCGCCTACGTTGGTACGGCCACGTTTGAAAACCGGCAAATTAAGTGGGGAATAAATGTTTAGATATGCCTCCGCCGGGATCTCTCTGGTAGGAATGGTAGACCCAAAAAAAGCTCGATGTCGTAAGGGGTGACATGTGTGCCAACTCACAATAAGGGATGCCAAAGACCGTGCGAAGTGGAGGCGAACATGCCAGGAAGTGAACCCTGGGCTCCGAAGCAGCAGCTGAAGACACAACTGCGAAAATGAGACATAGATATAACATGAGTTAACGTTAGGCGAGGCTGTCGCTTTCATTGATGACCGCGACCACGCTGTCAAGAGTGAAACGACGAAAAATAAGAAGGCTATGCACATTTCATGTGGACATTCCAAAGTTAAGGGCTTTTTTTTTTTTTTCTATCAGGACCCTATAGGCGTGTACAAATTCTCTCTTGATCATCATCATCATTATACAGGATGGGCCAAAAATTTTTGCACTTTTGAAACATCGATAAAAATTAAACTATACATGTTTTTCTATATTTTATTTATTTAACCTAGTAACAGATAATAGCAATTTTTTTTAAATTAAATTACCCTGAAGTCCTCTGTCTCGTCGTTGGCACTCCTGCAATCGACTACGCAAACTTTGGAAAACTCGCTGACACATGCTGCTAGGGATCGCGGCTATCTCATTCTGAATGTTTTGTTTTAACTGGGGTATTGTCATCGGTTTATTAAGGTACCCTCGACTCTTTAAATATCCCATCAGAAAAACATCGCAAGGTGTTAGGTCCGGGCTCCTTGGCGGCCACGGGATGTCACCTCTGCGAGAAATCAACTTTTTCGGAAACCTTTTTTTTACCACCGGTAAACTCATGTTTGACGTATGGCATGTTGCTCCATCTTATTGCATCCATGTTCTGCTGTTTTAATCTTCAAATTTATGCAACTTTGTTGCCAAAGTTCTCGCAACATTTTCACGTATTCCACTGAATCCATCATTACGTTAGTTCCCCGATTAGTTTCAAAGAAATACGGACCAATAATGCTCTTTGCTGATATGGCAGCCCAAAATGTGGTTTTAGGTGAATGAAGTGGCTTTTGGTGTTTAAAGCGAGGGTTTTATATGCTCCAAAATCGACAATTGTGTTTATTAACGAGCTCATTGATATGAAAATGCCTCATCCGTAAACAATACATTCTCAAGGCTCGAGAATCACTCCAGTATAGTGTCAGCCTATAACTTACTATGAATGTAATCGTTTGGTTTCATCTCCTGCACAATTTGAAGCTTGTATGGGTGCAGTTTTAGATACAGATGTCAAGTTTGCCGAGGACTGATTCTTGGTATTGCTAGAGCTGCTGAACGTTTACGCGTAGATGATTCTGGATCGTTCTCTACAGACACTTAAATCTGCCGTATGTTCTGATCATTCTTGTTGAACGTGGCTGCCCTGTTTGTTTGATATTCATTGTCGAACCAGTTTGCTCGAACTTTTTGACCCACAATTTAATTAAATTAACATTTGGATACTCACTTACTCGGCGTAATCCGTATACTATTCTTAATAGGCGTCGTACAGAGACGTACGAAGCGTTGTTTTAAAAAAACTGTTGAACACAAAAAGCCCGTTATTTTCCCGTAAAACGCTCGATTATAAATAAAATTGCAATTTCCCGCCGATCACTCTCACAGTTTCCGAAAAATTCAGTGTTGCTATTTACAAAAATGTATGGCCCACCCTGTATCAGCCCAAGGACATCCACTGCAGGACAAAGACCTGCCCCGAGGATTTCCATAACGACCAATCATGCGCCTCGTTGCACTCATCCAACGGTTTCCCAGATCTTTACCAGATCATAGGTCCGCCTTGTTGGGGGCCTTCCTTCTCTGCATCGTCCTGTACGCGGTCGTCACTCAAGATCCTTTTCGCCCAACCGGCCATTGGTTCTTACGAGCAATGTGCGCCACCCACTGCCACTTAAGTCTAGCAACTCCTTGAGCTAAGTCGATGACCTTAATTCTTCGGCGGATCTCCATACTAGAATTGTAGCGATACTTATCATACGACTGAAATAATCTAAACATACTATTATAAATTTAAATAAAACAATTTAATGGATTATATCGCGTCTATTATCTCATTTGAGTTTCCGACGTTTCGGAAACTTTAAAATTTTATTTAAATGAGTAATAATCGCGGAAACAGACGAAAATATTATACTATTTTGGCTTTAGAGTTTGACTCCTTTTATGGTCGCTAAATCGATTTTTTTTCCGGTTTGTATGTTTGTTTGTATGCGTTCTCGTCACATCAAAACGGCTATACCCATTTTGAAACACGGGTAGCTAGGCACAGATGGTTGTCGGATGCTCTCTACCCGACTACACTCAAGGAAAAAACAGGATTATCTGTGTCGTTTTTCTCTTCCGCGAACAATGTTTCTTTTAATAAAACACGCCGTTCCATTAATAAAATAGCTACAATTAGAATAAAGAAGCATTTATAAAAGCTAAGTTTCATCATCATCATCTTATCGTGATCTTATCAGCCGAAAGGTCAACTGCTGGTGTCCTCCACTCGACAAAGGCATCCCTCAAAAATCATTATTTTAATAAGAAAATACTCAGAAAGTTCAAAATTCTAGTTTATTTAAAATGAAATAATAATAAGAGAACGAATCTTAATGTACTAACCACACACTGAACTAATATGTCAGTACAGTTATTTAACCAATTTCATTCGTAGTTTCCGTTTTTCCTCCAAAGTCTTTTTCAAATCGTCTATTTCTTTGGAAGTTGCATTTGTCACATTGGTAGCGTTTAGTTTGTTATTTTTTCTTGATACTGCTTTCGCACTCATATACGACTCAATTGACTTCTTAGTCTCTTCTAATTCTTCTTTTTGCTCTTTTTTTTCTCCTTTAATCGTAGTTCTCTTTCGTTCTAATTCGTCATTTAAACCTATTTTCATCGAGTTTATCCTTTCTTGAAGTTCTGCCATCGACATCTCACAGAGTAAGCCTAAGCCAGAAGTTTCAGTCAAGTCAATTACTTTCGGAACTTTTGCTTTTTTAGCTATACTAGCAAGAATTTTAAATTCCTTTATCATTTTAACTCTGCGGTCTAACTCGTCTTGTTTGGCTTTTAGAGCCTTTTCTAACAATATTTGATTCTGTTTTTTAATTTTGTTTGCAGTTTCTTTATTTTTTGCAGCAATATTGTTTTTAGCTTCTAATACATTTAATTCTATAACAGACAGTTTTTCCATTTGTTTTAAATTTTTTTTCATTTCATTTTCTCTCCATTTTTCTATTTCTTCATTCCACATTTCTTTTTCCTTCAAGAACTCCATATATTTTTTTTTGTTTTCAATCGTTACTCTTTGCTTAGCCAACAACGCTTCTTCATAAGATATTTGGCCCTTTAAATGCTTTTTCTCTATGTCCAATAATCTTTCTCTCTCACTTTCCTGACGATCAAATTCTTGCAATTCCTCTATTTTGGCGGTGTTTCTACAATTTATAACATTGTGAAACCACTGTACCTCCTTTTGTTCAGCCTGTTGTATCCTTTTATTAATTCGTTTAATATTCGCTGCGGTCTCTTTCACAGGCATACATATTTTTTTTATTGAATATGTACGTTTTATTTTAGGCAACGGTTTTATTGAGTTTTCGAACTCTTCTCTGATGCCGGCAAGTTTTTGAAAATACGCATCAGATTTAATGAGAGCATAATGACATTCTTTGTTTTTGATGCCATTTAGTAAGGCATTGGCCTTTTGTCTATTCTTTTCATAACTTTCCTTTAACTTTTCATCAATCACACTTCTTGATATAATTCGTTTGGATTTACATTTTGACGAATTCGGTTGTGGTGACGGCAGTGGAGCGCATGCACCACGGTTAGCTGAGTTTAGCCGTTTTCTATTTAATACATTAGGTTGAATTGGCACAGTTGGTGGTTTTACCTTACGATTCTCCATTTTTTTTACATATTCTATATAAATATGTGTCATTTCACTGACGTAAGGCTGCCAGGCAAATAAGGGACTTATAATTCTCTGGGTGATAAAATTTGTGTCATAATAAGTTTGACCAACGTGTGACAAATAAGTCAAAACTTCGTTATCGCTTAAAAATTTGATAATAGTTCCCAACAAGTTCTTGCTTAAATTTAAAAGACACTTGTACAGAAGTTGGAAGTCTTTGGGGTCAATTTGAAAAATAACAGCGTGGAATAGAATCATGAAGTAATCTCTGTCTTCATCTGAGAGTTCTTCAGACAGGCCATGGGCTATGTCTCTTAAGAACTGGTCGTGCTTTTGAATACCAAGGAATGTTTCAGCTATCCAAGCCAATTTTGAATCTTCGGTGTCTTCTGGGCATTTTTCAATGAAGGATTTCATGTATTCGTTCGGCGCAATATCAGTTACAGAGCCGTAGTCCATTAATATGTTCCTTACCATTTTAACATTCCTAGATGTGAAATAGTAAACCATTTTATTTATAATGGTTTACTATTTTACATTCAATATTACAAACTGTTTGAATACGTAGTAAAATACGAGTATAATCACATCTATCACAACAAATATTTTTTTGACATCTTTCCCGACATTATGACTTTTATCTGTTGACGGCCAGCTAATGGATATCAGGTTTTCTTTAATTAGGTTTGTTATGCAAATAACATTTTTAACATGTATTATTGATTCTTAAATATTGAAACATTCTACTTAGTACTTACAATTCGTACTCATTTGTATTTCCTGACAGTGATTATAGTCAGTGAGACTTTTCAATTCACGAGTGAATAGGCTGATATTGAACCAGCCGAAAATGTTACCTCACTCAAGAAAAAAATAAAGTTACAGGTCTATGTTGATACAAATATATCGATATAACCTTGTATCTACTACCAATATAATTCAATCAGGTACTCGTAGTCATACCTTTCATACTCACATACATGCTAAATAGGCATGAAGTGAAGGCTCCTTATCGGATATATACAAATTCTACTTGGTGGGCGTTTATTCTTACATGAGGTTATTTAATTTTAATGCTGGAAGGCATTATGTTTTCCGTCAGCTAACCAGATAATCAGATATGTATGTATAAAATGGCTGCTATGTTCCTCAAAAAAATAAATAAAAAGATATTATTCGATGCATTTTTTTCATCCGAGTCCTTTTATTATTATTTCGTATATATTATAAGCCTTGATTTCAAACTCAATACTGCTGCTAAAGTAAACTACTGGCATGAAACCTCCATGAAACGAAGTCGATATTAACAGCACTAGTGAAACTGTGGTAGCATTCGTTTGTAATAAATTGTCAATCTAATTCGCCTAATTCTGGATTCTACTTTACATTTTCGGTCCCGCAGTCACCAAGTGTTACTCACTGATATGATAGAAAGATGGCCCGAAATTAGGCTTTATTCAGCAAAAATCATGACAATGTAATATTGACAGTTATTTGTCCTTTATGGCGTTCACCACATTCTCCCCAGCGTCATTTTGCAGGCGTAGTTATCCAGGTGAGGCGGAGGACGGCGCTGCCTAGCAGAGCGTCGCAGTTCAGGGCTCCCGGGTGGCGGCCCAGCCTGGTCTTCGTTTAGAGTTGGGTGATCTAGGGCCTCTTCCCAATGCTCTTCATCTTCGTCATCCATTTCTGGGTGACGGTCCCCACCAGGGGCGAGATGACGATTTACCACTACGGATTCTCTCCCATTTTAAAAACGGACACGGGAGTGTTGTGGGTTTGCTTCGAGTAACTCTACTTCCTCCACAATAGGGTCATATTTGCTCGTTCTGTGGTGATTCTTCAGCGGGACTCGGCCAGAGTTGGTCAGCCATGAGGGTAAGGATTGACCACTCGCCGAACGCCTCGGGTGTAGAAACATTCGTTCGTGGGGAGTACAATTAGTGACTGTACATAACAGGGAGCGCATAGCGTGAAGTGCACCCGTCAATACAAGTTCCCACTTAGTTGTAGGTAGATTTTGAGTCTTCAAAACCAATTCTATTGTTTTCCAGAGGACTCCATTGTATCGTTCAGTTTGTCCATTGCCACGAGGGTTGTAGGGCGTCGTATAACTCGTAGCTATGGATTTTTCATGTAAGAAATGTTTGAGATCATCAGATAAGAATGTTGCCCCGCGGTCACTGTGTATATACGTCGGCATTCCAAATGTTGCAAAAAAGTCAGTTAATTTAGTTTTGACCGTCTCCGAGGTTAAGTCTGAACAGGCGGAGGCAAATGGAAAGCGTGAATATTCGTCAATTATGGTCAAAATGTAGCGGTTTTTAGAGCCTTCTGTTGGTAGAGGTCCTTTGAAATCGATGGAAAGCCTTTCAAATGGTGACGTTGCCTTTTACCGTACCGCTATTTTTGTGGAATCGTCGCTTAAACTCGGCACACACACGACATGAAGATGAGTATGGCAAGTTTTTGTTTCGTACCCAATGACTCATCTTCGTGACTCCTGGATGGCAAAAGTTGTCGTGAAATGTCCTCAGGTCATTTTTTGACGAAGTTGACGCTATTACGTTTGCGCGGGATAGTGCATCGGCTGCTTGGTTTTCTTTACCAGGGCGATACACAATATCGAATTTGAAGATTGCCAGCTCCAATCTCCAACGTTGTATTTTGTCATTCTTTATTCTTGACGAGTGCGTTTGGTCAAACATATAGGATACCGACTTCTGGTCCGTGATTAGTCGGAATGCTCTTCCACAAAGGAATTGACGCCATTTTCTGATTGATTCTACTATGGCTGTGGCTTCCTTTTCGACTGCAGGATATTTCTGTTCACAGCTAGAAAGTATCCGAGAAAAAAAAGCTATTGGTCTCCCTTCCTGTGTTAATGTTCCAGCGATGGCATGATCCGATGCATCAGTTTCGACAGTATAGAGGATTTTATCGTCAATCGCGTGTAGAGTTGAATCAGCAATTTCTTTCTTTATTTGTTCAAAGACGTTTGTAGCTTCCAGTGACAAGGGAAAATTTTCATGAGCAATAAGGGGTTAAATCTTTTTTGAAAAATTAGGGACCCATTTTGAGTAATGTGCAAAAAGCCCAAGAGCTCGTTTCAGTGAAGCTGTACTGTGTGGAATTGGGAGCTCTAAGAGTGGGCGTAAACGATCGGGATCTGGTTTTATAATACCGTCGTGAATATTATACCCCAGAACACTGATTTGTCGCTTCGAGAATTCGCTTTTCTCTAGATTCAATGTTAGGTTATAGCGGGAAGCGACGTCTAAGAAATGTTTCAATTTCTCGTTATGGTCATCTTGATTGTGCCCGCATATAGTAATATCGTCGAGGTAAGCGTAAATCCCTTGGACTTTCTCTTTAGTCAAGATTGAGTTGATGGCTCGTTGGAATGCAGCAACCCCGTTAGTTACGCCCAACGGGATAGAACAAAACTTGTATAAGTTACCATCGGCTTCAAACGCAGTATATGGCTTTTCATTAGCAACTATTGGTATCTGATGATAGGCGCTCCGTAAATCGATCTTGCTAAATACTCTGAATTTCGCTACCTTTGTTACTATATTCTCGATACTGGGCAAAGGGCACGCATCCAATTGAGTGTACATATTGATCGTGAGTGAGTAGTCGATGCACATTCTTTTTTTTATGATTTTCCGTCGATGTTACTAAAACCTGAGCTCGCCAAGGAGATTGGCTTGGCTCGATGATTTTATTGTCCAGGAGTTTCTTGACCTCCATGCTGATGAATGCAGCGTCATCTGGCAAGTATTTCCTCGATTTGATAGCTACTGGTTTGCACTCCGGTAGCAGATTCGGGAACAGACTGCCAGGCTTGATATTGGCTCGTGATAGAGAATACAATTTCAATGGTGCGCGTGATCCACCAAAGTGCATTTCGAGTGCTTTGTGTTTCTTTAAAATATTATGTCCAATAATTACGTCAGCGCATAATCCCCGAAGTAGTAAGAATTCAGCCTCCATGCTTTGTCCCATTAGTTCAATATCTAGTACACATAGTCCATCGGCTGTAGAGACCATGTGTGTTGCAGCCATGGTTACGGTTTGTTTACAAGATGTCTTCTTTAATTTGTAGTTATCAACCAGCCGACTGTCGATAAAACTTGCTGAGCTGCCCGTATCAATTAGTGCTTTGGCAATTATAGATTTATTGTTTATAGTGATATCGACTGTTGCTTTACTGAGATCATTATTGGTTGCTGCGCTAAGGTATGACAGAGAAATTGACGAAGCGTCCGGTCCGATTCCTTGGGTTTCATCGCAGCAAGTTGCGGAGGCGCTCTGCTGTTGAGGTTAACTTTTGAATACCTTTGAAAAATGGCCCTTCTTGCTGTGGCAAGAACTCGTTAAACAAATCGCGTTGAGAGCTGGGCATACTCGACGCAGGTGCCTTTTAGATCCACAGAAGTAGCAAGTGTCATACTGTGTCGCTTGTTTGGGTGTAGCAGCGGCGTTGACGAATGTACTAGTAGATGATTGTTGATAGAGTTCATTATTAATCTGCGCCATTTAAAGCGAACTTGCCTGTGTGCATCATCTAGGCTATGAGAGGCGTTTTCAAGGAGTCTCTGTCGGATGGTAGTCGACGACAGACCTGCGATTAATGCGTCTATAATATATTCGCTCTCATTTTCTTTAGCAGACACGGATTTGAATGCGCAGTCCTTGGCCAGTAGTTAAAGTTCTTGTACGTACTTGTCGATTGTTTCACCAGGTTGTTGATGCTTTTTTATCAGTTTGAAACGAGAATAAGTTTCGTTGGCCGGTTTGACGAAGATTGTTTGTAGTTTTGCGATAGCGTCTTGGTACTTTTTCTCATCACGTATATAGTTATACACCCCTGACGATAGGTGGTTAACTAGGATTTCATATTTAAGTTCTTCAGTGCGCGGTCCCTTGTCCACCGTCTGCACCTGAGTAAGTTTTCGAACGTTCTCCGCCAATGAACCCAAGCCGCAGCGTTGTCGACATTTGACCCAGGATCTGCGTCGAACCGCTCGGGGGGTAAATATTTCTCCATCTTTACTGAATAAATTGATATGATAGAAAGATGGCCCGAAATTAGGCTTTATTCAGCAAAAATCATGAAATTTAATATTGACAGTTATTTGTCGTTTATGGCGTTCACCACCCTCACATCGAAATATAATACACTACATCCGCAGTAAGGAGCCACACCCGTGTAACTTGATAGAAGCCTGTAAGCTTCTGTCAGGCGTAACTCAAGTCAGTTGACAATCTGACGCTGACCGTGAAACTAGTCCGTGAAAATAGGAAAATGCAGCGTAAAATCATGCACATCGCGAAGCGAAAATCACAACAAAACACACGGAATTACTTTTCACATGAGAGTTTACTGTTTCTACACTTAAATTCATGTAAATTACAAGAAAAATAATTAAATAAATTGACGGCTTTTTTTTTTTTAAGGAAAAATTGACGTCATTATTTAGTTTGTGTTAAATATTTCATTTCCCCATATTTTGGGACATTTTAGCTTATTTGAATCCATACGTTTGAACTTCTTATTAAAATTAATATACTGATTACTTTTATAATATATGAGGGTCTGTAGAGGATTCCAACATGAAAATGTTATCAAAAGTTTTATTCTAAACTCTTATGATGTGATAAGTTCATTAAAAAAAGTAGAAAAATACATGCTGTTATTTATCAAAATGTATGTCTGTAGTATCTTTCTTCTTTAGTTACACCAATGATTTCGTTTTCGGAGAATACACAGAACCTCACATATTTCGTTTCCTTCCAGAAACAAATATTTATAAGATGTTTGCCAGCCTTTTAATTTTTACAATTGTTTCATGTTTAAAGTGCACCTGATAACAACTTTGAAAGCAATTAACTAAAAAGTTCTAAATCACTTTATTCAATTTAATTTAATAAATACATATTTTACCATACCTAATTATTTATGTAGATATTTGAAAACATTATTGATTGTTTAGGGGAAATATTTTTATGTCGTAGGCAACCCTGATCTGTTCGAAACAATTCCTTGGCTATTTTCGTGACAGACAAAGATGGCACTATTACCTTGCGCAACGCGACCCCAGGCGGAAAAGGGATAAGTATGTATATTTTGATAATGTATTTTGTCGGTTACGTGCTGGTTTTTGACGCGTGGCACGCTTTTTTTGTTGCCTTGTTATGACGTTTGCTCCTCTTCTATATTTACCTCAATAAAGCATAATTGATCATTTTACTTACCGCCATTGTGTCAAACGGTCGATATTTGTCAGATAAAAGTAATTTTTAAACGATTTCCAGCCTGCCTAGCATGTCGAACCATGCTCAGTGCAGGGTACCGCAGCAGTTCATACAAAATAATGCGCACTACAGGTGAAAAAAATGCTATGTGAAAAAGTGCTGTAACAAAAGAGCGTATCTACATGGTACTTACGTCCTTTTGTTGAGAAGTGCCGTTTTTCGACAATAACTCAAAAACAGTATATTCGATAATGTTCACATCTATTTTCTTTGAAAGTATTCATTAAGCTTCATCCTTGTAATTTTTTTTCATATTTTTTGGAGATAAGGTTTAGAAATAGAGAGGGGTGGGGGGCATAATTCATACTACTTTAGGAGCGATTATTTCCGAAAATTTCCACTAAAGCAAAAATTTTTTCTAGAAACCTCAAAATGTTTTTAAATAATATTTCGATATATGTGCACACAATGATATTTGCTTATGTTTTTTTTTTCAGTTTCGGTTACATCTATGATGTGCCCCCTTAGATTTTTTAATTTTATTATTCCCTATTAAGCTAAGCAGCGGCTCACACAAGACTCATTACGCCAAATTTCATCAATGTACATCTTGTAGTTTTATCCGACTGCGCGACGCAAAGGAGGGTAATGTGTTTATCAGTCTATGTATGTATGTATGTTTGTTCCTATCTGGTACTCTAGAGACCAAACGCGTGGACCGATTTTGATGATTCTTAGGTCAATCGATTTGTCTTAATTGGGCGAATGTCACTAAAGACATGAAAATGATGAAAACTCGAAATGGCGATAATGAGACGCCATATTGTGAAAAAGAAAAAAAATGAAAATCGACGTACTATGTTGAGTGGGGTATCATTTAATAGGGATTTGAGAATCATTATTAGGTTTCTTTTATCATTTTTAATTTTGAATGACCAGTTAGGAACTATAACGATTTAAAGTTGGTTCGCAACCCGTTCTCACTAAATTTTCATTTAATTGTAAATAAATCTGTGCAAGCTTCTCAATAACCCCCACGATAAAGATTGCGAAATTTACTGACTTATAATTTTAACTAAAAAGTATAAAATAAGAATAATAGTTAAAAAAAACCCGACTGCTTAAAAAAACTAAAAAGAAAAAAACAAGTTCAGTACCTACCCTTGTCAAGTTATAATGGAAATGTTTCATGATTCATGATCAATACTCACATAAAACAAATAATGAATTTTAATGTGGAACATAGTTGTTGAGAAGATCTGCGTCGATCTAGTATTCTTAAGCTGGAAACAGTGCTCGACCGTTTGTACGCGCGTGCGGTCAGTTGGGCGCAGCTATCGCTGTAGAAACTATAGGCGCGTTTAGACTGATGCTGACTGACAGCGCGTATGCGGCCATACAAAACACGGCCGACCGACCGTACGCGCGTACCATCGGTCGAGCACTGTTTCCAGCCTTATGGGTCCCGACTGTTTAAAATCGCTATGTTCCACATCAGAATTTATTATTTCTTTTATGTGAGTATCGATCTCGAATTATGAAACATTTCCATTATAACTTGACAAGGGTAGGTAGTGGACTTGTTTTTTAACCGACTTCCAAAGAAAGGAGGTTCTCAATTCGACGGAATGTTTTTTTTATGGATGTTCACTGATTACTCAAAGACTATATGACCGATTTTTAATTTTTTTTTTGAGTTTTATAGAAGGTACTTTCTACTTAGTCCCATTTAATTTTGGTGAAGATCTGATGATGGAATCCATGAGGAATTGAAGGAACTCCTCAAATATTGTAGGCATACATATAGTGATTTTGGTATTATAAGAGACATAATAAGCATTTGCATTCAGAAGTGTAAATTAGTGAAGTGGAACTGATGCAGAAGACCACAGAATGCTATCGGAACTCCTCAATGATAAATGATTTACGGGTGGCGACAAAATATCTTGATTAATTTAGCTAAGCAACTTCATAGTCACATATTTAAATGTTCCTGATGAGAATGGTACCATCGAATTGATTTGATGATGGAGCCGGAAGGTAGGCACCAGATCTATGTAATAAAATAATGTATCCTAGCCGTGTTTGGGCTTGTTCGAATCGTCACGAGATACACTTTTAAGTAACGATTAACTAAAAAGTGTAAAATAAATAAACTTTTAAACAAAAAAATAAAACCGACTCCAAAAAAAACTAAAAAGTAAAAAATAACGCCATAATTCAGTTTCTTCAAATTACTTACAAGTAGCCGTTTGTATACTCAATCTATACAGTATATACAATTAATGTTATTTTGGAGTCGGTGCCATCGTGTCACAACTTACTAAAATCGTCAATTTTCAATATTTTACACATTCTTTATATGGCACCGACGCCAAAATAAGATTAATTGTATATACTGTATAGATTGATTATACAAACGGTTACTTTTAAGTACTTTGAAGAAACTGAATTATGGCGTTATTTTTTACTTTTTAGTTTTTTTTGTAGTCGGTTTTATTTTTTTGTTTAAAAGTTTATTTCTTTTTAGTTTTTTAAGCAGTCGGGATTTTTTTTTAATTATTATTTTTTGAGTAAAATGCCTGTGACATAAGGACGAACGGACGGGTATGACGAAAATATAAGGGTTCCGTTTTTGATATCTTGCCTATGGAACCCTAAAAATCAAGTCACTTGCTTATTTAAATTCACATGATCTCCAAATTGTAGCTGTTGAATTTTTTCTGGAATACTCGCCGGCCTATCAATATGTAGTTCCACTCGCAAAAAAAAAAAAATTAGCTTTTATGTGCTATTGTTACAATTAAGCACCTGTCATCAATTATTTTTTATACTCAGCGTGTGAGTATAATGCATGTTCAGAATATATAAATATTCCCATTGTTATTTATATTCAATACATTATTAATTAGCCTAACCCCACTGTAAATTGGATCACGATATTGTAAAGGTAGTTTTGCACTTTCCTAAAATCCTTTACAATTTTGTAGAATACTAATACAATAAATATGCTTAAATGCGTATAGGTAACAAATTCAGAGATCGCTTTTTAGCGATAAGACCGAATATTGTCTGTATTTTATGTTAAGGCTCTATTGTACTGTTTCTGTTGTTGGTGTACAATAAAGAATTGTTGTATCATGTCACAAATTCACAAAAAAGCTGATTACTATATATTTGTAAATAAAAAATAAAAATGTTTTAAAGATATACTGTTTAACTCTTATGTGTGTTTGGTGCTCGACAAATGTTAATATAATCCATTTTTGTACTACTGTATCATTTCTTTATTAAACTATCCATGTCAAAACCAAAGACAATTTCGCTGTGCGTGTTTAATTAACCTCGTGAGAACCTTTCGCCAAATCAAATTGAACTGTGACTGGTTTATAACCAATCGTAGCTCTTTCGGTTCATAGCCAACCGTAACTTTTACAATCGGTGAAAAGAAAAAAAATATACAACCTTTGTAAAAATGGTGTTTCTTCAAACTTAATACGAATGTTAGACTCAAACAGCTTTTGCGTTAAAATTAATGAACAGTGAGTTGGAAATCACTTGGAAATAAGACGTTTAAGTTTCAGAAAGTGATTGCCGTTATGCTTCCATACTTATTATATTTTGATGTCTACCCGAAACAGTTTCTGTATTTGCTTTCATGATGAAAACGCTTTGATACCTAATATGATGTTTAGATTTTATACCGCCAGCCGACCTGGAGTTTATTGTTGTGTCAGTAAATATTGCTTAGAAAGACGATGAACATAGTTAAATTTTTATAAACTCTCAAGACGGTCTTAAGGCTAAGGCACTAGTCCCACCGCAAGCGAGAAAGCGAGCAACTATCGACTATTTTCTCGCCCAACTCGCTCAAGAAACGCACAATAGATGTAGAATCCATGTCAATAAAAGAGATACATATATGAGAGAGTTCTCGCCGGCAGCGGCAGTGAGAAAAGCCAGCGACGAACAATTAATATATGTGTCTCTTTTACTAACATAGGATCTATATCTTTTATTCGTTTCTTGTGCGAGAAAATCGCCGACAGCTAATCGCTTCCCCGCCCTTGGTAGGGCTATTGCCTTAATCTAGTTCGGGCAAAATCCTTGTAATGCAATAAAACAATAATTGTACGGCCACAACGTAGTAAAATGCAGTTTTTCACAAAAATCAAGTTCCAAAATTTTAATTTTTCCATGTAAATTTGGTACGCAACTCAAGGATGCATCACGTTACTATGAAACATTCTCAGCGCTCAGTAGGAATGCCGAACTTTACGAGTAACTATAATTTCTGACTTTTAGAGCACTCTATTTGTCCAATAAAAACTTTTAATTCTTGCAAAAGACAGGTACGATTGCCATATTTATAAAGAGTCTTCATCGCTATTCAGGGTAAATGTATAACTAAATATCGGATTCTATAAAACACTTAGACAAAGAAAAGATTTTCATCTGTAAGTAAATCAATATCAGAATTTATGACAGAAAATTGACTCTAGTAAAACCCTGTTTATCCGTGTGAAATTAGTTAACCATGTAATGTAAAAAATGTTATGTTTATGGATTTAGATTTAAGGCCTACATGTACAAACACTGCATTGTATCAACTATAGTAAAATTGCTACGCCCTGCCAGGGGCCATGAAAAACAATAGGGTACATGCATGATTTTTTTTATCGCTTTTCTTAACAAAATATGAAAATACCGTAAAAACGATTTCAAAAAGTGAAATCAAAATTAAAATCGGCCAAGAAATACGAATGATATAGGCATTTTAAACTGCTAATTAGACGGCGATTTGACAGAGAGGTCCGATATGTACTGTTACGTCATAGTCTACGCCGGCCATATAAACTCCATATTAAATTCCGTTTTGCTAGAAAGGGATAGAATGAAATGTTTGATGGCTTATATCTTAGTTATTTTTATAGTTATTCGAAAAATTATTTTTGTCTAATGTTTGTTACATGAATGAGCTTTTAATAAAGCAAAAATAAAAAGACATGCATATTCCCTATTGATTACATACATTAGAACTGTATATGTGTTGGTACACATGGTTGCAAATAAACACTATTACTAATATTGCATAGTTACAGACTGTTCCAAAGAAATGTCCGCGAAGCTCAATAAGAGTTGAAACAGACGGACATGTATTGCAACCTCAACTTTTATATGAACTGCACGGTCCCGTGCTGTCGGAAGGCCTTTTACTTGCAGTTTTCATATAAGTTGCAATTGATATGTAGGCTGCTCGTGTAAACCTTAATCTGCTTAATGAACAAATATCAGTAACCATTGGCAATTGGTAGCAATTTTCAAGGTTAATTGTCAAAGGTGGCGCCTAGAATTTGCCATAACTGCTATCATTATAGGCAGTAACTGTACAGACTAATTACGTGTATATTAAGTTGGGCGCGGTTGCACAGTAGTCTCTGCGATTGGCAATGAGAGCCCGATTCTAGGAGCGGACAATTAATTTATATTGACTGCAGGCAAGTATCCTATTCTATGCTACTCTATCTGTAAGTAGTAGTTAATTAGGTAGCAGCTTGTTTTCGCCGGGCCGTCATTAATCAATCACGAAGTCAAGAAGCCATTATTCGACAACTCGGGCGCGGCCCATCGCGCAATGTGCAAGTCACAAGGGGCCTCTTAAAATATAATAATCGTGTTAAACTCAACCATAAAAGCCATATTCGATTAGAAGACTCAAATGGGTTCCTGTCTTGGGCTCGTTATCTCCTTGGCACCTATTGTGCAGCAGTAGGCAACGTTTGATGTCGAAGAGTGATGAGTTTCGTTACCAATTGTTAACGAGTTTCTGTTTGGAAGACGTGATCTTTATGGTGTATTTTTGTCCAAATATATTGATAAGCCAATACAAAATCGACCAAATTGTTACTACCTACATATATATATAGCTAATGTAAATTTCGCAATCCGGAACAGTTAGAAGCATAAGTAATATCTATCACGTGATAAAAATTACCATCACAGGGCCACAGGTAATTTGGCCCCTCGGTGTACTTACTTATCATCACAAGAAACAAGCAATCGCTTGTAAGGAAATACCGTTTGTTCTGTAAAATAACATATCACAATCATTTAATAGCTGCCGCAACAAAGAAATACTCCTAATTACGTAAATTCTCATCCATTTTAGTACGTAAGTAACTAGATGAGAAAGCGGTGGCTTATTGACTCTGTCACAATTAATTCGACAATGATTGAAAATCAATCCCGAGATAATATTAGCTGTCGGAGTCTGTCAAATTATCGACCATAATTAACGACCCCGCTCATCTTCGCGTCTAATTTGTGACTAATACTTCGGTGGGAACTCATTGTTATTTTGTTCATTGTAAGTACTAGCCACTTATTCCTTATACATTTTAATACCTCTTTATCTCTTTAAAGAATTGACCATCAAATATAATAGTATGTGATTTGGGCTTGGATTTATTTGTGTGAGGTTGGGCTGGGGTATTATTAAAGTGTAAGGATAACTCAAAGATTCACAGTCCATAAAAATGTGTTAATTATGCGCCTGAAAGACTACAATATGTTCTCGTTCATTATGTCTTTGTCGCCTAAAACAACTGACCACTGAAGCCTTTGTGATATTGTGTAAAATTCATGTAGTATTCACCGTTACTGAGATAAAAATCTTATATTTTTTTAGACGGAAAACTATATTTCAGCTGGAATTTAATGTGCAAGTAATTTATGCATATTTTTAATGTAATTCGGCAACAGTGAACGCGTCCGTCGGAAACAATTAGCAAGCTGAGAAAGAATGGCGGCGATTTTTCTTCAACTCTGGAGGAACCACGCCTTGTTTCTGCAGGTGTTTTCGCAATTACAATACATACTTATGTCAGTTATATTTTTTATTTGATATTATATTTATATTTTGGTTTTGAAACTTTGCGGCAGACTAATAACAAGTAACCGTGGATACTGTAAAAAAGGCACAGTTTGAAAAAAAAAAAACAAATGGCAGAACTGATTTCTTGAATAATAACTAGGAACACTTTCAATGACTTGTTGTTTTGTTGACTTTCGTGAACTTCACATTCAGAAAAAAAAACTAACTCAAAATCGATTCATACTATTTATATTTTTACGTTTCAAACTTTTTATCGGGGGTTATGAAATAAGTATGTCGTAGAAAGAGAATTATCTTTACTTTACTACAGAAATAGACAGACAAACACCAAGCAGAGCAAAATAGCAGTCGTCATAAAATATAATTGTAAAACAAAAACAAGCAAAGCGCCATCTAGTGCTCGAGTCGTATCCCCAGTAAATGGTGGATGTACAGAATATAACATTTGACAGACCTATTGAGTGGTATAAAAATGGGAGCCAAAACTGATTGTCTATAGCAGCAAGATAAATGCTAAGTGGTACGTTAGTCGCTCGTCACGAAAGGTTATGCCAGTTATTTATTGAGACCCGGTCACGACTCGTGAACGTACGGCCTAAGATGTGGCTCTTAGTCAGGATACCCTTGTAAGTGGGAGGTTTTCCTTATGCCTATTACGTGATGGGTGTATGAAGTATCGTAATTATATAAAACATAAACCTAACTGTTTGATGAACTAACTTTAGTTATCGTAAGGTTTATTGAAATAAAAGTTGTAAAAATGCATACACGTCATAGATTATTAGAGCTCCGTTCCTTGACAGAGATATCTTACCTTATTATATCTTGAATCATCTATCAAATTGAGTTTTTTTTATTTCTTTCGCTTTTACTTTTAAATTAATTAAAATAAATAATATTTAATTATTTTATTTTTTATTTAATTAATTGAATAAAGGTCAAATTGGTTCCAGCCTATATAATAGGTACAAGAAAAATAAGCATAATCCAATTTACAACTTTTTCATATGGCTATGAATACAGTAACCTAAAATTCAGATTCGTTGCATTACAAGTTGTATTACCGTTAAGATTGCCATTGCCTCGATTTATTAACAAAAAAAAAAGAAAACAATGATTATTGACTACTGTAATTGATCCGCTCTTCTACAGTAAGCCCTTAAATGCATTTACTTACCGATTCAGTAGGTATTGAGACTTTATTAAGCCCACCAAAGAAGAATCCCCATCAATCTTGGCTTGGCCAGCCACAAAGGACCACAACGAGAATTATGGCTTCTTATACATGCTCGCTACTATGTAGAGGGCTTTGTTATTACCTACTCGCATTTAATGACCTCCGCGTGATTAGACAGTGCCTCTCTATGGCTTTATTTAATACATAAATCTTGGCTGATGGCGAAGGCAATAACAGTAAGAACCTCTAGGCGAGGTGGTGTGTTTTTACAAGACTTTATTTAACTTGCGAATTTATTATGATAGTTTGTTTTATTGACGTAATGTTACTGTTTGCGTAATGTACCGTTTGATCTCAAACGATGTGTTTAGTAAAAACAATTTTATCATGATTAGGTATTATTGCTTAGGGCAACCAAGCTTAACGTTAGGTTAGGTTTAATTATAACAAAATATACTTTTTTCAGCAAAAAGATGTATTTCTTTCGTTGAGTGCACATGGGAGTGCAACGTCTGTTGTTTTGGCTTCTTGTTTACCGACATTGTACCTCCCCCCTCCCATAATCATCATAATTACGGTACATAGTACACAGTTCTTAATTATAATAAATAATAATAATTAATATCAGGGACACTCTTACACAAATCGATTCAGTCCCAAACTAAGCTGAAGCTTGTATGTACTGTGGATACTGGGCGACGATATAAAATAAACAATTATTATACTATTCATACGTCAATACATAGAGAATATCCAAGATCCAGGAACAAACATTCGTGCTAACCATACAAACAATTGCCCTGGCTGGAATTCGAAAGATATCGTCAAATTTATTTTAAATGTTAAATCATTACAATTTTTAATATGATTGCGTTATCGTGACTGCTTTGTATTTATAATTTTATTTGTTTTCTCATATTTTATTGCGTAACATAGGCGTCATCTATTGATCCATTGTCGGTAAAAAACAAATAACAACGTTAACAACTTAAGTATGTAAAAGTGATGCGATATTTGTAGTTTACAATACGGTTGTACTTTTAATCGGATTATCTGAATAAATCTTTCATTTTAATGGTATGGTGTCTACTAAAGGGTCGGACGCTTTGAGAACAGTTACTGACCGACAAACCAAAACTTAAAATGGTGGATGTATATGAACTCTTATAAATATCTTAAACGTCCGTTATTCGCAAAGGGAATTAAAAAGAGCATAAATAAATATTTACTTTATAGGTAATCTTAAGTTCTTATTTGTGTATTGTTTTTGATTGTTTTTTTAATGGGTATTTAAAATGAAATAAAAAAAAAACAAATATTTACTTGTAAATCCTATTGGGCACATGACTGGGTGCAATATAAATATAGAATGACTAGAGTTTGCATAGATTGGTCAATGTTTCTTTATAAAATGAGCACATTGGCCCGGTTTCTAAGATATCGGGGAGCATTAACTATGTTTACGACTTGCCCAACAGAGTAATGCTCTCACCGTTTGATGGCCATAGTTTTGCAGCAATTAAAACTATTTTCGCCCTCGCCAAGATTTATTCATTTCATTAAGTATAATCAGAGTTGTAACAAGACAATGTAAAATCCCGATGCAAGGCAATCTCTGTCCGAGATAAAGTTTGATGACCACGGATGTTATTTATTTGTTTAGTAATTTATATAAGGTTAGTTACTGTTTTATTGACCGTATTAAATCAAGCCCCAATAAGGCAGCCATTCATGTTTATTTTTACGAAGTTTCTGCTTGGTATGTCCAATAAATTATTAACTTGGTCACTTTTATCACGGGGCCACGGGGTAACATTTATCGAACGTCTATACATAACATGGATCTACGATTAATTTTGATTTATCATTATTATATCCTTTATCTTTTTTATAGCTTTTTAGCAACGAAATCATCATCATCATCATCATTTTATCAGCCCAGTGAAGTCCTCCATAACGACCGATCGTGCGCCGCCCTCGTCCAATGGTTTTACGAGATTTTCACCAGATCATCGGCCCACCTAGTTGGGAGCCTTCTCGCTCTGCGTCGTCCTGTACGCGGCCGTGGAGTAGAAATATAAATTTACTTACCAAACAATTTTCAATAATTGCAATTTTAACATTTTTAATTATAAACGAATCGTAAACTAGTCCTGCTTTGCTCCCCCTAGGATAATTATGCTCTAATCGCGAAAACATATTTACGGGTTGTTATTTGATGTATGTTAATTAGACAAGAAAATTAAAAACACGCCTGAAATATTTGATGACAAATGGTCAAACCAGGGTCGGTTCACTACGGCTCCCGAATTCGTTTCTGTGCTATGATTACCATTTATTGCGCAGCTTTGACCTAATTTTGTTCCATGAACATTTAGTAAGGAGCAAAGTCCTAGTCAATGTGTAATGTTGCTCTTAATTTATTTTTTTCATATTTAACAAAACAGAATGTGGCGAGTTTTTAAATTTACAACGCGGTTAGTATAATATACTATTTTAAGTTATTAGTAAGACGAGCATGTTTCGAATTTCTTGTTTTCGACATTGGAGCAATAGTTCCATTATTTATGTAAACGTACATTATATACGTTTAAGACACTAATTGACATAAGATCTACAAAATAAATCTATGAAAATTGTTTTTGTTTGTATCACGACACGCACGCACGACAGCCACTCGAACACAACCAGTAATCGATGTCCGCTGATGTTTGCGTAGGTATCTGCTTCTCAAATAAGGTTTCTTCAATAGTGCGCCATCAAATATGTTCCTCCACCACTCTCTGTTGTGTTGTCGTTTTTTTTTTTCTTATCTTGTCTTCGTTAATACAATACAGGATACCGCAAAGCCGTTCAAAGTGTTCAACCTCCTACTAGTATTTTTGATGTATGGTGCCGATTCACAGTACCGATACATCAACTTGTGGATGATTTGTGTAACTTATTAATGTGTTTCCATACCCTAGATTAACAGTAAAATTTTGATATCTTACTTAACCCTACAAGGGTTGACTATAGTAAGATATCAGGTACCTACATCAGTTATCCATTGCAAAGTATGAAGGAAGAATGTAATGAAGGAAGTTTGGTACCACATCCATACTAGTCTCGTCTTGGACACAAAGTGGTCCAACTCACTCGGACTTTATTGATTGACAAGCGCAGCAGACTTCGATTAAATTCTCGCGACTGGATCCGAAGCATTAGCTTTACACCAGTTCTCAAAGATATCTCAAATTATACCTTTAGGTACCTTTTCGTTCAGATTCTTAATGGGGTAAATAATTTAAATTACTAACCCATAATGGCCGCCGTCACGCCAAGCTAAGCGCGGTGTTTAGATTGGTAGAGATACACTTGATAAATAATTTAACACAATGTCGAACTATTTTTAAGTGTTAAGCAATTTGAATGGAATTTGTATTGCAAGTGTCTATAGGTGACGGTGATCGCTTACCATCAGGCGATCTATTTGCTCGTTTGCCCCCTATAATAAAAGAAAAGCGAGATATATTTTATTTGTTATATTCGTAAAATACCAGCCTTTAAATCTAGTTCATCAAAAACACGCCCATGCTCATGACGCACGAAGTCTACTATGTACGGTAGAATGTGTTACTATCGTATTATTATCGATCAAAGAAACCACATTTCAAAGGCCTCGTCAGAATAAGAGCCATCTCATAGAAAGGCATAAATCTACTCATAAGTTTTTATTGAACCCCAAAATCTGATCATGAGGAACCATTCATGTGTAATTGGGTTCAGGCTCCTCGTAAAATATGAGTTCTGCCTCGGGAAGGGTTTATAGAGAACATAAACACTTTATTGTGTTTTTGTCCGGATTCCTTCATGCGCCATGTATGTTTAAGTTCTTTGACGTCCTAATTAGTCATTAATTTTTGAGTCTTACAGAAATTGGTCGATTAATTAAAATGGAAAGTGGATGAAATCCCTCGATTTTAAGCGACACAGGCTATGTGATATAAAAGCGGCATTTCTTGATGAAAGGGTAGGTAAGGTATCACAATCGCGTGACTATCTGTCGCTCAAAGAGACAGGCGATGAGGAGTCGCATGACTATTGAAGTCACAGGTCTGGTGATTACCGGCTGCATTGGTAAATGAGAGCATAGAATTGATATTGTCCAAGAAACACACGTCTTTAAAATAGCTGCATCCTTCGATAGCTTTACTCTGTCGGACGTTAGCGAACGATAGTAAAAATTAGTAGGTGTTTTTTTGGCGCAGCAATTCTACAGACTCGTTGTTATCGTTTTTAGACAGTCTCGCCCTATTCGCCCTACTTCAATAATACTCTTTTGTAGCTAATTATACTTGTAATATTACCGCTGAATTTGGTCACTCATACTGCGGCTTTGCTACTGTGTTCTTAATTCAGAAGTTGTTTGAACGTGGTCAAGCTAAACGGATTGGTCGCATAGCAGTTGTTTGACACTGACACAGTGCCACCAACTTACCGGTCAGTTGACAATGTCGCTAGTATCTACGTGCACTGACTCACCATTCATATGGTGCAGTTAGTTCTCCATTTGTCCGTCTAAGCAGTTAAGTTGGTAGCGCTGTAACGCTACTTTTAATGTTTTAATAGAGGCGCCTTGCTGACATTTACGACGTAGAACATCGGGCCATAATTATAAAATGTTGAAGTATTTTAGATGTTTGGCTATACGGCCATTTCCTTCCCGTACATAAATTAAAATCCAATCTAGTAGATATGCGGAAATGTTAAAGTTTAGTTAATTAACAAATATTGATAAAAAAAAGCTAAATTATGCGTTCCCGGGTTAAACGCTTTACGCTGTCTAAGCTTAGAACAACTAATTGATATTAATTAATTCAATCTGGAAATAGATTATCTAATTAATACATATAACAGCAATTAACAGTTTGCTTAGCATCTGGTTAGGCGTATCCCAATTAGGCAGAAATTCATTAACATTAGCAAGTATAGTGAGTGCCAATCTGCCAATATCATTCCGGGAGCTTTAATTGCCAACTGAGGACTGAGACGAAATTAATTTTATTTAAATGACACTAATTATTTTATTTAAAGTTTAAAGAAGTATTGAGTCAAAATTATATCGTACGTATTTTGTTACCGAGTGCCTCAGAAAGAGAAATGTTTTTCGAGTGTATATATGTTAGTCTATTTATTTGGTACCCACTAAGCCTAAACGACTTTTTTATTCGTATGCCCTAATTTAAAAAGGAGATTGAGAAGATCGGCAGATGCAGGCGGAGGGGGAGGCCTAAACTGAAGCGATGACTCAATAAAATCAATAAGGACCTGAACATCTGCGGGACTGGGACTCATAAGGCGGCTCAAAGTTACGTAACGTGCAATGGAAAGGGCTATGCTCTTGGTTTATCTTCGTGATAGAATCAGAAATGAGGATATCCGCAGAAGAACCATAGTAACCGACATGCATCATTGCAGTGGCAATGGGCGGGCCACGTAGCCCGGAGAACGGATGGCCGTTGGGACAGTAAAGTCCTGGAGGGGCGACCACGCATAGGAAAGGGCAGCGGCTCCCGACTAGGTGGACGAATGACCTTGTAAGGGGGGTGGGGGGGGTCAGTGGAAGCGGTCTGCGCAGGATTACACCATGTGGCGAGCTATAGGGGAGGCCTAATGTTCAGCGAAGACGTCCGTGGCTGATAGATAGAACATCTGCGGGTTAAATGAAGACGATGTCCGAAAAAAATATAAATTAAAAAAAGAATCGTCTTCAAAATAACTAAAAAACCATAAATAATCTTTTATGTACGGTACGGATCACCTTTTGAAGTCGGTGCCCAACCCTTCATTTATTACTCTTAAGAACCGCGGCGACGAGCCTTTAGTAATATCTACCTACATAAATATTAGTCATAGTAATTCGTATTTTTGTTGAATAAAGAACTTTATTTACTTCAGGTTTGGCACCGACTTCAAAAGGTGATTCAAATGTATCCGTACCGTACATAAAATATTATTTATGGCTCTTTAGTTTATTTTGAAGTCGGTTCTTTTTTTATTTATAATTTTTTTTTGTGCTTTTTAGTGATGGATTTTAGTAGTGTTATAAATTATTTTTTAGAGCCCAGAATGGGAAGATTGAGGAGGCACTTTGCACGTATTTCGAGTCTTTGGAAGTAAGAAATGTAAAAGTTAGTTAATTCATTGTACCTTCCATCATCAGCTCAGCACGAAACGATGACAACCAGAGGAAAACAACTGATAACTTTAGAAAAATATATATAAAACATTGTTAAAGCCTATAATATTTAAGGACTTCTCTCGATTTCCCCGGTATTCTATCATCTAATCCTGACTTGGTGATAAGGAGAATACTTCAGGGACACACCAAAAAAAATATGACTAACGGTCTTAACGTATAATATATGATTTTTTTAAGAATTATAACCTATAATAGATGATTTTTTTAAGAATTATCCTTTAACTCTTAACTATTAAGGAGTTGTACCTTCCGTCATCAGCTCAGCATGATGAGATGATGACTACCATATGCAAATACTTAAATAGCTTAAGAAAATATATGAATAACGTTATAAGTTCCTATAAAATTTGAGGATTGCCCTCGATTTCCCTGGGATCCCATCATCAGATCCCAATTTGGTGGCAATGGGACCACCTCGGGAGTATATACTTTCAAATAAAAAAATGATTTTTAAAATCGGTCCACAATTGGCGGAGTAATCGGTGAACATACATAAAAAAAGAAAATACAAACTATCGAACATATAACCTCCTCCTTTTTTGGAAGTCGCTTAAAAATAGAAAGAAACGTAAGCAAACATGAAAGCAAGCCGGGTTCTGACGGGACAAACGGGAGGATGATGATGAGAGACGGAAGATCATAAATCTAGCTCCAGAGACTCAATCCACTGAGAGCGTCGTCGTTTAAATTGATCAGAATCTGCGTTAGAAGCATGGTTATATTTTTCGAGTGTATATATATGTGTAAGTCTATTTCTTTGACTCAATCTGCAGTTTGATAAATTTTAACGTTTCAGGTTCGTCTTGGTTATGGGGGTGATGTAGGCTTATAAATATAATATTATGCAGTTAGAATTTTCGTTACACTAATTTGAACAAAAAAAACCAATGTAATTGGACAATAACAAACCTTAAAATAAACTTAAATATCAAATTAAAACTACCTACACAAAATATAGACTAAATTTACAAAAAACTACATACATAAACTAAAAATTTAAATCCTATAATATATTTTAAAAAGTTGACCCCTTTGGCATCGTGCCGAGGATGCTGGCAGCATTCCCTCGCTAAATGGCCAGACCAATTCTTTGGGCAAGGAAGCTGCCGGCTTTGCGATCCCCGGTGGAGTCCACGAGCCTTCTTGCCAACTCTTTGAAGAGCCTGCGAGCCTCCAGGCCCCATGGACCCAGGGCCTTGACTCCAAATGGGGTGAAATTGTATTCGCGGCCGAGAGCACGGTATCCAAAGCGCTTCATCTTTTCGGCCGCTTCAGCCGCTGCGTCTGCTTTATTGCAAGTTCCGTGGAGGTGAGAGGGAGCCACTTTGTATCCTCCCCAACCTCCACGGAATAAGTGACATCCCGTCCGGTCTCTTGCCATCGTCTCGCGCGATCCTAGTTGGCTCGAGTAGAGCCGGCACGTTGACGGTGGCAAGAACTCGGCGGATAATGTCATTAAGCACGGCGTGCCTTGAGAAGCGGCCGGCGCTTTTCTGGTAAGATAGCTCGTGGCGTCCCCCGTCTGGTCTACTTTGCTGCCGCAGGGGCACCTGTGTGGGGCGCAGATCCGAGCCGGAGACAGGTCGCTATTCGGAGCGTGTCAGAATCTAGTAGGTCCCGGTCTTTGGCGATGGGTAGGCGTGTAACCAAGACCCTGCTTCTTTGGTTCCCGCCGCTAATAATCTGGCCCGTTTAGAATTGTTTTTCAGATCATCGATGATGATGTACCTGTTTGTATTGACTGCAAACCAGGAAAATATGCTATTATCCTATTATATGAAAAAAATAAAAAAGATCAAGATTTTGTTAATGATTATCGTGAAGGTACGTAGAAAATAGATACTTAAGTAAATATGTCCTAATTAATATTCATATAATGTGGCTTAAAGGTCACTTTATTATTGTTAATCAATGTTCTTCACGGTCGGCGTTTTCAAAACGGCACTCTCATTAAATAGTGAGTTATGGACATTATTATCTCAAACCGCGAACATCAAAGAGGTTACTTTGGCAAATTGTGTCTAACTAATTAACATTAAAATTACCTACTCTAGTCACATAACAATTAAAACTTAATGCACCGTAGACAAATTGTTTAAAAAAAATCAATGAATAATTTATAGAATTCTAGAAACAGAGAATCGTTTGAACTTATTTACAATTTAGCATACAATGGACAGTTTTTCCAAAAAAATATTTTCTCCTTTTCACAGCCACATTATATATATCCTCAAAATGCATAAATAAATGAAAGGGCTATTTTATCGAAATAGACAAATTGATTTGTATAAAATATAGTTTCCTATACTTAACGCATCCTACCAATATTTATTTATTTTGAATTATATACATACATAATATATAGTGGCATGACTCGTTTCATGACGTGATATTGTGCCTAAACGTTCACTATACCTTGGCTTAAAATAAGATTATTATACGATACCATTCTTAGGTAACATTGGGATCAACTATTAAATTAGTCTATCAAGAGTTGCTACATATTTTTAAGCAAAATCTCCAATTCAGTCATTGAAGTCAAGTTTCTTCATTTTCACCATCTCTATCCCAAAGATCAGCGATTATCTGTCGGTTCATGTTTAGTCATTCCAATTAGTTTTTCGATGCTTTCAACCTGCAGCCGCTCTCTTACGTCCTGATCTTCTTTTATTTGTCCCTGAACAATTAAACTTCAAAAATTATATATTTCATTCCTATGTAGTATTTATCCAAAATACGATCCTTGTTTAAATAGTTGATACGGGTTTGCCCGCATATTATTACTAGTAGTAGCTATCTACTGAGTCGTATAAGAAATAATAATAATTATACTTAATCACCTTACATATCATCTTCTTATCACTCAAACCGCGCTCTTTTACCATCATGCTTTAAAAATAATTGGTTAAAGCAGAAGCATCTCTAAAGCTTTTTGTCCGTCCTCGCCAAGAGTGATGCAGCGGCAGTCGCAGCCGTTTGGGCGCATGCTAATGAGCCGATAACACTTCGAATCACTTTATTTAATTTCCTTGAACAATTAGCAACGCGGTACTAACGCGGCGGCGACAAATAGCTTTAACGACTACTTTAGTATTCTCAAATTTTAATTGCTATAACCGAAATTAAGAAATGCATAAAAATTCCTCGTTTGATTGTTATTATCAATCACTAATGCATTGCAACGTTTGATGTGCAAAGTGTGCCAAAGATTTAAAGGAATAAGACGCTGTAGATTACTTAATTAAGTACGAAGTATTTCTTTAAGATTAAAAAAAATAAAAATGGAACCGACTTCAAAATAAACTAAAAAGCCATAAATAATCTTTTATGTACGGTACGGATCATATTTGAATCACTTTTTGAAGTTGGTGCCAAACAATTCATTTATTACTATTAAGAACCGCGGCGGCGAGCCTTTAGTTATTATCTACCTACATATATATTTAGTCGTAGTAATTAGTATTTTTGTTGAATAAAGAACTTTATTTACTTCAGGTTTGGCACCGACTTCAAAAAGTGATTCAAATATGATCCGTACCGTACATAAAAGATTATTTTATTTTAAAGTCGGTTCTTTTTTTTTATTTATTTTTTTTTATATTTTGCTTTTTAGTGATGGATTTTAGTAGTGATATAAAGTATTTTGTAGAGCCCAGAATGGGAAGATTGAGGAGGCACTTTGCACGCATCTCGAGTCTTTGGAAGTAAGAAATGTAAAAGTTGGTTAGTTCATTGTACCTTCCATCATCAGGCCAGCATGAAATGATGTCAAAAAAATACAAACTATCGAACATATAACCTCCTCCTTTCTTGGAAGTCGGTTAACTAGAAGGCGCCCGCAACTTCGTTCGCGGAGGAGAAAAAGTCATATCTCATCTCTTTTTTTGACAGCGTAAGTCGGATACAAATATTCTATAACCATCTGCGGATACCAAGCTACCCGTGTACCAAGAACATTCCGAAATCTGTTTAGCCTATTTGGCGTGATGGAGGCACAACGATGCATACAAACATACAAAAAATAAAATATATAAAATGTAAAAATAATAGATTATAGTAATAAGAGATTAGAATAGACCTCTAAATAGTTTTTTAAATATTTTCAATGTCAACCAGATATTTCATTTTTACAATTTTATAATAGTGTGGATACAGGAATAAATTCCAGCTGTTTTGTTACAGAATTACGTGTACAATTATTTATTTTACACCAACGAGAGAAACAGTGCAAAAGATTCTTAACATAAAGGGTAGACAATAGGCGGCGTTATCGCTAAAGAGCAACCTCTTTCAGACAACCTTTGGGTTGCAGGCATGACACAAAAAAGCTAGGAGTTAGTGGATGGTGAAATTAAATAACAAATAGGTATCTATACTATTATAAAGTTGTAAAATTTAAATATCTGTACATTGAAGATATTTAAAAAAATGATTGTTATGGACTATTTGGAGGTCATTAAAACGAAATAGTAGTTTAGCAACTGCTACATAATGAGAGGCCTTAAAATAGGAGTGTGGTTTTATGACAAGAGCGTTAGCGAGTTTCATAGTAGGATCACACGAGTGTTTTAAGGCCTAATTATGTACAGATGTATACACTATTTTATCTATACACATATCATAAGTACTCTAAGATGGGTTCAGAAATAGCCGTAGGGAAATGACCTGCATTGTTACTAGTGCTACCTGTAAAATATCAATAGGCCATAGATATTAAAATAATGCAATAAAAAATTAACTTGAACAAATACAGAAGGAAACAAATTATTTATTCACATAAATTCGTGCGTTTGTTCATTCTCCAATCTAAAAAATATTTATACTTTTTTACTAAAACTAAATTTGGATATCGATTTTTCTGACAACAAGTTATTTGTTGCAATCGTGGCTGCATTTACAATATCCTGCGGAGTGTTCATATAGTTCTCGGAGTCAGTTCTACTCATATTTTCAACTTAAATGTAAATTACAAACAACTTTTCACAATTCTACTTTCGTTACAGCAAAAAATCAACATATAAATGACAACATTAATGGCGGCAATTCGATCCTCCGTCAAAACTAATGTATTTTTTTTAAATCATAGACAAACGAATGAAGTCCTTATTCTCATATCACTTGAGATCAGATGTCGTGCGGTTTATATAAAATACATACTGAATTGACGTTTCATATCGATAACTGTTTTAAAATCTATGGATACTAGAATAGAGATCCACTTGAGTTTTGACAGCTGTTCCAAATTTAAACTCATAACGTTACAAAAATCGCAAAAATCTATACTGAAATACACATTTCACATTACAGTAAAGATTTTACCTACTATCACAGATAAGAAAGTTCTCATAGTAATTGGTTGTAATAATGCTGGTCATTTCCTACGGTTTCTGAACGCATTTTAGAGCACTAATGATATGTGAATAGATAATTTTTTTTTTTTGGATTTTATGTATTTTTGTATGTGTCGTTGTGACTTCATCACGCAAAATCGCCTAAACGGATTACAACTATTTTTGGCACACGGGTAGCTGCGTATCTCCAGATGGACTTTTTACCCGACTACGCTAATGAAAAAACGAAGGGTTATGACTTTTTCTCCTCCGCAAACGAAGTTGCGTACTTATCGATGCTAAATTAAACTTTTGGTTTGAATTTTAAGGTTAAAACAGCCGGAGAAAAGAAGAAAAAAAGTGGGTTAGTAAAAATAGCCTGTCTTAGAACGACACAAGTGACACAACGAACAAACGTAATCCTGAAACAAATCCAAAATATCAGCATTTTGAAAGTTAAGGATTTGCTAGTGATTACAAAACGTATTCGAAACAGTTTCTTTTTTATTCAAACGAGCACATAACAGTGGAAAGCTGTTACGCTTCTGTTGTTATATAAAGCATAACTGCAATTCACGCCATGAACAAAAGTGTGAGACAGTGCGCCACCAAAATTGCTATTGAAAATTTAGTGAACGGGTTCCACTTTAGGTGAGGCTCATTTAAGCATAAAATTACCTACATTGTCTTCTTGACTTTGTTGAGTGGCAATGAACTGCACTTTGACATAAAATCGCTTTAGGCGTTATAAATCTATTTTATTGCCTTAATAAACGATGACGCGCAGTAACGATAGGAGAGCCATCATTCTCATGGCCTGTCTTGTAAGAGAATAGGAGTTTCGAAGTTCTCATATGAATATAAATAACATATTTTAACAAAAATACTTACAAATTAGTAGGTTCCTGGTCACTATAGACACTCGGACACATAATAATGAGTAATAATATAAGTACAGAATTTGCATAACCACACATAAACGCAGTTTGGTCATGAGAAATATACCTACGACGGCACGTGTAGTGCTAGGGTTGTCATTTTCACGCCAAGAATACATCAATGAGGGCAAGCAATGTCCTAGCTTGCCAGATGTCGCTTGAGTAAAGTGAGTCGACAATAAGTACATGTTACTTCAAATACATTGTCAATTCAGAAGCTTCGTAGCTATTTTACAATTATATACCTAGGCATATAATTGCAACACGTTCCCAGACAGAGCTTTCAAGACGGCAGATTTTGGCGCACGCGTGCTCGCTCACTCGGTGCCAACCCTTGTCTTATATCTACTCTCAGAGTAGCCGGTGTGAATGTAAATAATGCGGCGCGCCCCGCCCACTGCAAGCCCTCTGACTCGGGGTAGTAATTAGTAGGTCTTGAATAAAGTAACAGGTATTCTAGTAAGTAAAAAGGTCGTAAAGAAACGACATATAGCTGCGAGTGTAGCTATTGGGCTAGCTTGGGATGATAGCTCACACCCTCATTTACAAAAGCCTTGTGTGCTTGTGCCCAACAATGGAACCTGCGAAAGCTGGATTACTATTATTATTTCATACAATATGTAGCCTTAAAAGATACTAAAGTACGAATTAGTTAGGTGGTTAGTTCCTAAACGAACAGCGGCAAGGCGCTAATTTCTCAAATTACCTTAAACTCCGCCGAAATGCACAATAGCCGAATTATGAACAAATCGTTAACAATTGCTAACAAGGTGAAAATAATTATGCGAACATTTTTACTTTCGAAAAAACGAATTTATGTACGTAATCCTTTATTATACTCTGCCATGCCGTTGTCAATCACATGCGGTTAAGTTCACATTTGGTGGTTGAAATAATAACCCTCGTTAGGTTCAACAAAGACTTGGGAGATATGTAAATTTGAGAAAGGACCGACAAAAAACTCAGGCTCATGCGTGTAACAGGTGTGTTTCTGATTTCTAATAGCAGCATTCGGATCGTAATTGTGATGAATCTTGTATAAAATTTTACTTTTTAATGGTCGTCTGGGACACCGCAAACTTTCAATTTTATCCTTTGTATAAAATATTGTAATATAATTTTGATTTCGGAGTAGCTGAACCGTATTAAAGGTTTTTGTAGTGACATGAGACGATTATTGAGGTTGGATGAAAATTCCACTGACAGGTTGAAATTATGGTGGTTGATTTCACTTTTGAAAAAACAAAGATGTCAACATTGTTTATTTAAACAGAATAAAAACGATATTTTCTGTTTCACTGAAAAACAAAAATTAGTAACACATCAGTTTTAACTCAAGTACCTATGTTGGGCCATAAAAACATGAAAAAAGAAACGGATAAGTTCCATATCTAATAATCACGTCAGAGTAGGTAAGTATTTTTATTATTATGAATGCCTTTAGCTGGAATCGAACAGCTTGACTATTGAATTGCTCAATCTATTAAGCACTGCAAAAGCATCTTCAAAGGAGTACTATACATTTGCGATATTTAATAACAAGGAAATATAATAGGTGTGCGTTATTATCAGCAGCTCCTGAGATGCGCGGCGTGGGCGCCGCTCCGCGCAGATTTATGAATCCACGGACCAATTCGCGCCTGCGCCGCGGCCGGGCTGTGCAAGAGATTTGCACTGCATGAAAAAAAGGACGTAAGTAACTAGAATTCCTTATTAACATTCGCTATTTTGTTTACCAATGTAAGAAAAAGTTATGTCTTATTACACTTTTATTACACTAATACCGGACATTTTGAATCTACGTGCTTAAGACTAGATTATGACGATACGACATGAGAACATGCTGTTGGTGTTGATTGATTATTATGACTCTGTGGTGGTTACGATCGTGCCTGTAAATATTGAGTATAATTTTAACTTTGCTTCTTAGTAAGCTGTTACAATCTACATAGTAAATAACTTCGCATAGATTGCAGTACAGATACGTGGATCAAATAAATAAAACTACAAGTAATCGCCTAAAAGGTGACCGCTCAAACCCAACACTAGGCCGATAGCTTTAACCTCCCTGTTCCCGAAGGTAACGGAGTCCATTATCAACTGCCAGGTCCTTCGGTACCTAGAGGACTATAACAGCTGCTTACTGACCCACATGATAGTTTGCGTAGAGGCCGCTCAGCTGGTGATCTTATGGTTTACCTGACATCGTTTGGCACAGGCGATTGAGACTAAGGGTGAAGCATTGGCGGTAAGTTTGGACATGGCGAAGTGTTTTGATCGGGTTTGGCACAAAGCATTTCTTTTGATCGGGTTTGGCACAAAGCATTTATTTTAAAATTTCCATCTTAGTCGGTTTCGCCTCTTACCCTCATCATCAGCCGGAACACCTGTACTGCTCGACGGAGGCCTTCTTTAAAAAACATTAGCATTGTTCATTACATATTTTGCAATTTTATTTAAATTTCAAAACGCAACGTTGCCCGCAACTTCTAGTTTTAAATATATATATGTAACCTTCTTGTTCTTTCAGTGTAGTCAAATAAAAAGTATTCTATAACCATCAGTGGATGCCCAGGATTACATATACAAAAAATAATTGAAATCCGTTAAGTTATAGTGTCGTAACAACATATAGGGACATACAAAAAATAATATCGCTTATTTTTCTTTTGAAAATGCTATTAAAGGAGCCACAAAAATAATCCAAAACAAAACCATTTTATCAAAAATGTATTATCAAAAAATATAGTACTACAAATGTAAATTACTTAGGCCTAACGTGCGCCAACCAGAGTTAGCCCTTAACCCAGAGTTTAAACGTCTACTTATATACAAGTTTTCCCTCCTAACCTCGGGTTCAGAAGTTAACTCTGGCTGGCGCAAGTGGGCCTTAAATATAAAAATATTTAATTCATTTCTCAATTATGCCCTCAACTTACTTGACAATCATGCCAATTCAATAAATCATGGCATCGTTTTGCTGTTTGCCACATTGTCGAGTAGTTTATGCCACGTAACACGCAGCGAAGTCGAAAGCTGTAAAGCAAAATATCAAGATCGTATATTATTCCCCAGATAGCCCAATAGGCCGGTACGATTTTTATCATCATATTATTTATCTAGAAAAATGTTTGGTTCCCGAAAGTAAAGCAACCTATGCCACACGAAAACACCCGCAATATAAATCTAGTCTAAAACAAAGGCATGCATGAAAAGTGTAATAAAAAATGTTATACTACGTAGTACATCAATGAAAAAAAAAAAAAAATTTATCCTCAACTTAAAAGGGTTACTTGCTCGTCACTTTTTAACTCATTCATTTAATAAATCATACCATCGTTTCGCTGATTGCCACATTGTTGAGTAGTTTCGCTGCGCTTCCATGCCACGTAACACGCAGCGAGTTGCAAGCTGTAAAGCAAAATACCGAGATCATATATTATTCCCCAGATAGCGCAGTATGATTTACGCCGCACGCCGCAATTACACTATTTGTGCGTGTCCGAGTATCAACCAGACCACTTACCTGTGTGTAATTTTATTATCACGTCTTAAAAGTGAATATATTATGCGTCAATAACTATCTCGAGTAAATACTATGAGTTGAATTTTATGCATAAGCTATATAAATTGTTTGTTTTCGAAACAAGCTGCTGTTAAATCATTTGATTAAAACTACTATTTTAGTTTAAATAAAATAATTTAACGGATTATGTCGCGTATATGATCTCATTTGAGTTCCCGATGTTTCGAAAGCTTTTCAGTTTTCCTTGGTCACGGGTTGACTAAACGGGTTAAATTGTTTTATTTAAATGAGTAATAATCGCGGAAGCAGGAGAAAATATTATGTATTATTTTAGTGTTCAATGTGATTATATTTTCTGTATTCTAGGCTATTCTAGGCACTATATTGCATTTTAAGTATACTCTATTAAACCTTAATTCCAGATTCTCCAGGCCAACTTGACTGCCTAGTGCCAGACCTCCATAGGATTGTATTTGAATTTAAAATCGTTAGTACAATTAATATACTGAACTGACACAGTTGAATTACTTCATATTCTTTAATTATCCCGGTAATGCGTTCTACTCCTTTCATAATAGGCAGTTGTGTCACTGCATTCTATCGCCGCTGACGATTTATAATCTCAACCCTGAAGAAGAACTAAATAAGTGTATGTATACAAATTTTCATTAAAAATTCACTAGGATTTACGTGGATTTTATCCAAGAGGTTTTAAAAATATCGTAACCGCGCTTTTAACGTTGTAACGAGTATCTGCTTCCAGGTACTCATTACAGCTAACATACTCGTAGCTACAGATTAACACGCAAGATATATTTTGGTTTTCCAGGTTATAATACCTAGTACGTTAGTTTATATTTAGGCAGGTGTAATATTTACACAAGCCCACTCAAATACTTATTCTATTCCTTCACACGCATCCACACTTCATTGCAGACTCTTATATATTTACCTCTTTCCCTTCCCCTTTCTACAACAAAATTTGAACTTCCAAACAACAAACGGATTCTGCTGATGACATTCAGCTGTTAAAAAAGCGTGTCTGTACCTATATCTAATATCTTATTTTATAAAGATCCTCCGGGTTCCTAAGTAGATCTTACTTCTTATTCTTTAATTTGACAGCTAGGCTCCTCATACCAAGGAAAAAAGATAGACATGATGTTACGATCAATCTAGTGAAACCGTTCTTTGGATGGTTTTGACAAATCAGACAACTTCACACACAAGGTTTATTTGTATTTGTAACGTGTGAAGTTGGTTTTGGCATGGTTTTTTGTGGCCTCACTAGATTATTCGTAATTTCGTGTCTATCTTTTTTTCTTAGTCTGAGCTAGGCTCTTGTCGGTGTAGCAATCGCCAGCCATTTATACGTAGATCTTTTTAATGGAGTATAAGTAGGTATGTAAGAAGTGATACGTAATGTATTCGTGCGTAACACACTCCATAAAAGCGAAATCAAAGAGTACACCAGACGTCCATTAAAACTAATAGATTCATCCAATCTCCCGATCGAGTCGAAGCTTACGTTCGTATTGAGATTGAGTCGTCCGCGATTCGACAGTGACCTTGTGTTGTGTGACGGTTCCCACTGAACCGTGTGCGGTCCGTCCTGCGCCCGCGCCGCTGATCGATGGCTACGGCTTCATCCCGCAGAAGCTCGAGAATAATGGGGCTGGAAGTTGTCAAGGGAGATTTGGTACAATTTGCTAAATGGAGGAAAATAGTTTTGCCGTCGAATTCAAGGAGAAATGTATGAAATAATAATATTTCATGGCAGTAAGTCCGCCATGTTATCTTGATTGTGAAATAAAGTTTAAATAAATAAATAATATTTTTGACTTGAACTTCCATATTATAATCAAGGATTATATACACTATACTATGGTGTTGAAGTAGAAAAATATATATAAATGTATTATGCAATGGAATATTTAATAAATACTTACATAGCTAGCGAAATGTATCTGAACTGTGCAAAAGGTAGTTTCTGTGTGTACATACAATTTTTTTACCTTATCAACTCTCAGTGATTTTTTTCGCGTATTTTTACGTTCAGGAATATACTAACGTTTGACAAATGTAACTGTTCATTGAAGTACAGGTGCGTAGATCTTATGAATGATAGAAATTGATCAAAACCGTCCGTCCACGTAGCATCCCCTTTCGTTCCGTCTGTGTCATTCACCGTGTCGTTACAAGTCCCATCGCACAAAAAAGCCCTTTCAAATGTAAATCAGCACAAACCGACAAAGCAAATTGTCACAAATAAACACTGATACGTTTGAGTTTTTTGTGAACTGCTTCGGTAAAGGGTCAGGCTGAGCCAATCAATCTGAGATAAAAATGTCTTTTTATTGATTTTTTTCTGGCCTATTTTTAACTGCCTGCGAATGCAACTCTGAACTTTTGATGGTTATCTATTGGTGCGTCTTCTGGATTGATTATAGACAGGTAGAGGGTGCCGTTGCACAAGTGTATCTCTATTCTCTAAAGTAGCCTTATTTTTTATGTTTGACATTTTATATTGAGACATTTTTCTCACGGTTTTAGAGGTGTCAGATGTGAAGGGAGTTACTGCAAATGCCTGGGCTATCGATTCGAACCTACTTATCTTAATGGCTTCCAATTAGTCAATTTGCACTCGTAGACTACTTTAAAAATGTTTTTGTTTATTTTTTATGTTTTATATGACACTGTTACTGATTAACAGATGACTTACTATGTCACTATGACTTCAAGAGTTTATATTACAAAAAAAGTTAGAAACGCTATATCTACTCTGGAAATCATTACTTTAGGCAACTAAATAAAAACTTCTAGGGTAGCACAAAAACAAAAGGGGAACCTATTGATCCTATCAAAAGTCACTCAAATAAGAAAAAAGTGATTCGAATACGTTAGTCCAAATATTGATTTAACCCTCTCGCGACGGAAGCAGGTGCCGGCGCACGCGTCGCCTACAATCAATGATCCTCTAACTATGAAATTAAATGATAATCACGTCTTTTTTCATATTTATATAAAGAGTTTTTAAAGTACATTTGGACTGTGCGGCAGTGGTGCTAAACATTCTAGAATAATTTTTAACATAAAATTTACCTTTATTATTAACATTAAGTTATGTCGATATATACATTTCTAGTATAAAATATAATTACTAATAGTAAAATGTATACAGGTAAATGAAAAATAAAAGATCTACTATACATGCACTTAGCTTAAAAAGCCGGTGGGTTGCTACAAGACTCCATAGATTAAAGGACACTTAAGCCTGATTTCCTAATTTCCGGAAGACGCATCGTGGGTAGGCCCCACACAAGGTGTACTATTAACCTAGCGAAGGTCGCTGGAGTCCGTTGGATGCAGACAGCGCATGACCGGTCATGGTGGCGTTCTTCGAGAGTGCGCATATCCAACAGTGGAAGTCTATTGATGAAGTATGATAATAATAAGGCCTGATTCACAAGGCCGAGATCGCTATCAACAACAGAACAGATTGATACTTTACTACTTTATTGCCAGTCAATGATCATCGTTTATTTTATAGGCATAACCAACCCTTAAATAGTCGTTTATAATTAACAGAGTCTAAATACATTGGGCCTTAGCAGTTTCTTTTACAATGCAGCCGTATTCGTTATTTAAGTGAGCACTTGGTTTTTTTATTTATGCTCTATGGAGTTAAATGAACTTTGCACGAAAATTACATCATGCGCGCGTCACGTACTCGCGTGTAAATAAATCTACCCGGATAGTACATATACCAAATTAAAAATTGACATGTAGAAAGGAGGATCTATTGTTTTCGAAGACGTTTTTAATAAAGCTTAAGAAAATGTTGGCGATCGCTCCCAAACACCACCATCACTCATTTTAACGGTTCGGGAGGGCGCGTCACGCCACCGATGATACGCTAGATACGTAAGCCTTTCGGGCAGATGCAATGCAATTAGAGCGTATCAAAACATTAGTGTGGGACTCTAAGGATTTCATGGTGTGCTTGTTTTTAACCGACTTCAACTTCTTCTTCTCCTTGTCCTATGGCAATTTTGGCAGTACGTTGTGTGATGTGATCACATAATAGGGATGATGACTACATTTCAATAATTAGTCAGTTATGTAGATTAACAAAAAATATTGGACACGTATTTTTTCTTTTTTAACATAATAGAAAAATAAAGGCGATGCATTGAGTCAAAATGCCGAGTGACGTCACTCCTAAGTACAAATTTTACTTAGGAGTGACGTCACGAGCCCCCACTCCTAAATTTTAATGCGATATATCTGATTATTTTTTTAATATTTTCAAAAAGCAAAAAATAAGTGTCCAATATTTTTTTATTATCTAGCTGACAGACTAATTACAATTTTGATTTTCATACCCAGTCATCATATATTATAATGAAATCAGGTGATGGTTAAGGTTAAGGTTAGGTACATTTAGACATAACTAGAAAGTGAGTGCTTTAATCGCCAATAAACTTAACTTTGGCGAATTATCTGTAAGAAATGTGCCACAATATTTATTCTGAGATAAGAAAAGAAACAAGTTTTCTCACATCTCTGTGTTGTCTCGAGTTGACAGTGCATATGTTTTTTTACACGTTAAAGACAGCAAAGACTCTTTGCTAATTATTATTATTTATATTAATACTAGCCCCGACCCGATGCAGAAGAGTTCGTCTAGTAGATATACTAACCAACTACCAACTATCACGTTTATTTTGATATTTATTACATGCTTAGATCAAACGACTAAGTAACAGGAATAATAAATAAATAAAATGAATAAATATCAGGGACAACCTTACACAAATCAACCTAGTCCCAAACTAATCAAAGCTTGTACTATGGCTACTAGGCGACGATATACATATTATATAGATAAATTATAATACTTAAATAAATAGAAAACATCAATAGTATGAATGAAAGCATGAAAATCATCTATTTGCAAGAATTCAAGTAACCATACATACAATTAGGTGACATTTGATCAGTTAAGAAACAGGTGAATTCTGCCTCATAGAGCCGTGCAACATTATAGATCATGCCGTAATACTATTAAACATCTTATTGCTTATCCATAATATTATGATAATTAAGAATTTATGTTATTATTATCATGTTTAATTACATTGCAAGTAAAGAACATTAATAATTAATTAATTAATGTAGTTTATTTTCATTGATTTAAAGAAATTCCATAAGGCTTTTATCGTAGAAAAAAGGTCTCTTAAAAGCTATTGTTCAAGGCAAATAGTGGTCGCCAACTTCTTGACTCATGGGCTCGAAGCAGAACTGTCAGCATATCGCTGTACCGTGTGGCTGTCCGTAGTAATAGTCCTTTTTACGCGTGTTGAATTCGTAAGCGAAATAGTTGTAAAAAAAAACAAATAACTTCTTCTATTCATAAAAGTCACTTATAATTTTTCTAACATAGAACGTCAAATGTCGAATACAGATACTCTAGAGGTGCTTTACTTAAGTTTTTTTCCTGTTTAAGTCGTTATGCAATATTTTCAGCAAGATGCAAACATTGTATCTAGGAAAGTTTAAGAAATTAGTGATATATTTTTTTTGTTGTTTAGCTTCACTTTTACTGTAATGTTCACTTATCGAATGCGCTGTATTAATTGAATTATGTTTGATTACAAAACTCACAGCTGCCATACCTATTGAATTTTTTAAATCGATCATTCGCAATATTTTCGTAATCTCATACAAAAAAATCATAACCGCCGGGAAAAATAATACGCGACTGCCGGTAGGCAGTATCTGGGGCGGAGGATATAGACAATTACGTATCGCCTGCAATTTGCTCGCTGCGACAACCGGCAACCATAATAAAGTATGAATGTATACGTGACCGGAGAAATCTTTACTTTCTGTTGCGTAGTAAATTAAAAATTGAGTGTTTAAAGCCCTTTTTGAGAAACTACGATGAAGGCAAATAAGTTTTAGTCATTTTTTTTTGTCGAGTTTTAATTGCCGACTGTATTTTTCTTTGAACACTCATCAACTACTCACCGAGACGATTCTAAAGAGCTCAAACTGGGTAGGATTGCATTACTTTCTTACAGGGCTCCTACAAATACAAATAACTTTATTTTGCTTGAAATATGGTACAGAAGATGGTCAGACAATATTAAAGAACAATACATACTTCAGCAGTATCTAGCATGCAAAATGTTACAACTTAAAACAACTAAAAAAATATGTATACAATAATCAAGGCCATTCAAATGAGGCAAAATACTCAGCTATGGAGTAGAAAACCTTTTTCACAATCCATGCTTTTAGGTTTCTTTTAAACATTTTTAAAGGTAACTGTTTGATATCATGATCAATATATTTTAAAACTCATACAAAAAGTGCCCTATGACCACGCTCCTGCTCCATCATCAGATCAGCTTGATGGTCATCATACTTTTGATACCATCGTAGTTACAAACATAGTTACATTGCAAGTTAAAATTAAATCTTTTAAAATACCACTATGCCACGCTCGGTGAGTTGATACGCGATTGCCGTATTTTCGAAGTAGTCTTCCTAAAGAGTATCTATCGTCGAACCTCTCTTCGAATGCCGTATAAAAGGAGACCAAGAGACCGGAATTGTAGCACCCTCTGGGGTATAATATAAAGAAGGAGCACTGGAAGATAATTCGCGATAACGCAAAAATTGAGAGGCGTGTTACGTTTTCGAAGAAACCTTTTATGAAGATCTATACTAACAAACGCACCCTAAAACAAACAAGGCATATGATAAATAAGACTAGTTCTATAAATAGACAGTAAGTGCCCGCAACTTCGTCAGCGGAGGAGAAAAAAATCATAACCCTCTTTTATTTCTTCAGCGTAGTCGAGTAAACAATCCTATAACCATCTGTGAATGTGAATGCCCAGCTACCCGTGTATAAAAATATACTTACAATCTGGTTTAGCCATGACGACAAATAAACCAATACAAACATACAAATATATCACTTCTTTTTAAATATTATCATCAATGTACATTTAATTTTTACATCTTTATCTGACTTTATAATAGTATAGACAAGGACCATTAATACAAGAGGACTGACATTTGCCATACTTTGGATCGTGTTCCGATCGCAACGAGATATTCTGGCAAAAACTAGATGGCGCTTACAAACTAAACATTTAACGACGTTATAATTGAATAAAGAAATATAGTATAGTAACAATTAGTTCGCAAGTAGCTAAAATTGTCACGGTTGCAAAGTTGAATAATTTAAAAAATAATTGTTATAACATAGATGGCGTTCTACATTTCGAGGAACGGCTTTTTGTATGGAGATGGTCAGTCCTCTTGTTTTAATGGTCCTTGGTAGGTATAGATAAGGTAATCTTAATTACAGGCATATTCATCGAAGTTTGTGCAACAAAAATGGTGGCAAATTATTAAAAACATGACAAGCATGATGCTACTTAGCATTAAACTGTTACCCTTCTTAGCCTTAGCTAAAATCGATATCGTCCTCAAATCTCAAGTAATGGGGTAATTTGTCAAGCGAAGCATTTCGCATATGAATAGCGTTCCTGGGGCGGTTTTAACCACACGTGCTACACATCCCCAGTAATGAGAGTGATGGCAGCCTATTTGTAAGGTTACTGATAAGCGCACTTTATTGCCACATCGTGACTACTTATGAATTTTATCCACCGATTTCCGAACGGGTAGGAACAGGAACATACGCCGATTCCTCATAACAAAGGGTACCAAGGGGACTCCATTACTAAGCCTCCTCTGTCTGCCTATCTGTCTGTCTGCCAGAGGGCTCTATCTATGGAACCGCTGGTAGCAACTTAAAGTTTTTACAGAATGTGTATGGCCCAGGGATCGGAACCGGTATTTTTTTCATACAAAATATCCCAAAAAACGATTCGTTTTTTTCGTTCAATTACGAGATTTCCGTATATTTTATTAAAATTGTAGGACTTGAATCAGGTTAATTTCTCTTCTCCTAAATACAGTTTTAAAACATTCCAGAAATAGCGTGTATTTTAGAAGATTTACAAAATACCGGTTATTCCGATCCCTGGTATGGCTTACTTACTGTGGCGGCCATTTTACTATAAATAATTAAAGACAATAAAGTTGAAAATTATAGGGTGTGGCACAAAACCCTTTGTGCGCGAGTCCTATTCGCCGGCCGGTGTTTTACAGATGACTAAATATACTGAAAACTTAAATGGAATGTAAGAAACCCCGCAACTTCATTCGTGGAGAAGAAGGTTTTTTCTTCAGCGTAGATGGGTAAAAAGTATCCTGTAACCATCTGGAGATACCCAGCTAACTGTGTACTAAAAATAGTTGAAATCCGTTTAGCCGATTTTCCGTGATGAAGCCACATACGACACATAAGTATGTACAAACATACAAAAAATCCAAAAAAAACATTTCCGTTTATCGCGATGGTAGGTACGTAGTAGTTTTATCTATACTAATATAAAGTTATAAAATGAAATGTCTGTACATTGAAAATATTTTCAAATATAAAAATTGTTACGGACTATTTGGAAGTCACTAAATCGAAAAATATATTATTTTTTGTATGTTTGTATGTGTCGTTGTGGCTTCATCACGGAAAATCGGCTAACTATCTCCAGATGGTTATATGATATACTTTTTACGAGAGTACGCTCAAGAAAAAAAGGCGGGTTATGACTTTCTCTCCCCCGCGAACGAAGTTGCGGGCATCCTCTAGTTTTAATAAAGTAATCATTGGAATGTAATTGTGATGAAATATGGAGTATTCCTACTAAAACGGTAGCCTTGTATATTAGAAACACAATGTAACGTTTATGTTATGGCCATCTATCGTAAGTAATCTGTAACTCTTCAAGACACCGCCAGACGTGCTAGATGCTACGCGATGTTATAAAGAAACGTCGTTTTGAATGTATTCACCAGATGGCGCTAAACTCAATCACGGAGTAAGTGAAGTTCGCACCTACAAGTAGTTCTTTTGATTTGTGCTAGATGTCGCTATAACGTAAATAATGTACGTCTCGTTAGTTTTACAAACCGTTTTAATTATATCCACGAGATGGCGCAATATTAGTAGTTCTTGTTGTATTTTGAGGGCACAAATAAGTCCTGTGGGTTTTTAACAGGTGTCACTGTTAACAATACTACATTTACAGTGATGCAGATATCGGAATTTTCATGGCAAAACATAAAACTGTCGCAATCTAACTAGTGTTAGAAACATTTTTTTTGTCGATATCGATAGTTGGGAAATAACAAAAATAATGGTCGACAAAAAAACTTTTTACTGATCGGCGCACGAAGTCATAAGTTTGAGCTCTTGCAACTTTATGGTGTCATATGAAAACCTAGTTATGTAAATATCTTTTCACATTTAAAATATATCTTTATTTTACACTTCGACCTAAATTTTCGTTATTTTGTACATATAAATATGTAGATCGTCCTTATTTTGCTATATTTTTCAACAAAATCTAAGAAAACACAAGGATATTCTCTTTTTTTTTCAATTATTAATATCATGCATCGTACATTGCGATAAAGTAAATATATATTAGTGTTAAAATTGCAATAAAGTAGGTACATATTTGTAACAACACAATTCAGTAAAGAAATCAAAACTTATTGAACTTATAAAACCCCGCGAGTCTGTTTCATGCATGATAGCACTCTTAAATATATTTTTCATTGAGTGGACGTCTCTAACACTCGTTAGATTGCTTAGTCTTATGGTTTTCTCACGAAAATTCCGACCTACTAGAGTATGACGGTTGATTTACGACGTTAATTTGGTATTCAGCATAGACAAGAATAATAATATGTGTAACTGAAAGCGGTCAGCTACAAAAATATATAAGTGCACGATTAGTAGGTTGAAGAATATCTTCTCTTAATACATTGGCTGTAGCGAAGACATTTTTGAACGAACTAAGCGTGTAAGTATATCTTGTTGCAGTTGACGTAACGATGGCGTCGGCATCCGCATTTACTTTTTTTGATAAAACACAATCACACACACGTTTAAATAAATTAATTTAGTGATTTCATTTCGTTTTTTTTACACTATTTTGTTCCTCGTTATAGGCTATAACGAAGAACAAAATAACAATATAGCCGTAAATGCAAATTAAAAACAAAAACCGTCCAAGTGCGAGTCGGACTCGCGCACCGACGGTTCCGTACAAAATATACGGACAAATAACCGTATCTACGCGGTGCTTGATCATTTTATATTGGTTACTGATATAGACAGGCCGACATAAAAAAAACTGATTTATTTTGTTGATTGTGCTATACCAGCTTCCTTCATACCAAATTTCAAGTTACTAGAACAACTGGAAGTACCCTATCAATTTCAAAAAGTGTCGCAATATACGTTTTTTGCGGTATAAACGGCCGTATCTTTGTTTACGTAAACTTAGAAGTTTCATTTTTTCACAGCTTCCAGGGACTATAAGGGGATATATACACTTAATTTTAACTCGATACCTCCAAGCGTTCCCGAGATAAAGCATCTTGACAGACAGGCAGACAGACGGACGGACAACAAAGTGATCCTATAGGGGTTCCATTTTTTCCTTTTGAGGTACGGAACCTTAAAAAAGAATATTCCAGCATGCACCGTGTAGGGATAGACTAGATACTTATACCTAGTAGCGCTGCGGTTGCTACGAGCTAAGTTTACATTTTGCGTAACGTCGAATGCAAGCGAAATGTACAAAGTAATATTTTACTTTTAATTAAAACGTTTTAAAGTGAAGGCCAAAAGTAAATAATACCTTCGTTAGCTGTAGTTAACTGAAATGTTCCGATGTGTGACGAAAATATTATATATATTTGTATGATTAGTGATGTGGCAAGCGATTGGCCAAGTCCTATGATATTATGATTTTTAAAGTGAGAGAGCTGAGACTTTTCCCTAGGTGGCCCACCATAGCTGGACATTGCGTATGGGTAAAAGGTAACTAGTTCACAAATTGATACACTATGATTTTTTTGGAAAATAATTATCTACGATGGAATTATGTTTGAAGCCAATCTTTCTTTTTCTATGCTTAATTTTCAGCAAATACAACAAATAAAACCTACAAATAAATAACGAAATAGTTGCAGACGAATTCGTGTGATTAAACTAGTAGGTACCTACTAATATATTTCTGATTATAATAAATATGATTGATTTCCTATAATTGATTGAAAAAAGTACATGGTGCATTTTTTCCGCCTAACTAGAAACACATTATTAAATGCAAACCAAAGATATCTATGAATGCTAAAACTTCTTTTAAATTGTTGATCCCGGGATACTGGTGCACGATTAAACGATGTCTTGAATACCTAATAGGAGCGGAACGTGTGGAGTGCTCTCCGATTCACTCCGCAGCGCATAAATTAGCGGCGCGGGCACACAGCGGCCGCAATTCCGCAAAAACTCCAATCGTAGGGGAAAGTTTGGCGATTAAGCCGTGAGGCGTGGCAGGCCAGGTCTGCCTGTGACAGTTAGTGCCGCCACTTGTTATAATCCGTTAAACTTTCCACCCTCGTCAAGGTATGCCGAGAATTAATGGAAACGCTTTCTTTCCCAGATTTATGACATTCTCCTCACCTACGTTTGGCCGCTTTGACAGCGCGCCCTATCTTACCTGTGTTATGCAATTAAGCCAGCGCATGCAGCGCTCAACTTAATATAATTAATTTCCATCCTCTTCTATGTAAAACCTTGTTAGCTAGTTTGCATAACACTTGCTTGTTTTACTTTTAATTAGGAAAATGTTGCGATGACCTTCCTTCACTTCCTGGTGAATTTTTTAAATCTTCTTGTTTTAAGTAGAATCATTTTTGTTGCACACAAGCTAAACAGCTTCTTAGAAAACGGGGAGGAAAATAAATAACGATAGCATGTTACCGGCGGCGCTAAAAGCCCGCCAACTTTGAAATATCCGTTCTTACACCACCTTATTCTCGCTTGATGACTAAAACACCTAGACACATTTCCCCCTCGCACTATCGTAATGCAGGCAATATAAAGGGGTTTGATAACAGCAAATATTAAGGGGCGTAATTTAATAAAGTTGTGAGATGGCGCCCTCTGAACAAATCTCTAAAATTCTCCATTGCGTAATTGGAATACCTGAGAGCTCGTAATCATCGGAATTTTGTTTCATCAGCTATTAGGGATATTGAAGCAGCTACTTGAAGTAAGAACGTATAATTATTATCAAAGCTTGTTTACGGCAATTTATCCCTACAATGTATTCATTTACGTAAAAATGATTTTACTCTGAGAACTTTGTTGATCAATTTGGATAACTTAATTAAAGGTTTGTAGCCGTGTTTAGAGTTGCAACTCGCCGGCGAGTACTAAATTTTATATTTTATGAGGATCGATACTGCAACTTCAATTACTGCGAGCATCCCGATAGGTTTAGCTCGCTACAAAGCTGTAATGAAAGGCGATTTACATTCACGGCAGCGAAGTACTGGATCGTAACTAACACCCTCTCGCTAACAAAATAATCAGCCCTAATGTACCGAATCGAACGTTTCACTCGCGCGATAGACATTATGATAATCACAGGTAGAATGAAATCACAATAGGATCGGTTGGATATAAGAAAAGGGAATTCCCAGAGACGATAACATGGCGAGAAAAACGCTACCGTAAACCAGAGGCAATAAAGACTGGCAACAATTTATTTATATGACGCTTCAGGGAGAACTTATTCCGCAGAACTGGGGAAAGAACGAGGTAAAATCAAGTTGATGCGTGCCGAAACCGGAATGAGAAAATGGGATGTTTCCCTATATATTGTAAGCTTGGTTAATCTTCTTACGGGAGCCGATTGAGCAATGCAATTTATTAGCTAACTTGTAAGCCGAGTGCCGTCGGCGGTATTCGCTGGCTTAAGCGGAAAATATTCTTTGTAGTGATTGTTTTGACAAACTCTTTAGTACATTGTAGCGTACATATATGGCTAGCAATTGTTTTTGGTAAGCAGACAAAGCGTTAAGTAGTAAGGAGGTAAAGACGCCTGCAAATCCTGCAATATCGTAAATTTCAGCAATACGTTCCCGGCCTTAGGAAAGGAAGAACATTTGGCAGGTTTTTAGGGAATCCGACGCTGTCACTAACCAAAGGAAAAACAACACTCGTACTTACTTTATATCGGTGTTACGTCAGAGGGCATTATAATCGCCCTGGTTAAAGCTAAGTAAATATTCCTAAATCATTTTCACATAATATACTTATAGGGCTGCCATCCGTCCGGGTTTCCGCGGATTTGTCCTAGTTTGGAGGCTATCCGGGGGCCGTTCGGGCGGGTTTTTAAAGTGTGTCCGGGTAAAACCCGGACTCTTTTTGTAACAGGGAAAACCTTATTTAACTGAATAAAATGTAACATGTCCGGGGAAAAATGCGATTTCCTCCAAATATTCAGGGTTTTTGAAGTTTGCGTCTGGGTTCCGGTATAGTCAAGATGGCAGCGCTATATACTTAGCTCTTTTTTCCGCCGACTTTATCTTTTAGAACCCGCTGTTCCTCTTCAAGTTCAACATCTCACTGTCTCCTTTTTGATCTGCTTCTGCACCATCATCCCTGTCGATAGTTAATAATTTGATCATAAAAAACATAACTAAAGTTAAAAGAATGCTAAGTCCTGTGTTCTTAGGCGCTCTCGGAGCGACTCAGTCAGCTTGGGCCTGAAGCACTTTGTAGTTGTTTGCTTTTTTGAGTAGACGAGCTGCAGCAATACTCACTTTTATACTCTGTACTATGTTTGAGCTACCTAAAATTTCGTTTTACCCCTTTTAATCGAGTTACCTTAAACGCGAGATGCCAATGATGGCGTCGTATCTAAACTTGAGATTTGCCTAAAAAGCTGTTCACCCTAAATGAAAGATGCCGATGAAGCAGCATGCTTGAAATGTGAAATTGACTAAGAAACGGTTACTCGTATTTATGTTAATATAGGTAGACTAGAAGATGCCCGCAACTTCGTCGCGAAAGAGAAAAAGTCATAAGCCCTCTTTTTTCCTTCAGCGTAGTCGGATACAAAGTATCCTATAACCATCTGTGGTTAACCAGCTACCCGTGTACAAAAAATGTTGAAATCTGTTTAAGTAGCCGTTTTTGCGGGATGAAGCCATAACGACATATACAAACATACAAAACAGCCCACAAAAATATTATTCGATTCAGTGACCTCCAAATAGTCCGTATATTTTCTGTACATTGAAGATATTTTCATTTATACTACTTTATAATATTAATAACAGAAGAGGTGGTGGTCCGGGGCGTCACTAGCCCAATGGTCTAGACGCCTGCGATTGTAATCGGGAGATCCGGGCTTAGAATTCTACTAACATCATTTATAATTTGAATTTGTATACTGACTTGACTTTTAGTTTAAATAAAATCGACCTAATCACCTATGTACATTCAATTAAACTATGCAAAATAATTTTCAGACACATTTTAGGTAAAATTGAAGACAACTTCTGCAACCAATTTTTTTCATCACTCATAATATCGTGGAACCCTAAAAGAAGCTTTGCAGAGCCCTAAGGCTCCACGGACCATACTTTGAGGATGGCTGTGTTATACTTACGATTTTACTACATAGAAAAAAGAGGTCTCCTCCTTCAAATTTATTATTTTTTGGGTTCCGTAGCTCAAAAAGAGCATTTTTCAATTTTAGTTTTTTCGTGCAGTCCAGAGAGCGTACTCGGGTCGTCCATCTGGTCGAAGACCTGTTGGGCGTCCTAGGTACCGATGGGACGACGAAGTCCAGAGGGATCTAATGGAGCTCCCGACCATCTCTAACTGGATGGAAATAGCTAAGGACCGGGAATCCTGGTGGTCTTTGGTATCGGAGGCCAAGATCCAACTCGGGTCGTTGCGTCAGAGCAGTAAGTTAGTAAGTTTTTTCGTTTAATAAAGTCAAAAATTTGTTTTAATTTGTATTCAATTTACATTGGGCTTTCGAGGTAATTTTTTTTTGCTTGAGATGTACTCGTAGCTACCATGGAATGCGAATACCGACATCAAACAAGCTAAGCCGGAGGAGATGTCAATAAGTTAATTACATTTTCATGTTCACAAGAAGGCAATAGTGAAAGCGCGGCGAACCAATATACAAACGTCATTGGCATCGCTTATTACACTTAACACACGCCTCGATCAAACACGATATTCTACTAATTCACATTACCCGATAAAAGCTATTCAGGTATAAACATTCGGGGCACGTTCATTGTGAATGCTCTGCGGTTCCAATTTTCTGAGAATGTGGCCAAAAATATTGAACTTAAAAATACATCGGAAAACATTGAAAACCCGGAAAAGTGCAAATTGGCCTCCATATGTAGGTTCCGCATTGTTTGTGAAATTGTAGTCTGATAGCATTCGTGATTTTTTAAATGGTTTCAACTTTCAACCTGGACACGTCTACTTGGCTTTCAAAATATTGAATAACTAACGCTTCCTGTATCAGTCAATCGTCTTCCAGCAATCTTGATCAGGTCGTCAATCCATCTCGTAGGGTCGATCTACTCGGATGATTTCTATTCGATAACATTTACGCTTAATCATTTTTTTTTCATTCCTATAAGACGAGACTGAGGACCTGAGGAGACTACAAAAATATGTTCTTTTTTATTTCGTTCAACTCCAACCGTAAATGGTTGTAAGTGTACGAATTCGAATAAGTAGCTCGCTGGTTGAGAATTGATTCAATACCTACATTGTTTATTTACGTTAGCGAATGATAATTCTAAATTTTAAATGATAATAATACCTACGCGACGAGTTATATTCGATTGCAACTGGGAGCGTGCTTTTGAGCTCTAGTCACATGATATTCTGTTTGTTTTCATAGTATAATAAGCTCTCAAATTTAAAAACACAATCAAGTTCACACGATAAGTTAAAGTTACTTGACGAGATTGAGTAACATAATCAATCGGTGTATCATCACCTAAGAACATGTTAGTTTTCATATGATAATACGTTTTCAAAGTAAATACCTACTAAACCATCAGACGAGGTAATGGCAATGGCTATTCAATTAGAAGAGCTCCGAGCTTAGACGCGACGTGTGAGGAACAAACGGGCCATGAAATTAAGAATCTGTTAGAGCGAGACGTGAGACAGACAGCAGGCAAATAGGAACTATTCCAATCACTAACTTCCCTACCCTCGTATTAGATTTTGCAGTATCATCGCAAAAGGAACTTTCGGTAGAGCAGGATGCGGATCACATTGTAACACAGCAGTAAAATAGATGTGAGGTTAAGACGGGAAGTGGGTTTGTTCGGAAGCGTATCAAGTTAGAAGCACGGCAGTTCGCCGCACGATTGATCGGCCACACTAATCACTGCCGATGCATCTCCACCTAGTTTCCCATTCGGTTTCAACCGATAATGCGGTTTGAGAATAGGTTTGTTTTGAGATGGATTACGGTGACCCAACACATGCAGTTGTTATTGTAGATAGATTTCAAACAATGCTTTGTTCTCAATATTTTTTTGGTAAAGCTTCGTATACGTTGCGTGTGCGCTTTCAGAAGAATATTGATAGAAAACCACAAGCTTAGCTTGGGACTAGAATATAATGTAAGTTGGTTAGTAGCTTATACCTTCTTTTTATATTCTTTAGAATACGTACCAAATGGGAAAAGAGAAAATGGTCTGTCAAATAATAGGTACGATAGAATAACCTTCTTATATACAGTAACAGTTTAAATTGTATTTAAAGCTCTAAAAATACTCTTCGTAAAATTGAAACCAAGTTCTACGAAACCCATTTTATTTTCTACACCCCTAATCAAAATGTTATCTAAGTACGTACATTGAAAAACTTCTAAAAGCTGGTTGTTATGACGCACAGGCCTACTCTGACAGAGGTTTAATATCATCGGCTCTGAACTAAGCCGAACGTTAACACCGGCACATGTAGATGTCCGGGGACAGAGAATTTATCTCCCACTACCACAACAATATAACTCTTTCCAACATTGCTTTCAAAACTATACTTTATTATGTTTACAAGGAGACAGCTTTTGGAGATGTATGATGAAGTTGAATACGAGGTTGTAAAATGGAATGGTGGAATTTCAGTTTGACTGTTTAATCCGCCGTGGCGCGCGTCATCAACTGAACTGCAATGTGCGAATGCGACTTTATGAGCGCTGAATGCCTGTATGAAATTTTAAACTATGTGGATAAAGAAAACATTTGTGTGCTTCTATTTTATTAAATACATGTTTTTTACTTAAGTAGGGAAATGTAAAAAAAAATATGATCGGGAGAAATTAATGTAAAGGATGAAGAGAAAACACACTTAAAGAAGAAGAAAGAAACATTATATCAATCTTTATTTTCTTGCTTAATTGAAAGTATAATCGGCACTATATCAAAATAAAAACATACCTGTTTTCGGTTTAAAATGTATATATAGTACTCCTCGGTCTAAACTGCTGATAAAATCATAAAACAAAATTAATAGCATGCCCAACCAATAAGGACACTTTTGTGGATTATTAATATGGGTATAGCATTAACAGACGAGAAAATGCCAGGGATTTTACATCTGCAATATTGTCAATTACATAAAGTAGGATTTTTAATTAGCCGGAGTAAACTGACAGGTGTCAACGTCAACGTTGTTTAGAAATATTTTTACAAAAGTATATATGCAAATAATTGCAACCGGTGATATTATGATAACTCTTATTCATAAGAAATACTGCACGTTTTTCGTAAACGTCAGTTAACTGTGGCTAAATAAAAATCCTACTTTATGTAATTGAAAATATTGCAGATGTAAAATCCCTGGCATTTTATTTATTTAAGAGCCTAGTGTCCCACTGCTGAGCAAGGGCCTCCCTGTTATTCTTCCACGTGTCCCGGTCCCGGTTGTTCTGGAAAGAGTCAAGCTCGTCCATCTTCGTCGAGGCCTACCGCGACGCCGTACTCTATTTTGTGGGACCCACTCGGTGGCTACTTTAGCCCACAAGTCACCCAGTATGCGACCGATATGTCCGGCCCAGTCCCACTTCAATTTGGCAGCGGTTTGGACTACATCGGCTATCCGGGTTTTGAAACGTAGTACTGTATTTTTGATCCGGTCAAAATACTACGCTCCATGGCTCTTTGGCAAACCTTGAGGGTAGATTTCTGAACTTGTGTCAAAGACCAAGTCTGTGCTCCATAGATCAAGACTGGAAGAATGCACATGTCCGTGATTTTCCATTTTAATGAAATCGGAAGGTTCCCTTCATATGTTTCTTCATGGACCAATAGCTCCTTCAGACATTCTCGGTGCATCTCGCGACCTCTTTTTTTTGTCGAGCCTGGAAGGAGACTATTTGGCCCAGATACATATACTCATGGACATATTCCATTCTTCCTCCGTCCACTTCTACTCTCTTTTTCGAGCTGTTGGTCATGAGTTAGTCTTTGACTTTAGAAGTAGTTAAAGCGAATTCCGTAGATATATGAATTATTAAAAAAAATACGGTAGTATAAGCGTAAATAATAGATTCGTATTTCGTCAAAAGTTCATCTATCTATCTATTAGCCACGGACGTCCACTGCTGAACATAGGCCTCCCCTATAGCTCGCCACAGAATGCGATCCTGTACAGATCGTTCACCCTGCAATCCTCACGAGTAGATGGAATGTTTTGGAAACACGGTAGTTCAAGACTTTCCTATAACTATCAGATATTATTAAGGAGTAGAAAATATGAAGGAAGTGAAATTGAGTGAATTTTTAATTATCTTAGTTCATAAATACCAAAAAAAAGTAACTACCGCTGAGGTCAATCACTGGTTAAATCTTGAATAAGAAAACCAAGCCTCCACATTATTCTAAATTTAAGGAGCTGCGGCTTTTAAAATTCATAAATATGGCGAAAGTCATCATTTTCAGTAGTCTATCAGTTTCCAACACATGAACGGTCAACAATTTTATCATAATATATATTAAAACGTAGAATTTCACGTGCTCCAATCTGAAATGTTATTTTTCCTACTCATTTTAATATAACGTGGCGTGACATCACGGGCCATGAGCCGTTCGGAAGTTTACATTGTTGTAATACCAGTTATCTGTATTGGACATTGCTTTGCCATGACAATCTAAATTGATTGACGTACTAAAAAAAAATTATACCAATGTTCCCTTATCAGTTTCCCGTGTAGGATTTTTCTGTGGTTCCTAAAGCGGCTGGCTCGAGAGCCGGCTTGGCGAGGGTGCCAAGAGAGCTGCGGTTGACATGATTGACCAATCCCTGTGGGGACTACCTCTAACCTGTAATCAATGCTTCCCCTCCAGTTAGTTCTGAACTTATACTATCAGAAAAGAGCAATCTTAAATTTATTTGATACTAGAAAGGTGTCCGTAACTTTCGCCTGCGGTAATTGCAAAGATATCCGTTGGACCAAATGACAACCTAATTCGCAGGGAGTCGCAGCTTACCCCGCCTACTTCTACGTCTACACCTACTACTTCGCCTTCTATATTTTTATATTTCTTTTCGTATTTTTAATTGAGACGATTAAAAATCAGTTATACTTTTTTCGTGCCCCCTGATTATATTTTTTCCACGGTTCATGTAGCGGTAGGCTCGAAAGCCGGCTTTGGCAGGATGACAAGAGAGCAGGGGTTGTCGGAACTCGATGGATGGTCTGATAGCCGCAGGGACACCTGTGTGAACGTGAACGGTGGATCCAGATTTCAGTCCCTTTGGGGAAAACCTCTACCCTGTAATCAATGCTTTCCCTCCAGTTTGTACAGATGAAGTTGTGAGCTTAAATATGAAAAGAGATGGTTCCATTTTTTTACATTTTTTTCCACATCATTGTCATATGTCCAGATAAAGCTAAGTAAAGATCCACCAAGTTGTTTATCGGATAAATCTCAGCTAGTAAGGTTTTAGCGAGAGTGGTAGACTAGCGGTTGTCGTGATTCTACGGATGGGCTTCATTGCCGCTGGGAAACCTGTGTACACATAAACGGTGGATTCGGATTTTAGTCTCACTGGGGAGACCTGCTCACCTCTAATCAATGCAGCCTTTGTTTTTACCAGTGGCTGCTTCATTTTGAGCTTATAAGACTAGAAAAAAAATTCGAGATTAATTTTACAATTTTATTAGGTTATCTGCTTGACGTGTTAGACTTAATGACAATCAAAACTTTTAATAAGCTACTTATCGACATATTCAGCTTTAAGTTGCTGGGCTGCTTTAAGACCACTGATTTTGATCTTACGTTCAGGCCAGGGAGGAAAAAAAATTCGCCTAACCGATGGTGGCCTTGAATTCCAGTTTGGCCTTCAATAATTTAGGTGTACAATTCAAATTTTGATAACATGTACTATTTCTGAATGTTAAATAAAATACCCGAAGAGTAGAAGACGAGTGCGAAGCTACGTAAAAACCCTAATTGTAATTTTAACTTAACCTGACATAGGGTATGACAATCGCACGTCCCCATCAAAATACACATCAGGTGAATAGTTTGTAAAAACCCAAGTTAAATAATGTCAGAGTCAGTTTCTTTTAGTAGCCAGGTGGCAGGTCGGACAGGCCGACACGCAAGGAACTCCCGGAGGAGTTCAGAGTCCGCACTCCGCGGTCACGTATAAATTACTCTGAGGGGAGCGGCCCTCTTTGTTGTCCCGGCAAACTTACTTTCTTCTAAGGTTTAAATCCTGACTTGAATTACGAGAGCCTCAGTTTAAAGAACTCTTTAGTGACGCAACCATAAACGCTTTTAAGAGTCAGCCACGTAAAAGGTCAATAAAAGTTTGGACGTGGAGCGAAATTGCATTTTTGACTCGGTTTGCCAACCGATATTCCGTTCGTAGAATTTATTAAAAAGTCTAAGCAATAACGATTCTAAGTTACAAATTACTACTAAAAGACGGTACTTAGATGTTATGAAGTAAAAATTGCGAACCTTTCGCAGATGGACCAAAGAGATAGACACAATCATTAGCAGCTGTCGAAGGGTGCGGAAACGCTTAAACGGCAACCTTTGCCCTTCATCCGAAAGTACTAAAAGCTAATTTGTGTCGACATAGTGTCAGTAAAATAAACTGATCGCTCACCCGGGCTTGAAAAAATATTAGCCTTGTAATTCGACACTAATTAACAGAGGGTGTCGTGAAAGCAATATATCAACCTCATCGCGGCTGCTATTGGTAACCAAATAGATGTGACCTTTCCGAGTTTCTTAGTTCTCTACGGAACTGGAATTATTTCATAGAGACGGAGTGCCATCATGGCGCTGGGATGGGTGGTTGTGGGCCGTGTTCTATTCATCAAAGAAGCAGTTAATTTGCGAGCAGATGAGCGACGACATCATCGTTCATCTTTAAATGTACACACGTCGGCTACACTTGCTCTTCCGAGGCTGTTTGCCGATATTGCCTCCTATTTAACATTTTTATCACAACACAGCAAAAACGGGGCTAAATCGCGTATTATCATTTATTTAATTACCTTTCGTTCGACACCATGAACGTAACGCGATGTCCGAAACGTCGAAGAATTACCAACGAAAGGTAATTAAATAAATCATATTTATACGCGATTAAGCCCCGTGTTGTTGTGTTGTGATAATGAGTGAAGATCGTGTAAGTTTAAATAAATATTATTTCACATTTTATTCGTTTTCGTATTTGGATTAACAAGCAACTATTCTACTATTCACGATATATGAGATTTTCGTATTTAATATTGTTTAAGTACTAAGTTCTTCACTAAGGTTTTCTTGAGGCTCGTGTTGCTAACGTAAAATTAACAGGCATTTAAATGAGCACTTTTTATCATGAATTCATAACACATAACTGTGTAATAATGTAAATTGTTTCGCTATGAGTAAAATGTTATTGGTTATTAGAAATAATATTTTTGTTCTGTGAATTATGTTTTTCAACTTAAATGCGTGCGCCTATAACTCGTTAATAATAATATTTTGTTTTGAGGTAGATAGACTAATAGATACTTTATTTATACAAGCTAATCGATAAAGTAAAACCAACAAATAGGCGGCCCCGCAGTGTTGATTCTACCCACCTAAACAATGAAATTAGTAAGCAACATAACCACTGATAATCTTCCCAACATCACAATTTTCTTTTACCTTGAATTAATAACTGTACTCAATTTCCTAGTTATTGCAGTCGCTTTTGCATCGACAATGCCACAGATGATAGGAGATTGGGTAAATAAGTGGCGGATAAAGGCCGATGCCTCAGGCGATTCGGAATTATTTGGAGTTAGGCGTTTCATGTCGACTTAGGTCACAACCTCTAGTGCTGCATATTAATTATATTTAACGCAAAAGGAACTGGCGACTGAGATCATAACACTATCTCTTTCACACTTGCGTGTTCTTAACAGGTGTGAAAGAGATTGCAGTATGATTTTGGTCGCCAGTTCGTTATGCGTTTAGTATCCATACTAATATTATAAATGCGAAAATGTCTGTCTGTCTGTCTGTCTGTCTGTTACCTCTTCACGCTTAAATGATTTGGACGAAATTTGGTATGGAGATAGTTTGAGTCCTGGGGAAGGACATAGGCTACTTTTTATCCCGGAATAATACCCTTATCCGCGATAAACGAATTTAAGGCGGACGAAGTCGCGGGTAGAAGCTAGTAGTCAATAATTATTAAGTCGACATAAGCGTAATAGGCTATGGTTAATAAGTATCAACTCAATACTGTAACTTTGACCCCGAAGTAATTTATCACAAAATCATCAATAATCCGTGTTTCCAAACTGGACACGCTACTGTTTAAAGGGACGTGTCTCCTAATTTTACTATGTTTTCTTAATATATTTGACAAGCTTGTTAGGCTTGGCAAAAAAGTGTTTAATTGTGACTTACGAATATTGAAGTAATTATGGTGTCCACCATTCAGACCACAGACCTAAAAGGACACCAATGTTCATGGTTATATTTTTCTTCATACAATCGTTATATTACGGTTCAGGTACGTTTTCACTTAAATACGTTTGTCCAGTTTCTTATTGACATAGTTACAAACAAAAAACAAATACACTGACTATTTATCATACAAACTGACGTAACAATTATCATGTCACTTTAGCACAGGGGCATACGTATACCTATGCCACCTCCAGTGGTTAGGTAAATGCTCTATAAGTAAGACTTTCCCATATATCGAGACATCAACCTTCCCGATGCCCGAGTCGCATCGCAAAAGTTTCTTTATTATCCAACGAACTCGCCGTAGCCCTATTATCACAGCCGAGGTAATAAATTAATTACACAGAACCGTTATCTCGCGATTCAAATATTTGATTCGACACTCCGTCCCGTAATGGCCGCTCGGCACGCATCGCGCAAGTATCTCGCCTCATTTTTCATGGATAGTTTAAAGGCCCTATTGAGTTCACTCCTACTCATTAATTTTCACTAGTTTATACCACGGCCTTCGCGTGGCCCTAACATAAATTCCAAGATAACTTGGACAAACAAGTGGAAGTTCAAATAAGTACAGCCCTTTCAAATGCGTCCCCAGTGACAGACTCGTTTGTGAACTCGAATAAATTATTGAAGGAGTTTTGTATGGTAAAGTGTGTTACCCAACTTTAAGCGTTAGCAAATGTAATGTTTTGATTAAAAATACAGTTTTGTTTTACTTTGCATGTTAGTTAAGGGTATTTCAATAAAGTTTTACACAATGACGATAATTTAGTTCTTGTTTTGATTTTTTGTAGAAATTGTGCTTAGACTTATATGGTTCCCGTGGCCAGTAATAAAAAAATTGTAATAGGTACAAAAAAATCATCAAGCAACAAACATTGACAGTAAATAAAATCTAACTTGAAGGTATTTTCTGGCAGCAGCCTTAGATGGATCACGTCTAGTGTGCGTATTAGTGTTCTTGAGTGGCGACCCAACCGAACCAAACTCACAACCGGGAATACCGGTATAATACAGTTGGGGCGTATCGAAGGAGTCACATTTTGATATTTTTGGAAAAATTGCTTATGAAATACCTTACTTTACTGGTAGCTAAACGGGTTAACGTTTAACCATAATAATACGGTAGCCTTAACATTGTCTGTATGCGCGGTAGCCTTAACATTGTCTGTATGCGACTGCACGCTACCGCTGGTTTCAAGGGCCCTCGCGTTAGCGTCCCCGTAGGACAACGGCGTGAGCGTGAGGAAGAAAATGCCTTGAAAATTACAGGACTAAACGAAGCATTTTACAACGCATTTGTGCCAGTTAAACGTTAAAATGTTACTTATTCCGAGCTATCATGAAATGAAACATAAAATTAAATGACTTGACGTGACTTGAGACATCTATGCACCATTGCATTACATACATTCGGAGATCTTCACAAGTTTTCAAAACAGTGAAGATTAGAAGTTGGGCAACTTCTAATCTTCACTGTTTTGAAAACTTTGTCAGCGGAGGAGAAAAAAATCATAACCCTCTTTTTTGTTCAGCGTAGTCGAGTAAAAAGTAACTCATAACCAAATCTGTGGATGCCCAACTACCCGTGTACCAATCGGTTTAGCCGTTATGGCGTGACAGGGCCTCAACGTCAACGTTTTTCAATGTTCACAAGTGACAAACAAGTCTGCAGTCCACCTGGAAGAAAGAAGTAATTGCTGCGATATGGACTTGTTGTAACATTAAAGACTGAGTATACGGTGTATAATGCATATCTAATGTCATAAGTAATATTGTTAGTAGACATCTATAAATTGAACAACAAGCCTAATCAATAAAATCCCCAGAACTTCATATAACTCGCTTATGTAACTTTTGTATGTTTAAGTAATTAAGTCAACATTTGTCTTCGTCATAATGGGCAATCAATGTTACGAACATTATTATTATACAATATTGTTTATTACAATAAATACTATACAGAAATTGTATTTGTATAGACATGGCATTGTCAAATTATTATGACATACCGTTTAGAAAATAGGGGGGGGGGGGGGGGGACAATTTAATGCTACTTTAATTTCTATGAAAATATCCACTAAATCAAAAAAAAATGTAGGAACCTCAAAATGATTTTAAATGATCTGTCGAAATATGTGCCACAAATTGATATTTGCTGAAAAACATGTTTCAGTTTCGGTTACATGTATGGAGTGCCCCGCGTACATTTTTTCATTATTCAACCAACAAACTAAGAGGCTTACAAAATACACCTATACTCCAAATGTCATTAATCTAATTACATCTTGTAGTGTTTGAGTTAAATGCCCGTGACATACGGACGAACGGACTTGACGAAACTATAAGAGTTCCGTTTTTTTGCCATTTTTGGCTAAAATGTCCTGCTTGAATATAGTAGTACCATCCGTATAAATAGATAATTTGACGTTCCATGTTACAAAAATGACACAAGTGCCATTTGTGTCTGTACACAACCACATGCAAGAAGATCATTCCTTAAGTTTAATATCTATACTATTATAAAAAATTAAAAATAAAATGTCTGCATATGTAAGATATCTTCAAAAATATGACAGACTATTTGGAGCTCACTAAATAGTTTTTTTTTCTTATTTATATGTTTTTAAGTGTAATTGTGTCTTCATCGAACCAAATCAGCAAATCGTATTTTAACTATTTTGGTAAACGGGTAGCTGGGTATCTACAGATGGTTATAGGATACTTTTTACCCAACTACACTGAAGAAAAAAATAGGAGTAAGGTAATGACTTTTACTCCTACGCGAAGGAAGTTGCAAGCACCTTCTAGTACCGTATAAAACCGTTTGATCCCTCCGGTTCAGTCACCCACACGTTTTTCAACGCATCACACACCGAAGAACGCAGCAAGAGAAAAAATAACAATCAACAGCTCAAATCAGCCACTTTATCAACAAAAGCCACAACAAACAACTAATAAGGCGATCGCAATCCCGTTTATTGAAGTCGGACAAACGGAGCGTAATCCGCGGAATCGAATCGCCGCAGCCAGAGCTAAATATTCATAAACAAAGATATTATGATAGCCACCCGGCCGCGCCCGCCTCGGCTATTACGCGGTGATATTAAAACTTAATTAAAATTTGTTTATCACGGCTCGAAAGCGATTAAAACTTTAAACGAAGCTGCGCCGATGTACCGCCTTACGGAATGAGTTTATTTGCGAATAGTGCCAAGCGTGGCGTTAACTTAACATGAGCTATAGGTAAATGTTGATTTGTTACTTGGGCGTTTACAAAATGAAATTCTCTGTTTAAAATTTGAAAATTATAGTTTATAGTTTAGTATTACGAGCAGGTTTGACACTAAATATTTATGGTTTTCAATTTCCATGCAAATATGCGTGGAAAAGCAAGATTATTTAGGACCAGACTTAATGAGTAGAATTGAACGTACTATTTTTAACTCCGACAATAAAAGAGAACCATTGAAATTTTTAAAGCAACTTAAAAAAAAAACTAGTCTGCAATTTTGTACGTAGTTACAAAATTATAACCAAAGATATATATATATATATATATATATATATATACATGAATATAAGATACTAAAAAGCACAATCGATAGGGAACGTCAGTAAGAAGTTATAATTTTTTACAACTTGCACAGCGTACTCGTAAAGTTGGAGATCGAATTTGAGATTTAAAATGTAAACAAACAACTGTCAACGTCAAAGTAAAGTGCCAGGGGTAAATCAACTTTTTTTCTTATTTTTTTTATATCTGAACCTTATTGACCAAATAATTGTTTAAATGCAACAATAACAAACTACAAACAACGAGAAGCACATTCGTTCGACAAATAGCTCAGTCAGCATGTATTTTTGCACTACAAAAGGTAGTGCAGAAAATGTTTTAATTTCTATTGCTTAAGTATAGGCTAGGCTAGTCATATAAAATGTAAGTTTTCGACCTTGTGGGGGTCACAGCGTTAGCCGCCATCTTGAATCGAAGAGGTCAAATTTGGTTATTTTTTACATAATACATAATGCTTTCTAGTTGGTCCCATTAAATTTTGGTGAAGATCTGATGATGGAATCCATGATGAATTGAAGGAACTCCTCAAATATTGTAGGCTTATATATAGCGATTTTGGTATTATAAGAAACATAATAAGCATTTGCATTCAGAAAGTGTAAATTGGTGAAGTGGAACTGATGCAGAAGACCACAGAATGCCATCGGAACTCCTCAATGATAAATGATTTACGGGTGGCGACAAAATATCTTGATTAATTTAGCTAAGCAACTTCATAGTCACAAATTTAAATATTCCTGATGAGAATGGTACCATCGAATTGATTTGATGATGGAGCCGGAAGGTAGGCACCAGATCTATGTAATAAAATAATGTATCCTAGCTAGTGTTTGGGCTTGTTCAAATCGTCACGAGATACTCTTTTAAGTAACGATTAACTAAAAAGTGTAAAATAAATAAACTTTTAAACAAAAAAATTAAACCGACTCCAAAAAAACTAAAAAGTAAAAAATAACGCCATAATTCAGTTTCTTCAAATTACTTACAAGTAACCGTTTGTATACTCAATCTATACAGTATATACAATTAATGTTATTTTGGAGTAAGAGTTCACGCTTAATGCCCGCTTGATTGCAATTTGTAATTAGGGTTCCGTACCCAAAGGGTAAAATGCGACCCTATTACTAACACTCCGCTGTCCGACCGTCTGTCACCAGGCTGTATCTCATGAACCGTATTAGCTAGAGTTGAAATTTTTACAGATGATGTATTTCAGTTGCCGCTATAACAACAAATACTAAAAGCAGTATAATTTTATGTCTGTCTGTCTACGTCAGTAACCAATATAAAATGATAGAACACCGCGTAGATTTTGCTTACGAGTAGGGCTCTGCGAACACTGGATTTTCATAGATGTGGCTGTTTGTTGTAGCGTATATTTTGTAAGGAGCACTCGATGCGCGAGTACGACTTGCACTTGGCCGGTTTTTGTAACTTCATGTGTAAGAAAACATTTGTTCTCTTGTATTTAAGTTTCGAGCGAGTGGCATACAGTCACTCCCCTGCCGACATGTTTCTACGGCAGAATGATCTCTTTGGATATCTTTTCAGGTTTTAAAAGAAAGCCTAATCAAAAAGTAATCAATTACCGAATATCGGCGGATGCACTCAAGTAACTTAAGCTACTCATATTCATCATAATCATGATCATCAATCTATAGCAGTCTACTGCTGGACATAGACATACAAAAACCTCTCCAAGGGTGTGCCACTAGGCATGATCTTTAGCCACTCTCTACCAGCCAACCTACCAACGACGACCTGCTACCCTATGCAGAACCCAGCAAAATCTGCTAACCTGCCCCCGAACAATTATTGAAGATACTAATGCTTGGTGTGTAACATAAAGATCAATACAAAATAAATAATTTAGAGGTATTCCATTTTATTCCTCAGGAATGGCGAAGCATTAGAAATCATTATAATTGCAGAGGTTCACAGGTATATGTATCCACTTACCACCTGGGAGCCCGCGTACTCGTTTGTGTAGTTTATATAAATACAAAAAAACCGGCCAAGTGCGAGTAGGACTCGCGCACCGAGGGTTCCGTTAAAAATATACGCTACAAATGGCTGTATCTATTAAAATCCAGTGTTAAGATTCCTACTCCTAAGCAAAATGTATGCTATGCTGGGTCACCAAAACTTTCACGTAGGTATTTTAGAGTGTGGGACGGTGTAGTACATTGTAGATACTTAAACGTTTTCGGACGGAACATAAAGCGCCCGCTATGGTTATGAGCCACAATACGCATTAAAATGACCAAAACTTTTTCTTAAACTCTCAAGTTTTGTCCTCGCATTCGCCTCCATTTGTCCCTTGACATATTTTTTATTTATAAACTTAAGCTCGGCCTGTTTTCGTGAGCTTTTTGTTAATTTTGCGGATTTTGGAACTTTTTAAATGCGGCGCAGTTACCTACTTTGAATGAAAACAATCGTAAATGACTTTTTCCATTCCAATCGCAAGTTAAATTTCCAATTGAATTATATTAAGTTTCTCAAAGATCTGCATTATTTTTTTCCCGATAGTAAACTATCGTGTGTAAAATAAAATGTTATGTAAGTAATAGTAATACATTTTGGATATTTTTTAAACACCCGAGGTGACATTTGTATAGTTCGAGAAAACGATACGAGAGTATGAATATTTTTTTACTTTGGTCTTAACATATTAATAAGATAATGAAAAAAGTTCGATGAAATGTTTTTCTTTCAATTTTTTTAACTACTCTAAGGCCAAAGTAAAAGTGTATTCATATGAGTGAACTGTAATGTACAAATTTCACAATGTATGTTTAAAAATTATATCTAAAACACAATACGAACTAAAAGTAAACTATTCGTAGATTCTGAGTTCACATAACGTCTACTATTGAGAAAAAATATAAAATGGTATGCATTTGAGAAAATATATGTTCCAAATTATATATTTGATTTTTTTTAAGTGACTCTAGGATCTACATGACTTTTAATCTCCACTCCGCATATAAAATCACACTTCCTGGCCAGAAGACGATGAAAGATACAAATAAAACTACAAGAAACGTGGCTTTTATCTCGGTGTTTTTAAAGTTTGGTGCTATGGAATCCTTCATGTGCAGGCTTCCTGGCGATGATTGGCTAAGTTTGATGATAATTGAGTTAGACCTTTCGATGACATTTATTAATTTATAATTTTATAGCTGTTTTTATTTAAATGTACCATCTTCAGTAGTACCTAACTACCTATTTTTCCATGTCTCGTAATCGGAGTCGGAACACAGGCGCGGGCTAAATTTTGATGCAAATCAAGGTATAGTCAATTCGATGACATTCTTCAACTTGAAATTTTGTTGTTCTGTATAAATGTATAATTTTCAATAATACCTATTTTTCTATGCGGAATTGGAACAGGGGAGGCGCGGGCGCCGCAAACGATGGCCGCTATTGTGGCCAGATTGTACCTCGGGGCATGAATTTAATCTCGCCATTCGCCGTCAGCCCCCAAGAACACTGACTTATATGACGCCTTGTTGGATTTATCAAATATTTCGAAATTTGAATGAAGAGAGGATGAGAAAAGAGTTTTTCAATGAAGAGGGAGGAAAAAGGAAATTTTATTTTATTACAGAATTGCTTTTAGTCGAATTGTATGAAACGGAACAAAATTTAACGTGAATAGTTACTCGTTCAATAAAAGACCGTACTTTTACAATAGGCACAAAATTTTCCAGGCATCTTTTGTGATGGGTACATTACACCAAATAATGCTTTATTGTGAACAATAACAAGCCCTAATGAGAAATAAGGGTGCAGACAGGAAGATTATAAGTTGCAGCAACAACGGTCGAACGCGCTAATGAATGCGAGTGGGATTATCTCCACTATCGTCCATCCAGGACCCTCCCCGCAAAAACAGTAATAGACTTCATATAGCTGTCCTTCATTAACAGAACAAGATAAAGCAAGACCAAAAACCTTATCCGGACGGTTTCGATCGCAAAAAGCGAGTTAGGATAGGTGCACATCTGAAGTGTAGCTATTGTGTAAAAGTTGTCTGACATCGTGAATCCCACACGATACATTATTCCACCGTGAAAGCGGCCACCAGATACTCGTTCTATTAAAGCATTGATACCTTCATTTTAGGTATGACGCCAACTGAAATTTACTTTTTGTTTTACTTCGTAATGTATACAGGTATCGTGTCAGATGATATTCGTTGTATGATCGTGTATTTAATGTCTTAGTCAAGCGGTGTGCATGACGATAACTTATCATTAGCAATTACCTGCTCAAAACGGTAATCTCGACACAGAACACTTTAAAGTGGCAATTTCATAACATCTTGAATAAGCAATTTATTAAAAGGTAAACATCTTAATTCGTAATTTTTCACTAGTAGGATCATTGCAAGAAGGGCATTTATCGACTTTTTAGCTTTAACACAGTGACATCACATTTATAGTCTATATTCTTTAAACATATATTATACATTCAGAATTCAATAGTTACTCGTACGTACTAAAAAAACCTGACAAAATTCCGTTTTGAGATGTTGCGTTATATTAAATTATAATTTGAGATATTTCTAATTTGAGAATTTGCCAGTTCGATAAATTATCATTTTGAGAAATTTTAATACTGCAAACTAGACATAAAATTTATTACAGGGCTTATTCTACATAAGTACCTATTTTCCACATTGTCGACTTTTCGCCAAATAGGTATAACATTGATTACGTCGTACAGATACGGCAGAGCAAGGAACCGAAAGTAACGTGTGCGGCTTACTGTTCCCCGCAGGAATAACCGCTCGTAAAAGTTTCCCCCTACTTTTACACTCCACACATCTGGAGTGCGCCACTATGTATAACAAGTTATAATATCGAACAAGTGTAGGCAACTGTTTGAATTTTGATATTGTATTTTGTGATATACCCATATCGTAGTGCATAAACCCAAACACCGATAATGCTACTATGCAAAAAAAAAGTTAGCGTGATTACTCAAAAAACATACGTAAAAAACTGGCATGTGTTTCAAAAAACTTAAGCAGTTCGTTATAGTTCAAATGATGTAGGATACTGATGAAAAAACCGGCCAAGTGCGAGTCGGACTCGCGCACTGAAGGTCCCGTATATATACATACGCTACAAACAGCTGTATCTACAAAAATCTAGTTTTACCAGAGCCCTACTCCTAAGTAAAATGTACGCGGTGCTCGATCATTTTATATTGGTTACTGACATAGACAGACAGATATAAAATTATAAAATTTTTAGTATCTGTTGTTATAGCGGCAAGAGAAATACATCATCTGTGACAAGTCTATCACGGTTCATGAGATACATCCTGGTGACAGACGGACAGCGGAGTCCTAGTAATAGGGTCCCGCTTTACCTCTTGGGTGCGCAAACCTAAAAATCTGACGTAAATTTTATCAAAAAATGAGAATATCTCGGAGAACGAACATAAATGAAGGTCAAATCCATAGCTTTTGAGCTACTCTATGAGCCCTGTTAGGATTTTCGTCGGTCTTTGAGACAACCTGTATATTAAAATATACATGTGTACACAATAGATGATAAAACGTTAAAATTATCTCCAACAAATCCGAATTACGTGCCCTACGTATAATCGGGCGGCTACGGGGGGTTTGCTCATCTCTTTGCCCCGACTCTGCGCGTGGACTCATTCTAATCTTTTGCTAATTCTTTATTTTAATCTCAAATAATGCCTTAATTAATTTTCATTATTTTTAAAAACAACGACAACGCGACAACGCTACGCGGCACAATAAGTTCCCACACGCAACATCTTTATTTTCTTAAAAATTAACAATTTTGCGTCTTCGATATAATATTAAGTACATTTACTGTTTAGAGAATTAAATATATTTTTTTCCACCCTGTATATGATAAAGAGGCGCTTTAGCTGAACGAATATAAAACGCATATCTATACTATTAATAAGTTGTAAAAATTAAATGACTGTACAATGAAGTTATTTAACAAAAAAAAAACAACGGAATACATATTTGAATAAGGTCACTGAATCGAAAAATACCTATATTTTTTGTAAGTACGTTTGTCTGTGTCGTTGTGGCTTCATCACGTCAAATCGGCTAAACAGATTTCAACTATTTTTGGTCGGGTAGGTAGCTAGGTATCCACAGATGGTTATAGGATACATTTTACCCGACTACGCTTTCGAAAAAAAGAGGGGTTATGACTTTTTTCCTCTGTGAACGAAGTCGCTTCATAAGAGAAACTATTACTTTTGTTCGATACATAAATTAAGGTTAATATTTAGATCTAAGACCACCCCTAAACTAGCAAGCTAGAATATCCGACTGATATATACATTTAACTACACTAAAATACTTTCACAATCTTATCAGATACCATCCGCCACTATTTCTTGTGCAGCCCAGCATTCCTCACGTGAACATAAAATATGTTCTAGAAATTCTGAAGATCGCTGGCAGTTTCCAGTTATTTCCACTTCATTATGATCTGAGGCACGCGTATCACTTTGAGGAAATTGCCACGTTACGTCTCAATGGAGGGACGAAGATGCCGTCAACTGTTGCTCTTACATCGATTCCTTATATCTGGAAGCAAAATGGCGTATAAGTTAAGACGCGATTCCATCGAAACGCGGTACTTTGGAAAGCTTGCAAACTACACATTACGTTTTGAATTATGAAAAATTGTTTTGTCTATTCAGCTCAGTTTATTCAGTTTCTCGAGAAAACCAAATCTGTAAGTTTAATAGGATATTGGTTAATGAAAACATCAAAATAGTGAGTTAAGTCTGGCGTAACTAGCGCCAGAATAAATATTTACTTCACAGAAATTCCAGACATAACATTGCCAACATCTCTTAGTATCGCAAAAATAAAGCTTTATTATTTGCTTATTTGGGTGCATTCAAATTCTTCATTAACTTTTCAAAGATTCATTCTCATTATCTGACAAATTAAAAAAAAAAACAAACAAATGTTTTCTTTTTAAATATATAGGTACCATTCGTTAGAATATCCACTACTCAAACTGCAAAGTAAATAAATGAATTTAAACCGAAAATACAGAGAAATAAATGTGCGCTATACTTAAAAATATATTTAAGCGCTTTTAAGGGCCAATTTCACCAATATTTTATTCCGAGAATTACGCTTCATCTCAAATAGTTGTGTCAAATTAATATGGGGTTTTGACATTACTACATTACGTCTTATTTACCTGAAATAAATAACATTATTATTATTATATTATTACTATCCAAGAATAAGCGTTATTCTTGAAATAAAAGTCTTTTATTATCCCTTCATTCCCCATAAAAAAAACTACGAGAAAAATAAATGACTAAGCAAAATAGTGGAATGTTTTGATGAGAATAGTTCCCATTGTTCTGTAATTTGATGAGGGTAAGAATACATCCCTAATTATACACATTAATGAATTAATGTACACGGTACAATACAAGGATTTAACTGCTTACACCAGACTATAATTTCTATTGTGTTATTTACATTACAAGGCATTAAAAAAGTTGCCTTTTTCCTAGAAAATAACATGAAATAAAATGTTAAAAGAGATGAGTAGAATTTGGCTCCTGTGTCAACAAAGTATTAAGTAGCGAATGCTTTCAGACAACTACTCATACTGATTTGAAATTTACATTTTTGCAAGCTTTTTATTTTGGCTTCGTGCATACGTTGAATATTTTCTCTTACTTCATTTTCATGTTATGTTGATGTGTTGATGAATTCGCGTTAATTAATACGTTACAGAGGCACCGAATTTCGAGCTTATTTTGTGAAGTAATGAGAAATTTTCCATTTATATAAATTTTAACTCAAAAAATTTAGTTCTTTTTCGGTTTTATCGTAAAGACCATTTAGGTTCCACCTAGGTGAATGTGAATTACATATTCATGTCCAGTAATTATTAATTTCATTTTCAGATTATGAACTGTTCATTTAGTTAACTTTTAACAAATGAAATAAATAAATATTAGGGAAAATCTAACACAAATCGACCAAGCCCCAAATTAGGCAAAGCTTGTACTATGGGCACTAGGCGCCGATATACTTTATATATAGATAAATTATAATACTTAAATACAAAGAAAATATCCAAGACCCAGGAACAAATCAAAACGCTGTATTTATTTGTAGATAAATACAAAACACCGGGACTTCTATAGAAGAGATGGTACCTATTTACCATTTCTTCTATAGAACTGACTTAGGATCTATGACCTCAGTGCAGGAGAACAGATCACTAACAACCTACAGATCATTAGTCTGATTATTGATTAATAATATCAAAGATCAAAAACGGAAAGTCAATGTTTTTTTTTTGAAGTTCACTTAAATATCTCGAAAACTAAAACAGACAACAATCTCCTTTTTCATACGACACGTTTAGTTGCACAACCTACGAAGCTGGCGGTCCCAGGTTCGAATTCCGGCCACCGGAAGTATTTGTGTGATGTGCACTAATGTTTGTTCTTGGGTTTTCGATGTTAAGTACTTATAATGTATTTATTATGTATTTCGTCGCCTAGTACCCATAGGACAAGCATTGCTTACGAGTAAAAGTACTTTGGGATTAGGTCAATTTGTGTAAGATTGTCCTTGATATTTATTTATATTTATTTTTCATGTAAAATACTACATGTGTTCCTAAGGATACAAATTTTGTAGCAACGGAACCTTTGACTTATTTTTTGGGTTTCGTACCTCTAAATGAAAAGATGGAACCCTTTTTCAAATAGGTACTTATGTCTGCGGTTCGGTAAAAAAAACCAAGCTTCTTAGTCAAAATCCAAAGATACAGTCATTAGAATAGGTCTTTCTATACAAATTGACGTCCATGGAAGACCTATAGGGTTCTCTCAGTTGTCCTAGAAACTTGAAATTTGCTATGAAGATAGCTCTTATAGAACAACCCTTGAAATAAATCTGAAAACCTTATTTTTTATGCCTATGTTAGTAACCAATATAAAATGACTACTCTATTTGCTCAGAATTAGGGCTCTGCTAACACTGGGTTTTCATAGATACGGCCGTTTCTAGCATATATTTTGTACGAAACCCTCGGCGCATGAGTCAATTCACTCAATTCGCCGGTTTTTTGTGATACTAAGTGATGTTAGCTATTTTATGCCTGAAATTTCTAGATATAAGTATAATAATTAATTGAACTAATTTGTAATAATTTATATTCTCTGCAAAATAGCTAACCGATATGTCACGAAACCGGCATTTGCGTTTAGATATCTCTGTGAAGTCTTGTTCTCGTACAGTCCATAATATTTTAGTACCTATTTAGTACCTATAGTTTTAGTTTATTTAAAAATGTGTATGTGTACGATATGACATTAAAGTTTTATTCTTATTTTATTTTATTTATCTACATCTGTCTGTACCTAATTCCAATACTGCCCATTTATTCTACAGAACTGGCTTGTCCCGGTCCTGGTAGTTCAGTGCTCTCAATAAAGGCGAACAGAGATCACCGGTCTCTCAGGGCCAACCTACGAAACATAAGGTAGCTACTAATGCTCATTGTAAAGGCAACAAATACCCCCCAATCAAACTAACGCCCAACCGCAATTTGTCTTGGCCAAAGAAATATCGTGTTCGTAAGTAGGGGAGCCGCGCTGCCCGAACTAAATGTTGGCCTATGAAGAAACGTGCCCGAATGCCGGCTAATGGGATGTTTATTGTGGGCAGTTACACTAATGTCTTGCTGTTAAAATAGGACAACTTTTTTTTTATACACATACTAGAAGGTGCCCTCAACACGGAGAAGGAAAAGTCATAACCCCTCTTTTTTCTCTTCAGCGTAGTCGGGTAAAAAGTATCTATAACAATCTTGATATACCCAGCTACCCGTGGACCAAAAATAATTGAAATCCATTTAGCGGATTTGGCATGATGAAGCCACAAAGACACACGCACAAACATACAAAAAATTAAAATAAAGTTTTGTTTTAGTGACCTCCAAATAGTCTGTTACAATCATTTTGGTGAAAATATCTTCAATCTACAGACATAACATTTTTAATAGTATAGATATGTGAGATTTAGCCTAGAAACAGTATTTTGGTTATGAATTGAAAACTATTTTCCGGGTTGAAAAGCCGGTCCATAATCTCTTTGTAACAAAAAAAACTCATCGATTTGTTACTCCATTGCTGCTTCTTGGCAGAAGAAACCAATAAACACAATTGCAGTTTTATATACTTAGTAGTAGGTCGGCAGTGGACTTCTGTGGCTGATAGATAGATACGTCGGCAAAATTACCAAAATACCTATTTTGGCACAAGTCGTCTTGGATATATGCGTTTATGATATCAATGCTTTCAAAATGATGCCTTGAATACAAATCTATGAGACTAGAAGGTGCTCGCAAATTTGTTTGCGATACTGAAAAATTAAACCCTTTTTTACTTCAGGGTAGTCGAGTATAAGTATAGAGGTCAAAATAGTCCGTTACAATATTTTTATCACTTCTCCTGCTCAAAAAGTATGTCATATTAGTTTCACGAAGTGAGACTAAAATAGTACATTTAGACCAAAAGAAAGCCATATAATCCCATACAGATTTCTATGACACTGAACAAAAAAAACTTGCGGCCAGGCTACATACTTCTTACGAATAATAAAACACAAACAAACCAACCTGATCAGATTGACCAAACTTTCTGGTAGAATTTCTCAAACTGTACTTTTAGTTTTTCATGAAAAAAAAAAATTATTGTCAGGTCTTTTTTATTTTCTCGCAGTCGAAGTTAAAAAAAAAGTGTTTAACGCGTGGCTTAAAGCCATTATAACACTCAGACATATTTGTCCTCGCTCACTTCGTGAGCTCGTCCAAATAATCACTTCGTGTTGTAGTGGCTTATTTTAACCCCTTGTCAAACAATGTACTATTTTTAAATATGTTCAATGTATAGACATTTCATTTTTTAAACTTTATAATAGTATAGATAAAGCCCGTTCATATGGTACAATAAAAATAATAAAAATCTTTGTACTTAATATTTTCTTCTGTTTCCGCGATTATTACTCATTGAAATAAAACAATTTAACGGATTATATCGCGTTATTTGTGTTTTTTCAGAAAATGGGTAGTTTGCACAAATTGTAATTTCGACAGAGGAAAATACATCTTTTCTCAGTCCTCCCGTGACCATGGAAAGCTGGAAAGCTTCCGAAACGTCGGGAACTAAAATGAGATAATATACGCGATATAATCCGTTAAATTGTTTTATTTCAATGAATCTTTGTACTACCAACTTTATGAAGTCAAAGTACCCACATAGTTTGCGCACGTGTCACACACAGACAGACAGCATAGGCTTGGTAATAAGATAAGGTAAGTACTTACTACAATATACGGGTCAACATAGAACCTCCCCCGTTTTTAAAGTCGGTTAATTAAGAAAACGCATGATTCCCGAAGGATAAGCATAACGGAGATACGCTATGAAACAGACAATAAACTTTGGAGTATTATTACATAATGTGGTGTGTTGGAATAATAAACCATAATTATTTCACGATATCTATGGTATCCGTTTTATATGTATAACTCGTCCGTTTCATTGCGTATGCTCCCTCCCTATTATTATATATTTGTCATACGGGCACAACCGTCGAAAATTTCTGACCAAACATAAAATCAAAATGAAAATCATAGCAAAATAATAAATATAAATTTTATGGATAAGGATAAAAATCAACTAATAATTAGCGGTAATAAAAACAATGTTAGTAGAGTAGGCGCGAAGTTTCCATGCGGTCGAGACGGAGTTATGAAGGCAGGGAAGAAGTTTAATCGTACTTTAAACGAGTTAATCCCCTTTTAATAAGTGTTGATGCGCCCTCAGTGAGGCCTCAATCTCATTAGCCGGACTTGTTAAATATTTGTCTTTTGAGGATTGAATTATATAACAGATTAAATTTTACTAATATTATATCTGAGTGTGGTCACAGTACAATCCTTATAAACAATATGGTATTGTTTTTACATATTGTTCAATATAGGATTGCAATTAGTTTGAAGAAGTATCAGTTTGAATATCTATAGGTACTATTATAAAGTTGTGAAAATGAAATGTCTGTACATTGAAGATATTTAAACAAAATAGATTGTAACGAGTATTTGGAGGTTATAAATGTTTTGGATTTCTTGTATGTTCGTATGTGTCGTTGTAGCTTCATCGCGCCAAATCGGCTGAACAGATTTAAACTATTTTTGGTACACGGGTAGATGGGTATCCACAGATGGTTATAGGATACTTTTTACTTGACAACGCTAAAGAAAAACAAAATTTCTTTTTTCTTTATCGCAGACGAAGTTGCGGGCACCTTCTAGTCTATCATAATTATAACTTCTTGTTTATGAGAAAATAAAACACCAAATCAAATGAACGTTAGAGTCATTAACACAAAGTTTTGTTTTATTTGTAAACACTTTATTGTACATAAAAACAAAGAAAGTAAAGCAAAGTCAGACCACTCGCTTGCACTTGCAGTTTGACCCTGGTATAATAAATCCTTGCATTGTGTATTGGATCATAACTAGTTACAAGTATCGTGCGTACCAATAAAGTGCTGTGTATGGGAATTTCATTATTATATAAGGGGCCAACACTTTAGTTCCATCCCGAAAAGTGTTCCTGTAATGTAATATGTGCCTTATTTTAATTATGTTCAAAAACATGGTTATTAATTAAACGCTCGTATGTTACGCTAAAGTTACTTTAGTGACTACATGCATACGTACTTGTATACGAGCTACGCAAAGAAAATAATAAATTCATTCCAGCAAAGACACGAATTCATTCTCTTACCAGATTCCAGTTGTTTTCACGAAATGATTTTTCGGGTTAGCGCTCCTTGTTGTAACAGTTTATTTTACCCAAAGGTATCATCTCTAGGAAATTGGTGCTACGTATCGCGTCGAGTTTTATGAAAAAGAAGAACCTTTGGAATTAGGCTCTGGAATATTTGCTCGGCCAATTTGTGAGGCGGTTGTTATTTTTTTATGCCCTAATAAGTCGAATTGGCGCATAATATAAAGCATTGTAAACAGATATTTGAATTAAAATAAATGTGATACCTCCTTCAAAAATATTATACAGATTTCCATTGCAGCTTCGGATCATATATATATTTATTTGTCTTTGGTCCAAGGGAATGAAATGAATGCAGCGGCGTGCGGTCCATCCAGACACAAAGGCACTGCCTACCCTGAACGACCATGGCTCCAGACAGGCACAGATAAACTGCCTACTCTGAAGCCCTGAACAACCATGGCTCCTACATTGTATGGCTGCCTACGTTGGCTAAAAACCCTATGGCGTACACAGAGGGTGAGTAAATCAGGTGCCGCATTAGAAGTAAAATTAACTTAATAAATTATGACGACCGAAGATTATTAAACATAAGTACAACTATAACGGGTCTAACGCTATATTTTTATTTACCTTTATTATTAAGGCCATCCTCAATCATGTCGCATGAAACTGCTTTATTACGTTGCATAATATTATGGTATGGATATCAAAGACTAAAGATAATGAAGACGTTTATTATAAGACGAGAATTGCATATGTACAGGAAGACATCATGTTATTTCTATAGTAACAAGACAATGACAGAATAACCATAGATACTATCGTAACATCTCCATCTGAAGGAAAAAAAATGACTCTGACTGTACCTTAAGAAGTAATAAAAATATAAGTCTTCTTTAAAAGTTTTTTACATAAAACCTCAAATTATAGTTGCCTCTTTAAGAATATATCCTGGTACCGTATAAATTGCGCAGGCCCGGTAATATCAAACTGTTTGGCTCAACCAACTGTCGAACTAACCTTAAACGTCACTGTCTTCTATCGCGGATGTTTGCTATATATAATGAGTGTCAACATTGCATTGATCTCAATTCATCTACCTTCTCGTGCATTAAAGCCACACTTGTTAGTAGGAAATAAGGCAAAGCAATAAATGAAACAAATGTTTATATATAATTTACGCTTAGTTAATAACGGTATACAACTTAAGTTTAGCTAAAGTTATTAGTTAAGGTGGAGTAAGTAACAATAATTTTGTTATAGTTAAATTTTACTGCTAATTCGTGCATGCTGTGTCCTTCTGTTAGTAATAAGATGCTTAGTCTTAAGCTGTAAATGTAAATTATAACACATGTAAAAGTATGCTTATTGTTGAAGGTCCAAATAAATAAATAAATAAATAAATGCCAGGTAAAACAGTACGTTGCCGTGCTTTGCAATGACATCCGTCAGTCAGTTCAACAAAAAGTCATATTTCTGAAACTAACAAAATAATACAAAATTAATATGAAAATAATACAAAGAATGAATGAGAATGCAAGTAAAAAACATTTATCCTGACGAAAATATTTATAAAAATTACTAACAACAATCACAACGTTTAGGTTTCTTGACTTCTCGACCTGAACGAGTATATATTTTATGAGGATCAAACACAACATTTTCTCCAGAATGTTGAACACCGCTTACGACATCCTCATTTCTAGAACTACACGGAATTGATGGATCTGGGTGTTTTTTGAACAGTACTGGACTACCAGTGCTTAAAGGCTTTAAGTTTTTTACATTTCTAATTAAATAATCTGTCATTTTCTTAACTCTAAGATCATTATACTTTTTTAAGGCATTGTAATCACACATTTTAGGTTTTAGGTCCCTTTTCTATAGATGGTAATTTAGTAGGTAATGATCTAGACATCAATAATTCTGAAGGCGAGAATTGACTGTCTTTAGCAGTGTTTCTATATTGTAACAGTGCTAAGTAAGGATCAGAATTATCTGCTTGACATTTTTTTACCATGTTTTTGATTATACCAACTGAATGGTCAACTAAGCTATTAGACCTGCTATGATATGGACTAGAAGTTATGTGTTCTATATTCCATCCTGCTGTGAAATCTTGGAAAGTTTTAGAATTCATTGGAGGACCATTATCTGACATTAATATACCAGGAATACCATGTAGAGCAAAAATTGATTTTAACTGAGTAATTACTATTTCACTAGTATTTCCCGAGCAGGGTGCTATTTCTACATACTTTGAGAAGTAGTCGATAACAATGAGATACGTAGTTCTATTAAATTCAAAGAAATCAATACCTACTTTCTTCCATGGCAAAATCAATAAATTGGTTGACATATGGTCCTGACTGTCATCAAAATGTACCTTATATTGTACTCTTTTTATCAATTTCAACTTTTCTGACGTACCTCTACCTACAATATTCTGACATTGTAAATTTGCGATATAAAATGGTATTTGATGGTATGAACCATTGTATATACATTCCAATTCGCATTGACCCACTGTAGGAATGACATGACCCGTTAAAGTTGATAATTTGAAATCACTTTTCTTAATTAAATGCGAAGGCAGTTTTAATTTTTGGAAATCATAGTACGACATAACATTTGTATCGGCTCCCGAGTCAATCAAGAAAATCAATGGAATGTCATATACGTACGTCACTAGATAAATTTTGAGATAAAAAAAAACTATTGAAGATATTAGTATTATTTATTTTACATATTTTCAAAATACTCTCCATTACTCTCTATACAAAGTTCCATTCGTCTGAACCAACTTTGGAAGCACTTATTCCAGTCTTCATCAGATAGGTCCGAAATTGCATCTTCATATGCAGCCACGGCTTCTTCAGCACTCGAAAAAAACTTCCCTTTTATTTTTTCTAAAAGAAATCGCAGGGAGCTAAGTCAGGACTGCAGGGTAGATGTGGTAAGGTTTCTATCCCAGCTTTCTCAATAAACGCCTTTGTTCTGAGGGACGTATGTGAAGAGGCGTCATCGTGATGCAGCAAGATTCCCCGAAGTCGAGTCTTTGGTCTCCTCTCTCGCACTGCTTTGAAAACTTGCGGCAATGCTACTGTAGTATACCAATCAGAGTTGACTGACCTATAATTTTCCAGCATTGATGTTGATAAATGTCCGCCCTGTGAAAAGAAACTAGCTCCCATTTTTTTGCCGACGTTACGAGGTCTTTGTAGTTTTGTTGGTAACTTTCCCTCTGAGAAGACCCATACTGACGATTGCCGCTTGTTTTCCGGGTCATATTGGTAAATCCATGTTTCGTGATCTGTAATTATTTCCGATACACGCCGCGATGTCCCATTGTCGAATCGTAGACGCATCTCACGACACCAATCTACACGAGCCTGATTCTCAGTATTGGAGAGCAAACCCTCTCCGCATTAAGCGTCACTTAACAACAAAAGTTTAACTGGCTCTGACGCTTATTACTTAAGTTGTGCAGACTGGATGTGTAACTAGACAAATGTACCCACCTCTTTCGCATTATGCTTAATTTAAAGATAATACTCAGTGCTGAACCAATGTTAAAGTACCCTCTCCCATTAGATATTAAGAATATATTGTATTTTTCTGTAAGTGATTTATAATCTTTTGAGAAATAAATGTCTTAAACCTAAACATTTAACGTGGTATTCAACGACAACAGAGCTTCCTTACTCGAGGATGTTGATGTAGAATGATGCTAACGCTCCCCGAACTGACGCCTAAGATATTCTCTATGTCTTTGTATGTTATTCGTCGATCTTCTCGCACCAACATTTCAGTAGTCCACACGTTTTTTGCAGTTACTGCTGTTTGCGGGCAACCACTTCGGTGGTCATTTTTGAGGCTGGTTTTACCCCTTTATATTCGTTGAACCATCTAAAAACTGTTGCCCGTGAAGGAGCAAAATCTCCTAACGCTGACTGCAATCGTTGCAAACACAATTGTTCAGATAAACCAAATTTAAAATCATAAAATATCATAGCACGCAAATGTTCGCGGTTAAGCTCCATCGTTACAAAGAAAAAACGCGGGAACCGTTTTAGTAAAATGACTGTAACATATTCATTTTTTAAATTGGAGCGAATCGGCAACTTGTGTTCTATTTTTAAATAAATTTGCTTTTTAAAAACATATTATTCAGGTGCGTTCCATTTTCGAATTTCGAGCATCTCAAAACTTATCGAGTGACCTACGTATTTGCAGGTTTATCGTCCACGGCTTATTTTAGATAATATTGTTACATTGAATAGACCCGAAGAACACAATTGTGTCTTCGTAATTTTTATTTTCAGCAAATGTCGCTGAAATGTTTTGTCTACAATAGAACTTACTGTAATGATTGAGCCTTTGACAGTTTCTGCACTTGACACCTTGTGCGTACCGATGACCACAGTTTCCACACGGACGCTGGGAAGACGAAGATGGACCTGGCGAATTGTATCTTCGTGGCGGTGTACTAGCACGACACGGGAGGAAATGGCTTTTGTACGGCGACGGGTTGTTAGAACGAGACGGTGTACCCGAACGAGACGAGGTGGCGGCTCTGTGTGACTTATGTTGTTGACTCCTGCTGACGAGTCTTTCCGCTGACAGAATATTTGCAGTGACGTTGCTTGACAGTTCCTTGGCTTGAATCCTGGACAGTTCTACAGACTTCGCTAAATTGATCGCTTCATCTAACGATTTAGGAGCTTGTTGGAATATCTTGTCCTTGATATATTGGTTCGATTGGTTCAAATTCCAGCTAAAAATATCTCTGACAAGTTCATCGCGTAGCTTATCAAAATTACACGAGAGTCCTATATTTTTCAAATCAGTTGCATAGGCATCTATATCTTCATCTGGATATTGACGGCGGTTAAACAGTTTATGACGTTCCATGGTGACATTTACTTTTGGACTAAAATCATTTTCATATAATGTCAGCTCGGAGTATTTAATTTTATCCATATCTACGTCAAAGCTATAAATTATACTCAATGCTTCGTTGCCGACATGATGTAAAAATATGGCGACTTCACGTGATTCGCTATCTTCTTCTAAATTGTAGGCTCTCAAATAAATCATAAATTTCGTTTTGAAGTTTTCCAAATTTGTGGCATATTATTTCCATTTACATTAATAGGTTCCAGATTACTTACAGTACCCATTTGCTTAGATTTTGTTCCTGACGACGACATTATAGGATCCTTGACAGAACCGGAAGTATCGGGATTCGACATATTCGTTAATTTTGAATTTCACCAATGTGATGATGAATATTCAGACGGTAGATATACACACCTCTATTATGGTATGGATATCAAAGACTAAAGATAATGAAGACGTTTATTATAAGACGAGTTATTTCTATATTTTTCTATAGTAACCAGACAATGACAGAATAACCGTAGATACTATCGTAACACATAATAAAAGTAAACAAAATATCCCGTTAGACCAGTCATATTTATGTTTACTAGTAGGAATGCGTACAAATCACGAAAATATAAAATTTTACGAGTATATAGACAGAAGACTAACTATGTAGGTACCCTTCTCTTCTCTATCACTGTATTTTATTCTCTGTATGTATACAGTGTACATACAATAAAGTCCCAAGCTACAACTGTCTGTCTGTCAGGGATAAACATGACACGCATATAATTATTATCTGATATGTAATCTGCGTGAAACATGGGACGGATCGCGAGTTTAATATAACACGAAACCCAAATCTGTGCCTAAATCTAATTTAGATATTGCGGTAAAAACTACAAGAGCTCGTTCCATTTTCAATATACATATACATATTAGTTATAAATTATTTAAGTATTAAAGCTAGAAGCATCGTTGACAAACTTTCGACCGGTATAAACGTTCGATGAGTCATGCCTTCAAACAATATTTTTTAATCAGTAATGTCATAACTTTTTACTACTTTAAAATATTTTAAATTTCAGCTTCAAAGAAGCTGAGCAGAGGGGCTACTCCGAAACCCGAAAAACGAAGTTCGTATGGCGCCATCCCGCTCACTCAAATACAGCTTAACATGAGAGCGAGAGGGATGGCAGGTTACGAACTTCGAATTTACAGTTTCGGAGTAACGCCTCTGGGCTCCGCGCCATTCATTTCAGATGTTCTAATAAATAAGCTGCTATAATTTTCTACCCCTTATACACACATATATAACTATATCTGTTTTCATGAAAATATCTCTACTAAATTGTACACTCGCAAACAGGGTCGGCACGGTCAAAAGCCGTTTTGTTTACGGTATCATGTACAAAATCAAATATACTCAACAAATGGGCCAGTACCATTTGCGAGATAACGCGGCGCCGCCGGTGGCGGGCGGAATCATTTCCGCCGTGTCAATCACGTGTCCGTCCGTCTGTACACACGTCCACTAATGAGTTCGCGAAGTCGCTCCGAATACCATCTAGATTGGCTCTCCAGCGCACATGCTTATTATTATTTTACCCTTAAAAAAATACTTGAATCACTCGATCATTAATTTTTCTATCATTAATCTATTTGTATCAAGGACATGTAAAAAAGTGAAAACCTTTTTATACAATCTATGTCACTGTATATGTTTATAGATCTCAAAATTTTTATAGAGCTCAAAAGTAATAATAACCTATCGGCCAGGCTAAAACAGCCGCGGAATACTCGGTTTCGTTATACGAACCTTTCATATTTCCGAGCACCTGATTATTAAATCGATACCCATTTTGTTGATTCTCTATATCAAGGAACCCAAACATTTCTTTTTTCTACAGCGACTTGAATTTGTGTACTCTCTTACGTAGAGACTTGAAATAGTACAGAGTTATGATTTCATTTCGTTAATCTGCAGCAAGGAGGGCAGTTAAAGTTTTGCTGTACAATTTAACTCTCTGTACTCAGAACTCGAAAGCATCCATTTATAGAACTCGAAAGTTAAGTAGCACATCGGCCAGTCCCGCAAAAGGCACCAAATGAGAAGCATTAGGGGTCCGTCCCGGCAGAATTTTCAGCCGTGGAATACAAGGATCACTTGCATAATTTGCTATCTGGTTTTATTGCACTCCTATCCGTTTCAACGGATTTCTGAATTCCATGTATTCTGAATTTATTAAAAAAAATACTAAAGCATCGATCCATTTGGGTAATCTACAACAAGGACGTACGTTTTTTCTGTACTATATAAGCACTACAATACAATATCTGCACTGGGAACTCGAAAGTATGCGTTTATAGAGATCGATAATTAAGTAACACATCTGCCGGTCCCGCAAGAGGCGCCAAGTTGGAAGCATTACGGTTCGGCCATGACATCGAGCGGCGGCGGCAGCGGCAGCGGTTTTTCTAATTCATTGCGTGGGATTTCAACTATCCACAGTTCGTTGCGCGTCTCAACTGCGCAATGAATAGATAAAACGCTTGCCGCGCCGCAATTCGCGTATTGTCGTGGCCAAGTCGTTAGGGCCTGTTCCGGGAAAATTTTAGCTATGAAATGCATGGAACATTTTCATAATAATTATCTTTATTTTTGTGTAGGTACCCTTGTAGAAGTTTGAACTCGTATGTAGAAGCTCTAGCGGTTTAGAAAAAGTCTATGAATTACAAATGTAATCAATTATTAATTTCATAATTCGAATTTTTATTCCTAGGTAGTAGTCCTAGCAAATTTGATAAAGTCCATGAACCTAAAGCCTAAAAACCTAGTTTTATTGACTAAACCACCGTTCCATTTGGGTAATCTGCAGTAAGGACGTAAGTATTTAAAGTTTCTCTGTACTCAAAACTCGAAAGCATACCTTTATAGAGCTCGAAACTTGAGTAACACATCGACCGGTCCCGTATGAGGTACTGATGCTGCAGTCAAAAAATATTAATAAATTAATTCAGACAAAAAAAAAACAAATTATAATTTAATAAATTATTAATCAGGTATTTAGTTAATATCAGGTTTTTGTGTAGGTACGCACCGAGAGAGCAAATTTGAAGAAGTCCATGAATTATTAATTTAATAATTTCCATGTACATATTGACTAAAGATTTATCGTTCCATTTGGGTAATCTGTAGCAAGGACGTTAGTATTTAAAGTTTTCTGTACTCGGAACTCGAAAGCATACGATTATGGAGCTCGAAACTTAAGTATCACATCGGCCGGTGACCGCAAGAGGCGCCAAGTCGGAAGCATTAGGGCCCGTCTCGGCAGAATCTCGCCCGCGCCCACTCCTCGACACGCCTTTGCACTCAGACGCTGCACAATGAAGTGGAATAGTGTACACTTGGCAATATTTCCACTTTTTCCAAGTTCGGGGCTTAGTTTTGTTTCTCAACACTGCATCGGGCTATTTAGTATTGTAAGGCAATCGCTACACCTATGTTTTTTTTAATTACTTCCATGACGTTCTAGTACCAACAAAACACAATAATAAATTCGTAATATTGCATATACCGCATGAGACATGACAATCTGCATTTAATTTCAGAACTTACCATGGTGAGTCTAAGTAGAATGAATTAACGGTACACTCGATTTTAAAAATAATTAATTGTTAGAATTATAATGTTACCACTTTTCAGGCTATGCATATTATTATACCTGTATATATCTAACACACGTGATAAAGTACATAAATTTTAAATAATACTATACTTGTAAATTTAATAACTATACTGCCAAAATATCTAAACGCAATTCCCAACAAAAACACACTAAGGCACATATCTATATCAACCTAAAGTAACTTTTCTTAGAAAAAAATAAACAACTCATAAGTTGGGGCAGCTTTCAGTGGAATGACACCTTTGGGCGTCTTCGCAGCCCGACAAACGCCCCGTGAAATTGAAACAGACTTTACCATGCATTCCACGGGCTCACGACATCGAATTCCTCCCTTTGAATCTTTTTACTCCGGTCATTTCTCGGCGCTGTATAAAGATTTTGCAACTTTGCACATCTCTACCTATTTTAAACTAGAATTTACACGCAGTTTTGAACGCAAGGGTGACAAATTAACTGTTCTCTTCATCGAAATATAATGATTCTCTTTGAAATAATATCCATGGAAATCAGGCACAGATGAGTTTCTATCTATATTAGCTGCCGTCCCGGTCCGTTTGGTTATAGCGTTCTTTAATTATTTATTAGCTTAGGCCAAATATCACCATGGTCTGTTAGTTATTGAGGGCTGATTAAGCCTGATAATGTCACCTATTTAACAAACGTATCAACTAAAAGAGAAGGGTGAAATCGAACCTTAACTTATATCATTTATTTCGTTCTAATTGTTAACATTCCTAGATTAGGAAAGTCAAATTGGGATTGTTGAACGCTGGGAAATATAATCTGACTTTTAATTTAAGTCGATGTTATACCCAACACAAAGGGTTTCGTTAAGAAAATTGTTTTCTTAAGTAATATTTATGAATGAATTGAGCATCAGTATTCATGTAGGGTATGGTGAGTCCATTAAAATGCGTGGAACAATAAACGGAGCCCAGACACATTGTGGCTGGGCGAGTTTTAACCGCTTTTCAATCTGTTGTACGTTATTATTGCTCTCATTGTTAACCCTGCCTACTTGTATTGTGTGCTGTTACATCTGAATTTAAAGGACTAATTAAAGCAGTTTAAGCGTAAATTTTCAAGTGACATTGCAGAATTCAAGTGTAATTTTTATACAGAGATTGTAACAACCCCAATTAACTTTACTAATATAAAAATGTTGACATTAAAAACCTAATAAATATGTAGCAGACATGCTTATAACCAAGTGAAGATCAATAGACCGAACAGATAAGGAGGAAAGATATACATATATGTAAACAGATATTTCTGCCCTACTTCCATAGACATAATTTTAAAAAAAAGTGAAGATAACGGTTAGTTTGTTACCCAGGCGGTGAAATATAATAAATATATCAAGTAGATGTTCCTTTGTCGTGGAATTGAAATAATAATGCCGGAATGAGAATTATAGAGTTTCTAGTTGTAATTACTAGATCATAAGACCATTTTGTGTGGGCCGTTGTTCGGTATGTCTTGTAGATACGAGACATATCGAAAAACGCAGACAAGGCAGATGGCTGTACTGGTTTATTCCTGAAATGGACGTCTTTCGACTGTTGATCATATGCGTCTAATTTTTTCATAATAAATCAGTAAAATATATAAAAAAAAAACTTATATTAAATCGCCCAGATCTGACCTGGTGGGCACTTGGGCAGGGCTCTCATTAGACTGGCTACGTTTCCCCTCTGTATTGGTATGCTAATGCTTTGAGCGAGAAACGAGCCAGCCTTATATTCCACAGTGGCGTTTGTGTGCCTTTTTAAAAAGGCTCGAACTAATAGATTACTTTTGGAAGAGAACAGTATATTTTGAAATTTAATACAAATTTAAACTGTGTAGAAATAAACATATTGATTTTTTAGTTATAAATACACATGATGGTTAAAATAAATAAACATGATAAATCGATATTTTTAAACCGTATATAATGTGACCTGAAACGTGAGTCGCCATGGGGTGACGTCATAAATTCAACACAATACGCAGTCATCTGTCAGTCCAGTCATAAACAGCTATCATAATTGATATGGTTAGGTTGTGATCGTAAGTGTTGTTTACATACCATCACGACGTCATGATTTAATTGAACATGGCATACAGCGTTTTCGCGGGAATAAAAAAAAGGATAAAATTTTAATGTAATTCTATAACAAGATAGCATATTTACTTAGCGTAAATATTTTAATCTACGGCTTTTCATTAGGAAATACAAATTATAATTATTTTTTTAAAAAGATTAGTTTTTTTAAACAGTATTAGTAGGCATATCATTATGATGAGCTGTATTTACCTATTAGCCTCAAATAGCCTTAATGATTGATCGTTTCAATTAACTGGTGACCGACACCGAAAAACACTGAAAAACGATATAACGAAAATTTCATGAAAAACTTTATTTTGGTCACTAACGATTTCAGAGTTCAACTCTAAGTGTGTCACCAACGCGCCGCCTAAAGTCTAAGCGGACGTGAAAAGTGTCGCGCCCAGCAGAGCCGAAACCTGGGGGCTTACTCTGAAATTCGAAATTTGAAGTTCATATGATGTTGTCCCACTCACTCAAGCAGAGTTTAACACGAGAGTAAAGGTGACGGCATGATACCAACTTTATATTTCTAACGTTGGATTAACCCCTAGACCCGACAACACTTACGCGGTAATTAAAGTTTCACTCGAGTTAAAAGCGCACTTCGATTTTAGAAAATAATTCAGTCAATTCCAACTTAACGGGTAAATAAATTTGTTAGCAATTAAATAAAGGTATAGGATACATAAAAGTAAACTTACAAAGTTCAACCTTCATTAAACAAAGTGTTTTCTTTTTAAAGCTTTTTACAATGACCACAAATGTAATGAAAACTTGTCAAACTTCTTATTGTGATGACTGGATGGCAACGACTTATTAATAGTGAAAGGTTAATTTGACTCTATAGTTTTATATCCAGTAAGTTACTGAAATAGATTTAATGTGGGCTAATAACTGCGCACATGTAAATGGTGTGGGCGGTGCCAGAGCTCGTAGATATAGGGAACAGGCCCTGGGCGTCGACGGTCGGGCACGCAGCTCTGCTGCGGACATCTACATCTGCAAGGCTTCGGCGAGTTTTCATCTAATATGCACTTGCCTGTAACTAATCTAATTCTGCGACTGCACTCCGTAAATGTCTTAAATACGGGTATTTCCCGAAGCTACACTCACCGGCAAAAAAATTGGCCCAGTCATTAGGTTTTCTAGACAATTGTATAAATCGTTACTTTCAAAATCATGCGGTCCGATCGGAGTCAAATGGGCTTTATGAATGCTGGTGCGACGACGACAGAGGACCATAGATCCTAATGTTTTTGCTAAGAAAAAAACGGCTTTTGTAAAGATCAAAGTAGTGAGCCTTCTGTACTTGTACTATTATCTATTCTGTGAATATACTGAGCCTAAAATCGACACAGGAGATATTTAAAAAAATAAATCAGTTTTCTTTATGCCGCGATGAAAAAAATACTGTTCCGTAAAAAAAAAATACTAAACAATGGCTTAGGGCACGATAAGTCAGCTAAATAAGAAATGTTAACTGCACGCAAAACTATTAAGTGACTCCGACTTAGCAGTATAATTCTCCGAGCACGTTTTGTATAAAATTGTATTGAAGTCATAATGAGTGGGCCATTTTTTTTTGCCGGTCAGCGTATTTTCCGTTTGCAGCTTATGACTAAAACTAAAATGTAACATCATAATGACCATTGGCCGAAAGACGTTCATTTTCAGACATAGGCCTACCGCAAGACCAGACGAGAGACGTACGTAAAAACGGAGGGTTAAGGTTCCACGCTAGACAAGGCGGACTGATGTTGTAATTAAAATTAGACAACCCAAATAAGGGCTTAGTTATTTTAGAGACCAGTATTACGGCAAGTGAAAACCGAATTAAACAGTCCAAGACTCCGTATAAAATTATATTTTTCGGTGAATGTCGCTATTATTGATCCATGTTTTTTTTGGGATTAGTATTTTATTTGTCTATTTATACTATGACCGAGTACCAAAAAACGTCATAACTGAACTTAATTAGCGGTTATTTACGAATTCCACACAGTTTAGTGCATTCATAATATTTCACCACACAATAATATTTACACATCGTCAATGAACGTGAAATGTAAGAACAATCCAATGCATGGCAGAAAGTTGAAATTGATTTGCAGTTCGTGATTGAACTCAAATGGAACATTTATCATATGGATGTCATTAAATTCACAACACTCGCTTGATATATTTATGAATACTGCTAATAATTATAAATGGGAAAAATTGTGAAGATACTGTTTAGATGACGTTTAGATACTATAGTAAGGTCTTCGTTATGGGCCGAAACACGTCCAGCAGTACATACAGTCATGAGAACCAATATGTATACACCACAAAGTTCCAAAGTTCTTTGCTCTTTACCATCGATTGAGGTTACTTTGATTAATGATTCATGTTCCTTCGTTTTTAGAAAGATTTTTTTTTTTTGCGAATTGCATGCGTAGAGTTAGAATGTGCTTAAAAAGTATATGTATAAAATGACGCTAAAAATGGACACAACTCAGCGTGATGCCACAGCAAGCCGTGGCGCTGGCGCTGATTTTCCATGGTGCCCAAAAGAATAATCAAAAGTACATACCTTTATGTAGTAGTTTTATGTTACAAGAAGTTTGTTTCTATCTACGTTCATAATGTATTTTAATTGAGGTTGCCAACCTTAGCAATAAAATGTTATGAACAAATTTAGAAACAAATTCACCATGATTCAAAGTAACCCCAATCCATCGTACTCGGCTTTTACAACGTAAGTTACCGCTAATGTAATCTAAATATATCTGATTCTCATGGTAGTTTTCTAGTTAAAAATTGTCTGCTTGTCTGTTACTCAATAACAAACTGTTGATTGGATTTAAATGAAATTTGGCACTCGGATAGATCATATAGTGGATTAAAACAGGCTTCTTCATTCTAGCTAACGCGGCCAAAGTCGCAGGTAAATGCTAGTATAACATATAAAACATGCCGGCCGTTATCGTCAGCTATACAATGAGGCCACAGGTCGAGTAAAATAAATATGTCTGTGATCTATCAGAATTAAAGGACCCTTTTCCTGTCACTCGTATGATCGATGTGCGGAAATTAAGACGATCTTTTTCTAAGAGCACGGAATCGGCACTTCATCACTACGTGGGCACATAATGACATGGTTATGCCGAAGTTTTACATGGAACGTGGGTGCTGTAATGTATTTTCTTTGCTGTGTTTCTTATAGAAGTAATATTAGGAAGTATATACGACTGAATTGCAGGATATGTAGGTACTATAGCGATGTAAATTTATTTAGTTTTTTTCATAATATCGTTTTTTGAATATCACTTTCATTGGTTCTACCGCGACATTTGGCAAATTCAAAATTCATTTATAGCGTTTCTTATGTCCCACTGAAAACTTTAATTTGAATCCATTAAAGAGAATGTCAGAGGGTAAGCAAACTGAAGTGGCAATGGGCAGAGCCTGGTACGAAATCTAATAATAGATATAGGAGCCAAGGTGGTCGGATCACCAGGTTAGAATTGCGGGGACTCACAGGATGCGGGTCGCTTCCATCCGGCCCATGTGGAAGTCTATTGACGAGGCCTGTGTCCAGCAGTGGACGTCCTATGGCTGAATTCATGATGATGTTGAACGTGAATGTCACATGGATACCTACATTATTAGTCGCTACTTGTTTTTAAAAAATAAGTACATATACATTTATCATTTGTATTTGTGTACAAACATCGCCTGAAATCGGTATTCCGTTAATTTATAGGCATTACATTTTAAAATTTCACTACATTTTTAACAAAAATATGACATCTAAATAAAAGAGTCCCACACGCATGCACCTGTTAGCCAGATCAACGAAAGAATTTTACACTTGAATTTTCTGTTTTAAATCCTTTTGAAATAGCAGCTACAAAAATATTCTCCTATTCTTGTGACTTGAACTAATATAAAAAGATATGAACTGTTCGTTGAGAAACCTATAAAAACAAAGTTAATAGATAGCTATTGACCGGCGCCGCCTACGAGCAATTTTTATACCGGTTTTAATCATTTAAAAAAGTTTTTTAGATCTAATTGTCTACTTAATAATATGTCATTATATTAATATTTTTTGACAACTGGATTTGTTTTATTTTTGAAATGTTGAATGATATTTTTGAAGCAATTTAGTATTATTAATATGATATAATTTAACTTTTGCAATTATCTTACTGAAACGGGTCAGGAGGAAGATTGAGAGGGAGGCCTTTGCTCAGCAGTGGGACGCTCTAGGCTCTTAAATAATAATTAATAATAATCTTACTGTCAACATCCCATTTAAGATCTTTACGAGTATTTAACATCCGTTTGTACAACCATCCATACTAATATTATAAATGCGAAAGTGTGTCTGTCTGTCTGTCTGTCTGTCTGTCTGTCTGTTACCTCTTCACGCTTAAACCGCTGAACCCATTTGGATGAAATTTGGTATGGAGATAGTTTGAGTCCCGGGGAAGGACGAAGGAGGACATAGGCTACATTTTATCCCGGAAAAAATACGCTTATCCGCGATAAACGAATTTAAGGCGGACGAAGTCGCGGGCAGAAGCTAGTATATTATAAAAAGGTGCCCGCAACTCATCAGGAGAGGAGAAAAAAATCATAACCCTCTTTTTTTCTTCAGCGTAGACGAGTAAAAAGTAGGTACCGTAAAGTATAACCTTCTGTGGATACCCAGATACCCGTGTACCAAAAATACTTGAAATCCGTTTAGCCGATTTGGCGTAATTGATGAAGCCATAACGAGACATTCAAACATACAAAAAAATTATTCTCCATTTAGTGACCTCCAAATAGTCCTTTACAATCATATTCTTAACTATCTTCAAGTATCTGTACATTATAGATGTAATATTACTAATAAACTGTTTAACGTTAACCGTATCATAAGAAATATATCCAGCGTTATGACATATATTGGACGAAGATAATAAAATGAACGAGTTTTTGTTTAACCAACTCTCATCTTTTGACCGGTTGGCGTCGGGAATGCAATCGCTATTTGCCAAAGGCTTCACCGCTCATGTCGAGGGATTGCCAATTGAACGGAATGCCAGTGAGCGGCCATTTGCAAGGAATCAAACGATTCCATTGATTATTTGCTAATCATGCCCCGCTGATAGGGGTGACTCGTAATGAAACTGCCACGTTTATGATTTTCTATTTCCGAGAACGATAGTGAATGAAATATTATTATTACGTAGATAAAAGCAGCATATATTGAGCGAGCGAGCGAAGCATCTCCGTTTCAGCTTGGCCAAAAATGCCTTCGTAATGTGCGACAGATGTCTGTCTGTCCGACCGGCGGCTGTTCGGCTGTTCTCCTATACATTTCTCAACCAATTTTCCTGAAATTTTGTGAGGAGGAACGATAATTATTTATTTATTTATTACTCAAAAAGTTACGCAGCATTACAGTACAAAGCAAGGCACTGCGTACTACAAAAAATAAAAACAAATAGAAATACTTAAAAGTAAATTTTTAAATTGAAATAAAGCAATTTAACGGATTATATCGCGTATATTATCTAATTTTAGTTCCCGACGTTTCGGAAGCTTTTCAGGTGGGTGGACTGAGAAAAGATGTATTTTCCTCTGTCAAAGTTACAATTTGTTCAAACTACCCATTTTTGAAATAACAATTAAAGGTGTACATACATGCCAGATGGGCCTAAGCTGTAAAGAAAGTTACACATGTGCCAGAAAGGCTTAATTAAAAGCTTCCGAAACGTCGGGAACCAAAATGAGATAATATACGCGATATAATCCGTTAAATTGTTTTATTTCAATGAGTAATAATCGCGGAAACAGAAGAAAATATTATAAACTTATAAAACTTTTCAGATGAAACTTTTCAGACGACAAATAGATCGGTAATTTGAACACTTTCTTTTACCTGCTGTAATTTCAACAGGTCGTATTGCGAAAAATATTAGAAATAGCTAGAAACATTGTTTTGAGATGTTTTAGAGAATCCCATTTAGTTTCATAATAATTAATAAAATAATACTGTTTATGGCACATTTTTCGGCATTTTGGGGGCAATTCTACAACTTTTTCCCATCTTTCTATAAAAAGCATTTTGTGTAAAAGTGATGGTCAGATTGTTTTTATTTTTATATTTTATTCATCTAAAATATAGCATTGTGAAACTGACATTTTCCATATTAATTTTTTTGGGCACCGTTTATAATTAATTGAGCCGTATCTGCTAAATTAAAAGAAATGGCAATAAAAAAAAACCAAAATCGATTGATATACCTTTGTTTTTATCGATAATTTTGTGTAAATATTCAACCAAAACTCACCGTTTACTTTGGCTTGGGACACCTTGTATTGTGTGGTCCACTTTCGAAAGCCTTATCTCATATCCTCTTCATTTTGCGTTCCCTTATCGATCGATATTACGGAAATCTGTTCCTCTATGTTAATGTTAAACTCTCTAGGTTTCATATTGGGCTGAGTGTCGATAAATCAGTTCACATATAGTCAGATTTTTTGCGAATCCATAGACATTAATTACACAGAGAGGATGCAGACATATGTGGATCCAAATCGGACATTTGAGCAAAAGCGCAGAGAATAGAGCTAAAAACTTTTTACATAAATTAAAAAAAAAACTTGCAACAAAAGTAAATCGAGCTGGCTTAGTCCTATGAGAATACAACTAAGTAGAGTGAGTTTGCAGTAATTCGCTGCAGGTATATCTCTGCTAGATTAATTAGCTGGCGAACTGCAGTTTAAATATTAATTAGAAAATCTCTGCAAATTCGTTTGCGTATAAATATCCTAAATGAAAGGTTGTAAAAAGGGAGAGAACGTCTTTACAACGTTGAAAAGGAGTAAGTTATTCGATATGTTTAAATAAAAATAAAAATAGCCTTTATTCCCCATTTACACACTTGCGATAAAATAAAAATGAAAAATAAGTAAATTGATAGCAAAGTAGAAATATTATTTTCTTTTTTTGCTTTTTTTTCTTTTTTTTAATGTATATATACATATATATAGCTTAAAATACTTAATATTAAAACTACATGGGGACCTTCCATTTCTGGATGAAGACCTCCTCCATCCCATGCCAATCCTTCCGATTTTGAGCCCGCCGGACCCAGAGATTACCAGCTACTGTAACAGTATCGTCTCTCCACCGGCGAAGGGGGCGGCCTCGTTCTCGTTTGCCGTCTATCAGACACCAATGTAGAACGAGCTGCTCCATCGGCTGTCCTTTAATCTCGCAATGTGTCCGGCCCATTTCCACTTCAGTTTAGGGATCATTTCGAGCGCGTCGATAATTTGTGTCTTTTTTCTTATATCGCTACTCCTAATGCGATCTTTTAATTTAATTCCCAGCATACTGCGCTCTATCGCTCTCTGAAATGACCTAATCTTTATCCTGGAGTCTGCTGTGGAGGTTCACGTCTGACAGCCATATGTAAGAGTTGGTAGAACGTTTGAGTCCATAACTTTCTTTTTGATATGTGCTGGAAAATTTTCTTTGAATATAGCTTTTAGTGACCAGTACTTTTCCAACTAAGGGTTATTCGTCTTGCTACTTCTTTAGCGGTTCTGTCCTTAAAGCATATATTCTGACCTAGGTAACTATAGTCATCGACATTTTCTATGTTGTTGTTACTGACACATAGCGGCTTCTTCACTCCATTAGTCATTGCTTTAGTCTTATCTGAATTCATAATCAGTCCGCATTTTGTGCTCTCTGAGTTTAGGTTGTGAATCATCTCTTGAAGCTCTTCGTGGTTTTCTGATAAAAGGATTATGTCGTCAGCAAAGCGTAAGTGACAAAGATATTTACCATTTATATTTATACCTTTTTTATTCCAGTTAAGGTTTCTAAATATGAATTCAAGTAGAACAATACGAGTAAATAGTTTTGGCGATATCGTATCTCCTTGCCTGACGCCTTTCTCTATCTTGAACGTGTCTCCTGGTTTTTCCAGTTTCACTCTTGCGTTGCAATCTGAGTAGATGTTTTTTAGTAAGGATTTATATTTTTTGTGTATTGCTTGTTCTTCTAGAGCTTCCCAAAGCTTGTTATGTTTAATTAAATCAAATGCTTTACTATAATCTATGAAGACCAGATATAGTGTTTTTTTGTATTCCGAGCACTTTTCCATAACCTGGGTGACAGTGAATAGATGGTCGATAGTCGAGTATTTTTTTCTGAAACCGGCCTGATCTCTTGTTTGGTTTTCCTCTATATCTTTTGTAATACGATTTAATAGAGTCATTGTAAATAGTTTGTAGATTGTGGATAACAAACTGATAGGCTAATAGTTTCCGATATTCTTTGGATCTCCTTTCTTGTAGAGCAGAGTAATAACACAGGTTTTCTATGCGTCAGGGACAGTTTCCCGTGACAGAACCAGGTTAAAAAGTTTGGTTAGAATTGGGTAGATAGAGTCATCAAATGCCTTTATTATATCGGAAGTAATGCCATCTTCTCCTGGACATTTATTAGTTTTTAATTTATTTATAGCTGTCCTAATTTCTGAATGTAAAAACGGGAGGACGGTTTCATTTGTAGAGGATCTTACAATTTCTTTTTGTTTCCATCTCTCGTTCTCTTCGTCTCTGTAAAGTTCTTAATAAAATTCTGTAGCAGCTACTAACAAATCCTGTCTAGTGGTTAATACTCTATCGTTTTTACTTTTTAGCTCCATAACCCATTTTTTATACGATCAGTTCTTTTAAAAGCTCTCTTGCATGACCCGGATTTTTCCAATTCATCCATAATAATATTAAATTTATGTACTCTCTGTCTATTTTTGATCTTTTTCTGTATTTTGTTATGCAGTGTTCTTAATCGCTTTCTGTCATCATAAGTTCTTATCCGTAGCTTTTTTAATGTTTCTCTTTCTTGTATAAGTTTCGTTATTTCTTCCTTTATAATTAGATCACAAGGCTTCTTTTCACTTCCTGTATTCACTGGTAGCTTACTAGCGCTCTTATGAATTGCGTTTACTATATTACTGTAATATTCCTGTAGGTTATTGTTGTGCGGTATATCCTGTTCTAATAAAATATTTTTTAGTGATTCCTGCTTTATCGTGGTAAATGCTTTGTTCTTCGGTTTATTTATGTTTTTCCTGCTACGTTTAGCTATCCCATTCAGATTAATCTCGCACCTTACTGGGCGATGGTCAGAAGAAAAAGTGGTGTTGAGGACTTGGACATTTTTTATTATACGAGTGTTTCGTGCCAAAATGTAATCAATCTCATTTCTTATATGTCCATTTGTTTTTTTTTCTGTTTTTTTAAATAATGTGTTGGTAACAAAAAATCTGTATTCTAGGCAAAATTTCCAATTTTTGCATTAAAGTCACCTACAATGAATGTGTTATTTTTTGTACTTTTTAATGCTTTACTTAGCTCGCTATAGAACAGATTAATTTCCGTGTCAGGAGCATTTTCTGTCGGCGCATAGGTTTGTATGATTGCTATGTCGTTATTTTGAAATTTCATATCTAAACGCACCACTCTATCTGAAATAGCTGTGAAACACTCCATGCTTTGCTTAAGATATTTTTTTATTATGAAGCCCACACCATTGCGGCCTTTCTTTTGTCCATTGTAGTATAGAATGTAATCGTCATGCTCTTCTATTTGTTGACCTATTTTCTTTATTTCCGATAAACCAATAATATCCCATTTTAAGTTTTTTAGACTGTGTTCGAGTTGGGTGATTCTCGTTCCCTCTACTAAAGACCTAACGTTGTAGGTAAGAACGAACAAGCTGCATTCATTGGTTGTATGTTGAGATGGAGGGTTTTGGTCTGACTCTCCCGCGGCGACCACCCGTACTGGGAGATTGTTCATTGCGATGAAAACAATCGTAGCATAATTAATGTGACATTGGTGATCTAGTCCTTATGTATCTGCTATACGGCGCACCCTTGAACAGTAAACCCTGCTGCATACGGGCATAACTATGGGTAATCTTTACTATTATTAAAACAAATGTCTGTAAATAGATAATATTAAAAAAATGGATTGTTACGGATTGTTTGGAAGTTACTGAGTCGAAAAAAAGATTTTTTTTTGTATGTGTCGTTGTGGCTTTATTGCGCCACATCGGCTGAACGGATTTCAACTATTTTTGGTACATTAGATACATGGGTAGCTGGGTATTCAAAGATGGTTATATGATATTTTTTACCCGACTACGCAGAAGAAGCAAAAGAGGCGTTATGATTTCTTCTCCTCCAGGAACGAAGTTGCTTACGAATACTTTAAGTACTTGTAAGCAACTTAATGCTATAATAATAATAAAAAAAAAGTTCTCTAATTGCCCAAAATAATGACCTCAAAATAATGGTTCCGCCGTAGCAGGGTGGAAGTTAGAAACACCTACCTATTATAAGAAGTTCACGTCAAAATGATCATGTAAATCTAATCTTACGTATGGTTGTACAAAGGATATCATTTTCAAAGACATTTAAAATTTTATGGATTTTAAATTATGACCTATAAACCTACGACCTCATATTTAACTTCAGAGTAGTTAGGTAAAAAGCATCAAAACTTGTTAAAATCTATCCAGCCGTTTTGGCGTGATGAGGATACAAGGATTTCACATTTCGACCAACAGGTGGCGTTATGGTGGCATACAATATCAATGCCCATAATTATTTTTTAAGCAGATCATGAATCGCGCTGTTGTAATATTAGATAGATCATAATCTCACTAAGGGAACTGAATTTTATAATATAGTAGGTAAAAGACACGACTAATATACCAACACTAGGCGCGACGCACACCAAGATTACGCCGCTCTTTTAGAAGTACATCCCATTCCCGTCTCGGCGTCAATAGTGAGGCCATTCGGTGAAGATGGACGCGCATCATCTGCAAGCGTGTTAAACGTTCACGACGTTCAATTTTTGAGCACCGTAATTGATAAAATAGGCTAATGCCTATACTATAAGAAAATACGTGTCCAATTTTTTTAAATTATCAATTTGACTGACTTTATTACAATTATAAATTTCGTACCGCGTCATCATTGACGTATGCCAATCAACATAGCTTTTAAAATAAAAAATACACAACGCCTTTTAAGGTCATCTTCACATGGCATCAAGGTGACTAGTAGCTGAACCTGAATCGAATTTTCACTGAATTAAATTTTCCACTCTATGTGTTTGTGTTATCCTAATTTATGAGTTTCAGAAAATGTAGCGATAATCGAGCTTCACTTTCCTCCCCCCAGTACCCACGCGATGGTTCTCGTTGTTTATCGGTTTTTATCTACTCTTGACTATCTGATAAACACCTTTACCAAGACTCAGTTGCGGGACTTAAAGTGCATGGCAAAAACAGCAGGTCAAAGAGATAATTTGATGTTTTTTACTATGAAACTATTGTATCAACAATAATCATTTAACTTATCAAATTTGTAGCAAATTCACAGTAGTATAGCCTCGTCCTCTCCAGGTTCCTTACTTGCTAAATATGCCCACTGTCATTTCTAAAGGACAGTATAAATGTAAGCGTTCCTGCCCAGAATAATTTTCGCTCAAATTTTTAACTTGCATATAAAATATATTACTTTTTTTTGGGATGCAAAGGTACTGACTGTACTTTACTGATTTTTGTGGGTTTTCAGACACTATATTTTGTTTATTTAAAAGTACACTGGGCAGAACTAGCAAAATCCTCTTAGCTCTATTTGTCCCGGACAATATAATTATACTGGTTCCCGTGACCGGGACAAAAACAACTCACTTTCTTCAATAACTATAATATAAGATCACAACTCGCTACTACATTTTTGTTATGTCAAGTCAAAATTATAATACTTTTCTTCTTCTTCTATGCTATTAACCATAGACATGAAATTTAAAGTTTATAATAAAAATAGTATTGTTCCGTTCGGAACATGTTGGGGGCGAAACCAAAAATAAACAATAACATAATTTGCAAAAACAAAAGTGGAAGTTCAGTCATAATCGATTGGCAAAAGACAAACTTTCATAATAGTCGTTTTTACAATAAAGCCCTTTACTGTCTTGACAGGCAAGGCTCTGACTTTGCCATCTTTACCCGGTTGAACATTCACAATCCGACCCACCGGCCAACACAAAGGAGAAACCTTATCCTCTTTTAATAAAACTAAAGAACCTATTTTTTAAAATACAATTCCTTAAGAATATTATCGGCACTTTTATAATAAGCTGCATTGTCACAATATATTTTGGTTGGCTTATTTCTACGAGCTATAAATCTTTTTAAGCAACCTAAGAAGGTGTTAGTTGTCATATCTGATGCTAATTTAATATGAACTGCTTTAGTAACAAAGCAAACGAAAATTACAACGTAAGCCTTTGTAATTACAGGATTCCTGATACGAGTTTGCTTTACATAGAAAGGGCCAGCATAATCAGTGCCCACAATTTGGAATGGTCGTGACATATTAACCCTATCAAGGGGCAAGGACCCCATCAACTGAGTTGCATTCCTTGCCTTCAATATAAAACATTTCAAACATCTATGTAAAACAGCTTTTATTTCTCTATTTGCATTCATAATCCAATATTCTCATTTAAACTGCTTAGCAACAAAGTATTGCTGGCATGTTGTAGCCTAAGGTGTTCTTTGTGAATTATTCTTGTAATATGGGAACCCTTGGGCAAAACAATAGGATGCTTTTGGGAAAACGGCATGTCTGCATTTTGCAACCTGCCACCGACACGCAGCAATCCATGAGAGTCCAAGAATGGATTCAATTTACTTAAACTTGATTTTAAAGGCAACTTGCAAGTCAATAAAAAATCTTAAGTATTTTTTTAATCATTCTTTTATTATTTACTTAATCTTAACAGAGACCAAACACATTCCTGTTTATGGTAAACTTAAGTAACCCGCTTTTTCTTTAATTGTAATTGCCCAGAAGGGAATTTGAATAAATATAATCACCATTTGCGAATTTTGAGTGGATCCTGAAGATGATGGCACACTAACTACTGACTTTCCTATCGTCCACAAGAACCTCGTCCACGTGATCGTTCTCGAAAACCTCCTCGAGATCACCCACGAGAACGACGTGCAGCAACCCCTTGTTCTGCTTTTCCGCGGTTGCTTTCCCGTTATTCAGTCCAATTAAATGTTTCTCTTTCAGACTCCAAAATATCGCTGTTGCTTACCAATCGCGTTTCCCGTGTTGGATTATTCTCTGGATCTCCACAGTGATCATCAAAATCAATAAAGTCACAGATTTTAGAAACTCTGTGCAAATCTTATATATCTCTCAAACCTATAACAAAAACAAAGATTACTTATTCATCAAATATGCCCAATAGGATTTGAAAAAGACATACTAACATTACGCGTTTGTAAAAAATCATAAATGAAAAGAAACTATTAAATTATTTCGTATTTGGTTTATAAAACTACTAAAAATAAGATTTAAAACCTTTTTACTCACTTGGAATCTACGATTACATCGATAAAAATGGATTTAACTTATCTTTTTCCGAGCTTTGTGATATCTTGGCCACGTGGACTGACACTGATGCAAAGTTTTTTGTCTATTGAATCTAAAATAGAGGTTCGGTCATTGACAACATTTTGAACAATCAGGTGCAAGTAGGAAAATGGACAACACTATAGGCGCGAAATTCTAATTTGTGTTTTTTTATTGACACTGGGCAGAATTACGTTCTCAATATTTTTAAGCATGGGCAGGACGTGTGAAGAATATTTTGTCATTATAAAAGGACAATGGGCAGGTCGAGGCTACTTTCGTGATAGCAACTATGTATGTATTAGTATTTTTGAAGGTATTTGAGATAAAAGCAAATCACTGAAAAAAGCGGCATTTAAACCAAAATCCTGACGACACCCGAAGAGTTTTTTAAAGGTTTATCCAAACAATTCAACGCCTGCCAGCCTTGTACGTAGGTGACTTGATAAATTTTGAGATACAAAAAACTATTGAAGTTATTAGTAATATTTATTTTACATTTTTTCAAAATACTCTCCATTACTCTCTATACAAAGTTCCATTCGTTTGAACCAACTTTGGAAGCACTTTTGGCAGTCTTCATCAGATAGGTCCGAAATTGCTTCTTCATATGCAGCCGCGGCTTCTTCAGCATTCGGAAAAAACATCCATTTTATTTTTTCTTTCACCACCGGGAACAAAAAAAAAATCGCAGGGAGCTAAGTCAGGACTGTAGGGTGGATGTGGTAAGGTTTCTATCCCAGCTTTCTCAATAAACGCCTTTGTTCTGAGGGACGTATGTGAAGAGGCGTCATTGTGATGCAGCAAGATTCCACGAAGTCGAGTCTTTGGTCTCCTCTCTCGCACTGCTTTGAAAACTTGCGGCAATGCTATTGTAGTGGCAATGCTATTGTAGTATACCAATCAGAGTTGACTGACCTATAATTTTCCAGCATTGATGTTGATAAATGTCCGCCCTGTGAAAAGAAACTAGCTATCATTTTTTTGCCGACGTTACGAGGTCTTTGTAGTTTTGTTGGTAACTTTCCCTCTGAGAAGACCCATACTGACGATTGCCGCTTGTTTTCCGGGTCATATTGGTAAATCCATGTTTCGTCACCTGTAATTATTTCCGATACACGCCGCGATGTCCCGTTGTCGAATCGTAGACGCATCTCACGACACCAATCTACACGAGCCTGTTTCTCAGTATCGGAGAGCAAACATGGTATCCAACGACAACAGAGCTTCCTTACTCCAAGATGTTGATGTAGAATGATGCTAACGCTCCCCGAACTGACGCCTAAGATATTATCTATGTCTTTGTATGTTATTCGTGGATCTTCTCGCACCAACATTTCAGTCCACACGTTTTCTGCAGTTACTGCTGTTTGCGGGCGACCACTTCAGTGGTCTTCTTCGAGGATGGTTTTAAATTCGTTGAACCATCTAAAAACTGTTGCCCGTAAAGGAACAGAATCTCCTAACGCTGACTGCAATCGTAGCAAACACAATTGTTCAGACAAACCAAATTTAAAATCATAAAATATCATAGCACGCAAATGTTCGCGGTTAAGCTCCTTCGTTACAAAGAAAAAACGCGGGAACCGTTTTAGAAAAATGACTGTAACATATTCATTTTTTAAATTGGAGCGAATCGGCAACTTGTGTTCTATTTTTAAATAAATTTGCTTTTTAATAGTACATTACTGCAGACGCCGGGAAGGAAGGGCTTGCCGGGTGAGTAGGAATAGACGGCCGACCGTAGGGAGGCCGGATAGTGGTACGAAGCCGGCAAGCACTTTTCACGGCCAGAGGCATCTATAGTGCTTTTCTCAAACATATGCAATGAAATAAAAAATATACCACTCAAAAAATTACACGACAAAAGTTTTTGAAATTTTCCCTTCAATCCCTCCATAATGTATTTTTTTTACGGAAGTCGTCCGTATTTCGCGTGTGTTGTGTTCGAGTAGACTCTATTAGGCCCGTTATACACAACCTTTATAATAAGAATCTTAATTTCGATAATAAATAAAATAAATGCAGAGGATTTTAAATATTGTCTATGGTCTCTGGTGACTTACGTATAGACAATATTTTCAATTTATTCATCAATATATGAACCATACACATTTGTGTTCTTAATAGCAGTTCGTGTGTAGTAGGCATTAACGTGGATATTTTTGGTCAGATAACCATTCAGCCACTAGAAAAAAATTAAAATATAATTCAGCTGTTTAGCCTGTGCAAGACACAGACGCTATGTTTACATTAATATTAAAAAAAAAATTACTTCCCGGCCTAGGCCTTCAATTTTGTATGAAATTCCTTTACAGTTCTCTCAGGTTGTTCCGCCCGAAACGGGATACTTTTAAGCCTGTTTTAACGCACGTAATGACGACATTTTATTGCATGTTGAGAAAGAACATTTAATTCAGGTGCGTTCCATTTTCGAATTTCGAGCATCTCAAAACTTATCGAGTGACCTACGTACCAATTTGAAAACTACATGATTAATTTCCGCCGATTTATTTATTTTCCTATACTATCATTGTATGGCCTTTATTTTTGATTACGTATAAAATAATATTTTATTACTCTACATGACGTAAAATTTAGTTATCATCCCTATTAATATATTAGCGCGCGGTAACCTAATCATTAATAGCTGTCCACGCGCAAATTTTGCTAAGATCAAACGAGAGAGAGAAAGAGCCTTCTGTATTTGTATTATTATTTATTCTGTTGTAATGCAGCAATACCCGGCTTCCGATGATATAGAGTTCCAATCTAGCGCGAATATTTCATTTTGTCAGTACCTGGATATTTTTGGTTATCCGACTATATTTCGAGCCACATGGCCACATGTAATCGAATACTGCATTGGAATTGGTAGCCGCGGTGCTGGGATTGATAGTTAATTATTTATGGTGAAACCTAGACTTGTTGACGTACGTTACTAGAGTACATGCATGTCGAGTTCCAATGAATTAGGGAACACCCTCTAGACGAAACATCCACCAAGCAAGTAAAACTTCTTTTAAAGTATTAATATTCGTTCACTTTAGTGTTGTTCCGATGCATTTGATATTTATGTATAAAGATTGGAATACTACATCATCACAAATAATTTCAATATAAGACACACTTGTTTTACAAACATTGTATCGAAATTCTTAAAATTTTATTTTTACTAGTATATGATATTTTTGAAATTACTATTGAATTGTTTTTTAAGCATTATAAATAAAAATAACTAATTAATATTGTAATATCCAAAAGGTGCTGGCATTTCTCAGGCGTAACTCTCACGTAAGTCCGAGTAGGTACAGTAAAAACATGTTTGTGATTGTGATTTGTGATGTCATTTTACAATTTGAAGCGGCTATAATGACCTCAAAGATACATCAATCGCTACTACTAATACAAGTATCAAACTAAACATTAATTAAAGTTTGATTAATCGAACTTTATATAGTAACAATTACTTCGTTAGTACTACCATCATTAAAAACAAGTTCGCGACTGCGCAACTTTTTTCATTACTTAGATGTTGATACGTGATGAAGTAACGTATATAAGGAATTCTAAATATCGGTGGACTGTTATCTTTTCAATACATCTACATTGGAGCAAAAATCAACATGACATTATGTTTTCTTTCAAAATAAATAAACAGAGCAAACATATTCAAAGGGATCCGTACCAATAAGCGAGGCTGTTAAGACCTTGGCAAAGGCCATTCATTACCGAGGTCCGCGAAGAGCCGCACCGACTTCTGGCCGTACATAAATCGCAGATAGCGTTGCGTCTGCGGTGCTAAGCTAACTACCTCCATTTGTTTACAGCACCTCTGATTACACAGCCACTCACACAAAATAATAGCATGGCGTAATTTATGAACGACCAACTTGCTCACTCTCACATACGGAATACGGAACCTCGGAATCTTGGCCGTAATTTTGACGATGCAATGTTTTTATAATGCATAATATATGCAGGTGTGTTTCGAGTATTAACATTTGTGGTTTATAAGGAACCATATTCCTATGATTTTTACAGAAAAAATCTACATCATGTATTTTTTAAGTATTTAAGGAGCCTTTAATCAGAAAGAAGCCTTGATGGATGAAATCGTCACTTAATATGACCATTTCTATTTTTTTTAATGTTATTCACTTAGTTCCCGTAATGAATTTGGTTTCTGTTTAGTTTAATGATTGATTGGTAGAGAATGCCTTAAGGCATCAATCCGCTAATTATCCCTTCATTTACTGTGCGATAATGATTTAATTAATGAATTAAGTAATTATTTTCAGTGCAAACATGAAAAATATTTCTGTATGTAAAAAAAAATGTTCATGTCAATGTATCAGAGAAAAAATAATTATAGCAATTTCGTTTTCTCTGATACATTTACACACACAGTTATAGTTCTTTAAAAAAAACTAGGAATTTTAATGATTTCAAAACTGAAGACGACTGCTTTGGGGACAAACATTAAGACTTCCAATTACGAGTAGGTATGCACAAGCTACACATCTTAAATGCTTTAGCCCTTGCTAAAACAAGTGACTGTTGAACCGATTCAAAATTCCCAAAACATCTGGAAAAATACCAAAATGCCGATGTTTTTAAACCGATTGAACCGATATTCTTTGATTGAATAGCTTTGAAACACAAACACCATGCAAAAACCTAAATCAAAACCGGACTACCTGTTCAAGCTCTGCGATGCCCAAGCAAACATACACATCATCATTCGCATGCTCTTATCCCTTTCATATGGGGTCGGCGCAGCATGCTTATTTCTACCATCCCCCTGTCCTCTATGACTACTCATTTCGTTGTTTAGATGTGAATTAGAAGAGAAATTAGAACGTAACTATGTATGTTCAGGTGGAATCTTGCGAGTTAAATTTGACCTACTTCCCGGTTTCCGATTGAGTTATAATTTGTCATACTTATGTACGTTTGGTGACAATGCAATAGTATGATACGATCGAGCTGATCTGATGGAGCAGGAAGGTGATCGTAGGAGCTCTGTAGTAAAATTATTAAATCCTACCGAGTTTGAGCTCTTTAGAATTGTTTAGGTGAGTAGTTGATGGATGTTCTAAGAAAAGTACAGTCTATAATAAAAGGTTGTCACAAAAATCAATTTATTGACAGAAACTTATTTCCATATCATCCCTTTTTTCGTGGGGTTTATAAAATACTTTCGCTCCAAATTTGTTTTTATTATAACTTCAGTCGTATATTTACAGTGAGGGTTGACCTTTCAGATTCCCAGCGAGCAAATAGCGGCGGTTGGTTGACTCAGCTCTTGATTCTCCGTGTTGCGAGTGCACGCTCTCTCGTTGTTGTCGCAGCCCGTTGCACCCCGGATACGTATCATATTCCGATGCAATTTAAAAAGCCATATGTCTCATTTAACCCCTAATGCTCATATGACCTTTTGATGCTGTACGACATTGCACAGACAAATTAGAAAAATACTGCCCGCCGTAGACGAGCGCTGAAAAGAATGGCTGGAAATATTTAAAAACGCAAAGGGCGTTTAATATTTTATGTGGAAATATGAGCCTTTCCTATGTGTACAATAATAGTACTCTGGTAATAGAACAATAGTCATGGATTAGCCTAAGTGCCACTTCATTTTAATTAAGTAGCTCCTCTTAATATTTAGAAATAGTATGAAGCTACAAAGTTAACAATAACACATCACTTACAACTTCTAGACTTGCTCTTATATTTTCATCACACTTGTTCGTAAACGGTGTCATTACACGCAGGCAAAACGAGCGATAAGGTCTTAATTAAAACCGTGGGCTTTTTAAACGCCATGGGCGTAATGACAATTTCTTAATTTTTTTTGACTGCATTCACTACTCTAATATGCCAGGTTTAGAACGGAACCGAACGGAATTAGGCAAAAACAGCAAATTTGAATTATACACAATGTAATATAAATAAATACACGTCGACGCTATAGTTAATTACGTTAAAATAGCTTGTTTATACTATTTTACAATTACTAATTTAAGTAAGAGATTGTATGCAACAAAATTAAAAAATAGTTTCGGCACAAAACCTTTGTTGGACGAACGAAGAAAAAAACGAAACCTTTGTTTATGTTATCTATGCAATGAGATTCTGACAAAAATGACACTTTATGACACAATGTTGCGACTTGTGACACTTGAATGTAACAAGCTTTTTCTGACTTAATAATTTATTCGTTTACTCACAAGTTTGATGAAAAACATTGTGTGTTACTCGGGCAGTACCGGAATTACAAACTCGAGTCATTGAAGCCCTCAGCCTGCGGCTTCGGCCTTCAATATACTCTCGTTTGTAATTCCTTCTCTACCGCCCACGGTGCACAATGTACTATTATGCCCTAAATCCTTAATTAACTATCAACATTATAACACTCCCCCAAGGTTTGTCACACCGACCAATCGTGCGCCACCCTCATGTAACGGTTTCCTTTACAGTACGAGTATTGTAGGTCTATTGGTGGCCCCTCACGCTAGGACGTCCGGTACGCAGTGTCTGTGAGTGGCGACTCAAAAAACTGTGTACCCCAACGTCCTGCGTATATCCGGGAAATATGTTCTACCAGTGGCTAAGAAGATGGCGCAAAGCATCTCTATGTGTATATGAAATCCTTCACGACGTGTATATAAAATGCATGATACATTACAAATTTGAATCTACATTTATCCTTAGTCGAATACATTAATACTAAGTTTATGCAGAGTCTGCCGTAACGAAATTCAATTTAGCCGACGACAGTCTGACGGCCTTTATCTATGCACAGAAGGTCTTTTATTTGATGGGCTCTCTGGGCACTGTTGTCCTACTGAAATACGGCAAATAATGTCCTTAGTGTGGATACGTCGCACTTTACTATATCGATATATCAATATTTTACCGCAGTATTTTTGTTATACTGGTATCATTGGAGAAGTAATCCGCATGCGTTATAATATTAATCGCTAATCACGCTCTGTTATACAAGGTGGTCGCGAGGAACCCAAAGGATTTTAACCACGCATTTCTTCGGTAATTATGAGCAGGGAATGTTGCATGAACCTCAGCTAAATAGGCGGGGTTCTGGTAGAAGGGGAAGACCCAAGTAATGCTGGCTTGACGTCACCAAGGATGATTCGCGTGCCAACAGCGGAAAGCGGATCCCGATTTCCGAAGCACTAGCTGAGTACGCAACCGGGAAAACGCTAACGCCAAATTTGGCGCACTATTGATAGACATCAAAGTAGCAGTCTCTAAACTCATTCACTAAATTCATCCTTTTTAGAAGAGATAATCAAATTACAAAAGAGGAAAATCATTTTTTATTGCTGAATTTGACTTGGGTCCATCTAACATTTTTTTACTCCTAATGTCCTCAGGAATGCGTTTCAGGTTCCTCACGAGCACCTTGTATGTTAATCGCTGATTACGACTGTTAAATGATAAATCATTATTGTGTAATCAGCCCTTAACTACTAACTAATAGAGCTAGGTTAAACTGTGCGAAAAGATGTAATACAAATATGAAACTTCAAGTTTATTATTATTTCATTGAAAGAGGAAATCAATCGTAATCGTTGAATACAATTTGGTTTATTAACCTTTGCGAAACCGAAGCTATATTCATACACTAAACTAAGTTATTATTGACACATCTAAACTAATATAAAGTTATATAATATTTTCTTCTTTTTCCGCGATTATTACTAATTGAAATAAGATAAAGTTATAAAAATTACATGTTTGAATGTAACTTTGGAGATATTTTGAAAAAAACAAGGTCACTGAATCTAAAAATATTTTATTGTAATTTTTTTGTATGTGTCAATGTGGGTTCATCACACCAAAGCCGATAAACGGATTTCAATTATTTTTGGTGCATGGGTAGCTAGGTTTCCAGATCCACCGATGGTAATAAGATACTTTTGGCCCGATTACACTGAAGTACTCTTTTTTCTCTCACGCAAACGAAGTTAATCATTATCAAACATATAGAAGACTAGTTATTTATCGTAACTCGATAACTGTGCAATATAATTCAACCCATTATAATGATAACCAAAAAGATATAATTTCAGAAAGATTAAAATAAAAGTAGAGGCATATCTATCCTACACTAGCGCGTTGAATATTCATCACATTTAGATAGTACAGAGCGATAGACCCACATCAGAAAAACATCAAAAATGCATCAAGCGGAAATATCCGTCTATATTGTAAGCGCAATATCAACTCACGCGCTGTTCCCTGGCAGGATATAATTTACTAGATGCGGGATCTACGTGGCATAATACAATATTGACATCAGAGTTTTAGTAATGTATTGACGGTTACATGTGTTTATTTTTACAAGTTAACGGTTTATTAGACAATCGTTTTAGAAATTTCGTTTATAAGCGCTATAAGGGCTTTTGGTATACAGGTACTTAGTTAGTATATTTATACATATATATAACTAGAAGCTCTCTGGTGGAGGAGGAAAAACTTACATTTTCAACAAATATTTAGTTATATTTTTTCTTGGAGTCATGAATGCGGCAAGGAAGCTGGATTTTAAAGTTTTATATTAGTATAGATAATACAATTTTCTGTGAATACCATTATTATAAAAAGCTTTTCCTCCTTGTATAACGTAACTATACTACAGCTTTAATATGTAATAGAAAAAACAATCACCTTAACGCTAAGTACTAGTTTATGGTTAAATAAATCTAATATAGAGCAAGTCGCATCTTTGCCATTTTGCCAGTCAGCACTAAAAAGCCATCGCTACTGGGCATGGATGAAAATCCACTACGTCACACTATAGCGCTATGGCATGAAATTTTCAAGTATCCATCGCGCTACAAAACGTGTTCAAAAGGACTCGAAAATGTAATCGATCGGAGTGCATCGCGAGTGTCATAATATGTCCAATCGAACGTCACTAGTGGTGCTAAAGCAAGAAATACTCCCTAGCGGTAGCTTCAATCATGAGGCTTTTTTTATAGATTGATGTGTATAGTGCATAAGGTGCAAACTTCTACCTTTTAAGCGCTGCAATGGTTGAAAAATTATTAGCTCTCTCGTTCACGTGGAGTTCGCTTCCCCCCACCCCCCCCAACTAGTTACGCACGGCTTTTGCTTACATCAAAATTTCAAGGAGAGTCTTCTGAACTGTCATCTATTCTGTGGCTAAAATGGCTCTGAAACTGGCAGCAAAATGATATAAAATTAATTTAATTTATGAAAAACATTAAATTCCTTAGGGGTCACAAATGGCCGGCGGCGCGACGTGCCGCCGCCCTCGCAAGTCGCTGTTAATGAGGGGTCGCCGCAACCCAGCCTAGCTTGTGTCGGCGAATTCTTCCTAAACATGCCCAAATCGCCACTTTACTCAAACATTTATGACAATGAATAACGTACGACATGTTTACGTGATACGCTCAATCCATTGTTCATGCATGTTTCATATTTATGTGATTTGCTCAATGCATTGTCCACGTGCGTATGATTTTAAGATTTGAACCTAAGAATTTAAATTTTACTGTTCAAAGCGAAATTTAAGTTTGTTTTTGGTTGATAATGATAAATTGTAATTAAAAGTTAAAAAGTGGGTTTGTTGTCCTAGG